>CM034309.1:27301561-30224148 GCA_019925795.1 Dendrobium chrysotoxum
AGGATGCCGTAAAAGCGGGCTTAGACCTAAAGACGATTTAGAATTTAAATTTTAATGAAGAGAAGATGCCGCTGGGGATTCTTATACTTCACTTCGAATGAAGATTAGGATGCCACTAGGGATGCTTACACCTAACTTCAAGGATGTCAATAGGATGCCGCAGGAGGACTTATACCTAAAGACAGATTTAAGATTTAGTCGGGTTTGGAATTTTAATGATGTTTGATTTCTTGCAGGATTTTTTGATCTTTTCCCTTCATCACAAAAGGCATTAACAATTACTAGACGTCAAAAGCTTTCGTATATGCCACTTTTCTAGAAGGGAAGAGAAACCATCCAGAAGAAAAAAGCTTGAAATTTTTGGATTGAAAATTTTGCTCTCTCCCTTATTATAAATGATCTTTATAACTTACAAATCATCCACTGGGGATTATGTTTTTATATTGAATCATCATAAATGAAGAAAGAAAATAAATAAAAGGACATTTCTATAGTAATACTATATAACATCTCAGTTATTTCAAATTTTGAAATCTTTCAATTCTGATTTTCAAAAATATATAAACTACTTGGACCCAGTGTATGTCACATTCATAAGCTTCGAGAACAACGTATATGCTGAAAAATTTATAATTTTTATTGCAAATTTTCATAACGACGTCATTACACATAGTATTTCTTAAGATATCGTCCATTGATAGGCAACATAGGACGATCACCCTTACAATCCACTAATTGGTTAAGATCCCCTTGGTAGACTTTCTCCACCACAAAAGGACCTCCCATGTAGGCTCAAATTTACCACCAAACCTTCGATGAGTTAGGATAGGTCTACGTAAGACCAACACCAACTCTCCTACTCGAAAGGTTCTAGGACGGACCATTTTATCATGTGCTTGAGCCATACGGATTTATATAACTCGAGGTTCTGTGAGCCTGCAAACGCTTCTCTTCTAAACCTTTCGAGTTCTTCTAAACGAAGTCGGGCGTTCTGTTCAGATGTAATACTATTGTTAATTGCAACTCTTAGAGAGGGAAGCTGTACCTCTAAAGGGAGAACAGCCTCAGCCCCGAAGACTAAAGCAAACGGTGTAGACTGAGTTGGGGTTCTACATGTGGTTCGATAAGCCCACAGAGCCTCCCCTAACTTTTCGTGCCACTGTCGCTTATTGTCCTCTAAGATTTTCTTTAGAATTCCGACTAACGTCTTATTGAAGGCCTCCGCCAATCCATTCGCCTGTGGGTAATAGCTTGTGGAATACCTCCAATCAATATTATGACGTTTAGCAAAATTATTCATTTTGGTGCTCTTAAAGGAGGGACCCATTATCGGATATAATTCGACGAGGAATGCCAAATCGATATACAATATGGTCTCGGAAGAATTGGAGCACATTATGAGTTTTGACTTCTCGTAGTGGAACAGCCTCCGCCCATTTTGAGAAGTAGTCTGTTGCTGCTAGAATGAAACGGTGACCTTTAGAAGAAGGAGGATCAATAGGGCCAATGATGTCCGTGCCCCAACTTTCAAAAGGCCATGAAGCAATTGTTGGATGCAGAACATTAGGAGGTTTGATGTAGAACTACACCATGCACTTGACACTGGTGGCAACGACGTGCAATAGACATACAGTCGTCAATCATTGAGGGCCAGTAATAACCCAGTCTCTTGATTTTCATTTTCATTTTGGGGCCAGATTGGTGGGCACCACACAATCCGGCATGTACCTCGGTCACGATCCTTTGGGCTTCTTGTTTACTAAGACAACGTAGCCACAATTGATCGAAAGACCGGCGGTACAAAATGCCATTCATCAATGTGTAAGAAAGAGCCCTTCTCTTAATTTGATCTGCGGCAGATTTCTCTCGAGGGAGTTTGTTTTCTTGCAAATAGTCAATGAAAGGTTGTCTCCAGTCACCGTATCATCATCAATGGCAAGAACAATCTCGCCCTCGGAAGGAAACTTTTTATTGATGTATTCCAAGTCTATAGGAGACAAGATCTTACGACCTTGAACCTCTATGGAAATGGACTCTTCTTCTATACAGGCTAATTCCTTTGCGAGCTTTGCTAGGGCATCCGCCGTAGAATTTCTTCCACGGGGTATCTTATATAAGGTTACGCTCGGAATTTGCTCAAGAAGTTTCATAGTGTACTGATGGTACGGAAGAAGTTTAGGTTTCAAGACTTTGTAAATACCAGCAACCTGATTGATGATAAGTTGTGAATCTCAAAGATCTTGATTTCTTTGATTTCCATTGATATTGCTAATTTCTATACCAGTTATTAGAGCTTCGTATTCGGCCTCGTTATTAGTGCAAGGCTCTAATAAATGGTAAGATAACGCAACAATCCCTTTTCAGGGGTTATGAAAACCAACCCGATACCGGCTTTCCCTGGGATTACCTCCTGAGGTTCCCGATCTTTTGTGAAGATGCGGCACCATCAAAATATAATTCCCATGTATTTCCTTCCTGCTCCTCTAAACTCATAATTTGTTCATCAGGGAGATCATCATTCAGAGGGGACTCAGCAGGGATCGGGTGTGCTGCTAAAAAGTCAGCCACAGCTTGACCTTTGATCGCACGTAATGGTATAAACGTGATATCAAATTGGAGTAGAAACATTGACCACTTTGCTAAACGCCCTGACAACGTCGGACGAGTCATCAGGTATTGGAGTGGATTAACTCTAGAGATGAGATTGATTTTATGAGCTAACATGTAATGCCTTAATTTTTGGGCAGCAAAAATCAAAGCTAAACAATGTTTCTCAATAGGAGGATAATTAGCTTCAGTTGGTAGAAGTCTCCTACTCAAGTAGTAAAGTGCATTCTCTTTTCCTTCCTCATTAGTTTGGGCTAACAAGGCGCCAAGAGAACTGTCTAAGGCTGCGGTGTAAAGTATTAAAGGTTTTCCAGGGATAGGAGCTGCTAGAACTGGTGGCGTTAACAAATACTGCTTTATGCTTTCAAATGCATTTTGGCACTTTTCATCCCAATGAAATCGGGCATCTTTCTTACACAAAGCAGCGAATGGTTGACACCTACCAGACAAGTTGGAAATGAATCTTCGTAGGTATGCCAACCTACCTTGAAGAGATCTTAACTGGGTAAGACTTTTAGGAGGTGGCATATCTAAGATGGCTTTTATTTTGGAAGGATCAATTTCTATGCCTCGGTGTCTCACTACGAATCCTAAGAATTTCCCTGAAGTAACCCCAAAAGCACATTTCAAGGGATTCATCTTTAGATCGTAGCGGCGCAACCTTTCAAAAACGATTCTCAGATCATGTAGGTGGTCTTCCCTTTGATGACTTTTAACTACCAAATCATCGATATAACATTCCACCTGTTGGTGTATGAGATCATCGAAGATTCGGGTCATAGCTCGCTGGTAGGTTGCACCAGCGTTCTTAAGTCCAAAGGGCATGACTTTGTAACAGAAGACCCCTATAGGTGTTCTGAAGGCAGTGAATTTTTCATCTTCAGGAGCCATCTTGATTTGATTATATCCAGATGAACCATCCATAAAAGAGAAAATTGCATGCTCAGAGGCGATGTCTACCATGAGTTCCGGTATAGGCAACGGGAACTCATCTTTTGGACAAGCCTTATTCAGATCCCTATAATCGATGCATACGCGAATTTGACCATTCTTTTTCTTTACTGGGACGATGCTAGCCAACCAAGAGGGATATTTTTCCTCTCGAATAAAGCCTGCATCGATCAGTTTTTTAACTTCAGTCACTACTTGTTGTTCAATTTCTAAGCGCATGCGTCGTGGGGCTTGCTTGACAGGGATCACGTCAGGTTGAATTTCAAGTTTATGGACTGCTATTTCTGGAGATAATCCAGGCATCTCGTCATAGCTCCAGGCAAAGCAATCCTTAAACTCTGAAAGCAACTTGACTAAATTGGTTGACTCATCCTCGTTCAATAAGGCACTTATGAACGTCGGACGTGGATTTTCTTCATTACCAAGGTTAATTTCTTTCAATTCATCAACAGTTGATTGGATCTCCTCCTCAAGCTCGGGAGGTGCCTCCTTAACTTGAAAGTCATCCGAATCATCTGAAGTTTCTAACAAAATTCATTTAGAATTTCAATGTCCTTCATAAAGAGACGATCAGATCCTAAGTTGTTAGTTATCACCAAGCAGTAATCATCGTCATCAAATGGACAAACAGTACTAAAACCCAATCCTGCCCTTGACTTTGGTTTATAATATTCAGTATTCCAAAGGTTTTCAAAGGACTGAGCTTGACGTTTAGTCCAAGTAGATGGGTTAGACCTTGCTTAATTAAATTTTTAACACCATAAGGATACCAATCAAAAGGGAGTTCCACTATTTCATTCATCAAAGGATCATCAATGTGTACATCAGTTTCAACATTCTTGCTAGAAGAAGGAATAAACTTAGCAGTTTTACAATCATCGCTCAAGGCAGGTGAAACCTTAACTGCCAACCCGGCTATACTATCTTGAGATAGTGGGGTTAGAGCTAAAGTCTTCACATATCCTTTAAGCTTTTCATAGGTAGACAAATCTGAATCATCCTCTATTTTTGCCTTAACTTTATCATCGTCACTATCGTGTTCCAAAGAGATCTCAAATTTCGGCCTCTTGTTACTATTTTCAGCTTTAGATACACATGATTCATCCTCTGAGTCAGATTCTAAATCAATATGTATCATAGGAGTTTGCTTTTGTATGATTTCATACGTTGCACTTTCATAATTTTGCCATCCTCTGCCTCTACCCCGCCCCCATTGGGTAATCCTACCACCTCTTTGTGAGGGAGGAGTAGGATGCCAACGGATGCTATCTTCGAGGCAGGGATATTCTTCATCTCTTTTTCCTTCTTTTTCTTTTTCTTTTTCATTTTTCTTTTCAAGTGCAATTTCACTTTTGGCCAATTTGAGATCCTTAGATATAGTTTGCTTTTTAGGCAAATAATAGGCGGCATCTTCATAAATTCCTACTTCATGAATTGAGAATGGTTGCAAATCTCCCTTAATACAGTGCTCAACACCATCTCTGATGTATTTAATGCACTGATGTAGGGAGGAAGGAACCATCCTATATTCATGAAGCCACGGTCTACCTAGAAGAGCATTAAAAGATGTTGGAGAGTCTATAATATGAAATTTTGCTTCAGTTTTAAATTCTTCAATCTCCAACAACAGAGTAACTGAACCCAAAGCCCTCTCGCCATTTTCGTTAAACCCTCGTAAGATCATTTTGTCTGAACTGAGCTTACGAACGTCTATTCTCAAATAAGCGAGAGTTCTGAGAGTCATAATATTAACTGATGCACCAGGATCAACCAGGATACGTGACAATCTGAAGTTGTCTATGTTTACTGTTATGTATAGTGGACGGTTGTGATCAGCCGTCCCTAAACATAAATCTTCATCAGAAAAAGAAATTTCAGGAACTCCTTTGGAACAAAGAGCTTCATCAGGCTGTACAGCTGCTAACTGGGCCATGCAAATATCTGGATCTAGCAGAGCTTTGATTAACGCTTCCCTCATTTCTTTGGAAAGGATCAGAGCATCATAAATGCTCAGTTTGGCAGGCAGCTTCCTGAGGTGAGCTAGGACATTGTAATCGACCTTGGGTATTCCACTCTCAACTGGACCCTGAAGGGGAACAGGCTGAGGTGGAAGAGAAGATTCTGGTTCGTCAACAACTTGCTTCCCTTTATCTTCAGAAGAAGTTTGAGGTGGTAGCACTTTGCCGCTACGAAGTTTGATTTGCACTATCTCTTCAGAAGAAGCGATATGTGGATTATCTACTTTGACCTCAGCTAACTCTGATTGTACTTCTGTTAGATTCTCAGAATCCGACATCTCTGCTTCAATACAGATAGGCGTACCCTGCAAATCAAGAGCAGGGGCATCACTATCTGAATAATAGCCAAGAGAATGTTTTAATTCTTCCAAATTAAATTGATTGTTAAGAGAATCATTTTCATGTAAGTTTTTCAAGTCATCCGTAACATCGCTATCAGAAATAGACAAGATATACACAGAATCCTTTTTCATTGATTTAACATCATCACTTGGAACAAAATAAAAGTCATCTAAGATAAGAGGATTGAGGATAACAGTCTCCCCATCCGCAGAAAACACAACTCTACTGGATACATCACAATCAACACTACTAAAAGCAATAAAACAATCTCTGGTATCCTCCTTCTCCTGAACTGTAGGACCCTGGCTGACTTGGGCTCCCTTAAGCTCTGAAGGTGGAGTCATCTCTACATCACCTTCCGGAACTATCAGATCAACCTGGAGAGGCTTCTGAGCTCCCAAAGACTCCTGAAGAGAAGAAAAATAGAGTTTGTTCAGAAATTTCTTTGAGGAACGGGATAAAGCTATATCCCAAGTTGAGTCAGAATTTAAAGAAGAAGCAGGAACAATAGGCTCACCAGTCACACACTTAGCTGATCCCTGCCCCGGATCCACTAAGTATTCTTTGGGAATCACTACAGCTCCTGATTTGATGTTCCTATCAAGCCATTCTTTAAAAGTAACACAGTCTTCAAGCTGATGACCCAACATCTGATGGTAAGGGCAATAATTAAGCTGGTCAGACTTACCCACTTCCTCTGGCCTCCTAGGGGCAGGCAATTTAAAGTCTGGCTTTTTCAGAAGATTTTTTAATATCCTCTTTAAAGCCTCCTTTTTAAAGGGGTAAGTCTTGCCAATCAATGCATTAAATTTGTCCCAATTCTCCCTTCTCTCCTCCGAAGTAAGGTAAGGCCGTTGTTGATTAAACTGTGGCTGAGCTTGCGGTGGCGAATACTGTTTCTGATACTGTGGTGACGTATATTGAGGCCTCTGATACTGTTGATTATAAAACTGAGAAGGTGGGTTCTCTACCTGAATTTTCATTGGCTGCTTTCCCTTATCCACAGCTGACACCGTCCCAGATTTCTTCTCAAAGACCTTCTGGGGTTTCAGCTTCTTAGGATCTGAAGAGGACTGATCAGTAAGGAAGGTGAACTGCGAAGCTTCTTCTTGTAGGCTGGAGGCTTTATTGAGCAGTTTTTCAAATGTCTTGATGGTAAATCCTTTCAAAAGAAAGGCTACCGGTCCATGAATGTTCTTAAGCAGAATCTCGATCGCGTGTTGCTCTTGCAATTGAGGTTCGCACTTCATGCTCAAATTCCTCCACCTTAGTATATAATCAACCAGCTTCTCCCCAGGCTTCTGTTTCTCTATAACAAGATCCCCAACTGTAACGTGATGCTGACTGCCTGCAAACCTCTTGACAAACATGTTTTCCAACTCTGTAAAACTGTGCACTGAACCATTGGGTAAGTCTGCATACCAGTCAAAAGCCACCCCTGACAGACTACTAACAAACTGCCTGAAGAGTAAAGCATCACTTCCTCCAGCGTTGCAACAACTGGCTCGGAAGTACGCTATGTGCTGTCTAGGGTTCCCGGTACCATCAAAAATCTTAAATGAGGGGGGCACAAATCCCTTTGGGTAGGGAACTGCATCAAACTCCTCTGGGTAGGGTCTACCCTTTGGGGTATACGACGCACTCTGTGACTCAGCTAATGCCTCCCTCACTTGTCTTTCCACCATCTGCTTTAGTTCTTTTGATTGAGAGGCTTTGATTTCTGGATCTGACTGGTGCTCTTCTACAGCCTCAATTATTTGTTTCTTCCCTACCACCTGAACAGACTCGGGTTGAGAAGACTCAACCTGTGCTCGTGGTGGTAAAGGACCCTGGCACTGGAATGATGCCATAGTGGCCATCATTTCCTCTATCTTCTTCTCCATACTTGAGATCTGCTCATCTTTTTGTTTTAGCTGTTGTATAAGACGTTGAGTTAAGTCCGGCGCAATGCCTTCCTCAACTACGACGTCCTGTATTCCAGCATCTTCAGCTTGATCATCATGAGCTGATCCCCTTGTTTCCACCATAAGGACATCGGCTACTGCATCGTCTAACATGTCATCTTGATCTAAATCAAAGTTCAATGCATCTTCATCCTCCAGATCTTTAATGCTATTTTTCAGTTCACCTAGCATCTCCTCTATAGACCTTCCGGAAACATAGTGGGGATCAACGGGAACATATCTTTCATAGTCCATATGATCTGAAGGGTTAATCTCACGTTTCTCCTTTACTTCGGGTTCTTCTTCTATCATCTTTTCAGGTGAAGCCACTACCAGAGAAGCAACTTCCTCCTTAGGTCTCCAGATCTTCTTCTCAGCTGATGTTGGAGAGAGTTGGCTTGATGATTCCAACCGCCCTACATCCGGATGAGAAGACGAAGAAGGACCCGTAGAGGGGTGCCTATCTGTCTGGGGAGAAGAGTGGACACGAGAGAACCGCTGAACCTTTCTAACTTCTTGAGGTGTCATGGAGGAAGGAGACAGCTGACGACTAGTTTTCTGGACAACATATTGAGTACTCTTGGATTTTCTCGACACATCAGTCAAAACAATACTGTCTGTCTTTCTGTCAGATTTCCTCGGTTCCCTAGGGTATCCATCAGTGAGTGCAGAGATTGCAACAGGTTTGAACTTTCTTTTGCTATCTCTTGCCCTCGACTGACTCACTACCCGGGCTCCAGTATTCTTCTGACTCGATGTTTCTTCTTCTATCTTTTCATTAATCATCCTTTTCATATTCCTCAAAAACCTTTCCTTGGTTTGGAAATGATTATCTGCACACTCTTGGACTATTGCCCTTACCATATTCTGAATGTGGATTTCCTTATCTTTGACTGGCTCAGTAGCAGACTTTTTAACAGCAGTAGGAACTGAACGAGCAATCGTCCTCACATCTTCCTCTCCATCAGCAGCGGAGAGAAGATGGAACCTACTACCACTAAGATGTGGAGAGGTAGGAGGAGTTTGCTCATTCTGATTTGATAGTCCCAATTTTTCCATTCTCCTCTTTGTTCGACGATTTTTATTTCTCCTCTGAGTTTTAGTCATAATCGTCGACATGTTGGAAGAGGAGCCTATTTCAAACTTGCTTGGAGCACTGAAAGGAGTAACACTATCTGCTACGACAACTGATTTAAGTTTCTGATCCTGGCTAGGCTGTTCAATTCTAGCAAACACTGAGGGCCTAGGGGCTACAGGGGCAGTCTGAGACCCACATCCCAAAGTGAACTCTAGAATAGGCTTCTGGTTTGCAATTTCAGCAGGTGGGACAATAGTGAACTCAGGTCCACTAACAGACAACTGCAAATCCTCAAATCCTTTTCCAAATTTGATTATACTTCCGTCAGCAAAAGGATTGTAAGCCAAGTTCATATTATCCGACAAGGAAAAGATTAGTTTACCCATCATTTTCCTGTAATTCAAGAAAAATTTTGAATTAGTCTTTTAAAAAAAAAATTATTTTAATTGCAAAAGCTTAATTGACCCAACCAAATAATTCAAGTCTTATCTCATCGCATATATATCGAGTTATATTAAAATATAACTGCAATACATAATGTTGAGATAAGAATGAATATTATTTAGTGTTTCAATTTTCACTCTAAGAATTTGGACCCAGTGCTAAGTCAAACATCAAGCTACAATAAAAATGTAACTGCAACGTTCAAGTTAGCACGTAGGGATTTTATTTTCTGATTATTTAGACAAAAAGGTCATTAAAGGAACTTCCCGTCGATATTTTGACGGGGGTCCAAAATAAGACCTCTACAATTTCTTTTAGATACCGGCCAAATTATTCAAGAATGAAATGAATAATATAACCGGCGGAAGAAAGGTAGTTACAACTCATGCCAAGCACAAGTATACTACCGATGTAAGGGTATGAATCACTGCTAAAGATGGAGAGAGGATTTCTCCCCAGCGGAGTCGCCAGAAAAACCTTGGTGGGAAAATTTATGTCGCCACACAGATTTTGTGTTCTCCTATTTTGTAATCGAATACTACATTAAGAATAAAGTACAGTCTCGGGAGACTGACACAATATTCTATAATGGATTCAATATCAAAACAGGATTTTAGAAAATAATATTTCTATAGTCAAACACAATTCTATGAATAACATATCATCTTGAGAGATGAACACGAAATTCTGTAGAATGTGTTTAAAAATAGAAATATAGTTTTGAAAAGTTCATCCATCCCTTTATTTAGGTGTAATAAGGAGAATATTGTATCATCTGAAAAGACGAACATAACATTCTTCAAAAAAACACCCAAAAGAAAGAATGGGTTTTATAAAAGTCATCATTTCTAAAATTGAACATAATAAATAGAATATTATATTACCTGTAAAGATAATAATAATATTCTATAAATATGTTTAAAGTTAGAAATGAGGTTTTAAAACATGTCTGCGTTCCCAAAGATTTTTCCCTTATTTTATAAAAAATAAAACAAGGTTTATTTTAATCTGGGATTCTCAAATCCCTATAGGGGCAAGCCCCTATAGTTAATTACATCCTAGGAGGGGTACTCCTAAGAAAACTCTCGATTAAAGCAGTGATTTTGTACCCTCTGATTACAAAGTAGAAGGCAAGAAAAGAAGTGAGAATTTTCAAGGAGAAAGCTCAACATTGAACATTTATTAACGAGTCAAAGGAAGAAAAGTAGGAGGTGTCGGATTCTGAGAAGCTCAGAGGCAACCTCAGTCTATCCTATGTTGGGCTTTACATTTTAAGAGAGAAAATTTTTTAGGTTTGAATTGACATTTTATTAGAAATTTGGGATTTTATTCCCGAAGGGTGAGGACTTAAGATTCACAAATCTGCCTCAGAACCTAAGTCTAAATTGGGTACTACAAAGTAGTGACCCGAACCTGACTAATGCAGTGCAAATCTGGACTTACCCCGGCCTGGATTGGGGAGCCAGCTAACCACCTAGGCGCTTCAAATCCATGTGTCCAGTCTCTTATGAAAGATGGGTAGGGACGTTATTTAAGTTTTGAGGAATCGGGGCCGACATCTAAGACAAAATCTAATTGGCCCCTTTACTTATGTAGGGTAAATGATGCCTAGGAGCATAATGCAATTAAAATTTTAGACTCTTTTAATTTGTATCTAATGCAATGCATGCTAATTGACTCGAATGCATAAAATGATTTATGAAGCAGTTTTAAAATCAGGCTTAGAAAATAGATTTTTCCCTAGAGATTGCACAACATCCCCTTGACAGAACTGCACCCTAATAGGCTAGGTGGTCTGCCAGAACCCGCAGGCGGGGAGGTGCCTAACAAGGAAGAGAAAGTAATAATATGCTTATGCTGACTCTCGGCGGTCCGAGCTTACTTCTTAGATTCGTTAGAGTTTCTATGTGAGCCTAAAAAAATTTTATTTTAAATTTCAAGTAGAAAAAAGTTTATCGTGATCCTTACCAAAAAAAACACTCCGATGCGTATCCAGGCTAAAACAAAACACGGCATGCAAGAGTCCTAAAAAAAGCTAGTGCACAAACAATGTAAACACTCAAATTAAATTATCCAAAAATATAATGTCCAATGTCCAGTTTATTTACAACCCAGGGTCTACTGAAAAAAGTAAAGTGGCCGGGCACCACTGACAACAAACCCGGATTCTAATCCTAAGACTGACGCAAGTGATTTCAAAATGGGATATACTTTTCTTTTTATCTTCATTTCTTCGTCTTCTTCATCTTCACTTTTTGTCTTCTTCCCTTTACAAGCTTCTTGGATCTGTTACGAGCTCCTTGGTTCCGCTACGAGCTCCTTGGGTCCGCTACGAGCTCCTTGGGTCCGCCGGGCCTGGATATCCAAATGAAAAGAAACTCATCCCGGAAGGGGTATTTTCTTTTCTCTTTGGATATTAGAACCACCCTAACTTGGCTTTCCAAACAGAAGAGAATACTCCCCGAAGGGACATTCTCCTCTCTTTGGATTCCGAGTTGGGTATGATATCCCACTTTTGAATCACTTTCACAACACTTGACTTTAACAAAAATAAATTACATTTACATTACATTCCAGAAAGAAAAAGAAAATCTAGACACACCTGCAAGGTTATCCTAGACATTTATAATAAAATCATTCCCAAGCAGTTATGTATTCATATTAAATTTATCAGCCACACTTGGCCATGCTCTTTTAATTTTAAGGGGGCTTAGCATTTTCTGAAGCACCTGCAGAAATTTTTATGTTAATTTAAATCTTTAATTTGCCCCCTTTTTATTTAGCCCTGCACGAGCATGGCCACCTGCATAAGATTCTGTGAGCATCCAGATCGTTCCTAACCTAGGGATAATCTATCGCCCATCACATCATATCACAGAGAGCGATAAAAGTAAACAAACACTCAATGTCAATCATACAAGCATGCAATGAAAACCGAGAAAGCCCGTCACACAACAGCAAGAAAGTAAACACCGGCCTAACCTAGAGCTAGAGTCGGTTGTCCTAGCAAACAAATCTAAGTGTGTGCGGTAGGCTGGGTGGTTTAAATATATCCTGAGTTTATTATTAGTTAAAGTTATCTAATTGATTGAAATTGATTTGTTGAAGGGTCAAAAGATAATTTTAGTTCAGATTTAAATTTTAGTATCTTTACTATTTTGAAGTTTGTTTTCGATTGATTTTAATTGTTAAAGTTGATTAATATGATTGGTTCTTTAGTGTATTTGAATTAACCATTTTTTTTATTTAGATTATTTAATTAATGATTTATTGAAATTTTCTAATGATTTATTAAATATTTTAATATTTTGTTAATCTTAAATCATTTATTAAAATTTTAATTAACTTATTAAAGTGTTAGTATTTTATTAAAATTTTAATGATTTTATTTGATTTGTTAATGATTTATTAAATTGTTGATGGTTTATTAAAGTTTGAAAAATTTTATTTAGTTATTATTTTATTATTAGATGATTAATGTATTAATTAGATTCAATTTTATTTTTGTGTTCAAATTTAATCTCCTAGTGGTTATGTGTGTTAATTATGACTTAGTTATTAAAGGTTATGCAATTTTCATATATTTTTATTTGGATTATCATTAGTGTATTTAATATTCTCATTAATTGATTATTTAGAGTTGATTAAGGTTGTATTAATAACATACAATAATCCTAAGGGGAATGTCACTAAGTTTTCTATGTTCTGTATTTCTACCCTAAAATATGCATGCATCCTAAGTCTAAATTTTCTAAGACTCGGTCCTTAATTTTTGTCCTTAAATGTCACTAATGTTGTATGGGATGAAAAAGCTTGTTATCACTAACCCTTAGGACTTTGCGCACGTATACAGGAGTTCAAGGATCTAAAATGAAATGAAAATCATCCTAATAAAATTGAAGTTACTATAGGGGCCTAAAGGGTAGGGGTTCGCACAAAACACACCGCGGCCTCCTAGGGGCTTTCTAAGTTTTAAGAAAACTTACAACACCGGGGGCTATGACCCGGTGGATTACGCCCGTAGCACCTCTACCCGGTTGGATAGAGGCGACTGACACCTTTAATATGCTTCCTCTTGTTCACTTGATTGGTACCGTTCCTCGCAGTTCATGTAAATAAAGACAAGAAAATAATGAGGGATTAGAAATACAGTTAATAATTAACAATGAAATAATTGAAATTACTGAAAATAAAAACGTACCTTTCTTCGGGCTTGAGGGCCGGCACAAGCTGTCTACCTTTTAAACTTATCCCTTTTGAAAGCATGCTATTTGTTTTTCCAATATTCATCTCGAAGGGAGAAGTAGAAGAAAGAGAAAGAGAGGGGTAGAGAGAGAGAAAGAGGGGCATTGCTTTGTTTAAAACTTTTCACTTCTAATAAACACCCAATAAACTCCGCCCTCCACACCCACACCTTTCATTTCTCAACACTTCTAACTTTCACTTTTCAAAATTTCATTCTTTACCAAAATCACTTTTATTTTAAAATCCCACCTTCCACTTTTCACTTTCCCACACAACACCTTTCAACACACATTTCTCACTTCCTTGTAAATCAATACACTTTTACTTTTAGAACATACACTTTCACTTCTCTACTTGACACAAAATACTTCACTATTACACATTTTATATTGCAAAACATACACCTTTCATCTTCCAAAGATCACACGATCACCTTTCACAACGTACACTTCTCAAAATAGCTCAACTTTCAACCAACCACACACTTTACTTTTACACACTTGTACGTGTCACTTTCCAATGAAACACACAATTCACTTTCCCAACAATACACCTTTAACCTTTCAAAAAAAAAAAAAAAAAAAAAAAAAAAAACACGTCATTTGTTTATTCAAAGTTCATACATTTCACTACTCAACATACATTTTTTCAAAACACCATATACTTCATCTAAGCACAACAAAGCAAAGTCACTTTTCCATAACACACACATATCACTTTTCAAATACATCATTTCACTTTTCAAGAGATACACACATACGCCTTTTCAAAACAACACATTTTCATTCTCCAACAATCAAGCTTCACTTTACATTTTTCAAAGAAACACACACACTTACAAATCTTTTTTTTTTTTACCTTTCAAAACCCAACATTTTTTTAGTTTTCACCTTTCAACATACACTCTTATTTCAACACTCCACTTACTTCCCAATAGCACACACACATCAAAAACTACATATTTCAAAATATTTCACCGCTCAAAGATATAAACCCTCACAAACCCTTTTCATACACTTTTCAAAGCATACATTCATTTTTCAAAGTATTTCATTCCTCAAAATATACTTGTTTCACTTTCCAAAACCACAAAACCATTTCAAAACCATACTCACTTCCTTTTCCAAAACATGTATATAGTCCACCTTTTTGAACACACATTCATAAAGCATTATCCTTTTCCAATTACTCACACAAAAGCTTTCAAAACACACACTATTCGAAATCCATACGCTTTCACTTTAAAACTTACACTTTCCAACATACACTTTTAGTCTTTCAAAGATCACACAATCACCTTTCACAACGTACACTTTTCACTTTAAACACGGATACACTCAACTTTCCTAAAATACACACATTTTTATTTTCAAAATATATACAAACTTCATTTCCCAAAATCTCTGCATTTCACATTTTCATATTTCCACATCTCAACTTACAACATACCTACACTTCATTTTATTATTCCTATACACTTCACTTCTCAACGCATACACCAATGAGAGCAAGATACCTTAAAACTCCTCTTTTATACAATGCTTACTATTATACAGAGCTTGTAACAATGAACAACAAGTTCATGTGATTGTTTCAACAATTCAATACCCATGCTCAAATCCATATGAAGATGTACAATTAGTTAAGAACAAAGTAGCCAGCAAGTAGTTTAAGAAAATCGAGAAAGCTCATTTTACTCCATCGCCAATGCTAATCTCGGGCCGGTGAATGAAACGTATAAACTATGCATACTTATAAACATGTGTGCATATGAATATTCAAAATTTCAACAAATATAATTTTGATAACTTTTCCTTAATAAAAAAAAAAATTCTGGATATCCTACAGGTTTACTAATTCTTAGAGTTTATTTAGTTAACATATATGTAGATATACCGAGAAATCCCAAAAGCTTAATTACTGACATTGGAACTAATCATTACATGTTTTACCCATAAATAATAATAAGAAACCCATTTTGCATGACGAGACAGTTCAACAGATGTAAATTTGTTTAATTATATAAAGCTTTAATTGATAAATTCCAACAGGTTATATATAACTATATGAAAATGAAAACTGTCATCAAACATAGGAAATATTATCACAACCATTTGTAAGAAGAATGAAAAGGAGAAAATCTCCTTGCCTTCTCGTATGAATTCTAGCACTTTCTTTTTCTTTGACGAAAGAAATCAGATACAATTTGTATGTATCCATTCATGGTTTCAACATAAAATTTGATCCCAATCTTTTACTACATAGACATCACCTTGATGCAAACAAAGCTAAAAGGAAATTTTAAACAAGAGTTCTTGATTTCGATACTCCAATAAGAACATAGTAACACCCTTATTTTTTTTTTGAAAAGGAAGAAGTAATCTCCATTACTTCTCTTGCCAAGCTGAGAAGGGCAAGAAAATTAATGGAGATAAAAGTGGAAGAGGATAAATGAAGAGGGAAAGAAATCAGGAATAAGAAAATATACCAATGCTTGATGAGGAGGTCGGCTAAGGGTGTTGTCCACACGAGCAATAGAAACGAGGGAGGGGAGGCTCGGCTAGAGCTTGCGACGTTGCTGCAAATAGAGAGGGGCGAACGGGTTGGACGACGTCTAGGGCAAGAGGGGTCGGCTGGGAGCTCTTGCGAACTGGGAGCGAGTTCAGGAGGTTCTGCGAACTGGAGAGGGAGGCCGAGCAAGGGGTATTCGGACCTGACGGGGAAAGCGAAGGGCTGGGGGAGGGGTTTTGTCTTGACGTCGCACGAAGCAGAGAGGGGAACAGGGAGTTCCGAACTGGGAGCCTGGGGTCTCTCTTGCGAACCAGAGGGAGAGAGTGGGGTCTTGGAGGGATTTCGCCAACTGATCGGAGAGTGGGGAAGTCCGTTCAGTTGTGCGAATTTTGGGGAGGGGAGATCGTGGGGGCCGGTCTGATTCGGACTAGCCTAACCGCAATTGGGGTCTAGCCTAGGCTGCCTCTTTATTTGAATTTTGAACTTTAAAAATTGATTATTTGGATATATCCTAATGTTATAGATATATATAACAAATTTTATTTTAAAACACATAGGTGATTTATATAAAAAAAAAAATTTGTATATTTAAATTGAATGAGATTAATGAATATATTTAATTAGACCAATTTAAATTCATTTATTTAATTTCTCTAGTCTCGCGATAGGTCAATTCAGGTTAATCGAGACTATTGAAATTGAACTCGAATTGAGTTTATCTAATTTACATATTGATTTACATCGCAGGGTCTCTGGTTTGAGATGAATCGATGTGGGTTTATTTTAGAGTTGAATTAGATTTAGATTGAATTGATTTTAATTTGTGTCGAATTATCATAGAGTCGATACTACGTCACTGGGTATCCACCTAAGGGAAATCTTGTATGAGCGATATCTATACTAGGCTGGGAAGTCCTAGGTGCTAGAAATGAACTTGGGGAAATTGACCTCGAATAATGAGGTCAACATGTATCACGTCCGCGCCTCTCCCACCAGTACACCAATAGTGCTTCAAGCTACATTATACTTAGCTGCTCTCTGGCACGCAAGACTCAGCCATCCACATAACAGACTACTCTCTACCTTAGCTAATTATATTCCTGCTTTATGTAGTTCCCCCCCTCCCCTAATCTGCATCTCATGTAACGTGGCCAAGAGTCACAAACTTCCATTTTCTCTTAGCTTTTCCACTTCAATAGCTGCTTTTAAGTTAGTTCATTCGGACGTATGGGGTCTGACACTTGTAACTTCTCTTAATGGTTACAAATATTATGTCTTTTTTATAGATGACTTTACCAAATTCTGTTGGCTCTATCTTATGACTTCTAAGTAAGAAACTTTCATCAAATTTCTATAATTTTGCACTATAATTAAAACAGCTTTTAACGCCAATATTAAAGCATTTCGATCAGATGGAGGTCGTGAGTACAACAGCAACATTTTCACCTCATACCTACTCAAACAGGGGATCACACATCAATTCAGCTGTCCCTACACACCCGAACAGAATGGCATGGCAGAATGAAAAAATCGTCATCTACTTGACCTTACACGCACTCTACTCCATGCCGCAAGCATACCTCTTCAATACTGGGCAGAAACTCTTTCCACAGCCAATTACCTCATAAATCATCTTCCAACTAAGGATCTTTCCCTACAAATTTCCTACCACAAACTCAATGGCAGCCCTCCAACCTACACGCATCTTCGCACCTTCGACTATCTTTGTTTTCTCTGGCTACAGCCCCAGGCCCCCAATAAACTTTCCCCTCGGTACCTTGAATGTGTATTTCTCGGTTATTCCTCCTCACATAAAGGCTATTGTTTCCTTCATCCTCGCACCAATCGAATATACATATCTCGCCACGTAGTCTTTCATGAACAGACCTTTCCCTTTAGATTCATTCCTCCCACTGCAGCCAGTATTCCTGTATCCTCTCTCACCTCCCCTCTCCTCCTTGTTCCCACCTCCAACGTGCCTTCTCCAACCACCACACCCTCATTGTACCCACTCTCTTCTCATCCAACACAGACAATATCTCCACCTCATTCAAGCCCCACCTCATTACACCCTCCCTCCAATCATACCACCACTCAAAGAAACTCCTCACCCGATTCTGCATTTCTCATTCCACTAACTCATCAAGGATATATAATGCAAACTAGACTAAAATCTAGCATTACAAAACCAAAGCAGATCTTCAATCTCTCTGTAATTACTCCCCCCCCACCTCACTCCCACCAGTTACACCCAGGCAATTCGCCCTCCACATTGGCAGACAGCTATGTCTCAAGAGTTCCTTTCCCTCCAAAAGCAAAACACTTGGTTTCTCATTCCCCCACCTCCTGATAAACCAATACTTGGATGTAAGTGGACATTCAAGACAAAACTCAAATCCAATGGTCAAGTCGATCCCTACAAGGCTCACCTCATAGCACAAGGCTTCAACCAAGAATTCGGCATCAACTACACAGAAACTTTCAGCCCCGTTGCAAAAATGCCCACCATTTGAATTTTCCTAGTTCTTACTCTGCATCGCTACTGGCCCATTCTACAAATGGACGTGCCAAATGCCTCCCTACACGGTGATATCTAGGAAGAAGTTTATATGGCCCAACCACCCAGCTTTATTGATAACCAGTATCCCAATCACGTCTGCATGCTTAACAAATCCATTTATGACCTTAAGCAGGTGCATCGGCTGTGATTTCATAAACATTCTTCATTCCTCCTCCAATTTGGCTTCACCTTTAGCAAGGTCGACCCTTCCCTCTTATTATACACCAGATCGTAAACTCAACTATATATACTCATCTATGTAGTTGATATCCTTCTTAAAGGAAATGACTCCACTACAATCCAACAACTGCTCTTACATCTTCAATCCACCTTCTCCATCAAGCAATTGGGTAATGTCTCTCTTTTCCTTAGCATTCAAGTCGATCGGACAGCCACTAGCCTTTTCCTCCATCAGTAACATTATGCCAAAGAAATCTTAGCAGCAGCAGGTTTTGCAACGTGCAAGCCCACAGTCACCCCCATGTCACTCAAGCCACTACAAGGATCAGGCACTGATCTACCATACAGTGATCCACAACACTATCATCGTCTGGCAGGCTCACTTTAGTACCTAACCATCACCAGGTCAGACATTGCCTTTGCCGCCAATATCATATGCCAAAGGATGCACCAGCTCACCAATACACGCCGCACCACACAGTAGGACCACAACTCCTTGTGCGGCACCACCTTCCATCAGCCGCCAGTAGCAATTTGACATTCCATAATAGAAAGCACATTCTACTACCTTATATAGACAAGACTTTAGAGCAACAGAGCTTCTTCCTAATGAAACAGTGATTTCTTCATATAGCATTCTTCTACTGTTAAATCTTCCATTCTTACTCTTCCATTGCTTTCCATTATTCTTACTTCATTATAGGTCTTTCAATCATAAGTAAAAATGATTTTAGAATAAATAAAGAACATAAATATATCATTTCTAATGTTTGGGTTTCTCCCAGAAAAGCTTTATAATTGTAGATCAATAAATACAAATATGATATGTCTGATCTAGTCAGTTTGTTTTTTCAAAAAATAATAATAAGAAGAAAAGTAATGCACTAACCTAACAAAGAACACAATTTGGCAGATAAAAGAAGAAAAGGTATCTGACGCTAAGCATTGACAAATTGAAACACTAATATCAATATATCCTGCAAACTGGTCTTACATCTCAACAAAAAACCCAATAAAAGAAATCCAAAGCTTGTTTATAGAAATGAAATGAAAACCTAAATTTTTTTTGAGAAGCTCAGCCAAGGGAACAAAGTTTTACCTCAGAAGATGGCTGCAACAAGCTCAATGCTGTAAATTTCAGTAAAAAAAAAAGGAAAATAAATTAATTGAGCGTTTAGCTTACTAGGGAAGTAAGGAAGTTCCGAAATGTTGAGCCAGAGTTGTTGCAGCTGTGAGGCCGATGTAGCCGAGCGTGGTAAGATGAGACAGAATGAGCGGAGAAATGTATGAAGTGGTCTGACATAGAGAAACTTTGCAAGGATGAAGAAGACTACAGGTAGTTCGCAGTACCTACAAACAACGAGAAGCAGCCAAACACAAGAGGCTTCCTGCAAAAGTTGAAAGCAACCGCGGGACGCGGAAATTTTTAGAACGGAGCATGATCACGACACCCCAAACCACCTCTCGGTTACGTTTCGTGACGCACAATAGTGAAAAAGCCGCCCCAAATGTACCCTAAGTAGCGCTTCTGTTTGAGTATATTTAGCGCCTCTGAAGCATGAACTATTTGGAATGAA
Organism: Dendrobium chrysotoxum; assembly: GCA_019925795.1. NCBI lineage: Eukaryota > Viridiplantae > Streptophyta > Magnoliopsida > Asparagales > Orchidaceae > Dendrobium > Dendrobium chrysotoxum. The sequence continues at coordinate 27,322,018 of CM034309.1, forward strand.
TTAGCTGTAATTGCACTGATCAGCTATAGCATTTATTAAATTTGCTAGAATATAAATAGTAACCAATTGCTTAGGTAGCTATCTTCAATTTCATAATTGAAAGAAAGGAACAAGCATGTTTCTTCAACTACACTAGTAATTAAACAACCTTTCTTGATTCACCTTCACAATACAGGAAGCCATTATAGATGGATGCTGAATTAATTTGAAGTCCCAGTGGGATTTTTTTTTCTGGTGCTTGTTGAAGCTTAGAATTTCTTTTTCTTGACTGCAAACTTTCTTTTCCTTCCTTGCAACTCAAGATAGCTTATTTCATCCATGTCATATTGTGCCAAATTGATGGAAAGGAATTCCTTCTACCAAGAATTTTATAAAACTGTTGCTTTAGGATACTTACATTGCACACTTTTTTTGTTATTTTATTCGAACAAAACCAACTAACGACATTGCGCACAAAGAGTTGTTTAGATAGTGGTGAAAAGTGGCATACAATGGATATGATAACTTATCAAGAGGTCATATGCAACAAGTGTGACATGCACAGAAATAAAATAAAGGAGCTGTGAAGAAGATGATTTCCTCACCCTTGACGTTAGTTAAATACATATAAGCATGCCAAGCTCATGAAAATGATGACAACAGATATGTACTGATTGCAAAGACACCATAACCAGTCAAGCACTTATCAAATGCACAAGTCCCTTGCAAATGAAGGAAGTTGACATGCAAGCAAATATTATAGCATCCCTTCAGCCAACATCAACTAGTTGGCAAATGAAAGTTGTAGTACCCTACGAGCACTAAAAATTAATGTGTGATGAACATAATAGCTCACTAGCCAACGTGCATGAAGAGGTTAGTGATGAATGAAGCAATGCCCTAGAAATCTCATCATGTATTTAGCAGAGCATTTACGGGTAGTAGTTAGAGATATGAAATACATACATTAATCTACATAGAGACGATAGCAAGTAGCAGGTAATAGATGCTACAACACTCTCACAACTAATATTAATTTGCAAGCAAATACACCAATTCATTACAAGAAGGAGAAGATGATTTGTATCAAATACAAACTCAAAAGCATCACAAGCAACAACGTGAAATGTGAAATGTGAAATCAGTCATAAAGGTCGCTACAGGAGATTCAAGGTGCACGAGAAATGTGAAATAAAGATATATACAGGTGATGTTAGAAGATTTGCATTCAATATAATGCACCCGTGGATAATGATAGAAGACTCCCCATGCCTTCAGCGATTGTGTTTATAAGTAATAACCTGGGGGTATTATAAGTGTGATGAATTCTTTGGCAAATATGAATGAGAAGGTTTGCAGCAAGCGTAATAAGTTGCTCGCAAACCATAATGTGAAACTTTTAATGGATAGTGTGACTCATTCATGTAGAGCATACTAGTTGAGATATGAATGTCGACAAGAGATGAATGAATTAGTAGCAAATACAGCTCAATTAATGGTCAACAATCACTCAGTGATAAGTAAATACACCGATCTTTTACAAGAAAAGGCAAGTGAAATGCAGAAAATGCAAGAATCTACAAGTAGTCGTAGAAGATCCATCATATGCACAATATGCTATTTGCAAGCATACATAGAAACTTATGACAAATGTAGACCTATGAATCATATCAGAGGTTTATTAGTGCACGACAACCTAGCTACCTGTACAAAGCAGCAAGCAATTCACACATACAACGCCATGCCACCAAATCTGCAACAATTATAAAAGCAAATAGAAGGCATCTATAATCTCTCAAATAGAGCATCGCGTATATATGTTCAAGTGACAGTTACCCGTACAATTGATCAACATCAAATATTCCAAATATGCCCCTACACATGGACTGCAATATGTATACACACAAACATAGAAGTGCACATACAGGCACATTAACTTATATATATACATGTAAGAATATACACTTGTATGGGACCCAACAAGTGTGTTATAGGCACACATCTGACGACATAGTTCAAACCATCATACAAATATACAGTCATGATGTCGACCGAGATATTTATTTTAATACGTTCACATTAGGTCTTTAAGGCCTATGAATAATGAAAATCCACTAGTAAAGGCACAAAGCCGGTAATAAACCCAATCATCTGTCAATAATTAGATAGAGTCGATAAGGTCCAATAGATAATTAAAAAAATACCCCCTAAATACTCCGTATGGGCCCCGATGAGCGTGTTATGGATACACACGTGACGTCTGAGGATGCTGTATGGGTCAAATGATAAATTTAAGTTCAGGTCCAATCCTTCCCCTTGATAGGACGGGAGTTGACATGACTCAAATCAATGAACAAATATATGATCGCAGCATCGACTAAGATATTTAGTTTTAAAACGTTCATATTAGGCCTTTAAGGTCGATAAGATGGAAAATTCATTAAACAAAGGCATAAAGCCTACGATGAACTTGGTCTTTTATCAGCAAGCAAATAGAGTCGACAAGGTTCAGTCAAAAAAATATAATTACCCATAACACCCCTGTGATGGCCGCCTTGACATAAGATCTCAACTGGATGGATCCACACAAATTTCAAAGAAATACCTTCTAAATGCCCATAAAATTCAAACTGCAAGAAAATATCTAATCCAAATATTTAAAATTAAAATTAAACATTAGACACTTAAAGTAAAGCCCATCCACCATTTACTTTAAGTGCAAGGTGGTAAATTTCAAATTTTAAATATTAAATTTTCAAATACTAACCCTTGCTACTATTATACATAAAATAACACGTATCTCAACATATATGTTTGATGCTAGCCTTAATCAATAGTTTTCTCTTGCTATCTAGAGGGATAATTAACTATAAGGGCTTACGCCTATAGGAAACCAGAACTCAGATCTAAAATCCTCAAAAAATGGTGGTGAAATCTCTGGGTAGTGTCCTATTTCAAACCTAATATCCTTAGCACATAATTTGTTAAAACTCCCTTGAAAGAGGGGACGCAAGGGCATGAATTTTTGGAGCGCACAAATTTCTAGCGACCCTGCTATGGAATGATTTCTTTTTCTATCTTTGGCTAGTCGTCTAAGATGCTATAGTTGCAACAAATCAACATGGGCTAAAATTTCATCTTTTTCAAAAGGATCATTTAACAAATTAAGATTTTAAAAATTCTAAAATGATCATTCAATAAATTCATAAAAATATTCATTAAGTAGGGTTTAAGATTTATTTAAATTATCTACTTTTATTATTTCATTCTGTGTAGTCTCTGCATTTTGAAAGTGTGAGGTGATGTATTAAATATTGATTACTAATCCTTGCCTTTGATTTGTGTAGATGGATTTGTAGGGCACTTATTTCACCATCCAGCAGGGATGTGGTGCTATCATTTAGCTAGCGAATGCTGTCATCAACATTGGAAACTCTATAGTCACCATTCAATTTGGTGGGCTATAACTCCTTACAGTTACTGTAATAGCTGCTACCGTCCCTGTGTATGACATGGATTCTGAAGAGCCAGCTAGAAGGCCCCACTCTACTAAAACTTCTACAGGTCACATGTATCTACTAGCATCACGAGTTGATGCTACTGAAAATCCTCAGAGGAGGATTTCTATTTTTGAAAGATTGTCTCAACGAGAAGCCCCAACTACGAAGAGGGTCATAGTTGGTGGTAGAATTTTAGTCATGACTACAAACACCACTGCCTTGCCAAGAGGGACTGTTGTACTTGGAAGGCATGATGTTAAAGCTTCATCATATAGAGGAATGTTGATAAGAAGGCAGAAGAGGAAGAAGAATGTTGAGCTGCGAGCTCAGCAACTACTGCCTGTCCATACCATAAACCTATCGACCCGAGAGCTAAAAGCAAATATTCCCACTAGGAATGGGTTCGCTGGCCTAAAGTGGGTGAAGCAAAATAGCTCCACTAGCAAGTTAAAAAGGTCATTTTGGGACCAACAATCTGAAGCCCCAGTTTCTCAAAAGAAGAAGGAGCCAGAGACCCTGCCTGCCCGAGTATGCCGGGTCCTAAAGTTGGTGAAGTGGAAAGGGCTGAAGAAGAAGAAATACCAACGGCCTTTGGTGATCAAGTCTAGGAGAACCCCACTATGGGAGTTATCGTTCATGGTAAATCAGAGAAAAATTCAAGCTAGCCCCTGTAGTGAACATCGGGTTGTGACACCTAAACCGCATGTTCAGAGATCAACCGCTGAAGGTCCCAATGGAAGGGCGTTGTTGATATCCATGATTGTATGTCAGAGTGTTGCTCGATAATGTTAACCTGTGTAGAAGAGGTCTAGAGAATCCACCAATGATGTAAGACCTATTCGAGATTATGTGTCAGAGCATTTCTTAATGATGTTAACCTGTGTAGAAGAGGTCGAGAGAATCCACCAATGATGTATGACCTATCCGAGGTTATGTGTCAGAGCATTGCTCGATGACATTAACCTATATGGAAGAGGTTGGATCGTATCCCCCAGGGATTGATCATCTAGTGATTGGGATAATAAAGATTATGTATTTCTCGAATCAAATATTTTAATATTTAATTGACATTCTTCTAGAATGTTTAACCTATTCAAAGTTACTAGTCAATGCATTGTTTGATGACATTAATTAACCTAGGTGGAAGAGGTTGGATTGAATCCCTCTATGATCGATTATGCCTTGATTGGGAGGGAAAAAATGCCACATGTATCTTGAATCAAAGGTGAAGAATAATCTATCTTTAGACTGTTACTGCCTCTTTGAGGTCAAGATTATGACCTTGCCCAATGAGTAGAAGTTCAGCTAGAGAATGTATAAAGCTTACAATTTATTAGAAGCATCATTGCATTTGCTAGAAGCTTTATGAAAAATAATTTTCCAAGATATCATCTTGGATGTTGGAAGCATTAGAGAAATCTTTTTTACCATGGCTGTAGTCAAGGTTGCCCCCCAGTTCATATGTGATTCCTAGGAAATTGATGTAGTAATAGCTGATGTCAAGACATTGACATGAACAGACTTTCAAGATTGGAGCAGTAGCTTCCCCTAATCAGGAATGGCGTTCCCACAGATGGTGCCAAATTGTTGCATCCTGGAATATTCGTGGCGGTAGAGAAATATAAAGTTTGGCTTATATATATATATATATATATATATATATATATATATATATATATATATATATATATATATATATAAGAGAGGAGTATTTTATTCATAAGAGACACCAAAATTTTTATATGAAAACCCCTAAAAAAGAAAAATATCATGAGGCTTGGCCAGTTTGAATGAATCCACTAGTGTTCGTAATCGATTATAAATGAGGCCCTTCCTTGGGGAGAAGGCCTTCTCTTGATGTAGCAAATATATATCATATAGACTGCATTACATGGTGGGAATTGGAAGTATCAGTATTGACATGTTTATTTGATCGGCAGGACTATAGTCAGAGGGCGACGAAGGTCAAAAAGACTGTAGTCGGAAGGACCGTAGTCGGCGGGTAAAGGAGGTCGGAAAGATTGTAGTTAGAAGGATAGTAGTCGGTGGGCGACGAAGGTCGGAAAGACTGTTGTCATACGATGGAGGTTGGGAGGACCATAATCGGCATTCGACGCAGGTCAGAAAGACCATTATCAAGCGAAGGAGGTCATAAGGGCCATAGTCGGTGGGCGACGGAGGTTAGAAAGACCGTTATCAGGCGATGGAGATCAGAAGGACTGTAGTCGGTGATCGACGGAGGTCAGAAAGACCGTAGTTTGGCGATGGAGGTCGTAAGGATCGTAGTAGGGTGACGGTAGTAAGAAAGACTGTTATCCAATGACGGAGGTTGAAAGGACCATAGCCGACGGGCGACGGAGGTCAGAAAGGCCGTAGTTGGGTGACGGTTATTGGGAGGAAATTCGATGATAATCGGTGGTTGGGCGTAAGTCCAACAATAATTGGTGGTCGGGTGGAAGCAGACAATGGTCGATGGTCGGGCATAAATCTGGCAATAGTTGGAGGCCAGGCGAAAGTCTCGCGATTGTTGGTGGCCAAGCATGAATCCTGTAATAGTTGGTGGCCAAGCGGAAGTCCAGCGACAATCGATTGCCGGGTGTAAGTCCGACGATAGTCGGTGGCCGGGTGATGGTTGTGGAGGAGTTTGATGGTAAGAGAGATCTCAGATATCTCTTACTCTCCTCTCTTCTTTCTCTTTCGTGCTCCCTTGCTTCCTCCTTGCTTCCTCCTTCCTTCCGCCTTCAATGAAGAATGATAGGTCTATTTATAGTTTTTTGGGAGTGGCATAGCCAGTAATAGGGAGAAGACTAAGGGTATGTTGGGAGTGTTTTGAATGGACAACCAATATCGACTCCTTTGATCGTGGACCATTTATTAAGTATTTGAGTACCTAATGATGTCAGAATTCAACAATCTTGGACTCGTTGGATTCGTCTCGTCAAGCCGCTTGATTCGGCTATAAGCATGTCACGTTTGGAAACCGTTTCGTCATCCAATTATAATTTGAACCTTTCAAATGCACTTAGGGCCTTTGATTTGGACCCATTTGGGCTCGGATTGGGCGAAATTGGTGTCGTTGGGTTCGTTTTTTTGAGACGTCCAGGTAGACTATAAGTTTGCATAAATCAGAGTTCGGATGGTCCAAAATTTAATTTTGGAAGTTTCCAACTTAATTTGGCCTCAAGATTTGTGCCCGATCAGATTAATTTTTGATAATATATCAATAACAATGATTAATAAGTTAATTTTAAATTATATTTATATTTTAGCTAATTAAAATTTATATTTCTTAAAATAAATATAATAGTTACAATATTCATTATGTTAAATTTTTTTTAATATTTCAAATTAATTTGATTAATTATTTAAAAGATAATTTGAAAGTTAATTAAAAAATCTAAAATTAATTAATATTTGAATAAATATTTAAAATATAATTTTAAAGTATTTAAAGTTAAATCACGTCTTTCTATCCCCCACTCTCTCCTCTCTCCCCACTCTCTCCCTCTCTCTCCCCTGTCCCTCTCTCCTCGTCATTCCTTGGTTACGTTACTTCACAATTAATTATCAACGGTGATTCATTTAAAAATTTGGCCAGTTAAAAATAAGTCAAATGGGTTAATGGACCATGTGATAAAGCATATTTGAGGCTTGTTTAATAGAATATTATTATTATGTACATGATTGAGAAATGGGTACAATTTCGGCATTTCCGAAAAAATAAATGGGTAACGGCCGGCCGTTTAGGTAAGCATGCGGTTGTTGAGTTCTTTATCAGTCACCCTTAAAAGTAAACCCCATCCTCCCAAATCCATCCATAAACCCCACCCTCCCAAATCCCTCCATCGCGCTCCCACTCAGCCACAACTCCATCATAGGCATCCCATCCGACCTTACTCCACGCAATTAATGGATAGTTACAACCCCACGGCCGATGGAAGTATCGACGACGAGGCCGCATGCCTCTATGCAATGCAGCTCGTCAGTTTATCCGCCTTTCCCATGACCCTCAAAGCCGCAATCGAACTAAAACTCCTCGAAACCATCTCCCTCGCCGGCCCCGGAGCTCAACTCTCTCCATCAGAACTTGCCTCTCACCTCCCCTTCATCTCAAACCCCCAAGCCCCCGTCATGCTTGACCGCATTCTCCGCCTCCTCGCCAGCTACTCCATCCTCACTTGCTCTCTCTCCCCATCCGGCGAGCGCCGCTATGGCGCCACACCGGTTTGTAAGTTCCTCACGCCCAACGCTGATGGAGTTTCTATGGCTCCTCTCGTTCTATTGAATAATGATAAGGTTTTGATGAAGAGCTGGTATTATCTCAAGGATGCAGTGATCGAAGGCGGCATTCCGTTTAATAAGGCCTATGGGATGGCAACTTTTGAGTACCACAGAATGTATCCAAGCTTCCATAAAGTGTTTAGTGATGCGATGTCTGGCCATTCGACTATCATTACGAATAAATTGTTGGAGATTTATGAGGGTTTTAATGGGTTGGGTTCATTGGTGGATGTGGGAGGCGGAGTGGCGGCAACATTGGGGAAGATTACGACCAAGTATGCTGGGATTCGAGGAATTAATTTTGATCTACCGCATGTTATCTCTGTTGCTCCTCCTCTTCCAGGTTTATTGATTTGCTTACATGAATTTTATTTTATTTTTATTTTTCTTGGATTGGTGCAATGTACATGTGTTGAAATGTTAATGGATGATAACAGGTGTGGAGTATGTGAGCGGAGATATGTTCGAGAGCGTTCCCCCTGCTGATGCCATTTTTCTAAAGGTCAAACTTATTGCTTTTGAAAAAAAATACTTATTTTCTTTTAAATTTAAATTACTTATCCTAAAAAATTTAAATTTGAATTTCACTTAGTTTTTTTTTTGTAGATAGTTAATATAACACTGATCATTTTTGCTTTTTTTAAATTATGCTTATCTCCTTTGTTACTAAATATATAATACATAAAAACTCAATTTATTTTTTATAATTATATTGACCTCTCTATTCTTAAATTTTATAAGAAAATCAGTGAGATATGTTGATGCAAAATGAATTTAAAAATTATTATATTTACAAAAAATTATTGTCTTATATAAATTTATAAATTTTAAAGGTCCATTTTAATGTGTTTTACATCAAAAATTTTTGAGATAAAATTTATTGAAATTTTATATCACATAATAACTATAATCTATTATAAAGTGATTCAATATTGGAGATAATCAACTATATTATTATTATTATTATTATTATTATTATTATTATTATTGTTGTTGTTGTTGTTGTTGTTGTTGCGGTCTAAAATATACGCGGCGATAGAGTTATAATTTTATGTCTTAGCGTTGCACGGATATCAAGCTCACACATAGAGAACATAAGATTTTTATGTGGAAAACCCTAAAAAGGGGGAAAACCACAGGGCCTAGCCCAGTTAAAAATGATTCTACTAGAATTTGAGTTGCGTACAGCGGGCTGACTCGTCTTTAAGGGCGATCATATTACAAATTTCAACCATATGGTTGTAGTTTAGTGCCAAATGGGGATGAAAGTCCGGCGTCACTTGGAAGTTCGGATGTCTGTTGGTAGAACTTCGACGTTTGTCGGTGTTCCAGCGGAACTCCGGGCTTCAGGTGGTGATCTGGTGGAACTCCGGGCATCAAGTGGTGGTCTGGCAGAAATCAGGGAGCCAGATGGTGGTCCGACGGAACTCAGGGCATCAAGCGGTGGTTCGGTGGAACTCTGGGCCTCATGTGGTGGTCCGGCGAAACTCCGGGCCTCAGGTGGTGGTCTAGCGGAACTCAGGGAGTCAGGCAGTGGTCCGGCAGAACTTAGTGCATCAGGCGGTGGTCCGGCGGACCTCCGAGCCTCCGGTGGTTGTCCGGCAGAACTCCGTGCGTCAGGCGGTGGTCCGGCGGAACTCAGGGCGTCAGGCGAAACTCAGGGTGTCAAGCGATGGTCCAGCGAAACTCAGGGCCTCAGGTGGTGGTCCAGCGAAACTCCATCCCTCAAGGGGTGGTCCGGCGAAACTCCATGCGTCAGGCGGTGATCCGGAGGAACTCCTAGCGTCAGGCAGAACTCAGGGCCTCAAGCGGTGGTTCGGTGGAACTCAGGGCCTCAAGTGGTCTTGATTTGTCGGAATTCCATGATTTTGGGCTCGTTGGATTCGTCTAGTCGAGCCACTCGACTCGACTATAAGCATGTTACGTTTGGAAACCGTTTGGTAATCCAAATTGTGGTTTGAATCTTCCAACGACGCTTTGGGCCCTTGATTTGGACCCATTTGGGCTTGGATTGAGTCGAATTTGGTGTCGTTGGGTTCGTATTTTTGAGACGTTCAATTCGACTGTAAGTTTGTTGAAATCGGAGTTCGGATGATCCTGATTTTAATTTTGGAAGTTTCCAATTTGATTTTGCCTCGAGATTCGTGCCCGATCAAGATGATTTTTTGATGATGTATCAATTATTATTATTATTATTATTATTATTACTTATTTTTTATAATGAAAATAGATATAATTTAGAATATAAACTACATTTTTATACATTAGATAGTTTTAAATTTTACGGAGATTATTTATATTTTGTATCTAATGATTATCGCATAGGTTTTTTTTTTTAATAACAGATGTAATAAAAATATAAAAAAATTAATAAATATTTTTGCAAGATGTTTCATAAAAAAAAAATAGTGCCGTTCATCACATCATGCAATAGAAGATTATTAAAGGTTTCTGCCCGTAGAATGATCGACTTCTGCCCTTAGCCATTAAAGGTTTTCTGCCCGTAGAATTTGGTTTTCTGCCCGTAGAATGATTGACTTGTGGCTCTGTCTTGAAACGCATTTGAAAGAAAATTTTATTGTTTTAGGTCAGAAGCATTTAATATTATTGAAAGCGATACAATTACATATTTACATCATTTTTTTTTGTGGGGAGGGGGATATATTTACATCATCGCAGTGAATATTTTTAAACCGAGTAGAAAAAGTAAGATTATAGGTCGGTTAGAGCATGGCTCATAAATCAGGGGTGAGAACAAATTAATTTTGAGGTGATTTAGAGTGTGTTTGGAATAATTTTTTTATTTTTTATTTTTTAGATTGCAATCACAGTTCGGTTTAATTTGAGTCAGCTTTTGGCTACTGATTTTTCACCAATTTTAAGAGATTTTTATACTAGATAGCTATCATTTATAGAAGACTGAAAACTGTCTCAAATGAAGCTTTTATGTTTGGCTATTATTTTGAAAAATTTTATGTGATAGAAAAGTTGTATTTTAAAGTAGCTTTCAAAAAATTACTTCTCATAACAACTTTACAACAAACTTTATTAGAAATTTCAACCATCCAAAACAGATCCTTAGTGCTGGCTCAAAATCAGCTTGAACCAATGAAAGTTGGTTCAAATTAGTTTGATTTATAGCCAGCTCGGTAAGAATCAGCTCGATTTTGAGTCTGTTCATATTTGAAACAAGCAGGCTCGAAATAATTTATTTTGTCTTTTTTATTTTTATTTTTTAAATTGTTAGCATATACACATATATATTATTTATATTTTAATTCAATTTCAAACTAGGCTCGAAATAATTTTGGTGAAGAGGCATAATCATTTTAAGGATTTTGTACATAAAAAGGCTAACATTATTAAATCTAGCAGTGGATTCTTCATGATTGGACTGACGAACTTTGTGTGAAATTGTTGAGGAATTGTTGGAAGGCACTGCCCGAAACGGGGAAAGTGATTGTGGTTGAGTACATTCTTCCAGTGGTGCCCGATGAAGCTATAGTAACAAAAGGTGCCTTACATGTTGATCTTGCCATGTTGGTTGGCCTTCCTGGAGGAAAAGAGAGGACGGAGAATGAGTTTAAATCATTAGCAAAGGAGGCTGGCTTCTCTGATTTCAAATCCATCTACATATTTGCAGGCAGTTGGGTTATGGAATTCATCAAGTAGATTGTTGCAAGAGCTACATGCACATATGTTGGCTTGTTTTTTCTTAGTTTTGATTACTCGTTCATCAATCTCTCTTGTTTCTCTTATTTGGCATTCACTAATAGAAATATTTGCTTCTTGTTCATTGTTAAACCCATTATCATCATCACTATTATCCCAATTGTTATGTCTTTTTTAATTTTATCTACAAAACTACAGGCCATTTGTTTCTCTTATTTTGCAGGTTTTTTTTTCCTAAAACTATTCACTTAAGGCTTTGTTTGGAACAGCTTTCTTACTGCTTTTTAAAGTAACTTTTTAATACAATTTTTTTTTACTAAAATATTATTTTAGAAAATAATAAGAAAGCTGTCACAAACAAAATTTTATTGATATGAACAGATTGTTGAAGAGGCTTAATCAATCAATGAACCTTCACTTGCAATCTTAATTATATTTGATAGCCAAATGAATAACATTTAAAGCCAGCCTGCTTCTAAATACAACATAAATATGAGACAAATCTAAGTGTAAAAAAAGGAAAATATCTTTAAAACCTGACTATAAATCACTTTGACTCTCAATATCCTGATTTCGCTTCTGATCCATATAATATTTATCTCAGTTTAGCTATTGATGGATTTAATTCATTTAAGTTGATGAGTAATATGTATCGTATTTGCTCTATGTTTTTGATTCCTTATAGCATGCTTCATTGGATTGGAATGAAATAATATTTTTCATTTTATATGCTATTTTAACATGAGAAAATGTGTAGGAAATGATATTGGCATTTATTTTCAATTACTTATTCATGAGTATTATCAATTATGATATGAAGTTCAAAGCTGTGATATTATAATTGGACAAACATTCAAGATTTGTGTTGCATTAATGTGGGCTATTAATGATTTTTTCACCATATGACATTATTTGGGTGGAGCATCAAAGGAGGACTTGTCTATCTTTGTTGTGCCTAAAACACAGAGGGAAGAAATTCTCTTATTTGGGTCATCGTCATTAGCGTCCAAATAATCACATTTTTGTTGATAAAAATATTATTTTTGTAAGATAGAGGAAGTTGAAAAGCAAAGCAGTAAGAAAGCCGTCCCACCTTATAATTCGCTAAATTTAATGATATTAAAGAAAATAAGTGATTTTATGATAAAGTAACTTCATTAAAATACATATTGTTAATTATGGTAATCTTCAAGGATATAATAGAATTAATATATAATGTTAATTCAGTAAAAAAAAGACAATATCAAAAAGAGAAAGAAGGCTACCTAACTTGCTACATAATTATGTATAATAAATTTAATGTAATTCTTCAGCTATCTTTAATTAATTATAAATTTCAATCACTAAAGTGACTCTATAATTCAACTTAGTAGCTTAGACCGAAATCAATTTAATTCCGTCCCTAATCCGCTGCTTAAATTACGATGTTTAAAGCCATACAAAGCTATGAGCATAGGTGACGTAAGAAAAAGACAATCTAGACAATGTTAACTCACAATCTTTTGTCAAATTTATAAACATGTTAACCTACTCAGTATAAATCCTGCCGGAAAACCCGCAAGAAATCCCGCTTATCTGTAGAGCGGCGTCGTTTACGTCCCTTCCCGCTAATCCTTATTAATTTTAATATTAATAAAAGTTATTAATATTAAAATTTAATAATATTATTATAAGTATATATATATATATATATATATATATATATATATATATATATATATATATATATATATATATATATGAAAAAGAAAAGCAAAAAAAAAAAAAAGTCAAAAAAAAAAAGAGAAGAAAAAAATGATGAGAAGAGAAAATTTAAAAAAAAAAGAGGAAATAGAAAGAAGATCTGAAAGTCCTTTTGTGACTCTTCAAAATACATTTAGTAGTATAGATTTATTTATAACACACTTGCTTAATTTCTACCTACAAAATATTTATTCACTCATTTAAAAAAAAATAATTTCACACATCTAAACTCGCATTTCTATATCATGCCCGAGCGTTACCTAAGGTATCTTTACACCTCCGCATGATTGGCTTCCCATTATAGCGCGTCTAAAAACCTAGCTGAACGCATGTCAACCGAGCGACATCTCCACCAGAGCGTTTGCAACCGGCCGTTTCATTTCCTCCACCAAAGCGTTTCGATTTCTACCGCAATAGGCCGTTTCACTTCCCATTACCGCGCATTTCCGGCTGCCTCAACTTGCTATAATGAAGAAAAAATCTTCCCCAAGGCATATGCATTCACAACTGAACTGTTACATCTCCATGGATCCGTTTAAAGGCGACCGCATTTCTTCTCACTTCTTCCGCTCTCTACTCACTCATCTCTCTTGCTCGCAAAACACAACAACTCATCAGTTTTTTTTAAAATCGGCAAAATAAATTCCTTCTAGCCAGGTAGCTGTAAAATTGATATTGAAAGAGTCGCTACTTCTTCACCTTCGTTGGTCCTATCGGAGTCGTTGCTTCTTCGCCTTCGTTTCTCGGAAGTGTCGTTGGGAGTTCGCTATGAAGGTAACGATCCTTCTTTGTTCTTGTTTCTATTGGCTCGAAACCTGTTATTTGGAATTTGCATGCAGCATTATGTTCTAAAGTAGAGCTTCTGTACTGAATACTAAAATCAACCTCTCTATCATTATATATATTTAATTTATATTCCCTTAGGAATGTCAAGATTTGATCAGACATATTATTTAATTTAATTTTTAAAATAAGAGCTTGTATTCAGATCATCCTCTGCAGATTTGGGGTGAGTTCAATCAATGTAGACAAATCCTTAAGTGAAAAATACAATCGATTTGAGGTTTCTGCTTATCTGTTAGGATTAGCATGCATAAATCAAACTGTTGTATCTAATTTGTACTCCATTGAGACCACCAATACTAAATTATTTATCTTAAAGTCTAAATCCTTGTTCAGCAAAAAACAAACAAACAAACAAACAAACAAAATAAACTTGAACTTCTAGGTTTTACTCTCACTTACATGTCTTTTATTCTTTTTATTGGTTAGTGACTTTGGCAAGCAAAGCTATTTGATGGGCCATTGAATCCCATACTGCTCAGTGCAGTGAAACGTAGTAGCATAGCTAAGAGCTAACTTGTCCCATTGTTGAATCAATTCTCAGGCCTTTAACCTCATGCATTGTGGGGCATATTAGCCAATGACTGCTAAAGAAGTGAGCATTCCCCCCCTCCCCTACCCCCATTCTATTTTTGCTTTCTTAATTTCTTGGTTCTTGCAAAAGGATTGAGCTTTAAGAGGCTTGTTACCTACTTATTCAACAAGCCAATCTCTCATTTTTCTTTGGAATGACCTGAATGTCATGTAAAAAAAGACAATAATGACTAATTGATTCCTTTTGACCTCTCCATTTTTTGTGGCTCTAACTTGTCTTTTTTCCTTTTAAGTTCTGTCATTTTGTTACATAATTCAGAAGTTGTAGAAGGGAATGCATACGATTCATATCTCTTTTTTTATTTTTGATTTCATGTCTTTGGTTTCTGATGTTGGGCAAGTTGGCATATCCATGAGATAGATTGTTAATATATATATATATATATCTCTGAAAGTTACAAGTCCAATTGTGATGGTAGGTTGACATACTAATGGGCATACTCATAGGAATAATATTAAGAAGCTTCATAGCTTAAATTTGAAGACGCCAAAAAATGATTATGTTGTCTTGCCTTTTTTATAACCAGAATTTTATTTCTTCAATAGCAATCAAATGTTAAAAATGGCTCACAAAGGTGAGTTGTAAGGAGATCAAAAACACTCCATGTAATAAAGAAGTTATTGAATGAATTGCACTATAATGGGGTAGGAGATGGTTCTATTTAATAATGTCAAAATTAATGTCCATTCGATGGAGGAGCATGTGAATTGAAATTGTATCTTTGCCATCAAATGCGGATGTGGTTCCATGCCCTCATTTATCCATTGTCTTGCTTTTGTTGCAAAATCACACAGGTAGATGAAAGGATTGTCAAATTGGTTGTTTAATAACTTTAGTTTAATATATAATTTGATATGTTTCTTCTTATCCGTTAGGATTAGCATGCATAAATCAAACTGTTGTATCTAATTTGTACTCCATTGAGACCACCAATACTAAATTATTTATCGTAAAGTCTAAATTCTTGTTCAGCAAAAATAAATAAATAAATAAACTCAAACTTCCAAATAGAAGACTTTACGATAAATGTTAAATCACAATGACTTATGAGTATGAATATAGATGCAGTAAGGTTAATGAACAGATTGCAAAGAGACGAATTGTATCATATGCACGTGCATTTTAATGGTTGATGAAATAATCTCAAACCACACTTACCTTTCACTGTTAATAGACAAAAGCAGCTCTCATGTTATGTTGGAAAACAATTTGGATTTGGTTGTGTAGATCACATCATCAACTATTAATATCATCTTAAACAAAATGGGAGCTTAAGCTATCACTTAGCAGACTAGAAGTAGTTCTATAGTCCAACAATTCTACACTTTCAGATATTGAATAATGAATTAAAAGATATCATTTTTCTATTAGCTGCTTCAAATTTGTCAATTACGAGGATATGAACGGCATGGTTTAACTTTGTATGCTACATCATATATATGTAACTAAGGCTTAGTTTGGTTGGGCGTTTTTGGTGCTTATTCCTTTTTAAAGCAGTAAAATTTATTTTTCTTTACTGTTTGGTTTGTCAAACCTCGTTCCCAATAACTTCATTTTTTTCATTTTTCTGCTGTTTTGAAAAAGCTTTTTATATATGCTTCTCCGTTAGAAAACTCCTTTCTCTGAACCGATGTTTCTTAAAACTACGTTTTACAAAAGTACCAAATAACCAAACGAAGCCTAAGGTGAATTAATTAAAAATGCATAATTAGTTTGATTAGCATATTTTTTGAATTTAATGTTCAAGTTCAAATAACTCATTCTTATACGTGTTAAAAATATTACAGACAATACAATATTTCTCTATAACATTATATATTAGTTCCCTTCAAATTTTGGATTCTCAAAGCATAGGTTTGACTCCAGAAAAATTGGTGAGAAACGCATAATTACTTTAATTACCAGATTCTTTGAATTTACTGATAAAGTTATATTCCAAAATTTCTGATAAATGTATGAACCAAAATATACTATTTCACTACAAGATTAAAATATTAGTCCACCTTTTTTACAGCTTAAGAGAAAACTTTGAGTAGAGCTATCAATACTATTATCCAAAATTTGTAGTTGGAAACCAATGTTTTTAATCATATGTAGATAAATTATCAAGGAAATAACACTATCCATCATTTAAACCAACCTTCATGTAGCCATATATTACATTTTCACAGCCTTTTTTACATGTAGTAACTTATATTATCATGCTAGCAGACGGCAACAAGTTTTATTAAAAGTGGAATTTTTTATCATCTTAAAACAATGAATAAACAAAAGTGGGATTGGTTTGCAAATCAGAATTAGAATATCATATTTAGGTTATTGTATGAACAAGAAATCCATCTACCCTATGGTTAACCCACCTGGTACATGAATCTAAACCATTAAAAAAAAAAAAAAAGAGCAATAACACATCAGATTCTCCTTAAGTAGCAGCAAATAGTTAGATATGAATCACATTTGTAGAAAGAAGCCCCATAATCCACAAAATCTTATCCCCAGCAGAAGAAATATTGCCATACAGTTTGGTAAGTAAGCCCTTCTCATGCATGGAATCCATTGACTAATTATATTATATGCATAATTACGACGCAAGATTCTTAATCTAGAGGTGGCAGTTTTCTTTAAGCTCTATGAAGATGAGATTTAACAAAGTACTCTTTAGATGCTGTAGTGATTTTCTTAGGCCAGTTATATCCAAATTGCTTGTATCCTTTGATGCAAACTTGGTTTCCTTGATTGGAGACATAAAGCAAAGACAATGATTAAATAGGGAAAAAATACAACGTCCTTAGAGGGATCTCAAGCTCTCTACTGCTTAAAAGAGCTACAAAAAATAAACAGAAAAATCCTATGAGCTCGACTTCCCCACTACGCAATAATACAAAATACCCTAGGTGCATTCTACAGTGCATAAGGAGGAGCACCAAAAAATAAAGAAAAAGCCAAAAAGTAGGACCGAGCATCAGCCTCCTTCCCCAGCAAGCACGAGCAAAAGAACCTGCAATAAATAGAACCTGCAAAATACAATGGTATTCCAAAAAGCTGTTGGTGAAATTAACATATTTACAGTTAAACCCCAACCATATAGAAGAGGACAGCCACATGACCACCAGAGCGAGCCACGCCTCAAAAGCCCACTCCACCACACAATGGCAAAGGAAGCACTCCAAAACCCCAGAGAAGCAAAGAAACCAGTGCAACCACCAAACCAAATAAGGGTCTAAAATACAGGCAACAAAAATAACGGCAACCACGAAACACCAGCAGCTAGTCACAATCTCACATAAAAATAAAAACCAACCGCTGACAATACAGCACTAGGAACAAACAACCAGAGAAACGGAGGAAAAACAAAAGCCACAAGCATTAAGGGAAATAACAACCACCAGCCCCCTCAAAAGCAGGAAGAACATGAGAGATATCAACAAGAAAAGAAAGCACCAACAAAATCACCTAAATAACCACCCAACAAAGGAGCAAGAAAATTAAGAGGGAACATAGGGAAGACCCATCTCATTAAGCTTTAGAAGACCATGAAGAGGAGCTGGCATAGAGACACCAGCAATATCAGTAAAATAATTAAGTTGACAACCCCATTACGCCAACCACTCAGCACATTCATTTCAAGCTTTACAGATATGATGAAAGGAGTAATTAAAAGATAACAACTGCTTTTTAATATCACTAATAATGTAGAAAAGATCAGAACTGCAAATATTATCCCCTTCGACTAAAAAAGTGCTAAAATTAAATTCAGAATTGACCTTAATAATCAAATTGGTTAAGTTAAGAGAAGCACAGAAGTTAATGCCATAAAGGATGGCAAGAGTAGTGGCAGCAGGCATATTATCCAGAGAAACCGGCCCAGTAAAAGCACTTAAGAGATGGCCATAGCAGTCACGAATAGTGCCACCACAGCCCCCAGGAAAGACAGAGTAGTCCCCTCCAGCATTCAACTTAAAGAAATCCTTAGGAGGCTTAGTCCAATAAATATTATAGGCCCGTTTGACAGGGATATCCCCATTCAGAGATAAACTAAGATAAGAGCGAACATAGTAGTAATTCTTGAAATGCTTGTGAGTAATTAACTTAGCAGCCACTAGCCAAGAAAGCTTATCTTTCACCCTCTGAATGATATTAATGTAATTCATCTTAACATTATTAAAAACCGCATTATTCCTTTCCAACCAAATAAACCAAAGTATAAGACAAGGAATAACATTGCGAACATGCCCTTTAGAATTAATAAACCAAACATTAAGCAAGGATTTAAGAGAAAGTTTACCATGGAAGCAATTTAACCTAAATAAATCCTCAAAGTAGATCCAAGTACGAGCAGCATGAGGACGAGAAATGAAGACATGATGCAAACTCTCCAAATGATAACAAAATTGACATTTGAAAGCCAAACTAAAACCTTTTTTAATTAGGTTATCATCAGTAGGTAAATATTTATGAAGGAGTCTCCAAATAAAAATAGAAATGGTAGAGGGAATGCTCTTATGCCAAATATGCTTAAAAATACTATCACAATTATTCCTAGAACGAAAGGAATGCCAGGCATCCTTTAAATGAAAATTACCATATCTAGAAAAATCACATAAGATAATATCCTTAGACTCCACATTAATAGGCAGATTAAGAATTTGGTTAGTGATGCATTCAGGAAGCACACTAGAAAGCTTGTCATAATCCCAATTACTATTATTAAAGAAGAAATTCACCTTGGTAGAAGTAGTAGAAGACATATTTAACATAGAGTCAATAGAATGCTTACCAAACCAACGATCCTGCCAAAAGAACAGATTATCTTCACCAAGCCCCCAAGAGATAAAGGGCTCCACCTCCCATTTAATTTTGCAAAGCTTTTTCCATAATTTGGAGTCACTTTGTTTAGCAATACAGAGAGTAGGGTGTTTACCAGCACAATATTTAGATAACATAAAGGTAGCCCAAAGACTATCTTTAGAACGAAGTTTGAACCAAAGTTTAAAAATAAAAGCCTTGGAGAGATCAAGCAAATTTTTACACCCAAGACTTCCTTCAGCCAAAGCCCCACAACACTTCTCCCAAGAAGCCCAATGAATTTTAGAAGTAGAAGAGGAGCCTTTCCAAAAGAATTTATTAATTAATTTATGAAGTTTATCACACACAACACGGGTAGGAAAAACAGTTTGAAAGAGTACATAGGTAAAGCACACAAAACACTTTTAATAAGAGTAAGCCACCCCCTAAAACTAAGAAAATTCGAATCTCAGGATAGAAGCTTGTGGTAAGCCGAAGCAATAAGATCATCAAACAGAAAGGATTTCCGTCTTCCCTTAAAGAGAGGAACACTGAGATATTTGATGGGTAATTGAGCCTGAGAGAACCTAGTGATGTTATGAATGTTAATTCTTGTTTATGCTTGACTTTTAAATCTTGTTACTGTTTGTTTTGCCTTATATTAATTTTTTTACTAAGAATACTTAGTCATATCTACATGAACTCCTCTTACTGTGAAGCTTACAATAACCAATTGAACTAATTATTTTTTTAATTTTTCTTTAAATTTTTAAATTTGCAAATTATGATTTTTCCCTTCCAATGAATGTTGATAACTCATGTTCATTTTATTTATAATTTTTTTTGCAATTATTGATATTTATTAATATTGTTGACAATTTTTATAGATATATTTTCTATGAAAGATCAAAGAAAAAAAGATTATGACAGGAAATGATATGCTAAAATGTCTACGAAGCAAAACAAAAAAAAATTCAAGCTAACAATATTGCTAAAACAAGAAGAAAGCAATTTTATAATTTAGAAATTACTTGTTTGCCATCATCGTTAAATTCTACAGGTTCATTTTTACATAACAATAATTATTAACTTATATCTATTTCATAGTTCTAAATATTTAAAAAATTTTTATCTTTGAACACACAGATATAGAAGTATCAAATATAAACGATGTAATTATAGATTATGAATCAAGTATGTCAGAATTATATTTTCTTGAACAACCACATTCATGCTGTTACTATAATGCAAAGATATTTTAATTTGAAACTCCAACCTTTTGTTGTTACAATGGGGAAGTCATACTTGCTCCGACAAATTTTGATGAACAACTCTATGAATTATTTACTTCATGTTCATCTGATTCGAATGAATTTAGAAGTAAGATCATAGCATATAACAATATATTTGCATTCACATCTTTCGGAGCTCATATAGATAAAACTTTAGCAAATGCAAGACAGGGGATTTATACATTTAGAGCTCAAGGACAAATTTACCATAGTCTACCTCTAATTATGAAAGGTTTAAATGGTCCATGCTACTTCCAATTATATATTTATGACACTGATGCTGAAACAAATAATCGATTGAATGTTCTTGAAGATTTAAATCTTTTAGAGGAATTAGTAAAGAATTTAATGGTCATACTTTCTGGAAATCCATACGCTCAATTCTTCAAATCTTTAAGTAATACAGGTATATTGAAAAACCTTCAAATACACATTAGATCTGATGTAAGAGTAGATCAAAGAGGTTATAATGCTTCTATTATGTCACAAGTAGCTGCAATATGGATTGAAGGCACGAGTACAAATTTTATTGAATGTGATATCATATTAACTTCACATTCAGGAACATACTGAAAGATCAAGCATTATTTTGGATGTTACGACCCTTTACAATATCCTATTCTATTCCTAAATGGAGAGGTTGGATGGCATCAAAATATAGATCGAACTTCCAAGTTGAAAGAAGAAATGAACAAATACCAGCTCAGATTATAAGGTCATCCCTAATAAAGGAGAATTTATTTAACAAAGAAGAGAATGGTATGTTATTAAGTGTACTATATATATATATATATATAAATGATAATTAATGCTTTTTATTTTGAAAATTTGCAAGCATTAAGAAGTCATAAAAAAAAAGAGTTTCATGCAGGGAATATTGTAGTTATAAGCTTCAAATTCGAGAAAATGATAGATCAGCTATTCCGTATGCTTGTCGATTACTACATCAATATATTGTTGATATGTACGTGAAGATTGAAACAAGTCGATTATATTTTTTTACACAAAATCAACATACAATACGATCTGATTTGTATAAAGGGATTATTGATAGTGTAGTAACTGGAGAAACAAAGTAATAATACTGGACAAAAAGTTATACTTCCACCATCATTCATTGGTGAATCTTGTGACATGAGGCGAAGATATTTAGATGCAATGGCTATATGCCAGTGCTTTGAAAAATCAGGCTTGTTCATAACAATGACATGTAATCTTGATTAGAAAGAAATTCAGAATGAGTTAAAGCTGGGTCAAATGGCACAGGATAGACCTGACCTAACAATGCGTATATTTAGGTCTAAATTACAAGATTTAAAGGATCAGTTATTCAAGAAATCTATTTTTGGAGGTGTAGCTGCTCATGTATATGTTATAGAATTTCAGAAAAGAGGTCTTCCAAATGCTCATTTTTTAATTAGCTTGAAGATTGCATTTAAGCTAACAGTTCTAATATAGTTTGATAGAATTATATCTGCAGAATTACCAGATCCTTCAAAATATAAGAGGCTAAATAAATTGGTTGTTAAGCATATGATGCATGGTCCATATGGAAACTTAAACAAGAATATTGCTTGTATGAAAAAAGGATTATGTAAGAATGAATATCTTAGATCTTTCTCAAGCTAAACTTTAATTGGGGATCACTCATATCCAAATTATCAGAGAAGAAATGATGGTCAACAAGTAAAAGTCAGAAATAATTATTTAGATAATCATTGGGTTATTCCTTATAATCCATATTTTTTATCTAGATATAATAGTCATATAAATATTAAGATATGTTCCAATATCAAAGCAGTGAAATATATTTATAAATATATTTATAAGGGGCATGATAAGATTTCAGTATCATTTTCACAAAAAAATGGAGAACCTTTTGATGAGATTCAACAATATCATGATGGTAGATGGGTATTAGCACCAGAAGCATTATGGAGGATATTTGAACTGACTTAAATAAGATGTATCCACCAGTGTGTAATTTATAACTATATTTAGAAGATCAGCAATTAGTTTATTATAAAGACAATCAAAATTTGGTTGATATCTTAAAAAGTAATGCTGGAAAAAAATCTATGTTGACCGAGTTCTTTCATCTTAATAAAATTGATTCAGAGGCAAAGAAGTACCTTTATAGAGAAATTCCTAAAAAATATGTGTAGGAAAAAATAAAAAAAATATGGAAGTGAAGACAAATATATGACCAAATAGGTCGTATAAACACAACAAATTCATCAGACGGTGAAAGATATTATCTCAGAATTTTGTTAAATCATGTGTATGGACCAACATCATTCTCTGATTTATTACAAGTTCATGGAATTCAATGCTCTACTTTTAAAAAAGCTGTAGAGAATCATGGTCTCCTAGAAAAAGATCATTATATATCAGATTATTTAGATGATGCGTCTAATTATCAAATGCCAAATGCACTAAGACAATTATTTTCTATTCTTCTTATTTACTGTGAGCCAACTAACATTCTCCAATAGTGGAATGATTACTACCACTACAGGAAAATCTCCCATTACCGGCGAAATTTCTGGCGGATTTTTTGGCAGATTTCCGACAGATTATTTGGAAACATTTCTGACAAATTTTTAAGCAGATTTTCCGGCGGCTTTTCTGGCGGACTTTCATGCGGACTTTTCGACGAAATTTAAAAATATCTAAAAATATAATTTATTCGTAATTTAATTTATTTTATAGTTGTGGACCTCCGAAAGGAACAACTAACACCATCGCCCCGCGAGGGGAGGCAGTGTCTGTTGCCAATGGAAGGGCAGATTCGATCACATATAGGATTAACCATTGAGGATAGCGGCTCTCACCAGCACACCCCGATGGATAATAATATATATGATCTGATCGTAACGGGTTTCCCCCACCCGATACATTAGCTCGAATGGGGTTTATTTGAGAGTGGGATTCGGTTTCCCACGGGCGCAAGCCCCTGTGGTTAATTACATCTCAAGCCGGAGCCTGAGAATACTCTCGATTAAGGATTCTACATTATACTTTCCAAATTGGGATTGGTACATAGGGCGAAGACTAGGAAATCCTACTCGAAGGAAAAGAAGGGCTCAACTAGGCTTAGTCAACATGCACGGCTCAGATCAGCATCCGGAGGGACTAAGGTAGTGAAAAGAAACTAGAGAAAATAAGTAAATCATGCACTCGAAGCATGCAGGAGAGAATGATGGAGGTGGCGTCGTCCGTGTGACGCAGATATGTAGGGTTTATGGTCCCTGGAAGATAGAATACCTACCTACCGATGAGGCATACTACGAAGCAATAGTAACCTTGAATCCTAAATCTATGGTGGGTTTAGTGTTCTACGCAACACTAACACCCGTGTCCTAGCTAATGCATTCTGGGCTTATATCCTGGCTGAAAAGGAAAGCCAGCTAACCACCTAATCGTATAAAATCCATGCTATCCAAGTCTTTATGAAAGATGGGTAGGTAGTTTGGTTATCGGAAGTAGGGCCGACGTCTAGAGAGTTTCCTAATTGGCCTTGGACTTATGTAGGGTGTATGCTCCTAAGACTAATGCAATTAAAATTTTACTTTAATTAGTTTCTAATGCAATGCATGCTGATTAACGATCTCAAATCAAATATGCATAGAATTTAAAAAAGGCTTATAAAATAGTTTTTTAGAAAAGACTAGACTTCCCCAGATCCAGCACCTCATCCTCATAGGTCGGATTATCTGGACTCTACCCGCAGGCGGGGAAGTGTCTTATAGCAAGGAGCGAGAGAATGCATTGATATGCATGTGACCCCGGACGATTCCGGCTATTCCCTAGGTCGTTAGGTTTTTATGTTATTTAATTCTTAGAATTTTAAATATTAATTACAAGTAGAAAAATTTTATTCCTAAAGAGCCTAGCGAAGTCAGGCCAAGCACATGCAAGAAAGAAACCTAAGAAAAACAGGCAATTTCTACTGCGCACACAAAATAAACAAATCAATATAAATCCACAGAGCAGAGTAAGAAAGAGTCCACAGTCCACGGCAAGTGCCGTATAAGTACAACCCAGGGTCTGCAGAAAAGTAATGGTGGCCAGGCCCCACCGACAACATCCTGGATTCTAATCCTACTGAATGACGCAAGTCTTAAATGCAAGGCATTTCATCTTCAAATCTTCATCTTTGAATGGATCATCTTCCTCCAGATCTTCCTCCTTCGGATCATCCTCCTTTGGGTCATTCTCCAGAAGGGGTACCCAAATGAATAAGAAATTCCCTATGAAGGGCTTTTCTTTTTCTCTTTGGGTACCGAGTATTTGAAATGCCTTGCCTTTAAAGACTTTCACAACTCGATATGAATTATAAATTACATTATGAAAAATAAAAATCTAGACTCAAACTGAACCTGCAAGGTTATCCTAATAAAAATCTCAAGTAGTTTAATATATCACATCACAAGCAGTTATATCAGTGCAGAAAAGTAAACACACTTGACCACGCTCTTATTTATTTGGGGGCTAAGCATTTTGGAGCACCTGTAGCAAGCATTTATAATTCATGATTTATCATATTAGCCCCCGTTTATTTTAGTGTTGTGTGAGCATGGCCACCTGCATAAGACTGAGTCAGTATAAAATGTCCCTAGCCTAGGGGTAGATCTAACGCACAAACAATCAATATCACAAACAAAATACAGTGCAGTAATAAAATAAACACTCACATCGAATCAACACAAACAGCACACGTGCCACATGCAAGAGCGATCAGAACACAGAAAACAACTGAGGAAGAGAACACCGGCCTAACCTAGATCTAGAAGTGTGTTGACCTCATTTTTGTATGAGCTCAGTAGGACCAATCCAGACCTTAGGATCTTTCCAATCCTTAGGATCAATCTTAACCCCAGGATCAATCTGATCTTAGATCAATCCAAACTTTAAGATCAATCCAAATTCAAATCAATCCTAGCCGCCCATTCAAGCAGAGGACATCTCAATAGGGGAAAATACCCTAAGAGAGCATTCATTCGAACTCTCATACTCTCTCACTTTCCCAGCTCCTCCAGATAAAATCTCCAGCTCCCCTGAACCCTAATCCTCTCTCACACCCATTCCAACTCGAACCCGACCTGTCAAACCTCGCCGGCGACCAGATTTCGGCGAATCAAGCTCAAAGCCGGTCAAGGAGATATACTGCTCGATCCAGACGTCATCAGCTCGAGGATTCTTCATCAAATATTTGCGTGGACAAACTACAAGTTCAGAGAGTCCAAAAAATCCCAAATCCATCGGTAAAATATCTCAAAAACTCAAACCCTAGTTTAGGATGCACTAGTTTAAATAGCCTTTTCTTTAGTTTGTTTTAAATCAATTCAAAACTTCCACATGATTTCTATTCGTATCCATAATCTAGGTTTAAAATTTTAACTGATTTGGTGCACCCGATCGAACGAACGGGCTCAAAAACGTAATCTAGGGCTTATTCGTAGTCTGGCCCAGGCGTACGAATTTTCAGCCGTTGATCATCCGATCAACGGCTATGATCTCGCCATATCGCGCTCCACTTCGTCGTGTGTATGGGTCCGTTGGGTTAAAGCTCTGTCCGGCTTGATCTGGACCATTGCTTCAAAACCACGGGATTGAACTTCTGCCGTTTGATCCTTCTTAGTCGAGATGAAACGACGGGATTTGATCCCTGCCGTTGCTTTGTTCCGTGGTTTGATCCGACGGCCCACGATCCCCGCTGACGTGGATAAGTATTGACGCGGCCCGCTGTTTAAGTGGGTAATGATTGCTGGCGGCGCAATCATTGCGCCGCCGCTGGTAATGATTACCGCGGCCTGACCTACCCTGTTAGAAGGCTCCACGTGGCCACTCCGTCGCCGCATGATTTTGAACCCGCGAATCCCGTATCGCCACGTGTGCAGCCAACCGCCCCTTTTTTCCTTTTTTTTTAAAATTAATTAAAATTTTTTGTTTAATTAATTTTAAACCTAGTTTTTATCAAAAAAAATTGAAATTAATTTAAATATTAAAAATATATATTATATATATTACAAATTTTATAAAATTAAATGCTTTAATTTTAAAATAAATATTAATGCAAAATGTTAATTTTATTTTTTTTTTAAATTATTTGAATATTAAATATTAAATTTTTTTTTAAAAAATTAATTAATATTCATTTAAATATGATTTAAATATTTTATATATTTTAAAATTAAATTTTAAGTCCTTCAAATTACTAAAATTAAAAAAAATATATATATTCATATATTTTAAATATATAATTTTAAATTAAATTAATTAATATTATATATATATATAATCTTTAATTAATTAATTAATCAAACATTTAATAAATCCTTATTCAAATCATTAAAAATATATTTTTTTTAAAATAACTTTAAAATTCCAGAAGTTCTTAAGACTTTTTTTTAATTTGTTTTAAAATCATTTTTAATGTTAATTAATTTCAAATTAGCTTAAAATTCATTTAATTAATATAAAACCTCAAAATTTCAAAATAAAATTCAAATTAATCCATAAAAATATGTATAATAGCTTAAATTTTCTTAAAATTTTATTTATTTTAATTTAAAATTTATTTTAAAATTCAGAACTAAATTTATTTTAGATAATTTGAGTTATTTATTTATTTTAATATTTAATTAATATTTGGTTAAATATTAAACTAATTTTTTAAAAAAAAAATTGAATATTTATTTTCAAATTATTTAAAAAAAATCAGTAGATCTCTCAATTTATGGTGAAAATCATCTTATGATATTTTGAAATTATTTTAATGGTATTTTGAAATATTAATCCTAAGTACTCTACTTTTAAACATATGTAAATATATATGTATTTTAAATTATTATTATTTTAAAAAATATATATATATATATTTAAAGTTTTAAGATTTGAGAGACCCCTTTAAATTTCAAATCTAGATTAAGTATGCTTGAACATGATTAATATGGAGTGATGGGTAATCAATGGATAATTAATTTGTTAATTATTCGTTGATTATCTTCTAATTAATTAAACAATGCCTTCTCCTTTGCATGCTTAAGGACCTACACACACCACTTAGTTTAAGGCTCTCTTAGGTTTAGGATTGATTGTGTTTGTATGTGTACATATCATGTATATGTTATGTTGAGGGTTAGAGACTTTGATTTGAACCCAATTAACCTAGTGTCATTAAGGACAACAATTAAGGACTCATTTAGAAAACTTAGAAAAATTCTAATAATTAGGATACAATTCCAATTGACTTGAAATTTTGAACATTTGAACATAGAGACATTCTCAGCCTTAAGGAAAATTTTTACTGACTTTTGAGATCATTAAGCCCCTTAATTAACCTAATCAAGTTTAAACCTTAATTAAACCTTAAAAACTTCCAAAAATTATAACAAATCAAGATTAAATCCAAAAAATACAATTAACCCCTCTAGCTGATCAAAATCAAACCCTTAATCAATGAAAAATAAAAGCCCCTTGACTGGACTTCAAAATTAAGTTTAATTGAAATTCAATATTTAATTAATTTAATTAATTAAAAATAATTAAAAATTCCAAAAAATTTCCAAACACTTGAAAATCACTCCTTAAGTCATTCCTGACCTTTGGAGTTGATTTCAAGGAGTTTGGAGGTCATTTGGATTCAAATCATAAAAATGGCTTTAATTAAACAATTTAAATAATTCAATAAATAGTCAAAACTTCAAAAATTCATAACTAATTCAAATGAACTCCAAATTTAGCAAACTCAAAGGCATACAACTCATCTTAAGGTCTAATATTTATAAAAAATGTTAAGTTTCCAGAAATCAATTAATTTTGAAAAAGTCAACTTTTGGTCAAACTTAGTTCAAATTTAAGTCAAAACTTCAAACCTTAATAATAAAATGTAGAAAAATCCAATTTCAATGTACTTACTGTCTAACTGATTGTATTAAGGTCTAGTATTTTAATAAAATATTAAATTTCCAGAAAACACTTTAAATCAAAAAGTCAATTTTTGCCCCTTGAATTAAATCATTAAAATAATCCAGAAAATACCAAAATTCAATAAATCATTAAAAATTCCAGAAAACACCAAATCAACTTTAAAACCAGCAACCAACTAATTCTAATTAAAATTAATCAACCTTTAAACCTTAATCAATCTCAAATCATTTAATTATACCGGGTACCACTGGGTAACCCAGGCCTACGAGGCTATTAAATTAGCCCCAAGGAAGGTGAAATAAACTTCACGGCCTCGGTGTGAAACAAAGGTGGTATCCAACAAACAATTAAAATCAAGTTTAAAATCAATTTCAAGTCATTAATATTTAAATTCAAATTAAATCTTCCCTTAAACCTTCAACCAACTTGAATCTCAAGCAACTTCAATCAATTGCCTATCTAGGACATATCAAAACCACATGGCCTCCTATACACACTTTAGATGGTTTTCTAGGACAACCAACTCTAGTCTTAGGCTAGGCCGGTGTTTACTTTTCTGCTGTGTGCCCGGTTTTCAAGCTTTTACTGCATGCTGTTTGCTAATAGTAGAATTGATGTGTTTGTTTACTTATTTACTGCACTCTTTGATGTGATTGATTGTACGATTAGATCTACCCCTAGGCTAGGGACGATTTGTACTAATTCAATCTTATGCAGGTGGCCATGCTCATACAGGGCATAAATTAAAGGGGGCAAAAATCATAAATATTAAATTGCACAGGTGCTCCAGAAAATTGCTTAAGTCCCCCTTTAAATCAAAAAGAGCATGGCCAAGCATGGCTGTGATTGAGTATTTTAATTTTAAATATATAACTGCTTGGGATGTCAAATATAAACTGCTGATTATTAGGATAACCTTGCAGGTTGTTGAGTCTAGTTTTTTTATTTCTATTGATGTAATTTGATTTGAATTGAGTTGTAAATTTAAAGTGATTTGAGATTGAGATGTTTAAACATCCAATTTGGAATCCAAAGAGGAAGGAACATCCCTTAGGGGAGAGTTTCTATCCATTTGGAGATCCAAATTAGGATGAAGTTCAAGTATCCAAAGAGAAAAGATAACACCCCTATTCAGGGGGAGTTTCTTTTCATTTGGATATCCAGACCCGACGATCCAAGGAGTTCTAAGGAGACGAAGAAGTGAAGAACGAGAAGAATCTCAAATCTCAAAGTCACTTGAGTCTTAGGAGTAGAATCCGGGTTGTAGTCAGTGGTACCCGGCCACTTTACTTTACTGCAGACCCTGGGTTGTATTATTAAGGGCACTTGCCTATGGACTTTCAGTTTGAGCATTTATTTAATTGATTTAATTATTTAAATGATTTAATTGATGTGTTGATTGCGATTAAGGACCCGCATGCTTTTAGTAGTTTATTTGGCGCTATTGCATGTCGATTTTGATTTAGCCTGGAACCCGATCGGAGGCTCGTGAGGGTACGGTCATAAACTTTTTCTACTTAAACAAAAATTAAAATATTTAAGCTCAGATAGAAACTCTAACGCTCTTAAGAAGTAAGCCCGGACTCGCCGGGAGTTTTTCATGCATACATATTGACTTTTCTCATCCGTGTTAGGCACCTCCCCGCCTGTGGGTTCTGGCAGACCACCTGACCTATTAGGGTGCAGTTCTGTCCAAGGGGATATTGTGCAATCTCTAGGATAAAATCTATTTTTAAGCCTGATTTTAAAATTGCTACATTCTGATTTAAGCATTTCATCGAGTCAACTAGCATGCATTGCATTAGATACAAATTAAAAATTGAGTCTAAATCTTTAATTGTATTTCTAGCTTAAGCATTTAACCCAACATAAGGGGTCAATTAGGATCTGCTCTAGATGTCGACCCCAATTCTTTAAACCAATCTTAACCAATGTCCCTAACCACTCTACATTTAAAAGACTTTGACTCATGGTTTTAAAAGCGTTTAGGTGGTTTAGCTGGCTCCCCAATCCAGGCCGGGGTAAGTCCAGGATTGCATTGCATTAGCTAGGTTCTGGGTCACTGATTCTCAGTACCCATTTTAGACTTAGGTTCTGAGGCAGATGTTCAATCCTAAGACCTCAATCTTTCGGGAATCTAATTCCCACTTTCTAATAAAATTGATCACTTAAACATTAAAAATCTCTTTCAATCAAATTCAAGCCCAACACTTAGGATAGTTTGAGGTGTTTCTGAAGTAATTCAGAATCTCAAAACACCTCCTACCCTTCTTCCTTTGACTCCAGAAAGAACTGTTCAATCTTGAACCAATCCCACTTGAAATTCAAGTCCTTAACCTCCTTTGACATCAATCTTTGAATTCTTAAATGAAATTCGTATCGCTATTTTAATCGAGAGTATTCGTAGGAAATTTTCTGGTTTCCTACGATGTAATTAACTACGAGGGCTTGCGCTCGTAGGAGATTTAGAAACCCAGACCAGATTTCAAAATCAAGTTTTCAAAACCTTCAATTGATTATCTTTGGGAAATTCAAACTTTACGATCATTATCATCATATTTGAACTATCGATAGTAATTGATATCTTCTTTCTCTGGATAGATATATCAATTACAATCATAACTTTAAATATGAAATTAATGATCTCTTATCTCAATTATTGTAGTCAAACAATGGATTAAACATTATTTTGATCCTTCGGGATCATATATTATTTCTCCTTGAGTTTGATTATAATCAGATAAATTCAAAGATTTGTAATCTGAACCTATTAGAGAATGATATGTTCACTTTTCGAAGTAATATATCATTCATAATAATTGTTCGATTATAAAATTTAAATTCCAGAAATTAGATATTTTCCAAAGAAAATTAAAACCCTCTTTTCAAAACCAACTATATTTTTCAATCAAACAAAAAAAAATGGCGACTCCACTGGGAAACTATCTCTCTCTCCATCTTTAATAGCGATACGAATTTTATTACATCGGTAGTTTTGACTACCTTTCTTCCGTTGGTCCCTCTCCCATTTCTCTCTTGGGTGAGTGTGGTCAACTCAATTAATACATGTGAAAAGAGAGGTGAGTGTAAGAAACCTCCCTCCAAGCTGGGCTTTGACATTTTGCCTCCAAGTTTATTGGTAGAGCAAAAGAGTCAAGTCAAGCTTGTCAAAATCTTTTTTGCATATGTTGCAAACTTGCATGTGAATAAATCACAGCATGCTAAGTTTCACAATTTATAAAAAAATCCCTCAACATCAAAACCCAAATTCAAAATTTTTTTTAAGTCAACCTGGATTTTGACATTTCACCCTAAGCTAGTCAGTATGGTGAAAGAGTCAAACCAGGTCTCTAGATTTTCCTTTAATTTTTGTTAACCATTATGTTGAAAGTAAAACTCAATATTTTGAGTTTCAAAAGTCAAGGAAAATCTTCCAAATCAACTTCAATCGTCGTTGCTATGTGTCTTATACAATATTCTATTGTAGTTGAACACATACAATTCAAATTCAAAATTCTCCAGTCAATTCTGGGCTTTGACATTTCACCCCTAAATTGCTTGGTGGGGTGCAAAGAGTCAAGCCTTAGGATCTTCAGGCTAATTTGGCACACCTACATATTTGAACAAAATTTAATATGTTGAGTTCCAAATTTTGAAGAGGATCCGTTCAGTTTCAACCTTGAGTTTAAATCTAGATTCAAATTCAAATTCAATTTCAATTTAAATCCAACTTCAAACTTGAATTTGAATCCAAGATTTAATTTTTAATTCAACCTAAAAAATAAATTCAATGTTAAGTTCAAATTTAATTTCAAAATTGAACTCAAATTCGATTCCAAACTTAACTTCAAACTTCAGATTTGATTTCAAGATCAAATTCGGGACTTTGACATTTCGACCCAAGCTAAACGGTGAAACGTAAAGAGTCAAGGCCGATCCCCGGATATTTCATATCAATTTCATGCACCTACATGATTGAGTGAAACTCAATCTGTTGAGTCATAAAATTTGAAGAAAGATCAATTTGACTTGAGCTTCAAGTTCAAATTCAAAATTTGAGTCCAAACTTAATTTCAACCTGAAATTTGAATTTGATTTCCAATTTAAAGTCGATTAAATTTTGATCGGGACTTTGACATTTCGACCCAAGTAAATTGGTGAAATGAAAAGAGTCGAACCCGATCCTTGAATCTTTCATATCAATTTTGTGTACCTACATGATTGAATGAAATTCGATCTGTTGAGTCACATAATTTGAAGAAGGGTCCATTCGACTTCAATCTTAAATTCAAATTCCAAATCCAACTTTGAATCAAAATACAATCTCAACTTCAAGTTCAAATTTGATTGTCACTTCAAATTTTAATTTAATTTTGAATTCAAGTTTGAGTTTGAACTTTGACATTTTGCCCCAAGTTAATTGGTGTAGCGAAAGAGTCGGGTTCAACCCTTAAGTCTTTGTTAATTCTACGAACCACTGTTTTGAATCTAAGCTTAACATGATTGAATTATCAAATTTTGAATAACATTAATCAAATTTAAAATTCAAATTCAAATTCAAATTCATATTCAAGATTAACTAATTCAAATCATTGTTCATTAATTTCAGGATTTAAGCACTCAAATGACTGGGAAACTTATCTTCTCTCTAGATAGAAACTTGATAGTCGAAGGAATCACTTCTAGTAATTTCATCCAGTTTGAAATGCAATTCCAAGACTTCAAGTTATCAGTCGACGGAGAAGAAATGATTGATCTGTCTGCTGGAATGCGAAGGAATGTCCCCTTGGTTGAGATTACTTTAGGGTCAGGAGTTGACTCCCCCATCTCTGAGATGGAGGCTGATGTCACCCCTTTACCCATTGTACCCTCCGCCCAGATGGATAAGAACCAGAACTCAATAACGATAGAAGAGCTACCATCTCAGCCTGAGATCGGGTCAAGTTCTAGTACCCCTGTCGTCAGCAAGGCCAGCAAGAACAAAATGAAGAACTACCTTCGTAGAGTCAGAAAGAAGGTTGTTAAGGCCAGGAAGACTGCTGAGGCAAAAGCCTTAAAGCAAGTCAAGTCCGAGGCTAATCAAAAGTTTGTTGCCCCTTCTACGTACCCCCTCCTAGGTGGAAATCATTTCCACCCATCTCCTGTTACTCAAAGGAGGGAGGTTGTAGAAACGAGAGCACGATCTTCAATACACCTTCTTGACTACTACATGGCAAGAATCAATCAAGCCAGAACTGAACAAACTCCAGCACCAGGCCCTAGGCCCCCAGTTGAAGGTTATGACCCATCCACTCTACTAGATGATGTTAGATCACATTTCTATACGTGTCCTACTACATCAACTAGAGAGGAGGAGGTGTAGAAACCACTGAGGGTGCCACTCTCCTAATTACTAGACCACTAATGATAAGAGAGGGGAAATAATCTAGGATTATATCAGATAGTGATACCGTTAAAATTCAACTTTCAACGGGATCCTATCGAGATAAATCTTTTAATTAAAGTGATGCAATGACTTCTAAGGATAGGGCAGACCCAATAGTAGTCTCTCCCTCCAAGGAGATCGTAGGAATTTAATTCCGTACTACTAAGGTCTTGCCACCAAGATTTGCAATTTCTTTTTAAGGAAAAGCTTTCAATTTCTCAAGTGTACTGATTTCAAACTTTCAAGATAATTGAATCATCTTTTTAATGAGAATTGACCTCTATTTGATGTCTTAAGCAGGAGAAAGTTGTTGTTGACTCCATTAAATGTTTGAATACACTTCCCTCCCACCTCTTTTGTGGGATTGATTCGACTGTTGAGTTAAATCAATATCAAATTTAAGTTGATCTTTGAAATGAAAATTTTCTCAATTTTCTCGCAATTTTCTATCCTAATAGATATCTCTTGCGCGTTTAAAATCTGTTCAATGATTTTTAAAAGTCAAGCCAATATTCATTTTAAAAGACTGGGTCCTACCTTGAGGATTATTCGTCCTTGCATAAGAGAATGAGTTTTCTTCTCTTATACTTGAGATGTAATCCCGGTATTGGAATGAAGAAGGTGTAGCCTCTTCATAGATTCAATTGAATTTAAAAGATGCGCAAAATGCGCCAACAATCAAGAAATGCACAAAGTGCACTAAAAATCAAAAAAAAAAAGATGCGCAATGGGCGCCACAAGTTAAGAAACAGTGCAAAATGCACTATAAATCAAAAGATGCGCAATGTGCGCCACCAGAAAAAGAATGAGGCTCCCTTTTTCTAAATGTTTTAATCTCAAAAGACCCAGTTAAATTTAAATTGCTTGATTTTGAAAGTCTTGAATCCAGAATTTTCATCGGGCATCGATATTCTATCAAGATACAAAAATCTCTCGTGCTAGAGAATTGAAAAGATCAAATTTCTATATTCAACTTAAACCTCTTTGAAATTGATTTTAATTCAAAATATTTAAGGGAGACCCCAGTTTAGTTTCTACGAAACTTAGTCTGGGTCAACAAAACCTAAATCCTCAAACCTTTTCAGGTTTGTTGGAGTCATTCAAACTTTTCACTGCACTTCTAAATTTGTGCCCGCTTGTCGTTCCGACAGGGTCCAAATTGCTAGAGGAAGTTTTCTAATAAAAAGAATGAATCTTCTATTCTTGAAAATTTAAATCCGGTCCTTGAGAAGTGTGTGTAAGCCCTTCCACATAGGCATCCTTCCTTTAAGGCCTTCTTTATAAAATTACACTCTATGCTGGGTCCAAGTTAAATCCCACTGGAGGAGTATTTTATAATGCTGGAAATTGTCGTTCAAAATCAAACCACTCCCTGTGCTGGGTCCTAGATCATTCTGATCTAGAAGCGTAGTTTTTTGAGCTGAGACTTGCTGTCTAAAATCAAACTCTAACTGAGCAGAATGCTTGACTCCAATTCGAGGAGCTCGAGGGCCTCAAATAAAAATCAAATTAAGCTCAGCAAAGTTTGAATGTTCATAAGTCACATTTGATTCAAGATACTAATAAGATGTGTCACTTTAGAACTCCCCAAGTAGGAGACTTGATCGTAGTCTTTTGTAGACCGCTTCTAGTCCGTTGTAAACTCAATGGAAAGCTTGAGTCAATGTAGACTGGATCCTTCATTTTTTTTAATGATGATCTTTGAGGAAATTTCCCTTTGTCTGATCAACCCTGAAGAGTGCCACCCAATTTTTTTTTTTCAAATATTGGGGAGGCTCTTCAGGAAGTACCATGCCAAATGAATGTCAAATTTAAAATTAAATTCAAAACACTTCAAATTCAAAATTAAATTCAAACAAATCAAAATCGAATCAAACACAATCGAAATTCAAATTCAAATTCAAATTCAAAATGAATCAAAATCAATCAAATTTTAAATTCAAAACCAATTCGAGTCAAATTCAAAACACATCACAGATTTAAAACCCTTCAAATTCAAATTCATCAAATCAAGTTTCGAATTCAAACACATTCAAATTCAAATTCAAAAAACCATTCAATTCTCAAGTTCCAGAATTCAAATCCGATCTTCTATGTGAAGCAAGTTTCCTTCACATATGATCATTCCTGACCTGATCCTCTGTATAGAGCAAGTTTCATCTATACATGATCATTCCAGACCCGATCCTCTGTACAGAGCAAGTTTCCTCTGTATATGATCATTCCAGACTCGATCCTCTATGTGAAGCAAGTTTCCTTCACATATGATCATTCCTGACCCGATCCTCTATGTGAAGCAAGTTTTCTTTACATATGATCATTCCTGACCCGATCCTCTATATAGAGCAAGTTTCCTCTATATACGATCATCCAGACTCGATCCTGTGTGAAGCAAGTTTCCTTCACATACGATCATTCCAGACCTGATCCTCTGTATAGAGCAAGTTTCCTCTATACACGATCATCCAGATTCAATCCTCTATTTGAAGCAAGTTTCCTTTACATATGATCATTCCTGACCCGATCCTCTATATAGAGCAAGTTTCCTCTATATACGATCATCCAGACTCGATCCTGTGTGAAGCAAGTTTCCTTCACATACGATCATTCCAGACCTGATCCTCTGTATAGAGCAAGTTTTCTCTATACACGATCATCCATATTCGATCCTCTATGTGAAGCAAGTTTACTTCACATATGATCATTCCAGACCCGATCCTCTATATAGAGCAAGTTTCCTCTATATACGATCATCCAGACTCGATCCTCTGTATGAAGCAAGTTTCCTTCATATACGATCATTCCAGACTTGATCCTCTATATAGAGCAAGTTTCCTCTATATACGATCAATCCAGACCTGATCCTCTATACAAAGCAAGTTTCCTCTATATACGATCATTCCAGATTCGATCCTCTATGTGAAGCAAGTTTCCTTCACATATGATCATTCCTGACCCGATCCTCTGTATAGAGCAAGTTTCCTCTATATACACGATCATCCAGATTCGATCCTTTATGTGAAGCAAGTTTCCTTCACATACGATCATCCCAGATCCGATCTTCTGTATAGAGCGAGTTTCCTCTATACGTGATCATCCAGACCTGATCCTCTATGTAAAGCAAGTTTCCTTTACATACGATCAATCCAAATCCAATCCTGTGCGACGCAATGCTTCCTTCCCACAAGATCATCTAATTTTCTTTTCCTTAAGGTTAGATGTGAGTCATTGTGCTTTCTATCCTTAGGCTTAAATCCTCTAGTGATGGGGTACGTCTTCTGTGACACCATCCTAGATTTAAAATCTAGATCCGACCTTCTGTGGGAAGCAATACATCTTTCCCTCAGGGTCCTCCAGTCTTCTTTTCCTTAAGGACAGATGTGAGTCATCGTGCTTTCTTTCCTTAGGATTAGATCTACTAGTGATGGATAACGCCCTTTGTGGCACTATTCTAGTTTCAAATTTCAAATCTTTAAATCTGACCTCCTATAGGAAGTAATATTATCTTCCTATGAGATCATCAAGTTCTCTTTTCTTAAGAGTAAGTATTCTCCTTCTCTTAGGATTTGATTCCCCAGTGATGGAATAAGTCCCTTGTGGCCCCGTCCTAAATTCAATTTCAATTCCAAATTCAAACTTT
Source organism: Dendrobium chrysotoxum (assembly GCA_019925795.1). NCBI lineage: Eukaryota > Viridiplantae > Streptophyta > Magnoliopsida > Asparagales > Orchidaceae > Dendrobium > Dendrobium chrysotoxum. Next base: position 27,359,708 of record CM034309.1, read on the forward strand.
CTTCTCCTCAAGGTTAGGCTTTTCTCCTTCCTTTAGGATTAGACTCCCCAGTGATGGAATAAGTCCTTTATGGCACCGTCCTGTGTTTAATTTCAAAATCCAGTTCTCTCTTCCTTAGGGTAGGTTATCCCTCCTTCCCTTGGGATTAGACTTCCTAGTGATGGGGTAAGTCCTCTATGGCACCGTCCAGAAATCAATCTCAATCAAGCTGTCCCTTCTTTAGGGTTAGATGTTTCTTCCCTTAGGACTAGATCTACTAGTGGCAGAATACGCCCTTCGTGACACTGCCCTAGTATCAAATTTCAACTTGATCCTCTGTAGCTAGGAATTCTTCCTTCCTATATGATCATCCAGACCTCCTTTTCCTTTAGGGTAGGACTTCCCTTCCTTTAGGATTAGATCCACTAGTGGTAGAGTACGCTGTTTCCAGCACTACCTTAGTATCTTTTCAAATCTAGTTTTCTAAGGTTAGGATTTTCCTTTCCCTTAGAATCAAATTCAAACTCGATCCTCTGTAGTTAGGAATTCTTCCTTTCTATATGATCATCCAGACCTCCTTTTCCTTTAGGGTAGGACTTCCCTTCCTTTAGGATTAGATCCACTAGTGGTAGAGTACGCTGTTTCCAGCACTACCCTAGTATCCTTTCAAATCAAGTTTTCTGAGGTTAGACTTTCCTTTTCCCTTAGAATCAAATCTAGACTCGATCCTCTGTAGTTAGGAATTCTTCCTTTCTATACGATCATCCAGACTTCCTTCTCCTTTAGGGATAGATTCTTCCTTTCCCTTAGGACCAGACCCACTAGCGGTAGAGAACGCTGCCTCAGCACTACCCTAGTATCATTTCAAACTCAATCTTCTAGGGCTAGGATCTCCTCCCCTTAGATTCATTTCAAAGTTAATTTTCTGAGGTTAGACTTTCATTTTCCTTAGAATCAAATCCGAATTCAATCCTTTATAGTTAGGAGTTCCTCCTTCCTATAGGATCACCCAGGTTCCTCTACCCTTAAGGTTAGGATTCTCCTATCCTCAGGACCAGACCCACTAGTGGTAGAATACGCTTTTCCTAGCACTATCCTAGTATCTATTCAAACCCCGATTCCCCAGGGATAGATTTTTCTTTCCCTTAGGATCAAAACTTCAGACTTGACCATTCTATTCAGTCAACACCAATATGTGCAATAGAACTACATTCTATTACACATATTGGGGGTCCATTTGTTGACCTCATTTTTGTATGAGCTCAGTAAGACTAATCCAGACCTTAGGATCTTTCCAATCCTTAGGATCAATCTTAACCCCAGGATTAATCTGATCTTAGATCAATCCAAACTTTAAGATCAATCCAAATTCAAATCAATCCTAGCCGCCCATTCAAGCAGAGGACATCTCAATAGGGGAAAATACCCTAAGAGAGCATTCATTCGAACTCTCATACTCTCTCACTTTCCCAGCTCCTCCAGATAAAATCTCCAGCTCCCCTGAACCCTAATCCTCTCTCACACCCATTCCAACTCGAACCCGACCGGTCAAACCTCGCCGGCGACCAGATTCCGGCGAATCAAGCTCAAAGCCGGTCAAGGAGATATACTGCTCGATCCAGACGTCATCAGCTCGAGGATTCTTCATCAAATATTTGCGTGGACAAACTACAAGTTCAGAGAGTCCAAAAAATCCCAAATCCATCGGTAAAATATCTCAAAAACTCAAACCCTAGTTTAGGATGCACTAGTTTAAATAGCCTTTTCTTTAGTTTGTTTTAAATCAATTCAAAACTTCCACATGATTTCTGTTCGTATCCATAATCTAGGTTTAAAATTTTAACTGATTTGGTGCACCCGATCGAACGAACGGGCTCAAAAATGTAATCTAGGGCTTATTCGTAGTCTGGCCCAGGCGTACGAATTTTCAGCCATTGATCATCCGATCAACGGCTATGATCTCGCCATACCGCGCTCCGCTTCGTCGTGTGTATGGGTCCGTTGGGCTAAAGCTCTGTCCGGCTTGATCTGGACCATTGCTTCAAAACCATGGGATTGAACTTCTGCCGTTTGATCCTTCTTAGTCGAGATGAAACAACGGGATTTGATCCCTGCCGTTGCTTTGTTCCGTGGTTTGATCCGATGGCCCACGATCCCCGCTGACGTGGATAAGTATTGACGTGGCCCGCTGTTTAAGTGGGTAATGATTGCTGGCGGCGCAATCATTGCGCCGCCGCTGGCAATCATTACCGCGGCCTGACCTACCCTGTTAGAAGGCTCCACATGGCCACTCCGCCGCCGCATGATTTTGAACCCGCGAATCCCGTATCGCCACGTGTGCAGCCAGCCGCCCCTTTTTTCCTTTTTTTTTTAAAATTAATTAAAATTTTTTGTTTAATTAATTTTAAACCTAGTTTTTATCAAAAAAAATTGAAATTAATTTAAATATTAAAAATATATATTATATATATTACAAATTTTATAAAATTAAATGCTTTAATTTTAAAATAAATATTAATGCAAAATGTTAATTTTATTTTTTTTTTAAATTATTTGAATATTAAATATTAAAATTTTTAAAAAAAAAAAATTAATTAATATTCATTTAAATATGATTTAAATATTTTATATATTTTAAAATTAAATTTTAAGTCCTTCAAATTACTAAAATTAAAAAATATATATATATTCATATATTTTAAATATATAATTTTAAATTAAATTAATTAATATTATATATATATATAATCTTTAATTAATTAATTAATCAAAAATTTAATAAATCCTTATTCAAATCATTAAAAATATATTTTTTTTAAAATAGCTTTAAAATTCCAGAAGTTCTTAAGACTTTTTTTTAATTTGTTTTAAAATCATTTTTAATGTTAATTAATTTCAAATTAGCTTAAAATTCATTTAATTAATATAAAACCTCAAAATTTCAAAATAAAATTCAAATTAATCCATAAAAATATGTATAATAGCTTAAATTTTCTTAAAATTTTATTTATTTTAATTTAAAATTTATTTTAAAATTCAGAACTAAATTTATTTTAGATAATTTGAGTTATTTATTTATTTTAATATTTAATTAATATTTGGTTAAATATTAAACTAATTTAAAAAAAAAATTGAATATTTATTTTCAAATTACTTAAAAAAATCAGTAGATCTCTCAATTTATGGTGAAAATCATCTTATGATATTTTGAAATTATTTTAATGGTATTTTGAAATATTAATCCTAAGTACTCTACTTTTAAACATATGTAAATATATATGTATTTTAAATTATTATTATTTTAAAATATATATATATATATATATATATATATATATATTTAAAGTTTTAAGATTTGAGAGACCCCTTTAAATTTCAAATCTAGATTAAGTATGCTTGAACATGATTAATATGGAGTGATGGGTAATCAATGGATAATTAATTTGTTAATTATTCGTTGATTATCTTCTAATTAATTAAACAATGCCTTCTCCTTTGCATGCTTAAGGACCTACACAAACCACTTAGTTTAAGGCTCTCTTAGGTTTAGGATTGATTGTGTTTGTATGTTTACATATCATGTATATGTTATGTTGAGGGTTAGAGACTTTGATTTGAACCCAATTAACCTAGTGTCATTAAGGACAACAATTAAGGACTCATTTAGAAAACTTAGAAAAATTCTAATAATTATGATACAATTCCAATTGACTTGAAATTTTGAACATTTGAACATAGAGACATTCTCAGCCTTAAGGAAAATTTTCACTGACTTTTGAGATCATTAAGCCCCTTAATTAACCTAATCAAGTTTAAACCTTAATTAAACCTTAAAACCTTCCAAAAATTATAACAAATCAAGATTAAATCCAAAAAATACAATTAACCCCCCTAACTGATCAAAATCAAACCCTTAATCAATGAAAAATAAAAGCCCCTTGACTGGACTTCAAAATTAAGTTTAATTTAAGTTTAATTGAAATTCAATATTTAATTAATTTAATTAATTAAAAATAATTAAAAATTCCTGAAAATTTCCAAACACTTGAAAATCACTCCTTAGGTCATTCCTGACCTTTGGAGTTGATTTCAAGGAGTTTGGAGGTCATTTGGATTCAAATCATAAAAATGGCTTTAATTAAACAATTTAAATAATTCAATAAATAGTCAAAACTTCAAAAATTCATAACTAATTCAAATGAACTCCAAATTTAGCAAACTCAAAGGCATACAACTCATCTTAAGGTCTAATATTTATAAAAAATGTTAAGTTTCCAGAAATCAATTAATTTTGAAAAAGTCAACTTTTGGTCAAAATTAGTTAAAATTTAAGTCAAAACTTCAAACCTTCATAATAAAATGTAGAAAAATCCAATTTCAATGTACTTACTGTCTAACTGATCATATTAAGGTCTAGTATTTTAATAAAATATAAAATTTCCAGAAAACACTTTAAATCAAAAAGTCAATTTTTGCCCTTTGAATTAAATCATTAAAATAATCCAGAAAATACCAAAATTCAATAAATCATTAAAAATTCCAGAAAATACCAAATCAACTTTAAAACCACCAAACAACTAATTCTAATTAAAATTAATCAACCTTTAAACCTTAATCAAACTCAAATCATTTAATTATACCGGGTACCACTAGGTAACCCAGGCCTACGAGGCTATTAAATTAGCCCCAAGGAAGGTGAAATAAACTTCACGGCCTCGGTGTGAAACAAATGTGGTATCGAACAAACAATTAAAATCAAGTTTAAAATCAATTTCAAGTCATTAATATTTAAATTCAAATTAAATCTTCCCTTAAACCTTCAACCAACTTGAATCTCAAGCAACTTCAATCAATTGCCTATCTAGGACATATCAAAACCACATGGCCTCCTACACACACTTTAGATGGTTTGTAAGGACAACCAACTCTAGTCTTAGGCTAGGCCGGTGTTTACTTTTCTGCTGTGTGCCGGGTTTTCGAGCTTTTACTGCGTGCTGTTTGCTAGTAGTAGAATTGATGTGTTTATTTACTTATTTACTGTACTCTGTGATGTGATTGATTGTACGATTAGATCTACCCCTAGGCTAGGGACGATTTGTACTAATTCAATCTTATGCAGGTGGCCATGCTCATACAGGGCATAAATTAAAGGGGGCAAAAATCATAAATATTAAATTGCACAGGTGCTCCAGAAAATTGCTTAAGTCCCCCTTTAAATCAAAAAGAGCATGGCCAAGCGTGGCTGTGATTGAGTATTTTAATTTTAAATATATAACTGCTTGGGATGTCAAATATAAACTGCTGATTATTAGGATAACCTTGCAGGTTGTTGAGTCTAGTTTTTTTATTTCTATTGATGTAATTTGATTTGAATTGAGTTGTAAATTTAAAGTGATTTGAGATTGAGATGTTTAAACATCCAATTTGGAATCCAAAGAGGAAGGAACATCCCTTAGGGGAGAGTTCCTATCCATTTGGAGATCCAAATTAGGATGAAGTTCAAGTATCCAAAGAGAAAAGATAACACCCCCTATTCAGGGGGAGTTTCTTTTCATTTGGATATCCAGACCCGACGATCCAAGGAGTTCTAAGGAGACGAAGAAGTGAAGAACGAGAAGAATCTCAAATCTCAAAGTCACTTTAGTCTTAGGAGTAGAATCCGGGTTGTAGTCAGTGGTACCCGGCCACTTTACTTTACTACAGACCCTGGGTTGTATTATTAAGGGCACTTGCCTATGGACTTTCAGTTTGAGCATTTATTTAATTGATTTAATTATTTAAATGATTTAATTGATGTGTTGATTGCGATTAAGGACCCGCATGCTTTTAGTAGTTTATTTGGCGCTATTGCATGTCGATTTTGATTTAGCCTGGAACCCGATCGGAGGCTCGTGAGGGTACGGTCATAAACTTTTTCTACTTAAACAAAAATTAAAATATTTAAGCTCAGATAGAAACTCTAACGCTCTTAAGAAGTAAGCCCGGACTCGCCGGGAGTTTTTCATGCATACATATTGACTTTTCTCATCCGTGTTAGGCACCTCCCCGCCTGCGAGTTCTGGCAGACCACCTGACCTATTAGGGTGCAGTTCTGTCCAAGGGGATGTTGTGCAATCTCTAGGATAAAATTTATTTTTAAGCCTGATTTTAAAATTGCTACATTCTGATTTAAGCATTTCATCGAGTCAACTAGCATGCATTACATTAGATACAAATTAAAAATTGAGTCTAAATCTTTAATTGCATTTCTAGCTTAAGCATTTAACCCAACATATGTTAAGAGGTCAATTAGGATCTGCTCTAAATGTCAACCCCAATTCTTTAAACCAATTTTAACCAATGTCCCTAACCACTCTACATTTAAAAGACTTTGACTCATGGTTTTAAAAGCGTTTAGGTGGTTTAGCTGGCTCCCCAATCCAGGCCGGGGTAAGTCCAGGATTGCATTGCATTAGCTAGGTTCTGGGTCACTGATTCTCAGTACCCATTTTAGACTTAGGTTCTGAGGCAGATGTTCAATCCTAAGACCTCAATCTTCCAGGAATCTAATTCCCACTTTCTAATAAAATTGATCACTTAAACATTAAAAATCTCTTTCAATCAAATTCAAGCCCAACACTTAGGATAGTTTGAGGTGTTTCTGAAGTAATTTAGAATCTCAAAACACCTCCTACCCTTCTTCCTTTGACTCCAGAAAGAACTGTTCAATCTTGAACCAATCCCACTTGAAATTCAAGTCCTTAACCTCCTTTGATTTTACTATTTTATTAATGACTTAAGGCAAACTAGCCCTAGGGAGACATGTCACTAGGTTTTCCATGTTTAGTGTTTCTATCCTAAGGGAGCATGCATCCTAAGTCTAAGTTCTCTAAGACTCAGTCCTTAATTTTTGTCCTTATGTGTCGCTAGTGTTGCAGGGAATGAAAAGATATTTTTATTTTTAACCCTTTAGGCACTCGTATATGTATAAGTGGGTTCAGGGATCTAAAAATAAGTAAAAGAAGGAAATAACTTAGGAATTGAAGTTTCTATAGGGCCCTAAAGGTAGGGGAACATACACACAGATGGGCTCCCTAGAGGCTATCTAAGTTTTAAGAAAAACTCACAACACCGGGGGCTATGACCCGGTGGTATCGCCCGTAGCACCCCCACCAGAATGAATGGGGGCGACTGATGCTCGGATCCGATTGTCCAAGCTCCTTCGTCTAGTGCTCCAGTTACTTCTTGCTTTTGCCTTCCCAAGAGTACCTCGAAAAGAACAAAGAAAAGAACAAGTATTGGATGAGAGCAGAATCATATTCAATATGCAAATAATCAAAATAAAATGCTATTAAATGAAAACATACCTTTTCTTTTGTCTGGATGTTAACTTGGTTGTTTGCTCTCCGAGACTGCCTGAGTTTTTAGGAACTCTCCTATATTGCTCCAAAAAAATGATATTTATTTATTATTTCTATGGAATGTTAGCATCTCATTGATAGGCATGTTTTGTCAAAGTCCAAATATGCCTTTGCCCCACCCTTATTCCCATTCAGCATTTAAGCCAAATACAAATAAGAGTAAGGGAAATTTGGATGCTATTTGATGTTCCCACGTTTTAAGAAAGCAATCGAAATATTTGACACAATCACCCAAATCAAATCCATGTAAAACTCAAAGTAGAAAAGAAGAAAACCCAATCATGAAATCAAAGCCCAAAACAAGTCTCCAGTTTACATTTTTTTAAACTTATTTTTGAAACCCAGATGTGAATAGATGAAAGAAAATTATCCCTAAAAAGAGACCTGAAAGAGCCATCTAACATCAAGCTCCTCAAATATAAACCCGCTCATAAAGCCCTCAATCTCCAAAACAACCCAAAGAACCTTTCAATCAAAGCAACACGCAAAACCCTCAAATAAAGCAATCAATAAAACTTCCCAAATACAAAATCCACAATAGCTTCTTTCGATGTAAAACAAATAAATCTCTTTTACGTGGGGTTGACTCTATGAAAATCTTCTAACAAGAAGGTTCCATAAAGCTTTCCATTATAAAACATTCACAAAATATGTTATAGAATTTCTCAACACGAAATAAGACACTGACTTTCTCAATATAAAATAAATGATAGATCTTCTCCACAAAGGGTTACATGTGTTCATGACAAAATTCTACAAAAAGCTCTCAAATCACCTTAAGAAAGAAGACTCTTTAAAACATAAAGCATCGAGAATGTTTTCCAACACCACTCAAAGACCCCACAAGATAAAGTACAATTTCATAAATGAAACTTTGTACTAATAGAAAAAAAACAAGCAAGATTAATGATAAAAGAAAAGAAACTTTTTTTAGTAACAAGCAATTAATAATCATTTTTAGTTGTCACATGCTTTTCCAATATTAGTATTACTTTTAAAATGTCAAAATAATCTCAAAAAAAATAAATACCAATGTAATCTTCAAAATAATCAAACAAAACATGGCTACATGAGCGACACTAATTGGATTTAACAAGCACTCATGTGTCCCACTGACATAGTTCACACAACGCTCCTCGCCCTTAGCTTTTAAGGCAACGAGAAAATTACGATACAACATCAGCTTCAACACAAGATACAAGATTGTATGAGTCTTCAGCTTTCAATGCAAGGCGTGGTTACAAGATTGATTACAATTAAAGTGCTAATGCAAGATATGAAGAGTGGGGGACGATACGTAACTATGGAAACTCCAATAAGAATACGAGTCAAGATTTTGAGTGCCAAAACACTCACGTGTTCCTCTATGTCCAACAAGTTTTCAAGTTCACTTTCATAATAAAAGAACTCCGACACAATTTCTAGCATGTTAGACACATGCCACGGCATGTGGGAACTATGTTCTAGTCCGACACGGACATAGGAACCATTTGGAAGTGTTTGTACTTCATAGATGGAAAATAATATAAAATGCTATGGGACTACTATATGTGTCTTAAAATTTTGTGCTTCTAAGCAAATATAAGTGAAAAATAAAAAATAATGCGCTAACATCCAACAAACACCACTCACGCTCCTATGCAAAATTCCCCAAATATTACCAATTAGAATACAAAAAAAATTTCAACAAATTTTAACAATGAACTTCAATTAAGGTGCAATTTAGGGCATACCTCAAACCAAACTGCCAAAACTTGCATATAAAAGAACATACCTTCCCCTGTACTACATCCACATTTGATGGCTAAAAGTGGCAACAATAACCTTTTGCAATATGATTTATGGGCTAAACTCAAGAAGAAAATAAGCCAGAAAAATGAGACTGTACAATATGATTTGGCAGTGCTAATCATAATTGCTAATGACATTATTCTCACAATTGTAATAGAATGGAGATATAAGTAACTAAAGATAACTGAATAAGCACACAGAAACAAGAAATACTAAATTAATTAAAACAATTAATGAAAAAAAATCCAAAAATTGCCTAAGAATTAAAGAAAGCAATTAAACTTGACATCAATAATTGTTCACTTCCTTATCAAAGTAAAATCATGATCAAGAATTAGCAGAACTCAAAGATGACCTGATTTTAATCTCAATTCTTATACCTATCAAAAATCCAGTTCCCAATTCAATGGAAACAAAACAGGCATAACAAACATTCATAATAGACAAAACATTAATCTCATGATTCCAAAACTAGCATATTAATTTGGTTATTTAATTAAGTAAAAAAAAGGCCGGCATACTTGTGCTGCTCTCAGCCCTCTCTCTCCTATCTCAATTCATCAAAGTTCTTGCAAATAAAACTAGCAAAAAGCATCCAAATGAATCAAGGAATAAGGAAAACCATATCATTAGTACAGCTGAGACTGAATGAATACTGAATAACATAAAGAGACTAAAACAGGATATACCTATCAAAGCTCGGCAATTCGAACTCCGAAAATCGTCGAGAGTAATATTAGGCAACGCCGCCGTTGTCGGCAGCCGAACTCGCCGGAGAAAAAGGATAACAAATGTTCATGTGTAGTTCGAAACCCTAAGATCTTACCTTTTCTAATTCGCCGATGATCCTCATCAAATCCATTGACATAATACTTTGGATTGAGGGGGCCGGCGCCGGGTGCCTTGCGAAACCGAGAAGGGAGAGAGGTCTCGGTTAGGGTCACGTAAGAGGACGGGAGGATGGAAAGGCTTCGATCGTCTGGGCTTACGAATAGGGGCGACAAAGGGAGTTCCGCCTGGCCTGCTTTCCCGCGAGCAAGAGAGGAACGGAGAGGAGTCGGGGTGGATTCGGCTTTACCTGGGACTCACGAACGGGAGTTGGAGGTCGCCTGCCCTATTCCGTCTGGGCTTGGCTGTGTTTCCCACGAGCAAGAGAGGAAAACCCGAGAGAGGGAGGGAGGAGGTTCCTCTTTTCAAACAAGTAGATCCGCCTGGGATTTACCAACCACAGAGACCGCGCCATCCCTAGCCTATTCCGTCTAGGCTTCTTCAATCCGAGAACCAGAATAGGCAAGAAATATTTCATGCTTGTTTAATCGTGGCCATAGATGTAAATTGCTCGATCTAGGCACAAATTCAAACGCATTAAATTAAATCAAGTTTGAAATTGGATCTAATTTGGGTCGATCTGGGTTCAATTTAGGTTTAATTTGATTTGGTCAAATTAACGTAATTAAAATTTAAATAGAACGATGGGTCGAATCAAATTAATCTTGACGTGGCCAAAGTACACCGATCAGGGCTAATTAAACTTTGCCGAGTCTAATTATACTCGATTCGAGCTGATGCGAGCTAGAATCGAACTCGACGAGGCCTGATCAAATTAATCAAAGGCCCCCGAGGGTATTCGAGCGAAAATCGAGGTCAACAAACGGACCCCCAACAGGTGCGGCGAACAATCAGTGAACCGTACGTGTTGGCGTTGACCTCCCTATTTCTAGGAAAGTGCAACCCTATGATCCACTAACGAGACCCACTAGAAAGATGCAAACCTACAACCAACTAGTGAGAATAGAGAAACACGCCCTCATACAACAATCCTGTAATACATGTCCCACCATGTTATGATCGTATAGTCACACAATAGTCACCCAAGCATGCAGTCATGCATTGATTAGATAATCGTACAGTCAAGCAATCATATGATGATCACCAAAATTAATAAATACCATACGATCCAATAGATATCACATAACCATGCTACAATCAATTAATCATATAAAGATAATCTAATCACACTACCATCATGTGATCACACCGTAACCACACAACCAAGGATAAATATACGATAAACATCTAATCATATCAAATCATATGCTAACGAGCAAAAGATCATGCAATGATCATACGGCAATCACATAGTTATGCAATGATTACACGCTCACATAATAATACAACAATCACCTAATCATGCAATGGGTAATCTAAAATGCAACAATCACACAAGATTAAATAATAATATAATGACCATGCAATCAGTCTATCAATCACTCAGTCATGCAACAATCATACAATCATGCAAGCATGGTAGGACAAAAGAAAGAGAGAAACCCAGAATTTGCCTGATCAACTTGAAATAGCGAAAGAAAAGAAGCTCTGCACTCACTAAACGAGCTCGGAATAGTGAGGGAGAGCCAAGAAAAGAAAATCAACTATCTACTCGATCACATGTAAGCAGCAGAGTGGAAGAAAGAGAAAGGGATTTCACGCTCACATAAGCAGAATTGAAATAAAATCATAAAGAACTAAAGAAAATTCAACGGTCATCTAGAACAAGGGTCTAAGATGATATGAGGAGAAAGGAGATCCAACAATCACTCAATCAAATCAAAATGGTAACGGATAATAATCCAAGGAAAGCAAGGAGGATCACCAAAGAATGAGGGTAGATTATCTATCTTCCCTACCCTTTAGCAAGGGCAGAATAGAGAAGAAAGTAAAGGTAAAGGGTCTCACATCCACTTGATCATATCGAAATAGTGAATGTGAACAATTCGATGTTCACATGATTATATCAAAACGGTGAAACAAAAAGTAAAAAAGGTAAAGTAGACCAACTATCTGCCTAACCACATCGAAACAGCAGAACAGAAGGTACAAAGGGGTGGTGAGATATGCCTCCCAAGGACTCTGTCGGGCTCACTCAACCAAGTAAAGAGTAAAGTCTGATGTCTACCCGGCGCGTATGCCTGTAGTAGGACAATCAAGGAAAAAAGAGTGGTGAGGAATGCCTCCCAGGCACTCTGTCGGGCTCTCTCAATCAAGTAAAGAGTAAAGTCTGATGTCTACCCGGTGCATATGCCTGCAGTAGGACAATCAGGGGAAAAGAGTGGTGAGGAATGCCCTCCCAGGGACTCTGTCGGGGCTCTCTCAACCAAGTAAAGAGTAAAGTCTGATGTCTACCCGGCGCATATGCCTGCAGTAGGACAATCAGGGGAAAAGAGTGGTGAGGAATGCCCTCCCAGGGACTCTGTCGGGGCTCTCTCAACCAAGTAAAGAGTAAAGTCTGATGTCTACCCGGCGCATATGCCTGTAGTAAGACAATCAGAGAAAAAGGAGTGGTGAGGAATGCCTCCCAGGGACTCTGTCGGGCTCTCTCAACCAAGTAAAAAGTAAAGTCTGATGTCTACCCGGCGCATATGCCTGCAGTAAGACAATCAGGGGAAAAGAGTGGTGAGGAATGCCCTCCCAAAGACTCTGTCGGGCTCTCTCAACCAAGTAAAAAGTAAAGTCTGATGTCTACCCGGCGCATATGCCTGCAGTAGGAGAATCAGGGGAAAAGAGTGGTGAGGAATGCCCTCCCAAAGACTCTGTCGGGGCTCTCTCAACCAAGTAAAGAGTAAAGACTGATGTCTACCCAGCGCATATGCCTGCAGTAGGACAATCAGGGAAAAAGGTGGTGGCGAGGAATACCCTCCCAGGGACTCTGTCGGGGCTCTCTCAACCAAGTAAAGTCTGATGTCTACCCGGTGCATATGCCTGCAGTAGGATAAAGAAAGAACACTCTACACAATCACTTGGCGCATTTGCCTGCAGTGATGTGAAGAGGAAAAAGTCACCTCTGCCCGGTGTATGTGCCTGCGGCAGAGTCCCTACCCGGCGCATATGCCTACAGTAGGATAAAGAAAGAACGCTCTACACAATCACTTGGCGCATCTGCCTACAGTGATGTGAAGAGGAAAAGGTCACCTCTGCCCGGTGTATGTGCCTGCGGCAGAGTCCCTACCCGGCGCATATGCCTGCAGTAGGATAAAGAAAGAACACAAGAACACTCTACACGATCACCCGGCACATCTGCCTACAGTGATTGTGAAGAGGAAAGAGTCACCTCAACACCGACCTAACACAGATCTGTGTAGGGATGTGAGGGAGAAAGGACAGGTAAGTAAAAGAACTCCGAGGGAGAAGTTGTCTAAGGAACCCCGAGCTAGCACTTTGGTTACCACGTGGTAGATGACAAATCGTCGTGGCCACGAGTATCCGAATGCCGGCGGAATTTCTTAGGCAACACTAATATCACATGAAATGGAAGGAAACATCAGAATAATACCTCATAGAATAACAGGAAGGGGTACGCCCTCAGCAGAGTGCGAGAGGGGCAATCCCATCCCAAGTTGACAACAACTAAAGTAGCGAGGGGGCATACCCGCTACGAAGAATAACATGATATCAAAGAGAAATAATTATCAAGGAACTACAGTGGTGAGCCCATACTAACTGATGGGGACCCTGTAAGAAGCAAAAACAACATCAACAGATCCACGGGACCTCCCTGACAGCTAAGGGTCGGATCCCAACAGGAAAGTATATAGACAGAGAAATTAGGGCATTAATGTTCTGCTAGAAAATCAATGCTCACAAAGAAGAGAAGCTAACACCTGACATTAGGTGTGCTACATCGCCGTTTGGGGGAATAACTCGAGGTAGCAAGGGGATACACCCGCCACCGAGGATAATGAGTATGAATAAGATTAACAATCATCAGAACATCACAGTGGTAGCACCCACACAAACTAGTGGGACCCTGTGAAAAGTGAAAGTGACCTCAACTCGTACATAGAACTACTCTGTTATTTAAGAGTAGGGTATGAATGAGAAATTATGTTGGTAAAGAAGCCAAGGAGCTGACCTTCTGTAAGAAGATCAAAGCTCCTAAGAAAGTGATGCTAACATCTGAGACAAGATGTACTACATCACAACTAGGGAAACAACTCAAGGTAGCGAGGGGACACACTCGCCACCGAGGATAACAACTATGGATAAGAATAATAATCATCAACAGTTCACAGCGGTAACACCCACACTAACTGGTGGGACCCTGTGAGAGATGAAAGAAACATCGCTATATCCATAAGACCGCTCTAGAAGTTGAGAGCAAGATATGAATGAGAAAGTGAGTTACTGATTGAGAGTAGAGGAGGAGGCTGATCTTTCTTTAGAAAAATCTAAGCCTACAAAGAAGTGATGTTAACATCCAGAACAACATGTACCACATCACTAATTAAGATTGTTGTAATCATAGAGAATCATAACAATCACGAGCACAGGGTAATCCTTAAAGCGATCACCTAGACGCTTCGAAGGAGAGGAAAAGAAAAACTTGGGGAATTTGAGCTCTTAGAGAGTTTTACCGGGTCCACCTGTGACAAGGGCAACCGGTTTTTCTCAATTGAGAGCTTCTCTCTTTTTTTATCATCATATATTTTTTTATTATTATTTTTTTTTCTTCTTTTTTTTTAATACCTGAAATAAAGGAAGTGTGCTCAATATGTACTACTGTGAATAAAGGAAAAGAAACAAGTAAAAGAGCTGAACTGACAACTGTCGACTTGGCCTATAAAGGCCTCCTCTCAACTGTCTTTGAACTCTGAACTAGATGCCTGGTCATATCCCTTGTCTTGCGAGAGAGTGTGAGCTACCACTCTCCCCAGAACTAAGGGGGTGTTCTGCTAACTGATATCAATCACCATACTGACTGGAGCTTGTATTCATTTGCACATCCTGAGCCTCTTTGCCTTGAGGCTGCACTAAATCACTATCTTGTAAGTGAATCTTTCCACTAGCCATAAGGCTCTCCACCCTATCCTTGAATATAAAATAATCTTCAAGGACATGCCCAGTATGCCAGTGAAAGGGGCAATATAATGGGTGCTCTATCAGTCCTTCTTCATTTTTCTTCTTATTAAATAGAAATATTATGATGTTGTTTTTAACAAGGAATTTAAATATCTTCTGCACACTTTCCCTTTTAAAGGGATATTCCTTGTCGAGCCTCTCCTGTAAGGACAACTGACCCTCTGAAGTCTTATGGGAGGATCTATCCTGTACTGCTGACTGCCCAGGTGTGTACGATGACTGTGGTAGTACTGAACTGACTAAGGGCTTCTTGCCCTTATCTGATGGTCTATAGGTACTGTGTACCTTCCCTCTCCTAGGCGGAGGTGCCCCTGAAGACTCCTGCCGTTGAGGTCTACGCGAGGGTTGACTCTCAACCTTAGGAGGGACTGCATCGGGTATGCTGTCCTGCAAACTAACCACCTTTGTCAACAACTTTTGAAATGTTCTAATGTTAAAACCCTTCAAGTAAGGAGCTATAAGGCCATCTATGTTTTTCAACAAGATTTCTACTGCATGTTGCTCCTGTAACTGGGGCTCACACTGCAAACTAAGATTCCTCCATCTGACTATATAATCTGGTAGAGTCTCACGGGGCCGCTGCCTGGCCACAACTAACTCTCCAACTGTAACCCGGTGCTCAGCACTGATAAATCTCTGAACAAAAAGCTGTTCTAACTCTGCAAATGTGCGAACGGAGTCGTTGGGGAGGTCAGCGTACCAGGAAAATGCCACCCCAACTAAACTGCTGACGAACAATCTTAACATCAGAGCATCGTTCCCTCCTATATTGCAACATATAGCCCGGTACTGAGCTACATGCTGCCTTGGATTCCCAAATCCATCAAAAACTCTAAAAATAGGAGGGATAAAACCAGGGGGTAAGGCTCTGCTCGTACTCAACTGGGTAAGGTCTCCCCCTGCTAACTACCTCTCCAGACTTCTTGGAGGAAATGGCCTGCTCGACCTTCTGGGTAATCAAATCCTGAATCTGTCCTGCTGACAACTGAGCTGACTGACTCTGAACTGGGGTAGTGAAAGTAACTGCCGTAGGTGACACTGGAACTGCTCTCTGGACCCTGTCCACTCCCACAGGGTCTGGTGTTACTACAGGTGGTACTACTGGTTCATCCCTGGACGTAGTAGGAGTACCTACGCCCGCAACCTGGGGCATGACCCCCAAGGCTGTCAACTGAGCGGTCATTGCTGCTATGGCTCTAGCCATCTCTGCCATCTGAGTCTGAAGGTTTAAAACTGTAGCTTCTGTATCAACTGACCTGGGAGATCCACCTACTTCAGCTTCTCCCTGCTCATCATCATCATCATCTGCCTCTCTCTGCTCATCCGAGAGACCTCGTCTAGTAATCACACACACTCGGTGTACTGGTACATCCTCATCTATATCCTCCTCGAGTGTGACCCCCTCGGGGAAGGTCTGCCAAAGCGCTTCTATACGTAGACCCATAGGGGAAGAAATCATACAGGGGCTAGGAGCTGAAACTGCCTCTCCCCGGGTTGGTGAACCATCGGGAGGGACTATAACATCAACATCTGCCACTGTATCGTAGACCATCGGAACTGCCTCTGATCCAGAAGGAACAACTGTCTCTAACTGCCCAACTATCTGAACTGGCTGCACTGCCTCGACAAGAGAGTCTGCCTGTCGTCGTCTCCATACCCGTCCGCTACGACGGGACCCAGTGGGAACAACTGACCGCTGAGTGGCTACCATAACTGAACTAAACTGAGGTCTAGTAAGCTCCAGCTGTTGTCTTCGTTCATGGCGACGTGGGGGTCGTCCAACAGCAGGGGCAACTGTCTGAGGTCTAACTGAAGGAACTGAACTAACTGGCTGTCGTGGCGGCTGTCCTCTCTACCACTGGTACCTCTGCCTCTGCAAGTGAACGAACGCCTAAGAAATCTGGTAGAGTAACCTCTCTCGACTGACAGGGCCTTGACCCCGCGCTAAGCGGATAATGCTTCGAATCCTCTGAGAGAGGGTTCGAGCAGCATCATCCCTAGGAATCCTAGCGCGTGGTAAAGTAGTAGTGACAGGAGGGGACCTGTGGACCTCCGAAAGGAACAACAAACACCATCGCCCCACGAGGGGAGGCAGTATCTATTGCCAATGGGAGGGCAGATTCGATAACACATATGATTAACCATTGAGGATAGCGGCTCTCACCAGCACACCCCGATAGGTAATGATATATATGATCTGATCATCACAACGGGTTGCCCCCACCCGATACATTAGCTCGAATAGGGTTTATTTAAGAGTGGGATGCGGTTTCCCACGGGCGCAAGCCCCCGTGGTTAATTACATCTCAAGCCGGGGCCTGAGAATACTCTCGATTAAGGATTCTACATTATTCTTTCTAAATTAGGATTGATACATAGGGCGAAGACTAGGAAGTCCTACTCGAAGGGAAAGAGAGGTTCAACTAGGCTTAGTCAACATGCACGGCTCAGATCAGCATCCTGAGGGACTAAGGTAGTGAGGAGAAACTGGAGAAAAATAAGTAAATCATGCACTCGAAGCATGCAGGAGGGAAGGATGGAGGTGGCGTCATCCGTGTGATGCGGATATGTAGGATTTAGGGTCTCTGAAAGACAGAAGACCTACATGCTGATGAGGCGTACTATAAAACAATAGTAGCCTTGAATCCTAAATTTAATGGGTTTAGTGTTCTACGCAACACTAGCACCCGTGTCCTAACTAATGCAGTGCAAAACCTGGACTTACCCCGGCCTGGAAGGGGGAGCCAGCTAACCACCTAGTCGCTTCAAAACCATGTTGTCCAGTCATTTAATGAAAGATGGGTGGGTAGGTTATGGTTCTTGGAAGTAGGGCCAACATCTATAGGATTTCCTAATTGGCCCTGGACTGAGGTCGGGTGAATGCTTCTAGAGCTAATGCAATTAAAATTTTGATTTAGTTAGTTTCTAATGCAATGCATGCTAGTTAAAGTATCCAAATCAGGTATGCATAGAACTTTAAAAAGGCTTATAAAATAATTTTTAGAATTAGACTAGGCTTCCCCAGGTCCGGCACCTCATCC
Organism: Dendrobium chrysotoxum; assembly: GCA_019925795.1. Lineage (NCBI taxonomy): Eukaryota > Viridiplantae > Streptophyta > Magnoliopsida > Asparagales > Orchidaceae > Dendrobium > Dendrobium chrysotoxum. The sequence continues at coordinate 27,377,835 of CM034309.1, forward strand.
TCATAGGTCAGATTATCCGGACTCTACCCGCAGGCGGGGAAGTGTCTTATAGAAGGAAAGAGAAAATGCAATGATATGTATGCGACACCGGACGATTCTGGCAATTCCCTAGGTCGTTAAGTTTCTAAATTGCTTAAAACTTAAAATTTTAAATATTAGTTGCGAGTAGAAAAGGTTTTAGTCCTTAGAGAGCCTAACGAAATCCAGGCTAAAACAAAAGCGGCATGCAGATCGCCAATAAACTATGAAAAGCAAACAATCCTAGAGGCACACAATCATAAAACACATCAAAATTATCCAAACAAATTAATAAATGTCCATAGGCCTACTGCCCTTAATTACAACCTAGGGTCTGCAAAAAATTAAAGTGGCCGGGCACCACTGCCAACAACCCGGATTTCTAATCCTAAGACTGACGCAAGTTATTTTTGAGTGGGATACTGCAGATCCTCATCTTCTTGATCTTCTCTTCCTTGGACTCCTCGGATCTTAGCTTTGTTGGACTTCTTGGATCTCAGCTTCCTTGGATCTCAGCCTCCTTGGACTCCTCGGGTAGTAGAATAATCCAAATTTGGATTCCCAAATAGAAAAGGACCATCCTCATATTGGGTGTCCTTTTCTCTTTGGGCATCCAACCTTTGGATTCTTGTATCCCCACTCAAAATAAACTTTCACAACTCTATACTAGATTACAAGCAGTTACATTAAATGAAAGCAGTAAATCTAGACTCTCCTACAGGGTTATCCTAATGAAAATCATCCCAAGCAGTTTAATATATCACAAGCAGTTATAAGAAAATGAAATGCTCATCACGGCCACACTTGGCCATGCTCTTAGTTATTTTGAGGGCTAAGCAAGCTTTGGAGCACCTGTAGCAATTTATAATGATTTATTATTTTAGCCCTCATTTATTTAGGGGGGCTGAGCAATTTCTGAAGCACCTGCGTAAAACAGCATTAATATTTAAATGATAATCATTGCCCCCCCTTCTATTAGCGCTGCATGAGCATGGCCACCTGTAAAAAATATCATTAGTATCAAGATCGATCCTAACCTATGGGTAGTCTATCGTGCAATCACATCAATTCCCAGAGTGCAGTAAAAGTAAACAAACACACCAGCATCATCTCAATCACAACATATAGTGAAATCTAAGAAATATCGGCACACAACAGAAAAGTAAACACCGACCTAACCTAGGTCTAGAAGTGGTGCCCTAATAAACCATCTAGATGTGTGTGCAAAGCTGTGTAGCTGAGGTAGATCCTAAGCTGGGTAATTAGTTACAATTGCCTACTGTCCAGGTCGGTTGTAGGTTTAAATGGAAATTTTAATTAAAGTATAAATATTAGTGAATTAAAATCCATTTTTATTTAATTTGATATGTAGGTCAGTTTTAATGCTTAGGGTAATAATATTTAAAGTTTAAATTGCATTAGTGAGTTTTAGGGGGTTCGGGGTCCACCTATACACTAAGCAAAAAGGGGGTCCAAAATTGAATTTTTGATTAAAGGGTATTTATGACCAGCTAATATTTTTATAAAATACTAGGCCTTAACCTGATCAGTTAGACAGTTAGCATGCCCAATTTGGATTCTTCTATCCAAAGTTATGAATTTCTGAAGTTTTGGTCTTGTTTTGAACTAAGTTTGACCGGATTGTTGACTTTTTGATTTTAGTTGATTTATGAAATCTTAATATTTTTAATAAATACTAGACCCTAATGTGAGTTGAATGCCTTTGAGTTTGCTGGATTTGGAGTTTCCTACGCAAAGTTATGAATTTTAGAAGTTTCGGGCCCTAGACTATAGGCTACGGTTGACCGAAGAGTTAATTTTTTATTTTAGGTTGATTTCTAGACACCTAATATTTTTAGCAAATACTAGACCTTAATGTGAGTTGAATGCCTTTTAGTTTACCCATTTTGGAATTTTTTGTAATTAGTTATGATTTTTAGAAGTTGGGGCAATTAAAGGAATTATCGAAATTGCCTAATTAGGGGGTACTTTGGGGGTTTTGGCCCAAATCAGCTCCAAACTGATTGGAATCACCCCCAAAGGTCAGAAATAACCTAAGAAGGTGTTCCCAAGTGTTTGGGAAAAATTTAGGATTTTTAATAATTTTTAATTATTTAATTAAGGCAAAAAGGTGATTTTTTATTAAGGTTGAATTAAAGTCCAGATTAAGGTCCAATTAAGGGGCCCTAATTATATAAGGTTGGGGATAGAATTCTTGAGAGTTTGAGGTATTATGGGCATTTTTATGATTTAAAATGGATTTATTATATTCTTCTGAAGTTTCTAAGGCTTAATTAACTGGTAAATTAGGGTTTGCTAATTAAGTGTTTTTAAGAGTCCAGAAAATTCCTAGAAAATTCTAGAGGGTCCAGATGTCACTAAGCACTAGTGTTTGTAGTTTCATAGCAATCCGGGATCTATCCTAGTCCCTAAAAATATTCTAAATTTGCTAGACAGTCCTTAATTATTGTCCTTAGTGCGTCACTACACTAAGCAGGGATGAAGTAAAGTCACTAACCCTTGGGCACAACATAGAGGGTAAATGCAACAAGTAAAATCTGCTCGGGTCGGCTAGAGCTTGTCGATTGTCCTCGTATGATTTCCTAGTTGAAGCCGCGTTCAAACAAGCTATGGATCAACCGGATTGAAGCTTTGGACGTCTTAAGCTTCGAGTCGCCGGAATCTCGCCGCCGGAGGGGTTTACCGGTGGTCTTCGGTTCGAGGAAAGTAGGGGGGAGTCTAGGGGGCTCTCACACGAAATTTCACAGACTTTTGCTCTTGCCCGACCTCGAGGTCCCCAAAGTCTGTGAGATTTCGTGTGAGAGCCCCCTAGACTCCCCCCTACTTTCCTCGAACCGAAGACCACCGGTCAACCCCTCCGGCGGCGAGATTCCGGCGACCCGAAGCTTAAGACGTCCAAAGCTTCGATCCGGTTGATCCAGAGCTTGTTTGAACGCGGCTTCAACTAGGAAATCATACGAGGACAATCGACAAGCTCTAGCCGACCCGAGCAGATTTTACTTGCTGCATTTACCCTCTATGTTGTGCCCAAGGGTTAGTGACTTTACTTCATCCCTGCTTAGTGTAGTGACGCACTAAGGACAATAATTAAGGACTGTCTAGCGAATTTAGAATATTTCTAGGGACTAGGATAGATCCTGGATTGCTATGAAACTGCAAACACTAGTGCTTAGTGACATCTGGAACCCTCTAGAATTTTCTAGGAATTTTCTGGACTCTTTAAAACACTTAATTAGCAAACCCTAATTTACCCGTTAATTAAGCCTTAGAAACTTCAGAAGAATATAATAAATCCATTTTAAATCAGAAAAATGCCCATAATACCTTAAACTCTCAAGAATTCTGTCCCCAACCTTATATAATTAGGGCCCCTTAATTGGACCTTAATCTGGACTTTAATTCAACCTTAATCAAAAATCACCTTTTTGCCTTAATTAAATAATTAAAAATTATTAAAAATCCTAAATTTTTCCCAAACAATTGGGAACACCTTCTTAGGTTATTTCTGACCTTTGGGGGTGATTCCAATCAGTTTGGAGCTGATTTGGGCCAAAACCCCCAAAGTACCCCCTAATTAGGCAATTTCGATAATTCCTTTAATTGCCCCAACTTCTAAAAATCATAACTAATTACAAAAAATTCCAAAATAGGTAAACTAAAAGGCATTCAACTCACATTAAGGTCTAGTATTTGTTAAAAATATTAGGTGTCCAGAAATCAACCTAAAATAAAAGTCAACTCTTCGGTCAACCGTAGCTATAGTCTAGGGCCCGAAACTTCTAAAATTCATAACTTTGCGTAGGAAACTCCAAATCCAGCAAACTCAAAGGCATTCAACTCACATTAGGGTCTAGTATTTATTAAAAATATTAAGATTTAATAAATCAACTAAAATCAAAAAGTCAATAATCCGGTCAAACTTAGTTCAAAACAAGACCAAAACTTCAGAAATTCATAACTTTGGATAGAAGAATCTAAATTGGGCATGCTAACTGTCTAACTGATCAGGTTAAGGCCTAGTATTTTATAAAAATATTAGCTGGTCATAAATACCCTTTAATCAAAAAGTCAATTTTGGACCCCCTTTTTGCTTAGTGTATAGGTGGACCCCGAACCCCCTAAAACTCACTAATGCAATTTAAACTTTAAATATTATTACCCTAAGCATTAAAACTGACCTACATATCAAATTAAATAAAAATGGATTTTAATTTACTAATATTTATACTTTAATTAAAATTTCCTTTTAAACCTACAACCGACCTGGACAGTAGGCAATTGTAACTAACTACCCAGCTTAGGATCTACCTCAGCTACACAGCTTTGCACACACATCTAGATGGTTTGTTAGGGCACCACTTCTAGACCTAGGTTAGGCCGGTGTTTACTTTTCTGTTGTGTGCCGAGATTTCTGAGATTTCACTACATGTTGTGATTGAGATGATGCTGGTGTGTTTGTTTACTTTTACTGCACTCTGAGATTTGATGTGATTGCACGATAGACTACCCATAGGTTAGGATCGATCTTGATACTAATGATATTTTTTATAGGTGGCCATGCTCATGCAGCGCTAATAAAAGGGGGGGCAATGATTATCATTTAAATATTAATGCTGTTTTACGCAGGTGCTTCAGAAATTGCTCAGCCCCCCTAAATAAATGAGGGCTAAAATAATAAATCATTATAAATTGCTACAGGTGCTCCAAAGCTTGCTTAGCCCTCAAAATAACTAAGAGCATGGCCAAGTGTGGCCGTGATGAGCATTTCATTTTCTTATAACTGCTTGTGATATATTAAACTGCTTGGGATGATTTTCATTAGGATAACCCTGCAGGAGAGTCTAGATTTACTGCTTTTATTTAATGTAACTGCTTGTAATCTGGTATAGTGTTGTGAAAGTTTATTTTGAGTGGGGATACAAGAATCCAAAGGTTGGATGCCCAAAGAGAAAAGGACACCCAATATTAGGATAGTCCTTTTCTATTTGGGAATCCAAATTTGGATTATTCTACTACCCGAGGAGTCCAAGAAGGCTGAGATCCAAGGAGCCCAAGGAAGCTGAGATCCAAGAAGTCCAACAAAGCTAAGATCCGAGGAGTCCAAGGAAGAGAAGATCAAGAAGATGAAGATCTGCAGTATCCCACTCAAAAATAACTTGCGTCAGTCTTAGGATTAGAAATCCGGGTTGTTGGCAGTGGTGCCCGGCCACTTTAATTTTCTGCAGACCCTGGGTTGTAATTAAGGGCAGTTGGCCTATGGACATTTATTAATTTGTTTGGATAATTTTGATGTGTTTTATGATTGTGTGCCTCTAGGATTGTTTGCTTTTCATAGTTTATTGGTGATCTGCATGCCGCTTTTGTTTTAGCCTGAATTTTGTTAGGCTCTCTAAGGACTAAAACCTTTTCTACTCGTAACTAATATTTAAAATTTTAAGTTTTAAGCAATTTAGAAACTTAACGACCTAGGGAATTACCGGAATCGTCCGGGGTCGCATGCATATCGTTGCATTTTCTCTTTCCTTCTATAAGACACTTCCCCGCCTACGGGTAGAGTCCGGATAATCTTACCTATGAGGATGAGGTGCCGGACCTGGGGAAGCCCAGTCTAATTCTAAAAATTATTTTATAAGCCTTTTTAAAGTTCTATGCATACCTGATTTGGATACTTTAACTAGCATGCATTGCATTAGAAACTAACTAAATCAAAATTTTAATTGCATTAGCTCTAGAAGCATTCACCCGACATCAGTCCAGGGCCAATTAGGAAATCCTCTAAATGTCGGCCCTACTTCCAAGAACCATAACCTACCCACCCATCTTTCATTAAATGACTGGACAACATGGTTTTGAAGCGACTAGGTGGTTAGCTGGCTCCCCCTTCCAGGCCGGGGTAAGTCCAGGTTTTGCACTGCATTAGTTAGGACACGGGTGTTAGTGTTGTGTAGAACACTAAACCCCATTAGATTTAGGATTCAAGGCTACTATTGTTTCGTAGTACGCCTCATCAGTAGGTATGTCTTCTGTCTTCTAGAGACCCTAAATCCTACATATCTGCGTCACACGGATGACGCCACCTCCATCCTTCCCTCCTGCATGCTTCGAGTGCATGATTTACTTATTTTTCTCCAGTTTTTCCTCACTACCTTAGTCCCTCAGGATGCTGATCTGAGCCGTGCATGTTGACTAAGCCTAGTTGAACCTCTCTTTCCCTTCGAGTAGGACTTCCTAGTCTTCGCCCTATGTATCAATCCCAATTTAGAAAGAATAATGTAGAATCCTTAATCGAGAGTATTCTCAGGCCCCGGCTTGAGATGTAATTAACCACGGGGGCTTGCGCCCGTGGGAAATCGCATCCCACTCTTAAATAAACCCCATTCGAGCTAATGTATCGGGTGGGGGAAACCCGTTGTGACGATCAGATCATATATATCATTACCCATCGGGGTGTGCTGGTGAGAGCTGCTATCCTCAATGGTTAATCATATGTGTGATCGAATCTCCCCTCCCATTGGCAACAGATACTGCCTCCCCTCGCGGGGCGATGGTGTTTGTTGTTCCTTTCGGAGGTCCACAGGCTTCTGGCGACCACGGTGGGACCCTGTGAAAAGTGAGAGTGATCTCAACTCATCCATAGAACTACTCTGCTATTTAAGAGTAGGGCATGAATGAGAAATTATGTTGGTAAAGAAGCTAAAGAGCTGACCTTCTATAAGAAGATCAAAGCTCCTGAGGAAGTGATGCTAACATCTGAGACAAGATGTACTACATCACCACTAGGGAAAAAACTCAAGGTAGCGAGGACACACTCGCCACCGAGGATAACAACTATGGATAATAATAATAATCATCAACAGTTCACAGCAGTAACACCCACACTGACTGGTGGGACCCTGTGAGAGATGAAAGAAACATCGCTACATCCATAAGACCGCTCTAGCAGCTGAGAGCAAGATATGAATGGGAAAGTGAGTTATTGATTGAGAGTAGAAGAGGGGGCTGACCTTTCCTTAGAAAAATCTAAGCCTACAAAGAAGTGATGTTAACATACAGAACAAGATATACCACATCACTAATGAAGATTATCATAACCATAAAGAATCATAACAATGCAAGTGTAGGGTCATCCTTGAAGCAACCGTCGAGACGCTTCGAAGGAGGGGAAAAGAAAATCTTGGGAAATTTGAGCTCTTGGAGAGTATTATCGGGTTCCACCTGTGACAAGGGCAACCGAGAGCTTCCCTCTTTTTTTTATCATATATTTTTTTTATATTTTTGTTTTTTTTTTGTTTAGTACACGAAAGAAAGGAAGTGTGCTCAATATGCACTACTGTGAATAAAGGAAAAGAAACGAGTAAATGAGCTCAACTAGCAACTGTCAACTTGGCCTATCAAGGCCTCCTCTCAACTGCCTTTGAACTCTGAACTGCATGTCTAGTCATATCCCTTGTCTTGCGAGAGAGTGCGAGCTACCACTCCCCCCAGAACTAAGGGGTGTTCTGCTAACTGCTATCAATCATCACACTGACTGGGGCTTGCATTCATTTGCATATCCTGAGCCACTTTGCCTTGAGGTTGCACTAAATCACTATCTTGCAGGTGAATCTTTCCACTAGACATAAGGCTCTCCACCCTATCCTTGAATACAAAACAATCTTCAAGGACATGCCCAGTATGCCGGTGAAAGGGGCAATATAATGGGTGCTCTATCAGTTCTTCTTCATTTTTCTTCTAATTAAATGGAAATATTAGGATATTATTTTTAACAAGGGATTTAAATATCTTTTGCACACTTTCCCTCTTAAAGGGATATTCCTTGTCGAGCCTCTCCTGTAAGGACAACTGACCCTCTGAAGTCCTATGGGAGAATCTAGCATGTATTGCTGATTGCCCAGGTGTGTACGACGACTGCTGTGGTACTGAACTGACTAAGGGCTTCTTGCCCTTATCTGATGGTCTATAGGTATTGTGTATCTCCCCTCTCCTAGGCGGAGGTGCCCCTGAAGACTCCTGCCGTTGAGGTTTACGCGAGGGTTGACTCTCAACCTTAGGAGGGACTGCATCGGGTATGTTGTCCTGTAGGCTGATCACCTTTGTTAACAATTTTTGAAAGGTTCTAATATTAAAACCCTTCAAGTAAGGAGCTATAGGGCCATCTATATTCTTCAACAAGATTTCTACTGCATGCTGCTCCTGTAACTGGGGCTCACACTGCAAACTAAGATTCCTCCATCTAACTATATAATCCAGTAGAGTTTCACGGGGCCGCTGCCTGGCCACAACTAACTCTCCAACTGTAACCCGGTGCTCAGCACTGATAAATCTCTGAACAAAAAGCTGTTCTAACTCTGCAAATGTGTGAACTGAGTCGTTGGGGAGGTCAGCGTACCAGGAAAATGCCACCCCAACTAAACTGCTGACGAACAATCTCATCATTAAAGCATCATTCCCTCCTATGTTGCAACATATAGCCCGGTACTGAGCTACATGTTGCCTTGGGTTTCCAAATCCATCAAAAACTCTAAACCTATGAGGGATAAAACCAGGGGGTAAGGCTCCTGCTCGTACTCAACTGGGTAAGGTCTCCCCCTGCTAACTACCTCTCTAAACTTCCTGGAGGAAATGGCCTGCTCAACCTTCTGAGCAATCAAATCCTGAATCTGTCCTGCTGACAACTGAGCTGACTGACTCTGAACTGGGGTAGTGAAAGTAACTACCGTAGGTGACACTGGAACTGCTCTCTGGACCCTGTCCACTCCCATAGGGTCTGGTGTTACTACAGGTGGTACTACTAGTTCATCCATGGACGTAGTAGGAGTACCTACGCCCGCAACTTGGGGCATGACCACCAAGGCTGTCAACTGAGCGGTCATTGCTGCTATGGCTCTAGCCATCTCTGCCATCTGAGTCTGAAGGTTTAAAACTGTAGCTTCTGTATCAACTGACCTGGGAGATCCACCCACCTCGGGCTCTCCCTGCTCATCATCATCATCATCTGCCTCTCTCTGCTCATCCGAGAGACCTCGTCTAGTAATCATACACACTCGGTGCATTGGTATATCTTCATCTGACTCTTCGAGTATGTCCTCCTCGGAGAAGGTCTGACAAAGCGCTTCCATATATGGACCCATAGGGGAAGAAATCCTACGGGGGCTAGGAGCTGAAACTACCTCTCCCCGGGATGGTAAAACTTCGGGAGGGACTATAACATCAACATCTGCCACTGTATCGTAGACCATCGGAATTGCCTCTGATCCGGAAGGAAGAACTGTCTCTAACTGCCCAACTATCTGAACTGGCTGCACTGCCTCGACAGGAGAGCTGCCTGTCGTCGTCTCCATACCCGTCCGCTACGACGGGACCCAGTGGGAACAACTGACTGCTGAGTGGCTACCATAACTGAACTAAACTGAGGTCTAGTAAGCTCCAGCTGTGGTCTTCCTCCATGACAACGTGGGGGTCTTCCAGTAGCGGGAGCAACTGTCTGCGGTCTAACTGAAGGGACTGAACTATCTGGCTGCCGTGGCGACTGTCCTCTCCGCCACTGGTACCTCTGCCTCTGTAAGTGAACAAATGCCTGAGAAATCTGGCGGAGTAACCTCTCTTGACTAACAAGGCCTTGACCTCGCGCTAAGCGGATAATGCTTCGAATCCTCTGAGAGAGGGTTCGAGCAGCATCATCCATAGGGACCCTAGCGCGTGGTAAAGTAGTGGTAACAGGAGGGGCCGACGCAATACGAGCGACGTCCTCCTCATCACCACTGAGTGTCAGTGGAGAGAAGCATCCTCCCTGAACTGTTGCTATCTCAGAAGCGACTATAACCTCCGGAATGGGTATAACTGAAACTTGTTGTGGTGCCCGCTGCTCGGGGACCACTCTCCTCTGAACAGGCTCCTGGTGAGCCAACGAATCTGCCATCCACTGTCTATCTGCCTCAGATGCAGCCAAATAAAGTCTACAGTTTCTATTCCTCCGGGCCCTTCTCCCAAGGCCGAAGGCGGAAGACGAAGCAACATCTGAACCCACTACCTGAGCGACAGGGGGAACAGGAAGTACGGGAAGTGTCAAGGTCTGCTCGAGGGTCTCTGGGTGAGACAGTCGAGCGAAAGCTGAAACCCGATGGGAGGAAGGCGAAGGAGCCTCGGTCTGGGCACCCCTCTTCATGGAGGAAGAAGGAGGAACCCGAACACGAGCTGCCTCTGCCTGAAGAACAGGAGTAACTACTGCCTACCGACGCTGAGGGGTCAGGGCAGTCTGAACAACAGGTAGAACAGGAGTAGGACGAGCATGTGCCTGGGTTGTCCACCGAGCAACTGGACGTCCAAAAGGTCGCATAGCTGCGCGAGCTCTCCTCTGGGGAGGAGAAAAGGCAGCAGCCTCAGCCAGGGTTGGCCAGCCAAGAGTGGCAAAGGCCGAGTCGGTGAAGGAACCAAAAGTGATTCTTTCAGCAGGAGGACTGGCCAGCAGGGACTCAGGGAGTGTCACCTGGGCGTCAGTACCAAAGCGGAAGGTAACAGAAGGCACGAAAGAAGCCATGGTACTGTCTGCTAAGGAGAACAAAAGAGAAAGTTGTAATGATTAGTAGAAGTTAATGATACGAAAGAAGAAGGAATGGATAAGGGACGGAATGACCCAATAGGCCGGAAGGAAAGTAACTTAGCTAGGGGGAAACCTTAACTAAGAAGGAGGAACGATCCTAACTAAGGAAGGACCCTAACTAAGAGTAGGACTAACCTAATCTAGGGAGTACCAATCCCAGAGTACACACAAAAAAGAATAATATAGAATCCAAAGATGGAGAGAGAAACTCGTCCCACCATGGTCGCCAGAAACCTATGGACCTCCGAAAGGAACAACAAACACCATCGCACCGCGAGGGGAGGCAGTGTCTGTTGCCAATGGAAGGGCAGATTCGATCACATATAGGATTAACCATTGAGGATAGCGGCTCTCACCAGCACACCCCGATGGGTAATAATATATATGATCTGATCGTAACGGGATTCCCCCACCCGATACATTAGCTCGAATGGGGTTTATTTGAGAGTGGGATTCGGTTTCCCACGGGCGCAAGCCCCCGTGGTTAATTACATCTCAAGCCGGAGCCTGAGAATACTCTCGATTAAGGATTCTACATTATACTTTCCAAATTGGGATTGGTACATAGGGCGAAGACTAGTAAATCCTACTCGAAGGAAAAGAAGGGCTCAACTAGGCTTAGTCAACATGCACGGCTCAGATCAGCATCCGGAGGGACTAAGGTAGTGAAAAGAAACTGGAGAAAATAAGTAAATCATGCACTCGAAGCATGCAGGAGAGAAGGATGGAGGTGGCGTCGTCCGTGTGACGTGGATATGTAGGGATTATGGTCCCTAGAAGACAGAAGACCTACCTACCGATGAGGCATACTACGAAGCAATAGTAGCCTTGAATCCTAAATCTATGGTGGGTTTAGTGTTCTACGCAACACTAACACCCGTGTCCTAGCTAATGCATTCTGGGCTTATATCCTACCTGAAAAGGAAAGCCAGCTAACCACCTAATCGTATAAAATCCATGCTATCCAAGTCTTTATGAAAGATGGGTAGGTAGTTTGGTTATCGGAAGTAGGGCCGACGTCTAGAGAGTTTCCTAATTGGCCTTGGACTTATGTAGGGTGTATGCTCCTAAGACTAATGCAATTAAAATTTTACTTTAATTAGTTTCTAATGCAATGCATGCTGATTAACGATCTCAAATCAAATATGCATAGAATTTAAAAAAGGCTTATAAAATAGTTTTTTAGAAAAGACTAGACTTCCCCAGATCCAGCACCTCATCCTCATAGGTCGGATTATCTGGACTCTACCCGCAGGCGGGGAAGTGTCTTATAGCAAGGAGGGAGAGAATGCATTGATATGCATGTGACCCCGAACGATTCCGGCTATTCCCTAGGTCGTTAGGTTTCTATGTTATTTAATTCTTAGAATTTTAAATATTAATTACAAGTAGAAAAATTTTATTCTGAAAGAGCCTAGCGAAGTCAGGCCAAGCACATGCAAGAAAGAAACCTAAGAAAAGCAGGCAATTTCTACTGTGCACACAAAATAAACAAATCAATATAAATCCACAGAGCAGAGTAAGAAAGAGTCCACAGTCCATGGCAAGTGCCGTATAAGTACAACCCAGGGTCTGCAGAAAAGTAATGGTAGCCAGGCCTCACCGACAACATCCTGGATTCTAATCCTACTGAATGACGCAAGATTTAAATGCAAGGCATTTCGTCTTCAAATCTTCATCTTTGAATGGATCATCTTCCTCCAGATCTTCCTCCTTCGGATCATCCTCCTTTGGGTCATTCTCCAGAAGGCGTACCCAAATGAATAAGAAATTCCCTTTGAAGGGCTTTTCTTTTTCTCTTTGGGTACCGAGTATTTGAAATGCCTTGCCTTTAAAGACTTTCACAACTCGATATGAATTATAAATTACATTATGAAAAATAAAAATCTAGACTCAAACTGAACCTACAAGGTTATCCTAATGAAAATCTCAAGCAGTTTAATATATCACATCACAAGCAGTTATATCAGTGCAGAAAAGTAAACACACTTGGCCACGCTCTTATTTATTTGGGGGCTAAGCATTTTGGAGCACCTGTAACAAGCATTTATAATTCATGATTTATCATATTAGCCCCCATTTATTTTAGTGCTGCGTGAGCATGACCACCTGCATAAGACTGAGTCAGTATAAAACGTCCCTAGCCTAGGGGTAGATCTAACGCACAAACAATCAATATCACAAATAAAATACAGTGCAGTAATAAAATAAACACTCACATCGAATCAACACAAACAGCACACGTGCCACATGCAAGAGCGATCACATCATAGAAAACAACTGAGAAAGAGAACACCGGCCTAACCTAGATCTAGAAGTGGTGCCCTAACAATCAATTCTATGTGTGTGTAGAAAGTTTGTGTGGCATTGGATAGGTCATATATTGGGTAGATGGTTTGAGTTATTTTGTGTTAATATTTGTCGAAGGTTTGAAAAGGAGGATTTGGTTAAAGTTCAAGTATTAGTAAATTAGGGTCCATTTTAGTCAATTTAATTTGTGGATCAATTTTAATGCTTAGGGTAATAATATTTGAAGTTTAAATTGCATTAGTGATTGTTAGGAGGTCCGGGGCCCACCTATACACTAGGCTAAAAGGAGTCAAAAAGAGGATTATTAGAAACAGGTTGGGTCTAAGGGAGTTAGTATTTTTATTAAATACTAGATCTTACTATGAGTAATTAGACTGCTAGTTTGCTGAATTTGGAGTTTTCTAGGCAAAGTTATGATTTTAGGAGTTTCGGGCCCTAGTTATTGAACTACGGTTGACCGGAGAGTTGACTTTTCAAATTAGGTTGATCTTTGAAAAGTTAATATTTTTAATGAATAGTAGACTTTAATTAGAGTTGAGTGCTTTTTAGTTTACTCAATTTGGAAATTTTTGGAGTTAGTTATGAATTTTCAAAATTTGGGTCTTATGAGTCTTTTAGGTTTGAGTTAGGTTTATTTAGCCATTTTATAACTCCTTAAAATTAAGCTTATTTTAATGAATTTTATTTGGTTAATATTTGATTAAGAGGTGATTAATGTTTTAATTATATTTTAGTTCAAGTTTATGTTCAAATTCTACCTCCTAGTGATTTCGTATGTTGATTGTAGTTTGATCGAAGGTTAAGTGTTTTAATGCATTTCTGATTTAGATTAGATTGATTTTACTGTTTTATTAATGACTTAAGGCAAACTAGCCCTAGGGAGACATGTCACTAGGTTTTCCATGTTTAGTGTTTCTATCCTAAGGGAGCATGCATCCTAAGTCTAAGTTCTCTAAGACTCAGTCCTTAATTTTTGTCCTTATGTGTCGCTAGTGTTGCAGGGAATGAAAAGATATTTTTATTTCTAACCCTTTAGGCACTCGTATATGTATAAGTGGGTTCAGGGATCTAAAAATAAGTAAAAGAAGGAAATAACTTAGGAATTGAAGTTTCTATAGGGCCCTAAAGGTAGGGAAACGTACACACAGATGGGCTCCCTAGAGGCTATCTAAGTTTTAAGAAAAACTCACAACACCGGGGGCTATGACCCGGTGGTATCGCCCGTAGCACCCCCACCAGAATGAATGGGGGCGACTGATGCTCGGATCCGATTGTCCAAGCTCCTTCGTCTAGTGCTCCAGTTACTCCTTGCTTTTGCCTTCCCAAGAGTACCTCGAAAAGAACAAAGAAAAGAACAAGTATTGGATGAGAGCAGAATCATGTTCAATATGCAAATAATCAAAATAAAATGCTATTAAATGAAAACATACCTTTTCTTTTGTCTGGATGTTAACTTGGTTGTTTGCTCTCCGAGACTGCCTGAGTTTTTAGGAACTCTCCTATATTGCTCCAAAAAAATGATATTTATTTACTATTTCTATGGAATGTTAGCATCTCATTGATAGGCATATTTTGTCAAAGTCCAAACATGCCTTTGCCCCACCCTTATTCCCATTCAGCATTTAAGCCAAATACAAATAAGAGTAAGGGAAATTTGGATGCTATTTGATGTTCCCACGTTTTAAGAAAACAATCGAAATATTTGACACAATCACCCAAATCAAATCCATGTAAAACTCAAAGTAGAAAAGAAGAAAACCCAATCATGAAATCAAAGCCCAAAACAAGTCTCCAGTTTACATTTTTTTAAACTTATTTTTGAAACTCAGATGTGAATAGAAGAAAGAAAACTATCCCTAAAAAGAGACCTAAAAGAGCCATCTAACATCAAGCTCCTCAAACATAAACCTGCTCATAAAGCCCTCAATCTCCAAAACAACCCAAAGAACCTTTCAATCAAAGCAACACGCAAAACCCTCAAATAAAGCAATCCATAAAACTTCCCAAATACAAAATCCACAATAGCTTCTTTCGATGTAAAACAAATAAATCTCTTTTACGTGGGGTTGACTCTATGAAAATCTTCTAACAAGAAGGTTCCATAAAGCTTTCCATTATAAAACATTCACAAAATATGTTATAGAATTTCTCAACACGAAATAAGACACTGACTTTCTCAATATAAAATAAATGATAGATCTTCTCCACAAAGGGTTACATGTGTTCATGACAAAATTCTACAAAAAGCTCTCAAATCACCTTAAGAAAGAAGACTCTTTAAAACATAAAGCATCGAGAATGTTTTCCAACACCACTCAAAGACCCCACAAGATAAAGTATAATTTCATAAATGAAACTTTGTACTAATAGAAAAAAAACAAGCAAGATTAATGATAAAAGAAAAGAAACTTTTTTTAGTAACAAGCAATTAATAATCATTTTTAGTTGTCACATGCTTTTCCAATATTAGTATTACTTTTAAAATGTCAAAATAATCTCAAAAAAAATAAATACCAATGTAATCTTCAAAATAATCAAACAAAACATGGCTACATGAGCGACACTAATTGGATTTAACAAGCACTCATGTGTCCCACTGACATAGTTCACACAACGCTCCTCGCCCTTAGCTTTTAAGGCAACGAGAAAATTACGATACAACATCAGCTTCAACACAAGATACAAGATTGTATGAGTCTTCAGCTTTCAATGCAAGGCGTGGTTACAAGATTGATTACAATTAAAGTGCTAATGCAAGATATGAAGAGTGGGGGACGATACGTAACTATGGAAACTCCAATAAGAATACGAGTCAAGATTTTGAGTGCCAAAACACTCACGTGTTCCTCTATGTCCAACAAGTTTTCAAGTTCACTTTCATAATAAAAGAACTCCGACACAATTTCTAGCATGTTAGACACATGCCACGGCATGTGGGAACTATGTTCTAGTCCGACACGGACATAGGAACCATTTGGAAGTGTTTGTACTTCATAGATGGAAAATAATATAAAATGCTATGGGACTACTATATGTGTCTTAAAATTTTGTGCTTCTAAGCAAATATAAGTGAAAAATAAAAAATAATGCGCTAACATCCAACAAACACCACTCACGCTCCTATGCAAAATTCCCCAAATATTACCAATTAGAATACAAAAAAAATTTCAACAAATTTTAACAATGAACTTCAATTAAGGTGCAATTTAGGGCATACCTCAAACCAAACTGCCAAAACTTGCATATAAAAGAACATACCTTCCCCTGTACTACATCCACATTTGATGGCTTAAAGTGGCAACAACAACCTTTTGCAATATGATTTATGGGCTAAACTCAAGAAGAAAATAAGCCAGAAAAATATGACTGCACAATATGATTTGGCAGTGCTAATCATAATTGCTAATGACATTATTCTCACAATTGTAATAGAATGGAGATATAAGTAACTAAAGATAACTGAATAAGCACACAGAAACAAGAAATACTAAATTAATTAAAACAATTAATGAAAAAAAATCCAAAAATTGCCTAAGAATTAAAGAAAGCAATTAAACTTGACATATAATTGTTCACTTCCTTATCAAAGTAAAATCATGATCAAGAATTAGCAGAACTCAAAGATGACCTGATTTTAATCTCAATTCTTATACCTATCAAAAATCCAGTTCCCAATTCAATGGAAACAAAACAGGCATAACAAACATTCATAATAGACAAAACATTAATCTCATGATTCCAAAACTAGCATATTAATTTGGTTATTTAATTAAGTAAAAAAAAGGCCGGCATACTTGTGCTGCTCTCAGGCCTCTCTCTCCTATCTCAATTCATCAAAGTTCTTGCAAATAAAACTAGCAAAAAGCATCCAAATGAATCAAGGAATAAGGAAAACCATATCATTAGTACAGCTGAGACTGAATGAATACTGAATAACATAAAGAGACTAAAACAGGATATACATATCAAAGCTCGGCAATTCGAACTCCGAAAATCGTCGAGAGTAATATTAGGCAACGCCGCCGTTGTCGGCAGCCGAACTCGCCGGAGAAAAAGGATAACAAATGTTCATGTGCAGTTTGAAACCCTAAGATCTTACCTTTTCTAATTCGCCGATGATCCTCATCAAATCCATTGACATAATACTTTGGATTGAGGGGGTCGGCGTCGGGTGCCTTGCGAAACCAAGAAGGGAGAGAGGGCTCGGTTAGGGTCACGTGAGAGGACGGGAGGATGGAAAGGCTTCGATCGTCTGGGCTTACGAATAGGGGCGACAAAGGGAGTTCCGCCTGGCCGGCTTTCCCGCGAGCAAGAGAGGAATGGAGAGGAGTCGGGGTGGATTCGGCTTTACCTGGGACTCACGAACGGGAGTTGGAGGTCGCCGGCCCTATTCCGTTTGGGCTTGGCTGGGTTTCCCACGAGCAAGAGAGGAAAACCCGAGAGAGGGAGGGAGGAGGTTCCTCTTTTCGAACAAGTAGATCCGCCTGGGATTTACAAACCACAGAGACCGCGCCATCCCTAGCCTATTCCGTCTAGGCTTCTTCAATCCGAGAACCAGAATAGGCAAGAAATATTTCATGCTCGTTTAATCGTGGCCATAGATGTAAATTTCTCGATCTAGGCACAAATTCAAACACATTAAATTAAATCAAGTTTGAAATTGGATCTAATTTGGGTCGATCTGGGTTCAATTTAGGTTTAATTTGATTTGGTCAAATTAACGTAATTAAAATTTAAATAGAATGATGGGTCGAATCAAATTAATCTTGACGTGGCCAAAGTACACCGATCAGGGCTAATTAAACTTTGCCGAGTCTAATTAGACTCGATTCGAGCTGATGCGAGCTCGAATCGAACTCGACGAGGCCTGATCAAATTATTCAAAGGCCCCCGAGGGTATTCGAGCGAAAATCGAGGTCAACAATAGTTTATTTAAATTATTTAGTTTTAATTGTAATATTTTGTCAGTTTTAATATAAATAAAAAAATTTATCTAGTTAAACGTATTTGCAGAAACGGTCTAGTGGTCGGATAGGCTAGGCGCGCGGGCGGGGGAGTTCCTGGGATCGATCCTCAGTGCGGACAGGCGCCGGAGCGCTGGTTTGCGGGAGCAGGCTGGGCGCGCGCACCTGGGCGCCCGCTGAGCGCGGGCTGCTAGCTGCAGGAGCGGGCTCACTTGGGTGGCTGCTGGGCCTGGGGCTGTTGGCTGCGGGAGCTGGCTCACTTGGGCTATTTTTTTTTAAAACCGTTTTATATATTCCGACAGATTTTTCAGCCGGAGAAAAATTTCGGCGGACAAAATTTGCCAGAAAAAAATTTCCGACGGATTTTTTTCGACGGAAAAATTTTCCGACACTCGATTTACCGTCGAAGACATTTTCGTCGGAAATCCGCCGGAAAATTTTGAAATCTGTCGAAAAATTCAAAATTTTCCGCCGAAAATTCATAAATTTCCTGTAGTGTACATGGATTTGTCTCACGACTATCAAACCAATATGGAAATTTCTTCTATTGAATGCAGTTCATAAACATTATTAGATATAATTACATTTCTCGAGTGAATGGGGAAGACTATTAATGATTTTGTCTTGCCAAAATTGTCACTTGTTGAAGAGAACTTTATTGATTATAATGATGAACTCCATAATAAGGAAATATTTGAAGAGCGAAATATTATTACTCCGATTGAATATGTAGATATGGTACATACTCTTAATATAGATCAGAAGAATGCACTCCAAGAAATTATAAATCGTGTCGATAAGAAACATAATGGCATATTTTTTATAGATGGTCATGGAGGGACAGGTAAAACATATCTGTATCGTGCACTGGTTGCAACTTTAAGAAATAATGGACACATAGTAATTGCAACAACAACATCAGCAGTGGTTGCATCAATATTGTATGGAGGTCGTACAACACATTCAAGCTTCAAAATACCAATAAATTTAACAGAGACAAGTTTTGGTTCAATTAAAAAACAAAGTGGACATGCTCAACTACTTAAAAATGCAAGTATTTTAATTTGGGATGAGGCTCCTATGGTTAAATGAACAGCTATTGAATCTTTGGATAGGACTTTGAAAGATATTATGAATAATTTTGTTTATTTTGGTGGTAAAGTGAATGTATTTGGAGGCGACTTCTATCAAATATTACCAGTGGTAAGACGTGCATCAAGATTAGAAACTATTAATTATAGTATGATTAAGTCATACTTATGGTCAGATATGAAAGTTTTCAGTTTAAAAGAGAATATGCGAGCTAGGATAGATCAATTATTTTGTGATTTCATTCTTAGAATTGGAAATGGAGATGAAGAGAAAACTAAAGATGGCCTGGTGCATATTCTAGATGAGATGATAATAGATTATTTAGATGATCAGACTTCAAAAGATTTGTTAATAAATATCATATTTCCATCTCTACATGAAAAATCTACATCTTTAGATTATATTATGAAAAGATCTATTTTAGCTACAAAAAATGAGTATGTTGATAGGCTTAATTAGAAGCTTATTAAAATTTTTCCAGGTGATGATGTAACTTACTTCAATTTTAACTGTGTTACTGATGGTAGTAGTAATCTTTATCAAGTTGAATTTCTTAACTCATTGACACCTAATGGACTTCCTCCACACCGTCTTACTCTGAAGAAGAATTGTTCAATAATGCTATTAAGAAATTTAGACCCTTTAAATTGTTTGTGTAATGGAACACGGATGATTTGTAAATTATTTAAAAATAATGTTCTTATTGCAAAAATATCAATGGGTCAATTCTTAGGCAAAATTGTTATGATACCTCGGATTCCATTATACTCCAGTGATGATGAAGCTCTTCCATTCAAATTTCAGAAAAAATAATTTCCAATATCTTTGTGTTTTACAATGACAATCAATAAGTCACAAGGTCAAATAATTCCTAATGTTAAGATTTATCTTCCTCATAATGTTTTCTCTCATGGATAATTATATATAGTATTATCAAGAGGTATATCAATGAGCCAAACAAAAGTGCTTATTATACCAGATAAATATACTTCAACTCAAGGTTCTTATACAAAAAAATATTGTATATAAAGGGATCTTCAAATCTTTCAAACAATCAGAAGGTATAAACATACATTTAAATTAATTGTTATATTATTACTATTTAAATATAACAAATGAAATTAGTATTAACATGTTTATTATTTTTTACTAACAAATTTCTTATTTTTTTTAATATCAGATACAGATTACTGGAGGCATCAAGTCTTATTAGAAATTTATCTCTTCACCAACACTATTGGAGTATTATTATTGTCTTAACTCAAATTGACATAGTCCGAACATTCAAATCTGGGCAAGGAAAGATCCAGAAACTTACTTTAATTACTTTTTTTAACAATATTTTATTTTCATTAAAAATGCTGATATAAATTTGAACATAAACTAATTTTTGTTTTGTATTTTATTTTATTTGAATAACTAATATGACATTTTTTTTTCTCATCTTATTTTTAGAGTTTAAAAATATATGCTATAATGTTCAATGAAATAATTGATAGATTTCATGATATTTTACAAACTGGAAAAACTTATGTTTTCTCAAATGGACAAATAAAAGAGATAAATAAAGATTTTTATAACGTCAATAAAAAATTTGAGATTATTTTAAACAACACATCGAACATACAACTATCTGTCACTGATAATATAGCTTCATCAAAAATCAATTTATCAGTAATTGAAGATATCAAGGGAAATCCAAATTTGCCATCAGGTTAGTCAATAAAATTTTTATTACTTTTATTATTATTTACTTTTTTAATTATTTTGTTATAATTAATTTTAATTTCCTAAATTCCATGCAGATCTCATTTTGTTAGTTGTAAAAGTTCCTGAAGTACGAATGATCTATAGACATATTGATAAAAAGAAAAATGTGAAACGAGATTTATAAGTTATTAACTTAAGGTACGTACTATTTGTTCATTTATTTTTAATTATATTTAACTCATACTGTTTCTTTATTTTATAATAGGTCAGAAGTGTGTACATTTACTTTATGGGAAATATTGGCAATAGTAGAAGGCAAACAACTTCAAGAATTATGTCATGAAAAAACAATCATTTTTGCCAAAGGCCTCATCGGGAAATATTTTAATGGTACATCTACCTTAATATATATATATATATATATATATATTACATTATTTTGATTTCAATTGTGTATTATAATATCAGGTTTCATACTCTCAACAACAACATCAACGACTATAAAAATTAATCCAACTTTATTAGTATAAAAAAAAATCCTAGAATGATATATTTTATTTTATATTTAATTATTTTTTATTAATTTTCTATGTATTATATTTTATTATTTAATGTTTAATTTTACAAGTCTAAAGAAAATGTTCATCAAAATGCGTTTTCTATTTTTGATACATATTTGATGACAGATCTACAAAAGATTAATACATCTGAACATTCATCAGGAGAGGTAATAAATTTAATAATTTCTTATTATGATTTTTTTAATTTTTTTATTACCTTTCAGATAAAGTACTATTATACAAGAGTTTTTGCAAAAGGATTAAATGAGTAAGGAAATATATGGTATAATTCATGTGATACATGGAAATCTAAAGTTACTATTGTTGATGGTATTGTACAATGTACTAAATGTACCCATGAAAATATTCAATATAGTTTGAGGTAAAATATTCATATGATGTTATCCTAATCTAATTAAATAATGTCAAGTTAATATATTTCATGATGAATTATACAGGCATCTTATCAAATTGTGTGTTGAAGATCATAGTTCAACTACAATCTTTACACTGTTTGATAATGAAGTCGAATAGATAATTGGCATGCCAGTTATAGAATTAGAAAAAATCAAGGTAAATATATATTTTTATATATTAATTTATTTATATTTAATTTTATATATGCATAACCTTAATTTTTTTTTGTAAGCATCAACGATAGAAGATTATAAAAACATCATCAAAAGTGTTTTTGACAAGGAGATGACATTTTTAGTAAAGGCTCAAGATAAAATTTATGGCAGGCAAACATTTCGTTCACTTACAGTTCAGTCTGTAAAGAAAGGCTCTGATGAAATTGATGAACTTCAACATAAAAGAATCAAAATTGAGGAAATTTAAAAAAGAAGAATTAATCATATTTGATATATATATATATATATATATATATTTATTTATTTATTTATTACTGATCCTTGATATGTCTTGTTTATTTTTCCTTTAATATTTTTAGAATAAGGAGCAATACATTTTACTTTAAAGTTTAAAATTTATTTTTGTGTATTTTATTCTATTTTATTTTTAGTTATAAATGTTTTGACAAAACCATCACATCATTAATTTTTTGACTCACTTATTCTTATTAATTTTTCTATTCAACTTATGTAAATGAGTTTCTTTCATGGATTTGATTCTAATATAGATCATCTATTATTTTTATATATACATTATTATTAAATGATTTAAACTTAATTTATCATCTATTTTTTTATAATTAGTTACTTTTTATACATCTTATTTGTATTCAATAACTCATACACATATGAATATAATTTTAATAACTCTTGTATCTTTATAATAATATAAATAGAATTCTTTTTTTTATTCTAATTATCATTATGAGCAATGAATTCCTATCACAAATATCTTTGAGGCAGCTCGATCTAGTATGATGCTTCCATCAATTGCTTTCTCATATGTTGTATATTAATGCTTTATTTCATTCAATCATTGTATTAAAAAAACAATGTCTTAGAAGTTGACAGATTTTGATGACGACTAGCTTGTTTGGTAAATGTCTTAGAAGTTGTTGTTGAGATCTTAGTATGTTTTTATGGATGACGACTAGCTAGTTGACAACTTTTTCTACACAGATTTATACATGTAGAAGACAAAATTATCATCTTCTTTCCTACTAATACACATTAGCTGTTTGGTAGATCCAGGAAGGAAGGACCCAAACCTTGCCCGAATGTCTAAAGAAAGAGTTCAGGCTTACAATGAACCTGCTTAGATCTGTGGTATCCGAAGATGTTTATGAGGTAATGCAAAAGCTGCATAAGCATTTCAGCTTTGTTATAGCTAACCTGATATTTCAAAAACCCTTTTCCTTTTTGCCTCACTAATTCCACTAAAGGCAATTCGAGCTTTTAGCATTGACAAAGATAATGCTCCCAAGGTACTGTCATATTTTTATCACTTACATTAAATAGCAATTATATAATTCCAAAACATATAGTTTTACATCTTTTAGTCTCTCCATACAAATTTTCAGTTGAACCTATCCCTGGGGAAGTAAGCAATGAAAAAATTGATCTCATTTTCAAGCCATTCAGTCCAGAATTGGAGTTACATTTACCAGCTGAGGGAGAAGCAAGCAGGTATTCATTTAGTCATAAGGAAGTCTCTACTTTTTTTATGAAGTTCTTATATTTATGCAACAACTCTAAATCTTATTTGGTCATTACGCCTGTACAGTTGGGATGGGAAATATGAAGATTCAGTCTATCCTAGCTTAAGAGGAAACAAATGATTTCAGCAATGACTCCTACGTGAATCAATCCTTTTCATATATTAGCATATCAATTGGTGTCGAGTAATCCTTGTTATATGGGAAATGAATGATAATATATATATATATATATATATATATATATATATATATATATATATATATATATATATATATATATATATATATATATATATATATATATATATAAGTAATGGCTTTTGAAATCGAAATCCTGTAGTGCGTCACTGCATAATATGATATTTACTTTTTGTAAATCAAATGCAACGTAGGTGTAACCAATCTGTTTTAACTATTATACTCATGACAGTTTTTTTTTCTTTTTTACTTTTTTATTATAGCAATTTTCAACCATTGGTAGAAATAGAGATATATCATGATAAATTAAACTTAATTTATCTTCCATTTTTTTATAATTAGTTACTTTTTATACATCTTATTTGTATTCAACAATTCATACACATTTGAATATAATTTTAATAACTTGTATTTTTATAATAATATAAGTATAATTCTTTTTTTTTTATTCTAATTATCTTTATGAGCAATGAATTCCTATCACAGATATTTTTGAGGCAACTCGATATGGTATGATGCTTCCATCAATTGCTTTCTCATATGTTGTATATTAATGCTTTATTTCATTCAATCGTTGTATTCAAACTGTACATTGAAAATTATAAAATAACATTTTATTTTTTGCATAGATTAGTAATCCTACAGATTCAAGAAAATTTCAATTCCGATCTACGTTAAAAGTACATATGCTATTGTTCAATTTGATTTCTGGTATGTTTTTAATTACATCTCAACAATCTTTGTTTGAAATTTAGTGTTTAAAATATATTTTTAGACATTTAGTTATCTCATTTAAGCGTGTTATTGTAAGTTTTAGTTTGCATTCCATTTTTATTATTAATTTTTAATTCATACTTTCATCTATGTTGCTATTTTGTGAGATGTTTTAGTTGAATTTACTTAGTAATCGTAGTTTAATATAAATATTAGATTAGATTTTTACTTATGCATGTTGGGAGTTTGGTATTTCTCAATCAAATGGAATATGCGTCTTATTTATAACTGATACTGTAAATGTCTAATAATAGTCAGAAAGATTAGAAATAAAACTTCATGATGTGTTCATCTACATTTGAAATAATTGACTATAACTTCTACCAATTGACATATCTTAAATATATTCTTTTTTTTTTTTGCAGTATCAATTTCTATACCACGATTCCTCACTACAAATCCAACAAATTATTTAGATGTAATATTATATCAAAGTTTTTTAAAACTGCCAATGCCGGTCTCAAGCCCGAATGAAAAAGGTTGAGGGTTTATTTTTTATTACAATAAAAAAATTAACCATATAAATAAGGGATATGGCCAATTACCATTTTTTCCTCTCCAACTCCATTACTCTCTCTATCCTTCTCTACTCTTTTCTCATGGGAAGATCTCCTTGTTATGAGGAGAATGGCCTCAAGAAAGGCCCTTGGACTCCTAAAGAAGATCAGAAGTTGGTTCATTACATCCAGAAGCATGGCCATGGCAGTTGGAGAGCTCTTATTAACCTTGCTGGTATCTTCTTCTTCCTCCCTTTTTCTTTACAGTATCAATTATTTTGTATGAATATGAGCATTGGTAAAGAAAGCATGTTATTGCTCACTTACAGGATTTATTAGATGTGGGTAGAGATACAAGTTAAGATGGACCAAAAACTTGAGGTCAGATATCAAGAGGGGCAAGATTTCACATAACGAGGAACAAACCATCCTCAACCTCCACTCTATCCTTGGCAACAAATAACTAATCTTTTCCAAGCATAGCCTTTCTTTTATTATTTGTAGATATATGGTAGACATAATTAGAAAATGATGATTAAATTTTTTATTCATTTTCTTCGTAAAATTGAAATCATTGCATGTTAGTGATTTCAAAGGTGTTTGTGTGGTTTAAAATCAATAACGATTTCTAGCTGCATCCACTCAATTGCGTAACCTACTAAATTTGTCGTTGATGTAAACTTGGAGGTAGCTGATTGGATAGTAAAAGAAAGAAACTGCAGCTTTCTGTAGAAGACCTTCCACCTGCCAATTCATTCATGTGGAGAAATTGTTAAATGAGAAAAGAAAAATTATATGCACGTTATATATCGATTACAAATGTTGTGATATGTTATATATACATTTATAATTTTGGGTTATAATTAATTTGCTAGAACTTGGGTCTTATCAGTGCTAGGTAGGTGTTTCATGTAGCCTCCAGAGCCCTTGCCTAGATGTTGGGAAACCTTATAGCAGGGCGTTCTTAAATGTGATGCATGGAAGAAGGAATCTTTATGTTATGCTAATAGAAATTGAGGGCTTATTCACTAATATTTTAATACTGAAGTGCAGCATTTGGCATGCTAGGTAGGTACTAATGCCTTTTCTGCCAACCTTTAAGGGTGGCATCTAATGGAAATTGTCCTAATTCACTTAGTTGAGCACCCCAGACCTCTGTTATTTTAATGTAATTTGGACAATATGTAAGAAACCTAAATGAAGCCTTAACTACATGCTTGCGGTCTCATTTTGTTAACTATCTTATGATAGCATAATTTCAACTTCCTGTTCTACACAATATTGACGATGACATCTTTATAATAGTATTTGCATTTGAAGTGTTGTATGAGATTTCCATTGTGGCCTTATAAAATAAATTAACCATTTTAATCCATCTAATATATCAAGTGTTTCAACCAAATGCTGACTTTTTATTATTTTTTCATCTCTTCAGAGTGATGATGGAACTGTGCCACTTTTTTTCTATTCCACGCAACTTCAACACAGAGAATCCATTTACAAGCTTGCTGCTTTGTTCTTGTTCACATTTAACTATTAATAGAGGAGGTGGCCGATCTGCTCTTCTTTGGAGTCAACAGCTAGCAATTGAGGCATTTGAACTTTTACCATCTTATTACAATAATCTCAATTATGATTTCTTGCATGCATGTCATAGTAAGAGATCATGGTTACCAATTCCATGCCATACCCTTTGTTTGCCTTGAGATAATATATTCATTTACTTAAAATTTTATTAATTCATGTTCTTTCAATAAATATAATAATTTATCATCATTGCTAATGTGTACCACAATTAAAATACCTCCATGATGTCAAATGTATGTTTAATTTACATTTATAGTTATGCAAGTCTCCATTGTGATTGAATTCTTAGCCATTCTCTGTGATGGAACTACATATATTTAACATTGGTAATCTATTTAAGATACATATATATATGTGATTGAATTGCTAGCCATTCTTATATAATGTTTGATATGCATGTGATATATCGATAATAGATTTTGCAACACATGCATTTATTATTAAAAATATCCTGGGTTTAGCTTTAGAATTCAATTTTATTTAATACAAATTCATAATAAATATTAAGATTAGATCAATTCAAATTCACAGTCTCTTCTGATCTTTTGGGGTTAGGACATCTTGGGGATTGCGGGGGTGGAAGCAGTGAAGGCGGCAGCGAGAGCATCTTCGTCCCCCGCAAGGGAATCAACAGCGGCTTCCTGGGCAAACAGAGCAAGGGTGAAGCGGGAGACCATTCAAGCGATATTGGATCAGTGCGAGAGAGCGTTGAAACTGCTTGAGGAGCTCGAATTCATCGTTGATGCGGAGATTATTGTTAACGTCTGCACCGACAGGAAGGAGAAGATGCTGTTGTAATTATACACAATTGATTTTGATGCTGATTTGTGAAGATTTTTTTTTTTTTTTTTTTTTTTGTTATTTACCACCTATAATTGCAGTTGATGACATCTTAGTAATCACTATAAACATAAGTTGACATGGTGATATCAGTCAATTGTTTTATATTTGGGTTTTAGTTATGTTGGCTGAAGCAGGCACAACAGTCTGTAATTTCTAAGAAAAGTATAATGGTTTTTTTGTGGTGATTAGGCTTTTGTGCACTTATTTGTAGGTTTAGATCTGTATTTGTGCAATTATTGATGCGTGCTTATCACTTCTCAATTGAGAAGTTTCATCCTGAAATTATGGAACGCTTATGCTATCCAAGCATCTCAGCTGATATTATAACTTAAAATGTGTTTGTAAAATCAATTGACTAAATTGTTAAATATAATATGGCTATAAAACTAATTGAAAATCTTGAAACTAATCAACTACATGCATGTGAACCAAATAGATTCCTGTTATGATGATAAGGTGATTCAATTGAATGTTAGTATTGGTAGTAGTGAAATAATCAAGATAAATATTGTATGATGTTTAATATGAGGCTTATGAAAATCTTTGATGGCAAAATTTGACGTAGATGATGAAAAGAAAAATCAAATTTAAAGTTTCTATTTTTTGATGGTAAAATTACTTCTAAAGTTTTTATTGACTAGATAACAAATATGAATAATTTCTTTTAATGACAAATAATGTTAGAAGAATGTGACGTTTATAAAATTAAAATTGGATGGACAAGCTAAAATATACTGGATCAGTATGGAAAAAATGAGAAAGAAAGGATGGGTTGTGTGGGGATGTCTTCCATTTGGACTGAAATAAAAGAACTTCTAAAAGATAATTACTTGTATTTCTCTCATTGTGTTGATTTGCTTGATGAGATTAATTCATTAAAGCAAAGCACTAAATTTGTTACTGAAAATATAAACAAATTTGAAAAATGTTTGTAAGCTACGTCACGAGATCATTGAAGATCATGAAATCACAATATCTAGCTGAGAAATATCCACTCTTGTCTGGAGACATAAAGCAATGACGATGATTAAAAAGGTTTTTTTCAATTATATTAAAAATGTTTTTTTTTTAAATAAACATTAGTGATTATAATTATTTATAATAATAAATTTAATTATTTCTTTTCATCTTAACAATGATAATTTAATTAAAATATTTATAATATGAATTATTATTTTTAAATGTTTAGTCACGTGCATTTATGCACAGGCATTTTTACTAGAATATAAGCCTTAATGATAAAATTTTAAATATTTATATGAAAATTTTAGATATGTGATAGATAGATTGCAATTTTTATCAAGAACGTATTATTCTTATAATAATTATATCAACTTTTCATTTATTGATATATTCAATAAACTTTATTTAAATAAAATTATTATTATTATTATCTTTGCTTTATGATCACGCTTGAATTATATATCTTCTAAACATATTAAGAAAAAAAATTTCCATGATAATTTGACTAAATTTTTTATTATGATTAATATTAAAGTCTTTAAATTATTTTTGATATGGATGTAATATACATTATTTATATATTACACTCATGTAAAATCACATCTAAAATCATTAAATTCGATCATTATTATTTTCTTAGAATATTATAATACAATCTTTCAAAAAGAGAAAGAAGGCTGCCCAACTTGCTACATAATTATGCATAATAAATTTAATGGAATTCTTCAGCTATCTTTAATTAGTTATAATTTTCAATCACTGAAGCGACTCTATAATTCAACTTAGTAGCTTAGACCGAAATCAATTTAATTCCGTCCCTAATCCGCTGCTTAAATTACAATGTTTAAAGCCATATAAAGCTATGAGCATAGGTGACGTAAGAAAAAGATAATATGGACAATGTTAACAATCTTTTGTCAAATTTATAAACATGTTGACCTACGCAGCATAAATCCTGCTTATCTGTAGACCGGCATCGTTTACGTCCCTTTCTGCTAATCCTTATTAATTTTAATATTAATAATAGTTATTATTATTAAAATTTAATAATGTTATTATAAGTATTTATATATATAAAAGAAAAAGAAAAGCAATAAAAAAAGAGTTAAAAAAAAGAGATGAAATTTTTTTTTTTTAAAAAAAGGAAGTAGAAAGAAGAGAAAAGAAATAGATTTTGTGCATTTTACCATCGCTGTCATCATGAAAGTATAATTCTCCAACTTAAACCTTGCACTCAATGTTCGTGGCGAGCCGGGAGATCACCCTACGCACTCTAGTAGCATGGTAGGAGGGAACCTGGTGTGACGTTTGCAACGAGGTGGGTAGGCCTCGAAACGTTCTTGTAACTTTACAAGGACAAAATTAAGTACCAGTAAGAGCCACAGTGCCGATAGGGAAAGAAAGTTATGCATTTTTAAAACATGTACCTCGAAGACTCTTAAGCGCTCTTGTAGCGTGACAGAGATTGAAGAAATACGATCAAGGTGTTGCCCGACACCTACCTGAAGCATTCTCGTAGCGTGGAGGGGAATGCCCGACTACCAAAATCCCCCTTAAATAGGGGAGACACCCAAAGGCTGTCAAAAATTCCAATGAACAGATAATCTAAATTTGAATTAAACATAGTAGGCTTGAACTCAAACGGACAGTAGGGAACTGGACTTCAAATTAATAAATGAATGATCACTCTAAACTGCCAACGCTAAATGATAATATGGACCTTTCAAATGTTGTAACTTTGTTTTCATAACTATATTCTCTTATTATGTGTATTTTTGATGATTCCAAAATATTATTGTATTGATTACTGTTTCTCCTAACATATGTTGGAAAGTGTTTTTGTGTATGTACTAATATGTTTTTCAGGAAAATCATACTCCAGACTGCTAAAAACTTCAAGATAGATAGATTAGTTTTTTTTTTAGAGTATGTACTTTTTATACTTTTTTTGAGTCTGAGATAGTGTGATTGTAAATTGGGTAACCACGCACACACACACTAGGGGAGTGAGACAAAACTTGAATTTTTTTTAAACTAATCATGCTGTATGATTTGAAATTGTACGGGATGATTTGTATTAAATACCCCCTTTAGAACGAACCTAACTGATTCATGAGTTAAAATTTTTCTAAGTACAAATCATATTATATGAAATATTTTTCGTATATCATTTTCTAGAGTACGAGAATAGGGATCATACGGGATGAACCGTTCATACAGTACGATGTGATTTTGTACATCATTTTCTAGAGTATGAAAATAGGTTTGTACAGGATCGTATGGAACAAACCGTTCATTTTGAACTGTTCGTACAGTACGATGTGGTTTCGTACATCATTTTCCCGAGTACGAAAATAGGTTCGTACGGGATGAACCGTTCATTTTTTGAACTGTTCGTACGATATGATGTGGTTTCTATATCATTTTTCCGTGTACGAAATAGGGTTTGTACGCGATCGTACATATGAAATGGTTCATTTTTAACTGATCGTATTGCATGATGTTGGTTCATACAAACGCCGATCAGAGTACAAAATGAGATTCGTACATGATACAGCATTTTTTGAATTGTTCATACGTACGAATATCGATCGTACGGTACAATACTATTCCGTCAAACTTAAAATTTTTAGTTTTTGGATGATTTTCTTGTCCTTTGCATAAAAGGGTCCTAAAAATTGACAGCCATTATCACTTGCTTCGAAAATTCTTTTGAGTGTGCCTTAGGCGTGTGTTTGGGAGAGATTGTGAGAGTGGAGTGTGAGAGATCTAGTGAGAGAAATTTGTGAGTGAGTTCACAAAGGTGGCCAATAGTGAGGATCTCTTATTTGTTCTTCACTATTCTTTCCTACTTCCTTGAAGGCAGTTGAGAGAAGATTTTTAGAAGGAGATCTGGTACTCTGCTGACACTTGGGAGGTGTGAAAGAATGCTTGGTATTCTATCGACACCTGGAGAATATGAAAGGACGCTAGGTTCTCTACCTTCATCAGAAGGGTGAAAAAGGATGTTGGTTCTCTACCGCATCTGGTTAGTGGAAGAGAGGCTATTGTAAGGGCTTCTCTGCCTTGCTGTGGGGTCTAAAGGAGAGACACTTGTGTTTAGTGCAATACCTGGAGAAGGTGTCTCCAGGGAGTGGACGTAGGTCTTGTTGGACAGAACCACTATAAAATATGGTGTTCTCTATTCTTTTCCTTTTATCACATTTTTATTTTTGCATTGCTATTTATTTTTCTGTGATTGAAAAATAATTTTTTTAAAAAATTTGTATCTGTGCTCAAATTGTTTAAATCAATTTTCAAAATAACCAAGAAATTTTAAAATAACTAATTCACCCCCATCTTAGTTAACATTGGGACAAGTGCCTTAGGTCTAACAACCTAATTAGACTTTACAAGTGGTATCAGAGCCATTGTTCAAAACTTAAGGTTTAGATAACTTTTTGAAAATGATCATGGCTATATTTGAAAATCATAACACACCAGAAGGGTATTCGATCACTAGACCCCCATTATTTGATAACATCCCTTTTAATTTTTGGAAAACTTGAATATTTACTTTCCTTCAATCGCTAGACTATCGCATGGGGATATTAGTTCATGAAGGTTATAATACTCCCACTAGACTAGTTAAAGGTATAAGATTTGAAACTCCTTTTAATGAATGGACAGTAGAAGAAAAAGAACTAGCTCAATTGAATGCTAAATGTTTAAATAATTTTTTCTGTGCATTAAAATCAGAGGACTATATGTGTGTTTCAACTTGTAAATCAGGAAAAGAAATATGGGATAGACTTTGCATTACATATGAAGAAACAAATGAAGTGAAATAATTTAGGTTAAATATACTATTACACGATTACGAACTTTTTCGTATGAAACCTAATGAGTCGATCAGTGATATCTATACTCATTTTACTCAAATAGTCACTTCATTGCATGCTTTAGGAAGGGAACTAACGAATACAGAAAAAGTAAATAAGATTCTTCTTTGTTTATAATGCAAATATCAATGTTATAACCGAATCAGAGGATCTAAATATTTATTCTATTGACAATATTTTTGGATCACTAATTACTTACGAGCAATCTTACTCAAAGATAGATTAATGTAGGTGACAAGCGAAAGGAGAAAAAAATTACTTTGAAGGTGGATGACTCTAAGAGTGATCTGTCTCAGCCTGAGGATGAAGATGATATTGCCTTAATGATAAGATAATTTAGAAGTTTTCTAAAGAGATAGCAAAGAAGATGTCAGCAATGAAATAATAGTAAGTTCTATAAAAATGCTAAAGCTTCTAATGATGTGATTTATTATGAATGTAGGAAGCCTGGTTACATTAAATCTGAATGCCCGAATCTCAAAGCTACACTTAGTAAGGAGAAAGTCAAGGAGAAGAACAATGCTAGAAAGGGTAAGAAGAAGTTGTAGAAAGCATTCTGGGCTGACTTAGCTTCAGACTCATAAAAAATGGAAGCAGAGGAGGAAGTCACCAACCTATGTTTAATGGCGGACAAGTTTGATCAATCAGATCAAGAGGAAATATGTGACTTAACTTATGAAGAGCTTTTTGACGTTTCTGAAAAGATTCATACTGCATATAGAAAACTTAAAAAGATACATGCTAAGTTGAATTTGAATTTTTTAGAATTACAAAGAAAGTATGAAATCCTTAGAAGAGATCACACACATATTGATAACAACCACATAAATTTATTAGATGACTTTGATGATTTAAACAAAACATATGAACTTTTGAAACATCTCACACAAAACTTAAAAATGATTATAAAGATTTTTTAGAAGAAGTAGAACATAAAGA
This sequence comes from Dendrobium chrysotoxum, assembly GCA_019925795.1. Classification (NCBI taxonomy): domain Eukaryota; kingdom Viridiplantae; phylum Streptophyta; class Magnoliopsida; order Asparagales; family Orchidaceae; genus Dendrobium; species Dendrobium chrysotoxum. The sequence continues at coordinate 27,410,923 of CM034309.1, forward strand.
AATTGATTTGAGAATGAATATTTCTATATTGGAGAATAGAAACTCATATCTTGAATTGGAATTAAAGACTATTAAGAAAAATAGATCGACACCCACACTTGAATAATTCTATAGGTCTAAGCAAAAGAAAAGGAGTTTAACACTCAGGAAGAGATATTATAATTCATATAGATTAAGAAATCTTTTTCCTGGTGTGAGATATTTTAAATGTGAAATATTAGGATACATCTCCCACACTTGCAACATTCATAGTAGAACATATATGGTGTGGAGATCTAAGATGCATAAAACACACCATATCACACATGCATCTAGTTTACTTTTGCCAAAAGGAAAACCCAAACTTGTTTGAATTCTCAAATATAATGTTTGATCATTTTATAGGAACGCTCTCATACAAGACCTCATGAGAGCATTTGGTACCTGGATAGTGGATGTTTGAAGCACATGACTTAAGATTCAAATCAATTTATAATGGTGGAAGCCAGGAATAGAGGCAAGATAACACTGGTAGATAATACCACAAAGAGAGTTGTGGGAATAGGTATGATTGAAAACTTGAACAATTTTTTTATTGAAAATATCCTATTGGTAGATGGCTTAAAGCATAGTCTGTTGAGTACCAGTCAGCCGTGTGATAAAGGGTATAGTGTAAATGTTTTTCTAACTAGCTGCATATTAAGCCAAAATGGAATTGATATTTTGCATGAAATTAGGGTCAATAATATATACATGCTTGATTTGAATTTTATTAAATCTTTTAATGCTTTTTATTTAAAAATAATTTTTAATGAATCATGATTATGGCATAGGAGACTCTGTCATGCTAACATGAAAAATCTTAGGAAAATTACCCAAAAGGAACTTGTTAGAGGAATACCAAAACTAGACTTTACTAAGGATCACCTGTGTGATGCATGTCAATAGAAAAATAGGTGAAGTCTTCCTTTCATTTCATTAAGGATCTCAGAACTAGCAAACCATTAGAAATTATTCATATGAATCTTTTTGGACCGGTTAGCACTGTAAGTCTAGGAGGTAAAATATTTGGATTTGTGATTGTTGATGATTTTTCTAGATTCACTTGGGTTAAATTTTTATTTTATAAGAGTGAGTCTTTTGATGAATTCAAAAATTTTTCTACTTAGATTCAGAGAAAATTAGAGTGTAAAATCTTAGCAATTCAAAGTGATCATGGAGGAGAATTTAAAAATAAGAAATTTGAACAGTTTTGTAAAGAACATGGAATTGATCATAATTTTTCAGCCCCTAGAACCCCTCCACATAATGGGATAGTTGAACGAAAGAACAGAATATTAATAGAAGCCATTAGAGCTATATTGGCAAAATACTCACTTCTAAAATATTTTTGGGCTGAAGCGGTTAGTACAGCGTGTTATGTTCTAAATAGGGTAAACATTAGATCCAAATTGAACAAAATACCCTATGAACTTCTTAAGGGAAGAATACCTAATCTCTTACATTTGTATATTTTTGGATGCAAGGTGTTCATTCACAATAATAGAAAAACTCCTTTAGAAAAATTTGACCCAAAATCTGATGAAGAAATTTTTCTTGGATATTCTAGTGTTGAAAAATCGTATAGAGTTTTTAACAAGAGAACTTTAATAGTTGAGGAGATCACACATATTATTTTTGATGAATCTGATATTTTGGAAGAGCCAATATTAGAAGAAGAACAGATTGAAAATGTCTCTCATGAAATCGAAAAGATTAATTTGGAAGAAAATAAAGAAAAAGAAAACCCTTTGCCTAGAGATTGAAAATTTTCTAAGAATCACCCTAAGAAATTAACTTTAGGTGAACCTAGTGAGGGTGTTAGGACTAGGCATGAACTTAGCAAAGAGATGAACCATTCTACCTTTATATCAATGATTAAACCCACAAATATAAATCAAGTACTTTCAGATGAATTTTAGATTTTGGTCATGCAAGAAGAGTTAAATCAATTTGTAAGAGATAATATTTGAGAATTGATTGAAAGGCCAAAAGATCAAAGTATTGTTGGAACTAAGTGGGTATTCAAAAATAAAATGAATGATTCAGGAGTTGTGATCAGAAATAAGGTAAGATTAGTGGCTAAGGGGTATAACCAAATAGAAGTGATTGATTTTGAAGAAACTTTTGCCTCTATAGCAAGACATAAAATAATTTGGGTTTTGTTAGCCTTTGCTTGTTTTAAAGGATTTAAATTATATCAAATGAATCTCAAAAGTGCCTTTTAGAATGGGATGATAGAAGATGATGTTTATGTTGAGCAACCTCTAGATTTTGAAAATTTTAAATTCCCTAATCATATGTTTAAATTAAAAAAGGCATTGTATGGACTGAAACAGACACCTAGGGCTTGGTATGAGAGGTTAAGCACTTTCCTATTAGAGAAATCTTTTGTAAAAGAAAGTGTGGACACCACTCTCTTTTTGAAGAAAATAGGAGATGACATACTCATTATTCAAATATATATTGATGATATCATATTTGGATCTACAAATAAAAATTTTTGTGATGATTTTTTAAAAATAATGGATAGTGAATTTGAGATGAGTTTAATGGGATTTTTTTGGTTTTAGCATAAAGTAAAATGAGAAAGGAACCTTTCTTAATCAGTCGAAGTACATTAAGGAAATTCTCAAGAGATATGAAATAGATAATGCTAAACTAGTTAGTACACCAATGAGTTCTTTAGTACAGTTAGATAAGGATCTAACTGGGAAATCTGTTGATCAGAAAAAATTTAGAGGAATAATTGGATCATTACTTTATTTGACAGCTAGCAGACCAGATATCATATTTAGTATTTATTTGTGTGCTAGATTTCAAGCTGATCTAAAGGAATCACATCTGACTGCGGTTAAAAGAATTTTGAGATATCTTTTAGAAACTCAAAACTTACGAATTTGATATCCTAAGCATAGCTCTTTATTTAAAATCATTAGATATTCTGATTTAGACTTTGCAGGTTGTAGGGTAGATCAAAAAAGTACATCTGAAATTTGTCAATTCAATAGAAATTCTCTAGTATCATAGTCAACTAGGAAATAGAATTTAGTTGCCCTATCTACTGCTGAAGCAGAATATATTACCTTAGGTAGTTGTGTGGCACAAGTTCTTTGGTTGAAATAATAGTTGATTGATTTAGGATTTTTAATTGGCACAATTCTAATTTTTTGTGATAATACTATTGCTATTTGCATTTTAAAGAATCCTATTCAATATTCTAGAACCAAGCATTTAGACATAAGGCATCACTTCATTAGAGATCATGTAGCCAAAGGAGAAATTAAATTACATCATGTTACAACTAAAAATTAACTTGCAGATATTTTTATAAAACCTCTAGCTTTTAACACTTTTAGCATCTTAAGAACCAGGTTAGGTGTGATTGATCTTAATGCTTAAACTGAAAATTCTACAAAGTTAATGTGTTGTATATATGTGTTTGTCTAATTTATTTCTATGTGTTTGTTATGATTGTTCTGATTGGTTTTCTATGATTAGTTTTGTATTTTCATTTTTATTTTTATTTTTATTTTTATTATGAAGCATGTCACTTGTTGAGAAATATTTGGTTTTGAAAGATTTTTCTGATCATTATACTTTATTTTCTAAGGGTTCTGATCGTACTGTACAAAATTTTTTCGTCCTGTATGAATTCTGTAACTTATACATACCATTTTCTACGTTGAGGAGACAAAACAGTGATTTTATAGTAATTCATACTATACGATGATGTTATCATACAGGATGATCTGTGCAGTTTCGTCGGTACGCATGGGGGCGGATTTATAATTTTTGTCATTTATTATTATTGATCGTGCGTACGAACGTGTCATTCGTCTGATGATCCTTGTTGTAGATTTTGGATAAGGACGAAGCCCAACCGTCACTGAAATAATCTTTAATTTTTTTATCGTCCCGGACGAACACCTGTTCATCTGTACGATTGTCTGGTCAAAAGTCTGTACGAAAGGATGCCTTGGGAAGGGTAATTTATGAAAAGTCGTTTCATTTTTTACCATTTATATTTGTCTGTACAAAATGAATATCATCCCATACATTTTTAGAATTGTACATACAATTTATTTTTTGTACCGTATGATGGGTCATTTTTCTTTAAATAGAAGGGTTTTTGGAGAAGTTATTTATCGCTTTCTCATCCATTTCCAAACCCTCTTGAGATCTAGATCGAGTTATGGCCAGTAGCAGCAAGCGACCCTATTCCACGGCATCTTCCTCTAGGATAACTAGGGATGAAAACTTTCTGTCAACCGAGAATGAGGATGCATTTTATAAGTTCATGGCTGCCAAGATCACACCCTCTCATCTACTAATGTAAGATGACATTCACTTTGTCATCATGCCTTTACTAGCCTCTACCCAATTCTCTTTCATCCTAACTCTCATCTACACCGGCTACCATAAAGAAACCTTTTACTTTTTCTTAGCCAACATAAAATTCAATCAAGATCACTCTAGGATCACATCATATGTTTTCAAGCAAAGAGTTGAGATCACCAAGGAGACTTAGGTACCTTCCTCCACTTAAGAACCTAAGGAACTAGAGCCCATACATTATCTTCTAGGTCAAACTTTGACTGGTCTGAAGTCAATAAGCTTCTTAAAGGTGTAGCCCAGGTGACTCATTTGCCTCGTGTTTATACACTGAACCAAAATGCCCAGATCATCCAGCATGTTTTACGAACTTCGATTATCCCAAAAGTTGGTGACCGTATCAAAATGACTCATCTTCTATCTGTAGCCACTTATCTCATGATGATAAACCAACCTATAATTGAAGCTCAACGGATCATAGATTACCTATATAATCTTTCTGACTTTGGACACCTAAATAATAAGAGAAAGAAAAATATTGCTTTAGGATATCTAGTGGCTTATATTCTTGAAAAGAAATACAATTTTATACATCCTGATGGTCCCACTGAACTCCCTATCTACTTCACTGATGCCTTCTTTCAAGCACTTTTTTTGAGGGAGAGTTCTGAGGGAGATGACTCTGGGGAAGAAGGAGCCCCTGTTGTAGGACCTGCACCTGAACTCGACCAAAATTTCTATCAAGATATGGTCCTGTATTTTGATCAACTTGATCAAAGGTTTGATAATGTTGAAGCTCACTTAAAGCAGCAGGATGGTAGGTACAATGAAGATAGAGGGTGGATTCGAGATCAATTTGAATCAGTGAACATTAATATTGTTACAATCAATAGCTATTTTGCTATGTTCGCTGCTCCATCACCTCCTCCAGATGAGGGTCCTCCAGATTTCTAGTTATAGTTATGCCTTTCTACTGTTGTTCTTAATGGTTGTTAGTGTTTGTTATTGTTATGTTTTGTGTTCTTATAGTATTTTGACTTGTGATATTCGTGAAATTATGTTGAGGTATGTCAAATATTATTCATGTATCTGATATGGTATAAACTTATGAAATGAAATGCTTGATGTTTTTGTTAGCATGTGTTGGATTTTATTACTTGAACTGATTATTTTTCTTTAGAAAAATCAATTGTAGTTGATCTATGAATAAGAAATTTTAAATTCTTATACTCTACAAATTAATTTCCTCACAAAATTTAATCTCTCAAAATTCTTTTAAATCAGGCTTGATATAGATTAGGAAATCAATTTCAATGCTCTTAGAGACAAAGATTACTTAGAAAATATTGCAAAATAGATGTCTTATCCTTATAATTATTTTCTTTTTCAAATGTGATATTCTTGTAAATTAATGAGAATTGTGTTAAGATTTTTTGATTTTAAAGATTGAAAAGTTTATACACAAAGAGTACTAAAAGTGAAATAATGTGCAAAATATGCTAAAAAAATGTACAATGTTTGCCAAAATAAAAAGAGGCACAAATTAGCCCAAACTGAAAAGATGCACAAAGTGTGCCACAAATCAAATTAAAAGATGTGCAATGTCGTCAATTGATTCAGTCATTTTCTTTATCATTTTATCTCTCTCACAAATTTCTATAATCACCAATAATTTTCACTATTGAATAAGAAAATATGTAATCATCATTCCATCGTTTATACAATAATTATCTTTGGTTGATATGTCTACATTGAACATTAAATATGATTACCTTTTTGTATGTTAGTTGTTATATGATTTAAAATTTGAGTTGTTCTATTTTGATCTAGGAATTTTATAGTGTATTTGCAATTAGTTTAAAATTTTCTTCTTCATCAACTACTTTGTTTTCTCTCTAGAAATTTTTTTTCATTTCAAGATGATTATCCCTTTTTGTTGTTGTCAAAAAGGGGAGTCATAATATATATTGTTTGATGTATATACTGATTGTGTATGTGTAGTGAACTGTGTGAATTTGTTGTAATAGTTCCTTTTATTTTTGTTCGGGTTCTGGTTCATGTTTTGTTGTTGTTCTTTGGGTTCATGTTTTGTTTCCTCTTAAGAATCCCTTGTTTTGATTGGTTATTCATTTAGGGGGTGCTTAAAAATTTTTTTTGCCCATTTAGGGGGAGCTTAGGAGAATAAATGGTTTAAGTGTTAGCTCAAATAATAAGTGTTTTGCCTTTATAAAAAAGGGAGAGATTGTTGTAACTTTGTTTTTATAACTATATTCTCTTATTATGTGTATTTTTTATGATTCTAAAATATTATTGTATTGACTATTATTTCTTCTAACATATGTTGGAAAGTGTATTTGTGTGTGTACTAATATATTTTTCAGAAAAATCATACTCCAGACTGTTAAAGACTTTAAGAAAGATAAATTAGAGTTTATTATTTTTGGAGTATATACTTTTTATATTTTTTTTGAGTCTGAGAGAGTCTGATTGTGAATTGGGTAACCGTGCACACACACACTGGGAGAGTGAGACAAAACTTGGATTTTTTTAAAACTAATTATACTGTATGATTTGAAATTATACGGGACGATTTGTATTAAATACCCCCTCTAAAATGAACCTAACTGATTCATGAGTTAAAATTTTTCTAAGTACAAATCGTACTGTATGAAATGTATTTCGTATATCATTTTTCAGAGTACAAAAATAGGTTCGTACAGAATCGTACGAGATGAACCGTTTATTTTTGAACTGTTCGTACAGTACGATGTGGTTTCGTACATCATTTTTCAGAGTACGAAAATAGATTCATACAGGATCGTACGGGACGAACTGTTCACTTTTGAACTGTTCGTACAGTATGATGTGGTTTCGTATATCATTTTTCAGAGTACGAAAATAGGTTCGTACAGGATCGTATAGGATGAACCATTCATTTTTTGAACTATTTGTATGGTATGATGTGGTTTTGTATATCATTTTCTAGAGTATGAAATAGGGTTTGTACGTGATCGTATATACGAAATGGTTCACTTTTAATTGATCATACTGTATGATGTTGGTTCATATAGACGCCGATCAGAGTATGAAATAAGGTTCGTACACGATCATATAATATTTCTTGAACTGTTCGTACGTATGAATATCGATCGTATGGTACGATACTATTCCGTCAAACTTGAAATTTTTAGTTTTTGGATGGTTTTCTTGTCCTTTGCATAAAAGGGTCCTAAAAAATTGACAGCCATTATCACTTGCTTCGAAAATTCTTTTGAGTATGCCTTAGGAGTGTGTTTGGGAGAGATTGTGAGAGTGGAGTGAGAGAGATCTATGAGGAAACTTTGTGAGTGAATTCACAAAGGTGCCCAATATTCACAAAGGTGCCCAATAGTGAGGATCTCTTATTTGTTCTTCATTGTTCTTTCCTACTTCATTGAAGGCCGTTGAGAGAAGATTTTCAGAAGGAGATCCTGTACTTTACTGACACCTGGAGGGTGTGAAAGGACTCTTGGTACTCTACCGACACCTGGAGGGTGTGAAAGGATGCTAGGTTCTTTGCCTTCACTAGGAGGGTGAAAAATGACGTCAGTTCTCTACCGCACTGAGTTTGTGGAAGAGAGGTTGTTGTAAGGGCTTCTCAGCCTTGTTGTCAAGGCTAAATGAGAGACACTTGTGTTTAGTGTAATACCTGGAGAAGGTGTCTCCAGGGAATGGACGTAGGTCTTGTTGGACTGAACCACTATAAAATTTAGTATTCTCTGTTCTTTTCTTTTTACCACATTTTTATTTTTTGTATTGCTATTTATTTTTCTGTGGTTGAAAAATAAATTTTTTAGAAAATTCATATCCATGCTCAAATTGTTTCAATCAGTTTTCAAAACAACCAAGAAATTTTAAAATAATCAATTCACCCCCCTCTTGGTTAGCATTGGGACAAGTGCCTTAGGTTTAACAACCTAATCAGACTTTGCATCAAATGCACAAGTCCCTTACAAATGAAGGAAGTTGTCATACAAGCAATCATTATAATATCCCTTCAGCCAATATCAGCTAGTTGGCAAATGAAAGCTGCGGTACCCTACGAGCACTAAAAATTGATGTGTCATGAACATAATAGCTCACTAGCCAGCGTGCATGAATAGGTTAGTGATGAATGAAGCAATGCCCTAAAAATCTCAACATGTATTTAGCAGAATATTTATGGGTAGTAGTTGGAGATCTGAAATACATGCCTTAGTATACATAGAGACGATAGTAAGCAGCAGGTAATAGAGGCTACAACACTCTCACAACCAACATCAATTTGCAAGCCAATACACCAATTCACTACAAGTAAGAAAAGATGATATGTATCGAATACAAACTCACAAGCATCACAAACAATAACATGGAATGTGAAATGTGAAATTTTTTATAAATGTCTATATAGGAGATCTGTCATAAACATTACAAGCAAGATGTACGAGAAATGTGAAATAAAGATATATACAAGTGATGTTAGAAGATTTGCATGTAATACAGCTCACCTGTGGATAACGATAGAAGACTCACAGTGCCTACAGCGATTGTGCTTACAAGTTATAACCTGAGGGGAATTACAAGTGCGATGAATTCTCTGGCAAATATGAATGAGAAGATTTGCAGCAAGCGCAATATATTGCTCGCAAACCATAATGTGAAACTTTTAATGGATAGTGTGACTCATTCATGTAGAGAATACTAATTGAGATATGAATGCCGACAAACGACGAATGAATTACTTGCAAATATAGCTCAATTGATGGTCAACAATCACTCAGTGATAAGTAAATACACCAATCTTCTATAAGCAAAGGCAAGTGAAATATAGAAAATGCAAGCATCTATAAGTCATCATAGAAGATCCATCATATACACAATATTCTATTTGCAAGCAAGCATAGAAACTTATGAAAAATACAGACTCTTATGAATCATATAGGAGGTTTATTAGTGCATGACAGCCTACCTGTAGGAAGCAGCAAGCAATTCACACCTATGATGTCACGCCACCGAATCTGCAACAGTCATAAAAGTAAATATAAGGCATTTAAAACCTCTCAAATTAAGCATCGCGTATGTTCAAATGACAGTTACCCGCACAACTGATTAGCATCAAATAGTCCAAGTATGCCCCTACAGATGCATTGTAATATGTATACATACAAACACAAAAGTGCACGTACAAGCATATTAACTTGTATACATATAAGAATATACACCTGTATGAGACTCGATGAGCATGTTATAGGTACACTCGTGACATCTAAGGATGTTGCGCGATCAAATAATAAATTCAAGTTTGAACTCGATCCTTCTATATAAGTAGATTGGAGTCGACATGGTTCGAACCATCAAACAAATGTACAGTCGTAATGTCGACCTAGAAATTTATTTTAATACGTTCATATTAGGCATTTAAGGTCTATCAATAATGAAAATCCACTAGTAAAGGCATAAAGTTGGTAATGAACCTAATCCTAATAATTAGATAGAGTCGATAAGGTCTAATAGATAATTACTAAAATATCCTCTAAATACTTGCATGGGCTCTGGTGAGCGTGCTATGGATACACACGTGACATTTGAGGATATTATACAGGTCAAATAATAAATTTAAGTTCAAGTCTAATCCTTCCTCTTGATAGGATGGGAGTTGACACGACTCGAATCAATGAGCAAATATAGGATCGCGGCATCGACTGGGATATTTAGTTTTAATATGTTCATATTAGGCCTTCAAAGTTGTTAACTAAGAGAATTCATTAAATAAAGGAATAAAGCCTACAATGAGCGTGGTCCTTTGTCAATAAGAAAATAGAGCTGATAGGGTTCAGTCAAAAAATATAATTACCCGTAAAACCCCTATGATAGTCGCCTTGACAGAAGATCTCAATCGGATAGGTCCACACAAATTTCAAAGAAATACCTTTCAAAAGCCCATAAAAATTCAAACTATAAGAAAATATCAAATCCAAATATTTAAAATCAAAATTAAACATTAAACACTTATAGTAAAGCCCATCCACCATTTGCTTTAAGTGTAAGGTGGTAAATTTTAAATTTTAAATATTAAATTTTCAAATACAAACCCATGCTACTACTATACATCAAATAATACGTATCTCTATGTAAATGTTTGATGGCTAGCTTTAATCGAAAGTTTTCTCTTGCTATCGGGAGGGATAATTAACTATAAGGGTTTACACTTATAGGAAACAAGAACTCAGATCTAAAGTAATCGCAAAATGGGGCGAAATCTCTAGATTGTGTCTTATTTCAAATCCAATATACCTTCTAAAAATTTACCTCAAAACATGATTTTTTAAAACTCCACCGAAAGAGGGGACATAAGGGCATGAAATTTTGAAGCCAACATATTTCTAGCGACTCCGCTAGGGAATGGTTTATCTTTCCATTTTTGGCTAATCGTCTAAGGTGCTATAGTTATAGCAATCAACAAGGGCTAAAATTTCATATTTTACAAAAGGATCATTTAACGAATTAAGATTTTAAATATTCTAAAATGATCATTTAATAAATTCATAAAAAATTCATTAAGTAGGGTTTAAGATTTATTTAAATTATCTACTTTTATTATTTTATTCTATGTAGTCTTAGCATTTTGAAAATGTGAGGTGATGTATTAAATATTGATTACTAATCTTTGCCTTTGATTTGTGCAGATGAATTTGCAGAGCACTTCTTTCACCGTCCAATTGGAATGTGGTTCTAGCATTCAACTAGTGAATGTTGTCATCAACATTGGAAACTCCAGAGTCACCATTCAATTTAGTGGGCTATAATTCCCTATAGCTACTACAATGGCTGTTGTCGTCCCTATATACGACATGGATTCTGAAGAGCCATCTAGAAGACCCCACTTTACTAAAACTTCTACATGTCGTACGTATCTGCCAGTATCACGAGTTGCTGCTACTGAAAATTCTTATACGATGATTTTATTTTTGAAAGATTGTCACAACCAGAAGCCTCAGCTGTGAAGAGGGTCATGATTGGTGGTAGAACTTTAATAGTGACTGTAAACACCACCACTTTGCTAAGATGGAATGTTGTACTTGGAAGGCATGATACTGAAGCTTCATCATATGGAGGAAATCTGACAAGAAGGCAGAGGAGGAGGAAGAATGTTAAGCTACAAGCTCAACAACTACTACCTATCCATCCCTCCAACCTATCGACCTAAGACCCTGCCTGCCCGAGTATACCGGGTCCTAAAGATGGTGAAGGAGAAAGGGCTGAAGAAGATATACCAGTGGCCTTTGATGATCAAGTCCAAGAGAACCTCACTACGGGAGTTACCATCCATGGTAAATCAGAGAAAATTCAAGCTAGCTCACGTGGTGAACATTATGTTTTATGTCAGAGTGTTGTTCAATAATGTTAACATGTGTGGAAGAGATCAAGAAAATCCACCAAGGATGTAAGACCTATCCGAGGTTATTTGTCAGAGTATTTTATGGTGATGTTAACCTGTGTGGAAGAGGCTGAGAGAATCCACCAATGATGTATGACCTATCCGAGAAAGTGTGTCAAAGTATTGCTCAATGACGTTAACCTATGTGGAAGAGGTCGGATCGTATCCCCCAGGGATTAATCTAGTGATTGAGATAATAAAGATTATGTATTTCTCAAATCAAAGATTTTAAGATTTAATTGACATAATCCTAGAATGTTTAACCTATCTAAAGTTGCTAGTCAAAGCATTTCTTGATGAGGTCGGATCGTATCCCACAGGGATTGATCATCTAGTAATTGAGATAATAAAGATTATGTATTTCTCAAATTAAAGATTTTAATATTTAATTGATATCATCCTAGAATGTTTGACCTATCTAAAGTTGCTAGTCAAAGCATTATTTGATGACATTAACCTATATCGAAGAGGTTGGATTGAATCCCCCTAGGATCGATTATACCGTGATTGGGAGGGGAAAATACTACATGTATCCCAAATCAAAGGTGAAGAATGGTCTATCTTTAGATTGTTACTGTCTTTTTTTAGGTCGAGATTAAGACTATGCCCAACGAGTCGAAGTTCAGCTAGGGAATGTATAAAGCTTGCAATTTATTAAAAGTGTCCTTGTATTTGCTAGAAGCTTTATGAAAAATAGTTTTTCAAGATATCATATTGGATGTTGGAAGTATTGGAGGAATCTTTTTTTCCATGGATGCAGTCAAGGTTGTCTCCTAGTCCACATCTGATTCCTAAAATATTGATGCAGCAATAGCTGATGTCAAGACATTAACATGAACGATCTTTTGAGATTGGTACAATAGCTTACCCCTAGTTAGGAATGACGTTCCCACAGATGGTGCCATAATATTACGTCTAGGAATACTCACGGTGGTAGAGAAATATAAAGTTTGGCATTTAGCTTTGTACGAAGATCCAATATATATATATATATATATATATATATATATAAGAGAGATATTTTATTCATAAGAGATACCAGAATTTTTATATGGAAACTCCTGAAAAAAGGAAAAAATCACGGGGCCTAACCTAGTTTGAATTAATCCACTAGTGCTTACAATCGATTACAAATGATGCCCTTCCTTGGGGAGAAGAGCTTCGCTTGATGTAGCAAATATACATCATATAGAGTGCATTACAAGGTGGGAATTGGAAGAATCAGTATTGGTATATTTGTTTAGTGGCAGGACCATAGTCAAAGGACGACGGAGGTCAGAAAGACTGTAGTCGAAAGGACAGTAGTCGGCAGGCAAAAGAGGTCAGAAAGGAAGTAGTTGGAAGGACCGTAGTTGGTGGCCGATGAAGGTCGGAAATATCATTTTCAGGTGATGGAGGTTGGGATGACTATAATCGACATTCGACGCAGGTCAGAAAGACCATTATCAGATGAGGGAGGTCAGAAAGATCATAGTCGGCGAGCAACGGAGGTTAGAAAGACCATTATCATGCGATGGAGATCGGAAGGACTATAGTCGACGGTTGACGGAGGTCAGAAAGATCGTAGTCTGGTGATGGAGGTCGTAAGGACTGTAGTAGGGTGACTACGATCAGAAAGGCTATTATCCGGCGACGGAGGTTGAAAGGACCATAATCGACGGGCGATGAAGGTCAGAAAGGCCATAGTCGGGCGACGATTGTCAGCAAGAAATTGATCATAATTGATGGTCAGGCATAAGTCCAAAAATAATTGGTGGTCGGGCGAAAGTCAAGCAATGGTCGGTGGTCTGGCATAAATTTGACAATAGTTGGAGGCCGGGCGGAAGTCTGACGATTGTTGTTGGCCAGGCGTAATCGTGCAATAGTTGGTGGCCAGGCGAAAGTCGAGCGACAATCGATTGCCGAGCATAAGTCCGACGATAGTTGGTGGCCAAGCGATGGTCGTGGAGGAGTTTGATGGTAAGAGAGATCTCAGATGTCTCTTACTCTCATCTCTTCTCTTCCTGGCTCCCCTGCTTCCTCCTTCCTTTCACCTTCAATGAAGAATGAGGGGTCTATTTATAATTTTTTGGGAGTGGCATGGCTAGTAAATAGGGAGAAGATCAAGGGCATGTTGGGAGTGTTTGGAATGGACGACCGATATCGACTCCATTGATCATGGACCGTTTATCAAGTATTTAAGTACCTTAATGATGTCAGAATTCAACAATCTTAGACGTGTTGAATTCGTCTCGTCAAGCCGCTTGATTTGACTATAAACATGTCACATTTGGAAACCATTTGGTCGTCCAATTTATAATTTGAGCCTTCTAAATACACTTCGGGTCTTCGACTTGGACCATGGGTTTGTTTTTTTGAGACGTCCAATTAAACTATGAGTTTGCAAAAATCAGAGGTCGGATGGTCTCGAATTTAATTTTGAAAGTTTCCAACTTAATTTGGCCTCGAGATTCGTGGCCGATCAGATTAATTTTTTATGATATATCAATAACTATGATTAATAAGTTAATTTTAAATTATATTTATATTTGAGCTAATTAAAATTTATATTTTTTAAAATAAATATAATAGTTATAATATTCATTATGTTAAAAAAAATTTAATATTTCAAATTAATTTTATTAGATATTTAAAAGATAATTTGAAAGTTAATTAAAATATCTAAAGTTAATTAATATTTGATTAAATATTTAAAATATAATCTTAAAGTATTTAAAGTTAAATCACGTCTCTCTCTCCTCTCTCCTCTCTCCTCTCTCCTCTCTCCCTTTCTCTCTCTCCTCGTCTCTTCTTGGTTACGTTACTTCTCAATTAATTATCAACGGTGATTCATTTAAAAATTTGGCCACTTAAAAATAAGTCAAATGAGTTAATGGACCATGTGATAACGCATATTTGAGGCTTGTTTAATAGAATATTATTATTACATACATGATTGAGAAATGGGTACCATTTCGACATTTCCGAAGAAATAAATGGGTAACGGCCGAATTAGGTTGTTGAGTTCCTTCTTTATCAGTCACCCTTAAAAGTAAACCCCACCCTCCCAAATCCTACCCATCGTGCTCCCACGCAGCCACAACTCCATCACAGGCATCCCCTCCAACCTTACTCCACCCAATTAATGGATAGTTACAATCCCACTGCCGATGGAAGTATCGACGACGAGGCCACCTGCCTCTATGTGATGCAGCTCGTCAGCTTATCCGCCGTCCCCATGACCCTCAAAGCCGCAATCGAACTAAAACTCCTCGAAACCATCTCCCTCGCCGGCCCCGGCACTCAACTCTCTCCGTCAGAACTTGCCTCTCGCCTCCCCTTCATCTCAAACCCCCAAGCCCCCGTCATGCTTGACCGCATTCTCCGCCTCCTCGCCAGCTACTCCATCCTCACTTGCTCTCTCTCCCCATCCGGCGAGCGCCGCTATGGCGCCGCACCGGCTTGTAAGTTCCTCACACCCAATGCTGACGGAGTTTCTATGGCTCCTCTCGTTCTATTGAATGATAAGGTTTTGATGGAGAGCTGGTATTATCTCAAGGATGTGGTGATAGAAGGCGGTGTTCCGTTTAATAAGGCCTATGGGATGACAACTTTTGAGTACCAGAGAACGTATCCAAGCTTCCATAAGGTGTTTAGTGATGCGATGTCAAGCCATTCGACTATCATTACGAATAAATTGTTGGAGATTTATGAGGGTTTTAATGGGTTGGGTTCATTGGTGGATGTGGGAGGCGGAGTGGCGGCAACGTTGGGGAAGATTACGACCAAGTATGCTGGAATTCGAGGAATTAATTTTGATCTACAGCATGTTATCTCTGTGGCCCCTCCTCTTCCAGGTTTATTGATTTGCTTACATGAATTTTTATTTTATTTTTATTATTTCATGGATTGGTGGAATGTACAAGTGTTGAAATGTTAATGAATGATAACAGGTGTGGAGCATGTGAGTGGAGATATGTTCGAGAGCATTCCCACCGCTGATGCCATTTTTCTGAAGGTCAAACTCATTGCTTTTGAAAAAATTCTCATTTTGTTTTAAATTTAAATTACTTATCCTAAAAATTTTAAATTTGAATTTCGCTTAGTATATATATATATTTTTTTGAGATAGTTACTATTACACTGATCATTTTTGCTTTTCTTTTTTTAATTATGCTTATCTCCTTTGTTACAAAATATATAATACATATTAACTCAATTTATTTTTTATATTATATTGACCTCCCTATTCTTAAATTTTATAAGAAAAATCAGTGAGATATGTTGATGCAAAATGAATTTTAAAATTATTAGATTTAGAAAAAAAAACATTGTTTATATAAATTTATAATTTTTAAAGGTCCATTTTGATGAGTTTTGCATCAAAATATTTGAGATAAAATTTATTTAAATTTTATATCACATAATAACTATAATCTATTATAAAGGGATTCAATATAAGAGATAATTAACTAAACTAGGTGATTTAGAGTCTGATTGGAATAAATTTTTTATTTTTCGCTTTTTAGATTGCAATGACAGTTCGACTTCATTTGAGTCAGCTTTTGGCCACTAATTTTTTACCGGTTTTAAGAGATTTTTATACTAGATAGCTATCATTTATAGTAGACTATGAAAACTGTTTCAATTGAAGCTTTTATGTTTGGCTATTATTTTGAAGAAATTTACGTGATAGAAAAGTTGTGTTTTAAAATAGCTTTCAAAAAATTACTTTTCTCATAACAACTTTACAACAAACTTAATAAGAAGTTGCAACCATCCAAAGCAGATCGTTAGTGCTGGCTCAAAATCAGCTTGAACCTATGAAATTTGGTTCAAATTAGTTCGATTTCTAGCTAGCTCGGTAAGAATCAGCTCTATTTTGCATTTGTTTGTATTTGAATCGAGCAAGCTCGAAATAATTTATTTTGTCATTTTTTTATTATTATCTTTTAAATTGTTAACATATATGCATATATATTATTTATATTTTAAGTCAATTTCAAGCTAGGCCGATCGGATCACATCCAACTCAAAAATCAGATTAAGCAAGACAGTTGGCTCATGTGTCGGTTTGTTTGGCTCAATCTGAGCTATATGTTAATTTAATCTTCAACCTAAAATCTAAACCTAGTTATTATTTGTAGGAAGAATTAAATCTTAAAAGCTTGTCATTTTAACATATTATTGTTATTAACATATTTGCAAAAGTTTTCAAACTTCCAATTTTATACCATCACATATTAGAATTGCTTAGCAAACACTCAGCCTATATGATAAACATTAAACGAAGTTAAATCGAACCCAATCATGAACTAATTTGTGTGAAGAGCTGTAATCATTTTAATGATTTTGTACATAAAAAAGGCTAACATTATTAAAACTAGCAGTGGATTCTTCATGATTGGACCGACGAACTGTGCGTGAAGTTGTTGAGGAATTGTTGGAAGGCGTTGCCCGAAAAGGGGAAAGTGATTGTGGTTGAGTGCATTCTTCCAGTGGTGCCCGATGAAGCTATAGCAACAAAAGGTGGCTTCCAGTTTGATCTTGCCATGTTGGCTTCCAGCCCTGGAGGAAAAGAGAGGACGGAGAATGAGTTTAAATCATTGGCAAAGGAGGCTGACTTCTCTGATTTCAAATCCATCTACATATTTGCAGGCAGTTGGGTTATGGAATTCATCAAGTAGATTGTTGCAAGAGCTAAATGCATATATGTTGGCTTGTTTTATCTTTGTTTTGATTACTCGTTCATCAATCTCTCTTGTTTCTCTTATTTGGCATTCACTAATAGAAATATTTGCTTCTTGTGTTAAACCCATTGTCATCATCACTATTATCCCAATTGTTATGTCTTTTTTAATTTTATCCACAAAACTACAGGCCATTTGTTTTTGGCCTTTTTTCCCCAAGTGTTAACACTATCTTCTTATTAATAGAATAAAACATTGGGGGATGTTTGTTAATATAGAAGCTAAGTCAATGTATAAGAGTTTCTACTTGTATTACTATATTGAGAACTTGAGTCTTATTTTACTTCTAATATAACATTATTTTTAAGTTTCATGTGCATTTTAGTACCACTAAGGCCTAGTTTGATTGGACCTTTTTGGTGCTTATTCCTTTTTAAAACGGTAAAATTTATTTTTCTTTACTGTTTGGTTCGTCAAACCTCGTTCCCAATAACACCATTCTTTTCATTTTTCTGCTATTTTGAAAAAGCTTTTTATATATGCTTCTCCGTTAGAAAACTCCATTCTCTGAAACGATATTTTTTAAAACTGCCTTTTACAAAAGTACCAAATAACCAAACGAAGCCTAATATTATTTTTGCATCTCTTACAAATGCTAAACTATCCAAATCCATATAAAGCATATTAAACATAGATCATTGTTACAACTAATAAAAGGGTAAGATCTCTGAACTATTTTTAATTTCTTATTTTCCTAACACCATCACTATTCAACATTATGAAGATCCTAAGTCAGAGCTATTCACTCGGTTTCCAATGTCACTAGCTTGCCAATGCGGATAGAAGTTGTTGCATTAGATAAAGCCCCAGCTAGAATTATGGTAACCTTCAAGGATATATTAGAATTAATCTATATTGTTAATTCAACAAAAAAGGGTGGGAGTATGTTTTCCTAATATCTTACAACCTATATCATAAAAACAAATGTGGCAACCAATCAACTGCACATTATTAGAAGCATCAATCCTAGATACCTATTAAATGTAGGAAGACCATGGCAACTCGGTAGAATTAGGTTTTTTGAAAATCTTTGTTTAATGCCTCCAAATTTATTGAAAAGCAAAGCAATAAGAAAGCTGTCCCACCTTATAATTCCTTAAATTTAATGATATTAAAGAAAATAAGTGATTTTATGATAAAGTAACTTCATTAAAATACAACAATCGAAAAAGACTAATGTGATATTTATTCATATAATTTCACGCATCATAGAGCTTGAATGATTCTAAAATAAACTACTAATTTAATAAAGAATAACATATTTCTTATTAATTATGGTAATCTTCAAGGATATACTAGAATTAATCTATATTGTTAATTCAGTAAAAAAAAGATAATATCAAAAAGAGAAAGAAGGCAGCCTAACTTGCTACATAATTATGTATAATAAATTTAATGTAATTCTTCATCTATCATTAATTAATTATAAATTTCAATCACTGAAGCGATTCTATAATTTAACTTAGTAGCTTAGACCAAAATCAATTTAGATCGTTGGTGAAGCTGTTGAATAAGATCCTCACCAGGAAGAAAAGAGAGTAACACGCTAAGATGGTAGAAGCGCTATGAGCCTACTGTACAAACTACAAGATGCCAACAAAAATCACTCCTTATGCCTTGGTGTTTGGGGTTGAAGTAATGCTATCACTAGAAATTGAGCTGCCATCACTCGGGGTATCCATCCAACACGATCTCACTCAGGAGCAATATGCTCGTGTAAGAATGGAAGAGCTTGATGCACTCGATGAAATTATACTGCAAGCTCAACATAACTTGGAGATCTATTGAACAAGGATAAAAAAAAATTTTTGATCGGATGGTGCATCATCGAGCATTTCAAGAAGGTAAATTAGTCCTAGTGCTGAGAATGTCAATCATCCCACACTAAAAAATTGGTGGCAAATTTGTATCCAACTAGAAGGAACCTTTTGTCATCAAGAAGGTGTATCAAGAAGGAGCTTACCAGTTGATCGATCTGAGCGGTCAGAGGCCCATGCCACCGATCAACAATCAATACTTGAAAAAGTACTATGTATAAAGATAAATATATATTTAAAGTACTATATACTTCATATATATTTATTAACATATATATAATATATGTTTAGAAATTCTCTTGTAGTACAAGAATATATTTCAAACATCTTATAAAAATTCCCCTGCAAGATAGGGGCTTTTTTTAGTTTATAACTAAAACCCGTTGAAATGAAAATATCCCTGTAAGGTAGGGGCATTTTAAATATTTATTTGGGTCAACATCATGCTACGTGTTGAGATCCCTAAATAAATATTTAAAATCTCAAAATACCAAATTTATCAAATCCTCCCCTACAAAATAGGGGGTATTTTTAAATATTTATTCAGGTCAACATCACGCTATATGCCAAGATCCCCAAATAAATATTTAAAATCTCATAATATAAAACGTGCATTATCAGAACCTACAAGATAGGGGCATTTTAAATATTTATTTGAGTCAACATCATGTTATGTGCTGAGATCCCCAAATAAATATTTAAAATTATCAAAATATAAAAATTCCTTCATGAAGGAAGATACAACAATCAACACGTATGCAGGTTATTCTCCAAAATGTTTAGGACATCACCTTCTCCATATCGAGACTTCAAAGGCCAAGAAAGAAGATTTTCATGACTAAACACTCCAATAAGTCAAGCCAGAGCATCTTAAACTCTTCCACATCCTAAAGCTTAAGGTTCAAATGGGTGTATGAGGTCAGACTCAATAAGCCCAGATGTGGCCGAATCATTGGTCGAGTCACTGGCAGCTCATAGTATAGGAACCTCTAGTTTGTTAACCTGTGAGTAGGGATTGTAAAAAGCATGAAGGCTTATTTGACTTGATAATATTGTAACAGTCTGTATGTTGACTCTGTCAAATATTTTTTTCTAGAGTCAACATAAGTCTAAATTACAAGCTATCTTCACCATAGCATTGATATTGTAGTATTTTAATTACATAATTTTTTGTCACCGGTGAAATTCCTTAAGAAATTAATACATATTAGTACAAGTGGGGATTTCATGACTAATAGGTGTGTGGGAAAATCGATTTCACAAATATTTTTTAAATAAAATGATTTATTTCATAGTTATTTTTATATAATTTTTAAAGCTCCAAAATAATTTTTATAAATTTATAATAAAAATTAGTTAAATTTTTTGATTATATTATTACTTAAATCCTAAATATCTAATACCACTAAACTCATTTATTTAAAAATCATTTTAGCTTTTTCATTTTTTCATTTCTTACACCAGAGAGCAAGTGAGGGGGATTTAGAGAGAAAATAAAAAAGTGAGAAAAAGAAAATCTAGATTTAGAGGTCGCTGAGCAATTTTTGTCAATCAAGCCAATTGAGAAATTAGCTCATCCCACTGTAAGAAATCATTATCCTATTTTTTATTTCAAAGATTTTATATTTTTAGTATTTTTATTATCAAATTTGTATGTCCGTTGCTGAAAAATGAGAATAATTTTGTATTGGTAAAACTTTCACCGTGTAACTTTTTATATGTTATAAATATTGAGATTATGAACGTTTTGAGTATTTATTTGAGATTTTTCACTGGGTTATTGTAAAAATATAATAATTTTTACCTACTCAAAAATTTATTTTGAAATATAAAAATAGTGATTTAGTTCAACTAAACTTTTATAATGTTATTTTATACAATATTTGATAATTTGGTTAAATTCTGAAAATATGAATTTTTGTTCAGTATGATTTTTGTTATCTACCATTATGACATTTTGACACTTTTTAAATTAAGCTCAATTATACTTTATTTATTGCAATGCATTGAAAATGAATGTGAATATGTGATTGAGTAATAGTTGGTCATTATTACTATTATAATACTGTGATAATAATATATGTAGATATGTAAAGACTGAGTGACCTATTGGTTGGAGACTGATTGACTTGTACAGGATGGTGGGCCGACGAGATTTCCTTTAAATACTGTAGTTTAGTTTTATCCTCTACTGATTCACATGATGCACTGATTAGGAGTTATAAGGAGATGATTATTATACCAACAAGTAAAGAGTGACGATTCTATTTCATGTGAATTGTACTATTTCTACGTGGATTCAACGATCATATGAATGCTATTGCTATAATTTGATTCCTAACATGCATATTACTCTTTTACGTGTTTTGAATTCAATTGTAGGTTTTTGTGACTGGGCTTTTTAGCTCATTATATATGGTTAAATGATTTCATATTAGGGTAGAGGGTAGAGGATCAGGAGTGTGAGGCTGGTCAAGATTCCTTCAGGTTCAGGTTCTTTTTATTTTAGTTATTCTTTTGTACTCATGACATAATAGATATGTGATGATTATATAAATCCTGAGTATTATATATAATTTTTGGGATTGAATACAGATGTGTGTGTGTGTGTGTGTATATATATATATATATAAATGTATATATGATATTAGATAACTCTGGTTATTATTCATTAAAAAATAAAAGAATAATTCTTTCAAATTAGATTCTAGAGAATCACAATTAGTATAAGAGCATAGTTATTGGAATAATTAAACTATTACTAGAGCTGTAGGACTTGATTGAGAGTTGGGTAGGATTGGTAGTTTAAGGTGCATTGATTTGCTTACATAATTGACTAATATGTGATAAAATGATCTGCATGACTGTATTATTTCTTGATGAGTTTTTATTTGTATTTGATTTGATTTGTGATTTAATCATACAAATTTTTTTATATTAATTTTGTGCCTGAATCCTTAAGGAAAATGTTGGGGATGACATTTTCTTAATGTGGGTAGATTGTAATAGCCCGTATGTTGACTCTACCAAATATTTTTTTTGGAGTCAATATAAGTCCAAATCATAAACCATTTTCACCATAACATTGATATTATAGTATTTTTTTCATAATTTGTGGGTACTCGTGAAAATTCTTAAGAAATTGACACATATCGGTATAATTGGGGATTTCAGGACCGATAAGTGTCCATTTTGCAAACTGATTTCACCAATATTTTTTAAATAAAATGATTTATTTCATAGATATTTTTGTATAATTTTCAAGCCCAAAAAATTTTATAAAGTTTATAATGAAAATTAATTAAATTTTAAAATTATATTATTATTTAAATCATAAATATCTAATACCATTAAACTGATTTCTTTAAAAATCATTTTAGCTTTTTCATTTTTTCCATTTCTCATGCCAGAGAGCATGTGAGGGGGATTTAGAGAGAAAATAGAGGAGAGAGAAAAAAGAATAGTATATATGTATCTTTGGTTTTGGTGAGCCTTTTATAAAATATTTGGCAGAGTCAACATATGAGCTATTACAAAGTTCAAGTGGCCGTAGTCCACTAAATTCTCCTAATTGATAAGAGAATAAAGGTTCTAGTGGGAAGGATGAGTTGTGAGCAACTACCAAATATGTGTAGGCTCCAAAGTCTTCAACTATAAAGAATGACTCTAAATCTACCAACTTCAGTAAATTTAGTATTGGGGGGCACACTTTCTATAACTTAAGTCTAAAACCTGAACGAGCATATGAGGTCAGACTCAATAAGCCCAGATGCGGCCGAGTCGCTGGCAGCTCCATCTATTCCCATGAAGGCCGTAGTAGAGGAACCCTCATTTCAGCAGTCGAATGATGAAGAGTTATCAAGTTCTAGCTCACATAATCAGATGAACTCAAGTAACTCATATTGAAGTCTTCTCAACTAGTTAAGGGTCAAGGAATTACCTATATTTGGTATTACCCACTAAACCAAAAACTTGCAAATACTTCAACAAATCTATAAAGAACAAAGCCAGGATCAAAGGAACTCTTCTTTAATAAGTTCGCTAGAGCACACAATAAAGGACCGAAGAAGTTATCTCAAAGTTCACATAAAATCTAAGGCTGAACTAAGAGAATTTTCATCATCAACAAATCTGTTATACACAAAGCTCTGGACTGATGACCCCTCATCATTAGCCCATTGTAAACCTAAAAGGTTTAGGTTACTGATGTTCACCAAAGTTGTAAGAACCCTTGAAAAAAAAAAAATTTCGTGCAGGTTAGTCCCGGACGAACCTGTACGAACTGTTTGTACAAACTGAGAAATTCAAGATTTTTGGTGCAGGTTCGTACTGTACGAACCTGTTAGTCCCGTACGAACCGTCTAGACGAACTGAACAGAGCCGATCGTACAGCAGTTTCGTCTGTACGAACTGAACAGAGCCGATCGTACAGCATTTTCGTCTGTACGAACAGTCTGTACGAACAGAACAAAAAATTTTACAGAGCCGATCGTCTAGTAATTTCGTCCGTACGAAGAAATTATCATCCGGGACGAAGGACACGATTGTCCGGGACGAACTGAAAAGATCTCAACCCATTAAATATCTCATCCGTTTGATTTTGAAGAGAGAGAAACATTTAGAGAGATAAAGAGAAGGAAAAGAAGAGGAAATCCTCATTTTGGGCGACTTCGGTCCGTTTTCGTCCGTCCTCACAGTTGGGAAAGTTGATCGACTCGAGGTAAGGCACATTATGCCTATCTCAAATTTTCAGAAATGTGAATTTTGACGAATTTTCTGATTAAAATTGTGTTTCCGTTAGCGAAAAACGGGTATAACTTTGCACTAGTAAAACTTTTACCGCGTAACTTTTGGTATGTTGTCGAGATTGTTATTATGCACATTTTGACTATTTTCTGGAAAATTTTCATCGGGTATTTTGAAATCTTTGGGATTTTTATCGAACAGAAAATTTTCTGGATGTTGAAAAATAATGCTTCAGTACAATAAAAGTCTTGAAACGATGTTGTGCACGATTTCTGGTAATTTGGAAATATTCTGAAACTGTGAATTTTATATGTTGAATTTTCTGTTGTATGTCGTTATGCCATCCGACTGTATTTTGATATGTATTTGATATGATATGATTTGAGGTGTTATATGATATGAGATATCAGAAGGGAGTTATAAGGGGCCAGAATCCTTTGAGATTCTGTCTGGGTCCGGGAATATGAAATGAATTCTGATCTGATAAATCTGATATGTTCTGGTGCTGTAAGCACAAAGGGAGGTATAAGGGGCCAGAATCCTTTGAGATTCTGTCTGTGTCTGGAAAGGGAGGCATAAGGGGCCAGAATCTTTTGAGATTCTGTCTGGGTCTGGGATATGTGATCTGATATATGATGATTTCTGTGATTTCTGTGAACTGATGATTTCTGTGGTACGATAATTCTGTTTGATGTTCTGAGAATTTTTGTGATAACCTGTATTCTATTTGATGATGTTTATCATATCTGTATTCTGTTTGATGCTTTGAATTCTATATTTTTGTTTTGAGATTTCAGTTCTGTGTGTGGATCTGAGAATTTAGATCAGCTAGTGTGATCTTGCTGAGCTGTTAGCTCACTGTGGTTATCTTCATGGTTTTCAGGTTCTGGGAAAGGGAAGGAAGTGTTAGACTAGCCGTTCAGGATCTGAGTTGTAGTCATAGGTATTTTTGTACTTTTAATTTTTGGTACAGTCATGGCTAAGTTGCTTTTCTATTATGTACTTTCTGTTTATAGCCATGCACTGTAGTGTACATTATTTTTGATGAAAGAAAGAAGAAAGAATTGATGAGTTTTCCGTACACTTGGATGTTTGTAGCAGCTCTGTGGTTCTATAATTCGTTGAAAAGAAAAAGAAAAGCAATTCCAAAGCTAGATCCTAGGGTTTTCAGTCGCAACCTAACACGATAGGATCAGTTCTTGTCGCGTTGGGTTGTGACAATATTTTTGGTATCAGAGCTTTAGTTTTGGAATTGGATCGTAAGACAGAGCTATAGGCATTGATCTGTAAGTCTGGTGGGGTAGTTTTGGGTTGTCTGCGTGTTTATTAGTTTTGTTTTATGTGCATAGTTTCGTATTATGTGTGATCATGAATCCGCCAGACCCGGATATGACCAATGGACAAAGTGCTAGTCAGGCAGCTCCTGTATATAGTTCTGCCCCACAGTTGGTGAGCACTTCTGTAGAGAAGTGCTATAGGTTTTTGAGAGGACTTCGGGATAGTCTGAGACAACCACTGGTACCATTTCACATTTTTGATTTCTCTGAGCTTGTGGAGAGAGCGAGACTGATAGAAAATGATCTGATGGCTACTCAGCAGCGGTGGACTGCTAGTAGAAAGAGATTCAGTGGTGATACTTCAGGTAGTAGTTTCCTTGGAAAGAAGAACAGATTTGTATCTGGAGATTCCAAAAGAAGTGGACAGTCAGTATCAGCAGCAGTTTCTAGTAGTGGCAGTGTGGCCAGTTCTGGTTCTGTCAGTGGAGCACCCGTGTGCCAGAATTGTGGACGGCGACATTTTGGCCAGTGTTACAGAATGACTGGTCAGTGTTTCAGATGTGGTCAGACAGGACATCGGATAGCAGAGTGTCCACAAGTCGGATTTGACCGATGATCTGAGTTTAGATCTGAGAGTTTTGTTAGACCGACCTTCCAGCCGAGGACAGTTCCTCCCCGTACTGTTTCTGAAGGATCATCTGGTAGAGCTAGTGGTTCACGTTTTGTGGTAAGGAGACCACCCAGAGGTAATCAGAGGGAGCTTAGTAGTTCTGTAGCTCCAGCTCCAGTTCAGCCATGTGTGTATAGTTTGAATCAGCAAGAGGCTCGAGATGCTCCAGATGTGGTGACAGGTACGATTTACATTTCTGAACATCCCTGTCGCATTTTATTTGATTCTGGGGCTAGTCATTCATTCATTTCCGAGTGTTGCTTTGATGTTTTGCAACTAGATTCAGTCACGTTACCTGTTTCTCTTTCTGTTATTTTACCGGCTGGAGATAATATGATAGCCCGAAAGTTCTGTGTATGTGAGATTGAAATTTCTGATAAGAAGTGGGAGTCTTGTTTGATTTTGTTGCCAATTTCTTCGTATGATGTGATTTTGGGTATGAATTGGCTGAGTTTGTATAGGGCTCAAATTGATTGTTTGAAGAAGCGGGTTACATTATTTATGGGCAGTGAAAGTTATGTATTTCAAGGATTGAGAGGTATTTTATCCTGTCTGATTTCTGTTTTGGAAGTGAGAAGATTGTGGAAGAAGGGTTGTATAGTGTTTTTGGCATCAGTCAGAGATATGAATATAGAGTCGGGTTCTATTTCTAACATCCCAGTAGTACAAGACTTTTTGGATGTATTTCCTGAGGAGTTAGTCGGTTTGCCTCCGGACAGAGATGTTGAGTTCTGCATTGATGTATTTCCGGGTACGGCCCCGATATCAAAAGCTCCATATAGGATGGCACCAAAGGAACTTGCAGAATTGAAAGTTCAGCTTCAGGAGTTAGTTGATAGAGGATTCGTACGTCTTAGTATTTCGCCTTGGGGAGCACCTATTTTGTTTGTAAAGAAAAAGGACGGTACGATGCGTATGTGTGTTGACTACAGAGAGCTGAATAAAGTTACAATCAAGAATAAGTATCCATTGCCACGGATTGATGATCTATTTGATCAACTTGCTGGATCTTCTGTATTTTCAAAGATTGATTTACGATTTGGTTACTATCAGGTAAAGATAAGAGAAGCTGATGTGATGAAAACAGCTTTCAGCACTCGATACGGACACTATGAGTTTTTGGTTATGCCATTTGGGGTGACGAATGCACCAGCTATTTTTATGGATCTGATGAATAGAGTGTTCAAGGAATATCTGGATCAGTTTGTAATTGTTTTTATAGACGATATTCTGGTATATTCTGCTTCGGAGGAAGATCACGCCAGACATTTGAAAACTGTATTAGAGACTCTGAGGCAGCATCAGTTGTATGCAAAATTCTCCAAATGTGAGTTCTGGCTAAGAAGCATTTCTTTTCTGGGGCATGTAGTGAGCGGTGAAGGTATTTCTGTTGATCCCCAGAAAATTCAAGCAGTTGCTAATTGGCCAAGGCCTATTACGGTGTTTGAGGTACGCAGTTTCTTGGGTATGGCTGGATATTACAGGAAGTTTGTGAAGGGCTTTTCTCAGATTTCTGTACCTTTGACGAGATTGACTCAGAAGTCAGTAGCTTTTGTTTGGACACCAGAGTGTGAAGCGGCTTTTAAGAGATTGAAAGATTGTTTGACTTCTGCTCCAGTGTTAGCACTTCCATCTGATACGGAAGGATTCCAAGTATTCAGTGACGCTTCATTAAAAGGTTTGGGATGTGTTTTAATGCAGCATGGTCGGGTAATAGCTTATGCTTCATGACAATTAAAATCACATGAAAAGAATTATCCGACGCATGATTTAGAGTTGGCAGCTGTTGTATTTACTCTGAAGATTTGGCGTCATTACTTGTATGGCGTCAGATGTGAGATTTTCTCAGATTATAAGAGTTTAAAGTACATATTCACTCAGAAGGATCTGAATTTGAGGCAAAGAAGATGGCTTGAGTTGATTAAGGATTATGATCTGACTATACAATATCATCCTGGTAAGGCTAATGTGGTAGCAGATGCTTTGAGCAGGAAGTCTTCTAGCTTATCATGTGCACATCTCACTTCTGATGAATATCTGATACGAGATATGGAAAGACTACAGTTGGAGGTAATATCTCCTACTGATTCTGGAAGAATAACTCAGATGATCATTCAATCCTCTTTAGAAGAAAAGATTCATGAAGCTCAGAAATCAAATGTTGAATATTCAAAGTTGATTGATCAGATCAAGTCTGGTAAGAAACCTGAATTACGAATTTCTGATTCTGGTATTATTTTCTGTGAGAATTGACTTTGGGTCCCTAATTCTGGAAATCTGAGACAAGAGATTCTGCATGAGGCTCATTATTCAGGTTACACTATTCATCCAGGAAGTGGTAAGATGTACGGATATATGAAAAGTATGTTTTGGTGGCCTGGATTGAAAAAGGATATAGTGGAGTTTGTTTCAAAATGTGAAGTCTGTCAGTTAGTGAAGGCAGAACACCAGCGACCGGGAGGTCTTTTGCAGTCATTGCCTATTCCTGAGTGGAAATGGGAAGAGGTAACAATGGATTTTGCTATGGGTTTCCCCAGATCAAGGCAAGGACATGATGCTATTTGGGTTATTGTAGATCGACTGACGAAGTCTGCCCATTTTCTTCCGATTAGACAGACAGATTCGGTAGACAAGTTGGCACAGATCTATGTTAAAGAAATTATCAGATTACATGGTGTGCCGAAAGTGATTGTCTCTGATCGGGATGGCAGATTTACCTCCAGATTATGGAGAGGAATTCAGCAAGGATTGGGCACGAAGTTGCATTTCAGTACGGCTTTTCATCCGCAGACTGATGGACAGTCTGAAAGGACTATTTAGGTACTGGAAGATCTTTTGAGATTGTGTGTTTTAGATTTTGGAGGCAGTTGGGAAGATCATATCCCACTGATAGAATTTTCCTATAATAATAGTTATCAGTCCAGTATTGGTATGGCTCCATACGAAGCTCTGTACGGCAGAAAGTGTAGAACTCCTTTGACCTTGACAGAAGTGGGAGATAGACAAGTGATGGGTTCAGCTTTTGTGGATGATACTGTGATGAAGATCAATCTGATTAATGAAAAGTTAAAATCTGCACAAGATAGACAACAGAAGTATTACAATCAGAAGCACAGATTGGTTGAATTTCAGGTTAGTGACTTTGTATATGTCAAAGTCAGTCCAATGAAAGGTGTTAGCAGATTTGGAAGAATGAGCAAACTCAGTCCAAGGTATGTTGGACCTTTTGAAATCATTGAGAAGATTGGAAATTCTGCTTACAGGGTATTATTACCTGAACAGATGTCTGATATACATAATGTATTTCATGTGTCAACTCTGAGAAAGTGGATATCTGATTCTGGAAAGAAATTATCTGCTGACGATGTTGATGTTCAGACGAATCTACAATACAAAGAAGAACCTGAAAGGATTTTGGCTTATGATGTAAGAAAGTTGAGAAGTAAACAGATTCCTATGGTTAAGGTGCAGTGGAAGCATAGAACAGTTAGAGAGGCTACTTGGGAGAAGGAATCTGATATGAGACAGTTATATCCAAGTCTGTTCTGACTCCATTTGTTTTGGCAATGTTGAGGCCGATATTTTTTTTAAGGTGGGTAGATTGTGAGAACCCTTGAAAAAAAAAAATTTCGTGCAGGTTAGTCCCGGACGAACCTGTACGAACTGAGAAATTCAAGATTTTTGGTGCAGGTTCGTACTGTACGAACCTGTTAGTCCCGTACAAACCGTCTGGATGAACTGAACAGAGCCGATCGTACAGCATTTTCGTCTGTACTAACAGTCTGTACGAACAGAACAAAAATTTTACAGAGCCGATCGTCCAGTAATTTCGTCCGTACGAAGAAATTATCGTCCGGGACGAACGACACGATCGTCCGGGACGAACTAAAAAGATCTCAACCCATTAAATATCTCATCCGTTTGATTTTGAAGAGAGAGAAACATTTAGAGAGAGAAAGAGAAGGAAAAGAAGAGGAAATCCGCATTTTGGGCGACTTCGGTCCGTTTTCGTCCGTCGTCACAGTTGGGAAAGTTGATCGACTTGAGGTAAGGCACATTATGCCTATCTCAAATTTTCAGAAATATGAATTTTGACGAATTTTCTAATTAAAATTGTGTTTCCGTTAGCGAAAAACGGGTATAACTTTGCACTGGTAAAACTTTTACCACGTAACTTTTGGTATGTTGTCGAGATTGTTATTATGCACATTTTGACTATTTTATAGAAAATTTTCATCGGGTATTTTGAAATCTGTGGGATTTTTATCGAACAGAAAATTTTCTGGATGTTGAAAAATAGTGCTTCAGTACAATAAAAGTCTTGAAACGATGTTGTGCACGATTTCTGGTAATTTGGAAATATTTTGAAACTATGAATTTTATATGTTGAATTTTCTGTTGTATGCCGTTATGCCGTCCGACTGTATTTTGATATGTATTTGATATGATATGATTTGAGGTGTTATATGATATGAGATATCAGAAGGGAGTTATAAGGGGCCAGAATCCTTTGAGATTCTGTCTGGGTCTGGGAATATGAAATGAATTCTGATCTGATAAATCTGATATGTTCTGGTGCTGTAAGCACAAAGGGAGGTATAAGGGGCCAGAATCCTTTGAGATTCTGTCTGTGTAAGGGAAGGGAGGCATAAGGGGCCAGAATCCTTTGAGATTCTGTCTGGGTCAGGGATATGTGATCTGATATATGATGATTTCTGTGATTTCTATGAACTGATGATTTCTGTGGTACGATAATTCTGTTTGATGTTCTAAGAATTTTTGTGATCCTGTATTCTATTTGATGATGTTTATCATATCTGTATTCTGTTTGATGCTTTGAATTCTATATTTTTGTTTTGAGATTTCAGTTCTATGTGTGGATCTGAGAATTTAGATCGGCTAGTGTGATCTTGCTGAGCTGTTAGCTCACTGTGGTTATCTTCATGGTTTTCAGGTTCTGGGAAAGGGAAGGAAGTGTTAGACTAGCCGTTCAGGATCTGAGTTGCAGTCATAGGTATTTTTGTACTTTTGATTTTTGGTACAATCATGGCTAGGTTGCTTTTCTATTATGTACTTTCTGTTTATAGTCATGCACTGTAGTGTACATTATTTTTTATGAAAGAAAGAAGAAAGAATGGATGAGTTTTCCGTACACTTGGATGTTTGTAGCAGCTCTGTGGTTCTATAATTCGTTGAAAAGAAAAAGAAAAGCAATTCCAAAGCTAGATCCTGGGGTTTTCAGTCGCAACCTAACACGATAGGATCAGTTCTTGTCGCGTTGGGTTGTGACAAAACCCACCGCACAAAGCACAAGGTAGAAGGGATTAAAATATTAAAACTCATAATATTCCCCATAAGATATGGGATATTTAAATATTTTTATGGGTCAACATCACGACACGTGCCAATATCCCTAAATAAATATTTAAAATCTTCAACCAAATTATAAATGCCTTCAAAATGCAATGAAGAGGGTATAACTACTGACTCTGACAAGCATCTAAGACCGTGAGAACCATCACAACAGAAATTACAAGGCAGTGGTAAAAGGAGAGTCTCATGAGCATTTGAAAATAAACATTGCTTTATTTTATTGATTCAAAATTTGTATACAAAATTGGACTACGTCTCTTTACAAGTTTACAACAAAAAAATAAAAGTACAATGTCCTTCATAGAGGACTAGTCTACATCCTAAAGTTGTGCCTAAAGAGGAAGTCAACAGCCTTATTCTGCTCCTTCTAAAGATCAGGTATCCTACACTTATGGGACTTACACAAAGCAACAAGAGCATCAGCAGAAGGAAAGGAAGAGACTGCACAAATATATGTAAAGCTATTAAAAAGGATGTACCTGAGCTGAGATCTCCTATAGTAGCTAACCAACTAGTTTCCCACTCCTCCTGGAACCTATGTAGAGTAAAAAGGGCATCACTGAACAGCTAAAGAAAGAAATGAATGTTGTACAAATTAGCAAAGTAAAAATATACATGAGCTGAAGCCTCCCATGGCAGCTAATTGGCTGATATCCTATTCCTGTGGGGACCAACACAAAATAGTGAGGCATCAATATATATCTATAAAATGAGTAGTGTAAAAGCAAAGTGAAAGCTAAGGAAAAAAGAGAGCGTACTTAGGCCAAGAAAAATTATAGAAAACATGAGGCAGCAAATTTCTACTAGATGGTGAACCTACAAACCTAGGGCTAACTCTAAAAGACACCTATAATTATATACTATAAATGTTACATTTATATATGATTGCAATAATGAAAAATATTGAGGATGTAATAAAAATGCTAAAAACTAAATTGATGGTGGTAGAAAGGGACAAGAAGAGGCAACAAAATCTATAAAAGTTAATCTGTGAAAATCTATGAAGACAGAAAACCAGCAGGACACCGAAACACAGACTCCAAGAAATCCACAAATGAGAACCTCAACGTAACATCAAAACAAGATCTTTGAGATTCTTAAAATGAAAACCCTCAATGTGACATCCAGAATAAATATCTAGAGATCCATGGAGTCAACCAGTATACAACAAACATGATTTTCTCTAAACGCACAAATCATGCGAAAAACCCAAAAGAAATCTCATTTACCTGCAGACCAATACAATTTAGGTCCATTCTCGCCAATCATGCGGCTCACCTCGATGGAACCTCCATTCCCTTCATTAAAATGAAACTAACAGGTCCTTTGACTCTTCTTCCGCACATGCTCAAAACCCCCTTTGATCTCTAGCAGATCAACCCACCTGCAGCAACCTCTTCCAACCCAAACAGCAAGCCCTTTTTCATCCCATCTGACTTACGATCCCATGCTTGAGCTGAACTCCATGACAACCGCATCCCCCCATTCACGTACAACACCCATCAACCAGCCTTCTCCTCTCCACCATGGCTGACGCCTCATCCTTCACACCTAACCGAATCTCCTCTACACAATCAAGCCAACGATTGCCTCCGATCTCCACAAGCTGCTAACAGTGAGTTAAGATTAAGTTACTTTTAATATTAATAATAGTTATTATTATTATTATTATTAATGTTATTATAACTTATTATTATTATTATTATTATTATTATTATTATTATTATTATTATTATTATTATTATTATTATTATTATTATTATTATTATAATTAAATATATATATAAAGAAAAAGAAAAGCTAAAAAAAGAGAGAAGAAAAAAATGATGAGAAGAGAAAATTCAAAAAAATGAGGAAATCGAAGAAGAGAAAAGAAATAGATTTTATGCATTTCACCATCGCCATCGTCAAGCAGGTATAATTCCCTAAGTTAAACCCCACACTCAGCATTCGCGGCGCACAGGCGGACCACTCTATGTGCTCTCATAGCATGGTGGAAGGGAACCCGGTATGACGCTTGCGATGATGTGAGTAGTCCTCGAAATGCTCTCATAATGTGATGAGGTTGAAATTAATTACCCATACGCACCTCAGTGCTGGCGAGAAAAAAAAAATTGTGTATTTTTAAAATAGGTACCTCGAAGACCCTTAAGTACTCTTGTAGCGTGACGGAGATTGAAGAAACACGGCTACGGTGTTTCCTGACACCTAACTGAAACACTCTTGTAGCGTGAAGGGGAAGACCCGACTGTCAGAATCCCCCCTAAATAGGGGAGACACTAGAAGGCTACCAAAAATTCTATTGAATAGAGGACCTAAATTTAAATTGAACATAGTAGACTTGAACTCAAACAGATAGTAGGGAACTTGACTTCAAATTAATAAATGAATGATCACTCTAAACTGTGAACGCTAAATGATAATATGGATAGTTTAAATACACAACAAAATTGAAGACACAAGATATCAATCAATAATTTAAAAAATTCAAATGAATATTAATTGATGAATATGAAACTTGTGTTGGAAAAAGAATCTCAAATATAACTAACCACCTCTTCATGGAAGCCAAGAATGCAAATGCCATCTAGCAACGATGCTAATGCTATCACTCACATCATAAACCAACTAACTACATTGTGCACAAAGAGTTGTTTAGATGATGGTGAAAAGTGGCATACAATGGATATGATAACTTGTCAATAGGTCATGTGTAACAAGTGTGACATCCACATAAATAAAACAAAGGAGCTATGAAGAAGATGATTTCCTCGCTGTCGACGTTTGATAAATACATATAAGCATGCCAAGCTCGTGCAAATAATGACAATGGAAATGTATCGATTGCAAAAACACCCTAACCAATCAAGCACTTATCAAATGTACAAGTCCCCTACAAATGAAGGAAGTTGACATGCAAGCAAACACTACAACATCACTTCAACCAACATCAGCTAGTTTGAAAATGAAAGTTGCAGTCCCCTACAAGTATTAAAAATTAATGTGCAATGAACATAATAGCTCACTAGCCAACGTGCATGAAGAGGTTAATGATGAATGCAACAACGCCCTAGGAAGTTCATCATGTATGTAGTAGAATATTTATGTGTAGTAGTTGGAGATCTGTTACACACAGTCTACACAGAGATAATAGCAAGCAGCAAGTAATAGATGCTACAACGCTCTTACAGCCAACATCAATTTGCAAGTAAATACACCATTTCACTACAAGCAAGAAAAGATGATATGTATCAAATACAAACTCACAAGAAAGATGCACGTGGAATTTGATAAATACAGATATATACGTGCGATGTTAGAAGATTTGCATTCAATACAGCTCGCCCGTGGATAACGATAGAAGACTCATAGTGCCTACAACGATTATACTTACAAGTAATGACGTGGGGAGTATTGCAATTGTGATGAATTCTCTGGAAAAT
Organism: Dendrobium chrysotoxum; assembly: GCA_019925795.1. Classification (NCBI taxonomy): domain Eukaryota; kingdom Viridiplantae; phylum Streptophyta; class Magnoliopsida; order Asparagales; family Orchidaceae; genus Dendrobium; species Dendrobium chrysotoxum. Next base: position 27,445,787 of record CM034309.1, read on the forward strand.
ATGAATGAGAAGATTTACAGCAAGCGCAATATATTGCTCCCAAATCATAATGTGCAACTTTTAATGGATAGTGTGACTCATTCATGTAGAGCATATTAGTTGAGATATGAATGCCGACAAGCGATGAATGAATTATAGCAAATACAGCTCAATTGATGGTCAATAATCACTCAGCAACAAGTAAATGCACCGATCTTCTACAAGCAAAGGCAGGTGAAATGTAACAAATGCAATCATCTACAAGTCATTGTGGAAGATCCATCATATATATAATATGCTATCTACAAGCAAGCACAAAAACTTATGACAAATGCAGACACCTACGAATCATAACAAGAGGTCTATTAATGCACGACAGTCTATCTGTATAAAGTAGTAAGAAATTCACGCATACGACGTCATGCCACCGGATCTGTAACACTCATACAAGCAGACATAAGGTGTCTACAAGCTCTTAAATATAGCATCGCATACATTCAAATGACAGTTACCCGCATAACTTATCAGCGTCAAATATTTTAAAGTTGCCCCCACACATGCACTATAATATATATATACACAAACACAGAAGTGCACATGCAAGTACTTTAACCTGTATACATGTAAGAATATACACCTGCATGGGCCCCATCTAGTGTGTTATAGGTGCACACATGACGTCTAAGGATGCTACACAGGTCAAATGATAAATCCAAGTTTGAACCTGATCCTTCTATACGAGTAGATAGGAGTCGACACGGTAAAAACCATCAAAAAAATATACGATCACGGTGTCGATCGAGATAATTATTTTAATACGTTCATATTAGCCAATCAAGGCCTATGAACAATTAAAAAATCCACCAGTAAAGGCACAAAGTCGATAATGAACCCGATCCACAATTAGCAATTAGAAAGAGCTGATAAGCTCCAACAAATAATTATAAAAATACCCTCTAAATGCCCACATGTACCCCGACGAGCATGTTATGGGTACACACGTAGCGTCTGAGGATGTCGTGCAGGTCAAATGATAAATTTAAGTTCAAGTCTAACCCTTCTCCTTGATAGGACGGGAGTCAACACAACTCAAATCAATGAACAAATATACATTCACGGCACTGACTGGGATATTTGGTTTTAATATGTCTATATTAGGCCTTCAAGGCCGATAATCAGGAAAATTCATTAAATAAAGACATAAAGCCAATGATGAACATGATCCTTTATCGACAAGCAAACAGAGTCGATAGAGTTTAGTCAATAAAATGCAATTGTGCATAACACCCTGATGATGGCCGCGTTGACAGAAAATCTCAACATGAGGGATCCATACAAATCTCAAAGAAATAACTCTCAAAAGCCCATAAAAATTCAAACTGCAAGAAAATATCAAATCCAAATATTTAAATCAAACTTAACCATTAAACACTTAAGTAAAGCCCACCCACCATCCGCTTTAAGTGCAAGGTGGTAAATTTCTGATTTTAAATATTAAATTTTCAAATATCAACCTATGCTGTTACTATACACCAAATAAAATGTATCTCTACATATCTGTTTAATGACTAGCTTTAATCGAAAGTTCTCTCACGCTATCGGGAGGGGTAATTAACTCTACGGGCTTGCACCTATAGGAAACCAGAACTCAGATCTAACGTTCTCGCAAAATGGGGGCGAAATCTCTAGGTAGTGTCTTATTTCAAACCCAATCTACCTCTGAAAATTTACCTCGGAACTTAATTTGTTAAAACTCCGCCGAAAGAGAGGAGTCCAAGGTGCGAATTTTTGGAGCCCACAGAACACAAATCTAAATGATGAAACTGCAAACTACTTTGATCACCTTACAGTTAATCTTGCTGCTATGTATAACGAAGGGAAGATTGAAACCTTATTTTGTTAAAACCTTTGAATAAACTTGTTTTAAAATGACTTGGAAATCAGCAAAACTATATTTTGGTTTTTCTTAGATATATCATAAATATGAATGATGATTTGGGTTGGTAAATTCTTTTGGGGTTAACGAGTAATGTGCAATCAAAAACACGAACAAGAGAATTTTATTAAACACCCATATTTCGCATGGAGAAAAGAAGTGGTTCTATAGAGTAGTTTTGTCGAGAGCTTTTAGCAAAGTAATTTGGCTACTCAAATGTTCTTTGTTATTAAAACACACATATTCAAAATACTCAAAAATGCATGTTATCAAAATCACAATGCTGAATTTTGAAGCATCTAAGACTAACAAAAGGTGCTTATGCAATGGAACCATTTGTTTCTCATTATTTGTTGCCAATATTCATTAGTTATCAAAATCACAATTATAAAGGAAATCCTATATATGCAATACGTAGATAGTATATAATTATATTCAGCTTTTTCATTGTTCAAGCTATTATTAAGGAAATCCTATGAATGAGAAAATCAATATAAAATTATTTTGAAAAAGAAATTAGCGCATGAAATTGTTACTAATAAAATGCAGGAAAGAGATATATGCAATACGTAGAGGTTGTTTTCATGACTTGAACATATGATCTCTAAGTTGCTACGGAGCAAGGGTGGAACCAGTAAGAGTTCAGGGTGGATAATTGCCCTCTGCATAAATATTTGTAAAATAGAAAATTGAATTTATGCCAATTTGTTGGGTTTTTTGTCTATCTTCTTCTAGCTTATTCTTTTGAATGGCATAAATTTGTTTAATTTTTCTTTTAAGTACGAGCAAATTTAGGACAAGATTTTGTTAGAGGAAATAAATAATTAGGGATAAATTACTACTAGGGGTGTAAACAAGTCTAGTGGAGTTGAATATCTGTCTAATCGAGCTAAGCTTCTTACTGAGCTTGAGCTCGACTTGTTAAAAAATTTATAGGCTCGAGCTTATTTGGAAAGCTAGAGCTTGACTCGATTGTTGTGCTCGATTCTTAGTTTTAAATTAAAATTTTCAGTTATTTTTGGATATTTTATTTTTAATATAGAATTAATTTAAAAAAGTTTAAATATATTATATAATGCTAATTTAAAAGAATTTTAAGTCATTAATTTAAGTTAATTGAGCGGCCCAAAAGTTTACGAGCTGAGCTTGAGCTCGATCTCATTTAAAATACGAGAGAATATATGTTTGAGCTCAAACTCGAGTAATAAAAAAAAATCTCAAATGAAATCCTAAATTTTATGTGAAACTCCTGCCTGCCTGCCTCCAAGAACAGTTGACCATTGACCACCAATACAATTCGGTGAAATTTGGTCCAACATACCCCACAGTGACAAATTCACGTACTATATTTTGCAATCATAGAACTGCTTTTAATGCTGGGATTGGTTGGTCGATTCATAGCAAAAATTGATTGATTCACCGTTAATATCGTTGGCTGCAAGGCTGAGATTTTGATCTCCCTTAAAATAAAACCCCTCATTGTCTTCCTCTCTATCACCAACACCCATTCCCGGCATCCAACATCTCTCCAACCAATTAATGGGCAGTTCCAACGCCGTCGTCGACTCCAGTATGGACGAAGAAGCCGCCTGCCTCTATGCAATGCAGCTTGTCAGCTTCTCCGTGCTCCCCATGACCCTCAAAGCCGCCATCGAACTCAAACTCCTTGAAACCATCTTCCTTGCCGGCCCCAATGCTCAGCTCTCCCCCACAGAACTCGCCTCTCGCCTCCCCTTCATCTCAAACCCCCAAGCCCCCGCCATACTCGACCGTATCCTCCGCCTCCTCGCCAGCTACTCCATTCTCACCTGCTCTCTCTCCCCATCCGGCGAGCGGCGCTACGGCGCCGCACCGGTTTGTAAGTTCCTCACGCCCAATGCTGATGGCGCTTCTATGGCTGCGCTCGCTCTAATGAATCAAAATAAGGTGTTGATGGAGAGCTGGTATCATCTCAAGGATGCGGTGATTGAAGGCGGCATTCCGTTTAAAAAGGCACATGGGATGACAGCATTTGAGTACCTCGGAAAGGATCCAAGGTTAAATAAGGTGTTTAATAATGGGATGTCAGGCCATTCGTCCATCATTACAAATAAATTATTGGAGATTTATGAGGGTTTTGATGGGTTGGGTTCGTTGGTGGATGTGGGAGGCGGAATGGGGGGGACATTGGGGAAGATTACAACCAAGTACACTGGGATTCGAGGAATTAATTTTGATCTGCCACATGTTATCTCGGAGGCCCCTCCTCTTCCTGGTTTGTCAAATTGGCTAAATGAAATTTTATATTTTTAAGCAGCTCACTTGGTCTATTGAATAGGAGCTTTGGCTACAACTAAGAGAATTTGGGTTCAAATCTTACGCATGTGATGTGCTTATGAGTTTGTCTTAATTCCCCTAAATATCTTAAATATATATATATATTTGGCAAACTCAAACATATATGATAAACACAAGTTTCGAACCCAAGATTTTTTGTCTAGTAGCCAAAGCTCCAAACCAACAAACCAAAAGAAGCTACGTGTTTTATATTTTCATTCTTTTTTGGATTGGTGGAATGTACATGTGTTGAAATGTTAATGGATGATGGCAGGAGTGGAGCATGTGGGTGGAGATATGTTCAAGAGCGTTCCAACTGCTGATGCCATTTTCATGAAGGTTGATCTCATAATGAACTTGAGCCAAAAATATAAACTTTAAGTTGAGTTTGAGCTTGAGTCGAACTCGAGCTTGAGCCACTTTAACAGTTGGTGAGCCGAGCTCAAACTCGACTCGACTCGTTTACACCCTTAATCTCATTGTTTCTCGACTCGGCTCATTTGGCTCAATTTGATCCAAAAATCAATTCAATCTTCAAGCTACAATCTCCACCTAATCATATTTATAAGGAAATTTTAAATCTTAAAAGTTTTCCATTTTTCACATCAAATTGATCTCTTATTATTTTCCTCTTATATTTGTTATGCTTATTATTGTTATTATTCATATATTAGCAAGAGCGTTCAAACATCTCATTTTATGCCCCTGTAAAGATTAGAGTTGCTCAGCATAAACTCAGCCTATGTGATAAATATTAAATGAATTCAAATCAAACCCAATCATGAAATAATTTTAGTGAAGAACCATAGTCATTTTAACTAGTGTCATTTTGAAATATGATGATTAAAAAGATTGATAGGTCTTATTTTGGTTCATATTGTTCATACAAAAGTTAATTTGCTAGTTCAAATACGGCATAATATGTCCGCTCATTATGCATATTTTATTTTTGTACAAACTCTTAGCATTTGTTTGAGGCAATTATAATTTTTTATAAAGATAATTGTAAAGTTATTATGAAAAAAAAAAAAGTCGGTTCACAAATTATTATGGGTATTATATATATATATATATATATATATATATATATATATATATATATATATATATATATATATATATATTTGAAAATTCTTGAGAATTGGCATTCTTTCCAACTACCACACATTAGGAGATCCAGTAATAAAAGCATCCTATCAAACAAATTTCTAAAAAAATAGCAGAGCTATAGTCAAACAAAAATTTGATAAAGGATTAAAAAAGAAAATAATGGGAAAGCCACCCAAAATTAAGCATTCGTATTTTTCTTTTATCAAGTAAAAATCAATTTGGTGATGAGTCCAATTGATAATTTGGGTTTGAATTTAACACCCTCTATCATCTTATAATACTAGCATAATACCATCCTATTTGGCATGCTCTTATTTTGTACATAAAAGAAGCTAACATTATTAAATCTGACAGTGGGTTCTTCATGATTGGAGTGACGAATATTGCCTGAAATTGTTGAAGAATTGCTGGAAGGCACTGCCGGAAAATGGGAAAGTGATTCTGGCTGAGTGGATTCTTCCGATGGAGCTTGAACAAATTGTAGCAGCCAAAGGTGTCATCAATGTTGATCTCCTCATGTTGGTCAACCCTGGAGGAAAAGAGAGGACGGAGAACGAGTTTAAATCATTGGCGAAGGAGGCTGGTTTCTCTGATTTCAAAGCCATCTACATATTTTCAGGTTGTTGGGTTATGGAAATCATCAAGTAGTTTGATGTGAGAGCTGTATGCATATATATTGGCTTATTTATCTTGATTTTGACTATGCATTTATCACTCTCTCTTGTTTCTCTCAGTTGGCATTAACCAATAAAAATATTTGTTTTTTGTTCATTGCTAAACTCATTGTCCTCATTGCTATTATCCCAACTCTTATCTATATTTTTTTTATCTTCAAAACTATAGGCTATCTATTTTTGGATGATTGCCCATACATTTTTTCCCAAATGTTAACACCATATACTTGTTAATAGAATAAAACATTGGGGGATATTTGTCAACTTAGAAGCTAAGTCAATATATCAGAGCTACTACTACTACTACTACTACTACTACTACTACTACCATATTAAGAACTTGAGTCTTATTTTACTTTTAATATAGGGTTATTCTTTACTTTTATGTGCAACCTAATACACTAATGTTATTAATGCATCTCCTACAAATGCTAAACCATCCAAACCCATAGAATACATATTATACATAGACTATTGTTACAACTAATAAATGATTAAATTTAAACAAAGATCTCGGTCCTATATTTTCTTTCCTTTTTTCATGACACCATCACTATTCATTAATGTGAATGTCCTAAGTATCAACTATTCACTTGATTTCTAATGTCTCGAGCTTGTCAATGCATACGTACATAAGTTGTTTCATTAGAAAAGGCCCTAGCTAGAGTACAATCTCTGATTGTCAACACAAAAGCTATTATACCAAAGAATTTTAGTCAAGTACCTTGTAATTCCTCTCATATATAGTAGACTTAAAAACATTCCTACTACTATTGAGGTCATCATTTTTCAATTAGTTGAAGGATGGTATTCTTTACTATTTTTTTAAGTTAATAAAATGGTACATATTTGATCCAAATTTGATTGTGGATGACAATCAACTTTGCTAGCAAGTAATAAGTAAGAGCTAGAGAATCCAATGAGGCTTCGGTGAATATGAAGGGTGAAAGAGAACTAGAATGCAAATCAAGCTCAAAGTATCAAAAAGTGCCCAAAGATCCTGAATGTGTGAAAATATTCAAAGTATGTATATTCACCATTTACTTATAGGGCTTAGAGGGCTATAGGGAAGTCTATATACAATACAAAAATACAATATTGATTATGAGACTGAACAAGACACATGGCATGAACAAATAGATGCTTGAATGGCTTTATATCCTTAATATAGCTCTCAGTTCTAAGGTGAGTCCCGTAGGAGAGTCTTCAGGATAAGTTATGCAAGACTAGTCTGTGTTAGCAAATCCTTTGAATACGGAGGTGAGACTTTGGAAAGTGTAATTTGACCTATAAGTGTAAAGGGATAGTCTTTTGAGGCGATGATTGTGGGCTCCAATTTACGCTCCGGCCTCCCCTCTTTCAGGAGAGTTTTAACGGTGCTCTGGATCAAATTTTCATAAGGTAGATTGACTTTGAGTTTAACATAAAGCACTACCCAGAGATTTTGCCCTCATATGGTGAGAACTTTCTAATGTGGTTCTAGCTTTCTGATAGGCACAAGCACCTAAAGTTAATTACCCCTCCCGATGATGAGAGAGCACTTTCGATTAAGAATAATCAATAAATAGATACAAAGTATCTAGTATATAGTACCAGCATGTGAATTCTTAGAATTTTAAAATTTATTATTTATATACTTAAAGAGGATGGTAGGGGAATGATGCAGAACTCGATCAAGATCCTATGGTTCCGTCGTCCTGGGCCGTCATGGTCTCTAGCCTACTTAGTCAAAGGAGGTAGTCAACCCAACCTGATCGAAGGATCCATTTCAGCAGCCATGGGTTGCCTCATCTTAGGGTATCTTGTAGACTTAGGATGGATGTTTATTTAAGGAGATAAATTTAAGTCAACCTTAGCTAACAGAAACTTTTATGCCTTATCGGGTGCACCCTATGGTTCATTACTCAAGAGACTTTTAACCATTTGGGAACATACAAGCTTTAGTTGTAACCTTGATATAGTGGTGTTATTTTGCAGCAAAATCACCCGGCCATAGGGCACTTGCCACGTCCCCACTAGCGAGAGATCATTTGAGAATGAATCATAGTGATACATTTAATTAGACATTTTGCTCTTTGTGAGATGAAGTTATTCTTAAATTTATCCTTAACAAACTTTTATGGCTGATGGATGAATTTTTGCTTTAAGTTTTAAATAATATTTGAATTGAGTTTTCACATTTTTATCAAAATTTAGCTCCAAAAATTATTTATTTTTCAAATTTATGAGCATTTTAGAAAAGAAGCTCCCGCGCAATATTCTCAGACTTTATATTTATCTGTTTAGTACATTTTGTCAGAGCACATGCAGGATTTTATATAGTCAAATTGGAGTTTATTTTCTATTGCAGCCCGTATAGCATTCTCAGACCTTATATTTAGGCATTTGATACACTGGTCGGAGCACATGCGGAATTTTATACAGTCAAATTAGAGTTTTTTTCTATTACATCAAGCACAACATTCTCGGACCTTATATTTAGGCATATTTGATACACTGGTCGGAGCACATACGGGGTTTTAAAATGCTTATTACTTTAATATACATGCTTTTTGAGGTGGTGACTCACTTCTCAAGGCGGTAGCATTCTTCTCGGGGCAGTCACTTGCTTCCCAAGGCTGCTGCAAATAAGAGAGATATTGTATAGTTCATTTTAACTCCTTCCAGTATCTCTTAGCATAGCTTGTAGAGGATGTTTGCTCAATCAGCACTAAGAGATCGTGCTTATGTTAGTAGGAGAAATATCTTGCTTGTTACCCGTAGGTTGGTTGATTTGTTCGATACGAGCTCCATATCCTTACTAGTAGGCTAGTTGTTGTGGGCACGATGAATTCCCTGCTCCTACTCACAGGTGAACTTTAGTGTTCACTACATGTCATTTGTATTTCTTATAGGCAGGTTGTTGCGCCTTGCAAACTCTATCTTTATTTCTTGTAGGCTAGTTGTGTGCACCATCAATTCCCTATTCTTGCTTACAGTTGAATTATAGCGTTGGTTGTTGTTGACTGTAGGTGGACTGCTTTGCATTGCAAGCTCCCTGGTCAAGCTCGTGGGTAAGCTATCACATTCGTTATAGTTTCTAGTGCCTACCCGTAGATGAGTCACTATAATCATTGCAAGTACTTTATTTTCATAAACAAGTTATTTGTTTATTAGAAGTTCATTGTTAACGCCCATAGGTAAGCTTATATTTACATTACAAGTTCCCTACTGTTGGCTTTTAACTTTATAAAATTTGTTTAGTTATAAATTTGACTTAAGTTCATTTAGGTTTAGTTCCCTGTAAATTTGTTTGTCTAAATTTTAGCATACTGTTCATTGTGTAGGTCATTTAAATTTCTAAGTCCAATAATAATTCAGATAAAATTTTGGGAGAGGTCGGACAGCTCCCTGTTTAGGGAATTTTTTGGGATTCTAGGCTTACCCACCACGTCAAGAAAGACGTGTATGGTCAGTGTCGAGCAACACCGTGATCATGATCTTCAATCCCACTATGCCAAGAAAGGTTTGTATGAGTCTTTATGGTACCTGCATTGAAGCTCGCAATTTTTCCCGTAGGCATAGAAGCACGTATACGAGTAGTTAGGAGTATGCCGCCTCATGGTTTTGTCTTATTGATGTAACTTCCTAGTAGGTCACCCATCCCAAATTTACCCCGGGATAAGCATGCTTAACTACAGAGTTTCTTATAAAAATTTCAGTCATTACACCAAAAGACGACTCAATGTTTAAGAATTTAGCTTATTTTATTTAAGAAGTTTCACAATATTCCCCACTTAAGTAACTGACGTCATCGTCAGCATATTTATCCAGAGTCATTCACCAGGCATGTAGGAGAGGTGGCCCTTGCAACTTCAAGTGGTGGCTCCCATCATGTAGCACTTTGTCCCATACATGGTTCAAGAGATGGCTCCTATTGCATAACACTTTATCCTGTATGGCACTTAGTTCCCATCTTCCGATTGGTTTATTGCTTTGATACCACTTGTGAAAGCCCAAACACTTAACTATTGAGATATTGTCCGCTTTAGCCTAAGAGCCTCACTGTTTTGTCCTATTAGTGTAACTTTCCAGTAGGTCACCCATCTCATAATTGCTTTGAGATGAGCACGCTTAAATGCGGAGTTTGTTACGAAAATTTCAGCCATTATACCAAAAGGTGCCTCGATGTTTAAGAGTTTAGCTTCTTTTACTTTAGAGGTTTCACACTAGGTACCTATAAAATATTGTATGGAATTGTGTGAGCATACAGTGCATTTAAACAAAGCTAACATAGGTTTTAATTAATTTGTGCTTAAAACTGATTATTTGATACATTCAAGTGCTAAAAGAAGGTTATCAAGAGTCAAGAATTCATGAAAACTAAAAAAGGAAAAAAATACTATATAGATTTCATTGCAAAAAGTCATTTCATTGAAATTTAGCATCCGAAGAAAATTCGGTCATTTCATTGAAATTTAACATCCGAAGAAAATTCATGTGACAAATATTCATGTAATTTCATGCATCATAGAGCCTGGATGACAATGAAATAAACTACTAATTTAACAAAGAATAATATATTTATTTTTAATAAAGAACCTTCCATAATACCTTGGAATTAATCTATATTTTTTAGTCATCCAAAAGGGTGATAATATGTTTTCCTAATATCTTACCACCTAAATCATGAAAGCAAACATGGATACCTAATAAGTGTAGGATGACTATGGGACACCCAAATGAGACGATGGAATTAGGATTTTTGAAAACATGCAAGACTTTTATGCTAATTTAAACTTACAAACATAGTTTGAATGAGAGTAGCAAGTAAAAAAGTCAACTCAATACAAGTTAGATTATTCATAATAAGCACAATAGCAAGCAACTAAAAGAAATGAATAAGTGTAAGAATAGAGAAGTTAATGATATAACAAATGCATAATTTTTTATGTTGTTCAGCCAACCCAACTTAACGTCCACACCTAACTAACACTCGAGCTTGGATTTCACTATCCCAAAATTTGCCCTACAAATTTCACTACTCAATAATTGAAATAGTCGATACAACTTCCGTACTCTCTTGTATGGATGATTATGATCCCAATCTAAATTATAATGTTTAAAACCATACTAAACTAATAGCATTGCTGGCAATGTCAACTCATAATCTATTGCAAAATATAAAAACAAAAATCTAAATAGTGATCTAATTAAATAAATATGAATGATGATTTGAGTTGATAATTTTCTTTTATATTTGAGAGTATGTGGAATCAAAAACAGGAAGAAGAAATTTATTAGAACTGTAATCTTATAAACACTTGTGAAAGATGAAATTTGCAAAGAGATCACAATGTGATGCCATCTAAAAACTATAAAATTAAGTAATGAGAAAACTTTTTTTTTTTAAGAACAAATGTAATACAAATCACAAATTTAAACACAAACACTTACAAACCACTTGAAGAATGTAAAAAATATTTTGAATGCCTGCTTGAAGTGAACTATCGATTGCTTTGGAATTGTAAGCTCGCTGAAGTAGTTGCTGGACTGGTTGGCCAAGGGATTCATATGATTTTGCTACAAAAAAAAAAAAAGAAATCAATTTTCTATTTTGGTTCAGCGCACATATTTTGCAAGGAGAAAAGAAATGTTGCTATGGAGTATTTTTGTCGAGCTTCTACTCAAGTGATTTTGTAATTTAACTTTTTTCTTGAGATGTTCAGCTGTTATTTCTCGTTTTTGCTCACAAAGAAAAAAAAATTATGACAGATTTAGGTTTCGTTTGGGACGGTTTTCTTTCTGCTTCTTAAAACAGCTTTTTAGTTCAATAATTAAAATTTTTGTACTAGATAGCTGCTTTAAGAAGCAGTAAGAAAGCCATCCTAAGACTTCGTTTGAGATGGCTTTTTTACTGTTCCTTACTACTTTAAGCAGCAGTAAAAAAGCTGTCCCAAACGAAACTTTAATCTAATTTTGAGTAGTGCAAAAATAGCTTTAGGAATAGTTTGAAATCGATTAAGAGCTCAGTAAGGAATTGTTTTATCTGTTACAAAAGGGTTAAAACATATTTAATCAAAATGAAAATATTGAATATTGTATTGGCCATTAAAGCAAAAAATGATCTCCAATTTTCATAAATTCTCAATTATTTTACTATTCATGTTGTTGGCTCCTCACTCAAAGGCCATTTGAGCTCGAATTGAATTATTTTTTAGTGTCATTGGGTTCATCTAAACGTCTCGTTGAAATATCTAATTCAACTATAAGTTTTACTTAAACAAAGTTTGAATAGTCTGGAATTTAATTTTGAAGGTATTCAATCCCAAGGGCAGGTCGAACTGGTCCCTCCTAGACCGATTCAAGTGTACCGGCGTTGGAAAAAAAGGAGGGGTGGGGGGGGGGGGGGGACCAGGCTAGGGAGGAAGCATGGATGGGGCCCACAACTTAACAAAGGCTTGGTTTAGGAGAGAAATTCGAATTAGGGGTTGTTTAGGGATTAATTAATTATCCTTTGCTTTAATTTATCTTCTTCTTGCTAGGGTTAAGTTTTCATCTTGAATTTGGAGGCTGAATTTGAGATCTAGGTTTTGGTTTTGGGCTCTAGGCTTTGGCTAGAGATTTGGAGAGTTGAATCTTCCTCTCGAATTGAAGATTCTTGTATCGATTTGCTATTTTCTTCTTCCATTGTTGAAATTGAAGTAATTATTCCTCTTTTTTCCTTACAAAGCTTGAAAATTTGCACTGTTTTGTTGAATTTCTCTGAAATTCAGCATGCTTCTGCACTATTGGTGGCAGTTTTCTATCAGTTTTCTGATGACATGTCAATCATATTTATTAATTTAGCAAGACTCCGAATAGCACAAAACTCAATTATCAATAAAACAGGCTAGGGAGGAAGCATGGATGGGGCCCACGACTTAACAAAGGCTTGGTTTAGGAGAGAAATTCAAATTAGGGGTTGTTTAGGGATTAATTAATTATCCTTTGCTTTAATTTATCTTCTTCTTGCTATGGTTAGGTTTTCATCTTGAATTTGGAGGCTGAATTTGAGATCTAGGTTTTGGTTTTGGGCTCTAGGCTTTGGCTAGAGATTTGGAGAGTTGAATCTTCCTCTCGAATTGAAGATTCTTGTATCGATTTGCTATTTTCTTCTTCCATTGTTGAAATTGAAGTAATTATTCCTCTTTTTTCTTTACAAAGCTTGAAAATCTGCACCGTTTTGTTGAATTTCTCTAAAATTCAGCATGTTTCTGCACTATTGGTGGCTGTTTTCTATCAGTTTTCTTATGACATGTCAATCATATTTATTAATTTAGCAAGACTCCGAATAGCACAAAACTCAATTATCAATGAAATAAGTTGGCTCTCTCCGTAGATGCTTGAGGAGTCTTGTATAGAATGCCGCGAGGAATGTTATAAAGCTTTAAATAATGCATAATTGAATTCTACACTTTATAACCTTTCAAATTCTATAAGAATTAATCTCATAGGTTACAAGCTTTCATATTTCTTGGAATTAATTCATTTGTTACAAAGTTGAGCAACATTTTTTTTCACTCATAAGTAGGGTTGCAAACGGGTCAGAGACTCTTCGAGCTTAAGCTAGTCTATCCAAAGCTTGTTTGACCTCAGCTTATGCTTGATTTGAGTTCTTATAATAATATTCACATTTGGTTCATGTAAATCCATGTTTGCTCCGGCTTATATTTGGTGCTTATCAAGCTACTCATTTTGTGTTTATCGAGCTTTAAATAAACAACTTATGAAGTAGCTCATTTTATTCTTATTGATTTTTAAATGAGAAGCTTATTTTGTAAGATAAAGGAGCCTAAAATATTAAAAAATATTTATTAAAACTTTTAAAACATGATTTAATTTTATTAGAATTTTCTTATATCTTGTTAAAAAGAAAAACAAATGGCTGCCTGCTCACACTACTAAGCTTGCTACTAGGTTTTTGTGTTTTACACTATATAAATTTACTATTGCTTAAAAACTATTTGATGGAAATAGTTATATGTGATGAATTAGACATATAAATGTTGTAATATTTTTTTAATGAATATCTATAGTAATGTTTTGTTTCATAAATATAAAAGGAATTATAGTTAAATAATTTATATAAATAAAATAAATCATTGCATGTAGCATAAAAATTGATTCAAATGTGCTTTGATATTTCTATAAACATAAACCATAAATAAAAAAATTTTAAAAAAAATTCTTAGGATTGAAAAATATTTTATTTTAATATTTTATTTTTCACGAATCTTAATCAAGGTTTGTAATTACAAATAAATTAATTAATTAAATTTTAAATGTGGGATGTGGTATACATAACCTTAATCAAGTTTCTTGATAAGTCTTAAATGATAAGTCTTAAATGATTATAATTGAGCTAAGCAATAAAATTATATCCTTAACCAGGCTTTATAATAAGCATCATATAAAGTCTTAATCAAGCTTCTTTATGAGCCTTAAATAATACTGTTTATAATTATAAATAAGCTAAGCAATAAAGTTCAAGCCCGCTCATTTAACAATCAAGTATTTACAAAATATATACAAACTTGTTCAATTAGTTAATCAAACGAACATGTTATCAAGAGATTTATAAATAGGAGGTAAGAATAATTTTCAAAAATAATCAACATCATGAACATATTAACTATATATAGGGAAGATAAACATGATGAACCAAATTTTAATCATAATATAAGATTTATTTTTACAAATTGAAAAATGTTAGTGTTTGATATGATATATTTTTTTATTTTATATCTACTATTATATTAATTTTTCTAAGATAACTGACATATGTTGTTATCTTAGAAAAATTAATATAATAGTTAGTAGATATAAAATAAAAAATATCATATCAAACACTAACATTTTTCAATTTGTAAAAATAAATCTTAATTATGATTAAAGTTTGGTTTAAAGAAAAAGAATGGAGAGGCTTTAAAGAAAATGAAGGGTGAAAAAGCTGTTGGACCTAATGATATTCCAATAGAGATATGGAAATGCTTAGGAGATAAAAGAATTTCTTGGCTTACCAAACTTTTTAATACTATTTTGAAGACTTAAAAGATGTCAAATGAGTGGAGAATGAGTGTGTTAATTCCTATTTTTAAGAATAAAGGTGATGCACAAGATTGTGAGAATTATAGAGGAATTAAGTTAATGTGTCATATTTCAAAACTATGGGAGCGAGTTATGGAGCGTAGGCTGCGGCGTGATACTAATGTTTCTCAAAATCAATTTGGATTCATGCTGAGTAGATCTACTATGGAAGCCATACATTTATTAAGAGGTTTTATGGAGAAATATAGAGAGAATAAGGAGGATCTACATATGATATTTATTGATTTAGAAAAAGCATATGATAAAGTTCCAAGAGAAGTGCTATGGAGAATTCTTGAAAACAAATGAGTTAATAACGCTTATATTCATATCATTAAAGATATGTATGCACGAGCTATTACTTGTGTTCAAACACAGGGTGGTTTGACCAAGTATTTCCCTATTTCGGTTGGATTACATCAAGGATCAGCCTTAAGCCCATATCTTTTTGCTTTAGTCATGGATGTTCTCACTAGACATTTGTAAGAGGATGTACCTTGGTGTATGCTTTTTGCTGATGGTATTCTTCTTGTTGATAAGACTAGAGGGGGAGTTGAAGGTAAACCTGAATTATGGAGGTCAACCTTAGAATCTAAAGGTTTTCGCTTGAGTAGATCTAAAACGGAATATATCGAGTGTAAGTTTAGTAGTAATAGACCTAGTGCGAAGATTATGACTTTGGGCGATCAAGTCATTAATAAGAGTACACGTTTTAGATATCTTGGATCTATTGTTCAGAGTGATGGTGGAATAGATGGGGATATTATCAATAGAATTCAAGTTGGATGGTTGAAGTGGAGGAATGTATCGGGCTTATTGTGTGATAGAAAAGTCCCCCTCAAATTTAAGGGAAAATTCTATAAGATGATGGTGAGACCTGCAATGCTTTATGGTGCCGAATGTTGGCCATTAAAAGAGGAGCATAATACTAAGTTAAGTGTTGCAGAGATGAGGATGCTCAGGTGGATGAGTGGCTTTACCCTTAGAGATAGGATACGAAATGAGCATATACGTGAAAAGGTTGGAGTAGCTCCAATGGAAGATAAGATTAGAGAGAGTCGCCTTAGATGGTTTTATCACATAAAACGGCAGCCTTCCAATGACCTGGTTAAGAAAGTAGATGTATTAGATTTGACTTATGTTAAGAAAGATAGAGGTAGACCTAAAAAGACTTGGATAGAAAATATTAGAAATGATCTTTTTTTATTAGATTTAAACAAGAATTTGACTTTTAACAAGACACAATGGAGAAAAAGGATTCATGTAGCCGACCCCAAGCAGTGGGATAAAGGCTTGATATTGTTGTTGCTGTTGTAACTGACATAACAACATATAAAAGAATGTATACAAAAATTAAGAAATTTCTTACAAGATGTTTCTTGAAAAAATTTTGATTTCCATCCATTGAGTCATACAAATAAATAATTTCCATTGTAGACCATTCTTCCAATGGAAGCCGAACAAACTGTGGCAGGACAATGCACCTTTAATGTCGACCTCATCATATTGGCTCACTTTTTTGCAGGAGAAGAGAGGACGAAAGAAGAGTTTAACTTATTGAAAAAGAAGGGCAGCTTCTCTGAATTCAAGGCCATCTACATAGTTTTAGGCACTTAGACTATGGAATTGACCAAGCAGGTAGACTATGGTGAAAGATATATGTACACAAATTAGTTTGTTTTAACTTGGCTTTCACTATGCATTCTTATATTTCGATTAGTGTTTGTATTGCATCTAAAACAAATATTTAAAGAGAATGAAGAGTATTTTTCATTTTTATTTTCCTTTTAACTAATAATAAAGTCAGCCTCCTCAATGATATTATTAAACTCTTAGGCTTCATTTGGGACAGCTTTCTTACTGCTTCTTAAAGCGGCTTTTTAGTACAAAAATTTTAATTTTGTACATAAAAGCAGCTTTAAGAATCAAGAAAAAAGCCGTCCCAAACGAAGCCTTAGATATCTACCTACCATATGTTTATTTTTTCCACAAAACAACAGACTTGTTTAAAGATGATGTTCTCCACTACTTTATGCAGCTAATAAAATGATGCATTGAAACAAAGCTGATGAAAATTTGACTTCTGCTTACAACTGATTTGATATGTTCTAGAATTAGAAAAAGGTTATCAAGAGTCAAGAAATCATACTAAAAATTAAAAAAAAAAATTGCGAAATGAGTTTTCTTAGCAGAAAGACATCGTTGAAACTGAATAGCCAAAGTAAACTCATCTGATATATCAATCCTTATAATTATATGCATCATAGAGCCTGAAAGAGACTGAAATCAACTACTGATTTTATAGAGAAGAGCATCTTGCTTATTAATTATGCTAGCCTTTAAGAATAACTTAGCATTAATCTACATTGTTAATTCATCCGGAAGGGTGGGAACATGCTCTCCTAATACCTTAAAACCAACATCAGGAAAGCATTCATGGCCAGCGAGCAACCCCACATTACCAGAAGCATCCACCTTGATTGGATACTTAATAAGGTGTCCTTGTAATGGCATCATTTGCTTCTTATTATATAGTATCCAGTTTTCATCAGCTATCTTATTCACTGTGTGTACACAAACCAAACTCTGGGGATCTTCAAAGCAAGGTTGGAGCATACCGAGATGCTCAGCCCAAAGAGACATTCTGTACCCATATACCTGCAATACAAAGCAATACAACTCGTTCTCAACAATGAGCATTACTTTTCTCTTTGATCAAGAAGTAATCAGCCAGAACAAGTCGAACAAGAGCAGCAATTTCTAGTTGATAGAGAATCAGGAAACAATTTAGAATGAAAATTTAGATCAGAAATACCTCTACTAAAGAATGGGTATTAGCAATTTCTGAAATGTGATTAATAATGGAGAATTAATGTTGATTATTGATGCTGATTAAATAAAATTGAAAACTTTCTGCTCCTTTTAAGATTGCAATTTACTCAAATTTTCTTTTCAGAACACCGAAGACCTTTTCTATCTCCAAGTTTTAGAATATTAAAAAGTCTAAATTTATTAATTAAAAATGCGTTACTAGTGCACGGAACTATCACAAATAAAAGTTCCGGAAAGGAGTTCATATACTCAACCTCATTCATGCAGTAAGGAGAGGCTACTTTCATGACTTCACAACTGACCGCCATGTTCCAGTGGCGCCAACGAATGAATATAAAGATAATACCATTTTAAATAAGTAGCTGCTGGCATAAGCCTGAAACTTGATAGCCATTGATTTATGAACCTCAAAATAAGCCTTCAAAGCAAAAGCAAAAACAGCATGCAACACTATGGCATACGTGGTATTTGTTCGGCCTAAATTCAGGGCATTGTCAAGCACTCATTCAATGATAATTGTAAAAGAGAGATTCGAGTAGATGCCAATTTGATGAATACTTTGTCAATCTTTTGAATGACTATAATTTTCTTGATTTCACTTTAAATACGAGTGCACTGAAGAAAGTAGTACTTTTTAGAGAAGAAACAAATAAATAATGATCAATTACTGTAGTGTTACTAGGGAGAAAAGAGATTAGTGGGGGTCCAAAGGACTAGATAGACAAAGAGAACCGTAGTGAAAGAAAGGAGAGAAAAATGGGCAGGGAATCTTTCAAAGTAATTTATTCATAATTTATAAATTATCTAAAAAACAACCATTCAACCCCTATTTTGCTATGTTGCACCATCCATAACCCCAAAAAATTTTTGAAGTGCTGATAGCAAGAGAGAAAGAGAGGAGAGAGAGAGAGAGAAAGCTTAATAACCCCATGTGATTGTTTATCATACTTAATTTTTTTTTACAACTCACCGTCAAGGCTTTTTTGTGGCTATGAATGGCATATTGTAGCATTACTTTTATATAAATAGGGTTACAAGATAAGTTCAAATTAAATTTAAATTTTAAATCTAGATAAATACAAAAGTTTTATCATCTAATCCAAAATAAAACTCTTAAAAATTAAAAAAATAAGAAATGAAAGAAATATTAAATAAATTCAAAATGTAGAATGTTTTAGTAAAAATCTTATTGTGCTGCATCAATAGTGCTTTGTATGATTGCTTGTAATATTTCTTTTCGTACTAATCGTCATGATTCTTAGATGATCGCATTAAAGATCTTAAGCCCAACCTTGTTTTCCTACAAACGGTGTGAACATTTCTATTGCAGTATAACAACGAAATTTGAAGAGAATGATGGCTAACCGACCTGTCCTCGAGGATGTCGCTGCTTTTGTGCCCAAGTATGATGCGGTTGATATGCACCCATGGCTATCTCAGTATCTCTTGACCCATCTAAAGATCTTTGGTTTATATTGGCAGATCCCAAAATCACATACTCATCATCTACTATCAACCCTTTTGCATGAACATAAATCATAAATCTCTGGAATTCTTCAAACGAAGTCTGGAAGCATAGACAGCGGTTCAAACTTGGGAAAATATTCAGTTTAAATAAGCATAAAAGTTTCTTATAGAATGAAATCAGAATTTCTTATATCACAACATAATACATCAAACTAAATGGCAGCCTAATTTTGGATGGTATCTCATTAGGGAAGATCCGTGAAACAGACCAAAATTAGGAGTAAACGTTAAGAAATTGGTAATCAAATTCCCTCCTAATCCTTAGAATTTCTAGATAAGTTTGAATATGAAATTTTCTTCAAATTTGGTTGCTTCTACCAAATCTGTTTTCAGATTTTTCAACTATAATAGTTACCAGATCTTCTTGTTCTTGACTACCTATTACCCTATTTCTGTAAAATTTTGCATGCATATCAGATTAGCATCTTCTTTGTCTTCTTCCGTGATCTTGTGTTTCCAGCAAAAGTGAAGCTTTACTGACCTGCATTCCTCATTGGAGGCTAGAGGTTCACGACAGAAAGAACGTCTTTAAACAAGCCTTCATTCAAGCAGTTGGTCGCTGATCTATTATCTGCCGTGCGCTGCCCGCGCGGTTGTGGCTAATGCGGCCGGCGGTTTAGCCAATCGTCGGAGATTGGCTAACCGTCAGCGGTTAATTTTTTTTTTTTCATTCAGAAGTAATATATATATATATATATATATATATATATATATATATATATATTTCCCTCCAACTTCCCCAACTCCCTCTCACACCTATAAATACCCCCCAAGAGGTATGAAACTCTTACACCTCTTCCTTCTTTTTCTCTCCCTCACGCTGAGGCATTCCCCTAGTCCTGTTCAGGTTTAGGGCCCCTCACTAAGCAGGAGTCTCCTCCTCCTTCTCCCTCACGCTGAGAAATTCTCCTAGTCCTATTCAGGTCTAGGGCCCCTCACTGAGTAGGAGTATTCTCCTCCTTCTTCTCTCTCTCATGTTGAGGAATTCCCATAGTCCTATTCAGGTCTAGGTCCCCTCACTGAGTAGGAGTCTTCTCCTTCGAGAGAGATCCTGTAGAGGTCCGACGTTAGTCGGTGGAAGTCTGGCAATGGACGAAAATCCGACGTCGGGAAGAAGTCCGGTGATAGGTGAAAATTTTGCATCGGGTAGAAGCCTGACGAAAGTCCGACGACGGGTGAAAAATTGGCGTCGAGTAGAAGTCCGACGAGAGTCCGGTGACAAGTAATAATCCGACGGCGGGTAGAAATTCAACGTCGGGTAGAAGCCCAACGAAAGTTTAGCGACGGGCAGAAGTCCGTCGACATGTGGAAATTTGGCGTCGGGTAGAAGTCTGACAAGAGTCCCGCAACGGGCAGAAGTACGGCGAAGCGAGCAAGTTTAGTGTCGGGTAGATGTCCGACAAAAGTCCCGCGATTGGTAGAAGTCTAGCAACTGGAGGAAGTTCAGCGTCGGGTAGAAGTCCGACAAAAGTCCCACGACGGGCAGAAGTCCAGCAACGGGAGGAAGCTCGGCATCGGGTAGAAGTCTGACGAAATTCCTGCAATGGACAGAAGTCTAGCAACGGGAGGAAGTTCAGCGTCAAGTAGAATTCCGATGAAAGTCCCGCAATGGGCAGAAGTCCAGCGACGGGAGGACATTCAGCGTCGGGTAGAAGTCCGAAGAAAGTTCGATGATGGGCAGAAGTCCAGCGACGGTAGGAAGTTCAGCGTCGGGTAGAAGTCCGACAAAAGTCCCGTGACGGGCAGAAGTCCAACAACGGGAGGAAGCTCGGCGTCGGGTAGAAGTCCAACGAAAGTCCCGTGATGGGCAGAAGTCCAGTAACGGGAGTAAGTTCAGCGTCGGGTAGAATTCTGACGAAAGTCTCATAATGGGCAGAAGTCCAGCGACGGGAGGACGTTCGTCATCAGGTAGAAGTCTAACAAAAGTCCCGCGACAATCAGAAGTTCAGTGTCAAAGGCTTCTTGATGACGTTAACCTATATGAAAGAGGTTGAGAGAATTCACCAAGGATGTGTGACCTATTCAAGGTTGTATGTCAGAGCACTGCCGATGACGTTAACCTATATGGAAAAGGTCGAGAGAATCCACCAAGGATGTGTGACCTATTCAAGGTTGTATGTCAGAGCCTTGCTCGATGACGTTAACCTATATGAAAGAGGTCGAGAGAATCCACTAAGGATGTATGATCTATCCGAGATTGTACGTCAGAGCACTGCTCGATAATGTTAACCTATATAGAAAAGGTCGAGAGAATCCACCAAGGATGTGTGGCCTATCCGAGATTGTACGTCAGAGCACTGCTCGATGATGTTAACCTATATAGAAAAGGTCGAGAGAATCCACCAAGGATGTGTGACCTATCCGAGGTTGTATGTCATAGCCCTGCTCGATGACATTAACCTATATGGAATAGGTCGGATCAACCCCCTGGGATCGATCATCCAGTGATTGAGACAAAATAAAGATTGCATATTTCTCGAATCATGAATTAAGAGATTATATTTATCAGTAGTTTTTTATTGTCATTTTTTATCCTTTTTAAAGAATGAGACAATATCAAAACGGAGATATCAATACATTACAATATTATGTAAAACAATACAATAAGTCTCTAGTATGATTTAAGGATATAAGAGTTACACTATACTCAACACATAAGAGATACGTACGGGGACAACACAATATTTAACTTGGAAGAAAATATTAAGGATATCAAAGTGACACCCTTTTTAACATAGAAGAGATACACGATGACAGGACAAGTAATAGTACTAACATAAAGGCCCAAATTACATGATTATTTAATCTCACCAACCATTTAAAAACTATTCAATAGTTTTCTTTTTTGTTGTTGATTTTGCCCCCCAGTGAAATGAGCCTCATCTCGAGCAAGTGAATCTTAAATGAATTGTCGAAGGTAGCCTTGTCGGATAAGTCTCTCAATTTCATTTTTTAGCGGCTTATAGGCTTCAGTGGTGTGCCCACGACTACGGTGAAAAAGATAGTATTGATCATGATTCCCTGTATTCGGCTTCAAAGGATTAAGCCACTTAATATTTTCTTGATCTCGAATAGTCATCAACACATTTGTTTGAGGGGCATTGAGAGGTGTATACTCTTCTTCTTGTCAAAACTTGTGATGTGGCAATGGGGGTCTAAGAGGCAGGCTATTCTTCCCTTATTCCTTTTGCTGCGAGAATGGATTATCCATTGTATGAGCATTTTTGCACTTTTCAGAGAGTTACTCAAATTGCTTCACGTGAGCATTGATAGCTTCATCTGTTGATATTTGCGTCTCCACATGGTGGATCAGGTCGGCATACGAATGAACTGTGTCTCGCATAAGCGATGAATAAAAAGGCCTAGGGCGGAGGCCTCCAAGAAAAACTCCTCTCGACAGTTCAGGATCTACTACTGAAATTTGCCGAGCCTCGGTGAAAAATCGTTGGAAATACTCCCTAAGTGATTCTCTTTCATTCTGGCGAATCCCAGAGAGGTGAGAATAATCCTTAATAATTCTCCGATTGGCGATAAATTGTTCGACGAATACTTTGGCCAATTTAACGAACATTGGAATGGTTTCGGTTGGAAGCGAATAGAACCACGTTTGAGCTTGCCCTTTGAGTGGCAAAAAAAACCTGGTAGAAGAGTGCATCTGAGGCTCACTGGATATGCATAATTATTTTATAGTGATTGATATGCTCGTACGGGTCAGATGTCCCGTCGTAAGAATCGATGTTCGGTACTTTGAATCCTGCCGAAATAGAGTGTTGAAAGATGGCTTCAGCCAAGGGTGATGACTCCTGGAAGTCCCACTGACGAAGAGATTGTCTTACACCTCCCACGGAGAACTCTTCTTGAACCAATGTTTGCAGTTCATGCCGTAGAGTGTTGCGAGGGAGTTCAGCAATGTGCGGTCGGGCTAAATCCTCGGGGACGTCCGGAGGAATGCGAGGTTGTTGACCTGCGCGTGAAGGATGGGTAGAGCTTGATGTGTCAACAAGTTCATTGTCTTAACGTGTCGGAGGATGCATCCTTGGCGGAGGAAGAGGAATCTTGGCATGAAGATGTTCTGGTGAAACCTCTCTGACCCGTGGTGGATCTCGAGGGAGAAGAATCTCCTCCTGGGGTGCTAGGGTCGGTTGTCGAGTCTCTCGTAGGAGTTGAAGGATCTCATTCTGATATTCCTCCAATTTTTTGAATGCGATCTTCTAGGGATGGTCCTGATGTCTCTTCTCTGGCAGGGTCTCGCCCATCAGGGTGAAAAGAGACAGATGCCTGGCATCCCTGGTTCATCGAATGATTTCTGAATTGGTGTGAGTTGGAGCGGGAGGCTCCCAAGATGCGATTGCAACGCCTGTTGGCCATCGAAGTGGTGCTTAGGATAGTGGGATTGAGTTTTTCACAGACGGCGTCAAACTGTTGCGGGCTAGAATATACGTGGCGATAGAGTTGTAGTCTTACGTCTTAGCATTACACAGATATCTAGCTCACACACACATGACACAAAATTTTTTACATGGAAAACTTTGGAATGGGGAAAAACCACGAGGCCTAACCCAGTTGAAAATGATTCCACTAAAACTTGAGTAGGTTACAGTGGGCTGACTCTCCTTCGAGAGCGATCATATTACAAATGTCAACTGTGTGGTTGAAATTTAGAAGTCCAGCATTACTTGAAAATTCGGGCGTCATGTTGTGGTTCGACAGAAGTCCGAGCTCAGGTGGTAGTCGAGCAGAAGTCCGGGCCTCAGGTGGTGGTCCAACAGAAATCGGGGCCTCAAATGGTGGTCTGGCAGAAGTCCGGGCCTCAGGTGGTGGTCCGGCGGAGCTCAGGGCGTCAAGCGGTGGTCCTGCGGAGCTTAGGACGTTAGGTGGTGGTCCGGAGGAGCTCAGGGCCTCAAGTGGTGGTCCGGCAGAACAACAGCGTCAGGTGGTGGTTCGACGAAACTCAGGCGATGGTCGAGGAGCAAGGAGGCAAGAGAGATCTCCGATCTCTCTCTTGAATCCTTTAGCTTAGGGGGTCCTTTTTCAAGAGGAGAGGGGGCTCTATTTAAAGATTTCTAAGAGTGGCATGGCCTGTAAATAGGAGGAAGATCAAGGGTAATTAGGGAGTGTTTTGAATGGACAGCTGATGTTGAATCCTTGATCGTGGACCATTTGTTGGACATTTGAATGTCTTAGTGATATCAGAATTTTGCGATCTTTGGCTCGTTGATTCGTCTCGTCGAGCCTCTCGATTCGACTATAAGCACGTCATGTTTGGAAACCGTTTGGTAATCCAAATTGTGGTTTGTACCTTCCAACAACACTTCAGACCCTTGATTTGGACCCATTTGGACTCGGATTGAGTTGAATTTGGTGTCGTTGGGTTCGTATTTTCGAGACGTTCAGTTTGACTATAAGTTTGCTGAAATCGGAGTTCGGATGGTCCTAATTTTAATTTTGAAAGTTTCCAACTTGATTTTGCCTCGAGATTTGTGCTAGATCAAGATAATTTTTTGAGGATGTATCATATATATTATGTTATATTATATTATATTATAATATATATATATATGTATATATATATATATATATATATATATATATATATATATATATATATATATTATATTTGTATTAAAATTAAATTAAATTAAAATGTATAAAAAAAAGAAAAGAAGAGAGAGATAGAGAGAATTGAGAGGATTTTCAAACAGGTATTTCAACATCAAAAGATTTGAAGGAAGTCCCGGGGTTGATACGGTCCCCCGAAGCCCTTGGCCGTCGATCTGATCCGGTCGAGGGATCGAAGACACTAATGGGATCGATTCGCTCTCCCAATCTCCTAGCCGTCGATTTATTCCGGCCGAGTTGAGTCAAAAGGGCAGGTACCCTCCCTTACCTCCCGACGTCAGGGAGGGGATGCCGAGAGGCTGCCGAAATTTCTTTGAAAATGCTAGACTTAGACAAATTGGAGAACATTCAATTGAACAACTTAATTCAATTAACCTGAAACTTTGCAATCAAATTTAATTGAGCAGTTAACAGAAGCCTAATGAGTAAATCATTTAAACTTAATAACTTCTAAAGATATCAAGAGCTAACACGATCCATAACTTGAAGTGACTCAAATGCATAATGAAGGCTTAAAATACATGAAAAATGATTCAATAGCACTTCACCATACTTAACATCACTCAATATATATAAATCTCAAATAAAATATAGTGTAGTCTAGTTACATAAAATCTAGAGCCCGACATGATGGTGAATATTATGAATACGAAACTCCACATTAGCATTATCTTGCTTTAAGCAATTTTGTTATGACAAAATGGGTATCTTAGCTTTCACAAAGCATTTTCATGATAATTGTGATAGTACCTCCAAAATTATTTAGGAATCTTTGAAAGATACATGAGATCTCAATCGTTAAGTTGGTAAGGACATTGGTGTGTATAATCTTCTCATGTAATATATTTTGAGACTTATGTTTTGATATAAAAATAAAGGGGTATAATTGTGATGGCATAAGTGTCGACGATATCATAAATTTAAAGTCAAGGGAACCATAACATCCGTCGGAAGCTCATTGTAGATGTTTATATTAGTTACAATGAATAGAAGTTAAAACTACCAATTTGATTGGGATATCAAATTTGTTCATTCATGAGATATATCCATATGAAACATTGTAGATACATCATTATTGAAATTTGCTCCTGAAGAATCTCTAAAGGAATCTTTTTAGGTCTAAGATGAATATAGTGAATTTTACTAATGAAATTGGCAATCTCATGTATTTTGGCAATGATGATCTTTGTAAGGTTTGGGAATGACTACATTGTAGGCTATCCATGGTAGAAGGCCTCTTCATTACTATTTGTTATATTCGTCACCAAATGAAATTCTCAACACTCTCTTATTGCAAAGTGATATCACCAAATAGCAATTAAGCAAAATTTAGACTATGCAAAATAAGATGAAACAACAGAATAATTGGCATCGTCATAAAATAGAGTTTAAGGTCAAAGATATGCTTTGGCAACATGAAAGATGTGTCAAAATATTCAAATAGTCCTGAATTAAACTTATTCGACTTTGTATATCCCTTCTCTTTAAGGAATTTTGAGTCTTCATCAGTAATTCAAAGGATTTTCATTTAATTTTGGGACTGTGAAAGTAAGTTTTCACCTATCACTTGGAGCTATATTAGACCCTATATATGCTCAACTCTTTGCACCAAGGCTTCTAAAGGCCAAATTTACAAACGCTACCGGATCTGTAACATGTGTACAAGCGGACAGAAGGCATTCGTAGGCCCTTAAATGAAATCTCGAGTATTTTTCTAAATAAAATCACTTACGTAAATGGATCATATTTAAATACTTTAAAATGCCCCTTATGTATTAAATATGATCCCTTAAACTGAAACGCAAAACCCCTGCATGTGTTTCGATAAACGTGTTAAAATTACAAACACAAAAGTCTGAGAATACTGCGCAGGGTCAAATGCTCATTAATATAATATTCTATGTTTAAACTAAATACAAACCCTGCATGTGCTCCGACAAATGTGTTAAAGCTACAAACATTAATGTCCGAGAATGCTGCGCAGGGTCAAATGCTATAGCCTGCATGTGCTCTGATCATTGTATATGAGTCCCAAAACCAACGGTCCGAGAATGCTGCGCGGGTCAAATATTCAAGTTTCATCCTCCTCCTTGAAAGGACTGGAGTCGACATGACTTGAAGTACAAAGTGCCTCCCAAATTCCTACAAAACTTCAAATGACTTTAAACTCCACCCCGATGATGGCCGTGTTAACAGAAAATATCAACCGGAGGGATTCAAATCTCAAATCAAATAAAAGTCTAAATCCCTGAAATAAAACATATCATCTTAAAAACCTTAAAGCTAAAAAACATCCACCTCGCGCAACCGTTTGTCGGGGGTGATAAATTTGAAATTAACCTCAGCTCACAAAGAGCGAATGCATGTCGGGTGTATCACTAAGATTAATCCTTAAATAATCTCTTGCCAGCAGGGACATGGCACATGCCCTCTGATCGGGTGGTTTTGCCGCAAAATGACACCATTATATTACGATCACGGCCAAAGCCCGTATGTTTCCTAAAGGCTTCAAACCCTTGAGTAATAAATCATAGGGTATATTCGATAGGCATAAAGCTCTTTGTCAGCTAAGGTGGATTCAGATCTATCCCTTAGACAAATATCAACCCAGGTCTACAAAGTATTCTTGGACGAAGCAACCCATGGCTGTCGATAAGGTGCCTTCTGTCAGGTTGGGTCGACTAACTCCTCTGACTAAGTAGAACAGGGATCATGATAGCCCGGGATGACAAAACCTTGGGATCTTGATCGGGCTCTTCTTCATTCTCCCCACCACCCGTTTTAAGTTCATGATGATAAAATCAAAATTATAAAATCCAATTCAAACCCTAAAACTGTTCCTATTATACACTGGATTTATAACATATGTGACATATTTAACGACTAGCCTTAATCGAAAGTTCTCTCTTGTTTTCAGGAGGGGTAATTAACTATAGGGGCTAGCACCTATAGGAAACCAAAACTCAGATCAAAAAGTCTTCACAAAATGAGGGCGAAATCTCTGGGTTGTGTCTTATCTAAAACCCAATCTGTCTTCTGAAAATTCATCAGGAACCTAAATCTTGTTAACACTCTCCACCGTCATCACAAACAAATAAGAAAAGAGACCAATGGTGTGGAGAAGCTGGGGTGCATCGATGGAATTTTCGAAGCCCACATATACTTTTTTAACTAGTTCTCTTATTGTTGGAACTAGTGGTTTCTCGCTCATATGCTTCTTCTTCATACCTCATCTTCACAAGTATATTCTTAATTTTTAAGTATATTATTATATCACTTCATTATTTTATCTCGGGCTCTTTCTTGGGCTTTTGAATAGCTAAAAATCACTATTATTGATTGTATCACTATATTTGCTTGAAAACAATTATATGAAGTGTTTTAAGTTTGTTAATTAAATGACTATAGTATAGATGTATGTATGTGTATGTGTGTGTATATATAGAGAGAGTGTGAGAGAAAGAAGAAACTTAAGCACAAGATGTATTTCCCTTTCTTAATGTATAGAGCATTCTCACTATGGATAACAAAGAAACTTATCAATATTTTAGTAAATTCTAGAAATGTAAAAGGTGTAGAAACATGAAGAATCAATCAAATTCAAATTTATTGCAGCAATACATATTATATGCATTTTTTAACAAAGGTTACCCTGATGAAGAATGCATTGTGCTCTTCTATATCAGACAATTAATGATACTTACAAAGATGTTTTAAGTTAGAGCTGCTAACAACAATAAAGTATGTAAATAATAACTTACTGCTGCATCAGCTTTATTTTTTGCCGAATGTTGGCTCATTGCCTTTGGTCGTTGATTTGGTATTTTTTCTCGTTTTCCAAGGCAATAGAAGTTTAAATAATCTTGTGGATGTGCCTTCTCCAGCTTCATGAATTTGAGCTCCTGCCCAACAATGTTGTACATCATCTTCATTGTTTGGCCCTGGAATGTGAACATGCTGGCAATTAATCAGCTATTACACACTTTAAAAAAAATGAAAAGCATTAGCTTTCACAGTTACCATGTAGAGAAAGCTTCCTACACAATTTCTATGAAGGAATTTTTAATGTTATTTTCTAACATCAATAAGCGCAAGTCCTGCTGTGCTTTCCGATGAAAAATATAGGAAATCAGAGGCCTCCATAAGTAACAATGGTTACCTAGATATTACGTCAAAGCACACAATGCAATCAATTTCAAACCAAATTAAGTGCAAATCATGTAAGATGCAGCCAAAAACATAACAGTTACATATCACAAAATTTTCTTCCACAGGTGTAACGTCTAGCCACTTGGCATTCCAAGAGCAAAGAGACATACATAGTGGAGGAGGAAGTTGATGTCAATCTGCACCTAAGAAATAGAAGAAAAAAATGGAACAACTTTCTTTAAAATACTTCACGTACTTAATGATAATTTCAGGTCAAACTTTATCGGTGCAAGTAAAGAAAGAGCTTTTGATGACAGGTAGTGCTTCATTTATACGCAAACACAGAATGATAAACTTGGTGGTTCATAACTATCTTTATCCATCAGGGCTTAGAAAGACATTTACATCCACAAATGCCCAATATATATAGATTGAATTAGTAACTGAAATGTTCACTATATATTTGGAGTTATCTTAGAGTCCACGTAATATGAAACCCAGGAGTATATCTATAGCGGTAAATTTATGATACGGTCATCTGCTTCATCCAAACAGCACCTGATTATCTGACCGGGAGCATGGGTTCAAACCAGGGTAACGCTTGGGTATAGAAGACCGTCAACACCTTGCTGGATAAGCCTTGGGTCTTTTCTTTAGAAATATTTCTATCATGTGGGTCCTACCAACATCTTCATTGGATTTTGGAGGTCAAAAGACCCAACCATTCGGCTGATAGTCTATGAAGTTCAAGTATTTTTAGAGGGCTGTAGGGTTGCCGTCTCGGTGTCTCAAACTACAGGATCCTCAGATACTCTAGGACGCTTTAGAAAAACATGCCAAATATGCCACGTGATGATCAAATAAAATTTCAAAATACTAGTCGGGTAATGAAGACGATGCATGCATTATATTCAAAATTTTCAAAATTATAGTTGAAAATTTCAAATAGTGATAAATTAGATTTGTAGTTTATGGTAAATCAATGGTTTGAAATGAATTTGACCATATATTATTTTATGTATTCTTGCTATGTCCATATTAGACATGCTTATCTATGAGCTTCATGAAATTTTTAACTGCATTTGCATATGTCCACAAGCATAAACATAGGTTGCATTTTTAAGTTCATAAATATTAGGAACAGATGTGCATATGAACATATCTCACTTTACACACATGGTAAATAAAAAATGACCTCATTTTTGTTGCACTCAAGCTCAACCTTTACATTCATACCTTGGTTAGCTCCAAGTCTTTCTAGTTCGATCATCAAAGCACCAAACACAACCGACGATTTGAATTTGTATCACCCAATTAACGCCACATCCTAGTCCAACATATACACACACACTCACTTGTAGAGTCAACCCCAAACTAGGTTCAACATACACAAGTCACTTTATTCTGCTCACATTGAGCCAATTATTTGTGATCACTACTCAATTGCACGTGTATCATTACATTCACAATTTTCCATTTGATCGTGCATGTCAAACCACAATCAAGATCTTATTTGATAACGTGCGTCTCACTGTGATTTCGATCTATGTTCAATCATGCATGCCTTGCCACTATTGCGATCTTCATCTTATCATTCGAACATGACATGACTGTGTCCACATGTTATGATTCACTAAGTTTAGATCAACCGATCAAATTTGACTTAAACTCAATCGAGCGAATTTAAACATGGATATTTTGGAAGATTTTGAAAGCATTTAATAATTAATGAAGTTAATGAATTTAAACATTAGGATCGATCTGATTGATTAAATTCTATTTAATTGTGGATCTGTCCCGAGTTAGCTTAAATGTTTGATTCAATCAACCAATTACATTCCACTATAAATCATGAAAGTGGATGATATTTAAAATTCAAACAATAATAGATTTAATCTGAAATATATTATTTGAATTTAAAAACTAAGAGGCTCGTTCAATGGAAATTTAACTTTTCTTGAATTAGCTGTGAAGAAAACAAATGGCAGATAGGAAAGAGGTAAAGAACAAGAAAAGACAAGAGAAGAGGAAGATACAAATTGTTATTCCAAAACCATCTGCAGTACATGCCGCTGCCTTCTATATTTATAGGGGTATAGCTTACAATATGTATGAGCCAATAAGAGACATCCATGTTATAGATATATTAACAAAAATATATATTATTTATTTGTATGCTCTAATACGCCCCTGCAAACTGATGGTTGCTGAATAACAGCCAATTTGGATCTCAGCTGGAAGAACCTTGGAGTAGATAGCGATTTGGTGAATATGTCTGCCACTTGATCGACAGTGTTAATCCGGGGAAGACGAATGTTATTATTTTGAATATGATCTCTGATGAATTTTTGATCTATTTCAATGTATTTTGTACGAGCATGAAACACTGAGTTGTTAGCCAGTGTTATTGCCGAGGTGTTGTCACAATGCATATCTGTAGGATTAGCTTGTGGTATGCTGAAATCTTGTAGGAGGCGGCGAAGCCAGATGACATCAGATGTCAGTGCCGCCAATGCTCTGTATTCTGTTCGGTTGAGGATCTGGCCACCGTGTGCTAGTTTTTAACTGTCCATGAGATGATGGAATCGCCCAGAAATGAACAATAGCCCGAGGTAGATCTTCGAGACACTGGATCGCCGGCCCAATCAACATCTGAAAAAGATGTGAGAACAAGGTTAGATTTAGTAATAGGTATACCGTATGTGAGTGTACCTTTAAGATATCGTAGAAGATGATTGAGAAGGAAGATGTGATCGGAATTGGGTATAGCCCATTAGTACACGGGCCTTGTAGCAGAATTTGCTGCATCTTCAGATCCTTAAAAATAAAACCCGATGAATCAAAGATGATAGAAATATCATTATCTTTAGTATGTTTAGAAATAGAGAGCAAATTATAATGTAACGAAGGCGTATGAAAAATTTTCGATAATGTGAGCTTACGAGACGAGGTCGATAGCAAATCGGCCCCCGAGTTGGCAATATTAAGGGATCGTCCGTCTCCAATGACGATGTCGTCAGAGCCTTGAAAGGTGTGGAGATAGACATATTGTCGAGCGAATTGGTGAGATGAGATGTCGCTGCCGAGCCAAGATACCAGTTCGTAGAGACAGTATCAGAAGCCGCAGCAAGAGCTTTATTCAATAGAGTTGAAGAAGACGGAACATACTGCGGATTCAGACGATGCCAGCAGGTAGATGCTGAGTGCCCTTTCTTGAAACACATTTGACAAATTATGGATGAAGCACCTGGTTGTCGGGTAGAGTTATTGGAGGTGTAAGCAGGTTTACCTCTGTCGCGACGACCACTACCGCAGGAAGCGTACAAAGCGGTAGTAGAGACTGTTACAGAGGAATTGCGAGCAGCGTTCGAGGCAAGATTGATTTCTCACTGAGAAGAAGCGGATAGAGATGATCCAGACTGATCGGAGTAAGCATTGTGCGAATGGCCGTTTTGAAGGATTGGTAGGGACTGGGAAAGCCATTAAGGATGTATAGAATGATGTCTTTAGTATCAACCACCGATCCAGCCGCAGCAATTTGATCCACCAAGACCTTGATATCAAACAGATATTGCGTCATGGTGGAATTTTTGAGGGAGATATTGTGAAGGGCATTCTTGAGTTGAATGGCCTTAGATCTATTGGAGGATTGAAACCTAGTTTCAAGCGTGGACCAAATTGCAGCTGTGGATTCAAGATTAACAACATAAGGAAGTATGGAAGGGGATATAGTGGAACATAATGCAGCACCTAAGTTTTGATCGGTTAACAGCCACTGAGTGGAGGGGTTGGGAATGAGGGATCCATCTGACTATTGAACAGATCGGGCGAGAGTGAGAAAGGAAGAAGAATCAAGAAATTTGTCAAAGCCATTGGCACGAAAAACTTTCAGAATCTGAGATTGCCAAACAGAGTAATTTTATTGATTGAGTTGGATGGGGACGATGTTTTTGAGGTTTGAAACCACGAATTTCAGGGCTGCGGAAATGGCGAAGTCGTCAGAAGATGCCGATTCCATGTGGTCGCTGAGTTGAGAGGAGGCCGAGTTCGCCATGGACGGAGGGCGGTACAACCTACTCTAATACCATAAAGAAAACAAATGGAAGATAGGAGAGAGGTAAAGAACAAGAAAAGACAAGAGAAGAGGAAGATACAAATTGTTATTCCAAAACCATCTGCAGTACATGTCGCTGCCTTCTATATTTATAGAAGGAGTATAGCTTACAATATGTATGAGCCAATAAGAGACAGCCACGTTACAGATATATTAACAGAAATATATATTATTTATTTGTATGCTCTAATAAGCTGGCTAAATGAACTCCATCAAATCCGCTCCACACACTGCCCCACATTCCAAATCTTCAACACTCCAAGTCGTCCTAGCTTGAGAACTCCACACCACAATCGAGTAGGAAAACCCAGCATGCAGGATCCTCCATACCTTCTCAACTGGAATTGTCAACAACAATGCCTACCTAAGCCACACGACAGCCATGCCACACCACCATAAGCCAAAAAGCCTATATGTCCACCTCAAGCCTATCATCACCACCCTCTCAACAGTCTCCAATGCCTCTTGCCCACAAAGCCCTCTCATGAACAAAAATAGTCACCTCCTCCTACAATAATTGTCGAAGCCATCCATTACCTACTCCCTATCCAACTTGCCAGCCAACATTCACAATTATGTCCTAGCTACTACACCTCATAGGAGAGCAATGTCTACCTCATACATGGCCACCACAACAATTTAATACTCTAATAACCGTACCTCACAGACATAGCTTTCGTGCACCAAAACCTGTTGGAAAAACACCTACCCCAGATTACATGCCTAACTTTTGTGGCCACGTCTCCTTAGTCACACCAAATCAACCTACAGCCTTCGAAGTTTTGATAGCCATCTACAATGCCTAGTTTACATAGCTACAACCAAACCAAAATCCAAACCAACAGCAAAATGCCTTATAAGCTAAAAGCCTGCACTGAACATGGCATGCAATTCGTGTAGCCTACCCTAACCTCCTTACCGACAAAAATGCAGACGATCAAACCAGAACTCGCAACCATTATGCTTATAGATCAGTAGCTGAGCCAAAAAAAAAAAAATTTGAATGAGGGCATAGACTAACATATTTAAAATTACCCTTAATTTTTTTTCATCAAGACTTGAGACTGAGATCCAATCAAAGAAAAAAAAAATTGTTAAATTTTTAATATAAAAAGATAAAGTATATGCTGATAAAAAATTTATGATTAAGAGAGATATCTATAATTTCTTCTTTTTAGTCTTCATATTTTAAAACTGTTGACACTATGAATTATCATTCAGATTGATTTATAAGCAAATTTGTTTAGACTTTGTATGATTATCATTATAGATAATATCGTGTTTAATTGCTTCAAGTTTTCATTTATAAAAAATCTCTCCACATCTATTTTAAATAAAAAACTAGTTAAAAAATAATATTTTATAAGGCCAAAGAAACAAGCTGGAGTGTTTTCACATAACAAAATTTATCCTTATTAATCCCTTAGCAAGTGTAGAAATACAGTTGAAATTAAATCTAAACTAGTTTTTAGAGTTTTAAATAAAATTGTTCATTGTATAAATTCGTATTTAAATTAAACCAATAATTGATATTTAGAACAAATAAGTAAAAGTGTAGTTTAATTCCAAGCAGAATTGATTGATTTTTTTTCAATAATGTTTAAAACAATTAATTAGATTAAATTAAACTAATAAAAAATGTTTAAACAAATGCAACTGTAACTTAATTTCAAGTAACTTTACACTCTACCTCATGATGTACTTATTTTAACAGAATTTTAAGATAACATGCAGAAATTTCTTAATAAAAGAAATTATAAGAAAGCATATAAAATTAAAAAAAAATGACAAATTCTAGAATTGAGGAGGTGAAAACATACAAACTTTAAGTGGGTTAGGTCCTCATTTAGGTATTTTGGGGTAAGGGTAGTGGGGACACGTGCTCCCACTACCCACATTGTAGCTCCGCCCTTATCACCAATAACATTGTTTCATCTAGGGGTGAGAACAGGTGGAGTCGAGTCGAGCTCAAGTCACGACAAGATCGAGCTTGACTCATCACTAAAATTAACATCTTGAACTCGAGCTCTAGCTCGAGTCGAACCCAGGAAATGAGCTCTGACTCGGCTCAAGCATTCGGACTCAGGATCGAGAGTTCGACTTTATATATAGTCATCTACTTCGCCAAACGAACTCACAAACAGCGGTGGAGCCATGGAGATCGCAGATGGAGCGTGCTTCGCCAAAAAGACTGGATATCAGGGAAGAAGTTGTGTAGAGCCTTTTTTTTCGAAAAAGCTGACAAAGTATAGCATAATTAGTGTGATAGAGCTTTTTCTTTTAAAAAGCTACTATGTTGTACAAAACTTTTAAATACTACCATTAAATAACATTTTTAAATATTTATTGCACCTGAAAAAAATATTTTTTAATATTTAATTTATTTAAACTAGCTCACGAGCTGACGAGCCGAGTTTAATCAAACTCAAACTCGAGCTCGTTTAATATTCAAGATCAAATTTGAATTCGAGCTTGTGGCTCGATAAGCTCGACTAGCGAGATCGTTAGCAAGTCAAGTTTGAGCCGGCTCGGCTCATTTACACCACTAGTTTCATCAATTGATTATTGTTCGTAGCAAGCGATTTTATGCAAATTAGCTAATTATTTGCATGTGTATTTCTTCTTATATGCTCATTGATTTTAGCGCATGTATTTTTGTGTGCAAATATTGTATTCTACATTAGTCATTTGAATGTATTGTGTTTAACTCTCACCACACAATCTTCTGGCTGGTCTAATAGACTCTTTTATCGGGTGGGACATTCTAAGGTACCATTACCATTGTGAGCTTAGTTTCGGACCTAACATATATTGATCATGATGCCATATTACTTGCATATTATGATGCAATTGGATTTATGCTTGTTAAAATGAAAAAAAAATGAACAAAATATTGAGTTTGAGAGACCAATATGACAATTGCTACAATCATATTCTAGAACTCGCCTTCATTGATGCAACAACTCGAGGAAGATCCAGGAGGACGGTCACCACTCTATTATGCATGCACAACAGGAGTTGTCAGTTGAGTTTTATCCTAGTTTAGTGGGTCTATCAGTTGTGGGTGTGCCACTATTTGATGCTAATGATCAACCTCACGCAGCATTTAGATGGACACACCTTGATACAATCAACCATGGATATAATACTACTTGGTGCTAATGATCGGCCTCA
This sequence comes from Dendrobium chrysotoxum, assembly GCA_019925795.1. Taxonomy (NCBI): domain Eukaryota; kingdom Viridiplantae; phylum Streptophyta; class Magnoliopsida; order Asparagales; family Orchidaceae; genus Dendrobium; species Dendrobium chrysotoxum. Next base: position 27,482,325 of record CM034309.1, read on the forward strand.
CAATTATATGCACTCAAGCACCCTCATGTGGTTACCTGCAGGTGTGATACAACTTGACCTTAATGGTCGGCCTTGCAAGTATGTACCTTTACATAGTAAACCATTAGTCTTACACACTGCTGACACATAAGCATTTGAGCATGGAGAGGTTGGTCTCTCTCACACTCTAGAAATCCACACTAATAGCTTGAGAAACCCGTATTGCATATTACTGATGTATAGTTGTCTAAGGTCTAATTGATTAGATCTAGATATTTTCTATGATGCATATGATATGATGCCAGCAATGAAATCATACAGATATGTGATGTTCTGTGATGATATGTGATGCGATATTGTATTGATAATGATATTTACATGCCACTGACCTTTATTTTACAGGAGATGGTTTAGAATTGGTGCTTTCTTTTCTACTTATTTTAACAGTATTATTTTATGCTTTATTGCTTTCTATATATACATGCTTATGATATGATGTGACTTGGGTTATTCTGTGAATACACAAGATTATAGAACAATTTTTTACCCTTAAAATATGCAAGTTAAAACGAATATAAAATAAATCAACCTTGTTTATACTCCAATATAAACAATGATTCGATGTTTGGCCCACCATCCTAGGGTATCGGCATGTGGCCTTATTAGCAATAAGCCCTAGCTAATTTAGATATCATGGCATGATCCTTTAAGTATATATATATATCACATAACAAAAATAAAAGCAATGCACACACATCCTTCATACGCATTTTAACCATAGGATGTGTCTGCCTCCCTCATACCATCATGACCTAAGGCCTTACTTCTCACATATACGCTTGGATGGCATTTCTAAACTAGGCAATAAATAAGTCCAATTTTTCTTGATTACACAGGATCATATTTTAAGTCCATTTTTTATATTTACTCTATCACATGGAGGATGTATCTAGGCTTGCTTGATCCAACACGATCATGTTATAAGTCTCATTCTTTCCATTTTCACATCTTCACTTGAGGAAATTTTTAAGCTTTTTAATCCCACAATAAGGAGATTTTTGAGCTTCTTGATCGCATACGATCTAGTTGTAAGTCCAATCTTAGGTATGCTTTTCATGAAAAGGAGAAGGGCATATACTATCACACGTCCTATAAGGTTTTGTCTAAGCTTTTATCCTATATGGTAGTGGAGTGTAGTATCGTATATCAACCTAGAATTATGTCCACGTCATTAGTCTGTGAGGACTTCTTGGATCAAGTAACCTATGGTTGCTAACAAGGACCCTCAAATCGCACGACTAAGTTGACAAAGGATAATGACCAAAATGATGAACCATAGGACCTTGATCAAGGTCGTCATCCCACATGGTATTTTAGTTCTTTACTACATCCATTCATCTCTTTCGCAACTTCTTAGGTTGAGGAGTTTCCATTCCCTGGTAGCTTCTAATGGCTATAATTAAGTGTTATCCTGATGATTCGGATCTATCTTATGTTTTAGAATGCAAGTGCCATCACTTTTGGAGCCTATGATCTTAAGCTTCTCTGTTGAATGACTTTATACTAGGATTATATTTTATTACAAAAAAATGAGCCCTCATTGGAAAGATGCCTTCTCAACTATGATTTAGGATTCCCTTATTATATTTATGTGATTGACCCTACAAACACCTCATTACTTTTCACATAATATGACTACACCCCTACATAATGCACCCTGAGTCTTAGATTCCCATTGGCCTATATAACCTTACTATATGTTTGAGCCTTATTATACTTCTCCTTTAATATTGAAAGAGACCACTACGTCGCCTTTGGTGAATACACATGCACTTAAACACAAGTATGGACTCCTTAACCAAGGTATTCTAAGTAGGGGTGTCAAAATGGTTATTCAGGTCAGGTTTGGGTCGGGTACAGGTCAAACCAGAAACTAACCTGCCCTCGATTGCTCTAAACCGAACCCAATCCGATTACACAAACTGGTCAAAAATATGAACATGTACCCGACCCATCCCAAATCCGTGTCAACCTGACCTGAAATGTGGACAGGGCGAGCGCAAAGCAGGCCATGTCGAGTGCAGAGCATGTGTCAAGCTCGGGTGCAGACACGACTGGTAGGATGCAGTACAGGTTGGAGTCTAGATGCGATCACGCGGTGCGGGCGGGAGCAGGACGTGCAAGCTGTGCGGGGCCTATGGGCACGCAGGTCTACCAGTGCATGCAATGCAGGCAAGAGGTGGGGGCCTACGAGATGCTAATCATTTTAGGGTTAGCGGGTTGACCCAAACTCGACCCTCAAACAAGTCGGGAATTAGAGCCCGAACCCAACCTATTTGTTAAACGGATCAACCCGAAACCGAATTTTCCAGGTCGGGTTCAGGTCAAATTTTCAGGTCCATAAATTGACACCCCTAATTCTAAGATAAGCTTGGGGATATATTTAACCTTAAGAGCTTGCTTTTTTGGGAAACATCAACCCCCAAAAATAAAATAAATTATATTTAGAGCTATATTCCTTACAGGGGAAATCTCTGAAACATTCTTTTAGTTTGCCTTCCCTTTATCCTTGTAGGCCTATAAAGTGTATTGATAAGCTACAGTCAATCCTTTATTGTAGGATCATAGGCATCTTTAAAAGCCTACAAGTTTAGATATATGTGTCTATATTACACATGTTTATTTATGAGCTTCATGAAATTTTATCGGCTTTTGCATATGTCCACAAGCAAAAGCAGATGGTACTTTTTTAAGTACAAAGCATTATTATGTATAGATGTGCATATGCAAATTCCCTCTTTACACATGGGGGGTGAATGCGCACATGTTCAATGTTATTTAAAGATATGCAGATGCATAAATCTCTCTCCTGGAAAGAGGGGTGTAGAGAAGGAAAGTAAAATTTTCATTAAAAGCATTAAAAGGTTACATATAGCCAAGGAGATAAAAAATCTATCTTATTAAAGAATAAAACTCCTAAAGCAAAAGGCAAGACACAAGAAAACAAAATCATGAGGAATTTGCTCAAAAACATAGAGAGAGAGAGAGAGAGAGAGAGATTTATCGAGATTTGAACAAGAATCATTTGTATGAGGCAGAAAACCTATAACCACCAAGCTAAGAATGAAAATACCACCAAAAATTAAGCAGATAAATACAAATTGTTGCATCTTAAAATTGAAAGTCATATCCAAAATCTTGAAGGGCAACAATCATGCTCAATGGAAACATCCACCTCAACCAAAACACAAGCCATAGAGATCATGTGATGCAGAACTAAATGATGCAACAAGGATTCTTAAAGAGTTTGCATGCTTCTTTGTTGAAAACAATAATAAGAATTAACTTTCAAGCGATTTAAATGATGAAGTAAAACAAAAGCGGGGTGATTTCAGTTTAGTCCAAGCTACACACATAAAGTTAAGATCTCAAACAATCAATAGTTTAAAACATAGCATACGGAGAGGTTTTCAACAAGATATCCCTAAATTAACATTGAGTTAAGTCACTAAGCAAATCCACTCACTCAACTCTCTAATTTACTAAGTTTTAGCGGAGAGAAAATTAGCATTATCTTCATGAATCAAGATAATAACTACAATTGAGGAATAAACTAGGAAGAGATAAGAGTTGGTGGACGAGTTTTACCCAATAGGAAGACAACACGGACCTCCTGATTGCTGTTGGATAGCAACTGGCCCTTCTCTGGTAGGCTGGACAGCACAATACTTTGCTGAAATGTTCTGGATTGCAAGCAAAAATCTCTGGACAGCACCCACAGAAGTCTGGACAGCAGGTTTTGGGTCTTAGGAGCTCTGGACAGCAACTCGTAGGCTTCTGGATAGCAGCTTGTAAGGCTCCAATACTCAGGATAGCATATGGCACCTGTCCAAGAATCCGGACAGCAAACTGGAGAAGGGAATTTCCGGGATTTCCTCCTGCTGGATGCACAGGAGCTGTGGAGAATGAAGTGGAAAATTATGTGGACAGCTATGGAGAATATCTTGGAATTAATTTCCCTTGCTTAGGTGGCAGGTTTAAGCAATTTCAAAATAATGGGAGGGAGGAGGGGGATGGCGTGTAAGAGAGAGGAAGGGGTTTGAAATCTTTCCCAAGTAAGAGGCTAAACTTTGGAAAGCATTTAAGTGGAGGGGACAAGGAGGGGGGGGCGGCGGCATCAAGAGGGGAAGATGGGTTTGGGAAAAGAAATCAAACCTACTTGATTTGAAATATTAAATTAGGAAGGATGAATCTCATTCCAATCTAATTTAAAATTCAAATAGGATTGAATTTGGAAACTTTCCTAAAATAGATTTCTAATTTTGAAAAGATTTCAAAATTCAAATTTGATTGAATAATTGAAGTCTAGACTTTCCAAAGAAGATTTGATGAATTAGGACAGTAATGAAGAGGGTTTGGATTTTGGAGGCAAAGAGAAATTGGGAAGGGGTGGCCGACAGCTAGAACTAGGACTAGGGTTAGGGTTAGGTGGACCATCCAACCAAGGGATGGGTCACTTTGGATGGCCGGCGGCTAGGTGGGTGGAGAAAGGGTATTGGCCGGTGGTGGGGCTTTGCCTTGGAGTGGAGGCCGGCGGTTGTGGGGTTGGGAAACCCTAGGCCAACGGCTAGGGGAAAAGGGGGGGAGGAAAATAAAAGGATAAGGAATAAAAGAGAACCACGAATCCGGACTCTTCCGAAGTTGGTGGGTGGTCCGCTTCCCTCTCCTAGGGTTTTCTCTCTAAAGACTCTCAAGCTCTCACAAGAACTCAATTTGTAGGAATTTGATTATAATTCATTCATTAACCCTCAAAGAAGGAGGGGAAGGCTTTAAATAGCCAATACAAAGCGATAAATAAAAGTACTAATATGCCCCTAGGGCTTAACATGTCCAAACCCTTAAGTAAGGGCAAAAGTGAAAAAGACATAATAAAATTCATAAATAAAACTAATACATCAATAATAATAAATGAATATCAAAAGTAGAGCGGCGCGATCGTGGCCGTAGATCTACGGCCACGCCTCTGATAGACTTTCCAAGTCCTGATGTCCTCATCATCATGTTTATATTTTTCAATAATATTCATCAGATGTCTATTAAGATACCCGCATCATATCTTATATATCCTCAAATTATATCTTATCGCAACAAAATGTCATAATATTAGTATGTTTTATCCATCATATCTCCAATACTCGATTGTTTCAATGCTCCAAAGTATAGTAGAGGCTTCTCCTTTGAATAAATTGGAGCAGAATCCCTTAATAATGCATAAATAAATGTCAATACCTTTATTTCTAGAGAGAAAGCTTAAAATAGTCTCTGGACTATTTGTTTAGGGTTATCCTGAGGCATACAAGGCCATATAAATTTAGAAGCAAAACAGGTAAGGGATATTGCTAAAAGCATAGTGACCAACAGTTGCATACCTGCCAATAAAGAATTTCTTTAATAAAGCCTGAATCTTTTTCACCTTCTGGCCACATTGGTATGACAACATATACTGCAAACTGCTCACCAGCCCTAATTTTGCTTACAATCTTTAATGCCAATTCCATGGGAATTAAATTATCAGCTCCTGTTTACACCACAAGGCTTGATGATGTAAGCAATCTAAAACGAGTAGGTGACCAATGAAAGAAAAGATGCATTAACATAAAAAAGCATCAATTAACAGAATCAATGATTATCCTGAGGCATCCGAAGCCATCAAAATTTGTAAAATTGATTTTGTTCTTCACATAAGACTCAGCTTAGTATTAAGAAATCAGAAAATAACAGTCTGATTAATATAACAAATCATAATCTTGAAAGATTTTCTTAGAATAGCATATCTCAAAGCATGAATAGGAAAAGGATGGATACACTACAAAGAACGGGTATCAAACAATCTGAAATTCATTTTGAGGCGAAGCTAAGCCTTCCTACATGGTTCCTCCTCATGTGACCGGTTCTTTCAGCTAGTATTCAATGGCTTCAATGACCATCTGACTTTAAGTTCAGCTCTAGGTCCTCCAGTGAGTTCTGTTTCAACCACCCTTTTTGGCTTTTCGGGTGCAACTTCTATTATCATGTGTGAATCCTCTTCTTCACCAATTCACTATGACTTTCTCTATTTTTATAAGACTCCAAAAGAAAAAAAAATCTTAAGAGGTAAAAGCCCAAATTTATTATACTCAACTTTGTCGCACATCTTAGAATTTATAACTAATAATTTATAAAATTCTATAAATTGTACCGATCATTATGGTGCGAGTATATATATATATATAAGAAAAAGTCTATAAGCTTATATGAATTAATTTAAACTTTAATTAAAATTTATCTATTGTTCATGCCATTATGTTACTGTGGCAAGGCAGGAAAATCAGAAATCCACTAGGAATGGCATGCATCGACTGTGATTAATTTTTAGGGTTAATTCAAGGGTAGTTAAGGAATATTTGCATTAGGTAATTACCTTATATACTTAACTCTATTCCTAGCCAAACTCACCAGTTTGGAGACCTGCGGCTGGGAGCTCTCATGTAGAAGAGACGAAAGCAGTAGGGCGAATATGGCCAAAGGAAAGGAGAGGGGAATTTAGGGTGGAAAGGTAAAATCCATTTTTTTGTAATTTCCTTTGTTATTTTGGCTACGAATAGGAGTTGCAGAGCTTTCCAAATTGATTTGGAAATATCATTTGGAGATAGTGTATAAACGAAAGAGGCGATGGGGTGTCGAGGTGTTTTAAATTTTTGTATAAGTTAAAAGTTATAATAGATAAAGTATAACAGTTTTTTCTCTATTCATTCTATGTCGACCAGGAGGAGTCAACATGGGGTGCGACAATTTTTAATACTTTTGTACATGTGACTAGCTAATATGGCTCCTTTTAGACTCATGTGTGATAGATTATAATGAATTTCTCAAATGTGCTTTGTAATTATCAATATGAGTCAAATGTTGTACAAAAAAATTAGTTAGTTCTTGAATGAGAAAATCTAATTAGATTTGTTAATCCTTCTATTTTCAAGAATCAATTCCTTGATCATGTAAAAGACTGCAAAATTTTAATGTTAGGAAAATCAGACTAGATATAGAAACAAAAAGAGAGGTTCAATGATTCAATCAAGTTGAAACAGATGATGTAATAAATATTAAATTTATTTAAATGGCATAAATGATGTAATAATTAAACAATAATATAAATTTATGACTAATAAATAAATAAAATTCATATTACAAATAATATATTCTATAATTTTAAATTTAATTCACATTTAATATAAAATTAATTCACATATAAATTTATAGATTTAATAAAATAATTGCTAATTTATGTCATATGTTTAAAGATAATTTACACTTATAAATTATAATAATTTTCAAGGGAGATCATCTCTTCATATAAGAAATGCATGTAGTTAATTATTTATCTTCTTTGTTTTCTTTGTTTGAAGTTCTGTATTAGTTTAAGATTGGGATTGATTTTAATACTCAATAAAATCTGATTCTTTAATAAGTGCACTTCAAAGCATTTGGGCAGCATTCTTAATCCTAAATTTATTGCCCATTTTTCTAGTAAAAGGCTATAGAATTTTCATCTGAATTGATATACTTTGTATTTTTAATTCTTATTGAAAATAGTGAGTAATAACTAAAATATTATGGGATTGGTATCAAAATCTATGGTTATATAAAAAAGCCTTCTAAACATATAACATAATTTATGGGTTGTTTAACAAAATAACAAAAGATGCAATTTAAAGAAAATCAATTTCACTATAATTCAAGACAAGTTCAACATAACCATTAAGAATTAAGAGTCAAATTCCTATATTTGTTAAGAGGCGTAACCCTTTGTTTTTTTTTTTTTTTTTTTCATATTGGATGATAACTAAAGAATTATTTGAGCAATATATTTCATATACTTCTCAAAGGGCTAAATATGTTAAAAAAATACAAATAAGCCTTACCCAAATATTTTGGCAAAGAGATACTGCAAAAAGAAAATCTAATTAGGCTAATAAGAAACATACTCATAATGAATAATATTTATCATTCATTGATCATACTAGCTAATGCATGTCATCAATACCAAGGATGGAAAATGCCAATTTGTTGCCTATCATCACTCATAACATCTATGTAGGCCATCGCCAATGAGACCTCTGGCTGCTGTCAACACTAACTCTGGCTCCAAATATTAACATTAAGATTATACTAGAATTATTGGTCTATGGTCTTCTCGCCTAAAAGGGGAATGAGTGAATAGACCGCAAATGATCATTTAAAGATAATAAAATATCACAAGGCTCTTCTAACTTTCTTCATGCAATCCACCCTCAAATGTTCACATATGCTCCATTGAATCAACGCCATCTTAAATTAAGGGGAAGAGAATCATTTATAACCAACAACCTACCCTGGTAGAATCATTTCATTTAGGACAAACCACGTGATTTTTTCACTTTCTTAATTTTCCACTTAAATACTATAATATCTCTTACAAACTTCTATCTATGCATGCACATGTGTGTGTATTATATTTTTAATTGAAATAATTGAGCTATTAATTTTTAAGTTAATTTATACAAACAAAATAGATTTCTTTTCAAGATTTTTCTTGATTTTTTAAGAGATAAAAATGCCAATTTCTCTGCTCGCAATTTTTTTGATGCTCAAGCACATCAGACTTCGTCCGCAAATTATGCATGTGAGTAAATTTTGTGTGATGACCTAAATGATATGGGAGTCCATTTTGGAAATTCTCAATGGTCCATGTGTCAATGTAATCCATTTTACAAAATGAATGACGATTGAGTATTTTAAATATAAGCGAGGTATTTTGAAATAATTTCACATGATACTACATCTATTGTCCATAATTTTCATAGTATGGGCGATAATTGAGTATTTTTTATGCAAGAAGGCATTTTGAAATGATTTCGCATGACACTGCATCTATGGTCCAACATTTTCATCATGTTTGATCGAATTGAGCATGGAATGATTGTTGAGGTCAATAGTCTCAATCATCACTCAACAGGAATGAATGAAAAATAAGAATAAAGCTAGCAAAAAAGAGTTGGGATAAGGCTAATGATGATGATGAAAGTTTGAATAAAATGATTAAGAAGGAGCAGATCTAAGATAATATGGATAGAAGTTATCCAAAATAGCTCGTGAAGAATAGGTTTAACATCTAAGACAGCACTCAATAAGAATGAATAAAAAATGATTATAAAAAGCTAACCCAAAATAGTTGGTAACAAGGCTAATGATGAAGATTCTAATAAAATAAATGCATAATCAAGTCAAAATTATAATATGATTAAAAAAATGTGCAATATTAAAAATAGCAGAGTGAACAGTATATTAATGAGAGAAAAAAAAAAAAAAAGAATGATCTAACCAGGACTCTTGTAATCTGCCCAGTCATAAGAAGAACCGATAAAATACTGATTTTCAATATAAATGAAGTGCTCTGCAGATCTGATGGCCCTAACATATGCTGTGTGGATGCTTTTGTCAATTGCCACGTTCTTTCTAAAAATCAGATGCTGCATTGGTCCACATATAGAACAATTAGGACACCAATCGAAAACCTAGAAATATTTATCCCTATCATCATAGAACAGAAATTGCAAACAAAAAAAATTTCGAAGGTATGGCATACGATTTGTATGCATATTAGGATCGAAGTAAAACCAAAGAATTACATCATTTTAACTGAAGCTTATCAAAATATACAAACCTGACTCTCTTCATTATGAGCATGTTTGGGAAAATCTGCCACTGAACCTGAGTCTATGGATCGAAAAATCTGAAACCAAAATGTTGATCAATTCTAAGAGTACCATCCATCTGTACGAGCAGGGCGTGTATAGTGATATCAAACCTGTACGTCCCAGCTTTCAGAATCATTTTCACTAGAAACCCATAGACTCGGATCATCATCTGGAACAGTGGAAGGACTGAGTATCCATGAAATGCGCTCTAGCTTTATTAGTGAATCATCTTTCCAGTAAGATTTCCATTTCTTGTTTTGAAATAACCATAACTTGTTTGCCGTATGCCAGCGTTGCTCAAAGTTCTTGAGTACATCATAAGCAGCAGGCCCTTCAATTTTGCAATGCAAGTCATGCCATGGTTGTCTCGGGCCTCTAGTTCCTGGCTACAAAAGCCTAATAGAAGGTTAAATGTAGATTCGGAGATGATATCTAATGAAAAGAGATAGAAATTATCAAATAAGATAACTTGTACAGTAGCAGAAAATGTATCTACAGATTATGCTGTAAAGATTCAAGTGGGCCCATACAAAAGCAATAAATTTTCTTAAAAGTTTTCAATATTCTGTGATTCATTCCTTATAATCCAATCAAGATTTCAAAAAATACAATCAGATGCTGTGGATATCTCACTCAAGATGCCCAATATAACATCTTACAGGCCAAATGCCGAACTCAATGTGTATGGCCATGCGAGACACAAAAGGTTTCCGTCAAATTAATTGTTCTAAACTTTGATTTTGAATTTTTAATTATAATCATGTGCTATGATGAGCATAATTTTTTTTATGGCCAAATATAGGGCCCTAATTTTTTTCCTGCTTCTGATGGTTCCTACCCTTATCGCTCTTCAGCCGCTTCTCCTATCCTCCTATTCATTAGGTTTGTCGCTGTTGAAGTCCTTATACTATTCGGACTGATTATTGCTGTTGGAGTACTTGTATTACTCCGGTCAAACTCCTGATTATGCTGAATTTGTGGTCTGCTAGTCTTGCAGAACTGCAAGTATTCCGGAGGGCTTTCTTATTTATTCCTGATTTTGCGGCTCTATAAACAAAAATTTTGAGTTTTCCTTCCAGGATTCAATTGGTTTCACAGAATTTTCTGAGAATCTTTTGGGAGAGTTATTATGGTGGAATTCGATGCAATCCAAGCTACTTGTATGCATCTGCACATACTAAAGCATTTAAAATAGTTATATGGCGTTAATAAATATTTCTTTAGAGTGTTTAGACCATTCTTCTTCTTTTTTGAAATTCTAATCCTTGATCAAGTGGGAAAATGATATTATTTTCCCATGAAATCTATATGATTTCATGCATACGTTGATTGCCTCTATTCTAACATTTCTATAAAATAGAAGTTTTATAAATAGCTTAACTCAACATCACGTACTAAATTTGCATTTGAAACATTAGAAGCTAGAAAATCCAACATCAAATCTGGTATCAATGGCTAAGGTGACTTTATCTTCTAGTAAAAGGGCTCAATATCAAGATGAGTTAACACATCAACAAGAGTCTGTAATTTTTTTATTTAGCATACAACTACAACAATAATTACTTGAAATGCAAATTAAATAAAACCAATTTAGTTATGGTTCTACATAAATTTTATGAATATAATGGAATCAGAAAAATATTTCAACATTTGAAAGATGCTATAATCTTGAAGCATTTTTTAATGGAAAGGTAAGTTAAAAGAACTTTTTAAAGGTATAATATGCTAAGATTTTATAGAATGGATTTTTAAAAACAAATTGATGGATGTTACACGAAGGGTATTTTAATCAAAGAACCACAGTTCTTGTGAGATATAACCTTTACCCAGTGGATCGAAAAGCTTTTTAGAGAAAAATGCTAAAAGAACAGAGAAAAGTTATCAGCTCAAATTCCCACACAGCAGAAGTGGGATTCTCTTCTATTTGGTGAAAAACGAACCATCTGTAGGAAATAAACAAAACCGGCCTTTTATAGCTAGAAATGGAACCCTCTCTCTATAAGACAAGAAAGCAAGAAAAGACGAAATATAAAGCTACAGGAAAAACTAATTAACACTAAATAACAATACATTGATCACACATTAATATAAGAATCTCCTCCTTGATCTATGTATTGCCTTTTCCTCCATGAGCAACAATTCATAAAGTACAAACAGTGATTGAACTTTCTTGATGGTAGCAGCTTTGTCATTGCATCTACGGGATTGTCTTCAGTGGCAATCTTCTTAACAACCATATTACCACGAGCTATGGTATCTCGATGAAATGAAGTTTAACATCAATGTGTTTCGATCTCATGAAAAACAGGGTTTTTCAAGAGATGAATTGCACTTTGATTACCACAGTAAACAGTAAATGAACTATGTAAAAAACCTAGCTCCTTAGCAAACCTTGTAACCAGATTCCTTCTTTTATAGCTTCGGTTGCAACCATAAATTCTACTTCTATTGATGACAGAGCTATTGTGTGCTGAAGTGAAGACTTCCAGCTAGCAATTCCTCCAAAAATAGAAAAAATGTAGCCTGAAGTGGATCGTCTAGTATCTAGACATCCAGCGAAATCAAAATCTGAGTAGACTGAAGTGGTTAGATGTGAATTTTAGTTTTAATTTTATTTGACTTTTTGGGGTTTACATCTATTAGAATACCCAGAAGTTAAAATATGGGGCTTATTACTTCCCTTAGAAGTTGCCCGTTGGCAGGTCTTACAACCTAATCCTATAGACTAGGATGTCCAATGGTTTGAATTGGATTGTTTGGGGTTTAGGATCTGCGATTTATTTAGTAATTTTCCTAAAATGTGGGTCTTACGACTTCACTTAGAAGTTGCCCGATAGCGAGTCTTATAACCTAGTTCTATAGACTAAGATGCCTATTAGTTTGAATTTAATTATTTGAGTGGATAATAGTTGTTTGAAACCTGACCGTGATTTTCAGTTGGTTGTTTACTAGCAGTTGTACTTACTAGTTTGATCAGTTGTCGTTGTGACACTAATGTTCCTTGCTACAGTTGGTTATTTTCCTGTTTTAGCATATTACTTTTTCTGCATCAGTGTACTAGTAGTTTATTGTAGCACTTTCTGTTTTAGCATTTATTTTTTGATATTAAATTATTTTAATGCTTAATGAGCTTCATTTGTTTGTTGCAGGAGCTCGTACAGGAGAGTTGGAGCCTTATAGAGTGTGTTGTTCTGTTGGAGAGTTTCAATTTGTGTTTTGGGGACAAGAGTTTGTAAAGTGTTTTATTCTGTTAGAGAGTTTGAGATTCTTTGTTTTGTGAGCAGTCTGTGTTAATTGAGTTTGCGTGTTATTTTGAATGGGATTGTATATGTCAATTAGTGGAAAATATTCTCCCCCTCCCCATCTTTTATTTATTGCATTTTTTTAATTTATTTTTTTTATTTTATAATTGCTCCAATTAATCAAATTCAATACTCTCAAATTTTAAATGACAACTCCTAGATTTAAATCAATTTCACCAATCAAAATTAATTAATCTTTACTAATTGATTTTGATTAAATAAATAATTTTTAAATTAATCAATTTCAATTAACTAATTATATTTGATTAATTAATTTCAATTAACTAATTAATTTTAAACTAATTAATTATTTTTTAATTAATTAATTTTAACTAATCACTTAGTTTCAATTAATTAACCTCAATTAAATAATTAGTTCTAATTAATTAAATTTAATTAATTAGTTAACTTTTATTAATTAATTTTAATTAATTAATTGATTTAATTGATTAATTTTAAATTTGGTTAATTAATCTCAAATAATTAGTTTCCATTAATGAATTACTCTTTAATTAATTAATTCCAATTAATTAATTTCATTTCAATCAACTAATTTTCATAATTAATTTTATTGAAATTAATCAATTGGTTAATTGAATTTGCTCTCCAAAATGCTCCAAGGAAAAATTCTGTAATTTTTCAGGATATTTCAGCAACCTCCCAATTTCCCCCGATGGCGATAATAAGGGTCAACACTGATGAACAGTGTTCTCAACCATAATTTTAACATTCATGAAACACAACCAAAAGCTGATTTGAAACTCATTATATTGGGAAAAAACAGTTTGTGTTTAGTTGGGAACAGAATAAGAGCTTAAATAAAAAACAGAGATGAGATTTATCATATTACTGATAAAAACAGAAGTTACTTACAGGAATTGCAGGGTTGTGAAAATCATCTAAAAAAGCAGTTTGCAAATCCTTAAAAAGCCTGTGTTCTGGCGTGTCATAGCGGCCCTTACAAAGATCAAGGCCTCCAATGAAAGCAGTGATCTTTCTCATATTTGGAGAAGCATGCGTATCAACAAGCAAACATTTCTGATGGTGTGAAAAAATGGTCCCCACAACCTAGAAAAAATAGCCAACAAAAAAAACTCCATTATTGCAGTATTTAAAAAGAGGGATTAAACTTATGAAAGATCTTGAAAAAGGTAAATAACTTGCATGATAGTGAAGCATGTCATACAAAGGAAAGGCAGCTTGGAGAGGAGAAAATGATGAACAGATCAAAAGAGAGAGTGAGACAATGTTTGCATTTAACTCAGGCCGAGTGTTTGGGTAGCACCACACCCAGGGAATGCCTATGTTAAACAGAACTAACAATGCAGAAGTTGCAACTAACAAATAGAATGCGTGTTTGGGTTGCATCCAACCCAAATAGAGTGCATGAGTTGGGTTCCTTCTTCGGATGTTTTGAAACCTGAACATTCTTATTTGGATTGAATAAGCCTACAACCAAATATTTTATTAAACAAAAAATATATAAATGACATCTAATTCACATCCAATTGACCAATATTTTTGTTTGGTTGATTAAGATCAATTTTTATTAAACAAATGCCAAAGTCACAACCAATTGAATAGGCCTAAGGCAAAATTTTTTATTAAACAAATATATATATATATGACATCTACCTAACTCATAACCAATGACCAATATTTTTGTTTGGACGACTAAGAACAATTTTGAAATATTCATAAAAATCTTGTAAAAACCCAATCAAGGGGTTTGTTGAGGACCCCTTGTTAGGAGGCTAGAACCTAGGAAGCCGATACAGTAGGGATGGACCAAGAAAGGAGGTTAAGGGGGTGGGGCCCAACAGGGAATTAATATATTATATTATGAGGAAATCAATTAGGAGAACATTTCCTAATGAGATCTTTTCCTAATTGAATTATTTTCAAATTAATGAGGTAGATTTATTAGAAAGGGGGCTGAATTAGGAAATCCTTTCCTAATGAGGTCCTTTCCTAATTGAATTATTTTCAAATTAATGAGGGAGATATATTAGGAAGGGAGCTGATTTAGGAGAGAGGGAGGAAGCCTATTTAAGTCCATAATAGGGTTTATTTTATTCTTTTGCAGAATTTTGTCTTGAGTGCTGTAGTTTTCTTTTGTGAGGAATCCTAGCGGCATCTAATGTTTGGGAGAGAAGATCCTCCTCTCGAAAGAGGATCAATTGTATCTTGCTTCTTGTTATTTGATTTCCTAGCAATAAAATTCTGTTATTTTGCTGAAATTTACTGTTGTTTGCTGATTTTTGTGGTTCAAGACGTATCAAATTGGTATCAGAGCACATTCCTAGACCAAAATCCAGGTTTTTGTTGCTGATTTCTATTGTGATCTTCCTTATCATTCGTTGATTTCTACTATTTGGAAGGCATAACCGCACAAAGTTGCTATTTTTTGCCAGGAAGACCTTGATCCAGGTACCAATGGCCGGAAAAAGAGTTGAAGCGTTGGAAGAAAGGTTGGAGGGGGAAGTAGGGCAACTACGAGCAGAAGTACGATCAATAAATAAACATATTTCAGCGATAAAAGGAAGGTTTGGGAACATGGAGGAAATGATGAAGCGGGTGTTGGAGCTTCATACTAAAAAGTTTCAACCAGGAGCAGGAAGAAATCAGGAAGATGACATGCCGAGGAAAGACGGGGAGGTGAAAATTTTAGGGAAGGAGGAGGAAACACCCCACTTGGAACCTATTCCAAGAAGGGGGATGGGTATGGAGTATGTAGGAAGGAGGGAATGGGAAGAAGAGGATAGGCGGGCTGGATTTGGAGGAAGAAGGGGATATGAATGGCGAAGGGAAGATGGGGAACTATGGAGGGACCACAATGCTAGTGCCATGGGAGGTATGGGGGCGGAAGGGGACATTGGGGCAAAGGAGATCAGAAGATTAGGAAGCTGAAAATGCCTGTATTGTAAGGAGATGACGCGCATGGATGGATATACAAGGTGGAGAGATATTTTACAGTGAACGGGTTGACAGAAGATGAGAGATTGATGGCCGCCGCCCTATGTCTGGAAGGAAAGGCACTGGTATGGTACCAATAGCGAGAGGCGAGATACCCAATCTATTCGTGGGATGAATTTAGGGAACGCTTGTTGGAGCACTTTCAAGTCCAGCAGGATGGGGATTACTATGAGCAATTCTTTTCCTTGACACAGGAGGGCACTGTGATGGAGTATCGGAAAAGATTTGAACTTCTGTCAAGATGTGTAAAGAGGTTATCAAAGGCAGTATTGGAGAGCAATTTCATGAAAAGACTCAAACCAAAGTTGAGGGCAGCAGTACGGGTAGCAAGACCCCGTGATCTGAGAGAGGTGATGGAGTTGGCATAGATGATTAAGAATAAGAAGCCACTACATAAGAGTGGTAAAGGAGGCAATGGAGGAGGCTCTTACCACACGGCAACCACTTTCTTGGCCCCTAAGGTGCAGATCGTACCAATTAAAAGGGAGACGCCAAAGGAGGGCAGTTCGGGAACCCGACTAAGAGGAGATTTCAAGTGGCCGACTAAGACCGAATTACAAGACGAGAGAAAAAGGGCTATGTTTCAAATGCGACGAGAAATTTACACCAGGACAAGGTGTAAAAATCATACATTACAGGTTCTCATTGTGTGATGGGAAAGAGGTGGATGAAGAAGAGGAATTGAAGGAGGAAGAAGAGGAATATGAGCCCGTGCATTTGGAGGTGACGGAAGTTTCATTGAACTCTATAGTGGGATTCACACGGAATCACACTATGAAGGTAAAGGCGCATATAGGAGGAGAGGTAGTGGCGATCCTGGTGGACAGTGAGGCTACTCACAACTTCATATCAAACTAGGTGGTAGACAAACTAGAGCTGAAACTAGTAGACACGGGAGGGTTTGGAGTGATGATGGGTACATGAAAGTAGAGAGGAGCAGAGGGATATGTAAGGGTTTGGTGGTAGAGCTGCAAGTGATCCACATCAGGGAGGATTTCCTTCCATTGAAGTTAGGAAGTACTGACTTTATCTTGGGTATGAAATGACTACAGACTTTGAGGGAGACAAAGGTGAACTGACTTTGGCTATGAAGATTTAGGTGGAGGGGAGAAGGGTGGTAATTAAGGGAGACCCCAGCTTATCAAAGGTGTTGACTGTAACTGCTGATCGGACAAAATGACCGACCAGCCACGCAAGCCCACGATCTCCATGGTTGGCTCCCCACGATCGGACATAACCGCTCAAACTGTCTCCCTCTCACGACACAAAAATGAAACCCTTTCCCATTTTCATTCTCACGCACACATACGCTCTGAGAACAGGAAATCACACACAAGGAGAAGTTTCAGAACATACCTTCCGATCTCCGTTGACCTCCGGTCCTTTTACATCGACGAAGCCCAGCCGAATCCATTGTGCCCTAGCCACAGCGACTGCCTTCGATTGCCAAACTCCAACCTCCTGCTTCGGTCCCAACCAGTCGTCGATCTCCGTCGAGCAAACCGACTCCGTTCATCTCTTCCGAGTGCCTTCTACGCTTGACCGCAGCAGTGCCCTAGCCTCGCCGAACCGACGTCGAACTCCGGCCTACCAAGGACCGGCTGACCTGACTGCCGCCGATCCCACCCGAACCGAAGCCGCCGGTAGACCTGACGTCCGTGACCTCTGCTCCCGCTTGCGAGCCGTGAGTGGCCTCCGCCCCTAGCCCGATCGGGGGCTTTTCCCGATCCTTCTTCCCCTCTCTCTGTTTTTAATATATTATATAAGATATATATTATATATTATATATATTATATAATATATATCTTATATAATAATATATATCATATATTATATTATAATATATATTATATGATATATTATATCTGATATATTATATGTATATTATATAATATATTATAATACATATAATAAAATAAAATAATTAAAAAGAGAAAGAGAGAGAGATGTGAGAATTTTCAAACAAGTTTTGCAACATCAGAAGATTGAAGGAAGTCCCGGGGTTTGATTCGGTCCCCCGAAGCCCTCGATCGTCGAGCTAATCCGATCGAGGGATTGAAGACTTGAAGACCCAATCTCCTCGCCGTCGATTTGATCCGGTCGAGTCGAGCCAAAAGAGCAAATGCCCTCCTTACCTCCCGGCGTCGGGGAGGGGACGCCGGAAGGCTGCCGGATTTTCGAGGGGACAAAAAACTACCTTTTAAAATAAAATTAAATTGTTTAATCAACAGGTTGCACATAATTTGAAGACTTGAAGACTCGATCGCTCTCCAAATCTCCTCGCCGTTGATTTGATCCGGCCGAGTCGAGCCACTCCCTTACCTCCCGGCGCCAGGGAGGGGACGCCGGAAGGCTGCCGAAATTTCATAAAAAAAATCCGGGACTTAACCAATTTTGGAGAAATTGAAAAATGCTCAAATGATTATTTAATTTGAAAATAATTGCAATATTAATTAATTGATAAATTAAATAACAAAAATTTCCTAATTAATCAATTTAATTAATAAACTAATCAATCTAAAATTGAACATGCCATTTAAATTAACTAATTAACATAAAATCTAATTTAAACTTTAACTAATCTAAAAGAAGAATTCAGTTAATCAAATTAGCAAAATATATTAACTAACCAATTTAAATAAACAATCAAATTTTATTAACTAACTGAAATAATAATTGCTAATTGATTAATGTTAAATATAAAAACCCCTTTTAATAATTCAATAATCTCAATTGGAATTTAACTTAAAACTAAAATCTTTAATCAAATAAATTGAGTCTAATTAAAGTAAGTAAGATAGTTTTAATCAAATTAATTTTAAGCATTAATTAAAATAATCAATTAAATAATTGGATAACTAATTGAATCCCATTAACTAAAATGAATAATTAAATTCAATCAAATCAAAACTCTAACAATTTTAAAATTTTGACTAAATAATTAATCTAAATAAATTCAAACTGTAATCTTAACATTCATTAAATGGTTAAATTAAATAATTAAAATCTAAACTAATAAATTAAACTTTTAACATTAATTAAAATTCATTTAACCACTTAATTAAATCAATTGGTTAAGTATAGCAATTAAATTCAAATAAAAGTCAAAAGAGCATAAATCAATATTTTCAATAATTCAGCATATGTACAAACTACTAAGTATCTCTCCAACTAATAATGGCCTTCCAAAGCTCTCCAAAAGCTCTCTAGAAGCTCTCCAACAACTCTCCAATAAACAAGTTCAAGCTCACTAAGATCCTTAGCTATAGTCTAAGTTGCATCTACCTGAGGGTTCTCTATACTACTGGCTACGAGCACCTTATATTCATCTTAGTATTAGACATGCTATTATGAGTCAAAAGATTAAGTTACCAAATGCATATAGGCTTGATTCATGCCTTAGGCAAATTGAAATCATATATTCATACAGATGTGGTGTGATGCGAGATGCTTTAGAAAGCTATTACAATACACCTTAAACATCCAAAGGGTTATTGTGTGCAAAGGGATAATATGTCTAACCATGGGAGAATTTAAATACGATTTGGAAGAATGATGAAAGCAATAATATTAACAAGATATGACTTTAAAGGAGAAGTCAAGTTTAAGTGGCCTATTCATTGTTGATTGTATTAGGACTTATAATATACATACAATTGAGTGCTTCTATGAGTCTCTTAAGAGAGATATGATGTGTGCAATGCATTATATACACATCCAAGGCAACAAATTGTGATGAATGCCAACACTTGCGAGCAATGATAAAAGGCTTATGATATGCACGATAGTCTATCTACAAGTTTAATTGATAACTCTCGAATACTCATGGATAACCCACGAATGAATCCAATGAAAATTTAAAGCAAAATGCCACCGGATCCGCAACATGTGTACAAGCAGACAGAAGGCGTTCGTAGGCCCTTAAATGAAATCTCGACCTTTTCTAGATGAAATCACTTGTTTAAATGGATTATATTTAAATATTTTAAAATCCCCCCTTATGTATTAAATATGATACCTTAAACTGAAGTACAAAACCTTGCATGTGCTCCGATAAACGTGTTAAAGATACAAATGCTAATGTCCGAGAATGCTGCGCAGGGTCAAATGCCACTAATGTAACTTCTATTTTCAAAGTAAAAATAAACCGCATGTGCTCCGACCACCGCATACGATTTCAAAATCTAATGGTCTGAGAATGCTGCGAGGGTCTAAATTTAAGTCACTTCCTCCTCCTCGAAAGAACTGGAGTCGACACGACTTAAATCACGAAATGCCTCCCAAAATCCTACGAAAATACTAGTGACTTTAACGTCACCCCGATGATGGCCGTGTCGATCGGAAATCTCAACCGGAGGGGTTTCAAATCTCAAATCAAACAAAATTCGAAATCTCTGAAATGAAATCTATCAACTAAAAAACTAAAAACCAATCCACCTCCCGCAACTGTTTGTCGGGGGTGATAAATTTGAAATTAACCTCAACTCACAAAGAGCGAATGCGTGTCGGGTGTATCGCTATGATTCATCCTCAAATAGTCTCTTGCGAGCAGGGACGTGGCACGTGCCCTCTGATCGGGTGATTTTGCCGCGAAATTGTACCATTATATTACGATCACGGCCAAAGCCCGTATGTTCCCTAACGGCGTCAAACCCTTGAGCGATGAATCATAGGGTATAGTCGATAGGCACAAAGCCCTCTGTCAGCTAAGGTGGATTCAGATATATCCCCTTAGACAAATACAAACCCAGGTTGTAAAACCCGAAATCGACGATCGTAGGCGTTGCACGCATCTCGATGTGCCGCGACGAGATTTAAGTGAATTTTTTAAAGTTGTCGAAATTCGCTGAAAATAATTTTATAAAATTCTACACAAAATTCCGAACAAATCGATATAAAGAACTTATATTCAATTTCGCCTAAATCTGGAGTTAAAAATTTTAGAAGTCTCTAAACGCCTATTTTACCCCTCATAAGTATATATGCGAATATAAGTCATTTGAGGGCATAGTGGTCTTTTGGCATAATCCCTAATTTCCCTTTTCTCTTAAGGGGACCGATTGAATCGATCCCCATTTGATTCGTGCGACCGAAATAGCGGAGGGGAGAGGGCGGACGCGCGGGAGGCGACGGGAGGAGGCTCCGGCGGCAGATTCCGGCGGCCAAGCTTGGGGAAAAATGTAGAGGAGACTAAGGGAAGGCTAAGGTACGTATTAGAATGACTATTCCTCCATTTTTTTCTTAAAGATTTTTGGACGAGAAGGATCTAGGGTTTGGCAAAAACTTAATATTCCTTTACGAAATTATAGAGGAAGTAAAGGGGAAGGGGGAAGATTAAGGTATGTTTTAATTTAGATATCTCCAACTTTTTGAGAAGTTTTCTTTGAGAGAGATTTCTAGGGTTTGACCCAAACTCAAGATTTTTAAAGAAGAACGATAGGGGAAGATTAAGGAAGGTTTCTAATCATGAAAATATAAAATTTAAATCAATATCTTTTAGGTTTTCAAATTAGGGTTTTTCCAAGGGTTGACATTTTGTGAAAGTTTCTTAACAAAGATTGTTCCTATAGGTCTTAAGAAGGTTCTTTTGATGAAGAATTGAGATTTTTATGAAAAATATCATTTTCCTAATTTTTAAAATTTAGATAATCCAAAATTTTAATGTTCTAATGATTTATTTAAATAATAGTGAGGATTTGGCATGCTAAAATAAGAGATTAATGAAATTTTGGGTTCCCAAAAATTAGGGTTTTAAGCAAATCCGAAAATATAAAATTTTAATTAGAGAGAGATTGGGATATATTTATAAGAAAAGAAGAACTAAGTTTGGAATTAGTAAGTAACCTATGTATGCAAAATTAATGTTTATAGGTGATTAATCGTGGTGACATCGAAGGAAGAAGGACTAGCAAGGGAATCAAATTCCTAACTTCTGTAAGTATGCATGGTTCTTTATTTACAGTAATAACCTTTATTTATATCGAGTTATTATTTTGAAAGTTCAAGCATGTTTATGAAATCCTTATGATTAATTTAGCACATAATTTTGTTACTCTTGCCAAATGGTTGATCATGCAAATTAAATGTTATATTTTATGGCATTATATGATAAAGTTATTATGTTATAGAAATAACATGACATGAAATGATATGATATGATATGAATGTTATATTGAAAACTTGTATGTGCTTAATTACAGTAATGTTTCTTGTTTCTCACATGTTATATGATTTGATAAACCAATCATGCTTCTTTACTCTCATCAAATGGTTGATCATGCAAATTACATGTTATATTTTATGGTATTATATGATAAAGTTCTTATGTTATAGAAATGAGATGACATGAAGTGTTATGATTATGATATGAATGTTATATTGAAAGCTTGTATGTGCATGCTGAATAGACGGAGCTCACCCCCTTATGGTACTGGCTGGGGACGCCGTACTCGTGCACGTTAATGGTAAAGGAAATGGCAAAGGGGCTCTTTGAGCCAATGGAAAAGGGGCTCTTTTGAGCCAAATGGTAAAGGGGTACCTTCATTGGTACCAAATTTGACGGTGGCTCCTGTGACGGGTGTATTATATATGAAAATGAGACAGATATGAATACAATTATGACGAAGGTAAACTGATTATGATATGATATGTATTTATGTTTTATGCATAACGTATACATTTAATGTTTCGATGAAACAAATGATATGAATAAATGAAAAGTGATATGAAGTTATAAATGCTAATATGATGAATGTAAACTGATTATGAAATGTTATGGATTAATGATTTATGCTTATGTTTAAATGATATGTTTATAGAAAATCAAATTTATGATACGTTTGAATGAAAGTGATATTTAGCATATTACTCCTCCTGCCTTGAATTACTGTAGTTTAGAGACATGTTTTACTTACTAAGCTTTGGCTTACTATTAGTTGTTCAAATTTTTCAGGTATAATTATTTTAATTATAATGAGTAGAAGGGATGGAAACGTGTACCGTAGGAGAGGCGCGCAAGAAGAAAGGTAATTAAATGAGTCCTAATGATTTTATGTTTGTATGTTTTCGAATTTGATGTTTTAATGGCTCTTTCAAATGTTATGGTGATAGATTTAGATATTGGATATTTTAATCTACCATCCGACCGTCCGTTCCCGCCTCGTTAATTCGAGCCCCCGGGCCGGGTCGTGACACAGGTCTACAAGGTATTCTTGGACGAAGTAACCCATGGCTGCCGATAAGATGCCTTCTGTCAGGTTGGGTCGACTACCTCCTCTGACTAAGTAGACCAGGGATCATGACAGCCCGGGATGACGGAACCATGGGATCTTGATCGGGCTCGTCTTCATTCCCCCCACCACCAGTTTTAAGTTCATGGTGACAAATTTTAAATCATAAAACCAAAATTCAAACCCTAAGATTGTTGCTATTATACGCTGGATTTACAATATTTGCGAGCTTTTTAATGACTAGCCTTAATCGAAAGTTCTCTCTCGTTATCGGGAGGGGTAATTAACTATAGGGGCTTGCGCCTATAGGAAACCAGAACTCAGATCATAAAGTCCTCACAAAATGAGGGCGAAATCTCTGGGTAGTGTCTTATCTAAAACCCAATCTGCCTTCTTAAAATTCACCCGGAACCTAATTTTGTTAAAACTCTCTACCGTCATCATCAAACAAAGAAAAGAAAAATAGACCGATGGCGCAGAGGGGCCGAGAACACATTAATGGAATTTTCAGAGCCCACAAAAGGCAATGGTTTCATTGAAAATCATGGTCCGTGCCCTTCAAGGGGAAGGAGGGGGATTCTTGGTGGAGCTCTAAAGTCTGGAGGGAGGAGAGACAGAGGGTGAAGAGGACATTCCCGACATTGTCCAACCCTTGCTTCAGAAGTTTAGGGAGGTATTACAGCTTCCCCAAGGATTGTCACCCCCACGGGAGCACGAACACTCTATTATTCTAAAGGAGAGAGTTTCCCCCATTAGTGTTCGGCACTATCGAAACCCCCAAATCCAAAAGGACGAGATTGAAAAATTGATTCGGGAGATGCTTCAAGCTAAAATCATAAGGCCCAGTGTGAGCCTCTTATCAAGTCCTGTATTATTGGTGAAGAAGAAGGATAAGACATAGAGGTTTTGCATAGACTATCATGCTTTAAATAAGAAAACAATATCAGACAAGTTTGCCATACCTATCATCGATGAGTTGTTAGATGAGTTGCATGGATCTATGATATTTTCCAAGTTCGACTTGAAATTCAGATATCATCATATTAGAATGCGACCATGAGACATGCACAAGATAACTTTTCGGGCGCACGAAGGGCATTATTAGTTTTTGGTGATGCCGTTTGGCCTCACTAACGCACCGACCACCTTCCAGTCCCTGATGAACAGGGCATTCAAACCCTACTTACGAAGGTTTGTGTTGGGTTTTTTTTTTTTACGATATATTGGTTTACAGCAGGTCCGAAGGGTAGCATTTGGAGCATCTAAGAGTTGTGTTATCAACCTTAAGGGAGCACTCCTTATATGCCAATAAGTAGAAATGTTTGTTTTCCCAGCCCAGAGTGGAGTACTTAGGGCATGTGATATCTCAGAAGGGAGTTGCAGCGAACTAGAGTAAGAATGAGGCCATGCTCAGATGGCCAATATCCAAAAATCTAAAGGAACTGAGAGGATTCTTAGGACTCACTAGCTACTATCAAAAATTTGTGAAGGGATATGGATCAATAACAGGGCCATTGACATAACAGCTCAAGAAGGGCAACTTCAAGTGGGGAGAATCGGCCACCCAAGCTTTTGAGGAGTTGAAGAAGGCTACCCAAGGTGCCAGTCTTAACCGTTTCGAATTTTAGCCATCCTTTTATTGTGGAGTCAAATGCCTCGGGTTTTGGGCTAGGAGCAGTACTTATGTAGAGCCAGAGGCCAGTGGCCTATTTCAGTGAAGTGTTGATGGCCTGAGCCAAGCTCAAATCAATCTACGAGAGGGAGTTGATGGCGATTGTGCTGGCCATTCAGAAATGGCGATCGTATCTCCTTCGAAGACATTTCATCGTCAGAACGGACCAGAGAAGTTTGAAGTATTTGTTGGAGCAAGGAATGGTAACTAAGGAGCATCAAAGGTGACTTTTCAAGTTATTGGATTATGACTTTGAAATCCAATACCAATCCGGGGTGGAAAACAAAGCAGCAAATGGGTTATCCAGGTGCATGGGGGAACACCAGATGTTGACATTGTTTATACCTTTGGTGGTTGACTGGGAAGCATTGAGAAGAGAGAGCGAACAAGATGCAAGCCTAAAGAAAATTAGGCATGATGTCAAGAAGATTGTGGCTAGTTGTGACATATGCTAGAGACACAAGTATTTAGCAATGTTTCCAAGAGGGCTCCTCCAGCAGTTAGCTCTGCCAAAAAAGGTGTGGGAGGAGGTGACCATGGATTTCATTGAAGAGCTGCCCAAGTCAGAAGGATACACTATGATTATGGTGGTAGTGGATCGACTGTGTAAGTATGCCCATTTTATTCCCCTTTGCCACCCGTATACTACAGTATCAGTAGCGACAATTTTCATGACGGAAGTGGTGAGATTACATAGGATCCTGGAATCGATCGTTTCGGATCAAGATAGAATATTTCAAAGCCAGTTCTGGAAGTAGTTGTTTAAGATGCAAGGGACCGCTCTGAAAAGAAGCACTGCTTATCATCCTCGGACTGACGGGCAGACAGAGGTGGTTAATCGTAGTGTGGAAACTTATCTACGGTGCTTTATATCAGACACAACCAAGTTGTGGGAAAAATGATTGGCATAGGCAAAATATTGGTATAACACTTCCTATTATTTAGCAGCTCAAAACCACACCATTCAAAGTGTTATACGAAAGAGATCTGCCGCACTTGATATATCTTTACTTCCCCTGACCTTGACGAATGACATGAAGGTGTTAATGGAACCATTAGAGGTCAAAGGAGTGTGCCAGGGAGTAACAGGAAGAAAAGAGGTGTTGATCTGGTGGAAAGACGTACCAGAGCATGAGGCCACATGTGAGGATTACCAGATTATTCAGCAGCAGTTCCTTGCATTCCACCTTGAGGACAAGGTGAAACTTTTTTTTTTTTTTTTGGGGAGGGGGGGGGGGGGTATTGATACTGCAGGGCTGGACAAGGAAAGAAATGAGATAAGGGGGTGGGGCCCAGCAAGGAATTAATATATTATATTAGGAGGAAATCAATTAAGAAAATCTTTTCTAATGAGATCCTTTCCTAATTGAATTATTTTTAAATTAATGAGGGAGATATATTAGGAAGGGGGCTAAATTAGGAAATCCTTTCCTGATTGAATTATATTCAAATTAATGAGAGAGATATATTAGGAAGGGGTTGATTTAGAAGTGAGGCAGGAAGCCTATTTAAGTCCATAATAGGATTTATTTTATTCTTATGCAGAATTTTGTCTAGAGCATTGTAGTTTTTTTTTGTGAGGGATACTAGCGGCATCTAGGATTTAGGAGAGAAGATCCTCCTCTCGAAAGAGGATCAATTGTATCTTGCTTCTTGTTATTTGATTTCCTGGCAATGAAAATATGTTATTTTGCTAAAAGTGACTGTTGTTCGCTACTTTTTGTGGTTCATGACAAGTCAGAGGCCCAAATTGAGCCAACACAGTACTAAATAGACAACCATAAACTCAAAAGCATACGCTAAAAGGTATGGCCGCTATTAGTATATTAGGAACTCAACTCTTAGTAAGTAGCCAAGACAACAAGTTGCATAAAACACTTAATCCCAATCAAATATTGACTTTGATATCACTTGTTAGGTCAATGGAATACTAGGACACTAATGGAGCCCAATACATTAGTTGATGGACATCCATAAACACAAAAGCTTGAGCAAATGGATAAAGGCCATTGCTAGTATATCAAGAACTCCTATTCCCTTTTCATGTAAAATTTTTTTCGCTCTCACATGGCTATTAAAACCCCTAGTATAAATTTAATGTATAATCATACATTGATATTAATGGGCAACAAAATCACACATAATTCAATGCAAGTTTGCTTGTGGGTGGTCTCAGCATCATATTTGAAATGGAAAGGATGGTTGAATAAAAAGCCAAAAGAACCTTCTCCTTGTCTAAAAAGAGAAACTACAAGTTGTTTTTCATTTTTAACAAAAAACAGAACTAATTTTTTTTTTTTAAGTTCCATGCATAAAGAGAGATCTTCACTACAATCCTACATATATTAAAGAAATTATTTTCCTATCTAACAAATTCTGATCAAGGAGACTCGAAAAATAAAGATAGAGATTATTAGACCTTGATCTATATAATTAGAAATAGTTTGAAACCTAATCTAATCAAACTTAATGAAGAATTGACTGGGAATCATATTTAATAAAAAAATGAGTGGATTTCAAGGATGTTTAAAAACAAGTTAATGAAGATTTTATCAAAATCCAAAATAATCAACTAATTTATGATATATAAAGTTAAGTGTACACACAAAATTTCAATTGATTTGAAAAAAAATTTAACATACATGATAATCAGTATAATATCAAAATGTCCATCTCGTCTAATAGTAAAAATTTACATATACTTGATTCTCAACCACAAAAAGCGTAGGAACCCACAAATTTTGTAATATTATCAGTTTTTTATGCTAATTATGATGAGCGAACTCAAATTATAGATAGTAGCTCAAAGCACAAAATGACTTCAAAAATAAAGTGAATAGGAAATATATTGTCCTAATTTCATTTTGCATCAACCGCTTTATGATGTCTAGCTAAGGATTTCATCATATTGTGATCAACAAAATATAAATTATTTATTGCTCAATTTTCATCAATTCCATAGCAATTTAACCAATCATTAAGCATGTGAAAAAAAAAACAAAGATGACTGAATGGGATATATAACATCTCTTAAAAGCCAACTTTTAATCATATACTTACCAATCAAAGCTGTGAAAAATATGATAAAACAATAATAACAACCAATTTATTTAATCTGAAGCCATTCGAGAGTGTAAACCTGCATACCTAAGCTATATGGAATGAAATACTGTAGAGGAGAAGAAGAAGAAACAGAGAAGCAAGAAATGTGTATTCGCACCCTTCCACAATAGTCCCTGTTACAGAATATATTATACTAAGCAAAACAAGCTACGGTGAGATTGCAGTTAGTTAGACATCAACGATGAGGATTAAAACTGCAACAGTGTATTCCTGCAGAAATAATATTAGTGGCTAAGTGTCTGAAGTAGGCGGCTGTGGTAGTGTAAGTGCCGCAATATATCACTTCTTCTTATCATCCCCCTCAAGATAATACGCATGTCAATGAGTGTTAGCTTGTATCGAAGATCCTGAAATAGTGTGATTGGCAAAGGTTTTGTAAATATATCAGCTATTGGATCATTTGTAGCGATATGATGAATGGAAATACTTTGATTCTTCACACAATCCCGTATAAAATGGTAGTCGATCTCAATGTATTTTGTGCGAGCATGGAAGATCGGATTGTTGGCTAAGGCAATGACTAAAATATTGTCACAGTATAAATCAGTGGATATTTGTGTGGGAATACGAAATTCAAGTAAAAGTCGTCACAACCAAAGCAAATCAACAGCGGTTGTGGCTAGAGAACAATATTCAGCCTCAGTTGACGAACGGGCTACAATCTTTTTGCATCTTAACCTGCTAGGAAATCAAATTGTGTCTAAGGTAAGCACGGTAATTGGTGGTCGACTTGCGGTCGACGGGATTGCCTACCCAATCTAAATCTGAAAAAGCATAAAGCTATAAGGAAGTTGGTTGTATCAACATGCCAAATGACAGAGTTCCTTGAATATAAAGAAGTCATTTGAGAAAGGAATAATTGACATTTAATGGCTTATGCAAGAACTGGCATAATTTGTTAACTTTGTACGTAATATCATGTCTTGGGACAGTTAAATACTGAAGAGAACCCACAATGTGTTTGTAAATTTTAGGATTCTAGAACGGCTGCTCACTGTCGGCGGAAGGAAGACACTTCAAAACCATAGGGGTAGCCAATGGCATGCATGACTACATACCCGCTCGAGTGAGCAGTGCAGACGCATAAGCAGACTGAGTTTAAAATAATCCTATTGATGTTGGCGAGACAGTGATGCCGAGAAATTGATGAACATTTCCTAGATTCTTCAACTGAAAATGGTTGTGAAGATCGGTGAGCAGTTCATGAATGAGGGGTTGGTCATTTCCAATCAAGAGAATGTCATCCACATAAATCAAAATGTATAGAAGCTTAGTACCATTGTCATATAACAACAAAGAGGGACCATCTGTGCTAGGCTGAAAACCGAATCTAATCAAATGAGAGGAAAATTTTGCAAACCATTATCGTGGGGATTTTTTTAAGCCATAAATAGACTTTTTGAGAAGGCAAACATGATCGGGATACATTGGATCAATAAACCAGTGGGTTGAGTCATATATACTCGATCAAGAAGATCCCTATGTAAGAAGGCATTAGATATATCTAATTGTAAGATTTGCCATTTATGAGTGACTGCCACAGTTAGGAGAATGCGTATATTAGGAAACTTGGCTATAGGACTAAATGTCTCTAAATAATCCAACTCATATTCTTGTTTAAATCCTTGAGCAACTAACCTGGCTTGTGTCTAGCAATAGATCCATTTGCATTGTATTTGGTTTTGTATATCCATTTGCATCCAAGCACATTATGGTCAGGTGAGGGTGGTACTAATATCCAAGTACCTTGAGTTTGTAGAGCATCAAATTCAGTTGACATTGCTTTACGCCAAATAAGATGTTTGGAAGCTTGAGAGTAGCAAGTTGGACCAGAAGGATGGATGGTATGAGTCATGCTAACAATATTTTTTGGTTTGAGATGGCCAGTTTTAAAACGGGTAAGCATATGATGGGTTGGATGTGGTGGTGAAGGGGGATTTAGCGGTGTTGATGATGAGGAAGAGGTAGTTTGTGGGGATGGTGGATTTGGAGCAGGAGGAGGATGAGAAGACTTTGTAGAAGGTGAAGTAGGGAAGATAGTGTCTGCATTGGTTTCGGTTAAGGTAGATGGTGGAGATGTTGAGGTAGAAGTTAGTGGAACTAAGGCTAAGGGAGGATGATATGATTGAGAAGTTGTATGAGATGAGAGATTTGGTGAGGATTGAAAGGGAAAGATATGTTCAAAAAATTGAACATGTCTTGAAGTTATGATTTTATTTGTGAGAAGGTAGTAGCATTTGTAACCTTTAGAATGTGAAGCATACCCAAGGAAAGCACATGGAAAGGATTTTGGATCAAATTTGTGTTTGGGAAGATGTGGTAGTCAAGGATAACATGAACAACCAAATGTTTTCAAAAGATTATATTCTGGTTGTTTATTGTACAGGAGCTGATAGGGTGAAATTTTTGGAGTGGGAGAGATAGGTAAGCGATTGATAAGGTAAATGGTGATGAGCAATGTATCAACCCAAAATTTTAGAGGGACATTGACTTCAAACATCAAATTGCGTAGAGTTTCAATAATGTGATGGTGTTTCCTCTCAGCAACACCATTTTGCTCAAGTGTATAGGGGCAAGTTAATTGGTGAATGATGCCTGAATTTTGTAAAGTAGATTAAAATTTTGAATTGATAAATTCACCACCGTTATCAAATCGAAGAATTTTAATGGGTTTATTAAATTATTTTTCTACTGAAACTTTGAAGAGTAAAAATTTTGAATGAGCTTCAGACTTAAGTTTCATGGGAAAAACCCAAAAATAACGAGAGTAGTCATCAACAAAAAAGTATGTAATATTTAAATCCTTGATTAGACAAAATTGGGGAAGGACCCCATACATCAATATGTATCAAATCTAAAGGTTGTTTGCTACAACTTGAAGAACTAGAAAAGGATAATTTGTGACTCTTGGAAAGAGCACAAGCTTTACAATAAAAATTGAAGAAGTTCTAAAAACAGGAGGTAGATTCTTTTGCGTTGAGGATGATGGATGTCCCAAGCATCGATGCCAAAGAGTGCTAAGCAAAACGATGGAGGGTGTCGTGGCTGATGATGGAGCTTGAAGTCTATAGAGGCCATGATGAGAGGGACCTCGGAGAAGAGTGCGATTGTTCATCGAATCCTTTGATAGAAAAATCAGATTTGTCAAAAGTGATGGAGCAAGGATTGTCATTAACTAATTTGTGAACAGAGTTTAGATTATGAGAAAGTGTAGGAACATATAAAAAGGGATTGAGTCGAAGCTTACGATGTGGAGTTGGAAGAAGTCCCTGGCCAGAGTGAGACATTAGTAGCATGTCTCCATTTCCAATCTGAACTTGCTAAGCCCCCATTAAATGACTGAGGTTGTTGTAGGAGATTGATGTCGGGAGTGAGATGCGACGTTGCGCCTGAGTCAAGTACCCAATCAACTGTATCTTGAATGGAATTGGCAAGTAATGTTGAAGAAGATGAGGGTTGGTATTGAAGATTGGTTCTATGCCAGCATTTGAATGCAGAATGTCCTGGTTTTCGACAAATTTGACATTCTATATAGTGCAGTTTGTGCGTCCACCAGGCTGAGTAGCAGGTTACATAGGAAGTGAGACAGAACTGGCATAGCGACCACGTCCTCTGTTGGAATAAAATCGTGAATGGCCCCGACCACGAGAAGCTGCAAGAGCTTAATGAGGATCTGTGGACGGAAGAGTTGTGTTATCGCGAGCAATTTCAGCGGCAATGTTCACTTCTTCGCTACACAAAAGTCATCTAGACTAATTTGTTGTAGATTCGTTCGAATGGCTGTCTTGAATGACTGATAGGATGAAGGCAATCCATTTAAGGTGTACAGAATTGCATCTTCAGGATCCAATGGAGTTCCAGAAGAGGTAATGGCATCGCATTTTCTTTTGATATCTGAAAGATATTGCAGTATAGTCCGATCGTTCATGGATATGTGATGAAACTCGCTCTTGAGTTGAAGTAATCTAGAACAATTCGTGGACTGGAGCCTCCGTTCGATTGTGCACCAGATGTCCGCACAGGTATCCAAGTTCAAGATATAGGGCAAGAGGTTTCGGGAAATCACAGAATAAAGAGCAGCGGCCAAATTTTGATCTGAGTATCCATGTTTGATAATGTGGGTTGGGAATAATTTCACCTGAGTCTGTGATAATTTATTTTGCTAGTTTTGGCGTGGAACTGTCCAAATACCCGTCAAAACCATTAGCCATGAAAAGCTTGATCACTTGAGACTTCCAAAGCGGGTAGTTATCAACAGTCAGTTGAATATTCAGCACTGACTTCACATTAAGCATCAAGAACTTCAGCTGCAGTGGGATGATGGTGTTATTCATTCTAACCGGTGCTGGAGACGGAACAGCAGGAGGACAGGTAGAGGAATCGGCAATACTCATTTGCTTGCGACTGAAATCAATAAGATTCGGAGTAGGAGAAAGAAGAAGGCCGAATCTGATTTCAGAGATCACAACCTTGCTCTGATACCATGTAAACCTGCATACCTAAGCTATATGGAATGAAATACTGTAGAGAAGAAGAAGAAACAGAGAAGCAAGAAATGTGTATTCACACCCTTCCACAATAGTTCCCTGTTACAGAATATATTATACTAAGAAAAATAAGCTACGATGAGATTGCAGTTAGTTAGACATCAATGGTGAGGATTAAAACTGCAACAGTGTATTCCTGCAGAAATAATATTAGTGGCTAAGTGTCTGAAGCAGGCGGCTGTGGCAGTATAAGTGCAGCAACATATCACTTCTTCTTACGAGAGAGCTCATCACCTTGGAATCATGATTATTTTCTAATGCAATCGGAGCCGTCAATTGCATATAAATTTCAATCAACTCGCACGCCACAACCACTTTAGGAATTTTGAGGTAATTCTTTCGTGTAGTTTTTGCTGCTATGATTTTGTCAGATTTTTGTCTCATTCTTAGAGGTTGAACTTCTTAGCAGGCAATGGTTCCTTGATGCCTAGCGCATTGTTACTTTTAGCCCAAGTGTACATGGAGAATCAAATTTAGTATTTTATTGCTTTTTAGAAACCGTATTCTAATCATATATCTTCATTGAATAACAATCTCACTCTTCCTCCAAGTTCGGACTTGTTGCTTCATTCTACAAATTTGTATGACATGAAATCATTGTCTTCTCCAATAGCCATGAAGTTGTTTCTAGGGGCATTAACAAGTAAGGAGTTGCTCACCAGATTTTTCATCGCTCTCTCTCACTTCATTCTTTTTATTTTCCTTCAACTCTCTCTTGATTATTAGAGTAACAACTCAAAATAACTAACTATAAAGAAATCTTAAAAATGTACCAATCATTTCATTTATATACAATATAATCTAATATTATATAATATACCATATATTTGATATATATTTTCTTCTTCCACTTCTCTATAATTAAATAATACTCGAGCTCATTTTTATTTCTTTTATTATTTCAGTCACAAGCCCTCACACTCGGTCGACCTTTTCGAAATTAACTAGCCACCTCCTGCTATGGCCTCAATCCGCCTTACCGACTCACACTGCCAAACACCAAAACTCTTCTTTGTTATTCAATATCGCTTATCACCACCAAGAGTGCAATGTTCTTCCAATTGACCTTAGCAACGATCTCCTCATTGTCAACCACCTCCACTTGAGCCAAGAGAGGGGAATTGTTGTCAATGTTTGACGTTAGTGTAGATCCCATCATAAACTCACTCAAAAGATGCTTCATGTTGGTTGTACATAGGAAGTTTGCATCCAAACAATGTGGAAAATCTTCTGTTAGGTATATATATGTAATTATGGTTGATGTATATTGTTAGATTTAGATAATTTTGCTGTGTTATTCTACGATTTGATAAATAAGTGGTACTTTGATGATATATGGATTAATGTGGCAATGTGGTTCAAATGATAATGCATCTGAAAGTTATTTGTATGTACAATTTTGCATCACTTGTATTCTTCAAGATATGGTAGCCCTTTTCGTTTAGATGATATTTTTTATGGATATATTACTATTATAAATTGCAATGTTAGTTGCCTGTGATATATGTATGAAACTATGAATAGCCCGCATCGAGACCGTTTTGTCATTATGCTACTAAAAATTTTTGCAATGATATGTCAAGCATGAATGGGAAGTTCACGTCCAATCACAATCATCCATCTCACCTTGATACATATCCGAGCTCCTTGTCAAGTCATAACATTTTTTTTTTTCAAAATAATCTCATAGCATATCCAATAGTAATATGGTGATGGCAGAAATGGGAACAAGATCTCAATTTGGGTTTTGGTGAGGAAGAAAGCAAAACTAGTAGAACATAAGGAACAACCTATATATTTGGAGATGAATCTTGCAAGAATATCAAAATCAGTGGATGAATTTGTTTCTTCATCGTAGATTTAGTCTCTTGAATCATCTTAGACACAACGTCAAGTTTAAGCATAACTAGACGTTTGATTCAATGTATGATCATCATCATCAAGCTCATTTGCACAACTTGGATAATCATAATAATATTCATAATCCAACTTAGATTTTGAACCATTGGAGATGACATTGATGCTTGAACCTAAAAAAATTATACAGGTTTATGAACCTTTGGAGTTCGAGAAACTAGTGTATAATTGATGGAGACCTTGTGGAAGAGCCACCAACTCCTATGGAAACTCCCAACTTGCTGTTGAGTTAAATATCAGAATGAATGCTCAAAAACAAACTTTTGTCACAGTAGCTGAAACCGACCTATGGTTTTGTTAAATTAGATGATACTTACAGAAAAGGATTCCAGACTCAGAAAGTTCAAGTCTACTAGTTTTTTTCTGTCGCAGTAATCAAGTATCAATTGCTGGGAATCATAAGACTAGATATATGCAGCAAAAGGTGATGCGCGAAGGACAGGTAGATTCCAGACTCAAAAAATAGACTCTCATTGGCCAAATGAAGCAGCTCTTGGAGATGCTTGAGCCATTGAAGGGGAGTTTGCCATTTCATATAAAAAAACCAGGTAACAGAAACCCAAAGGAAGAGTCTAAGCAATATAAGTGGCCTACACGAAAGTTTTTCAAAATCTTGAACCGATGTAAAAATAGTAACAACCTTAATAACCTAGATGCAATTTACCATACAGTAAATAAATCATCTTAGCTAGCAGCATCTGAATTTCAACAAAAGAAATTGTCATTACCTAGCCTAAATTGAATTTGACTCGAGAGTGTGGCCAAATAAAACACTTTTGTTTGAGCTTCATGCCTTTCACATTCAAAGGTGCATGAGGAAAGTGAAGTATGGGCATAGATCCATTCAAATCCTTACAGTTTCATAGTTGCATGGCTGTGTGATTGCGTGATTGCGCTTTAAAAAGCAGTCAATACAAACCAATTTGAGAATTTACATGATTTCTACCAATTCCACTTGCATAAGTGATCTCTAAAATGAAACACACACACACACGGAGAAAAGATAAAAAAATGTTGCATAACTTGCCTGTTGCTTAAAAATGCTAAGCTTGTTGCTAGGATAACGAGGTGACAGCACACAAATAACTGATGAATGCTTAAAAAATCTTCTGGTATCTTCATCATGGGTTTGCATAACTCCTTCCTGCAACAAACGCTTATGATTAATGAATAGGTTATCTAAATACAGTTAGAACATATCATGGAGTAATAAGGATGAAGCAAGTTAATTCAAATAAACAGTTTAAAAATTCTTTAGCCAAAATATAAAACACTTAAAACTTTGCCATATAATTTCATATTCATATTGATGCATCTAGTAGTAACGTGTAAATACGTCGTAGAGAAAAGGACCAAAATGGTCCCTGATGAGGACATCGACAGACGATATCGACGAGTCTATCAGCGTAGGAATCGTAGATCAATGGCTACGATTCACAGTCTTTATTTTTGATGCATTTATGTATTGTAGTTTATTTATATGCTAGTTACGATTGTACCCTTTCTTTTGAGTTTGCTTGAGTTGTAGCCCAAGAGGCATTTGAGTCATTGTTATTTTTATTTTCAAGGCCTATATATTGTAGCCTCTTCTATTGTAAAAGGATGATGAATGCTGAAACACAATTTTAAGTTTGTCTTCTTCTTCTTGTGTGTGCACTAGAGAGAAGAGAGAGCCCAAGGTGAGGACGAGCGCAATACCCACCAGTCATTGGAAGAGTCCGTGGCTCGTGGTTTATTTTCTTTCCCTTTTTTTTATCTTTTCTTTCTCCCACCCGTTAGCTTCTACTTTCCCCTCCACCGCCGGCCCACCTTCAAAGCCCCTCCCCTAACCCAACTCAACCCCAACCCTCAAAACCCCCACCCGCCGGTTCGACCCCTTTCCCCCACCCCAACCCGACACCAGCTTCCCTTCCCCTCTCCCTTGCCGCCGGTCCACACCCTTGCTCCACCCCCATTATGATGATTTCAATCATCTTAATTGCTTTCCTAAATTAATTCAAGCAAGAAAGGAAAGGAATTAATCTTATTTGAAATTCAAATTTGAATTTCACATACTTTCCTTATTTACAAATTCTAATTTAGGAAAGTGTATAAATCTAAGTCTAATTTAAATTTAAATTAGATCTGATTTATTATTCCCTTTCCTAAATTATATGAATCGTTTTGGAAGTTTCTAAATCCCTCCCCAAATCTCTCCACCCTCTCCTAAAGCCGCCGGCCCCATTAATGCCCACCTCCTTTTGATTTCCTCTTAAGCCTAAACCCTATTTGAATTTGAAATTACATTTAAATTCTATTCCCTCCAAATTCACTTAGATATGAAATTAATTTCAGATTTATAGAAATTCCCTCAACCCAAACCAAACCCTCGCCGTCCGCTTCCCCTTCCCCTCTACCCGAGAATTACCACTGTCGGCCCCTCTCTCCTCTCTCCTCTCTCCTCCCACAAGCCGCCGACCACGCATCGTCTCCAAGAATAAAAAGAGGTCTTTGTCCATGGATGGCAGATCCTAAGGTCGACCACGGATTCACCTACAACGATCAAGGAGAAATCGATATTTTGATATCCCCTTTCTTCGACCCCGGCTTTGGAGCTGAAGCCACCGTCGAAGAATACATTGAGCGCATCCACTACAGTTTGGTAGAGATCATCGATGAGCAACGATCATCTGGTTCGTGGCAAATCATCAGACGTCCACCAATCCTTTCGTCGCTGGCTACCTTTCCATCAACGAAGATCTTAGGCTCCTTCTTCCTGGTGGTGACCTCCCTAGTGTGGAGTATTTTCTTCCGTTAATCCCACGAGTGAATGAGTGAGAAGGTACTTAAGGTGAACCTCTTATTATTAAATTGTGGATTTTGTTATGCGCTCATAAAACTTACTCTTGTCTTTGAAATTTGATCAAATTGTCTTGGTTAATCTAAAGTGTACTTCTTTGCCTAAGCAAGTTGAAAACTACGAATTTCTAAAATCTTTCTTTGTTGTGAATGATAATTTTATATTGGGAAGCTTTAAATAGTTGCTCTTCTTAATTTCATATTAACTCCTGGTAGTTTCACATTATCTTGGTATCAGAGCATGGTTAGCATGCGTCACATGTGCTAGAAGTTATCCTAGGAGTCTACCTAACCATCCCTTAGCTTGTTTGCATGCATATCATCGCATATATATTTTAATTCACTGTTTTTGTTTGCTGTCCAGTATTTTCCTGCACTCATTTAGTAAGCTTTAGATTAATTTCTTAAGTGTTTAGGTGTTGTCCTCAATCCAACAACTATCCTCATCACGTAGGTTACTTAAGCCACTATTGTAGCTTGCTATCCAAACAGTTCCTGCATCATTTAGTGACATTTTAGTGAGTCTAACATTGCATCTAGGTGCTATCCCCTATCTAGTTTCCTTCCTAGGTGTTCCCTAGTGTCTAACCATGGATCCTGAGCAAATTCAGTGGACTATAGACCTCACTGTAGGGCAACTGGGAACGGTTACCCAACAAATTAGAGAGACCCAGGGAGATTTAGTTGATTTTAGAAGACAGGCGAGAGAGCGTTTAGACAACATTGAACGTTTAGGAAACCCAGCAATTTACACGCCTTCCAGACCTCATTCTCCCTACGTTGAAGAGATAGAAACTGAATATGGACCTCCTCGTGATCACTATCGTCATAACCCTAGACCGAATCAGGAACCTGTAGGGCATGACGCACGTTGGAGAGATAACGACGCCCAACTACTAAAAAACATCCGAATTGATGCCCCCTCCTTCGATGGCACCCTTAAACCCCAAGTTTTCCTAGAGTGGCTTAAGGGAATGGATAGTTATTTTAAATGGTATAACATTTCGGAGGCTCGAAAAGTGAGATTTGCGGAAATGAAATTAACTGGTAGAGCCAATCAATACTGGACCAACCTGGAACATATGCGGGAGACGCGAGGAGAATACCCCATCAACGATTGGAGGATGATGAAACAAGAACTCAAACAAAAGTATCTCCCTCCCTCCTACTACCCCAGACTATTAGATCATTGGAATAGGCTGACCCAAGGTAGTAAACCAATGAAAGACTATATATCTGCTTTTGATGATTTTATGATCCATTGTAGTGGCGAGAAGACTACTACCCTGGCCCAACTTCTCTCTATGTTTAGGGCTGGACTCAAGAAAGACCTTAGGAATGAACTGTTTGTCAGAGGAGTTACGACAATGGAAGCTACTTGTAGTCTTGTGTTAGACCTAGAAGAGTCTAAGAACCACACCTACTCTAGGAACCAAGAATCCCGACCTAACCCTTTTAAGCCCTCATCTGGTCAGTCTCAAAACAAGCCTTCTAGAGCCACGACTAGCCGACCCACTGCTGGGCAATTTCAACCCCGCTCAAACTTTAAAAACAAAACCCCCTGAACGAGTCACCTAAGACCCCTGCGATAACCAAATGTTTCAAAT
Source organism: Dendrobium chrysotoxum (assembly GCA_019925795.1). Taxonomy (NCBI): domain Eukaryota; kingdom Viridiplantae; phylum Streptophyta; class Magnoliopsida; order Asparagales; family Orchidaceae; genus Dendrobium; species Dendrobium chrysotoxum. The sequence goes on from CM034309.1 coordinate 27,521,288, forward strand.
GTCATGAGTATGGACACATTGCCTCTCAATGTTCCAGTCCCTATAAGGTGACTATCATCGAAGAAGTTATCGATGCGGAGGATGAACCCGACACCGAACTAGTTCATCACATCGATGACTGTTGACCCCTCCACGTAAAAAAAAAAGCATAAATTCAAAAAAAAGAGGAAATCACTTACCTCGTATCTATCGAGGAGATCCCGGATATCCGGCTGAATGCTCTGTGGTTGCTTCGATCAAATCCCCAAAATCCTGGCGTAAATCCCTCACCTCGATTGCCTGCATCTGCTTGCATTAAGAGGAGATCGAATGAAATCCTCTATCCCACTTCTTCGGTTACATATATGAGCTCCAAATAACCGAGCTGGGGGCTTCTCTTCTTGGTCTTCCACATGCTCAAAGTCCTGAAATCCTCCTCTTCTCATTCCTATTCTCTGATCCAACCTCTCTTTATTTAGTTTATATTCTGCTTTATTATTATCTGTCATATTGTTACTGTTAAGTAGTATTATTTAGTTTTAATAAGTCAATCCTATCATTTCCTTAAATCAATTTAGATTCCAGAACAGTAAGCTTATCATTTATTCCTTATTTTATATTTTTGTTGTTTTGTTCTGTTATGTTATTATGACTCATTTTGTAAATGGATAGTGAATATATATATATATATATATATATATATTTATATATCTGTGTGTGTGTGTGAGATTATGAGAGGAACAGCAAAAAAAAAGGAAAAGAAAATAGTTTCAAAAAAAAAAGAAGAAAAAAAAAAGAAAGAATTTTGAAAATTTCGAGAGCTCATTTTGTCGTTCGTGTCGAGCTGGCAAACCGCCTATACATGCTTTCTTAAGAGTGGTGGGAAGGGAACCCGGTGCGGCGCCTACGACGAAGTGGGTGATCACCCAAAATCTCGTCCTCGGCGTTCGTGTCGAGTCGGCAAACCGCTCATACACGCTTTTTTAAGCGTGGTGGGAAGGGAACCCGGTGCGACACCTACAGCGAGGCGGGTAGGCCCTATACACGTTTTTCTTAGTGTGATGGGGACAATCTTAAGTACCCGTACGCGGCTCTGTTCCTGCGGGGAAATAACTACTCTTCTTTTTCAGGTACATTCTTAAGCGTGGTGGGGGGTTGAAGACATTACGGCCGCGGTGTCCGATGACACCTACCATACAGGCTTTCTTAAGTGTGGTGGGAAAGGCCCAATTTCACGTAGTTTCCCCTAAACGGGGAAAATGCCGGGAGGCTGTCAAAATTTTGGGTGAATATAAGACTGCACTTGAACCTGATTTGAACAAATTTTGGACAGCAGGTGACTTGTGAACTTGAGGCAGTTGACCTTAAATGAACTCAAATCTAAATAAATATGAACGTGAACCATAACTCGAACTCAAATCAAACGACGAAGTGAATTCAAATTGAACATTAACCAAACTTTCATTTGATTTGGACATCAAATGAGATGAGCAAAGACTTGGACAAGATCTAAATAATTTTGAACTCGAGCAAAGACTTGATTTGGACCACAAAGGACTCGAACAAGACTTTGGATACAAAGAACTTGGACTTGAACTGAACTATAGTTTGAACACCAAATGAATGGCATGAAGCATAACTTAAATGTCTAAGATAAAACTTGTAATGTGGCAAAGTGATATTGTTAATCATGTCAGCAAAGATCAGTAACAGGTGCAACAATATCTCTATGTCTAATATTATCATACAAGCAAACAAATTCACAGGCATAATCGACTTGCAAGAAATATCCAACAAATGCGAAGGTGAATTGAAGTCAACATAAAGATCATGACAAATGCAGATGATCGTTAATAGTTCATCTATGAATGATGGATAATGATATGCAACAAATGAAAGAGCTGTCACGAAGGATCCGATAAATATTCAATACATCGATCTCTTGCAAGTAGAAGGGTTCAATGATACTGCAAAAGACTCATTTCGTAGTTAACAATAATATGCAAATAAATACATCAACCACTTGTGGATTATTGAGGTTCACGTGCAGTGGGTTAAATGAATCATTAGCAAACACGAATGAGGGAAATGTAGTGAACACAACTCACCCATGGATCAATCATGCAAGTAGATGTATCTATCTCCTTCAAGAAGAAGAATCAGATATGAATGAACAATCAATAATTAGTAGAGAACAAAGAAAGCTTCTACATCTCGCTCACAAGCAGTTATGGGACATGCATAAGTGCTGATAAATGATGATGAGTAGTGAGCAAATGAATACAAATCAAAGTGAGTGCAAGGACATGTGATCTACTTACAAGCGTTTGATCAATAAAAACCAAAGAGAATGCAACAATACAGGGGCAGATGATCAAACAAATTTCCCAATGAATGATAAGGGAAACTCATGCGATTGATTACAAGAGACAATTGCATTAGCTACAGGGATGTGTATTGGATAAAATCTCCACTACAGCTTACTTAAGAATTCTTTAAGTAATAATATAAAATCTTCAAAGAAATCTACCAAAGAGACATGTGACAGATGAAATACCAAATGCAAGTTGAAGTGTAGCCTTCCCAATATCAATACAAGTCAGCATGCAAGTAATCGTACCGATATCTTACAAGTGAGATAGATCAGTGTACAACGTACATTAGGACTTACCAGCGTATACAGAAGCATACATCAAGCGCTAGGGTATCCCTACGATCAAGATCAGAATACAAGCAAGCATATTCAACCTTGCAAGCTACAATCAACAATAATCAGTGAAGATGTATTCAAAAAGTCTGAGGCAAATGCCGTCTTTCTACAATCAACACCACCTGACTGAAAGTGAATACACCAGCTCTCCCCAAGCAGAAGAATTTGAGGTCCCAATGAATTTTGGAGATCTTTAAATCAATCAGAATTCGAAAATGCGAAAGGCATTTAGCAGATGAAGCAACTTATTTGCAACACTCCGGCAACCAAGATCAAGGTACAAATAAACATACTGATCTACATGCAATCAAGAGCAAAAGATCTGCAACACATACAATCTCTCTACAAATACAGATGTATGTACAACACGTCATCTATCGGTGGATACAGAAAGACTTTAGTAAATGCAGTATCCTGAAGTCAATTTCAATCCGTGAACGAATACATCTACCTGCAACAGTGGCGGGTGTACTCCGTGAGTCAAAGACCATAACAAAATGCATAAAGATTACAACAAATGCAAGTTCCTACGAGCTTTTGCAGGAAACCCATCATACACTTAGCATGTCGTCTACAAGAATGATGCAAGGGAACTATAGTAGACATCAAAATCTATTAGTAAAGCAGGAGATTTGTTAGTGTACTATAATCTACCTGCGTAAATCATGCAAGTAGTGCACGACAGTCTACTTGTACAAGGCAGCAATCAACTCAATCCACAAGCTGTTGCACAACACTACTAGACCTGCAACATCTATGCAAGCAGACAGAAGGCGTACGAGTCCTCAAATGAAGCTCCAGTGCTACGCCACCGGGTCTGCAATGTCCGTGCAAGCAGACAGAAGGCGTTTACAAATATTCCAAAAGTACCCCCGCACATGCACCGTAATTTGTATACACTTAGGTACACAAAAGGGGGGGTATGCAATCAAGAACCCGCATGGGCCCCGGTGAGCGTGTTATTGGTACACACGTGACGCCTAGGGATGCTGCGCGGGTCAATAAATTTGAACCCGATCCTCCTAATGCAAGTGAATAGGAGTCTACAAGGTTCATTAAAATATTTATAAAATGCCCCCAAACACCCGTATGGGCCCCGGCGAGCGTGTTATTGGCACACACGTGACGTCTAGGGATGCTGCGCGGGTCAATAAGTGAATTTAAGTTCGAGCCCGATCCTTCTATACAGGTAGATATAAGTAGATATGGTTCGAACCATAAAACAAATATACGGTTGCGAGATCAATCAAAATATTTATTTTATAGTTCATATTAGGTCTTCAAGACCTTCAACAAAGAGAATTCACTTATAAAGGCATAAAAGCCTACGAAATCCGATCCTCTGTCAACAGCCCGATAGAGTCGATAAAGTTCAACCTATAAATGCAAATGACCCCATTCCACCCCGATGATGGCCGTATTGAATGTTTATCTCAACCGGAGGGGTCCACAAATACTTTCAAGTGCTTTCCACGCTCCACCCAAACTCTCATAAAATCCAAAACTCCAAACTCCAAACAATCCCAAAATCCCTAACTCCAAAATATTTAAGATTGGAATAAATCCATCAAATACTTAAAGCAAAATTCATCCACTCTCTGCAACAGTTTGCCGAGGTGAACAAATTGAAAATTTACTTCAGCTCACATGGAGCTAATGCCTAGTCAAAAATATCACTAGGATCCATTCTCAAACAATCTCCTGTCAGTAAGGACGTGGTACGTGTCCTCTAACCGGCAGTTTAGCCGCCAAATGGCACTGCAAGATAAACGGTTATGACCCGGGGCCCTCTGAACCGAGTGATTTTGCCGTCAAATGGCACCATGTGATATCGGTTGTGGCCAAAGCCAATACAGTCTTTATTAACATCAAATCCTTGAGATATGAATCAATAAGATATGATCGATAGGGCGCAAAGCCCTCTATTAGCTAAGGTGGGTTCAAATTTGTCTCCTTAGACAAAGATTCACCCCAGATCTATAAGGTACCCTTGGACGAAGCAACCCATGGCTGCCGACAAGGATCCTTCTGTCAGGTTGGGTCGATTACCTCCTCTGACTAAGTAGACCAGGACCACGATGGCCCGGGATGACGGAACCATGGGATCTTGATCGGGTCCATCATCCATTCCCCCACCATCCGCTTTAAGTGCAAGATGGTGCAATTTCTAATTTTAAATATTAAATCTTTAAGTCTTCCAATCTTTCAAATTCCTGAATTCTCCAACTATTCCCAAATATTTATGCAGCTACTATATGCCAGATGCACGTGTCTCTACGTATCTGATTGACAACTAGTCTTAATCGAAAGTTCTCTCTCGTTACCGGGAGGGGTAATTAACTATGGAGGCTTACGCCTATAGGAAACCAGAACTCATATCATAAAGTCCTCGCAAAATGAGGGCGAAATCTCTGGGTAGTGTCTTATCTACAAACGCATCTGCCTTCCAAAATTTACCCCAGAATTTAATTCGTTAAAACTCCCCCCAAAAGAAAAGCAATGTGGGCGGAGGCCGGGGCCGAATTTTCGGAGCTCACAATGACAAGGAGGACTTCTTCTGTGAAGAGGACACTACTGTGATCCACTGCCTCCAGAAGATGGATCACTTAGACCTGCAAGTTGTTAGGTGTGCCTTATCACAACCTAAACCGAGTGACAACTGGCGTAGGACTTCCATCTTTCATACCTTTACCAAGATCGGTGACAAGAACTGTAAGGTTATCATCGATAGTGGAAGCTGCGTTAACGCTGTTTCGTCTGCAATGATTTCTAAACTTCATCTGAAGACAAGCCCGCACCCTAACCCCTACAAAGTCGCTTAGATCAACTCGACCGCTCTGGAAGTAAAAGAAAAGTCTTATCCCTATTGAGTTTGTGGGATATAAGGAAAAGCTTTGGTGTGATATTTTAACCATGGACGTCAGTCAAATCATCCTTGGACGCCCCTGGCTTTTCGATAATGATGTTCACATCTACGGAAGATCAAACACCTGCGTGTTTGAGCACGATGGAAAGAAGATTAAGCTTTTACCTTCCCAACCCAAGTCTACCAGGGATGAAGTAAAGCCCACTCCCCTTAAACCCAACACCAGCTTAAATTTGCTAACTGCCAAAGACCTAGATACTGAACTTGGGCTAGGATCACCCTTATACGCTCCAGTAGCTAGAGAAGTGAGTGCTGACCAAGAAGAGCCTATCCCCGAGGAGGTTAAACCCCTCCTGGAAACCTTTGCTGACGTTTCCCCTGAGGATTTACCCAACCATCTCCCACCTCTAAGGGACATCCAACATGTCATCGATCTAGTACCTGGAGCTTCCCTACCCAACCTCCCACATTATCGCATGAACCCAACAGAATATGCTGAACTTAAAAGACAAGTGAATGAGTTACTGCAACGTGGCTTTATCAAGGAAAGCCTTAGCTTGTGTGTTGTCCCCGCCCTTTTAACTCCCAAGAAGGATGGGTCATGGAGAATGTGTGCTGAAAGCCGTGCTATCAACAAAATCACGGTCAAATATCAATTCTCAATCCCCCATCTAAATGACATGTTAGATATGATGACAGGAGCCACCCTATTTTCTAAAATTGACCTCAAGAATAGCTATCACCAAATTAGAATCCGTCCTGGTGACGAATGAAAAACTGCTTTCAAAACTAAAGATGGATTATACGAATGGACGGTGATGCCTTTTGGCCTGAGTAATGCACCAAGCACATTTATGAGAGTCATGACCCAAGTCCTCAGGCCCTTTCTCAGAAAATTCGTGGTAGTTTACTTCAATGACATCCTAATCTATAGTAATTCGGTGGATCAACATTTAAATCATTTGAATCAAGTCTGTGAGGTTTTGAGGAAGGAACAACTCTATGCAAACCCTAAGAAATGTATGTTCCTCACAGATAGCATCACCTTTCTAGGGTTTATAATATCCTCACAAGGAATATCGACTGATCCTGAGAAGGTGCGAGCAATCAACGAGTGGCCCGAACCTAAAACCATCAGGGATGTTCGGAGTTTTCATGGGCTGGCAACATTCTATCGGAGATTTATTAGGAGTTTCAGCACCATTGTAGCCCCTATAACTAACTGTCTCAAGAAGGGAGAATTCCATTGGACCACATCTACCCCTAAAGCTTTTGAAGAAATAAAAAGGAGAATGGTAGAAGCACCCGTTATGCATTTATCAGATTTTTCCAAAGTCTTTGAGGTTACGTGTGATGCATCTGGCATTGGCATTGGCGGAGTCCTATCCCAAGAAGGACATCCTGTAGCATATTTCAGTGAAAAGCTAAATGACATTCGACAACGGTACTCTACCTATGACAAGGAATTCTATGCTATCATTCAATCTCTCAGGTACTGGAGACACTATTTACTCCCCCAAGAATTCGTCATCTTCTCTGATCACGAAGCCCTGCGATACATAAATTTTCAAAAGAAATTAAATGCCCGGCATAACCATTGGGTCGAATTCCTACAGGATTACACCTACACCATACTACACAAAGTCAGGCCAGAAAACAAGGCGGCTGATGCCTTGAGTCGTCGAGTGATGGTGACCCAAGAGATGAGAACTGAGGTGATTGGCTTTGAGCGTATCAAAGAAGATTACAAGGACTGCCCTGATTTTCATGAAATCTACAACTTATTGACCACTGGAAGTGACCGTACTACCAATGACTTCCTAGTAGATGATGGGTATCTATTTAAGGCTCAAAAGCTCTGTATTTTCCAAACGTCTCTTCGAGAGTATCTCGTCTGGGAATTGCATGCGGGAGGTTTAGCTGGCCACTTTGGGCAATCCAAAACTATTGCCGCATTAGAAAATCGATTCTATTGGCCCAGCCTAAAGCGTGACATTAGTAAACTTTTAAGAAGATGTCACACCAGTCAGCTCACCAAACAATGCAAACAGAATACGGAACTCTATACTCCACTCCCCGTACCTAATTGCCCTTGGCAAGATGTGAGCATAGATTTCGTCCTTAGCTTACCCAAGACTGTAAGAAAGCGCGATTCTATTTGTGTGGTCGTTGACCGTTTCTCGAAAATGGCTCATTTTCTCCCGTGTTCCAAAACTTTTGACGCCTCTCGGATTGCTAAGCTCTATTTTGACGAGGTCGTTAGACTTCATGGCCTACCGAAAACCATCATTTCCGACAGATATGTTAAGTTTACAAGTTATTTTTGGAAAATCCTGTGGCACAAGATGGGCACGAAACTTCAGTTTTCAACAGCTTTCCACCCTCAGACTAATGGGCAAACCGAGGTTGCTAATAGAAGTTTAGGTAACCTTCTAAGGACTTTGGTAGGCGAACACATTAGAGATTGGGACTCTAAGCTTCCCATCACAGAATTTTCCTATAACAACTCTGTCAACAGAACCACTGGCCTTAGTCCTGCTGAGATTGTATATGGATACCAACCTAAACAACCCATCGATCTAATTCCCATGAGTCTTAGGGGTAGAACATCAGAGTCTGCATATACATTTGCATCTCATCTCCAGGAGTTACATAACGAAATTAAAAAGAAAATTGAATAAAGCAATGCCAATTATAAACTTATTGTTGATCACAAAAAAAGATTTAAAGAATTCAAAGTTGGAGACTTTATGATGGTGCGGATTCATCCGGAGCATTTTCCTCCAGGCTCCGTAAAGAAGTTGCATGCTAGAAGCGCCGGACCTTTTAAGATAATTTCAAAGATAAATAGTAATGCTTATGTGCTGGACCTCCCTAAAGGTTTTAACATTAATCCTACATTTAATATAGAAGATCTAATAGCCTTCGAGGGACCAGAGTTTAACCCCAATAATCCACTTCATAATGAACCTTGTGTGACCCCACCAAGTGAGATCCCTAACTTACCTCCACTTCCCAATTTGCCTCATTTACCCAATGCGGAGAAGATCGAAGCAATGCTAGATAATGAGATCATTTCCACAAAAGGAGGGTGTCGAAGATACTTAGTTCACTTGAAAGAAACACCGGAGACAGAGGATATATGGGTTGATCGAAATGAGCTACAAAGTTTAGAGCTAGATCTCCTAGAGTTATACGAGAGCTCCAGAGACACTTACTCGACGGGGTCGAGATTTCTCCCACCTGGGGAGAATGATGAGGACATCGACAGATGATATCAACGAGTCTATCAGGGTAGGAATCGTAGATCGATGGCTACGATTCACTGTCTTTATTTTTGATGCATTTATGTATTATAGTTTATTTATATGTTTGTTACGATTGTACCCTTTCTTTTGAGTTTGCTTGAGTTGTAGCCCAAGGGGCATTTGAGTCATTGTTATTTTTATTTTCAAGGCCTATATATTGTGGCCTTTTTTATTGTAAACGGATGATGAATGCTGAAATACAATTTTAAGTTTGTCTTCTTCTTCTTGTGTGTGCACTAGAGAGAAGAGAGCAGTGCTTTAAAAATCGGACCGGACCGGCCGGTCCGACCGGTTCAACCGTGAACCGGTCTGAGGGCCGATTCGGTCCAATCTGAAAACCGGCTCTGCTTTAAACCAGCTAGTTTTGGGAAGAACCGCTGGTTCAACCGATGAATCGGCGAACCGGTCCCGGTTTTTAAAAACCGGCCAGTTCAAGTTTTTATAATAATATTAATTAAATAAATTATTTAATATTAAATAAATATTAAACTTAATCATAATTAATATAAATATTAATATAAAACTCTTAAATTTAATTAAACACATGATTATTTTAATTTCAACAATCTCATATGTCTTCATTATTCCATTTGAGCTCTTGTCATGAGTGAAAGCAAGAAGCTATATAAACTATACAAAGCAAAACTTCCAAGTGATGTGGGACTAAACCATACAAAGGAAAAAGTCATCTTTAGTTTAATATACACACTATACAACTCATTTTTTTAACGATTTTAAATTAATTTTTATAATATGAATTATATTTATTTTTTTTAGTTGATAATATTTATGTTTTATCTATTTATTTTTTTATATTTTTAATTATGTATATTATAAAGTTTATGTGGATTTAACATTAATAACTCTTGTCATGAGTAAAAATTATATGATATAAATTATAATATAAACAATTAATTTTTATAATTTGAATAATATTTAATTTTTGTAATTTTTTTTGAAAAAAATTTTATTTTTTTTATTAATAATATTTAATTTTTACCAAATGAAATACTCTTATGTAAAAAATTTGCAAAGTTTTAGTTTTTCACCTCTAAAAATCTTTTATATTACTAAATGAAATACTTTTATATTAAATATTTAATTATATTTATAATTTTATATTCTGAGTTTTTAAATAATTTATAGTTATAAATTAAATTTTAATATGTAATATAAATTAGCAATAATTTATATTAAATTATATGGTTATTATATTTCTTTATTTTGTTAATTTTCTTAATTTTTTATAATAATAATATTATTTATTAGTTATTACGTCATCCGGTTCGACCCCGGTTCGACCGGTCGAACCGTGAACCTCTCATTCTTCCGGTTCGTTGTCCGGTCCGATTTTCAGAACCTTGGAAGAGAGAGCCCGAGGTGAGGGCGAGCGCAATACCCACCAATCATTGGAAGAGTCCGTGACTCGTGGTTTATTTTCTTTCCCCTTTTTTTTTCTTTTCCTTCTCCCACCCGTCGGCTTCTACTTTCCCCTCCACCGCTGGCCCACCTTCAAAGCCCCTCCCCTAACCCAACTCAACCCCAATCCTCAAAACCCTCACCAGCCGGTTCGACCCCTTTCCCCCACCCCAACCCGACGCCAGCTTCCCTTCCCCTCTCCCTTGCCGCCGGCCCACACCCTTGCTCCACCCCCATTATGATGATTTCAATCATCTTAATTGCTTTCCCAAATTAATTCAAGCAAGAAAGGAAAGGAATTAATCTTATTTTAAATTCAAATTTAAATTTCAAATACTTACCTTATTTACAAATTCTAATTTAGGAAAGTGTATAAATCTAAGTCTAATTTAAATTTAAATTAGATGTGATTTATTATTCCCTTTCCTAATTATATGTATCGTTTTGGAAGCTTCTAAATCCCTCCCCAAATCTCTCCACCCTCTCCTAAAGCTACCGGCCCCATTAATGCCCACCTCCTTTTGATTTCCTCTCTAAGCCTAAACCCTATTTGAATTTGAAATTACATTTAAATTCTATTCCCTCCAAGTTCACTTAGATATGAAATTAATTTTAGATTTATAGGAATTCCCTTAACCCAAACCAAACCCTCGCCGTCCCCTTCCCCTTCCCCTTCCCCTTCCCCCTACCCGAGAACTACCACCGTCGGCCCCTCTCTCCTCTCTCCTTCCACAAGCCGCCGACCACCCATTGTCTCCAAGAATCAAAAGAGGTCTTTGTCCATGGATGACGGATCCTGAGGTCGACTACGGATTCACCTACAACGATCAAGGAGAAATCGATATTTTGTTATCCCCTTTCTTCGACCCCGGCTTTAGAGCTGAAGCCACCGTCGAAGAATACATTGAGCGCATCCACTACCGTTTGGTTGAGATTATCGACGAGCAACGATCATCTGGTTTGTGGCAAATCATCGGACGTCCACCAATCCTTCCGTCATCGGCTACCTTTCCATCAACGAAGATCTTAAGCTCCTTCTTCCTAGCGGTATCTCCTCCCTAGTGTGGAGTATTTTCTTCCGTTAATCCCACGAGTGAATGAGTGAGAAGGTACTCAAGGTGAACCTCTCATTATTAAATTGTGAATTTTGTTATGCGCTCATAAAACTTACTCTTGTCTTTGAAGTTTGATCAAATTGTCTTGGTTAATCTAAAGTGTACTTCTTTGCCTAAGCAAATTTAAAACTACAAATTTCTAAAATCTTTCTGTGTTGTGAATGATAATTTTATATTGGGAAGCTTTAAATAATTGCTCTTCTTAATTTCTTATTAACTCCTGGTAGTTTCACATCAGTCCCTCAACTCTTTGTGAGGGACCAAAATAGTCCCCAACTCTTTTGAGATACCAATTTGGTCCCTCAACTCTTTAAAATGAGATATTTTTTATCCTAGCATTCAATATTGGAGTTAATAGTGTTAAATGTAAAGGTATTTTGATCATTTTTAATTAAATATTTATTAAATATAATTTTCAAGTAATTATAATTTTTTTAAAAAAATCTATTACACATTTCTCTAATAAAAAAATTAATAATAATTTTGGTTTTAATTTCAAAAAATTTAGTCATATTTTATAAAATACGATATTTATTGATTTAGAGAAATCAAATGTAAATAGATATTATTTTCAACTTAGTCACACATATTTTACCAATTATATTTTATAAAATATGACTAAAATTTTGAAAAAGAAAACTAAAATTATTATTAATTTTTTTATTAAAGAAATGTCTAATAAATTTTTTAAAAAAATTATAATTAATTGAAAATTATATTTAACAAATGTTTAATTAAAAAATGACCAAAATATATTTACATTTAACACCATTAACTCCAACATTAGATGTGAGGATCAAAAATATCTCCTTTTAAAGAGTTAAAAGACTAAATTGGTCCCTCAAAAGAGTTGGGGACTATTTTGATCTCTCACAAAGAGCTGAGGGATAATTTTGATCATTTTCTCATAAGTTGTAATATCAGAAGGATTCCAGTTGTTGAAGACTTAAGAAAACTAGGGAAGTCTCAGAAAAATCACTTTGCTAGGGTTTCTCCTCAGCTACCTGTCCATCTTCCGTTATTCACCCGATGTGTGAGATCATATTGAGAATACATAGAGGTGCTGCAAATGGCATTGCAACATGTTACATGAACTAGTGCAATTCCATACCCTTGTTGGTCAATGTTATGTTTTCATAGGCAGTTGATATTGGATCCCCGCCGCATCTCTTCCTTCACTTTGGTCCAGCGTCTTCTGCATTATTGTGATCTGGTCCCACTATTGTCACATTTTGGTGCAAATGCCTTTGAGTATCAACATATGTGGTCATCATGCTTGTCATTCATATCCTCTTTGTTTCTAACTAACTGAATGCAAGCACTTCCCTCACCACCTATGGTAACCTTTGTCATTCATGTCCTCATTGTTCTTAGTCGTAGTTTGAATGCTTCCTCAACCAATCGCATGAACTAGTGTAATTCCCTAACCTTTTAAGCCATTGCTAAGGTTTCTTTGGCAGCTAACAATGGATCCCCATCACATCTCTTCCTTCTCTTTGGTCCAGCTTCCTCTGCACTGTTCACTCTCAGGAATGGTGATATGTTGCGCTACGGCACAAACCCCGCTTTCGCAAGCCTAAGGTCCCATTTTTTCCCGATGTAGATTGGATTTTAAATTAACCAGATTTTCCCTGATGATCGACATCAGGGTTTATTTAGTTCGGAGGTTCCACTTCCTATAAGTGTAAGTCCTCATAGTTAATTACCCCTTCTAACACGTAGAAAAGCACTCTCGATTAAAAATAAAAATATATTTAGTCGTGCAAGAAGTGCAGAAATGTGCAAGTGTTTTAGTCTTGGTTGTGGGGGATGAAGGTACACCCGATCAAGATCCCATGATTCCGTCATCCCGGGTATACCGTAGGTTTCAATCTACCAACACTAACAACCGTTGATTGTAGTGTCTAGGGAATCTGATTAGCAGACATGGCTTGTCTCCTCTCAGGGATCCCGAGTAAACTGAAGTGGATTGACGTGGGTTTTAATTTTATTATGATTTGGGTTGGGACATGCAGCTCTGCTTAAGAGTTACCCATAGTATAAATTTAGGTTTGGTCTTATGACCCCGTTTAGGCATTGCATGTAGTTTAGACTTAGGTTAGGTCTTATGGCCCCATTTAGGAGTTGCCCGTATGTTTGGATTTGGGTCGGGACTTACAGCTTTCATTGAAAGTAGCCGAATAGCGGGTCCTACGGCTTCGCTTGGATGTAGCTCGAATAGCGGATCTTACAACATCTATTTAGAGGTTGACCATGTGTGAGTTAAAAGCGGATCTTACTGCTTCACTTTGGAAGTAGCCCAGGGGTTTTGGATATGAGTGGGTCTTATAGATTTTATTAGAAGTAACCCGCGTAGCGGGTCTTACGACCTCTATTAAAGGTGGCCCAAATAGCATTTAGTTTGTAGGATTTGCTACTTCCCTTTGGAAGATGCCAGTGGGTTTGACTATTCCCCTTGGGGAGTATTTGTTGCTCCCCTTGAAAGGGTTTATAACTCCCCTTGGGAGATCGTGTGCATTAGTTTAGCTCGGATCTATCCTATTTTAGCGAGTAGTTGCCTATCACGCTAGCTTTAGAGTGACACATGCTACCACCCGACACTAGTGCCTTCTACCCAAGCATTCAGTAGTTTACTATGATTTTGCTCCTAGTAGTGCTCGTAGTTTTCCTATTTCAGCAGTAGTTTTACTTATTTGTTTTGGCACTAGTCTGTTTTAGTACATGTTTCTTCTCTTAGTACTAGTTTTGTTCTACCAGTACCAACTTTACTTTACTAGTAACAGTTCTGTTCTTTCCAGCACTAACTTTTTTTTTATTTACCCTACGCTGACTTTTGTCTAAATGTTTGTAGGTGCTCGTAGCTTGCAGTTGTAGGAGCTGGAGCTTGCTAGGAGTTGGAGGGATTTAGTTTAGGATTTTTTGGAGCTTTTCTTTCTGCTTTCTGCTTTCTGCTTTGGTTAGGTTTTTAGAAGTTTGGGCTTTAGTGTAAGTTATACAGTGTCAATTTAGTGTGAACATTGCTCTGTGTTTTCTTTAATGCATTTATTAAATTTTTAATTAATTGCATTAATTAATTATGTTAATTAATTAAATTTAATTTTAATTTAATTAATTAAAGGATTTAAATTAACAGCTTAGCTCATTAATTGATTTTAAATGTATTTTAAAATTATAATTATTTTAATTTAATTATTAATTAAATTGATTGCTCAATTAATTTAAGTTTAATATTAATTAGAAGTTTGAATCAATTATTAATATTTTAAATATGAATTTCAATTTATTTTTAAATTAGTTAATTAATTAAATTTAAATTTCATCTTTTTATATATTAACCAATTAAATTTTAATTTAAGTAAAATTTTAAGCTTATTTTAAATTGATTAATTAATTAATTAAATTAATGATCAATTAATTAAAACTCTCCAGTTCTGTAATTTAATAATCTCCTGGCGTAATTTCGGTAGCCTCCCAGTGTCCTCTCCCCGTGAAGGGAGGTTGGGAGGGCAATTGCCCTTTCAATCTGCCTAGCCGAATAAATAGTCAACGGCCAAGGGCTTCAAAATGTTGTTTGGTCCCGAAATTATCTTCCAATTATCACGTAAGGCCCTGGTATTTTATCGAATTTTTCGGCAGCCACCCGGCATCCCCTCCCTGCGAGGAGAGGTTGGGAGGGCACTTGCTCTTTTAATCCGCCCAACCGAATAGGGTTCAACGGCCAAGGAATTCGGGACATTGTTTGGTCCCGGAATTGGTCTTCGAGTCCTCCAATTGATGCTTGCGATGTCTTCTTGCATATATATACATACCGATTATACATGTATATATCATTATTTATTATTAATACATAAACTCCTTCCTCCTCACTCACGGTTCAAATAGAAGAGCTGGCTTGGGCGTATGCATCAGCTCGGAAGGCATGATCGAAGGCTAAGTCAGACGGATCGAGGCTGAATGGCCTGGTGCCGTTTGTGTGGAGTGTTCAGTCGTGGACAACAAGGTGAGGTCGAGTGGAGGGGTTTCGTGCAACTAAGTTCGGGATTGGAGTCGGCTTCAGGGACGGATGGGTACAGCTCGTCCACACGAGTCCGAAGGAAGAGAGGCCGGTGCAGCTGTCTGGGTAGGAATCGTGCGTGAAGGAGAATCGAATGCTGGGTCGGGGCCTGCGTGCGGCTCAAAGCGGATGGAAGAGAGGGAGATCAGCTTACGGAGGAGGAAGATTGGAGGCTAAGTCGATGTTCGACTTCAAGTGTGAGACCGAGAGATATCCAGGAAGAGAATGCAGGAGCGGGGGGCTCCAGCTTCTTTTTTTTGTTCGACACAGAGAGATCAATTCAAATGAGCCTGTTCTGTGCCTCTGAGGGAATTTTGTGTCATGAGGAGCGAATGTGGGATCGTGGAAATTGACGAGGTGGAGTCGTGGGTAGTGGGAGTCGATCTGGTCGTAGGTTTATAGGTCAACACGCACATTGGTATGATCCCTCCATTGTTTGCCACATTGGCATTGACACCACTAGGCATCAGCATCTGTGGTCATCATACATATCATTTAGATCCCAATGGCGGCATCCTTCTTTGTGCTGATGATATGCCGTGGAAAATAAAATAGTGATAGAATAAGAAAAAAAATGTAGAAATACTCCAAACAATGACTGATTTTTTATTATAACTTCAAAGCAAAGGAAAGATACAAGTGATCTACATATAGAGAGGTAGATCGGCTCTCCCAAACAATCTACACGTCGCTAGAAAGCCCTCAAGAGGAAAACTATAGCAAAACAAAAAACTCAACAATAGCCTCCCTAAACCCTAGACACTCCCTCTTAAATAGCCCTAGAATACAAAATCATAAATAGAACCTTTCTAAATAATTTAAATATGATTTAGGAAACCTTCATAAACAATTAAACATAATTTAGGAAACCTTCCTAAACAATTAAACATATTTTAAAAAATCTTCCTAAATAATTAAACATATTTTAGGAAAAATTTCTAAACAATTAAATACTTCCTAAATAGCATAAATATAATTAGGAAATTTTTTTAAATACCTCACAAATCAAAATTCAAATCAGCCCTCTTTCCTTAGATAAACTTTTATAATTATTTCTCCCTTGATTTCTCTTTCTTACATAGTGAATATTAACTCCCCTGAGCCTCACAAGGTAGGCCCCTCTAGAGTATAAATACTCCCCCCAAAAAGCGAACATTATCCTCAAGGTGGAAGGATGAGATGCTGGTCACAGCTTTCTTCAGCTGCTTTATCTCTGTTTCCTTGTTTATCTTTGGAATAAGTGTGTCTTCCTTTTCTAGAATATATGCAAGACCACCAATCATGCTAGCAGCTACATTCCTGCCCATTTTTCCTAGAACAACAACACAACCACCAATCATGTATACAGTGCCTTCAACAACAACGTTGTCAAGAGAGTTCCTCGCAGCAAAATGTTTACCAACTCTTCCCTGAAAAAAGACTTGACCACCTGTTGCACCATATAAACAGGTGTTTCCCACAATGGTAGCATCCTCTGGAGAGAAGCCAGTGTTCTCAATAGGAGTAATAACAAGCTCTCCACCAACCATCCCCTTTCTTACGTAATCATTAGCCTCTCCCATAAGTCTATTCAATCCAGGAGTCCGGAAACAGCTATAGGATTGCCCAACACTTCCATTAAAAACTAGATTTAGTTGTCCTACAAAGCCTGTATCTCCATATTTTTTAGCAATCACACTAGTTATACGCCCACAAACAACTCTATCAACATTGTGAATTTACACTGCCTTTGCTACCTCCTTCTCAGGTTAAATTGCTTCAACTACCTCAGGATCAGAATGTATAATTTCATCTAGAACTGGACCATTAGTTTGGAATCCTGATTCCTTAATTCAGTGCTTCTCCACTTTGGTAGGTCTACATTCGATAAAATATAGCTGAGAACAATGTGTTGAGTCTTTTTTAAAAATACTTGTCTTTGTCTCAACAATTAAGTTCTTCCAATTATATCATCCATCTTCTCATAGACCAAATGAGCCGTAATACCCCTCACCTCCTTGACAACATACACAAAATAGTTGACCAGATCACCAGGAACGCCAGGGAAACAAGCACGAAGTTCTTCTCTCTGACTTGCAACTCCAACTGTGCAATTGCTTGTGTGACAAATGCGTGTCATTATACAACCCGTTGCTATCATAGCAATAGATCCAAAACCATACTCATCGACACCTATTGGTGCATCCATAAGGACATCAACTCTACTCTTCAGTCTCTCATCCACTTGAAGGATAATCCTTTCTCTCAATCCATTTTCAATAAGTGTCTGATGTGTCCCCATCAATCCAAGCTGCCATGGTCCACCAGCATGTTTAATAGAGCTTACAGGACTAGCTCCAGTTCCTCCATTATGCCCAAATATATGTATTATGTCAGCATTCTCCTTAACTACTCCTGAAGCTACAATGCCTATCCCAGCTACTACTACAAGCTTCACAGATACCTTGGCCTTTGGATTAACCCGATGGAGGTCAAAAATCAACTGTGCAAAATCCTCAATTGAATAATATCACGATGTGGAGGAGGAAAAATAAGAGGAACACCAGGTTTAGAATTCCTTAATCTTGCAATGTAAGCGCTAACTTTTTCCCCAGGAAGTTGATCGCCCTCTCCTAGTTTTGTACCTTGGGCAATTCTGATCTCCAACTGGTCAGCATTAGCTAAAAAAGTTGGAGTAACACCAAAACGACCTAAAGCAACCTGTTTAAATGCACTTGTGGTAGTATCACCATTCTGGAGACCTTTAAGGTGAGGAAGTGTTGGAGAATATCCATCAATAATGTCTGCCAGTGGACTCCATTGGATAGGATCCTCACCACCCTCTCTAGAATTAGATTTTCTATCTAACCTATTCATTGCAATTGCAATAGCTTCATTTGTTTCCCTAAAAATAGCTCCTAGAGACATTCCACCAATACCAAAATTTTGTACAATGGAAGATGCAAGTTCAACTTTGTCAACTAGAATAGGTGGATGTTTACTCTTAAGTTCCAGAAGATCTCTAAGAACATTTATTGGTTGGTTAGCAAGATGCTATTGATAAATAACATAAGCACTCTCATTTTTCTCACAAACTGCTTTATGCAGCAGTTTTGACATCTCAGGGTTGTTGCCATGATATTCACCTCCTGGTCGGAATTGAATGAATCCAAAGTTTCCCAATCTTTTTGCGGTGTCCTCTGAGAAAGCCTTCACCCTAGGATTGCCATTACCCCAATAGCTTCTTCCTCCTCCAATGTAACGGTTGTCATGATCTCTCTATGTTTCTCTCATGTATCGAGGGTGGGAATCCCACATTTCTTCCCCAGCCTCACATGACTCTATCCCCATGGTTCACCTCGTCCTCCTCCTCCGATCGTCCACTCCCCTTGCCCAAAAGACCTTCCATAGTGGTCGGCCACCCTACCACCTTCACCACGAAACTCCCTTCCTGTTGTCCCCCCATCCGAATACCCTATTTCATCCCGTATCGGAGCCTTATGAGGTGGCTCTTGACCCCCACCTTCTCCGATAGCCCACTCCCCTTGCCCGAAATACCTCATATAGTGGTCGGCCACCCTATCACCTCCACAAAAAAATTTCCTCATTGCTGGCCACTCATCTGGAAACCCTAATGTGCCCCTTATTGGAGGCCCAGGAGGTGGCTCTTGATGGAAGAAACTCTCCTCGTTGAACTCTTCCCTTCCGATCTCCTATCCCTTCGATTCGGTCAAGGAAATTCTGGTCAAATCTTGGTTAGAGTTAGCCATCGGAACCACCCGGTGAAGTTTTTTATTCCATCTCCAAGAGTTTCCTCATCAAGTCCTCCAGAATTTCCTCTCTTTGGTTCAGGCGTTCAGCCCTAGGAATCGCCGGTGAAGCTTTCGATTACATCTCGATTAATTTCCTCACCATGTCTTCCATGTTCTCGAATCAGTTTTCCATTCGGGTTTCCATGGACGAAAGCCTTCCTTCCACCGTTGTGAACCTTTCTTCCATTCTGGCATATTTTTCCTCCATCCCGACCTTGAGTTGTTCCATCTCTCCTTCCAATGTCTGCATCTTCTTTGCTTCCATTCACGAATCTAGGTTTCAAACCGCAAAAAAATAGTGATGAATGGTCTTTAATCAGCAAAGGGAAGGAATTATGCAGTAGATTTCTACAACGAGAACTACAATTTTGGTTTATGACACAGCTCTGATACCAATTTGATACGCACGTGGAAAAGAAAACAGTGATAGAATAAGAGAAAATTTGTAAAAAATACTCCAAACAGCGACTAATTTTTTATTATAACTTCAAAGCAAAGGCAAGATACAAGTGATCTATAATTAAAGAGGGAGATCGACTCTCCCAAACAACCTAGACACTGCTAGGAAGCCCTCAAGAAGAAAACTACAGCAATACACAAAACTCAACAAGAGCCTCCACAAACCCTAGACACACCCCCTTAAATAGCCCAAGGATACAAAATCATAAATAGAACCTTCATAAATAATTTAAATATGATTTAGGAAACATTCTTAAACAATTAAATATGATTTAGAAAACATTCATAAACAATTATATATATTTTAGGGAACCTTCCTAAACAATTAAACATACTTTAGAAAATATTTCTAAATAATTAAATACTTCCTAGATAGCATAAATATAATTAGGAATTTTTTCTAACTACCTCCCGAATCTGAATTCAAATCAACCCTCTCTCCTTAAATAAACTTTCCTCATTATTTCTCTCCTAATTTCTCTTTCTTACATAGTGAATATTAACTCCACAGGGGCCCTACCCACAAGGTAGGGCCCCCGTGGAGTATCAGTAATGCTTTCTCCTCTCTTGTCATTTGTATTTTGTCTAATGTGACCACCTTCCTTGCCACCTTTGGTAACCCTTTGTCGTGCTTCATTGTTCTTAGTCATAGTTTGAATGCTTCCTCACCAAGGTCTCCTTAAATCCTTTCTACAATATGTCATGTCGCAATCATCTACCCCTCACTTATTGGTATCAAACCCCTACCACTTTCAACATTTTGAGCATCATTTTTGGATATATTCTTGACACTTAGGTTCTTAAGATCCCATCTATTCTTTCTAGGTTTGTCTAAGAGATGTCACTTCTTATACATACATATTTGGTTCTTCTATTATGGCACCACACCCAATAGAAATCTTTTGGGGTTTGTGGCCATTAGACTAATATTCTAAGAGGAAATGACTAAAATGGTCTCTTGACTCTTTATAAATGACCAAAATAGTCCCCAACTATATTAAAAAATTATTTTGGTCCCTCAAATCTTTAAAAATGAATCAAAATATTATTTTGATTCATTTTTAAATACTTCAGGGACCAAAATAATCCTTTAGCATAGTTGAAAATCATTTTGGTCCTTCATAAAGAGTTAAGGGATCATTTTTGTCCTTTTCCCAATATTCTAGCATTGACTTAGTAATATCACCCTGGTTTACTCAATCTCTAACACATACACTAGGATTGTTTACCAATCTCAATTTATTACACTCTAAGCATTGGACATCCTCTTATTAATAGATTTAGTTAAATCTCCTTTCATATATTGAACCTATCATCTTTAGTATTCATGATCTATCTATGACCCAAAGAAAACACACACTCAATCAACCAAAGAAATCCTGATATATCTACTAGTTTCAACTAAGTGGTATATTCTCCTTGGTAGAATCCTAATGTCTTAAAACACATCCTAGAAGCACCTCGAGTTATATCGATTTACATGTGCTAGTGCTGCTCTTTTTAGTCTAGTACATCATACAGAGATTGTAGTTAGAAAAGAGAGCCCTAAGTTTAGTCCTAATATGTTGATCTCTAATTGGTTATGAGACCAGTAGGTTGCACTAGTCTAGATACACTGCACATCATCGGTGACCCTCGAGTTTGACTTTCGCAAGTGACATTATGCTCGCCATTCTGTTATAATGATGAATTCAATAAGGTGAATGTCAAATTGATGATTGTCTTACATAATTTTGCATGCACACGCATCAAAATTCAACTAAAAAAATTATCATCTAGACCTAGTTTCATTAAAAATATATCACATTATTGCATCCGGACAATCAAGATGATTTGAATAAGCCCTCACGCGTTAAAACCAAATATTGTTTGATCGCACACCAATATAATGATTTATTGTGAATAAAAATAATATTTTTTATCTAGATGATTATTTTAAAATTATTAAAATGAAAAATATATTTTAATTATATTAGAAATATTATAGAGCATTGCACTATTCGAGGCTCTTCATGGGAATAAATGCAGATCTCCTTAGTGTTAATTTGTGGTTGGAAAAGCAAAACTCTTAAGACATTAATTGGTTGATCAAGCTATTGAGAAGACTCATCTAATTTAAGAATGACTTCGTTTAGTTCAGAAGTACTAGAGAATATATTTTAACCCTAATAATAAAGATTGAATTCAAAGTTGGAGATCATGTTTTTCTCAAAGTTTCACCAATGCATAAAGTAAGAAAATTCAACACAAATGGAATGCTTCAACCCCACTCAATTAGACCTTTTGA
Organism: Dendrobium chrysotoxum; assembly: GCA_019925795.1. Taxonomy (NCBI): domain Eukaryota; kingdom Viridiplantae; phylum Streptophyta; class Magnoliopsida; order Asparagales; family Orchidaceae; genus Dendrobium; species Dendrobium chrysotoxum. Next base: position 27,543,276 of record CM034309.1, read on the forward strand.
GGCAATTTAAAAGAGTTACCAAAGTTTATTATTGCTTAGCACTTACTCTAAGAGTTGTAAGAGTGCATAATATCTCTTTATTATAGAGCTATGCGCATGGTGATTCCCATATGATTCAATTCAAGCCACTATTGATTCAAGAAGAACTGAGCAATGGTGATTCTCATAAAATTCAATTAGACATGTATGATTATACCTTATGTGGTTGAATGTTGATATATTAGCATAAAAATAAATTAATTACCATTTTCATATAAATGATCATAAACATCTTTATACTGCAAATCATTTTTGGACATGTGATAGTTATTTTTTATGGCTATAATATTATACCAACCTAGTGATTTGATAACATTCATTAAATTGCTATTACATAGCAAATCATGTATTTTCTATTATTCATATTGCATGCCCACTGCCTTGTCATTTATATCTTTATAAATAGGAGTTATTTATTGGTTTTAAATATCAAACTCACTCATTGTAAAATTTTGTTTATAATAAATTCAACTAGGTTGTCTGGTAGACCATCACTACATGAGATTTTTCAACAATACTATTTTACTTGATGCTTAAGTTTATGTTGTAGTTTGTATTTAGACTTCTGTTAAGTTTGGGTAGCTTTTTCTTATGTAGTTCTTTCTCTCATTAACTTCTATTAGTTGTTGTTATTTCGTTGTTGAATTTTTATTATACACAATGTTTTTGCAGTAATATTACTTTTTCCTCATGTCTATTTTTACATTTTCAGCTTACAGTCACTTGTACATGAAACTTTTCCTCTCTTGAATACAAAACAAATTTAATCAATCTTAACTTTTGAAATTATTCAAGAGTTGAGCTCAATTCTTTCATCATATGTCGTGTTGTTTGGGTGTATCATCTTCCAAACCCAAGATGAGACCTTTAAGCCCTTTTGTTGAGTGAAATAATATGTCCTCTTCAAATGAATAAGTTAGAGATTCAAAACAAAAATCTCCCCACTAAACAAAAAAGAGGATTTACATGCATAACACTTAATTATATTCTATTTACATATTTAACATATAAATGTTCATATTTATTCACATATCACTCAATTGGAGGAGAGGTTAACACAACTTAAGGGGAAATTAATGGAGGATGGTAGGTCATGCAAATAGAAAGTTTTGAATGTTAAATATAAAAATATGATAGAATTAAGTATTATGTATGTAAATCCCTCCAACAAAAATTACACATAACCCGAAACAAACAAACTTCATCATTTTTAAAACCAGTTCTAACTTCAAGCAATAAAATGGTACCATAGAAGACTATGAAATCAAAATGCAGCAAGCGGCATTCTCTATTCCTATGCCCAAAAAAGTTTAAAAAAGCGAACAAATAATGGTGAAGTATAATCTTACGGTCCTGATGAGGAATTTATCATGCGAAGTCCTATCATCCCAAACTAGCAAGCAAACTCTAACACCTTCCTCAGATTTGTACTTAAGTAGCTCCCCCAGGGTAAGTTTCCCACCGGCCGGCAATGGCCGGGTTTGCTCGCGAACCAGCCTTACCTTGTCATAAATCGACCATCCAACAATATATATCAGTCGATGGGCTTCAAGAATGGCATGGCAAATGTCCTCCCAGCAAGTTCCCTGCTGAAAGACCCTCCCTTCTTCAAGCGGTATCGCCTGCAGATCCATCTCCTTCGCATGAGCATCCTGGTAAAGCGTCACCATCCCGCCCTTCCTCACTGGAAAGTACGTCCCCTGAACCCCAAGCCTTTGGGGATTTCCGGCGACGGGATTTTTACCTACAGGGGTGAAACGGAGCTTCACATGGAGCGAGGGTGCGTGTTTGAGGGCGGTCCCCGAGGGCCCAAGAATCTGAAGCCATTTTTCGATCAGCTCTCCGGCTGCGGCCACCTCGCCGGCGGGAACGGAGGCGGTGCCAATGAGCTGGGCGCCGCAGACGTCGTTGTCCTTGACGCGAAACTCGATGTGAGGTGTGTGATGAGCAAGCGGTAGGTAGAAGTGTTGGTTCCATCGAGGGTTTTGCTCGTTGGATATGACTTGGGTTCGAGCGACGGTGGCGCCGGCAACGAGAACTGTAACGTAGGGATCGCTAGTGATGGCTTTGGCGATGTGATCTTCAGGGTGGTGATGGTGGTTAGGACTTCGAGGCTTGGATCGGAAAGGGAGGGAGAGGCCGCAGACAGTGAAGCAGCGGCGGAGCTGCTCCGTGAACATATCCTTGTTTGGGAGGTTGCGGGCTTCGAGAATATATAGGTCGAGGTCGCCGTGGAGGAGAACGTCTTCCATTGTGGCCTGGAAAATCTACAAGCTGGAGGAGGAAGATAGGCAGCCATTGGAGGGCAGCAGGGGACGTTTAAGAGGCAAGGTGAGCAGAGAATCGAACTGAAGCAAAGCATATGGTTCCTTGCGTTAGCCCTGCGCGGCAATCACAGCAAAAACAAAAGCCTCGATTGCAGTTTTTCTGTTTCGCTCACGGTGTACTAATAAATTAGTGCTGTTTGGTTCAAAGCAGGCTTCAACTCGAGTAGTATTTTACAAGCAATTCTGAATTTAGCATTAATAAAATTATGAATTCAGCAAAATAGCAAAAACAGCATTACAAGCATGTGTTCTTACGGCATTGCAGAATTACGGCAATCACAGCAGCAAAAACAGCATTACAATTATTAGTGCATAAAAATAAATAACACCTGTATTATTATTATTTTTGTTCTATAGATGTACTTATGTAATGAGGTGGCATTAGTTAATAGGTTCTCATGTATAGGGGGCCACTCTCTACTCTATATATCTATATATATATATATATATACTCGGCTCCTCCCTGTATTAAGTAGATTGGCTTGAATCTCATTATATTCTTTTCTCTTTCTTTATCTTGCATTCAAGATCCTGCTCAAGATCTTCCTTTTCCACAACAATAACTCTGATCCACCATAATTCTAGATACTTGAGGCGCTGCAAACCACAATATCAGTGCTAAAAATAATTTTTTAGTATATTTTTTTTCTTAATATCTCTCACCACCACCTGTCCCCTCCCTCACTTAGATTGCTCGGCCGCGAAGAAAGAAAAAAATAGAGAAGCGAGAGAAGTGTTATTTTGGATCATTTTCGTCTTTTATTTCTGGTAAGTATTTTATTCTATTTGATATAAATTACTAAACTCTTATTCTATTTTGGATGATTGTGATTTCTATGAATTTTATTTCTTCTAAATCTGTCAAAAATATATTATATGCTGATTTCATAAGTTTTCATTGTGCAACTTTTAATATGTTTGTTGCGGACTCAAATATACGCGGCGATAGAGTTTAAATTTCCGTCTCAGCGTTGTACGTATATCCAGCGCACAAACAGAAGAATGAAAGAACACCAGGATTTTTACGTGGAAAGCCCTGGAAGAGGGAAAAATCACGGGGCCACGCCCAGTTGAAAAAGTTCCACTAGTGTTGTATGAAATACACGAGGCTGATTCGTCCTTTAAATTCAGGACGATCAGATTACAATGAGTATCAATTACAAGGCCAAGCAGAGTTCCGACGTCACTCGGGTGTCCGGTAGAATTCCGACATCACTTGGAAAGAATTCCGGCGTCACTCGGGCGTCGGGTAGAATTCCGGCGTCGGGCAGAATTCCGATGTCGCTCCGGCGTCGGGCAGAGTTCCGGCATCCCTCGGGCGCCCGGTGGTGCTCTGGAGATGCTCCGGTGGTGTTCCGACGGTGTTCCGGCGATGGTTGAGGAGGAGCTATTCTCTCCTAGACTTCTCTTCTCTTCTTCTCTTCTTGGCTTGGGTCTTTTCTTAAGAGAAATGAGGGGCTATTTATAGTTTTTCTGGAGTGGCATAGCCCTTAAATAGATGAGGGGTCAGGGGCAAATAAGGAGTGATCCGGATGAACGGCTGATATTGAATCCCTTGATCGTGAACCGTTTATTGAGCATTTTAAGGTCTTAATGGTATCAGAATTCTGCGATCTTGGGCTCGTTGGATTCGTCTTGTCGAGCCGCTCGATTCGACTATAAGCTCGTCAAAATCGGAGACCGTTTGGTAACTCAAATTGCTGTTCGAGGCTTCCAACAGCGCTTGGGGTACTTGATTTGGACTCATTTGGGCTCGGATTGAGTCGAATTTGGTGTCGTTGGGTTCGTATTTCCGAGACGCTCAGTTCGACTATAAGCTTGTTGAAATCGGAGTTTAAATGGTCTCCAAATTAATTTTTGAAGTTTCCAACTTGAGTTTTTCCTCGAGATTCGTGCCCGATCAAGATAATTTTTTGGTGATATATCAATGTTATAAATTTGATTATTATAAACAATTTGATACGATGTTATTGTATTTTTGCTGGTTAAATATATGTATAAGAGTTTTTACGCAAAATAAATAGGAAAAAGATGTACTAAAAATGGGTGAAAAATGATATACCGTTATTTGATATGATAATAGTGAAATGAAACATATGCTAAAATAATTGATATGATTGATATGTATTAGAATATGATAAGATAGAATGAAATAATTAGTATATGTATATAGAATTGGGAGGTCTAATTGCTAATATGAAATACTATAAGGTGTAGTGAAAATAATGTACTGATTGATATCAAATATATATGATGACCCCACGTAATACCCTCAGGGTCCACGTGATTTACTGGTTGTGAGTCATAAGGAGCTGGAGGCTGATCGGGAGTTAAAATGTAATTTTGATTAGCAGTCCGACCCCCAGTTGTCAAGCCTACCTTTTTTACAGCACTCGAAGCCACAGCCAGCAGCCCCTGCACCTTTTCCTATTATCAACCCCAATTACCACTACCGAACATATCGCCAGCTGTTCAACTTCCTAGCCGCCACCATTGGCAGCCCCTCCTTATCCCAAAGGTAACGAGATCCCTCTCTCTATGTTGTTAAAGCCTACTTATAGATCCTGCAGTTCAATCAACAGCATGATAGTGAATAAAGTAGTATCCATCGATTGCATACTAATAAAAAATATATACATGAAAGGATAGCATATCCTAATTGATGATAACTATGAGCTTCAATCACTTTTTTTGTATTAACTCTAAAATCAAATCAATCTAGTTATCAGTACCACACGTTTTATAAACAAATGAATGTTATAGAGTTTGAAAGTAAAAGCAAAGTCACAGTAAGCCCATTAGCCCCTACTGCTACCCATAACAAATTATATTCCCTTCCTTCCCAAAGCAACTTCCACATGCATTAGAGGTTATACATGCTTAATATCAATTAATTTAATCTTGCTTTCTATGTTAAATTATTAAGGTGATGTTAAGAAAGCAAGCAAATCAAGACATAGAGTTTAATATTTCTGTCTGGATGAACTTCTTTGCATGTGTTGTCAATGTGTTTCATTCAGGCTACATAGTTTGAGAGATATATAAAAATAAATATTAATAATGAATCTGACTTTACTTGTTCTATAACTCATATTCATGTCTATGTGCATAAAGGTTTAATGTTTTTAAAGCATATGTTTTGATATTAGTTAACATGACTTAGCCTATATATTTGTATTCAAGCAATTCATTTTGGATATCACATTAAATCTTCGCATGATTGGAACCTGTGCATGCCAAAACCAACACATATTCATAATAAAAAGGATGAGTATCTATGTATACATGTACTTTATGTACTATGCGTATATACATATTTGTGTATACATGAGCATTTTATGCACATAAATATTTGTGTGTGTACACACACACATACACACACGTATGAGCATTATATATGTATATGTATGCACAAACGTAAACATTATATATATATATATATATATATATATAGTGATCACAAACATTATATGCACTGTATAACATGGTGATTTGATCATATCAACTTATTTTCATTGCTTGTATGTAGACCTACACATATGTCTTGTATCCTATGATTCACATAGCTCATGTATGTCATTCGGGTCATGAACTTTACATACGCATTGCATCGCATTTATCTCTATCTTGATGAATTAGTTACATTAATCTACATGCATTATTCAATATATAAGTCATTGCATACACCTTACATCGCACCATATCTTTGCCTTGACAGACACTTATGAGTATTATTAATCCATTTGCTTACATATGTTCTTCTACTTTGCTTGCAAGGGACTCATATTCACTACAGGAAAGTCAGCTATTACCGACGGCTAATACCGGCGGCAAATTTTTTTTCCGGCGATACTAAACATTACCGGCGGTTTACCGTCGGAACATAAACCGCCGGTATTAGGGGCGTAGGAAACGAATTCCGATGGCCTGTTACCGGCGGTTATACATTCCGTCGGCTTACCGATGGTTTTGGCGGCCGGTATGTTCCGGCGGTTATAGCGCCGGTAACCGCCGGTAATTCACCGGTGACATTCCGGCCGTGAACAACGTCGGTATAACCGGCGGTTTTACCAGCGGCTCATTTATATTTCCGACACTATGGTAACCGTATGGTATCGATGTTTCCAGCGGTAGAACAGCCGGAAACCGCCGGTTAACCGTCGATCCGTTCCGACAGTTTAATCATTAGGCCGGCGGTTTTAGTGATCCGTCTGGTGACGAATATTCCGGCAGACAAACTGACGGCGCCCGGCGGTCTAACCGCCGGAGTTCGTCGGTAATTTTCGACGGTCTCTAAAACTGGTCTTATCGGGGGTTACCATAGCGCCGCTATTTCCGGCGGTTTTTAATAAAAAACCGCCGAAAAACCGCCTGTAAATACCGGCGATTAAACTTCCAGTAAAACCACCGTACTTATCGACGGCTAACAAACCGCCGGTATTATCCGCCGGTAATACCTGAATTTCCTGTAGTTATTATATTTCACGTTGGTTAGCAGGTCGTGGTTCCTTGGGCCTCATGAAGAGGCTCCTTTGTTGTGTCAGGGTATACGGATATGTCCCGACTAGCTTCTGGTCATGTATATTTTCTGTAACTTATAAAGACATCTTCTTTGTATGACGAATAGCGACACTTACACACACAGGACTGTCATTTTATTTTCATCATGCAAGTTTGGATCTATTATAGATTTGAACATTTTGAACGATTTGATATAATTTTATTGTATTTTAAATTAAATATAAAATGATATTAGATACATGATATGATAACTCCACGTGATACTCTACTAATCTATGTGATTCACTGATTGGGAGTCATAAGAAGTTGGAGAATTAATTAGGAGTTATAAAAAGTCGAGGTGACTAATTCATGTAATTCAATGAGAGTTATAAGGAGTACATTGATTGGAAGTTATAAGAGGCGACTGATTGGGAGTCATATGTGCAGGCACAAAATACCCTCAAGATATACTCATTAAATATCTGAATACTGATATTGATACTACTACGAACACTATATTGATATTATGACTGACATTAATAATATTTGTTATCATTAATATTATTTAATATTATTGATCATGATACTAATATTATTACTGGCATTAGTACTATTGACTGTTACTAATACTGTGACTGATGATGTAATGGATTGAGATGTGATGAATTGTAGAAGGATAAATTAATACAGACAATCAGCATAGATATTAATACATATAATTCTTTATGATTTATAGTATATTATTTTTTTATCTTGGATTAATTTCAGTTGTAAGATTTTAATAACTTGCTGGTCTTTATGCTTATTACATAATTTTATATATTTTCAGGAAAGGATAATGATCCTATGATATGAGGCACCGAACAATATAAAAATGCAATCTTCTTTCTTTTTATTATTCATTGGTAAGCTCTAGTTAAATGGTTAAAATATAAGACAGATGGAATTCTTTCAATATAAATCCTGAAGTGTGACACGGAGACCCACAGTTGATTCACTAAAAGAGATTAACTCAACATTAGAATCAATAATTGACAGACTGAGATGTGATATGTAATAGACTGATAAATTGATACAGATGATCGGTATATATAACATATATTGATTTATAGAATTTTTGTATATGATTTACAACATATTATTTCTCTTTTGTCTTACATTGATTTCAGTGATAAGTTTTGGTTATTTATTGGGTTATATACTCATTACGCAATTTTATATAATTTTCGACAAAGGTAAGGAGCCTATAGTGTGAGGCTATAAAGTGATGCTAGTTTAGTTTTATTTCTAGTTTTTGGGTTTCATATATTCTTTTGTAGTCGATAACAGATATTATATATGTAATTTTGGACTTTGGACCTTGTAGTAGAATTTAAATATTGACTACTATAGATATAAAATTGTGTTATGTTGTTTATATTTATTTGTATTTTTTCCTGAATGAAATCAGTTAGCACTAATTGTCAATTATCTGGTTGGTGATGATCTCGCTGTAAATGAATATTGAGTGCTAATTGAACATAAGAAAAGAAATAAAATTCTTCCACTTTAGATCCCAAGGCGTGATAGTGTGTGAGGCTACTTCTAGTGGAGGTTAGCTCTTTTGTACATACTATGTGAGACTTGTAATAGCGTAGAGAGAATGAAGACGTATAAAGAAGTTTTTACTGATTAGTAAAGGATTTTTGGGTCATTTCTATCATTATTTTTTGTCTTGTAGATTTATTTTATTTGGTAAAATGAAAATGCTTAGTGTGTTTATTTTATCTTCATAATTGGCTAAATTAGATTTTCTGAGCTTATGATAATTTAATAATCATGTACTGCATAGAGTAGATATCATAAATTATTTAACGATGTTTTTAATTTCTCCATGCCTCATTTAGTTTGTGTGTAGGTTGTGCATAAACTTAAAATCTAGTATGATCTATAGCCTTAATGGAGGAGTATAAGAAAAAATAAAGGATTTAAAATGTAATTTTGCCATGCTTAAACATATGATGGTCAGGGTTATGGGATCTTAATGAGATATAAAGTTGTAGTTGGGAGGAATCCTAACTAATATTCCAATGAGCTCTAATTGAGATGAGGAATACTTATGCTCTCATTCACATCAACAATTAAAAAAATATATCTCTATTGCATTAGTCTTTTGTAACTGTAGCTTTTTTTTACTTTTAGTTGCATCACCTTTGATAAATGGCTGACAAGATAAATATAGTAGTTTTATTAAGCAGTACTAGAGTGAGCTTAGGATAATTCCAAATTATCATGAGAAATATATTTGTCTCATCACTTTATTACTTGACACAACATGTACACTTGCGTTGAACAAGAGTTACACATTAGCATAGAAAATAATATTTAATAGACCAAGTAGTGTGTGGAATCACCACTCCATGTGTTCCCCTCTGAAATTTAAAATCTCTTGATTGTAGGTGAAGAAATAGAGTAATTCCACTCTACTTTTTTATTTGCTTCCCCGCAATTGTTTTTTCTATCCTTTCTTATTTTTTTCCAAAGGTAGATATTCCACTCATTCGAAGTTTTCCCCCATTACTTCCTTTTGTGATAAGAAAAAGGAATATAACTTCTTTTCTTTGGAAAATCAACATGTCGTGCATTTTACTGATGCAATAAGGTACAAAATAATCAAATTAGGATAATTAGATGGATTTTGGACTTATTCACTACTTATTGCTATGTATGTGAGTCATAGGCATTATGCAATATGAATAAAGAGTTGGAGAGAGTAAGTACATAGAGAAATGATAAACAATTTGTAGTATTAATAGAATAAAATAATTATAAATTAGGGGTAATAAAATAATTATAATACTAAGAATAATAAAATGACATTAATGTGATAGATTTTAAGGAGATTAAAATAAATAACAAAATAATCATTCTTCATGATAGCATAAAGAACCTTCCATTAGTATATTTCATAACTAATGGAGTTATTGAAGTTATCATTCCTCAAAACATATATTTCTTCAACTCATTATGTTCACACAATAGTGTCACAAATGTGAATAGAAAATTTTCACTTCCTTTATTGATGAGAGGAAATATTATTATTTCTCTTATCTACTCTTAATGATTTAAAAATTTAATTTCATTTGAGAGATTGTAGATAAATAAAATAAATTGAGTGAGATATTTTATGAATGAGAAAGTGGCAATAATTTAACAACTATATAGTTTAATCTTGAGTTGAAAGTCGAAGCTTTCATGACTACCGCCTAAACACCTCTAAGAAAAGGATCAATCTCAACACATTTCATTTTATAGAAAGTTTTTATTGACAAATATGTCTAATAGTTGTATAGTATTACAAAGAAGATAAGGTGGCATGGGGGAAACATGATTCCATAGAACTAAATAAATAGACATTCCATTTCATATCCTTGCAAAATTAGAAGCATTATATGCTCGATGAATAAGTTTAGTTCTAGTTAATTACCTAGGTTATCGATTATGTAGTTGAAAATCTTGGTGGAGAAGATGAAAGGTAGCCTAGGGTTCACTTAGGGAAAAGTCATGCATCTACTTTTATTATTCACCTTTTCTACAAATTGTTTCTTGTCTTAATTAATTCCATACATCTTCTTTTTTTTTAAAGTCTAGAGAGATCTCGCCCATACTTGATAGTAAAGAGAGAAACATGATTCTTTTATGATAAGGCTTCCTCTTATAAGCAATAGGATGCTCCTTCTTTGCCTTGGAAATTCAAAATTGTATGACCTTTTTAATGAGACAATAGAAATATAAAAGATAATGTTTTAAGACATTGATAGCTTTTATCTTCAAACAAGAGTCATAAGTATTCTGCATAGAGAGTTCGAGAAAGTAAAGGATAATATAAAGTAATACAAAGAGAAATAATAAAATAATTTGTAATGTCGAGCAAGTAGAATGATTGCAATGAAATAAATAAATATTTTCAATAGTAAGAAATGTTAAGATGACTTGTTGATAAGAGACAAATTGTATAGTCCAAACTACATCTATTTTTCTATTAAAAAAAATTAATCCTACCTTTTTTGCAAAACATAAATTAAAAATTCTTAAATTGAAGGAGCATCACAACATTATATTTCCCCCAATGCTTACCAATTCGACGGCCATAGTGGAAGAAGACCCAATTTCATCTGAGAACTTAGCACTAAGGCGCTATACAAAGAATGTCACAACGCCACATCAAGTGCCACAGTGTCAAATTGCCATAATTCTATGGTGGACGACAGTTAGAAACGATTGAATTGGTGAATCGTTTGAATAATGAACAAATAGGTAAATTCAACAGTGTTGTAGTGCTCCCTAGTCACCGTCGTGATGCCAGTTCAGTTAATTGGAAAATCTATAAATAGGGAGCTTATATTTCATCTAAGGGGCAAGCTATTTGGAGAGGCTTGAGGGCGAGAGAGAAAGTGTGTGTGTGTGTGTGTGGTTACTTTTGGAGAGAGTAAGCAATATGTTTATGTTGTGTTAGTCCAGTACGAGTCTAGAGAGAGGAGAAAGGAGTGTAAGGAGATTGTAATTGTATTGTCAAAGATTTTTGGGTGATTTATATCCTTATTTGTCTCTTGTACTTGTATTTTATATATTGAAATGAAGCTTATTTTATTTAACTTCAATTTCATGTCTGGCTAAAAAATTTTCTCTAGGTTTATGATATTTTAAAAACTATATTTACTTAGATTAGATTGATAATTTCATTAATTATTCAATACTTTTTTTAAATCCTCCATGCTTAATTTATTTTGTGTAGAGACCTTACATGAACTTAAAATATATCGTGATATATATGTGTGTGTGTGTGTGTGTGTGGTGGTTAGGGATAGGGGATCCTTAGGAGATATTAAAATTATAGTTGAGATAAATCTTAGCTAATACACCAAAGAACTCGACAGAGACAAGGATTAATTACGCTCTGATTTACAACAATATTAGGAAAAATATATCTATTTCAAACATATATTTTTAAATATCATAGGTTCAAAATACTTTAAATATAGAATTCGTCTCTTGAATCTATAGATTTTAACTTTCAATTACACCACCCTTTTTATTCGGTCAATATGATAAATTAAGTAATTCTTATAATTTTTTTCTATAATAATAATCTTTCCTCTCTTTTTATTAATTTTCTTTTTATTTGGTCAATAATAATCTTTCCTCCCTTTTTATTTGGTCAATAAGTTAAATTAAGTAGTTCTTAAGCTAGAGTGACCTTAGGGTAATTCCAATCCTCATGAGAATGATAATTTTCTCATCAATTTATTACTTGACACAACACATACTTTTGTAGAACATGATTTACACCACTTGTGTTTAATTTCAAGGAGGCTTCATTTCAAATTTCTGAAAGAAAATAACAAGATAACCATTATTCATGGTTGCGCATATAACCTCCTTGAGTGTGATTTATAACTAATGGAGTCCTTTATACTATTGTTCCTTAAAGTACATTTTTCTTTAACTCATTTTGTTCCTATATATTGTCATAAATGTGAACGAAAGAATTATACTTTAATAATTCAAATTTCTAAAAAAAATTGAAAATTGAAAAAATATGAATTCCTATTTGAATTGCAGCACAATGGAGAGAGAAAGAGAAAACCAATTTTTAGCGGCTGAATCGCTTTGCCACTTTTGTAAAAATTGCTCATATCACTATAGGTGTTTCTAATCCTATCTCTGTTTTTAAAGATTTTAATTTTAACTATTTGATTCTCCTTAAAACTGATTTTGTTATATTTTTCTTAGATTTATTGAACTTTTACCGCACAACATTTTGTATTTTATCATACTGATTTCTTGAACATTTTGATTGTGATATTTATTGAATTTTACTAGGTAAAATGAAAGTTACTGTATTTTGTATTATTTTTACTATAAGCATATTGTTAATACAAGCATTAGAAATAAATATAGATATGTGGTTGAGTAATAGCTTGTCGCTATTATTATTATAATACCGTAATAATAATATAAGTGAGGATAAGTAAAAGCTAGCTTCACTAACTTTGGCTGAGACTGATTGACATATACATGATGGTGGGCGACAGACATTCCTTTAAATAATATAATTTGGAGTTATCCTCTACTGATTCATGTGATATTGATTGGAAGTTATAAAGAGAAGATTACTTTGTTGACGGGTAAAGAGTGATGACTCTATTTGCTGGGCCAAAGATTTGCTGATACTGATACGATATTGAAAAATACCGATTAAGCCAAAATTTTTTACTTATTTAGTGTGACTACTAAATGCATGTTATTGAGATATTATTTTCATTATTATATGAAATTATTATTATTGCATGGATTTATTATTACTGCATTATTTTACTACTACTACCACTGATTTTACTATTATCGATACAGATATTGATACTATTACTGAACTATTACTGATATCATTACTAATTCACTGTTACTATTACTGTTATTGATTCAATATACTAATATTGAGCATGTAACAAGCTTAGCATATGATATATTAAGCATGTGATTAAAATACTGATTTGATACTGATATAAAATAACTATATAGCATGTGTACATCATTATATAGTTTTACTACATTATATGATTACGATAGTTTTTACTGAGATGCTTTGATTTTATCGTTTATATGATTTCATTACTGATTGATAATATTGATATGATGACTACTTTATAGATTCGACACTCATACTAGTTTATTAGTTTCCCCACTATGTTGTTTTGCTGGCTTCCATACCATATTATTTTACTATTTACAGATTTTACTGTTACTGCATATGAGTTTTAGTTTTTCTACATTAATTCTTGATCATATAACTATTACTATTATGAATTGACTGACGATATGCATATTGTTATGATTTTACTATGGACATGTATATTACTCCTTTATTATGCTTTAAGTTCAATTGTAGGATTTGATTATTTGTTGGGCTTTTGAGCTTATTGTATTGTTAAATGATTTCAGGTCAGGATAAGAGGGTAGGAGTAAGAGATTGACCAAAATTCTTCAGGTTCAAGTTCTTGTTATTTTAGTATTCTTTTGTACTCATGAGAGAGTAGTTATTATATAATTATATAGATCTTAGGTAGTGTATATAATTTTTAGAAAAATAAATACATATGTATATATTGATGCTTTGATCAATAGTTTTATTTTCATTAGTATTTATATTGATAAAATAAATTAAATTACTCTGATTGTCATATATTAAAAGATAGAATAATAACTATTCTAAATTAGATTCAGGGGCATCACATATACTCCCTCTTTCAATGGGAGGAAAGATTATTATTGCTCAAGCCTATTCAAAATGATTGTTAGAAAATGTATTCCATTTAAGAGTTTGTAAATAAATAAATTAAGTCGTCACATTCTTTATGAATGAGATAGTAATAATAGTTTAACAAATATGATAGTTAACAATGTTGGTTAATTCATATCAGAGGTGAATCCAGAGTTTTTTTCCATTAAAGTGGAGATAAGATCAAATGATGATGACATAGAATGATATTGAGGGTCCCTTTGATTTGGTTGTGCATGGCGAAATGGGATAAGGAGAGGGGGTCAAAATAAAAAGAAACTTTAATAGTGTTTTTAAGTTTTCATTAGTTGAACATTGACAGCATCATGACTATTACCAAAGTACACCGTAGAAAAGGATGAATATAAACATAATTCAATGTATAAATAATTTTTATTGACCTTACGGTCTAATAGTTGTAATATTTTGCATGGATATCAAGGTAACATGTGTCAACCTCAAAGTTTTTAAATAAATTTTAAAATTAAAATCTGAAATTTTGGAAATTTTGAATTGGAGCGCTGTGGCATTGTACTTGCTAGTGCTGCAGCATTGGGGGGTTTAACGCTGGGTGCCAAATTTTGGTGCGGTGGTGTCAATGCTCTATGTTCAACAATAACTATGGAATGAGCATACAACATACGACGTCGGGTTGAAGCATCGTGGCACTAGACACAAAAAAATATTTATATATATATATTTCCTCCACTCAGACCTCCCTCCCCTCATTTCACGTTTCTCACCAGGGAAGGAGTCGATGACGAGAAGAAGAGAATGGTGAAGAGTGAAAGAGAGATCGAGAGAAGAGATAGGAAGCTCTCTAGGATTTGTTTGTCTATCACTTCTGTTATAAAAAATATTCTGATCATTATATGTGATTATATTCTTACTCTTTCGATGATTTTGATTTGTATGATTTAATCTTCCTAAAATTAATAAAAAGTATATTTTCTTTTGATTTATCGAACTTTCATTGTATAACTTTTAATTGCATGATATACTTCAACTCCTAAAATTAATACATATAATCTTCACGAGCACTTCAACTATAATATTGTTGAATTTCATCAAATAAATTGGGAGCTATAATTTTCAAAAGTAATTGCATGATATACATATTTTTAGTGCTCCCTATATTTCATGAATTATTGTATTTCATACGTGATATTAACTTATATTGCATAGAAAAATGACATGACTAATATGAAATAAATATGACATTTGGATAGAAGCAAGGAAGGCTATTTGTTAAATCTAAAATTAATATGGATCGTCTCTTAAAACATAATACCCTGCACAACAGGGTAGGCCAACAGGCTTTCCTTAAAAGAAAAGGTTGGTGGTATGATCCTAACTTTAGTATGTAATCAATTAACTGAATTATGCCGATAAATAGAGAGTGATTATTAAAAATCACCTATGAATTGAATTAAGATAATGAGCAATGATGATAAGATAAAAAACTGATGACCAACAAGTTGACAGTTGGGATGGAAGGATGAAAACACCAGATTAGAGTTGGATGCTCTGTCTTGCTCTTCATAATTACATTTATGATTGTATTATATGATAATACATTAAACTGATGGATAGATAAAATTGATTGAACTAGCATTGATATTAATATAACATAACATAACATACTAATATGGTCCATTGATTGATAGTCATTTTTACCTGTTTTTCTTATAGTTTGATAAATCTCTTTTGACTTTACTGATCATATTAATTTTATTATTGATTGATACGGATTTTATAGATTTTTTACTTATATGAGTATACTATTGACTGTTGATTGATATAGACTGAAACATGAGCAAACATATTAATTCTTTTGCCTTGCATTAAATGTAGTGATAA
The DNA here is from genome assembly GCA_019925795.1 of Dendrobium chrysotoxum. Classification (NCBI taxonomy): domain Eukaryota; kingdom Viridiplantae; phylum Streptophyta; class Magnoliopsida; order Asparagales; family Orchidaceae; genus Dendrobium; species Dendrobium chrysotoxum. Next base: position 27,559,323 of record CM034309.1, read on the forward strand.
GTTTTGATTACTTGCTAAACTTGTATGATCATTACGTAATTTTATATTATTTTAGGTAAAGATAAAGTGCATGCAGCCGAAGGCTAGCTAGATAGTGATGATAGTTTAATTTTATTTCCAATTCTCTAGCATTATATATTTTTTATATCCTGTCGTGGCTAGTGTACATATTACTTTGGGACTTTGGACCTTATAGTGGAATGTGAATATTTACTATAGTAATATAATTTTATGTCCCGTTGTTTATATTTATTTGTATTTTCTTGAATGCATTTGGTCAATTCTGATTGTTGATAATCTGATTATAATTATGTATTGGTTGTTAATTGAAAATAAGAAATAGTATGAATTAAAAATAGAGCAAATGATTAAAAAGAGAAAAGAGATCATTTGTCCACTATAGATTCTGGCTCGTGATAGCATGTGTGACAAGATTCCATGTAAGCTGAATAAATCGACATCCAACTCGATATCTTTGACAAGATTAAAATCATAACTAACCAACTAAATTATTTTAGGTTGAGTTGGTGACATAAATTGTATCACTTATCAAGACATGAATCTTGATGAAGAGGATGAAAGAGGAGGCCTCGTGTCCTTTTGGAGAGAGGCCTTGCATGCATAATTGTGTTTGGAGGTGCTATAATGAAGACCATGATTTCATATGGTAATACAAAAAACAAGAATCTTTTGTGGAAATCTCATGCATCTACTTTTGTTGCTCTCGCTCCTAACAAATATTTGATTGTCTTAGTTAACTTCATATTTCTTCCTTTTATTTAGGAGAGGTTTAGCACATATTCGAAAACATAAGAAGAAAATGTTGAAAAAGAAGCTTATATCTATATATATATATATATTATTTTGAAATAATTATTATAAGTGTTTCAAAATAATCATTTGTATTGAATTGAGCCATCAAATTAAACATGTCATTTTTTTAAGGAGAAATTATTCTGTGCGATTACTGAACGCCGTCCGGAGATAAATCAGAATACGTCACTTTTGTACTGTGTATCAGTGCTGAGTTCCACTATGTACCAGGTGATGTGGTGTATACTGATTTGCCTCCGAACGGTGCGGTGACCGCACAGAATAATTTCTCCTTAGGAAGAATGTATAATATCCTCGAACCAATAGATAAAGCGATTAAGAGAATAATCTTAATTCAAATCTTCATGTTGACCTAATCCAACAAAAAAAAAAAGGGTCTAAGGGCCTGACACGTTTAATGATCGGAATCAATTAACCCGATACGACCCCACCATTGAATTATATCAACCAACTAGTTATCATTGCAGCCTTCCACATAGCATAAGAAAACAAAATCTTAGTGGCTAGAAATTATATATTCTTGAATTTTGAATGTATTATTTAAACGTAGCTTATCTTGATATATTGATTCAGAAAGTTTTTAAATTAGATATTATTAAAACGTTAATAATATAATTAAGTATTAAAAAAAATAAATTAAAAAGTAGACAAAGTCTTCTATCAAACAGGCGACTTATGCTAACTTAGACTTGCTGAGTCATGTGCCAGTTGCCGAACTGATGGACGACCTATTTAAAAAAATTACTATTGTAAGTTGCCCGTTAAACGGGCGACTTGCCACAGTAAATTTTGAAAAATAATTTAAAAATAAAATAAGTGAAAAATATATTAAATAAATATATTTAAAAATAATTTAAAATAAAAATAGAGATAAAAACAAAAAAAATATAAAGTTAATGTAAACAATAATTTCTATATTTTAATAGAAGTCAATAGTTTAAATATATATATTGATCAAAATATGATAAAAATGAACAATTTTATTTATTTTGATATTTTTAGAATTTTAATCGGTATTTTTTTAATGGATAATCATTATACCAAAAATTAAAGCGAAAGAAAAAACAAACGATTCAAAATTTCTCCTTAACATAGGCTTCAAAAGTAAATATCATAACTCTCTATTTTTTGTTTAAAAATATATATTTAAAATATTGACTTCTATTAAAATATAGAAATTCTATTATACACTAACTCTATATTTTTATTTTTAAATTATTTTTCTAAAATATATTTATTTAATATATTTTTTACCTATTTTATTTCTAAATTATTTTTCATAATTTATTATAGTAAGTCATCCGTTTAACCAACAACTTATAATAATAATTTTTTTTAAATAAGTAGCCTGTTAGTTCGGCGACTGACACATGTCTTAGCAATTCTAAGTCAGCATAAATCTCTCGTTTGATGGACGACTGTACCTATTTTTTAATTTATTTTTTTTAATATTTAATTACATTATTAAAATTTTAATAATAACTAGTTTAAAAATTTGTCCTCGGAAGTTTTGGTAAATGATAATCAACTAAAAGTTTTTGGTTGTCTTAATTGACTTACATATTTATTGTGTATTTGTCTTAACCTAAACGTGCTAAAAAATAATAATAAAATAAATATGAAAACTTTTACTAACGCTGTCCAAAAAAAATTATAAAATTACTACAATAATATTTATTAAATAAAAAATCTCTTCTTTCCGTTCCCCGACAACATCACGCGCTGTGGCTTAATTTCTCCACCCCCCTAGACGGCAAATGGGCAACAGGCGGTTCCCAGTTTGAAATTTTTGAATCCATACCTCGCGCTCTTCTTCTCCTGCCCACCCAGGAGAAGCTTCGCCTACCCAAAATTTTCTCATATACTCAACCTCTATCTCCCATGGGCTGCGTCTCCTCTTCCTTCCTAGAAGACGAGGCTGGCAACCTTAGCCCCGGTTTCGGCCATCACATCGTCTCCCTCACCTCCACCACATACGGCCTCCTCTCTAATCTTGACCCAGCCACTCCTCACCAAACCCCTCCTCCTCCTCCTCCTCCTCCTCCGCTTCCATTGTCCGGAGCCCCTTGCTCCATCTCCCCTCTTCCTCGCCGCTGCTCCGAGCCTGATGAAATTATCAACTCCTGGGAGCTAATGGCCGATCTCGACGTCTTCACCCCTCTCAAACCCTTAAACCACACCAAACCCCTCAACCCAGGAAAAGAAAACGCTCACCGCGCTCTACACTTCCCTGATCCCACCAAAAAGGCCAACATCCTCCGCCCTTCCAACACCACCATCCCGCCATGGCGCCACATACTAGAGTCATTCGAGAAGTTGTGCCCTCCAGGAGGCGAGAAAGCTGTAGTTCTCTACACCACGACACTTCGCGGCATACGCAAGACGTTCGAGGATTGCAACGCGGTGCGCGCAGCGCTCGACGGGCTCGGGGTTTGGGTTCTGGAACGCGACGTCTCGATGGACCTCGGATTTCGGGAAGAGCTTCGCCTGCTAATGGCCGGATCGGTTGCTTTGCCGAGGCTATTTGTCAGAGGGAGGTATATAGGTGGTGCAGAACAAGTGCTTCGGATTCACGAGGAGGGAGGACTCGGAGTCCTGGTTGAAGGGCTGCCGAAGGTTAGGCATAGCGGGGCTTGCGATGGATGCGGAGGGGCGAGGTTCCTCCCCTGTTTCAGATGTAGCGGAAGTCGGAAGCTGGTTGTACCGACGGGCAAAGGAGGGAAAGGCGGCGGTCTAGAGTGGCGGAAGGGAAAAACAGTGAGATGTCCGGACTGTAACGAGAATGGACTGATGCTTTGCCCCATCTGCAGCTGATCAGATCTGCCTTTTTTTAATTTGTATTTTTGCCGTCGTATTGTATCTGTTGTGTACTGCCACAGCTCTCTCTATTTGTTTTTTTTTTGGAAAAATGCCGAATTTCCGAGGTCTTTCTTTTTTTCCCCCGCAGTTCCAAAGTCATAACGTTTAAATTTCTGTACTGATAAAATACGCTTGGGCTTTGGAGTCCAGGATGGCCCCCAGCAACCCGCGCTGGTGTCCTCTCTTTAATCAATGGTGATGCATTCGGCCTCCTGTGTTCAATGATCTATTTCAGAAAAAATACGAGGCAAAGCAGCCGTTGATCACATGAGGGTGGATTTATTAGGTCCAGATTTAGCGCTGAAATCTAACACGGCCGATGAAATAAAAGATGCCTTCGGTTGGGTTAAAAAATGCTCAGTGTTTTAAAAATAAATAAAAAAGAAAGCACTCCATGCATAAATAGGGGATTTAGTGATTTACAAGTATATCAGGTAATGAAATAAAAACTTGATATTATTATTATTATTGTATAATATTTTAAATATTATGATAGCTCCCAATTGGTCGTTAACTCCGTCTTAACTTGGCTTATCCAAATCTAAGACCATCACGCATGTAAGGAATTTTTTTTGAGTAAATAAATATAAAAATAAAATAGTATATAGCCTATAAAATTCTCTCAATTAATCATATCAAATAATGTATGATGTTGACCAAACTTCATACTGTTTTGAACTTACATACATGCCCAAAATTTTTTGGATAAACTTAAAGGCCACTTTATTCATTAATTGGTCAAAATATTATATAAAAGTATAATCTATGATCATAAAAAACTTATAATTGGGACAAAAAAGAGAAATAAATTATGGGAGTGAATACAAAATGACAGGGCGTAGAATAACCAAGAGAACAACAGCAAAATGGGACAGATACAATGAGGATTGTCATCCAAGGTAGCAAAGTGAGGACTGTTAGTGAGGGCAAGGGGGGCACCGACCTTCATCGGCTCATTAAAAAAAATTCCTAAGTTAAAAGCAGCTTATTATGAAAATAAAAACCAAATAAAATGTTAATCTAACCTAAATCATAGCAGTTCCGCATTGAATCACATCTCAAATATCATTGCCGACGACGTTCTCCTTCACTCTCTTGCTCTCGCTAATAATCTCCAACTCTCGTATCCGTCTCTCCCCTCTATATAACACTGATAACTTTTCTTCTCTCTCTGCATTTCATGAATTTGTAAATATCTTCATGACAAAAGCTTAAAATCCCTTGGCCTAATGGCCCTAATTATTATTGATGATGAAGTGGAATAGCTAACATTGTTGAAAAAGTAGATGACTTCTGCTTTAATAAATTTAATATTTTGCCACTAATCTGATATTTCTCTTGCTACTAAGCTCCTCCTCGACCTCTGCCCAGCCACCGATTGTCTCTGGACTTACGCACGGCCAATGATTGGCTAGTGATTTGTGCCTAGCCACCGACTATTGCCAGACTTACGCGACCACTGATTATCACCGGACATTGTGTCCGGCTGCAAATTGTCGTCGGACTTCCGCATGGGCACCAACTATCGTCGGACTTATGCTCGGCCATCGATTATCATCGGACTTGCTCCCGACCATGGATTGCCGCTAGACTTCAGCTCAACCACTGATTGTCACCCAACTATTATCTTTTTAACCTCCCTCGCCCGCCGACTACTGTCCTTCTGATCGTTATTGCCCGACTACAGTCCTTCCGACCACCGTTAGCTGACTACATACTTTTTGACCTTCATCGCCCCCAACTACGGTCACTCCGACTAACATCTCTAGACTACGGTCTCCCTGATCGTCGTTGCCCGACTATGATTCTTCCGACCACCATCACATGATTACAATCTTTTCGACTTTCGTCACCCATCGACTACAATTCTTCTAACCATCGTCACTTGACTACTATCTTTTTGACTTCTGTTGCCCGCCAATTACGATCCTTGCGACCACTGTTGATGTACCTTCCCGCAACAGAACGCCGGAGCTAGGCTATTCTACAGAGGAGTGCCGGAGACAACCTGCAAGAGGGTTAAAACAGAACAACCAATGGAACAGTGATAGTAGCAATATATCTTTCATATATGTCTCTATGGTTTTAGTCTTGAGGATGTATATATTCCTGTGCTACAACAGGTGCTGTTTCTAAATGAAGAAAAGGGGAAGACTAGAACATGTAATAATAGAAAGCTAAAACAGAAAGTGAAAGGAATGCTGCGGTAGTGGAGAGTGTGATGGCATAAGGTATTCCTGCGGGTTATGATAGTCCCATCATGTCTCCCCATCTTCAGAAGAGCTGCCCTCAGTCGATGTTAGGGAAGTGTTCGCATTGTCCCGAGGATGGTACTTGTGGATGTCCGCCACATTGAAGGTTGGAGAGGTCTGAATATGAGTAGGCAAATCGATGACATATACATTATCATTGATCTTTCGCAGAATGGAGAAGGGTCTGATTTTGTGGGGACTGAGTTTGGTATATGTTCCAGTAGGAAATCGTTCATGGCGTACCGTGAGCATGTCTAGGTCGCCTGGACTAAACACTTTGTGTCGCCTATGTGTATCAGCCAACTGCTTATACTTAGCATTGGATTCATTCAGCTTAGTGTGGACATCCTGAATAATGTTTTGAAATTGTTGTGCGGTTTGAGCAGCCACAGTGCTGCGACATTTTGGAACAACAGCAATATCAATTAGATGGTTGGGCATTTTTGTGTATATGATACTAAAAGGACTATGCCTCGTAGGTCTGTTCGGCATTGAGTTGAAGGCAAATTCAGCTTGTCTCAACATCTCCTCCCACTTCTTGGGATTCTCTTGAACTAAACATCACAACATATTGGCTAGAGTGCGATTGACGACTTCAGTCTGGCCGGCGGTTTGGGGATGATATGCGGAACTAAGTTTGAGATCAGTGTGCAACTGTTTTCATAATTCGCGCCAAAAGTGGCTGATAAATTTAACGTCGCGATCGGACGTGATGCTCCGAGGAAGCCCATGTAGGCGAATAATCTCCTTAAAGAATAATTTTGCTACATGGATGGCATCAAATGTTTTCTTGCATGGGACAAAGTGTGCCATCTTTGAGAAACGATCAACGACTACCATGATAGAGTCCGCCCCCGTTCGAGTCCATGGCAAACCAAGAACAAAATCGATACTGAGATCTTCCCATATGGAATCAGGTGTAAGGAGAGGCATGTACAAACCTGCATTCTGCGCTGTGCCCTTATACATTTGACAAACATAACATTTTTCAACAAATCAGAGAACATCACGGGTTAGCCTTGGCCAATAAAACCGAACTTGCAATTGGGCAAGGGTCTTAGCGTTGCCCAGGTGAGCTGCTAGTCCTCCGCAGTGAACTTCTTTAATAAGCTGTTGACGCCAAGAGGAGTTGGGGATGCATAAACAATTTGCTTTAAATAAGAATCCATGCCTTTTGCTGTAGTCGCTGCTAGGTGTACCATCAATACATTGCTTCCAAAAGAGGGCGAAGTCCACATCAGTTTCATAAAAATTCTTCATTTCTTGTAGACCTGTTATCTCAGTTTGCAAGCTAATCAACATGGCAGCTCGTCTGCTAAGCGCATCGGCGACTCGATTCAATTTCCCGACTTTGTGTTGTAAAACAAAGGTAAACTTCTGAAGAAAGACAATCCAACGGGCGTGCATGTGGCTAATATTTTTCTGATTATTGATGTATTGGAGGGCTTGGTTATCACTGCACAAGACAAAATCTTGATGAAGAAGGTAATGCTCCCATTTCTTCAATGCGCGAACAACGGCGTACAATTCTTGCTCATAAGCAGACCATTTCTGCCGAGCTATGCTCAACTCCTCGCTGAAAAATTCAATCGGTTCAGACTCCTAGGACAGCACTGCGCCAATACCTATGGATGAAGCGTCTGTGTCGACATGGAACGGTTTGTCAAAATTTGGTAGGGCTAGAACGGGTGCGGAACAGAGAGCTATTTTGAGAGTATCAAAACTATTCTGTTGGTCAGTGGTCCATTTGAACCGATTGGCCTTCAAAAAATCAGTGATGGGAGCGACGAGAACACTGAACCCACGTATGAATCTTCTATAAAAAATAGCTAACCCATGGAAACTCCTTACATCAAACAGTGATTGCGGTATTGGCCAGTCTTGAATTGCTTGGACCTTTCGTGAATCAACTTCCACGCCCGCAGTCGATAGAATAAAACCCAGGAAATGAACTCTAGAGGAAGCAAACTCATATTTGGGCAAATTTAAGTAAAGCTGATGATGTTGCAGAGCGTTAAATATCTCGGTAAGGTGCCCAATGTGGTTTTCCATGTTAGTACTAAAGATAAGGATGTCGTCAAAATAAGCAACACAAATTTTTCTGAGAAAAGGTTGCAATATTTCATGCATTAGTCGCATGAATGTAGACCGGGCATTACATAGCTCAAAGGGCATTACCTTCCACTCATACAGCCCATCCCTTGTTTTGAAGGCGGTCTTCCATTCGTCGCCGGGACGTATACGAATTTGATAATAGCCGCTTCGCAAGTCAAGTTTAGAAAATACAGCAGCCCCAGATAGACGGTCCAGCAAATCAGACACCCGGGGCACATGAAATCTGTACTTAACGGTGATCTTGTTGATAGCTCGACTGTCGATGCACATACGCCATTGACCGTCCTTCTTGGGAACCAGCAATGCCGGTATCGCGCATGGGCTCAAACTATGCTGAATCAACTATTTGTTAAGCAAATCTTCAATGATGGTTTGTAGAATTGAATACTCCTTAGGACTCATGCGGTAGGATGGAAGATTGGGAATCGTGGCTCCTGGAACAAACTCTATATGATGTTGTAGTGAATGCAGGGGCGGTAGTCCAGAAGGGAGCTCGGTGGGAAAAAGATCTGCAAATCGTGTTAGTAGCATATTCACTTCTTTTGAGTAGCAAGTATTAGATACCTCCTGGTGACTGTCCGCTACTACTACACCATCAAGGACCTGCTGTCTTGCCGGGACTGGACTTTTCATGATGGGAAGTTGCATGGGGACATAAGCGGAGCCATTTTCCCTTCCAGTCAAGGGTGTACACATTTTGTCGGCAATTATAAACAGCATCCATGTCATATTGCCAGGGACGGCCCAAGATGAGGTGGCAAATATCCATGTCAAGTATGTCGCACAAGACTTCGCACACATAGTGCTTCCTAATTGAGAACGTGACTTGGTACATGTCAGAGACGGTCACTTCCATGCCCTTTTTAATCCAACTTATCTTGTAAGGTTGCGGGTTACTGGTAGTCTTGAGCTGCAGAGCTTGGACTACCGAACGAGAAATGACGTTCTCGGTGCACCCACTATCAATTAATACTTCACAGACTTTCCCTTGAATAGTGCATCGAGTTTTGAATAGAGCATTACGGTGGGAATGGTTTGGGGTCTTGGGTGCTATTAACAACTTTTGTAAAACACAGAGCAATGTATCCCCCTCATTACCGTGGACATCTTCAACACTGGGTTCAGATTATGGCTCGGCAACAGCAGGGTCAACTTCCGCACCATGGGCTTCCCCCTCTATGAGCTGGATCCTTTATCGATTTGGATACTCGTTGGATTTTTGTCCGGGTTGGAAACATCGAAAACATTTAAGGGTAGTATGCTTGCTGTATGGATTTTCCCGGGTGGGCACCTGTGTCTTGCCTTGGGTTTTAGATTCAGCATTTGCATTAGGACTTTGGAGAGGACTAGCAGGAACCCGAGGAGCAGAAGTGGGCTTTGTTGCTGTCGAGTTTCCCTTGGAGCTTTCCACATAAGATTCAGTATAGGGCCGTCTACTGGTATGACTGCGGGATTGATGAGCTAGTTGAGTCTCAACTTTCAGCGTGAAATTAACAGCTTGAGAGAGCGTCTAAATCGAATTAAGCTCAAGTTTGTCCTGTATCAGCTCCTTCAATCCACCAATATACCAAGCAACAAGCTGGGCTTCAGATTCTTGAAGATTGTTACGAGCACTCAATCGATAGAATTCCTCAGTATACTCGCTTATGGAATGTTGTCCCTATGAGCAGTGCTGATGTTGTAAATAAAGCATTTGTTCATAGTATGTGGGCAAGAAATGACCCCTAAGCAGTTGTTTCATAGGAAAGCAACTATGGATTGGCCCCCTTCCTTCTCGCCGATGAGTTTGCAATAGCTATAACCACAACGCACTGGTGCCGCCTTTTAAACGACAAGCCACGTACTTAACTTGTTTCTCCGGACTGATTTCCGTATAATCAAAAAATGCTTCCACAACTCTTTCCCAACCAAGATAATCCTCGATGTGTAATTGCCCTTCAAAGAAAGTGATATCCATCTTTATGCGGAACTCTCCCTGGCCACCTTGATTCGTTCTGCGGTGTCTCGCGCGCTCATAATAACGAAACTGATCGTCGTTTCTGGAGTCAGTTAACTCATGGGAGTTTTGGAAATCAGCCTCCTCATCAGATTCCAGAACCTCTCTCACGTCTGGCCGAGGTATTCTGCATTGTCCGACTAGACCTTGCGGACCTCTCGGAGTGGGCATGGCCGCCGCTTATTGCGGAACTTATCCCAGAACGTGGCCGATTGAGGTTTTGAGGTCCAACATGTCATTGCGTAGATCTGTGGATAGGCGGAAGAAGTCCACCCTCAATTCATTGAGTTGCCGATTGACGCTAGCTTGCGCTGCCCATACGACATCCAAGCTTTGATCATCGTCAGGAGCCTTGCGAGAACTCTCTATAGCCATCAACCCAGTCGCTCGCTCTGATACCAACCTGATGTACCTTCCCGCAACAGAACGCCAGAGCTGGGCTATTCCACGTAGGAGTGCCAGAGACAACCTGCAAGAGGGTTAAAACAAAACAACCAATGGAACAATGATAGTAGCAATATATCTTTCATATATGTCTCTATGGTTTTAGTCTTGAGGATGTATATATTCCTCTGCTACAGCAGGTGCTGTTTCTAAATAAAGAAAAGGAGAAGACTAGAACGTGTAATAACAGAAAGCTAAAATAGAAAGTGAAAGGAATGCTGCGGGTAGTGGAGAGTGTGATGGCATAAGGCATTCCTGCGGGTTATGATAGTCCCATCAACTGTCACCAAACTACAGTCTTTTTTACCTCCATTGCCCCGCCAACTACGGTCCTTCCGATCGCCATCGCCCGACTATGGTTCTTCCGACCATAGTCACCTTACTATGGTCTTTTTGACCTTTATCGCCTGCTGGTTACAGTCTCTCTAGCCAACATCTCCAGACTACAATCTCCCTGACCGTCATCGTCCGACTATGATCATTTCAACCACCGTCATCTAACTACAAACTTTCTGACCACCATCACCCTAATACGATTTTTACAACTTTCGTTGTTGGTCGACTATGGTCCTTCAAACCACAGTCACCCGACTACGATCTATCCGACCTCTGTCTCCCCCCCGGCGGTCCACCGATTATGATCTTTTCGACTACCGTCACCCGACTATGGTCTTTCAGACCTCCGTCACCTGCCGATTATGGTCCTTCCGACCACAGTTACCTGACTACTATCTTTCCGACCTCCGTCACCCGCCAACTACGATTCTTCTGGCCACCATCACCAGACTACAATCTTTCCGACCTCCATCGCCCGTCGACTACGATCCTTCCGACCATCGTCACCTGACGATGATCTTTTTAACTTCTGTTGCCCACAGATTATGATCCTGTCAGCCAAACGAACATGTCAACATTGATTCTTCCAACTCCCACTATGTAATGTACTCTATATAATGTATATTGGCTACATCGAGCTAAGGCATTCCCCCTAAGGAAGAGCCTTGTTTGTAATCAACTACAAAGACTAGTAGATTCATTTAAACTGGGTAAGACCTCATGATTTTTTCCCCTTTTTAGAGATTTCCACATAAAAACTCAGGTGTCTCATATGAATGATGTATACCTCAATCTTTTATCTATTTGTGTGCTGGATATTCGTACAAAGCTAATACGTTAAACTTTATATTTCTTCACCGCCGTGAATATTCCTGGACCCAACAACACTATTTGCAAGTTCTATATTCAATATCTTAGTTTCAGATCAACATAACCACCATCTATTTCACCTTTATTAAAAAAATGCCATGATGAGATAAAACAATAATTTGCAACTTCATGGAAAAAGGACAAGTATATAATTCCTTGGCATTGGGCTTTATGCTTTTTTCATTCCCTCAATCTTTCAGCCATGTCCTCACATCTTATTCTCTTAAAAACTTAATTTGGTACATGCTGGGTGCCTTCCATCCTTCTTTTCTTAGAGGGTTTGTATGACCTTTTGCTCGTCAACCTCCTAATAACTCTCTTTCTTGCCTAACCTTCATAAGGCTGTTGACCTCGATTTTCACCAGTTTACCCTCGAGCTTCTTCAGTTAGCTTAATTGGACCTAATCGAGTCTATTTTAAACTCAGGATGACTCGAATTGAGTTGAATTAAACCCGATGACGTTTAATTAGCTTTGATCGATGCATTCTGGCCACGTCGAGGTCAATTTGACTCAAGTAATCATTTTATTTAAATTTTAATTACGTTAATTTGATCCAATCAAATCAAACTCAAGTTGACCCGAATTAGGTCTGACTTCGAGCTTGATTTTTTTTAATTTTAAACGTTTAATTTAATTCCAATTGAAGTTTATTCGGCTCACTAAATAATTTAAATAATTTCCTAAATAAAAAAATTTACGTTTATGGCATGATTTTGAAGACTTCCTCCTTTGTTTTGACGAGCATTTACTCCATATGAAAGGAGTCTAGTCTCAGGTTCGCACAACTCCAAGAGACAGAAGACTCCCGATCCCTTCCCTGCTCTCTCCGTCTCTATTGCATTTCGCACACCCCAGGAGGCCGAAGGCCCTCCCTCTCCGACTCCTGCTAGTTCGCGAGCCACCCAAGCCCAGGTGGACCGAACCCCCGTTTGTGAATCCCTCCTCGACCTGCCCGTCAGACTTCGCCTCCTGGAAGCACAGTCCGCCTCTCCTCTCGGTTCGCAAGTCCCAGGATTCGCACCTCCATCCAGCTCTCCCCCAGCTCCCTCCATCTCTCGCTGGTGTGTTCATAAGCCACGACCAGGAGCCCAGGCCGACGCACCTCTCTCCATCATTCTCTGATTCAGACGCCTCTAGGTGCCCGAACTCCTTCGCCAATCTGCTCTCGCCGACCAACCTCCTTCATAACAGCAGGCCGAAGCCCCCACCATTCGGCCTCTGCCTTGTTGCGACCCGAGACATCTCTCTTCTATTTATGGTTTCGCACACCTGGACCGAATCCCTTACGACGACTTGTCTTAGCCTTCTCTACCTTAGCCGAGACCCCTTCCCTACATCAGGTATATTCTTCTCTTCTACCTCCTTCTACTTCTTCTTACTTCACTTCTTCTCCCACTACCTCTCATTCTTCTCACTTTCTTACTATTTCTTCTCCTTTCTTACAAAAATCTGAGAAGAAATAACTTGCTTGAGTATTCTTTTGTTACCTATGAGCATACATGTGTATCTTTTTGTTGAGATCATTATTGTGTGAATCATGAAAAGTTGTATAGATTATTCAGAAGATTTCACTGAAGTAGGTGTGCAAATTGGATTTTCATGTTAGATTGTTTTCATGTGATCTTGTAAACATCGCATACAAGGTGTTCGGTGAAATGTCATCAAAAGAAAATTGTGATGTTTTGGTTCAAGTTGAAGCTTTATGTTGGTCATATATTGTAAAGTCCATAGATCTCACTTGTGTTATGTGTGTTGGTTGTTCACCATGGGAAAAGGTGATGGCTTTAGAGAGGAATGTTAATCCTCATGGGATAAACTTTATTGTTATGAGTAAAGGGCATGTTTTTATCCCATCATCTCCACATCTTTAAGAAATTCGTAGGCTTGGGTTGTGTGGAATGTTTGGATATTAATTTTCTTGTAGGAATCTCCCAAGTCAGATTTCTTTTAGAAACTTTTGGATAGGATGGTTTCTTTTGGTTTTGCTTGAATCAATAAAAGAGAATGTGCTTGAAATAGGTGTATTGCACTTGAAAGAAGGTATGTGGCTGTTAAAAGGGGAATACATGCTTACCTCTCATTACTATTAGAGGAAAACTATCAGGCAATATGATCTTATAAGTCTTAATCCAAGATCTCCTTTCTTGAGTTGGACCGTGGTTCTTTTCCCTTGAGATTTTCTTGAGTTTTTCATAAGTCAAAAGTGATTCATCTACTATGAGAGCATGAAACCGATGTTTCTTAAAACCCAAATACTATATGATATATTCGCTGGGTTTGTCATTTTTGAAAAGCTTGTGATCACCTCTATGTTAATTTCCCTTACTTTATATGCATTTTTGTTTTGTTAATCAAAAGATATTGGTATTAGTTGATTTCATGCTTTTGTGAAGCAGAAATGAGTAAGGTAATGGTTAATTCTTAGAGGAGCTTTTCAAGCTTTCATTTCTACATTATGCTTGTGAGACTAAGTGTTGAGTTTGAAAAAGTTTTGTGTGATTGTGTTGTTGGAGCTTTCTTTTCTCTCTTTTAAAAGCTTTTGGAGCTTGGAAAGTTTTGATCTCTAGTATTACATTTGTATGGATAACATAGGGCTGATTTTTTTTCTGTTAAAGTGACACATGTTGGAAGCATGTTTAGTTGAAGTTTTATATTGATAGTATCTCATAAAGTCCATGTGTACACAAAGGTTTTATGCTTTCAAATTAGAGATTTTCATGAGCATGAATTGTTTTGTTGGAGAGATTCCAATGCCACTTGATATTTCTTTTATGTACCTGTTACGTTCTACTCTTGCTTTCACCTTATTAGGAATGCCTCACATATAGTGTTGTATGAAAGATCATATGTTTCGGATTTCGAATGTTTGCGTCGAGGTTGATTCTTTATGTGACATGGAAGGTTTGGTTAATTATATGTGTTTAAACTTTATTCCTTGTGATAATGGCATGATAGTTGGATTCATGTAGAATTCATGAGAGATCATGAGGGGCTATGTTATTTGTTGTCAAAATGTGCACATGAGATGTTTGTAATAATGTCATTGAGGAAAAGTTGTGGTATTTGAAGAATTGTGACCTATGAAACTTTCTTTTTTTTTTAGCCATCACCATTGCATGATTCGTGGACAATTGGAAAAGTGCATGTGTAGGCTTATATTTCTACTATACTTAAGCTTGTCTTGTTAGTATAATTGTAAGTATTTTGTTGAAGTGCCTCTTGAACTTTGGAGAGGAGTTATATGTAGATTTGTATTGTTTTCATGTTCCAAAATGCTTTGGAGATGAGTTATGTGCAGATTTTTCATAGTTTTATGCTCCAAACTGTTTTGGAGATGGATTAGAGATAATTTTTCTATGTCCTCGTTGCTTAAGAGACTTGCAATATTATATGTTTTGGCATGAAATCGTGTTTACAAGTCTAAGTCAAAACTTCCTTTGAGATTTTTTGTGGCATGCAGCATGAGAATTGAAAATTTAGTGGAAGAATTCTAAAATCCGTTTTGTGTAAAAGAAAGCTTTAAAAGTGATTCTTTTGGTTGTAAAATATTTTGTATTGGAGAGCTTTAAAGTTTTGCTTTGTGTTGGAAACTTCACAAACTTTTTAGTTGGAGAATTTCTGTCGATTTACCCCACGTTAAAAAAATATACTATTTGTTTTGCATCGATAGAAACTATTGTGGATTTTGTATTGGGGAAGTTTTATGGATTGTTTTGCTTGAAGGTTTTGTGAGTTGTTTTGTTTTGAGATTCTTCTGATTGTTTTGCAAAGTGAGGGCTTTATGAACGATTTTATGTTTGAGAAGCTTGAGGTCAGATTACCCTGTCAGTTCTCTTTTTATGGATAAATTTTCTTTCTCTTATTTGCTTTTGGTTTCAAAGATGAGTTTCAACAAGAATGTAAGTTGAAAGACTTGTTTGGGCTTTGATTTCAGTATTGATTTTCTTCTTTTCTACTCTGAGTGTTATATGTAAAGTGATTTGGGTGATTGTGTCGAGTCTTTCGAGTGCTTTCTTAAAACGTGGGAACAGTAAATAGCATCCCAATTTTCCTTCCTCTTATTTGCATTTGGCTTAAATGCTGAATGGGAATAAGGGTGGGGTAAAGGCATGTTTGGACTTTGACGGGGCATGCCTATCAATGAGATGCTAACATTCCATAAAATAATAAATAAAGACCATTTTTGTAATAATGTGGGGAGATTTGGACGGTACTGGAGATCAAACAGCCGAGCTAACATCCCGACAAAAGAAGAGGTATGTTTTCATTTAATTGTACTCTATTTTGATTATTTGCATATTGAACATGATCCTGCTCTCATCCAATACTTGTTCTTTTCTTTGTTCTTTTCGAGGTACTATGGGGAAGCAAAGAAGGAGCTTCTTAGGAGCACTAGACGTAGGAGCTTGGACAATTGGATCCGAGCATCAGTCGCCCCCATTCATTCTGGTGGGGGTGCTACGGGCGATACCACCGGGTCATAGCCCCCGGTGTTGTGAGTTTTTCTCAAAACTTAGATAGCCTCTAGGGAACCCATCAGTGTGTACGTTCCCCTACTTTTAGGGCCCTATAGAAACTTCAATTCTTAGGTAATTTTCTTCTTTTATTTTATTATAGAGCCCTAAACCCATTTACACATATGCGAATGTCTAAGGGGTTAGAAATAAAACATCTATTCATCTCCTATAATACTAGTGACACCTAAGGACAAAAATTAAGGACTGAGTCTTAGAGAACTTAGACTTAGGATGCATGCTCCTTTAGGATAGAAACACGAAACATAGAAAACCTAGTGAGACATCATCCTAGGGCTAGTTTGTCTTAATTCATTAATAAAATAGTGAAATCAATTATAATCTAAATCATAAATGCATTAAAATACTTAATCTTTAATCAAACTATAATCAACATACGAAATCACTAGGAGGTGGAATTTGAACATAAACTTGAACTAAAATCTAATTAAAATATTAATCACCTCTTAGTCAAGTATTAACTAAATAAAATTCATCAAAATAAACTCAAATCCTAGGAGTTATAAAATTGGGAAGCGAATCTAACTTGAACAAAAAAAACCTTATAATACCCAAACTTTGAAAATTCGTAACTAATTACAGAAAAATTCAAATCAAGTAAATTAAAAAGCACTCAACTCTAATTAAAGTCTACTATTCATTAAAAATACTAACCTTCCAAAAATCAACCTAATTTAAAAAGTCAACTCTCCGGTCAACCGTAGTTCAATAACTAGGGCCCGAAACTCCTAAAATCATAACTTTGCCTAGAAAACTCCAAATTCAGTAAACTAATAGTCTAATTACTCGTGGTAAGGTATAGTATTTAATAAAAATACTAACTCTCCTAAACCCAACCTGTTTCTAATAATAATCCCCTTTTGGACCCCTTTTAGTCTAGTATATAGGTGGGCCCCGGATCTCCTAACAATCACTAATGCAATTTAAACTTCAAATATTATTACCCTAAGCATTAAGAATTGATCCACAAATTAAATTGACTAAAATGGATCCTAATTGACTAATATTTGAACTTTAACCAAATCCTCCTTTTCAAACCTTCAACAAATATTAACACAAAACAAATCAAACCATCTACCCAATATATGACCTATCCAATGCCACACAAACTTTCTACATACACGTAGAATTGATTGTTAGGGTACCACTTCTAGATCTAGGTTAGGCCGGTGTTCTCTTTCTCAATTGTTTTCTGTGTTGTGATCGCTCTTGCATGTGGCACGTGTGCTGTTTGTGTTGACTTCGAGTGTTTGTTTATTTTATTACTGTACTGTACTTTATCTGTGATATGATTGCTTGTGCGTTAGATCTACCCCTAGGCTAGGGACGTTTTATACTGACTCAGTCTTATGCAGGTGGCCATGCTCATGCAGCGCTAAAATAAATGGGGGCTAATATGATAAATCATAAATTATAAATGCTCGCTACAGGTGCTCCAAAGTGCTTAGCCCCCAAATAAATAAGAGCGTGGCCAAGTGTGTTTATTTTTCTGTATAGATATAACTGCTTGAGATGTGACATATAAACTGCTTGGGATGTTTTATTAGGATAACCTTACAGGTTCAGTCCGGGTCTAGATTTTCTTTTTCATAATGTAATTTGGTGTAATTCATATTGAGTTGTGAAAGTCTTCAAAAGTCTGGCATTTCAAGTACTATATACCCAAAGAGAA
This sequence comes from Dendrobium chrysotoxum, assembly GCA_019925795.1. Classification (NCBI taxonomy): domain Eukaryota; kingdom Viridiplantae; phylum Streptophyta; class Magnoliopsida; order Asparagales; family Orchidaceae; genus Dendrobium; species Dendrobium chrysotoxum. Next base: position 27,577,238 of record CM034309.1, read on the forward strand.
AAAAGAAAAGCCCTTCACAGGAAATTTCTTATTCATTTGAGTATCCTTTTGGAGGACGGTCCATAGAAGAACCAGGAGACGACCCACGTGAAGGCTTGAAGGTGAAGACTTGGAGATGAAATGCCTGGCTTTTAAGACTTGCGTCGTCCAGTAGGATTAGAATCCAGGATGTTGTCGGTGGGGCCTGGCCACCATTACTTTTATGTAGACCCTGGGTTGTACTTATACGACACTTGCCGTGGACTGTGGACTCTTTCTTACTCTGCTCTGTGGATTTATATTGGTTGGTTTATTTTGTGTGCGCAGTAGAAATTACCTGCTTTTATTAGGTTTCTTTTTTTGCATGTGCTTGGCCTGATTTTGCTAGGCTCTTTAGGAATAAAATTTTTCTACTCGTAATTAATACTTAAAATTTTAAGAAATAAATAACATAGAAATGTAACGATCTAGGGAATAGCCAAAATCGTCCGGGGTCGCATGCATATCAATGCATTCTCTCCCTCCTTGCTATAAGACACTTCCCCGCCTGCGGGTAGAGTCCAGATAATCCGACCTATGAGGATGAGGTGCTGGATCTGGGGAAGTCTAGTCCTTTTCTAAAAAAAAAAGTACTTTATAAGCATTTTTAAAATTCTATGCATATTTGATTTGAGATCGTTAACCAGTATGCATTGCATTAGAAACTAATTAAATTAAAATTTTAATTGTATTAGTCTTAGGAGCATACACCCTACATAAGTCCAGGGCCAATTAGGAAACTCTCTAGACGTCGGTCCCACTTCTGATAACCAAACTACCTACCCATCTTCCATAAAGACTTGGACAGCATGGATTTTATACGCTTAGGTGGTTAGCTGGCTTTCCTTTTCAGGTAGGATATAAGCCTAGAATGCATTAGCTAGGACACGGGTGTTAGTGTTGTGTTGAACACTAAACCCATTAGCTTTAGGATTCAAGGCTACTATTGTTTCGTAGTACGTCTCATCAGTAGGTAGGTCTTCTGTCTTTCAGAGACCATAAACCCTACATATCCGTGTCACATGGATGACGCCACCTCCATCCTTCTCTCCTGCATGCTTCGAGCGCATGATTTACTTATTTTCTCCAGTTTCTCCTCACTACCATAGTCCCTCCGGATGCTGATCTGAGTCGTGCATGTTGACTAAGCCTAGCTGAACCTTTCTTTCTCTTTGAGTAGGATTTCCTAGTCTTCGCTCTATGTGCCAATCCCAATTCAGAAAGAATAATGTAGAATCCTTAATCAAGAGTTTTCTCAGGCCTCGGCTTGAGATGTAATTAACCACGGGGGCTTGCACCCGTGGGAAACCGAATCCCACTCTCAAATAAACCCTATTCGAGCTAATGTATCGGGTGCGGGAAACCCATTATGATTAGATCACATATATTATTATCCATCGGGCTGTGCTGGTGAGAGCCGCTATCCTCAATGGTTAATCATATGTGTGATCGAATCTGCCCTCCCATTGGCCATATACTGTCTCCCCTCGCGGGGCGATGGTGTTTGTTTAGTCCTCTCGGAGGTCCACAGGTTTCTGGCGACCACGGTAGGACAGGTTTTTCTCTCCATCTTTGGATTCTATATTATTCTTTCTTGTGTGTACTCCGGGATTGGTACTCCTTGGATTAGGTCCATCCCACTCTTAGTTAGGGTCCTTCCTTAGTTAGGATCGTTCCTCCTTCCTAGTTAGGGTTTCCCCCTAGCTAAATTTCTTGCTTTCTGACCTTCTAGGTCATTCCGTTCTCTATCTATCATTCATCTTCTCATTATTTTTACTAATCATTTGAAATCTCTTTTGTTCTTCTTAGCAGACAGTGCTATGGCTTCCTTCGTGCCTTCTGTTACCTTTCGCTTTGGTACTGACGCCCATGTGACACTCCCTGAGTCCCTGCTAGCCAGTCCTCCCGCTGGAGGAATCACTTTTGGTTCCTTCACTGACTCGGCCTTCGTCACTCTTGGCGGGCCGACCCCTGCTGAGGCTGCTGCCTACTCTCCTCCTCAGAGGAGAGGTCGTGCAGCCATGCGACCTTTTGGACGTCCAGTTGCTCGGCGGACAGCCCAGGCACATGCTCGTCCTACTCCTGTTCTACCTGTTGTTCAGACTGCCTCGACCCCTCAGTGCCAGCAGGCAGTAGTTACCCCTGTTGCTACTCCGGCAGAGGCAGCTCGTGTTCGGGTTCCCCCTCCTTCTTCCTCCAGGAAGAGGGGTGCCCAGACCGAGGCTCCTTCGCCTTCTTCCCGTCGGGTTTCTATTTTTGCTCGTTTGTCCCACCCAGAGACCGTCGAGGAGACCCCGACGCTTCTTGTAGTCCATGTTCCCCCTGTCACTCAAGTAGTGGGTTCAGACGTTGTTTCGTCTTCCGCCTCCGGCCTTGAGAGAAGGGCCAGGAGGAATAGAAACCGTAGACTCCGATTAGCTGCATCCGAGGTAGATAGACAACGAATGGCAGATTTGTTGGCTCACCAGGAGCCAATTCAGAGGGGAGTGGTCCCCGAGCAGCGGGCACCACGACTAGTTTCAGTTCCGCCCACCCTAGAGGTTGTAGTAGCACCTGAGATAACAACAGTTCAGGGAGGACGCTTCTCTCCACTGACACTCAGTGGTGATGAGGAGGACGTCGCTCGCATTGCGTCGGCCCCTCCTGTTACCACTACTTTACCACGCGCTAGGGTCCCTATGGATGATGCTGCTCGAACCCTCTCTCAGAGGATTCGAAGTATTATCCGCTTAGCGCGGGGTCAAGGCCCTGTCAGTCGAGAGAGGTTACTCCGTTAGATTGCTCAGGCCTCCGTTCACTTGTTGAGGCAGAGGTACCAGTGGCGGAGAGGACAGCCGCCACGACAGCCAGTTAGTTTAGTTCCTTCAGTTAGACCGCAGACAGTTGCTCCCGCTGTTGGACGACCCCCACATCATCATGGATGAAGACAACAGCTTGAGCTTACTAGACCTCAGTTTAGTTCAGTTATGGTAGCCACTCAGCGGTCAGTTGTTCCCACTGGGTCCCGTCGTAGCAGACGGGTATGGAGACGACGACAGGCAGACTCTCTTATCGAGGCAGTGCAGCCAGTTCAGATAGTTGGGCAGTTAGAGACAGTTGTTCCTTCTGGATCAGAGGCAGTTCCGATGGTCTACGATACAGTGGCAGATGTTGATGTTATAGTCCCTCCCGAAGTTTTACCAGCCCGAGGAGAGGTAGTTTTAGCTCCTAGCCCCCGTAGGATTTCTTCCCCTATGGGTCCATATATGGAAGCGCTTTGTTAGACCTTCTCCGAGGAGCACATACTCGAAGAGTCAGATGAAGATATACCAGTGCACCGAGTGTGTGTGATTACTAGATGAGGTCTCTCGGATGAGCAGAGAGAGGCAGATGATGATGATGATGAGCAGGGAGAGCCCGAGGTGGGGGGATCTCCCAGGTCAGTTGATACATAAGCTACAGTTTTAAACCTTCAAACTCAGATGGCAGAGATGGCTAGAGCCATGGCAGTAATGACCGCTCAGTTGACAGCTTTAGGGGTCGTGCCCCAAGTTACGGGCGTAGGTACTCCTACTACGTCCAGGGATGAACCAGTAGTACCACCTGTAGTAACACCAGACCCTATGGGAGTGGACAGGGTCCAGAGAGCAGTCCCAGTGTCACCTAAGGCAGTTACTTTCACTATCCCAGTTCAGAGTCAGTCAACTCAGTTGTCAGCGGGACAGATTCAGGATTTGATTGCTCAGAAGGTTGAGCAGGCCATTTCCTCCAGGAAGTCTGGAGAGGTAGTTAGCAGGGGGAGACCTTACCCAGTTGAGTACGAGCAGGAGCCTTACCCCCTAGTTTTGTCCCTCCAAGGTTGTTATTTGATTGAAAAATATAGTTTTTAAAAGTGTTTTAATTTTCTTTGGGAAATGTTTAATTTCTGGAATTTAAATTTTATAATCGAACACTTATTATGAATGATATATCACCTCGAAAGGTGAACATATCGTTCCCTAATAGGTTCTAATTACAAATCTTTGAATTTATCTGATTATTATAATCAAACTCAAGGAGAAACAATATAAGATCCCGAAGGATCAAAATAATATTTAATCCATTATTCGACTACAATAATTGAGATAAGAGATCATTAATTTCATATTTAAAGTTATGATTGTAATTGATATATTTATCCAGAGAAAGAAGATATCAATTACTATCGATAGTTCAAATATGATGATAATGATCGTAAAGTTTGAATTTCCCAAAGATAATCAATTGAAGGTTTTGAAAACTTGATTTTAAAATCTGGTCTGGGTTTCTAAATCTCCTACGAGCGCAAGCCCTTGTAGTTAATTACATCGTAGGAAACCAGAAAATTTCCTACGAATACTCTCGATTAAAATAGCGATACAAATTTTACTTAGAATTCAAAGATTGATATCAAAGGAGTTTAAAGGACTGGAAATTCAACAGGGATTGGTTCAAGATTGAACACTTATTTCTGGAGTCAAGGAAAGAAGAGTAGGAGGTGCTTTGAGATTCTGAATTACTTCAGAAACACCTCAAACTATCCTAAGTGTTGGGCTTGAATTAGATTGAAAGATATTTTAATGTTTGAGTGGTCAATTTTATTAGAAAGTGGGAATTAGATTCCCGAAAAATTGAGGTCTTAAGATTGAAGACATGCCTCAGAACCTAAGTCTAAAATGGGTACTGGAAACCAGTGACCCAGAACCTAGCTAATGCAGTGCAATCTGGACTTACCCCGGCCTGGATTGGGGAGCCAACTAAACCACCTAAACGCTTTAAAACCATGAGTCAAAGTCTTTTAAATGTAGAGTGATTATGGGATATTATTTAAGATTAGTTTAAGGAGAGTAGGGCTGACATCTAGAGCTGATTCCTATTTAGTGTTGCAAATCTGGTTTTGATGATGACAAACATGTTTCCAGTGTGTTTTGCTTGGCTAATCTGTTTCAGGCACAAAAGACCGCGAGCCACTCAAGCCAACTCAAGATCGGGTCCAAGTGTGTCAAATGTATGATTTTTTTTTTATTGAGTCAATTGTAATGTAACTGATTCCCTAGCTAAGTAACCTTTCACACACACACTCAGAGGGAGAGATTGAGTGAATTAGAGTTTCTGTTGCAATTTTGTTCAGATCGTCCTGGACGATATCCACATCGTCCTGGACGATCCAGTTAAAATAGAAACCCTAATTAGGGCGACTAAGTTAAGAAGGACTGATTGAGCCGATCGTCCTGGACGATCTACGGATCGTACGGAACGATATTCCCAAATCAGAAATTCTCAGCCGCCAGATTAAGTTAGGCAAGTTTTATTTTAAGTATTTTGGTCTGATCGTCCCGGACGATACGTGTATCGTCCTGGACGATTCACTACAATCATGCCTAAATTAGTCTGGTAATTAAGGAAAGCAATTAATGTTTAATTGATACGATCACATCGTCCTGGACGATCGCAGGATCGTCCCGGACGATCGTGATCGTCTTGTGCATTTCAGCTGTACGTCCAGAACTATGTACAGGATGATTTGGGGCCTTTTTGAACTAACCGTACCGGACGATTACCCTATCGTCCGGGACGATCAAGTCATTTTTTGGTCGTCCAGCACAGATTTCTCTGGACGACCCGAACTGTCTTCTGGACGATTTCCTTCAATTTGAACTAATCGTCCCGGACGATCGCAGGATCGTACGGGACGATATGAAGTTGCGATCGTACGGGACGATATGAACAACTTTTTCTACTGATCGTCCAGAAGAGCCAGATCGTCCAGGCTGAAACAGCTGAATTTGAACTGATCGTACAGGACGATCTACCGATCGTCCTGGACGATCTTGGCCGACAAGTTGAGATTTAGGGCAAATTTTAAGCCCTCCTTTAAAAGAACTTTTTCCTAGATTTGGAAAAATCTTTTGCTGCCTTCCTTCCCTGAGAAATCCTAGAGAGAGAGAGAGTTGGGAGAGAGAGAAGAGATCTTGTGAGGGGGAGTTAGTGAGGGATTCACTAAGATTGCTCCAAGCACGGATCAGAGTCGTCTTCTCCGCTCGTCGTCTGTCGTCTAGTCGGTGTTCTTCGTGGGAGGATCGTTCGCAAGAAGATCCGGGTTCTCTGCCCGCTTCAGGAGGAAGCGAAAGGAGTTCGTGGGTTCTCTGCCCGCTTCAGGTGGAAGCAAAAGGAGTTCGAAGGTTCTCTGCCTGCTTCAGGAGGAAGCGAAAGGAGGTCGGGTTCTCTGCCTCACCGTGTGGTGAAAAGGAGGTGTTTTGTACAGGCTTCTCCGCCTTGCTGTGGGAGCAAAAGGAGAGTCACTTTCGTTTAGTGCAATACCCGGAGGGGAGGCTCCGGGGAGTGGACGTAGGTCAAGTTGACCGAACCACTATAAAATCTGGTTTGCTTTTCTGATTCAGTTTTTGTATTTTACTTTTCAATATAAACTGCTTGGGTGAATATCGTTGGTTGATCTTTTCGTTATTGTTTACTTGTTTCTGCTGCTAAGTATCGAAAAGATTTTTGTAGTTATCGTGAAATTTTTAAATAACCAATTCACCCCCCCTCTTGGTTAGCCTCGGGACTAGTTCACTAGGGCTTAACATCCCTTTCGAACTTTCAAGTGATATCAGAGAGGGATTCAAAATTTCTGTTTAAAAACTTTTGAATTTGATCCATGGCTAACTGTAACAATCGTAATGCTGCTGAAGGTTATTCTATAACTAGACCACCGTTGTTTGATAACATTCCTTTTGATTTTTGGAAAACACGCATGTCTACTTTTCTTCAGTCTATTGATTATCGCATGTGGATGTTAGTTAAGGACGGATACGAACCACCTTTTCGAATGGTTAACAATGTGAAAACTGAATTGCCGTTTGCTGATTGGACGTTTAATGATCGTGATTTAGCACAGTTAAATGCCAAATGTTTGAACTGTTTCTTTTGTGCTTTAAAATCTGAGGACTATATGCGTGTTTCTACTTGTACAACGGGAAAAGAGATTTGGGATAGATTATGTATAACATATGAAGGTACAACTGAAGTCAAACAGTCTAGGTTAAACATCTTGTTACATGATTACGAACTTTTTCGCATGAAACCTAGTGAGACTATTTCAGAAATGTACACAAGGTTCACTCAGATTGTTACCTCTTTGCATGCTTTAGGTAGAGAACTTACCAACTACGAAAGAGTGAACAAGATTCTTAGATGTTTGCCTGCTTCTTATGATGCTAAGATTACTGCTATTACTGAATCCAAAGATTTAAATACTTACTCTATTGACAGCTTACCAGGATCACTCATTGCTTACGAGCAAGGGGTGAACCAAAGGCAACTTGATGCAGGTGAATGCAAGAAAGAGAAGACAGTGGCACTAAAGGCCAAAGATTCAGATGCTAGCACTTCCGGGTCTGATAGCGATGATGTTGCCTTAATCACAAGGCAATTCAAAAGCTTTCTAAGGAAGAAACATAAGAACCATCAGAAGTGGAACAAGGGTAAGTTCAATAAAAACTTTAAGGGTTCATCTGAATCGGTTTGTTTTGAATGCAGGAAGCCCGGACACATTAAGGCTGATTGTCCGACACTTAAAGCTCATCCAAGCAAGGAGAAGGGTGAGGAGAAACCAAAGTTCAGAAAGGACAAGAAGCGGATTCAGAAGGCGTTCTGGGCAGACTCTGCATCCGACTCTTCTGAGACTGAAGCTGAAGAGGAGGAAACAAACTTGTGTTTAATGGCTGATGATCACCCTGGTCAGTCCGACCAGGAAGAGGTATGTGAGCTTACTTACGATCAGTTATTTGAAGTTTCTGAAAAGATTCATACATCGTATAGGAAGCTTAAGAAAACCCATGCTAGTTTGAAACTAGATTATCTGACTTTGCAAAAAGAGCATGAAGTGTTGATTAAGGATCATTCCACCATTGATAGCAATCACATGTCTTTACTAGATGAGTTTGATGAACTGAATAAAAAACATTCTGATTTAATTGTTGAGCATAACTTGTTAAAAACATCGCATGATGAATTAGAACTTGCTTTTAAGAAAGTGAATGATTTGGCATCTGAGTTAGAAAGTATTGAAAGTGCAAAAATGTTTTAAATTGGAAGTTTAAACAAACACATTGAGTTTTTGAAAGTGAAAATTAGTGCTTTTGAAAATAACAAAACACCGCCTACTTTTGAACAATTTTATGCACCGCCACCTTTTAAAAATTCTGTTGCAAGTTCTTCAAAGCATGTTTCATACACTACTAGGAAGAGGCACTATCACTCACGACGTTTAGTTAATCCTTTTCCTGGTGTTAGATATTTTTCATGTGGCATGGTAGGACATATATCACACACTTGTACTATTCACCGTAGTACACATTGGGTGTGGAGACCCAAACTGCCTGTTGCACAGCACAGCACGCATGCATCGCATTCTTCTTTTCATAAGAAGGAACCCAAACCTGTTTGGGTTCCTAAGACTGACATTTGATGATTTTGTAGGTGTGCTCTCACACAAGACCTCGTGAGAGCATGTGGTACCTGGACAGCGGATGTTCTAGACATATGACTGGAGATGCAAATCAGTTCATTTCGCTGGATGCCAGAGCTGGAGGCAAGGTTACACTTGGAGATAACACCACCAGGAAGGTGGTAGGCACAGGTATAATTGGTGATTCAAAGAACTTTATGATTGATAATGTTTTGCTTGTAGATGGACTGAAACATAACCTGCTGAGCATCAGTCAACTCTGCGACAAGGGATACAGCATCAAATTCCTGCCCACTGGCTGCATTTTAAGCTTAAATGATGAAGTTGTTTTGCAGGGGCAAAGGATCAACAACGTCTACAAGCTGGATGTAAGTAGCATTAAATCTGATAATTCAATTTGCTTAAAAACTACTGCTGATGAGTCTTGGTTATGGCATAGGAGATTGTGTCATACCAGTATGAAAACCCTTAGGAGAGTCACCCAAAAGGACTTAGTTAGAGGTGTGCCCAAGCTTAAGTTCACTAAGGATCACCTGTGTGATGCCTGTCAGTTGGGGAAGCAAGTCCAGTCCTCTTTTCACTCTGTTAAGGACATTAGCACCTCTAGACCTTTAGAAGTTCTTCACATGGACCTCTTTGGACTCATTAGCACTGCCAGCTTAGGGGAAGAGTCTATGGTTTTGTGATTGTTGATGATTATTCAAGGTTCACTTGGGCTAAGTTTTTGTCACACAAATCTGAGTCATATGATGAGTTTAGATCTTTCTCTACTTGGATTCAGAAGAAGTTAGGATGTGAGATTATTACCATCCATAGTGATCACGGAGGGGAGTTTGAAAATGAAAGATTTAAAAGTTTTTGTGAGGATTATGGGATTAGTCACAATTTTTCAGCTCCTAGGACCCCTCAGCAGAACGGGGTAGCTGAAAGGAAGAACAGGACCTTAGTGGAAGCCGCTAGAGCCATGCTTGCCGAGTATTCACTTCCAAAATACTTTTGGGCTGAAGCGGTGAACACTGCCTGTTATGTGCTGAATAGGGTGAATGTGAGAGTCAAACTGAACAAGACACCTTATGAGATCATTAAGGGTAGAACCTCAAACCCCATTGCCTAGAGATTGGAGATATTCTTCGAGTCATCCTAAAGAACTGATCTTAGGAGACCCTTCTGAAGGTGTTAGGACTAGGCATGGACTTAGGAAGGAAGTAAACCATTCTGCCTTTATCTCAATGACTGAACCCACCAACATCAATCAAGCCCTGTCGGATGAATTTTGGATTTTAGCTATGCAGGAAGAATTGAATCAATTTGTAAGGAATGATGTTTGGGAGTTAGTAGAAAGACCTAAAAATCAAAGTATTGTGGGAACCAAGTGGGTCTTTAAGAATAAGATGAATGATTCTGGTGTGGTGGTGAGAAATAAGGCAAGATTGGTGGCTAAGGGGTATAATCAGATAGAAGGGATAGATTTTGAGGAAACTTTTGCCCCTGTAGCTAGATTTGAAGCCATTAGAGTGCTACTAGCCTTTGCCTGTTATAAGGGATTTAAGCTGTTTCAAATGGATGTCAAGAGTGCCTTTTTAAATGGGGTAATTAAAGAAGATGTTTTTGTAGAACAACCCCCAGGTTTTGAGAGTTCCCAATATCCAAGTCATGTCTATAAATTAAAAAAGGCCTTATATGGATTGAAATAGGCACCCAGAGCTTGGTATGAGAGGCTTAGCACATTCCTGTTAGAAAGAGAGTTTGTTAAGGGGAGCGTAGACACCACCCTTTTTCTGAGGAGATTAGGAGATGACTTACTCATTGTCCAGATCTATGTTGATGATATAATTTTTGGATCTTCTGATAAATACTTATGTGAAGAGTTTTCTAAAACAATGAGTAAAGAGTTTGGATGAGTATGATGGGAGAATTGTCCTACTTTTTGGGGTTTAGCATAAGGCAAACGGATGATGGAACCTTTCTCAATCAATCAAAATACACTAAGGACATTTTGAAGAAATATGAAATGGACAAAGCCAAGCGAATCAATACTCCCATGCCCTCCTCAGTTCAGTTAGATAAGGATTCAAAGGGAAAATCTGTTGATCAGAAGAAGTATAGAGGGATAATAGGGTCACTGCTTTACCTGACTGCTAGCCGACCTGATATCATGTTTAGTGTCTGTCTTTGTGCTAGGTTTCAGGCTGATCCTAAAGAGTCCCACCTGACTGCTGTTAAGAGAATTCTTAGATATCTTTTAGGAACCCCAAACCTAGGAATTTGGTACCCTAGGCACAGCACCTCTTTTGAGATCATTGGATATTCTGATTCTGACTTTGCGGGGTGTAGGGTGGATAGGAAGAGTACTTCTGGGACTTATCAATTTATAGGACAGTCGTTAGTCTCCTGGTCCAGTAGAAAATAGAACTCAGTTGCACTTTCCACTGCTGAAGCTGAGTACATTGCCTTAGGGAGTTGTGTGGCCCAAGTTCTTTGGTTGAAGCAGCAAGTCTTGGATTTAGGAGTACCTGTTGGCACAATTTCTGTTCTGTGTGATAATACTAGTGCCATCTGTATCTCTAAGAATCCAATCCAACATTCTAGGACCAAACACATTGACATTAGGCATCACTTCATTAGGGACCATGTTACAAAAGGGGACATTGAGCTACACCACGTAGCAACTGAAAATCAGCTGGCTGACATATTCACTAAACCACTGGCCTTTGACTCATTCAGCATTTTGAGAACCAGATTAGGAGTGATTGATATAAATGCTTGATTCTGATGACTGCTGATTTATGATTGTTATAATTGGTATTCTGATTTCTGTTAGTTAGTTTTTGTATTGTGATTTCTGATTTCTGTTAGTTAGTTTTGGTTTGATTATTTGCTTTCAATTGATTTTATTTCTTCTGCTGATTTCTGTGTTACCCTTTTTGTTAGTTTGATTTGAGTATTTACTTTGCTATGATTTTCTACCTGTTTTTTTTTTATGCTTTTCAAGATCTGATCACCGCTCACTACTTCTGGTGATCTGAATTTTGACTGAGAGTTTTTACCTTGTTTTGGTTTGGAAGCTGATAAGCAGTGATTGACTTCGCTGAATCTGTTAAAGGGAAGAAACATTGATAATTGTTTCTCTTCCTCTAACTCCTTTACTGGTGTATAGTTTCTTTTGAATAAAAATCCTTTTCAAAATTAAAATGTTAGTTTTTGAAATAGAGATTATTTTATCTTCCTACAGTAATCTGCCTCATATCAATAGTGTTTTTCAAAGTCTTGAGTCATTAGTTTGATTTTCTAAACCAAGTGATTGCATTTATCATATGTTGTATGGGTTTTGTTTTGTGAATCGTTCTTCCTTACTGCGGAGAGTCATCTCCTATGTCTGGAAGATAATCTCACAGCTGAGACTCTTTAATGATTATGAAAAGGAGAAAGCTTATAAAAGATGCGCAGTGCGCCAGATAATTTGAAAAAGAGGCATAAAATGAGCCCAAAACTGAAAAGATGCGAAATTGCCAAATTGGATACACAAAGTGTATCAAAAATCAAAAGATGTGCAAAGCGCCAACCAATTTGCAAAAGAGGTACAAAATGAGCCCAACACAAGCTTTCTTTCCTTTCAGATTATTAAATGTCTTAATAAAATCTGTGCGCCACTTAATATTTTCAAAAGCTTGAGTCTTGAAAATCCTGATTTCTGATTTTTTAATTTGTAATACTATTATATCAGATATTTTTTTGGAACGAGGCTTGAAAGGATTTCTTTTCAAATCTAATGTCTTTTATTCTGAATCGGATTTTTGTTTTGAAAGGGGTTTGCATCGATAAGGTGCCCGGGGTCGGCGCTACGAACGTTGATTATTTCCAACCTTTTCTGGATTTCAGCGTTGTCAATCGTCCTGTCATTGGTTTTCGAATCTAAAGTCAAGGAAAAATTCTGATTTTCTAAGAGCAGTGTAATCAAAAATTTTAAATAAAAAAAATAAATATAAAAAAAAATAAAAAAAAATAATACTTCTATGTGTTTTTTTTTATGTAAGTTTTATTCGTCTTTTTGTGATTTTGATTTCATGGTTGTGTTTTTTGGATCCTGATCGATCATCTTCATCCTCCATTCTTTTCTGCTTTTCTTCACATCGTCCTGGACGATACACCTATCGTCCTGGACGATCCTCTTCGTCCTGGACGATCCAAAAAATCATCCTGGACGATTCATTCAAAATCATTCCCACTGCTCCTGCTGCTGAAACAACCCCAATTATTGGTGATCGTCCTGGACGATAATTACATCGGCCTGGACGATATGATCCATATCTTCCTGATACGATCAAATGGCTGACATTGCACCAATTATTGCCCATCGTCCTGGACGATCCACCTCATCGTCCTGGACGATCCACGTGTCAGCCACTGGACGATTGGAATTCGGCCCGTCCGACGTATTTATTGCATATCGTCCTGGACGATCCACCTAATCGTCCTGGACGATACTTTTCGTCAACGGTCGTCCAGCCTGACTCCTCGGGACGATCGCCTGTGTCTAATCGTCCTGGACGATCTCTGATCGTCCTGGACGATCGGACCGCCTTTTTGACCAATCGTCCAGAACGTCATAAATGACCGCATAGTCCCGGACGATCCGCCCGTTTTCTATTTAAACAGCGGTTTTCTTCATGTTTTTCACACCGTTTTTCCTCCACTTTCCTTCTCCTTTCCTCCTCTCTGGTTTCCTAATGGCTGGTGGCAAAAGATCTCGTCAAAAGGGGGCCAGTTCGTCCCGGGGACATGTAGATCCTCGCTTCCCGAATGCCGCCGATCAGGCGGCTTTCGAATGCTATCGTAATGTAGGTATCACGCACTCCAAGATTGTCAATCCACGCAGTCTCACGTATCCCGTTTTAGACTTGTTCGCACACACCTCCCTCACCTTCATTCTGACCTTAGCCTTTCCCTTCAATCTGGAACTCCTTCGCATCTTCTTTGCCAACTTGCGCATTTCCGCGGACTATTCCACTCTTCGCTCCTACGTAAATCAACGCCCCGTGGAACTCACGACCCACGATTTTCACAATATCCTCAACTTGTCTATCACTGGCGACAAGATCCACACGATCATCACCGATCCTGACTATGATTGGAGTGTCGCCAATCACTTCCTTCGTAATACCAACGCACCCTATCACGACAATGCTTGCACTTCCCTTCTCAAGGACGCCCGGACCATTCAGCACGTCCTTCGTTCCTCCGTCATTCCAAAGGCGGGGGATCGGATTCACATTACCCCGCTCCTGTCCTTGACCACCTACTACATCATGGCCCGTCGAGAATTTAATGCCTCTGATTTGATCATCCGATACATAGAACATCTCACCACCATTAGAGATCCGGGCCACAGGCGTCGCCCAAATCTAGCTTTAGGTCATCTCATTCACTATGCCTTAGAGACAAAATATGACCTTCAGTATCCTGTCCCTCCTGATGTCCCTCCTTCCTTCTTCACAAACAACTCATTCCACGTCCTACACAACACCCGCCTACATCCGGAACCTGCCCCGGATGTTGAGGAAGAAGAGGAAGAGGCTGCTCCAGTTCCTGCTGCACCAGAGGCACCTGCACCCCTTCGCATTGCCTCTCCCCTTGACCACCTGGTGCAGCGCTTCGACCAGTGGGAGGCCCATTTTGACTCCTACGTGGTTGCCCAGGAGCAGCAGCACAACGAGGACCTCCAACGCTTCGCGGACTATGCTGCGCAGCAGCAGCAGCAGCACGACCAGGACATGGCCTGGTTTGGAGCTCACTTTCAGGCCATTCACCATTACTTCTACCCTCCACCGCCACCTCCTTCTTCCGATTATGATCCGCCTCAGTTTTAGTTTTCTGTCGTGTTGTTGTTCTGTGTATGTTTTATTTTATGTTTTATTTCCGTGTTTATGTTTCTCCCTCCTCCTTTTTGTGATGTCAAAAGGGGGAGTCAGTTGTAGTCGTGTCGTGTATGTTTCTGTTTTCTATTTCATGTTTTCTGTATTGTTTGAGCTGTTAAATGAAAATTAAAAAAAAAATGTTTGTTTTGTTTGATCTGCTAGTTTACCTTTGTTTTCAGACTAATTTACAAATGTTTGCCATCATCAAAAAGGGGGAGATTGTTGCAAATCTGGTTTTGATGATGACAAACATGTTTCCAGTGTGTTTTGCTTGGCTAATCTGTTTCAGGCACAAAAGACCGCGAGCCACTCAAGCCAACTCAAGATCGGGTCCAAGTGTGTCAAATGTATGATTTTTCTTTTTATTGAGTCAATTGTAATGTAACTAATTCCCTAGCTAAGTAACCTTGCACACACACACTCAGAGGGAAAGATTGAGTGAATTAGAGTTTCTGTTGCAATTTTGTTCAGATCGTCCTGGACTATATCCACATCGTCCTGGACGATCCAGTTAAAACAGAAACCCTAATTAGGGTGACTAAGTTAAGAAGGACTGATTGAGCCGATCGTCCTGGACGATCTACGGATCGTACGGGACGATATTCCCAAATCAGAAATTCTCAGCCGCCAGATTAAGTTAGGCAAGTTTTATTTTAAGTATTTTGGTCTGATCGTCCCGGACGATACGTGTATCGTCCTGGACAATTCACTACAATCATGCCTAAATTAGTCTGGTAATTAAGGAAAGCAATTAATGTTTAATTGATACGATCACATCGTCCTGGACGATCGCAGGATCGTCCCGGACGATCGTGATCGTCTTGTGCATTTCAGCTGTACGTCCAGAACTATGTACAGGATGATTTGGGGCCTTTTTGAACTAACCGTACCGGACGATTACCCTATCGTCCGGGACGATCAAGTCATTTTTTGGTCGTCCAGCACAGATTTCTCTGGACGACCCGAACTGTCTTCTGGACGATTTCCTTCAATTTGAACTAATCATCCCGGACGATCGCAGGATCGTACGGGACGATATGAACAACTTTTTCTACTGATCGTCCAGAAGAGTCAGATCGTCCAGGCTGAAACAGCTGAATTTGAACTGATCGTACAGGACGATCTACCGATCGTCCTGGACGATCTTGGCCGACAAGTTGAGATTTAGGGCAAATTTTAAGCCCTCCTTTAAAAGAACTTTTTCCTAGATTTGGAAAAATCTTTTGCTGCCTTCCTTCCCTGAGAAATCCTAGAGAGAGAGAGAGTTGGGAGAGAGAGAAGAGATCTTGTGAGGGGGAGTTAGTGAGGGATTCACTAAGGTTGCTCCAAGCACGGATCAGAGTCGTCTTCTCCGCTCGTCGTTTGTCGTCTAGTCGGTGTTCTTCGTGGGAGGATCGTTCGCAAGAAGATCCGGGTTCTCTGCCCGCTTCAGGAGGAAGCGAAAGGAGTTCGTGGGTTCTCTGCCCGCTTCAGGTGGAAGCAAAAGGAGTTCGAAGGTTCTCTGCCTGCTTCAGGAGGAAGCGAAAGGAGGTCGGGTTCTCTGCCTCACCGTGTGGTGAAAAGGAGGTGTTTTGTACAGGCTTCTCCGCCTTGCTGTGGGAGCAAAAGGAGAGTCACTTTCGTTTAGTGCAATACCCGGAGGGGAGGCTCCGGGGAGTGGACGTAGGTCAAGTTGACCGAACCACTATAAAATTTGGTTTGCTTTTCTGATTCAGTTTTTGCATTTTACTTTTCAATATAAACTGCTTGGGTGAATATCGTTGGTTGATCTTTTCGTTATTGTTTACTTGTTTCCGCTGCTAAGTATCGAAAAGATTTTTGTAGTTATCGTGAAATTTTTAAATAACCAATTCACCCCCCCTCTTGGTTAGCCTCGGGACTAGTTCACTAGGGCTTAACATCCCTTTCAAACTTTCATTTAGCCCTTTAACATATGTTGGGTTAAATGCTTAAGCTAAAAAAAATGCAATTAAAATTTAGACTCAATTTTTAATTTATATCTAATGCAATGCATGCTAGTTGACTCGATAAAATGCTTAAATTAATATGAAGCAGTTTTAAAATCAGGCTTAAAAATAGATTTTATCCTAGAGATTGCACAACATCCCCTTGGACAGAACTGCACCCTAATAGGTCAGGTGGTCTGCCAGAACCCGCAGGCGGGGAGGTGCCTAACACGGATGAGAAAAGTCAATATGTATGCATGAAAAACTCCCGGCGAGTCCGGGCTTACTTCTTAAGAGCGTTAGAGTTTCTATCTGAGCTTAAAAATTTTAATTTTGTTTAAGTAGAAAAGGTTTATGACCGTACCCTCACGAGCCTCCGATCGGGTTCCAGGCTAAATCAAATATGACATGCAATAAGTGCCAAAAAACTACTAAAAGCATGCAAGTCCTTAATCACGATCAACATCAAGTAATCAAATCAATCAAATAATTAAATTAATTAAATAAATGCTCAAACTGAAAGTCCATGTGGCAAGTGCCACTTAATTATACAACCCAGGGTCTGCAGGAAAGTAAAGTGGCCGGGTACCACTGACTACATCCTGGATTCTACTCCTAAGACTCAAGTGACTTTGAGATTTGAGATTCTTCTCGTTCTTCACTTCTTCGTCTTCTTGAAACTCCTTGGATCGTCGGGTCTGGATATCCAAATGAAAAGAAACTCCCCCTGAATAGGAGTGTTATCTTTTCTCTTTGGATATTTAAAATTCATCCTAATTTGGATCTCCAAATGGATAGGAACTCTCCCCTAAGGGATGTTCCTTCCTCTTTGGATTCCAAATTGGATGTTTAAACATCTCAATCTCAAAGTACTTTTAAATTTACAACTCAATTTACATCTCAAATTACATCAATTGAAATTAAAAATCTAGACTCAACAACCTGCAGAGTTATCCTAATAATTAGCAGTTTATATTTGACATCCCAAGCAGTTATATATTTGAAATTAAAATGCTCAATCATAGCCACACTTGGCCATGCTCTTTTAATTTTAAAGGGGGACTTAAGCATTCTGGAGCACCTGTGCAATTTAATATTTATGATTTTTGCCCCCTTTAATTTATGCCCTGTATGAGCATGGCCACCTGCATAAGATTGAATTAGTACAAATCGTCCCTAGCCTAGGGGTAGATCTAACGTACAATCAAATTAACATAGAATGCATTAAATAAATAAACAATCACATCAACATCAATTCTATGTCTAGCAAACAGCATGCAGTGAAAGCTCGAAAACCCGGCACACAGTAGAAAAGTAAACACCGGCCTAGCCTAAGACTAGAGTTGGTTGTCCTAGCAAACCATCTAAAGTGTGTGAGGTAGGCTATGTGGTTTTGATATGTCCTAAATAGGATAATTTGATTGAAGTTGTTTAAAGTTCTAATTGGTTGAAGGCTTAAGGGAAGATTTAATTTGAATTTAAATATTAATGACTTGAAATTGATTTTAAATTTGATTTTAATTGTTTGTTGGATATCACCTTTGTTTCACACCGAGGCCGTGAAGTTTATTTCACCTTCCTTGGGGCTAATTTAATAGCCTCGTAGGCCTGGGTTACCCAGTGGTACCCGATATAATTAAGTGATTTGATTTTAATTAAGGTTTGAAAGTTGATTAATCTTAATTAGAATTGGTTGATTGTTGGTTTTAATATTAAATTAATATTTTCTGGAATTTTTAATGATTTATTGAATTTTGGAATTTTTTTGATTATTTTAATGATTTAATTAAGGGGTTAAAAATTGACTTTTTGACCCCTAGTGTTTTCTGGAAATTTAATATTTTATTAAAATACTAGACCTTAATACGATCAGTTATACAGTAAGTACACTGAAATTGGATTTTTCTACATTTTATTATGAAGGTTTGAAGTTTTGACTTGAATTTGAACTAGGTTTGACCAAAAGTTGACTTTTTCAAATTTGATTGATTTCTGGTAACTTAAAATTTTTAATAAATATTAGAGCTTAAGATGAGTTGTATGCCTTTGAGTTTGCTCAATTTGGAGTTCATTTGAATTAGTTATGAATTTTTGAAGTTTTGAGTATTTAATGAATTATTTAAATTATTTAATTAGAGACCCTTTTTATGATTTGAATCCAAATGACCTCCAAACTTCTTGAAATCAACTCCAAAGGTCAGGAATGACCTAAGGAGTGATTTCTAAGTGTTTGAGAAATTTTTGGAATTTTTAATTATTTTTAATTAATTAAATTAATTAAATATTAAATTTCAATTAAAATTAAATTAAGCTTAATTTTGAAGTCCAGTCAAGGGGCTTTTATTTTTCATTGATTAAGAGTTTGATTCTGGTCAGTTAGAGGGGTTAATTGTATTTTTTGGATTTAAATTTGATTTATTACAATTTTTGGAAGGTTAAATGGTTTAATCAAGGTTCAAATTTGATTAAGTTAATTAAGTGGCTTAATGATTTCAAAATCCAGTGGAAAATTTCCTATGAGTTGAGAGTATCACTAAGTTCAAGTGTTCAAAGTTTCAAATCAATTTGAAGTGTATCCTAATTATTGGAGACTTTCTAAGTTCTCTAAATGAGTCCTTGATTATTGTCCTTAATGACACTAGGTTTAATAGGCTTGAATCAAAGTTTATACTAATCCTTGATTAACATATGAATATAAACATGCATGAATACATCAACATATTCAACACCTAAATCTAGGAGAGCCTTAGGTGTGTGTGTGCACCTTAAGCATGCAAAGATCAAAATGACTTAGTTAACTAAAAGATTATTTAATGAGTAATTAACTTAATTAATTACTCATTGAATAATCACCACTCTACATTAATGCTACTCAAATAGCTTAACCTATGTTTTAAATTTCATAAGATCTCTCAACAATTAAAGATTTAAGAAAATGTAATTTTAAAATATACTTTAAAATATATAAATACACATATATCTATATAAAAATATATGAATTTTAAAATTAAATAAATAAAAATATCATCAAAATAATTTAAAATATCTTGAGAGATCTTCTGATTTTCCAAAATTTATATATATATATATATATATATATATAAATTAATTTTGAAAATATTCAATATAATATTTAATTATATCTTAAAATATAATTAAAATAATTCAAATTAATTAAAATGAATTAAATTAAAAATTATTTTAACTTCTGAAATATTAAAATATGTTTAATAATTTATTAAAAAAATTTAAAATGTATTTTTTTAACTTTTGAAAAATATTCCAAATATTTTCAATTAAATATTAGTTTAAAATATTAGATATTTAATATTTTAAATAATTTAAAATATATAAAATATTTTAAATTAATATTAATTTTAAATTAAAGGGTTTAATTTTCTGAGCATTTTGACATATTATATGAAATATTTGGAATTAAAATGAATTTTTAATATTTTTTTGAAGTTTTTAAGGTTTAAAATAGATTTAAAATTAATTTAATCTTAAAACACTAATAAACTGGCGGCGGGAGGCTACGTGGCGCTCAGTGACTGGCTGGTCAAAACCGCGCGGTGGCAGGCATTTAATGCCAATCATTGGGTGGCGGCGGGCCCACGCGCTTTTGACTTAATCCAGTCAGCAGCCCGTCCGTGCCGTCCGATCTAGCGCGGATCGAACCGACGGCTGAGATGGAGCCGGACCAACTTCTCGAACACGGGATCAGCTCCGCGGTTTGAGCTAACCGCGGGAAGGCTAAATCGTAACCGTTGATCATAGGATCAACGGTCACGATTCAATGCAGTTGTAAAAC
The DNA here is from genome assembly GCA_019925795.1 of Dendrobium chrysotoxum. NCBI lineage: Eukaryota > Viridiplantae > Streptophyta > Magnoliopsida > Asparagales > Orchidaceae > Dendrobium > Dendrobium chrysotoxum. The sequence goes on from CM034309.1 coordinate 27,597,395, forward strand.
TGCGTAGCCCGAGCCCTAAAATAGAAAACTGGCTCATTCTCGTTAAATACTTAATGGATTCAAGTGAAATTTTAAACCTAGATTAAGCTCATGAACAGAAAATATGTGGAGTTCTTTATTTGACTTAAAAACAGCTTTATGAAAAGCTATTTTAATCTAAGTGCAACGAATTAGGGTTTAAGATTTAAGAAGATCTAACCGTTCGATTTGAGGAATTTTGGATTCTCTGAGCTTGTAGACTGTCCAAGATTATTTTCCTAGTTGAAGTCGTGGCCTGAAACTCACTGGATCTGGAGATCTTGGCCTGGAACGAACTTGAAGCTTAGGTGGCCGGAGGATCGTCTCCGGCGAGCTCCTGGTGGCCGGGTTTTGATCAGGGAAGCTTAAGGAAATTGTAGGGAGCTCAAATGAAATCTCAGAGGGGCCTGAGAATGTTGGAGTAGTGAGAGAATGTAAGGGGTTCAATTGAGCTCGTTTTTGAGCTTTTTGCCCTATTCAACCTTCTCCAGGCCAAATGGATGGTCATGATGGCTTTGGAGGCTTGCTAAGATGTTGACAAGTGTCCCTAGACAGTTATAGTAGCAGGGAATAAAGGACTACAAGGACAATGAGGTGTAAAGGTCTTTGTCCTTGGCTAACCAACTTGGGACCACTTGGAGCTAATTAAGCTTTAATCTCAGGATTATAGGAGGCTTAAGAAGCTTCCAGAAATGATTTGAAATAGCTGGAATGAAATGGATTAGAAGGGATTAAGCTTAAGGTGGGTTTTGACCATTTAAAGCCATTTGGAGGCTTCTTTGACCATTTGTTGACTGGTTTGACCAGTCAACAGGTCAAATCAAATGATGTGGCACCTAGGTGTCATCAAGGGATGGTTTGGAAGAATTTTGATGCCTAGGGATTAAAATTTAAATGGATATATGAAGATTTAAAGAAGGGTTGAGCATGCTTTGACCCATATGAACCTATTGTTGACTGTTTGACTGGTCAAACAGTCAACCTAAGCCTAAGTGGACAAGGCATAGATCTTAGGAATTGATTGAATGTATCTCAAGGTTTTGATATGATTTGCTTAAAGTTTGAAAAAAGGGTTTGAAGTGGTTTTGACCAAGTCCTATAGTTGACTTGGTCAACTATTGGTTGGATCAAGGATCCCATCAAAGCCAAATCACTCAAGATTATGTTCAAGGAGTTTTGAGAAAAAGTTGAAAACATTTGAGGTTTGATTTGATGTAGGGAGGCTTAAGGATTGAACTGGTCAACCTAGGTTGACTTGGTCAACCAGGTTGACCTAAGGTCAGAGTTTGGGCTGGAATGATTCAAAATGAGGTTTAAAGTCTGGTAGAAGTGGTTTGAGAGTTTGAATAGGTCATCTAGGTCAAATGACCTTTTTAGGCCCTTAATGGGCTTAATGGGTCAACTAGGTTGACTTGGTCAACCAGGTTGACCCAGGGTCAAGGATTGGGTCCAACCAGTTCAGAATAATATTCTGAGTCTACTGGTGGTGGTCTCAAGGTCTGGAGAGGTCATTTGATCAAAATGACCTATTTGGGCCCTTAATGGGCCTTTTAGGTCAACCCTGGTTGACTTGGTCAACCAGGTGGGTCCAGGGTCTGGGAATGGGTTCAACAGATTTGAAATGATATTTGGAGACCAATGGAGGTGGTCCCAAGGTCAGAGGAGGTCATTTAGTCAAAATGACCTGTTTTGACCCTAAATGGGCCTTCTAGGTCAACTAGGTTGACTTGGTCAACCAGGTTGACCCAGGGGCTGGTTCTGGGTTCAACGGGTTTGGTTTGACATTTGAAATTTGCTGGAAGTGAATGCATTTGATTTGGAGCTCATTTGACCAAAGTGACTATTCACACCCCATAGGGGTATTTTGGTCATTTTGACCCCTGGTCAGCTGGGGGTCAAACTAAGTCCAACAAAATATAGTTTAATGCTCAATAAGTCATAATCAAGGGTCTGGAGGTGATTGGAGGCTTTGGAGAAAGCTCCAGGGTCAAAATCCACTGGGTGGTAGGTCCAGTGGCATGGACTGTAAATATTTGAAGGTTTTACAGCCTTTGGATTTCAATTCAGTTTCTGGGGTTAGAGATCTCAGAATGAGCTCAAATTTGGAGGGTTACCTCTAGAGACATGTCACATTAGTGTGGAACTGACGGATCTTGAATCAGAGGTCATTTGATAGGGTTTTGAAATATTCAAAGATTTGCTGGAAAAGGCTTTCAGGACTTAGACCTTTGGCCTTGGATTTGAATCTGGAGATCTGGTTTTGAATTGGATTTTGAGCATGAATGATAGGATTTGGTTTAATTTTAGGTTGAATTGAAGCTTGAATTGATCTAGAGGAATCCTAGGGTTTAGAATAGGTCCTAGGGTCCAAATCAGCTTAAGGGAATCCTAGGGTCTAGAATAGATCCTAGGGACTGAAATCTGGGAAGATCCTAGAATCTGGAAGTCCTAAGGAAATCCTAGGATCTGGGGTCTGGAAGAATCCTATAATCTAGAAAAATCCTAAGATCTAGGAATCCTAAGATTCAAGATCTAAAAGGATCTTAGGATCTAGAGTAGATCCTAAAGTTTGATTTCTAGGAAGATCTTAGGGTCTGGAAGTCCTAGGGCCTGGGATTTAGAATAGTCTTAGGATCTAGAAGAATCCTGAGCTCTAGATAGATCTAGGAGAATCCTAGGGTCTAAGAGGATCATATGATCTAGAGTCAGGTAGAATCCTAGGGTCTGAAGTCTAGGAGAATACTAGAATCTAGATTTGTCTTAAATTATATTGATCGGGGGTCAGGATTGATTTGAATTTAGATTGATCTTAAAGTCTGGATTGATTTAAGATTAGATTGATCCTAGGGTTAAGATTGATCCTAAGGATTGGAAAGATCCTAAGGTCTGGGTTGGTCCTACTGAGCTCATACAAAAAAATGAGGTCAACAAATGGACCCCAAATATGTATAATAGAATGTAGTTCTATTGCACATATTGGTGTTGACCGAATAAAATGATCAAGTCTGGAGTTTTGATCCTAAAGGAATGAGAAATCTATCCCTGGGGTATTAGAGTTTGAATAGATACTAGGGTAGTGCTAGAAAAAGAGTATTCTACCACTAGTGGGTCTGGTCCTGAGGGTAGGAGAATCCTAACCTTAAGGGTAGAGGAACCTGGGTGATCCTATAGGAAGGAAGAACTCCTAACTATAAAGGATTGAATTCAGATTTGATTCTAAGGAAAAGGAAAGTCTAACCTCAGAAGATTAAATTTGAAATGAATATAAGGGAAGGAGATCCTAGCCCTAGAAAATTGAATTTGAAACTTAATTCTGAGGGAAGGAGATCCTAGCCCTAGAAAATTGAATTTGAAACTTAATTCTGAGGGAAGGAGATCCTAACCCTAGAAAATTGAGTTTGAAATGATACTAGGGTAGTGCTGAGGCAGCGTACTCTACCGCTAGCGGGTCTAGTCCTAAGGGAAAGGAAGAATCTATCCCTAAAGGAAAAGAAGGTCTGGATGATCGTATAGAAAGGAAGAATTCCTAACTACAGAGGATCGAGTCTAGATTTGATTCTAAGGGAAAAGGAAATCCTAACCTTAGAAAATTGAATTTGAAATGATACTAGGGTAGTGCTGGGGGTAGCGTACTCTACCACTAGTAGATCTAATCCTAAAGGAAGGGAAGTCCTACCCTAAAGGAAAAGGAGGTCTGGATGATTCTGTAGAAAGAAAGAATTCCTAACTACCGAGGATCGAGTTTGAATTTTGATACTAGGACAGTGCCAAAAAGGGCGTACTCTACCACTAGTAGATCTAATCCTAAGGGAAGGAAGAAATGCCTAGCCTTAAGGAAAAGAAGGTTTGATTGAGATTGATTCCAGGACGATGCCATAGAGGACTTACTCCATTACTAGGAAGTCTAATCCCAAGGGAAGGAAGAAGAAACTACCCTAAGGAAGAGAGAACCAGGTTTTGAAATTAAACCCAGGACGGTGCCATAGAGGACTTATTCCATCACTGGGGAGTTTAATCCCAAGGGAAGGAAGGATAACCTACCCTAAGGAAGAGAGAACTGGATTTTGAAATTAAACCCAGGACGGTGCCATAGAGGACTTATTCCATCACTGGGGAGTTTAATCCTGAAGGAAGGGGAAAAGCCTAACCTTGAGGAGAAGAGAGTTTGATTTTGGAATTTGAAATTGATTCCAGGACGGTGCCACAGGAGACTTATTCCATCACTGGGGAATCTAATCCTAAGGGAAGGAAGAAATGCCTACCCTAAGGAGGAGAGAACTGGATTTTGAAATTAAACCCAGGACGGTGCCATAGAGGACTTACTCCATCACTGGGGAATCTAATCCTAAGAGAAGGAGAATGCTTACTCTAAGGAAAAGAGAACTGGATGATCGTATAGGAAAGTAGTATTACTTCCTATAGGAGATCAGACTTAAAGATTTAAATTTTGAAACTAGAATGGTGCCGCAGAGGGCGTTATCCATCACTAGTAGATCTAATCCTAATGAAAGAAAGCATGATAACTCACATCTGTCCTTAAGGAGAAGAAGACTGGAGGACCCTGAGGGAAAGAAGTATTGCTCCCCACAGAAGGTCAGATCTGGATTTTGAACCTAGAATGGTGCCACAGAGGGCGTACTCCATCACTAGAGGATCTAATCCTAAGGAAAGAAAGCACGATGACTCATATCTGTCCTTAAGAAAAAGAAAACTGGAAGAAGCTAGGATGGTGCCACGAAGGGCGTACTCCACCACTAGCGGATCTAATCCTAAAGATAGAAAGCACGATGACTCACATATGTCCTTAAGGAAAAGAAAACTGGAAGATTCTGTGAGAAGGAAGCATTGCTTCGCACAGGATCAGATCTGGATTGATCATATGTAAAGAAAACTTGCTTTACATAGAGGATCGAATCTGGATGATCATGTGCAGAGGAAACTTGCTCTACACAACAGATCAGGTCTGGAATGATCATGTATAGAGGAAACTTGCTCTATACAGAGGATCGGGTCAGGAATGATCATATGTGAAGGAAACTTGCTTCACATAGAGGATCAGGTCTAGATGATCATGTGTGAAGGAAACTTGCTTCACACAGAAGATCAAGTCTGGAATGATCGTGTATAGAGGAAACTTACTCTATACAGAGGATCGGGTCTGGATTGATCGTATATAGAGGAAACTTGCTCTATATAGAGGATCAGATCTGGAATGATCGTATATGAAGGAAACTTGCTTCATATAGAGGATCGAGTCTGGAATGATCGTATATGAAGGAAACTTGCTTCATACAGAGGATCAAGACTGGAATGATCGTGTGTAAAGGAAACTTGCTTCACACAGAAGATCGAGTCAAGGTGATCGTATATAGAGGAAACTTGCTCTATATAGAGGATCAGGTCTAGAATGATCGTATGTGAAGGAAACTTGCTTCACATAGAGGATCGAGTCTGGAATGATCATATACAGAGGAAACTTATTCTGCATAAAGGATCGAGTCTGGATTGATCGTATATAGAGGAAACTTGCTCTATATAGAGGATCAGGTCTGAATTCTGGAATTTGATATTTGAATTTTGGAATTTGAAATTTGAATGATGTTTGAACTTGAATTTGATTGAAGATTTTTGAATCTGAAGATGTTTGAATTTAAAACTTGATTTGATGAATTTGAGTTTGAAAGGTTTTGAATTTGGGATATGTTTTGAATTTGATTTGAATTATTTTTGAATTTGAGGAATTTGAATTTGAAAGTTGTTTGATTTTGATTCATCTTGAATTTGATTTTGAATTTTGAATTTTGATTGTGTTTGATTCAAATTTGATTTTGAATTTGAAGTGTTTTAAATTTAATTTTAAGTTTGACATTCATCTGGCATGGTACTTCCTGAAGAGCCTCCCCAATTTTTGAAAATATTGGGTGACATTCTTCAGGGTTGATCAGTCAAAGGGAAATTTCCTCAAAGATAGTCATTAAAAATGAACGATCCAGTCAACATTGACTCAAGATTTCCATTGAGTTTACAACGGATTAAAAGCGGTCTACAAAAGACTACCACCAAGTCTCCTACTTGGGGAGTTCTAAAGTGACACAATTTATCAATATCTCGAATCAAATGTGACTTAAAGATTTTCAAACTTTGTTGAGCATGTATTGATTTTTATTTGAGGCCCTCGAGCTCCTCGAATTGGAGTCGGGCACTCTGTTCAATTAGAGTTTGATTTTAAACAACAAGTCTCAGCTCAGGAAACTACGCTTCTAGATCAGGATGATCTAGGACCTAGCACAGGGTGTAGTTTGATTATGAACGATAATTTCCAGCACTATAAAATATTCCTCTAGTGGGATCAATTGTGGACCCAGTATAGAGTGTAATTTTATAAAGAAGGCCTTAAGGAAGGATGCCTGTGTGGAAGGGCTTACACACACTTCTCAAGGACCAGATTTAAATTTTTATCAAGAATAGAAGATTCATTCTCTTATTAGAAAACTTCCTCTAAGTGTTTGGACCCTGTCAGAACGACGAACGAGAACAAATTCAGAAGTACAGTGAAAAGTTTGAGTGACCCCAACTAACCTGAAAAGGTTTGAGAATTTAGGTTTTGTTGACCCAGACCAAGTTTCGTAGGAACTAAACTGGGGTCTCCCTTAAATATTTTGAATTAAAATCAATTTCAAAGAGGTTAAAGTTGATTATAGAAATTTGATCTTTTCAATTCTCTAGCACGAGAGATTTTTGTATCTTGATAGAATATCGATGCCCGGTGAAAATTCTGGATTCAAGACTTTCAAAATCAAGCAATTTAAATTTAACTGGGTGTTTTGAGATTGAAACATTTAGAAAAAGGGAGCCTCATTCTTTTTCTGGTGGCGCACATTGCGCATCTTTTGATTTATAGTGCATTTTGCACTGTTTCTTAACTTGTGGCGCCCATTGCGCATCTTTTTTGATTTTTAGTGCACTTTGTGCATTTCTTGATTGTTGGCGCATTTTGCGCATCTTTTGAATTCAATTGAATTTAAGAAGAGGCTACACCTTCTTCATTCCAATACCGGGATTACATCTCAAGTATAAGAGAAGAAAACTCATTCTCTTATGCAAGGATGAATAATCCTCAAGGTAGGACCTAGTCTTTTAAAATGAATATTGGCTTGACTTTTAAAAATCATTGAACAGATTTTAAACATGCAAGAGATATCTATTAGGATAGAAAATTGTGAGAAAATTGAGAAGATTTTCATTTCAAAGATCAACTTAAATTTGATATTGATTTAACTCAACAGTTGAATCAATCCCACAAAAGAGGTGGGAGGGAGGTGTATTCAAACATTTGGAGTCAACTACAACTTTCTCCTGCTTAAGACTTCAAATAGAGGTCAATTCTCATTAAAAAGATGATTCAATTATCTTGAAAGTTTGAAATCAGTACACTTGAGAAATTGAAAGCTTTTCCTTAAAAAGAAATTGCAAATCTAGGAGGCAATACCTTAGTAGTACGGAATTAAATTCCTACGATCTCCTTGGAGGGAGAGACTATTATTGGGTCTGCACTATCCTTAGAAATCATTGCATCACTTTAATCAAAAAGATTTATCTCGATAGGACCCCGTTGAAAGTTGAATTTTAACGGTATCACTATCTGATATAATCTTAGATTATTTCCCATCTCTTATTACTAGTGGTCTAGTAATTAGGAGAGTGGCACCCCGAGTAGTTTCTACACCTCCTCCTCTCTAGTTGATGTAGTGGGACACGTGTAGAAACGTGACCTAACATCATCTAGTAGAGTGGATGGGTCATAACCTTCAACTGAGGGCCTAGGGCTTGGTGCTGGAGTCTGTTCAGTTCTGGCTTGATTGATTCTCGCAATGTAGTAGTCAAGAAAGATGTGTTGAAGATTGTGCTCTCGTCTCTACAACCTCCTTTCTTTGAGCAACATGAGAAGGGTGAAAACTATTTCCACCAGAGAAGGGGTACGTAGAAGGAGCAACAAACTTTTTAGTAACCTCAGACTTGACGTGCTTTAAGGATTTCGCCTCAGCAGTCTTCCTGGCCTGGACAACCTTCTTTCTGACTCTACGAAGGTAGTTCTTCATTTTATTCTTGCTGGCCTTGCTGACAACAGGGGTACTAGAACTTGACCCGATCTCAGGCTGAGATGGTAGCTCTTCTATCATTATCGACTTCTGGTTGTTATCCTTCTCAGTAGAAGATACAATGGGTAAAGGGGTGACAACAGCCTCCATCTCGGAGATGGGGGAGTCAACTCCTGACCCTAAAGTAATCTCAACCAAGGGGACGTTCCTTCGTATTCCAGCAGACAGATCAATCATTTCTTCTCCATCGACTGATAACTTGAAGTCTTGGAATTGCATTTCAAACTGGATAAAATTACCAGAAGTGATTCCTTCGACTATCAAGTTTCTATCTAGAGAGAAAATGAGTTTCCCAGCCATTTGAGTGCTTAAATCCTGAAATTAATGAACAATGATTTAAATTAGTTAATCTTGAATTTGAATTTGAATTTTAAACTTGATTAATGTAATTCAAAATTTGATAATTCAATCATGTTGAGTTTAAATTCAAAACAGTGGTTCATAGAATTGACAATGACTTAAGGGTTGTACCCGACACTTTCGCAACACCAATTGACTTGGGGCAAAATGTCAAAGTTCAAACTCAAACTTGAATTCAAAATTAAAATTAAAATTTGAAGTGACAATCAAATTCGAACTTAAGGTTGAGATCGTATTTTGAATCAAAGTTGAATTTGAATTTGAACTTAAGGTTGAAGTTGGCAGGATCTTTCTTCAAATTTTATGACTCAACAGATCGAGTTTCATTTAATCATGTAGGTGCACAAAATTGATATGAAAGATTCAGGGATCGAGCTCGACTCTTTTCGTTTCACCAATTGACTTGGGTCGAAATGTCAAAGTCCCGATCAAAATTGAATCGACTTTATATTGGAAATCAAATTCAAATTTCAGTTTGAAATTATGTTTGGACTCAAAGTTAAATTTAAATTTGAGGCTCAAGTCAAATGGGTCTTTCTTCAAATTTTATGACTTAACAGACTAAGGTTCACTCAATCATGTAGGTGCATAAAATTGATATGAAAGATCTAAGGATCGGGCTTGACTCTTTTCGTTTCTCCAATTAATTTGGGTCGAAATGTCAAAGTCCCGAATTTGACCTTGAAATCAAATCTGAAGTTTGAAGTTAAGTTTGGAATCAAATTTGAGTTCAATTTTGAAATTGAATTTGAACTTAAGATTGAATTCAGTTTTGAGGTTGAATTAAAATTTAAATCTTGGATTCAAATTCAAGCTTGAAGTTGGATTTAAATTAAAATTGAATTTGAATTTGAATCTGGATTTAAACTCAAGGTTGGAATTGAACGGATCCTCTTCAAAATTTGGAACTCAACATATTGAATTTTGTTCAAATATGTAGGTGTGCCAAATTAGCTTGAAGATCCTAAGGCTTGACTCTTTGCACCCCACCAAACAATTTAGGGGTGAAATGTCAAAGCCCAGAATTAACTGGAGAATTTTGAATTTGAATTGCATGTGTTCAACTACAACAGATTATTGTAGAAGACATATAGCAACGACGATTGAAGTTGGTTTGAAAGATTTTCCTTGACTTTTGAAACTCAAAATGTTGAGTTTTATTTTCAACATAATGGTTAACAAAAGTTAAGGGAAAATCTAGACACCTGGTTTGACTCTTTCACCATATGGACTAGCCTGATGTGAAATGTCAAAATCAAAGTTTAATTAAAGGAAATTTGAATCTAGGTTTTGAGATTGAGGGATTTTTGTAAATTGTGAAACTTAGCATGCAGGAATCTATTCGCATGCGAGTTTGCAACATATGCAAAAAGATTTTGACAAGCTTGGCTTGACTCTTTTGCTCTACCAATAGACTTGGAGGCAAAGTGTCAAAGCCCAGCTTGGAGGGAGGTTTCATAGACTCACCTCTCTTTTCACATGTCTTAATTGAGTTGACCACACTCACCCAAGGAAGAAATGGGAGAGAGACCAACAGAAGAAAGGTAGTCAAAACTACTGATGTAACAAAATTCGTAGCGCTATTAAAGATGGAGAGAGAGATTTTCCCCAGTGGAGTCACCATTTTTTATTGTTTGATTGAAAAATATAGTTTTGAAAAGTGTTTTAATTTTCTTTGGGAAATGTTTAATTTCTGGAATTTAAATTTTATAATCGAATACTTATTATGAATGATATATCACCTCGAAAGGTGAACATATCGTTCCATAATAGGTTCTGATTACAAATCTTTGAATTTATCTGATTATTATAATCAAACTCAAGGAGAAATAATATATGATCCCGAAGGATCAAAATAATATTTAATCCATTGTTCGACTACAATAATTGAGATAAGAGATCATTAATTTCATATTTAAAGTTATGATTGTAATTAATATATCTATCCAGAGAAAGAAGATATCAATTACTATCGATAGTTCAAATATGATGATAATGATCGTAAAGTTTGAATTTCCCAAAGATAATCAATTGAAGGTTTTGAAAACTTGATTTTGAAATCTGGTCTGGGTTTCTAAATCTCCTACGAGCGCAAGCCCTCGTAGTTAATTACATCGTAGGAAACCAGAAAATTTCCTACGAATACTCTCGATTAAAATAGCGATACAAATTTTACTTAGAATTCAAAGATTGATATCAAAGGAGTTTAAAGGACTGGAAATTCAACAGGGATTGGTTCAAGATTGAACACTTATTTCTGGAGTCAAGGAAAGAAGAGTAGGAGGTGCTTTGAGATTCTGAATTACTTCAGAAACACCTCAAACTATCCTAAGTGTTGGGCTTGAATTAGATTGAAAGATATTTTAATGTTTGAGTGGTCAATTTTATTAGAAGGTGGGAATTAGATTCCCAGAAAATTGAGGTCTTAAGATTGAAGACATGCCTCAGAACCTAAGTCTAAAATGGGTACTGGAAACCAGTGACCCAGAACCTAGCTAATGCAGTGCAATCTGGACTTACCCCGGCCTGGATTGGGGAGCCAGCTAAACCACCTAAACGCTTTAAAACCATGAGTCAAAGTCTTTTAAATGTAGAGTGATTATGGGACATTGTTTAAGATTAGTTTAAGGAGAGTAGGGCTGACATCTAGAGCAGATTCCTATTTAGCCCTTTAACATATGTTGGGTTAAATGCTTAAGCTAAAAAAAAATGCAATTAAAATTTAGACTCAATTTTTAATTTGTATCTAATGCAATGCATGCTAGTTGACTCGATAAAATGCTTAAATCAATATGAAGCAGTTTTAAAATCAGGCTTAAAAATAGATTTTATCCTAGAGATTGCACAACATCCCCTTGGACAGAACTGCACCCTAATAGGTCAGGTGGTCTGCCAGAACCCGCAGGCGGGGAGGTGCCTAACACGGAGGAGAAAAGTCAATATGTATGCATGAAAAACTCCCGGCGAGTCCGGGCTTACTTCTTAAGAGCGTTAGAGTTTCTATCTGAGCTTAAAAATTTTAATTTTGTTTAAGTAGAAAAGGTTTATGACCGTACCCTCATGAGCCTCCGATCGGGTTCCAGGCTAAATCAAATACGACATGCAATAAGCGCCAAAAAACTACTAAAAGCATGCAAGTCCTTAATCGCGATCAACATCAAGTAATCAAATCAATCAAATAATTAAATTAATTAAATAAATGCTCAAGCTGAAAGTCCATGTGGCAAGTGCCACTTAATTATACAACCCAGGGTCTGCAGGAAAGTAAAGTGGCCGGGTACCACTGACTACATCCTGGATTCTACTCCTAAGACTCAAGTGACTTTGAGATTTGAGATTCTTCTCGTTCTTCACTTCTTCGTCTTCTTGGAACTCCTTGGATCGTCGGGTCTAGATATCCAAATGAAAAGAAATTCCCCCTGAATAGGAGTGTTATCTTTTCTCTTTGGATATTTAAAATTCATCATAATTTGGATCTCCAAATGGATAGGAACTCTCCCCTAAGGGATGTTCCTTCCTCTTTGGATTTCAAATTGGATGTTTAAACATCTCAATCTCAAAGTACTTTTAAATTTACAACTCAATTTACATCTCAAATTACATCAATTAAAATTAAAAATCTAGACTCAACAACCTGCAGAGTTATCCTAATAATCAGCAGTTTATATTTGACATCCCAAACAGTTATATATTTGAAATTATAATGCTCAATCACAGCCACACTTGGCCATGCTCTTTTAATTTTAAAGGGGGACTTAAGCATTCTGGAGCACCTGTGCAATTTAATATTTATGATTTTTGCCCCCTTTAATTTATGCCCTGTATGAGCATGGCCACATGCATAAGATTGAATTAGTACAAATCGTCCCTAGCCTAGGGGTAGATCTAACGTACAATCAAATCAACACAGAATGCATTAAATAAATAAACAATCACATCAACATCAATTCTATGTCTAGCAAACAGCATGCAGTGAAAGCTCGAAAACCCGGCACGCAGCAGAAAAGTAAACACCGGCCTAGCCTAAGACTAGAGTTGGTTGTCCTAGTAAACCATCTAAAGTGTGTGAGGTAGGCTATGTGGTTTTGATATGTCCTAAATAGGATAATTTGATTGAAGTTGTTTAAAGTTCTAATTGGTTGAAGGCTTAACGGAAGATTTAATTTGAATTTAAATATTAATAACTTGAAATTGATTTTAAATTTGATTTTAATTGTTTGTTGGATATCACCTTTGTTTCACACCGAGGCCGTGAAGTTTATTTCACCTTCCTTGGGGCTAATTTAATAGCCTCGTAGGCCTGGGTTACCCAGTGGTACCCGATATAATTAAGTGATTTGATTTTAATTAAGGTTTGAAAGTTAATTAAACTTAATTAGAATTGGTTGATTGCTGGTTTTAATGTTAAATTAATGTTTTCTGGAATTTTTAATGATTTATTGAATTTTGGAATTTTTTTGATTATTTTAATGATTTAATTAAGTGGTTAAAAATTGACTTTTTGACCCCTAGTGTTTTCTGGAAATTTAATATTTTATTAAAATACTAGACCTTAATACAATCAGTTAGACAGTAAGTACACTGAAATTAGATTTTTCTACATTTTATTATGAAGGTTTGAAGTTTTGACTTGAATTTGAACTAGGTTTGACCAAAAGTTGACTTTTTCAAATTTGATTGATTTCTGGAAACTTAAAATTTTTAATAAATATTAGAGCTTAAGATGAGTTATATGCCTTTGAGTTTGCTCAATTTGGAGTTCATTTGAATTAGTTATGAATTTTTGAAGTTTTGAGTATTTAATGAATTATTTAAATTGTTTAATTAGAGACCCTTTTTATGATTTGAATCCAAATGACTTCCAAACTTCTTGAAATCAACTCCAAAGGTCAGGAATGACCTAAGGAGTGATTTCTAAGTGTTTGAGAAATTTTTGGAATTTTTAATTATTTTTAATTAATTAAATTAATTAAATATTGAATTTCAATTAAAATTAAATTAAGCTTAATTTTGAAGTCCAGTCAAGGGGCTTTTATTTTTCATTGATTAAGAGTTTGATTCTGGTCAGTTAGAGGGGTTAATTGTATTTTTTGGATTTAAATTTGATTTATTACAATTTTTGGAAGGTTAAATGGTTTAATCAAGGTTCAAATTTGATTAAGTTAATTAAGTGGCTTAATGATTTCAAAATCCAGTGGAAAATTTCCTATGAGTTGAGAGTATCACTAAGTTCAAGTGTTCAAAGTTTCAAATCAATTTGAAGTGTATCCTAATTATTGGAGACTTTCTAAGTTCTCTAAATGAGTCCTTGATTATTATCCTTAATGACACTAGGTTTAATAGGCTTGAATCAAAGTTTATACTAACCCTTGATTAACATATGAATATAAACATGCATGAATACATCAACATATTCAACACCTAAATCTAGGAGAGCCTTAGGTGTGTGTGTGCACCTTAAGCATGCAAAGATCAAAATGACTTAGTTAATTAAAAGATTATTTAATGAGTAATTAACTTAATTAATTACTCATTGAATAATCACCACTCCACATTAATGCTACTCAAATAGCTTAACCTATGTTTTAAATTTCATAAGATCTCTCAACAATTAAAGATTTAAGAAAATGTAATTTTAAAATATACTTTAAAATATATAAATACACATATATCTATATATAAATATATGAATTTTAAAATTAAATAAATAAAAATATCATCAAAATAATTTAAAATATCTTGAGAGATCTTCTGATTTTTCAAAATTTATATATATATATAAAAAAATTAATTTTGAAAATATTCAATATAATATTTAATTATATCTTAAAATATAATTATAATAATTCAAATTAATTAAAATGAATTAAATTAAAAATTATTTTAACTTCTGAAATATTAAAATATGTTTAATAATTTATTAAAAAAATTTAAAATGTATTTTTTTAACTTTTGAAAAATATTCCAAATATTTTCAATTAAATATTAGTTTAAAATATTAGATATTTAATATTTTAAATAATTTAAAATATATAAAATATTTTAAATTAATATTAATTTTAAATTAAAGGGTTTAATTTTCTGAGCATTTTGACATATTATATGAAATATTTGGAATTAAAATGAATTTTTAATATTTTTTTGAAGTTTTTAAGGTTTAAAATAGATTTAAAATTAATTAAATCTTAAAACACTAATAAACTGGCGGCGGGAGGCTACGTGGCGCTCAGTGACTGGCTGGTCAAAACCGCGCGGCGGCAGGCATTTAATGCCAATCATTGGGCGGCGGCGGGCCCACGCGCTTTTGACTTAATCCAGTCAGCAGCCCGTCCGTGCCGTTCGATCTAGCGCGGGATCGAACCGACGGCTGAGATGGAGCCAGACCAACTTCTCGAACACGGGATCAGCTCCGCGGTTTGAGCTAACCACGGGAAGGCTAAATCGTAACCGTTGATCATAGGATCAACGGTCACGATTTAATGCAGTTGTAAAACTGCGTAGCCCGAGCCCTAAAATAGAAAACTGGCTCGTTCTCGTTAAATACTTAATGGATTCAAGTGAAATTTTAAACCTAGATTAAGCTCATGAACAGAAAATATGTGGAGTTCTTTATTTGACTTAAAAACAGCTTTATGAAAAGCTATTTTAATCTAAGTGCAACGAATTAGGGTTTAAGATTTAAGAAGATCTAACCGTTCGATTTGAGGAATTTTGGATTCTCTGAGCTTGTAGACTGTCCAAGATTATTTTCCTAGTTGAAGTCGTGGCCTGAAACTCACTGGATCTGGAGATCTTGGCCTGGAACGAACTTGAAACTTAGGTGGCCGGAGGATCGTCGCCGGCGAGCTCCTGGTGGCCAGGTTTTGATCAGGGAAGCTTAAGGAAACTGTAGGGAGCTCAAATGAAATCTCAGAGGGGCCTGAGAATGTTGGAGTAGTGAGAGAATGTAAGGGGTTCAATTGAGCTCGTTTTTGAGCTTTTTGCCCTATTCAACCTTCTCCAGGCCAAATGGATGATCATGATGGCTTTGGAGGCTTGCCAAGATGTTGACAAGTGTCCCTAGACAGTTATAGTAGCAGGGAATAAAGGACTACAAGGACAATGAGGTGTAAAGGTCTTTGTCCTTGGCTAACCAACTTGGGACCACTTGGAGCTAATTAAACTTTAATCTCAGGATTATAGGAGGCTTAAGAAGCTTCCAGAAATGATTTGAAATAGCTGGAATGAAATGGATTAGAAGGGATTAAGCTTAAGGTGGGTTTTGACCATTTAAAGCCATTTGGAGGCTTCTTTGACCATTTGTTGACTGGTTTGACCAGTCAATAGGTCAAATCAAATGATGTGGCACCTAGGTGTCATCAAGGGATGGTTTGGAAGAATTTTGATGCCAAGGGATTAAAATTTAAATGGATATATGAAGATTTAAAGAAGGGTTGAGCATGCTTTGACCCATATGAACCTATTATTGACTGTTTGACTGGTCAAACAGTCAACCTAAGCCTAAGTGGACAAGGCATAGATCTTAGGAATTGATTGAATGTATCTCAAGATTTTGATATGATTTGCTTAAAGTTTGAAAAAAGGGTTTGAAGTGGTTTTGACCAAGTCCTATAGTTGACTTGGTCAACTATTGGTTGGATCAAGGATCCCATCAAAGCCAAATCACTCAAGATTATGTTCAAGGAGTTTTGAGAAAAAGTTGAAAACATTTGAGGTTTGATTTGATGTAGGGAGGCTTAAGGATTGAACTGGTCAACCTAGGTTGACTTGGTCAACCAGGTTGACCTAAGGTCAGAGTTTGGGCTGGAATGATTCAAAATGAGGTTTAAAGTCTGGTAGAAGTGGTTTGAGGGTTTGAATAGGTCATCTAGGTCAAATGACCTTTTTAGGCCCTTAATGGGCTTAATGGGTCAACTAGGTTGACTTGGTCAACCAGGTTGACCCAGGGTCAAGGATTGGGTCCAACCAGTTCAGAATAATATTCTGAGTCTACTGGTGGTGGTCTCAAGATCTGGAGAGGTCATTTGATCAAAATGACCTATTTGGGCCCTTAATGGGCCTTTTAGGTCAACCCTGGTTGACTTGGTCAACCAGGTGGGTCCAGGGTCTGGAAATGGGTTCAACAGATTTGAAATGATATTTGGAGACCAATGGAGGTGGTCCCAAGGTCAGAGGAGGTCATTTGGTCAAAATGACCTGTTTTGACCCTAAAGGGCCTTCTAGGTCAACTAGGTTGACTTGGTCAACTAGGTTGACCCAGGGGCTGGTTCTGGGTTCAATGGGTTTGGTTTGACATTTGAAATTTGCTGGAAGTGACTGCATTTGATTTGGAGCTCATTTGACCAAAGTGACTATTCACACCCCATAGGGGTATTTTGGTCATTTTGACCCCTGGTCAGCTGGGGGTCAAACTGAGTCCAACAAAATGTAGTTTAATGCTCAATAAGTCATAATCAAGGGTCTGGAGGTGATTGGAGGCTTTGGAGAAAGCTCCAGGGTCAAAATCCACTGGGTGGTAGGTCCAGTGGCATGGACTGTAAATATTTGAAGATTTTACAGCCTTTGCATTTCAATTCAGTTTCTGGGGTTAGAGATCTCAGAATGAGCTCAAATTTGGAGGGTTACCTCTAGAGACATGTCACATCAGTGTGGAACTGACGGATCTTGAATCAGAGGTCAATTAATAGGGTTTTGAAATATTCAAAGATTTGCTGGAAAAGGCTTTCAGGACTTAGACCTTTGGCCTTGGATTTGAAGCTGGAGATTTGGTTTTGAATTGGATTTTAAGCATGAATGATAGGATTTGGTTTAATTTTAGGTTGAATTGAAGCTTGAATTGATCTAGAGGAATGCTAGGGTTTAGAATAGGTCCTAGGGTCCAAATCAGCTTAAGGGAATCCTAGGGTCTAGAATAGATCCTAGGGACTGAAATCTGGGAAGATCCTAGAATCTGGAAGTCCTAAGGAAATCCTAGGATATGGGGTCTGGAAGAATTCTATAATCTAGAAGAATCCTAAGATCTAGGAATCCTAAGATTCAAGATCTAAAAGGATCTTAGGATCTAGAGTAGATCCTAAAGTTTGATTTCTAGGAAGATCTTAGGGTCTGGAAGTCCTAGGGCCTGGGATTTAAAATAGTCTTAGGATCTAGAAGAATCCTGAGTTCTAGATAGATCTAGGAGAATCCTAGGGTCTAAGAGGATCATATGATCTAGAGTCAGGTAGAATCCTAGGGTCTGAAGTCTAGGAGAATCCTAGAATCTAGATTTGTCTTAAATTATATTGATCTGGGGTCAGGATTGATTTGAATTTGGATTGATCTTAAAGTCTGGATTGATCTAAGATTAGATTGATCCTAGGGTTAAGATTGATCCTAAGGATTGGAAAGATCCTAAGGTCTGGGTTGGTCCTACTGAGCTCATACAAAAAAATGAGGTCAACAAAGGTTTAGAGTTTTTGATGGATTCGGAAACCCAAGGCAGCATGTAGCTCAGTACCGGGCTATATGTTGCAACATAGGAGGGAACGATGCTTTGATGTTGAGATTGTTTGTCAGCAGTTTAGTTGGGGTGGCGTTTTCCTGGTACGCCGACCTCCCCAATGACTCAGTTCGCACATTTGCAGAGTTAGAACAGCTTTTTGTTCAGAGATTTATCAGTGCTGAGCACCGGGTCACAGTTGGAGAGTTAGTTATGGCCAGACAGCGGCCCCGTGAGACTCTACCGGATTATATAGTCAGATGGAGGAATCTTAGTTTGCAGTGTGAGCCCCAGTTACAGGAGCAGCATGCAGTAGAAATCTTGTTGAAAAACATAGATGGCCCTATAGCTCCTTACTTGAAGGGTTTTAACATTAGAACCTTTCAAAAGTTGTTGACAAAGGTGGTTAGTTTGCAGGACAGCATACCTGATGCAGTCCCTCCTAAGGTTGAGAGTCAACCCTCGCGTAGACCTCAACGGCAAGAGTCTTCTGGGGCACCTCCGCCTAGGAGAGGGGAGGTACACAATACCTATAGACCATCAGATAAGGGCAAGAAGCCCTTAGCCAGTTCAGTACCACAGCAGTCGTCGTACACACCTGGGCAGTCAGCAGTACAGGCTAGATCCTCCCATAGGACTTCAGAGGGTCAGTTGTCATTACAAGAGAAGCTCGACAAGGAATATCCCTTTAAGAGGGAAAGTGTGCAAAAGATATTTAAATTCCTTGTTAGAAATAATATCATAATATTTCTATTTAATAAGAAGAAAAATGAAGAAGGACTGATAGAGCACCCGTTATATTGCCCCTTTCACCGGCATACTGGGCATGTCCTTGAAGATTGTTTTGTATTCAAGGATAGGGTGGAGAGCCTTATGGCTAGTGGAAAGATTCACCTGCAAGATAGTGATTTAGTGCAACCTCAAGGCAAAGTGGCTCAGGATGTGCAAATGAATGCAAGCCCCAGTTAGTGTGATGATTGATAGCAGTTAGCAGAACACCCCTTAGTTCTAGGGGGAGTGGTAGCTCGCACTCTCTCGCAAGACAAGGGATATGACCAGACATCCAGTTCAGAGTTCAAAGACAGTTGAGAGGAGGCCTTGATAGGCCAAGTCGATAGTTGTCAATTCAACTCTTTTACCTGTTTCTTTTCCTTTATTCACTGTAGTGCCTATTGAGCGCACTTCCTTTCTTTCATATACTAAAAAAAAAGAGAAAAAAAAAGAAAAAAAGAAAATATAAAAAAATATGATGATAAAAAAAAAAGAGAGACGCTCTCAGTTGAGCAAAACCGGTTGCCCTTGTCACAGGTGGAACCCGGTAAAACTCTCTAAGAGCTCAAATTTCCCAAGCTTTTCTTTTCTCCTCCTTCGAAGCATCTCGACGGTTGCTTCAAGGATGACCCTACACTTGCATTGTTATGATTCTTTATGATTATAGTAATCTTCATTAGTGATGTAGTACATCTTGTTCTCGATGTTAACATCACTTCTTTGTAGGCTTAGATTTTTCTAAAGAAAGATCAGCCTCATCTTCTACTCTCAATCAATAACTCACTTTCCCATTCATATCTCGCTCTCAGCTGCTAGAGCGGTCTTATGGATGTAGCGATGTTGCTTTCATCTCTCACAGGGTCCCACCAGTCAGTGTGGATGTTATCGTTGTGAACTGTTGATGATTATTATTCTTATTCTTAGTTATTATCCTCGGTGGTGAGTGTCTCCCCTCGCTACCTTGAGTTATTTCCCTAGTTGTGATGTAGTACATCTTGTCTCGAATGTTAGCATCACTTTCTCAGGAGCTTTGATTTTCTGGCAGATGATCAGCTCCTTGGTTTCTTTACCGATATAATTCCTCATTTATGCCCTACTCTTAAATAGCAGAGTAGTTCTATGGACGAGTTGAGGTCACTCTCACTTTCCACAGGGTCCCACTAGTTTGTGTGGGTGCTACCGCTGTGATCTTCTGATGATTGTTAATCTGATTCATATTTACTATCCTCGGTAGCGGGTGTGTCCCCTTGCTACCTTGAGTTGTTTCCCCAAACTGTGATGTAGTACACCTAGTCCCAGTTGTTAGCATCGCTTCTTTGTGAGCGTTGATTTTCTAGTAGAAGATCAATGCCCTAATTTCTTTGTCTACATACATCCCTATTGGGACCTGACTCGTGGCTGCCAGAGAGGTCCCGTAGCTCAGTTGATGTTGTTTTCTCTTCTTACAGGGTCCCCATCAGTTAGTATGGGCCCACCACTATAGTTCCTTGATGATTATTTCTCCTTGATATCATTTTCTTCTTTGCAGCGGGTGTGCTCCCTCGCTGCTTTAGTCGTTGTCCACCTGGGATGGGGTTACCCCTCTCACACTGCTGAGGGCGTACCCCTTCCTGTTATTATATGAGGTATTATTATGATGTTTCCCTCTTTTTCATGTGATATTAGTATTACCTAAGAAACTCCGTCGGTATTCGGATACTCGTGGCCACGACGATTTATCCTCTACCACGTGGTAACCAAAGCGCTAGCTTGGGGTTCCTTAGACAACTTCTCTCTCAGAATTCTTCTACTTATCTTTCCTTTCTCCCTCACATTCCTACACAGATCTGTGTCAGGTTGGTGTTGAGGTGACTGTTTCCTCTTCTTATCACCGCAGGCATATGCGCTGGGTGATTGTTGAGTTTTCCTTTATCCTACTGCAGGCATATGCGCCGGGTAGGGACTCTGCTGCAGGCACATACACCGGGCAGATGTGACCTTTTCCTCTTCACATCACTATAGGCAGATGCGCCAAGTGATTGTGTAGGGCGTTCTTTCTTTATCCTACTGCAGGCATATGCGCCGGGTAGGGACTCTACTGTAGGCACATACACCGGGCAGAGGTGACCTTCTCTTTTCTCTCCATATCACTGCAGGCATATGCGCCGAGTGATTGTT
This sequence comes from Dendrobium chrysotoxum, assembly GCA_019925795.1. Lineage (NCBI taxonomy): Eukaryota > Viridiplantae > Streptophyta > Magnoliopsida > Asparagales > Orchidaceae > Dendrobium > Dendrobium chrysotoxum. The sequence goes on from CM034309.1 coordinate 27,618,338, forward strand.
GAGTTTTCCTTTATCCTATTGCAGACATATGCGTCGGGTAGGAACCCCGTTGCAGGCACATACACCGAGCGGGGGTGGACTTTTCACTGATTGTCTTACTGCAGGCATATGTGCCGGGTAGACATCAGACTTTACTTGGTTGAGAGAGCTCGACAGAGTCCCTGGGAGGCATTCCTCACCACTCCTTTTTCACTGATTGTCTTACTGCAGGCATATGCGCCGGGTAGACTTCAGACTTTACTTGGTTGAGAGAGCCCGACAGAGTCCCTGGGAGGCATTCCTCACCACTCCTTTTTGCCTGGTTGTCTTACTGCAGGCATATGCGCCGGGTAGACATCAGTCTTTACTCTTTACTTGGTTGAGAAAGCCCGACAGAGTCCCTGGGAGGCATTCCTCACCACCCTTTTTCCCTGATTTTCCTACTGCAGGCATATGCGCCGGGTAGACATCAGTCTTTACACTTTACTTGGTTGAGAAAGCCCGACAGAGTCCCTGGGAGGCATTCCTCACCACTCTTTTTCCCTGATTGTCCTACTGCAGGCATATGCGCCGGGTAGACATCAGTCTTTACTCTTTACTTGGTTGAGAGAGCCCGACAGAGTCCCTGGGAGGCATTCCTCACCACTCTTTTTTTCTCTGATTGTCTTACTACAGGCATATGCACCGGGTAGACATCAGTCTTTACTCTTTACTTGGTTGAGTGAGCCCGACAGAGTCCCTGGGAGGCATATCTCACCACACCTTTTCACTGATTGTCTTACTGCAGGCATATGCGCCGGGTGGACATCAGACTTTACTTGGTTGAGAGAGCCCCGACAGAGTCCCTGGGAGGGCATTCCTCACCACTCTTTTCCCCTGATTGTCCTACTGCAGGCATATGCACCGGGTAGACATCAGACTTTATTCTTTACTTGGTTGAGAGAGCCCCGACAGAGTCCCTGGGAGGGCATTCCTCACCACTCTTTTTTCTCTGATTGTCTTACTGCAGGCATATGCGCCGGGTAGACATCAGTCTTTACTCTGTACTTGGTTGAGTGAGCTCGACAGAGTCCCTGGGAGGCATTCCTCACCACTCTTTTTTTCTCTGATTGTCTTACTGCAGGCATATGCACCGGGTAGACATCAGTCTTTACTCTTTACTTGGTTGAGTGAGCCCGACAGAGTCCCTGGGAGGCATATCTCACCACACATTTTCCCTGATTGTCCTACTGCAGGCATATGCGCCGGGTAGACATCAGTCTTTACTCTTTACTTGGTGGAGTGAGCCCGACAGAGTCCCTGGGAGGCATACCTCACCACTCCTTTTACCTTCCGTTCTGCTATTTCGATATGGTCAGGCAGATAGTTGGTCTACTTTATCTTTCACTCTTTGTTTCACTGTTTTGATATGGTCATGTGAACATCGAATTGTCCACATTCACTATTTTGATATGATTAAGTGGATGTGAGACCCTTTACCTTTATTTTCTTCTCTATTCTGCCCTTACTATATGGTAAGGCAGATAGATGATTTACCACCCTTCTCTAGTGACACTCCTTGCTTTCCTTTGATTGTTATTCTTTACTATTTTGATTTGAGCGAGTGATTGTTGGATCTCCTTTCTCCTTACATCATCTTAGACCCTTGTTCTAGATGATCATTGAATTTTTCTTAGCTCTTTATGATTTTATTTCAATTCTGCTCATGCGAGCATGAGCTCCCTTTCTCCTTCTCTTATTCTGCCATTTCAATCTGGTTATGAAGATAGTTGACTTTCATTCCTTGGCTCTCCCTCGCATTATGCCAAGCTGGTTTAGCGAGTGTTGCGCCCCTTTCATTCGCTGTTTCGAGTCGATCAGGCGAATTTCAAGTTTCTCTCCCATCTTCTATCCCATCATGCCTGCGTGGTTGTATGATCATCACATGATTGAGTGATTGATTGAGTGCATGGTCATTGTGTGATTGTTTGATCTTAAGGTGATTGTTGCATTTTGGATTGCTCATTGTATGATTAGATAATGGTTGCCTATTTGGGTTTGTTGCATGATCATGTAACTATTGCATAATTAGATGATTGTTGCATTATTGTGTAATCATTACATAGTTATATGATTGTTGTATAACTATTGTATGATTATTTGCTAATTGTCATATGATTTGATATGATTAGAGGATTATTACATATTCATCACATGATTAAAGTGTGACTAGATTATTGTCATATGATTAGTTGATGGTGGCATGGACGTATGATATTTATTTGATTTCGATGGGCATCATACGATTGCGTGATTGCATGATTATGTAATCAAATTGCATGCTTGGGTGACTATTGTATGAATGCATGAGCATAGCATGGCGAGACACCGACGCATGATTGTGTGATTGTGGTGTGGTTGGATGTTTCTTGAGTCTCTCTGGTTGATTATAGGATTGCATCTTCTTAGTGAGTCCCATCAGTTGAGCACAGGGTTGCACTTTTCTAGATATAGGGAGGTCAACGCCAACACGTACGGCTCGCTAATCGTTCACCGCACCTGTTGGGGGTCCGTTTGTTGACCTCGATTTTCACCAGTTTACCCTCGAGCTTCTTCAGTTAGCTTAATTGGACCTAATCGAGTCTATTTTAAACTCAGGATGACTCGAATTGAGTTGAATTAAACCCGATGACGTTTAATTAGCTTTGATCGATGCATTCTGGCCACGTCGAGGTCAATTTGACTCAAGTAATCATTTTATTTAAATTTTAATTACGTTAATTTGATCCAATCAAATCAAACTCAAGTTGACCCGAATTAGGTCTGACTTCGAGCTTGATTTTTTTTAATTTAATACGTTTAATTTAATTCCAATTGAAGTTTATTCGGCTCACTAAATAATTTAAATAATTTCCTAAATAAAAAAATTTATGTTTATGGCATGATTTTGAAGACTTCCTCCTTTGTTTTGACGAGCATTTACTCCATATGAAAGGAGTCTCGTCTCAGGTTCGCAGAACTCCAAGAGACAGAAGACTCCCGATCCTTTCCTTGCTCTCTCCATCTCTATTGCATTTTGCACACCCCAGGAGGTCGAAGGCCCTCCCTCTCCGACTCCTGCTAGTTCGCGAGACACCCAAGCCCAGGTGGACCGAACCCCTGTTTGTGAATCCCTCCTCGACCTGCCCGTCAGACTTCGCCTCCTGGAAGCACAGTCCGCCTCTCCTCTCGGTTCGCAAGTCCCAGGATTCGCACCTCCATCCAGCTCTCCCCCAGCTCCCTCCGTCTCTTGCTGGTGCGTTCATAAGCCACGACCAGGAGCCCAGGCCGACGCACCTCTCTCCATCATTCTCTGATTCAGACGCCTCTAGGTGCCCGAACTCCTTCGCCAATCTGCTCTCGCCGACCAACCTCCTTCATAACAGCAGGCCGAAGCCCCCACCATTCGGCCTCTGCCTTGTTGCGACCAGAGACATCTCTCTTCTATTTATGGTTTCGCACACCTGGACCGAATCCCTTACGACGACTTGTCTTAGCCTTCTCTACCTTAGCCGAGACCCCTTCCCTACATCAGGTATATTCTTCTCTTCTACCTCCTTCTACTTCTTCTTACTTCACTTCTTCTCCCACTACCTCTCATTCTTCTCACTTTCTTACTATTTCTTCTCCTTTCTTACAAAAATCTGAGAAGAAATAACTTGCTTGAGTATTCTTTTGTTACCTATGAGCATACATGTGTATCTTTTTGTTGAGATCATTATTGTGTGAATCATGAAAAGTTGTATAGATTATTCAGAAGATTTCACTGAAGTAGGTGTGCAAATTGGATTTTCATGTTAGATTGTTTTCATGTGATCTTGTAAACATCGCATACAAGGTGTTCGGTGAAATGTCATCAAAAGAAAATTGTGATGTTTTGGTTCAAGTTGAAGCTTTATGTTGGTCATATATTGTAAAGTCCATAGATCTCACTTGTGTTATGTGTGTTGGTTGTTCACCATGGGAAAAGGTGTGGCTTTAGAGAGGAATGTTAATCCTCATGGGATAAACTTTATTGTTATGAGTAAAGGGCATGTTTTTATCCCATCATCTCCACATCTTTAAGAAATTCGTAGGCTTGGGTTGTGTGGAATGTTTGGATATTAATTTTCTTGTAGGAATCTCCCAAGTCAGATTTCTTTTAGAAACTTTTGGATAGGATGGTTTCTTTTGGTTTTGCTTGAATCAATAAAAGAGAATGTGCTTGAAATAGGTGTATTGCACTTGAAAGAAGGTATGTGGCTGTTAAAAGGGGAATACATGCTTACCTCTCATTACTATTAGAGGAAAACTATCAGGCAATATGATCTTATAAGTCTTAATCCAAGATCTCCTTTCTTGAGTTAGACTGTGGTTCTTTTCCCTTGAGATTTTCTTGAGTTTTTCATAAGTCAAAAGTGATTCATCTACTATGAGAGCATGAAACCGAGGTTTCTTAAAACCCAAATACTATATGATATATTCGCTGGGTTTGTCATTTTTGAAAAGCTTGTGATCACCTCTATGTTAATTTCCCTTACTTTATATGCATTTTTGTTTTGTTAATCAAAAGATATTGGTATTAGTTGATTTCATGCTTTTGTGAAGAAGAAATGAGTAAGGTAATGGTTAATTCTTAGAGGAGCTTTTCAAGCTTTCATTTCTACATTATACTTGTGAGACTAAGTGTTGAGTTTGAAAAAGTTTTGTGTGATTGTGTTGTTGGAGCTTTCTTTTCTCTCTTTTAAAAGCTTTTGGAGCTTGGAAAGTTTTGATCTCTAGTATTACATTTGTATGGATAACATAGGGCTGATTTTTTTTCTGTTAAAGTGACACATGTTGGAAGCATGTTTAGTTGAAGTTTTATATTGATAGTATCTCATAAAGTCCATGTGTACACAAAGGTTTTATGCTTTCAAATTAGAGATTTTCATGAGCATGAATTGTTTTGTTGGAGAGATTCCAATGCCACTTGATATTTCTTTTATGTACCTGTTACGTTCTACTCTTGCTTTCACCTTATTAGAATGCCTCACATATAGTGTTGTATGACAGATCATATGTTTCGGATATCGAATGTTTGCGTCGAGGTTGATTCTTTATGTGACATGGAAGGTTTGGTTAATTATATGTGTTTAAACTTTATTCCTTGTGATAATGGCATGATAGTTGGATTCATGTAGAAGTCATGAGAGATCATGAGGGGCTATGTTATTTGTTGTCAAAATGTGCACATGAGATGTTTGTAATAATGTCATTGAGGAAAAGTTGTGGTATTTGAAGAATTGTGACCTGTGAAACTTTCTTTTTTTTTTAGCCATCACCATTGCATGATTCGTGGACAATTGGAAAAGTGCATGTGTAGGCTTATATTTCTACTATACTTAAGCTTGTCTTGTTAGTATAATTGTAAGTATTTTGTTGAAGTGCCTCTTGAACTTTGGAGAGGAGTTATATGTAGATTTGTATTGTTTTCATGTTCCAAAATGCTTTGGAGATGAGTTATGTGCAGATTTTTCATAGTTTTATGCTCCAAACTGTTTTGGAGATGGATTAGAGATAATTTTTCTATGTCCTCGTTGCTTAAGAGACTTGCAATATTATATGTTTTGGCATGAAATCGTGTTTACAAGTCTAAGTCAAAACTTCCTTTGAGATTTTTTGTGGCATGCAGCATGAGAATTGAAAATTTAGTGGAAGAATTCTAAAATCCGTTTTGTGTAAAAGAAAGCTTTAAAAGTGATTCTTTTGGTTGTAAAATATTTTGTATTGGAGAGCTTTAAAGTTTTGCTTTGTGTTGGAAACTTCACAAACTTTTTAGTTGGAGAATTTCTGTAGATTTACCCCACGTTAAAGAAATATACTATTTGTTTTGCATCGATAGAAACTATTGTGGATTTTGTATTGGGGAAGTTTTATTGATTGTTTTGCTTGAAGGTTTTGTGAGTTGTTTTGTTTTGAGATTCTTCCGATTGTTTTGCAAAGTGAGGGCTTTATGAACGATTTTATGTTTGAGAAGCTTGAGGTCAGATTACCCTGTCAGTTCTCTTTTTATGGATGAATTTTCTTTCTCTTATTTGCTTTTGGTTTCAAAGATGAGTTTCAACAAGAATGTAAGTTGAAAGACTTGTTTGGGCTTTGATTTCAGTATTGATTTTCTTCTTTTTTACTCTGAGTGTTATATGTAAAGTGATTTGGGTGATTGTGTCGAGTCTTTCGAGTGCTTTCTTAAAACGTGAGAACAGTAAATAGCATCCCAATTTTCCTTCCTCTTATTTGCATTTGGCTTAAATGCTGAATGGGAATAAGGGTGGGGTAAAGGCATGTTTGGACTTTGATGGGGCATGCCTATCAATGAGATGCTAACATTCCATAAAATAATAAATAAAGACCGTTTTTGTAACAATGTGGGGAGATTTGGACGGTACTGGAGATCAAACAGCCGAGCTAACATCCCGACAAAAGAAGAGGTATATTTCCATTTAATTGTACTCTATTTTGATTATTTGCATATTGAACATGATCCTGCTCTCATCCAATACTTGTTCTTTTCTTTGTTCTTTTCGAGGTACTATGGGGAAGCAAAGAAGGAGCTTCTTAGGAGCACTAGACGTAGGAGCTTGGACAATTGGATCCGAGCATCAGTCGTCCCCATTCATTCTGGTGGGGGTGCTACGAGCGATACCACCGGGTCATAGCCCCCGGTGTTGTGAGTTTTTCTCAAAACTTAGATAGCCTCTAGGGAACCCATCAGTGTGTACGGTCCCCTACCTTTAGGGCCCTATAGAAACTTCAATTCTTAGGTAATTTTCTTCTTTTATTTTATTATAGAGCCCTAAACCCATTTACACATATGCGAATGTCTAAGGGGTTAGAAATAAAACATCTATTCATCTCCTACAACACTAGTGACACCTAAGGACAATAATTAAGGACTGAGTCTTAGAGAACTTAGACTTAGGATGCATGCTCCTTTAGGATAGAAACACGAAACATAGAAAACCTAGTGACACATCATCCTAGGGCTAGTTTGCCTTAATTCATTAATAAAATAGTGAAATCAATTATAATCTAAATCATAAATGCATTAAAACACTTAATCTTTAATCAAACTATAATCAACATACGAAATCACTAGGAGGTGGAATTTGAACATAAACTTGAACTAAAATCTAATTAAAATATTAATCACCTCTTAGTCAAGTATTAACTAAATAAATTTCATCAAAATAAACTCAAATCCTAGGAGTTATAAAATTGGGAAGCGAATCTAACTTGAACAAAAAAAACCTTATAATACCCAAACTTTGAAAATTCGTAACTAATTACAGAAAAATTCAAATCAAGTAAATTAAAAAGCACTCAACTCTAATTAAAGTCTACTATTCATTAAAAATACTAACCTTCCAAAAATCAACCTAATTTAAAAAGTCAACTCTCCGGTCAACCGTAGTTCAATAACTAGGGCCCGAAACTCCTAAAATCATAACTTTGCCTAGAAAACTCCAAATTCAGTAAACTAATAGTCTAATTACTCGTGGTAAGGTATAGTATTTAATAAAAATACTAACTCTCCTAGACCCAACCTGTTTCTAATAATAATCCCCTTTTGGACCCCTTTTAGTCTAGTATATAGGTGGGCCCCGGATCTCCTAACAATCACTAATTCAATTTAAACTTCAAATATTATTACCCTAAGCATTAAGAATTGATCCACAAATTAAATTGACTAAAATGGATCTTAATTCACTAATATTTGAACTTTAACTAAATCCTCCTTTTCAAACCTTCAACAAATATTAACACAAAATAAATCAAACCATCTACCTAATATATGACCAATCCAATGACACACAAACTTTCTACATACACGTAGAATTGATTGTTAGGGCACCACTTCTAGATCTAGGTTAGGCCGGTGTTCTCTTTCTCAGTTGTTTTTTGTGTTGTGATCGCTCTTGCATGTGGCACGTGTGCTATTTGTGTTGACTTGGAGTGTTTGTTTATTTTATTACTGTACTTTACTTTATCTGTGATATGATTGCTTGTATGTTAGATCTACCCCTAGGCTAGGGACGTTTTATACTGACTCAGTCTTATGCAGGTGGCCATGCTCATGCAGCGCTAAAATAAATGGGGGCTAATATGATAAATCATAAATTATAAATGCTCGCTACAGGTGCTCCAAAGTGCTTAGCCCCCAAATAAATAAGAGCGTGGCCAAGTGTGTTTATTTTTTTGCATAGATATAACTGCTTGAGATGTGACATATAAACTGCTTGGGATGTGTTATTAGGATAACCTTGCAGGTTCAGTCCGGGTCTAGATTTTCTTTTTCATAATGTAATTTGGTGTAATTCATATTGAGTTGTGAAAGTCTTCAAAAGTCTGGCATTTCAAGTACTATGTACCCAAAGAGAAAAAAAAAGCCCTTCACAGGAAATTTCTTATTCATTTGAGTATCCTTTTGGAGGACGGTCCATAGAAGAACCAGGAGACGACCCACGTGAAGGCTTGAAGGTGAAGACTTGGAGATGAAATGCCTGGCTTTTAAGACTTGCGTCGTCCAGTAGGATTAGAATCCAGGATGTTGTCGATGGGGCCTGGCCACCATTACTTTTCTGTAGACCCTGGGTTGTACTTATACGGCACTTACCGTGGACTGTGGACTCTTTCTTACTCTGCTCTGTGGATTTATATTGGTTGGTTTATTTTGTGTGCGCAGTAGAAATTACCTGCTTTTATTAGGTTTCTTTTTTTGCATGTGCTTGGCCTGATTTCGCTAGGCTTTTTAGGAATAAAATTTTTCTACTCGTAATTAATACTTAAAATTTTAAGAAATAAATAACATAGAAATGTAACAATCTAGGGAATAGCCGGAATCGTCCGGGGTCGCATGCATATCAATGCATTCTCTCCCTCCTTGCTATAAGACACTTCCCCGCCTGCGGGTAGAGTCCAGATAATCCGACCTATGAGAATGAGGTGCTGGATCTTGGGAAGTCTAGTCCTTTTCTAAAAAAAACTACTTTATAAGCCTTTTTAAAATTCTATGCATATTTGATTTGAGATCGTTAACCAGCATGCATTGCATTAGAAACTAATTAAATTAAAATTTTAATTGCATTAGTCTTAGGAGCATACACCCTACATAAGTCCAGGGCCAATTAGGAAACTCTCTAGACGTCGGTCCCACTTCCGATAACCAAACTACCTACCCATCTTCCATAAAGACTTGGACAGCATGGATTTTATACGCTTAGGTGGTTAGCTGGCTTTCCTTTTCAGGCAGGATATAAGCCCAGAATGCATTAGCTAGGACACGGGTGTTAGTGTTGTGTTGAACACTAAACCCATTAGCTTTAGGATTCAAGGCTACTATTGTTTCGTAGTACGCCTCATCAGTAGGTAGGTCTTCTGTCTTTCAGAGACCATAACCCCTACATATCCGCGTCACACGGATGACACCACCTCCATCCTTCTCTCCTGCATGCTTCGAGCGCATGATTTACTTATTTTCTCCAGTTTCTCCTCACTACCATAGTCCCTCCGGATGCTGATCTGAGTCGTGCATGTTGACTAAGCCTAGTTGAACCTTTCTTTCTCTTTGAGTAGGATTTCCTAGTCTTCGCTCTATGTGCCAATCCCAATTCAGAAAGAATAATGTAGAATCCTTAATCGAGAGTTTTCTCAGGCCCCGGCTTGAGATGTAATTAACCACGGGGGCTTGCGCCCGTGGGAAACCGAATCCCACTCTCAAATAAACCCCATTCGAGCTAATGTATCGGGTGGGGGAAACCCGTTGTGATTAGATCACATATATTATCCATCGGGCTGTGCTGGTGAGAGCCGCTATCCTCAATGGTTAATCATATGTGTGATCGAATCTGCCCTCCCATTGGCCAGATACTGTCTCCCCTCGCGGGACGATGGTGTTTGTTTAGTCCTCTCGGAGGTCCACAAAGGCATTTTGGGCAAGAGAAATATATATGTATGATCTTTCTCCCCTCCAGGATTGTTGTGTTAGATCTCAACAACTTACCTTCCCTTCCTTGTTATTCACCTTTCCCTTCTCCTTTAGGGGTTGCATCCCCCAGTTGGGTCATTTGGAAGGAAGACAAGGTCTCAAATCTTTTACCCATAGAAGCCCTTTAATTTGGAAGGATTTATTATGCACTCACAACTTTAAGAATAAGGATTTCTTATTCTTTTGATGTTGGTGATGATGAAGAGATTTTTATTAATGTTGATGATCTCACTATGGGCATAAAAGGAATGAGAGCTTGTTTTGGCAGGTTATATTGTTATAAGAAGGCTATTTATAGTAATTTTATTTATTTCAAATTTTGATCGTTAAAGGAAGATGATAAGGTTTGGAGTGGGGGACCTTGGTGGCGGATTTCACTCATTTTCAATGAGGTTAAGACTAAGATTCATTTAAATATTAAATATCCCCGACTTTCTTTTATGATTTTAAAGCGAAGCAAGATAATTCATAATAATTAGTAAGGTGGGTATTTCATTAGCAATGAACAACCTAACCATCATGAAGTCACCCCTTGCCATTGTTAGTGTTTGTGTTCAAGTTACTCCATCTTCTATTCTACTATGCTATATTCACATCAACAAAAGTAATTAAAAATTTAACCACGAAATTCATTACGATTGAAAATTGAGTGCATGTTCCTCTATTACTTCCTTTACTCATGATGATTTTTTGTCCCATCAAGAACCCTCAACACATGTATTTGGCTTTTAGAGGTAGAAGCAAGGGCAAGACACCCTCTCGTAAATGGTCCAAATATTCTAATCCCTCATAAGAAAGACCTATTAAGAAGCCCATTAACGACTATATATGGAGGGCTTCTCATCTTTATCTTTAGGATAAAGGCCGCCTCCTAAATTATAAAAGGATAATTAAAAAATTTAAGATTGATCTCCTTTATTTGCTAGAGACTAAGGTTAGTTAGGACAATATTTTGATCCTTTAAAGTGAGGGAATTTTCTTTATTTTTGAATGAAAGTAGTTAAAAAAAACTTTCATTGCAGTATTGGTGGAAGAATTGGGCTAAGAGGTTGTTTGGTTTAAAGTAAATTAGGTGTAAAGTACTTCAAATGTAGAGGTTTTGAGAATATTATTGTTTGGTTTGAAAAAAAATTAATGAAATGTAAAATTTTGATGCATTTAGAATTTATCCTCAAGGTCAATTTTGGTGTTTCTGGAATTCCTCAAATTTGAGTTTTTTTTCAAATACACCATAAATTCATCACCATTGTCGTCGGCCACTGCCCACCTTTGGCTGCCTCCCACCTCTGGCCGCCGCCACTGCCCACCACCAGCCATCGCCCCATCGACGGTTGTTGGCAGCCACTCGCCACTCCCATTGGCAACCCATTGTCGACTGCCCACCGTCGCCGTGGCCAACACTGCCCTGCCATCGACTACTGAACACCACAATCTTTGGAGTTTACGTAACATTGATTTTACTTTAAGCAAAAAATAATAATCACCTGCATTTATTTTACACTCATTCAAATAATTTCAATATATTTCAAATACACTGTATTTATCTTACACTCCTTTTTTCAGCCAACAAGATAGCCCATTAGTTAATTTTTGAGGTAAAATAAAGTTGATTAATTTGTTTGAAGGTTTGTATTTTATTGATGGAGAGCATACCTTTAGATATATAGTATTAATAATAAATACAATATTGTTGCGGACTAGAATATACGCGGTAGTAGAGTAAAAAATACAGCGTCTTAGCAATGTACGTATAACCAGCACGCCAGCAGATAGTTGAGGGAGAGAAACAACAGAAACTTTTTACGTGGAAAACCCGGAAAGGGAAAAACCACGGGGCCTGGCCCAGATAAGAAAATTCCACTAAGTTTGAGTTGATTACAAAGTTTGATTATCCTTTACTTGGAGACGTTGGAATTACAATAGGTCAAATCGAGATCTTGCGCTGATTGATGAACCGGCAGAAATACAGCAATGGTTTGAAAAGAGCTTTAGCGTCGATCGGAAAACTCTAGCAGCGGTCAGATGGAAACTTGGGCAAAAGTCAAGAATAATCTTCGACGGTGGTCGGCCAGAAATCCGGCAGTGGTCAGAATGAACTTTGGCGGTGATCGGCCAGAACTCCGGCGGTGGTCGGCTGGAACTCCGGCGGTGGTTAGCAGGAACTCCGACGGTGGTCGGTGGCAAGAGAGCTCCCAAATTCCTCCCTTCTCTTTCTTTTCCTCCTCCTCTCTCATGAGAAGAGTGGGGCTATTTATAGTTTTTTGAGAGTGGCATGACTTGCAAATAAATGGAGGATCAAGGTCAAAATAGGAGTGGTTTGAATGGACGGCCGATATTGATTCTCTTGATCATAGACCATTTAATGGTCATCGGAATGCTTTAATGATATCGGAATTTAGTGATCTTGGGTTCGTTGGATTCGTCTCGTCGAGCCGCTCGATTCGACTATAAGCATGTCAAGTTTAGATACCGTTTGGTACTTCAAATTATGATTTGAACCTTCCAAATACGCTTTGGGTCCTTGATTTGGACTCATTTGGGCTCGGATTGAGTCGAATTTGGTGTCGTTGGGTTCGTCTTTTTGAGACGTTCAGTTCGACTATAAATTTGCTGAAATCTGAGTTTGGATGGTCCCCGATTTAATTTCGGAAGCTTCCAACTTCATTTTGCTTCAAGATTCGTGCCCGATCAAGATTATTTTTGGTGACGTATCAAATATAAATTTCCATCTCAACTCATCCACATCCACGAATATATTGCATAATTTACTCAAAAACTATGTAAGAAATTTTTCATAAAAAATTTATTAAACAGTAATAACACAAATTAGTCATATGATATCATACGCTAAAAATATTTTTTCTCAACTACTTAAATTTTCTATTATTATTTAATTCTTTATTAAGAAGAAATGTTTTTAATAATAATTTTATTTACAAACTCATTTATTTCATTGCTTAATAAAAAGTGTTTTCAAAGCATTAAAATCAACGGATCCAGCGGTGACTCGTTGGTCGGCGAAAAAAAATTTATCTCGAATGATTAGTATTCTAGCCCTCAACTATTAAAAATATTAAAAAAATACATTAGATCAACCTTTCTATATAGAAAATAAAATATTGATTCGTTAATTATTTTGGGAGAAAGGAATCTCCTACCAATCAAGAAAAGTTCAACCTACATTCCGTGTCCTGAATCATTATAGAGATGCCTCTCTTAATAAAAAATAATAAAATGAAAAAGAAAAAAATAGCGATGCCTCTCTTTAAAATAATAATAATAATAATAAAATAAAATAAAATCACATATACTAATTTGTAGCGCAAAAAATAATGAATGGCTGAAATCCCCATAATTTGGCTGTGAGCCTGTTGGAATCGATCCCTTCCTGTACAGGTCAGGTCTCGCTTCGTCGGTGCGAACTGGTCTCTTCATAAAGAAGAGATGTCATATTGTCATCGACATCGAGCCGAACTTTCTTTTCACGTGTCGCGCGCCTCGACCACCTTCTCGCAGTCTCCGTTGGCTTCGAGAACATTCAGGCCGGTTCTGTCATTTTATTCTTCTCGAGTTCTCTCGCAGCCGCTCCATCACCCTCGCCGCCTCGCTCCCTACATAAGTCCACGCACCGAACCCAATTCAATCATCATCAACATTTTCCTCAGATTTCTTCGCAGTTGATCATCATAATCAACACTTTAGTAGCTTAGCTTTGCTCGCGAGCTCTTGTCGCTCTAGTCATGGCTTACGCAGCAGCATCACTGGCTTTTTCCCCTTGCTCGTCCAACATTGTGAGGCAAACGGCGAGGTTCCCTCGGTCCGCGGCGCTCTTTCCATCTCTTTCACGGATGATACGCCGCCGCTCCGTGATGGCCACAGCGACGGACGCTAGCAAGGAAAATACGTCACTGGAGGTGCAGGTGAAGCAGGATGCCTCTGCTCTCCAACCCCGCGCTCCTCGGCGCTCTGTTTTCGATATCTCTCCTTTCGGTAAAGTTACTCTGTTCTTCTCTAAAAAATCATTTTGTTGGCCTTAAGTTGAAACCTTTCTTTAACGCATTACTTCTCTGTTATATCATGGCGCAGGCTTGGTTGACTCTCTGTCGCCGGTGAGGACGATGAGGCAGGTGCTTGACACCATGGATAGGATATTCGAGGACGCGTTTACGTTCCCTGGGACAACGGCAGGGGAGATTCGGGCGCCGTGGGACATTAAAGAGGACGATAAGGAGGTGAAGATACGGTACGATTTGCCCGGGCTGAGCAAAGAGGAGGTGAAGGTGTCATTGGAGGACGACGTGCTGGTAATTAAAAGCCAGCACAAGGAAGAGACCGGCGAGAAGAAGGAAGGGGAGGATGGGTGGTGGAGAGGTAGCAGTACTAGTGCTTACAACATACGGCTGGTGCTGCCTGATGAATGCGAGAAGGATAAAGTGAAGGCGGAGCTCAAGAACGGGGTGTTGCTTGTCACCGTCCCTAAATCTAAGGTGGAGCGCAAGGTAATTGATGTGGAAATTCAGTGAAAAAAGTGGCTGTTGAATCATCTATGTGTTCAGCGCTCCTGTTATGTTGGTTTTTTTTTATGTGGGTAGAGATTTCGCTACTGTGAATGGCTATGGAGGTTGGAATGTTTGGAGAAGAGTGCAATAAAATGGTTCTATATTATGTAAATCTGCTTTACGGTGAAATCTGCAGCCTGAAATGCTTAGTTTTGTGGACAAAACCTTGATCAAACTCCCCATATATACAAAGGAAGTATTCTTCGAATTCGCTTTCAGAGTACTGTTAATCTAGATATTAAGGTTTCTTGAGTGTTTGACCGTTTTTGAGTCGATGAATGGATTCAGATCCTCCTCAATTATGATGGTAACTCTCTGGTGCTTAATTCATCTATCTATCTAAGCCGTTAAATTAATTTTGGACTCCTGGAATCGTATCCGACAATCATTTTAAAATCAATGGATTTCGTTTGAGTAAATTATCGTTGTGGTATTTTACTTATCAAATGGTAGTAGGGATCATTGAACCAGCTGCTTAAAATTCGATGCGGCTGATTGAGAACGAATAAAAAAACTAAGAAGTTACCATAATGTTTTAAAGTTTAACACAATTATAAGCAGTCTAATGCGTTTCAATCAGGTGAATTTGGCATGATAAGATCATATGATTTCATGCCAATTTGGGAACAAAAGCAACTGAATCTAGTTCAACTTGGTTTAAGGAGGAGTGTAAAAGCGAGAGCTTTTTTGTGTATATGCGCTTAGAATTTGATATCAAAAAAGAACTACGTAGTGTCTGGTGCCTGATTACTCTCTCTTTTAAGAGTCTTTACTGTTGTACTCATATCTAGTGCCTATACTAGAAATACAATGTATTAAATAACAAAGTAGATCGAAGCTCCCAGACTGGACATACTTGTGTGTTTCACGTAGTTGATTTTGATCCGTTGGCTGGGAGGCCCATTTTAATCTGTTGGTTGGGAGGATCTTTTATTATAAATCAAGAGATTTTGAATTTAATGCTTAAATATATAATGTATGTGTGAATTTATCTTTATTAACTTAAAAGTCTCAAAAAATATACATGTTGTGTTTCAAAATCAGGAGAAATTATTTTGTGCGGAGTCCTGTGAGTGTACACATATTGTGTACATAGTGTACATAATATATGTTATATCTGTGTACAATATGTATACACTCATATATCAGGACAGTTATTCCCGTCCGAACTCCGCACAAGATAATTTCTCCAAAATCAGGTACTTCTTTCAATGTATTTGCAATAAATGTCATTAAAGCAAATTAATGCGTAAGATTATGTGAGGAGCTGAGCGTGAGATGAGAAATTGTTAGGCTCTTGAGAGAGTTATTTTTGAGAGGGAGGGTTAAGCAAAGAGTTATCCTGAGAATACTACTTTGTAAATTGAAATTAATGAAGATTTTTTTTTGTTGGAAGTTAAATTTAAATTTAGCCCATTATTATTTTGACTTTTGTTGTTTAAATAGAGATCATGTTTTATAATAATCTTTCGATAATAATCTTTTAAAGAAAATGTTAAAATCTATTTTTGAGTAATGCTTAGAAAAATTTAGAATAACATTTGAAGTTTTTTATGATAGAGAAGACAGAAGAGTTTTCTAAAAAGTCATTTATAATCTTTGGATTGAAGTATGATGGCACAATCCGAATGTGATACTACTAGTATAAATAATAGTCGTGTATTGAGTTTGTATCAAACAAAGTGATAAATAAAATTAATAGTCTCTTTCATCTTCTTTCATTTTATTTTCAACTTAACTAGTTTTTTTCATATTCTTTTTTTCTATTTAACCTTCTCTAGTTCTAAAAACCATTCTCATTTTAATATTTTTTACTAGATAATCATTAATAAATTAAAAGATAATGTATGATCTTGAATGATAAGAAAATGGGATTCCACGATGCCGAAGTGCATGTGTTAGTTTTTGTGAAATTTGATTGTGTCGATCAATCGAGTTGTATTGTTATCTTGAACCTCAATCGAGCTCGTCGGGGGTTGTAGGGGTCCTTCCCCTATTTGGATTCGGGTGCTTTGCAATCGAATTTTTTTTTTTTTATACAACTGTGTACAACGCTATATTATTTGCTTGGAGATAGACAGAGAGCAAAGCGTTGCGTCGCGACGTTGTCAGGCAGACTGGAGACAAAGAGTGAAACACCGCGACATTCCAAATTTGGCGCTGTGGTGCTGCGAGACAAAGAGTGAAGCACCGCGACATTCTTGGTGTGGTGTGACTCTCTGATTTTTTAATTTTTTGATTTCGAATTTTTTCATGTTAATCCTAGTGTTCTTTCTTTTTGTTGTATATTATTTTTCTTATTTGTATCACTGTATGATTTACTTTCTCAACACAGGCACCCAATAAGAAGGTCGATGCTTAAAGACCAAATATTGAATTTGTTGGCAAGGAATTATCCACTTTAATTGTAAAATATACCAGAGCACAAACATGATGTATAATTTGAAGAGAAGCATAGAAGATCACAAGCACAAAAATGGGCGCCTTTAAAGAAAGCTTTAGCTTACAAATCTGGAGTAGCTTGTTTATTGAAATAAATTGGCGGCTGAATCTCTAGAAAATGATTATTTATATTGTGGTAGCCAACCATACTGTATTTAGAGACATATGGACATTTGACTTGATTGCAATACAGTTATGCTGTCACATTTTGACTAACCACTTGATCATACATAATTGTACTACAATGGTGTTGCAATAGTTAGATCAACCATCTACTTGCAGGGTTTATTTTTTAACGAGTACGATGCCATCATCATATTTTGGCTAATATATGGTCAGGTGATAATTAGTTAATTACTATGAATTTATTTGGGACGGCTACAATTTTTTTTAAAAGTGGCTTTAAAGTTATTTTAGAGAAAATAATTTTTCAAAAAGCTACTGAAAGATAGTTTTCTAGTAAAGAATTTATTGCAAAAAAAAAAAAATGGTCAAATAAAAATTATTATTGTGATCTAAAAAATAAAACAGTAAGAAAGCTGTCTCAAATGAAGCCAATATCTTTACTAAATTGAATTTGATATGACATTAGTTAATTAGATTATTTGAGCCACATCTGAATTTGGTCTCCACGTTATGGAAGATGGAGTTTTGCTTTGAGCATTTAGTGATTAACATTTTAATATTTTTCTTTTTTATTTTATTTTGCTATTTGTTTGAGAATATTATATATATATATATATATATATATATATATATATATATATATATATATATATATTTCTTGAAAGAGATATTTTTATATTTTTAGAGCCATATATATTAAGTATTGTGGAGTGATGATCATGACATTTGACATAATTGGAGTTTTTTTTAATACTTTTGAGTTAATTAAGGTAAATTCATACACATATTATATATGTAAGTTTTGAACTGAAGACTTCTTGATTAGTTGTCAAAACTCTCAATCAATAAATTAAGATGAGCTACAGATATATTGGAGTTGACTTTTAAAATAAGAAATTGGAGGCGACTTTCAACATAAGAAATTGAGTGTTAATTGGGTTGACATGGATCTTTTTAGTTGATGTCAATACAATCATGATTCAAAAATATTAGATTTTTTATTTTTTTATTAGAAGTTCACATGACTTTGTGGTGCTATTTATTAAGTGAAGCTTAGGAGATAGGCATTATTTAATGTTGAATGATGGTCGAATATTAATTGATGGTCAATAATTTGCTAGTTTTTTTTTTTTACTTATATCAGGAGACTTGACAAATATAAAGGTTGTTGCGGATTGAGAAATTCGCGGCAATAGAGTAAAGAGATTCCTCATCTTAGCGATGAATAAAAATTCGGCGCACAAACAGTCAATAGAGAAATATAGGAATTTCTACGTGGAAAATCCTGAAAAGGGAAAAAATCATGGGGCCTAGTCCAGTTAAAATGATTCCACTAGAATTTAAATGAGTTAGAAAGATCTTACCTTTCCCTAACTCAAGGAGAGGGAGAAAACAATAGGTTGAAGATTTGTGTAAACTTCAGACAAACATAAATTTGGTAAAGAGATCTGATGATGTTCAACGAGTGGGTGGAAATCCAGCAATTTTGATTGGTTGTTGGAAAGAAATTTGATAACGGTTGGTGGTCAAGAAGAAATCCAGCAATAGCTGGTGGTGTTGGCTAGAGAAAATTCAAGTGAGCTTACTAGCCTTTCCCTCTCTCCCCCCCCCCCCCCCCCCCCCCCCCCCTCAGGTAAGAAATGATAGTTTATTTATAGTTTTTTTGGAATTGCATGACTTGTATAGAGAATATCAAGGGCATGTTATGAGTGTTTCATCAGACGGTTGATGGTGATTCCCTTAATCATAGAGTGTTTTTCAAGCATTTATGTGATCTTGGGCTTGTTGGATTCGTCTCGTCAAGCCGCTCGATTCGACTTTAAGCATGCCATATTTGATGATCATTTGGTCATTCAATTAATCCATCGGGCCCTTGATTTGGGCCCATTTGGGCTTAGATTGGACCGATTTTAGTGTTGTTAGGTTCATCTCTTTGAGATCTTTAATTTGACTACACGTTTGTTGAAATCAGAGTTCGAAAATCCCAATTTTAATTTTTGAAATTTTTAACTTAGATATACCTCGAGATTACGGCCTGATCAATGAAATTTTTGATGATGCATAAAAGGTATATATATATATATTAAAATAGATGAAATCAACATCAAGATTTTCCTTAAAAAAAGTAATATAATCTCCAAGAAGGGACAGTCTATAAATGATCATTTGCTGTCTTAGGCTTTGTTTGAGATAGTTTTTATTGTTTTTTAAAGTATTTTTTTAGTAAAAAATTTTTTGAGCTAATAATTTTTTATTAGAAAACTATTTTCAAAATAAGAAAATCGTCCCAAATAAAGTCTTTTTGCTTTCCTCCCAAACCCGATCAGGCCTACACTTTTTTTTTGGAGATATTTAGAGTAATTAAAATAAACTTACACACATATTATATGCATATAAAATTTCTTAATCAATAACCAAAACTTCCAACCAAAAACCTCGGCATTCCAATCAATATGAAACTCGCTTCCACTACACTCAGATAAATATCTTCAGAAATCTTGCTTTCAATTACCAACCATCAAATGCAAATCATCATTTGGTAGCAGCGTCAGCCACACTAACACGACTGGCAGCGTGAGCAAATTTCCAGAACTCCACAAGCTTTTCAGCTTCCGGCAGCACCTCCTTGGCGGCGTCGACGGAATGGAAGCATTCCGCCCACTCAACCAATCGTGGAGTCTTCGTCTTATCCAGAAAATTTATTCCCGTTATAATTTGGAAAGCTTTCAGCCAACTAAGGAAGGAACCGAGGGTAATGTCAACCAAGTTGATGGTGTCCCCGCCGAAGAAGCTCTTCCCCTTACTGCACTTAACGAAAGCCTCTTCTAACTGCAGCAGTGCGGCTAACAGTTGCTCCTTCGCTTCTGCTATGCTCTTCTCATCCTTACCCCAGAACAACACTCGATTAGAAGGAACAAACTGCAAATAAGGTAAAATATAAGAAGTCATCGCAATAATTTGTATATTTTCTTCCGAAACAAAAGAGTGGTTGAAAACCAATTTCAATATAATTTCATCATTTTCAAAAGTGTGGTTTAAGATTTTCATTTCCTCGCCTCTAATTTCTTAAAACCAAACGCAGCCTGAAGTTAATTTCTTTTCATTAGAGATACAGTTAATTAAGTACCTTGTCGTCAACATAGGCAGCCCAAAAGCGAGCGATGGCGCGATCGTAGGCATCGGCAGGGAGGATGGAAGGGCCGGAAGAAGCCCAGACTTGGTCAATGTACTCCACGATAACACGGGACTCGCAGACGGGCTTATCTCGATGGATGAGAACGGGGACCAGCTTGTAGACCGGATTGGACTTGAGAAGAAGCTCGCTTTTGTTGAACAAATCATCTGGGAGGTACTCGTATTCGATCCCCTTCAGATTAAGAGCAATCATTGCCCTCGCCACGTAGGGGCTCGCCCAGACTCCGATCAGCTTCACGTCGTCTTCTTTCGCCATTCTCTTTGTAGATCTGAAAGTAGTTTCAACTTTAGCAAGGATGATTTGGATTTCTTCAGCTGAGCTTGACGGGTATTTAAAGCTCAAATGCATAACAAAGATCTCCCATTTCCGGCATTAATTAACATCTTTTCCAGTGTAAACGTGAGCGATGATGTCAAAAACCAGGTAAATCTGGACTTCCAAGAAGATTGCGGTTCATGTTTGCTTTCTTTCGGAAAAGTTTTCATTGAAATCTTAAAAGCAAATTTTTTAAAAGAGCAGGTTATTAATTAAAATTAGATAAAAAAGTATTTAATTTAAATAGAAGCAAAGCTTTGAGAACCTTTCACGGGTTTGAAGGAAGCCGGGAAAAGATTTTTCGGCTCTAAGGTTGAAGGAAGCCGAAAAAATTTTACTGGATTTCTGAAAAACGGGTAAAATCCTTTTCTGATTTCTTAGTAAACCTAAATTTTAAATATTTAATATCAAGAAATGAAATTCCGTATACAGTGTAATTAATTTTAAATAATTAAGCTGTTAATTGAATTCCGTGCACAATTTATTTTATTTTAAAATATTATTAATTAATGGAGTGGTTAATTTATATATTTTATAATAATATATATTTAGCATAGATTTGAGTAAATTATATTATGAGATATTATTTAGTCAACTAAATAAGATTTTTTATATTATTTTGTACGTTTATGTTGATAATAAAATAGTTAAAAAATATTTGTTATAATTAATATAATTATATATCTTTAAATAGTTTTTATTATAATTTAATTAATATAATTATTTAGTCAACTAAATTTAATTAAGTTTAAGACTAATATGCATATTTAATCTAAAGTAATTTTTTTAACTAAAAGTATTATTTATTAATTATACAAATAATCGTAATTAAAAAAATAAATATAATTAAATATAATATATATAATTCAGGTTTATTTACTGTTAATTATATATATATATATCCGGTATATGTATATAATATATATAAGTATATTATATAATTAAATATAATATACAAGTTATTTAAATATATTGACAGGTTTCATTAGAAACCGAAAAATTGTATACCGGTTTCTTAACATACTTTTAATTTAAAAAAAGTTAGCATAAAACAACTCATTTGTATGAAACCGGAATAATTAATAAAAAATATCGATTATTAATAACTCATTTGTATAATTAATAACTCATTTGTATATATATTTTTAATTAAAAATAGTTTAAAATAGAGATTAAATCTACATATTAGTCTTAAACTTAAGAAAAATTATTTGACTAAATAATTATATTAATTAAATTATAATAAAAATGATTTAAATATTTTATTGTGAATGTAAATGTACAAAATAACATACAATAATTTATTTAGTTGACTAAATAATATCTCGTAATATAATTTACTCAAATCTACACTAAATATTATTTTATATAAATTCGCCACTCCACTTATTAATAATATTTTAAAATAAAATAACTTATGCACGAAATTTTATTATCGGCATAATTATTTAAAACTAATTAAACGGTGCATGGAATTTCATTTCATGACAATTAATTATTTAAAGTTACGGTTTGCCAAGAATTAGAAACAAGAAAAAAATTTTCCTGTTTCCTTCAACCATTGAAATTAGAAAACCTATGAAATGTTCCCTGATTATACTCACAAAATATTCAATGAATGCTCATAAAATACTGAGTGAATACTTATAAAATACTCAGTAAATATTCACAACTGAATATTTGCTGAATATTTATTGAGTATTTATAAATGTGCAATAAATACTCAGTAAATACATAATAAATTCGGATGATTCTCACCGTCCAGTCTCCGCACGTAATAATTCCTCCACTATTCTGCTCCTATTTAGATTAATTTCTCCGTAGGGTAGAATATAACGGATTGATACCGAGTCAATAAAGTATAATATTTAGGAGAGCAGATGACTAGAGAACATATTTATGAATTGGGTGGACTATTGATGCGCATACATACAATTATTAAAAAATAGGCATTATTGCTCATCTACTATGTGCAGGGAGAAGGGATTAGAGATTGCTTTTGCACAGGTGGTACTTGCACCGATATATATTGTGGGCTTCAATATACTTGATTCAGATCCGACCGAGTCACTATCGATTTACTATGAATGCATTAATAAGTAATATCATATCCTCTCTAATGATTTGAGGAGGCAGTCTAGCTTTTATTTAGGAGAGCTGCAGACAATCTTGTTCATCATACAATAAATAGAATGTTTGACAAATGTTTGACAAAGGATGCATATTATATAGATCACATGTGTGGAGATGAAGCTAGAGAGATCGTGTATTAGTGTGCCATCAGGTTTATCAAGAGTTGGAAATCTTGGACCATCGATTTATATAGATTAAGTCGCTCTATATTTCTAAGCATATTATAATTTCATGTACAGTTCATCTTATTTCTAGGAATGGTCATCATTTGACTTTCATGGAAGTGGATTGGAGGTAATATACCCTATGCTTTTATAGTCATCATCATCGTCTTGCACCTCTATACTATTTTGGATGATATCTAAATCATCTTCTTTAGCATATACATATGCCAATATTAAATGCCATCTCTAGCTCAACCTCAACAATCAGAGATAGTGACTCAAACAAGCTAGACAACTGAGACATCATCAAAAAATTATCTTGATTAGACACAAATCTTGACACAAAATTAAGTTAGAAGCTTCAAAAATTAAAATTGAGACCATTAATTCGAACTCTGATTTATGCAAACTTATAGTCGAATTGAGTGTCTCAGAAACACGAACCCAATGACACCAAAATTGACCCAAACCGAGCCCAAATGAGTCCAAATCAAATACTCGAAGCACTTTTGGAAGGATCAAACCACAATTTAGGTTATCAAACGGTCTCCAATCATGACATGCTTATAGTAGAATCGAGCGGCTCGGCGAGACAAATTCAACGAGCCCAAGATCATCAAATTCTGATATCATTAAGATAGTCAAAGATCCATTGAACAGTGCATGACCGCAGGAATCAAGATCGGCCGTCCATCTGAACCACTCCCAATTTACCCTTGATCTTTCACTTATTTACAAGTCATGCCACTCAAGAATTCTATAAATAGAACCCCATTTCCTCTTGAAAAGGAATGGAAGCCAAGAGAAAAGAAGGAAGAGAATGAAGAAAGCTCCAGCCGCCTAGCTCCTCCTCGATTACCGTCGGAGTTCTGCTGCATCACCGCCAGACCACCCAGGGACGCCGGAGTTTTGCCGCACCACCGCCGGACCACTAAGGGACGCCAGAGTTCTGTTGAACCACCACCAGACCATCAAAGGACGTCGAAGTGCCGCCCGAAGCCGGAGTGCCCCCTGACGCTGAAGTGTCATTGTCGGACCACCGCCTGACATTGGAGTGCTGCCAGACCACCACCTGACGTTGGAGTGATGCTGGACTTTTGCTAAATTTTTAGTTGACATTTGTAATCTGGTCATCTTCAAGGACGAGTCAGACCACTGTAACCTACTCAAATTATAGTGGAATCATTTTTAACTGGGCTAGGCCCCATGATTTTTTTCATTTCCTAGGTTTTCCACGTAAAAAATATTGTGTTCTCTATATGTGAGTTAGATATTCGTGCAACGCTAAGACGTATAATTATAACTCTATCATCGCGTATATTTTAGCCCGCAACAACAATCATGCCACATGAGCTAGGAAAAGGCACTAGAGTGAATCATAGACAAACACCATATTAGACATGCTAATATTGGATGCCATTTCTAATTAAACTTCAGTGACTACTTATTATAACACAATCAAGTTAGGCATCCATGCCAAATGAGCCAAGGGAGGGCTTTGGGGAAATAGCTTTCTTTATTAATTAGGCTGCTACGGATTTTTTTTTTCTTATTTTTTTTTTCAGTTGATAAAATACGGCCATCTTTATTTTTATGTTAGGTTGATATTTGGTTTCTTTGGCTATTTATTTAATGGAGTTCTAGGAGAGAGAGATGTAGACCTTACATTGAACATTGATTGATGATCAACGACTGGCTTAACCGTGTTTCTCATATTAGAGGGCAATCATAATGTTGAACCAGCAAGAATATATATGTATATTTTTTTCAAATTGCTGAAACCAATTTCAAGATCTTCCTTATATATAAAAAAAAGGTAGAAATAACACCCATTTCATATAAAAAAACAATGAAAAAAGAAGTGACAGTCGATCAACGATCATTTGTTGTCTTATTGTTTTCCTCCCAACACGGTCACGCCTTTGCATTCCAATCAACATGAAACTCACTCCTACTACACTCAAATAAACACCATCAGGAATCTTGCATTCAAATATCTGACCATCAAATGCAAATCATCATTTGGCAGCAGCGTCAGCCACAGTAACACGACGAGCGGCCTGAGAAAATTTCCTGTACTCCACAAGCTTTTCAGCTTCCGGCAGCACCTCCTTGGCGGCGTCGACGGAACGGAAGCATTCCGCCCACTCAACCAATCGTGGAGTCTTCGTCTTGTCCAGAAAATTTGTTCCCGTTATAATTTCGAAAGCTTGCAGCCAACTAAGGAAGGAACCGAGGGTAATGTCGACCAAGTTGATGGTGTCCCCGCCGAAGAAGCTCTTCCCCTTACTGCACTCAACAAAAGCCTCTTCTAACTGCAGCAGTGCGGCAAACAGTTGCTCCTTCGCTTCTGCTATGCTCTTCTCATCATTACTCCGGACCAACACTCGATGATGAGGAGCAAACTGCCAATAAGGGAAAATATAAGAAGACATCATAATAATTTGTATTTTTTATTTTGAAACAAATGAGTGGTTGAAAACCAATTTCAATACAATTTCATCATTTTCATTACCATTAAGATTTTCATTTCCTCGCCTCTAATTTCTTAAATCCAAACGCAGCATAAAGGTAATTTCTTTTCATTACAGATATATACAATAAGTACCTTGCTGTCAACATAGGCAGCCCAGAAGCGAGCGATGGCGCGATCGTATGGATCGGCAGGGAGGATGGAAGGGCCGGAAGAAGCCCAAACTTGGTCAATGTACTCCACAATAATAAGGGACTCGCAAACGGGCTTATCTCCATGGATGAGAACGGGGACCGTCTTGTAGACCGGATTGGACTTGAGAAGAAGCTCGCTTTTGTTAAACAAATCATCTGCGAGGTACTCGTATTCAACCCCCTTCAGATTGAGAGCAATCATTGCCCTCGTCACGTAGGCGCTCGCCGAGACCCCGATCAGCTTCACCTCGTCTTGTTTCGCCATTCTCTTTGTAGATCTGAAAGTAGTTTCAAATTTAGCAAGGATGATTTGGATTCCTTCAGCTGAGCTCGGCGGTATTTAAAGCTCGAATGCATAACAAAGGTCTCCCATTCTCGGCATTAATTAACATTTTCCACTGTAAACGTGAGCGATGACGTCCATAACCAGTAAAATCTGGACTTGCTCGTAGATTGCGGTTCATAGGTTGCTTTCTTGCGGAAAAGTTTGCATAGATATCCGCATAATCTATTTAGTGGACACAACCCACACCCCACACCATATAATATGTAGTATTATATGGTAAGGTTTGGGCCAATTTATGGATTCAGAGTTTGCATTAAAGAAAAAAAAAAGTAGTTAAAAAAATGAAGGTGAGTTTCCAACAAAAATCTACTAATTATATAGAAAAAATATGTATCAAAATCAAATCCTATTAAAATAATTTGATAAAATACTACTCGAAAATACAAATTACTAGCGGGATTTTAGGCATGATTTTCGGTCGTATATTTTGACTGATTTCCAGCAGATTTTTAATAAAATATTTTCAACAGATTTTCGGCGAAAATTTTTGTTGGAAGATTTCCAACAGATTTTTGGCGTAATTTAAAATTTTTTGAAAAATAATTATAATAAATATTTAAAAATTAAATAACTAGTTTTAATAATTATTGTTAAGTTTGATTAATTAGCTTAAATTAACTAATAAAAAAATTAATAAGTATTGTTAAATAATGTTAACTTCGACGGAAAATTTTAGAATTTTGAATTAAAAAAATTTTATTTTTTAATTATTCTAATAAAAAAATCTTAATATATAATTTAATGATTAAAAAATAAATCTGTAATAAAACTTAATATGTTCTGAATATCATTTAATAAAAAATAATATTTAATGGCATGAGCCGTAAATAGGAGGAAGATCAAGGTAGTTAGGGAGTGGTTTGAATAGACGACTGATATTGAATCCCTTGATCTTGGACCGTTTGCTGGACATTTAGAGGTCTTAGAGATATCAGATTTTGGAGATCTTGGGCTCGTTGGATTCATCTCGTCAAGACGCTCGATTCAACTATAAGCACGTCATATTTGGAGATCGTTTGGTAATCCAAATTATGGTTTGAACCTTCCAACAGCGCTTTAGTCCCTTGATTTGGACCAATTTGGGCTCGAATTGGGTTGAATTTGGTGTCGTTGGGTTTGCATTTCCGAGACGTTCAATTCGACTATAAGTTCACTGAAATCGGAGTTTGGATGATCCCAATTTTAATTTTTGAAGTTTCCTACTTGATTTTTCCTCGAGATTCGTGCCCGTTCAGATAATTTTTTGGTGATTTATCAGGGCGGATTAAATTTTTTTGACCATTCAGCCAAAAGAATAAGCTGCAAGTATTATAAACTCTTCTAGAGATGAATAAAATTCCACATCGACAAGATGTTTAACAATTAATTCTGCTACTATATTGAGTTAAATTTATTACTTGTCAAAGAAGAAAAAAAAGTTGAAAATGAACTATCCGGCTGAAAAAGAAAATTGTTAACTGCTGATATCTTTCATTTTTTTTTCAAAAATGTTTAGTGCAAAAATATCAATTTGATGCATACAGGATTAATCATAACATAGGCTTCGTTTGGGATAGCATTTTTAGAGCTTCTTAAAGCAACATTTTAGTGCAAAAATTAAATTTGTTTTACTAAAAAATTGCTTTACGCAGCAGTAAGAAAGCAATCCCAAATGAAGCCTTACTCTTTAAAGCCGAAAGAGCAGAGAGTCAGAAACAAATGCAAATCACGAAAGACCTAACAAAAAACACGTTAGAATAGGTTAAAATTTGAATTTATAGTACTATCAACATTAAAACATATCCTACAATTTGCATCATATTCTTTATGTGCATTTGAATGAGTGACTTAATAAAAATCTAAAGCAAAATCTAAAAATTAGGGTAAACATATCCTACAATTTGCATCATATCCTTTATAATCCTTTCTTTATTTGCAAACAAGTTCCACTTGCAATCTGCTACCCTTCAAAGAGGATTTGTCATATGCATGATGAGTTTTGATATTAAATTTCTCGATGCTTTCATTCCAATAGAGATGATTGTTACAAGTCCATTGTTTGTGAGTTCAAGTTCTAGAACGAGTTTGAGTGGAAGTTCAAATCTTTTGCAATGCACTTAGGTCCCTTGTCATTATTCATTTAAATTCAAATTTATGTTCAGGTTAATCTCAATATAATTTGTTTGAGTTTGTTGTGATTGTCCCAAGTTACAATCTCGAGTCATTGTTCTTGCAAGCTCAAATCAAGTCCAAACCAAAGTCTTCTTCATTCGTTTGAGTTCCCTATAATCAAATTGAAAGCCTTTGTTTGTGTTCAAATTATCCAAGTTAAATTAGAGTTCCCTTGCATTTAGCTTATTTGATTCAAGTTTAAGTTTGAATTATTGATCAATTGATTTCAAATAAGTCCCCTGCTATCCTTTTAAGTTCAAGTCTTGTCATTTTTCAGAAAAAATTTCGGTAGCCTCCCGGCGTCTCTCCCGTTTAGGAGAAATTTCAGAATTCTGGGCCTCCCGGCACGCTAGAGAAAAGCGTGCACAGTAGGTGTCGGATGACAGTGGCAAAAAATCTTCAATCCCACCATGTCAGGGAAAGGCATGCATGGGTCTTTGGGCACCTGTTTAAAATGCATAGTTATTTATTTGTCCCCGCCACGCTAGAGAAAAGCACGCATAAGGCACGCCTGCGTCGTTGTAAGCGTCGCACCGAGTTCCCTTCCACCACGTTAGAGCAAAGCGTGCAAGGGGGTCCCTCAGCATGCCACAAGCACCGAAAATATGTCTTTAGGAGATTACCCGCTTCGTCGCTAGCATCACAACGAATTTCCTCCCACCACGCTAGAGAAAAGCTTGCATTGGGTGGTTGTTCGTCGCGTTGCAAGTGTCGAAACTAGTTTTCGTAAATTTACAAAAAAAAATTCTTTCTTTTCTCTCCTTTTTTTCTCTTTTTTTTTTGCTCTCTTCTTTTTTTCTTTATCTTCTTTTTTTTCTTTTTTTTTTTGCTTTCTTTTTTTTCTTTTCCTTTTTTTTCTCTTTTTTTTTCTTTTTCTTCTTTTTTTTTCTTTTTTTGGCTCTCTTCTTTTTTTTCTTTTTTGGGCTCTCTTCTTTTTTTTTTCTTTTTTTTAAATACTCTCTTATATATATATATATATAAACACACACAATATCACTACAAAAAAAAAAAAAAACGGCTATCGCAGCACAATTTTTGAGCTATCCCGGCGATTTTAGCCGCCACAAATTTCTTTGTAGTGGTTCTAAAATCGCTACACCCCCGCTGTAATTGCTATGCACTGTAACGGCATTCCGCAGCGGTTTAATGACCGGCGGGGTAGATTGCATGAAGCGCCATATTTTGCAGCGGCTATGACCGCCACTAATATCTCCAAATTAAACTGATATGCAGGATTGTGGCGGTTTTAACCGCCGCAATTCTGATATGTTATGCCGCCATAATAGTCCAAATTTTTTAAAAAAAAAAATACAGAATCCAACATACATATGCAACAACAACAGTTATAACAGATATAGAATCCGATATACATCTTCACAATGCATGAGTTGCAATGGCAACAAATAGAGATGATTTCTTCCATGGAACTTAAAACATTCCAAGAATGCTCACTTCTTACTTGCATTATAGTCACCCTTTTAGATACTTATACTATAACTTCACTTGTTTTGCCTTTTTAATTGATCAAAATGCATCATGTACATAAATTACTCCAATTACTTGGAGTTGGACTATCCTTGTATCAATTTTTTACAAATGTTGTTGGTGTATATTTGAAGTTATGTATATTCAATTATGCCTAGTATATAAATATGTTTATATCCTTAGCATCGAAATTAATTAATCAAGCTCAATTACTATTCAAACTTGATAAATAAATAAATAAATAAACAAGCTCGGAGAAGATTTTAAATATTAGATTATCTTTATAGTTGGCTTAAACTCAATAATCAAATAAATGAACGAGCTTGAATCAAGTAGTTGGCTTAACTTTGTTCATTTACAATCCCATTGAAAAACTATGTCAATTAATTAAATGTCCTTGCACATGTTACCCTTGTGCGTATTATATGTTTAATCAATAAGCTTTTCTAGGCTTTGATGTAACATTCCTCTTTCACTTAGGAGTTATATAGGTTAGGGTGGGATATGCACTACATGTTTTCTCATTCTTTCGGATTCATCAATTAGCAATGGCATTTGTTCAATTGTTCTCATTTGTGAGATGTTGGTTTGTATCTTCTAAAAACACATGATAATTCCCTCATACAACAATATCTTTGTGCATATACTATTGTTGACCCCTATATTTAAAACCATGAGAAAGGAGGCAAAAGATGGCGAAATAAGCAACACGAGCATTGGCACGACGCTTCACTCAAAGGATCAAACGACCTCCAATTGTCAAACGGACGACACCATTACGATCAGGACGTCGAATTCTACTAGGTCGAGGCCGCTCGCAGTTCAATCAGATGAGATCGGTCAAAAGAGATGACCGACACCCAAAACTAAAGTGCGGCGCTAATCAAATGACGTCGAATTGACAAACGGACTTCGTCGTTGCGTCCGGAACGCTATCAACCTCTAAAAACTACATTTTGTTTATTGAATTTGAAGCATTTGGATTGGTGGCATGAATCCCGAGGTAATTCAAATGTAAGGACGCGCATATCAGGGAAATTTGCCTCTTCAGAGACGGCATAATGTCCGATCTCAAAACAGACTGCGCTACAGCGTCCGAAACATCATAAACATTCAAATATGTATTTTATAAATTCAATTTGGATCATCCGTGGTGGTGGCATGCAAATCAAAGCAATCTTAATGCAATCCAAATACAAGGACGCGCATGCTAAGGAATTTAGCCCTCGGCGTCGACCAAACGATCCCCGATCGACGAACGGATTTCACCGCCACGTCCGAAACGTCGTCGACGTTAAAGTTATACATTTTATTCAATTAATTTGGATCATTCTAGATGGTGGAATGATCTCCGAGATGATTCAAATACAATAGCACACATTTTGAGGGAAATTTAGCCCTCGGCGTTGACCGAACGATCTCGGATCGAGAAACAGACTTCGCCACCGCGTCCGGAATGCTTTCAACCTTTAAAAACTATATTTTTTTATTGATTTGAAGCATTCAGATTGGCAGCGCAGCCGGAGTGATTCAAATGCAGCAGCGCGCAGTTCAAGAAAATTAGCCTCGTTGTCGACCTAATGAGCTCTGATTGGCGAACGGACTTCACCGCTGCGTTCGGAACATCCCAAATAATTAATAATGACTTTTAATTTGATTGGATTAAATGACGTATGAGAAGGTCGACATGAATTGCGAGGCAAAAGCACAAATCACAAGGTAATGATGCGCATGCTAAGGAATTTAGCCCTCGTCGTCGACCAAATGATCTCCGATCGACGAACGGACTGTGTCATTGCATCTGGAACACTGTCAATACTCTAAATCGACTGTCAATTTGTCCAAGCTAAAATTATGTCGTGACCGACGAGGGTCCTAATACGATAATGCGTATTTCGAGGAAATTAACGCTCGGTGTTGACCAAATGACGTCCGATTGTGAAACGAACTGCGTCATTGCGACCAGAACCTCGGCAATACACTAAAAGCACTTTCAATTTTTCTAACTTTGATATTCGACGAGATCGACACGTATTACGAGGTGAAATATGCACAAATTCCTAAGCGAAATGCACACAATTCAAATGATCACGCAAATCAAGGACATTTTAGTTGATTGACGTGCTCCTGACATCCTAATTTAATGTTAAGTTCTAATTTTGGAGAGCTATCATTAATGTTACAAATCAAATTAACAGAAATAGTAAGTCAGAACAAATATCAAATCTCAATTAAATGTGCCTACCTCGTATCTTCTGAATGAATATCTATGTGCAAATCTCTGAATAAATCCCGAAATCCCGCAAGCAGCAGTCTTCGCCTTGTTTTGAATGAGGCCCTCGTCTTTAAAGTAGGTGGGAAGAAATTTTTTTTTTCTGCTCTCCTGTTCTGAACGAGTTTGTCTAAATTTCTATTTTTTTCAACTCGTCTTCACCAACCTCCGTCCCTATTTTCATGTTAGCTTCCAATCCTCCAGTTAAGCTCAACAAAGGCCTTCTGCTTTCCTACTTCAACCCTTTCACAACAAGCAAATTGTCCCAGTCCTCCATGTTCGTCAAAGCTTTGCAAACAGGAAACAACAACCTCTCCCACGTTAACTGCACCTCACACTCTCAGATTTCCCCGCCGTGTTTTTTTTTTTTTTCTCTTATAGCAGACCAAACTCACAACTTCTTCCCTACCCGATACAAGTCGTATTCTCTCTCCCTCCCTTCAATGTTTTGACACTAAAAGCATTTAACATTAATATTAATATTAATGTTAATATTAATATTAATGTTAATATTATTATCATGATATTATGATTATTATTATTATGATAATAATGGCATCATTTTAATATTATTATGTTATTAATAATAATACTATTATTAGTAATATTATTAATGATAATAATAATATTACTATTCATATATTATTATTAATGTTATTTTGTATGTATATACATATATTTATCTGTGTATTTGTAGGTGAGATTAAAAAAAAAAGAAGAGGGAGATAAAACAAAGGAGAAAAAGAAAAAAGAAAACAAAAAAAAGAGAAAAGCAAAAAAAAAAAAAAAAAAAAAAAAAAAGAGAGAAAGAGAGAAGAAAAAAGAAATGTAGAGCTCTTCTTTCTTGTGCCTCTCTTGCCTCGTGCCACAGGCCTCCACCGCCGGTCCACCTACGGAAAGGTATAATTTCTAAACTTTGATTCTCACTCTTGTTGTTCGCGGCGAGCTAGCAAATCCCCCACGCGCTCACATAGCGTAGTGGGGAGGGAAGCTAGCGCGACGCCTACGACGAGGCGGGCAATTGCCTTAAACCCCGCCCTCGACGCTTGCGACGAATCGACAAACCCCCATACGCGCTCACGTAGCGTAGTAGGGTGGGAAACTGGTGCGGCGCTCGCGACGAGGTGGGTAATCCCCGGACCGCTCATGTAGCGTGAGGGGGATAAAAATAAGTACCCATTCATGGGGAAATCTTTGTGCTCTTTGCAACAGGTGCCCGAGACCCTTAAGCGCTCATGTAGCGTAGCAGGGATTGAAGAAAAATGTCGCCGCGGTGTCTACGGACATCTACCCAAAGCGCCCATGTGGCGTCGAGGGGAAGGTTGCCTCTTGGTTTTTCCCCTAAACGGGGGAGACGCCGGGAGGCTGCCGAAATTTTCAGTGAACAGAGGACTTGAATTTTTAAACAACAAGGGACTTGTGAACATGAACATAAACTTGAACTTGGACATAATTTGAATTCAAAAGAACAAAAGAACTTGCAAGAACTTAAATTTAGACTTGCACTGTGGACCAATGACAAAGACTTGGATTTGATTTGAACTTGAATGAATACCACAAGGGGACTTGAACAGAACTTAAAAGAATTAACTAGAATTTGGACCAAAATCATAACATTTGAAAATGAAGATTCATGAATTATGAGAATGATAAAATCAAAAGGAAATGAATAAGTAAAGAGCTATGCAATAAATATGAATTACAAGTTTTGATATGAAATTGCTTTTTGAATAATAACAATTGACTTGTGATGATCACCTCGATGAGAGTGAGGATATTGAGGGTTTAATATCAAGTACACCATACAAACTGTAAAGTGCTTTTGAAAATAAAGAATTTGTAAGCGTCATTTGTTTGCAAGTGACAAGAAGAGTTTGGAGGGCACAACTCATCCCCAAGCAATAATCAACAAGAATTACAAGCTGACATGTTAAACTCTCGCAAATATAAATCACTTGTAAGTGATAGTGAGGTTCCATAGACACATGAGGAATGCAATAACATCTCCATAGCCAGCATGATTATGCAAGAGAGCAATGAAATCAAAGAGAATGAATGGTGCTACTGCAAGTGAAAGCAAGTAACTACAACAAGTGCAAACTCCTACAAGTCGTTATAGAAGACCCTTCATAGACATAATATGCTATCTACATACAAATACAGAAGAATTATGATAAATACAAAAGCCGTTATGTGGCACCATAAGATCTGCAAGACATACAAGTCTCCTACGAATACAAATGTGAGCACTATATGCCATCTATGGGTAGATGCAGAAAGTCTTCAGTAAATGCAGTATCTTGAAGTCAATTTTAATCTATAAATGAATACATCTACCTACCTACAAGCAGCAGTAGGGGAGATCGTATAACGCCACGCCACCAGATCTGCAACATCTATGCAAGCAGACAGAAGGCGTACGTGTCCTCAAATGAAGCTACATTACAACGCCACCGGATCCGCGACATTCATGCAAGCGGACAGAAGGCGTTTATAAATATTTCAATGTTCCCCCGCACATGTACCGTAGTTTGTATGCACATAGAGTACACTAAAATGCACGTGTAACTGTACACCCGCATGGGCTCCGACGAGCGTGTTATTGGTACACACGCTATGTCTAGGGATGCTGCGCGGGTTAATAAATCTGAACCCGATCCTCCTAAGCAAGTAAGTAGGAGTCGACAAGGTTCAATAAATAACTATAAAATGCCCCCAAACACCCGCATGGGCCCCGGCGAGCGTGTTATTGGTACACACGCGATGTCTAGGGATGCTGCGCCGGTTAATAAATTTGAACCCAATCTTCCTAAAGCAAGTGAATAGGAGTTGACAAGGTTCAACAAATAATCATAAAATACCCCCAAACACCTGCATGGGCCCCTGCGAGCGTGTTATTGGTACACACGTGACGTCTAGGGATGCTGTGCGGGTCAACAAATAAACCTGAGTTCGAGCCCGATCCCCTAATACGAGTGGATAGGAGTCGACACAGCTTGAACTATACAACAAATATTCAGTCACGATGATGACTGAAATACTTATTTTACAGTTCATATTAGGCCTTCAAAACCTCTAACAAAAGAAATTCATTCATAAATGTCTAAAGCCTACGAAATCTATAAACCCGATCCTCTATCGATAGCCCGATAGAGTCGACAAGGTTCAACCCATAAATACAAATGACCCCATTCTACCCCGATGATGGCCGCGTTGAATGCAGAGCTCAACCGGAGGGGTTAATTTCAAATATTTCAAAATGCCCTCAAACCTTCACAAAATTCAAATATTTTCAAGTGACCCCTTTATACCCCGATGATGGCCGTGTTGAATGCAAATCTCAACCGGAGGGGTCCACATAGAGCATTTCAAATACTACCCAAATACCCAAAACTCTAAAACTCTACAAAAATTTCCAAAATCCAAAAAATCCAAAAAATATTTAAAAATGAAATAATCCATCAATCACTCAAAGCGAAATCCATCCACCCTCCGCAACAGTTTGCCGAGGTGGACAAATATGAAAAAATACTTTAGCTCACATAGAGCCAATGCCTGGTCGAAAATATCACTAGGATCCATTCTCAAACAATCTCCTGTCAGCAAGGACGTGGTACGAGTCCTCTAACCGGCAGTTTTATCGCCAAATGGCACTACAGGATAAACGGTTATGACTCGGGGCCCTCTGAACCAGGTGGTCGCCGCCAAATGGCACCATTATATTATGGTTATGGCCAGAGCCCGTATGCTCCCCAATGGCATCAAATCCTTGAGATATGAATCAATAGGATATGATCGATATGGCACAAAGCCCTCTGTTAGCTAAGGTGGATTCAAATTTATCCCCTTAGACAAACACTCACCCCAGGTCTACAAGGTTCCCTTGGACGAAGCAACCCATGGCTGCCAACAAGGATCCTTCTGTTAGGTTGGGTCGACTACCTCCTCTGATTAAGTAGACTAGGGACCACGATGGCCCGGGACGACGGAACCATGGGATCTTGATCGGGTCTATCATCCATTCCCCCACCATCCGCTTTTAAGTGCAAGATGGTGCAATTTCTAATTTTAAATATTAAATCTCCAAATCTTCCAATCTTCTAAATTCTCAAATTCTCCAGATTTCAACATCCCAAACTCATGCTACTACTATATGCCAGATGCACGTATCTTCTATGTATCTGATTGACGACTAGCCTTAATCGAAAGTTCTCTCTCGTGACCGGGAGGGGTAATTAACTATAGGGGCTTGCGCCTATAGGAAACCAGAACTCAGATCATAAAGTCCTCATAAAATGAGGGCGAAATCTCAGGGTAGTGTCTTATCTACAAATCCATCTGCCTTCCAAAATTTACCCCG
The DNA here is from genome assembly GCA_019925795.1 of Dendrobium chrysotoxum. Lineage (NCBI taxonomy): Eukaryota > Viridiplantae > Streptophyta > Magnoliopsida > Asparagales > Orchidaceae > Dendrobium > Dendrobium chrysotoxum. The sequence goes on from CM034309.1 coordinate 27,654,557, forward strand.
GAACTTAAATCCGTTAAAACTCCCCCCCTAACCGAAAGCACAAAAAGCGGGCGAAGGCCGGGGCCGAATTTTCGGAGCCCACAACTATTAAAACACAGATACAAACACATCATTATAAAAACGCACATACTCACAAAAAAATATTTGTTTATAATCAAATCATTTTTTAAATGAATCAAACTAATTTCATGCTAATAATAATCTTAAGTTGAAGTAAATCAATTTTAATGCAAAGTCAAATAAAACTAAAAACAATTATCATGATGTTTTTGAACTCTTAACATAACAACCATACCAATAAACAATCAAGACATAAGCTTCACATCTCCCTCTCATCTTTAGAAGTCAACATGCCAATCCTCATCTCCAATCAAAATAGCCCTGGCCCCTCATGGGTCCCCATGGTACAATTGGTTGTTTGTCAGCTACTTGATATCCTTTGAGACCTAAACATAATAAAAAATACACTATCACGACAAGATAAAACGGTAAAGACAAATTTTCAATAAAAAAGGTGGATGAAATATAAGTGAAACATATCAAATGCTACTCAACTATCAAAAAAAGAAACTTGAAAGATCATGGCTTGCCTGCAACAATATGCTTGCAAATGTAAGTTTGATCAAAAATATAATATAAGCAGAAGCAAAGAGACGAGTCTGACCTGGAATTGCCCAAATGTGAGACCTTTCTTCCAACTTGTAAGCTGTGACATCATGATTTTAACATATGCCTTCTCTAACTGACAAAATCACATAGCCATTGCATCTCTAGTACAACTACACCAAGCAACCAATGCACATTGTGTAGCACGAAGAACCCAAAAAACTACATTCCAAAAAGGAAGAAAGAATGAGGAATCAATAAGAAGATGGGGCGTTGATGATATTAAAAGTCATAAAATAGGATTAGTGTAGCAGTTTTCTATGAACAACCAGACATGAATCACCTCGGTGATGGTAGCTATGGTTGCTTGAGAAGCTTCAAACCATCCAAACATGCTACATCATTACCATAGGAATTATAGGGATATTTCATAGCAACAATATGCAACCAATGGCAACTTGAGGGTCACAGTTGATCGAATGACTTAACTCTACCTCTGAAGTAGACTACGATAGGTGCATGAAAAACGAAAAACTTCCTACAATAGGAAATAAAAACTTGCAAGAAATATTTAAGTAAAAATGTGTGCTGAAAATAAAAAACTTGCAAGAAAAATGTAAGTATATCCATTGCAACAAAACCCCTTAGGATCAATCAAATTCAAACTATGAAATTTACTAGTATATCCATTGCTTGATCTAGACAAAATAAAAATAACGGCTTTCAGTATCAATAAAAATCAAAGCATATCCATGAAATTTCTTCTTCAAATCACATGAGAATCCATAAAAAACCAAAGCATATCGATGAAATTTCTTCTTCAAGTCACATGAGAATGATAAAGAAAACAAAAAACAAAAGTTTAGTATCATGTTTCTAGAAACATTTCAGTTGTCCCATTCAAGAAAAAATGTTACATTGACGATGAATACAAGTTTACATAAGCAACGATAACTTCATGCTATATGTCAAACTCAATAAATGAATGGAAAGAAACCACTCGTTCAGTGCTATGAGACATAAAGACCCATAATTAGTTTACTCAATTTCTTAGAAAATTTTCCATTAATTTTGGATTAATCTCCAAAATCAATTTCCCACCCTTTATAAAGCATTCACTTCCATATCAACAAAAAATAACAAAGGTAGAAACGAAAACAAGGTCATTATCAATTTTGGTTCTACTTGAGAATCAGCAGGCTCGCAACAACCCATTCATGCTAATACATGCACTAAAATTCTCATTTAAATCTAATAAAGAAAGGTCATTGCTATTTTTTTCTAACCAAGTCTTTTTAGATCTACCTCAATATTTCTTAACATAAGCCAAGTCTAATACATCTACTCTCCTAAGCGGGTCATCGGAAGGCTGTTGTTTTATCTTCTAAAGCCTTCAACTGGGATAACAAATATTCACTTTCATTTTTCAACTTAGTACATCAATTGAGCATCTCTTAAAATGAAAATACCAAACTGGTAAAAAAGAAAACAAAGTATACTTTTACCCTTGACAATTGAAATAAAGGTAACTGAGGACACAAAATATAAACCAAAAAATAACATAACATATACATAAATGTGACAACAAAAACAAATGATAGAAAAGAAGGAAAAACATATCAAATCAAAGAAAGATTTGTTAATTATTGTTTGCAATGGTTTTGATAACTTAGAAATAAGATCTGACCAAACAGTTGATAAAAGGCTATTGATAAGAATTATTCACAATGATGATAAAAAGTCCATACCAGCATATGATTTTCTTTCACCAGTTCAATTCAATTGCCTAATTCTCCCTGCAAGCAGACATGAATCAAAGAGGCATTTAAGAGGAAAATGAGTAGAGGAAAGGGAGCAAGAATAAGAACAATAACATGGATGAGGAGAAGAGAGCATCCAGACCTGCGGTAGAAAGCGTAGTCGGGCTCGAAGGGTGCTGAACCCCTCGCTCAAATTAACGTTGGCATCCCTCTCGTCGGATGCCCCATTCGTGATGTCCCTTTAAGCTTTAGGGCATCAATCCCATTGTTGATGCCCTAAAAAACCTAACAATAACTTACTATTGAGCAAACGGTGGTAGCCTGGAGTCCCACGCTTGATCGACGGAGAGGTAGACGAGCGGGATCTGCGAAGCTTTCGCAGATGGTGGTAGCGTCGCTCCGACAGCAGCTCGACGATGAATAAGGAATCAGGCGGATCCGCGAAGGAGAAGGAAAGAGGGAGAGTCGAGCGGAATGAAGGCGGTGGGTCTGAATCGCGATAATATTGGGAAATTAGGCTTGCACACAGCAGTTTTTTTTTTTTTTTTTTTTGCAATGTTAAAACCGATGCTATAAAGCTGTGGTTAAAATACATTTTAATAGCTGCGGTTTAAACTGCTGCAAAAAGAATTTTTTCGTAGCAGTTTTTAAACCGCTGTTATAAAATGCTGCGAAAATAGTAATTTTTGGATAGTGTATGTACACATATATATAAACATATATATATATATGTATATTTGAATTTGATAACAGTAATGATACAAATTGTTGATAAAATCAACTCAAATAACTACCATGTAAATAGTTAGAGATGTTAACCATAGCATAAATAGTAAAAGAAAACAACTCGATAACTATAGTAGTGAATAATAACAGAGATTAACTTAATAAATATAGCACAAATAGTTAAAAGATATTACCTTAATATCTGGGATACAAGCAGTTAAAAATTACTAACTTAATAACTATAGTACAAGAAACTAAAATATGTTAACTTAATGACCTCAGTACAAATAATTAAAAGATGTTAACTTGATAACCATCTCACAAATAATTAAAACTATTACCTTAATAACTATAGCAATAATAGCTAAAGATACTAGGTTAATGATTACAGTAATAAAAAGTAGCATAGGAAACTATAGTAGAAGCATAAGAATCTGTAGTAATTAATAAAGCAAAGAATCTCACTGTTGAGGCTAATTTCTCTCGAAATGTGTGTTATTATATTCGAATCGTCTCGGGATTCATGCCACCATCTCGAACGATCCAAATTGATTAAATAAAATGTATATTCTGAATGTCGGCGACGTTCCGGACGCAACAGCTAAGTCTGTTTCGCGATCGGACTTCATTTTGTCACCGTCGAGGTTAATTTCCCTTGATATGCGCGTTGTCGCCTTGGAATCTCTGTCACCACTCCGAATGACCCCGATTGATTAAATAAGACGCATATTTTTAATGTCGACGTCGTTTTAGGTGTCGGTTGTCTTTTTTGACCGATTTCATCTGATTGGACTGCGAGAGGCCTCGACCTAACAGAATCGATATTCTGATCGCAATGTCGTTGTCTGTTTAGCATTCAGAGGTCATTTGACCCTATAAGTGGTGCATCGTGCCAACCCGCGTGCTACTTAATTTACTATTTTCATCCTTTTTTATGAGTAATTTGAGTTATAGAGGTCAAGATATGTTCCTTAAAAAAAAGTAAAAATAGCACACATTTCATATAAAAAAAAGAAGAAAAAAGAAGCGATAGTCCATCAACAATCATTTGTTGTCTTATATTTTTCCTCCCAACACGGCCACGCCTTCGCTTTCCAATCAACATGAAACTCACTCCTACTACACTCAAATAAACACTATCAGGAATATTGCATTCAAATATCTGACCATCAAATGCAAATCATCATTTTGCAGCAGTGCCATCCACAGTAACACGACGAGCGGCCTGAGCATATTTCCTGAACTCCACAAGCTTTTCAGCTTCCGGCAGCACCTCCTTGACGGCGTCGACGGAACGGAAGCATTCCGCCCACTCAACCAATCGTGGAGTCTTCGTCTTATCCAGAAAATTTGTTCCCGTTATAATTTCGAAAGCTTGCAGCCAAGTAAGGAAGGAACCGAGGGTAATGTCGACCAAGTTGATGGTGTCCCCGCCGAAGAAGCTCTTCCCCTTACTGCACTTAACGAAAGCCTCTTCTAACTGCAGCAGTGCGGCTAACAGTTGCTCCTTCGCTTCTGCTATGCTCTTCTCATCCTTACTCCAGACCAACACTCGATTAGGAGGAGCTAACTGCAAATAAGATAAGATATAAGAAGTCATCGTAATAATTTGTATATTTTCTTCTGAAACAAAAGTGTGGTTGAAAACCAATTTCAATATAATTTCATCATTTTCATTACTCTTAAGATTTTCATTTCCTTGCCTCTAATTTCTTAAAACCAAACGCAGCCTAAAGTTAATTTCTTTTCATTAGAGATACAATTAATTAAGTACCTTGTCGTCAACATAGGCAGCCCAAAAGCGAGCGATGGCGCGATCGTAGGGATCGGCAGGGAGGATGGAAGGGCCGGAAGAATCCCAGACTTGGTCAATGTACTCCACGATATTACGGGACTCGCAGACGGGCTTATCTCCATGGATGAGAACGGGGACCAGCTTGTAGACCGGATTGGACTTGAGAAGAAGCTCGCTTTTGTTAAACAAATCATCTTCGAGGTACTCGTATTCAACCCCCTTCAGATTAAGAGCAATCATTGCCCTCGTCACGTAGGCGCTCGCCCAGACCCCGATCAGCTTCACCTCGTCTTGTTTCGCCATTCTCTTTGTAGATCTGAAAGTAGCTTCAAATTTAGCAAGGATGATTTGGATTCCTTCAGCTGAGCTTGACGGGTATTTAAAGCTCGAATGCATAACAAAGGTCTCCCATTATTTTGGGCATTAATTCACATTTTCCACTGTAAACGTGAGCGATGACGTCCATAACCAGTTAAATCTGGACTTGCACGTAGATTGCGGTCCATAGTTTGCTTTCTTGCGGAAAAGTTTGCATAGATATCCGCATCATCTATTTAGTGGACACAACCCACAACCCACACCATATAATATGTAGTATTATATGATAAGGTTTGGGCCAATTTATGGATTCAGAGTTTACATTAAAGAAAAAAAAAGTAGTTAAAAAAATGAACGTGAGTTTCCAAAAAAAAAATCTAAACATAGAAAAAATATGTATCAAAATTAATCCTACTAAAATAATTTGATAAAATACTACAGGAAAATACAAATTACTGGCGAGATTTTAGGCATGAATTTTCGGTGGTATATTTTGACTGATTTCTAGTAGATTTTCGATGAAATATTTTTAACGGATTTTCTGTGGAAATTTTTGTTGGATATTTCGAACGGATTTCTGGAATAATTTAAAATGTTTTTGAAAAATAATTATTATTAATATTTAAAAATTAAATAAATAGTTTTAAAGTTTGATTAATTAGTTTAAATTAACTAATAAAAAATTAATAAGTATTGTTAAATAATGTTAATTTCGGCAGAAAATTTTAGAATTTTGAATTAAAAAATCTTATTATTTAATTATATTTAATAAAAAAATCTTAATAAATAATTTAATGATTAAAAAAATAATATTAAAAATAAATCTATAATAAAACATAATATGTTCTGAATATCATTTAATAAAAAATAATATTTAATGAGTATTAAAAATAATATTTAATGAGTATTAATGTAATGTGTACTAAAAAATAAATTTTAATTAATTATAAATTTTAATATTCTATAAGTTATAATTTAAATAAAAAAAATAGCTTTTGTAACCGAGCTTGCTCCATGGCCTAATGGGCGGGCTAGAGCTAGGTTTGAACCTCGCATAGGCACAGGTAGCAGGCGCAAGCACCCGGGAAACATTTCGGGTGAGTGGGCTGGTTGGAGTTGGATTCGAACCTTACGCTGGTGCGGGCAACAAGCATACGACAGGCTAGTAGCGTTGGCGGGCGCGCGCTCAGGAGGGCAATGGCAGCCGCTCAGGCAGAATTTGGATAAATATTTTATTTATTATTTTTTTGGGCAGCCATTTCTACTATAAATGTTTCCGGCCGATTATTTTTGTTGAAAATCTGTTAGAAATATTTTCGACGAATTTTTTCACTAGTGCTTGTTTTCAGACGCGTGCTTTACTGACGAAAACTTTCTGTCGGAATTATCAATTACCTATTGATTTTAGTCATTTCCAATGGAAAATGGCTTTCAGAAAATACTGTTTTTCCTGTAGTGAAATATAACGGATTTATATGGAGCCTATAAAGTCTAAATTTAGGAGAATGGATGAGAGGAGAAAACTTTTTTGAATTGGGTGGACTATCAATATGCCTACATACAATTATTAAAAAATTGGTATGTATTGGCATATTGCTCATCTACCATATGTCACTACAAAAAAAATTACTTTTAAAGACATATATATTATGACACTTTTATTTAAGTGCCTTAAGAAATATTTATTGAGGCACATTTTTTTTGCGCTAATTAAATGTGATTCGGCGCGAAGAGGAGATCGTGCATAAGTTATTCTTATCGTGCCTGGCCGGTTCTTCTTGTTCGCCTCCTTCTCTTCTTTCGCTTCTCTTCTAGGTTCGCTAGCCCGCTGCTTTCGCTTCTTCTTGTTCGCCTCCTCCAATTGCGACATCAGGTAAAATGCTTGTAATTACTCTTTATTCCTTTGAATGTCGATCGTGCCCGCTTCTTCTTGTTCGCCTCCTTCAACTGTTCGCCTCTTTCGCTTCTTCTAGGTTCGCTAGCCCACTTCTTCTTGTTCGCCTCCTCCAATCGCGACGGCCGCATCAGGTAAAATGCTTTTAATCACTGGCTTTATTCCTTTGAATGTTGAATGCCACTATCTATGGTTAAAAAAAAAAAATTCTTTCTTCTTTTGATTTCTAGGGTTCTTGAGATTCTCTTCTTTTGATTTCTACGGTTCTTGAGATTCTCACAGTTTTTGAATGATCGAATAAAAGGCGGCTGTTTGTACATTGCTGAAAGGTTAATATTCCGCCGATCTTGATGTTCATCCCAACGTTGGTCTGGTTTGAGTTCTCTTTATTTTCTTGTTCGATTGAGTGCTTATCGGTAAGAGTACCTATTACTTTAGAGTTTATAGTTTGCTTAGTTGAGTCGATTACAGTTTCATGATAACATTACATTACTTTTTTTCCTTATGTTTTGATATTAACAAGTCTATGCATTTAAAACAGTTTCATGATATTAACAGGTCGATCCCCGCCAGGGGGCGCTGCCCCCTTGGACCCCCGGCCATATAATAGTTTAAAAGTCCAATTTTGAGAATTTTGACTAAAACTTGATATTTCAATATAATCACATTTTGTGCTAATACACTTAATGCAAAAGAAAAAGACTAGCTTACATCCTTTTCTATTTGTCATAAAAGCTCACTTGGAACCAATTTAATGCAAGCTATGACTGTGACAACATTTCTTTATTGAAGAGCATGCTTACAGATTTTGTATTTTTGTTAACCATTTCAAGAGCCTGCTTACAGATTTTCCTCAAATGACAGCTGCCAGTACAGTGTTCCTAATTGGTCATGCAATGCACACAAAAACACCACAAATGCTTTTAACACCAGATACATCCACTGGCTTCCTTGCTTGTGAGAAATGATATATTGCTTACTCTCTTTGCTAAATCTCATGCTATGCTTAGCTGCTCTTTTTTACATTTTTTTGTATTATTTTTGTGACTTCAAATCCTTCATTTGCATGATTTGAGTTACACGCCTTCAAATTCCACATCTGTTTATGTTATCATTGATACCTTGCATAACTAGCTGAGAATAAAGAAGTTATGGGACCTTTAGTTCATTTTCTATGTAAATGGGAAAGGCTAATTAATGCCACCAGCAATAAATAGAGTTATGATCTGCTTTTAAAGTTTCACCATACCTTTTTAACTTGAGGAACATTAAGAATTTCAAGGGATAAGCTTGTTGTGAATGTTATAACTGTTACAGGATTTTCTTCCTTCATATCACTATTATCCTATTCAATGTTGTCGAACATGATCATATTCTTAGGCCTTGCTTCGTAATGTATTGTGTTTCAGAACATATCAATAAACTCATTTTAAATTTCTTGAGAAACATAAAATCAAAATCCATAACTAACATTAGTATCATGTCCACTAGAAATATGTGTCGATGGTGATCAACAAAAGATGTGCCTTTTGAAATTCAAACATGTGATCATAAAGTAATGGTGTTGATGGATTTCTTAAATGCTCAAATATAGGAAACACATTTGAATTTATTATAATAATTATAATGCTTTTTGGGTATCGAATGCATAAAAGATGCGGAAGTATTAGATAAAGAGGCTTCAAGAAGTTGTAGTGCTAATACATGCAATAGATAAATTATTCATTCTAGTTTTTACACTAGCATTTTCATCTTCTAAAGACTTTAATTTTAAAATTATGGATATCAATGTCATAAACCATCAAGTTCACACTTCAAATAAGTAATCTCATTCCTAGGTTTTCATTTTCTCAATTTCTAATAAACAACCTCATTTTGATTGATCATTCAACTATTCCAAATCATGCATGTAAGAAGATAAATCATTCCTAAGTCTATCATTCTCATCTGCAAGCATGAAACATATGTCTAATTTTTTACTTAAATCTACAATGTCATGCTTGAGGGATTCATTTCATGTATCACCTAAGATAGCAATTCAATAAGCTTTATGTTTGACAGCAAAAGGTATGGAGACATTTTTTTAAAAGATTAGAATAAGTTTGCAATGCAAAATTTACATAAGTGTTGATTTACCTCACAAAGCTTCAGATGTAGTGTTTGAAGTAATTGGGTAGGATATCTCTCATAAACTCTGGAGGTCTCCACACCACAAAGTTAGTAGCTTCTTCTTCCCAAGACACTATGTAATCAGTGGATGGATCATAAACAAGTTGATAAGTTTTAGTGAGAAATGGGATCGAAACTGATTTTTTATACTCTATCCAAAAAATAAACATTTCCGGCTTTTCACTTACATGGAAAGAACCAATCCTTCCATAGCATTTTGAACTTGCATATTCGAACAACAACTTATATTCAAGCTTGTGGCTTATTATTTTTCAGGATCGCCTGTTAATAATTTTCAATCCTCTGTTTAAAATACTAGACAATGATTTGCCAAAATTTATTATCAATGTTATTATATAAGATTATAATTTTTATATGAAGAGTTTTTTTACTCCTTGCTTAATAACTTGTTTATTTAAAATGCAAATCAAAAAGTTTACTTTAAATCCTTTAAATATATATTCACTAGCTCTTATGATTTCTAATATTCATTTTTCCTTTGTTATGTGAAGGTTATAATATGGAAATGGATAGAAGTTGGATGTATTGTTCAAGGACTAATACGGTTTTTAAAGAAGGAGTTAAAAGCTTTCTAAATTTTGCATTCAGTAATGGAAGTTCAAGTGGAATGATTCTATGCCCATGTAGAGATTGTGGAAATGGCATTTGTAGGACAAGAGATGATGTTGAAGCTCATTTGCTGTGGAGAGGATTCAAACCTGGATATTACAATTGGACTGCTCATGGAGAAACTTCATTTACAAATGACATTGGATCACATTCGCTCATTGTTGATGATGTTAATGATGACATGGAAGGGCTATTAAATGATGCATTTGGGTTTGAAAGTAATACTACGGATGAGCAAGATGAAATTAATAAATCAAATACAGATGCTGTAAAGTTTTATAAGTTGATAAGTGACTCACAACAAGAATTATTTCCTGGATGTAAAAAGTTCTCAAAACTTGATTTTCTTGTCAGACTACTTCAACTTAAATGCCTTGGTAATTGGACTCAAAAATCATTTACTATGTTGCTTGACTTGTTAAGGGAAGCAATTGAAGATATTCGTCTACCAAAGTCTTATTATGAGACAAAGAAGATAATTCAAGATTTGGGCTTAAGTTATAAAAAATATGATGCATGTCGCAATGATTGCATTTTATATTGGGGTCCTAATGAATTTAAGAATGAATGTGATATTTGTAATTAGTTAAGATGGATTGCAGAGGATAGCACTTCAAAAGATATATCTAGTAAAAAATAAAAAGGTTTCAGGAAAAGTCATATGGCACTTCCCATTAACATCAAGATTGCAAAGATTATTCATGCATCTAAGACTGCATCATATATGATATGGCATAAAGAAGAACGTATAAAAGATGGTTGCATGAGGCATCCCGCTGATACTCCAGCTTTGCAGCACTTAGACTACCAAGATACAAAATTTGCTATAGATCCTAGAAATGTACGATTGGGTTTAGCATCAGATGGATTTAATCCATTTGGGACAATGACTTCAACTCATAGTACCTGGCCTGTTGTATTGATGTCATATAATTTGCCACCTAACTTATGTATGAAATCACAATACATGATGCTTTCTTTGCTTATTCATGGGCCAACTCAACCTAGAAATGATATTGATGTTTATTTACAACCACTTGTGGCTGAGTTAAAAGAGTTATGGAATGTTGGTGTGCATACTTACGATGCATGTTCTAAGGAGAATTTTTAAATGCGAGCTGCATTATTATGGACTATAAATGATTTTCCATGTTATGCTAACTTATCAGGTTATAGTACAAAAGGGAAGTTTGCATGCCCTATTTGTCAGGAGAATACATGTTCTGAGTGGTTAAATTTCAGTCGTAAAAGATATTATATGGGACATCGGAGGTTCTTAGATCACGATCATCCTGATAGAAATGATAGTCGCTCTTTTAATGGTTGTGAGGAACATGGGACAATACCACCACCAATTAATGGATCCAAAATTGTTGATATGTTAAGAAGTATAAATGTGAAGTTTGGAAAGAAAACACATGCTAATCCTAATTTGCCTTATAATTGGAAGAAGTTAAGCATATTTTTCAAGTTGCCATACTGGGAAAAAAATCTTTTACGTCATAACTTAGATGTTATGCATATTGAAAAGAATGTATGTGATAAGCTTTTGGGTACATTATTGGATCTTGATGGAAAGACAAAAGATCATTTGAATGCACGCAAAGACATGGAAAAAATGGGAATACGCCCTACATTGCACCCTACTTGTACTTCATCTGGACATACTTATTTACCTGCTGCATGCTTTACAATGAACAAAAAAGAAAAAGAAATTTTCTGTAAAGTCTTAAAAAATATTAAAGTGCCAGATGGATATGCATCTAATATTTCAAGACTAGTGCAACTGAAACCACTGAAAATACTTGGATTAAAGAGCCATGATCATCACATAATAATGCAACAATTGCTTCCATTATGCTTAAGACGAGTCTTGCCTAAGTCGGTTCGCTCTCCTCTAATTCGTCTGAGTCATTTTTTTCAAGGATTGTGCTCTAAAGTTCTTCTCCCAATTGAGCTTCTTAGATTGGAAAAAGAAATCGCAATTACACTTTGTCAGCTTGAAAAGATATTTCCTCCTGCTTTTTTTGATATCATGGTGCATTTGACAATTCACTTGGCCACCGAGGCAAGGATTGGAGGTCCTGTATATTATCGTTGGATGTATCCTATTGAGAGGTTAGAAATTATTTAATGTATTATTATTTATTTTATGATATCTAACTTCAATAAAAAAATTTATATCATTTATAAAACTTTTTTTTAGATTTTTGGGGAAGTTAAAGTCATATGTTCGAAATAGAAGTCGTCCAGAGGGATCAATTGCAGAAGGCTATATTGCAGAGGAATGTTTAACATTTTGCTCTTTATATTTTGCTGAGCATGTGGAAACAAGGCATAATCAACTTGGAAGAAATGAGTTGGATGAGAATGTTTTGAATGAAGGACTTAATATCTTTGAAACAAATGGTCGGGCACTTGGTAAAAGGGAGGTCAAGATCTTTAATGATGACACACTCATAAAAGCACATCGATATATCCTTTTCAATTGTGAGGAAATAGAGCCATATGTTAGGTAAAAAAATTTAGTTGAAGTACATATTTTCATTTTTTTATATAATTACTATTATTGTATTCTTATAAAATTTATGATTATATACAGTGAACATTACACTACAGTTAAAGAAACGATAAGACAAAAAAGGTCTCGCTATGGAGAGCACGAAGCTAAAAGAGTGCACAATGAGGATTTCGTTTCTTGGTTTGCTAATAAGGTTAGTGTTATAATGCTAATGTAATTTACATGAGAATTTTTACTGATTACATCTACTTTGTTTTAATAGATTGCTTCAATTGATCCATTGAAGGATGATACTATTTCTACTGATTTGAGGCGCTTAGCTAGAGGTCCGTCCAATGTTGTCACTCTATACAAGAAATACCTTATAGATGGCTTTAGATTTCATGTTGTAGATTTGAAGAAAAAAAAGAAAAACTCAAAATTATGGAGTGATGGTTAAAGCTCTAACTTCAAGCTTTGCTAGTATCAAAGATAAGAACCCTATTTCAAGTAACTTGACATACTATGGGATCTTAAAAAATATAATTGAATTGGACTACACAGCAGAGCGAAGTGTTGTTTTATTTGAATGTGATTGGGTTTCTAAAGGAAAGAGACTGAAGGAGGACGAGGATGGCTTTATCTTGACTAATTTCAATAAAATTAAACGACATCAAGAACCTTTTGTGCTTGCTTCTCAAGTTCAACAAGTTTTTTATGTGGAAGATCCTATTGATCCTGCATGGTATATTGTTGTTACAACATCACCAAGAAATGATATTAATAACATTCACAGAGACACAGATGTTGATGACTACTTGCAAAGTGAGACTTCTACTCAACAATATTTTATTGATGATGAAGTTCAGTGGACTAGAGATGAAGTTGATGGCATTCTACTAGAGTAATTGATTTGTGTTCTGTTTCTTTTTGTAATGTTAAACTATTTTTTAATACTTATATCATTAGATCCTTATATCAATCTAATTACTATGTAACATTTTATGATTTTATGTGTTTCTTATGTGTGTTTATCTAAAGGTTGCATTTAGTTTTGATGTAGTGAACCTTACAATTTTTTTGAATATATTGTACACTTTATTTTTCTTCATAGATTATGTGAGCAACATGGGTGACAAATTGCATTTTTTATCTTCTATTAAAATCTACTCACGTATATATTTTATAGTGATTTTTAAGAAATGGCACCACAGACCAGAACACATGTTAGAAATACAGGATGCAGAGAACAAACTGAAGTTGAAATAGATGTTCCAACAAATACCATTGAAAATTATGTTTCAGGTTTGCCTCTTATTTAAGATATTATCATAATTTAATATGCTTATTTTACATATACATTTATCTTACTTACAAGATTTTAATTTTAAGATATTTTTTCATAGTAGGTAGAAGCAATGAGGAGCAAAAACGAAAAAGAGGTCCAACCTATATTTGTAGTATTTGGGGATATCATGCTCCTCAACATGGTGGAGAACGACTTGTTGTTAATTTTAATAAATATGGTCAACCTATTGGGCAAAATAAATCATTATTTGTTGAGTTTTTAGGAACTATTGCTCGGAATGGGAAACATGCACCAATTGATATCAAAAGTTGGGATAAAATGCCAAAGTCTTTAAAAAAAACATGTTAGAAGTTGTTGAGGTATTTACATTCATAATATGCTTGTTTTGTTTGATTTTAGTTGCATACATAAAATAACAAATTTCTTTGTATATAACAAAAAAAATATTTTGTTTTTCAGGAGAAATTTGAGATTCCATGTGGTTGTGATGTATGAGTTCTTCAATCAATTGGGAAGAAATGGAGGAATTGGAAAGCAGACGTTAAATCTAGATATTATGACCCAAAAATATCTACAGAATTACAACTATGTAATGTGCCAAAAAGAATACTCAAAGATCAATGAAAAAATCTTCTATCTTATTGGAATTCAGAAGAATCAAAGGTATATTATCATAACTTTTAAATTTTAAAGTGCTAGCCATGTTTTATTTTTTTTATTAATTCATATTTGTGTTCAGTGTATAAGTGAACGAAATAAAAAGAGTAGGTCAAAAAAGAGTTTGATGCACATAACTGGAAAAAGGAGTTTCGGTCAAGTGCGTGAAGATCAGGTAAATTTTATATGTATATACGTGTTTGTGTCAGTGCGTGTTATACTTAAATTTTAATGTAAAATTTTCTTTTATTTTAATTAACTTCTACATTATTTATATAATTGTTTAGGAGAAAAGCATAGGTCACTCACCAACGAGAGTTGAAATGTTTGAGAAGTGTTACACAAAAGAAGGAATTGCTAATAGTATTGAGGCTTGTGAAGCTTTGGTAAGTAATGATAATAAACTATTTCATAAAGTAATTATAAAGTATGCAGAAAATTACATGAAAGAGTTAATATTTATTATATGTAGGAAAAAATGAAAGAAATAAGAAGTCAAACATCTCAAACAGAAGATGTTGGAAGAGATGATATTTTCTCAAAAGTTCTTGGAAATGACAAGGTCGGAAGAGTTCGCATGCATGGATTTGGTGTAACTCCTTATGTTGCATGGGGAGAAATCCCAAATCGAAGTAGCGCTTATCGATTAATAGAAGGTTACAAGGAAGCTTTCGAAAAAATGAAAAAACAAGTTCAAGAACAGGGTGAGGTAATTGCTAAAATGAAGTTGGATATGCAAAGTACACAACAAGCTACTAATAGCACCCCATTAAGAGCTACTCAATCTTCTCAAAATGGTGATGCACACTCTTTCAATAACAGTAATCTTATTCAAGTAAGCAAACTATTTACTTATGAACTTGTACATCCATATTTTTATCTTCCATATGTTGTGACAAATTGTTGTTAGATCTTATAAACTTCATATATATAGGTTGGAACTAAAGTTGCAGTCAGAAGTGTTCTCGATTCTACTAAAACTGTGGCAATTGGATATATTCAAAGTATGGATCCTACACATCGAATCGATAACTATCCATTAGGTCCAAATTTGTGTTCAGTGCATATAAACATTCCTGTGAACTGGGAAGAACATTTGATTAGACCGTATAGTACTTTAACAACAATTGGACAGGCAATTGGAACTCATGTTGCATGGCCTCAAGCTTTAGTAAGTATTTTTTAATTTTGAATATTAAATTTTTTAATAAGTAATCAAATTACTTATAATTATGTAATTAATTTAATTCAGGTTGTTCGTGAAGACGATTGATATACAAGAAGAATTATAAATTTCTGAAGAGTCTACTGGATTTGAACAGTCTTACATATGCTATAATTTTTCTTTATATATTGATAGAATTTGGTTATACGGTTACACTTTCTTCATTCGCTTTCTTCTTTTTGTTTTCTTATATAGTGTTAAGATATGAAACAAGAACCCTTACTAAAACATGTTGCCAAAAATTTAATTCATGTTGTTCATAATGGTTATTTTTTATGTTATTTACTTTCTATTGCATGAAGACTGGGCTTTTTTATAATCTTTTTTTTGAAGTCTTCTCATTTGCTTGTTGGACATTTTATGGAATATTGTTTCTACTATTTCTTCTTTAACTAGGAAACAAAATTGTTTTAGTAAGATAGTATTGAAATGGTTCTTTTGGTATGCTAAGCAAGTGAGTGTTGTGAATCACCAACAAGCCTATCCCTTGACTTGAACCTAGCAATTGGTATTGAAGATGATGAGAATGAAGATCCTGCCGAAGGTTCCGACAATTCTAGCGATCTCACGGTGGAGCACGAGCAAGAGAAGGAAAATAAACGGCTGGTGATAAAAAAATTGGCTGAAACAACAGTTGCACTACCATCTTGGGCGGCTACCGAGCTGCCTTTGCTGGTTGATGAGATGGTTCTGTTCCAGCCAATTGATTTCACTTCGGTAAAGAGAAAGGTTGCAGAGTTCATAAGATCAAAATTCAATGAAATTATTTGCCATGCGCATTCGATTAGGATAGACGAGGATGCACTTGACAAGATCATTTCTGGCGTTCGATGCAATGGGCTGGAAGAATGGGCTGAGATGATGCTAGTTCCAGGTATCCATCAGCTCAAGACTCGCCTCAAAGCTACAGCTGAGCCTGTGACTGTTCAGCTCATAGCAAAGAAAGTCAATCCCATCGTCAGTAGAGAGTTACTGCCGGCGGTGGTCAGCGCCGGCAGCATCAAAGTCAGCGGTTTGTAGGGAGTGGACAGGTATATTACCGAATCTATATACTAGCTTTCGTCCTTTTCTAAAATTCTTTTTTTTTTTTGGCAGACAACCGTCCCGGAGCAGGAGATGAGACACTAAGGTTTTGGAATGTTTTCCCATCTCCCAAGTATCAGGTTTTGGAATAATGTCTGAGCAAAGAGTGTGATATGTACAATTTCCACAGAGATTTGATGGTATTTATCATCATGATCGTTATGCTAACCGGAACATTATATTCTTTGATGTAAGCTTGAGTATCTTCTAGTTTTTTGGAAAATGCTCAGACACTATTCAATCAATGAGAAACGGACCCTAAGTGTTTTGTTATAGATCAACATGAAGGGGCTTGATGGTATTCAAGGAACAATTTCTGTTGGAACTGGATGAGTTTTTCGTAGGCAAGCATTTTATGGTTTTCATGCTCCCAAAGTGAAGAAACCACCCAAAAGAACTTGCAACTGCATGCCCAAGTGGTGCTGCTGCTTTGGGAGGAACAAGAGGTAGAAGAATTAAAAAACCTAGCAAGAAAAGAAAATGAAAACTTCGAGGGGAGAGAGTGGTGCACCTGCATTAGCTTTGGTGGGTATAGAGGATGGAATTGAAGGTAAAATTGCACTCCTGGTTCCTACACTAAAAATATGACTTGACAATATTGTTCTGGTATCTTTACTATCATTTAAATTGCAACGAAGTTTTTTAATATTATTTTATTTTTCTTATGTGAATCCATCAATTTTGGCTTTTTTATGTTACTTCGTCTTATTCTCTCTTTTTTTCCTAATACTTTTTATGACTGCATTATCAGTTCAAAGCATAGATAATCCCTTAGGAGTACGCAAATAAATTTGCATTTGAAAGAAATATCCAACAAATAAAAAAAAGTTGATTTGGATGGCGAAGTCTTTGTTTATGTTTTGTTACCTATCCTGACACGTTCTCTGGAGCCCTAAAAGCACAGAGTTAAAGTTAGTTGTTCCAGCATCTCTTATTTATCTCAGATTAAAAGTTTAGGGATGCAGGACAAGGGCAAGGGCAGTCAGAAATGGGGCTGAGCCAAAGGCTAGAAGTGGAAGGAGAGCTGCCATTTCATAAAAAACCTGGAATCAATTCTTCTTATTTCCTCAGTGCACCAACTCCACCTATGCCACTGTGTAGGTCCACTCTAATTTAGCTTAACTTAAATCACAGTGAAAATAACTCACATTTTCTAAAAAAATAACTCATTTTAATAATTGAATGAAATTTTGAATTATAATTTCCTAATCTACAATTTGTCAGGATGGATTTTATAATTATTAGATTTATTTTGAGACTAATCAATCAACTCTTGCATTTTACTGATTTCAAACCAAATACAACCAAAAACATATTCGAACTAAATTTTGTCAGGACATCCTCACTAAAAAAAATTCCCAATTTATCCTCAAATTTCTAGGCTCAAATTTTTTTTATCTTTTCAGGTTCATAAACAAGGAATGGCACTTGGGAGATCAGTAGATCTTACAAGGTTTGTTGACTATAATGAGCTCTTTACAGAGCTAGATAAGATGTTTGATTTTGGAGGTAAATTGATCGTTTCCAATAAAAATTGGATGATTGTTTATACTGACAATGAGGGTGTTATAATGCTTGTTGGAGATGATCCTTGGCAGTAAGTATATGCTCTCATTGGAAAAACCAGTAATGGCTTAAATGAGTCAATAATAACCTTTAATATCATATCAAATACTCAAAAAATATTTGACCACTTGTTTACACTCAAAACATATTTTAAATTTTTAATCTTATATTCAGGGAGTTCTGTAACATTGTTTACAAGATTTATATATACACTAAAGAAGAGGTCCAGAAGATGAATCCTGGAACCTTCAACCCTCGAGTGGAAGACTTATCTGGATCAAGCTCTGGATCTAAGAATCAGGAGAACAGATGAAAACCAATCCCCTTGATTTTTCATTGTGAGTGCATTCTCTATTTATTTTGTCGTGATAAAAAACTCAAAGACTATAGATTTATTGCTCTAATACATGTCAATTTGGAAGGATTTTATGTCAATTCTTCCCTTCTTGCAGCATATATTTCTTAGCAACCTAAATTTTTATATTTATTCATAAATCACTATAATTTTTAAATGATAAAAAGTGAAATTCATCTTTTGATATTTTTCAATATCATTAAGAGATTAAGATATTATATAAGCAAATATAAAAATTTAGATAATGGATATGTAAATACACAAGAATTCAATAGCATGAATGTTAATGCCCGTTTTATTTGTTATTAATCAATAATTTCCATTAGTGCTGCATGCTTGAACTGATCTAGCTGCTACTGGAATCTGATCAAACCAGCTTTTTCTTTAGTGGAAGCTATTCGAGAGGTTGACTTATCTTAATGAACATATTTTTCTATCATAGGATCTTAAGGATATGAGAGGATTATAAAGGGACATTATTGAACTCTATATGGCTTCTTATTCTTTCTCTATCCAGACCAATCCTGATCATTTGTTCCTTCTTCACACAAGCCACCTTATTCACCTAACTTTAGAGGTATATAAATGCTTGTGATTGCTTAATAAAGTTATGGACCTTGTTGTATTTATGCTGGTAACTTTGTAAATAGCTTATATTAGTGTCAATACATGAAATAATACTAGTCTTTTAAAATATTTTCTAGTCTCCATTTCTTTCTCCTTTTTTTTTTCCTTTTTTCCTTCTTCATATGTTGATGGTAGTAGGGGATTGTAGTAGGCTGGGCAAGAGGAAGTCAGCACAGACCGATATCTTGGTATATAGACTTTGAGAGGAAATTAAGCTTCGTTTGGGACAGCTTTTGACAACTATGTGGTAGCTTTAAAAAAAAAGTTTATACTAATAAATTATTTTATAAAGTAGAAAGAAAATTGTCATAAACGAAACCTTTAGTCTCAATTTTTGGTGAAAGCTCATTTAACGGTTGGACCGAATGACGAGTGATTTAAAGAGAATAATATTTTTTTAATGTCATTTATTAAAATCAATATATTCATATTCATGATTTCATGATTTCAGATTCCAAATTGCCTTTTCAAATGCAGGCTGGAGTGGATGCCATTGAAGTTTGGAAACAAAGATCCCAAGATTTAGTTGATATTGTGTAAAGAAATTGCCCTCGTGATGAGGGCTATTTTTTTGGATTTTTGTGTAATGTTTTGTAAATGTATTTATTGTAATAGATTGATTATGTACAAATATGAAAAGTGAAGTAGAACTGATATTATATTTAAGCTAGAAAAATCTTGTAATTTTTTATTTATGAAATAAATTTTTTATTTGAAGAAAAATTTCTTATGTATGCTCTCATATGTATGTGAGATTTTTAGAAATTTGATTGGAGATTAATTATTTACAATTGAAATATTATGAGTCAGCATAATTAATTGATAATTGAATGCAATTTATATTGGATATAGCATATATTAAGGCACATAATAATGTCATTTTATTAAAATTATTTCATTAAATTTAAGTGTTGGGAAATCATATATCTTAGGGCAACTTAAATATGCCTTATTATTAAACATGTGTCACCAAATAAATGTGTTAGAAAAACTTACCTAATATGACACTTAATATTTGTCGTATTTATTCACAAATTTCATCATATGAATGTGTCATAAAAGGTTGTCTATTAGGACACCTTATAAGTGTCGTTAAGGAGACTATGACATCAAAATTATATGTCATAAAAGTTCAGTTTTTAGGGCACATAAAGATGTCCTTAACTCTATGCCAACGGCCACCTAAATGACACAATTGTTTGATGCCCCAATATATCATGTGCCCTAATAGATGCATATTATGGCACTTTAAGGTGCCCTAATAGCCATTATTTTTTGTAGTGTGTGCAGGGAGAAGGGATTAGAGATTGCTTCCTGAGGCAATACTTCTACCGATATAGATTGTGGGCTTCATTATATTTGTTTTAGATTTGACTGAGCCATTATCAACTTACTGGGAATGCATTGGTATGCATTTTTTGCCTTCAAAAAATTACAATATAATTTCATATGCTCTCTAATGGTTTGAGGAGGCAGTCTAGCCTATATTTAGGAGATCTACAGACACTCTTGTTCATCATACAATTAATAGAATGCTTGACAAAGGATGCATATTATAGATCACAGGTGTGGAGATTAAGCTTGAGAGGATCTTGTATTAGTGTGCCATCAGGTTTATCAAGAGTTGGAGATCTTAGACCATCAATTTATATAGATTCAAGTCGCTCTATATTTCTAGGCACAACATAATCCCATGTACAATTCATCTTATTTTTCATAATGGTCATCATTTGACTTTCATACAAGTGGATTAGAGGTAATATACCCTATGCTTTCATAGTCATCATCATCGTTTTTCACTTCTGCACTATTTTGCATGACATCTAAATCATCATCTTTAGCATAATAGTACATATGCCAATGTTAGATGCCATCTCTAGCTCAACCTCAACAATCACAGATAGTAACGCAAACAAGTTAGACAACCATGCCACATGAGCTAGGGAAAGGCACTAGAGTGGATCATAGACAAAATACTCTAGGTTGGTACAGCCACCATTAATGTTTTTCACTTCAACAATATTTTGGATGGAACCTAGATCTTCATCTTCTGCACCATATTACACATGTTAATATTGGATGCCATTTCTAGCTCAACCTCAGTGGCTACATATTATGACACAATCAAATTAGGCAGCCATGCCACATGAGCCAGGAGAAGGCAGTGGGGAAATAGCACCGAAGTGTTCGCTATGAGAATGTTATACCCCAAATTTTCATCTCACTTATTTGAAAACTAATACCCCAAATTTTCAAATAGGTGAGATGAAAATTTGGTGTATTACATAGAAAATTAATCATAACTAATCACAATACTAATATTTAGCCGAGAAATTTTTAGGCAAAGCAACTTTTTTTTTTTGTTTTTTTTTAGGCAAAGCAACTTGTATGCACATATCGCTCTATGTACATAGAGTTCCTTTCTCTTCCCTTTTCCATCAAAAAGTGGAAAAAAGATATTGTTTTCCAGCGCCACCTAGTCTTCTATTGGGATTAAGTGAGCCTCCATTGCTATATTATCATAATTTGAAAATAGTTCATTAAACTATTGCAGTTATAAAAAATTCTACTAAAAAAATATTAAAACTAATAGGACACATTCAAAATTACAGCGCACAAGCTCGTTAAAGTTAAGAAATGACACGCTCATACTTCTCTTCCAAGATCTTCACAGGTTTTGTAAATAGTACCTCCGAAGGTAAATCGCTGATTGACTCCAAAGTATGTAATCTTAGCAGAAAACTGCTTGTTAAAATTGCATTCAAGTAGTAGTAAAATAAATGGCAAATAGAAACAGTTCATAAGCTAAATTACCACATAAGAATATTTATATCTAACAATTTCATACCAAATGAGATAATTGATGATATTCCAAAAGAAAATTTGTTGATTTTTTTTTTTTCCAACCATGAACAATGAAGAGAGTATCAGCCACAGCAGCAACATTTTCATGTCATAAACTCAAGCTTTCTTAAGCTGAACATTTTTGTGGGAAGCAATACTCATGCTCAAAATTTCATAACAAAAATAATTCAAAATTTCAAGTCTAGATAAAATTGAATATTTTATGTAGTACAAAATATGACCATTTTATATGAATAGTTCATCGTAAGCGGACAAGTTAATGAAACCAACTTCAATAAATAAAGGCTTGATTTGTGTTCATTATGTACTCCACATAATTCTTGGCCATGAAATCGAAAATCTCTAGGCATCCATGCCAAGCTCTACTAATAGTTCCACATCTTCCTATAATTTCAAGGAAATCATAAACTTAATTTGTATAAAATTGAAGGTTAAATTCCATATATATATATATATATATATATATATATATATATATATATATATTTACAAGCTTTTGAATTCAATATTTTCATATACCTTGTAACTATCGGTGTCAATATTTAACCCAACCCAAAAATTTCGGGTTCAGATCAACCCGAACCGGGTTGGGTTAGGGATTTTATCCCGTTTGTAAAACCGGATGGGGTTCGGGTTGACCTGGAAACTCGAAATTAACCCAATTTGACCCATTTTTAATTGATTTAGAAGGGTTTTAAAAGATTGTTATGAAATAAATAAATGCCATTTCCAATAATAATAATAAACCATGTTGCCCAAATTGAATTAAGCTTGATTTATTTTAAATTAATTGAAGTAAATCTTACCTTAATTTGATTAGGTTTAAATAAATAGAATTAAACAAAAAAATTTTAATGTAACATACCCAAAACAGGTCAGGTTCGGGTTGGGTCGAACAGTGCCAGGTCAGTTCCAGGTTGGACCTGAACCTGACCCATGATCTGATTTTGACAGCCCTACTTGTAACAACGATATGAGTCGCATGCAATGTCTCCATTGCTTCTATCTGTAATTTTTCTTAAATAGAAATGAAAAAGAAATAAATATAATCTTTCATGAAACCATTGCGATTTTTTTTTTTAATTGGGAAGTTTTGAAGAGCAATGCATATATATACTTATATATTTTACATACATATCATTTTAGTATTTAAATAACATCAAAGTACATACATACATGAAAATTTTTATTTTATTTTAAATAAGTTAATATTAAAGACATTTTAATAGAATTTAAAGATTTGAGTGTTATATAAATAAATATAAAGATTCAAATGTTATATATGTAGATAGATAAAAATTTTATAATCTATATGAATCCCCATTTATTCTATTGTTGCTATCATTATCACAATTGTTGCTATCATTATCACAGTTGGGAGGATTAAATTTTTTTGACCATTCAGCCAACAGAATAAGCTGCAAGTATTATAAACTCTTCTAGAGATGAATAAAATTCCACATCGACAAGATGTTTAACAATTAATTCTGCTACTAGATTGAGTTAAATTTATTACTTGTCAAAGAAGAAAAAAAAGTTGAAAATGAACTATCCGACTGAAAAAGAAAATTGTTAACTGCTGAAATCTTTTATTTTTTTTTCAAAAATGTTTAGTGCAAAAATATCAATTTGATGCATACAAGATTGAATATAACCTATTTTAAGTAAATTAATCATAACTTAGGCTTCGTTTGGGATAACATTTTTACAGCTTCTTAAAGCAGCGTTTTAGTACAATAATTAAATTTATTTTACTAAAAAGTTACTTTACGCAGCAGTAAGAAAGCAGTACCAAACGAAGCCTTACTCTTTAAAGCCGAAAGAGCAGAGAATTAGAAACAAAATGCAAACCACAAAAGACCTAACAGAAAACATGTGAGAATAGATTAAAATTTGAATTTATAGTACTATCTACATCAAAACATATCCTACAATTTGCATCATATTCTTTATGTGCATTTGAATGAGTGACTTAATAAGAATCTAAAGCAAAATCTAAAAATTAGGGTAAACATAAGATCATAATGCATAAACCATTCATGATTTCAGCTAGTCATGGATGTATTGCACAACATCCTCTAAAAACCTCATATATAATTTAACTTATAACTTGAAGGGGGTAACAATCATAATTCACATAATACAATGCAAGGAACGCTTCTCATAATGTTTCTGAAGCCTTCATCACCTCTACTAAGGTAGATGAGCGAGCAAATCAGTAAAACATGTCAAACTCTAAATAATCAACTCATAAGGCTTAACATCATAAAACTTTTAGTTTCCAGGAATAGCACAAGTGCGGAGTGAAGGTATGTCTTTGGAAATCGATTCCTTAATTGAACAGATAAAAGAACCTGAAACTAAGGTAAGAGTAAATCTGAATTAGCCATATTCAAAATTGAGTTGGAAGGTTTTCCAACTGCATTTATTTAATCTAACTTTGTTGCATAGAAGTATTTCTTACCAAATATGTACCACATCATTCATAAATGCATTTACATTTTTTATTTTACAGTTTAGCTCAACAGTGGAGACCACAGTAGACTGAAAATTGGAGGGTGCAGACTCCTTAAAAGAACCAAATGCTATCCCTTTAGTTGCCTTCATCTCTCCAATATTAATCATATTCACATCATTAAAATCTTTTACAGTACCAGCAACCATAGAGATCTTCCTCTCCATTATTACTTAACATATTTGCGTTATTCAAATCATTCACAGAAAGGCCATCTCAACAAAAAAATAACTACTAAGATCAGCACTTACAATTTCCAAAACCGAGATTGTGTTAACAGCAGATATTGGAATAATGACAAGTAAATGGCTCATTAATTTTGGATCAAGATTCCAACTTTCCATAAGTAGCATCATCTTCAACTTCTAGCAAATGAGAAACCACTTTATTGCTTATGTTTATTGGATGATGCTTTCATTTGCATTATTATCTATAATGTTTGAGTTAAATTATATGATGCTTCGCATGAATCTCTACTTGGAATGTTATTACAAGTGAACTTCAACGTGAGATTCTCATTGAATTGTCATTTCAAGTTTTAAGTTGATGCGGAACATCTTAAGCCGCAGGGAGTACTATACCATTCGGTTATGCTTTAGTCTTATTATTGCTTTATTAGTTGACTCTCCACTACTTGCATTTCCCTTTTAGTAGCTGCTAGTACGATTTAGCTTTCTATTATGCTTTGCTATTACTAGTCTTTAGCCATATACAAATAGTTGTACTGTTTTGGAGCTTTCTCAAAGAAGAAGAAATATATTACTCCGTTTGCTGTTAAGCATTCCTTACCCTGTTTTTGTTATTGTTCTATTCGTTACTTGTTGGAAGCTTCCTCTCCCGATTGCCTACATCAGATTTTGGTATCAGAGCTTGGTGCTTTGAGGAATGGCTGACGACAGTAAACGAGGGACTGGCGACGACGATCGTAGTCTTGAGGCACTTTGGGAAGCCCACAACAGCCTTAATCAGCGGATGGATGAGGTGTCCTCCAATCTGTTTAGGCTCTCTGTTGATATGCGCCGGCAGTTTCAAGCCTTGAGGAATGAAATGGGTGGGCACCGTCCAAACCGGGCACAACCTGTGGCGACGGGCATGCGCGATCAAGGCGGGATTGCGGGTGCAGAAGCCGTGCGCCGATTGTCTCCGAAATCATGGAGTCAGAGGAAGATGATGCTGAATATTTCAATGAGGAAATGCCATCTAATTCGGAGGGCGAAACTTTACCTATTTAATTCAATCACAGGCACAAAGGAGCTCAAAATGCAAGACCTCAGGGAGAGTTTCGGGTAAAACTCGACATTCCTTTTTTTATGGATGATTGCATATTGAGGATTACTTGGATTGGGAGAGGTCGGTCGAAATATTTTTTGAATACATGGAAATTGAATAGGAGAAACAAGTGAAATATGTTGCTTGTCGATTAAAGGGGGGAGCAAGCGCATGGTGGTTATAACTATTACAAAACCGATGGAGGGAAGGGCGTGGTTCGGTTCGTAATTGGCATTGGATGAAGCAACTTCTCCGCTCCCATTTCTTACCCACAGATTATGAACAGATGTTGTACCTTAGGTATCAACACTGCTGTCAGGGGACGAGAACTATGAATGAATACACGGAAGAATTTTATCGCCTCAGTGCCCGGAATAATCTCAATGAGAATTCCACTCAAATTGTTGCTCGCTATATTGGGGGACTTAAGGATGCCATTCAAGACAAACTCGAGCTGAATTCGGTTTGGTCTCTATCACAGGCAGTTAATTTTTCTTTGAAGGCTGAAATGCAATTATCTCGGGGATACAAACAGCATCCGTCCACAAGGCCATATGCTAATTACAATGCTGAAATTGTTATGCCTGCTACATCGGTTAGTAAGGTAACAACCGGTCAACAAATTCCAATGAATTCTTCCCATAACTCTCAACTTGGGCCTTCGACGAAGCCACTTGAAGACACAAGAGTGCAACCAAAACTGAAGGCGCCCATACGAGAGAATCCTTATGCTCGGCCTTCTACAATCAAATGTTTTCGATGTTTTCAATTGGGCTACAAATCGAATGAGTGTCATAACCGGCCACAGTTACATCTCACCACAGTTGATGGGGAAGAGGAGCCAGTTGAAGACGAAGAGCCAAATCCAGTGGTGGAAGAAGTTTAGCCGGATGTTGGAGACCCGTTGATCTGTGTCGTGGAGAAAATGCTATTGGCGCCTCGGCAGCAGCCCACTTCCCAAAGAAACGCTATCTTCAAAACTCGGTGCATAATCAATGGGAAGGTGTGCGATCTACTAATCGACAGCAGGTGCACGAAAAATGTCATTGCTCGTTCAGTTGTACAAGCCCTATAGCTCAAGACTACTAAAAATCCTAGTCCATACAAAATCAGTTGGGTGAAAAAAGGGATGGATATCACGGTTTCTGAAATGTGCCGAGTCACATTTTCCATTGGTAAGCATTATGTATGCGAGGTCTTATGTGACATTCTTGATATGGATGTTTGCCATATCATCTTGGGCGACCGTGGTAGTTCGATGTAGGTGCCATCTATGATGGAAGGTCCAATTCTTATTCCTTTGATTGGAAAGGAAGACGCCTCAAATTGCTGCCGTATTTAACTGAAAACATTGGGTCATCTAGTGGCAAACCGTCCATAATGCAAATGGTGTCCAGGTCTGCTCTCATTCACTCCAGTCATGAGACGTTAACCTTGTTAGCATTGGTTATCAGAGAGCAATCTTCAACAAAATATCACAATGAAGTCCCCATTGAGGTGCAGCAATTGCTTAATCGATTTACTGACATAGCACCTGCAACCTTACCGGCAACATTACCACCTCTACGAGCTCTTCAACACCAAATTGATTTGATACAAGGAGCTACGCTTCTGAATATGCCACACTACCGGTTGAGTCCCAAAGATCATGCCACACTTCAAGAGCTCGTAGATGATTTATTGGAGAAACAATTAATACAATCAAGCCTCAGTCCTTGTGCAATTCCTGCATTATTGGTACCCAAGAAGGATGGGTCTTGGCGTATGTATATGGACAGTAGAGCCATCAACAAGATTACGATCAAATTCTGATTTCCTGTGCCTAGAATTGATGAGATGCTATAGAAACTGTCAGGGGCGGTTGTCTTTTCAAAGCTTGACCCTCGTAGTGGATATCAATTTTTTGGGCTTTATTATCACTGCATGTGGTGTGCAAGTTGATTCACAAAATATTAAGGCCATTTCTGAGTGGCCAACCCCCTAATCGTTCTTCGACGTGAGGAATTTTCATGGGCTGGTGTTGACCCCTATATCTAAAACCACGCATAAAAGGACAAAAATGATGAACCAAGTAGTGCGCGGGTTGGTCCGACACCTTACTTGAAGGGTCAAATGATCTTCGATTGCAAAACGGACTTTGCCACCGCGTCCGGAACGGTATCAACCTCTAAAAACTATATTTTGCTAATTGAATTTGAAGCATTTGGATTGGTGGCATGAACCCCGAGGTAATTCAAATGTAAGAACGCGCATATCGGGGAAATTTGCCTCTTCGGAGACGGCATGATGTCCGATCTCAAAATGGACTGCGCCACAACGTCGGAAACATCGTCAACATTAAAAATATGTATTTTATAAATTCAATTGGGATCATCCGTGGTGGTGGCATGCAAATCAAAGCAATCTTAATGCAATCCAAATACAAGGGCGCGCATGCTAAGGAATTTAGCCCTCGGCGTCAACCAAACGATCCCCGATCGACGAACGGATTTCGCCGCCGCGTCTGGAACGTCGTCGACGTTAAAGGTATACATTTTATTCAATTAATTTGGATCATTCTAGATGGTGGAATGATCTCCAAGGTGATTCAAATACAATAGCACGTATTTTGAGGGAAATTTAGCCCTCGGCGTCGACCAAACGATCTCGGATCGACGAACAGACTTCACCACCGCATTCGGAATACTTTCAACCTTTAAAAACTACATTTTGTTTATTCAATTCGAAGCATTCAGATTGGCGGCGCAACCAGAGTGATTCAAATGTAGCAGCGCGTAGTTCAAGAAAATCGGCCTCTTCGTCGATCTAATGATCTTTGATCGACGAACGGACTTCTCCACTGCGTCCGGAACATCCCAAATACTTAAGAATGACTTTTAATTTGATTGAATTAAATGACGTATGAGAAGGTCGACATGAATTGCGAGGCAAAAGCACAAATCACAAGGTAATGATGCGCATGCTAAGGAATTTAGCCCTCGGCATCGACCAAATGATCTCTGATCGATGAATGGACTGCGTCATTGCGTCTAGAACGCCGTCAATACTCTAAATTGATTATCAATTTATCCAAATTAAAATTGTACCATGACCGATGAGGTTTCTAATACAATAACACATATTTCGAGGAAATTAATGCTAGACGTCGACCAAATGACGTCCGATCGCGAAACCGACTGCGTCGTTGCGACCGGAACATCGTCAACACCCTAAATTCACTGCTAATTTGTTTAATTACAAACATCCGGTGAGATCAACATGTATTATGAAGTGAAATATACACAGATTTCGAGGCGATCACACAGATTTCGAGATGAATGCGCCTTAATCGAGACCCCTTTTGGGACAATCATCACACTCCCATCATTCTGATTTATTAATAAATCTAATAATAATATTTTATTATTTAATATTATTGTTAAATCCAACAAAATCAGAAGTCAAAAGATATTTCAAATCCTAATTAATAAGATTACCTCGTATCTGTCGAACCTGCTTTAAATCCTGAGCAAATCCCACAAATCCCGCTGCTTAGCCTCCCGATCTTTTCTTGTAAGCTTTGCAACATGATTTTACATTAGTTGAAGCCTGGCCTCGGTGTTAAGATGAAATCCGAAGAGAGTTTCAGGGACTTCTTCAATTTCCCACACACAAGCTCTAAGCCGATCTCCACTCATCTTCCCCAAACTGGAGCGCCACCTCATAACCAAATTCCGACCTGCTCTGACTATGATTAGATCTGAAGAATCCAAGGCTTGAACTCTTCTGTCTTTCGATCTTCCACTACTCCATTCCACCTTCTGCTCTGGATCGATTCGAGCATACACAGTGGCTAGGTCGCCGAACTTCTCTGCCCAACTGAGTTCCGATCGACTTGCTCTCGCCAGATCCACCCCGGCCGAGCTACTACCGACCCTCCTCTACTTATTTCACGGCAGAAGATGACTAAAGCTCACGTCAATGTAACCGAACCTCATCTTGTAATCCTATTTCCTCACAGAATCTGAATCGGAAAGCTTTTGAGAGCTTTACAGGAGTTATTAAGTTGGGTCCATAAAATGCTTATCCTCTCACTCATTGTGAAGTTCTGCATAAGGATGAAGGTCGTCTTCTTGAAGATGTTGAGTCGTATCAGAAAGATCTTAAGGTGGACCCCTCATACGAACCTGCTGTGGAATGCCCTGTAGTTGTCCTGACGGATATTGATTCCAGCTTAAAACTTGCTGAGAACATGGAGGCTGATATTCAAAAGTACTGTGAAGCACTTAATACAAACACTCGATATGCTCCTACATATTATGACCTGGAGTGGTTTACTCTTAGATGATACAATTTAATTTGGCCCTTGTTATGAGAAGACTGCCTTGTAGAGGCCTATGTATGCAGAAGCATATTGTAACATGGGGATCATCTACAAAAATCGTGGGGACCTAGAAACTGCAATTGCTTATTATGAAGGTGTTTGCCTGTATCTCCAAACTTTGAGATTGCAAAGAATAATATGGCAATAGCTTTGACTGATTTGGGTACTGTTGACCTAGTTTTTTTTTTTTTTTACACCTGACCCCGGATCTTGGGTCAACCCAGTTGACCAGGTCAACCTGGGTTGACCTAAAGGGACCCATTTAGCTTAGGTTAGCCCCAAATCAGATCTGGATCAAACCAAACTCATCCAAGGCTCAACCCCTCCCCTCTTTGACCTATTTGACTAGGTTGACCAAGTCAACCCTTGACTTGGTCAACCCAAGTCATTAATGGGTCAATATGACCCATTAAGAGCCATTTAAAGCTCCAATCCTTTCCTAATCCATTAAAAGCTCAAAACCACGGCTATTTGAGCCCTTTTCCCTCCTAATTGACGATGGATTTGATCTTGGCCGTTAATCAAAGGGTTAAGGCTTTAAATAGGGACTTTAGGGTTGGTGTGAGGGATCTTTTTGCGTTGGCTCTCTCCCCAAGCTCCCCCAACCCGAGAGATCTTGTGAGTGAGCTCCCTTAGATCCCTTCCACTCTTCCCAAGCCAAACCCACCACTGGAATCCCGCCGGCGACGAGATTCCGGCGAGCCGAACACCAAGGACGTCCAAGGCCTAAAGCTCGTGATCTAGGGCGTTTCAAGCATCGATTTCTTCTACAATTAGGAGCGAGGACAACCTACAAGTGCAACCGAACGAAGATCTCCTGAATCCGTTAGATATTTTCAGTATAAATACTAACCCTAGTCTAGGACACCTCGAGTTAAATAGCTCTTTGCATATTACGTCTTAGATCAAACGAATCATCCCACATGACTTCTGTTCATTCATAGATCATATATTTAAAATTTCATCATGTTTGGTTCAATAGATCTTGAGAACGAGCCGAAATAGTGTATTAGGGCTCAGTTTCGGCTTCTCGCCTGGAGGGAGTTGATCTCCGCCGTTGATTTCAAAATCAGTGGCGGAGATCCAGTCATCCCGCGGTTTGGAACGACCGCGGGGATCCCTCCTTCGGATCGGCGAGTCATCCGGCTCGATCAGAGCCGCTGATTCGTTACGACGGAAGATCAGACGGCTGTGGGGCGTCGTCCTACGTGGTCAAGTGATCGCGACCGCGGCAATCATTGCGGCAATGATTGCCCGCTGTGGCAATCATTGCCGAAACCGCGGAACCTATCCTGCTTTGACGCGTGGCCCGCCGCCGCGCCGCCGCTGTTCCCTCTCTCCAATCATTGCCCGGGACCGCGGACCCAATCCCGGGCCGCCACGTGGCCCGCCGTCGCGCCGCCGCCGCCGTTTTAATGAAAATTAATTATTTTAAATTCTTTTTTAATATAATATTATTTAAATAATTATTTAATAATAAAAAAAATCCAAATTTTTTTTAAATAATTATTTTTATTATTGCCATATTATTTATATTATTATTTTAATTATTATTATTATTATTATTTTAATTATTTTAATTATAATTATTATAATTATAATTATTATTATTATTATTTTAATTATTTTAATTATAATAATAATTATTATTTTTAATTTTTTTAATTATAATTATAATTATAATTATTATTATTATTATTATTTTAATTATTTTAATTATAATTATAATAATAATAATAATTATTATTATTATTATTATTACTATTATTATTATTATTATTATTATTTTATTTAAAAACAACCTTTAAAAATTTATTATTTATATTATTTATATTATTATTATTATTATTATTATTATTATTTTATTTAAAAAAAATTTTATTTTTTTTAAATCCTATTTTTAATACTATTATTCTTATTATTATTATTATTATTATGGTGTTAATAATATTAATTACTTTAATATTATTATTATATTAATAATGTCATTATAATATTATTATTATTATATTATTGATTAATAATAATATTAATTACTTTAATATTATTATTATATTAATAATATCATTATAATATTATTATAATATTATTGATTAATAATAATATTAATTACTTTAATATTATTATATTAACAATATCATTATTACTTTAATGATTATAATTGTATTAATAATAATAACATTATGTTGATATTATTATTATACTAATGATAACATTAATTATCTTAATATTATCATTATGCTAATAATATTATTATTTTAATACTATTATTATACTATTATTAATATTTTAAAGTTATTTTAATTGCTATTATTTATATTTATTTTAAAATCCAGATATTAGTATATCTGATTTATTTTAAAATAAATAATTATTTTCAAATGGTAATTATTCTAAATTACTTAAAATTATTTTTAAACCTATTTAACTTCAAAAATTCAAAACTTTCTCGTTTTAAATCGGATTTCGACGCACAATACCTTAAATTTTTCAGAAAAATATGAATTTTAATTTAAAATTATTTCCTGTATTTGATTCTGTCTTTTCTAAATGTTTTATGTATTTCTTTGTTATTTAGTTATTTAAATATTATTTAATTAATATAATTGATTATTTTAAAAATAAAAATTATTTTAAAACCCCTTAGTGGCTGGTAGACCTCCTATGCTTATGAACTGAAGTATTTTCAATTATCTTATTTTTAAATTTATATTATTATTATTTATAATATTTATGTATTTTAAAAATGAGTTTAAAATTACATATTATTTAAATCCCCCAGTTTTGGGAGGTCTACCCCTTGTGAAACTTTAAACCTAAGGCCTATATGTGAACAGAATTCATGTGGAAGAAGGATTAGTGAATAATTGTGTCCCAATCATCCACTAATCACTTCATTAGGTTTCTTTACTTAGTGTTTTCGTAGTCCTCGCATGTGTAGGTTGCACAAGCACATAGCCTTGGCTCTCCTAGATCTAAGGACTTGATTGGTGTGTTTATATTTGCTGCATTTACCCTCTATATTGTGCCTAAGGGTTAGTTACTTCATTTCATTCCTATATAACGTAGTGACACCTTAAGGACAACAATTAAGGATCGTCTAGTGAACTTAGAAAAATTCTAGGAATTAGGGTAGAGCCCCAAATGACTTGAAATCTGAAACACTTAAATATAGTGACATCTGGAACCCTCTAGAATTTTCTAAGAATTTTCTGGACTCTTTAAAACATTTAATTGGCAAACCCTAATTTACCCGTTAATTAAGCCTTAGAAACTTCAGAAAAATATAATAAATCCATTTTAAATCAGAAAAATACCCATAATATCTCAAACTCTCCAGAATTTAGTCCCCAATCTTAGATAATTAGGGCCCCCTTAATTGGACCTTAATCTGGACATTAATTTAACCTTAATCAAAAATCACCTTTTTGTCTTAATTAAATCATTAAAAATTATTAAAAATCCCAAATTTTCCCCAAACACTCGGGAACACCTTCTTAGGTCATTTCTGACCTTTGGGGGTGATTCCAATCAGTTTGGAGCTGATTTGGGCCAAAACCCCCAAAGTACCACTAATTAGGCAATTCCGATAATTCATTTAATTGCCCCAACTTCTAAAATTCATAACTTTGCGTAGGAAACTCCAAATCCAGCAAACTCAAAGGCATTCAACTCATATTAGGGTCTAGTATTTATTAAAAATATTAATATGTCATAAATCAACTAAAATCAAAAAGTCAACAATCCGGTCAAACTTAGTTCAAAACAAGACCAAAACTTCAGAAATTCATAACTTTGGATAGAAGAATCCAAATTGGGCATGCTAACTGTCTAACTGATCGGGTTAAGGCCTAGTATTTTATAAAAATATTATCTATTCACAAATCTCCTTTAATCAAAAAATCAATTTTGGACCCCCTTTTACTTAGTGTATAGGTGGACCCCGAACCCCCTAAAACTCCCTAATGCAATTTAAACTTCAAATATCATTACCTTAAGCATTAAAACAGATCCACATATTAAATTAATTAAAATGGATCTTAATTCACTAATATTTGAACTTTAACTAAAATTTTCTTTTCAGACCTACAACCAACCTGGGCAGTAGGCAACTGTAACTAACTACCTAGCTTAGGATCTACCACAGCCACACAGGCCTCTACACACACTGTAGAATTGTTTGCTAGGACACCACTTCTAGACTTAAGTTAGGCCGGTGTTTACTTTTCTGCTGCGTGCCGAGCTTTTCTGGATTTCAGTGCATGTTGTGATTGAACTACTGATGTGTTTGCTTATTTTTACTGTACTCTGGGATTTGATGTGATTGCACGATAGACTACCCATAGGTTAGGATCGATTTTGATACTAATGATGTTTTCTGCATGTGGCCATGCTCATGCAGTGCTAAATATAAGGGGGGCAATAATCATGATTTAAATATTAATGTTGTTTTACGCAGGTGCTTCAGAAATTACTCAGCCCCCCTAAATAAATGAGGCCTAAAATAATAAATCATTATAAATTGCTACAGGTGCTCCAAAGCTTGCTTAGCCCTCAAAAATAACTAAGAGCATGGCCAGTGTGGCTGTGATGAGTATTTTATTTTCTCTATAATTGCTTGTGATATATTAAACTGCTTGGGATGATTTTTAGGATAACCTTGCAGGAGCGTCTAGAATTTACTGCTTTCATTTAATGTAATTGATTGTAATATTGGTTAAGAGTTGTGAAAGTTTATTTTGAGTGGGGATACTAGGATCCAAAGGTTGGATTCCAAAGAGGAAAGGACACCCAATATGAGGATGGTCCTTTTCTATTTGGAAATCCAAATTTGGATCGTTCTACTACTTAAAGAATCAAAGGAAGTTGAGATCCAAGGAGTCCAACAAAGCTAAGATCCGAGGAGTCCAAGGAAGAGAAGATCAAGAAGATGAAGATCTGCAGTATCCCACTCAAAAATAACTTGCGTCAGTCTTAGGATTAGAAATCCGGGTTGTTGGCAGTGGTGCCCGGCCACTTTAATTTTCTGCAGACCCTGGGTTGTAATTAAGGGCAGTTGGCCTATGGACATTTATTAATTCGTTTGGATAATTTTGATGTGTTTTATTTATGATTGTGTGCCTCTAGGATTGTTTGCTTTTCTTAGTTTCTTGGCGTTTTGCATGTCGCTTTTATTTTAGCCTGGATTTCGTTAGGCTCTTTAAGGACTAAAACTTTTTCTACTCACAACTAACATTCAAATTTTAAGATTTAAATAATTTAGAAACTTAACGACCTAGGGAATTGCCGGAATCGTCCGGGGTCGCATGCATATTAATGCATTTCTCTTTCCTTCTATAAGACACTTCCCCGCCTGCGGGTAGAGTCCGGATAATCTGACCTATGAGGATGAGGTGCCGGACCTAGGGAAGCCCAGTCTAATTCTAAAAATTATTTTATAAGCCTTTTTAAAGTTCTGTGCATACCTGATTTGGATACTTTAACCAGCATGCATTGCATTAGAAATCAACTAAATTAAAATTTTAATTGCATTAGTCATAGGAGCATTCACCCGACATCAGTCCGAGGCCAATTAGGAAATCCTCTAGATGTCGGCCCTATTTTCGAGAACTATAATCCACCTACCCATCTTTCATAAATGACTGGACAGCATGGTTTTAAAGCGATTAGGTGGTTAGCTGGCTCCCCCTTCCAGGCCGGGGTAAGTCCAGGTTTTGCATTGCATTAGTTAGGACACGGGTGTTAGTGTTGCGTAGAACACTAAACCCATTAGATTTAGAATTCAAGGCTACTATTGTTTCGTAGTATGCCTCATCAGTAGGTAGGTCTTCTGTCTTCCAGAGACCCTAAACCCTACATATCCGCGTCACACGGATGACGCCACCTCCATCCTTCCCTCCTGCATGTTTCGAGTGCATGATTTATTTATTTTTCTCCAGTTTCTTCTCACTACCTTAGTCCCTCCGGATGCTGATGTGAGCCGTGCATGTTGACTAAGCCTAGTTGAACCTCTCTTTCCCTTCGAGTAGGACTTCCTAGTCTTCCCCCTATGTGCCAATCCCAATTCAGAAAGTATAATATAGAATCCTTAATCGAGAGTATTCTCAGGCTCCGGCTTGAGATGTAATTAACCACGGGGGCTTGCGCCCGTGGAAAACCGAATCCCACTCTCAAATAAACCCCATTCGAGCTAATGTATCGGGTGGGGGAAACCCGTTGTGACGATCAGGTCATATATATTTTTACCCATCGGGGTGTGCTGGTGAGAGCCGCTATCCTCAATGGTTAATCATATGTGTGATCGAATCTGCCCTCCCATTGGCCAGATACTGTCTCCCCTCGTGGGGCGATGGTGTTGGTAGTCCTTTCGGAGGTCCACAGGTACAAAGGTTAAACTTGAGGTTGATATATCCAAGGGAATGGAATTTGTTTGATTCAATGATTTGTTCTTCTTGCATTATAATCAACTTCATGACTTGAAGTGATAACGGTCTGAAGAAACTCAAGCTTCTACTCGCCAGAATGGGCTTTCCTCCTATAAACTGCCAGAAGAAATTATAGCACACGAGTATGAAAGTCAAGAGGAGGATGAAAATGAGACATGCGAGGAAGATTTGGAAGAATCTCCTATTAATGAAAGTGATAAAGAGGATCACTCAAATGAAGCTTTCGAACCTGTTGGTTCTTTTTGTTCATCATTAGAATTGCTAGTTTTGTATAGTTTTCAAAGATTTACATACAGAGAAAAAAGAGAGAAAAAAATAGCAAAAAAAAAAAAAAAGAGAAAGAAAATTTTTGCAAACTCCGAGAACTCGCTTTTGTCGTTAGTAGCGAACCGGAAAACCGCCTATGCACGCACTTTATTGCGCGTGGTGGGATGGGACCCCTGTGCGGTGCCTACGATGAGGTGGGTAATCACCAAAATCCCATCTTCGGCATTCGTGTCGAGCCGGCAAACCGCTTATGCACGCGCTATATTGTGCGTGGTGGGAAGGGAACCCGGTGCGACACCCACGGTGAGGCGGGTAAGCCCTATGCACGCTTTTCTTAGCGTGGTGGGGACAATTTTAAGTACCCGTATGCGGCTCTGTACCTGCGGGGAAAGCAAACTATCTTTTTAAACAGGTACCGTCAAAGACCCCATGCACACGCTTTATTGCGCGTGGTGGGAATGAAGACCACGGCCGAGGTGTCTAAGGACACCTACCATGCACACGCTTTATTACGCGTGGTGGGAAGGCCCAGACTTTTGTCATTTTTTTCCCTAAACAAGGGTGACACCGGGAGGCTGCCGAAATTTCGGGTGATCATTTGACTGTACTTGGACTTGTTTGAACTCAAAAGAAGAGGACATGGACTTTATTTGGACATTAAATGAACTGAAATGAAACTTGAACTCAAACTAAATTCAGAACTTGAACTTGATTTGAATATCAAGTGGACAGAACTTAAACTCACAAATTCGGATCGAACAAAGTGGACTCAAGTTTGAATAAAAAAAAAAGAGACTCATGCATAAATAGATTACAAGTTTTGACATAAGATGGTAATGAGCATTGTAATCATGCTTGAAAGCAAATGGATGTAGTCATAATGAATGGTGAGAATATTCAAAACGCTATGCGCAGAACTTGAGGATGATACCTATAAAAATCTTGCAAACACCACTCATTCGTGGATGATAATGAAAGCTTCAATAATTGATCTCTACTTGAGATAATTACAATGCACAAACATTGAAGATCTTCAAGAATACAAACATCCGCTTGCAAGCAGACAAAGACCCATGATATGAATGTAAGTGGACACCAACAGACATGGGTGAGAGAGTTGAGCATATCTCATCTAACAGAAAAGTACAACTTGGTTGTCAATGCTGATTCAAAGTCTCTTCAGTAAATATTGTTGTGATGTTGATTGCCAGTAATATTATAGGGCCTTTAAACCATCTATGAGCTAGATTCAAATTGTTCATGCTTGCGAGATGAATGGAGTTAATCAAAGTGGAAGATACCCTTATGGAAGACATGAAACAATGAAAGATACAGTTGTGAAGAACTTGACCATAATGATCTGGCGACAACCTAACCCCAATCTAATGTGTTGATTCCCCACAAAGCAGAAAAGGCAATTAATATTATCTGACTCCTGAGCATAAGAGGTGTATACGGAAGCCTTCTACGAATAAAAAGCTAACTTGTGATGAATGCCATAATACACTAGATTCGACATCAAGATACGAACACATGCATCTAAGCTTGCAAGCAGTATTACAGCTTCCTCATAGTCAACGTCAAAGCACAAGCATACAGAAATAGTGTAACAGTGACGAATGCAAATATCCATTGATAATAATGGTAGGTTTGTTATATGCACCTACAAGTGTTAATCAGCAGCAGGTCAGACATTACAAAACCCCTACAATCAACCATTGTTCAATGGTCAACAAATACATTGATATCTTGCAAACCAAGGGGCAGATGATATATAGCAAATGCAAATGTCCACATGCTCTTATAAGAAACCCGCTGGTTAACATGCACAGAGAGATTGTTGATGAGTATAACTCAATTGGCGGTCAACATCAACATATAAGTGAATGCACTAAGCTCTCTATGAATGATGACAGCAGACATGGAGCAACTACGATAAACATCCTGCAAACATTGGGGAGACAAAATGCTAGAAGGCAAAAGATAGAAGAGTATAGCAAGTGCAAATACTTGCGGGCCCTTGTGGAAGACTCGTCATATGCACCAGATGCCATTTACAAGCAAAATGTCTGTAACAGGTACAAGCTCCTACGAGCCGCTAAGGGAGGTCGTTATACATTCAACTTGTTACCTATGGGCAAATACGAAAGATCTGCAATATATACGGGTTCTCTACAAATATAGATGTACGCACTACATGCCACCTGTGGGTAGATGCAGAAAGACTTCAGTAAATGCAGTATCCTAAAGTCAATTCCAATCCATGAATGAAAATATCTACCTGCCTACCAGCAACAGTAGTGGAGATCGTATGACGCCACGCCACCAGATTTGTAACATCCGTGCAAGCAGACAGAAGGCGTGTACGAGCACCTAAATAGAACGTTGTATTCAAATAAGGGTCTTCCACACAGCTGAGCAATAAATATTTCCAAAGTGCCCCCGCACGTGCACCTTAATTTGTATACACATAGGGACACAAAATGGGTAAATACAATCGTAACCCGCATGAGCCCCGACGAGCATGTTATTGGTACACACGTGACGCCTAGGGATACTACGCGGGTCCATAAATTTGAACCCGATCCTCCTAAACAGATAAATAGGAGTCGACAAGGTTCAATAAATAATCATAAAATACCCCCAAACACCCGCATGGGCCCCGGCGAACGTGTTATTGGTACACACATGACGTCTAGGGATGCTGCGCGGGTCAATAAGTGAATTCAAGTTCGAGCCCGATCCTTCTATCCAGGTAGATAGGAGTCGACACGGCTCGAACTATTAAATGAATATACAGCCATGGGGTCGATTGAGATATTTGTTTTACACGTTTATATAAGGCCTTCAAGACCTATAATCAAGAGAATTCACTTACAAAGGCACAAAACCTACGAAACCCGATCCTCTGTTGACAACTCGGCAGAGTCGACAAGGTTCAATCCATAATTGGAAATGACACCTTTTCTACCCCGATGATGGCCGTGTTGAACGCAAAACTCAATCGGAGGGGTCCATTTACAAATATTTTCAAATACCTCCCAAAATCCGAAAATCCAAAACTCCACGAAAATTCCCAAGATCTCAAAAT
This sequence comes from Dendrobium chrysotoxum, assembly GCA_019925795.1. Lineage (NCBI taxonomy): Eukaryota > Viridiplantae > Streptophyta > Magnoliopsida > Asparagales > Orchidaceae > Dendrobium > Dendrobium chrysotoxum. Next base: position 27,694,593 of record CM034309.1, read on the forward strand.
TCCAAAAATATTTAAAAATGAAATCTAACTATCAAACGCTTAAAGAAAATTCATCCACCCTTCGCAACAGTTTATCGAGGTGGAAAAATCTGAAAATAACTGCAGCTCACAAAGAGCTAACGCTTGGTCGAAAATATCACTAGGATCCATTCTCAAACACTCTCCTGCCAGCAAGGACGTGGTACGAGTCCTCTAACCGGCATTTTCGCCGCCAAATGGCACTGCAGGATAAACGGTTATGACTCGGGGCCCTCTGAACCAGGTGGTTGCCGCCAAATGACACCATTATATTATGGTCATGGCTAGAGCCCGTATGCTCCCCAATGGCATCAAATCCTTGAGATATGAATCAATAGGATATGATCGATAGGGCACAAAGCCCTCTGTTAGCTAATGTGGATTCAAATTTGTCCCCTTAGACAAACACTCCCCCCAGGTCTACAAGGTACCCTTGGACGAAGCAACCCATGGCTGCCGACAAGGATCCTTCTATCAGGTTGGGTCGACTACCTCCTCTGACTAAGTAGACCAGGGACCACGATGGCCCGGGACGATGGAACAATGGGATCTTGATCGGGTCCATCATCCCTTCCCCCTCCATCCGCTTTAAGTGCAAGATGGTGAAATTTCAAATTTTAAAATATCCAACCTTTAAACACACCTATACCCATGCTGCTACTATATGCCAGATATGTATCTCTACGTATCTGATTGACGACTAGCCTTAATCAAAAGTTCTCTCTCGTGATCGGGAGGGATAATTAACTATAGGGGCTTGCGCCTATAGGAAACTAGAACTCAGATCATAAAGTCCTCACAAAATGAGGGCGAAATCTCTGGGTAGTGTCTTATCTACAAATCCATCTGCCTTCCAAAATTTACCCTGAAACTTAATCCGTTAAAACTCCCCCCGAAAAGAAAGCAAACAGCGGGCGGAGGCCGGGGCCGAATTTTCGTTTTCATGGGCTGGCAAACTTCTATCGATGTTTCATAAAAGGTTTCAGCATATTGGCTGCACCTTTAACCAAATGTTTGAAGTCTAAGCAGTTCTCATGGGCGGAGGATGAACAACTCAGTTTCGAAGCAGTCAAGGATGCACTTTCATCGGCCCCAGTACTTGCACTTCCGGACTTGAAAAGTCATTCACTGTCAAAACAGATGCGTCCGCAACTGGAATTGGTGCTGTCTTGATGCAGCAAAATAGACCTATAGAGTATTTTAGTGAAAAGCTCCGCCCCGCTCGCTAGAAATGGAGTATTTATGAACAAGAGCTATATGCCATTGTGTGTGCCCTCAAGCAATGGGAGCACTACATCTTGCATCAAGATTTTATTTTACACAGTGATCATAAGGCGTTGGTTGCAGTATATCAATAATAAAAAAACACTCAATAGAATGCACGCACGAGATGGATCTTATTCTTACAAAGGTTCACTTTTGTTCTCAAACACAAGTCCGGATCGAAAAATAGAGTCGCCGATGCACTGAGCCGGAAATCTATTCTCCAGACTCAACTTAATACAGAAATTATCAGCCTCCAATGTCTTCAGGATCTCTATGAGTCCGACAAAGACTTCAAAAAAATCTAGGTTGAATGCTTGGGAAAAAATTCTGTGGGGCAATACTCCATTCGGCATGGATATTTATTTAAACAAAATGCTCTTTGTATTCCTGAGTTGTTGTGGCGTCAGCAGATTATTCAAGAAATCCATTGCGGTGGCCTTGCCGCTCATGTGGGCCGAGAGAGGACACTCGAACAGCTACAATTACGTTTGTTCTGGCCGCACTTGCGTAGAGATGTTGCTCGCTTTATCAAGCGGTGCCAGGTGTACCAATCTTATAAAGGTGTTAAGCAAAATGCAGGTTTATACTGCCATTACCAGTTTCAGACACGATATGGGAGGATCTTAGTCTTGATTTTATCCTTGGGCTACCTAGAACAAAGCGAGGTAATGATTCTATCATGGTGGTACTAGACAAATTTTCTAAAATGGCACATTTTATTGCTTGCAAAAAAATATTCGATGCCCTTAACATTGCCCGCTTGTTTTTCAATGAGATTGCCCGTTTACATGGCATTCCACATAGTTTGACCTCTAACAGGGATGTTAAATTTATTAGCCATTTTTGGTGTGAATTATGGAAAAGGCTCAAAACTGATGTTAATTTAAGCTCCGCTTATCACCCACAAATGGATGGGCAGACTGAAGTAGTGAACTGCACTTTGGGGAACATGTTAAGGTGTTTAGTGCAAGAACACCCCAAACTTTGGGATGAGCTTTTAAGTCAAGCGGAGTTCGCCTACAACAGCATGTCAAACCGATCAACATGTACTTCTCCTTTTCATATTGTTTACACTAAGGTACCAAATCAGACGGTTGATGTTGCTATTCTGCCCAAATGTCACAACCGGCAAGCAGCTCAATTGGTTGATCAGTTCTCCCAAATGCTACACAACATAAGGCTCAAACTGCTTTCTTCTAACGAAAATTATAAGCTTTGCCGCTGATTCACATCGACGGGAGAGACTCTTTAAACTGGGTGAACTAGTTATGGTTCGCCTTCACCGTGAACGATTACCCACGGGCACCTATTCCAAGTTGGGTCGTCGCAAAGTTGGCCCATTCCCCATCTTGCAAAAGGTTAATGATAACGCATACATCATAGATTTACCTCCCGACTTTGGTACAGCTTCTACCTTTAATGTGGCCGACATTCACCCTTACTACCCCTCAGACGAAGCACAAACGTCCATTTCTACTGAGACAACAGACTCCTCACCGGCGGGGAAGTCCTGATGCTGAACATCATAAGCCGCAGGGAGTACTATACCATTCAGTTATGTTTTAGTCTTATTATTGCTTTATTATTGATTTATCTTTCTGTTATGCTTTGCTATTACTAGTCTTTAGCCATATACAAATAGTTGTACTATTTTGGGGCTTTCTCAGAGAAGAAGAAATATACTACTCCGTTTGCTACAAGCATTCCTTACCCTGTTTTTGTTACTGTTCTATTCGTTACTTACTGGAAGCTTCCTCTCCCGATTACCTACATCATAAGTTTTCATCTTTAAAATATTAGGAGCTTGTAAATGGTCAAAACAACATAAATATGTCACTCCCTAGCATGAATGAGCACATAACTTATCTAATCCACTAACCAAACTATCAGATCTTCACACTGAAAAGCTACATCACATTTAATGCATGATTGAAAAAAAAAAGAAAAAATACAAAAAGAATGATGTTCAGTTATGTTTCGTCCGATTATTATGAAATTCAAGCATGCTGAAACTAGAGCCCTTGTGAAAATGGGAAATATTCATGTCGATTGACTTATTGGATTCCCATGTACAAAAATACAACCATTCACTCCTAATCATTTCTCCAAAGCTCCCAACAAAAATCAAACATTTATATTACACCAAAATGCATAAATAACAACACATAACAACTAATGCAAAAGGTTATAAATTGAGTCATGAAAGCAATTAAGATATCCATTTTATGTGATTTGAACAAGTAGAAAAAGGAAGCTATATTAACAGAAAAGACCTGCTGAAATAAATACCTACTAATCCTACAGATTACAAATATTAAAAATAAAACTCATAAGAAAATAAATTCAGAAAGGAAATAATAGAAGAATCATGCAGAAGAACGTCATATTTCAGAACCCTAACTTTGACCCCAAGCTTAGATTTTGATTATCATTATTACAAAAGCGAATTTACAACCTCATACTCATCACATACATAGGGACAAAGTCCTAATTAAAATTAAAAGTTCTTAAAACGAAAAAAAAGTACTTCGTACCTCTGCTCAGTTCCCTTCTGGTCACTTTTCCCTTATGGAAGTAGAAGCTTCAAATATGACTAAAATCTAAAATGGCATCATAAAGCAGGTAGATTGAATTCAAACTATGCTGATTTTACTTCAGACAAACTTCAGTCTTTGGTCTATCGGCTTCTAACAATTTTTTAAAATATTTAAATAAGATTTGTAGAATCATAGGGAAATTTACAGCTGCAGAAGTCTACTTCACTTTAGACAAATGATCTCCAATGTGCTTCACCATCTCCTCTGTAATGAAGATCGATTGTGAAACTGAGAAGCCGATAGAGGTTTAGGGTATGCGAAAGGTACCGAACTTCAGAATCGAGATTTGTTCTTCTCCATCTCCTCCGGAATGCAAATCGATTGAAAATCGGAGACGCCGGTAGAGTTTAGGTATGCGAACGGTACCAAATGCCAGAACCAAGATTAGCTACTTAGAGAAGACGGCTGTGAGTAGTGTGACCGGCTCGAGTTCGACTCGTTTATAGGCTCACGAGCCGAGCTTATCGAGCTCACGAGTCGAGCTTGTGCTCGAGTTTGAGCTCGTTTAGTAAATGAGCTCGAGTTCGAGCTTGAGCCGGCTCGGCTCGTGAGCTCGCAAGCCTGCTCGAAAGTATTAAATTTAAATATTTTTAAAAGATTAATAATAATTTCAGGCTTTTATTTTAAATTCCTACCTATTTTAAACTCCCGCCCAATCAAATCAGGCTCAAATGCCAATTGCATGCCCTCTCTCTCTCTCTCTCTCTCACTCTCTCTCCGGCAGCGAAATAATAAATGCAAATCCAAAAAATATACTCTCTCTCTCTCTCTTCCTCCCGTTACATTTGTAAAAGACAGCTAATCAAATCAGTTGGCAAACTCAAAAAAACCTACTCTCTCTCTCTCTCTTCCTCACGCTGCTATCGTTGTAAAAGAGCCAATCAAATCAGTTGGCAAACCCAAAAAATCTGCTATTTCTCTCTTCCTCCCATCGGTGAACCGAACCCCACTTGAGGCTCGACGAGCAGCTCGAACTCGTTTATGGTGGACCGAGTCGAGCTCGAGCTTGGTATTTGATAGCTGGGCTCGGCTCGAAAACCCTCTGACTCGAGCTCGACTTGACTCATTTGCACCCCTAGCTGTGAGGAGTAAGCTAGGGCAAGCCGAAGAAAATGGAGAAAATCACGAGATATAGGAAAAGGCAAAATAATAGGTAACGCATGTTAACCGGGTATTAAATTAACTAATTTAATAGCTATTAAATTTTTTTGGTGAGAAATTTACATAATTTAATAGGCGAAGAATTAAGAATGGCGAATCGTGAGAATCGGAGGAGCGAGTAAATTGGAGTATTTATTATATAGATTGTATAAATATATATCTTTAATCGTTAAATAGAATGAAGGGTTAGAATAATTTTTCAAGAAATAAAATGAAAGGTCAAGATTTGAGGTGGAAGAAAATTCAAACAGCTTTTATAATAGTAGTATAGATATATCATCGACCCATCTTCCAAAGTTTATAAGCAATTTATAATCTTATGAAATCACATATGAATGTTATGAAGGCCAATTAATTGTAATGCCTATTCAATAAAATTTTTATGAACTATGATCCAACCAAAGCCCGTTATCAAAACACCACTCATATGTTTATTTGTTGACAGTGTGCGACCTCAGCAGTAGATCACCATGCTCTTATGTTCAATAATATTTGTACCAACGTGTTATCTCAATGGCTCAATTATTTAGATATTGGGCTAATTTTGGTAAGGTACAAAAAAATAATGAAAATTTTTAGATTCCTTCACTTATATATCTTTGTATTGATGTTTTCATTCTATGTTATCTATCCATCATCCACTCTTTTATATAAAATTTCAAAAATTTCACTGCAACCTCGATGCTATCAACCTTGTGTTCCTCATCTTTTATTAAATACATCAATTTGTGCTGGTCTTTTATAAGCATCGACCTTTTTGGAGGAAAAAAATTTAAGGCTTACCATTATCACCATGGCAAACCACACCTTGGAATTTTATCACCAAAAAGGATGTTGGAAGCTCATTTTCCAAAAATACAAACTTTTTATGGCCTTGCATGATCCTTCCCCTCCTTTTACTTTGTGAACACACAAGAAATCTATAAGAAGCAAGAAAAATAGCAACAACAAAAACATCAAGTTTTTATTCCATTACGTGGGATCAACTACATGAATCCTTTTTTCTCCATTGTTATGTTAAGAGTCAAATTCTAATTTAAATTTAATAAAAAAAAAAGTTATTTTCAATATTTTCTTACAAAATCTTTTTAGGTCTACCTCTCTCTTAATCTCAAAATATAGGTCAAATCGAACACATGTACTCTCTTAATCGGGTCATGATAAGGCCGACGTTTTACGTAACCAAATCATCTAAGACAACTCTCTCTAATATTATCTGCCATTGCAGCTGTAATAGCTCATATTTTAAGCCATTCAAATAAATTTTTAGGAGATATTATAAGTCGAAATTATAAACCGTCTTCGTCATAATATAGATATTGTAGTGATTTAAATATTAATTTTTACATAATTTGGACTTATTTTGAGATTAAATTAGCCGTACACAAATAGCTTGAGTATTTTGAATTTATTTTGATAATTTACCTATTCCATATATTTGTCATATATTAGAATAATTTTAACAATTTAAGAAAAAATGTTCTTTAAAAAAAAACATTTGTTGTCCTCATCAAAACAGGAGAAGGAAAAAAAAAATAGAATCTCCAACAACAAGAAGCGATAATTGAGGAACGATCATCTGTCATCTAATTATTTTCTTCCCCACACAGTATTCACATCTCTGCATTCCAATCAACATAAAACTTACTCATACAACGCTCAAATTCAAACCCTCATGAATCGCGCATCGAAAAGTCCAATCATCACTTGGAAGTAGCAGCATGAGCAATTTTCCTGAACTCCACCAGTTTTTCAGCTTCCGGAAGCACCTCCTTGGCGGCCTCGGCGGAGCAGAAGCGCTCCGCCCACTCCACCAACCGAGGAGTCTTCGTCTCATCCAGCAAGTTTATGCCCGCGATAATCTTGCTAGCCTTGAGCCAACCAAGTAAGGAGCCGAGGGCGATGTCAATGAAGCCGATGCTGTCGCCGCCGAAGAAGCTCTTCCCTTTGCTGCAATCCACAAAAGCCTTTTCAAGCTGCTGCAGCGCCGAGAACACTTTCTCTTTCGCTTTTGCCTTTCTATCCTCATTCGCGCTGTCGAGCAAAGCCGGACCCTCAGTCGGCAACTGCGATAATATATATAGCTAAGCTAATAATCAACAACGGTAAACAATTCGTATACAAATTTTCAATGCAAGATAATAAATTATAATCACATTGGTATATCATAAAAAAATTATCTTGATCGGGGACGAATCTCGGGATAAAATCAAGTTAAAAATTTCAAAAATTAAAATTGGGATCATCCGAACTCTGATTTTAGCAAACTTATAGTCGAACTGAACATCTCAAAAATACAAACCCAACGACACCAAATTCGACTCAATCCGAGCCCAAATGGGTCCAAATCAAGGACCCGAAGCGCTATTAGAAGGTTCAAACCGCAATTTGGATCACCAAACGGTTTTCAAACATAACATGCTTATAGTCATATTGAGCGGCTCGACAAGACGAATCCAACGAGCCCAAGATCACTGAATTATGATATCATTTAGACATTCAAATGCCCAATAAACGGTCCACGATCAAGAGATTTAATATCGGACGTCCATCCAAACCACGCACAAAATACCATTGATCTTCCTCATATTTACAGGTCATGCCACGCTAGAAAATTTATAAATAGAGCCCACTTTTCTTATGAAAAAGGACTCCCAAGCCAAATGAAGAAGAGAAATAAGAGAGAAATCGGATATCGCTCTTGCCTCCTCGCTCCTCCTCGACCACTGCCCGGAGTTCCATCGGACCACCGCCTGACACCGGACTTCTACCAGACCACCGCCTGAAGCCAGACTTCTACCAGACCACTGCGCCGACGCCGGACTTCTGTCGGATCACCAACTAATGCCGGACTTCTACCAGACAACCAACTGACGCCCAAACTTCCGCCGGACCACCGCTGGACGCCGGACTTCTTCCAGACCACTGCCAGACCACCGCCAGACGCTGGAGTTCTGCTGGACCATTGCTTGACGCCGGACTTCTACCGGACCACCGCCTCATGTCGGACTTCTGTCAGACCACCAAGCCGATGTCGGACTTCTGCCGGACCACCAACTGATGCCCAGACTTCCGCTGAACCACCGCTTGATGCCGGACTTCTGTTAGACCATCGTCTGATGCCAGATTTCTACCCAGCGACCAACTGATGCCCGAACTTTTGTCAGGCCACCGATTGATGCTGGATTTATGCTGGACCATCGACTACGATCCTTCTGACCTCTGTCGCCAAACAACGGTCTTTATGACCTATATTGCCCTCCGACTATGGTCTCTCCAACCTCTGTCGCCCGCCGACTACGGTCCTTCCGACCTCCGTCGTTAGACTGTGATCTTTCTGACCTCTGTCGCCCGTCGACTACGGTTTTTTCGATATCCGTCGTTAGATAATGATTCTTCCGACCTTCGTCGCTCGTCGACTACGGTCCTTTTGACATCTATCTCAAGAATACGGCCTTTCCAACCTTCATTTCCTGTCGACTACGGTTCTTCCGACCTCCGTCATTAGATAATGATCTTTCTGACCACCGTCGTTAGATAACAGCCCTTCCGACTCCGTCACCCGCCGACTACGATCCTTCTGACCTCTATCGCCATACTACAGTCTTTCTAACCTCCGTCGCCTGTCAACTACGATCCTTTCGACCTATATCACCAGACAACGGTCCTCCCGACCTTTGTCACCATACTACAGTCTTTCCGACCTCCAACACCCCATCGACTACGGTCCTTCTGACCTTCGTCGCCAGATAATTGTCCTTCTGACCTCTATCACATGCGGACTACAGTCCCATCGACCACCGTCACCCGACTACGGTCCTCCCGATCTACGTCGCCCGCCGACTATGGTCCTTCCGACCACCGTCACTCGAATATGGTATTTTCGACCTCCGTCGCCAGTCGACTATGGTTTTACTGACCAAACGAACATATCAATTTTGTTTCTTCCAATTTCGACCATGTATATTCACTACATTAAACCAAGTCCTCCTCCCCCCTAGAAGGGCCTCATTTGTAATCAACTGCAAACAATAATGGATTCTTTTAAACTGGGCGAGCCCCGTGGTTTTTCCTCCATTTCTTAGAGGTTTCCACGTAAAAATTCTGGTATCTCTTCTGAATGCAACACTATCTCTTTCATCTGATTATATACTGGATCTTCATACTACGCTAAGACGTTAAACTTTATACTTCTCTATCGCCACGAATATTCCATGACACAACACATATATTATCGAAGTAATAATTTTAGCGCTACTTTTAGCTTTATAGATTTAAATTTATAAAATTTTAAATGGAAAAAAATATTGTGTGAGAATTTTCAGATCAAAAATACTTATGACTTGGTTCAAAATGTAATAGGCATATAATTTATATTATATTAATTTTGAAATAATTTTAAGAGCTTTAAAATATATTATAATTAAAAACTTATTCAGAATATTCTATATAATTTTTTTATCCATTTCTTTTAAAAGCATAATTAATAATATGACTTTTGATCACATTATTTATAAAAAAATATAAATACAACACAAACGTTTTATAATGAATAAATATATTATAAATTCAAGGATTTATATGTATATTATATAATTTTTATATAATTAACTATTTAATATTAAAATTTTAATGTTTTTATATAATATTTTAGTACTCAATCACATTGAAATATATAATAAAAACATAAAATTATTGTAAACAATTGAATAATAATAATATTTTTAATATAATTTATAAATTTAAATGTTATATAAATAAATATTAGATATATAGATAAATAAAATTTTGTGATATATATACGTATATCTCTCTATAAATTTTTGAAAAAAATATTAAGCTAAAATATCTTGATTAAAAAAACAATCAAACTATTCTTTAATATTTTTAAATTATATTTTAAGAGAAGTGTAACATAAAAAAACTCATCACAAAATAAATCCAATCAAATTTTTCCAGAATTTTTGCTCGTGGCATACCGTGTCGTCGATGTAGGCGGCCCAGAAGCGAGCGATGGCGCGGTCGTAGGCGTCGGCAGGAAGGATGGGAAAGCCTGAAGAGGGCCAGACTTCATCGATGTATTGGATAATGAGAAGGGACTCGCAGATGGGCTTGCCGCCATGGATGAGTACAGGGAACTTCTTATAGACAGGGTTAGATTTGAGAAGAAGCTCGCTCTTCTTGCCGGGCTCTTCTTCGAGAAACTCGTATTCGATCCCCTTCAGATTCAGAGCAATTCTTGCTCTCACGACGAAGGGGCTGGCCCACAACCCGATGAGCTTTACATCTTCTGCTGCCATTAGTTATTCCCTTGAAATTTCAGATCTGAAACTTGATAAATGAAGAGTGAGAGCCGAGTGAGCAATTAGGAATGTTGCTAACTGCTATTTAAAGCTCGAAAACAGGAGAATTCTGAATTTATTCGCTGCAAGTGGACGACGAAGCGTAGATGTAAGAAAATTGTCAGGCTTATGTATATTTATATTTTTTTTAATAGGACGAAGGACGCAATTTCTACCTAATAATTTCTTAGAAAACAGATCTTCGTTCAGCTATGCGTGAGCGATGACGTTTTCACAGGGTCAAAGCACGTCTGCTGACAGTGTTCGCTTGCTTCCTGTAAAATTTTTAAGTGGAAGGCCTTAGGCGGATATGGATATATTACAGAAATATGTTTCAAATTTTCTTCGATTAAAATATTTTAATTTTGAACCGCATATTATTTTTAAAAGATCATCGCGATTAAAATTAATTCGAATGGGCTTTGATCTAGGTTGAGATGGGGGAAGAAAATTTAAAAACTATTCAAATATTGTATTAAAATACAATTAAGTGTGGTATAAGGTTTGAATAAGATTCATACATAAATCGAATAAGTTTCACACTGTTTGAATATGAATCGACCTTCTTAAACAACGTGTCCTTAAAAAAAATGCAATCACAATAAATGTAACATAACGTATTATAAAGGCTGATAAAATAGATGATAAAATCACAATGAAAATCATTATATTGAATAAAACTAATTATCATATTCTTGCAGTAACAAGTCGATTATAATCATAGTAGCTATTAGGGTGTCGATATTTGACACGACCTGAGAATTCGAATCGAATCTGATTCGAAATTTTCGGGTTCGGGTTAGGAATTTTGACCCGTTTGTAAAACCGAGTCGGGTTCGGGTTTACCTAGAAATTCGAAATCAACCAGTTTGACTCGGACCAACCATTTCCCGCCCTGTCTGCTGTCGCGCCAGTCTCTACGTCGCGTACACGGTCCATCACTCTATCTATCGCGTCCGTCTGTCGCAATGTCGCATCTTCGAACCATCTCGATTCGAGCTTGTCGGCGTCACTGCCCTCGCACGCCCGCTGCGTCCGGTCGTTCCAGCGCTGCCCTCGCACGCTCGCTACAGCCGGTCATCCTGTGACTGTTCGGAGTTCCAGGTTTGTCGTGAGTCATGACCGTCCGCCGGCCTGTCGTGCTCGTCCACCGACATGCCATTCGCGTGCTTCTTCGGCCTGCCATTAGCGCACTTCTTCTTTCAGTTCCTCCTTTTTGTGTCGGGTCGGGTAGACCCGAACCCGAAGCGGGGTGGGTTCGGGTCCAAAAAACTGACCTGTTTTCAAAAATGGGTCGGATTTGTGTTGGGTCAAATAGTGCCGGGTCAATTCCGAATTGGAACCGAACTCAACCCGTGACCTGATTTTAATAGCCCTTATTAGCTATAACATAACATATAAAATTTTGATACAACTGATTACAATCATGATATCTGAAACATAACACAGTTGAATTGTCCCTTCTATGTCTCGCGTGAGTGATTCAATGTAGAAGTTCTCAAATCTGACTACATCTATATCAATACAAAATGCCCTAATATATGATAAATAGGTTTGGACTCTAAAAATATATATTATTGGATATAATTTATATTTAAATTATTCTGATGAAGCAATAACGTGTTTTCAAATTTTAATTGTGAGATCAGACCGTCAAATTATTAAAAAAATATTTAAAAATAACCTAATCAAAAGGCTCAACTTTTCATTGATCTTCACCAACACATTAAATGTGAAGATAGATTTTGTGCCTTTTCCTTTCATGTTCAACACATTAAAATCATTTGCCTCAAATTGCTCGGTAAATTTCTCCATCACTCTCTCAGCTCTACATATGACATGTATGAACAGTATAATGCCATCGTAAAAGTATGATTAGAGCAAATATTTGCATACTAATTTGCAATACAACTTAAATGATTCAATTCCCAAAGAGACGAGTGACAAATAATTAATTTGAATTTTATTGATGCTTTGATTGAATATTGATTGAATCTTGTGTTGGGAACTAGTATATCATCAAAAAAATTATCTTGATCGGGCACAAATCTCAAAGCAAAATTGAGTTGGAAGCTTCAAAAATTAAATCCGGGACCATCTAAACTCCAATTTCAGCAAACTTACAGTCGAACTTAACGTCTCGGAAATACAAACCCAACAACATCAAATTCGACTCAATCCGAGCCCAAATAAGTCCAAATCAAAGATCTGAAGCACATTTGGAAGGTTCAAACCATAATTTGGATTACCAAACGTGACATGCTTATATTCGAATCGAGCGGCTTGACGAGGCCAAGATCGCTAAATTCTGATATCATTAATACATTTAAATGCCCAGTAAAAAGTTCACGATCAAGGGAATCAACATCGGCCCGTCCATTTAAACCACTCCCAATTTACTCTTGATATTCCTTCTATTTATTGGCCATGCCACTCTTAGAAAACTATAAATAGACCTCTCATTTCTCATGGAAGGGGATGAAAGCAAGAAAGAGAAGGAAGAGAGCACTCTTTCCCCCAGACTCCTCCTCGACCACCGCCGGACTTCCACCCGGCCACTGACTGTCATTGGACTTCCGCCCGGCTGCTGATTGACGTCGGATTTCTGCCCGACCACCAAACATCACCAGGTTTTTCGTTCTCCATTCATAACTAGATTTCAACCCGATGGTTGACTATTGTAATCTGATTGTCCTCAATTTTAGGGATGAGTTAGACACTTGTAATCTAATCAAACACTAGTTGAATCATTTCAACTGGGCGTGGCTGAATATCCGTACAAAGCTGAGACAAAAATTTCTAACTCTATTGCCGTGCATATTCTAGCCTACAACAGGAATTAAACTATGCAACAAAACAAACAAGAAAACAAAACATCATAAATGAACACCAGGATTTAACATGAAAATTTCTAAATTTGAAAAAAAATCACGGAGCCACACCACACCTAGATATTCACTATGTAAATTAGGAGAAATTATACATATATCTTCTTTCTTATCCTCTCCTTATCTCACTTAACTTCTTTTTTAGTTCTCTCAATAGATTAGACAAAGTGACACTTAATTTACACTAAAGGATGCAACCCTTCAAGTTAAGCATGAAAAATGAGAAAGAAATTTGTCCAGCCCGACTTATAGCATCATGATTTAGAGCGCCACGGTGCTCTACTCGCCGTCTCTAGCCTAATTTGTAGTGCAGCAGCGCTATGATCTCTTTTTCTAATTTAAGACTACATCGCTGTTGTGCTGCATCCTACGATGCTACATTGCATAAGTGTATAGGACTGCAACGCTCTAATGTACAGTGACATGACACTAAATATTTGCACGTAAATTTTTTTTTCCAGAATTGAAATCTGAGTCAATAATACAATCCGATTAATCAACACAATCTAATTCCATACAGAAATATTATCTTGCTTAATATTACTAAAAATGATTTGAATAATATTCTTGCATCATTAAAATTTGATGTGTATATAAATCCCTTAAAAAAATTTATTCGGGCAATCTAGGCCACATATCACTTTTTCCTCACTGAAATTTCTACATTAAAAAAAAAATCTTATCCACTTCTTTAACTTTGCTTGCTGCTTGCAGCGTATGTAATGAACCCCGCTTTTCTTACTCTTTTTTTTTTTCCAAAAAGTGATCTACAATTTATTTGGAAATATAGGCAATTTCTTGTGCTACACCCAAAATTTGTCATTTGTAAATCAAAGCATTCTAACTTTCTATTCATTAAATTTATTCTCAAATATTGAAGTTTACAACCAAATCCTACATCATATTTTTTGCCATCATCAAATTTTCAATATTTAAATCATGAACGGTATGCATCAACTTTATTTATAAAGATATGTATTAACCTTATTAGCAATAATACACATCAATATTATCGATAATGAAAATCATGATGAAATTGACATGCATTGCCGGTGGTGACAATCACATGCACCAATCAAATAGGTGATGTAGTGCATCAACTTGTTGGTTATGGTGGGCGACCAAGTTGGCATGCATGCCCGAGTGCTTGAGTCAACAGTGTGCATTGGCCATACAATGGCATACGTTGATATAAGTTGTAATGATGACTAATAGTGTTGATGTCGAAGTTCATGACAAAGTTTATCAATGGCAACATTTGCATCAATGACATGTATAGACTTTAAAGGCAATGACGTACGTCAACTTTGTTACAGACAAAGCAAACCGGAGATGATAGTTAAATAATGGTAGTTGGGCAACAGTGGTTGGGAGGTCAATAGTGGCAGAGCCAGAAATTAGTACTAGTGGGCACACAAACTAAAATGTTCAAATATGCCAAAAAAAATATTTGCTATAAAAGTAGAATTTTTTAAGTTTTTAGATCATTACATTATTTTTTGGAATAATAGAAGTTTTTGTTACTTTTGCATTAAAGTTTGTTTGTATTTTTTTGGCATTTAAAATTTGCTCAACTTAGCTTAATTTAGTTGAGCAAGAAAATTATTAAATTTATTTTGATGTTAGTTCAAAATAAACTATGCATATATGACATTCATATCAAAATAAATTTAATAATCGAAGGCTCATAATGATCTAACTTATCTTAATTCAGATATAATTTTTATTTATAATATATCTTAATTATAAACATTGTAATCAAACACCACTTAAATTTCTTTACTATAAAAACAACAATCAATGCCCCTTCCAATTTTCTCTGCAAAAAAGAAAAAAAAAAAATCCATCAATGGAACTCCAAGCCAGCAACCCAACACCTCTTGCTCCTCTGCAATCCCCTTTTCGTCAAAATACTCATCACCTGTCCTCCTTCTTCATCTGCTTCCAACTTGCTGCCTTCTTCTCCCAATCCGTCACCATCCAACTCTTCTTACACTGGCAAGCCGGTCTCGATGCCGACCTCCATCATGCTTCGTTATTTCTGCATGCTCTTCTTTAATTTCTAGAGGATCAGTGGGGGCACATGTGTCCCTTGTGCCTCCAACGTGGCTCCGCCGGTCAAGGCCAATGACAAGTGAGAATAGTTGAGAGAAAATAGCCCGACGACAATTATGAGGAGACTCTACTTGGGTAATGGTGGTTTGATAACATTGATTGAGCGCCTATAGTTGTTAGCGGCCACTAGTGAAGTTTGATTGTCAGGTAGAGCTCTCCCTATGCTAGTCCAAGTTCAAGTGCCTTCGCCCTCTTTTATGAGAGAATGAGGATTTGCTTATAATTTTGTTAAGTGACATTATGATAATTTTAATCAAAATGATCAAAACATTCCGTTGAATGGTCTTTGTTAGTTATATTTCTCAGTTTTAGTCTTATAGATTATTCTTTTTGCTTTTAAATGTCTAAAAAATCTCATAAGTGATATATGTTCGTTGGATTCCTCTTCTCCAGATGCTCCTATTGACTACAAATAAGCGTGTGAGATTTAAAAATTATTTGGCCTTTCAATTAATGTAATGAAAATTTCAAATGCTTAAAATTTCAAATAATATTTAGGTGTGATATTTTTAAATGCTTAGAATTTCACATATAAAATAATGTGAATCTCTCTCTCTCTCTCTCTCTCTCTCTCTCTCTCTCTCTCTCTCTCTCTCTCTCTCCCCAAGAACAATGGTTGATCCTCTACTCTTTGGATCTTAATTTACATCCGCACTCAAATTCCAAAATGCGACCATTAAGAGAAAAAAATCATTTTGATGGAGGAGCTGAAGCAGCACGACGAAGGGCAAAAAGAACTTTGCTGTACTCCACCGGGTTTTTAGCATTTAATAGCACCTCCTTGACCACTTCGGCGGAACAGAAGCATTGCGTCCATTTAACCAACCGAGGGGTCTTCTTCTTTTCCAGAAAGTTTATTCCCGTTATGATTTCAATAGCTTTAATTTCAGCAAACTAAGACAAGAACCGAGGGTGATGTCGACCAAGTTAATGGTGTCGCCGCCGAAGAAGCTCTTCCCCTTAATGCTCTTAAAGAAAGTCTCTTCTAATTGCAACAGTGCGGCGAACAGTAGCTCCGTCGCTACCGCCTTCTTCTCATCCACACCAAAGATCAACGCTCGAATCTGAGGGATCACCTGCCAAGAAGGCAAAATATACCGAGCAATCATAATTATTAAGAAAAGTAATGACGAGAAGGGGAATTATATACAAAAACAACAAAAACATCAAGGCTTTATCTCATTGTGTGGGGTTGGTTATATAAATCTTTTTTCTCCATTGTGTCGTGTTAAGAGGTAAATTCTTATTTAAAT
This sequence comes from Dendrobium chrysotoxum, assembly GCA_019925795.1. Lineage (NCBI taxonomy): Eukaryota > Viridiplantae > Streptophyta > Magnoliopsida > Asparagales > Orchidaceae > Dendrobium > Dendrobium chrysotoxum. The sequence goes on from CM034309.1 coordinate 27,711,233, forward strand.
CTAAAAAAATATTATTTCTAATATTTTCTAACCAAGTCTTTTTAGGTCCACCCCTATCTTTCTTAACATAAGCCAAATCTAATACATCCACTTTCCTAGTTGGGTCATTGAAAGTGAAAATAGTGTTAGCTAAGCACTGTACAAGCAAACATGTGAAGCTATGCAGAAAAGATACATTAGCAAAAGTATTTCATATTAATGTAAGAGCCTTGAATACTGTTCATTAAAGTTCATTGTTTATATAGAGTCTGGCTATACACGTGTATGGCTAGGATATCAAATGTTTATTAAGCATGAACGGTGGATGTTTTGCTTGCTTTGTCACTGACAGAGTATTGGTCCGTGGTAGTTGAAGCTTGCTCTTTTACTCCCCCGCAAAGTGACGGATCTGGCTAAAGAGTTAGTTTGGATCTGAGCATGTAAAATTTGTTGGTAGGGAGTGGTATTGTGAAAATGTCGACTATTTGATCCACTGTGTTGATTGGAGTGATGGTAATATGCTTGGCCTGTATGCGATTTCTAATGAAGTGGTGATCTATTTCAATTTGTTTTGTCCTTGCATGAAATAGAGGATTGTTAGCGAGAGCTATAGCTAACATGTTCTCATAGTAGAGTGTTGTTGGATGAGGTATGGAATATGGAAATGAATTCTCATCGAATACTACATGACATGAGATAATTATCTTATTTGTGGATAAAACAAGGCATTTGTAGCCTTTATACGAATCAGAGTATCTGAGGAAGATACATGTTAGAGCTCGAGGTGCCAATTTGTGACTTTGAGCTGGCGGCAACCATGGGTAGCACGCACACCCGAATGTTTTGAGATGTGAGTAGTCTGGTTTTTCGTTGTATAGCAATTGCAAAGGAGATTTGTTGTGTGTGGTGAGAGAGGGCATAAGGTTGATGAGGTGAATGACGGTGAGAGCAGCGTTGGGATATAATTTATACTAGACGTGAGTTGTGTGGAGCAAGGTTTGTGTAGTTTCTATAATATGTCTGTTTTTGCATTCAATAATATCGTTTTGCTCTGAGGTGTAGGGACAGGAGATTTGGTGGTGAATGCCATTTTGTTGTAGAAAGAACTTGAGCTCAGAGTTTAAAAATTATTTGACGCCATAGGTTCGTAAGCATTTAATATTATAAGAGAGTTGTTATTCAATGAAAGTTTTTAAATTGATAAAGATTTGAGAAACTTCTGTTTTATGAAATATTGGGAATATCCATGTAAAGCGGGAAAATTCATCTATAATTAGTAGATAATATTTGTATCCTTAATGAGAAAGAATAGGGGATGGTCCCTATACATCAAAGTGAAGTAAAGCTAGAGGAGAAGATACATAATGTTTGACTATGGGAAAAACTAATTTATGGCTTTTGGAAGCCTTACAATTAGAGCAGAAACTAACATAGGTGGGAATGGCTAGACCCCAATTTTGACGTAAGATAACTGTGGTGACTTGTTGATGTGAGTGACCAAATCTGTTGTGCCAATGGAATGATGAGGAGGATGTGGCCGATAATTCAGAGGCAAAAGTTGTCGAAATGGGAATTTTAATGGTGTAGAGAGACATAGACCTTGTAGGAGAGTTTGTTATGTCTTCAGGTCCTTGATGGAGAAGCCGGAGGGAGAAAAGGAAATATAGACGTTATTGTCATGAGTAAGATTAGAAATATATAGGATATTATTAGATAGGTTGGGAACATAGTAGATTTGAGAAAGAGAGAGCTTACGAGCTAGTGTGGGAAGTATGCCTGCTCTAGAGTGAGCAATGGGATGGTTTCCTCCATTGCCAACAGTAATGTTATCCACGCCTTGGTACTAGGCCGGTTGGGCTATGTTGTCCAGTGAGTGAGCAAGATGCGATGATGTGCTGGAGTCAATGTATAATTCAAGCGCGGGGGATGAAGCATCTGCAACCAGGGCCTTAGAGATGATGCCTGCGAGGAGGTGGGAGTGTAGTTAACATTGAGATGGTGCCAGCATTGTGGTGCTGAGTGACCACACTTGTTACAGATTTGGTAGATGGACCGGGAAGAGAGATTGAGGAGAATTATAGTGGATGAACTTGGAGAAAATTGGCTTATGCCTCTATGACCTCTACCGCGAAATGCATACAGGGCTGTGTGTGGATCAGCCGAGTGATATTCTCAAGTAGATTCAGCTGCTAGGTTAATTTCTCTGCTGATGAGCAGAGAGTAGAGATTATCGAGGCTAACAGGTGTCAGTTTTGTGCGAATAGTGGTCTTAAAATCTTGGTAGGAAGGGGGTAAACCATTGAGTATGTAGAGTATGATTTCTTCAGGATTGATAGTGGAACCAATGGCTGCAATGTTATTTACCAGTGTTTTGATTGTGCTGAGGTATTGTGTCATTCATGGAGACATTATGGAGCTCATTCTTTAATTGAATGACTCATGAGCAATTTAAGGCTTGAAGACGCAATTTGAGCGTACTCTAGATTTCTGAGCAGTCGTCAAGATGAAGAACGTAGGGTAAAATTGAGCCAGATATGGTGGAGCGTATAGCTGCAACAAGATTTTAGTCGATAAGGAGCCACAGGTTGTAATAGGGGTTGGGAATGGTGTTGCCGTCGGGTTGCTGTAGAAGACGTGGAGGCCGTACGGCAGTGTGATCTAGATATCTGAAGAAATCGTTAGCTCACAATGGCTTGAGGATCTAGGATTACCACATAGGATAGTTGTCATTAGAGAGGGAGATGGGTACGGTGGTTTTGATGTTGGAAAGAACTAGCTTCAAAGAAGATGGAAAGTGTATGGGTTCGGTGGAGTTTTCAATGGGGTGCTCTGCTACTTGTGAAGATGATGAATGGGCCATTTCTATAATAAAGAGAGTTTTGTCTTACGCCTGCTCTGATACCATGAAGATAGTGTTAGCTAAGCATTGTACAAGCAGACCTGTGAAGCTATGCAGAAAAGATACAGTAGCAGAAGTATTTCATATTAATATAAGAGCCTTGATTACTGTTCATTGAAGTATATTGCTTACATAGAGTCTGGCTATACATGTGTATGGCTAGGATATCAAATGTTTGTTAAGCATGAACGGTGGATGTTTTGCTTGGTTTGTTATTGTCAAAGCATTGGTCCGTGGTGGTGGAAGCTTGCTCTTTTAGAAAGGCCGCCATTTTATGTGACCAAACTATCTAAGGCGACTCTCTCTAATCTTATCTTTCACTGGAGCCACTACAGGAAAAATAGCCATTACCGGCGGGCAAAATTCGCCTGTAAAGGGAAAAATGCGCCGGAAAAAATAGGTTTCCGGCTGATTTTCGATGGAGAACTCTCTGACGGTAAAACACGCGTCGGAAAAATATTTCCGTCGTATTTTTTTCGTCGGAAGTATTTCTGACGTACTTTCTGGCGGACAACCGGCAGATATGTTTGACAACCCGACACCTTTTATGTCGCCGTGTTCCGGCGAATAAGCCGTCGGAATTACCAGCGAAAAATATCCGCCAGAATTACCGGTGGATATTCCGCCGCAACAAAAAGCGATGCCGATTTTTACTATCGGATATCACCGTCGAACTATCCGTCGGAAGTTCCTTCGCATATTCCACCGAAAATGTCGTTATGTCGTATGTCCGACATATGTACCGGAGGATAATCCGCCAGAAACCTGTAGCAGAAAAAAAAATCTTCCTCATTTTGAAAAGTGATTTCCACATTTATACCTGTATACAAAAAATTACAACACAATATATATTCTACAACATCAACAGTTATACATAAATCAGAAGAGCATCATCCAGATAAGGAATAATTAAACATGTATACAATAAACATATATAAGAAGAGTGTCATCAATAAATATCTAAACATGTTCAAACAGTAAATAGATAAATATGTCCAAAAAATATATAAATATAGATGTCCACATCAGTAAAATAGATAAATAACATCTACTCTGATTTAGTTTCATCCTCAGATGATGCTATACTCCTACCACTACTCATCTGCTCCCTCATCTTTTTTATTTCTTCTAACATTTGAGCTTGCTGCTGTTGTATCTGCATCTACTACTGCTGCATTTGCATTTGACAATCAGCTTGGGCTTTTTGTACCTGTTCTAGCTTGGCTGTAAGGGCAGCTATCTATTGGGTATATAAAGACTCCTGGGTACTAGATAAAAAACTGCCGCCACTAGATGTATGCCCTTCATATGCATAGGCCTGTGAGCCTAACCTGTATACTCTGTCATGCTACATTCCTCCTACCGCTTGGGACCAAGTGCGGTAGTCAGAATAGTCTGTTGATCCAGTAGAAGAACCTTCACCTACTGCAGCCTAACTCTCTCGAAGCCGTGTATACTCCTCCTATTAAAGTTAATAAAAAGTTATGTAATTCATACATAATATCACCAAAATTAAACTTATATACTTACATAGGCTCTCCTAGTACGCTCGTCAACCCATTACTGGTCCTCCTGCCGCTTGTGGGTATGACTATGAAATTCAACAGGAGTCGGTTCTCTACCCATCACCTATTTCTGTAATAGATATATATTAGTATTTTAATTAAAATAAATTATTAAAAGATTTTAAAATTTCTTATCAAACGTCTTCTGCGCTCAGTATGAGGAACAGAACCTCCTGTATGAAGGGAACTACCCAAGCCCCCAACATCAGAAGCTATGTTCTGTCTATTTTGATCTCTCCTTTTGGTATAATCTGGGCTACCCCAAGCACTGCTCAACTCTGCCCATACACCCTCACCAATCCAGAGTGGTCGCTGGCCTAACTTTCTAATGTTAGTAAATATGTCTCGCATACGAGTCGAGCCACGCTTCTCAAAGTTCTTTCTGATTTTATCATTATGTTGTGGCAGCCAACAAAAATCTTTCTGTATTTAAACACATATAATAAAAAATAAATAATTTTTTTAGCTTATATATATTAGATATAATAAATTTTTTTTTATATAATAACATACCTCAAACTCTCTAAACCACATGTCTTGTACTTCTTTTGGGACTTTCTTCCAAGAAATATAAGGAGCATCGTATCTACTCCGTATTATGTCCTGTATTTTATGCGTAGGCTCTTTTGATGGATGAAACCTGAAAATAATATGTTAGTTTTTTAAAAAACTAATTCAATTCTATTTACATGACTAAAATAAAATTAGTACTTACGTGTCACTGTCAGGTTCAATCAACATGCGACCCTCTATCGCCTGCTCTGTCGCAGCTGGATAGGAAGGTCCGCTTGTAGCGGGCTGAGGTGGTGCTGTAGCGGGCTGAGGTGGTGGTGGGACATATGGCGAATATGGATATGGAGGATGGGCACCATGATAAGGTGGGGGTGGGTAATAGGGGTAAAAAGGAGTAGTCTGTGTAAGGTCCGATGAAGATAAGTGTTGGTCTGGTAAGTAGAACTGTGGGCTACTGGATGCAGAAGTAGGTATAGGCGGGCTAGGCTGACTCTGAGTAGCAGACTGAGATGAAGAGGTGCCCTCAGTACGTGCAGGCCTGCTAATAGTAACCTTTTTGTTGCGCCTATCAAATATATTCTTTATCAGTCCTCTCTGACGGTCATCACCTGAAGCCATCTGCACAAATATTTAAAAAATATTAGTAATATAAATTATAACAAAAATGAATATAAAATATCACAGGAATTAAATAAATGTAAGTATAAAAAACTTTTAAATATAAAATAACCAAGGTTTTGAAAATCGGACCGGACAATGGACTGGAAGAAGGAAAGGTTCATGGTTTGACCGGTTCGACCGGTCGAACCGGGGTCGAACCGGATGACATAATAAATAATAATCTTATTAAAATTTATAAAATGAATAAAAAATTTTCCTCTAATACATTCACTATCATTTCATTTTTCATATCAAACTAATCAAATAATATAAATATGGCATCAATGAATTTTATAAAACATAAGCAAATAAAGCACCTTTTGTTGAGCTCTAATGTGTGTTGGATGTTGATGAATGCAACCATCTTCAATTCTCTTTTTCTATCATGATGTGAAATTGTTAAAAATTGAAATGAGCAAAAGAAAAATGAAGTAAAATATATGACAAAATAGACATTAAAAAAATATAAAATAGACAACATATAACATACCTCTTCATAATTTATGGCCAAATTATGACACTTTATACTAATTGATAAGACAAACTCAAAATTCATAAAGATAAAAAAGTTTTAACTTAATACCATAGAGACAAAAAAGTAATAATTGGCATTCAATTGTTTATATCAGTTTACATATAAAAATCTCAAAACTCAAAACACTCATAGTGAATCTAATAATCATCCACTAAATTTGTGTGATCGAATGATGAATTTTCAAACCCTCCTTCACCAAAATCTTGCATCCCAAATACTTCTGCATCCTCACATGCTATGTCATCTTCATCACATATATTAGCTATGTTGTCTTCATCTGCAAATTATTAATGTTAAACTAATGAGTCTATATTTTATATTATACTCAAAAGATATAAGTTAATCAATAATCTTACTTGGGTTTGGTGTAGATGATGTTAAGTTTGGTTCTATATCTATAGGAATTGCATCATCATTGTAAATTTCTGACTCCAAGTCTTCTAAATGCAATTCTGGAGTTGGTTCATCATCAAGGATCCAAAAGTCAATAAGTTCAATACTTGTATAGTCTAAAGGATCATAACTTCTTTTTCTAAGTTGCAACCTACATAATTGTTATAAAAAAATTAATAATAAAATATGCATCATTATTTAAAAAAATATTTAAAGAAGTTTCAAATAGTACCTATTTCTTAAATTAAGATTGTAACGAACATATACAAGATCATTTAGTCTTTGGTGCTCAAGATGATTCCATCTTTTTGTATGAATCTGCTCAAACACACTCCAGTTTCTCTCACAACCTGATGAAGATGATGTCTGACTAAGAATTCTAATAGCCACTTTCTGTAGGTTTGGTGCACTAGAGCCGAACATCTTCCACCATTCATCTACAAATCAATAAACAAACATTAATTTGTTCAAATAAATATTAAAATGAAATCTCATAATTTTGTCATCTTACCTGGTTGCATTTCTTTTGCTAATGTTGATGCAATGGGCTTCCCAAAACTTTCTAAATTATCACGAAAAAGCCTTACCTCATTCATTGCCAAAGATGGTTTAGGACATATATCTTTATTGCCAATCAATTCTATTAGACCTTGCATAACTTCAGGCTTGTTGCAGTAATTTTCCCTATCATACTGAAAATGAGGGTTCAAAAAATAAGCTGCTGAATGTATCCCTTGTCTTAGTTGATTATCCCATCTTCTCTTTATGATACTAGTGAAAGGCTTGTACATTCTTTTATTATTTCTAAACATAGCCTTCATTGCTTTTCTAGCTCCGTACATACCATCATAAAGGTATCCAAGAGATGGCTTTTCATCTGCATCAACAATTCTTAACAACCTAATTAGTGGTCCTGATAATTTAGAAATTATGAAGCTATCATTCCAAAATCTTGCATCCAAAATAATTGAGGCTGCCTCTTTCCCCTTCATTGTCTTAGTTAACTTTGAATCAATGTAAGCCTTGCTGGTGATGAATGCTTGCAAATCATGTTTATGATTATGCACACTTCGTAAGGTAATGAATGTTGTTGCAAATCTGGTTACTCCTGGTCTTACAATTTCAGTCCAACCTATCCTTTTCCTTAACCAAGCCAATATGAAAGCATGATTATAAATAAAAATTATAATCTTTGAAGCTTTTCTAGCAAGTTCTGTAATATAAGGCATGCTTCCAATATCTTTCAGAATAAGATTTATGCAATGTGCTGCACAAGGTGACCAATAGATATTTCCAAATTTTTCATGCAATAACTCACCAGCTTTCTTATAATTTGCTGCATTATCTGTTACAAAATGAACTATATTCTCCTGACCAACCCATTCAACAATATCAGTGAATAGTGAGCATAATGTAGTGGCATCTTTAATGACATCAGATGCATCTACTGATTTTAGAAATGAAACTCCTCGAGGACAATAAATAAGAAAATTTATTAATGTCCTACTCCTTGTATCTGTCCAACCATCAGACATCAATGTACAACCAGTTTCTTTCCATGTTCTTCTAAAAGATTCAATTAACCATTTACATTCCTCTTTAGCATCCCGTAACAGATTCACTCTCAATCTGTAGTAAGAGGGTAATTTATAGCCAGGTCCTATTGCAGCAATTGCATCAATAGCCTTTTGTGCAAAAGGTGAATTGATAGCATTGAATGGAATGCAGCTGTCATAAAACCATCTAGCAACTACTAAATCTGCACGGTGCACTGCCTCCTTAGATGCCATCACACTTTTTAAGGAAGGTTGAGATCCTGCTTTTGTTCTAGGTGCAAAAAAGTTATCAATTTCATCAATTTTTCTCTTTCCTTTATCAATTCCTTTACCATGTATATCAGAACTTTGTGATTTCGTGACTGAACATGAGCCCCTCTCTTCCTCAACTGGATCTTCATTAAATAGATCATCAATCTGTGATAAGTCTTGTTGTGCTTATTGTTTTTTCTTTGATATCTCATTCAAATTTTGTTGCATCTGATGTCGTATGTCATGTGGCACATTCTTACAAGAAGCAATATTCCCTTTAATCCCTGCTAGATGTTGCTTCATCCTATGAATGCCTCCACCCTTATAAATTGTTCCACAATGAAGACATTTGTAGTGCTTCCTACCATCAGTGGTTTTACACTCAGTAAAATGGTTCCAAGCGATATCTACTTTCTCACGAACACTTTGAGTTGAATGTGCAGATTGATTATTTTGTTGATCCATTATTAATATTAAGCTGAAGAATCGATTAGATAGATTTAGCATAAAATAAGTACATAATATTTGACATGAACACATAAGGATATTCAAATGACAGCAATATAAAGAAATGTCAAGAGAGTGAAGCCCATTACGGTCATCTACACTTAGTTATATAGCACGTAATTGAAACAGTTATTAGCCTCATAAATGTCAAAACACAGGATGCTAGTCAAAATATACTGAAAATCAACAAAGGAAGAATACCAAGACTAAAAAACCAATTCTGAAAATCAACAAAGGCAAAATCTGTCCATTTATATTGCCTCTAATAACCATCATTTCTTCATTAGGCACACACAATAGTCATTCATCTACTTCCCAAATTTTCTTTTTTAAATAATCATCTAATCAGTCTCAAGAAAAATAAGCATATTGTCTTCTTCTCATTCAAAGCTCTCAAATTCTATATGATAAATCCAAACTTATATTCAAACCAAGTCAACCTTGCTTTGTGACACATCACTTAAACAGTGTGTCCTAGCATAGCTTCGCTTGCCTTTCACCACAATCAAATTAAGGTTTCGTTTGGGAAAACTTTCTTATTGCTTTCTAAAACGGCTTTTTAGTACAAAAATTTTTAATTGAAAAAGTTTTTGTATTAGAAAGTTATTTTAGAAAGCAACAAAAAAGCTGTCCCAAACGAAGCCTAAATTGTGGTGTGCACATATGGATAATTTTTATGCTCACCTTTGTCTGCTTCTCTCCACTTCAATGTTTATCACAACTACATTATATAATTTTGAGGATTGATAACAGGGTTTTAAAATTAGTTGCCAACCTAATATTAATCCTCTCTTTTTTATTCTAACTTATCATAATAAAGATGTTTTAAAGAACTATCGACTCCTCTGTATTAATCAAGCCTCTCATATAATTTAAAACTTGCAAAACAGCATCATTTTTGCATAAATTAATAATAATAATAAAAATGGTTCCTACTCAATGATGTGCGCTTTTCTTTTAAGCACTTTTAAGCACAAAATAGCTAAAAAATATAATTCTGTCATGAATTATGATAAACAGGGAATCCTCTCCAACTCAATGAACAAATATGAACAGCAATATATCAATGCTAACAACAATCCAACAAAATAGTGAAAATACAACTAATGGAGAACACTTATTGATTAATGGAATGATAGTTTTGTTAAAGCAGACAGAATGATAGTTTTGATAAAGTAAAATACAACTAATGGTATGCCTAAAGAAAGAGGTTTTGTTAAAGCAGACGGAACAAAAAGTCTCATAAATAAAAAAAAATGAAACCGAACAAGGATACGCCGATACGTGACTTGTAAAGAAACTGATTTAATTTTTTTTTTTGTATTTGCAAGAGCAGCTTCAAGCCTTCAACTTCTTCTCACTAAAAAAAGCGAACAAAAGGGAAAAAACACTTAACTGTTTACTTTCTTTTTGTCCTTGCTTTGGCCAGCCAGTTCGCAAATGATGGGAGCACCCAGGAAGAAAGAGCTGCAGCTACGAAGGAGGAGGAGCGGACGAGACGCACGGCTTCGGGAGTTACGAAAGTAGGAGAATATGAATATCAACTAGGTTTTACTTTGTCGTTTTTACTAATGTTCACATATATTTGAGTTATTTCTCAAATACCGCCTGATTCAAATCAATCGGCTGCGATTTGCTGATAAGGTTAACTGGGCGGTTCGCGCCCGGTTTCCGGTTCGCCGATTTCACGGTCCGACCGGCGGTCCGACCGGTTCAAAGCCGGTTCTTTGCTATCCCGGTTTTGGTGTAAAAATGAACCGGCTGGCCGACCGGGTACCGGTTCAACCGGTTGAACCGGCCGGTCCGGTCCGGTTTTTAAAACGTTGAAAATAACACAACAAATAATTAAATATAAGTACAAAAATTTCATTTTTAGTCAAAATTCATTTACCTTATGTTAATTCACTTTCATATGATGAAACTTCTGTACTACTGTCAGACTCGTTATGAATGTCCTCTATGTTTAAATCCACTTTCTCTAACTGTAACTCACTCTCAGTAGTTGTAATTTGATCGTCCACATCATTGGCAATATCTTATATGTTCTTGATGTGTTGGAGGTATTGAAGTAGTCTTTTCAATAACTCCCTTGGGCTTGGTCTTCATAACTACGAGTCAATCTTATTTGCCTCATACTCTACTCGGGTAGTTAGCAAAATAGACTTGGCTTGCCTGACTAGCAATGATGAATGTGTTAAACTTTGAATATTTCCTACCTCGTTTAACTTCTGTTATACCATACAATGGAGTATTCGTGTACCTCTATTCTTTACTGAATCAAACCACTCACAATTGAATAGATACGTATTATTCCCAACACCAGGATATTCTAACTGTAATATTTCTTCTAATATCCCGTAATACTCAGACTCATCACCTGTATGGGTATTCCCTCTAATATATATACCAGAATTATCTATTTTTCTATCTTCACACTAATATTTGGTTTGAAATTTATAACCATTAACTAAGAAATTTTGATAACACTTTACCGCTCTATTTGGTCCCCAAGCTAGATCAAGTAGTCCATGATATTGCAAATTATTACCTTCAGCGTGAACCTAGTTAGTAGATAAAGTATGTCATTAGCATGCTTAATAACTAAATAAAGATATATTAATTGAAATGAATAGTCGAAATATGTACCATATTTTTAAACCAAATAGAAAATTTTGTTTTCACTATCTTTTGGACTTCTACTTGTTCTGTTGTATTCAATTCATCAATGAAACTCCTATAAACATTAATGTTTAGATTGAATGAAAGTATGAGTAACAAATTTATGAGCAAGTTTATTCATACTTACTCGAGATATGACTCAACTTCTTCACAGTTAAGCAAGACATATAAAGTGGTAACTCGCATCTCTTTATTAGTCAAATAGCACATGGTACTAGCGCCTAAGTGTTCACCACTGTCGTTGAATACAGATAAATTTGAGGATTGACCCACTTTTTCAAGTGCAGTGCTCTGACTTGATTGTGACGTTGTTTCAAAGTAATACAAGCAAAACTGGGCTATCTCGTACATTAAATATGCTTCGCATATTGAGCCTTCAGGATGTGCTTTATTCTTAGCAGTCTTCTTAAGTTTATTTAAGTATCTCTCAAAAGGATACATCCACTGATATTGAACTGGTCCACCGACTCTAGCTTTATATGGAAAATATACAGGCAGATGCTCCATAGAGTCAAAAAAAGCTGGAGGAAATATCTTCTCAAGTTTATACAGAATAAAAGGAATATGCTGCTCCATAACAATCAGGTGCTCTGTATTTAATTTTGAAGAGTATAAATTTTTGAAGAAGATACTAAGCTCGATCAAGGGCTTTAAAATTTGATCCGGCAGATAACTAAAGGCAGTTGGCAATAGACATTACATGAAGATATGACAGTCATAATTCTTTATACCAAATAATCTTCCTGTTCTAATGTCAACACATCTGCTTAAATTTGAAGAATATCCATCAGGTACCCGTAAACTCTTCACCCATTCACAAACAGCACGCCTCTGCTCTAAAGTTAAAGTGAATGGAGCTTTTGATTTGAAATATTTTCCACTTCCACCATCCCTTAATTCTAATGTTTTTCTCCTACAAATCTCCTTTAAGTCCATCCTTGCTTTTATGTTGTCTTTGGATTTATCTTTGATATCAATGACTGTATTGAATATATTATCAAAGATATTTTTCTCTATATGCATCACGTCTAAGTTATGTCTAATCAAATTTATCCTCCAATATGGTAATGACCAAAAAATACTTTTTTTAGTCTAATTGTGGTTGACACCATATCCTGGTAATTTATAATCAACTAATGTTAGAGATTCCACTATTGTGGGGCTGGATCTGACTCTTTTAAATATTTTTTCACTAGTTAATCTAGGAGGAGGCAGCGACATAACCATTTTATTCTTGACAAAATTATGCTTATTTCGCCTGAAAGGATGATCTGTAGGTAAGAATATGCGATGACAGTCGAACCAAGTGTTCTTCCCTCTGTGCTTTAAAGTGAATGACTTTGTATGTTCCATGCAAAGTGGACAAGCTAATTTTTTAGAAGTGTTCCAACCTGAGAGCATACCGTACGCAGGAAAATCACCAATTGTCCAAAGTAATGCTGCCCTCATAATGAAGTTCTGTTTGATGCAGATGTCATATGTACTTATTCCCTCTTCTCATAATAGATTTAAATCATCAATTAACGGTTGTAAGAATACATTGATCTTTGCTTTTAGATTATGTGGCCCTGAAATGATAAGCGTCAGAAACATATAAGGAGTAGTCATGTACAACTCAGGTGGAATATTATATGATGTGAGTATGACGGGCCAACATGAGTAAGGTGAAGCAGACAGACTAAATGGAGTGAAACCATATGCGCATAAACCTAATCTTATATTTCTTGATTCAGAGGCGAATGTGCGATATGTACGATCAAAATATTTCCAGGAAACTGCTTCTGATGGATGTGTAATAAACCCTTCCTGTGAGATATATTTTTTATGCCATCTCATATGTTCAGTAGATCTCATTGATGCATATAATCATTGCAGTCTAGAAATTATGGGTAAGTAAAATAATATGCTGGCTGCAACTTCCTTCAGCTTTCTTTTCGTGATAGATTTTGGTTTAAATATCGGTGCATTGCAATGATGGCATGCAATATCTGATTAAAAATCTTTGTAGAATAACATACATCCATTGACACAATAATCTATCTTTTTGTATGTCAAACCAAGCTTGAAAACCAACTTCTTAGTCTGATATAAATCTGTAGGAATTATGTTATCTGCTGGATTGGTTTCTTTGAGCAGTCCAATAAATTGATTAAAATAATCACGGGAGATATTATATTCTGCCTTGATACTTAACATCTTAAGAGTAACGGATAACTCTGAGTGAGTAGTGCAACCTTTCCATATTAGTTGTTGGGAAGCATGTAACAAATCATAAAAATTTTATGCTTCTTTATTAGGTGACTCTTTTGTATATTGTTCAAATTGTGCGCCACTTGCATTATGAATTAAGTCCTCAAGATTAGGTATGATATGCTCTTCCTCATCTCTAGTAGCACTTGTCGATGGGCAGCATCGAGAATTGAAATGTGGTTCATACTCACCATGAGAAGTCCAATACCAATATTCTGGCATGAAACCTCGACGATATAGATCAACAGTTACATCATCTGGGCTAAGGTGCACCTGATTTTTATGTTTAGAACATAGGCAACAAAACTTTCTATCTGAGATGAAGCTAGATAGTTAAGAACCTGTCTGAATAAAAATATTCACCCCCTAATAAACTCATCAGTTAATGTCTTTCGTCCTTGCGCCAATCGATTATACATCCAACTTCTTTGAGTTTTGATATTCATAATATATAGCCTACATATAATATTGACAATAAGGATATAAGTTATAATTACTTGCCAAAATAGTTACATACTACCATTGATAAAAAGATATGAAGGATAAATACTTCAAAATGACTTGTGTTAGACACTGTTAGATGTAAACATATAGCTCTGACATATCCCCCCGTACACTAGCAAGATAGTCCTATCTAGGTTTGATGGAGAAATATAGAGAGAATAAAGATGATCTACATTTGATATTTATTGATTTAGAGAAAGCATATGATAAAGTTCCAAGAACAGCAAGCGAGCTCGAGGGTTTAACCAAAATATGTATGCATGAGCTATTGGAATCATTTTGTATCCTATCTCTAGGGTACAACCACTCATCCACCTGAGCATCCTCATTTCTGCAACGCTTAACTTAGAATTATGCTACTCTTTTATTGGCCAACATTCGGCACCATAAAGCATTGCAGGTCTCACCATCATCTAATAAAATTTTCCCTTAAGTTTGAGGAGAGGTTATTGTATCCGAACACCGAACGTGTCGAGAGACCAATAAAAAAGTGCCACATCATTAGGCGCGTGGTACCGAGCACGGTACCACTCAGTACCGATAGCATTACCGCTCGGTACCGCTGTCCGCACAGAATATTTTTTTAAGTTTGAGGGGTACTTTTCTATCACACAATAAGCCCGATGCATTCCTCCACTTCAACCATCCTACTTGGATATCTAAAACGTGTACTCTTATTAATGACTTGATCGCCCAAAGTCACAATCCCCTTACTAGGTCTATTATTACTAAAATTACACTCCATATATTCCGTTTTAGATCTACTCAAGTGAAAACCTTTAGACTCTAAGGTTGACCTCCACAATTCTAGTTTACCTTCAACTCCCTCTATAGTCCTATCAACAAGAATAATATCATGAGCAAAAAGCATAAACCAATGGGTATCCTCTTGCAAATGTCTAGTGAGAACATCCATGACTAAAGCAAAAAATAAACTATGCGAAAGGGAGAAAGTTACCTAAGCAGCAAGCGAGCTCCAGGCCGTTTGGCATCAACAGAGCGAAGTCGACCAGCGTCAAGGAGAGAAGTCGAACTGCGTCGAAGGAGAGAAGTTCGTCAAATGAGCGCGAACTGGCCGGAGCGAAGAATGCGAAAGAGAGAAAGTTACCTACACAAAGTGACCTATCCCGGCAGGGGCAAGGTTGAATAGGGACGTCGTCGAAGGAGCTCGAGGGCAGGGACGTCGTCGAAGAAGCTCGAGGGTAGGGACATCGTCGAAGGAGCTCGAGGGCAGGCACGTCGTCGAATAAGCTTGAGGGCAGGGACGTCGTCGAAGCAGCGAACAACCTAAGCGGAAGCAGAATGTCCTGAAGTCGAGGGCAGGGACCTATATATTGAAATTACCAGCGTATTTTCCGGCAGAAAATCCGCCGGCCCACTTACCGGTGGCTTATCCGCCGGTAATACTTCGTCTGGTTTTAATTAACCCGGCGGTAAATCCACCGGAATATCCGTCGGATATTACCGGTGGAATATGCGTCGATATATTGAAAACACCAGCGCAATTCCGACGGTTCAGCCGCTGGAAAGTTACCGACGCTATTTCTGCCGGAAAGGCCGCCGGAAAGTTACCGACGAAAAAATCCGCCGGTAATGCCATCGTTGATTCTGGCGTAATTATATCTGCCGGAAATTCCGCCGGTATTTCATTGTTTTCTTGTAGTGAGCTACTCCAACCTTTTCACTTATATGCTCATTTCATATCCTGTCTATAAGAGTAAAGCCACTGATCCACCTGAGCATCCTCATCTCTGCAACACTTAACTTAATATTATGCTTCTCTTTTAATGGTCAACATTTTGCACCATAAAGCATTGCAGGTCTCACCACCATCTTATAGAAATTTCTCTTAAGTTTGAGGGGGACTTTCCTATCACACAACAAGCCTGAGGTCTAACTTCAGAATGTGAGATTACAATGTTTGGATTGCTAGCATGGCCTTCTAATAGAGTAATGAAAATGTTGATGAAACAATGAAGGATGTAGCACACTAGTTTCAATTGACAATCGATGAAGGTGGTCAATTGATGATTGCCATCAGCATCATGACAGTTGACAAAATCAAGAAATTTTCGTCAAACAGCACGAACATTACCATTGCATCAAGCAACGGTCGGCAGTGCAATCGAATGATAAAAGGTGTCAGTGATCGAGAGTCAACAATCAAGTGATTGTAGTCGGGCCATGCTAGCTGATGGCAATGATCATTGGTGTCTATTGTTGGGAGAAACTCTATGATTCTTTGAATTTGGGAGCTCTATGAATGAACCAAAACTAATTTAGTAATAAATCAATAAAAATATAAATTTCAACAAAAAAAAAAACAAAGTTATAATCAATCCAGCTTCCTATTTGAACTTGCATCAGAATCATAAATTTAAGAAATAGGTAGAAAATCCTACCAATCATTTGAATTCGGAAAAATGATTCTGAGAGAGCGAGGACTGATCATCAGCTGAAATCAAAATAACAAATTTACATAATGACATGTTACTTAAGAAAGACAGAGACATTCCATTACTAATGAACCTAATCCGTCATTAAAAAAATAAGGAAAAATTATTAGACTTTAGAAGTTTCACAATTAAAGTTCAATCACATATGAGCCAAATAGGACCAAAATCTTACAAAACATTGATACGGTGTAATTACAGACCACTAAAAGCACAGAAGTGCAGCCCACAGGCCACAGCAACCAAGAGTTGCCCAATACTACTAGATCTCTGTAAGCTTTTTTTAGCAAGCAAACAAAATATGACCGCCTCGCAAGTCTCCCTTTTGACTGGTTACCAACGTCATTGCTCACGTTTATAAAATATTGTTGATTAATGCAGGAAATAGAAGATCTGTGCTCTGCATTCGAGCTTAAATACTCGTCAAGCTCCGTGGAAGAAATCCAAATCATCCTTACTAAATTTGAAACTACTTTCAGATCTGCAAAGACAATGGCGAAAGGAGACGGAGTGAAGCTGATCGGGTTATGGACGAGTCCCTATGTGGCGAGAGTGATGATTGCTCTCAACCTGAAGGGGATCGAATACGAGTTCCTCCCAGAGGATCTGTTGAACAAAAGCGAGCTTCTTCTTAAGTACAATCCAGTTTACAAGAAGATACCCGTTCTCATCCATGGAGATAAGCCCGTCTGCGAGTCCCTTATCATTTTGCAGTATATTGATCAAGTCTGGGCTTCTTCTGGCCCTTCCATCCTCTCTGCCGACCCCCATGAGCGCGCCTTCGCTCGCTTCTGGGCTGCCTACGTTGACGACAAGGTAAGTATAATGTCGCGCTTAAGGGGCTGTATTTTTCTGTTTTGTGTTTTGAGCAAATTAAACGCAAAAACTCACAGACATGAGACATCACATATGCAAGTAACATTAAAAATTTTCAAAATTTTAAATTACATTTAAAAATTTCCTTATGTGAATATTTTTATAATGAAATAAGTTTTGATATAATTTAGATATTAGAATCTTATATTAATAAATATTAAAAAAACTAATATTATATTGAAATATTCAAAATTTTAAATTACATTAAAAATAAAAAGAAATCATAAGTTTTGATATGATTTAAATATTAGAATGATGTATTAAAAAAATAAAATTAATTATTAGATAGATATAAATACAAAATACATAATAATTAGGAGAATATGAGGTTTAATTTTGTACATGAGGCAATAATATGAGTTTTGATAAACTTTTTGTTTTTTTTAATGTGGATTTAAAGAAAAATGATCAATAATTAAAGTTTTATATTTTTTTTTCAGTTAAATGTGATTCCTAAAAATTTTGTTGAAATCAAATAATTAATGTGAAATTATAAGATAAAAAAAATTTATAATCTCATCAATTTCATCAAAATAAACAAATAGAACCTATAAGGCCTAATATATTTCTACTCTAAATAAATATATGAGTGAAATAATATAAGATTAAAAAAATCAAATTATTTTATTTTAAACAAAAAAAATTGTGTATCATTTTATGATAGAAAATATTTTTTAAATTAGCATATAAATATTTTTTTTATTTTAATCAAAATTTTTATTATTTATCTAATTCTCCTTCTCATAATTACTTTTCTTAATAATAATTAAAGCAATCGAATTAAAAATCAAAATTTTAAAAAATTATAAAGATTTGAAGCTGAATTCCGTTTTCCGGTTTCTGAAATCGTAATTTCATTTTTCAATTTTGTTTATTTCTAAATTTTGGGGCCAAATATTTAGAATAAAAATTCCAAATTTATTAAAATGTTCTTTTTATAAAAAAACGCCTATTTTGCCTTCTTGGCAGGTGATTCCTCATATTCGAGCGTTGATCTTTGGTGTGGATGAGAAGAAGGCAGAAGCGACGGAGCTACTGTTCGCCGCACTGTTGCAGTTAGAAGAGACTTTCGTTAAGTGCAGTAAGGGGAAGAGTTTCTTCGGCGGCGACACCATTAACTTGGTCGACATCACCTTCGGTTCCTGCCTTAGTTTGCTGAAAGCTATCGAAATCATAACGGGAATAAACATTCTGGATAAGACGAAGACCCCTCGGTTGGTTGAATGGACGGAAAGCTTCTGTTCCGACGAAGCGGTCAAGGAGGTGCTGCCGGAAGCTAAAAAACTGGTGGAGTACAGCGAAGCTCTTCTGGCACTTCGTCGTGCTGCTTCAGCTCCTCCATCCAAATGATTTTTCTTTTGATTTGTTCTTTACTGTTAGTTTAATCTTTCTATTCAAGAGAAGCTTCACTGAAAAAAGAATATAAAATCAATACACAGCATAGGCCGTGCATGATAACTCATCATAAATATGTATTGATCTTCCGCATTATTGGTTGTTTATTGTATTAATTACCTTCGAGTTTACTTATGATAAGTCACCCAAAAATCCATTTCGTGAGGTATAAGTTTTGATGCAATTTTAAAAGCCATCCAAATCATAATTTTTTTTAGAGTTGAAGCGAACATCTCACCAGAGAAAATGTTGAGAAGAAAATTTCATTACATTAATTGAAAGGCCAAATAATTTTAAAATCTCACGTGCTTATAGTCAACATGAGCATCTCGACAAGAGGAATCCAACGAACATAGATCACTTATGGTATTTTTAAGACAATTTAAAGAAAAAGAATGATCTATAATCGAAGAATTTAGCTAACATAGATCATTTAATAGATTGTTTTGAACATTTTGGGTAAAGTTATCATAATGTCACTCAATAAAATTATAATTAGATCCTCATTCATCACATATAGGGGGTGGGACACCTGAACTTGGACATGAAGTTAGAGAGAGCTCTATCTGACAATGAACATCAATGGTCCCTGCTAACAACTGACAACGCCCAATCACTAATATCAAATCACCATTACCCAAATATAGTCTCTTGATAATTGTTGTCGAACTATAATCTCTCAACTATTGTCAACTGTCATTGGCCTCCCAAACACCGTTGCCCAACTACCATCTCCCGTTTACTTTGCCTCTAACAAGGGTGACGCACATAATTGCCTTTAAAGTCTATGCATGTCATTGATGCAAATTAATGTTGCAACCGACAAACTTTGTCACCAACGTCGACATCAACACTAACGAACTTCATCAACCATCATCATCACCAATATCAACACATGTCATTGTAAGGCTAATGCACACTGTTGACTCAAGCACTAAGGCATTCCTGCCAACTTATTCCACCTACCATAGCCAACAACGTTGATGCACTTCATCATCTATTTGGTTGGTGCATGAGATTGACACCACCACCAATGCCTGCCAATTTCATCATGCTTTCCATTATCAACAATATTGATGTGTGTTTCTACCAATAAGGTTGATACATGCCTCCACAAATGATTTGTGTTCCTCCCCAGATTGTCTACTGATCTAGGATGAACCACCCAAGCAAATTCACAAAGGAGATGTGATCACCCTACTAGTTGGCGATCCTCACGAGAGCAATTCTTCTAGACAGCAAGACAATAGGCTCAACTCCTTACTTGGCTGAAGCATCAGGAGTTAGTCACCCAGATGAAATCTAGGTGAGAAAACCACCACCTGAACTAGTGTTCAGGATACAAAACTTAAACGTAAACATAAAACTGGATTAAAAACACAATGTTCTTTATTAATTACAGCCAATCCAATTTATACATGATTTTGGGGAAGCTACAACAAAGGCTACATGTAATTAAAGAAATTAAAGAAAGAATATATATATATATATATATATATATATATATATATATATATATATATATATAAAAGAAGAGATAATAGAAATAAATTAGTCACACGTAAGGAGGTTCAACTGAATTTCTCCAGTCTGGGTTCAGCTCCTGCATCAATCATCCGGGGTTGGAGGTGCGTTTGGTTTATAATAAGGGGTTAAATCAGCAACGTTGAAAGTTGTATATACATCATAATCACCCGGTAGATCTATTTGATATGTATTGTCATTGATTTTTCTAAGGACTCTAATGGGACCATCAACTTTGGGTCTAAGTTTTTTGAATGGTTTTGAAGGAAACCGTTCCTTCCTCAAGCGGATCCAAATAAGATCCCCTTCTTTGAATATCATCTTCTTGCACGATTTGTTAGCCTGAGCTTGGTATTTGACATTTTGCTTTGTGATTTCTTCTTGGACATGCTTGTGAAGTTGTTGAATTTCTAAACTCCATTGGACACCATCATGAATGTAATTAGTGGTTTGTATTATAGGGATCAACTCTAGAGGTGTGGTGGGATTGCTTCCATAAGCAATTTGAAATGGACTATGACGTGTAGAGTGGTTTGTAGATCGGTTAAAAGAAAAATCAATTTGAGCCAAAATCAAATCCCATTGTTTAATATTTTTGCCCACAAAATAGCGTAATAAATTTCCCAAACTCCTATTAACGGTCTCTGTTTAGCATCCATTTAGGGGTGAACTGTAGAACTAAATTGAAGTTTAGTTCCTAATTTTTCCCATAAGGACTTCCAAAAAAGACTTAAAATTTTGACATCACGATCAGAAGTGATTGACTTTGGAATGCCATGTAAGCGGACTATTTCTCAAAAATATAGGTCAGTTATATGAGTAGCATCAAGTGTTTTATTGCATGGCACAAAGTGTGCCATTTTCTTAAATCGATCCACCACTAACACGACTAAATCTTTTTTCCATGGTGTCTATGGAAAGCCGAGCACAAAATCAAGGCTGATGTCCTCCCATGGGCCGCTAGGTACTAGCAACAATGTATACCATCCAGCATTGGTACCTTGTGTCTTAGTTATTCGACAAATACGACAACATTTAACATAGCGATCAATGTCCCTTTGGAGTAGTGGCCAATAAAAATTTTCTTAGACTAAAGCGAAGGTTTTATCCCTTCCAAATGTCTAGCCAACCTCCTTGGTGGCATTCAGCCAATATAACTAGTCTAGTGGAACTTTTAGGAATGCACAATTAATTGCCACAAAACAAAAATCCTTCATTTCTATGGAAAACTTATATGGCCTAACTTGATAGCTTTTCCAAATGTTTTTTAAGTCAACATCAGCAGGATATAACTCTTTCAACATTTCAAATCTGATTACTTTGGATTGTAATACCTATAATAAAAGGTGTTGCTGACTGAGAGCATCTGTGACTTGATTACACTTTTTGGATTTATATTTTAATACATATTCAAATGTTGAAAAATATTCAGACCAAGGGGCATTTCTACTTTTTAAATTCTTTTGGATGCTAAGGAACCATACAGCTTCATGATCAGAAAATAAAATGAACTCGTTAGCCAAAAGATAGTGATTCTAATGGTGTAGTGCCTGAATGATAGCATAGAACTCTTTATAGAGTATTTCCTCTTAGAATCACTTAATTTTTCATTGAAGAAGGAAATGGGGTGTCCTCCTTGGCTAAGGACTACACTGATGCCTACGTTAGATGCATCACACTCTACTTTAAAGACTTGCTAAAATTTGGTAAGGCCAAGGCGGGAGCAGAAGATATTTGTTTCTTCAGATTTTCAAACCTGGCTTGGGATATCTCATCCCAATAAAAATGTTCTGCTCGCAGAATTTCAGTGAATGGACTGGCGAAAGTGCTAAAGTTCTTCATAAATCGCCTATAAAATGATGCTAAGTTGTAGAATCTTCGTAATTCTATGAATGATTAGGGACTCAGCCAAATTATAATTGCTTCTATCTTGCCCGGATCGGCCTCTAAACCCTCCCCAAAGATAATAAAGCCTAGGAATTGAATTTTTTGTTGTAAGAAATTGACATTTTTTTTGGATTAGCAAAAGGGGCTACTCTCAAAAAGTAAGGAAAGCTTGGTGCAGCTACTGTAAATGATCCTCTAGGTTGCGGTTATAAACAAGAATGCCATCAATGTATACCACCATAAATTTGAATAGAAATGGTTGAAGAATCTTGTGCATAAGTCACATGAATGTACTCAGAGCATTGGACAATTCGAACGGCATTAGGGTCCATTCATATAGTCCATCTATTCTCTTGAAGGTTGTTTTACATTCATCACAAGTTCGCATATGAATATGGTGATATCCACTCCTTAAGTATATTTTAGAGAATATATTAGTTCCATGCAGTTGATAAAAAAAGTTGTCGATACGATGAATTGAAAATCTATATTTAGTCTTGATTTTGTTAATAACTCAGTTATCAATGTACATTTGATAGGACCCATCTTTTTTGGGGACCAAGAGGGAGGGCATGGTGCATGGACTAACACTATCTTGAATAAAACCTTTGGCTAATAAGTCTTCCACCTGTCTTCTCAGCTCCACATGCTCATCCGTTCGTAACCTGTATGCAGGCCAGTTGGAAAGTGTTAAGCCAGGCACATATTACATGCTAAACTTCTCTTATTACCGACAATCCTACAGAAATTTCAGCTGTTAAGACGTCTTGATATTATTGTAACAGAGGTTGGATGGTCTCATCATGAACAAATGTAGTTGTATTGGCTTCCATTATCATTAAGAGATACCCTCTCTGGTTTCCTGCAAGGCTTTTATGAACATTGAATGGTTCAACATTGTGTGATTAGGAATTGTCTCTGTACCTGTTGCTTTCATTGGCACTAATACGAATTGCTTTCCTTGATAGTTGAATGAATAAGTTTTGGTTGCTTCGTCATGCATTATTTTTTGATCATGATGTAATGTCCTCCCCAATAATAGATGGCAAGCATCCATTGGCACCACATCACAACAAACCCTTTCTTCCAAATTTCCTATATAAAAGTTGAGTAAAAACATTTGGACACCTTTACCTCATTTTCTTTTTGTATCCAAGATAACTTTTATGGATTCAGGTGATCTTCTATAGGTAATTGCAATTTTTCATCCATTTGAAGAGATGCTACATTCCCTACACAGTGCTTCACGCTTTAAAAATAGTGTCACTGACTAGCTTCTCTCTTTTGTGTATTTAGTAATCACTGAAGAATTAATAGATGTCCTTCATCAGCTTGTATAATAGTGGTATTCTGTGGCGACGACACACTGGATTAGTTGGATCGCTCCTTATTACTTCTCTGGGTTCTGGTTCCTGATCTTCTATAAGCATAATAACCTGATGGTTTGGACAATTTGCGGCAATGTGGCCAAAACGATGGCACTTGAAACATTTTTTAGCTAGAAAACCCGTGGAGTTAGACAGATTGCAGCTGTGGCTAGGAATACTTTCATCTTCTTTATTGCTGACATTGTTTCTTGGTGCATTCTTGGTTCTGGTAAGCGGTCATTATGTCTCCATCTCTCGGGTCCACACTCTTTCTTGCTGACTCTTGCCGATGCATTGTTGTTTTTTCTACTTTAAGGGCCAGATTAATTACATCCTGCAATGTCCAGAACTGTTGCAATTAAAAGATATTAGCAATGGAAGGTTGCAATCTTTCCAAAAACCTGGCAGTAGTGTTCTCGGTTGGTTCCATCAAATCACATTTGAGCGACAGCTGCTCAAATTCAACGACATACACTTCCACCATTATTTGGTTTTGCTGAAACCTATGTAACTTCACAAATAGTTCTTACCCATATTGATCAGGTAAATATTTTTCGTTGTAATGGCTTCTTCATCTTTGGTCGCTCTATGATCTTGTTTCGACCTTCTCGGCTTCTAGTTCTCTTCAAATTTTCCCACCATGGTGACACACTTTTCTTATGCTTGATAGCCACTAATTTGAATATATGTTCACGGGGAACTTTTTTTAATTTAAGAATCTATTCTACTGTGAGAAGCCAATTCAAAAATTCATCGGGATCCAACCTTTCATCATAATCAGGCAAGTCGATCTTGATTCATAGTCATCTTGTAGTCTCTACTTCCAACGTCCTTCAGGTTGATTTACAATCTCTTCATCGCTTGCTTCTTGGTGGAACGGGTTAAGGTCTTCTTCCTCCTTGGGTCAATCAAAAGTTTCTCTATGCTCAATTCTGGCTCATCTTTCTTGTAATTACTGAATTTTCCTTTACAGATATTCAATCACCAATTCTTGTATGGGTCGTTGTTGGCTCCAGTGAGTCGGTATCTTGCTAGCTCTGATACCAAAATTTGATTTCGCGTTCCCACCCCAGATCATCTACTGATCTAGGATGAACCACCCAAGCAGATTCACAAAGGAGATACGATCGTCATGCTACTTGGCACGATCCTCATGAGAGAGTTCTTCTGCACTAGCCGCAAGCTAGAAGGCTCAACTCCTTACTTGACTGAAACGCCAAAAGTTAGTCACCCAGATGAAATTTGGGTGAGATAACCTGCACATGAACTAGTGTTCATGATACAAACTCAAACACAAACAGGAAACTAGATTCAAAACACTATGTTCTTTATTAATTGCCAGCAATATAATTTATACATGTTTTTGGGGAAGCTACAAAGAAGGCTACTTGTAATTAAGGAAATTAAAGAATGAAGAATAGCTATAATTAAATAAGAGCTAACAAAAATAAATTGGCCACACGTAAGGAGGTTCAACTGAATTTCTCTAGTCTGGGGTCAGCTCCTGTGTCAGCAAATAAAGTCGATGCAAATCATCAATGATTTAACTATTGGGAATTTGATGAAGGCAAAAAACATGATGTGAAATTGTGTTGTGAACTTTAATATTTGGGAATAAATTTAATGAATAGACTTAAGAATGTTATGATTTTATAAATGACAAATTTGGGTGTAACACCCAAAATTTCTCATATTTCCAAATAATTTATAGATTATAGTTTGGAAAAAAAACAAGTCAGAAAAGCGAGGTTCAACATTGATTATCAAAGTTTAATTTCAATACATACATTCAAGCAGCAAGCAAAGTTAAAGAAGTGGATAAGATTCTTTTTATGTAGAAATTTTAAGAATGAAGAAGTCATATATGGCGCGGCCTAGCTTGCCTGAAAAAATATTTTTGAGGGATTTTCATATATACTTAATTTTGATCAATGCAAGAATATTATTCAAATAAATTTTAGGAATGTTGAGCAAGATTCTATCAGTTTCCAATCAAACCTTCAATAAAATTCGAATTTATTATTTTTCACTCCTCATCTCTTTGGACATTGAATTATTTGAGTGTTAGTTTTGTGTGGAATCTAATTGTGTCGATTAATTGGGTTGTATTGTACATCGTCTCAGACCTCAATGCAGAATGTTATGATTGCTGGAGGGTTGCAGGGGCCCTCCCCTAGTTTGGGTTCGGATCAGTGCTTTGCACATAAATTTTTTTTTTTCAGTACAACCGTACATCATCCCGAGGCTGTGTACCTGATAGCCCTGATGATACATTCATGCCAAGTAGGAAAAAGATAGAGAGCGAAGCACTGGTAGAGCTGTGACGTTGGCAGGCAGACTATAAATAGAAGAGTAAATCATCGCAACACTCCATATACCTAGCGACGTAGTGCTACAAAATGGGCTCCTAGTTTTTCTTTCTCAGTTTTTCTTTAAGGGTTGCATTCGTTGGTGATTTCTATGAATGTCTTTGTTTGTTCTTGTGTGAGAACGATGCAAAGGGGTAGAGATACAAAGAGAGAGTGAGAGAGAAGATGATGTGGAACATATTAGTTATAGCATTCCTTTGGATTAGCTTATCTTAGTTTGTTACAAGTTGTTATATGTTTCTAGAATCTTCTAGGTGTCTTTAGTTTTCTAGTTGAGTATTATATACAAGCTATTGTAAGTAGGAAAGAGATATTGATGAATATTATCATTTTGAAGCTTTGAAGCTTGTGTTTATCCGTGTTCCCTTGGATTGGGATTAAATCCTTCAAACAGGTCCGATTCTTCCGACGATCACCACATCAGTTTTGTACTAGAGCTTGGAGCTTGCGAAGATTGATGGACTGTAGAAGAAGGTGGGCTGTCGACGACAATCGAAGCCAAAGAATAAGATTGGCAGTCGGCGACGATCGACGCCGAGGAAGGTGGGCTGTCGACGATGATCGAAGCCGTATTATCTTTTATCAAGCTCAAGTGAATGAATCACTTAATCAGATAGACAAAAACCTTTGATCCATAAGGAGAATGCGAATGTCGTCGACAACCACACCGGCGTCTTCATCTTCGCTCCTCCCATCTGCTTCACGTGATCGCAAACGGTTCCAAAATCAACAGGTTGTGATGAGGATGAATACAATGATATTTTCATATCAGAGGCTTCCTTTCTCATGGTATGTGATGTTCTTCTTGTCCTTTGCATTGCTGAAATGAATATAAATGATGTGGAAGTGTGTGGCAAAACTGTTGGAAGTGGTACTGGGAGTATTTTTAGTATAGGTGTGAAAATGCCCGGTCTAAATTCGTATAACAAAACCAATCTAGCGCAATGCCCCCAAGATGTTCGACGTAATGTCGATGAAGCGGCTAACCCCAAATTTGTTTGGCCAGACACAAGTAGGAAGCTTCAGTTGGACTAGAAGATAAGATACAACATAATTGAAGGCATTTCTCGAGGTCTGGACTACCTCCATCGCGACTCAAGACTACGAATAATTCATCGTGATCTAAAAGCAAGCAACAACTTTCTTGACGAGAATATGAATCCAAAAATATCAGACTTTGGGATGGTCGAAGAAGCTTACAGATTGATTACTGAAGGAATGTTGGTAGGAGTGAAGCCTAATGTCAGAGTTTGGTATGCTTTATTGAGTAGGAGTTATTGTAATGTAGAGACCAGAGAGATAGTTGCAAGGTGTTTGAGGGATGTTGAACCTTTGATCAAATTCTTAACTGCGGAAGCAGATGGAGGTAAATGGAAACACCCTTTGTCGTCATTTCAAATCTTCGACCCTGGAGGATTGATTATGATGTCCATCTCTAGATGACGCGCCTCGACTGAGTCGAGCTCTTTTCACGCAAGGGGAGAATGATGTGGAACATATTAGTTAAAGCATTCCTTTGGATTAGCTTATCTTAGTTTGTTACAAGTTATTATATATTTCTAGAATCTTCTAGGTGTCTCTAGTTTTCTAGTTGAGTATTATATACAAGCTATTATAAGTCGGAAAGAGATATTGATGAATATTATCATTTTGAAGCTTTGAAACTTGTGTTTATCCTTGTTCCCTTGGATTGGGATTAAATCCTTCAACAGGTCCGACTCTTTTGACGGTCACCACATCAGAAGAGAGATATGTACTTTTTTCTCCCAATTTTCATAGTTAATATCATTGTGTGGTGTTGCTCCATAGTTTTATCTTGATTTCTTATTTTTTCACGTTAAATCCTGGTATTCTTTTATTTCCACAGCTTATATCTTTCTTGTTCGTTTCAGTATGAGTTTTACTTCACCCCAATATTGAGTTATATTGCTAAGTATGCATATAACTGTTCTAATCATACACATATAATGGCATTACACTGCTTTAGGGGTGTAAACGAGTCGAGTCGAGCTAAACCAAGCTCAGCTCGTCGGTCAAATCGTGAGCTCGAACTCAAGCTCAAATGGCCTGCTCGAGTTCAGCGTGTGGCGATGAATGCATGCTTATGAGCCAGCTCGCAAGGTGTGCGGCCGACTTTCTCTTCCACTTCTGATTTCGATTTCGATTTCGACTTCTACATCCGCGGTTACAAGTGATTTCACATCTAAACATCAACTTCCACGCCCGTGCTTCCACATCCACGCCTATGATTCCGCCTTCCGCACTCGAGCTGCTCGACGAGTCAACGAGTCGAGCAGCCACTCAATCGAACTCGAGCTCTTAATCTACTCGAGCTTGAGCTCGAAACTCAATAATCTCGACTTATGAGCTCGTTATCGAGTCGAGCTCGAGCAGGCTCACAAGTTGGCCCAACTCATTCACAACTGCTTATGTGGAATGTATTTCTATACAATATCTGAAATAGGTTTTGAACAATGTTCTAGCTTTGATAGAAATTTTCTTCCCCCATCTCAACCTAGATCCAAAGCCTATTTAAATTAATTTTAATCGTGCTAAACTTTAAAAAATAACATGCAGTTCAAAATTAAAATATGTTGATCGAAGAAAGTTTTGAAACATATTTCTTTATTATATATTCATATCCGCTTATGGCTTTCCACTTCCTTTTTTTAGGCAAGCAAGCCGACGACTTTCGATAGCCCTACTTTGACTGTGCGAAAACGTCATTGCTCACGCATAGCTGAACTATTTTCTAACAAATGATTCGGTAGGAACAGGGTCCTTCGTCTTATAAAAAAATTATAAATATACACATTAGCCTGAAAATTTCTAACATCTACGCTTCGTCGTCCACTTGTAACGAATAAATTCTCCTGTTTTCTAGCTTTAAATACCAGTAAGCAACATTCCTAATTGCTCATTCGGCTCTCACTCTTCATTTATCAAGTTTCAGATCTTAAATTTCAAGGAAATAACTAATGGCAGCAGAAGATGTAAAGCTCATCGGGTTGTGGGCGAGCCCCTTCGTCGTGAGAGCAAGAATTGCTCTAAATCTGAAGGGGATCGAGTACGAGTTTCTCGAAGAAGAGCCCGGCAAGAAGAGCGAGCTTCTTCTCAAATCTAACCCTGTCTATAAGAAGTTCCCTGTCCTCATCCATGGCGGCAAGCCCATCTGCGAGTCCCTTCTCATTGTCGAATACATCGATGAAGTCTGGTCCTCTTCAGGCTTTCCCATCCTTCCTGCCGACGCCTACGACCGCGCCATCTCTCGCTTCTGGGCCGCCTACATCGACGACACGGTATGCCACGACCAAAAATTCTAGAAAATTCTGATTCAATTTATTTTTGATGAGTTTTATATATTACACTTCTCTCAATATATAATTAAAAACATTAAAGAATATTTTGATTATTTTTTTAATCAGGGTATTTTAGCATAATATTTTTTTCAAAAATTTACAGAGAGATTTATGTATATATTCATAATTTTTATTTATTTATATAACATTTAAATTTATAAATTATATTAAAATTATGTCAGAGCAGACATTTCTCTACTCTGTTTTCTACACTAACAACTTTATTATCATCTTTCCAAAAAAAATGGCACTCGTCCCAAAAATAGTCTCTGAATTCACATTCCATTTTTGGCAGTTCACTCCTCAGATTCGGGTGTTGCTGTGGAATGAGGATGAGAAAAGCAAGGCAGAAGCGGAGGAGCAACTCTTTACCGCACTGCTGCTGTTAGAAGAGGCTTTCGTTAAGTGCAGTAAGGGGAAGAGCTTCTTCGGCGGCGACACCATTAACTTGGTCGACATCGCCCTCGGTTCCTGCATCAATTGGCTAAAAGCTGTCGAAATTATAACGGGAACAAACTTTCTAGATAAGACGAAGACTCCGCGGTTGGTTGAATGGGCGGAATGCTTCTGCTCCGCCGAGGCCACGAAGGAGGTGCTTCCGGAAGCTGAAAAACTGGTGGAGTTCAGGAAATTTTTGCAGGCCGCCAGTCGTGCTGCTGTGGTTCCTTCATCCAAATGAATTCTTACTTTCATGATTACATTTTATGGAATCTGTGTGTGGAAGAAAATTAAGATTGAACTTGCGAAAAAATGATTATCGAGAGCGAGAGAGAGATATTTCTTGGAATACTGATTCATATGAATAATTTCATGGAGAGAAAAAAATTTCATTTTACCTTCGTGCACCAAGCATCCATATGAATAATGACGTCATAATTATTTGGTTGCTTTCAAAGTTGAGAATTTGCAAAATAAAATTTATATGTCCGTGAAATTTTTATTCAATATTAAAAAAAAAATTATGGTCTTAATATTTTATATTTTTGTGGAGATAGAAAGTTGACTGAGTAACTCATAACTCATAAGAGCTAAGGCTGCAAACGAACCAAAAGTTTGATGAGCACAATGGCGGAGCAAGAAACTTTTTCAAGAGGGGGGCTTGTTTTTTCTAAAAAAATTAACCAAATTTTTTTCATGCAGCCTTGGACCAGTATTGACAGTTTTGAATTTAAAAAAAAAAATAAACTACTAAATATGGAAGTCATTCTAAGAGAGGAACTCGGCAAAACAGCACACATGAAACCACATAAGGAGAAATCAGGATAGCAATGTGACTTCAAACATTTGAAATAAGAGTAATACTCTCTATCGTTAATCTACAATGGGAGATCTATGCCACGATCAGAAAGTCCTCTTTTAAGTAATTTTTCTCCCTTCAATTAAAATCAGTGAGAAGGAAAAGACAAGATCTGACTCATTAGTTTAATTCAGATTCTATTGGAGCCAAAAAATCAATTCTCCAGGATATATTTGGCAAAAACAATTTCTCCAAATTACATGTAATTAGTTGCAAAAGAATGTTTTATTTTGATTTTTGGAGGGTAATTTAGAAATGTAATTTTTTTCTTACAAAAGAATGTTCTATTTTGTGCGATGAAACTAAATAAACTGAATACCATATGCCTGCTTAGGAAAATAATTTGCAATTGTTTTGGTCCTAAATAGAAAACTAAAAATAGCAGAACAGATACAGTAAAACGACCATGAAAATCAAAGTAAAAAAGGCAACGATTATAGTGTCAATTTTCTCCTTTAGCAAATAGCGATCCTAAAATTGCTAAAAAATTATAAAGCTGCAGCAAATTATCATATAGAATGGACGGCCAAAGTCCACTACGGAAAAACCAAACAACCCATAAAAACCTAAAAACAAGATAGATCAGATTAATAAAATTGTTTCATGATATTTGCACCGAATTTCACAAGAAAAAAGCTATCGAAAATCCGAATGAACCAACCAATATTTAAACCAACCAGAGCTTGAGAATAAAACATTCAAGAAGTTCTCACCTTGAGGTATATTTGATCGACGGAGCCAGCCAGCGATTGGGAAGAGCGAATCCGGACTTTCGGGGGGACGGCCTGCTTGTGCGAGAGTGCGAGAGTTTCTGGCTCCCAAGAAAAAAGCAATCCCAATGAACCAACCAATATATAAAACAAACGGAGCATGAGAATAAAACATTCGAGAAGTTCTCACCTTTAGGTATATTTGATTGAAGAACAGAGCCAATCAGCGAATGCAAATAGTGATTCTGGCCTTTCGGGGGCACGAGCTGCTCATGCGAGAGTTTCTAGCTCCCATTCCGCTACTTAGATGCGAATTTTTAGGGCAAGAAAGGGACTTTGGTCACCTGCGCAAGCGGGAAAGGGACTTGGTCACCTGGGCAAGCGGGAGGCGAAATTATTACTTGCGGACACCGCCGTCCAGAGGCCAATAACCAAGTCACTAATACCTCATGTACTATTTTTATGTACTCTGATATCAGATAATGTTATGTGTCCTGATTAATTTTCGGATGATCTGATGATGACTGGATGTAATAATCTCTCGTGCCCTTTGAAAGGCTCGTTTGGTAGCTCAATTTAAAATAATTAAATATTATAATTTATGTTAATTAAAATAAATATTCATGTTTGTTAGATTTTTTATTTAAAATATTCATGAGCAAATTTGTTTATAAGAAGAATTATAACTCTTTTGTTTGTAAATAAGCTCAGCTAGTAGCTCGAAATAAATAATTAGATATGTTCGTGAAAAGGCTCATTTGATAACTCAAGAATACTAATTAGATATGTTCTTGAATGGACTTGTTTGATAATTCCAAAACTCTCACCAGATATATTCGTTAATGTGCTCTTTGGATAGCTTGAAAACATTGTCAAGATATGTTCATGAACGGGCTAATGTGATAGTTCCAAAATACTAATTATATATGTTCGTGAGTTTGTAGGTAAATAAAATTCGTTTGTTAATATCTAGAAGTAGAGCTCATTTATAGTCCGATAAAATTTATTTGTTTAAAGCTCGATAATCACCAAATGAATCGAACATGAACCAAATACAAATCAAACATTAACATCTATTAAGTTAAACGAAACAAGTTTGAACATGAATAGAAAAGCTCGAATCAACCTCACATAAGCTGATAATAAATGAACTCAAAGATAAACAAGCACTTGCTAAGCTAGACTTGATTCATTTGCAGCCCCAATGTAAGCTCACTTTAATATTTCAAACTACTTGAAAATAACAGAGCAAGAGTCGACAAATTTTGCCAAAAGAAAAAATGACGATTTGCCTTTCGCTTTAATGGCCAATGGATTTATGATGGATAGTTACTAAGTAGGGTATAATACGTCGGCCAAGTCCAGCTTTAGCCACTCTCCATCCCAAATGCCACCTCGTTTAGCTTCCGCTTAGTCCAACTATTGCCGACCAGTGCCGTCGCCAGGGGCGGAGCCATGAATTTTTTCATGTGGGGGCACAAATCATTAAAGTATTTAAGAAACCCTCAACCTTTTTCATTCGGGCTTGGGACTAGCATTAGGACTGCAAACGAACCGAGCCGAGCCGAGTATGTGAGTGTTCATGTTTGAGTTCATTTAATATTAGCTTGTTCAAGTTTGGTTCGTGTTTGTTCGAGCTTTATTATTTGTGTTCATGTTTGGTTCATTTAAATTAATAAGTGTTCATATTCAATTCATGTTCAGTTCGTTTAATACTTATCGAGCTTTAAACAAACGAGCTATAAATGAGCTTTACTTTTAGATGTTCATTAACTTAACAAACGAGCTTTATCGAGCTTCCTAACAAACGATTACATAGAGCATGTTCGTGAACATATTTAACGAATTTTTTTAAACAATCAAACAAACACATTCATGAATATATCTATGAACAAACACATTTATAATAAAAGCAATTGTCTATGTAAAATAAAAATAACATTAATCAATATAAAAAATGCAGTGCTCATTATTATTTACTATAAATTTTATTATTTAACAATAATTATATCATTATATTATAATAAACTTATATTGTTGTTAATTATAAATTAAATAATTATTATTAGTAAATAAATGATAAGTAATAATATTAATGAGAATTAATAGATTAATATCAATTAATATATAATAATAGCTTATTTATTAAATATATATAATAATAATAATGAGAATTAATCGATCTTGATGTCAAACATCACACATTAATCGAGTTCTTTGTTCACGAGCTTCTTATCGAGCTTCATATCGAGTTTGTTCATGAGCTTTAAACGATCATGTTCACGAACCTAATTGAGCCAAACGCATTATTGTTCAAGCTTATTTATTAACACATCGAGTATTTACGAAAGTGTTCAAGCTTGTTCAACTAACTAATTGAACGATCACGAATGAGCTCTTATTGAGCCGAGCCTCGAGCAGCTTGTCGAACGCTCAGTTCGCTTGCAGCCCTAACTGGCATTGATGGTTTAAAAAAAAATTAATTATTAGATTTATTATAAAAAAAAGAATACATGAGAAAGAAAAAAACTTACATATCGCCTATAATTTTTTCCGTCGAGTCTTCATTTTTTGAAATCGTTGTACAATCAGTTCATTGTCGATACTATTAAATATATCTTTTTCAATATAAGTAAACAATCATTCATCCAGGAGTCTCCCATACGATTGCGTAAACGATTCTTTATAATATTCATTGCAGAAAAAGCTCATTCAACTGTTGTTACAGCAATTAACAATATCAAAGCAAGTTTTATAAGTAAGAACACCAAAGGATAAATATCTTTTTTCCAAGTCTCCACTATTTTCTGAGCAAGTTTTCCAAGTCCTTTTAATTTCATAAATGCGTCGTTCGATCTCATATCTAAAATAAAATTTTCAATTTCATTATTTAGTCTGATGAGATCCATTTCTGAAAAATCTGACGGGTAAAATTTTGCTAAGCGGAGCCATCGTCCTTTATCAAAAGCTGAAAATGACTCACATTGATTCAAACTTGTGACACACATAAGTAATTATGTATTAATTTCATCAAACATGTTATTAAGCTCTTAAAGTTGCATATCTATAATAGTGTAAAATAATTCGATTTGGTAATGATGTCTATTTGTTATACTCTCAGTACGATGCATTGATCTTCCTCGCATCATAAACGAATCAGTCATGTCTGGAATGTATATGCTATTCTTCTTATAAAATAATTTAATTTCTTTAAACAAAGTGTCACAACCATCATTTCTCATATTTTGAAGTCTTTGTTTAGAAACTTTAACCAAAGTCATGACATTTATAATGTCATGATCCTTTCTTTGCAGTACTTGTGAAAACGCATTTGCAACTCCTAATATAGTTTTCATCATGTGCAAATTGAAAACAAAATCAAAACTTTGCATAGATTTAAGAAGGGAATATGCTTCACCTTTTTGGTCACTGCTAGATCCCTAGTGTGTTATTATGTCTAGAACCTCTACAGTAGACCCAAACAGAAGAATTAAACTGATGAGTGAATTATAGTGGAAACCCCAACGAGTGTCTCCTAGTATTTGAAGAGTAGTTTCTTGATTTAAGCCACGGCCTTTTGTAACCTCTCCACTTTCCAGTTGCTCAATAATTTTGTCATAATGTTTTCCTCGTAATATATCTCTTCTTTTGCATGAAGTACCAATAATATTTAACAAATTGGTCACAATATTAAAAAAAGAAGCAATCTGGACATAATTTTTTGCCACTACAAGTAATGCTAGCTGGAGTTGTTGTGCAAAACAGTGCGACCCGGCGCCGCCGACCTGGCGACCTCGACAGCGCTCGAGCTCGGAAGTCGGAAGGCAGCGCAACCGGAGAAGTCGCGAAGGAGTTCTGCAGACTGAGTTCGGCAATCGGCCTTCTCCTCCGCGCGTGCAGTCGCGTTAGGCAGTTTAGGGATAGGCGGGTGTCTTAATAGGGTATTAAGATGTAAAAAGGAAATTTTATTTTGATTAATTCTACAATTAATGCATCATAATTATACTTAATTACTTGCTATTATCAAAGCCAGTGGGGGCCCCTACCCCAAGGCCCCCACATTAAATCCGCGCCGTCGCCGTCTCATGGAGTTACTTTCAGCTTTTCTAGCGTTCACCCCCAATTTAAACGTTGACCTTTTCTGCTTTACTGCTTGGATTAAATTGAATGTCGCCAATTTCTATATTGTTAGCACTTAAATCTTTTTTTAGCTTTTGGAATAATTAGATTAGTCTGACATTGCACTAACTTCAGAATAAAATTAAACTAAACTTAATAAGTTTACTCGACCGGAAATAATGAAAAAATACATTAACCAAAGGAAATAAAAAAATATCAAAAAAATTATAAATTATAAAAATAATATATAATTATAATGAACTTAATTTTGTGTATGCTCTTCCGAAATTAATAAAAAAAATCAAGAAAATAATTTAATTTTTTTCTTGATTTTTTTTAAAAATAATAAAAAATATCCAGAAAATAATTTCGTTAAAAAAAAAAAATTCTAACGTGTTGTTCAACCAGTCACTCGCAACGATCGATTTACTGCTCTTACAATCTTAATTTTTCTTCCACACAGCGATTCCATAAATGCAATCATGAAAGTAAGAAAATCATTTGGATGAAGAAACCGCAGCAGCACGATTAGCAGCCCTAAGAAACTTAATGTACTCCACAAGTTTTTCAGCTTCCGGCAGCACCTCCTTGGCGGCCTCGGCGGAGCAGAAGCGTTCCGCCCACTCAGCCAACCGAGGAGTCTTCGTCTTATCTAGAAAGTTTATTCCCGTTATAATTTCGACAGCTTTTAGCCAATTGATGCAGGAACCGAGGGTGATGTCGACCAAGTCTATGGTGTCGTCGCCGAAGAAGCTGTTCCCCTTGCTGCACTTAACGAAAGCCTCTTCTAACAGCAGCAGCGCGGTAAAGAGTTGCTCCTCCGCTTCTGCCTTGCTTTTCTCGTCCTCTTTCAATATTAACACTCGAATCTGAGAAGTTAACTGCAAAAAATGGAAAATGAACTTAAGCAATCATAAAAATGTGCTTTTTAATTGTACTGTGTGGTCGACTTGTTGTATTAGTGGATAGTCCGATCTCCCAAGTAGAGTTATGTTATCTACGAGATGCTTGCCAAGTTAATCTTGTATTGTTAGAAACCCTGTTGTGTTGTCCTATTTTGGAAAAACATTGTATTAT
Organism: Dendrobium chrysotoxum; assembly: GCA_019925795.1. NCBI lineage: Eukaryota > Viridiplantae > Streptophyta > Magnoliopsida > Asparagales > Orchidaceae > Dendrobium > Dendrobium chrysotoxum. The sequence continues at coordinate 27,747,958 of CM034309.1, forward strand.
GAAATGATACACAAATATTTCTATGTTAAAATAAAATAACTAAGCTTTAAATCATTTGGAACTCTTAGCTAGGGTCTGTTTGTTTAGAAAGAATTAATATTGATGCAACTAAAGGGGTCAACGAGCCAAGTGGACTCGAGTATCTACCTAATCAAATAAAGCTTGTTTAGTTCTTACTGAGCTCGACTCGACTAATTAAAAAATTTATAAGCTCGTGCTCGACTTGATTGCTTGAACTCGTTTGGAAAGCTCGAGCTTGCCATGATTTTTTAGCACGATTTTTTGCTCGATAAGCTCGACTCACGAACTCGTTATAGAGTTGAGCTTGAGCTGGCTAAGCAGACTTACACTCCTAGATGGAAGATAAATTTGTGTAGTTTCATTTGTTTATATTCGTTAGTTAATTTTAATATATTTCTTTTTTATAATTACTATCACAAAAATATGTACAGATGTTATTTTTTATTGATCATTTCTATTTCAATCATAAAACAGGAAGAAAATTTATCAAAACATGCAATTTCGCTCCTTTCAAAAATTAAAAAACATTAACCTCAACTAGATAAAATTGAAAAGTAGCTATTCACTCAATTTCTTCTCAAAGAGAAGAGTGGGTGATAATCAATTTCAATTCAATTCCATCGTTTCCATTCAAATTTTCATTTCCTCGCCGCCATTTTCTTCAAGTCAAATAGAGTCTTAAGGTAAGAAATACAGCACGTACCTTGTCGTCGACATAGGCCGCCCAGAAGCGAACGATTGCGCAATCATAGGGATCGGCAGGGAGGATGCAAGGGCCAGAAGAAGCCCAGACTTGGTCTATGTACTGCACAATGACAAGAGACTCGCAGACGGATTTATCCCCATGGATGAGTACTGGAACCTGCTTGTAGACTGGATTGGACTTGAGAAGAAGCTCGCTTTTGTTCGACAAATCATCTGGAAGGTACTCGTATTCGACCCCCTTCAGATTTAGAGCAATCATTACTCTCGTGACGAAACCGCTCGACCAGATCCCGATTAGCTTCACCTCGTTTTCTATCGCCATTCTATTCTATTTCTTGATCTGAAACTTGATTTCAGATATAATAAGACTTATCTGGATTTCTTCTATTTAAAGCTCGAATGCAGCACAGATCTCCTATTTTCTGTATATATCCAACAGATTGCCGACATAAACGTCATCAATGACGTTGTAAACCGATCAAGGTGGACTTGCGAGTCGATGGCACTTATATTTTGCTTACTTTATTAAGTCTGCAGAGATCTGGAAACATTAGCAAATCTTGATTGCTTAGACTTCTTCGCCCCAGAACTCTTTCATTTGAAAGTGGGAGGATTTATACACATGGCATTTAAAACTTCTATATTGATGAATTTAATACCTAAAGTTTATTATTTATTTATATAATATTAAAAAATTATTTAATATCTCAAAATTAACGCACATCTCCTTCTGAATGATGGAGAAGAGGGCTGTGAAGTGCTTGACAAGTTTCGAGCACAAGGGAAGAAGAGAAACCTTGGCCACATAGAAGAGGGCGTGAAGAGCTTGAGTAGATGGCCTCAACGTTGGCGGAAGAAAAGATACCCGTTGGATCCAAACTTATTTGTGGATATATAATACTTCACTTTTTTAGCAGCAGATCATGAGAAACTGGCTAGTGGGATTGAATAGAGCTCCGGTGAGTGTGGAGAGTGAGAGTTTTATATGCCAGAGAATAGTTTGGAATCTAGAATAGGTATTAAGGTGTTCTGAGGGTGAGCAGAACACATGACTGCAGTCCGTACGCCACTAGTGCCTGGAAAAAGAAATGCCTGCGCCAAAGTTTGATTCTCCTTTTTTCCACATTTTCTGTTATGCATTGTATCTATATATAACAGTGTAAAGTTCACAGAAAAGGATGAGATAGAAAATACAACTTTGCTTTCTCTGGCTCTGTATGTTTTCCTTCTTCTCCGTTACTCTGTTCTTGTTTACAGGAAAACCTTGGCAAAGTTAACATGGTATCAGAGATTTATTAAGCCTCACGGCTTTCCTCCTCTATGTTTATTCTGTTTTTCTTTTACTTTTTTATATATAAATGGAGTCTGGAAATTCTTCTACCACAAACAGTACCACAGATGTCTCTCAGGTTCTCGGCATGATCACTGTTCCACCACAACTAAAGTTCTTAATGTCCACCATTAAGAATGTCATTACTGTTCAACTAACACCAGAAAATCATCTCACTTGGCGGTCGCAAGTGCTCAAAGTTTTTCGAGCCAATGGATTAGAAGGATATCTTGATGGTTCTGTTCATCGTCCTCCTCGTCAAATCACCAATGAATATGGTGCAGCAATCTCTAATCCCTTATTTTCTACCTGGATGCTAATAGATCAAAACCTTGCAGCAGCCTTATTTTCCACAGTTTCTGCGCCGTTGCTGCCTTACATTCTTAATCTAGACTCTTGCACAGACATTTGGGAGACGAGTGGTAAACGTCTACAGTCTACCAACCGTTCTCGTATTATCCATATTAAAAATGATCTTCATCATGTATCCATGGCAAATAAAACTCTGCAACAATATCTCTCTGATATTAAAATGAAGGTGGATACTCTTATGGCCGCAGGCTACAGCCTAGATCCAGAAGATGTTATTATGTATACCCTTAATGGGTTGCTTGCATCCTATCAGTCTTTCAAGACATCTATACACACTAATCTGCAACCATTAAGTCTAGATGATTTTTATTCACTACTGTGTAGTGAAGAGACGAACCTTGCCAATAAAGCTACCAGGGATCTCCAATCTATGCAAATATCAGATACTTCACTGGCTCTTGCCACAACGTGGGGAAGAGGTGGCAATCGTCAACCGTTTCGTTCCTCTCGTGGTGGACGCCGGCCGTTTTCCCCTCGTGGCGGACTCTCTCCTTCCCCTCGGGTCGAATGTCAGATCTACGACAAACCTGGTCATTCGGCAATAAAATGCTGGCATAGGATGAATTTAAACTACAACAACAACCCTTCCTCAGCCTTGCTTGCAGAATCTATAGAGACTCTATCCTCCTCAGCTGATTGGATTCTGGATACAGGAGCTACATTGCACCTCACAAATGATGCAACTAATCTCGCTAACTCCCAGCCTTACCATGGCTCTCAACAAATTCAAGTTGGGAATGGCCAATCTCTACCGATTTCTCATACAGGCTAAGGCTTATTACCTACCCCTACCCGTAAGCTAGCCTTATCTCCATTGCTTCATGTACCTCAAGTTTCTCATAACTTGCTTTCTGTACATTGCCTAACCTCTGATAATGGTTGTGTTGTTTCATTTTCCCCATCTGGATATAATATAAAGGATCGGAGAACAAATCGTTCGATTCTTTCAGGTCCCTGCCGTGACGGGCTCTATTCTGTTTCCGTGCCATCCACTTCCTCATCTTCACTTGCCTCCGCTTCAACGACTTTCTTCACTACAGCTGACTCTTCTCACCTTTGGCATGCTCGGTTGGGCCATCCTCACAGTGCTGTGCTTTCTACTATAGCAAAGTCCACTCCTTCTTTAAGTATTACTCGTCCAAATGTAGTCTGTCATCCTTATCAAACAGCTAAAAGTCATAGGTTACCCTTTGCTTCGTCTGAGTCTACATGTACTTCTCTGTTTCATCTTATTGTGTCTGATGTATGGGGTCCTTCCCCAATTTTATCTCTTAATGGATATCACTACTATGTTTTATTTTATGGATGTTTTCTCTCGTTTTACTTGGATTTTTCCTATGGTTGCTAAGTCTGAAACATTCTCCAAATTCACATTGTTTAATACGATGATTGAGAAGCAATTCTCAACACATATTAAGATTTTTTGCTCCGATGCCGGAGGTGAATATTCCAGTTTACAATTTCACAATTTTCTTTCCACTAAAGGCATCATTCATCAGTTTAGTTGTCCGTATACGCCGCAACAAAATGGTCTTGCAGAACGCATGCACCGTCATATAGTTGAAACAACTTGCACACTTTTACTTCAAGCCCACCTTCCTAGTCAATTATGGACTGACACTATTCTCACAGCTACTTATCTTATTAATCGTCTCCCCTCCCTCACCACAAATTCTTTATCTCCATATCAGCAACTTTATCATCGAGCTCCTATATATTCTCATCTTAAAGTATTCAGATGTTTGTTCTATCCTTGGCTACAACCGTCAGCTCCTCACAAATTTGCTCCAAAATCTTCAGCTTGTGTATTTCTTGGTTACAGCTCCAGTCACAAAGGTTATCACTGTTATCATCTTTCCCACCAGAAAATTATCATTTCTTGTCATGTTAAATTTCATGAAAATATTTTCCCCTTTGAGTCTTCTGGTTCCATTAGTCCTGCCTCGCCATCTACCACCACAACTTCAATAGCTACACCTCTCAATCTTGTTCCATATACCCTTACAGATACTTCACTCGTTCCACTTAATCATATCTCTATTGAACCCACTACTCTTCCTTCCACTTCTACAGATTTGAACTTAGCTCCACCTATTCCTGAGCCACATTCCTCCATTATCCCATCTATTCAGTCGACTGGACCTCCTTTGATAAGTACATCGTCCTCTGCCTTGCCTCAACCGAGACACCCAATGGTGACTCGTCTTCAAACTGGCAGTCGTAAGCCCAAACAACAGTTTGATCTCCAACATAAACTTACTGAATTCCCTGACCCAACCTGTTATTCGGCAGCGATTAAACACCAATGTTGGCGAGATGCCATGTCGATTGAATTTCAAGCCCTTCAAGCTCAAGGCACTTGGGATTTAGTTCCACCACCACCATCAACTCAAACTGTTTTAGGCTGTAAGTGGATCTATAAAACGAAACAACACTCCGATGGCTCTATTGCTAGGCACAAAGCTCGCCTTGTAGCTCAAGGCTTTCGTCAAGAATTTGGCATAGATTATACTGAAACATTTAGCCCCGTGGCTAAATTTCCTACAATTCGTCTCTTCATCGCTGCAGCTGTTCACCGTCACTGGCCTATTACCCAATTGGAAGTCTCCAATGCTTTTCTACTTGGAGACTTACATGAGACAGTCTATATGCAACAGCCACCTGGTTTTAAAGATTCTCAAAATCCCGATTTTGTCTGCCAGCTTCATAAGGCCATTTATGGACTTAAACAATCCCCTCGTCAATGGTTTGCGGAATTTACTACACATTTGCAGTCTTTGGGTTTTCATCACAGTCATGCCGATCCCTCTTTACTCATTTATAATCACCGGTCTCATTATATATATTTGCTTGTGTATATGGATGACATTTTGTTAACAAGAAGTAGTCCCTCGGCAATCGAAGCTTTGCTCAGTAATCTTCAACATCACTTTCAAATTCGCAATTTGGGAGACCTGCATCAGTTTCTCGGTCTTCAGGCTATACTTACCCATACAGGTTTTCATCTAAATCAGTCATCCTATGCTTTGGATATTCTCAAAAGAGCAGGTTTTGAAACTTGCAAACCAGTGGTTACTCCATTCCCTTTGAAATCTGTGGTGAACAACACATCCCTTGTGTTATTTAAAAATCCAGAACTTTACCGTCAAATTGTGGGTGCCTTACAATACTTAACTTTAATTAGGCCAGATCTTTCTTATCCTGTTAACAAACTGTGTCAATATATGCATACTCCTCTTCGTCATCACTTTCAAGATCTCAAACATCTCCTAAGATATCTACGAGGCACGGTTGACTTTGGTCTTCCCATCACCAACAATTCCTCTTCTTTCAGTGCCTATGCTGACTCCGATTGGGCCGGCAATCCGATTGATCGAAAATCAACCACTGGTTATTGTCTATTATTGGGAGACACTCTCCTTTCCTGGTGTGTTAAAAAGAAACCAACGGTTGCTCGTTCGTCTATAGAGGCTGAGTATCGAGCATTGGCTACTGCCGCTGCAGATATTATTTGGATCCAACAACTACTAGCTGAATTTCAATTTTCTACTTCCACTCCCACACCTCTTTATTGTGACAATGTCTCCGCCATTGCACTTTCTCATAATCCGATTTTTCATGCCCGGACCAAACATATAGAGGTTGATTATCATTTTATTCGTGATTGTATTAAGTCTAATATTATCACAGTACATCATATCAACACTCAGGATCAAGTTGCAGATATTTTCACCAAAATGCTTCCTCGTCTTCGCTTCAATCTACTTCGTGACAAGCTTATGGTCTCTCCGATACCATCAGCTTGTGGGGGCCTATTAAGGTGTTCTGAGGGTGAGCAGAACACATCACTGCAGTCCGTACACCACTAGTGCCTGAAAAAATAAATGCCTGTGCCAAAGTTTGATTCTCCTTTTTCCACATTTTCTGTTATGCATTATATCTATATATAACAGTGTACTGTTCACAGAAAAGGATGAGATAGAAAATACAACTTTGCTTTCTCTGGTTCTGTATGTTTTCCTTCTTCTCCGTTATTCTGTTCTTGTTTACAGGAAAACCTTGGCAAAGTTAACAATAGGAAGTAAGATCTGTAAGTTTAAAGAATGCTGCAAGATGTAAGAGGTTCTAAAATTCCAAAAAATTCAAAAGATTGAAAGTACTGTTAGAGATAAAATGTTTGTAAAGAGTAGAAAAGGATATTGTGAATGACAACCGAAGAGGAACTTTTATCATATTTTTCTCTCTCACATCAAAATGACATGGACAAAGGCCTATTTATACTTGTACAAAGGCCATTCTAGAATCATTACATGCATTAACATAATTTAAGGAATTCTATAATAAATGTTCAACTAACAACTAACTAGGATAGATTCTTCCATATTCTAGATATTTCTTCAATAAAATTTTTTGAAAACAAAAAGATACCCCCCCCTCTCTCTCTCTCTCTCTCTCGCTAAACCAAAATTTTTATTAACCGCTACAAGAAGTATCCTTAATTTTATGAACTGTTCTGCACCTAATGACTTTGCGAGAATATCTGCAATTTGATCTTCAATTTTCACATACTCCACTTGAACTTCTTTATCATTGATCTAATCTCTTATATAATGAAAATGAATATCAATATATTTGCTTCTCTTATGATAAACTGGATTTTTTGATATGCAGATTTATTATCAGCATAGATTTTTGCAGCTTCAACTTGAGAATATCCAATTTTTTTAGTAACTTTTTTAGTCATATTGTATGACATACACATGATGCTGCTGCAATATATTCAGCTTCACAAATAGAGAGAGCAATAATTGATTGTTTTTGTGAACTCCATGTGAATGCAATGTCACCCATATAAAATAAAAACTCGCTTGTACTTTTTCTATCATCTTGGCCTTTAACCCAATCACTATTTGAATATCCTGAAAATTGAAATTCATTAGAATGAGAATATAAAAGTCTATAATTTAGTGTACCTTTATTATATCAAAGAATTCTCTTGACTGCCTTCAAGCCTTCAATTGTGTCTCAGTAGAATTTTTCATGGAGCGGCTAATAATTCCAACTGCGTGTGGAATGTTTGATCTTGTACATGTTAGATATTTCAGGCTTCCGATTAGACTTTTGAACATAATTGAATCTCAATCTTCCCTTCTTCTTTCTTTAATAGTTTGATTCCACATTTCATTGGAGTCAATTGAAGTGCTTACTAGATTACAATTCTCCATGTTGAATTTCTTTAGAACCTTTTTTGCATAAGTTTCTTATGTGATAAATATTCCTTCTTTATTTTGCTTCACTTTCAATCCCAAGGAAAAATGACATGAGTCCAAAATATGTCATCTCAAATTCTTTTATCATAGTTTGCTTAAACTCATTGAATAAAAGTGGATTATTGCCAGTAAAAATAAGATCATCCACATATATATAAATAAACAACTAATATATCTCCATTATTAACTTTCTTCACATAGAGAGCACTCTCATAAGAGCATTGAATATAATCATTTTGTTTGAAGTATGAATTGATTCTTACATTTCATGCTCCTGGACCTTGCCTTAACCCATATAAAACTTTCTTTAATTTATAAACTTTTGATTTATGCCTTTTTTTTAATATATCCCAATAATTATTTGGCATAAACTTCTTCTTTAATGACTCCATTTAAAAATATAGATTTAACATCCATTTGATAAATATACCAATTATTTTATATAATAAGATAAATAATTAAGCGAATAATTTTCATACGAATAACATGAGCAAATAGCTCATTGTAGTCAATGCCTTCCATCTGCTTCCATTCTTTTGCTACTAGCCATGCTTTTACTTTTTCTACTTTATCTTTTACATTTTTTTTTTTGTATACCCATTTCACACAAATAGCTTTATGCCCTTTTGGTAATGTTGTGAGCTCCCATGTTGCATGCTTCACTAATGATTTGATCTCCTCATCCATAGCACATCTCCATCTTTCATCTTTTATCACTTTTTCAAATTCCAATGGTTCATTGTTTGCAAGTAAGTAGATAAAATGAAGCTCGTCAGTTACCTCATAAAGCTCTCTTAAATTTTTTAACTTCCTTTGCCTTTGATTATCTTTTGAAGTGTTTGTGTCTGAAGAGTTTAATGATTAATCTTGCAAATTTTTAGATAGTTGTTCTTCATCTTGTAGCTCCACAGGCAATTGTTCTTCATTTTGAGCATTTTTATTTTGACAATCACAGGCTCCTTCTTCATTGAACTCTCACTACAGAAAAACCAATGATTTGCGGAGAAAAAAATTTTCGAGAAAATTGCGGTGGATTTGCTGTAGAAATTTTAGTCACATATTTTGTGAAGGAATTGAGACAAATTTGTGGCGAAAAATTCGTCACAAATTTGTTAACTTTGAACATGAGATTTTTTGTACCTTTGCTATATTGACTCTTTCTTCCATTCTTCATTTCTTTAGTTTTAACTTTCTTCATCATTTCTTTGATATCCACCACGTCCTTGTACTCATCCTCGTCCTCAACCTCTTACAAAGCCATGACCTCAACCTCGACCGCAACCTTGTCCATAAATGTCTCGAGCATTTGAATTATCTTCATTTTTTGTGTCATGTTTTTCACCTTTCAATTAGAGCTTTGATTAGAGAGCTTGTTCGATAGTATCCCGTTCTTTCTTGTTTTTTTCTTTGCTCATAAGACATTAAAGACATTAAAGAACTCATAAGTTCATCAACAGTCATTATTTCAAAATCTTTAGCTTCCTCAATAGCTATTATAATTAATATGCTCAAATTTGTCATTCACTAAACATAGAATTTTTTCTATCACCTAAAAATCTTCTAATTTTTTCTCCAAACCTTCATAGCGGATTGACGATAGTCAAGACTCTTGTAAAATAGTCCTCCACATTTTCTGCTTCCTTCATTTGAAGTGCCTCAAATTCAGCTCGGAGAGTTTGAAGTCGAAACTTCTTTATCTTGTCTATGCCTTTATATGCAACTTGAAGTATCTCCAACGCTTGCTTAGAGGTGGATGCACTAGCTACTACTCAAAATTTGTCTCATCTAATGATTTATAGACGAAAAAAATTATTTTCTAATCCTTTTTTCTGCTTGCTTTCAACAATTCCTTTTGGGTTGTTGATAATGTTGATTCATCTTGATGCTCGAAATAGCCTTTTTCAATTATATCCCAAATGTCTTGGGAACCAAATAATATCTTCATTTAAAGACTCCAATTCTCATAATTCTCCTTCATGAGATGAGACACTTGTAGATTCATACCACTTGCCATCGAAAGTAGAAGAGGATAAAATGATTGTAAAGAGTAGAAGAGGATATTGTGAATGACAAAGGAAGAAGAACTTGTAATATATTATTCTCTCTCACATCAAAATGACAAGGCCAAAGGCCTATTTATACTTGTACAAAGACCATTCTAGAATCATTACATGCATTAACACAATCAAGAGAATTCTATAATAAATATTCAACAAACAACTAACTAGAGGAGATTCTTCCATATTCTAGAGATTTCTTCAATACAATTTTCTAGAAACAAAAGACACATGATAATTAATTTTGGTTTATATTTTCAAACAAGCACGTCTCTTTATTTTTTATGTATAAGATTCAGAGGATTACAAAAAATGCTACATTTAGAAAATTAAAAAATAATAATATAAAATACAATGTAGGATATAACTTTTTAGAGGATGTTATAGACACATGACCTAATTGATTGACCTCAATGTGGATCTCTTCCTATAAGGCTCTCAATTTTGAAGCAAGTCCTATTTATAGCTTTTCAGTTTTCACTATCTCATTATTTATAATTCTATGTATTTAACAATTTTATTTTTTGCACTTAATTCTACTTGAAGAGTGAAGACATTGTTCTCCAAGAGTTTTTTTCAAATTTGATTTTACTGTAATTTGATTTGTAATTTGTAATTTATACAGTTAACTGTTGAAATTTGAAAAAATTGCAATTTGTATTTTGTAAACTATAAATTAGTGAATTTTTGAGACGTGTAGTCTTTTGCTATTGACCTATTGTTGAATGTTGATCCTCTTGTGTCTTTTTTAATTTAATATAAAAATTTAAAAAGTTGGTAATTAATTAATATTGCTGAATGTTGATTGTTGTCTTTATTTGTAATCTAAAAATTATGATTGCTAAATAGACTTTTTCTGCCAGTTTTTTTTAAAAAATTTTAACCAAACAATCACAATAGGTTGTTGGGTCAGGTCGGGTTGACCCGAAACCCAACCAGGTTGGGTTTGAGTGACGGATATCGACCCGAAATCTTAAACGGGTCGGGACAAATAAAGGCGAGTTATAATTGGATTCGACTCAAATCCAATCCGAAAATTCATTTTGACACTCTTATCCAGATAAACAGTAATTTTTTTATGATAGATATATAAATCTGTTGTATTCTGCCGGCGCCATCATATATAGAAATTTTAAATTTTTTGTATATAAATCCGTCTTATTCTGTGGACGCCACATAAAAATTTTAAGTTTTACGTATGACAATCCCTATTTCATTATTCTGATACAAAAATGCAAAAGAACTGATATGTTGCCATTGCCGATTCCAAGCAATCAAATAATCACTAAGATATAATTTACATCTATGATAGTTTATATCAAATATTTTTCAATCTTAATTTACTGTATGCTTAAAATTAAAAAAAAATAAATATATAAACATTTCATAAACTCTGCTGAAGCTTTATTGCATGCAAACTACTTTCAGGATAAGTAACACACTCTTATTACACGAGAGAAAGCTCAAGAACCCTAAACATGTCCACAAAACACGTTACTCCTGCTTGAAATGAACTGAGAAGAACAAGAAAGACAACAACCAGAACACATCACATTTTTTGCTGCTCTGAATCGAAGCCTGCAACTACGATATCAGAACTGATCACGCCGTCGAAAACTTCAAGCGAAAGAACTCGACGACTTGAACCATCTTATCATTGTCCGGCATTAGCTCCTTCACAGCGTCATGAGAGCAGAAATGCTGAGCCCAAGTGGCCAATTTGGGCAAATTGGCGTCTCTCAGAATCTCGATGCTGTCCAACTTCTCCAGTGCTGTGATCCAGGCCAAGAAGGATCCCAGTGCAATGTCGACGAAGCCGATGTCATCGCCCCCAAAGAAAGGATTTCCTTTACTTGATTGTTCAAAAAATTTCTCTAATGGCTGAAGCGCTGCTGCTGCTTCCATCGCCGCTTTCTGCTTGGCTTCCTGCGTTGTCGCACCGACATGGTCCCTTAACGAAGGGAAGAGCTGAAGGTAAGAGTAGATCGATTGGGCAATTAGGCCGTGGTGGGATGGATTGACATGGAAGGGACATCGAAGGGAAGAAAAAGAAGGAAAGGGACATAATTATCATAAATAAAGCTAAAAGCCTAAAAGTAATATTTTATTTAAATTTTATTCTTATTATTTTGTGACCACTATAATACGATTTTTTATATAAATAGCAGTCCAAACTATCATATTTAAATAATTAAACATTTAAAATTATTATTTACTTATATAACACTCAAAATTTTAAATAATACATTTCTCATACTTTTCTATTACTATCTATCATTGAATTCATCGTCTTTCACTCATCTTCAATTTTATTTGTACGTCGTTGTTCTCGCCTTTTCTTCTATATCCTTAAATATATTTTCTTAGATATTTAACAGATAACTGACAGGTCATTACAGGTGAATTCGTATCCCAAGAACCTCAGCAATGAGGACTCGCACGAGGGTCATCAATATCTAATTCAGAGAGTAGTAAGGAGGGAGTTGCCTCTCGCTGGAGAGCCAAGAAATTGCGACTCGCCTTGCTGCGAGAAACATTCACTTGGGCTTAACTTGTGTGCTTATAGACTTCTGGTTCAGGCTTCCATGGTTCTGTAATTTTTGATCCGAATGGGGTCGCTTTCGAATCAATTTTGGATTTCATAATTTGAGAACTAAGGCTTTTACAAGGTTTTGCTTATTTTAAGAGCTTCGGTGAAACTTATGAATGGCATCCGAATTTCGAATACGGATTTCCGCTACGTACCAAGAGAACAGTTCATGGCTCTATAGTCTATTCTAATATAATCAATCTATTAATTTTATGTAAAACAGCTCATGAGAACTACTAATAATTTTGTTGACCGCTTAATAATGATGGGGAGATTAAGATTTTGTTTGGGACAACTTTTTTACTATTTCTTAAAACAACTTTTTAAATAAAAAATAAAATTTTTACACTCAAAGCTGCTTTAAGAAGCAATAAAAAAGTCGTCACAAACGAAATCTCAGGCTTTCTTTAAGAAACAATAAGGAAGCTGTCCCAAACGAAGTCTAAGGCTTCGTTTGGATGACTTCTTTATTGTTTCTTAAAGCAGCTGTAAAAAAGCTGTCTCAAATGAAGCCTAAATCTTTATTCTTAAATTCCAATTTAGTTATTTATCTAAAAATAATAAAATAATAATTCTTAACAATATTTTAATTAAAATTTAATTTTTAAAATTAATTATGAAACCTAAACCTAGTTTTTTAACTTTGGGTTGGATGGATGATGAGGGGATTTACACAATTGAGTTTTGGGAGCATCATTTACTTACAAGATCACATTTTAGGATCTGTTTGGGATGACTATAACCTTTTATAAAGATGCTAGGAAACTGATTTTTTACAAATGCTTTCTAAAATATTATTTTTCTCACAATAATTTTATAGCAACTTTTACAAAAAATTGTAGGAGTCTCAAACTGATTCTTAATTTGCTTTGATTTCTCCATTTTTATAATGGAATTCTTTTTAATATTTTCATTTTCAAATATCCTAAGAAAATTTGTACGAGGAGATTTTAGTACCTGTTATTAGTAAACATAGGAGCAAAATCAGGATTTTGATAAGAAGGGTTGAAATTAATTAGAAACTAGTTTTTTAATTAACATAAATTATGTATAACTTAACATTATTACATCATAAATTTAAAGTTGTTCAGACAAAAAAAATTATCTTAGAATATCGTGATTTATTTTATTGACTTCAAAGTTATTTGCTTTATATTAAAATTAGTGAACTTCATGATATCATATAAATATTAATCTCAGCATAATCTGATGGCCCAGAGTCTATTCTGGAGAAATTATTGTATGCGGTCATCAGACGTCGTCCGGAGGCAAATCAGGGCGCGTCACATCATTTTTTTGATGTGTGCCGGTGCTATGTACCACTATGTACTGGATGAGGTAGCGCATCCTGATTAGTCTCCGGACGGTCCAATGACCGCATAGAATAATTTCCCTCTATGCGGAGATATCTCACAAAACTTATTTTTCCTCTTGACCACTCTTAGATCCATTTCCATTTAAGAAAATCTTTTGTTTTACATGCCGATGCATACCTTGTCATCAATATAATAAGCCCAAAAGCGAGCCTCTGAGCGTTCAAGGCGGTTAACCGGAAGAATTTGCTTTCTCTCAGAGGACCACACTTCATCTACGTACTGGACGATTATCATGGACTCGCATATGGGATGGCCCTTATGAATGAGTACAGGGATCTTCTTGTACACTGGATTGCTCTTCAGAAGCAGCTCGCTCTTGTCCCATGTGTTCAGCTCCTCATGGTTTTCGTATTCCACTCCCTTTATGTTCAGCGCAAGCTTCACCCTCAGCACAAAGGGGCTGAGCCATAATCCTATCAGCTTCACCCCCTCTTCTCTCTGCACTGCCATTGCCAGTTATACCAACGAATGAGGCACTTCGCAACGATGTAGCTAATTAAAGTCCTGAGATGAGCGTGTAAATATAGAGGGGCCTCTTCATCCCAATTTTTATTACCATTGAAAAAATATTTTATATATTTTTAAAATTCAAATATTTAATTGCTATGTAAACTATAATAAAATATATATAGGTGAATTAGAGTTTGTTTAGGACAATTTTTTGGCTGATATGTTTTTTAAATAACAACTACAATATTACTTGGCTTGTTGCGTCCAGGAATATTCGTGGTGGTAGAGAAGTATAAATTTTAACGTCTTCGTTTTGTACGAAGATCTAGCACGCATACAGATAAAAATAGCAGGTGTAGCATTCATAAGAGACACCAAAAATTTTACGTGAAAAATCCTAAAAAGGAGAAAAATCATGGGGTCTGACCCAATTTGAATGAATCCACTATTATTTGCAGTCGATTACAAATGAGGCCATTCCTTTGGGAAGGCCTTGGCTTGATAAATATACATCATGCAAAATGCATTACATGATGAGACTTGAAAGAATCACTGTTGACGTGTTTATTTGGTCAGCAAGACGATAGTCGACGAGCAACGGTAGTCAGGAAGACTGTAGTCAGGTGACGGTGGTCGGAAGGACTGTTGTCTGGCGACGGAGGTCGAAAGGACCGTAGTCGGCGGACGACAGTGGTTAAAAAGACCGTTGTCAGAGGGCGACGGAGGTCCGGCATCAATTGGAGGCCGTGCAAAAGTCCGACGTTAGTTGGTGGTCGGGCAGAAAAACCAACATCAGTTGGCAGTCAAGCAGAAGTCCGACGTCACTTGGTAGCCGAGTAAAAGTTTGGCGTTAGTTGGCGATCAGGCAGAAGTTCGACGTTAGTTAGTGGCATGGCAGAAGTCCGGCAACGGGCAGAAGTTCGGCGATGAGCGGAAGTTCGGCGTCGGTAGAAGTCCAACGAAAGTCCAACGATGGGCAGAAGTCCAGCGTCGGGTAGAAATCTGGCGACGGGCGGAACGACATCGGGTATAAGTACGACGAAAATCTAGCGTCGGGCAGAAGTTTGGTGACTAGGGGAAGTCCAGCATCAAGCAGCATCGAGCATAAATCCGACGACGATCGGAAGTCCGGCATTTGGTATAAGTCCGACGAAAGTCTGGCAACGGACAGAAGTTTGGTGACGGGCGGAAGTCCAGCATCGGGTAGAAATCCAACGACGAGCGGAAGTCCAGCAGCGGGTATAAATCCAATGAAAGTCCGGCGACGGGCGGAAGTCCTGCGTTGGGTATAAGTCCGACAAAAGTCCGGTAACGGGAAGAAGTCTGGTGACGGGCAAAATTCTAGCATCGGGTAGAAGTCCAACGAAAGTTCGGCAACGAGTAGAAGTCTGGCGACAGGCGGAAGTCTGGCGTCAGGTAGAAATTAGGCGACTGGCAAAAGTCCGGCATCATGTAGAAATTCCGGCCCAATGTCGGGTAGAAATCCTGCGACGGGCAGAAGTTCGGGCGTTGGTCGATGGCCGGGAGGTAGTCGAGGAGGAGTCTGGTGGCAAAAGAACTCTTCTTTCTCTTCCTTCTGTTCTTCCTTGGGCCCTTTTTTCCTCCTCCTTCCATGAGAAATGAGGGGTTCTATTTATAGTTTTCTGAGAGTGGCATGGCGGTTTAATAGGAGGAAAATCAAGGGTAATTTGGGAGTAGTTTGAATGGACGACCGATGTTGAATCCCTTGATCATGGACCGTTCGTTAGGCATTTGAATGTCTTAATGATATTAGAATTTGGCGATCCTTGGCTCGTTAGATTCTTGTCGTCGAGCGGCTCGATTCGACTATAAGCATGTTACGTTTGAAAACCATTTGGTAATCCAAATTATGGATTGAACCTTCCAAATACACTTCGGGTTCTTGATTTGGACTCATTTGGGCTCAGATTAAGTCGAATTTAGTGTCGTTGGGTTCGTATTCCAAATGCACTTCAGTTTGACTGTAAGTTTGTTGAAATAGGAGCTCAAATGACCACGGATTTAATTTTTGAAGTTTTCAATTTGATTTTTGCCTTGAGATTCATGCTTGATCAAGATAATTTTTTAATGATATAAAATGGCTATTAATTTTTTGTTACTTTTTTATTGCCTTTCAAAAATTTCTGGAAAATTATTTTTTGTAACCAGGATAGCTAAGGCTTGAGATAGTTTTCTTATTACTTTTTGCAGCAGTTTTCTAGTGCAAAAATTTCTTGAATGCACTGAAAAAAAAATGATTAAAAACTATCTCAAACGAAACCTAAGTTGCTTTCCTCGTAAGAACTTCATAAATCATAATCAATTTTATAAAAAATTATAGCCATAAAAAAAAAAAAACATAGAGTTTCTTCACGTTCATTTCTTGTTGATTTATTCATTATATTATTAAATGAAAAATACAAAAATAATCTCTATTAATTAATTTACCTTGTGAGCTTGTCCGCATCAATTTCAGAGCTGGATGGAGAAATTATTTTCTTGCTCAACTTGATCATCAAGCGGTAACTTTTTGTTTAAACCTCTTTTTTTTTTTTTTTTGTCTAGTTTTATCTTGTGGTAATCGAAAACAATTAACAAGAAAAAAAAACAAGTAATAAACAAATAAAGAGCACATGCAGCTAGTTCTTAAGAGAAAGAGGACGAGTTGGATTCTTTTTTAATAGTTTTGTGCTGATGCGATTATCGTTTATTGGGTTTTAGACTGTCGACCGCTTGTGGCTGAGTGATCGCCAAATAAGAGTTGGGCACTAGAAATTATTCTGATCGTCTGGAGATTAACTAAAATTTGTCACGTCATCTCTTCGTTGGGTACCGCGGCTTGGTACCGCTCAGTACTGTTGACGTGGCTGCACCTGATTCACCTCCGAAAATAGAGTTACGTCCGGCCTCCTCTCAGAATAATTTCTTGTTGGACACGAGGCATCTATCTCCCCTTATATATATATATATATATATATATATATATATATATATATATATATATAGGAGAAGCATATATTTAGTAAAAATATGAGAATCTTAATTGATAAACACAAGAAAATAATTATGAAGGTGGCGGAGTACACATGGCTTTACAAGTAACTCGATTATGACATTAACTCCAGATTGAATATATCTAATTCAACTACAACATAAACAACTACTATGTTTATAGCACATAAAGACAACAAAGCATGACTCAATGTACTAGTTCAAATAAAAATAAAAAATATAGAAAAAAATATCATTTCAAATAACAAAGACAAATTATCTACTAAGGGCATCTCCAATAGAACAACATTCGCCTATTTCTAGCTCCGACGAGCGTCTACTCGAACAACAAATAAAAACATATTTTTATATTTTATCTCAGTTGCGAAAAGTGTAAGCCAATATTGACATCACACTATTCAGAAACCCATTTTTGATGTTAGAAATGAGAGAATATATACAAAATATTCTTTTTTTTGTTAGAAATAGAGTTCGGTTGGAAATAAATTACTGTTTGATATGACTTACTATATTTTGAAGTAGAAAATAAATTTTTCGGTTGGAAATGTCCTAACACGCTTTGACAAAAGTCAGCAAAATGTGGCATTTGGTGCATAGAAAAGTAATGTATTAAGGGAGACAAAACTCTCTATTCGCAAGAAATTGCAAGGAAGCTGGACCCAAAGAGTGCAACAATGCTAGAAACAAGAGTATGTTAACAGATACGACAAATTTTTTTACGGGAATATAGTTTTACATTTTTATTTTTCCTTTTCAATTCTTTCAGAACTCGGCCCAGGTCTGCTCCCAAATAGGTCCAAAATCATGCTGCTTGCTTTTTGTATTTTATGAGAGGTTTTGTTTTGAATGTGGAAATAAAAAAATAAAAAAATTTAGGATATTTTGCACAGATTTCTAATTATATACCCAAATATCTCATAGATATGGTTCATTCTCTTCCAATTGGGACCATCCATACTTTTGACGAACACTCCATTTCAAAGTTCATAGTGAGAACAGAGATGAGAGAGAGGAGACGCAAGAAAGATAAACTAAAGAAGATAAGACTCTATCCATTAGATACAGTACTATTACAGTATATATAGACAAATAAACCAAGCAGAGCCAATACTAAGAGTACACGTGTATAGGAAATAACAAGAAGTATTAACAGGCCCCCTCAAACTGTTGCATCTGAAGATGTAACCAGTTTGGTTGCAAGCTGCTGAAATCGTGAGATTGAAAGTGGCTTGGTGAAGATGTCAGCTATTTGATCTTTGGTGGAGATATGATGAATGGTGATAGTTTGATCCTTAATGCAATCCCGGATGAAGTGACAGTCGACTTCAATGTGCTTTGTACGGGAGTGAAAAATTGGGTTATTGGCTAATGCTATAGCCAAGGTGTTGTCGCAGAAAAGAGGAGTGAGTGCCATGGGAGAGCAGTTGAAGTCTTGAAGTAACCGGCGAAGCCAAATGATTTTAGCTGCAGCGGGCGCAAGGGCTCTGTATTCCACTTCTATGGAGGATCTAGCTACCGCGGTTTGTTTCTTAACACTCCACGATATGAGAGAAGAGCCGAGGTAATTGCAGTAACCTGAGATGGATTTGCGATCGGTAGAATCTCCGGCCCAATCAGAATCTGCATAAGATCATAAAAGCAGTGAGTCACGAAATAATGGTAACCCGGTATGCAACGTATCTTGAATATAGCGCAAGAGGCGTTTAAGTGCGTCGAAGTGAGTAGTAAGAGGATTATGCATGTGTTGGCAAATTTTGTTGACCGCAAATGATATATCAAGTCGAGTGAGAGTGAGGTATTGAAGCGAGCCGGCTAGTTGACGAAAGAGAGTGGGATTAGAGAAGGCAGTAGTCGTGGTGGCCGTGCGAGAGACTTTGATTTGGGATGAAGTGGGCACCGATTTGCAATTGAGCATACCTTCTCTGAAGAGTATAGATTCCGCAAATCTTGTTTGATTAAGGTGTAAACCGTAGGAGGTATTAACCACCTGAATGCCAAGGAATTGGGAGATTAAGCCGAGATTTCGCATCTTGAATTTGGTGTGGAGATGACGTAGAAGAGTGTCAATTTCAGTTGGAGAATTTCCTGTGATAAGTATGTCATCAACATACATGAGGAAATACATAGAGACGTTGGAATTGTGATAGATAAGTAAAGAAGGATCAGATGAACTAAATTGGAAGCCAAGAGAGAGAAGGTAGCCAGAGAGAGTGGCAAACCACTGGTGAGGTGATTGTTTCAGACCATAAATGGCCTTTTTCAATCGACAGACATGATTGGGATGAATGACATCAAGGAAGCCATGTGGTTGTTTCATGTAGACGGTATGAGAGAGTTGACCGTGGAGAAAGGCGTTAGACACGTCTAATTGATGAATGGGCCAATTATGATGAAGAGCAATAACGAGGACTCTAACGGTAGGAATCTTAGCTACTGGACTGAAGATGTCAGTATAATCTATACCGTATTCTTGATTAAACCCTTGGGCGAACAAACGAGCTTTATACCGAGCTATATTGCCATTCGATAAGAATTTGATATGAAAAGTCCAGCGACATCTGAGAACATTTTGAGAGGGGTAAGGAGGAACGACTCCCAAGTTCCCTGAAATTGAAGAGCTTGAAATTCTTCGGACATAGCCGCCCGCCAATGTTCATGTTGATTGGCTTCAGCGTAGTTGTTAGGGTCAGTGAGGGTATTGTGATGGAGTAAATTAAAAATGGCCTTGGGCTTTAAATGCCTGGTCTTGAATCTGGTTTGCATGTGATGGGTGGGAGGTTGGATGGGGCAAGAACATTGAGTAGGATTACTGGAGGGAGTAGTAGTAGGGACGGGTGTAGAAATAGGAGATGAAGTATGACTAGTTGATGGAGAGTTATGCGTGGAATTGGTGGAGTGTGATTGAGTGGTCGGTGGAACCGAACAAGCTAGATCTGATATGGGAACGAGAAGCTGAGGAGGCGTGTGAGGCAGTTCTGAAGTGAAATCAGTGGAGACACGTTGGTATGGAAAGATAGCCTCGTTGAAGACCACATGTCGTGAGGTGTAGATTTTTCCCGTGTGAGGGTTGAGACATCTATAACCTTTTTGGGCCGAAGCGTAGCCTATGAAGACGCAAGGAAGAGAGAGGTGAAAGTTTGGAATTGTTGTATGGGCGAAGCCACGAATAGCATAAGCATCCGAAAATTTTAAGATGGGAGAAGGAGGGAGGTTTTTGATAAAACTTGGTGTAAGGACTGATACTATGTAAAGATTGGCAGGTAATCTGTTGATGAGGTAAACCGCGTATGTAAGGCTTCAACCCAGAAAGATGGCAGAAGGTTTGCTTCGAACAACAAGCTGTTGATAGTCTCTAAGATGTGCCGATGTTTGCGTTCGGCAATGCCGTTTTGAGCTGGAGTATAAGGACAAGAGTATTGATGATTGATACCCCAATTTTTTGCAAACGGTTTTAAATTGGTTGTTGATAAATTCTCCACCACCATCCGAGCGGAAGGTTTTGATACGTTTGTTGAATTGACGATCAATCATTTTATTAAATTCGATAAATTTGAAAATAACTTCAGATTTCTTAAGCAAGGGATAAATCCAACAAAACTTAGAATGATCATCAATAAATGAAACGTAATATCTATATCATTGCATAGAAGTGGTGGGAGAAGGTCCCCAAACGTCAGAATGTACAAGTTCGAAAATGGTAGTAGCAGAATTGTGAGATTTAAGAAAAGGTAAGTGATGGCTTTTAGCCATTTTACATGACTTACAGTGATAATAGGTAGATCGAAAACAAATACTAGACATGCTATTAGCTAATTTTTGTTGAGTAGTGAAGGCAGGATGTCCAAGCCGGCGGTGCCAAAGATTGGGAATGGCTTGAGTTGAGAGGAGAGCGAAAGATCGAGTAGAAGCAGATGAGCTAAGCGGATAAAGTCCATTAATACATGGACCCTGAAGAAGAAGAAGGCCGTTCTTCGAATCCTGAATTTGAAATCCATTAGAATTGAAGGTAATAATGTAATGATTATCAGAAGTTAGACGATGAACAGAGATCAAATTGAAAGATAGGTTCAGGACATGATGGAGATGCCGAAGATTAAGTTTACCAGTAAGAGTGGGAAGAATACCCTTGCCCGAGTGTTTAATAGGCAAGTGTTGTCTGTTATATAGAGTGATATGATTAGAACCAGTGCGAGGTTTGGGTGAACTAAGATTCGACAAATCGGATGTAAGATGGCTTGTAGCTCCACTATCGAGAAACCAGTCGGAATTGACGGACGATTCAGCCGGAGAGAAGAGAGCGGATTTTTGAGAGTCTTTGTTGTAAGAAGAGTCGTGGCGATGCCAACAACGAAGTACGGAGTGCCCTTTCTTGAAGCAGATATGGCAAATGATAGGATTGGATGAATTCTTGTCATTGTGAGAAGGGTAAGTGCGCGCAGAGCAGTTTGTTGGGGAAGACCGCCCGCGATTAGCAGAGTCACGGCCACGACCGCAGCCGCGTGAGGCTGTGAGAGCCATGGTAGGTTCGGAGATCTACAGATTGTGTAGTTCCCGAGTGGCTTCTTGAGCGAGGTTCTGTTCTTCACTGCAGAGCAGCGTGTAAAGATCGTCGAGAGTAATGGGCTGAAGATTAGTTCGAATCGCGGTTTTGAAAGCTTGATATTGAGAGAGTAAACCGTTTAATGTGTAAAGGATGATATCTTCCGGGTCAAGAGGAGTTACGGTGGCTGCAATAGCATCGACTTCGGATTTAATATCAAGAAGATATTGTGTCATTGTGTGATCTTTCATGGATATATTATGGAGCTCGTTCTTGAGTTGAATGGTATGAGATCTGGTAGTAGATTGAAGCCGATGAGAAATGTTGTCCCAAATCTCAGTACAGTGTTCAAGGGAGAGAACATAGGGTAGAAGATTGGGGGAGATGACGGAATAAAGGGCGGCGGCAAGGTTTTGATCAATGAGAGTCCATGTTTGATAGGAGTAGGCATTAGGACTAACCGGTGAAGTAGGAGACGGACATGAACAAGAACCATTAAGAAATCCGTCAAAGCCATTAGCACAGAAAATATTGAAAACTTGCGAGCTCTAGATCGGGTAATTATCGGAAGTAAGAGTGACAGAAACAATGCTTTTGATATTGCTAACCAGAAATTTTAACTGGGGAGGTATGGTAGATATTTCCGGCAAAGAACCAGAGTTCTGATGGGTGGTAGGGGCAGCGGCGGTAGAAGTAGACGAGGAATCCATGAAAGAGGAGATTAAAGATCGAAAAAGAAAATATTCACCAGGATTTCTAGCTCTAATACTATGAGAACAGAGATGAGAGAGAGGAGATGCAAGAAAGCTAAACTAAAGAAGATAAGACTCCATCCATTAGATACAGTACTATTACAGTATATATAGACAAATAAACTAAGCAGAGCCAATACTAAGAGTACACGTGTACAGGAAATAACAAGAAGTATTAACACAACGAACTAGAGAATCATCAAATATTCCATAACCTCTATTAGATCTACAACATTGATGAGGGAATGCCTTAAAGAATATTTTTAGAGTTTCTCCCCAAAAGGGTTGATCCCAAGCTACCACATGAAGTCTTCATCAGGGCATGAGGGCATCCACCTTAGTCTATTTTACTCTTCATTAATACGAGACATATTGCACACTTACAATAACAACATTCATTGTGTTGAGGCCAAAATCATGATTGACAAAGCAATCAATTCCTATAGAAAAAGAATGCTCAGAATGAAATTACCCAACCTTTCTGGTGATTGAAACTAAAATAGCCAAAGATCATGGCCTCCTCATTTGCCACCTTAGCAGTCATATCAAAAAAGCAAGTCCATGTATGAGAAGGAATGTACATCTTGAACATATCTCAGTGCAACAGTTTGATGGCAATTCACAATGAGGAGAATATCAATTGGTCATATTTTCTCAAACCAAATATTAGAGATATCACCAGTACTACCACTTCCATCAAAGGCAGGGACAAAACACTTAAACATGCACACAATTTAAATAGGCTATCGAGACGTAGATACTATAAGGTACTCAACCACTTTCATCCAAAAAGCCATCTTGCTCCCGCTTACACAAACCCAACTTGGAGCATCATAATTGGGGTCAGCCATAAGACAATCAAGAAATGGTCAGTGAGGTTGATATTGTAGTTAAGAGGATCATTGCTAATAAACCAAATACTTGTAACCACCCACTAAGATTTAATACTAAAATAGTGGTTCATTAATTACTCATCACTTTCAACAATTCCAATATGAAAAAAATGAAGACCCACACCAAGACTCACTAATCATCATTATTGGGATCAACGACCCTACTTCAATAGTAGAAGGATTCTAATCAATAAAATATCTTAATTGATGTCATGTTCTATTGCACCATCGATAGTCAAAGTCTTTTGTGGAAAAAAAATCCATTCATCCATTGGAATATTATATAGAATCAACAACTACTCTATAGGAGTTGAAGGGATCATCAAAATCTCCAACACACTTGCAGAATTCTCTAGCAAGTGACTCACCTCATACAATTCATGGTGGACAGATCCAAATTGATTATGATGCCATATTCAAGAGTTGGCTCAAGCAAATATTTGGTGTTGTCGCCTTTATTTTGCATATTGAGAATTTTCTACACTCATTGAGACTAATGTAATGCGAGGAAACCACTAAGCGACACAATCATGTAATCCATAATAAGCCCATCTCTTTATTTGTGAAACTCAACATAAATAATTTTGACTCTAAGATTAAAGTACTCTATATAGGGCATCTCCCACATACTCTCTCTCTCTCTCTCTCTCTCTCTCTCTCTATATATATATATATATATATATATATATATATATATAGATTATGCAAGTCGATCACTACTCTACAAAAGAAATACATGAGAAAATGGACTCATTGTGAGAGAACAAAAAAAAATTTCCCAAAAAGCACACTAAACATGCCTAGTGTTGATCAAGACAGTCATGATTTCTCTTCAAGGGGATCTACATATAAGCTAAACATCTAATAGAAGCAAAACTTTGCTTCTATAACATGCAAACTATTAAACAAAAGGCGGATAAACTCCAAGAGGATAAGATTATTAATGATGTTCATTAACCCACTTGGTTGGCAAATGCCATTATGGTGAAGAAATCCAATAGGAGTAGGAGGAGGAGCATCAATTATAAAGACCATAATAAAACCTGGCCAATTCCTCTTCCTTGAATCGAATAACTGTTCAACACTACCTCCAAACACTAGATGCTCAAATTCATAGATGTCAATTATAGTTACTAACAAATCCAAATGAACCATGTTTATGAGATGATCATATCTTTTCAAGCTGGCAAATGCTTGCACAACTATCAAGTCATGCCCTTTAGCTTAAAGAGTGGTGGGTCCTGTGGGCTCCGAAAATTCCATCGTACGGCCTGGCCTCTTCATGTCACATCATCTCTTTTCTTATTTGTGTGTTGTATATAATATGACGATGGAGAGTTTTAACAAATTTAAGTTCCGGGTGAATTTTCAGAAGGCAGATTGGGTTTTAGATAAGACACTACCTAGAGATTTTGCGTCAACACGGCCATCATCGAGGCGTGTTAAAGTCACTTTATTTTTGTAGGAATTTGGAAGGCTTTTTATGATTCAAGTTAGGTCGACTCCAGTCCTTTCAAGGAGGAGGATGAAGCTTGAAATATTTGACTCGCGGAGTATTCTCAAACATTGGCATTTAGAAATTTATTGCATTTGTTGGAGCACATGCGGGACATGTTTAGTATGAAAATAGAATGTTATATTAGTGAGCATTTGACCCTACGCAGCATTCTCGGACACTTTGTTTTCCTAAGGTTAGGGCATCTTGAATTTGGCAGAAATTTGAGATCTCTTAGATTTAGGTTTTCTTTTGGGCTCTAGCAGCGCCTAGAGATTTGGGAGAGATCGATCCTCCTCTCGAATAGAGGATCAATTGTACCTTACTATTTTTCTTCTTCTACTAGTGAATTTCAAGTGTTTTCCCTCAGATTTTCATGATTTTGTGCGGATTTTTGTGAAGAATTCTCGTTGTTTTTTAAAGATTGATAGGAAATACTTGAGATCTCCAAGTGTTTCCTATCAAATTGGTATCAGAGCACATCGATCGAAGGGGAACCAATGGCCGGAAGGAAGGTGAAAGTTTTGGAGGGAGAACTTGGGCAACTCAAACCACATTTTGAGAAGAAGATTGCTGATTTTCAAAATCAGATTGCATCCATCAATGAAAAGATGGATGAAAAGTTCGTCGTGGTGGAAGACATGTTGAAGAAATTGCTTGAAGCCAAAACAAACCGGTGACATCGGAAGTAAAGGAAACTACCGGCGGCCATGGAAGAGATGGGAATCCTAACATGTTTAGGAGAAGGAAAAATCCAGAAGTAGAGATCCTGGAGGGAGAAGACGGAATGCCTCCTCTAGAACCACTTTCTAGGGAGGAGATGAGCATTTCCTACGTAAGAAGGGGTGCTAAATTTGAAAGGAGAGGAGATGATTTCGATCGCCGGGGTGCTGATTTTGAAAGAAGAAGAGAGGATTTTGATAAAGGGTTTGGGTATGATCGCCGGAGGGAAGCTCGTGACAATTGGAGAGCACCTCCTCTTCGAGGAATGGGGGGTTATGGAGGATTTAGGGGAAATTGGTGTGGCCCGAGGGTGAGGAAACTGAAGATGCCAATCTTTGAGGGAGAGGATGCACACGGGTGGATCTACAAGGTAGAAAGATATTTCGCCATCAATGGGTTGACAGAGGAGGAGAGACTGACGGCGGCGGGCCTATGTTTGGAAGGGAAGGCTTTGTCTTGGTATCAGTGGAGGGACATACGACGACCCATACGGAGTTGGAGAGAGTTCAAGGATTGTTTAGTAAATGTTTTCGAACTGGCATGGGAGGAGACTTCTACGAGCAGTTTTTCACCTTGACACAAGAGGGTTTAGTGACAGAGTACCGGGAGAGATTCGAGTACCTTGCTAGCCTATGGACCACTTTCCTGAGACAGTGCTAGAGGAAAATTTCATGAAGGGACTGACAACAGAGATCAGGGCAGCGGTTAGAGTAATGAGGCCTCATGACTTGGGAGAGGCTATGGAACTAGCTCAGTTGGTGGAGGATCAGAGGCACCTAGAGAAAGAGGTAGAAGGCAACAACTCAAGAGGCACGTACAGGATGGCCACAACCTTTTTGGTATCCAAGGAGCCAACACCAGGTACCTTTCGGGAGACTCCGAAGGAGAAGACTGTCGGTTGAAGACCCGGGGACAACTTCAAGAAGCTCACGGAAACAGAATTATAGGAGAAGGGGGCGAAGAGGATCTGTTTTAGATGTGACGAGAGGTATACGCCAGGGCACAAGTGTAAGGACCGAACTCTTCAGGTTCTTACTGTTTGTGATGAAGAACCCTTTGTGATTAAGAAGGAATGGAGGAGGGTATAGTCTTTCCACCTTGCAGACAAGGTGGATCTTTGGGAGGGGAGTATTGTTAGACCGGTCCAGCCGGTCCATAGGGGACCGGCCAAGCGCAACAGAGGCGGAACTTTTCCACCTCCTGTGCATGCCGCGGATGCCGCGAGATCCATGGAAATTTTTTTGGAAGGTTTTTTTGAGGGAATTGGGAGGAAATTTTGAATGTAGGGACTGTTTAGGGATTTCTTTTTGATTTGTATGTATTAAATAGTTTGTTTTCCTAGGGTTAGGGCATCTTGAATTTGGCTGAAATTTGAGATATCTTAGATTTAGGTTTTCTTTTGGGCTCTAGCGGCATCTAGAGATTTGGGAGAGATCAATCCTCCTCTCGAATAGAGGATCAATTGTATCTTGCTGTTTTTCTTCTTCTACTAGTGAATTTCAAATGTTTTCCCTCAGATTTTCGTGGTTTTGTGCGAATTTTTGTGAAGAATTCTCGTTGTTTTCCGAAGATTGATAGGAAATACTTGAGATCTCCAAGTGTTTTCTATCAGGTTGTAACTTTAACACGTTTGTCGAAGCACATGCAGGGAGTTTGTTTTAGTTTATAGATTTGAGTTATTATAAGGATATAGCCTTTTGTCTGCTCATACGAGTGTTGCGGATCCGGTGGCTTTGCGTCGCATTACGGGTATTCTGTATTTGTTTATAGACAACACTTTGTGTGCGGTTCGTGAGTATTTGCTTTTGATGTATATCACCTTCACTGCTTGTAAGGAATTGGATCGACGTATTTGCTGGCCATTGAATTGTGATTCATTGTAGGTGTTTTATAACATCCACAACCTGTTGATCATCACCCGTTTAGATATATATCACTATGCATATAATGCATCTTCCATCATTGTTGGTAGGCACTTGCATCAATCACAATCTTCTATCTATTGCCTGTAGAAGATCCTTCACAGTTGTGATATATTCACTATATTCGCTCATGCATACTGCCATTGCATACATTACGAGCATTCTACTATCTCATGTAGGGAAGCCTCATTGGATGTAGGTCTCTAGACACTATCCATAGATAGGTCATTGTATGCACCGAGAATCTTCTGGTGCTGCTTGTGAGTGGATTTTTATACGCATCACAAATCTTCTATCGTTACCTTTCTTAACTCGTAGATCAGCTATTGTGTGCTGCAGATTTTTGTTGGATCTATTCGTTGGTCATCCATGAGTTGCCTTCGATGCATATATGATGCGTTACGAACATCATAATTCTCTTATGTATGCTAGTCGACAAGTTATTGCATTCACTTGTGCCTTGATTTTTAGTATTCATCGGGGATTGGTATTTTTGTCTGCAAGACTGGTGTGAATGTTATACATCAGAAGTCATCATTCGTAGGTGACAGACATGTTAAAGATCTTTGTACCTTTAACACACATCCTTATGTTTATTACAATTATTCCAAATTAACTAATTGCAAGGCCAATATGAGTGTTATGAACTTGTTGCCAGTGTTCTTATACAAGTTATGTTATCCAGAGAAAGCATCACATAAGTGTTATTTTTTATTATTATTGTATTTATTTTAAAGCATTTAAAATAATAATTTGATTTTGTGAGGGTTCCCTTTTCTCAATTTCAATTTCGGCAGCCTCCCGAAGGGAGGTAGGGAGGGCACTTGCCCTTTCAGTTCGTCCAGCCGAAAAGATAGTCAACGGCCGAGGGCTTCAGGACGTTGTCGGGTCCCGGAATTCATCTTCGGAGGTCCTTGTGACGATTGTTGATTGCATATAATTGCCGATTGAGTGACTTAACTTTATTTTTAAAAATATTTTAAATCCCCTAAAAAATCCGGCAACCTTCCGGCGCCCCCTCCCCAAGGGAAGGGCACTTGCCCTTTCAATCCGCCCAACTGAAAAGATAGTCAACGGTCGAGGGCTTCAGGACGTTGTCGGGCCCCAGATTTTGTGTTCTGAAGCTCCAATTGATGATTTCACGGGGAGGAATTTATATCCAAGGAAGTGGATTAAGAAGACCCACTTCTCATGCATCCAAGGCCCCAAAGAGATACACTCTTTTGAGGAAGATAAAGAATCATCCTAGATAAATTCTATTTTGGGCTACAAGAGCATTATATATTAACGGAGAAGATGTTGAAGCATACCATGCTAGAAGATGAAAAATGGTCATATAATTTCTCTCTAACATGAGAGTTAATGAAAGGAAGAGTGAGACTAATCTCCCATGAATTTACCTGCACTAACATGAGATGCCAAAGCGACTTTAAAGATTATGGTGTATTAATTTTCTATGGAAGCAAACCCTCAATAATTATTATATCTCAAGAGCGATACCCAAGAATATTCTCAATTAAGCATGATCTTTTATTTTCTTGGATTTAGCATGATGAGGGCATGTAATAATACTAGTCAACAGATAGATTCAAATAGTAATCAAGCACAAAGGGACCTATAATGGGGTAGAGTAACAAGACAAGACAAACAATTGAATAGCAACAATATGGCGATGTGGAAATGTATGTCATACAATTTACAAAGAGGGGATTGCAAGATGATAATTTAACTCATGCAACTAACTTAGGGTCAACTAGAGCTAATTAGGATAGTCCAAAGTAACGATCAAAAGACATTATCCATGTTTTAATATTTATACATTTTTATAATATTTATAATTTTTTTAAAATTGATTTAAGATACCAAAATTTGAGCTTAGAATTAATCATCAGAGTGTAGACATTATTAATATTGGAAAAAAAACTTTAAATAGAGATTGATTAGACATTACAGACCTTTAGAATTAATTTAATCATTTTTTTGAATTAATATTAGTGATTTATAAATTATTTAAGTTTTAAAAATTCATTTAAATTCAATGAAATACTTGGAAAATAGGATTTAATATATTTTAGGTTCTCTTAAATATTTGAAACTTATATGATGAAATTTAGAGATAAAGTGAGAAATATATGCATTTTATAAGTTTTAAACCTTAAGGGGTTGTTTGGTATCGGATTTATCGTCGGATTTACGCTAAATCCAGCCAAACGATTTTACAGCGTGTGCTAAATCCCGGGATTCAATAAATCCCGGATTTACGGATTTACGGCTTAAATCCCGGATTTACTAAATCCCTCGGTTCGGTGGATTTAACGGGATTTAAAGTGGCGGAAGAAAAGAAGCGCGCAAAAGGGAGAACCTTCACAGCCAACAAGCTCCCGTTGTTGCTTCCGATCAAAATGTCGTAACTTCCGACCCGACAGGAAGGGAAAGGCGTCGAAGGAGCGAAGTCGAACAGCCACGAAGGAGCCGAAGTAGCGACGCGCGCAATCTCTACACCTCCTGCCAAGCAACGAAGCCGAACAGCAACGACGAAAAGAAAAGATGAAAGGCAAACCCTAGACGCCTCAAAGTTATTATTGATTAACTTAATTAATATAATTTAAATAATTAATAATTAAGTTAATTAATTAAATAATTAATAGTATAACTAGTGCATAAATTAATTATCTAATTTATCTTAATTGACTAATTAATGATATAATTAGTAGTTAAATATTAATATAATTAGCTTATTTAATACTTCATCTATCATTTTGGTCAATGTTAGTTTGTAATTTGATTTTTATTGAATTTTCGGTCATTTTATATAAATTAAAATTAGTTTTATTATGTTTTATGTAATGATTTTGATTTCATAAATATCTCCTTTAAATTTAAATTCCTAACCGCCATAAATCCTGATATATGTTACCAAACAGTTTCTCAGGATTTAACAGGATTTAACATTTGATATACCAAACAGTTTTCAGGATTTAACACATTTCAGATTTACTAAATCCGGATTTACAGGATTTATTAAATCCCACTCGTTGCCAAACAGCCCCTAAGATTAAATCACATCCCTTGATCATTGTCATATGAGGATCAAACGACTCAGCTCTTTGACCTCATACCCATAAGTATTACATTAACAGTAACAGAGCCCTACTCTATAGATCACCCAATCGAGTATTTTAGTAGTCTATGGAAAACAATCAACAAGCTCTACTTGGTGGAAGCAAATTTGGAGTTTCTCAAATAATTATTGGCTCAACTATTATACTAAGCTTATACATCTTATCTTTTCTTCAATGAAGACCTTCTCTAAAGCAAGAATACTTATCTCTAACGTAATGCTATGCAATTCAAAATTTGAAATCTAAACTCTGTTATTTGCCAAAATTACAACTCATCCACTCTTATTGGATTGTGCTTAATATCATTTCTTTTTCATCTGCTATGCTTCTATCACAATTTCGTATGATCTTGGCTGGGCTAAATGTCAGAACTGTGAATGAACTCTTAATTAGCAAGCACATTTAGCATTAAAAAAATCCTCATTGGATATTTGATCAGATTGTTTGAGAAGGAACTAATTTTACTTTCATTCAACACCCACCCATACCAAATTAGCCTGAATCAATGTTGTCAATAATAGAACAAGTGGCATCGCTCCAAAGTCCTTTATTGCAGGAAATAAAGCCATGCACTCGAGATATTCTACATATAGTTGAGATTGGTGGTTTAAAGTTCAGGTAAGTCCTTAGCTATTCCTCCACAAATTCATTCAGATAAAACTATATATATATATATATATATATATATATATATATATATATATTAGAATTCAAACTAGGATAGCTATTTCATCGGTATCCTTCGGTTTGGTAAAACTACCACACCTATTTAGCATTGCAATCATCCCGATAAATACTTGCTTCGATTTTTACTAGGCATCCCTTTGGTCCTTACATTAAACTATTAAAGAGTATAAAAGGCTATAAAACGAGAGATTGAGATACTTAAACAAAAAATTATATTAATAGCATGTCTCCTAAAAGGCATTTGGAAGGCCATAATATAAATTCATGTGACCCCAACATTACAAGAATTCAACTATTTGGTGACCTACAAAATAGTTACTAAATGGAACTTTAGTCAACACAATCAGAAATAAGCTATTAGAAGACCTGCCACTATATTAGTCGTTATATGTGTTATCATCAATGATTTTTGTGACCAAATGCAAATAGTAACCACATCTTGCAACCGATTAGTGACCACAACAATTAGAGAACAAGACAATAGTCAAGTCTATAGCTACCTATTAGTGACCACAAGCCCAACGTCAAAAAAGCAATTTACTTGTTACCTATTCCAATACCGGTCACTTTTTCGGTAACTCAATAGTGATCTTGTAGTGCAACAACTTTGATTATGTTGACAGTGCACCTAGTAAATGCCCTACCATTCAAAATTCACCAAATTTAGCATCAAATGCTCTTCATATCCCACCTCTGAGAATCTCACAGGTTCTACCTCATCTAAGTTTGGTGTGTGGGTAACCTCGTTGCCTAGATGCACTGGAATTTGATGGCTCAATCAAGGAGGATGGCCACGATGGAGTTAGAACACTCCAAGATAAAGCTAAATGCTTGCACGAGCCCGTTAGTTGAAGATTACGTATATTTCATGAAGGAAATTTCCATGATCATAGTTAGCCAACTAGGGAGCTAAGGTATCGAATTGGATAATCAATCATGCTGTAATAGTCATTTTCTCTCAAGGGCTGCCAGAAGGGCATATTGTAGCTCTAAAGCTTTTTCTTTTCTTGTAAAAAGTTGAATAAAAAGCCAGTATTCTAAACTAAATGGCATCAGAATAACAAAGAACTGGGGATAACTGAACAGTCATAGCATACATATTAGTGGGGAGAACTAAACTCATAACCAGTTAAAACATTTGAGAACAGCAAGACTTAAACGAGGGAAGAAACCAACCATTACTCTTTAACGAGGCCTAACAAGCTAATTTCTCACTTCTTGACAAGCAATGGGCCAACGTTATCGCCAGTGGCTTTGTTATGCTTAACATGGCTCCCGTCGCATAGAGGAAACGTCCCCGATTTCCAGCACCTATTTAGGTACCAGGTGGATATCAATGATCAACATGTCGCAGAAGAATAAAAGATGAAAAAGGGTGAAAAAGGGAAGCCAAGAAAGAACAGGGTTCTTCGGAGAATTTACCGGCAGTAGGCAGTGAGAGGTTTCGAGAGCTCGGAGACAACTACGGAATCGACGACCTTATCCTCGTTCTTGCGAATCTCCTGGTTGATGCCGCCCTCCGCCATCACCACCAGCGCGGAATCTCGCCGCCGGTAAGGTGCCGACGCCAATGAAGGCATTAGCTGTCTCTTCTTAGGCACTTCCATCGATGGACCGTAAGCATAGCGAGCTCCGATAGTGCTCAACATGGCTGAGTAGGATGCCATCTTCTTTCTCTAGGGTTGAATGAAGCCGTTCAAGATCGATTTTGCCTACCTCGGCTATATGCGTGTGTCCAGCACAAGCCCCTTCTTATCATTGTGAACGGACGGCTCAGACCTAACGTCGTAGAAATGATTAACGGGCTAGCTTCTTAATTCTGCCTCTGGAAGTCCACATTGCTTTTAGGCTGGCCTGCTAAAAGCAGTGGGCTTGTTTCTTAAATTGGGAGGTCATTTATTTCTAGGTTTCTGTTGGAAAGGATATTTTATTACAAATATATGTTTGAATCAACAAAATTAATGAGAATATACAAAGATTTTTTTTTTTTTGGACAGTTAGAGGATTAAAACTCGGGTGAGATGGAAGGAACGTGTTCCGTTGACCACTCGGCCGCAGACCCCTTCTCATATACAAAGATTTTTAGTATATGATTGTATTAAAAAAAAAAAAAAAGAATAAATGATTAGCTCAAATGCATGGTCACCTAATTAACTTATGATTCGTTTGGGATATCTTTCTTATTGCTTTCTACAATAACTTCGTAGTATAAAAATTTCTTGAATTAGAAATTTTTATACTAAAAAACACTAAGGAAGATATCCCAAACGAAGCCTTAGTTGTTTGGGATTTCATTCTCATTCAAGCTAGTACGAATTTGAAGCCATATAATTGTGAAATTTTTTGCTCAACATTAAAAAAAAAACATCAAATACCTTAATATTAAATAAGTAAGCTCAAATGCCTAGGATGATTGTTAATAAAAATATAATTTAAATATAGATATTAAATTATCATGATTCCATGATGTAAAATGAGAAAAATAATAGTATTTCGAAAAAGCTGTGGGTGAGATCTTTCAGTTGCATGCTCTCTGCTAGGGTTTCCCCTCTCCCTAGCTTTGCTCTTTCACGCCACTGCCCCCGACGGGGGTCCCTCCCCCCATGGATGACCACAACTTCCCCCCGCTCTCCTCCTCCCCTTCCTCCACCCCTAATTTTCAGTCAGCCTCTCTGGACTGGAAAAACCTTATAACCCACACCTCTCATGTCTCCACAGAGTTCTCGCACTCTCTTTCTTTTGTTCCCACTGAAAACCACACTGCCCTGTTCACCAATGATCAGTTTATAGATGGAGCTCCCGAGTGGGCTCTCTCCCTTGTCGGCTACTCGATTGGTAAACGGCCTTTCTATGAGGCTCTACTCTCAGCTATCAAAAAAACCTGGACGCTCAAGGGATCTTTCTCTCTTCTAACCATGGACGACGGCTTCTTCCTCCTCAAATTCTCGACGATGGAAGACTACGAGCTTGCTTGGACCGGCGGTCCTTGGTTTTTCTTCGGTAAACCTTTTATACTGCAAAAATGGTGCCCCGACTTTGTTCCAAAAAGGGAAGAGTTCCCTTCCATACCACTGTGGATTAAAATTATGAACTACCCCCTCTCTTGCTGGACCCCCGAAGGTATATCTAAGCTAGCTAGTTGTATCGGTATTCCATTAGCTGTCGATGCTCTCACTGCTGCTAAAACCAGATTGACCCTTTGCTAGAGTGTGTGTCCAAGTCACCAGCTCTTCCCCCCTCCCTGACGAAATCTTCTACTGTGTTGACGGCAAAACCTCCCCCCCTTAGAGTCCAATATGACTGGAAGCCAAACCATTGCTCCCAGTGTGGTTCGATTATGCACCCGCCAACCCTTTGCCCCAAAAATCCTATTCCCAATACCCTTCAAACCACCAGACCTAGGGGAAGAAGCACAAGCCGGAAACCCCGTTTAACCCCTCCTCCTCGTCTAACCATCCCCAAAGTCCCACACCCAAAAACTATCCTCCCTCCTCCCAACCCACCTCTCCTTACAACCCCCCTACCTGGCTCCCTTATCCCAAACTTAAACTCCCCATCTGGTGAGATCAATGACCTCACCGAACCAGCCCCACCACCACCCAATAAAATCCCTCTGCTTAACACTAGTAACCGCTTTGATGCTCTCTCAAACAAAACCATTACTGAGCACACCCAACATACCTCCCCTCCACCCAACCCAACCCCTGACCCCTCCCATCCTAACCTCAACAGCCCCCCTCAAACTTCCCCATGCTTCCACCAGCCAATAATTCCCCCTCCCACCTCTCAACCGTCAAACTCCAACTCCAGCACCTCCTCAAACAACCAGCAAATACCCACTAACCAAAAACAAACCAGAGACAAAGCCAAAAAGGCCTCTACCCCCACCTCCAAATGCCAATGACCCTACCCAATATTGCAGCTTGGAATATCCGTGGGTTTAACAACCCTGACAAAGTTTTATGCTGCAAAAATCTTGTTACAAAACACAACCTTGACCTCCTTTTCATCCTTGAAGCTAAAATTTCTCAAGCCACCTTTACTAACCCCTGGTTCCAAGCTACACACAAACTTTTTCCTATTGAAGGAACTTGTGACAACTTCACACTTTCCAACCCTGGCCGCATATGGATTAAATGGAATGCTGCTTGTATGAATTTTACCCCTGTGGTGGTTACTAGCCAAATTATACATGGAATTATCTATGCTGCCTCTACCCCTATTTGTGTTGTTTATGCTTGTAATTCTGTGGTTGACAGACAGGTCTTGTGGAAAAAAATTGAAAAAATTTCAGATTCTGTCACTCTTCCGTGGGCAATTATTGGGGATTTTAACTGCTGCCGTTCTCCCATTGAAAAATCTGGTGGTATTACCCTAACCCAAAGCAAGCTCGGTGACTTTAATAGCATGATCTTTAACTCTGGTTTGAAAGATCTATCCTCTGTGGGCCACTATTACACCTGGTATAACCAACAACCTCAAAACCCAATACACATTAAATTAGACCGTGTTTTAGTTAATGACAGATGGATAATCTCTTACCCCAACTCCTTCTATCGGGTTGATGATCCCAGCTGCTCCGACCACTCTCCTATCATCCTTACTAATTCTGGAGAGAGCGCTATCAAACATAGATTCATGTACAAAAATTATTGCTCTAAGATACCCGAATTTTGGAACTGCCTCATTGAGGTTTTCTCTCAACCCAATTGCAGCAGCCCTCTCAGTTCCTTCAACTTCAAATTGAAAACTCTCAAAAATATTATCAAACACAAAAGTTGGGCCAATTCTAACTCCATTCAATCTGAAATTAACACCCTCTCCACTCTACAAAACCTTGTTGTCTCCAAAATTCAGGATAATCCCCTTAACCCCACCCTCAACTCCACCCTGAACAACATCAATACCTGACTTGCCCACTATCACTCTTCCCTCACCAGCTGGATCTCCCAACGTGCTAAGGTGAAATGGATCACCCATGGGAAAGATGACTTGAAATTCCTATACTCCAAAATCAACATTTCCAAGAACCACAATAGAATCAAAGAAATTACTACTGCTGCTGGGACAGCCACCACTCACAATAATATCTCCACTGCCTTCATCAACCATTTCACCAAACTTTACAACACCCCTCTTCCTCCATCCACGAACACTCACTACCAAGACATCCCCATTGGAAACTTAGTCCCCCCACACCTCCTGCCTTCCCTCACTGCCCCTATTTCTCTTGAAGATATCAAGAGTATCATCTTTGAAGGCTCCTCCACCTCTGCTCCAGGTCCTGATGGTTTTTCCTTTGAGTTCTACAAAGCTACTTAGAATGTTATCCATCTTCAACTCTTCAAAGCTGTGCAAAATTTCTTCTCCACCAGCCGTATGCCTTCGCATATGAAAGCCACTGCTATTGCTTTAATCCCAAAGCAACCCCATGCTAACAATCTCAAAGACTTCCGTCCCATATCCCTCTGTAATGTTATTTATAAAGTCATAGCAAAAATTATTGCTAATAGGATGAAGGATGTCTTACCCCACATTATTCATCCTAGTCAAGGCGGCTTTATCCAGAAACGTGTCATTTCTGACAACATCCTTCTAGCTTTCGATATCCTGGATAGCTTTAACTGTAATGCTAAAGATAAATTCTTCTGTGCTAAGTTTGATATCACCAAGGCTTTTGATACAGTTTCTAGGGAATTTCTGATTTGGAGGCTGGCTGCTAAGGGTTTTCCGGAATTGTTTATTAACTGGGTTAAAGCTTGTATCACTGAAGTCCACTTCTCAATCTGTATCAATGGGGCTCTGGAAGGTTATTTCAACTCTTCCTCTGGGCTTCGTCAAGGCTGCCCGCTCTCTCCTTACCTATTTAGTATTGTTATGGATGGGTTTTCTGCCAGCTTGGAATTAGCCATCTCCAATGCCAACTTCTGTGGTTTGAATACTGGTAACACTACAATCTCCCATCTTATGTTTGCTGATGATCTGCTAGTCTTTGGTAAAGCTACTAACTCCAATGCACAAACTCTTAATTACATTCTTGAAAAGTTTGCCACTGTTACTGGGCTTCATGTAAACCCTCATAAAAGCTTTATCCTCATCTCTAAAAATGCGCCTCAAGCCTCCCAAATCTGCAACACCCTCCAAATTACCCAATCCTTTTCCCCTATTAAGTACCTGGGGCTTCCCATTTTCTATAGGAGGTTGAAAGCTACCAACTTCCAGCAATTGATTCAAAAAATCACCCATTCTCTGGATGGCTGGAAGGCTAAGATTCTATCAATGGCTGGTAGAATCCAATATCTTAAGTTCACCATCTGCAACACCTTAGCTTACTGGATCCGTGGCTCCATCCTACCTAAAGGTTGCTGTAAAACCATTAACAGACTGTGTTCTAGATTCCTTTATTTTGGCAATATTTGTTTGAAGAAGATGCACATTATCTCCTGGAAAGATACTTGTAAACCCAAATGCAATGGTGGGCTTGGCATTCCCTCTATAGACTCTTTATCCTATGCATTTTACTGCACGATTACTTGGAGATTTTTACACACTAACAACCTGCTTTTTGATTGGTGGAGATCTAAGTACCGCTCATTATGGAAACCAATGAACAGCAAAAGCTCGCATTTCTGGAAACACTTATGTAGATTGGCTGCCAACACCAAAAACCGCTTCTCCCTTTCTATCCACTCGGGTAGTACTCTATCTCTGCTTTGAGATCCCTGGTGCAATGGCTCCTCCATTGCTGATATGTGTAAGGAACAGCAAAACCTGAACAGCTATATCTCTTTTTCCGATCACAAAGTCGCTGATATTATCTCTGTGGATTGTTGGTCTATCCCTACTAGCTTTGACACTACGATTGCCAATAAAATTAAAGCTATCCACATTGACAGACTTCCGAGAAACCATACCTGGTTAAACACTCAAAACCCTGTATTTAAAACCTACACTAACCATTTCTATTCTGCTTTGAACGTGGTGTCCTGGCACAAGTATGTTTGGCATAAAAGATCTGCCCTCCGTTTCTCTGTTTTTGCCTGGATGGCTTTTCGTGGGGGTCTCAAAACTGCTGATGTGTTGGCTGTCCGGGGTATCTATACCAATAATACCTGTTGTTTTTGCCACGAGGATCCGGAGTCTATTCCTCACCTGTTTTTTGAATGCAGATTCTGTTTCAATATTATTAAGCATTTCCTACCTTAGTTAAATTCCCTTCTCATGAGGCCAAACCTACATCAGACTTTTGCTAGTGTTTTTTAGCAGGGCTCCTCTTCTACTCGTGTCAGTCTGCATCTCCTTACTACCTGCGCTGCTATTTACCATATTTGGAGAGCTAGAAATGATAGAATTTTTGGTAACAAAATCGATTGTCAAGCCATTGTGATTGCAAACATTAAAAGAGCTATTCTACGCAAAACTTCAATCTGGAAAATCAGGCTCATTTCCTGATGGCTGGCTATCTCTTCTCTCGCCGTTTTTGTTGCCTGCTATTTCGAGACCGGACGGATGGATTTTGGGAAGGACAATGATGTATGCTGGTATGTCCAGCTGCCCCTTGGACGGCCTCCTTGGCAACCATGGGCTCTGCTCTTTGCTTCTTCGTGCTGCTGCCCCGATCTCTCATTATCCAAAGAGCACCTGAGTCCTTCTAGCTTGCTAGCAAGCTAAGTTTTTGTTTCTGCCCCTTTGGGTTTTTGGCATATTTCTTCTTTTCGCTTTGGTTTCTCTTTTTGTTGTTGAGAAGCTGAGCTTTAGTTTTTCTTACTTAATTTTCCTTTTTACTTACTTGTAATCTCCTTTTAGCAATGATTCGGGCTTTGCCCCAAAATTTCCCAAAAAAAAAGAAAAATAATAGTCCATTAAAATATAGGATAATCAGGTATATATATATATATATATATCATGGAGAGCCTAATATCTTGACTCTCACGCGTGTTCCTTATGTTTTAGGGAGTCATGAAGATATATTAATATATCATGTTGATGTAACGAAACAAAAGATGTTGAAAAGTTATGTAAGTTTCATACAAAGATATCTCTACAACAAAATGCATAGAAATAAAGCAAATACATGAAATGAACAAAAATAATTGGACAACTAGCTACTTTCAACCTGATTTGATGATATTGCATTAGTTCATGTCCCTTAGATTATCATAAGTTGTAGTTCTTAATGGCCCATTGTCTTAGTTAAAGGAACAAAAAAAATAATGAAAATTTCTTTTCTTAGAGTGACATAATGATCCGCACACAAGTTCACAGGGGATATTAATATTTTTACTTCAAATTTTGGGAAGAAAAAGAAATCATGGGGCCTAATGCAAATGAAATATTTCACTATAAAACTAAGGAGTCTTAAATTTTTTTTCTTAATTAGAAAAAAATGATATTACAAAAAATATAGCACTAGCTTGATCATACATAGTAATAGTAGAGAATTCAGAAGTAGTGAAGGGATGGTGATGATGGCGATCAAGATGATCACCTAGTGAAGGGGCCAAATAATGATAGTAAGGTGATAAAGATCAAGCAACGATTGTGACTTGATGGTAAGAGTGTAAATAGGCCAAGTCGTGCGGCTCAAATTCGGCTCACTAAAAACCTTAGCTCGAACTCGACTCACTAAATCGAGCCATAAGATTGAGCTCAAAATTAAGCTCGAGTATTATATCAACTTGAGATCAATCTTGAACCAACTCCACGTGTTGGCTCACAAGCTTGTTCGATTAGAAACCCTAAATTTGATTATTATTTTTTCCCTCCACCATTGTGATATATCTTACACCTCAAAATTAAAATTTTCTTTCTTAAATTATTTTCTATTGATTTGGTTCTATTAACTAACATGAAATTGTTTACATTTGGTGATGATCTTTCTTAGAGGTGTATCTGATAATTTTAAATAGATTAGTAGGTACATAAATAGCTCCAAAAAAAAAAGATGAGAACAACAGGAGGGTATAACATTTTTTATGATTATTTATCCACCATTAATTTATAATTTGATTGACTTTACTTATTATAATACTTTTTTTTAATTCATTTATTCTACTTAGGATATATAATTATCATTGTGAAAACAAAGATGGATCTTGATCTTCAAAGGAGGGTCAAGATATATGGCTAAGTAAAATGCAATTTTAAAAAAAAAATGCTAACTCTGAAGGAAGGGAACAAGAAAGAGAATGAGAGGGTGTTTAAGATTGTGATAGGATCTGAAGACTTGACTAGAGTGCATTATAAGAGATTTCGAATAACTCCCACTAAACACTTTCCATATAACCCTTTTAATTCCAATGGTAAGAGTAATAATAACTTGTCAAGATATAGTAAATTACATGAAATGGTTGAGCAACATTAAGAAATATATAGTCATAAAGATATTGTTGACCAGTCAATGACTTTGCTTCAACAAAGACAACAATCACGCCAAACATCTCCAAGTTCTAATAGCAAATTAGTTCTCGTTGTCGGTTATTATTCGGACCACGTTAGTCATTATTGTTGCTACTTTGTCATATTTCAATGATCGTATTTGATATATCATCAAAAAATTATCTTGGTTGGGCACGAATTTCGAAGCAAAAACAAAAGGG
This sequence comes from Dendrobium chrysotoxum, assembly GCA_019925795.1. NCBI lineage: Eukaryota > Viridiplantae > Streptophyta > Magnoliopsida > Asparagales > Orchidaceae > Dendrobium > Dendrobium chrysotoxum. The sequence goes on from CM034309.1 coordinate 27,788,874, forward strand.
AAACATCAAAAATTAAATCAAGAACCATTTGAACTCCGATTTCAGCAAACGTTCGGGCAAACTGAAGGTCTCGAAAATATGAACTCAATGACACCAAATTCAACCCAATTCGAGCTCAAATATGTCCAAATCAATGACCCAAAGTGCAATTGGAAGGTTCAATCCATAATTTGGATTATCAAACAGTTTCCAAACATGACATGTTTATAGTCGAATCCATCATTAAGATATTCAAATGTCCAGTAAACGGTCCACGATCAAGAGATTCAACATAGGCCGTCCATTCAAACCACTCCTAATTTACCTTTGATCTTCCTCCTATTTACTTACCATGTCACTTTCAGAAAACTATAAATAGACCACTCATTTCTCATGAAAGGGGGTGGAAGCAATGAAGAAAAGAAGGAAGAAAAGGAAGAGAATGAAAAGAGCCCTCTTGCCACCAAACTCCTCCTTGACCACCACCGGACTTCCGCCCGGCAGTTGATCGACGCCAAAGTTCTGCCCGATCGCTGACTGATGCTGGAGTTCTGCCCGATCCCCGACAAACACCGGAGTTCTAAACAACCGCCTACTGACGCCGAAGTGCTGCCTGACCGCCGACTGACACCAGAGTTCTACTAGACAGCCGACTAACGTCGGATTTCCGCCCGACCACCAAACGTCGTCGGATTTTTGATCTCCATTTGTAACTGGACTTCAACCCGACGGTTGATTATTGTAATCTAATCGTCCTTAATTTCGGAGACGAGCAGTCACTTGTAATCCAATCAGGCACTAGAGAAATCATTTCAACTGGGCATGGCCCTGTGGTTTTTCCCTTTTCTAGGGTTTTCCACGTAAAATTCTGGTGTTCCTTTTTTCTTCTATTTGTGTGATGGATATCCGTACAAGGCTAAGACGAAAATTTCTAACTCTATCGTTGCGTATATTCTAGCCCACAACAGTATCGTTGTTGTTGGTGTTCGTAATATAATTTCTTGTTAGTGTATGTATTCTCAATTTAGATTTCAGCTTTAATTGAAGGTTCGTTCGGGATGGCTTTTTTACTGTTTCTTAAAGCAGCTTTCTGGTAAAAAAAAATAATTTTTGTACTAGAAAACTGCTTTAAGAAGCAGTAAGAAAACCATCCCAAATAAAATCTTAGTTCAATAATTTTCAGATGCTTTATAGTGATGAGTTCTTAGATGCAGCTATTGATATAATTGGATTGTTTAATTTCTTAGTTTTTTCTCAAATTCTTATCAGATTCATTGCTGAAGCTTTGAGAGAGATTTCCAAGATCAAACTGTTTTAATTTTTATTATATTCTAGCGAAAAAATTATACATTTTTTCTAAATAAAATTTAATATATTTTCAAAAAAAGATTATCATAAAAAATCATTTTCATATGGAATTATTTGTGAATTTTCGCTGTGATAAAAATCACTGATGAAGTGATTTAAAATGTATCTTCTTACATAAATAGGAACAGCAAAAAGGTGCTGCTATTACGTAAGAGCTTTATTTTTTTTTTTTTTTGGGGACATTTATAAACTTATACATACATCACATACATAAATATCAAATACAAGACCTCTTGGTTAATAGCTTAAGCCTCCAACCAAAACAGACCAAGTTGAGCTATGTTGTAGGCTTTAATTTTACTTCGTCAGATTATAAATTAGATGACTCTGTTAGTTTGGCTGAGGGTCTGGAAGACTCTTTTGAATGTTTTGTTTTTTCGATAGCAATCATAATTTTAATTGACAATTTAAAAAAAAAATTGTTATGAAAAATTATTTTTATAATTAAAATAGTTAAATTATTTTTCTTGCAATAACTTCATTACAGTCATCCCAAATAGATTATAAGTCTATTGATATCCTGTAATATATATATATATACACTCTAATTAAATAAAATATAGGGCATGAAACTACACAGATATATATCACAATTTCTCTCATTATAGGCTCCTAGATGTATCTATTTTTTAGTTTTATCTTCCTCTTAACTACTGCATGAGATTGAGCTAGCAAGTTAATGCTCCATATGGCTGTATTTTTTTTTTCCTTTTTAAAAAATTTATTATAGCAATAATTTTTTAAAAAATTATTCTATATATTATAAATAATTATCTATTTAAAATAGTTAGATAGCAGTTTTTTTTTTAATTGTCACATTAAAAACTAGGTTTTATTTAAAAAAAAATTCTGAAAAACAATTAAAAAATTAATAACTTAATGAAAATATAACATTGATCTGAAAAGTAAAGTAATGAAAACATTGCTCTAAACAGGAAAAAGTATTATGAAACGTTCACAGCATTGAGTTTATTAACATACACAGCACTGTACATTATTCACACACAGTAATTTCTTCACAAATATTTTCTTATCTAGAATATTTGCTCATGAATATGTAATCACTATTTACTCTATTTGATTGGAATGTATATAGTAAGAAACAGATAAGATTTATAGATAATTTTTTTTTTTAATTTTGGAGAAATTATTACGTACTGAGTCTAAATATAACTCGTGTCTAGACTCTAATGAGATTGTGCCACACCGCTTGTACATGCAAGCGGACACCGCTTGTACATGCAAGCGGACATACAAACAACGTGGCATAATCTCATTAAAATCTGGACACCTTCAACTTTACATGTAATAATTTCTCTTATTTTAGACTCCAATATATGCATGATTTTATTTTATTTTATTTCCTTCCAAATAATACTTCAGATCCAGCAAATAGTAACGTTATGCTCACACAGCACCTAATAGTTTATACAAAATGACGGCCTCACGGGCTCGAGAGAGGTCAGCCTGTCTCCTCTTCTAGAACCAAATAGGCAAATAGTAAACTGTCAGCTCTCTTCACTGGTTTGATTGCATATATCCCCACTCCATCCCGTGACAGTCTTTAAGAGGCCGTCGCCTTCCTCCTCCGCCTCACGGCTTGGTGGCTAATTATCTCACCTCAAACTCCCCACCCCGATTCTCCGCCACACTTACCAGTCCGCCATTCAATTGCCATCCCGTGACCCTCACGCACAGCAGCCTCCTCCCAGTACTTTAATCTCTCTTCCCCAAAACTCTTCTCGCCAACCAACCAACCCATCCCAAGATCACCACAAACAAAATAAAATTACAAATTTACATTCCACGTCCCTCATCTGTGGACCAATCTCCATCTCCTCCCCTGTTACATATCCTTGCCTCTAATCTTTCCCCTTGTTATTGTTATGAACGCCATCTTGCTTCATTCTGCACACACGGGAAGCCATGGTGCCAAACGGCGAAACTTCTCACAAAGGAAAGAACTCCGGAGAGGTCCGCCAGATTCAGCTGCCACCGCTCCACAACTTCAGTCGGCAGGTCTCTCTCGAGACCGGCTTCGCTGCCCTCAACGCCGAAGAAAATCGCGGCAAGAACGCAGCTTTTAGCCCTAGAGGTGCCAAGGACAGGAGGATTTTATCTAGGAATGGGAAAAGTCTTGGGATCACCACCGGAGCGGTGGCCGGCGCTGATGGAGTGAGAAAGGGAGACTTTAATATGTTTCGGACTAAATCAGCTCTTCATAAGCAGCTGTCGATGCTTCCAATAAGGAAGGAGAGCGGGTTCGATCTACAGAACCCTGATGGCTCCTCCGCCGCCGGCGGCGGCGGTGAAAGTGGCCGGGAGGAATCCATCAACCAGAGCGTGCCTGCTGGTCGATATTTCGCCGCGCTTCGTGGACCGGAGCTGGATGAAGTTAAGGTAAGTAACGTTCCCGTTAATGGATTTAATGCGTTACTTGTGCAGTTTATTTATATATATATTTTTTGAGATACTTAAATTAATTAAGACAAATACATACATCACATGCATAAGACTAGACTTCAAGATCTCGTAGTTGATAGTCAAAGCTCCCAACCAAATGACCAAGGTGAACTAAGTTCAAAGAGCATCCTCGTAAGAAAAGGGATTTATTGGTTTGTTCGTTGGGAGTTTAACTCCCAACTAAGAGGTACTGGCTTTGAGACTCATATATATGTTGTGTGTGTGTTTGGGTGCTGCCTCTAATTTCCAATAAAAAAAAAGAATTCCTCATATCAAAGGAGCTCATTTTGATCTGTTGAATGCGAGCTTTGGTTATCAATTAAGAGATTTTAAGTTTAAAATTTATGTACATAATGTGCATATGAATTTATCTTCAATCGACTCAAAAGTCCCAAGAAAAAATTTAACAAATTGTCCATCGATTCTAGAAAAATTTTAAATTAGCATGTTTTGATATGATTTTGCTAATAATAAATTTTAAAATTATCATTACATATTAAACATTTGTATTGAGCTTATTTCAATTTAAATTTAACAATTTAAGACTCATTTAGGTTAAAATTTTAAATTATATGAAGATATTTGGAGCTTTGTTTCTTTTTTTGACTTTTTGAAGAGGTATAAGCCTATGGCTGAGTTGCTATGATTATTGGCTAATAATAATTAGGCTAATATTGATGTGAGTTATTACTATTAAGATGCAAAACTTTTAAGTAAAACATGCAAAACCTTCCAATTGACCCCAAACTTTATTTATTTTATTTTTTTAATTATGATACATTTATGATATCAGAAATGTAAAAAAAATTATTAAAATAGATCTTAATATTATTAAATTTATCTTGAAATTAATATAATGTATACCCCCAATCAAAATTTAACATATCTAACTAAATTAAATTTAATATATTTGAAATTCACCATAATTAAAAAATTAAGCATAATATTTGATCCAATCAACAAATTTATACCAGAATTCTTATAATAATTTATCAAGATGACTCAAATATTAGTAATTTGCACACCATTTATTAAAAAAATTAAATATTTTATTTTTCCAATATATATTGGCATTTAGGCACATTAAAAAAAATTGATACACATCATATACTAAGACTCTAGATATTTTAATTGATAATTAAAATTCTCGCGTGCTAATTATAATCATAATTAACTCGATTTGATCTGTTGACGGGGAGCGTTTACTATCAAAATTCTGAGTTTGAAGCTTTTTAATAGCTTAAAAAGTAAAAAAAAAAAAAAAAAAAAAAATCAGTATATGTTTTAATAAATTTGCCGCCGTCTTTGCAACAGGACTCGGAAGACATTCTCCTCCCAACAGACCAAATCTGGCCTTTTCTCCTCCGCTTCCCCATCAACTGCTTCGGCATCTGCCTCGGCCTCGGCAGTCAAACCATCCTCTGGCAATCCCTCTCTACCAACCCCGCCATGTCCTTCCTCCACATCCCCCCATACATCAACACCGCCATTTGGTTCCTCGCCCTTCTCACCCTCGTCTCCGTCTCCCTCACCTACGCTCTCAAAACCGCCTTCTTCTTAGAAGCCGTCCGCCGCGAATACTTCCACCCCGTCCGCATCAACTTCTTCTTCGCCCCGTGGATATCCTGCATGTTCCTCGCCATCGGCGCCCCTCCATCTCTCGCCCCCGCCAGGCCCCACCCCGCTGTCTGGTGCGCCCTCTTCGCTCCCGTGTTCGTTCTCGAGCTCAAGATATATGGGCAGTGGTTATCTGGCGGGAAGCGGAGGCTTTGCAAGTTGGCGAATCCGTCTTCGCATTTGTCGGTGGTGGGGAATTTTGTTGGGGCGGTTTTGGCGGCGAGGGTGGGGTGGGGGGAGGCGGGGAAGTTTTTGTGGGCGATTGGGATTGCGCATTATCTGTGTGTGTTTGTGACGTTGTATCAGAGATTGCCGACGAGCCAGACGCTGCCCAAGGAGCTGCATCCGGTGTATTGTATGTTCATTGCCACGCCTTCGGCGGCTAGTCTTGCTTGGAATGCTATTTATGGCGAGTTCGATGCGGTCGCCAGGACTTTTTACTTCATTGCTCTGTTTCTGTATACCTCGCTTATTGTGCGGATCAACTTCTTCAGGGGATTCAAGTGAGCTTCTTTTTTAAAAAAATTTTAAAAAAAAAACTTTTTTTTGTCTGTTTTTCAGTTTGATTTTAGTGCTCTGAATTCTTTTTTTTTTTTCGATGTATTTTGTTGTGCTTGTAGGTTCTCGGTGGCGTGGTGGTCGTACACATTTCCGATGACGACGGCCTCAATGGCGGCGATAAAGTACGCGGAGGAGGTTCCAACGATTCTAAGCAAGGGGCTCGCACTTGGCCTCGCGCTCATATCCTCGGCGATCGTGTCGTCTCTCTTCATCTCTACGCTGCTGCACGGCTTTGTGTGGTGTTCGCTGTTCCCGAACGATCTCGCCATCGCCATTAGCAGGAGCAAGCACAGCTCATCTGCCAGAAACATTACGATCGCCAAAGATTTGAAATCGGCGCCGGCGTCGCGCAGTAGATATGATAATCTTCGTCGGTGGGCGAAGAAATCTCTGATTCCGACCACCATCGACCACCACTCCTCGGGGCATGACTCTGATGAGAAGCGGTGCACTATTTGATCTATATAATTTCGGAAAAATGCTCTTTGCCACTCATCATGTCAGCACATTACATCGTCTCTCTTCATGATGTGAGGATAGAGATGTTATCAAGAATATATTTGATTAATAAGGTGAAAAAAAAGCATTTGGAATTATTTGTTGAGTTCTTTTGTCCGTCTGCAGATTATAGGGATTAATAATGAAATAATGGAAGATGTTTGTAAATAACTATTGATGCTATATACGTAAAAGGAAATCTTTTTCATTTTTACTTTTCATGAGTATAATAAAGGTAATATTACCCATGCTTAATAATTGTTTTATGTTTATGCATGCAGTGAAACGCTGAGTTACATAAGTTCTTTTGTAAAAAAATTGAAAACTTGTTCTTATTTTATGTTGTATCAAGATTCAAATACTGTCTCATGGAATACACTACAGGACTGCAGGTTGAATCTAGCAACAGCTAATATAAAACAGCTATCTATGAAGCAACAGTAGCGACAGCAAACATAGACCAGTTGTTCAATCAAGCTAGCAAAAAATTGTTAATAGCATGACGAGTGCTTTGTACTGCAATGGAACTGCCAGTTCAATTACAGAGTATTTTATCATATAAATTGACCGTTACAGATTATAAATTTATGGTGATTGTAAAACTTTGTATGTTTCAGATTTCAGTACAAGACTTTGACCGAATTCCGACATGTCCAATATTGGGCGCAAGTCCCTGAAATACTTTGCTTCTATGTGCACCAATTTTCAGTCACTCGGATAAGTGATACACTGCAGGTTGCCAGCCCCACATTAAGCAAACCTCAGAAATATCAAATTCTTCGGCTAATGGGTAATGAAATTTTCACTTAATATGGAAATTGTGGCCAAAAGGACCAGGCGATTGCCTCGTGAAAACTTTGCTATATCTTTATATCCCCGTGGAAAAGAAAGGAGCAAAAGTTTATCCGAAGGTGTTGTTTAAACTTTTAAAGCATAGCCTCCACATTAGAAAAAAAAAAAAAGATTAGTTCCCTGAAATTTCCATCAGCGGATTACATGCCTTCTGCAATTAAAAAAAAAAATTATCAGCACATTAAAAAAGTAGCATGATAGAAAAGCAATGGAATCAAGTTATGCAGTAAAAACAATGATAACTATTATAAATTTAGTCGACACCAAAATGCAAAAGTGGGCATGCAATACGTTTTTCGGGTAAATTCTACGGCTAAATTACATTACTAGAAAATATGAAGCAAGCATGAAGGAACTTTGAGGATAGTTTAAGAGAAACATAATCATCAATCCAAACATGTCTTGCACGGTAGACAAATTCTATATTAAGAAGGATTTTCATTAGCTGAAAGATAAAAAGTAACCGTTAGCTGATTGATCTAATAATTATATACACCCTATTTCCAATGTAGGGGCTAGTAAAAAGGACGACGAGATTTCATCAAGCTTCAATGTTAACTATAACAAGTAAAAGAAGCATATTTCTTAAAAGAGAAACCATCTTTAAGAATGTCAAACCCCTTAATTTCTCATACAAAAAATTCAAATAAAAACAACAAATATTGATGCCTAATTGTCTGCAGAAGTTTATTTATTATCATACACTTCCATCCTCTTCCCCATTATCACCCCGCTCTGCAAATACCTATAACATTATCATTAAGCCTTTATCCTACTCTGTGGGGTCAGCTACATGAACTATTTTTCTTCATTATCATGTTAAGAGTCAAATTCTCATTTAAATCTAATATAAAAAAAAGGTCATTTTTAATATTTTCTAACCAAATATTTTTAAGTCTCCCTCTACCTTTCTTAATATAGGCTAAATCTAATGCATCTACTCTCTTAACCGAGTTATCAGAAGGCCGACGTTTTATATGGACAAACCATCTAAGACGACTCTCTCGGATCTTATCTGCCACTGGAGCTACTCCAACCTTTTCAAAAGTATACCTACGTGCCTGCAGAATCATTAATATTTTCAAGTTCCAGTTAAGCACATCACAATAGAGAGGCAACTTATGTTCTTCCTAACCAATCATTCAGTTAGTTGTTCATCAAACCTCTTTTGGGAACTTAATAAAAAATGATAAAAAAGCAAAACTTGTGTGATTTGGCTTTCCTTCTAAATTTACCTCATATTGTTTGCTTCCAATCTGGGATAGCTACAAGCTTCATTCTCAAAGCCAAACAGCTTCGCTTCATTCTTCAATAAGTTTCCTTGATTTTCAGAACTTGCCTACAAACATGTATACGTAATTGTATAGAAAATTCTTAATTGTAGGCAAAATGGAAGATGAAGATAATACTAACAGCTAGGAAAAAGTTTTTTTAGAAGAAGCAATGTAGCACACCTTATGTCCTTGTTGTGCAATGTACTTTACATTCCCCTTTAAAACCTGGCATCAAATAGTTCAGTCATTTACGAAAATCTCTAGGAAAATGTTACCTTGCATAGCAATGCATTTTAGTTACATTATTTGCAAGAAAGAAAGATAAAAGAACCTTCCTAGATCCGTGAGAAGGCCATGAAGGCGTTGTCAGACTCTCAGAAGAGTGCAATCTATCAGAGTTTATGGAGAGCTTCAACTCCAACATAAAACGGAAGATAAACTAATATCAGGAAGCACAGAATAACAAATTTTAAGCGAATAAAAGTACAGTGTAAATTGATTTCAGGATCCATAGATTGATGAAAGTAAAGCATTCCTGCTAACAATGGTGCAAAAGTCTAGAAACATTAACTGTTAATCAAGTAATAAACGCATGAAATTATTCACCTTGTTAAAAAGTTCCGTTGGCAGATCTTGCTGGCTTCTTTTGTTTGTTGAAAGTTTAAATTCCTTAGTCGCAGCAAAAAAAGGATATGAGAGCAGAAATATAAATATTATAAAAATCAGAGAAAAAACAGGCCTACCATTGGTTTAGTTGCTTCTTGCTTGGCACAACGGAAGACACCAATATCCCCCTTACTGGATAAAATCTGCAAACGAGCATGTGCACACTTTCTCTATATCAATACTGTAGACTTCAAGACTTAAAAATCCAATAATCACCACCGTGTTGTACATAATACGATACTAACTGACTTGCATATATTTAGAAAAATCACAGATAAACATCTAAAAAGCATATTGGAAAGAATGGAGATGAAGTGAAAGGAGATGAAAATATCATTCTTTGAATTACCTTCTTATTAAGTGGTCTAGCTTTAAACTTGGGCAGAATGTTTTCATCATTATGAATCCTCTGATCAACGCTATATTTTAAAAAATAGATTGCTATAAGAGAAACGCACTTCAAAGGAATATATCAACATTCAACAGTTTAGAGAAATAATATAAAAAGATTTGCCATTTTAGCAATCATGCAAAATAATAACATACTAGAAACGCAGAGCCGAAAGGTTAGAATAGGAACAGACAGTAAAAAAGGACGGCCACAAAATTATCAAATTTTGGAATGTCAACATAGTTTTGATTAGTGATTCTCATACACCCCCAAAAAATAGTGAATTAGTTATTCTTAACACCGTCCCCCCTCCAATATGAAGGAATGTTGTACCAAATTGCAAAACAATTAAATAGATCTCATTTATTCAGCGATTCCCGTTTCCATAAATAGATCGCATGATGCGGAAAAGTAACAGACTAATTAGTACGTTATACAAAGAACTTGAAGTCTTTCACATTAGTTTAATAAGGAAGGCATGCCAAACTAATTATTAATATATGATAAAGTGTGAGTCATATGCCTGGAGTAATGAAAGACATAATAATCATTATTTTGCATGCCAAATTGTGCTTACCATAACACTCAAATAACCATCTTAATGAATTAATTAGCATAAAACTCATGCAGCTTTAGGATCATAAGGTTTGGGCCAATTCAAACTTGATACATGTATAACTAGAAGCCAGGAAGCAAGCTTGCAATAGTCCATCTGCAATCAAAACATTGGCCATAACCATTTCTAAAATGGAATCTGTATCGCCACAAATCACAGTATTGGGAGATTTTTATGCCGATAAATATGCATATGATCATACTCATACATGAATAGCCAGAAGAACAAAAGCATATTGAGTGGTTACAAATGCCTGCAGAGCACACATTGGAAGTCAGATTCACATGAGACTCTTTACGATTCAAACTAAAAGCTAATGCAAGGAAGATTATCAACATCGTGTGCTCCTACAAAATAAAGTACATATATTAGAATAAAACCTGTACACACTTAACAGTTAAATTAAAGTTAAGACTTACGAGACAGATTTTGAAGCAATAGAAGGTTGGCGCTGGAAACATTTCAAGTGTGATTTAACACTTTGTTCACAATATCTACCTGGGGTATGATTGTTTACAACCTGCAGTGGGAAAATGGGAAAATTAGATCTACATAACAGTACTCAACTGAAAAAATTTAAGAAAAAACGAACTCATGAATGTTAGCCAAATACTCTTTACACCATAGCTAAGCAGATCTCATGAACTCAAGTTTAACCAAGGAAAAAAGAAACAACAAATAAACCAGCAGAATAATAAAAGAATACCAATGATGATGAAGTAGCTACAGAGTGTTTAAAATCCCTCTCAGATGTCTTCAACTTAAAATTCTGAGAAGCAAAAATGTAGCAAAAGAACTCAACAGCAGCAATACAATGCAATATTCTCGAGCATTAATGCTGCAAATGAGAGGCAAGTCAATACAACTAAAACAAAAAAAGTTAAAAATACCTACTTGAATTTCTGGTAATGTTGGCGTGCTCTTCAGGAAGCTAGGCATTGAGGGAGCCTCAATAATCTGTATTATTATCATGAAGATTTTTGTTCGTAAGTTTTTTTTTTTTTTTCCGTGAGAAAACAACATACTGTCTAGAGATATTGTTCCTTGAGATAAAAGAACTACCTTTCTATTAAGAAGATGAGATTTAAAGGCTGATGTAACTGGTGTCTTTTCTTCCTGTGATAGTTCATCAACATTTGACCTGAATCACCAGTAAAGCGGCTCAACTACTTTTTGAACAAAGTTTTACAGTTTAGGTAAGCATTTAGCAGTATAGCGAGATGATAAACGAAAACCTCTGAGCTCTTATTCTCCGTGCCCGCTGTGCTGTTTCTAGCACTGGTTCTCTAGGAATGGTGAGTCTGAGTTTGCAAGTAGAGGTTTTGTTATTCTGGAACCAAATATATAATGTAATGGATTAGTGAATTTGAAGTTGTTCTAGAAGGTGGTGAAACGAGCGAGGAAATTCATCCCCCATAATAAAGTTGCAATTAAAAAAATTACAAAGAAGAGCGTAGATATTTTTGGCTAACAGACAAGAAAAGCTGACAATAAGATTCATTTAAAAAGAGCAAGTCACCATATGGGTTAAATTAATGAGCTACTATTTAGTTTCAAAACAGAAAAGAGTTTACGACTTTAACAAAATGGACGAATAGAAGACTTCCAACAGTGCTCTACAAAAGCTTACATTTACTGGAATCTTGTGCATCAAATCAATTTGTTGCTTCTCGGTAACAACCTGCCATGCCAAAAAGAGGAAAAACTAGGTATTCTTGCAATTACAAATTGTTAAAGATTAATATAAGTATATAACTATAAGAAGGCACTAAAATATAATTAAGTAGACATTAAATATGAGGTAGCTCTTAATCTTGTCAAAATAAGAAAAACAAATACAGAAATTTCTCAAATTGAAGCAGCAGAGTCAGAATTAGCTCAATACATATGAAAAGTACTATCAAAGAATTAAAATAAAAACTTTAGAATAGTCTTTTACTGATGAGGACATCAGCAGGAGATTCCGGCACGTCTATCACCGGAGGAATCGTAGATTGACGGCTACGATTAGGAGTCTTTATTTATGATGCATTTTTATATTATTTTGTTTATGTTTTAGTCTTTACCATTGTACCCCTATGAGGGATTAGTCTATGTTGTAGCCCTGAGGGCATTTTAGTATTTGCGTATTTGTTGCTTTGAGGCCTATATATGAGGGCCCCCCACTATTGTATGAGTTTGGGTGATTGATTAATGAAATTTTAGCATTCTAGTTCCCTTGAGTGTTGAGAGCTCTAGAGAGAGGTGAAGTCCCTAGGTGAGGGCAAGAGTAACACCCGCTAGCCGCAGAAAGTGTCCGAGCTCTCGGTTTCCTCCTACTTCTCCTCCCCCCCCCCCCCCCCCCCTTGGCTCCCCTCCCAAACCATCGGCCTCCTTCCTTCTCCAACTCAAACCGTCGGCCTCCACCTTCAAAACCCCAACCCTACAGTCCCAAGCCCTAGCCGCCGGCCTCCTCCCCTCTTCCCACCCAAACCGCCGGCTTTCCCTCACCACCCCCTCCTCCCACACCACCGGCCACACCTTCCCAAGCCCTAGCCGCCGGCCTAACCCATCCCCCAACCCCTTCGATTTCAATTCAATTGCTTCTTTATTACTTTCCTAATATAGCCCTCATCTCATTTGGAGAGTCCCTTAATTCAAATTCAAATGAATTTCAAAATCTTTCCTAATTAGCCTAAACCTAATTTGGAAGCTCCCCTAATTGCTACCCATCTGAAATTAAATTGGATTTAAATCCAAATTCCACAATTATTGAATGTGGACACTCCCCATCCCCCTCCCCCTCCCCCTCCCCCTCTCTATTGGCCGGCCCCCCTTCCTCTCTCCCTCTCTCTTAATTAATTCCCTTCCCCTATTGCTCTCAATCAAAGCCCCTCGCATTAAGGTGTGCCGCCCCTACCTATACCCAATTAGAGGAGATTCAAATTTATTTCCCTCCCCAAACTAAACCCTAAAATCCGAAATTAAGGCTAGCCTCTCTCCTAGCCTTGGTCGACCACCCAAGCCCCTCCCTCCTCCTCTCCTTCTCTTCTCCCTTGCTTCGTACACTATCCAAAGAAGAAAAAACACAACCCCGGCCTACTTCCCCATGAATGGCCGATCCTCAACAAGACCATGCATTCATCTCCGATCACCAAGGACGAGTAGACGTGTTGAGATCACCCTTATTCGACATCAACTTGAAGATCGACCACACCGTCGAAGACTATATCGATCGGATCTTCTCTTTGACGACCGCCATCGACAAACATCAAACCTCCAGATAGTGGAAAATCCTCCAACATCCACCGACTTCTTCCCCTCCAAATAAATTTTCATTGGGCGAAACTGTAAGCGTCTTCTGTCTTATGGTGGCATCCTTAATATTGTCGAAGTTATTCTTCCGCTAAAAGCCCACAAGAGTGTGAGTGAGGGAAACTCAAGATGAACGCTCTAATTGTTAACCGGTGGATTTTTGTTAATTGCATTTTAAGCTTTACTTGTTTTGATGTTGTTTTAAGTTTTTTCACTAATATAATTTGTAACCGCATGCCAAAGCGAAACACAACTAAGAAATCCTAGAATTTAATCTTGTAAAATATTAATTTTAAAATTGGGAAGCTTAACAAATTTTATTAAATTCCTGCAATTCTTTTATGTTTCACATCATCTTGGTATCAGAGCATGGTTGTAGCTGCATTCTAGAATCCCACATACGCATTTAGTAGATGTCTTAGGTTGTATCCGCCTTCCCATAAAACATATCTACATTACTGTTGTGTCTGCATTAGTTACCTAATTTGAGTCAATGGACCCCGAGCAAATTCAGCGTACCTTAGACTTTATAATAGGTCAGTTAGGAACTATGACCCAACAACTTAGAGACACCCAAGGAGAGTTAGCTGATTTTAGACGACAAGCTGGAGAACGTTTAAACAACATTGAAAGACTAGGGAACCATATGATGTATATCCCTTCTAGGCCTCCTTCCCCTTATGTTGAAGAAGCACGAGCTGAAAACGAACCACCACAAGACCCTTACCGTCATAACCACCATAGGCCCAATCATGAACCCGTAGGTCATGACTCAATTACTCAAGAATATCCGTATAGATGCTCCGTCCTTTGATGGCACCCTCGACCCCCAAGTTTTTCTAGATTAGCTTAAAGGGATGGATGGTTATTTTAAGTGATATAATATTTCAGAAGCTAGGATGGTTAGGTTCGCTAAAATGGAGCTTACTGGAAGAGCTAGTCAATACTAGACAAACCTAGAAAACATGCGTGAAGCTCGAGGCGAATACCCCATCACTAACTACAAGCTATGAAGCAAGAGCTCAAGCAAAAAATACCTCCCTTCGTCCTAGATAGATGGAATAGACTGAGTCAGGGTAGTAAACCCGTGAAAGATTACATTTCTGCCTTTGACGATTACATGATTTGTTGTAGTGGCGAAGAGACCACTACGCTTGCCCAAATCCTATCCATGCTTAGAGCTGGCCTTAGGGAAGACCTTTGTAATGAACTTTTCGCTAGAGGAGATACTACTCTGGAGGCAGCTTGCAATCTTGTGCTTGACCTTGAAGAGTCCAGGACTCCGTCCCATTCTAGAAACCTGGACTCTCGTCCAACCCCTTTCAAAACTTCCTCTAGTCAGCCTCAAAACAAACCTCCTGGTCCTATGACTAGTCGGCCCACTGCAGGCAAATTCTAACCCTGCCCTGACAATAAGGGTAAAACTCCTGAGCGTGAGGCGCCCAAAACTAACCCCGGAATGAAGTGCTTTAAGTGTCATGGTTATGGACACATTGCCTCATAATGTTCCAGCCCATACAAGATCACCATAATTGAAGAGGTCGTCGATGATGAGGATGAGCCTGATACTGAATTAGTCATCACATTGATGATGAGGAAGACTTCTTCTGTGAAGAGGGCACCACTGTGATTCACTGCCTGCAAAAGATGAATCACGTTGAAATACAAGTTGTTAGGTGTGCCTTGTCACAACCTAAGCCGAGTGACGACTGGCGTAGAACCTTTATCTTCCACACCTTCACCAAGATTGGTGACAAGAATTGCCTTTTTAAACGTGATTCATCTTTTGGACGGACAGCACAGGGAACCAGAACAGACAGGAAAAAGGGGAGAAGAACCAGCCACGGGGAGCAGCACCAGGAGGAAACCGAGAGGACACAAAGAAAGGAAAAGGCAATCTCCACTCCACAATATGAGCTAAAATAAGAAGAATTACCTTTTTATCTTAATGAGCTAAAGTCACAGCTCAAGCATTTATGAGCTAGAACCAAGTAGCTCCTAAAAATTCAGCTCAACACCAAAACAGCCAAAGCCCAAACCGAGAACAGTCAGCAGCCCAAGGCCCCAAGGAAATTTGCATTTTGTTTTGACCCCCCCTTTGCATGCATCAAATTCTCCCCTACTTGAAAATTTTCATCTCCTGATGAAATTGATTCAGAACTTCCCTGGTGCGCATGCTGCCATTATTTAACATTGATAACAAAGACACTAAAACTTTTTAACTTGAGAAAAAGAAGACACATTACAACCTAAAGAACATGACTCACAACCAAAACCTAGGATATACTAACTTGCTCTGATACCAAATTGATGCAAGCAAAAAATTAGGAAAAACCTCTAATTTTTGCAAGCAAAAAAAAAAGACTTCCTAGGATATAGAAAATATAGAAAGTTCTCAAAATTAGACAATTTTATATTTAACACAAAATGAGAAAATGAGACTTATAAACGACGCTTACATACTTATGACTTAAAAACAAACACCTAAACTTGCAGTTCCTTGAGAAGAAAGATACAAATGACGTCGAACTTGTGTAGAGAAGAAAGAAATTAGAAGTCGAGACAAAGAGAGGACAAGCGCGCAAGCTTTCCTAGAAGGAGAGGAGAAGAGAAGTGGAACAAGCTCGCAAGCTTTTCCAATACAAACCCGCAGATTTTCTTTCCAAAAATTACATCATAATCTCTCTTTTTTCTATTACAAAACATCTTATATTTATAGGAGAAAATAGGGCAGCCAAACAGTCATTCAACCTCCAACCGAACCAATCAGGTAAGGGGAAATATAAGGCCAATCACCACCCAATTAGCACAATAAAAGCCATGGTACAACCAGCAAAATAGGGGAAACCGAAGGGGCTAGAACAGAGAACCGGGACAGCAGCCAGGGAGGATTGGACGGACAGCACAGGGAACCGGAACATACAGGAAAAAGGGGAGAAGAACCAGCCACGGGGAGCAGCACCAGGAGGAAACTGAGAGGACACAAAGAAAGGAAAAGGCAAGCTCCACTCCACAATCTTTAGAAAGCATGACTCAATTTATGTGGTAGTTGACCATTTTTCTAAGATGACCCATTTCCTCCCTTGCTCTAAAATTTTTGATGCTTCTCGAATCACGAAACTATACTTTGATGAGATTGTTAAACTCCACAGCTTACCTAAAATCATAGTATTTGATCGAGAAGTCAAGTTTACTAGTTATTTTTGGAAGACTTTGTGGCATAAGATGGGTACCAAGCTCCAATTTTCCACCGTTTTTCCTCCTCAAACTGACGGGCAAATTAAGGTTGTTAATAGAAGCCTAGGTAATCTCTTAAGGACTTTGGTAGGAGAACATGTTCGAGATTGGAATTCCAAACTTCTTACAATTGAGTTCGCTTATAACAACTGTGTTAATCGAACCACAGGTCTAAGTCCCATTGAAATTGTGTACGAGTACCAACCTAGACAGCCTATAAATTTGATCCCTATGTGTCCTAAGAGTATCTGAGTCCGCATTTGCATTTGCATCGCATCTCTAGGAATTGCACAAGGAAATTAATAAAAAGATTGAACAAAGCAATGCTAATTCTAAACTTAATGCGAATCTTAAGAAAAGATTTAAAGAATTCATGGTTGGAGATTTTGTAATGGTACGGATTCGTCCGAACCGGTTCCCACAAGGGGCCGTTAAAAAGTTAAATGCTAAAATGCGGAACCTTTTAAAATAATATCAAAAATAAATAGTAATGCTTATGTGCTAGACCTACCTGAGGGGTTTAACATGAATCTTATGTTTAAAATCGAAGATCTAATAGCCTTTGAGGGACCAAAGTTTAATCATACAAATCGACTAAATATTGAGCATTGTGTGACTCTACCTTGTGAGAACCCTAGCCTACCGGGATCTTTGCATTAGGCTCTTTAGGATGTTAATTTTTCTACAAAGTTAAAATTTATTTAAACAAAATAAAAATAAACATAGGATTTAAAATCAACCAATTTTTTTTAAATTAATGCATAACCCCTTTGTGGGTTACTTTTTAAACAATGATTAATGTTATAAACCTTGCTCACTTTACGATGACTACTGGCCAATCCTGATTGGCCCTACCTACACATGCATAGCCTTGAGTCCAAGCATATAGATTTTTTTTCTACAACATAGAGGGATAGTTCATCTAGCATAAAGCATGGTATCATTCATGGTCGGGCTTAATGCCAATTTCCTTTTATGTGCCTCCCACCACTCTTGCATTTGCATAAGACCGAATTTCATAAGTTTAATACGCTAGGTGGAGTTTATCTGATACCCCTTTCAAAGTAGGGTGGTAAATCCAAGTCGGAGCTGCTTAGGTCCCTAGTGGGGTCTAAGTTATAAGTCCCCTCGCGGTATCTTGCACTAATTAGGTCGTGGGCGTTAGTACTCTGTGTACAACACGTCCTTTGTAGATCTAGGATCAAAGGCTGACGGTAAGTTCTCCACTCTTTGGAAGCTCTAAATCTCAGCCATCTGCATCACACTGATGGCGTCGCTTCCATCTTTCTCTCATGCATGCTTGGTATGTGATGTCTCCTCTTTAGATCTCTCCTCTTTGGATCGACCGAGTGATTGTATGATCCGTGTATGTTGATTAGCCCAATTGAGCCTAGCTTCCTTTGGATTAGGAGAGCCTAGATATTCCCTTATACGCCAAACCCCTGGAGAGAATAATATAGCGTCTTTAATTGAGAGTTTTCTTAGGCCGAGGCCTAAGATGTAATTAACCATAGGGCTTGCGCTCGTGGAAAACCGACATCCACATCAAACAAACCTCATTCGAGCTAATCTATCGGATGGGGGAAATCTCGTGATTATAGGGTTATACATATTATTATCCATCGAGATGTGTATGTTAAAGCTATTATCCTTCATGGCTAATTGTATGTATGATCTCATTTGCTCTCCCATTGGCCTGCTTGCATAGTGTAAAGACCTACGACCGTTTTGTCCTACGGGACAATACGATAATACTGATAGGAAATACTTGAGTTCGCAAGTAATCCTACCAGATCTACTTGAGTTCGCAAGCAACCCTAAACAAAATTGATAAAAAAAGCGGGAAAACACAGTAATTTGGAGCAAATCAAACTAGGAACGATAGATTGCGACTTGGAAATAAAGCAAAGCAAATGCGAAAGCAAGATACAAGAGATCCTCAATTCGAGAGGAGGATCATCTCTCCCAAATCTCTAGACAAGATCGTCTAGAGCCCAAGCCTCCAAGGAAACCCTAATTTCAATCAAACAAAACATAAACATCCCTAATCTCCCTTCCCCTCTTTAATACAAAACTTTCCTAATAAGTTTTCCCTCCCCATGCCTTAGCCGCCCCCTCCAATTCAAATTCAAAGCCTCTTGGACTAGTGGGGCCCACCCATTGGGCGGACCAAGTAAGGGGAGGCGGATGGATTCTGCCTCCTGTAGACCTGCTGAACCGGCCCCTTGGCTGGTTGGGCCGGTTCAGCTTGAGCCGGCACATTAATACCGCCCTCCCAAAGAATCACCTTGTCCTCAAGGTGAAAATCCGAAAACTGCTGTTTTACTCTCTCGTAAGGCTCCCACGTGGCATCGTAATCAGGAAGGTTCTTCCACTGGATCAACACTTCCTTAGTTCCCTTTTCCTTCTGACGAACCCCCATCAGCTCCAAGGGCTCCAAAACCACCTCTAACTCCTCCGTAAGTGTCGCCGGCAGCTCGGGGTTGGCAGTATAGTCACCAATGGCCTTCCTCAGCTGTGATACATGAAAAACCGGATGTATAGTCGCCGTTGGTGGTAGTTTCAGCCGATATGCTACTGCTCCAATCTTCTCCAGCACTTCATAAGGCCCAAAGTACCTTGGAGCCAGCTTCTCATTTCTCCTGTTGGCGATTGTCTTCTGTCTGTATGGCAGGAGCTTCAAGAACACCCTCTCCCCTATTTCAAACTGGATGTCCTTCCTGTGCCCATCCGCTTGCTTCTTCATAATCTGTTGAGCTCTCAGGAGATGTCTTTTTAACTCCTCCAGCCTTCTATCCCTCTCCTCCAAGTACTCCTCTACTGAAGACACTGGGGTACTGCCCCTCCCAAAGTGCACTAAGTGGGGAGGATCCCTTCCGTACAACACCTTGAATGGAGTCATCTGAGAAGCTGAGTGAAAAGAAGTGTTGTACCAATATTCTGCCCATGATAACCACTTAGCCCAAAGCTTGGGTGTCTCTAATGCAAAACATCTCAAGTAAGTTTCCAAGCTTCTGTTCACCACTTCTGTTTGGTCACCCATCTGTGGATGATAAGCTGTACTACTTTTCAGAACTGTCCCTTACAACCTGAACAACTCTCTCCAAAAATGGCTGAGGAACACCTTATCCCTATCTGATACTATCGCCTCTGGTACTCCATGCAATCTGACCACTTCTCTGATGAAAGCTGAAGCCACTGTTACTGCGGTGTACGGGTGTCAACTATAGCCATGTATTTGTTCCTCTAGCAGATCTCGCATCTGGCTACCAACTCCTCTACATCTTTATGCATCCCCTTCCAGTATAACTCCGAGGCTAGCCTTCTGTATGTCTTCTGCACTCCTGAATGGCCCCCTACAGCGCTTCCATGAAACTCCTAGAGCAAGCTCGGGATGTGGATCGAGGTTCGGGGCATGACGAACCTTCCCTGATATAGCAATCTGTCTCCCTCTAACGAGTACCCTGGGTGGCTACCCTCTTCCTTCAGCAAATCTGCCCTGATTTTTCCCAAAGCCTCATCCCTAGAACTTTCTTCTCTGATGGCCTCCCAATCAAGCATCAACGGAACCGAAAGTGTCACTGTCTGCAGCTCCCCCATACATCTGGACAAGGCATCCGCCGCCTTATTCTCTACTCCGGGTCTATACTGAATCTCAAAGTCGTACCCCAGCAGCTTGGACAGCCACTGCTGATGCTCTTCTGTCACCATCCTCTGCTCCAGTAGATACTTCAAGCTCCGCTAATCTGTCCTGACAATGAAGTGCCTCCCAAGTAGGTAGGGCCGCCACTTCTGGATGGCCAAAACGATGGCCATTAATTCCCTCTCATAGACTGACTTCAGCCTGGCTCTGGCTGTCAGTACCTGGCTGAAATAAGCAATGGGCCTACGACTCTGCATAAGCACTGCACCTAGTCCGTATCCAGATGCATCTGTCTCCACGATGAAGGTCTGAGTGAAATCTGGCAAGGCTAGGACCGGTACTGTAGTCATGGCCTTCTTCAGGCTCTCAAAAGCTGATGTAGCCGCCTCCCCCCATAGGAACCCATCCTTCTTCAACTGCTCGGTGAGTGGCCATGCTATAGTGCTGTACCCCTTTACGAACCTTCTGTAGTACCCTGTCAGTCCTAAAAATCCCCTCAACTCCTTCAGATTCTTTGGCACTGGCCACTTAAGCATTGCCTCAATTTTGAACTGATCTGCTGTCACCCCTCCCCTTGATACAACATGGCCCAAGTACTCTACACTGCCTTGTGCGAAGCAGCATTTCTTCAAGTTGGCCCTCAGCTGGTGCTCGTGCAGTACCTCTAACACCTTTTTCAAATGCTCCCAGTGCTCCTCCTCTGTCTTGCTGTAGACCAAGATATCGTCAAAGAACACTAATACAAATCATCTGAGATAAGGTTTGAAAAACTTATTCATAAGGGCCTGAAAAGTAGCGGGAGCATTGGTGAGGCCAAAAGGCATCACCAGGAACTCATAGTGTCCCTCATGAGTTCTAAAGGCTGTCTTGGGTATATCCTCCTTCTTCATCCGGATCTGATGGTATCCGGATTTCAAGCCTATCTTGCTAAAGATCACGGTTCCGCTCAATTCATCTAGTAGCTCATCGATGACTGGGATAGGAAACTTGTCAGGAACATTTTTCTTATTGAGGGCTCTGTAGTCCACACAAAAATGCCAACTGCCATCCTTCTTTTTCACTAATAGAACGGGACTAGAGAAAGGACTGATGCTGGGTCTGATGATTTCAGCCTCCAACATTTCTCTAATCAACCTTTTAATTTCATCTTTCTGGAACTGCGGGTAACGATACGGTCGTACACTGATGGGTGACACTCCCTCCCTTATTACGATGGCATGCTCCTGCTCCCTCTGCGGTGGCAATCCCTGGGGTGGCTGAAATACCTCTTGGAACTGCTGAATCAACGGCTGAATGGAGAGGGGTATGTCCCCTCCCTCCTCTAATCTTGCTCCCTCCAAACTGTGCAGCTCCACCAAGTATCCTCCTCCTGCCAACTGTATATCCTTCACCATAGTTTTGAGAGAAACCATGGACTTAGATAACCCTGCATCTCCCTTAATCACTACCTTCCTTCCATCTATCACCAACTCCATCGTGAGTGCTCTCCAGTTCACCTTGGTGTCTCCTAAAGTTTGCAGTCATTTCATCCCCAAGATGACATCTGTACTCCCAAGCTCTAGTGGAAGAAAATCTTCCTTCACCTGAATCCCCTGGATAGTCAGTAGCACTCCTCTACAAATCCCCTGGCCCTTCTCCACCTTCCCCGTACCCATCATCACCCCGTAGCAACCCGTATCCACCAATCTCATTCTCATCTGGTCGACGACTTGAGAGGAGATGAAATTGTGGGTAGCCCCACTATCAATCAGCACCACTACCTCCCTGTCCTGGATCTCTCCCTTTACCTTCATGGTATGATTCGTCGTGAACCCTACCACTGAGTTCAGGGACACCTCAGCCAGATCCAAGTGCAGCTTCTCCTCCATCTCCTCCTCTGTCACCTCCTCTCCTCCCTCCTCAGTTTCCTCGTCATCACAGTCGGTGAGAACCTGAAGAGTTCGGTCCTTGCATCGATGCCCTGGTATACTTTTCATCGCACCTGAAGCACAACCCCTTTGCCCTCTTCTCCTGCATCTCCTCCTCTGTCAACCGATTGAAATTTCCCCCACTTCCACTTCCTCCTGTCTTCTCCTTGGTGGCCTCTCGATTTCCTCCTGTTGCAGGAAATTTCGGTGCTAGATGGGTGGTCGTCATCCTGTAAGTTCCCCCTGTGCTGCTACTCCTGGCCCCCCTCTCTAGATTTCTCTGATTTTCCACCAGCTGGGCTAACTTCATAGCCTCCCCCAAGTCATGGGGCATCAAAACCTTCACTGCTGTTCTGATCTCTGCCTTCAACCCCTTCATGAAATTTCCCTCCAGTACTGTATCTGAGAGTCGCTTCACCCTGTTAGCTAGGTGCTCAAATCGCTCCGGGTAGTCAGCTACTGATCCCTCCTGTGTCAGAGCAAAGAACTGCTCATAGAAATCTCCTCCCCGATCGGTTTGGAAACGTTCTATGATGCAATCCTTGAATTCTCTCCAGGTTCTGATAGCCCTCCTTTGGTCTCTCCACTGATACCATGAAAGGGCTTTTCCTTCCAAGCACAAGCCCGCTGCTGTCAGTTTCTCCTCCTCCGTCAGCCCATTAACGGCGAAGTATCGCTCCACCTTGTAAATCCACCCATAAGCATCCTCTCCTTCGAATATGAGCATCTTTAGCTTCCTCACCTTCTGATCCCCACCATGTCCCCGTAAGCCTCCATAATTTCCCCTCTCCCATGTGCTCGAGCCCCCCCACGTCTCCCGATCCTCCCTCGCTCTACCATGTCCCAAACCCCCTTCGAAATCCCTCCTTCTGTCTTCAAAATCAGCACCTCGACAACCATAGTATCCCTCCCGGTGCTTCCACTCCGCACCTCTTGGCTCCGCGCCTCCATACCCTTGTCTCTCTCCGTATCTCCCTCCTCTCTCCTCCCTCTGGAAAGGCTCCAGATGGGGTCTTCCTCTTCCCCCTTCCACGATTTCCACCTCTTCTTCCTCCTTACAGATTTCAGATTTGGTGTTTTTCGCTCCGGGGCCCTTGCCTCAGATGCCGCCGTTCGGGTTTGGAATTCCAACATCTTCTTCATCATATCCCGTAGATCGGCCACTTGTCCTTCCATGGAAGACATCCTTTCCTCCACGGTTTCCTTGATTTGATTTATCTCCCCTTCGATCCTTTCTTCCAAAGCATCCACCTTTTTGGCCGCCATCGCAATTCGGAGTTTGCAGATTCACGAAATCTGGTTTTTGAAGTAAAAAAAAAAAAACAGCAACTTCCCTCTTTTCCGGCCAAAAATCTGCTGCAGGAATTTGCCGAAATCAGCCCTCCACCGGTCCCAAGACTTGCTCTGATACCAATTTGATAGGAAATACTTGAGTTCGCAAGTAATCCTACCGGATCTACTTGAGTTCGCAAGCAACCCTAAGCAAAATTGATAAAAACAGCGGGAAAACACAATAATTTGGAGCAAATCAAACTAATAACGATAGATTGCGACTTGGAAATAAAGCAAAGCAAATGCGAAAGCAAGATACAAGAGATCCTCAATTCGAGAGGAGGATGTCTCTCCCAAATCTCTAGACAAGATCGTTTAGAGCCCAAGCCTCCAAGGAAATCCTAATTTCAATCAAACAAAACATAAACATCCCTAATCTCCCTTCCCCTCTTTAATACAAAACTTTCCTAATAAGTTTTCCCTCCCCATGCCTTAGCCGCCCCCTCCAATTCAAATTCAAAGTCTCTTGGACTAGTGGGGCCCACCCATTGGGCGGACCAAGCAAGGGGAGGCGGATGGATTCCGCCTCCTGTAGACCTGCTGAACCGGCCCCTTGGCTGGTTGGGCCGGTTCAGCTTGAGCCGGCACATCAAATACCCTTTGCATTCTAACCCCCGCTCTATGTCTATTGTCTTTTTATTGCTTGCGAGGTACCCGTTGTGTTGCATGGTCAGTCGTTGTTGAGTCTCTTTCTTGGGAGCTTTTGAGTGGGCACGTCATGGTCAAATACAACTTGATAGTCATGTAGAGATCTCTCAATGTATGCCGAATGGAAAACACATTAGCACACACTGGACTGTTATTTTACTTTTCCACCCAATTATCTGTTAGGATGTTTAGTTAGTTGGCCATAGATTAGTGCACTGAGAAAGCTTTGGCCTTGTGGGCCAAAGCTTGCCCCCCTCTGTGAAACTTAGAGACCCTTAGGGTCATTTTAGGCCTGTAGAGATCTCTCAATGTATGCCACCTACTTGTGTTATATGCATCATTTTTCCCACACGAAGTGGGCATCGCTAGGTTTGTTTTCTTTGGGATTTTAAAATATTTAAATAGCTTTAAAAATTATTTCTTAATGATTTTTAGCCTCTAAGTGTCTTTCATAAATGTATTAAAGAAAATATACAAAAATTAAATAAAAATTGAGCTCTAGTATGTTTAGGTAGATCTTAAGATAGTACTGTATGTTGGATTTCCTTATAAATGATATGTGAAGCTTTTTCTCAATTTGAACTTGGTGTAGCACCTTTCTTTTTTTATGTTCATTGGCTCCTAAAACAACAGTATTCACATTTTTCCTTTTCTCCGCATAGAGAAGAACTTCAGTAAGTTGAGCTGAGACGTAATGATCCCTTACTGTATCATTTTATACTAAGACTTACTATAACAAGAAATTTTAAATCATGTGTACAGATAAAGAAATGACATTCATAAATGCTTACAACAATGTCCGGTATGACTCCAGAGTCTGTAAGAGTTTCATGGCAAGCTATTAAATGCTGGAGTTTAAGTCCATGT
Source organism: Dendrobium chrysotoxum (assembly GCA_019925795.1). Lineage (NCBI taxonomy): Eukaryota > Viridiplantae > Streptophyta > Magnoliopsida > Asparagales > Orchidaceae > Dendrobium > Dendrobium chrysotoxum. The sequence goes on from CM034309.1 coordinate 27,814,087, forward strand.
AGATAACAAATGAAAAATAATGTTAGAACAAATCAAATGGTATTGATTCATACCGACTAAGTTCATAAATCATGATTTCAAAGCATATTCAAATCACGTTTGATATGATCAACTAGCTAACTCAAATAGTTTTTAACATGATAAACTATTAAAAAATTGTCTTCCAAACTTCGTGGAAACTTCTGAAAACTATTGAATATTACCAAGCACAAAAAGAAGCACATAGTATACAGTCATGTTAAAATGCATCTAACTGATGAAGGATTAACAATAATTATAAAATAAAAAGTTGAGGCAGAACCTTCCGCAAAATTCCACCCTCTAGTTTTTGTCTCTTGGCAGCTTGAACACCATTTTCTGAAGGATCTTCAGAGTTCTTCACACATTCCTCAACAAGCGGCTTTCGCAATCTAAAATTGAAGATTAAAACAACAGAAGTAACATATATATACAATAATATAACCAATACATATAAACTAAAATAAGTATGAAATGAAAAACAAATACATATAACTTAATGAATGGTTGTAGTTGAAAACTCAAGTGACTACAATACTAACAGGAAAAGACAAAGTTGAACAAAAAAAAAGAGTAAATCAGTTGCATGCATTCATGAATGAAAGAACATCAATTTATAAGTAAAATGTGATTAAATAAAATTAAACTATATCTGAAGTATAGAATTAACCTATGTGCTGATTGATGAGCATATCTCACTTGGCGATGATTATTATGCTTGGCAAGGTGACTAGCAGTAGGTTTCATCAAGGTTGAGACTCGTGCAGATGAGCCAAATACAAATCTCTTCTCATTTTGATAAGGATCATGAAGCCCACAATTTTGAACTGTAAATACTAAAGAAGAAGAAGAAACATTAAGTGCAATAAGCAGAAAATAACAAGTAGTCAGGTGCGCTAATTATGTTTCTAAATGCATTTATAATCTTCAAAATTAAAGAGAGAATATGAATAGAGATGAGAGGGAGAAATAGCTAAATTTAGCTAGCTATGAATAACAGAAATATTCTTGCACCCGATAAAAGAGAAATAACTAAAAAAGAGATAGGGATAGTAATTGCTACCACCAAATTTATCTTACTACACAGATTTGGACACCAGCAAGTAACAATGAAATTAGTGAACAACCAATTAAACACCAAATGCATTTCAAAGCCCTAGGAAAACCAAAAAGTAGAAATATTATTTCATCAGCCATCAGAATGCACCACCAAAAGATTAAGGTTTTATTTGAGATGTCTTTCTTACTGTTTTGTAAAGCTGCTTTAGAGAAAGTAACTGTAACGTTGTTATAAAAAACTTCTTAGTATAATTTGTTTTTTAAAACAGCAAAAAAGTCGTGGCCAAATAGAAATTATAGTTGCAGCCTGAAAAACAAAGCACTAAGAAAGCTATCCCAAATGAAGCCTAAGTAATACTAATGAAGAATATTTTAAGATCAAAGATTTCTAATGCAAATCTACTGTGGGATCCAGACTTATGATAACCAATAAAAACATAACACTTCTTTGATAGAATTTTTAAAGTACATGTATTCAATCAAAGAAAGCATACAAACTTCATGATAAAAAGCAAGGTATTGGTCACAAGCAATTATTTACCACTAAACAATAACTGCAAAGCTATATTCTCTTGTGAAGATTTGTCTGGTTCCAGCAACTTCTTAGTTGTGAAAGGGTATGAGTGCATCTAATCCAACGGAAATAAAAGCCTTACATTGTAAAATTTTCTATGGGTTCTATGGCGTCTTCAATGACAAGCAAGTCTTCCACGATTGGTGGGATTCTGGGATTCTTGTTTTGCTCGTGCAACTTTTGCGGACTACATACTAGCATATGGAAATAAGAAGGGAGCTTATCTTTTTAAAAAAGAGGGGGTCTCACCTCGACAATACAACATATTTTTAATAAAGTTATTCTCATGTGTTATTCCTTTTATTTTTGAGAGTCAACTCTTTGATGAAGTAAGAAACTTGAAAGTTTTCAGGATAGGTTCTTATTTGCATGAGATTATATTTTCATCATCGTATTATTGGTTTATGTGCACGATCAAATTTATTCAAGTAGATGCAATATGATCATCTAAGAATAAATGATTTTAAATTAGCTTAATGGTTTTCAAGATTCTAAATATAAATACATTGTTTCTAGTTAAATTAAATATTAAAATGTCATTTGCATCAAGTTTTCTTCGCAAGTAACGAAGAATTGTTAAAATTAAAAGTTGTAACCAACAAAATTTCATAGCTTGGTTTTACGAATATACATTACGAAACCTAGGCCCTATGATGTCTTGCATCATATTTGGCATCAAAGTTTAGGAGTTATATCATAATGTCAACTAGAAATAGACCATCTATAATAATTGGATCAGCTAATAAAATAATAACATGATGTAATTTAAACTAAATCTAATTATGATTATAGACATTCCACCATAAATATTCTAAGATTAAATATTATATTCCTAAATTTAAAGAGTAGAATAAGATTTGGAATATTTCTTCAAGAGCAATAATATATTTTATCTCAAAAATATTGAATTTGCTAAAACAAAAACTGTTGAACATGCTCAATGTTTTTTACAATGTTTTGTATTTTCAACAAAATATATATGGACTAATAAGTAAACTAAATTTTAAGAATAATATTTATCATTTTTTTTATTACGGATCACTTATATAATAAATTTAAGAACTAACAAAGTAATTATAATTTGTTTGAATATTTTATTAGGTTTAAAGTTATTGTATTATAATATTATTTTTATATAGATAAACATGTTATCATTATTTATTTCATTAAAGGCCTTAAGCAATAAATTTAAAATAATTTAAGCTGAAATTTACCTAAGAAAATAAAAGATGATTTATACAAAACTTTGTGGGTTCAAAAAATCCCCATCAAACTCTATCTTATTGGAGTGATTTCAGGTCAATTTTTTAGAAGAAATATTAAATATTAGATGAGATATTACTTAGAAATTTAACCCTTGTACAAGTATTTTATAATATAGTTCAATGTTATTTATACGTCAAGTCTATATGATTAATTAAACTTCTCAATTGCGTATGAGAATTTTCGATTAAGGTATAACTATAGGCTCTATGAGCACAGCTTAAGCAGTAGCATTTTGAATTAGGAAAGAAAAGCTATATCGTTATTGGCTTAAAAAGGATGATGGGGAAATAATGACAAACTTGATTAAGATCCTATTATTCCATCATCCAAGATTGTTATAAACCCTAGTCTATTTGGTCTACATAGAAAATTGACCTAACTTAACCTAAAATTTTTTTTGAAGTAGCCATGAATTGCAACGTCCAAGGAGACCTCATTGAACTTAGGTGATAGCTAACAAAAGGAGCTAATTTAAAAGTTGATTTTGGCTAACATCGAGCTTCATGCCCCATCGAGAGCGCATAATAGCTTACAACTCATAAAATTAGTCATTGGGGAATATTTGGGCCTTAATTATAACCATAATATAATTGTACCATTACAATCAGGCTAAAAATCCAAACAAGGGATATGTGCCACATCCTTATTAACATAAGAATTATAAGTGTGAACATATGTATATACTTGATATAAAAAAGATATATTATTCATTTTGAAAAAAAACTTAAATTTGACATATTTCTTCAATATTTTTAGAAGATGCCTGCATTTTGAAACTTGCGTAGATATACGTGACATTTAATTCTAATTATTAATGACAACTATAAGGCCATAGAATTTTGTTATATCTAGCATTTTTCAATTTTCATCAAAAATTATTAAATAATTATTTTGGATTTATGATCGGTATCTTGTAGGGGTGTAAATAAGCCAAGCTAAGCTCAAGCCAACCCTAGCTTAAGCTTGAGTAATAAATTAAGTTAGAATTCAGTCTCAATTCTGTGTGCTCGAGGTAATTTATTATTAAAGAGAAAAAAAAATTAATTTAATTAATTGTTATAGTAAAATGACAAAACAAAAGAAAAATTAGAGATGAAACAATAAAAATATACTTGATATAAGAAAATGTGATATAACTTTTAAATAATTTTAAAAAATTTATACTTATACTCTTGAATTTTAATATATTTTAAACATATTTTACATTATTAATTTCTTAAATGAGACAACTCACGAGCTCCCGGGCTAACTCAAGCATATCTCTTTAGCTCAATGAGTTCATTTCACAAGTCCGAGCCCAAGATAGTTCACAAGTCAAATTGACTCTGTTACAATCCTAATCACATAATAGATCTGAATTTCAAATTCCAAACCTTAAGACACCCTATATTAATTTGTCAACAGTTTATAATCAATAAAGTAAATGGATTCTATCCTTTTCCTTAAGAAACTAGAAGATCTACAGAAAATTAATTAATGATTTAGTTCCATATAAGTAGGTTGCCTTATTCGTTGAAAGGGAGAGGCCCTTCTACAATAAAGCATATGATTTTCTATTACCTAGTTTAATGGCAATGACAAGCCAAGTCATTAGTCATAGATGAACAGGAAAGATATCATGTCTTAGCAAAAAGATGAATCAAAAAGTGTAGAAGAAATGCTTTTCACCATGATAATTTAATCTAGCACTTACTGCCTCACTTTTAACCTATTAAACAAGTGAAATTTATTTAATCAGTAACTCAAATATTCATAGGAAAATCTCTTTGAAGGGAAGGCTCAAAAAAATTGCAATATGGAACAATTATGAAAACTTCCAATAGACATCAAAGTTAATAAAATATACATCAGAGATCTAGAGAGAGACTAAATAATATCAACCATCAATTAACAGGAATGTTAGCAAAAGTCAGCTAAAAATATTGATGATGCGGCTAGAGGGAGTGATTATAAGTGTACCATTGGATATTTCATCTAAATCATAGAGATCTCGGCCACCTGCTCTATCCAGACGAAAACTAGGCATTTCTGTGTCTTTAAACTTGGGGAGGGTATTTACAGTTCCCGCAAAGATATCCTTTTCCTGGACCATTTTTGATATAAAAGCTGGAAAAAAAAGAAAGAAAATCTACATTTAGATATCAAATCAAGGTAGCTTCATATTTGTTATTACGGCATAGCTGCAGAGCAACTTAAAATAATCAAGATGGGCTCATTTAGGAAAATAATAAATAGATTTTAAAAAAAAAGTGTCAGTATGCGAAATACAGCATAATCCAAGTTGTCTATCACTAGCACTATTGCTTAGATTTAGCATTCTAAGCGACCGTAAATAAGGTTTAAGAAGTTTTAAGCTACTCATATTGCATGATTAAATATTTATTCCATGAGCAAATTATGATGTCGTTTGATTTGGAAGTCGCAAAGAAAAACTTTCTTTTGCTTAACATTGGAATCAAATTTATGAGAATCATTCTAGCTGGCTAACAGTTGCATGATCATAGAACTCAAATTTTTTTTTTAAAAGGAAACAGGTGTACCAACTGATTGAAGTGATGGACCAATTGATTTTATTGTGAGGGAATTAAGAAATAAGAAATTTTCTCATCAAGATGGAGCTGTTTAGGAAGGTTCTTAATCAAAGGGAATTAATTGAGAGATGTTTTCTAATTGAAGATTTGGGGTCTGATTTGGGGGCTGATTTAGAGGGAATTACTAGGAAATATTTCCTAGTTGAAGAGGGCAGATTTAGGGGTTGATTTGAGAGCTGATTTGGAGGAGATTAATTAGGAATATTTTCTAATTTAATAGAACAGATTTGGGGGCTGATTTGGAGGGGGATTAACTAGGAAATGTTTCCTAATTGAAGATGACAAATTTAGGGGCTGATTTGAGAGTTGATTTGGGAGGAAAATAATCAAGGAAATAGGAGGGAATTAGGGGAGGGCTATTTGGGTATTTACTATTTATTGTTTGCTTTAAATAGGTGATTTTTCTAGGGTTAGGGACAGGTGTTGTTTGCTGAAATTAGATTGTTCTTAGAGTGTTTGGACTCTAGCAGGCGGCTAGAGATTTGGGAGAGCCGGATCTTCCTCTCCAATTGAAGATCCACCTGTATCTTGTCTTTTCTTTCATAAAACATTCAATAAAAAAAGTGTTCGTATGTTTTATTCCTGATTTTCTTGTTGTTAGTTTTTTTGAAATTACTTTTTTTGAAATTGCTGAAATCATATTTCAGCTAGGCTTTTCCTAAATGTCTATAAGCACTTCCTAACAAAGTGGCATCAGAGCTGTTCGATTCGGGCACCCATGGCTGGAAGAAAAGTAGAAGTATTGGAAGGGGAGATCGGACAATTGAAATCAAATTGTGTAGTAAAGATGTCAGATTTCAAAAAGCTATTTTCAGCACTCCATGAGAAGATCGATGAGAAGTTTGCCATCATGGAGGAGATGATAAGAAAGCTGCTTGAGTTTCAAACCAAAATGGAGTCGCCAGAGGCAAGGGGAGCCACCAGTGACCAAGGGAGTGGAGGAAACCCTAATCCGATAAAGAGAGGGAAAGATCGGGAGGTGGAAATGTTGGTGGAAGAAGAGGAGATGCCACTTTTGGAGCCACTTCCAAGGTGAGGAAAGGGTGAAGGAATAGGACTTTTAGTGGAGCTGTAGAATTTGAAAGGAGAAAAAGATGGGGAGAAGATAGAAGCACCAGACATGATTCTACTACCCCTACAACAGTATCAAGGAGTGTTCCAGCAAATTCAAGCATTGAATCCTTTGCAGGAACGCGAGTATGTTATCATCTTGAAGGAAGGAGTCCCACCTATCAGTGTTCGTCTATGCCGTCAGCCCCAAATCCAGAATGAAGAGATTGAGAAATTAATCAAAAAGATGCTTGAGTAGGGATCGTTCGACCTAGTGTCAGTCCATTTTTTAGTCCAGTGGTATTAGTCAAGTGATTCAACAGCAGTTTCGTTCATTCCACCTTGAGGACAATGTGACACTTTGGGAGGGGAGTATTAATGGACCAGCTGATTTGATTGTGAGGGAATTAAGAAGCTTCCTAATCAAGAGGGAGCTGTTTAGGAATGTTCTTAATCAAAAGGAATTAATTGGGAGATGTTCCTAATTGAAGATTTGGGGGCCGATTTAGAGGGAATGAATTAGGCAATATTTCCTAATTGAAGAGGACAAATTTGGGGGTTGATTTGAGGGCTGATTTGGAGGAGATTAATTAGGAAATATTTCCTAATTGAATAGGGAAAATTTGGGGACTGATTTGGAGGGGGATTAATTAGAAAATATTTTCAAATTGAAGATGACAGATTTAAGGGCTGATTTGAGAGCTGATTTGGGAGGGAAATAATCTAAGAAATATGAGAGAATTGGGGGAGGGCTGTTTGGGTATTTACTGTTTATTGTTTGCTTTAAATAGGTGATTTTCCTAGGGTTAGGGACAGGTGTTGTTTGCTAAAATTAGATTGTTCATAGGGTGTTTGGGCTCTAGCCGGCGGCTAGAAATTTAGGAGAGCCGAATCTTCCTCTCCAATTAAAGATCCACTTGTATCTTGTCTTTTCTTTCATAAAACTTTCAATTAAAAAAAGTGTTTGTGTGTTTTATTCTTGATTTTCTTGTCGTTGGTTTTTCTGAAATTGTTGAAATCACATTTCAGCTAAGGCTTTTCCTAAATTTCTGTAAGCACTTCCTAACATGAAGCTCCTATCAATATAAGGTTTATGGAGGCGTTGATATACATATAATCTTAACCTCTGCATTTCAAAAAAGGTTGCATTCATGATTTGAACCCTGTAACCTATTGATTAGCATGGGAACAACTAATAATGGCGCCAAACCCACCCTCCCAAGTTCTATTACAACTAATTAATCATTATAATAGAGGGTCCTGAATTCTTAATTTCCATCAACACAAATGGTATTTCCTGTAATAGTTGTAAATAAATTTAAAGTGCTAGAAGCAGCAAAATCAAATTGTGCAGGAAACCATCAAATAGTAGTTAGAAATGGGGTATAGCAAAAGTTAAATGCTGGAATCACCATGAGCAATGAGACAAGGTAGGGAAGAGGCAAAAAGAGCAAACATTTCTAGAACTTAACTACATATTTGGAAGTGATATTGGAACCCCTTGAGTTACAAGGGGTGCGCCGGGGAGAAGGAGGGGTAACAGAGGTGTTGATCAAGTGGAAGGGCCTTCCAGATTATGATGCAACATGGGAGCCTTATGAGAGGGTGCAACATCAATTTCCGTCTTTCCACCTTGAGGACAAGGCGGTTCTTCGAAAGCGGGGTATTGATACGCCCAAACCAATCCAGCCGGCCCAACGCTTGGGCTAGCTCCACACCTATAGCAAGCGCAAGCCTGGTGACCCGCAGGATCACTTGACCGGCCCCTTGGGGGTGGGGTCCACATCCTAGGGAAGAGAGAGAGGGGTTGTTAGTCCTTTTGGTTCTTTTTATGTTTGCTTTAATTAGAAGTTTGCATAGGGTTAGGGCATGCAAGATTATTGTGGTTGTTTTCTTCTTGGAGTTGGTGTCTTGGGCTCTAGCAGCGTCTAGAGATTGGGAGAGATAAATCCTCCTCTTGAATTGAGGATCAACTATATCTTGGTATTTTTCTTCCGTTATCTTGATTATTGCATTAAAAACTACTATTTTTCTGGTTTTCCTTCGGAGTTGTGGATATTTCTCGCTGTTTTTGCTAATATTGTTAGGTTTTACTTGAGATCTTCAAGTACTTCCTAATAGAAGGATAGTGCAAATGGCCACTTTATTATTCCAAAAACTTCACAAAAGAAACTAACCAAAATCCTAAGTTGTTTGAATAATCAAGTGCAATATCCATAACCTTGGTGCTGGAGCATCCAATCGTTTACATTCAAGTTTCAAGGACGGTTCACAAGCAACTCTCATCTCAATATAGGATAATGCACTTAATATTTGTTTTATTGATTCCAAGCACATGATATTCTAAATATTTTCTCTACTAATATAAGAACTAATATATAGTAAGAATGCTAAGATAAACATTCTAGAATGAAGAATGTTTGTAAGTTTTGAACTAAATATTAATGCAAAAGGAAAACAAAAAATTCACCTTCGATGCTCAAGCATGGTGCTATAAGATTTTTTAATCTAATCCCTATGAAGATATTAATTGCAGTGCTTCATAGTCATTGTTATTCTTATCCCAAACTTTGTAACAACTTTACCAATCCTCCTTAACCACTTCTACCGATTAAGACAAAATTCATGATAATTCTAGAATAAAATGTCATTTTTAACACTCTAAAACATCATCTCTCTACCTCTATCAATGGTGATTCAGCACCATTGTTAGCCTATCTCTTTCACATTTGTTCGATCTCATATTCCAATGTCACTTCATCTTGGTCTTTGTTGTACATGCCAAACCACTCAAATTATTCCAATAACACCTTATTTCAAATAGCATGTAACAAATGCATTATATATACCATCTAATATCATGCCTTTTTGCCTTAGTTTTACTAAACCTTGATCTAACATTCTAATTTTGCTACAATCAACTTGCTCTTCATGACTTATGATAACCTAAAATTCTTATGTTCATAATAATAAACAGTATTCTCATTAAGGCATGTGAGACTTTGAGTTTAATCCCTCATCAAATATTTAAAAATTTTAGACATTAACTCAATAACCATGTATAAAGCAAATAGTGAGGTAGGTATCAGGCTTCTTATGTGAAAGCTTAAAAATGGATTAAGCTTTTTCTTAGGAATTTATTCAATATCAATGTATGAATCACATGACGAGGTAAGTATTAACCTTCTTACATTAAAACTTGAAAATGGCTTAGGTGATTCTGCATAAATTAGATGGTTTGCATAGGGGTCACAAATGGACTATGTATATCATCTAATTTCATTATTTTTGTGCTAGTTTTACCAAACCTTGATTTAATGTTCTAAATTTGCTCCAATCAACTAGCTCTTTGTGACTTTTTGTTACACTAAACTCTTAAGTCCATAATAATGGATGGTCTTCTGTTTAATCCCGCAACAAATATTTGAAATATTAGGTATTGACTCAATATTCATGTCTGAATCGCATAATGAAATAAGTATCAAGCTATGTGAAAGTTTGGAAATGGCTTAGGTAATTTGCTAGGTATTTATTCAATATTAATGCATGTATAATATGATGAGGTAGGTATCAAACTTCTTGTGTAAAAAACGTGCAAATGGATTAGGTGACTTTACATAAGTTGGGTAGGTTTGCATTGGGTTGTGGCTATGCATGGAAGCTTAATTGGCATGAAAGCATGAGGCTAGCTTGAGTTTTTTGCGTAAGAGTTAATGAGAGAGAAGAGGGGAGAAGAAGAGAGAAATAGAAGAAAATCACAAGAAGTTCGTTTCCAGAAGATTGAAACATCATCTAATTGCACCGACAATACCTTTTAGAGGAATATATAAAGTGGATAATTTTGAAGTATTTGTTTAATCCTCTTTTTTTGTTATTTCTTGAAAGTTATTTCTCTCCTATTGTAAGACATTTATGTATTGTAGCTTCTTTATTAGTGGATCGGATCATCTCTCCTTTCCTATAAAGGTAAACTTACTTAAGTTTTTGGTTGAAAATAGATTTAGACATTGGTGTATTTGGCCTAACTTTTGTTAAATGCCGCCAAAAGGCCTAAACACCGCCAGCAGCTAAAGCATATAAAAGCCCCAAAGAAAACTCATTCCTCGAATATTTTGTTATATTTAAAAAATAATAACAAAATATTTAAAGCCACACAGAACAGAGATAACCATATTCTACATTTTCTGGAAACTCCCAAGGCTGGGATCGAAGTTAGACGACACAATCAAGCGGCAAGTTACCCCAAAAATCAAAACCGAACCATGAAAGAAATCAAGAAATATTGACTAAAAAAATTTCAAGAACTACAAAATGACAACCAGTAAACGACATTAACGAGCTAAGAAAGAATGACAATGACTAAAAGAACTCGGGCTAAAGCGTACGAGAAGGGGGGTAACTCCCAGCTGTCTCGAACCAGAACTCTGCCTCCCAAGCCTCTGACGGGGTCTCTTCCCTCACAAAGTCAAAGTACCTCGATGCATCGAACTCGTAATCAAAATCAACTTCCAGGCTGAGGAAATTCACTTCCGCCTCCGCCATCTGCAGCTCCATCCTCTCCAGGCGTGAGAAAGATTCAGTGCATGCAACTACTATCAAATAACCAACGACGAATACAGTCTCCTAATCCTCCTACCAATCGATGGAGTTCAAATGTGCCCTAAAATTGCCGTTACCCGGCGTAGGAGATGAACAGGAACTACAGCTCCAGCCTGCACGAAGTACGAAAGCGCCAGAAATTTGAATGCGGGGTCGGGACTGCGGAAGCAAAAATGGCATTTAAGCCCCCTCATTCTTGCCAAGATCCTGGGTATTTTCGTCATTATCTATTGTACAGGGTTCTCTTTAAAAATACAAAAGGAAATTACATCGTATGTACTCTAGTCTAGAATTTAAATGGCATGTAAATGTCCCTTATCCTTGCCAGTCGGCCATTTTGTAATTACAAAATGTTCGAGTTTCCTTGTGTAATTTGGCCTGCGGCGTTCCGTCGGAGAATGCAGGGAAGGGCGTCGTTTCGGCCTTTCGGGGAGGTAGGTGGAGGCGTTTCGGGCCGCGGAACGTCGCTGAATTCGAAATGTTCCGAGTTTGTACTTAGATTTGCAAAATAAATTTTCAAATCCGATTTATCAAAATAATTTCTTAAATAAGATGGGTACTTTTGAATGTGTAATTGTATATTTTATAAAGCAGTACCTTAAGTTCCAGAATTAAGAAAAGGAATTTTTTATATATATAAAATTTAAAAAGAAACAAATTTGTGAAATAAATTAATATATTCAGTGCATTTTGAATGCGTTATTTTGATTGGCACATTCAATTACAAGGAGAGAAATGGTGGAATTTAGATAAAATTTTATAAAATAAAAATAAAAAAGTTATAAATATATAATAAATATCAAAATTAAATTTATTTACATTTTTCTTTAGGATTTAAGTTAAATTAAATTAATTTTTAAATTCAAAGAAAAAATATTAAAAATTGAAAATTTTGATATTTATTTTGTATATTTTCATGCATTTTTAATTTATCTTAATTATATATTTTTATTTTTATTATGTATATTTTAAAATTCATAAACAAATATGCATTTCTTTTTTGCATATTTAATATTTGTATGCATTTTTAAATTGCATATTTTTATGCATTTTAGTGGGCAATGATCAATATATAACAAAAATCAAAATTAAATTTAATTTGTTTCTTGATATAATTATAAAAATAAAAAGCCGGCAACAAAATATCTATAAAAAAAATCAATCCACCGCTAAAAATGCATAAAATATATATAATAAATATCAAAATTTACAGTTTTAATGTTTTTTTGTTTGAATTTAAAATTTAATTAAATTTAAATCCTAAAGAAAAACTTAAACAAAATTAATTTTGATATTTACTATATATTTATAAATATTTTTTTTATTTGATAAAATTTTATTTAAATTCTTTCCCTAGAATTATATAAAAAACAAAAAAATTTATTTTTTCTCTCTCTCGCCCTCTTTCCTCCTCTCACATTATTCCCTCTCTCTCTCTCTCTCTCTTTCCCGTCATTTCTCTGTACCACGATCCCACCACCATTTCCCTCTCTCTCTCTTTCCCGTCATTTCTCTCTACCACGATCCCACCACCATTTCTTCCCCCCCCCCCCCCCCTCTCCCTCTCTCTCTAGCTTTCTTTTTCTCTACCTGTTTGAGTTGAATGCACCCATCAGAATGGAGTATTCAGAATACTCCATTTTTTGACACATTTTGAATACGCTATTTTATTTATCGAATTTACTCCTTTTTAAACTTTGCATTAAACATATTCCTTTTGCTAATTCTAAGGCTTAATTTGCTCTTTTATAAAATAAACCCATTTTGAATTGAGTAATGAAATGCATTTTATATGACAATTGAATTCTGAATTTTAAGTGGATTTCTCAAGATTTTAGTAGAATAAAGAATATAGAGAGTAAGAGATGAGTCATATTTAAGGCTTATGTTACTTTGGATGAGTCTCTTGGATAGGCTTGTCAAAGATGACTGACTTTTTTTGCTCCAGCGTTGACATTACAACCTTACTAGGAAAATGATTATGGATCGTTGATTATGTTGATTAGCTTATGGGACAATCACTTTCTCTCATGGCGATTGTTCAATCCTAATTTTTTGTTGTGGACCTATTAAATGTCTATGAAGTACCCAATGTAAACATCTTCCAATAGTGCTATAGAAGAAACTACATCTAATAAATGATAAAATAGTGCATGATACATGAGATGAACATGCTAAAATGTATAGCCAAAACAAAACAAAAAAATACTGATGAATCATGATGTATGTTGATGGATGTTGATAGGTCCATATCTGCAGAGTGATGATGTTAAAATTGCTAACTTGCTATACATTAGTCGCCATATTGCTTGAAAAAGAGTTGTCAACTTAATAAAAGAATTTACTAGACGGAATCTTTGACTTGCTCGGATGAAGTTGCTTACACGCTACAGAACTGCAAAGATAGAAAAAAAAGATACCCTCGATCTTGGTCAACTTCAATAACTTACCAATTTTGAATACTTTTTGGAAAACACTTGAATTGGCTCATAAGAGAGAGAAGTCAGTTGTATGCCTAAGAAATGATTAGCTATCTTCTTAGTTGAATCGAGCATAGATTGAAGCTTTTCTTCATCGAGAAAAAGTTTCTTATATGTGAGATTGGGTAAGTGTTAGGAGCCTTCTCAGGATAGAGCAAAAAGGCTTGTTTTCATTTAGAAGTATGCTTTTTCAGGATGGTGGTTGAGAAAGCTAGCCAACTAGTCAACTGCTGCAATTCTAAGAAGCAAAGAAGTCAAGGCTCGACATATGTAAATGTATGGTCAGCCAATAGGCGAAGACTTGTTTATGAGTCCAGTCCAGAGTCAATGGAATATGAAAAGTAGACAAGTTCTACTTTCATAAAAGCAAGGTTCAGAAGAGTTTAAAGATTAGAGAGAAGAGACGAGAAGAGAGGCAGTGTGCGAGAGTTACTATAGCTAACTCTTTTCATTCATACTTGTGAATAAGCAAATACAAGTATATATAGAAGCTAAAGGAGATGTGGCCGAGCCGACATGTGCGTTGATCCAGATGGCAGGGTCGTTGGTAGCAGATGAAGTGGGAAGCGCTTGGAGACAGCTGGAGCAGAAAATTCTTCGAATGGAACCACAGCGGAGAATGATTTATCTAGGTGCTCTAATAGCCCCCCTCAAATTAAGCGTCCGGAGCTTGGATGTTTAATTTGGAGCGCAGTTGCTGGAAGCGTAGTGGAGAAAGTGGTTTCGTCAGTATGTCAGCCGGCTGATGTAGGGAGTTGAGATGGAGAATGGTGATATCCTTGGAGTCAATGTGATCCCTGATGAAGTGATAGTCCAGCTCAATGTGTTTGTTCTAGCATGGAAGATTGGATTATGGGCTAGGGCAATCGCCGAGTTGTTGTCGCAGTGAATGGGAGTAGGGTTTTGCTGGGGAACCTGAAATTCGAGGAGAAGTCAGTGGAGCCATAGAACGTCGGTAGTGGCAGCTGAGAGAGCTCGATATTCAACCTTCGTTGCGGACTTGGCGACTTTTACTTATTTCTTAACCTGCCAGGAGACAAGGTTTTCACCTAGAAAGGAACAGATGCCTATAATGGATTTACGATCAGACTTGTCGGCTGCTCAGTCGGCATCCGCGTAACTGTGGAGCTAAAGATCACCTGGCTTGAAGGGTAGATCGACTAGCTGAGTGCCCTATAAGTATCTAAGTAGGCGTTTTAGAGATTGAAAATGCTGATTGGAGGGATTATGCATGGATTGACAAATATTATTTGTGGCGAATACTATGTCTGGTCTGGTAATGGTGAGGTACATAAGCATGCCGACTAGTTTCCTGTAGAAAGAAGCATTGGAACAGGGCATGTCTGCATCTGGGTAGTGAGGTGGTTAGAGAGCCATCGGGGTGGAAGCTGGTTTGCAGCTTATGAAACCAGCAAGTTTGAGTATCTCGCGAGTGTACGAGGTTTGATGAAGTAGAAGACCTGTCTTGATTGGTTGGACTTGAATGCCTAGGAATGTAGATACCGAGCCGAGGGTCTTAAGAGAGAATTCAATTTGCAGTTTCCAAAGGCTTTGAGAGATGAGGTTAGCTTGGTGAACCATTGGCGCGATGATTGTTTGAGGTCGTAGATAGATTTATGTAGTTTGCAAACATAGTTGGGAAATTGTGAGTTGATAAAGCCTTGCGGTTAATGCATGTAGACTGTATCTGGGAGATTGCCATGGAGAAAGGCGTTGAAAATATCAAATTGTTGGACTGGCCAGTTGTTGTTGAGAGCTATGAGTAGAAGAATACGAATGGTTGGTATCTTTACGACCGGACTGAAATTCTCTTTGTAGTTAATACCATACTCTTGAGCAAACCCTTTAGCAACCAAGTAAGCTTTGTAGGTGGTGACTTGTCAGTGGGAGTTTAGTTTAGTTTTGAAAGTCCACATGTAGCCTAGAATAGGAGTATTGGGAGGTGGGGGCGTGAGAGTCCATGTGGATTGTTTTTGAAGGGCAAGATATTTGTTTGACATGGCCTGGCGCCAGTAAGGGAATTGGGCTGCTTTGCTTATAAGTGGTGGGTGTATGGTTGGAGATTGGAGTGATAGACAAGTCAAAGATGACTTTGGGTTTGAGATGGCCGATCTTTTAAGTGAGTCTGCATTGGATGAGGGGGATGAGGAGAAGTGGTAGGAGGCTAGGTGGGAAGGGATGATGAGGTGCTGGTAGGAGTATGGGAAGGAGTAGGGGAAGTGTGTATGGGGAAAGGTGAAGTAATGAGAGTAGGAGTTTGGGAAGGTGAAGTAATGTGAGTGGGAACTGAGGAAGGAGAGGCTGTTGATATGGTTGAGAATGGTATGGGCATCAGAGGTGGAGAGGTGAGTGCTGGTTGAGGAGTAGTAGGGGGGAGGGAGTAGGTAAAGTGTTGTTCATAGAAGACGACGTGGAAAGATATGTGAATGTTTTTGGATTGTAGATTATAGCATCGATAGCCCTTGTGTGAGGGGGAGTAGCCTAGAAAGATACATGCTTGAGATCGAGGTTGCAGTTTATTTGTGGTAAGAGGGCGGAGCCATGGAAAGCAGAGACACCCAAAGGTTTTGAGGTGGTCGTAGTTGGGTAGTGTGCCATAAAGAAGTTTGTGGGGGATCTGAAGATGACAAGCTTTAGAGGGAAGTTGATTAATGAGATAATTGGCCGTTTGGAGAGCCTCAGCCCAGAAGATAGGGTGTAAGTTAGCTATATGGAGTAGAGCTCGGGTGATGTCTAATAGGTGTCGTTGTTTGCGCTTGGCGAGACCGTTTTGTTCTGGGGTGTACAGACAACTACGTTGGTGTGTAATGCCATGTGTAAGTAGGTAGTTAGCGAAGTTATGGCTGGTGAATTCGTCGCCACCATCTGTGCGGATTATTTTTATTTTACTATTGAAAAAGGTTTGGATTAGTTGATTGAAGAGAGTAAATTTAGATAAAGTTTGATCTTTGGAGTGCATTAGGTAAATCAAGCAAAAACGAGAGTAGCCATCGATAAAAATGACATAATAGCGATATCCATTGATTGAGGGAACATGAGATGGCCCCCATACATCCGTGTGAATGAGGGAGAAGGGAGTGGTAACACTTGTAGACTCTCGTTGAAATGATAATTTGCGACTCTTGGCCACATTACAAGATTGACATAAAATTGAACTAGGGGAAGTACATATAGATGGAACTAGTTTGGCTAATGTTCGTAAGACTCGATGGTGTGGATGATCGAGGCAGTTGTGCCAAAGAGAACTTGTGACGGCTATAGTAGAGTGTAGAGCAGCAGCTGAGATGCGTTTGTTGGTGGTAGAGATGGGATAGAGTCCGTCACGAGTTCGACCACAAAGGAGGATTCGATTGTCCGCACGATCCTGAATCATAAATCCATTGGCATCAAAGGAAACCGAACAATTGTTGTCCGATGTGAGTTTGTAAATGGAAAGTAAATTGTGAGATAGTGATGAAACATGGAGAAGGTCGTTGAGGAAAAGCTTATGAGGGGTGTTTGGTAGGGGAAGGATGCCTTGACGTTGATGCTGAATCGGAAGAGAGCTCCCATTTGCGATAACCGAGTCTGAGCCGATATATGAGATGGGCTGCCGCAAGTTGTTTGATTCTGAAGTGAGGTGGCTTGAAGCTCCTGAGTCCAGGATCAACTCGATTGTAGTGTTGCTTTGTGGTTGAGTTAGGAAGGCTCGGTGTGGACCTGGTGACGAAGGGGAGTAGTTCATATTGCATCTATGCCAACAGTTGAGTGCAATGTGGCAGATCTTGCCACAGATTTGGCAAACTGGGCATGAGGTTTCCAAAGAAAATTGTGGATGGGTGTTGTTGAGTTGCGGTCTGGGAGACAAGCCACATCCTCGAGAGTTGCCCCAGCTTCTATTATATCTGCCTCTTACCGAGTAGAGAGCTGCATTGTCGGAGGCTGGCAGGATATCTCGTTGCAGCTCGTTGTTGACATGAATCTCCTTGCTGCAGAGGAGGGCATATAGGGTGTCCAGGGTGATAGGTAGCAGTGTTGTGCTTATGGATGTCTTGAAGGAGTTATAAGCAGATGGCAAACCGTTGAGAATTTACATGATTATGTCCTCCGTGTCGATTTGTGATCCTGCTGCGACGATGTTGTCGACTAGCTGTTTTATGCGTGAGAGGTATTGATTCCTTCATTTGGATGCTATGTAGCTCATTTTTGAGTTGTATGACTCTCGACCTATTGGTTGGTTGCAGTCGGCTTGCTAATGTATACCAAATCTCTGTCGTTGTGGAAAGATGAAGGACATAAGGAAGAACATAGGGTGAAATGGTTGAAAGGAGACCAGCCACCAAGTTCTGATAGACTAGGAGCCAGAGTTTTAGTTCAAGATCAGAAGGAGGTCTGCTGGGACGGGTTTGTCTCCCGGTGAGGTAGCCATCAAACCCATTTGCGGTAAAGAGCTTGTGCACTTGCAAGCTCCAAATAGCACAGTTCTCATTGGTGAGTTGGAGTTTGACGATGTGTTACAGATTTGTCATTAGAAAATTTAACGGAGCGGGAACAATGAAGTCCGCCATTGACGCCGATAAGGAGGAGGTTGGCGGAGTTGGATTGGCCGGAGGTGTTGTAGACAAAGCAGACCCTTGTTCAGCCATTGGAGGAGAGAAGGCAACAAAGCTCACGACTCTAATACCATGAAGAGTTTAAAGATTAGAGAGAAGAGACGAGAAGAGAGGCAGTGTGCGAGAGTTACTGTTAGCTAACTCATTTCATTCATACTTGTGAATAAGCAAATACAAGTATATCTAGAAGCTAAAGTAGATGTGGCCGAGCCGGCATGTGCATTGATCCAGATGGCAAGGCCGTTGGTAGCAGATGAAGTGGGAAGCGCTTGGAAGCAGCTGGAGCAGAAAATTCTGCGAATGGTACCACTGCGGAGAACGATTTATCCAGGTGCTCTAACAGGTTCAAGCTATAAGCTCCCTTGCTAATAGACTTTTGATTTTATTTTTCATGGGAAAAAATTTTGTTAGTAATTGAGTTAGCAGCCAGGATCGATAGTGCATTGACCATTGACTTTTAATGATCGCCGTGTGTACCTGCTGCGTGTTTGCAGACAAATTCCCTCCTAGTAAGAAGCCACAGGAGGCTGTTAGCTAGTTTTTTTTCTAATGCAACATTACTCCTTTTAAGAAGATAGATTTGATTCGTTTAAAAGTATTCTCAAAATGTTTTATTTCTTAAGCCAATGGAGACTCTTAGCTATGACTTTATAATATACAAATTTTGCTATTTAATATTCAAAATTATTATTGTTTTTGAGTATTTAACATAAATAAAAATTTACGAGATCAATTATCTTCAAAATAAGTAAATGAACAAGTTAAGCCAAGTCAAGCAGGAGCATGCTTAAGCTTGAGCTAGTTGTCAAGATACCATGCAAGCTCGAGTTCAATTCAGATAATGTTCGAGCTTTGTTTGTTTAAAATAATAAGCGATTGCTGCACATATTATAGAACAACATATCTGTTAATTGAACAAGTGTATTCAGGCCTATTAATGTTCAATTTGTTGAGCATAAAGATAAGACTTTAATTAAATGAATTATTAAATAGATAGACATTTTAATAACATATACAACTAGTTAATGTTCATTAAAAAAAAGCAAACTAATAAAACTAGAAGACTCACATATAAGCTTCGTTTGGGACGGTTTTCTTACTGCTTAAAATAACTTTTTAGTGCAAAATTTTTTAATTTTTTAACTAAAAAACGGCTTTCAGAAGCAGTAAGAGAGCCGTCCTAAACGAAGCCATAATTTCATATTAAATAAATTTTTAATATTTAAGCTAATTTAATTTTTGTACTAAGCAGTTACAGTCGTCCCATACAAAGTCATAATCTCATATTAAGACTTCGTATGAAACGGCTTTATTACTGCTTTTAAAAGCTATTTTCTAATATAAATTTTAAAATTTTTGTACTAAAAAACTGTTTTAAGAAGCAGTAAGAAAGCCGTCTCAAACGAAGCCTAAAGCTGCTTTCAGAAGCAGTAAAAGAGCCGTTAATTGAACAAGTGTACCCAAATGAAGCTTTCTTAAAGCAGTAGAAAGCTGTTTATTCATCAAGAATTCTCGGCCTGCCGTTTGGTGCTAAAACTTGATGAATAAAATGGCTTAGGATATAACCTGCCATAGACACAGACGAATTAGTTAGCTGATTAGAAGCAAATCCTCGCCTACACTACATTATAGAAATTTGAAATGAATTCTATCAAAATTACTAGGACCATTATAACGACCCCATCCAAGGCGACCCCTATACGGTAATGGACAACATTCAGCTGAGAGCATCACAAGAAAATTAATAAAAGGAAATGCTAATCAATTAGTACAAACACCAGTTCAAATAATAAAATTTATAAGATGACCATAAGCTAACATGATAAAAGATCTACTAGAAGATGAAGATATGGCCTTTATTTGGCATAGAACATTATTTAACCAATTGTGCAAAACATCTACTACAAGGGTCTACGCTCTCCACTACCTAGGGAAGCTTTCTAAATTATGGAATAATATTGATATAACATAAAAATTTCATCTTGATCGAGCATGAATCTCAAGGCAAAATTGAGTTGAAAGCTTCTGAAATTGAATCCGGGACCATCCGAACTCTGATTTCAGCAAACTTATAGTCGAACTGAACGCCTTGAAAATACAAACCCAACGACACAAAATTTGACTCAATCTGAGCCCAAATGGGTCTAAATCAAAGACTCAAAGCATCTTTGGAAGGTTCAAACCAAAAATTGGATGACCAAACGATTTCAAAATGTGGCATGCTTATAGTTGAATAGAGCGACTCGATGAGACGAATCCAACGAGTCCAAGTTCGTCGAATTATGATATCATAAAGACATTCAAATGCCCAGTAAATGGTCCACGATCAAGCTGATCAATATCGGTCGTCCATTCAAATCACTCCTAACATACCCTTGATCTCCCTCCTATTTACTGGCCATGTCACTCTCAGAAAACTATAAATAGACTCATCATTTCTCATGAAAAGGGACCCAAGCAGGGCAGTAAAGGAAGAGAATGAAAAGAGAGAAACTAGAGTTCTCTTGCCACCAGACTCCTCGACAACCGTCATACCACCGACCGCCTTTGAACTTCCGCCCGGACACCGACTGACGCTGGACTTCTGCCCGGCCACAAATATACGCCGGACTTCTGCTAAAACACCGACTGACGCCGACTTCCGCACCTCAAACTGAAATTTTTCGCCCCTATTGGGATCGATATGGTGCAAAGAGACCTACAAGTGGTGAATCTTGCTAGCGCATGTTCGTAGTGATTGTGCCCCGGATAGAGGAGAATAGATTGGTACGTTTTCCGGCCCCCACTGACTACCTACTCCTGTTTCCTTCATGCATGCACTGAGATCAACTCCAAAATAACTGTCCAGTAAAGAGAAAAACTCGGTCTTTGTTGGAGCTTCCTTGAGTGAGAATCTTCCTCGGCAATCCAGAAGCAAGCAATACGAGGGACCTTGGGTTCGTAGACAATCTTAAGCAGGCACAACCACGCCTTTCAGTCACTTTAAGCAGTGAGGATTCTGATCTTCAGAACGATATCCCCTAGAGGGCTTTTCCCGTGAAAGACCTCACTTTTGTATCTATATCAGAAGAACGCCCTTCAAAGACTGTGCAAATTAGGTCACTTCTCTTAGACGAAGAGAAAAAAAATATGTAGATTTCCTACGTAGGAATAAAGATGTTTTTGCTTGAAGTTCAGCCGATATGCCCGAAATCGACTCTGAAGTGATCGTGCACTCCCTCAAAATAAACCCGACATGCAAGCTAGTAATCCAAAAGAAATAAAATTTTGCATTTGATCACCAGTAATCAATCGAGCAATAAGTTGATAAACTTTTGGATATTAGATTTATATGGTAAGTGCACAATCCCACCTGGTTGGCAAATGTCATTATGGTACAAAAAGCTAGTGGAGCTTAGAGAATATGCATGAACTATACGGACCTCAATAAAGCCTATTCGAAGAATAATTTTCTGCATTATCGTATTGACTAGTTGGTCAATAACATCTTTGGATATCAAGTGCTGAGCTTCATAGATGTCTACTCTGGTTATAATAAAATAAAGATGAATCATGCAGACGAGGCAATGACTTTTCGAACAAATAAAGGGTTGTATTATTAATTGATCAAGCCATTCAGGCTCAAAAATTATGGAGCCAAATATCAACGCCTCAAAAATAAGATTTTAAAAGACCTTATTAACCACACAATGGAAGTATATATCGACAATATGTTAGTGAAAAGCCTTAAAAAATCCCAACATATATCTGACTTGGAACAATGCTTCCACCTACTACGACGCTACCGCATATGACTCAACCATGCTAATTGTGCTTTTGGATCGCTTCAAGAAAGTTCTTAGGATTCATGGCAAATCATCGAGGGATTGAGGCCAATTCTAAAAAAATCAAAACACTAAGGACACGGCGCCCCCAAGGAATATAAGGGAAGTTTAGAGTTTGAATGGAAGAATTGCAGCACTATCTCATTTCCTGGCCCGCTCATAGTACAAATATCTATCTTTCTTTAGGATACTCAGAGGTGCTAGTAGTTCTGGATTCCAATGAACAAGTGAATGTCAAGAAGCTTTCGAGCAGCTACGGAAATATCTGACATCTCCACCATTATTTTCTAAATCAATACCAGGAGAAAAGTTGAATTTGTACATGGCTATTTCTGCCCATGCTATTAGCTCGATTTTGCTATGAGAGAAAAATATTGTACAACATCTCATCTATTATATTAGTAAAATCTTATCTGAAATAGAGAAACATTATCCACTAGTTGATAAAATAGTTTTGGCATTAATTTACTTTGCCAAAAAATTATGCCTATACTTTCAAGTCTATATAATTGAGGTCTATACAAATCTACCGTTGAGAAGTATCCTACAAAAGCCAGAATCATCTGACAGATTAATCAAGTGGTCTATGGAGTTAGGAGAGTATGACATCCACTACTTGCTTAGGCACGATCTCAAATCTCAGGCACTTATAGATTTTGTAGTTGAATGCACCATCTCTGTATCTGATGAGCCACCGAGTGCTTCTCCTTCTCCCATGTATTAGACATTGTGCTTTAATATAGCTTTTTAAAGTGCCAGCATCAGGGCAAGAATTCTGTTGATCTCTCCGCAATAAGTTACCCTTGAGAACGGGCTTCGACTTAAGTTCCTTACAATGAACAATGCAGCAGAGTACGAGGCCCTTATTGCCAGGTTAAAGCTAACCATAGACTATGAAGTGCAAAATTTGGTGATTCACACCGATTCACAACTGGTCCTCTCCCAAGTAGAGGGAGAATTTGACGTCCATAACCCATAACTGACCCAATACTGCAACATCGTAAATCGCTCTTAGCCTGTATAAACGAGCAACAAAACATCCACATTCTCCGATAGTATAATACATAAGTAAATGATCTTTCCAAATTGGCTATATCAACAATTAGGGATGTCTACAAGAGAAAGTGTATCGAAAAAATTCACTTCTCAAGTATCCAAAGTTCGTGGGTCATATAATTGATCGATGAACCAAGAGAGGCTTTTTGGATCAATCTTATATTATCCTTTATACAAGGTGGTATAGATAGCAACAATCTTATAAGCAACAAATTTTAGTATTATTGATAGCGAGTTATACAAATGAGATATATATATTCTGTTTAAAAAAATAATTATTTTAGTTGCAGCCATGGAGCAACTTCATCATATTTATGGGGCATGTCACTCTCAAAAATTTATAAATAGACCTCTTACCACATGAAAGAGGGGGAGGGGACCATGGAGCATGGACCTTTGGCTAATGACTAGAGAAAGCTCCAAGGCTCCTCGAACCACCGCAGGGCCACCAAGCCGCCAGACTGTAATAACCCGTATTTCGATTTTGCTAAATAACTCCAAATCACAATCTGTTTTCACCATAGTACTTTGATCTAAGTATTTTACTTAGATTAATTTTTTTGTAATTTTTGGACACTGCTGAAAATTCTTAAGGAATTTGTAACTGTCGGTACAAAAGAGAATTTCAGGACCGTCAGATGTCCGATTTGTAAACTAATTTCATTGATATTTTTTAAATAAAATGATTTATTTTATGAATATTTTTTTGTAATTTTTTGAGTCCTAAAATAATTTATTTGAATTTTTTATTAAAAGAAATTGATTAAAGAATATAATATAATATTAAAATATTATTTTAAATAAATATCTAATGCCACTCATAAAAAGCTTTTAAAACCTTTCTCGATTTATGTGTGTCATCTTTGCGTAGGGGCCATGCTAATCTTCTCTGTATCGTTCCAATTTTATCAGATGTCTAACGGTCTCGAAATCCGCTCTTATACCGATAGGTACAAATTCCTTAAATGATTTTCACATATGTCCAAAAATTACGAAAAAATTCATGTAAGTAAAATACTTAGATCAAAATACTATGGCAAAAACAGATTGTGATTTTGAGTTACAATGACTCCCAAAAAAGTTTAGCAAAATTGAAATACGGGTTATTACACGGACTTCCACCAGGCTGCTGGTAGTCGTCATACTTCAGCCTGACCATCGTCGGATCACCTCCCCTCCGCCAAAGGCTGCCAGACTACCACCCGTCCCATCGATCGATGCCAGACATACGTCCGACCGTTGTTGAACCATCGCTTGGCCTCAACCACCACCGAACTTCCACCAAACAGCCGACTGCCGCTAACCTTCCACCCGATCATTGTCAGACCACCGCCCGATCGCTAACATTCCCCAAACTTCCACCAGGCAGCCGATCGCCACTGAACTTCAATCCGAACATCATCGGATCACTGTTCGGTCGTCAACTATTGTCTGGCTACCAACCGCTATCAGACTTCAGCCCAACCAAGCACGCACCACCATCGGACTTGCACCCGACTATCGACAGCCTCCAGACTTTTGCTTGACCATCGTCGAACCGCCACACGGCAATTGACCTCCACCACTTGTCGACTATGATCCCTCAGACCACGATCGCTCGTAAAAAATGATCCTTCCGACCACCGTCATCTGTCGACTACGATCCCTCTGAACACAATCACTCGTTGACTACGATTCATCTAACCACCATCGCCCACAAACAACAGTCCTTCCAACCTTCATCTCCCGCCGACACACTCCCTCTGACCACTATCGCCTGCCGACTACGGTCCATCTGACCTCCATTGCCCGCCAACTACGATCCCTCTGACCATAGTCACCTGCCGCCTACGATCCCTCCAACTACCGTCGCTTGTCAACTACAATTCTTATGATCTCTATTTCCTAAATATAACCCTATCAACCAGATGAACATGTCAATATTCTCTTGAGAATGGCTCCTTTATTATTAGATTCTCCAAACCCTACACTATACAATCTGCTATATATGATACATCGAGCCAATACCTTTTTCCCACATAAGGACACCATTTGTAATGGACTACAAACACTAGTGAAATCATTTTAACTGGGCCAGGCCAGGTGATTTTTCCCTTTTTTAAGATCTTTCATGTAAAAATGGTATTTCTTATATTTCTCATACCCCTTCTCTTTATCTGTTTGTGTGTTGAATCTTGATACAAAAATATGACACAAAACTCAATATCTAGCTATCGTTATGAATGCTCCACTCTGTAATAGTTTGGCCCCGTCTTTAGGAAACAATTTCTTACTGGGGGTAACTTTTGGTCCAACCTTGAAAGGTCATTCACGTCAACGTCTTGTGCATAATTGAAGCAAAATATTCCCTTTACCATGCCCTATTATCAGGTCCAAATGAAGTCCTTCAATATTATGGGAAGCAGATTTGGACTGGGGGATAATCTTGGTTGCAATTTCAAATATAGTTGTAATCAAGTAGATCTTTCCATTATTTTACTTGTCCAAAAATAATCTTACTAGCAATTATCTACCATAAAATTTTCGGGCTTCAAATGATTCTCAAACTCAGTGCGGTCCCCTACTTGACTTCTATTCCTTTGGCAATGTCATATATCTACCTCAAAAAGATAGTAATAGTCTAAAGACAAACCATTCTTCTCATTCAATTCGAGATACACTAGGCATTCACCCCCTCCAAATCAAGGAATAATCGATCCTATGACGATTCAATTCGACCTCTTCCATATATGTTAACATCATCGAGCAACGTTGACAAACAATCTAGAACAGGTCAAATATTTTTTTATAAACTTTTTCAGCCTCTTTTATGTAGGTTAACAAAATCAAGTAATGATTCAGCAAGCAATATTGGATAAGTAAAACATCTTTGATGGATTCCCCATGACCATTTTTATATAATAATTTAAAATATATATATATATATTCAACCCCCTCTTTATGGAAAGATCAGAGCCTCGCCTCCCTCGAGCCTCTACTCAGTTGATATCATTAGTGTGTCATTACACTAGCGCCATCAGCACACCACCAAACACCCTCTATTGGGTTGTTCACTACTGACTCATGTCAGCATGAATGCTTACTACCTTCAATGGAGTATAACCCAACTGCCGGCATCATTAGCCCTTCTCCTGACTGCCACTATTAGCCTAGTTCCTCCCAACCATCGTTGGCCCTTCACCTCCTAACAGGCATCCTGACTGCCATCAGCAGCACACCCTGCAATTATCACTGTCAACACATCCTTGTGGTTCCTATACAATTGGACCAGGTTCTAATATGATCACCGATGACAATCTTCACATTCTTGTCGGACAACTTTTTCCCCTTCAGGTAAGTAGTGGTGAACATATCAGAGGACTGGGTCTTTATCACCATTGACGGCATTGTGACTCCTTCAGGACAGTCTTCGAAGGAAGACTGGAGCCCACAACACTATTGACGATCTTGTGACTCCTTCATGACAATCCTCAGAGGAATACAGGAGTCCACATCAGAGGACCTAGCCTTTACCGAAGATAAACAGTCTTTGGACCCCTCCAGGACTATCTTTATCCCTATTACCGAGGAAAACCGAAGCTTGCAAAGAGGACTGAGCATTTACCAGATATTGACGATCTCCAGACTCCTCAGGATAATCTTCACCCTTGCTACAGAGGAAGACCAGAGACTGTGTAGAGGATCGGGCCTTTACCGAAAATTGATAGTCTTTGGACTCCTCTAGGACAATCTTCGCCCCTATTACAGAGGATGACCGGAGCCCTCATAAAAGACTGAGACTTTACCGATGATTTACACTCTTTAGATTCCTCCAGGATACTCTTCACCCCTGTTATGGAGAAAGATCGAAGCTTGCACAAAGGACTGGGCCTTTACCGAAGATTGATGGTCTCCAAGATTTTACAACTCTATTTTTCTCCATATTTACAGGAGAAATTTTAGACCTATTTAAAATAACTATACTTTTTATCCCCACCCCCAAGGGGGACATTTATAGATCCTTGAGAGGGAGAATTTGAAAAAAGTTTATATATTTTTTCTTATTTTTTAAAAATTTTAAAATATTATTAATGTCCAAAAATAAATTACTTATATTTTTTTAACAAAAAAAGAAATAATTCAAAATTAATTATGTTTAAAAAAAATTAAATGAAATTAATTATTTCTTTTTTAAAAAATATTCTGAATTTTTTCAAAAACTTTCAGAATTTTTTGGGCCAAAATATAAATATTTTTTTTTAAAAAATTATTTTAAAAGGAAAGTATTTAAATAAAATTATAAAAAAAATAAGCCGCCTCTTTGAGGCAACACAACAGCCACCTCTATCATGTAGAGAGGTTTACAACAAAATTAAAAAAAATAAAAATATATATAATTAATAAAAGGTTGCTTTGAACGAGCATGAATCTCGTGGCCTATTTAAGTTGAAAACTTGTAAAATTAAATTTAGGACCATCAAAACTCTTATTTTAGCAAACTTATAGTCAAACTGAATGTATCAAATAGACAAAACCAACGACATCAAAATCGATTCAATCCAAGCCCAAATGAATCCAAGCCAAGTCCGAAGCATTCCCGAAAGGTTCAAAATACTAGTTGGATGACAAAATAATATCCAAATATAGCATGTTTATAGTATAATCGACGGGCTAGGCAAGACAAATCCAATGAGCCTAAGATCGCTACAATCCGACATTATTAAGGCACAAAAATACTTAAATAATCCTCTGACCAGGGGATCAGTATGGGTCGTCCAATGAAGAACTCCAAATCTACCCCAGATTTCCATATTTACAATGCATACCACTCTAAAAAATCTTTAAATAGACCCACTCTTCTTACATGAAAGGGGGCATAAAGAAAGGTCTTTTAGTTATAGAATGGAAAGAGCCCTGAGGCTTCAAGAGATCCAACACCACAGCCGGCAAACCTCCGTCGGCCGTCACTGGACCATCGCCCGATCAGTGACCGTCACCGGACTTCCACTTACCCCGGACTTCCACTTATCAAACCACTGACCGATCCCCGCCTGCCGCCAACCTTCCACCTGGCTGCCGCCAATCGCCACTTTAACCCGGCCATTATTTAAGCATCACCGAACTTCCACCTGACCGCAAACTATTGTTGAACTTCCACTCAATCGTCGTCGAACAATTGTCCGACCGCTGACTGCTGCAAGACTTCCACTCTGCCACTAACCGCCATCGGACTTCAGCTCAATCAACACCGGACCAACACCGAACTACCTCATGTCCACCAACAGCCACTAAACTTCAACCCAACTACCAACCGCCACCAAACTTTTAATTGACCATCTTCAAACCGCCGCAAGGCCACTGACCTCTGCCACTTGCCGACTGCAATCCCTCAGACCACCGTCACCTGCCGACTGCGATTCCTCTGACCACCTTTGCCCGCCAACGAGGGTCCCTTCAACCTCCATCTACTGCCGACTACGGTCCTTCCAACCACACTAGCCTAACAACTACAATCCCTCCAACTACCCTCACTTGCAGACTACAACCCCTCCAACCTCTATCGTCTGTCGTCTATGATCTTTTCGACCACCGTTGCTCATTTACAATAATCCCTCCAATCTCCGCCTCTCGCCGATTAAGGTTCCTCTAACCTCCGACGTCCTGCTAACCAAATGAACATGCAAACTGTCTCTTTAGAATGGTTCCTTTATCATTAAATTCTTCCAACCACCACCACAAAATATATTCTATATGATATATATTAAATGCATCATGCTAATGCCTTTCCCCCATTAAAGGGCATCATTCGTAATCAACAATAGACACTAGTGGAACAATTTTAACTAAGCCAGGCCTCATTGTTCATCCCCTCTTCAGAGTTTTCCAAATAAAAGTTTTAGTGCTTCTTATGACTCTCACACCCATCTCTTTTATCTATCTATGTGCTAAATCTTCATTCAAAACTTCGATGCTAAAATATATCTCTCTATCACCGCAAATATTCCAATCCGCATCAAATTGAATAAAACCTCGAATAATTCAAGACATAACAAATAGCAAACAAGAAAATTCCTCAAGACATGTAAGTATAATCAATTTGTTTACGTTGAATATCTTTAGTTTAAGGGCATAAATTAACATTTGTTCTTAAAAAGCAAGCTGCAAAATAAATCTTGCTAAAAAAAAAGTAAGAGCAATTGGATGAAGCTTTCTTTAAGGTCAGTTCAATTATCTAAAAGTAAATGAAACCTTTAAGAAATAACCATATTGAGTGAACAAACATACAAAAAGAACATACAACACAATTAAGATAATATATTAAATAAACAACTGATAATAAAGCAGCAATATATGAACTAGAAAAAGTAGTGAACTGAACAATAATTAAAGTACTTTTCTATATTAAATTAACAACGGATTATATCAAACTTAGCAAATGTTGACATCACTAGCCTTAAAAAAAGAGCAAAGTCTACTAAAATCAAGGGAAAGAAATCAATTTTCTAATGTAGTAAAATAAAATGCAAGAAGAAATAAAAATTCCCAATACATTTTCCTTCCTCATCAACTTAATTTATCAACTCATCAAATGAGCATTTTCTATCATATATTGTAGATACTGATTATAAAACCCAACTTAATTACAATGTCTTATATAAATGTCGATCAAACAATTCTCAACATGTTCGCAGCGGCAATATTTTTATTAATTGAGGTTTAAGTATCAGCTCAAACAACACAAACTTCTAGGAATACCAAAACGCAAATCACTAAAAATAATAACGTTTAAAAGCCCATACAAAAGGGTCTTCAATGCAAACACTAAAAAAAAAAAATACCAAAAAAACCTTAAAAAATAAAGGTTTCCAAAAACTTATATATCACGATTTAAATTTGAAGCAAAAAAGAGAAAGGAGTGTGATGCGGAGAGAAATAATAACTTCGTCATGGTTGTAGCGCCTCATCGAGTTCACGAACGAAGAGGAATGCTAACTGATAAGACGACACAACGAAGCAGGATAGGTATTCACGCGAACGAAGAGCAAACAACAGGATACGAATAGGAATAATAGGTTCTAACTTTCCTAATTTCTCCTCAAATACCGCATAATCTATTTCCCAAGGTTGAGGTCTTGTTTCAACTGAATCGAGCGATTCTTGAAAACCGACGCCATTTCGCCTGTTTAACAGTCCGACCAATTTAATCCGAGTTTTCTACCATCCCAGTTCTCTAATGAACCCGAATTGGCCAGCCAGTCCAGTTCGACTTTACAAACTTGATAAATTCATTCAATACACTAGTAATATGATTTATTTGAATATAGTGATTCATTTTGAAATCAACCACACTTAATAGCAAACATAAACAAAGATCACATTCAACCACTTTAGTCCTTAAAGGAAAGCTTCTTGTGAAATTTAACACTATCACCAATACTAAATCAACACCATTGAATATGATTCAACTCACATCAATAGCACTTTAGTAAATCCAAAAAACAAGAATACAAATCGATAAAAAAAAGAAATATTAAAATCAAACTTTTACAGCTTAAGCATACTCAATTTTAGGAGTGTCTAAACGAGACCGCAGGTTGGGTTCGTTTTGAACAGAGATTTAAATGGGTTGACCTTAGCCCGACAGAGTTTCGTAAACGGGTCAAAACTGCTGTCCCGGACTCGACCCATCGAGTTACCAAATTGACCCGACTCGACCCAATAACCCAACTTTCCTGGATCGAGTGAGACACGATAACGTAAATACGTGATGTGTGAGTCGCTTTTTGCCACCTTCAACATCAACTCATCGACAACGATCCTTCCTGTCAGATCGGAAGTCGCCACAGTGGTACAGCCCGTTGTTCTTCTATTGGATAGGAACAACAGCAACAACAGGGTTCCAGTTCTCGGTTCTTCAATCTTCAGTGGCGCGCTTCCTCAGTAAAGTCCATTAATCCGCCAAATGTTTGGTAGTATTTACTCAAAATCCTGCTCAAATACTTTGAACATCAGCTACCCAGATCCCATCAAACCACCTACCAGTCTCACAAACCAGGTAAAATCAGGTCACTTTCAAGCCAAACCAAACTCGACCCAATTTTTAAAATAAGTCAACTTATTGATCCAGAACACGACCTGTATGTCGAACTGTTGACCAAAATAAAAAAAATTTCGATATGAGTTCGAGTCAAGTTTCGAATCGTGCCAAATATTTTGGCACCCCTACTCAATTCATAGCATAGCATATTTAAATATTATGACAGCGGGTAATACAATCTCCCCCACCACCACAACATAAGTTGTCCTTCACATTTTTAAATCAAACAGAAACTTCCAATTTTGTTATACTATTTATTTAGATTACCCAAAAGATTAATTTCACCGCATGTCAAATGCATTCTTTAAATTAACAGATCCAAAATTTAATCAGAATTTGTCCCTAATCATAATAAATAATTACTATAACTTGAAATAAATTAATCATACTTTCTAGATTTCTAATGTCAAACTTCTCCCTTTACACTCTGAACTTTTCATAATAACTATTAAAATTTTCTCCATCTAACTCATAATATTATAACAATATAATGTGCTTTTGATTCAATCCAAATCCAAAATTGAAAGCTTCACAGAATCCGAGTTAAAAATCTTGACCCGTTTACAAAATTGAGTCAGGGTCAACACATTTAATCCCAAATCAAATCAACTTAGACTCAAACCCTGCTGACAAATTTTAACACCCAAACACCTGACCAGTGCTCGAAACATAGAATAATCAAACCAAAAATTATTCTTGAATTGAGGAATATATATATATATATATATATATATATATATATATATATATATATATTGCTCATGCAGTGGTAAGCACTTTATTCTTTGCTTTGCTGTTACCAAACGCTACAAGAACACGGAGTTTACTACATGGATAACCAGAATGTTCACTTTATAAATGACTAGCGAATTTCGTCATTCGGGCGCATCCGGTTGCCTTAAATTGGGCAAAAGCCCACAACAGCACTGCTATAAATATAAATAAAGTACAACTTTTTTCTTTTTTATAAAATAAATAAAGCATGATCCACGTATTGATCAAAATTACCACACGGAAAAAAATAAGAGACTCACCGAGGCTTAAGGTGATTGGTGGATGAGCACGGTTGAAAACCCCTTCTAATAAATACCCCCGTTCCAAAAAAAGAGATGTGTTTCCTTGCAAAATTACAATTACTGACAAGGATGAGAGCCACCGACTTGATACTACTTTAATTTCCCACATTAAGCTAAAAATGCCCTCATCAAGACATTTATGTCAATAAAAAAATACTGATCGCCAAGAGCCTCACCATTTTGATGGAGTCAAAACGGGGTTTATAGGACTGGTTAGATCCGACCAGAGATTGAACCGAAATCAGCTCGACACACAAATAAATTATGAATTTCCAACCATAATGTTGGGATTAATTGATCAAACAAAGAAAAGATTTAAAAAAAATAAATATTAAAAACCACTTTTGAGCAAAAAAACAGTTTCACAGGTCCCCAAACCAATTTTTTAAAGCCAATACCTAACTCATTTTTTAAACAAGTCGGCCCAAACCAAAGCTGATATCATATTGGAGATTCGGGCGATTTAATGGCAACCCTATAATA
Organism: Dendrobium chrysotoxum; assembly: GCA_019925795.1. NCBI lineage: Eukaryota > Viridiplantae > Streptophyta > Magnoliopsida > Asparagales > Orchidaceae > Dendrobium > Dendrobium chrysotoxum. Next base: position 27,846,832 of record CM034309.1, read on the forward strand.
GATATAGTTTATGCAAGAGCCCAATAAAAAATTGACCATAAAAAAAATAGACCTGTGACTTGCCTTTTAACTAACCTCCACGGTTTGAAAAGGGGCTGTTCGGTATGCCTATTTAGGCCGGAATTGAAGCAAAATCCAGCCAAACGGCCTAAAATGTAAAACCAAATCTCACAGAAAATGAAAGCCACCGTAGACGTAAAAATCCACCTTTTCATTGTAAATCCCGGATTTCCAAAATCCTCTCGTTCGGCGAATTTCTGAAATCCTCTGGCTCTATTGGCAGGGGAAGTAAGAAACTCCGCCTAAATCTTTCAACCTCTTTAAATCCTGAATGGAATAGCCAAACAGTCACATAGGATTTATCATGAAGATTGCCAAACAATTTTCAAGATTTAACCACCCCATGATTTCATAAATCTGAATTTGGAGGATTTACGAAATCCTACTCATGAAATCCTAGATTCTACCAAATAGCCCCTAAGAATGGCTTAAATGTTGTATTCATAGCTACGATAATATCTATCACGCACACTACCTCGTAAAAAAGGAGCATAAATTAGGCCTCATAAATGTTATCGGAAGTTGGAAAAGTTCATATAAGGCTTCGTTTGAAACAACTTCCTGCTTGATTTTTCAAACAGCAACCACAATTTATGTTTAGCCACTCCTTTTTCATCACTTTTAAACAATATTTCTACTTAGAAAATACTCTTCAACAACTTTACTCTCCAAATTAGGTCATCAGAAGACTAACGTTCTATCTAACCAAACCATCTACGTTTATAAAACTTTCTATATCTAAGTGTAGAGCCACTCATCCACCTAAGCATCCTCATCTCTGCGGTACTTAACTTTTATTTTATTCTTATCTTTTAACAGAACATTCTGAGCCATAAAGCTCACCACCATCTGATTAAATTTTGCCTTCAATTTGAGAGAGACTTCTCTATCACACAAGCCCGATGCATTCCCTCCACTAGTGCAATACAAATTTCTAAAGAATGGTGAAAGAAATCTTTAAATAATTTAGAACCCAATCTTGCAAACTGATTTAGGCATGCAAAATGTATGTGTATCTAAAGTGAGGAAAGGCTTTGAGCAGGAAAATTAACATACAACATCTTCCACCAAGAGGCAAGCACAGGGAGCTCTCGTAATTCCTCCATATCTTACTACTGCAAAGACTAAGAAAAATAAGCATTCAGAGAATAGCATTGAAGAACAATGGCCACTGTACAAGACTATGGAATACAACTAGGTGATAAATATTTATCATGGCAGAAATAAACTGAGTAATAGTATTTCCATCTGTAAATAAAATATTTCTCTGTATAATGCAGTTATCTTTTTTACCCTTTTCATAATGATATATTATAATATTACACCTCTTCAAGCATCATCTCTACTCCAGAGAGCAATAATTCTTTATCATATGGACAAAAATCCTACAGAAAATTCCATATAAGAGCGGCAGATGGATCACCTCATCATGGTCATATAAACCCAAGTTCAACTATTATGGTAAATAGAAATTCTTTCCACACACAGCACCATTATATTGTGAAGCAACACAACACAAATTAGCAAACAATTTCTTTGAAATTCTGTTAAGGAATACCTTAACAAGATTCTTTTGAGTGATCAACATCATTAGCTCGAGGAGAAGAGTGAAAAGAGAGGAGAAGAGTGAAAAGAAAATTCTTAGAAATGCCCACAATAATTAGTTAAGACAAATGCATTGAGAACTTTTTTATATGCATGCAAGCCATGTCCGTAAATCGCTGTCAACCAACACCTTAACAATTAGCAGCCCTTAAGTTTCGGGAATTAACATGAGACCTTCCCCTATCAACATCATCATCCTCAAGCACCAATAAACCCTAAAAAAATAATATCAAATCCTTGAAGTAGAGAATGATGGATCACCTTACTATGCATGGGTTTTAACCCAAATACAACCACTATAATCATGAGAAATGCTTACCACATGGTATCAAAGAAATCATGAAGAAGAAGATGATAAAAATGATTATGTTATTTTCACTTATTTTATGCTTTAAATTAAAGCAATTTCATCAGTGTTACTTCGACAGAAGCATATTTTTCCAAATTCAAGAAACCAAATGATCCTTACAAAGAATTCTTTGTATAAATGCAGAAGTAAATGCTACTTCATGCTACTTCATTTGACATGCAGATGCAAGCATATAAAAAACTATGCAGAATTGAAACCATCAGGACGTATTTGCATCGTGTAGGTACCAAGATAAATAGAGGAGTTCAGAGTAGAAGAGAGAGAGAGAGAGAGAGAAGGCAAGGGAGGAAATCAACTTCATCGCCTCCAAGACAATAACAACAACAACAACATCAAGCCTTTGTCCCACAACGTGGGGTCATCTACATGAATCCTTTTTCTCCATTATGTCCTGTTAAAAGTCAAATTCTAGTTTAAATCTAATAAAAAAAGATCATTTCTAATATTTACTAATCAAGTCTTTTTAGGTCTACCTCTACCTTTCTTAACATAAGTCAAATCTAATACCTCTACTTTCCTAACCGGGTCATCGGAAGGCCACTGTTTTATGTGACCAAACCATCTAAGGCTACTCTCTCTAATCTTATCTTCCACTGGAGCTACTCCAACCTTTTCATGTACATGCTCATTTCGTATCCTATGTTTAAGGGTAAAGCCACTCATCCATCTGAGCATCCATAACTCTCTACAACACTTAACTTAGTATTATGCTTCTCTTTTAATGGCCAACATTCGGCACCATAAAGCATTGCAAGTCTCACCATCATCTTATAGAATTTTCCCTTAAGTTTGAGGGGGACTTTTCTATCACTTTCATCGCCTCCAAGAGTGAGGAAGAAATTTTACTCATATTTCTGAAGAGATGAATATAAATTAAGTCAAAGTTGTCTAAGAAGATTCCATAACCAAGGGATGTTTAGAAGAAAGATCTGAACAGAATTTAACTAAAATTCTGCCGAAAGCAAAATTGCCAGCTTTGAAACCCGTTTCACTCCCGTTTTGAATTGGACGGATTTCACTTAACTCCTCAACTCTCATCACGAGCTCCTCCTGTCCTTCCCATTCCATCACACGCCGTATTGGTCTGATCTTCTCTAGCAAGCTTCCGTCGCTTCCTCTTAAATATTTAGTTAAATTATTAGTAGTATAAAACAAATATCTAATATCTATAAAATATTAAAAAAATAAAAAATAAAAAAGATAAACTATACAAAAATTAGACCAACAAAGACCTACGCATTCTAATGTTGGGTCTAAATTGGATATGGTAAAATTAAGAATGTTAAGATGAATATGTTGCTAAATAAGGAAAAGGTTAATAATAATAATGATAAATGCAACACCTTTTTTTTTGCCTTTTTATAAAAAGATTATTTGATTATACTTTGGGAAAAATGCCATTTTGATACATAAAAGCCAGCAAACAACCCACAAATTCGGTCATAATGCCTGGTAATGAAACGAACAGAGAGAAAGAGAGATAGATGGTGAATTATTCGCCCATTGTAATTAAACAATGGGCTAAGCATGCCTAAAAAATCTTAGATACATTCCAACAATAACTAATCAGACAAATGTGATGGATAAATACCTGCCTGCACAATTTTCTTAGCCATATCCCCTTTCAAATTGTTGTGTGGCAGAACATTCACGGTTATAGAGACATATAAAGTTAAATGTCTTAACTTTGCACAAAAATCCGGACAAAGATAAAGATATGAGCGCAAGAATATGTTTCCAAATATGCAAGAGATCATTTGATCACTCAATTAATATTCGAAATCTTTTGTTAATATCTATAGCTGAGATGTAAATGCAAATGAAAATGATTTAGAAAACTCCACAGAATTGATCGTAGTTATTTGAGGGGTGGAAATTTGTGACTTTCTAGGGACAAAAAAACCAAGAACTTCAAGCCTTTTATCTCACCAGATGGGGTCAACTGCATGAATCATTTTGCTCCAATCTTTTTAAGAGTCAAATTCTCATTTAAGTCTAATAAAAAAAATTCATTTCTAATAGGGCCGCAAATGAACTGAGCGTTCGACGAAATACTCGTAACTCGGCTCGATAAGAGCTTGTTCATTTTCGTTTAATAAAGTAAACGAACGAGTTTGAACACTTTTGATAAATCCTCGTTAGCTAAACAAACGAGCTTGAACAACTTAGCGTTCAATTCGTTTATAACCAGTATTGTTTAATGCTTGTAAACAAGCTCGTTAATAAGCTCAATTAGAGCTCGACTAAGAAGCTTAATTAAAACTATATTAGAGCTTAAAAAAATATGCTGTTAAATTTAATAATTTATTTTATTTCCCACATTCGCCTAAAATCACAAACAATCCGCTCTATGAACAAATATAAGATGAATCATGATTGTTTGTTCGTAAATGAGCTCATTTGATAGCTCGAAAATACTAATAAAATATGTTCATGAGCAGGCTCATTTGATAGCTCAAGAATACTCATTAGATATGTTTATGAATGAGCTTGTTTGATAGTTTAAAAAACTTCAATAGATATAATCACGAACATGCTCGATGTAATTATTTATTAGATGGCTCGACAAGGCTCGTTTGTTAAGTTAATGTACATCTAAAAATAGAGCTTGTTTATATCTCAATAAGGCTCGTTTGTTTAAAGCTCGATAAACATAAAATGAATTGAACATGAACCAAACATAAACCGAACATGAACACCCATTAATTTAAACAAAGGAAGCTTGAACACAAACACAAAAGCTCGAATCAAACTTGAACCAAACTTGAACAAGCTGATAATAAGCGAACTCAAACATGATCACGCACATACTCGACTCGGCTCAATTCGTCCGCAACCCTAATTTCTAATACTTTCTAGCAAAATCTTTTTAAGCCAATCTTTTTTAGCATTGACCAAATATAATACATCTACTCTCCCAACAAGGCCATTAGAGTGGCGACATTTTAAGTCAACAAACCATCTACAAACCATCTAAGGCTGCTCTCCAATCTCATCTGCCACTGGAGCTGCTTCAACTATTCACGTATATATCAAAAAGTGCTAAGCCACTCATCCATATGAGTATCCTTAACTCTACAACACTTAACTTAATTTTATATGTAAAGCCACTCATCCACCTTGAGTGTCCTCATCTCTATAACACTAACTTAATTTCATGCTTCGCCTTTAACGGCCAACTTGTGACTTCAGAAAAAGATAGAGGTTAATCATAGCCATAGCAAATGAGTCCATAGGTAATGTTATAGCTTTCACCATCATGATAATCATTGCATCTTCGAAACTGATGAAGAAATTTACCATACAGAAATTTATTATCATCATCCACAGCTAGTACATTCTATGATCCCAATTGCTCTCTGAAGCCAAATAAAAAGAAAAAGACTCAACTGATGATCAAAAGTCCATACACCATCTCTAAGATTAACAGTGAATAATACGTCACAAATAAAGTGGAAAACAAGCTTCCAATCTGATCACCACCCTTAAGAATAATTCCATAAGGACTTTCCTTTTGCAAAAATACTCACAAGGCCGATGCCAGAGATATAGAGTTGGAAAATTACCTTTTTTAAAAGAATGGTAGCTCTTTATCTTCAAACATATGATAACATTCATCAACTTCTTTGAATAACTAATATTTAAACATTTCATCATACCTTGTAAATTCCCAATACTAAATTTTATTTAGCTGAAATCAACTTTAAATATCAGTCATTCAAAAAAGAGGATAAACAATATTAGATATTTAAGGATAAGAAATCATGTTCTTCAAAAATTATAAGAACTACTGAATTGGCAAACAATAATCACATCTCCACTTTCTAAACAAAATAAGCACTCATCGTTCATATTTGTAAAGACACTGAAGGCATGTTTGGAATGGTTGAAGCATTTAATAAAGTTGGTTCCGAAGTTCCAGTAAGAAAAGAAACTTAGCTATTGCACTGCACATTGTGTAGCAACCAAGGAACAAAAGTCCCTGTTTGATTTGAACTAATTGAAAAAGGGGAATGAAAATTAAATAAAAATTAAAATACTAAAGGAACGGAATCCAAAATAGACTTTGTCCGCTTGTTTGATTTATGAGAAACTGAGTGGAAAGGTAATTTTTCTTTTTTGCTTGGCTTGTAGGAATAACCAAGAAATTGAAATGAACACAACCTAATATTTGGTAAACATCAATTTTAAGAAAATATGAAAAAGAAAATTTTTTTATGCTTACGTTATCCAAACAAAGCAAGGAGAAAAAAGGAAGGCATTCACAAAAGAAGAGAACAAAGAAAAAGAAGGATCAAATGATAGTGGAGTCCATCAAATAAGACAAGCAGAAAATCTTTGCCTACTACATTGCACATTGTGTAGCACAAAGAATGAGGAACCAATAAAAAGACTAAGGGATCAGATGATGCTGAGCGTCATAAAATAAGACAAGTTAACAATTCAAAAGTAAATGCTACTTCATCTGACATGAATATGCAAAGAATAATATAAACATTGCAGAATTGATCCGATCATGAAATATTGCAATGTGTATCTATCATGATAATTGAAGAGGTTTAGAGCAGCACAGAGAGACGAAGGGAGTAGGCAAGAGAGAGAGAGAGGGAGCAAATCACCATCACCGAGCTGTTGGGTAGCAGTTTCTGAGAAGAATTTGACCTAAATTATGCCAAACAGCATAAAACCAACAGAATTTTAATTTCCGTTTCTCCCCCATTTTATCTTACATACCCGATTAACTAAATCAAGGCAATAGAAGGATTTCACACGTCGCTGCTTCTTCAGCAGCTTAGGCAACATTCGTCAAGGATTTATAGAATTTTGATTTGCAGGAAAAAGGTAGAGTTTCGTATTAGGTTAAGAAGCTGTATGGATGCAGGAATTAAACAGGATTTAGCCTAAATCCTCCCAAACAGCAAAAATAACAACTTTAAGACTTCGTTTGAGAGAATTTTCTTACAGTTTGATACAGCTGTTTCCTAGTAAAAAAATTTATAAAAGAAGCGAAAAAAACAGTGGACTAAAACTGTTTCAAACAAAGTTTAAATCCTACAAATTCGTAAATCCCGTTGCTTCTCCGTTTTGCCTTTAATACCGGCTTTAGAAAATCCAATAGTTCGGCTGATTTACGGGATTTAGGGATTTAGGAGATGAAGCGCGGCAAAAGAGAGAGATTGTTGCCTCCCGTCAACACTTCCCATCCAACATCGTTGAACAAGGTGAAGAAGCTTCGGGACACCTTCAAAACTCTAGTTCACGCGAAGAACACGACAACAAAGAAATGGTGACAACGAAAAAGCAAACCCTTACGGCTCTGGGAAAATCATAGAGAAAAACCAAAGAGGATAGAATTATAGAAATAATTTAACATACAAGTTATTAAATATGGTTTAATAGCATTTGATAAATACAATTAGCAACTAAACACCCCTTCAGCCATAAAACATCAACATGTTGATAAACTACACAAGTTGCCAATTTAGTCAATATGCCTATCCATGATTGTAGAGATCAAACAAGCAACCATTGCAATGACTGCATCGGTATGTTAGCTTTCACAATCATAATCATCAAACACAGCTGAATAGGAAGATCTTAGATCTTCTCTAAGAATAACGATAACTAATACAACGTAGAGTAAGTGCAGAACAAACTTCAATCCTGATCATTCTTAAGGGCATTACCACAGTAAAGGAATTATTAAATACTTGCAGAAATCCTTCACAAGGTGGACACGAGATCCCATTTAACATCAATCCATACACAACCCTTTTCAAGCCAAAATTCGGGTAATTAAAGTTGCTAACACAGTGTTTCCCACTTCATCCTCAGCTTTGCTGTTGCCAAACCCCGCAAGACCACATACATGTATGACCAAAGATTTTACTATATGAATGACCGGGGAATTTCATCATTGGGGGTTGTTGGATCACCTTATCGTGTTCAGATAAACCCAAGCTCAACTACAATGATAAAGAGAAATTCTTTCCACACACAGCACCTTTATATTTGAAAGCAACAAAAGCACAAATGAGCACAAAATTTCCTTGAAAGAACATTGAGCATTAATAGCCCTTCCCTAAATCGACAATCCCTTGGACGCTAGCATCATAACTGCCAACAAAGATAATTTAGTAAGGTCCTAAATATCCTGGAGTAAAATATTCATGAGATTTCACTCGGGTTCATTATCACCTACTCGCTTCAAGCCAAACATGATATATTTACCCTTTATCCTAAAAATAAAATCGTTGATACCATAAACTGAGCAAATTGCACTAACAAATTAGCCTTAATAAAAAATTCTTAACAAACTAGCCTTCGGGGCTGTTTGGTATCGGATTTACAGCAGAATTTAAGCCGGATTTACGCAAAATACAGCCAAACGGTTTTTGTGCGCACGTTAAATCCCTGCCATGGGTAAATCCCGGATTTAAGGATTCACGGCTTAAATCCCTGATTTACTAAATCCCTCGGTTCGGCTGATTTATGGGATTTGGCCAAAGAAGCTCGCGAAAGGGAGAAAGTTACTTGCTTCCGATCAAAATGTCGTAACTTCCGATCCTACATGAAGGTAAAGTCGTCGAAGGAGCGAAGTCGGACACGCAATCTCTACAACTGCGAAGCAACAAAGCCAAACAGCAACAATAAAAAGAGAAGATGAAAGGCAAACCCTAGATGCCTCTAAGTTATTACTGATGAACTTAATTAATATAATTTAAATATTAATAATTAAATAAATTAATAGTATAATTAGTGCATAAATTAATTATCTACATTGCATATTTAGTAATATAATTAGTAATTAAATATTAATATACTTAGTTTAATTTATATAACTTAAAATATATATTATTAAATACATAATTAATATTGTACATAATAATTAATGAGTAACTTGTATGTTAAATTCATAATACATTAATTTTTATTTTTAATTATAAATTTATTTTTTAATTTATAATTATCTTTCACATTTAAATCTCTAACTCCCATAAATTCTGAAACATATTACCTAATAATTTCTCAGGATTTAACACCCTCAGGATTTACGAAATCCTAATTTACAATATTTACTCCCCTTGATAAAAAATCCTCCCATGACAGGGTTGAATAATTAACCATTAATTCAAATGCTTATGAGTAACCTAAAACTTAATCATAAAATCCTCACAAAATAAAAGCATAACCATTGAGCAATAACTCATATGGAATCCAATCCGTCTCCTAGAAAAAACACTCTTAGAAGAGCTCGGAATGAATTTTTTGGAATTCACAACATCAAGACATCAAGTGGACATAAAACATATCCCAAACAAAAGCCTCACAGTATGATTTGTAAACAAATTTTGACAAATACATATCAAAAATTGGTCATTGAAGAATAAAACTGTTTCAACAGATCTCTACCATTATGGCTTATTTGGTACAATTTCAGCTTTTTTCTTTTTTTTTTTAATTTTAAAAGCTCCTTCAAGCCACAATTTCAAAAATGCTTCATCAAAAATAACTTTTTCAGGAAAATTTTGGAAATAGCAATAAAAATGTTTTATCAACTAAATATTTTCTTGGAGATAAGTTGGTCAGCCAACAATGCCACAGAAAACAAATCTGAGACATTAACTAAACCGAAACATAAAACCCACATAAACAACAGTTGTAGCTGAAACAAAAATACAAATTAAAACATAGAGATACATAACAACAACAAGAGAATATTGAACAATATATTTGAGTCACATGACTCGAACAAGAGAATATGAAAAACTTTGAAAATAGCATAAGAAGAAAGAAGTTCGCTTCTATTTTTTTATTTCTACTACAAACTTTAAAAATTAATGTTGGTCCTAATCGGTAGAAATATTGACATAAGGAATATGAGCAATCTTGTATCAATCGGAGCCTTCAACCAATCGGTAAAGCTCATGTGATTTTGGATGACATTTCTTGATTGTTAAAAATTTGAAAGAGGGAGGAAGGAGTGGTAATTCATGAAGTTTAGGAACTTCTTAAATAGATAGATTCTGAAGTGAAGAAAAGCTTACCAAGAAGGGAGAGACTGTAAGGATTTGAGCCATTTAAATTTCAGCTTACAAAGAGGTGACGTAAATTTCAGAAACCACTCCTCTGCCTCATTTGGAAATGAAACCAGCTCATCATTCTCCATAATTCTCAGATTTTTTAAGCAGGCAATACTTAAACTGAGAACGCTGAGTATTGAGATCATTAACCACTTAAACTGAGATCGCTGGGTATTGAGATGGCAATTATTAGTGGTTTGCACTTCTCGATGTCTTCAGAGAGAGATCAGATTGGGGCAATTTTTAATTGTCAAGTATCTTAGTGCTACAAGTCTTACTATTTCATCAGCTAGAGGAAGAGATGTGATATTTTGACAGCATGATGAATGTCACACACCATTTGCCAAAAAATCTATAAATATTCCGAATGGCAACATATGAAGAGAGATTAAGAGATAGCAGAATTCAGTAAATACAAAAATCACCATAAGTAAACCAAAAAAGTAATACCCAAGCGCCATTATCTCCAAAGAAGAAAGGAAATGAGCATATCAGCAGTAAGAAATCACTAAATGCCAAGTCAAAATCAAGGAAAATTATTAGGGAATACTATTCCTCATATATAACAAGAAAGGAAATGAGCACAAAATAACAACCACTAGAGTTCAAAATCAAAATAACATAAGTTCGAAAATACATAAAATATCAACAGTGCATTGGGCTTTGGAAGAGGGGAGGGGAAAAGATCTCAAGTACCTAAGAGAAAATAATAAATCATGGGACTTGCTTTATTTATAAATATAAATAAGTATATATATTTATATTTATATCTGCAGCCATGGACAAAGGAATATTCAGCAGATTGCTTCTCTCTCTCTTGCTCTAACTGGTAAGGCAGGAGGTGGTAGCCTGATAGATGACACGGATGTTAAATTGCTAGGAACAAGAGTTTTTTTTAAAATTAAATTCTAACTCAGATGTTCTACTATAGGGCCATCAGAGAATTAATGCATATATTTTTAGTATTTTTTTTGCCCCATTTTTATATGCAAAATCAAATGAAACCTTGCATCAATGATCTAATCCCAACAAGATATTCAAAATAATAAAGAATACTTAATATTCTATAAAATTGAATATGAAGAGACGTGGCCAATCTCAAATCATCTTTGTTTTGGTAGCCCGTGCAACATGTCTTGAAATAGCGACTAAATGGCGACCGGAAATCCATTAGGGCAGACAAGAGATGAGCCAATATTTATGCATGTAAAAACTTTAAATTAATGTTTAGAACTCGTACCACTGAACCAATATTTTTGTTCAAACAACATTGTAAACTCATCCAAATCATATAAACAAATTCACAATAATAAGGTCATTTCGTTAATCATCATCTTCTTCAACATAACGTGCAAGCATTTGAAAAAATAAAAAAAATCTAGGTTAGGGTTTATACTGAGCAGGGAGATCGTAGGAACTAGACACGAGCGGACGGCCGAACTTCGGTCTTTAACGCAGACGACGACTCCGATCAAAACAAGACCGTGAGATCGAGAACGATCGAGCACATGGGGAGAAGGGTCGCACGGAGAAGCTAGGGTTCGGGATCCAAAGAGAAGTCTGTGGATCGCGAGCCGCGAGAGTCCAGCGAGTATAAGGTAATAGCTGGTTTTTGCACCGCTTTAAACCGCTGCTAGTATTCTTTAATAGCAACAGTTTAAACCGCTGCTAATACCAAATTTTGGCAGCGGTTTTCAAACCGCCCGTGATAAATGCTGCGAAAACCCCCATTTTTTAGTAGTGAATTCGCGATATTATCGCCAGAGTGAAGAAAAAATTTGCCAACTAACCAATTATGTCCTCTATCATAATGCCCATTATCTCTTAAAAAAAGACAAACTAAGATTTCATTTGGGATGACTATTGTTTTGCTTTTTAAAACAGAGTTTTAGTTAACAAATTAAATTTTTTGAACTAAAACTTTGTTTTAAGAAGCAATAAAAAAAATGTAGACAATGTTATAAACATAGGCACATATCACTTATATTTGAAAACTGCGAACAAAAGAACTTGGTGCAACAACACAACAGGAATTCTGCCTGCAGCTCGCTCATTAAGATTTAGCCTCATAATGAAATTTCCTTTTTCCCTTCTCATCAAGAAAAGATTCCAAGATTTCACCCATATGCATAAAAAAATATAATGAATGCAAAGGCCCTAAAATCTTACATAGGTGAAAGACTATTATCTATTTTAGAAGAACAACAACTCGATCTTATCAAGAGAGAGACAACTGGACTATTATTCATTTTACAAGAATAGTAGCTCTTATCCTCACACATCTTATACTATTCATCTTACAACTCATTGTCCCTTCCAAGTTGCCAATGTCAATTTTTTTCAGTTGAAATTCACTTCAAACCTCAATCATGTAAGAAAAGTAGTTGAAAGATACAAGATATGGAAGGATAAGAACCCAGCGCTTTTAAAGCAATGAAAATAAGAATGTTCGCAATCAGTACCCACAACTTCACCCCTTCTAAACAGACTAAGAACTCATCATTGGGGATTCGTAATTTACTTGGTCAAACCAATTCCTTATCAACACCAACTAAACCAAACAGTCAAGATGTAACTATTAGGTAAATAATAATTCTTTTCCGCATAATTCCTCCAGCCAAATCATAGCCAAAGAAGAGGCATTCCAAAAAGGAGATGAGAACAGGAAAAACAAAACAAGAATAAGAAGGAACATATGATTGTAGAATACATGAAATAAGAAAACTGGAGAAGCTTTGCATATTATATTGCACATTGTGTAGTACTACATTTCAAAAAGGAAAGAAGAATTAGGGACCAATACATGAATAAGGGCCCAGATGATTGTGGAAGTCACAAAATAAGACGCGTGCAGAAGCATCCTACTAAAAGCTATGCATGAATCCCCTTGGTAATTGCAGTTGTGCGGTTGCCAGAGAAGCTCCAGACCATCCAAACACACCACATCATTACCATGGAAAATATAGAGATATTCGTTAGCAGTCATGTGCAATCTATAGCTAAATTCTAAATCAACATCATCAACCTCACAAATTCTTATTCAAATGATACAATATCACACTACTGAATGTACAGAATGGCACAAATCTTGTTAAATGGGTCCTCCTATGTCATAACACTATTGTATAGTGGAGAAGAGGCACGATTGCAATGCAATCAACAATATTTTATCATTCATCATATCCTAACAAAATTTCCATGATTGAATGCATCCAATCAAAACTTGAGATGAAAGGCTTCCACGTACGGTAACACTACCATTTGAAAAAAAAAAATCTCTTGGGAGCTTCAATAGTCGGGAGTAACAGAAGAACTTTGGTTCTACAGATTATTATGCTTAAATACTTAAAAGTAGTAGCAACTGCAGTTGTTTAGAAGCTCTAGGCCATATCTATGTTGTCATACCATCACCATAAGAAACAAAATTTTACCAAGGAAACTTGGTGATGGTTAACATCCACCATCAACCAGACTACCCGGCCATTCATGCTGTGTAGGGCACTAATCTTAATATAAGCATACAATTAGAATCTAATTTCTTTTGTTTGTAAAGTTGAAGCAAATGACAAGATTTCTATCTACAGGCTCAGAAAAACTTTTGCCTACAAGATAGAGATTTAAAAGATTCTTTTCCAAGCAAATTATAAAATGAAGAAAATGGACCCTTGAATTTCACCAAAATACCTCACAATTCATATCTTGTTTCTCATTGTAACACCAAACCAACTTTTTTTTACTGGTAAATTCGTCCACATTTGTATAATCCTGCTCATATATATATAATTAGATAGAGAGAGAGGATATCCAAAGCAAATTTGTCTCAAAATAGAAATAAGCAAATTTTTTCCTTTGTTTTTGCACAGCACTTCAAGCGATACAGGCCCAAGAAACTTTTGAAATTTATCATAGAGAAAGAAACAAATCTTTCTCCCTACCCTCTCAAGTCAAGCACTAAGTAAGAAAACAAAGAAGCACCAGTTGTTTGAAGAAATTCCAGCCCTCCTTGATGCCTCATCAATGCCAGATTTTCACGCCAAAGATCACTGATATGTCAAAAAAAAGAAGCATTGACCATTCACATTTGGTAATCTACAATAACAAAACTTTGTGCAACATCCCGAAAAGCTTGTTCCACAACAACAACTCTGGCTCAAATATACATCTACAATAGCCTTAGAAAGAAATATTATTTGAACTTCAGCCTATAGATCCAGCAATCCAATCAACAGCATGATGGTGAACAAATAATATCCCCGGCATCGCATTCCAATCCATAAGAAAATATAAAAAGGTGTAGCAAAATAATGGACATTAAATGAGGAGCATACAGATTTCGTTTGAGTAGATCTAAAGCTAAATAAATGGAGTATAATTTTAATAGAAATTGATCTAGTGGAGTATTGACTTTGGACAATCAAGTTATTAAAAAGAGGGCACATTTAGATATCTCGGGTCTATTGTTCAAAGTGATGATGAAATAGATGGGGATATTATTAGTAGAATTCAAGTTGTATGGTTGAAGTGGAGGAATGCATTGGACCTGTTGTATGAAAGAAAAGTACCCCTCAAATTTAAGGGAAAAAATCCTATAAGATGGTGAGACCTGTAATGCTTTATGGTGCAAAATAATGGACATTAAAAGAGAAGCATAAAAGAAGAATGAGGAACCAATAAGCGAGGGCTTACATGATATTGAAAATCATAAAATAGAACTGTAGAAGTTTTCAATGAACAACCATACATGATCCCCTTGGTAGTGGCCATTGTGATTGCCTTAGAAGCTTAAAACCATCCAAACATGCTAAATCATTACCATATGATAGGACATCATTCAAAAAATTACTAAAAAAATCCTATAATGTAGTTTCTTTTTTTTTTCTTTTTCATATCAAGAGATTATGATATTACACCACTTCAAGGTATATCGCTCCTTAGAGCAACTAAACTCCATTTGGAAATAAATTCTATAGGAGATTCCATAAAAGAGGACATGATGGATGACCAAATCATATTCATACAAACTCGGTTTCAAATATTATGATAAAGAGAAATTCTTTCCACACATAACACCTTTATAATGAGAAACATGACAACACAGCAACACAAAATTTCTTGGCATGGGTCCCTGATTTTGCTTTGACAAATTCTATAAGGAGTGATCATCAACAACATCATTAACATTTAGTCTTCATCATCATGAGAAGGGTGTGAAAAACTATTAGAAATAAAAAAATGCTTCTCCCACCGCTTCATATAAATCATGACACTTATCTTCATAAAAATGATAATTTTAATTTTTCATCTCACACCGCATCACAGATATCCTGTTAATGAACATGATTGAAATTTTAAATTTATTTTAGCTTATTTAAAGCATCAAAATATAACCATTTAATTAGTGGAACTTCAGAGAAAGCATATATTCTAACTTCAAGCAACCGAATCAGACCTACAAAGCCTTCTTTGTTAAGAATTCAAAAGTAAATGATACTTTATCTAACATGCAGATTCAAAGAATATTATAAATTTTGCAGAATTGATCGATCAGGAAATAATTGCATTGTTTAACTATCATGAAAATTGTAGGGGTTCGGAGCAGCACATAGAAACGAAGGGAGGAGAGAGGGAGTGAGAGAGAAGGCGAGGGAGCAAATCACCATAACCGAGCTGTCCGTTAGCAGTTTCCAAGAAGGATTAACCTAAATCCTGCCAAACAACTAAAATGAGATCTTTAAAACCAACAGAATCTTAAAATCCGCTTCACCCCCGTTTTATCTTAAAACCCCGATTATGTAAAACCGGTCATTGGACCCCGTTTTATCTTAAAACCCCGATTATGTAAAACCGGTCATTGGACGCATTACACACGTCGCTGGTCCTGTCGATGCTTCTTCAGCCAGCTTTCGCAACTTTCTCGCTTCTCCATCGTCTAGGGTTTCTAGAATTTCGATTAGGTGGAGAAAGACGAGGGTTTCGGACACTAGGTTAAGAGGCTGTACGGATTTGAGCAAGATTTAGCCTAAATCTTGCCAAACAGAAAAAATAACAACTTTAAATCCTACAAATCTTAAATCCCGTTCCTTCTCCGTTGCCCCTAACGGGATTTAGAAGAAGAAGCGTGCCAAAAGAGAAAGGGAACGTTGCTTCCGGCCGACACTTCTCATCCAACATCGCCGCAGAAGGCAGAGAAGCTTCGGGACTCTTTCAAAACGCTAGTTGAAGAACGCGAAACCACACAGCAGCGAATAAACGGCGACAATGAAAACTTGAAAAGCAAACCCTAGACAGGCCAAAGGCTATGGGAAAAGCATAGACAACGACCCAAAAGAAGAGAAAGGGCGACTATGAAGAGAAAAGCATAGACAGGCTATTAATAGCTTAAAAATTGAATATTAAAACAATTTAAATTTATCTTCTGATTACTAATTAATTTTTGAAATCTCTATTTAAAACTAAATATTAAGTACTTTTTCATATTTACTTGATATTAATAGCTTAAAAACTAACTATAATAATAATCTATAATAAATATAATTCATTTAATTTAAATTAAAATTACTAATGTTCAATAATACAAAATTAACGTAAAAATAATAATATAAATTTATTATAAATATTCAAAAAAATTAAATATCGTTAAAGTTTGCTTAAAGTTAATAGACTTAAATCTTTTGCTCACTTTTTTTTCTTAACCGTAATAATAATATTAATAAACCATTATCTAAAGGTAAACCCTTTTCCCCATCATGCAGATATAAAACTGCCTGGTACTAGTGCAAACAAAATTTCCAATGAAGGTTGAAAGAGATAAATGGAGGATTTACGTAAATATCACTTTATTTCATATTATTTATATATCTAATATTTAAAATTTTAATAATTTATAACGATCACCCATATATAACTTTAATATCAAATATATCACTTGTATTTCATTCATATCACCCATACCATTCTATAAATTTTAATATTTCATTTCATGCATAAATATTTGTTTTATGAATAATAGACGTGTAATATTAAAATTTTAAATATTAGATATGCAAATAACATAAAATACAGTGGTATGTATGTAAATCCGCCATAAATAATTTGGAGCCCTATCTTCAAACCTATTTTATGCACCGAAACATGCATGTGTTGAGCAGGAAATTTATCATGGCACCTTACACAAACAGCATAGCACACAGAGCTCTCCTAATTCCAACACATTATACAGATCCCATAAGCCTTCCTAATTCCTACACATTATGCTTGTCCTGTATTTTACAAAATAAGGACATGAACAATTTTTTTCCCAAATAGAGATAGGTATTTTGGATCCTTTCAAATTACCAATGGTTAATGCACAAAGTTTCAAGAGAAAGAAAGAAAGACTTAAGCTATTTGTTAAAATCCATTGAAGAAAACAGAAGAAACTTTTGCTCCATCAGCCAAATTTAAGCAATCAAAAAGAATAAAAAAAGGGTACCATCAATTTGCTGGGGATTTACAGGCTTTCGTTTATGGAAAAACAAGTCAAATTGAGGACAAGGAAAACTTGGCCATGGAAGATTCACTGAAAGATGGAACACAGTAACTCCATCCACACCTTTCTAAAAAAGATAAGTATTAATCATTGATGTTGGATAAAATCCACAACACCAGAAAAAATGGCTGTAACAACACAAACAGCCTTGCTTCTTCCACAATAAGGGTATCCACAACAGGATATAAATCTACAAGCATTATAAAGTAATGATTAGAACTTCAAAACTACCACACTGCACATTATACAGCACCCAAAAGGACTTTAAGCCAAAAAGGAAAGAAAAGAAGAAGATACAATGAACAATTGGATGACAACATAATCTATGAAAAGTTCGGGGCCAGTCAAAAATGCCAAATTATCACCCTAAGGACAATGGCTAAACTCTAAATCATCGGCACTGCCCACAAAAATTACTTCCTCATAAACCAAAAAAATTAGCAAAGCTCTACAATATGTTATGAGTATGGCATTAGTCTGTGGTGAATATCATATAATTAAACCTACCTAATTGGGTTTCATGGTGAAGATGGGGCAAGAAAGAGGATTTTCAAATGTAGCTCACTCATAAAGAGTTTGCCACTTCATGCAATTTTATTTTCCCTATTTCATAGAAAAAGATTGCAAATTTTCACCTTCATGCATAAAAATAAGAATGAAGATGGAGGCCCTCAAACTTATAAGGGTGATGGATAACCTTCATAAAAAATTTGATATTATCATCAAACTTGCAAAAAAATAAAAAGCAAAATTCCACCTCCATGCAAAAGATATATATATATATATATATATATATATATATATATATAGTGACAGAGAGAAAGAGTTGGATTGATGTCCTTTTCATAAGAAAAATGGCTCTAATCCTAATAAATCTTATATAATTTATTCATTTATTTGAATGACTGAGATTTAAAGCAGCAAATCAACCATTTTAGTTTCCCGATATAAACATTGTGGTTTTGGGTCCCAAGCCCTAGATAAAAAAATTAGAGGGCTGTGTTAGACAGTTGACGGCCAGCATAAAACTTATTGAACAATAATGCCATAATATCTTTAATACATTATGTTAATGTTGGGGTATCCCCTGCAAGCGATGCCCTATATAACCTGAATACAATGAAAAGAGTACAAGGGATGTAGTATTGTCGCCCGGGTCTAGTGTTAAATAAACAAAGGTTCCCATATCATAGACGGATGTGGGCAAAAAAGCTAGCCCATCAAATTAGAATTAAAAGAGTTTGAACAAGCTAAACACTGCTCATTGATATTTGATATTTAATTCCAAAAGTTTTCAATTCAAATATTATCTCAAGATTCATGCATATCATATAAATTTTTTAGAAACGTATCACTACTAATAAACACGCATGAATCCCTTGGTAATTGCAGCTGCGGTTGCCTAAGAAGCTCCAGACCTTCCAAGCATGCCAGATCATTACCATAGGAAACATAAAGATATTCCATAGCAACCAATTGTATAGTCAAGCGACTAAATTGCGATCAATATATATATATATCATAATTACAGGGTTAAAATTAGGATAACTTGATACTCTTAAGAGTAAATTGGACACATACAAAGTTTGAAGACTATTGTGATAGTTTTATCTGTATGTGTGTATGTATCTATATATATATATATAGAGAGAGAGAGAGAGAGAGAGAGAGAGAGAGAGAGAGAGAGAGAGTCTTAAGTTGTTACCCAGCACACAAAGAAAAGAACTTTCTCACATCCTCTAGGTACAAGACCAAAATAAGGAAAAATGATGCATCATTTACATGCCTTTCAAATCATCCTTGGCGTCTCATCCATTGCTAGACTGATAATGAGAAAAGTCTGCCATGGAAGATTCATCAATAAGCTAGAAAGAAGTCACTGTCATTTGTTGGATATTATATCCATTGCATCTCCAGTAGATAATAACCTGAGCTTAGAAAAATGAAACAAAGTAATACTACACTTTATTAACAATATAAGCCCTGATCATAGATATCTGGGAATAGAAACAATTTCAGAAGTGGATCAAAGAAAAAAATTACCTTTAGTTGAAGTGATCACTGGATAAGAAGAAGAACACGACATGAATCCTGAACCTTACCAAGCCCCACAACAGTCATTACAACGTAGATTTAAGTGAAGTATTCAGTAGAAAATTTCTATGCTTGTATCACATGCATGCTTTGTCATCATCATATAAAACATAGAAATATTCCATGAAAAGCCATCTGACCAAGAGTTTGGTGGGCTCACATGTAAAGCCTGGAGCTTCTCCAGCATCCACAGCTGCCAGGGATTTCAACTGAAGCGATCAGCCGAAAGTTTCTCTGCATTTGCTATAACATATGCTACATTGTCGCATATAAAACATATACATACAGTATCACACTGCTAAATGTAGTGTATGGCACAAATCTTAATAACTGGCAATTGATTAGACCCTCCTGTCCTAACTCTATTTCATGTTGGAGATGAGGCTACTAAAATGTGGAAATAAAAATGAAACAGAAACTGAAATATGGTAGGAACCGAATCCAAAATAGTGCATGTTCTAATTTTCTTGGTGAAACTTGTTGCGGACTCAAATATACGCGGCGATAGATTTTAATTTTCCGTCTCAGCGTTGTACGTATATCCAGCACACAAACAGAATTGAGATAGTAACACCAGAATTTATACGTGGAAAACCCTGGAAAGGGAAAAAACCACGGGGCCACGCCCAGTTGAAAGAATTCCACTAGTGTTGTTTGAAATACACGAGGCTGATTCGTCCTTTAAATTCAGGATGATCAGATTACAATGAGTATCAGTTACAAGGCCAAGCAGAGTTCCGACGTCACTCGGGTGTCCGGCAGAATTCCGGCGTCGCTTGGAAAGAAGTCTGGCGTCACTCGGGCGTCGGGTAGAATTCTGGCGTCGGGCAGAATTCCGAGGTTGCTCCCGTGTTGGGCAGAGCTCCGCCGTCGGTGGTGTTCCGGCGGTGTTTCGGCGGTGGTCGAGGAGGAGCTGTTCCCTCCTAGGCTTCTCTTCTCTTCCTTCTCTTCTTGGCTTCGGTCCCCTCTTAAGAGAAATGAGGGGCTATTTATAGTTTTTCTGGAGTGGCATAGCCCGTAAATATGTGAGGGATCAGGGGCAAATAGGGAGTGATCCGAATGAACGGCTCATATTAAATCCCTTGATCATGAGCCGTTTATTGAGCATCTTAAGGTCTTAATGGTATCAGAATTCTACGATCTTGGGCTCGTTGGATTCGTCTCGTCGAGCCGCTCGATTCGACTATAAGCTTGTCAAAATCGGAGACCGTTTGGTAACTCAAATTGCTGTTCGATGCTTCCAACAGCACTTCGAGTACTTGATTTGGACTCGTTTGGGCTCGGATTGAGTCGAATTTGGTGTTGTTGGATTCGTATTTCCGAGACGCTCAGTTCGACTATAAGCTTGCTGAAATCGGAGTTTAAATGGTCTCCGAATTAATTTTTGAAGTTTCCAACTTGAGTTTTTCCTCGAGATTCGTGCCCGATCAAGATAATTTTTCGATGACGTATCAAAACTAATTTTTAATCAACTACAACTACACCAAACAACCGAGATGTAAATATTAGGTAAATAATATTTATTTAATGCTTAAAGCAAAGCAAAACGGAAGACATTCCTAAAAGGAGAGAACAAGTAGAAGGGAACAAGAATAAGAAGGATCAAATGATAGTGGAGTCCATCAAATAAGACAAGCAGAGAATCTTTGCCTACTAAATTGCACATTTTCTAGCACCAAGAACCCAAAAAACTACATTCCAAAAAGAAAAGAAGAATAAGGAACCAATAAGAAGACGAGGGATCAGATGATATTGAAAGTCATCATAAAATAGGACAAGCATAGCAGCATACATGAATCCCCTTGGTAATGGCAGCTGTGGTTGCCTGAGAAGCTTCAGACCATCCCAGCATGCTTACATCATTACCATTGGAAACATAGAGATATTCCATAGCAACCCTATGCAACCAATGGCTCAATTCCGAATCATCATCATCATCTCCCTCAGAAATTCTTACAAGAAAGAGACATCAACAGCACACTACTACATGTGTATGTCATTAATTTTGATAATTGTCATATGATTAAGCTCTCCCAACTATATTTCATGATAAAGACAAAGCTAATGATAGGATTTCTTTTCTGAAAACTATAAATATTTCTTCATCTAATGTAGTTTCTTTTTTTTTCTTTTTCATAACAAGAGATTATGATATTACACCTCTTCAAGAGATATCACTCCTCAGAGCCGCAAAACTCCATCATTTGGACATAAATTCTATAGGAGATTTCATAATAGAGGAGATGATGGATGACCTCACCATGTTCATACAAACCCAATTTCAAATATTATGGTAAAGATAAATTCTTTCCACGCATAGCACCTTTATAATGTGAAGCATGACAACAGAAAGTAGCACAAAATTTCTTAGCATGGCTCCTTAATTTTGCTTTGAGAAATTCTATATGGAGTGCCTTGATTGATCATCATCATCATTTAGCCGTCATCATCATGAGAAGGGTGCAAAAAAATTTATTTGACATGCCCACATTAATAAGTCGAGACAAAATACATTGGGAAAATTTTTATCTGAATGCAACTCTCGGCCATATTGATGTCAACCAGCACTTTAACAATTGCAACCCTATAGTTTCCGGTTACCATGAAAGCTTCCCCTATCGACATCATCCTCCTCAAGCACCACCAAACCCTAAAAAATCATAAACCCTCGATTACTTGAATCCGGGCATTGGACGGATTTCACACGTCGCTGGTCCCGTCGATGCTTCTTCAGCGAGCTTTCGCAACTTTCTCCGTCGTCTAAGGTTTCTAGAATTTGGATTTTGGGGTAGAAAGACGGGGATTTTGGACGCTAGGGTAAGGGACTGTATGGATGCAGGATTTGAGCAGTATTTAGCTTATATCCTGCCAGACAGCAAAAAATGACAACTTTAAATCCGACAGAATCTTAGATCTCGTTCCTTCCCCGTTTTCCCTTACACCAAATCCGACAGGTCAGCGAATTTACGGGATTTAGGAGAAGAAGCGCACCGAAAAGAGAAAGATCATTGCCTCCCGTTGAGACTTCCGATCCGACATCGTCGAAGGATCCGAATAAGCTTCGGACTCTTTCAAAACGAAACTTCAGCAAAGCACGCGAAGCCGACGCATCAACTATAAGAAATGGCGACGACGAAAAGCAAACCCTAGGCTCTGGTAAAAGACCGAAGAGTAGAAATTATAAAAATAGATGAGGCTTACCCCTTTTTAGCTGCGATCGCTTTTCTTAGTTTTTGCTCACTTTTATTTCCCTTTACGGTAAAATAAATCTGTGAGAAAAATAATCGGCCGAATGAATATTAAAACAATCTAAATTTATCATCTTTTGTTTTTTCAATATAAATTTATCATCAAATTAATAATTACTATTGAAATATATATTCAAATTTTAAATATTAAATATTTTATTTAATTAAATTAATTTAAATAAATAATAATTAATAGTAATGTATATAATAAATATAATTTAATTTAAATTATAAAAATATTTAAATTAACATTAATAATATTCAATAATGTAAATTAAATGGTAAATTAATTAATATTAATAAATTATATTAACTAATCATAAATATTAATAAATATTTTGATATTTTAAACATTTTAATTGAGGGACCATAGTCGGCAGGCAATGATGGACGGAGGGAATATATATAGTCCGCACAGTAGTCGGCGGTCGCCAACCAAGCAGTGATTTGGTAGATATTGACGGTTGGGTGATAGTCCAGTAGCGGTCGGCAACTGGCAGGGGCTCGACGATGGTCGGGTGGAAATCCAGCAGCAGTCAACGGTTGGGTGGGGGTCCTACGATGATTGGACAGAAGTCCGGCAGCGCTCGGCGGTCAGGCGGTGGTCTGAAGATGGTCAAGTTGAAGTCTGGCGAAGATCGGCAGCTGAGTGGAATTTCGGCAACGGTCAGCGCTAGGCAGTGGTCCAAAGACGGTCGACAGAGGTTGTAGTGGTACTGGAGCTCTTGAAACCTCAAAGCTCTCTCCCCATCTTCAACTAAAAGGTCTCCCTTCATGTCCAGAGTGAGGGTCTATTTATAAATTTTTGAATCTAAGACAGATTTGAAGTGCTCCATTGGACGACCCATATTGATCCCCCTAATTATAGAGTATTTTTCAAGTGTTTAAGTTCTTTAATGATGTTGAAATTCAGCGATCTTGAGCTCGTTAAATTATTCTCGTCAAGCCGCTCAATTCGACTATAAGCATGTCATATTTGGGTATATTTGGCCATCCAATTTAAGCTTTGAACCTTTCAAATAGGCTTTGAGCCCTCAATTTGGACCTATTTGGGCTCGAATTGGGCTGATTTTGGTGCCGTTGGATTCGACTCTTTCAGATATCTAGTTTGACTATAAATTTGTTAGAATTAGAGTTCAGATGGTCCCACACCTCGAGATTCATGCACGCTCAAGATGATTTTTGGTGATGTATCAAGATATATTCTATCAATGTAAATTTATTTTATTTAATAGTTATTTTTTATTCATGTAAGTACTTGACTAATTACTAATTAATTGAGATATTGATATATGATAAACATGGCTCAATTAATATAATTAGAGTTAAAAAAAATTTTAATTTGAAATTTATATTTTATTAGTTTAATAATATATTAATTAATGAGTCATTGAG
The DNA here is from genome assembly GCA_019925795.1 of Dendrobium chrysotoxum. Lineage (NCBI taxonomy): Eukaryota > Viridiplantae > Streptophyta > Magnoliopsida > Asparagales > Orchidaceae > Dendrobium > Dendrobium chrysotoxum. The sequence goes on from CM034309.1 coordinate 27,871,216, forward strand.
ATATTAATATATAATAAATATAATTAAATGATGAGATAGTATATATTAATTTCATTATCAATATTTCTTATTAAAATCATATTTGAGCTGATAAATTTTAAATTCTAATATGCATCCAAAAGTTAGCATCTTGTGATTTAATAAATCTGGATTTGCAAGATTTACTAAAACCTATTTCAGCTAAATCATACTTGTAATAACCGGAAGTGGGGGAGATTGAATTGAACTAGTTCAAACTTCAACCAATTCGATTCACTTCGTCTTGTGCCCTATTAGATAATCTCATGCCTTCAAATTTGGATCGAGGCTTAGGGCCTGGATCACGAGAGAAGAGGGATGCGCCGTCACCCCCAAGAATCTAATTTGTAAGAATTTACTGTTTGGCCCGTCAACGAGTAACACATTTAAAATACAATGGACGAAATTATTGATTATAGTAACACACATTGATCTACTACTAGTATAAATGCACGTGCACATGGTGCACGTAAATAAAATTTTAAAAATAAAGAATGATATTATAAAATTAAGTTGTGACATTCAATATTAATGATGTTTTATATATATATATATATATATATATATATAACCATTTTATGAAACTCAATAACAACTTTATCAACATCCAAACAGCCAATTCAATTAAATTATTTATAGAAATCAAAATGTACAACTTAATAACTGTGGAAAGCAAGAAATCAATAGAAATGAATTTTGAAGTTCTATTAGAATCTATCTAATGAAGTTTAGAAGTGAGAAGACCAAATGTATTTGCTAAACAAAATTCAGATTTTTTGATAGAGGAAGACAAAAACCTATTGGTAGAAGAATGTTATCGACAAATATAAAAATGGCCTTCTCTGCACTTAATTCGATTCTCTTACGAATCACATAAACAAATTGCCCTACTTTCAGGTATGTAGGAACCAAATATATGGAACGATCAAGAAAATCTTGAGAGATAAAATGCAACTGAAAGATTTAACGATAACCAAACTAAACAAAACGATCGTTAAATAGAAAGTGTCAAACAGAATCAAAATAAGCTTTATGATAGAGTACATTCAAAATGCATGAATTCAAAAAAAAAAAAAAATTGCTAAATTCAAAATTCTACTCATGTAAAAGACACTCAAAACAACATTTTGCTTCTACCCTTATCATAATGTAATATTAGTTGATTAACTCTTTGCAACCTGATTTCTTTAGCTTTTTTGGATTTTCATAAATCTCTTCACAATCTTCTACTCTACTAAAAATGCTCGAATAATCCTATTAACAAACATGTATTAGCATATCAATTAATCTAATGATGTAAAAGAGAACTCTATTTTGACAAAACCAACCTTTCCTATATGGATCCACAGATAGAACCCCACCATAAGCACGATGAATTGTACTGTGATTCCTTGCTAATCTGCTTCTCCTGTACTCAGGTGGTCTCAAGTGAGGAGTCTAAATGTAGAAAAAAGTACAATCCACCTCCATTAACATGAAGCAACTATATCGAAATTGCATGTCATCAACTACAACTGAGGAAAGAATTAGAATAGAATGAATAAAAATATGTAAAAACCAATGAAAATTTATATATCTCCTACAATATTATGGCGTGGCATTGCCTATTTTGACATGTAAAAGGAGCGATTCAAGATCCATAGTTTTAGAAAGGAAATTCAATGTAAGTACATAACACATGTTGATAGCAAAATTCTACATCCCACGTCCTTTCACACAAATTCCATCCACCTACAAAGCTTATTATTCTTTTTTTTTATTACATTGTGTGAAAGTAAAATCATTTTTTATATAATGAAGAATCAGAAATAAGTTGGAACTATGTCCATCCATTGACACTAATCATGTGTTGTGTTGATCAAAGTTGAAATAATAAAAATTCATCAAAATATTCACAATTTCTAATCCCAAAAACAACCTTAAATAGGAGCGACCATACTCTTGAAATATATATATACCTCTATTGTACAAAATTTAACGCATAAAGTTATGAAATTAAATATCAAATAAGACTTTAAAACACTTTAATTTCCACCATTTCTCATATTTTAGTTTCTATGTAGCATAACTTCGAGCCTTCCTTCTAAAGTAAGATACGAATCGCTTTATTCCTCATTGAAATTTCATAATATCTAAAAGAAATGAGGTGAAATTATAGATGAAAAATAATAAATAGTGTAATAAAGATGAACACCATTACAATACTTCCATGTTGTGTTTTTTCCAGTGAAATATCATAGATGTACTTTCTGTTACTATAGAAAGCATCTATTTCTTATCTTTCTGTCTCATCCTCCAACTGATAGGAACAATATATTTACAATGATGATAATATTAATATATTACTAAGGTTGTTGCAGATGTATATTTCTTGGCTTTCTATCTCAAGGTGAGAAATTTGAGACTAACCTAGTGATCAGCTCTGATGGTCTGGCATCTAGTGTCTTTCTAATTAAATATTTCAAGTGGATTGTAGATCAATTTAAAAGGCTAAATAATTTTGATATATGTGAGTTTAGAGTGATGCAATTTGGTCATAGCAGGAACTACAGCCTAGCAATCTACTACAATAAAGAACTCGAAAGGCGGGGTCGATCACAAGAAATAATTATTGGCCAGCAATGGAGAGGAACAACCAATTAGGGGTACTGGGATGAGGATTTCCCTTATTATCTCAATTTATCTTTTGAGCATTTTAAGGACTCAGATGATAGCTGAGAAGCTGAAGATAATCGAATAAGGAGTTGAAGCTTACAGAGCAATGTGCCAGACAATGATAATTTGGATATTTAGATTTCAGAGAACTGTATTAGAGCAATATGTTAATCCTATAAAATTTTATATTGTTTTTCAAGTAGTTTGATTGCTATTTTTTTTAAGTGATATGCATATTTTTTAGATTTGTTATTATTTTATGCTAATGAAATGAAGAAAGAGTTATGGATAGGTAAATAAAATATGGTGGAAATATGATAATGTTATGATAGATGATTATGTTGCTAAGCTCTACCTAATGTTTACAAATCTTAAGAATTTTTAATATAGCTTCTTTGATCTGGTTACTTACCATTTTGTTTCAAACCTAGACCCAGAGCAGCAATAAACATCATTACATCGTCATGTACATGGTTATTGAGGCCTTGGAGCTTTACTATTGAAAGTACATAAAAAACTTTTAGCAGCCAAAGAATTTTGCATAATTTTCCTTTTCATTCCTGCAATGAAGCTTGATTTCTATGCATGAGTTGCATCAAGAGTAAAGAAATCTCAAAGGGTGCCAGTTGGTTATTTTTCAATATTTTCTCCAACTACACCACACACACACACACACATATATATATATATATATACCAAACATGAAAGAAGATTCAAGTCTCTTAGGTTTTTAAAGATATAATACCATATCTTATGGGCCTTTGGATTCCTACATGTATATTTTTGTACTGTTTCATTACAAATTAGTGAATGCTTTAGTCAGTTTGCTGTACAGTTGACATAGTTTAAATGACTAAACCACTTTGCTCTGCCTTATCATAGAGCACTTGCAATTCTTTAACAGTATTTGCCTTATCTGAACCCAAATCGTTTTAATTCCTTTTGTTTTGGATGAGAGAAAATTTAAACCATTCACAGTAGATATCTTTTCAGATATGGCTTTGGAATATAGAATCTCTTAGGTTTAGATTATGTAGTGAATCCTAAAGATTGTGAATTCATTGAAGGAAAGTATTACATAAAGATGATGGAACAAATATCTATTACAAATGGTAAATTAATTCAAAACATTTAGAGAGGATTAAACATGAAAAAAACTGTTTGGCATACTGCAAAATCTAGCTAAATCCTGATAAACTGTTGCTCATTTGTTTCTGGATGAAAGATTTGTGAGAGGGAGAAATCTTTAAATCCAGTGAATGGCCAGATTTAACAAATCTCGTAGTTAATTAATAATGAGTGAAATAGGATTTTTCAAAACTGTTGGATTTAAAGTCTCCAAAATTAAGTTTAAAAATGAGAATTAGTGAATAGAACTTGAGTTCATTCATTAGCTAAATATTGTAGAAAATGTTCTTAATTAAGAAAAATATGTAAGTAATTAATTTTTTAATGAAAAGGAATTTAGACGACTCCATACCGGCGAGTCCTTCATATCTGCAATCGTACTTGTGAAAACATGCCTCAGCATCCTGATTTCACAAAAAATAGATAATAGAATTAGATCATAGAACTCCACATAGTACAATTGCCCAACTGAACAAACAAACAACTGAGAGGCTAGGAAACAGAGGTTTTATAGTATCAAATTATAATTTCTTCTATTTCTATTTAATTATACTTGTGTATGTATATGCGAAAACAGCTAAACAAGTATAGTAAAATAAAAATAGCTTAATAAGTATAGCTAAATAGAAAATCTTCTCTCAACTATATTATTGTTCTTCTTCTGCATTTCCTTTCTAATTCTTCAATCAATTGCACACACAAAAGAAATCAAGAAATTTTAATTTCTATGCCCACATTGCATCACTATGGTAAAAGGAACAGTTGTAGGTCTCCATTTAGGGGAAAAAAAGGCATACCTTGCCATAATATTCTTGAGTAAAATTTCAGGAGCACTATATGTAGGAGTTCCAACAGTGGATTTTGGCTGTGAATGTAATACTTAAGATCTGAAAAAATAACATAAATTACTAAAGTACCAAGCACCTTCCAATTAGAATAAGAGTAAAATCAAACATGGACATCAATTTGTGGCAACAGAAATTAAAGTGCAAACTGAAATTATTATTTTTAAATTTTGTTAGGAAGAACCATCTTGGTGCAGATTTCCATCCAGATACCACACTCGTCATCCCTCTCCAAATCCTTATCCGAAATCTTCCTCCATTCTTCTGATCTTTTTGAATTATACAAGGCGAGGAAGCCGGCTACGTGCTCCCATCGTGTCTTCATATACGACAAGACAAACTTCCTAGAAGATGAAAAAAGCGATGAAGCTATTTTTAAACTCTCCTTAGCCGTTCACGCAAAGCCGAAGAGGAATGAAGAAGGGGAAAAATGTTAGCGACTCTTTTAGAACTCTCCACGTGAAGAGGAGAAGCCGAAACGGGATCGAAGATTAATAGGCATCGATGAGAAAGAAGAAGAAAATCGTGGAATCTCCATGGGGAAGAAATAAAGGGGCAAATACAAATATTAATGAATTCCATACCCAAGGTAGAAAGAGGAATGACTTCCATACCTTTCCATACCTTCATCGGCATCTCAGAGAAAGTCGTCGGCGAAGATGACGTCGCAGGAGAAGGCAGAGGCTCTTCAACGATTCTTTTTGTCACGCGAATCCGAAGAAAAATAAGGGATGGGATTCTTTTTCATGAGATGCCCTAGCGACTCTTTTTGCCCATGCGAATCCGATAGGAGGAGAAGAAAAAGGCGAAGAAGCCCTATAGCGACTCTTCCAGGAGAAAATGTAAACGGACTATATAAATATTCGGGAGTGGAATCCGAAGAGGGTATTTTTGCCGAAACTCAGCAGAAGAGCAGAAGAAAATCAAGGGTCAAGTGTTTAATGCACGGCTGAAAAAATTAAAAGCGAAGCTTTTAACTTTTTTTTTTCAGCAAATCGTTGGGTTACTTAACCCAGCCGAATCGTTCGATAATTGAAACAAAAATGCAAGAGTATATGAAGAGTTTAAAATAAACGTTGGAATATTAATATAAGATTAAGATTATTTATGAGAAGAATCTCAAATTATATTTATATTTAAAATTTAAGTAGTATTAATTCATAGTAATGGACATTAATTTACATAATTATTATATATTTTTAGATTTATTAATTAGTTATAATACAATGAAAGGACAAGATAATTTTAAAAGAAATAAAATGAATGACCAAGATTTAATGTGGAAGAAAATTCAAGCGGCTTTTATAATAGTAGTATAGATAAGGCCTGAGATATCATTTCTATCAAGAAATTCCCATTGCCTTGACAACCAAAATGCAAGCTTGAAAAAAAAAATTTATTCTAAGAAAGGAGGATAAACTACCTAATCCAACATAAATTTTATTCCAAAGAGAAAAAAAAATCTTGCAACTTCCACATAACAATACCAACAAGAATACTGGACAAAACAAAGAATCAATAAAATAATTATTTTGTTAACAGCTTTCTTTCCTAGCATCATCCTGTGTTACTTTTTTAGGGACAGTTAGGAGATTCGAGCCCGGATGAAATGGGAGGAACGTGTTCCGCCGAATGGTCCCCGGACCCGATCTCTCATCCTGTGTTCCCCAATCTCGTTCTTGCGCGAGAGTCTCGATTTCTGTTCAAACAATCACCTGTGAACTTATTTTTAACAACAAATATCAAGAGTTATTCGGTTTGACAGACTCCAGAAGCTGAACAACTTCCCCCATACTAGGCCTCTTCGCCGGTGAATCTACAGTGCATATCAGACCCAACTTGAGAACCTGAACCAGCTCCATCTCCACAAATCCTCCCAATTTCCTATCAAAGCAATCAAACGAAGTTCCTTCTTGCAAAGCTTTGTGCACGAAGTCTCGCAAAAGCAGTACCTTCGCCGCTGCAAAGCTCTGCACCGGCTTCCTTCCAGTCACAATCTCTAGAAGTATCACTCCAAAGCTATAGACATCACACTTATCGCTATACCTCAAGCTCTGTGATGCCAACTCTGGTGCCACATAACCAACAGCAGTGTGAAATTTTGTCAGTTCATAGCCTCCCAGAATTGGCAACAACTTCCCCAAACCATAGTCAGAGAGTTTAGCCTCATAGTTTTCATCCAGCAAAATGTTGGTAGATTTGATATTAAGATGTAGAATCTGAGGTTTACATTCATGATGAAGATAAGCAAGAGCCTTTGCAGTTCCAACAGCTATTTTAAATCTTCTTTCCCATAATAGCTCACCTCTACCACCACTGCTACTAATGCTCCCCAAGAAATTAAATTCATGTAGGTGATTGTATAAGCTACCATTATGAACAAACTCAGACAAAATAAGCTGCATTGTGGAAGACCAATAGTAACCTTGAAAAGTCGCCAAATTTGAATGCTTGAGGCTTCCAAGCTTGCCGATTTCCTGTTCAAACTCTTCCTGATTCCTGATCCTACCCAGTGTTTCGAGTTTCTTCACTGCGATGAAGATTCCATTTTCAAAGCTCGTCTTGTAAACTGTCCCAATCGAGCCACCACCAATGAGACAGTCCTTATCAAGCAGAGCCTTTGTCCCAGCCTCCCAGTCATCATACTTTGAGGGCAAACTCTTGCTGAAAAGAACCAGCTTTCCTATTATCACATTTGAACCATTGGATCCTGGAGGTGTGCTCTCAGAGACAAGTATCTCTGGTTCATCTTTTTTCTTCCTGTATGCCCCCACGTTCATGGCAATGGCAACACAGACTCCCGTAACGATCAAAGCAGCAGCCACAATGGCAATAATGGCGGTAATACTCAGCACCTTTGCTTGATGAGATTCACCGCATAGGTTGTTAAGCGGAGTACCGCAGAGCAACGGGTTGTTTGAAAATGCAGAGGCACCAAATTGCTGGATGACTGGTTCAGAAGGAATTATGCCGCCAAGATTATTGTAGGAGAGATTGAAATGGGTAAGTAGAGATAAGTTTCCCAGTGAAGAAGGGATGGCTCCGGTTAGTGAATTTTGAGAGAGGTCCAGAAATTCAAGCTGGATCAAATGGGCCAAGGTTGATGGAATGCCACCATTGAGCTGGTTTCCGTGGAGATCAAGATGCCTCAAGTAAGTCATGTTGTAAAGCGCAACCGGGATTCCACCCTGCAGTTTGTTTCCTGACGCATCCCTGCACCGTTAATGGAGGGCTCATTAATCAAACAAGTTCTCAAAGATTGATATTTTATTTTTATTTTTTAATTCACGATCGATGCTTACAGCTCGAGGAGAAACTGGCATTGGCTCAGGGACATTGGGATTTCGCCGGAGAGCTGGAGATTATGCAGGTCTAGGAACTGGAGCAGCGTAATTTCTCCGATTTCCGGCGGAATTGTTCCTGTAATGGTGTTGCTCTCCAGCCTCAGAATTGATAGAGACTTGAGCAATCCAATCTCAGGCGGAATGGTTCCAGTGAGACGGTTAAATCCCAAATCCAGTGACCTCAGCCCTCTACAGTTTGCGATGCTCGGAGAAATGCCTCCGCTTAGATCGTTCCAGGATACGTCAATGTACTTCACCTGATCACCGCAGTTGCCAATCTCCGGCATCTCTCCTTGGAATCGATTGAAGGAAGCATTTAAGTAGCTCAGGTTTGCGAGAGAGAGAATATTGAAAGGCGTTTCACCAGAGAAGTAGTTGCTTCCGAGATCGAGAAACTCCAAACTCCGGCAGGCGGAGAATTTATTCGCGACCGGCCCTGAGAGAGAATTGTTTCCCAGGGAAATAAACGAGATCGCCATCGGCGAACATATCTGCGGTGGAAAGCCTCCGGAGAGATTGTTGAAGGAAAAGTTGAATCCAACGAGGTCGAGACAGTTGCTGATAGAGGTCGGGATGGGGCCTGAGAGTTGGTTATGCGAAAAAGAGACGAACCTCGTCTTGAAGCAGCTCTTAAACAGAGCATCGGGAATCTCCCCGGAGAAGGAGTTCTCACCAAGATCCAAGAGGCGAAGGGATGGGAGATCCCCGAGGAACGCGGGAACCTCACCGGAAAGCTCGTTGCGGCTGAGGTTGACCTTCCTTAGGGTTACCATAACCGAGAACTCCGGCGGCACGCCTCCAGAGAAACGGTTTCCGAAGAGGGAGAGAATCTGGAGGGAACGGAGGCCGGCGAGGGAGGAAGAGAGCGTCCCTTCGAGATCAGCCCCATGTATGAGGATCTTTTCAACGTTCCCGCTGTCCCCGCAGGTAACTCCATTGAAGTCCTGGCAGGGGTTGCCGGCGACATTCCAGGAGGCAAGAGCGCCTCGGGGATCCGCCGTCACATTCCCCTTAAACTGCAGCAATATCTCCTTCTCAGCCACCGCCGCCACTACGAGTAAGAGTAGTAATTTAAATAAAAGAATATTTTTTCCCTTCATGGCGACCGGTGGCTCTCGCCTGAATTAGGAGAGGCCCCTTAGCCTAGTGCTGGTGGCATTGGATGCTTTTACCGGCCAAGACATTCTCTTTCTCTATCAAACACTAGGGCAAACGACAGAGAATCGTGGGGCAGAGGAAGCGACTACTTGTGGCAGAGTAGGTCTGTGGATTAAGTAAGGCTTTTAAGAGCGCCCTACTCAATCTGCGTCGCTGTTCGCCGGAATTCGGGAATTAATGGGCAGGAGGTAAAGTAGGAGAGAAATATTCCGCTCATCAATGTTTGCAACCACCTCCTCTTACAGTAATTGATATTGGAAAGTTTATTTCTGTCATTCAGGAAATCTCTTTATTTTAGCCTTTAATTGTCTGTCCCAAGGGTTCAGCTTGACAAAAATGAGGAAGAGGAGATGGCAAGACGAAAGAGGAAGGAGGAAGACGCGAAGGAGTCAGATGGAATGTTTTTAGTAGGACATTGTGGCCGACATCCGCCGGGGAGAAGACGGGACCATAGTGGCCTGAGAAATTTCCGGGCAGGGTCGCTGGTGGCATGAGACGCTACTGAACAAATAGGAAGGAGAAGGGATGCAAAGAGACTGTCACACCACTTCACAACACTGGCCACCTGGCACAATTTTTTTTTTTTGAAAAATTATCAGGCACAAAACTGAAATATATATATATATATATAATATTTTATCAGTCACTCTAATAAATTTATTTAATTTAAAATAATATGATTCATTTTTATTTTAAAAGAACAGTAATAACCCATCACTTTAAATACCTTAAATGTTATATAGTGTAGCTTTTCCCTACGAAAATTACCTTCCAACTTCAAAGAAACAATTGCAATTAATTCATTGATGTTTCTTTCATTAAAATTATATTAATTTTTATTTAATATTAGGGTCTCAATATAGCACATCTATATATATTATGTTAATAGAATAATGAGAAATCAACTTTATACACCCCAAAATAATTATAATTAATAAAAAAATATTTGTTGTTTTGTTATTGGGATAAGTATTCTCAAATATTCATTTCAAGCAAAAGTATCTTTTTTATGCTTGTATCATTGTTTTAAAAAACAAGATATTATGCCTTTCTACACTTTCATGGTTCTCCATTTTTAATTTTATCTTCTTTTCATTTAGATTTCTTCATTAAGCTAGATAAGATGACAGTGATGGCGAAGTTCAATCGGAGAAATAAATTTAACACTAACTTTGACAAGCATAAGTAAGTTTTTCTTATATATAAATGATTATGTATCATATGATTCGGGCAAATTTGTTTGATAAATTTCTTAAGTAGAGCTAAATAGAGGATAGAAGAGACATGAAAAGCCACGAGTTTGAGCTAATTTGAACAAGGTTCGAACACATTGTTGATCTATGTTCAAACCATGTTAGCATCTTGTTCAATCCAAACTTGAACAACTATTTGAACTAAATTCAAACCATGCTTAAGCTATATTTGAACATGTGTTCGAATGTTGTTCAAGTCTAGTTCAAAAATAATTCGACTAAGGTTCAAATGTAGTTCAAGCAAAATTCAAATATTGTTTGAGCACATGCCCTTTGAACCATATGTTTATATTATGATCAATTATTTTCAAAATGTGAATCAAGTATCAACATTTTTTTGTGTTAGATGGATGAGAATGGAAATAAGACAACCAAATTGATTGGGCATTTATTGAAAAACGAAGCTAAGTATTGATAGTTAAAAAAATTGTTTATCTTGAAGATCTCATATATCATGTATACAAAGTTATATAGACTGACAAGATCAATCAGCTTTGCGTGAAACTAGAGTTCATGTATCATTTTAGTGAAGCACAATGCATGATATCAATTCCTCCAACAGAGATATTAACATCTTGATTTCTTATTGAATGATATATTCATATTATTTCAACATCGTTCTCTCAAATGTGTGTTTGTTGCACCCAAAAAGATCTCATTTGTATATTATTATGCAAAAGAGGATGATACAAGGTCACTTAGTTCACCATCTTCTGTTGTAGTGGATGATCATATGGATATACAAGATTTTGGGACATGTGATGGTGGCTCAATGGATGCCTCAATACTAAAGCATCTATTAAGGATTATAACCCTGCTTTATGATGTGTCTAAAATAAGTAAATGAGTAAGGTCATTTGATTTTTCAGGCATTTGAAGTTAAAAGTAATAATTAAGTATATGAACAACACAAAGAAAATTCCTATCCTATAGGAGTTTGTGCCTAAAAATAACTCTAATCCAATGGTTGTAGATATAATGGCCTTAATCTCGAGTTGTTCTTTAATATATTTAGAAGTTGGGTAACTATTTTTAAGCAGAGATAAGTGAAGGAGGAAGTTAATATATGCAATAAAGATGAACTTTCAATTCAAGGTAAGGAAATAAGGGAAAGATATTTGGTATATCCATTGCACTTTTAAATGTTATGATGAAGTTCAAAATCAATAGTTGTCATAAAGAACATCATTTGACTTCCAAAGCATATAGAAGAGTTGATAAAATAAAGATAAAAAACCAAACCACAATTGCATATCTAAAAAATGAAGTTGGCTTCGACTGGTGGACATATACTTTCTTCCTTAAAAATTAATACAAGTTGATGACAACCGATATTTCATAGAGTTTCAACAGTGTTATTAAGAGTACATGGTTTTATCGAATGGCTATTTTGTTGAATTTTTTGACGCATACAATACAAAAATGATTCTTTAATAGATGAATCATTTCATCAAATACATAAAATATTTTGGCGATTAAAATTGAAGAAGCGTTGAAAAAGCTCTTAAATAAACATTAAAATTTGATTATTTACCCATTAGTTAGTTTGAATTGCATGTTCTTGATAGTGATCTTTACAATGACATAATTTACGTGATAGGATATATGTATATAAAAGTTTGATGAAATGGGTCTCCCATGCACAGGGGTGATCATATGGCTTTAAGAGGTGGACAAACATGTCATGGATTGGTTATACTTATCATGTAATACTAGTGATTCTAATGGAATGTTACTTGTAGTTTGAACAAGGTTTGAGTTTGAACCTAGTTTGAACTAGTGGCTCGAACAAAATTTGAATCAAGTTTAAATTATTTAAATAAATTGGAAATATTTCAAAATAATGGTTTGAACTCAAATTATGAGTACGAAACAAGTTTGAACTAACGTTTGAATATGAACATATTTTATTTGCAGCAAACTTCAAATGAGTTGTCGGTGGTTAAAAAAGGGGTATATTGGTCTGAAATAACTTTTGAGCATATTTCTCCAAGAAAATAAATATCAGACATATTTGTCCACTTGAAGCTATTGAGAGGTGATGAGGGGCTTACGGTGAGCTAATATGTGACTCACTGAGTTTGAAATATGCTTAGATTTTTTTTTATATAAAATTAGCAACAACCCACTAAATTATGCAAGTATACGTGTCAAATCAAATAATAAAGTACAAAATTAGAGTGTCAAACTCACGAGGAAGTGTTTTGCTAAATTGCAACTTAACTACTACTGCTTACTTCAAATGCACTACTTTATCCTACTAAAAATAAAAATGATGATTGAAGTTTTTATCACTAAAAGAAAATAAAGACTTGTAAAAAATTATTTTATTCTTCTGAAATACAATATTTTAAACTAAAAAATTATTTTATTCTTCCGAAAATAAAAGATTTTAAACTAATGAATGTAAATAACATAGTTTTCCTAATGAGACTCTTATTTGTAGATGTGGATTAGAGTATATATATCCCTAACTCTCTGTCGAGTTTGCAGGGATGAAAAGAAAGGTTTAAAGTCTTCCTACAATTTTATTATCTCCATAAAATTTAGAATATTCAAACATTCTATGACTAAGAATGTCAATATTTCATTTCAATATTACTAATTGTTCCATTATTCCTCCATTGAGGCTATACATCACACAAAATTTTAACTATAAGTATGATCATTGTATGTATTAAATGAAGATTAAGAGATATTAAAAATATCATTTATTGTTCAAGGAAGAAGAGTCTATATTAGTACTTACTAAGTTTTTTACATTATCAACCAAAAATTAGAGAATTAGGCATACATAAAAAAATATAACAAGCAAATTTATCTTCATTTTATTCATTGGTAGTAAAGATACAAGAGAAGCAATAAAAAATTATCATCAGGATGGATCAAATGATCTTCTCCACACTTCTTCCACCAACTATAAAGTTGCTTAAACAAACAAGCTAAGATCTCCATAAGAAAAGTATCTTGTACTTCTCTAATCTCCCTTAGACTTTACTCTAAGGGTGCATTAAAGAAATACGCTAAAAATTACAAGAATTCCCTCAATTGATAAAACTCTCTAAACAACAAAATTGAAAAATCATTTATAATAAGTACAAGGATGGGTTTAGGCACCATGGTGCTCAATAAGGTGGCGCTGTGGCAGTGAAAAATGAACTAGGGCCTTGGCTCTGTAAAGTTTGCTCCGCTGCGACACTGGATGATATGACACGATTACTGATTGAAACATCACGTCTTTTCGTTGAGTCAGCGTGGCTCCTCGCGTTGGTAGCTGCTTCAGGCGATCCAGAAGTTTGAGGGCTGCAGGGCTGGAATGTGATTTCGATGCTAAGGCATTGCAAGGCTTAATGCTCCGGAGCTCATTTTCCCAAGGCTCCTGGCACTACAGTGCTGAATTTTGGGCTTAGTGGCACTGTGTAATGTCGCGGTGCTGACTATGGTACTTTTGTGGTGCTTGCATATAGAGAAAATGGCGCTGCAACATCTAAAATGGGCATCTTGGCTTAATTGATCTCGGTGTTGCGACGTGATATAAGCTGATGTTGCAGCACTGCTCAACACTTGTAATTCTTTGTCATTTCTGAATATTTTCTTTACAAACACAACTAAAATAACACCTTTTTACTGAATAAAATATAATAAATATTGCATAATTTACACTTAAAAAGAGGCATATAAAATCAAGTTTTCCAAAGAAGAATGGTTTTTAATTCTTTTACGGAAGAATATTATATATTATATAGCATTAATATCTATAATTGTATACTTTTATTGTAATCTTTATTGTGTGCTACCATATTCACAATGATAGAGTATGAGTTTATTATCTTAGTTTTGCATGAAAATTTAATATACATAGATGAATAGACAACTTTTCGTAAAAGGCACAAGATTTTTCATGTGAAAAATCTTTAAAGAGAAAAAATCACGAGGCATGATCTAATTAAAGTAATTTTATTATATAGATGGTCTATCTTTCTCTATCATCAAAGAAGATAGTATGGCAAGTCAAGCTAACAAGTGCTAGTGTCGGTGGATGACATAGGATGATGGATTAATAGTATGAAAAGATGGATGATGGTTGTCGATATTAGTTGATGACATGCGTCGATGGTGGTAAATGAGAGATTTCAGTGGAGGATGTCATTGTGAGTTAATGATGGATATCAACTAGATCAATGGGGGCCAATTGCGAGCATGGACAATGCTTAACAACATGCATAGAGTGAGGGTGTTGTTACTAGTAGACAATGGAAGTCAGGGGCGTTAGGAGGCATAGTTTTGCAACTTTTTTGATTCTCATAATTCTTTCCTCTTGAATTCCCCCTAATTGCATAATTATATAATATATTTATAATTTTTTAGATGGGGCATTTTTGTCATTTATATCATAAATCAGAACACTTCTTTAAATGGTAATTGTTGATCCCCCTTAATCATTTGAGATTTTTTGACATCTTAATACCTTAATGATATTAGAATACATGGATATCTTATGATCTTCGATTTGTCTTATTATCTCACTTGTTTCAACTATAAGCATTCAAGATAAGAGGTTAATGAAGTAGCTAACGATTCATGAAAGAAGACAAGACAATCACTCTAGTAGCTCACAATTGCTAGAGCATGTTAAGAGAGCTTCGCCAATGCTGCCACTGTCTCAATTGTAATCCTCTTAACACATGTATCCACATCTAAAGCTATCTTGCCTAACTAAGAATGTTGGTTCTCCTTGTTTTCAAACATCATCATCTTCTTTAAGATGGTTTCTCCTATATGATAATCGATTTATGGAGACGGATAACTTCCACTTTATAACCTCTATAAACTTCTTTTGAAACTCGTCAACAATAGTCAAGTTTGGAATATTATTATTTTTTGTCATAAATACAAGAAAATTATATCTCAAGCAATTATAAGTTAAGAGCATGACAACTAAGGCTCAAATAATGAAATTATGAAAATAACCACAAATCTTATAGGAAAGTTTATTAGAATTCACTATGAAATTTCTCTCTCTAAATTTTTTTTTATAAATTAATTTGGATTGCCCTTTTTAGTACAAAGATGTTTAACCATGTTCTATGTTATTCAATTCCCAAGCAAACTAAGGAGACTCAACTTCTCCCTATTTCACCTTAGTCATTAAGAATATGTATGCAGAGCTGTTACTTGTGTAAAAACACAAGGTGGTTTGACCAAGCATTTTCCTATTTCAATTGGATTACATCAAGTATCAGCCTTAAGCATACTTTTTTGCTTTAGTCATGGATGTTCTCACTAGACATTTGCAAGAGGTTGTACCCAGGTGTATGCTTTATGCTGATGATATTCTTCTTATTGATAAGATCAGAGAGGGAGTTGAAGGTAAACTTGAATTATGGAGGTCAAACTTAGAGTCTATAGGCTTTTATTTGCGTAGATCTAAAGCTGAATATATTGAGTGTAATTTTAGTAATAATAGATCTAGTGGTGGGATTGTGACTTTGGACGATCAAGTCATTAATAAGAGTACTTATTTTAGGTATCTTGGGTCTATTGTTTAGAGTGATGGTGCAATAGATGGGGATATTATTAGTAGAATTCAAGTTGGATGGTTGAAGTGGAGGAATGCATCGAGCTTGTTGTGTGATAGAAATGTCCCTCTCAATAGGGAAAATTCTATAAGATGGTGGTGAGACCTGCAATGCTTTATGATGCAGAATGTTAGCCATTAAAAGAGAAGCATAAAATAAAGTTAAGTGTTGCAGAGATGAGGATGCTAAGGTGGATGAGTAGCTTTACTCTTAAAGACAAGATACGAAATGAGCATATACGTGAAAATGTTGGAGTAGCTCCAGTGGAAGATAAGTTCAGAGAGAGTCGCCTTAGATGGTTTGGTCACATAAAACGACGGTCTTCTATAACCCAATTAGAAAAGTAAATGTATTAGATTTGACTAATGTTAAGAAAGGTAGAGGTAGACCTACAAAGACTTAGTTAGAAAATATTAAAAATGATCATTCTTTATTAGATTTAAATGAGAATTTGACTCTTAACAGGACACAATAGAGAAAAATGATTCATGTACTTGACCCCACATAGTGGGATAAAGGCTTGATGCTGTTGTTTTCATTGCATTATATATTATTTATGAGATACGATAATAAATTATATAATTAATTATTGATACTTTATATTAATTTTAATGTATATTCTAGTATATTATGCAACATAATATGTTAATTTTATGTATAATATGAATATATGTATGTATAAGCATATCTGAATAAGTAAAATATCTTAGGAGATGTTATGTTTTAAGTATTTTTAGTGAAGACTAAAAGGAATATAGAGATTTTGAAAACTTAAATATTAGGTTGGACAAAAAAATAATTGCAAAACAATATTCGATATGTTTGAAATTTACCTTTAGTTATTATTTTTTTTAAATTTCAAAATGATCAAATTCAAGCGATTTTTAAATACACCGTATCACTCCCCATCTACAACTGCCATCTACCAGACGAGTGACAACGGACGGACTGCGATTGCGAGGATGATTGCATAACTTCGTGACAAACGGGTCAACCTCATGTTGATTTCTGATTTTCGGGTTGATTGGAACCTGATCTGAATTTACAATCAGTTCACGAATTGAAATTCAAACTCGACCCGTTTTCCAAATGGGTTAATCAAAACTCGAAATTTTTAAGTCATATCAAATATTGACACCCATATCATCCAACAGTCCCTTGTGACTTTCCAAGATTGATTTTAAATATTATAATTATGAGTCCATAGTCCACTTCCCTCTATTATCACCTCCCACTTATTTTTACCTACATTCAAATAAGCCCTTCTACATGAAGTACAAGAGCAAGAAACAATCTCATCCAGAAATTATTCTCCTCCATAATTTAACAGACACAAAGCAAATCCTGACGCAACGAAAAGCAAGCTCGAGTAGATAATTCTTCCATTTGCGTAGAAAAAACACCTTGTGAGGCTCATAGTGCAATAGAAAGGAAGATAAGGGAATGCTTGTGTTGGAAGTTAACACGACAAACCTTGATCTAAGCGTACGCAGGCCTTTCTACCATAATCATTAACGAAGTTTGTTGCACCTCATGATTTGACAGTAGCAATGATCCCCAACAGTGTGGTAGTAATAAATAATAATGGTGACATTTTTAGTTTTATTCTTAAAAATAATTAAAGATGAAAATAATATTTATTTAATTTAGATTCTAAACTAAATAATCAATAAAAATTAGGTTAAATTTCTAAATAATCTCCCGACCATTTGTATATAATCATTTTAGTCCGGAGTATAATGTTGCTCAAATTTATTCCATTGACCATACATAATTGATTCAAAATAATTCATATGGGACTGAATCGGAATCGAATTTGTAAAGTCGGTGGACTACATTGTGACCAATTTTTTATCACAATAATAATATGAGGGACTATTTTGAATCAATTTTGTATAATCAAATGAGTAAAATGGGGCAACATGATAATCTGAGGGACTATTTAAGAATTTTTCTAATAAAAATGGGAGTGTATCTGATTCTATTGAAATAAAAAGTTGATTTTTCATGAAAAAAAAAAAAACTTAAAGAGAAGTTTTCTTTCAGTCTGAATTAGCTATGAGTAAAATTTAAGCAATTTATATAATAATGTATTTTTTAATTTATTTTTTTATAAAATAAATAAATATTTTAAAAAGTCTAATATTTACTAATTGTTAAAAAGATCGTGATTTTGGTTGATTTAAAATTTGATATCATATAATATAAATTAATTTTTATATGAGGATCCGATTTGAAAATTTTCCTACAATTTTCTCTTTTTATCACAACCAAAACAAATATAAGCAGAGAATACATACGTGAGAGAAGCTCACTTACATGAATATATTGGACAAACGGGACAGAGCTTCATGGACTATGTCTCCTCTCGAAGGCTTCTTTGTAATTAACTTCATCTTACTTGAACACTTAAGAGAATAAGATCTGTCTTAGGGATCCGGACCTTCTTTGTGATTAAAGTTTTATTTGAGATAGTTTTCGAATTGCTTTCTAAAATAAATTTTTAGTACAAATTTTTTTTAATTTTAGAAATTTTTGTACTAAAAAAATTACTTTAAAAAGCATTAAAAAAACTATCAGAAACGAAACCTTAGATATGAGCTTTTTTCCAATATAAACATAGAACAACAACAACATCATGCTTTTATCCCACTACATGGAGAAATTATTCTATGAGGACGCCAAACGCAACTCAACGTCCGGCGGCAAATAGGGTGCAATCACGTCAGCGATACCGAGCCGCGGTACCGATGTGGCTCATTTTGATGGGTCTCTGGATGATATTAGGCGTCCGCACAGAATAATTTCTCCACTACCTAGGGTAGGAGTAGGCTTCCCAACATAAACATGCAAATAGTTTAGTGCCAGTTGATCTTTCTTAAGAATCGCACATGTTTCCAAAAGAACCATGAAAATACTTGATAGCAGCTCCTTTGTATTGTTGTTATAAGGCCTTCCTTTTGGAATCATTCCATGTGATAGATATGTTAATAGATAACGTCTAATCTGCTTCGACGGGTAAGAAAGCTCCAAAAAACACACATACTTTCAGCACCAGCATGGTTATAAAGCCAAAATGAAAATCACAAATACAAAGTTGTAAACTCATTTTGTCTCCATCTAATGTTAACTGAACAAGAAAACGCCAAAATTCAATAAAAAAGAAAAGGAGACGGACAGAATTATTCACCAAACCTTCACTGAACTTACCAACTTATTTTTTGCTTGTATTCTTAGAAAATATTCAATAATACAGAAGTGGTGAATAGTTCTATGTACATTACTTAATCTTGAATCAGATAAAGAGTGTAATGTTATTGTTTCATGCTGTTAAAAGGAGAACTAGTTGAGTTCCTCCGCAACCTGGAGAGAATGGAGAGTCCTTTTGGAATAAATGGTGATGGCAATGGTGGCAGATAAAGCAGTAAAGAAGCCAAGCAAATCGTAGATCAGCTGCTGCAAGGACAGAAAATCTCCACCGTCAGTTGCATCTGCAAAGCGCCGCAGCAACCTTCCGCTGCAAATTCATACAGAAGCAAAGAGTACAAGGATTAGCCATCTTCTTCAGTTCTTTGGAGGCAATATTTATCTGCTACATACGCTCAACAAAAACTAGTGGGATCAAAGAAGGTGATTTAATTATTGGAAAGAGAGTGAATATTGTAAACATGTATTAATTTAGGACAGATTAATCAAGCCATTATGAGAACCTAAACTAGGTCGCCAAGAAACATATCTTAGAACAATCATCTAAGGCTCAATCATCAATATTAAGTGATTGAATTCAGCTAAAGAACCAAAGAAGTTGTGAACCCATTAAGAGCATTCACTCGAAGAACTTGTCAATTCACCTCGAGTACGCGTTCACTGACTAAAGGTCCTCACCAGAAGAGCTTGTTATGGGTACTTGCTCAATATTCTACTGCTTAGAGTCAACTTTTGGCATAACTCATGCATGAAACTACAAGTTATGATGAGTTCAACGTATTTATTTTTTATATGAATCGTATCAAATTGCTAATTTTGTAGCATCAACCTTGGCCTCCAACAATTAAAAAGGGGTTAATGGATAGATGCAAACGCATGAAATCTGATGCAATTAAATGAAAACCTCACACAAAATCTTTCTTTTCCCTAAATTGTTTCTTTATAACTCAGTTTGACTCACTTACTATTCAAAGGGGTTTGACTAAGTTCTTTGTATAGTGATTCTATAAGATACTTTATGAGACTTCGCTTTTCTCACTTCATCTTGCACAGCAGGCGCGATTCATTTTCTAGTAAAGCCCTGAAATTCTTTCACATATTACTTTGGATCCAACATCCTATTTGATGTGTTGAACATGGTGCATGTCTAAGACCAGAAAAAAAAAAGAAAAAAAGAATCATCTCTGTAATACCTAGTGAAGCAGGACATAGTTGTGCCTGTTCTGACTGGACTGGCAAGGGTAATTCACTAAAATCTTGGCATTCATACCTCCTGCATGTGTCTGTGAGTGTTCTGTATGCATGTGATTGTCTAAAACTGTTCTGAAGCGTGTCTTAGGGGTTTGTGTGCATGCTTGTAAAATGTGAAATTTGTTTCTTGGGAGCTCCACGACACTGGGTTGGCAGCGTTACGACATTGAACTCTCCAGCGATTTTGAAATAATATAACTAATGTTGCGACCCTGGGGTCGGGCGCTACGGCACAGCAGAGTTGGGCGCTGCAGGGTAGAGCGCTGCGATGCTAAGTCAAATGTTTATAAAAATATCAAAATCCATTTACGTCTCTTTTTAATTAAATCACCCCCCCCCCCTCTAAACGTTTAGAGAGAGAGAGAGAGGGTTTCTAGTGAGAGAAGGTTGAGTTTTGGCTAATTCCAGTCCATTTTCTGCTATTGGCCAATTTCAGAAACTTTTCTAGATCGAGTAAGCTAATCAAATGCATTAGTCATTTCATTCTATTATATTATTAGTAGCACAAAATTTTCATATTCTTTACTTACAACAACAACAACAACAACATCAAGCCTTTATCCCACTACGTGGGGTCGGCTACATGAATCCTTTTTCTCCATTGTGTCCTATTAAAAGTCAAATTCTCGTTTAAATCTAATAAAGAAAGATCATTTCTAATATTTTCTAACCAAGTCTTTTTAGGTCTACCTCTACCTTTCTTAACATAAGTCAAATCTAAGACCTCTACTTTCCTAACCGGGTCATCGGGAGGCCGCCGTTTTACGTGACCAAACCATCTAAGGCGACTCTCTCTAATCTTATCTTCCACTGGAGCTACTCCAACCTTTTCACGAATATGCTCATTTCGTATCCTATCTCTAAGGGTAAAGCCACTCATCCACCTGAGCATCCTCATCTCTGCAACACTTAACTTAGAATTATGCTTCTCTTTTAATGGCCAACATTCAGCACCATAAAGCATTGCAGGTCTCACCACCATCTTATAGAATTTTCCCTTAAGTTTGAGGGGTACTTTTCTATCACACAATAAGCCCGATGCATTCCTCCACTTCAACCATCCAACTTGGATTCTGCTGATAATATCCCCATCTATATCACCATCACTCTGAACAATAGATCCAAGATATCTAAAATGTGTACTCTTATTAATGACTTGATCGGCCAAAGTCACAATGCCCTCACTAGGTCTATTATTACTAAAATTACACTCCATATATTCCGTTTTAGATCTACTCAAGCGAAAACCTTTAGACTCTAAGGTTGACCTCCACAATTCTAGTTTACCTTCAACTCCCTCTCTAGTCTTATCAACAAGAAGAATATCATCAGCAAAAAGCATACACCAAGGTACATCCTCTTGCAAATGTCTAGTGAGAACATCGATGACTAAAGCAAAAAGATATGGGCTTAAGGCTGATCCTTGGTGTAATCCAACCGAAATAGGAAAATACTTGGTCAAACCACCTTGTGTTTGAACACAAGTAATAGCTCCTGCATACATATCTTTAATGATTTGAATATAAGCGTTATTAACTTCTTTCTTTTCAAGAACTCTCCATAGCACTTCTCTTGGAACTTTATCATATGCTTTTTCTAAATCAATAAATATCATATGTAAATCCTCCTTATTCTCTCTATATTTCTCCATCAAACCTCTTAATAAATGTATGGCTTCCATAGTAGACCTACCCGGCATAAATCCAAATTGATTTTGAGAAACATTAGTATCACGCCGCAACCTATGCTCCATAACTCGTTCCCATAGTTTTAAAGTATGACACATTAACTTAATTCCTCTATAATTCGCACAATCTTGTGCATCACCTTTATTCTTAAAAATAGGGATTAACACACTCATTCTCCACTCATCTGGCATCTTTTTAGTCTTCAAAACAGTATTAAAAAGTTTAGTAAGCCAAGAAATTCCTTCATCTCCTAAGCATTTCCACACCTCTATTGGAATATCATCAGGTCCAACAGCTTTTCCACCCTTCATTTTCTTTAAAGCCTCTCTAACTTCGGTTTTACTAATACGCCGATAAAAACATGCACTAAAATCATTTAACATAAATAATGATTAGTATATAACAGTTATAATAACTATCCATCAACTGAGACTCATAGTGTTTATATTTTGTCACATTCACTCTCAATACAAAAAAAAAAAACTTCAAAATACTATAAGATACATAGGAACCTTAGACTGAATGATTATCCTATAAGTTTACATTTAAGCAGATTAGATGTTATCATATTTTCAATGCAACTAACACATTACCATCTAAAGAACTTACAAAACATTGAGATTGGAAAACTATCCTACTTATAGGAGATATAGGATCACCACCTACAAAGCAACTAACAATTGTTGTCATTATCAGTTATCTTAAAAACTACAAATATGGTACCACATGATGCACCTACAGTTATAATACTCCACCACCTACACAAATATGGTACCACATGGAGTATTGTCCCTCTCACCTCATTCCAATATTTCTAACTCTACAAAGCAAAATTCATCAAGTGGAGAGTTGATGCAGGACAAATAGGGTTCACCATATCACAAACAAGGGGTAATCAAGTTAACTTCTTTATATTTTCTTTTATTCCATTATATTTTATTTTATTCTATGATGTGGATGGGATCGGCCATGTAAGAATTGAATGGAATTTTTAATGTCAAAATCATTCTGGAAACATTCAATCAAACCAAAATTGAAGATTCGAAATTATAATCAAAGATTTTATGGGATCACTCAATTTTCTAGTGATCAATTTGTTCCTAAAATTGTAGATTTCATGGAGGGGACCACATGCATTTTGAAGAGGGATTTTGTGGAGAAAAAATTAATGTTTTTCAACATATGTTTCCCTCTTTTCTTGTTTCTCACATGTATTATTTGTATCCTATGATTTTCAATGATGAAAAGATCTTTGTTTGATTGAAAAAATTATATGCTTAAGCATGGTTGTGTGCAGCCAGTTTTTGGGATTAATTTGAAAACCAACCATAATTAAGGTTTAAGAACCTTAACATATCCTACTCTCCCTGTCAACGTGCTTTCATAACCCTTCCCCACCTTCCCAAAGCTTTGAATTCCTTCTCCCCCATGCCATTTAACTGATGAGAAGTTAAAAGTAATATAATTAATTAAAAAGATTGAAGCTAAAGTAGACAATTTCAAGGTAATAGAAAGAAAAAGAAAAATTAAAGTGAGAGAATTAATAGTCCAAAAGAGGATTCCTCCACTTTTTTGCCATTCAAAACTGTGCATGAAACTTGCACCTTGGTTTCACACTTTTTTAAGGTGAGGACAGGAGATATTATTTGTCCAACTTGGATCAACAAGTAGGACAGTGTTGTAGATCAACCTATTACTATTTATTAATGTAGCATGGTTTGGATCCAGAATAAGATCAACTAATGGGTCACCTAAGATATGGGTGTCACGTGCTGGGTTGTTGAAGATGGCAAATGGTCAAATAAAAAATGTGGAAGCTAATAGAGATATTTACCCTTTCATCTACTTATAAGTGAATAAAATCAAGTATAGCTTTGTCATGATCCACTGTTACCAAGTTAGCTTCACTAGTGTTTATTGAGGCAACAAAGTGTTGACAAAATGCATTGAATGGGTTGTGGAGTATCGTATGGAAAAAGTAAAGGCAAATAGTGCTACAAGGAGGTGATGCATTGAAGATAAGGAGAAGGTTTTGTAAAACCATGCAATATATCTAGTAAGTGTCAACAAATGCTAAACAGATTGGCAAGTCGTCAAAGCAGGATTCAAAAGGTATAATGCTAGATGACAAGCTTTAGATTTGTAGATTCATTCTTGTGAGGAGGAGGCTGTGAGGACAAAGTTAATTATAATATAAGCCTTCTTAGCCATCTCCATTGTAGATGATCGTTCATATTTAACATATATTAAAGTGATTAGTATGATGTTTTTACACGTCCTTCATGTATAGATATAGTAAAATTAGAAAATTCTTTGAATGTGGTTGTGAAGTATCATATGGAAAAGTTAAAGGCAAATAAATAGTGCTACAAGGAGGTGGTACATTGAAGATAAGGAGAAGGTTTTGTAAAGCCATGCAATATATCTAGTAAGCGTCGACAAATGCTAAATAGATTGGCAAATCGCCAAGGCAAGATCAAAAGGCATAATGCTAGATGACAAGCTTTAGATGTGTAGATTCATTCTTGTGAGGAGGAGACTGCGAGGACATGGTCAATTATAACATAAGCCTTCTTAGCCATCTTCATCATCGAGGAACATTCAAATTATATATATATATATATATAAAGTGATTAGTATGATGTTTTTATACTTCCTTCATGTATAGATATAATAAAATTAAAAAGTTTTTTGACATATTTGAAAAAACAGGTAAAATTTCGATATATTCCATCAACAATCAAACAAAACATCTAAATAGTATAAGTTGATAACAATAAATATGTAAATAGTAGAGAAAAACAAAGAGTGCGTAAATAATTAGACCAGGATCTAAGATTGCACAGAAAAAAAATATTATTTTTTAAGTATGAAGAAAATCATAAAATCTAAAATTAAGATGAATTATGCAGATAATATATAGATTTCAAGGCATGAAAAAGGCCTTTAAGTTGAATACTAATGCTGTTAATAAAATCAATGAGATTTTACTAGTAAAGTAAGGTTTTGACAAATCAAGATAACTTGCTATAACAATATAGATTGTTTTAGGACATAAGCATGCAGTCATCAAGAAATATCAAAGATCAAATAATCAAGACAAATTTCCATTCATTTTATGAAATTCATAAGCCAGTGAGAATAAATGAATGCAAAGTCTAGGATTATAACTCCCTTGAAAAAATGAAAACCCTAAAAAGTAAAAGTATCTCTTCTTTTGAGTTACTCCAAGAACCTTGTTAGAGTGAGGGCTATTAAAGTGTAGTCTTTCCTTATATCTAATGCATTTTCCTTAGATCATCCCTAGCCCTTTTCAAAAGATATGCATCTCATCCAACTTGACAACCACATGATTGAACAATTTATCATGAAAACAATAATAATGGTTTCAACAATCATGCCCTTCTTCATATCATCAATTGATAGAGCAAAATAATCTTAACAACCCAAGCAAGATCTTGAGGAGAAAATTTGGAGCAACCACCAAACATTTGGTTGAGTATTATTGTCTTTAATCAAGGTTCAAATTCTTACCAAAAAAAAATCAAGAGAAATACTTTGGTTTTAGTAAAAAAGAAAGAATAGAACAACTGAATATAAAATAATCAATTGGACATATAAATATTTCAAATTGGTTGGTTCAATGAATAGACACGCTCAAGAAAAACTCAAAAAATGGCGATAACAGCTCGAAGGGTTTAATAATCAACATAAAAAAAAATCAATACTTTATGAAGATTATTCTAACCTGTAAATTGTTATGAAAATCTCTGGCACTATCCCCACCAAAGATCCACATATGTAGGGACAATAGCTCACATTTGTTGCCACAGATGCATAGTTGAAAATAATATATGGAAATGGAGAGATCCTTATTAATGTAACTGCACGAAATTGATGAAACCAATCTCCTGCACCAGCTAGTCTGATAATTGTTGATTCATTTGGCCATCTCTTCAGCCATTTCTATAATTTTGAAAATAATAATAAATATACAAGAACAAAAAAAGAATATGAGCCTCAAATACAAACAAAGGAAGAATGAATTCGAAAGCAAAAACTAACCTGTATTCTGTTTCGAAATGAAGAACCAATCAAATACGGAACTGACATGCCAATACTTGCGCCTAACATTATCAGTAGAAAGCCATAACCATAGCCAAATGTCATCCCAGCCATCCACATAGAAGGTGAAGAAGGTAGCAATATAACGGGAAATAATGCAATTGAAGCAAAAAGTAAAAATCCAAGAATTGGTATGCTAAATGTTGTTGATTCCCAGTTTAGAATAGGTACAATCACCTGCAAAGACCCATATGAGAATATTGCTTAAACAGGACAAAATAAAGATAAGCCAAATCTTTCGGCATAATCAAGCCACAAAATGTAAATTATCATAGAAATTGTAGGGTATAAATTAATATGAGAAAATTTTATCCAAACAAAATGAAAGTTTCAAAGGCATTAGTGCCACGGTTAGAACTGCCACTGAAAAGCTCATTCTTCCCATGAAAGCTAGCTTCTACCCCTTTTCTGCTTTCAATTTCATCCCCAATCTCAATTCTTCTATTTTATTTCTTCCTCCCATCTCTATTTTCTAAACCAAACCACCATTATTCCCCCTTTCCTTCTCATCTTGCTCATCCCTACTTCTATAATCTTCCATCATATTTTCTCTCTCTTAGTTTTGCCTCCACTTTAAATTCAAACCATCCAAACCGACCACAATCTTCACGTCCTTTTGTTGACAAAAACTACGAAGGATTTGTCGGCCCATTTTATAATAAGACCAACTAGAGTACTTGTGCTCCTCCTTTCCTTGTCTTCCTAATCCTTAATTTGTTTTCCAACTCACACCCCACACCCCTCCCCTTATATCATCCTCTTTCATTCTTTTGTTGCTTGCTAGGGGATGGAAAATGACCATTTTCCTATCCCCAAACCCTCATTTTCATCTCTTTTCCCCCTCTCACAACCCCTTAAAACCATTCAAACCTACAAATTTATAAAGTTCTCCATAGCATCTTCTTAAACGGTGCTAGGATCTATTAGATTTCCTTGATACACCACAAATCTAGACTAGTTGGAACGTTCAGGCTCCAAAGTTTTCAAAATACATAGCATCACCGTTATTTCTTGTTAGATCATTTTGGCCTCTACTTGCCACCTCACACTACACTGCCAACACCTATAACACCTCCCTCTTGCTATATGTCCTGTCTTTGCCCATCCAAATCCTTTTCAAATTTTCTCAAGTAAAAATGATATAGACCTAACTTAAGTCAACGCAATATTGGCTCTTTCACCAAAATCAGGTTCCTACTATTATAATCTTTTCAAACCCACTGTTCTATGCTATTCTTCCCTTTCAACTTTCTTGTTTTGGTTGTAGCCAACACCTTTTTGGTAAAAAAAGGCTGTTGTTTCATGAGATTAATAGGAAGCATAATTAACAAAACACTTCTATCAGATAAAAGCAATGTCGCTTAATACATAAACAAATCATTTTAAAAATGATTCTGCAATAAGCAATTTGCTATATTCCAAACAAATAAAAAATAATAATCCTACGTAGAGAAAGGGCACGGACCTTTCTTAAAATGACCGGTCCAAGAAAGACAACAATAGCAGCAGTAACTGTAGCCAGAAAAATACACAAGGAAACCAACTTCGTCCACCATAACAAAGAATCCCATTTTGTTGAAGTTAATTGAGCTTGCAGCCCTATTACCACATCATCTGACTGAACCAATCCCACATAATCCCCATTGGCATTTCCCGTTCCCCCCCTCGAATGGGCAACAAAGATATCATCAATGGCTTCCGATGGAAGAATCATCAGCTCCGCACAAGCTCAACGCCCGTAGAAATAAAAACTTTAAAGAGCCAATGTAATGGATAATTGTTCGGGAAAGCAATCAGCCAAGTGTCCTCGGCAAGATTGAAGGAGAAGAGAACCCACGGAACGTCATTTTTTCCCTTCGCTGCACGCCAATGTTGCGGAACCGTAAAGATTCCGCCAGGGAAATGGAACCCTAGATCTCAAGATAGAGTGACAACGGATACCATGAACGGTACAAATGAAACTGGACTCCTCTTCAGAAAAGCACCGCCATTGCTCATTGTCAGCTGTAAACCTTCGGGAAACAGGGAATTTATCAGATCTGGACGCGGAACGAGCGGGCGAGGTCGAGTTCCCAAATAAATAAATAATCTTATTTAAAAAAGCGATTGTGAGAGAGAGGATGACGCCAAGAAATACAACGAGGAAATTGATTGAGGACGAATACAGGTTTCTTCGTCGCCGGCCCTGCTCGATCGAAATTATTATTTTTTAACAAAACTACAGTAGTTCCTTCTTGCCTACCACCCCAAATAATAATAATATAATGGCCCGGCGCATGAAGTTTTAAGGCAAAGCGAAACGATAGAAAATTAAATGCATATTACTTGATTCTCTCCTGATATCTAATGTAGGACAAGAATGATAATTTTATTATACTTTTAAAAATTTAATCATTTTAAAAATTATTATGTCGTCATCATCATCATATGTGTTGTAATTATCATTACTATTCAAAGATGAAAATATTAAGTTTTCATCTCCATTATCCAAATATGAAAGAAATTATTTTCATCTAAGGAGATGAATTTTTGTTTCTTTGCAAGTTTTATCGAGCAATCAAAGAAGATTACAATCGTCATGAAGACACCAAGATGTAATCGTTCCTTTTCTATATGCGCTTAGTTAAAATTTAAAGTAAGAGTGCATGAAAATTTTGGCCTCCACAGTCACTTCTCTAATTATGGCATAATATTTTAAGAATGAAGTAATTTAAGGCATCAATCTATTTTTCAAAATATCTTAATCCACTTACCCTCATAAGTACACCTAGTCATAACCCCTCCTCATTCGATTCTTTGGCTAGGAAGGAGAAGGAGAGAAGAGAGGAGAGATGGGAGAAAGGAAGGATGAGGGAGAAGGGAGAGAAGTTCGCCTTAGGAGCATTTTCATTCATCCTCCCAATTGTGAATGTTTCTCTTATCGTAATAGATAACTCGAAACCTATTTTTATTTCCAGTAATTATGAATTTCAGTTTTCTATCTCTCTCAAATCTAGTTAATGCATTATTTTCCGATTTAATGAACTTTTACCACATAATTTTTAATATATGATAGATATAATCATTCTAAGCATTTTGATATATTTATATTGAAGTTTCACATATCAGTTTTGCATTTACAACCTTTTAACTAAAACAATCGAGATAAAAACATGTACAAAATAAGTAAAAATTATTATATTTAGTCTGGAGGTGACAAACTTAACATGCATAGTAAAGTAAAGGATTTGGCATAACATGCATTCGGTATAACTTATATGACATGCATGCATACTAACATGAGTACCCTATTGATAAAATGTGCCTACTAATAGCATAGAATAATGCTCAACATGCTAACTGCACTAAATACCCATATAATATATTATGCATATAATATTATTACGATGTGGCATATTTGTGTATAATTGCAAGAAATGCTGGCTAGTTATAGACTATTTTAAGTTGGTTGGAGCAAGATATTTTGTACAAGAGGGTGGGTCGATGAGCTTTCTTTTAAATAATAGTTTATTATATAATCTCAATATAAGATATAAAATATAAGATATAATGTATAAGTGGATAAGATACATCGATGGGCAGGAGTGACACTTCTTACAAGATATCCACCTAGCACATTGATACATAATATGTTATGACAAGATATAGAAAAATATCATAAAATTAGCTAGATGTTTTGACTTGCATTATTACAAATGTGTAAGTGCATGATACACCTGATATATGATATGATGATTGGATGATTAGAAATAGCATGACCATGCATAAGTCATATAATACATAAACATGATGCATAATAATACTAATATAGATACAGATACCTATACATGATACACCTGATATATGATATTAGTACATAATGCATAAATGATATGAAAAGACATAGAAATGACATTTATCTGACATGCATGATATCGACATGCATTATATTATCTTAAATGATTTTTATAATAGTTTCATTGTAGCATTGATCTCGGTAAGTTGGGATAGAACTGAGTGAATAATTATTGATCACTTTCATTATTATGATTAACACTGATTGATACTATTCATGTTTATTACTACTATTTATATTGATATGTTCATATGCATATGAATCCATGATGTCTATGCTTTGCTATTAATTTGAATGATTACATGTATATTATTCTACTTTCTGTGCTTTGGGGGTAATTGTAGGTTTGAATAACCTATTGGGCTTATGCTCATTATGTGATTTTTTATGAGTTCAGGGAAGGATAAAGATCCTATGGTATGAGGCTAATCAAATCCACTCTTGGTTCAAGCATTTCTTTTGTATTTTCTACTTACAATGTTATAGTCATAAAAATGTATTAAGATAAGATGATTAAAAAAATTTATTCATGACTAGCATTAACAATTCTTTTGAAAATAATATACATATTAAGATGAAGATGAAATGAAAGATAAAAGTTTACTTCTATTGTATTTATTATTTTATATGGATGATTATTAGTGGCTCTTGTAGATGATTATAAGATCTAAATCCTAAATTTTTTCAAATTAGATTATGGGCATCATAATATATTTGATTATTGAGGTCAGCTGAGAACCAAGGCAATTGTTAGGTATTGCTTTAGTTATCAATGAAAGCTTGCTCATAAAATAGTAATGCATCCTTTTCTTCCAGCCGAAAAGTAAATTTACTTAAGCTCACAAACTTACTGACTACCTTTCAGACTTCATGAATAGATTTTGGAAAAGGTATATCAAAAACCGCTTTAATCTTATTAGGATTAAAATTTACTCATACAGTCAAGATGAGATAGCCAAAAAACCTTTCTTCCTAAGTCCTGAGCTTTATTCCATGCTTCATGATAGAAGAGTAAGGTTTTGTTTGGGACGGCTTTCTTACTGCTTCTTAAATCAACTTTTTAGTACACAAATTTTAATTTTTGTGTTAAAAAGCTGCTTTAAGAAACAGTAAGAAAGCCGTCCCAAACGGCTTTTTTATTGGGCTTTTTTGTTGCTTCTTAAACTGGAGTTTTAGCACAAAAATTTTAATTTTTGAGTTTTAGTACAAAAATTCTTAAAATGGAGTTTTAGTACAGTAATAAAGCCGTCCCAAACGAAGCTTAAGGCTTTTTTTATTGCTTCTTAAAATGAAATTTTAGTATAGTTATCTTATGAATCTCATACGTAGGAGCTTCTTTACTTCTGCTTAGATAACAACCCTAATCTTATTGAGATTTTTTTTATTTTCCTTAATTGATGATTTATCCAAGATGGAATTGAGGTGATGGCTACTGATGCTTAGATTAACCCTAGACATATCTGAATGGTCCCTTGCAAAAACATGAAGGCTATCTCACAAAAAAGACACGAGTTTGGTACAAAATTTATCATTCTACGGGGAGCTAGCTATGTGTCAGAACCCAAAAAACAAAATGTGTTAAAAAAATAGAATTTCTGCTTGAACTGCAATACAGTGGCGCTGTACCTTCGAGCACCGAGGCGCTGGGGTCTGGAGCACAGTGGGGCTAACAATGACTGCTATGCTAACTCTGAAATTGACATGCAATGCTGCGGCGTTGGTTCTGAGCGATGAGGCACTAGGCCACTAATAGTATTTTTTAAATATATTTTATTATAAATATCCATGCACTATGCCCCCTCGTCCTCACTTTGCATGCTTGGCCAGGAAGGAAAGGAGAAGAGAAGGAAGATGAAGAAGAGGGAAAGAGGAGAGAGAAAGGCCTTCGGGTCTTTTTTGTCAATCATTCTTATTATGGATATTATTCTATTCGTTGTAAGTAACTATTCTCTTACTTTTATTTTTGATGATTTTAATTTCTACGGATTTATCTCTCCTAAATCTGCCAAAAATGCATTATCTCTTTATTTTGTAAGCTTTCATCGTGTAACTTCTGATATATTATTGTTGCGGTCTAGGATATTCGCGGTGGTAGAATGAGTAAATTTTTCGTCTTAGCAATGTACAGATATCCAGCACACAAAATAGAAAGAGAGAAGTAAAACACCCAATCTTTTTTACGTGGAAAGCTCAAAGAGAGAAAAACCACGGGGCCTCGCCCAGGTAAAAAGATTCCACTAAATTTGAGTGAATTACAAATGTTGACCTGTCCCTTAACTTAGGAGCGGTCAAATTATAGTAGTTTAGAGATTTAGGCAAAGGTCTGACGATAGTCGGGTGAAAGTCCGACAGCGTCTGGGTAGAAGTTTAGCTGACGGGGAATGATCCGACAAAGGTCGGGCGGAAGTCCGACGACGCTTGGCTGCTAGGTGGAAGTCCGAAGGCGGTCGGCGGTGATCCGACGAAGGTCGGGCCGAAGTCCAGAGGCGATCGACGACCAGGTGGAAGTTCGACGACGGTCAGAGGCCGAGCGGTGGTTTGACGATGGTCTGGCTGAAGTCTGGCGGTGATCGGCGGCCGGGAGGTGGTCTGACGGTGCTCGGGCTGAAGTCCGATGGCGGTCAGTGGCCAAACAGTGGTCCGACGATGGTCGGGCTGAAGTCCGACGGCGATCGACGTCCAGGCGGTGGTGCTGGAGCTCTTGAAGCTTCAGAGCTCTCTCCAATCTCTAGCCAAAAGTCCCCCTCATGTAGAAAGTGAGGGTCTATTTATAGATTTTCATGAGTGGCACACCCCATAAATATAGAGAAGATCCGGGGTAGGTTCGGAGTGCTCCATCGGATGGCCCGTATTGATTCCCCCGATCATAAAGCATTTATCGGACATTTGAATTTCTTAATGATATCAAAATTTGACAATCTTGGGCTTGTTGGATTTGTCTCGTCGAGCCGCTTGATTCGACTATAAGCATGTCACATTTGGAAACCCTTTGGTAATCCAAATTGTAGTTTGAATCTTCCAAAAGTGCTTCGAGTCTTTGATTTGGATCCATTTGAGCTTGGATTGAATCGAATTTGGTGTCGTTGGGTTCATATTTTTGAGACGATCAGTTCAACTATAAGTTTGCTGAAATCAGAATTCGGATGATCCCAATTTTAATTTCGAAAGTTTTCAACTTGATTTTGCCTCAAGATTCATGCACGATCAGATTGACTTTTTGTGACGTATCAATTATAGATTTGATCATTTTTAACAATTTGATATAATTTTCTTGCATTTTTATTGATTAAATTTGTGTAGGAATTTTTTTGTGAAATGTGTATGAAAATGTGTACAAAAAAATTGAAGTTAAAAATAATATATTGTGATTGGTAAGATGTATTGAACTATACGACGTATTGAAATGATTGATAGGTACTGAAATATAATACTGATTTGACTAAGAAAGAAAAGGATGTACTGTATTAATCCTGATATTGATCTGAAAGAAAAGGTAGTACTGATTGATATTAGATATATAAAATGATAATCTTATAATGATACAACGATTCCAGAGCAATAATTTCATAACAATGATTGAGAGTTATAAGGAGCCGAAGATTAATTGGGACTCATAAGTGCACTAGCAAGATGTCACAACCTAACCCGATATCACATAGGTCATACCGTGTCTGATTGTGACAAGACTAATCCCAAGATCTAGTTGAAGAAGTATTGAAATAAAATTTCTAATTTATATACTACACAAAGTCACTATTGAATGTAATATAAAGTGAAAGATTACTAAATCTTAACATGATTTTCTATATATCATCTAAAAATATATAATATAGAGGCTATCTACAACAGTGCTTAACAACAGAGAGAATAACAAAATAAAAATCAAGCCTGTAAAAATTAAAACTAACTAAAATATACTTACAACACAGATTAGAGTCTGCTATCCAAACAATTCAGTTTGTTTCTTACCTTTCCCAGGCCCGAAAATATAAGCAAAAGCAGGGATGAGCTAACATAGCTCAGTAGACTATCGTAGTCTAAAACAGAAATCAATAACTAAAATCAAAAGAACTAAAAACTAAATTGAATCATATAATGAAATAGAATATAATTAAATAAATACAAAAATTAATTGAATTATAAATAAACACTTTATAATGCTTATCAAAATAGCTCTTAAGCTCAATTTTTCATATATCTTTGTTGCCAAAATCCCACCTTGGTCGCCTGTTGGCGCCGGCATCACAATAATTCGGCAACAAAATCCCACCTCGATCGCCCACTAGCGCCGTCATCACAATACTTCGATAACAAAATCCCACCTCGGTCACCCAATGGTGCCGGCATAACAAAATCCCACTTTGGTCTCCCATTGGCGCCTGTATAATAGAATCCCATATTAGTCGCCCACTGATGCCAGCATCGCATTACAACACTTCACATCATATTTTTCAATGTATTTTATTAATTACAACATAATGAATTCAGAAATCACCAAAATGTCCTGATGGGTAGACAACAGAAATATTACCGAGCAAAAATTTAATATTTTAAAACATAAATAAACTACCATAGATTGTGTAAAGCATATTCTGAAGCTTTAATTGAACTGAAATACTATGTTTAGATGTCAAAATAAATTTTAAAGTGGGCAAAACTTACTATTTTTTCAAAATTACCCAGTGAAAAATTTTCAGAATGTACTCAAAATGTTCATAGACGTAATATCTATAATAGATAAAAAGTTACAAAGTAAAAATTTTACCAAAATAAAGTTATCCTCAATTTTCAGTAACATAAATAAAAATTTAATCGAAAAAAATATTAAAAACATTAAATTTTTTTAAAATTGAAATAGGCAAAACATAACCTACCTTGAGGCGAGCAAACTTCCCCACTGAGCCGACGGATGAAAACCGCTCTACAGCTACCTAAACCTAGCTTCCTTCCTTCTCTCTCCTCTCTTTCTTCTCATTTCTCAAAATCATTTCTCTGTTGCATGGAATGAATTAAAGAAAATGAAATGGCTTTAAACTTAAGTGGGTTTAGATATTATTTTCTTTATATAAAATAATATTATTATAATTAATTTTTAGTATAAAATTCATATAAATACTTTTAGAGCTTCAAAAATTATAGAAAATATTTATAAAATAACTCATTTTATTTAGAAAATTATGATGAAATTGATTTGCAAAACGGACACCTGACGGTTTCAAAACCCCCATTTGTACCGTTAGATACTAATTTTTTAAGGAATTTCACCCGAATAAAAAAATTATGAAAAAAATAGTGACACTTGTTACAGACTCAAATATACGCGGCGATAGAGTTTAAATTTCCGTCTCAGCGTTGTACGTATATCCAGCGCACAAACAGAAGAATGAAAGAACACCAGGATTTTTACGTGGAAAGCCCTAGAAGAGGGAAAAACCATGGGGCCACGCCTAGTTGAAAAAGTTCCACTAGTGTCGTATGAAATACACGAGGCTGATTCGTCCTTTAAATTTAGGACGATCAGATTACAATGAGTATCAATTACAAGGCCAAGCAGAGTTCTGACGTCACTCGGGTGTCCGGCAGAATTCCGGTGTCACTTGGAAAGAATTCCGGCGTCACTCGGGCGTCGGGTAGAATTCCGGCGTCGGGCAGAATTTCGACGTCGCTCCGGCGTCGGGCAGAGCTCCGGCGTCCCTCGGGCGCCCGGTGGTGCTCTGGCGATGTTCTGGCGGAGTTCCGGCGATGTTCCGGCGATGTTCCGGCGGTGGTCGAGGAGGAGCTATTCCCTCCTAGACTTCTCTTCTCTTCTTCTCTTCTTGGCTTCTTGGCTTGGGTCCTTTCTTAAGAGAAATGAGGGGCTATTTATAGTTTTTCTGGAGTGGCATAGCCCGTAAATAGATGAGGGGTCAGGGGCAAATAAGGAGTGATCCGGATGAACGGCTGATATTGAATCCCTTGATCGTGAACCATTTATTGAGCATTTTAAGGTCTTAATGGTATCATAATTCTGTGATCTTGGGCTCGTTGGATTCGTCTCATCGAGCCGCTCGATTCGACTATAAGCTCGTCAAAATCGGAGACCGTTTGGTAACTCAAATTGCTGTTCGAGGCTTCCAACAGCGCTTCGGGTACTTGATTTGGACTCATTTGGGCTCGGATTGAGTCGAATTTGGTGTCGTTGGGTTCGTATTTCCAAGACGCTCAGTTCAACTATAAGCTTGCTGAAATCGGAGTTTAAATGGTCTCTGAATTAATTTTTGAAGTTTCCAACTTGAGTTTTTCCTCGAGATTCGTGCCCGATCAAGATAATTTTTTGGTGATATATCAGTTGCCGCCCTATTTTCGGACGTCGAAGCTCCAGGAGTCTAAAAATACTTGTTTTAGTATTTTACATTGGCAGAATCTCAAAAAATCGCGTTCAAAAAGATATAATTTTCCTTAAACTCGATTGTAGAGGCCTCGTTGAGCTCCGAAAGTATCAAAATTGAGTATGGAACGTCGAAAAACGTGTCTGGGGACCCCAAAAACGTCGAATTTGGACAGGCCGGGCCCAAAATCGGAGCCCGGGAACGCGTAGGCGGCCGAACCGGCCGGCTGGCCGGCTGCAGCCGCCTCCGGCGGCGCCCTCGCTGGCGAGCGGGCAAGGGGCGCGCGGCAGTTGCTGCCCCCCCATTTTTAAAAAAAAAATTTTTTTTAAGTGGGGCCTGCATGGATTTTCCAAATCCAAAAAATTCCGAAAAAATTCCAAAAAATTCAGAAAAATTCAAAGTTTCTTCTAGAAGCCTCCTCCCTCCAATTTTCAAATATTTGCCCCCTCTTTTCTTCACATTTCCCTATCTTTTTCTTCCCCTTTTCATCCTATAAATACCCCCCTTGGGGTAATGAAAATTTGCACCATATTCTCATCTTCCTTTGGCCTTCTAGCTTTTGGCATTCTGAGGCTTTCCGCCATTTTTAAGTAGGTGACTTTTTCTATTTGATTCGGCGCCCCTCCTTTTGCGCAGAAGTTAGCGGCTTTCCCCCTTCCTCTCTCCGTTTTTCCCCCTTTTTCTTCCTACTTTGGAGGCTTTCCGCAGTCATTCGTAGGTGATTTTCCCTACTTAGATTTGCGCCCCTCTTTAGTAAAGGAAGCGAAATGGGTGATCCTGCATCCTCAAAAAATCTTTCGGAAGATCGTCCTGCGCAACGATCTGAAGTTTCAAAGAGGACCCAAAAGGCACCGAAGGCTGACGATGTGATTTCCACCATCACTGAGGACTCTTTCATCTCATTTAGGAAAAAATTTTATTTTCCTAATGATTTGGTGATGAAGGTGCCGGCCAGAACTGATCGTGCCTGCTTCCCTCCCCCGGGATATGTGACGGTGTATGAATTTAGTCTGCGAGCGGAACTACGATTTCCTCCTTCTTCCGAACTGATCGACATTTTGACGATTTGTGGGGTATGCTTGTCTCAATTTTCCTACAGAGCCATGTCGATCGTGTTGGGCCTGATCGTGCTTTTTAGAGACCGTGGAGTGATACTTTCCTCAGAGTGCCTTTCTCGGATGAGGCGTCTCTTTAACGACGCGCAGGGACGTATTTCATTCAGGTCCAAGTGGTTGGACATCCGCACTCGAGACCCCTCGAAAGGTTGGATCAGCAACTTCTTTTATGTGCAGAATGATTGGGGTCTTCAGGAGAAATGGGGGAAGTTGAAAGAGCTACCTGTCCCCCTTCACATTGAAGCAGAAGATTTGTTGAGGATACTCAAGCTCCCTGATTTAGATGCTCTACACTATGAGGTGCGTTACTTGAGTAGATACATAGATGAAGAGTACTTGTTCAAGGTTGGATTATCTACTCAAGCAGGGAGATCACATGCTCAAATGTTGAAGAAGTCTGCTAGAGTTCCAGAAGTGGTTCCCCAAAAGAACCACTCCAAGCGACCAGGGAGTGAGGAAGGTTTGTAGGCACCGATGAAGAAGAAGGCAGATGAGGTTTTGATAGTTGTTAGCAAAGGTCCTCAAGTTTCTCCATCCAAGTCATATATTCCGAAAGATGTGTTGAACCATCAGTGCATTGGCCGCCGACGGGCTGAGGAGCTGGTGAGTTCTCCTTTACTTCTTCCTCTTTTTTTATATTTCTTAAGGAATATATTTCTGATATTCTCTTTTCTCAGTATTTTGATTTCAAGCTCGAGATGACCAAGACTCTGAATGATTAGAACAAAGAGTTTGTGAATGTTAAATACCTTCAGAGAGAGTACAAGAAGAAATATGACAATAAAGTGAAGGAGATAAAGGTGGTGGAGGATCAGCTTGAGGGGTGTAGAGTAGAGTTGGCCAACAAGATCACTTTAGCCTCTTCTCAGAATGAACGGATGGATCGTTTGCATATAGAGTTGGTGGAGGCACAGGCGACGATCAAGCAGCAGGAAAAGACTCAGCAAGTCCTTGAGGCTGAGAATGAGAGGCTTCAGAGTATACTGTCCGAGAAGGAGGCCAGCAGTTGTCGGCTGCAGTTATTGAAGAGTTCAAGAAATCTTATGCTTTCAAGATCATCATTGAGGACCACATTCAGGAAGCTCGCAGTCATATTTATGATGTGGAGGTGAAGGCCTTGGAGGCAGAGTGCGCAGAGGATGGCTTCATCAGGGGCTTCATGAAGGGTGTTCGGACAGTACATCGCAAGACTGGAGCAGAGATCGAGGGGTTGACTCCTAGCCAGGCTTCTGGTGATGCTTCTTCAGACTCTGGTGGTGAAGAGCTGGAGAGTGAGTTGCAGTGAGCTTTTGCCTTGGAGGAGGACGAGAATGATGTTGAGATTATGTAGGATGTTTTTGATGTTGTTTTGTATCACTTTGTTTTCTTTCTAGTGATTGTATGTATGCCCGATGTTGATGTTTCTATTTAGTGTACTCGATATTCAGTGATATATAAAGAAGTTGTTGATGTTCTTTTCTCACATGTAAATGAAATTCACTTAGTTTTACTTCAGTTTGGATGAGAGTATTTTAGTGAGCTCTTTTTGACTTGAGCAAATGTGAGATATCCTTTTTTTAAAGGTTTTGACCTATCCGGGGTTATTAGTGAAAGCATTTGCTTGGTGACATTAACCTGTCCGGAAAAGGTCAGATCAACTTCCTTTGGGATTAATCATCAAATGATTTTGATATCCAAGATATCCTCCTAGGATATTTGACCTATCAGAGGTTATTAGTCAAAGCCTTTGCTTGATGACATTAATCTGCCCGGAAAAGGTCAGATCAATTCCCTTTGGGATTGATCATCAAATAATTTTGATATCCAAGATATCCTCCTAGGATATTTGACCTATCAGAGGTTGTTAGTCAAAGCCTTTGCTTGATGACATTAACCTGCCCGGAAGAGGTCCGATCAAATCCCCCTGGGATTGATCACTCAGTGATTAAGATACAATATAGATTATGTATTTCTCGAATTACAGAAAAAGAGTTTGGGGAGAAGAGACAATAGCACAACAAAGTGAATATCACATTACTTCGTAATATAAGATAGTAGTTCCCTAGAATAATTTAGGGATACAAGAAAAAAGTTCTTTTATAATCAACACATAAGGGATGTACGAAAAACTTTAAAGATACATAACACGACTACAGGAGAAGATAAGATGCAAGATAAACATAGCACATAGACAAATATTAGTATCAACTCCTACTGATAGTATTTGCGAAGGTTACCCACGTTCCAAGTTTGGGGAAGCATTTTTCCACCAGCATTCTTCAGTTTGAAAGTTCCAGGCTTGACCATAGCCACTACCAAATAAGGACCCTCCCAGAGGGGGGAGAGCTTATTACGCTGAGGGCTTTTTCCAGCGACTTCAATGCTTCGTAGTACTAAGTCCCCAATGGTGATAAGGCGAGGTTTCACCCTTCGATTGTAGTGACGGGCAATTCTTTGGTGGTATGCAGCAGTTCTGAGTGAGGCTTCATCTCTTACTTCTGGGAGGAGATCCAAATTTGCTCTAAGCTTCTCCTCGTTATTATTGAAGTCAAAAGTCTGAACTCTGTGGCTAGGAACTCCGATATCAACCGGTATGACTGCTTCTGTACTAAAGTAAAGGTTATATGGGGTTTCCCCTGTAGGAGTTCTAGCGGTGGTCCGATAAGCCCAGAGGACATTAGGGAGTTCTTCGGCCCATTGCCCCCCAGCCTTCCCCAGGCGTGTCTTCAGCCCTTTCAGGATTGTTCGGTTTGTAACCTCTGTTTGCCCATTAGCTTGAGGATGGGCAACAGCTGTGTGAATGAGCTGAATATGAAAATCCTTACAAAAAGATGTAAAGATCTTCCCGGTGAACTGTGTCCCGTTATCAGTTACGACTTTGGTATGAATGCCAAAGCGACATATTATATTCTTCCATAAGAATTGCTTGACATTTGCTTCAGTAATCTTCGCCAAAGATTCTGCCTCCACCTATTTGGTGAAGTAATCTACAGCCAAAATAATGAATTTTTGTTGTCCAGTCGCTATAGGAAAAGGTCTCATTATATCAATTCCCCATTGGGCAAAAGGCCAGGGGCTTTGAAGTGATGCAAGCTCCAGAGCATGTATATGAGTGAGGTTGGAATGCAGTTGACAGTTTTCACACTTTTGTGTAAACTCAAGTGCGTCCTATTTCATTGTAGGCCAATAGAATCCCTGTCTCATAATCTTGTAAGCCAACGCTCTTCCTCCCAAATATTCTCCACATACTCCTGAATGAACTTCTCGAAGTGCGTAATCAGCTTCTGATGGTGGGAGACACTTGAGGTACGTCCCAGTGAAGGAGCGCTTATACAACTCGTTGCCAATAATGGTGAAATTTATGGCTTGTCTCCAAAGTCGTATTGCAGCTATGGGTTCTTCAGGTAGCACCCCATCTTTCAGAAAAGACAAGATGGGTTCGATCCAAGACATCTCTCTTGGCTCGTCAATTGACTGTATGACCCACGGACCCTGAATGCTTGGAAAGTGGATCTCCTCGATACATCTTCTCTTATAGATGTCCCCCGTTGTTGATGTAGCAAGTTTAGAAAGAGCGTCTGCTCTCGCATTTTGTTCTCGGAGGATATGTATGATTTGATGCTCTCCTATACGAGCCAAGAGTAGCTTCACAATGCTACAATATTGAGCCAGCTGAGGATTATGAATATCAAACTCCCCCTCCACCTGAGAGGCAACTAGTTGGGAATCAGTGTGGGCTATTAGGTTCTGGACTTCACAGTCAATTGCTAGTCTCAATCCAGCAATAAGGGCCTCGTATTCGGCTATGTTGTTGGTTGCTGGGAACTTGAGTCGGAGCCCGTACTCAAGGGTAACTTTCT
Organism: Dendrobium chrysotoxum; assembly: GCA_019925795.1. NCBI lineage: Eukaryota > Viridiplantae > Streptophyta > Magnoliopsida > Asparagales > Orchidaceae > Dendrobium > Dendrobium chrysotoxum. The sequence goes on from CM034309.1 coordinate 27,912,624, forward strand.
GCGGAGAGATTAATAAAATTCCAGCCCCAGCCCCGGAACTTCCTGAAGCTCCATCGACATACAACGTCTAGCATGGAGAAGAAGGTGAAGCTCTCGGTTATATATCAGATACCGGAACGGTGCATTCAACTACGAAATCTGCTACAGCTTGAGATTTAATATCGGGCCTAGTCAAGTAGTGGATATCCAATTCTCCCAGTTCTACATACCACTTAACAAGCCTGCCCGATGCTTCTGGCTTCTGCAGAATGCTTTTTAGCGGCAGATTCATGTAAACCCCAATTGAATGGGCTTGAAAGTATGGGCGTAGTTTTCTGGCAGAATAAACTAACACCAATAATGTCTTATCTGTCAAAGGATAACGTCCCTCTACTTCAGATAAAATCTTACTAACATAGTAGATAGGACGTTATATAGCATTTTCTTCTCGGACCAGGACCGAACTAATGGCTTGGACAGATACAGCCATATACAAATATAATCTTTCTCCTGGTATTGGTTTAGAAAGTAGTGACGAGGATGCCAAATACTTTCGCAATTGTTCGAAGGCTTCTTGACATTCATCTGTCCATTGGAATCCAGAGCTACGAGCGCCTCCAAGTATCTTGAAGAAGGGCAAATATTTGTCTCCTGAACGTGCCAGGAAACGAGATAGTGCCGCAATTCTCCCATTCAACCTTTAGACCTCCTTGATGTTCTTTCGCGTCACCATGTCTCTTAGTGCCTTGATCTTCTCTGGATTAGCCTCAATTCCTCTATGGGTTACCATAAACCCCAAAAACTTTCCAGAAGCAACTCCGAAAGCACATTTAGCAGGGTTGAGTCACATATTGTAATGTTTCAATAAGTGGAAACATTATTTCAGGTCAGAGATATGTTGGGATTTTTTAAGACTTTTTACCAACATATCGTCCACGTACACCTCCATAGTATGTCCAATAAGGCTTTTGAAAACCTTATTCATGAGACGCTGATAAGTTGCTCCAGCATTTTTGAGCCCGAAGGGCATCACCCGATAGCAGTACAATCCTTTGTCTGTTTGAAAAGCTGTTGCTTCTTCATCAGCAGGATTCATTTTTATTTGGTTATAGCCAGAGTAAGCATCCATAAAGCTCAACATCTGATGACCAGAGGTGGTATCAACTAACTGGTCGATGCGAGGGAGCGAAAAACTATCCTTTGGGCAAGCTTTGTTGAGATTAGTGTAATCTATACACATTCTCCAAGCTCCACTCCCCTTCCGTACCATGACAACATTTGCTAACTAAGTAGGATAGTGCACCTCTCGTACGAATCCGGCTTCTAAAAGTTTATCTACTTCTTGTTCAATTGCTTGTTGGCGATCTGGTGCAAAGTTTTGTTTCTTCTGGATAATTGGTTTGCACGTTGGATTGACTTTGAGGGAGTGAACGATCACTCCGAGGTCAATTTTAGGCATATCTGCTGGACTCCATGCAAAAATATCATGATTTTCTCGTAGAAAATCTGTAAAGTTTTTCTTCTCATCATCTGAGAGAAGTGATCCAATTCGCACTGTCTTTGAAAGATGCTTTTTAGATATATATACAGTGGTAAGGTCTTCCACAGGGGAAGCTCTCTGAGGGATATCTTCGCTCCGTAGATCAAAGTCCTCGATGCTCAGGGTAATCGTTGGACGAGACTTGATTTGCCTAAGATAGCAGGTTTGCGCTATTTGCTGATCTCCGCATACTACACCGACTCCTGATGGGGTATGGAACTTCAGCTTGAGGTGAGGGATGGAGGCGATGATCCCAAAAATTGATTGGAGCGGTCTCCCGAAGATAGCGTTATAAGCCGATTCTGACTTCACCACGATGAATTGAATGGAGTGTGTAGTCTGTCGAGGAAATTCTCCAAGTACTACCAGGAGATTGATTATACCTTCTGCTTGTACAGGTCGATTATCAAATCCATATAAAGGACCTGCAGCAGGTTGCAATTTTTCTATTGAGAGACCCATGTTGAGAAAAGTAGAGTAGAACAGGACATCTATGGAGCTTCCGTTGTCCACAAGAATTCTTTTGACATTGTAACACGGGTCACCTATGCCTGCGTTTATGACAAGCGGATCTTGATGGGGGGTTTTTACTCCTTCCAGGTCGGAATCATCAAATGTGATGGAATGATCGATACGAGCCTTTTTTGGTGTTGGGTTTTCTTCCACAGTTAGAAAGACTTGGTCGGATAGTAAGGGGCCTCCGGCGATTGTTTCAATTTCGCCAACCGTTATCCGGTTATTCACTGGCTGTCTTTGTGGTTGATTCTGCCCCCCAGTGGGACGAGCTTCTTCTCGGGTAGGTGGATTCCCAATAAACTGTCGAAGATATCCCTGACGGATGAGTCTTTCAATCTCTTCCCTAAGTTGCCTACAGGATTCAGTAGTGTGGCCACGACTACGATGAAAGTGGCAGTATTGATCTTGGTTTCCAGTATTCAGCTTCAAAGGATGCGGCCACTTCACTTTGTCCTGATCTTGAATTGCCATCAACACATTTGCTCGAGATGTGTTGAGCAGAGTGTACTCTTTCTCCTGTCGGGGTTCTCGTCGTGGCAGTGGGGGTCTAGGAGGTAGATTACTCTTCCCTTGCTTTTTCCGTTGTGATGATGGATTATCCATCTCAGGTGCTCCCTTGCGCTTCACAGTGGGTTGCTCGAACTGTTTTTTGTGAGTATTTATTGCCTCATCTGCTGATATCTGTGCTTCCACACGATGGATCAGATCGGCATATGAATGAACAGTATCGCGCATGAGTGCCGAATAGAAGGGGCCAGGACGAAGTCCTCCAAGAAAGACCCCTCTGAGCAATTCTGGGTCTACTCCTGGAATCTGTCGAGCCTCGATAGAAAACCGTTGAAAGTACTCTTTTAACGATTCTCCCTCGTTTTGACGGATCCCAAAAAGGTGAGAAGAATCCTTGGCAATTCTTCGATTGGCTACGAACTGTTTAACAAATACTTTGGCTAATTTGACAAATATGGGGATCGTTCCGGCTGGAAGTGAATAGAACCATGTTCGAGCTTGTCCTTTAAGAGTGGTAGGGAAAACCTGACAAAGGAGTGCGTCTGAGGCTCGTTGAATATGCATGATGGTCCTGTAATGGTCGATGTGCTCGTACGGGTCGGATGTCCCATCGTAGGATTCGATACTTGGCAACTTAAAGCCAGCCGGAATAGGGTGTTGAAGAATGGCTTCCGTCAGGGGTGATAACTCCTGGAAGTCCCACTGACGAAGAGGTTGCCTTACGCCTCCTGTAGGGAACTCCTCTCGGACCAATCGTCGCAGTTCGTGGCGTAAGGCATTGCGAGGGAGCTCAGCAATGTGAGGTCGGGCTAACTCCTCAGGGAGGTCTTGAGGAAGGCGAGACTGCCTCCCTAAAGGATGGGTAGAACTTGCTGTATCAGCCATTTCATTATCTTGATGCGACTGCGAACGCCTCCTGAGTGGAAGAAGAGGAATCTCGTCTTGAAGATGTTCGATTTGAACAGCTTCGATACGTGGTGGATCTCGAGGGAGAAGAACCTCCTCCTGAGGTGCTAGGGTCGGTTGTTGAGTCTCTCGCAGGAGTTGTAGGATCTCATTTTGAGATTCTTCCATCTTTCGAATTCTCTCTTCTAGGGAGGGTCCCGAGGTCCCTTCTCCAGGTGTGTTTTGCCCCCCGGGGTAGAAAGAGGTAGATATCAGGCCTCTATGATTTATAGACTGATTTCTGTACTGGTGGGAGTTGGAGCGAGAAGCTCCAATAATACGACTGTTGCGCATATTGACCATCGTAGCAATACTTGAAGTTGTGGGATAAGATTCCCACAAACGGCGCCAAACTATTGCGGACTCAAATATACGCGGCGATAGAGTTTAAATTTTCGTCTCAGCGTTGTACGTATATCCAGCGCACAAACAGAAGAATGAAAGAACACCAGGATTTTTACGTGGAAAGCCCTAGAAGAGGGAAAAACCACGGGGTCACGCCCAGTTGAAAAAGTTCCACTAGTGTCGTATGAAATACACGAGGCTGATTCGTCCTTTAAATTTAGGACAATCAGATTACAATGAGTATCAATTACAAGGCCAAGCAGAGTTCCGACGTCACTCGGGTGTCCGGCAGAATTCCGGCGTCACTTGGAAAGAATTCCGGCGTCACTCGGGCGTCGGGTAGAATTCCGGCGTCGGGCAGAATTCCGATGTCGCTCCGGCGTCGAGCAGAGCTCCGGTGTCCCTCGAGCGCCCGGTGGTGCTCTGGCGATGCTCCGGTGGTGTTCTGGCGGAGTTCCGGCGGTGTTCCGGCGGTGGTCGAGGAGGAGCTATTCCCTCCTAGACTTCTCTTCTCTTCTTCTTCTCTTCTTGGCTTCTTGGCTTGGGTCCTTTCTTAAGAGAAATGAGGGGCTATTTATAGTTTTTCTGGAGTGGCATAGCCCGTAAATAGATGAGGGGTCAGGGGCAAATAAGGAGTGATCCGGATGAACGGCTGATATTGAATCCCTTGATCGTGAACCGTTTATTGAGCATTTTAAGGTCTTAATGGTATCAGAATTCTGTGATCTTGGGCTCGTTGGATTCGTCTCATCGAGCCGCTCGATTTGACTATAAGCTCGTCAAAATCGGAGACCGTTTGGTAACTCAAATTGCTGTTCGAGGCTTCCAACAGCACTTCGGGTACTTGATTTGGACTCATTTGGGCTCGGATTGAGTCTAATTTGGTGTCGTTGGGTTCGTACTTCCGGGACGCTCAGTTCGACTATAAGCTTGCTGAAATCGGAGTTTAAATGATCTCCGAATTAATTTTTGAAGTTTCCAACTTGAGTTTTTCCTCGAGATTTGTGCCCGATCAAAATAATTTTTTGGTGATATATCAACACTAAAACACAATAATAGATATGTTATAACGAAAACGGTTTTTGATTTGGATTATAATGACTCCTAAAATAATTATTGATTGTTCTAGGTCAAAATAAATTTTTAAATGAAATTAAGGGTTTTCACTTAAGATACCCTCATATGAATATATGATAGAATACTTATTATTGAATGATTACAAATAACTATTATTGATATGAATCATTGTTACTTACTAATCTGTAGATTACACTATATTGATGTTGTTTATTGTTGATATTGTTATTGTTTTTGATGATACTGATCATTATTACTGATATAGATCATTGTTATTGATATTGTGGATTGTGATGTGATGTGATTTATTATAAATTGAGCAATTGGTATAGATAACTAGCATAGATATTGTTTTGCTTGTTCTTGTATTGATTTCAATTTTAAGATTTTAGTTAATTGCTGGGCTATTCGCTCATTATGTGGTTTAAATAATTTCAGGTAAGGAGCATGCAGCTTGAGGTTATGTATGCATGTAGTGATGCTAGTGTAACTTTTATTTTAGTACTTTAATTTATGTATTTTTTTGTAGCCAGAGTGGTTATTACATATATTATTTTAAACTATGCTGTTATGATGTAATTCTGGACTATATAAATATGAATTATATTTTTTGTTGTTTATTAGTTCTCTTTAATAAAATTAATCAGCTCTGAATGTTGATATTAATTTGGTTTCAATGATTGATTAATAAATAGAATGAATTGACAAGATAATAAAGATTAAAAAAAAAAGAAATTCATTCACTATAGATCCTGGGGCATAACATACCGCAAACTTTATTTTTGGTTAGCTTCACACTTGAGGTAGATACCTCAGTGACTTCCTCCTTTAATCTCTTCAAGTATTTGGCATCCTCGATCATTTTATCAAGATAACACTTTCAAAATTGGATTAGGTGCTCACGAACAATGATAGCTCCCTCAAAATGAGGAAACGTGATGGCATTATGATGACCTGAGATGACGGCCCAACACCAATTGAGGAAAGGAAGGTTGAAGGTGTAGTTGATAGTATATGGGAGCTTAGGCAATAAAAAAATTAATTTTCCTAATCTCTTAGGCATCCTTGTTTCCTCATCTAACCTTCATTATGATGACAACTTTTTTCTCAAGAAACTTATAAGGGAGATGTAAATCAACTTAGACCCATTCTCCTAAACAACTCAAGGACATGGGCGGATCTACCTAGAGAGTAGGGGGGACAATTGCCCCCCCTCAAAAAATTAAAAAAAAATTATTATAGGATTTTTTAGGTAATTTATGCCCCGTTATTTATTTTTTAGTCGTTATTACAAGGGTTTTTAGGCAATTGCCCCCCCCCCCCCCCCCCCTAAAAAATTTAAAATACTATGATCTTTAGGCAATTGCCCCAAGCATAATTAAACATGCTATGTAGAGGTATTATTATTAGGAAACGATGAACTAAATACAAAGAGAAATAATAAAGAGAATCCAAAAATATTCTTACAACCAAAATTTGTTCCGGGGGCGTTGCCCCCAGAAACCCCCGCAGGGGCGCTACCCCTTGACCCCGCGACCTGATCGATCAGGTTGAACCCCGCCAGGGGGCGCTGCCCCCTTGGACCCCCGGCATATCTGTGAAATCTCTATACTTTTACTTATAAGTTTGCCCCCTTGAAAATTAAGACTAGTTCCGCCCCTGCTCAAGGAAAAGTACATTTATAAAGTTTTTAGCATCGATGGAGATGTGAATAACTTATAATGGTTCATGATAGCTAATACAAAAATTAAATCATCAAAGATGTTTTGATACAATGGCTAGTCATTATTATAAAATCATAAACTAAGATTAGGGAATAATAAGAGGTAAATACCTCATACTCAATCCTTTTAAGTCCTCTATTAGGTGCCCCAACAATGAAACCTCCGATGATCATTTCAATTAACTGTATTCTCTCCCTTACCTCAGACGTAGAGTGCTCTTTGATAGACTGCTTATCATCTTTATGATCAATAAGGTACTCTTTGAGGAGACTTATTCCAACCAACTTCTCAAGGAAGGAATTAAGCATCAAACACTCCTCAACATCATGGTTATGATCATTATGGTTCTAGTAGAAATGAGACTTGTGATCTCAGGTTCTTCCATATATGAGCAAGACCTTTGAAGTAATTTTGAATTACAACCATGATAATTATGAGTAGGATATTTTATGTCATTTCTTAGGCTATCCTCCATATGTGCGGATCTATTTTTTTCTTTTTTAGGGTGGGCAAAATTTTAATTAATTAGACAACGACAAAAATAATAACAAAATTAAATTAAAATAAAATAATACTAATAATAAAATAATAACATCAAATTAATATTGATAATAATAATAAAATTTTAAAAAAAATTTAACCAACATAATGCTATCAAATTTATAAGACAATTTTTATCATTTATCTTCCAATTTAATATTGATTTCAGTAATAATAGAAGTTGGAGTATAATCATATATGTTATGCTGAAGCTAAACCCTAACTTAGAGAAAAAGAATAATAAATGAGCTTAATATTATCTAACTTAAGAAAAAAAAGGGATAATTAAACCATAAAGTATACATAATATTTAATGGATTTAAGAATTGCTCCCTCACAAATCATAAATCAATAAAAAATAATTAGAAAAATAGCCCAATCGGAAAAATAGCCATCTCTCAAACTTCAATGCAATAAAAATAAGATTTATTTGGATAGAAATTATATATTTTAGAGTTAAATAGATTTCGATGCAATGCAATAAAAATGATTGAAAAAATAGCCAACAAAAAATAAGATTTATGTGTATAGAAATTACATTTTTTTTCTTATTTCTTAGAATGCTTTTTAAACCCAACTTATAAACCTAACACGCTTCTTTTTCCATTGGATAAAGTTTCACTCCCACTTTATACAAACTAGAAAGTAAGTAAACTACCTTTTTGTAGTGTCTTCAATCAATGCCTATTCCTCTCCCTAAATGGTGGCAAAATATTTTTATTAGGGGGGTCAAAATTCAAAATTTATCTCCCATATAGACTTTTGTTTTAAGGGTGGGCAATTGCCCACCCTGAGCTATATGGGGATCCGCCCATGCATATGTCTTTGTTTTCAGGCTTAGGCCAAAAGCCTCTCCCTCTTTAATAATGAAGTATCCCCCTCCTTATACTTTAATAGTTAGCCCTTTTAGTAGGATTCAACCCTCATCCCTCCATAGGATTCTTCTCTCAATTTCTTTTTAGCTTCAAAAAAGTGCCATCAATAAAATGCATCCCATTATGAGATATAAACCTCTTCTAACTCCTTCCTAATCTCCTGAATCCTTCAACCATAAATTTTATAATCTTATCACCAGCACTAGCCATTGTTCTACAAAATTAATTATTGATCTAAATATTTTTGTCCTCCCCTCCCTTAGTGTAAACCTTAATCCTTCCCCTCTATATTCCCACTACAATGAATAGAAAAGGTCTCATTTCTATATGAATCTCATTAGCTTCGAACTTACCTATGAACTTAATATAAGTATTAAAATTATGAAGTCAATCCCAACTGTTAAGATGTGGGATGGCTCTAAAGATAAGAACTTGCTCTTATCAACTATCCATTTAATAAGTGCCCATATTATGTGTGTGTGTGTGTGCATATTTATATGTAAATGTGTATGCATATATATATATATATATATATATATATATATATATATATATATATATATATATATATATATATATATATATATATATATATATCTGTGTGTGTATCATTTTGTTGATTACTATCCAAGTTCACTCAATACCCAAAATTTGTCGTTCTTATAATACATAACAAATCAAAGGTAGAATATGGAGTCAGAAGTTGGAGAGGTGTCCATGCCCTCCATTATTAAACTCCTCCCGATAGCATATTAATCATGGTCATATCAGTACTATCCAAATTTGAGAACCCCTATGCCCTCCTACTTGACTACTCAAACCATTATAATACTTCTCTCCTATTATTAAAAAGTAAATAATATTAATTCCCTTACAAACCATGTTTACTCACTAGTAGGTTCTTCTACCTAAGTTATTTCTAAAAAATCTCAAACCTTAATCCTCCAATTAACAATAGCTCATATCCTTTCCTTCCCGTTTGGAGTGCCAAAAACCCCTTAAGAACCATTCATTATCCCCAATTCCAATGCCATCATCTAGTTCCCATCACTAGTCACTTCGAAGATTTGAGGAATCAATAGAATGTACAAGATACATGAATACAAGAATTTGGTGAATTCTTCCAATCTTGATGTAACGTATCATCTAAAAACTAAAATTTATGCCTCATAATTTGTAGAATCATGATTAAACAATGCTAATTTAATTTGTATTATGAAAATAAGAACAATGATTTCCAATTAAATTTGAGATATGATTTGGATTAAATGTGATGCCTCACAAATCTCTTTTATACTTCTTATTATTTAAAACTCAGGAGTAGTTGAGTTATGGTGAAGTTGTTTATGGTAAGTCCTCTTTATTTGTCATTACATTTTAGGCAATCCTCATACTAACAAGAAGAATCTTCACGTTATTATTGATGATATTATCTCTTACCATAATGGATGATAATAGAATATTTTAATTATGGTAGATTTCAAATTAATAAAGCAATGGTAATCTAGCCCCCTTAACAAATTTGATGGTTTCAATGACACCATTTTTAGCTCTTGACAACATATCTCTTGTCAATTTAGGGCTCTTATACTTAGTTTAACAATCATCTTAATTTTTATATCTAGATCAATATAAATAGAATTCTTACTGACTTGTCTTGGTTATACTTATTTTTCATAGCCTTTGCTAAGGCTCTTCCTCCTTTATGATCAAGCCACTTTCCAATTATTGCTTCTATAGGGAATCACATCCCTACTAAGCATAAATTCATTTCATGAATTTTTTAGTCCATCACTCTAAATTTAGAGATCTTTTTACTAATATTTAGAATTTTCACATCACCAAGGGTCCCATCTACGGTCTTATCAAATGGTCAATGGTGCTATAAAAAATCAAAAGTGGTTTTCTTTCATGATCGTCGTTGAATATATCCATCAGCTTATTGAAAGATAACTTTATATTCATCTCTTTCTTGACACTAATCCTACAAATCACCTATAAAATTTAGAAGCCAAGCTTATCAATGATTAATTGGATCATTTGACTAATCTACAAAAATCTTGAGTTACTCAAAGAGAAAAAAACTAGATAGCTCTCTAAAGGTGAAGATAAACTTGAATTTCTTTGCACAAAATATGAAATGGAAAAGGAATTGTAATTAGATTAATTAAATATCTCATCCAATCATGGCATTGCCATGGTTATCCATTACTTTTAAGATCCTTTTAGCACCACTTCCTCCTCACATAACCACTCCTCCACAAGTCCAATTGAAATTTCTCTCTATGTTAATCTACAAGACATGTTGATTAGGCCTTTCTCTAATGTTCAAATTAAGCAAGCCATATTTAAAGGTCCATAAAATTATACTCCATGTATAAATAGTAACACTATTATTTTTGTTTCAACATGTGATATCATTGGGGCCAAAATTTTTCCTATTTTCAACATTTTTTTCTCAATAAAATATTTTCAAGGAATATAAAAGCAACTCTTATAGTTCTAGTCCCTAAATCATATATCTTAATGGCATAACTTCAGCCTAATTTCTAAATTCAACTACTTCTATGAATTGAAAGCCTAGATTTTTTTTTTCTAGTCATCTCAAATCCATTATGCACGACATTATTCATCATTCCCAATCTTAATTCGTTAATCTAAGAAACTAATCTCTATATTCATCTCTTCCTTGACACTAATCCTACAAATCACTTATAAAATTTAGAGGCCAAGCTTATTAATGATTAATTGGACCATCTAACTAATCTACAAAAAGCTTGGGTTACTCAAAGAGTCAAAACTAGATAGCTCTCTAAAGGTGAAGATAACCTTGAATTTCTTTGCACAAAATATGAAAGGGAAGAGGAATTGCACTAAAATTATCTCAACCAATCAAGGCATTGCCATAGTTATTACTTTTAAGATTTTTTTTAGCACCACTTCGTCCTCACATAACCACTCCTCCATAAGTCCAGTCGAAAGTTCTCTGTGTTAATCTGTAAGACATGTGGATTAGGCCTTTCTCTAATGTTTACATTAAGCAAGCCATCTTTGATGGTCCATAAAATTATACTCCATGTATAAATAGTGGTACTATTATTTTCATTTCTACATGTGATATTATTAGGGCCAAAGGTTTTCCAATTTTCAAACATTTTTTTTCTCAATAAAATATTTTCAAGGATTCTAAAAGCAACTCTTATCATTCTAATCCCTAAATCATCTATATTAATGGCATAACTTCAACCCAATTTCTAAATGCAACTACTTCAATGAATTAAAAGCCTAGATTTTTTTTCCCAATCATCTTAAATCCATTACACATGATATTATTTATCTTTCCCAATCTTAATTCCTCAATCTAAGATAAAATTAAAATAACTAAGTCATGGATAATGCTCTCTTGAAATATTTTAATTTAAGAAATGGAAGACATTTTTTATCTGCCAAGCTGAATGCTAAGAGAGCCTCTTACTATGCCATCAAAGATTTCCTTCATCATAAACTCCAAGAAGAATTTATCCTTTCAGTATTTATATCATTGATTAAGACCTACTTTCTTTATATTATTATAAGTGATAATCTTGAATATTTATTTTGCTTTCTCCAATGGCATTATACAATGATACATATTGTCATGAGATAACAAACTGATGTAGTACTATGTGCTTAAAATGAATGGAATGCAGTATTGCACGATTTCTTGTTCTAGAGCATTAAGGATTCAATTATTAGCCGTTAGAACGATAAAATAAAACTAGAGACGGATGCCTATGTTTAGGCCAAATCACTAGCCAAGCACTAGGACAAACAAAATAAATTAGAAATTCAATAACATGCGTAATGATAAGAGTTCATTCAAAATCCCTACTCTAACAATGAGATTAGCAACATAGAAAATCAATAACTCTTCCCCTACGTTTACTAGGCTTTAGCAAGATTTAAGTGGGGCGATTCCTTACGCTTCTGTCACTACCTACAAGGTTAGGAAAACGAATAGAGAATTGAAAGGGTAGAAAAGTCAACCCTTACTTAGAGAGGAATCGTCGCCGGATGAACTCCTTTGAATTGCCAAGGGTACCGGTAATGATGTGTAGAAGACGATTGAAGTAGCTTTTGAAGGAGAAAAGCAAAGTAGTCGGAGGAATGGCGGGTGTGAAGCGACCAACGGTAATCCACTTTCCTTTGACCCTTTGATCGTCGAGAGTATCAACCAATGTAATGTGGATCCTCTCCAAGTACTCTTCAACGGTAGTTTCGTAGCCAAATCCTACGTCGAAGAAAGGGGAACGAAGTACGTCGATATTGTCTTGATCGTCAAGCACTAAACCCGAATCCCATGGGCGGGCCTCCATTCATGCTTCTTAAGGATTAAAGGTGGTGAAGTCGATGTAGTATTGCTGTCCTTGAAGGTTCCTTCCAAAGGATGAGGGCTTTCCCTTTGAAAATCAAGTGGAGAGGGTTGGGGAAGTGGGCGGCCAAGATAGGGGTTGGGAGGGAAACTTGTTTGTAGAGCTAGGGTTAGAGTTAGGGGAGTTTAAAATTTCCAAACCTGAAATTTGATTTCAGATTTTGAAATTTGATGGCTACTAGAAAAGGGAAATAGGATTTATTTAATGAGTGAAGATTGGAGAGAGAGAAAGGGAGAGAGGGGCGGCGGCAAAGCATGGGGCCGGCGGCTTTAGGAAGAGGGGGAGGGGATTGGGGAGTTAATTTGGGTTGCCTTATTTGGGATATTAGTTTAGGAAAGGAATTAATTTACTCCTATTTGAATTTAAATTCAAATTGGATTAAATTAGGAAAGTTTCCTAAAATAAGTTTAATAAATTTGGAAGGTTTCTAGATTTAATTCAAATTGATTTGAATTCAAATCCTTTCTAAATAAGGACCATGCTAATTTAGGAAACCCAAAAGGGAGGGGGAGGGAAGGGGCGGCCGGCGGCTGGCTTGGGGTGGAGAGGGTGCCGTCGGCTTGAGAGGAGAGGGGGGGATCGGGGAGGGGCTAGGTGGCCGACCAGTAGGGCTTGGGGGAGGGCCTACCCAACGGCATAGGGAGCAAGGGGGAGAGGAATAGGGTGTTGGGGGGGGGGGGGGGGGGGGGGGGGGGGGGGGGGCGAACCCGGCCATCTCCAAGGTTGGTGGGTGATCCGTCATCCCTCCTAGGGAAACCTTCAAGACTCTCAACCTCTCAAACTCTCACACAAAGAGTGCAGGAATTTTCTGTAATAATCATTCATTAACTTCAAAAATACATAGAAGGGCTTTAAATAGCCTCACACAAAGACACAACATAAAGACGACAATGCCCTCCGGGCTTACAAACAAATATAAGGGTAAATAGGGAAATAAAACATAGGAACTAAACATAGAACTAATGAAAGAAACAAAGACTCAACAAGACTCAAAAATATAGAGACTCGATCGTGGCCGTAAATCGACGGCCACGTCTTCGATAAACTTTCCATGTAGAGATGTCCTCATCACAAACTGAATTCTCCGTTTGAAGATTTTGGAGTCTCTTTTCTCACACTGATCATATTAGTTAGCCAAATTGGTTTAGCACAAACAATATGTTGTACAATTCTTCTTATTTGATTATTTGGGTTTACAAAGAGGGCTAAAAATGGCTAATGGACATATAGCTTAGTTTATTCCCAAGTAAACTTCATGAAATCTAAATAAAGTTATAAAAAAAACCAATGCTCTTAAGTAGTACTAATAGTTCTTCAAATGAACTGAAAAGATAGTGGCTCAGATTAGAGCTTGTTAACCTCTTTAAGGATTTAAACAGTTTTTGGGTTCTGACATTTATATATCCTGAAAAATTATATTATTAAAAAATTTTCTTATCAAATTTTAAGGCCTTTCAAAATCTTGTCATCACAAATTTTATGCTAGATTTTACAGTTCGGGCCTTATTTTGAGCGAACAAATCCATCTACATCTTCACTGGTGCATTAAAGAAGTAGACATTTAGGATCTGAAAGATGTATAAATAATACTGACTATTGCAATAAGAAGAAGTATTCATGGCCAGTCTAATGAGCACTCACAAGGGTATTGACAACTCTTCATTGGTCCTCCATTATGTTCGAGCATCTTTGGTTACCTTCTCTGCGTGTAAAGATCACCTACATATAAATTCACAACATTTCCAAGCAAAATATTATTGATAGCAATTCAACTGATAATATTACAAACAAAACTTGATATGGCTACTTAGTACATTCCCAAAATAGTCATATAAATAACCATAATCACCGCCAGACATAATACAGAACAACCTAATATCGACCGACTAGAACAAATTCATCATCATCTAGAACCTCTACATCCCTATCTCCAACAAAATGCTCTCTTCCAATTGCTTCCACTATTCTAACAAATTCGATTCTCTTTGCGATAGGAAGTGGAACATAAGGCAATCTAAAAACAGGCCTGATCACCCCAAGCTGAGCTAGAGCAGTGTTAAGGCCTATAGGATTCGGCTCGCCAAAAAGCCACTTAACCAGAGGCATCACCTTGGAATTCAATGATGTGTTCTTACCTTTGAACATAAGCTCATGCATCAGACCTGGAACAAGATTGCTTGTCACAGATATGACTCCAACAGCCCCATAAGTCCACCTTGCATCATGACACTCATCATCATTGCCACTCCAAATCACCATTCCTCCATCCACATATTCCTTTATCCTATCATTTCCGACGCATTCCTTGATGCCAGCAATATTAGGATTTCCAGATATTTTACTTATAACAGTTGGAGGAATATCTTGTCCAGTTCTTGATGGTACATTATAGATGATGGTTGGTCCCATGGAAAGGACAGTTTCAAAATGAGAAATCATACCTTGCAAAGATGTTTTGCCATAATAAGGATTGATGTGAAGGGCTGCATGCATGCCAACGGCAAAACCTTGTTCGCTTGCATGTATTGCCTCCCTGGTTGAGTTGCTTCCAGTGTTCCCTATTACTTTGATTGAAGTGCCAAAGCAATTGACAGTGTGTCCAATGAGCATGATGTGTTCATCCCAACTCATAAGGTGGCCTTCACCTGTTGTGCCTCCCACAATTACACCTTCTGCACCATTCATAATCTGCATATTCATCAAGGCATCATAGGCTTCAAGGTCGAATCTCCCATCAGGTAGATATGGGGTCTTGATGGCTGTTATTAATCTTAGGCCTTTTATGTCATCCACGGATGTCCTGTAGCAGCATATAAGACACAGAAATCATCAGCAGAGATGAAAAAAAAATGGAGGTTTTTGATGGGTATGGCAAAAATGAAACAGGATTGTTTACAGGGCTATAAAAAAGGAAAAAAAGTGTTTTATTAGAATTTATTCAAAAAAGTAGGAGCCAACATTATCAAGAATCCATTCATTTAACTAAAGGTAAGAAAATTTCTATCATTATACAACAAACATAGTTTGAAAGTACTAAATTAAGCCATATAACTCGTCCAGAGAAGTAGACTAAGAGATGTACTGGAGAAACTCAAGATGTCCAAAAACAAACCCATAATAACTGAACAAACAGAAACCCCAGAAATTAAATTAATAGAGCAAAAATAGACATTGTCTCCATTGAGTGAAGTAGGAAAAGTAATATTATGGTAAAGAACGAGTAAGATGCATTCAACATCTATTTGGTCACTGCACAACTGCAGTATGAAAAAGTACCTGATATGTCGTGAAGAATAGACGCATACAGCCTCTTCAAATTAATAAAGGAAGAATCGACACATATGATCTCAATTGAGTTAGGAAGGAAAATTATTAGTATGGAAAAGAAAGATTTAAGATCCATGCATCTATTTTGCCTTTATGCAACTGTAGTATGAATTAAATACTTCTTGAAATGTCAAAAAATACCTATTTTTAATTTCAAGGCTGCGCATTGGAAGATGAAAATTTTGAGCAACTGCTGCCTCCGGAGATTTCCATACTCCAGTCCTGCATATAAGCAAGAATTTAAGAAAATTAAGCCATAGAATGCACACATAAAAAAATGAATATCAAGTGCATGACATCAGATCAATGCAGGTGCCACTCCATGCATTATATATAGAAAGTTTCTTTCCATAAAATATTTTTTTAATATAATATTTTTTTCTTCTAAAGATAAAATATTTCACCCATATAACTTCAGATAATATATCTTATTTTTAAATGCAACAGTTTATAACTAAGACTCAGCTTGGCATGAGATAGGTTAAACCAAAGCAGAAAATAACCTTTCTGTTCAAGCTTGGCATGAGATAGGTTAAACCAAAGCAGAAAATAACCTTTCTGTTCAAAATAGCTTATTAACAAAGCTCAAATCATCATGTATCATAGCACTTACTTTTAACTTCATTTACTCCAACAAATCAACATTAGTTATCAAGCAAATATAACTTATGGTTGACCTCTAATCGTATAGTCAATCTAGATAATATTATAGCCAACCTTGCTGGTGGTGTTGTCGAGTTTATATTAATTCCCTCAAAATCATGGATATTTGCAAGACAAATATTTTTTAGGATTTGATCAAGATTAGTTGATAAATATTAATGCAGATTTAAAGTAAATAGAGAGGCAATATTCTAGTAATGTATACTCCTTTTTGATTTAGTGGGACCATCAATACTCCATGCGACTATAGATGCAGGCTTTTAAATCTAACAATATACATCTTCACATTCTATTTTGTATGCTCTATATGATTATTATGTGGTTCATCATACTGGTTTTCGATTGACTCTTCCACATAAAAGTTGGGCTTTTTCTAGCAACTGGTTTTAAAGCAAGGTCTGCGAAGAATACAATGGCCATGAAGTTTGAACCTGAAAATTTTGATGGCTAAAGAGTTTTGGGCATTGTAGAATCAAGATGTGAGGTTTTTTAGTATAGCAATGACTTGTCAAGGAATCGTAGAGCATGCCCATATTTTTGAGACCATGAGATTTAGTTATATTTAACGTACGAGGACTTATCAAATATAATAAGGGAAATTGTTAAAGGTTTATAGCTCAAGCTTTTGTACATTACCAAAAGCCTCTGCGACAAATGTATCAAAAGCAAAGATTGTATCTACTTTGCATTCAAATAGGTTCACACATAAATCACATCTAAATTATTTCAATTCTATTATTTGAGATTTGAGGAATATTTATGTAATTTTTTATGATGATTAAGGACCAAAGTTTGTGACAATCCTGCTATTTGCCTCCCTCTTAATATAGTAAATTATAATCAACTAAAGGGCTATTTTTTCTAAAGATTGAGGGTGCATGAGATAAAAATCAACTAATGATTATAAGTTTAGTATTAAGATTAAGGGGGAGATTTTCTAAAAAGGGATATTGATGTAGGACTAAATACGTATGTTGATGTTTTGCATTTGAAATTATATGCCTTTGAAAGAACAAGAGCAATTAGTCAACTTCCTTGATTTAAACGGTGATTGAAAACAATAAAGTAATAATTTAGATCAAGCAATAGATTACACAACAAAGATTTAGAACACAAAAATAATCGATCAATTCAAATTTTGCATAATGTGGGGCTTTCGACAGAAATCCCTAAATTAACATTCAGAATAGTCACTAAGTAAAATCCCTGACTCAACTCTTTGATGATTGGTGAAAACGGAGAAAGCTTATATAATCTTTATGATGCCACAATTGAGGAAAAACTTAGAAGAGATAAGACTTGGAAGAGAGTTCACCTTTGTCAGGATTAGGAAGCAAGTCTCCACTAAACGGGAGGGTGTTATTGGTCGATAGCGGTGGCGAGGGAGAAGAGGATTCTCTCTACATAGTCTTCAACGGATTGGTCGTTCTTAAAGTCGATGTCGAAGAACGGAGACCGGAGGATGTCAATCAGCCCTTGATAGTCGAAAATAAAGCCGTGATCGTGTTCTGGATCAGCCATACATAAGGGGACAGCAAATTACAAGGTGCTGGAACTTCTGGCAGCAAACGAGGACCTTCTGGACAGCAGGACAGCAAGGGTAACTTGCTGAAATTTCTGGACAGCAAACTAGAACTTTCCAGACAGCAGGACAAAAAGAGGAATTTCTGAAATTTTGGATAGCAATTTGATCTACTCTTGGACAGCAAATTCAGGTTGAGCGAGATTAATTTGGGAGAGAAATAATAGGAAAATAAAAGGGGGAAGTGGAGGGAAAGTGGAGGGGGCGACTAGCAATTAGTGGGGAGATTGGTTGGGATTTTATTTGAGTTGCCAAACGTAGCTTCCTAATTAAGGAAATAGGATTTATGATAAATCATCAAATCTGAAATTAATTTGGAGTAATTGATTGAGGTGAATTAATTGGAGGGATCAAAGGTGAAAGAGGGGAGAGAGAGGGGCCGGCGGCATGCTTGAGTGGAGGGGGGATTGGTTTGGGATTGAATGCCTTTCCACTCTTGGCAATCTTAATTTGGGAAAGAGGTTTTAAAACAAATCTCTTCCTAATTGAAATTCAAATTCAAATTGGCTTGATTGAAGAGACTTTCCTAAATTTAAATCATCCTATTTTAGGAAGGAAAATTCAAATTCAAATAATTGAAAATATGAAATTAAACCTTCCTAATTTAGAGATGTTATAAAAGGAAAGTGTTAATTGTGTAATTTGAAATTTGGAGGCAAGGGAGGAATGATGGCCGGCATCTAGGGTTAGGGATGGAGGAAGGGAGGGGACTTGGGGCTGGCTAAGGTTTGGAGGTGTAGTGAGTTTCGGCCAAGGGAAAAGGGGGAGATGGGCTGGCGGCTTATAGGTGGAGGGAGAAGGTGGCTGGCCGAGGGTTTGGGTGTTGGGTTTTGGCCGAGAGGGAGAGGGGGAGATGGGTGCTGGCAGCTTGGAGGAGGGGAGGAAGGCCGGCGGCTAGGGGAAGGAAGGGAGGAGAACCACGAGCCCGGACGCTTCCCGCAGCTGATGGGTAATGCGTTGCCCTCACCTAGGGACTTCACCAAGGTTCTCACAAGAACTCTCAAAAACTTACAAAGGAACAAAAGTGCAGAACTTTCATAATAATCATCATTACCCCACTTCAAAGAAGAGGAGGGGTTATAAATAGCCAATGTTACAATAAAGAAATAAAAGACACAACTACTCCCTCAAGTGAGGATAAAAATGAAAAACTGCGATAATAAATCAAATACACATATAATAATAATAAACTTAATACAAATGATAGCTCAAAAATAAAGTAATGTGATCGTCGCCGTAAATCGTCGTCCCCTTCTCTGGTAGACTCTCTATGGTCGGAAGTCCTCATCAGATATACTTATAATCATGATAAAAGCAAATCTAGTAGCAGGTAGCTAGGTTTTATCACGATTGAAACGAGCAACAACAACAACATCATCATCAAGCCTTTGTCCCACTTTTCTCCATTGTGTCCTGTTAAAAGTCAAATTCTCGTTTAAATCAAATAAAGAAAGATCATTTCTAATATTTTCTAACCAAGTCTTTTTAGGTCTACCTCTACCTTGCTTAACATAAGTCAAATCGAATACCTCTACTTTCCTAACCAGGTCATCGGAAGGCCGCCGTTTTATGTGACCAAACCATCTAAGGCGACTCTCTCTAATCTTATCTTCCACTGAAGCTACTCCAACCTTTTCACGCATATGCTCATTTCGTATCCTATCTCTAAGGGTAAAGTCACTCATCCACCTGAGCATCCTCATCCCTGCAACACTTAACTTAGTATTATGCTTCTCTTTTAATTGCCAACATTCGGCACCATAAAGCATTACAGGTCTCACCACCATCTTATAGAATTTTCCCTTAAGTTTGAGGGGGACTTTTCTATCACACAACAAGCTCGATGCATTTCTCCACTTCAACCATCCAACTTGAATTCTGCTGATAATATCCCCATCTATTTCACCATCACTCTGAACAATAGATCCAAGATATCTAAAACGTGTACTCTTATTAATGACTTGATCGCCCAAAGTCACAATCCTCTCACTAGGTCTATTACTACTAAAATTACACTTCATATATTCCGTTTTAGATCTACTCAAGAGAAAACCTTTAGACTCTAAGGTTGACCTTCATAATTCAAGTTTACCTTCAACTCCCTCTCTAGTCCTATCAACAAGAGAATATCATCAGCAAAAAGCATACACCAAGGTACATCCTCTTGCAAATGTCTAGTGAGAACATCCATGACTAAAGCAAAAAGATATGGGCTTAAGGCTAATCCTTGATATAATCCAACCGAAATAGGAAAATACTTGGTCAAGCCACCTTGTGTTTGAACACAAGTAATAGCTCCTGCATACATATCTTTAATGATTTGAATATAAGTGTTATTAACTCCTTTCTTTTCATGAACTCTCCATAGCACTTCTCTTGGAACTTTATCATATGCTTTCTCTAAATCAATAAATATTATATGTAGATCCTCCTTATTCTCTCTATATTTCTCCATCAAACCTCTCAATAAATATAGAGTGAAGCGAGCACATAAAGAAAATTTATCATGCATTGAAATAGTATCAACGTGCAGAAGACAATCGTAAGAAGAAAAAGTTATAAAATGTAAGGGTTGCTGTAAATTGGTCTAATACAAATGTAAGTGATGTTCATAGATGAATTATGAAGATTGATGCAAAGAGCAATGGATGCTCAACTCATTATTGTTAAAATTAGGTGTCTTAATAAAAGGTTGCTTTTCAGTTACAAGTAATGCTCAATTAACTATGCTTATATAAGAAATAAAGTTTGTTTATTTGGTCACTGTGAAGTTGAAAAGGCATGGTGGTGAGACTATGACATTGCCAAGGGCCCAAGAGTTACATATATACAGATCTAAAAAAGAATTTAAAACATCTGAAAAAGAATATGATATCTTTAAGTGCTTTTAGTAATACAGGATACATGTTCTCTAGAGATGTTGAGGTCCTTAAGATTTGCAAAATTACAGTATTTGTCTTGAAGACGAATAGAGTTAGTGGATGTGTCTGTAGATGGTCCTGCTTTGATTTTATAAGTTCTACTAAAGCATTTCGATTTGAGGAAGCATAATATGTTGATTTCTTGGTTGCAAGAAAGGTTTTGGAACAAAAGGAAACACAGGTTATGGGGTGATGATTGGTGAGGATCAAGTGCAACAATTTATGTTGCCCAATTAGTTTTAGACCACTAGTGCCAAGTCACACCATTACAGCATTTTGATCAAAGAGACAACGAATTTGGGCTATGAAAATTTAGAAATAAGTGCACTTTTAATATTGAAAGACCCATCTTGGAATACAATAGATGTGCTTTTAAAGCCTTTAGTGAACGTTAAGTTAAAGCATCATCTAGACTTATTGAGTTTGTGTAGTGTTCATCCTTTTAGGATGCCATACAAAGTTGATCCACACTTATGAAATCCATCATGCCGACCTCCAAACAGTTCAAAAACAATCTATAAATCTTAAAAGGCTGCACTAAGCCCACACTTAATATTAGTGAATCACCTATTATGGGCCCTAGTTGACAAATATAACCTAAACCGTGAGCTAGCCAAGTTAACTCATAAAAGTCTATGGTAGGCCTACTAGGCCTAAACTGATCTGATATAGCCTTGATAAGGATCAAAACATTGAGTCAACTTACACACATATTTTAAGCACAACTTGACTTAAGCTTAGTTTTCTTAACAATTTAATGAGCCCGAGTAATCCACGTTTCAAATTATAGCCTCTAGGCCAACCTAGACCAACATATCACTCTAATCCATATTGATAGATCAACATATCAATCTAATCCATATTAGATCAGGGATGATCCCTATCAAGCCATGAAGAATTGGCTAACTTGTGCTTTAAAACAACCAACTTGTTTGATTTTATTAACCACAATCCACATTGATAAAGGACCAAGGTATTCAAATTTTAGTGTTAATGTGCACCTCAACCTAGAAGCGGCCACCCCTTGTTCAATCTCAACTTGATCCAACCCAAGTCATTTTCTAAACTTGAGCCAAGCCAATTATGATTAAAGTTTGCCTCAATCGATCTTGTTTGGCACATAATTTTGATCTGAGTTTGATTTCATCCAAAAATCAATCTCAATTAAATTTTGATCATATAAGACAAATTCTAATCCAACATACAT
Source organism: Dendrobium chrysotoxum (assembly GCA_019925795.1). Taxonomy (NCBI): domain Eukaryota; kingdom Viridiplantae; phylum Streptophyta; class Magnoliopsida; order Asparagales; family Orchidaceae; genus Dendrobium; species Dendrobium chrysotoxum. The sequence continues at coordinate 27,934,784 of CM034309.1, forward strand.
AATTACACTCATACAAATATAGTGATATAAGTATCTTGACTCAACACAAATTTTTTATCTAAAACCGAGTCGATCAAATTTAGCAATAGCTCAAAACTAGCTTGAAGATTGAATTGAGCCAAAAAAAATTGCTTGTCTTAGGCTTATTTGTCCTAATTAAGCTCAATCTAAGCCAAAAATTGAAGCAATATTCAAGCAATCATCAATCTTTAAGCTATAATCTAAGCCCTATCCCAAAGTAAGAGGACATATAGTCCACCTCAAATCTACTTAGGCCCAAACCTTAAGTTTAATTAGGTCTTTAAAGGTGTTTCAAAAATCATTTATACTCATAAGCCATAACATTTGGGATATTCTAGAAACCCCTTAATTTGATTGTTGAACAAACAAAGAAGGATTTTTCATTCTATCCCTCTGTCATCTTCCTTAAATCTAGATCTTTTTTGGTATTAGAGAATATAACCTTACCTGCAGGTTGTGAGATTTAAAGTTAGGTCAGTAAAATCAATGCTTACCATAGCAGTTGCCAAATGTTTAGAGAGAGTAGATCTCCTAAAAGTTGAAGTTCCCTATACATGCAAAAGCCCAATAGGACAATAAGAGCACGTAGGAGTATCGCAACTTGTTGACTCGCACAGGACCCAGTGAGGGTAAAGTCAGCTAGCTCTGTGGAACATAAAGTTTAATTAATTTGAGATAGGTTAAGCCTAGTTTGAATGAGTTTAATTCTGTTAGGCCTAGTTTAAGCCAAGAGGATTAAGCTGCCTTAAGATCTTATCATGTGAGGGTCTATTCCATGCATGGAAATCATTGTTCTCATGGCTCTTAGTTAATTGAAGTTTAATTAGATGTTATTTGGCTTAATCAAAACCTTAAAGTTGTGAGAGTACAATGGTTAATAAATTGAGGGCAACAAAAATAGATCCTTGCATGATTACCAAAATGAGCCTCTTATAATAGGGAACACTAATTATTAGTGTTCCCTATTATAAGAGGCTCATTTTAGTGACTAATATTAGACTCTCCTTATAATAATGGCCAATAAATAAATAAAAAGGCCAATAAAATGGTAAAAAAAACTAGGTAATGGAAGATTTTGTGAATTCGAAGACTCTACAAATTTACACTTTGAGGAGTGATAAAGATAAGCAATGCAAAAGCGGAACTAAATTTGGTATTATCCAATTTTGACAAGATTTCTACTGAAGATAGTTTTTCCCTTCCTTACTCTTATTTGGACTTCACCTTCTGTTCACTGCAATAGTTTCCTTATTTTTTTATCTTATCCATGCCTTGAGTTGCCTCCTTAATACTTCCTCCCTTCTTGATAAATTACAACCCGAATCCCCCTTTCTTATTCCCTCGACTCGAGGAGGGACAGATTTAAAGAAAGCAATGGTTTTCTAGTATGTGTGTGTGTGTGTGTGTGTGTGTGTGTGTGAGAGAGAGAGAGAGAGAGAGAGAGAGAGGAGGCAGATATGGTTTCTTAGGAAAGAGGGCCTAGGGTGGCAAAAATTGCAAGATGGCTTAGGATTGACTGATTAGAGGGGGAGTGTGAGGGGACAAAGGGAAAGGGATAGAGCCACCATGCCAAGATTCATTTCATATTATGTAGGATGAATGAACAAATCCCTAAGATACAAAATACTACTTATAGAAAAGAAAACCCTAGGAAATTGATAAGAATTAATATCCAATCATTCGTGAGCATAGGTGATAATGGAACGCTCCTCTTATCTAGATAACTTTTTTCCATTTATTTGGATAAAGATACCTAAATCTAAATAAATTCAGATTAGGTTAAAAAATAATACCATAAAATTAGCATTCTCTCTCTTTTCTTCATGCACTCAATATGACTTATGGGCTTCATTTTGCATGCATGGCCATGTGAAGCGTTAAAGCATTAATCATTTAAATATGCATTTGGTCGGCAGCAAATCATTTTACAAAAAAGTGTAAAACCTAGCTGAATGAATTTGAAAATCTTAGGAACCCAAGCATGCTTTGCCATATATGAGGACATGCACTTAATAAAAATGTGAACAACATTTGCGTTCATAAAGGCATGAGACCAATATATTATCATATCAATTCCAACTGGAGAAGGTATATTACCTCCTCAAATCATGCTGAAATGAACAGCAAAAAAGACGCAGAGATCATACTTACCCTAGAATATACAAGGAATAATTACAGTTTTCACTGCAAAATGCATCTATAAATCTAATCTTTAAGAACTGATAAATAACAAGTCTAAAAAGAGTTTTGAAATCGAAATTTGAGCAACCGAATTTAAACGCATTGTCTTCACTGCCACCGATCTCATCAACAGAAAGCTGTCAAGTGTGAAATGAAGCTAACCTCTGATTGTAAGTGGCAGCAGGACTCAGGGGATTAAACCCAAAAGTGAGAGCTATATCGCTTGCACCCAGACTGTGGCTAATCGACATGAAGGACGACATCTTATATCTCTTTCACTCCTCTCCTTGTTCCTCAAACCCAACAAAAAAGAAAAAAAATACATCAGGCGAACACGACCTTCAAAATAAGAAGCTCAGACAAACACTTCGAAGGGAGAAAATCCAGGATCAATACTCCCCTTACCGCAAGTGAGTCTGAGGATAGATAAATGGATAATGGAGAGGCAGCTCGCAGCGGCTGCCAAGGAGGAATAGTATAGAAGAATTGTGACTTCGGAAGGGGTAGAATCCATGAAAATGGTTAGGGTTTTGCGTAGATGACCTTGACTCCCGAGCGACACGAAAGAATTTGGGGTGCATCGGACCGGGCATTTACTGGCCTACGACTAAAAGTGGGCCCATTCAAATGGGCGCAAAAAAAAAGCATTTTAAACAAGTAAATATTCTTACTAATAACTCTTTATAATTTCCCCCAAAAAAAAAACTCTTTATAGTTATAATTGTTAGTATACCATAATATTTTAAATTATTATTAATAAACCATCCTATTAATATGAGTTTAACGTTAAAATTATTTCATTAATTATGAGAATATATTACAAATTTTATAAAAATAATAATTTTATTTAAAAATTTTAAACTCTGCTTATCTCATGCTAAATAGGTAGGTATCGGTATTCCAAATTATTTACTTAATTTCATATTTATCTTGTATTTTTTAATACAAATGTATTGATTGTTGGATTATTACTTTTGATGCGTCCTAAAATATTCACGGTGATAGAGAAATACAAGGTTAACGTCTTAGCTTTGTACAAAGATCTAGCACGCACACAGATGAAAGAGCGGGTGCAGCATTTATAAGAGACACCAAGATTTTTACGTGAAAAATCCTGAATAAGGGAAAAACCACGGGACATGGCCTAGTTTGAATGAATTCACTAGTATTTATAGTTGTTACAAATGAGGCCCTTGCTTGGGGGGAAGGCCTTAGCTTGATGTAACAAATATACATCATATAGAGGCGAAGTTTGAGGTGGCGAGATTGCCGGAAGACGGAGGCGTGCTAACGCCTTGCCGCACCGGCACCCGCAACCTGCACCACTCGCGGCTCGCTCGCATCATTTATAAACCCGGATCCGGTTTGGCGAGTTGGGTCGAGTTAACTCGGCAACCCAACTGGTCAGGATTGGGTTGAAATTCCTAACTTATTTGCAAAACTGGGTCAGTTCTGGGTCAACCCATTTTGAACCCAGGTCAATTATGAGTTTGACCTGAACCGACCTGAAAATCCATTTTGACACCCTTAATTTCAGAAAGGGGAAAAAATACGAGGCCTGCCCCAAATAAAAAATCCATTGTATATCATAATATACAATAATTTTTCCTTCCTCATTGTTGGAGAAGAAGAGGACTATTTGAGAATAGGATGGCTTATTTCTCTTATGAGGGTTAATAGAAATCAAGTGTTCGAAGATGGACTAATGGATAACACCCAATAATAAAAGCTTGATTTTCTCACTATGAATTATATAAAATAGGTGTCCACAGATGAACAGCTATACCTAACAACATGGCCATATCTTATTAGAATTATGGAGATGGTGGTGACGACTAATGGTGATCTTCGACGACAATGGTGGTTGTTGGTAGCAATAGTTGATGGTGGTCATCGGCGGTGATAGCAAGAAAATATTATAGAGCTCTATGGTTCTCTCAACACCCCCCCCCCGCCGCCGCCACTATATTTATAAGTTTTTTTTGGATGAGTATTTTACTAATTTAAACCAGAATCTGAAACACTCCATTCCACGGTTCATACTGATTCCCTTAATCATAAATTATTTTTTCAGCATTTAAGTGCCTTAATGATGTCAAAATTGAATGGTCCTATGCTCGTTGGATTCATCTCATCGAGTTGCTTGATTCGATTATAACCATGTCAAATTTGGAGTTCATATATGTAATATTACAAATTTTTGAAAATAATTAAAAAAGGAAAAAATTGAATTTCTATTTGAATTGTACTGCAACAGAGATAGAAGATTAATTTAGATTTTTGGTCTTCAAATAGCTTTGTCACTTTACAAAAATTATTCAGATCAAGGTATGTGACTTTAATCCCATCTCTATTTTCAAATATTTCAATTTTGACTATTTAATTCTCCCTAGAAGTACTATTTTCTCCGGATTTACTAAACTTTTATCGCACAACTTTTTGTACTGATTATCCTGAATATTAATTTAATTGCAACATTTATAAATTTTATCGAATAAAATAAAAGTTATTGAATTTTGTATGATTTATACTGTATAGAAATTGAGTATTTTATTTATACATATATGATTGCGTAATAGTTGGTCGCTATTGCTTTTATTGTAATGAGTGTAAAAGATAAGTAAAGACTGGTTGACCTGTTGGTTAGAGATTGATTATCTGTACATGATGGTGAGCCGATGAATTTTTCTTTAAATATTATTGTTGGGTGTTATTCTCTACTGATTCACGTGATATGACGATAGAATGATTGAAAGTTATAAAGAGTTATTACTGTGCCGATGGGCAAAGAGTGATGACTCTGTTTACTGAGCAAACAGTTACTGATTATTGATTACCAACTATTTAAAAATATCATGATAGCCAAGACTTCTTACTTGTTTAAGTGTGACCACCGAAATACATGTTACAGATTCATTGTTATTGTATGATTTTATTGATACTATATTGATTTGCTGTCATTGTACAAATTTACTATTATTGCTCCGATTTTACTAATGACACCATACTGATACTGTTGCTAATATAGACATCGATATTTCATTGTTACTGTTATTATATTTATTCACTTCACTAATATTAAGCATGTGATATACTGAACAACATGTGATTAAAAGACATATTTGATACTGATGTAGAATAACTAAATAACATGTGTACATTATTATAGGTTTTACTGCATTGATCTGAGTTCACCGATCTTTTGATTTTTACTGCTTTATATGATTGCTTTACTGATTGATAGTATTGATACAATAACTATTTGATTTGACACCCATACCAGATTACTGATTTCTCCATTGCACTGATTTACTGACTTTCGTACTGTACTATTTTATATTTTACAGATTTTACCTCTACTGCACGTGAGTTTTACTGTTTCTGCACTGATTCTTGATCATATAACTATTACTGTTATGAATTAATTGACGACATGCATATTATTTTTTTATTGTCTCTTGAATTTTGAGAAATTTGCTGAGTGACCTCCAACATGATTATTTAGATGAATGATGGCCTTGAAAGGAAATTATGCCTCCCTAATAATGAAGTAATTGCACTTAAGAATAAGTTGAAGGTTAAGGCTTCGCTTGAGACATCTTTTTTACTTCTTTATGAAGCAGCTTTTTAGTAAAAAAAATTCAAATTCAAAAAATTTTTGTACTAAAAAAATGCTTCATAAAACAGTAAGAAAGCTATCCCAAACGAAGTCTAAGTGTCGGATATTGGCATTGTTGACAGAGCATTGGCCATTCATGATGGTGAACTACTAATGCAACTCCTTGGGTTATGGAGTTTCAATTATCTTACTAGTCATTTGGCCTAATCCTAGGTTATTCTTGTTATACAAAATATTGTTTATGTTTTTAAATATAAGTGTCATTATCTTTGATTTCTTCTGCCTTGTAGGAAGTTCTGATAATATTACCATGGTTATGATAGAATTAAAACACCCAACTATTTCCTTCCTTAAGTGACATAATTACCTTCTCAATGAAAGTCATAAACTTCCTCAAGAAAGAACGTATATTCATACTCAGATCATACGATTTTCTAACTATAGTAAATGAATATACCCTCTTTACTTACTCCTATAATTAAAAAAAATATCTACTCTATCTTCCAAAGGCTAATTTTTGAAAAGAGCAGCTTAATAGTTGGAAAAAGCAGAAGGAGCATTGCAGGCTGAAAATTAAAAAATGAACTAATAAGCCGAATAGTTCGACGCCTTTAAAATGGGCCAAACATTTCAGCACATTCTAAATGCCTCAACCAAATTAGCGTATTGAGCTTAGAGAGAGAGAAAAAGAGAGAGGGGAGAGGATGATGAGAGAGGGAGAGAGAGAGCGGGCGGGGAGAGAGAGAGCGGGCGGGGAGAGAGAGAGCGGGCGGGGAGAGAGAGGGAGAGCTAATGGGGGGAGAGAGAGAGTTGACAAGGGAGAGAGAGTGAGGAGGGGAGAGAGTTTTAACTATTATTATAATTATTATTTAAATAATACTTAAATATTTAAATATTAAGCAAGCAGTTAAAATAATAGTTAAATATTGAATAATTATTTAAAACTGATATTTAAATATGAGTTAAATATTATAAATATTAGTTAAATATTTTAACTAATTATTATTATTTATTTAACTATTTTATTTTAATTAATATTTATAATATTTAAGTATTATTTTAACTGCTTGTTAAATATTTAAATATTTAATTATTATTTAAATAATAATGAAAATAATATTTAAAATAATTATTATTTAAAATAATAATTAAAACTCTCTCTCTCTCACCCCCATCAGCTCTACCTCTCTCCTTTCCTCTCTCTCCTTACCAATCTCTCTCTCCCCCCTCCTCTCCCCTCTCTCTCCCTTTTTCTCTCTCTAAACTGAATACACTAATTAGAAGGGCATTAAGAATGCGTCGAACTATTTCGCGCATTCTAAATGCACTGAATTATTCGGCGTATTAACTCCTTTTTAAAATTTTAACCAACAATGCTCCTGCTGCTTATTCCAACTATTAAGCTACTCCTTTTTAAAAATTAGCCCTCTTCCAAATATTCTCACAGAAGTGATGAACATGTCTTTCTATTCTCCTATATAGTATATTTTTTCTTTTCCGATGTTATCGTTAGGCTCTTTTGAAACCCGCATGTGTTTTCCCTTCAGAATTCATTACCACAGGCACAAGCCCATATGTACTTTGCCTTTCACAATTCATTAGCACATCCACGCTATCAATTTTGACTGAAGGAATTCGCTAAAGATTCACAGATTTTGACCTGATTTTCATAAAATCCCAAAAGAATCCTTTCAGTCGATTCAATCTTGTATATCTTTGCAAAGAAACTAGATTACATAAATAATTTCTATCTTCAACATTTAAGATTTTCTTTTGAAACACTCAAAGACATCTTTACACAGAGGCTTCATTTGAGACGAATTTCTTAGTACTTTTTAAAGCAGTTTTCTAATAAATTTTTTTAATTTTTTAACAAAAAAATTATTTTAAGAAGCAGAAAGAAAGCCGTCCCAAACGAATCAAAAAAGTGTCAACTATACTTAAAAATATTAGCAGTTACAGATTTTAATAAATCTTGTTTAAAAAAAGTTATTGGTATATCTCACCATCATAATCACATAATATATATAAGTCTTTGTTCTTCATAAAAATAAAAAAAAAATCAACGATTATTTGGGCCGGTCTGACCATATTATCCCATCAAAATCGTCATAATTCATGAAATGAAGATTACTGGTCGAATAATCTGATTCTTATTTCACAAGTTTCCATGGAGCAATTTTTACATTATCAAGAGGTACAAAATAAACACCCTTGCATCAGTGAATGACATAAAATTTCCTAAAGTTACAATCAATCGAATGAGTAAAATTTTCGGAAAAGTTGCCGTGAGATGAGGAACATAGAGAAGACGACACAGATAACAGGTGCACATCAAGCAACAACTATAGTTCTGTAGCTCACGAGGACAGATAGAGTATTCTGCTTATGATGATGGTACTCAGTACTCACAAATCTTAGGATTTAATTGAATTTGCTGTTTTGATCTGCTTGGGAAGTGAATCATCCATCTGGTTGGTAGCTAGCCTCAGGTGCTGGACCTCCGTTGTCAGCGCTTCATTGAGAGCTGCAAAGCACATAAATGCATTGATGGGTGCTAGATTAGTGTCCAACCTTTGTTCTAATGACTAAAAATCATTTATTTGAGTTAAGGAGTGTAAGATAAACGATCAAAACAGATAAGCATGTGATCAACAATACAAGATAACACTATCATTTGGGGGGGGGGGGGGGGGGGGGGGGGGAGCGAATAGTTATGCTCTTGAGTCTGAACTGATCAGTAAAGGCTAATTTAAGCTAATAAAATTCCTCCTATACCAAATAACTAGTTAATGTGCACGAAAGCTGAAATAAGCAGTCTGAACTGATCAGTCAAGCCTATTGATAGGTGTAGCCAAACCTTAAGTACGCAAGGTAAGCATAGAATTCATGAAAAAAAGGAAGCATCATGAATAAATGCAAATTAAAAATATGTTTAGGTGGATAAATTCAACTTTAAAATTAACTAAAGTAGCTGTAAAGCACATAAATGTGTCAACTTGGGATAATGTGTCAACAAGAGAACAAATAGAGCCTAGCATCGAGACCATGAACATATTTGTGAAATTGCCACTTGATGCATTCAAATTGCCAATTGCACACATCAACAATACCAACCGCCATCGGTTCTTTGTTGGCCACTCTTAGTTAATACAGGCCTAAGCAAGCCGATTTGATTAGCTTAGGGGGGCGGCCATGTACAATTATATTTTAATCATTAGAGGGTGTGATTATTATTATTTTGATAAAAAACTAAAATACCTCTCATAATGTCTGTAAATAGACCCCACATCAATTTGGTTGGAAAGAGACTAAATTTTAAAGACAGCTTCGAACCTCCCAGAAGTTCTAGAAGCGAACACTACAATAGCTGTAACTATCAATTAACTAAAGTTATCATCTCAAATAAACTCTTCACTCATGAATAAACCACACATTATTTTCTACTAAACCAACACCTAAACACATCCCCATCTATTCATTAATAGTCGTCGGCATTGGCTATCTCCGTTGTTGTTTCCTTTAGGCCGGGGTTCTTGCCACCTCTGAGTTCACGGCAGACAAACATAGCCTTTTTAAAATTATCGCCACTAGAAACATGGACCGTAGCTTTGATGATGTAGAACGATATGGCAGGCTAGAGATGAGGACATTGATTTGTGGAATTAAAAGACTTGCCAACATAGAAATTTTAATTAGTGAAGAATTTTGAATTAACTCCTAATTAAAAAATTCAAACTAGCCTGATTTGAGGGGACTTCCTTAAATAACTTATCTTATTTTAGGAAGGAATTTTAAATTCAAATAGATTGGAATATGAAATTAAGAACTTTCCTAAATTAAGATTCACCAAATATGAAAGGTAATGAATAACCAATTTGAAATTGTGGAGGCAATGAAAAGGGAGATTTAAATTTGAATCTTCTCCGAATAAAGGAGAGAGGGAAGGGTGGGCCGGCGCCTTAATGGGGATTTAATTGGATGATTAAAGGGGTTGCCAAGTTAGAAAATTTAAATTAGGAAATGATATTTTAAATCATCTCCCATTTAAATTCAAATAGACATGATATGAGGGACTTTCCTAATATAGGTTTCCTCCATTAGGAAATAAAATTCAAATTCAATTGAATATGAATTTAGATAGTTTCTAAAATTAAAGAGAGCTATTTTAGGAAAGAGTTTGAATGCTGAATTTTGAATTTGTAGCCAAAGGGAGGGGGTGTTGGCCGGCGGCTTTGGTAATGGGATTGGGGCTGGCGGTTGGTTGATGTTCGGTCTTGGCCTTGGGTGGAAGGTCTTGGTCAAGGAAGGAAATGAGAGAAGGGGGGGGGGGGGGGGGGGGGGTGGCGGCGACGACAGCTAGGGTTGGAGAGGGGAGGGAGGTTGGTTAAGGGTTTGGGACAAGGTGGCCGGCGGTTTGGGATGAGGGCAGAGGTCTGGGTGGGTCTCGATCAAGGGAGAAAAAGAGACTTAGGGGCGGCAGCTAGAAGAAAGAAGAAGGGAAATTAGAGAAGAAGATAAATCATGAGCCCGGACGCTTCCTGCGGCTGATGGGTAATACTTTGCCTTCACCTAGAGACTTCAAACCACGAGCCCGGACGCTTCCTGTGGCTGGTGGCTATTGCGTTGCCCTCACCTAGGGACTTCCACTCTCCTAAGAACTCCCATAGCTCTTAAGAACAAAGTGCATAATTTTTTTTTTTAATAATCATCCATTAACCTCAAATGATGAGGAGGGGGCTTTAAATAGCCAACATATAATGAGGGAAAACAAAAAAGACAAATATGCCCCTAGGGCTTACATAGGACTACTCTCTCAAGTGAGGGTAAAAACAAAAAAAAAAGTATAAATAATTCAAAATACAAATAATAACTCAAAATAAAGTGGGGTGATCATGGTCGTCGATCTTCGGCTCCTCCTCTGATAAACTTACACGGTCGAATGTCCTCATCATTTGAGTTTTAACCCCACAAGAGCTCTAATAGCTCATTTTGCAACATTGCAATAACACCCTCTCAAATTAACCAGACAAAGGCGATATTTTGTGCTCCATTCCAAGATAGTAAAAGCCATTTAATTGGGCAGATCCTCATAAATTTTTTCTTTTTTTATTTTTTCATATGAAAACTTTCATTCCTTTATGCTACTTAACTAATCTAATTATATTTGAGATCAAAAAGCTGATGCAAATGAAATCAATCATCATCCTCCAGACTAAATTTTTTGCATGCAATATATACAAATTGTCAACAAATATTTATTTCGGTTAGGTTAATCAAGTCATGATGTAGACTTGAACTCGATCTAAGTTATTGAACATTGAACTAGCTCGAACTACTCACAACCAGAAAGTCACCCGAAGCTTCACTTGTCAAGAAGTTACCTAGGGCCACATCACTGACAAATCGCCTAAGAGATAGCCTTAACTCAGTCATTAAATTCAATTGAAAAAAATCAAATATTATCCATTCATTGAGAGTACTCAATTATCATACTTGCCAAAGGGATCTCACTTGGAGTGCTCAGTGTCGTTGAACGTACTTATCCGCATTACAAAATTTGCCTACTTGCTTCGAGTAACCTTGGACTCACCAAGTTAACTTGCATGTTACATAACTAGCTATAGAGAGTAGGACTGCAAATGAATTGAGCCGAGCTAAATAGGCACTTGTTCATGTTTGAGCTTATTTATTATTAGCTTATTCAAGATTGGTTCGAGCTCGATTCGCGCTATTTTGTTTGAGTTTAAGTTTGGTTCGTTTAAAAGAATAGATGTTCATGTTTGGATTGTGTATAGTTCATGTTCGGTTCATTTATGCTTATCGAGCTTTAAATAAATGAGCCTTATTGAACCTACTAACAAACAATCACCTATAGCCTGTTCACGAACATATATAGAGAGTGTTTTCGATCTACCAAATGAACACAAACAAACAAGCTCATAAAATGATTCTTCTTATAAAAAAGTTTGTTGATAAACACTTTAAACAGAATTATGTGAAAATATATAAAATAAAGATCCAATCAAGCTTGTTCATGAGCTTTAATTGATATTGTTTATGAACATAAACGAGCCGAACGCATAGTTGTTCGAGTTTGTTTATTTAACAGTCGAGTATTTCAAAAATTGTCGATCATGAACGAGCAGTAATCAAGCCGAGCCACGAGAACCTTATCGAATGCTCGGTTCATTTGTAGCCCTGATAGAGGGATGGCTACTACTTTTTTCTATATAATTGAATTAATAAACAAGCTATAGTGTCAACCGTGATTTTTGCCCCTGAATAGGACCAGAGGTCAAACATGGGCATATAAAAATTAGCAAGAAAAATATTTGGACTATGAACTGGGTTCTCTTTTTTTTTTAATTGTGTTTCCTTAGCTCAATTAGATTTGTCTCTTATAACCTAAGGGGTTTGGCCAAATAGTCCATAAATAAGTTTTCTAAGAGATTTTCCAAGATCTAACAGTTCTCTCTTTTTCTCTCTCTCACATATCTTGGCGTGGTGCATTTCTTAAGTAAGGTCTAGGTTATCTTCCACCAAAAAAACTTTAAATCCGCCACATATATGGAAGAGTGTAATCATTGAGTATCAATCTGTATTGCAATTGTATGATATTTACTAAACAAATTTTAGATCTAAATGAAAAACATTACAATTACTTCAAAGGGGTACCCAAAAAAAATAAATAGTAGGAAACATTTATATGAAACAAATTTAAATAAGCCTAATTTGGTGATTTTCTAAATTTTCATACAACCATTTAACAAATACTGATATTGGGTACTTCATCCTTTTCCATTTCAATTATTTGGTTCAAGAAAGACTTTCAGAAAGCTGTATATGTTTGCTAATCTATGCTTTCTTGTTCGTGCTTAAGTTCCATTGAAGAATAGACGGCTCCTCAAACATAGGTTCCATATATAATTTTCAGACACAAAGTTTAGAATATCACATACTTGGAATAGAAATCCTATAAAGAATTCCTTATGGAAAGAAATTCATATAAGAAATTTCGATCTCCACTCAGTATATATTTATAATTGTAATTTTATGTTGTATATGTTTCTATTAATGATATTGAAATAAGAGTTAAGAAATTTCTTACAGAATTTGTCCAAATACTAGCATGTCATATGTGAAAGTAAAATTTTTATTCAACAGACTTTTGACAGTGCCTGATTTATTGCAATGTTTTGCATCCATGGCTTTTGATTTCATTGTACAAGGCCATTGATATGCCTCCTTCCCCCATCCACATAACAATTAGTTAGTGATCATACACTCTCACGTCTCTCTCATTTTGCTAGACAGAAACTACGTACAATGTAGTCTCCCAAACGCCTTCTACCGAAAATTACGCAAAGCAATATATATGAAGAGTCAAACCTTATACCTTCTTTTCAGAGGCCAAAATAATACCACTCAAACGAGTTGTTGGCGGCAAGTGTATATATTCTAATGACTATTTGATTCATTGGTTCAAAATTAGGGTGAAATAGTGTGGATTACTTATCTGATCCATTAACTTTCTATAATATAAGCAAGAGCTTATACATATTATCTAATTTTCTTTACGATGCATTAATTTTCTGCAAAATACCCCTTAGCAAGTGCCGCATGAAATCTTGTGTTCTCTTCTTATCATATTCTCTTCTACCCCATTAAACGTAGTTGAATCTCCAACATATGATTGTCAATAATTACATACATGAAATTCATTGGAGAGCCTGCATTTATCAGCAGGCGTTTCCTTAAAACCGATATCATTGTGGATCAAAGTCCAGATCATGATGATGATCAATAATAATTGTAAAACATTCCTTTCCAACACCTCCTAACACATTGATACCTTTGGAATACACCATTCAGCCAATCAAGTTCTTTGCATGCTAGAAGTCATGTAATAGAGAAATTATGATTGTCTAAGCTACGAACAACAACTTAGAGATAATCATAAAAATACAACAACAACAACAACATCAAGCCTTTATCCCACTACATGGGATCGGCTACATGAATCCTTTTTCTCCATTGTGTTCTGTTAAAAGTCAAATTCTTGTTTAAATTTAATAAAGAAAGATCATTTCTAATATTTTCTAACCAAGTCTTTTTAGGTCTACCTCTACCTTTCTTAACATAAGTCAAATCTAATACCTCTACTTTCCTAACCGGGTCATCGGGAGGCCACCGTTTTATGTGAACAAACCATCTAAGGCGACTCTCTCTAATCTTATCTTCCACTGGAGCTACTCCAACCTTTTCACGTATATGCTCATTTCGTATCCTATCTCTAAGGGTAAAGCCACTCATTCACCTAAGCATCCTCATCTCTGCAACACATAATTTTTTAGGTGAAAATTTTGCAAAAGAAATAAAACATAAGGACAAACTCAGTTGAAATTTCTTCCACTAGTAGTAGATACAAATTACATAAAGATGCCCTTCCCCAAACTCGGGAAAGGTATCAATACAAATCAAGTGCATATATGATGTTGTTGATATCCTTGGTGTTGGGATATAATTGATGATCGAGATAACCTTCCTCCCAAGGGAAAATGGAGCATGCTCTCAAGACAATGGAAAAAGCAAAAGTTGAAAGGCCATGGAGGCCACTGAGGATGGTAAGTGCAAACCTCCCCTTAGAGATGGTAGTTGTATGACCTAAAGGTGAGGTTCGATGAAGGAATTGATGTTAGAAAGTTGGGGAGATGACTGAGACTAGAGATGATATAATTTTAATATGGTCGGCAAGGCAGCACAGGATGATCATTGAGGGCAACTAGGGCTGTCCTTTTTATGGAGGCGGAGATAGGTCGACATGAAGAAAAGTGAGGTGGAACAAGAAAATATAGAAGATGATTAAGGGCAGTCAGGATAGTCCTCTTTCTAGAGGTGGATATAACACAACTTTAAGGCCACAAGTGTGATGGCACAGGAAGGTCACATATGTGATTCAGAATAGTCAAGATAATCCTCTTTCTATGGGTGAAGATGATAATATTTGAAGGTGTTGAGTTAGACAGGCACAAAAAGTCATGGTAGTGACTGAGGATATTAAGGATGATCTTTCACCGGAGATTTATACAACATGGCCTTAAGGTGGCGGCTGACTTGACACAAAAAAGTCATTCTTGTGACAAAAGGCATTCAAACGGTCCTCCTTTTAAAGGTTGAGATGATACAGCCTTAAGGCCGCAAGTGAGGCTATGAAAGAAAGTTATGGAGATGACCGCGAGTGACCAGCTCAATGCTTCATTGAAAGCATGGGCAAAACGAATTCATGAATACAATAGATGGTCGATAAGAACTTGATGAAATTCTCATCGGCAGTCTCTTGTATTCTCGAATCTATTCTATATGCACCTCCTAATAAAAGACTGACTCAATCACAAGTACTTCCTCACCTATCGTCTTATATTCATTTTTGTCTCCACCTCTACAATAATAACCATCTTAAGTGCCTTCAATTACCACCACGACCTTCTTGGGTGGCCTCACCCACCGCCTTTAAGTCATACAATTTCCTCCTTGATAAGGAGAACCAATCACCTATAAGACATTTATGTGCCAGCTTGTTCTTAGCCTTAAGGTCGTGTTGTATCCATCTCTAGGAGGATCATCCAAGTTACCCTCAGTCACCACCTTCACCTTCCTGCATTGCTTTGCTTGTTGCTTTCAGTACACTCAATCTCCCAATTTCAGTAGAAGGACAACCCTAACTACCCTTAGTCATCTCCATAGCCTTCCTGCACTGCCTCAACCTCCACCTTAAGTTTGCATCATTTGCCCCTCCATAAAGAGGACCATCTTGATTTCCCTCTGATACATCCTCGATCTTTTAGCGCCATTTCGTCCGCCACCTTTAAGATGTGCAACCTTTATACTATCCATAGCATCCTCAATGACCTCCATAATCTTTTAGCGTGACTTCATCTGCAACCTTCAAGTTGTGTTGCCTTTGCCTCTCATATTAGGGCAAGCCTAATTCTCAACCTTATAGCATGACCTGTGTCGAGAATGTTGACAACCTACTTTCACTTGCCTTTTATTACTGCTTCACTCAAGTTATGAGAAAGGCATACATTTGTGTTTTCTATATATTAGTAGAAGCTATTCAAATCGGACTAGGTTGCATGAGTTTTTCTTTCTTTCTTTCTTTATTATTATTTTTTTAATTTTCATCTAAAAAATTATTTGTCCATTTTCTTTATTTCACCGATTGCATGAGTTGTCTGTTACGCTACTCTGGCATCAACAATCTAATAACCGTTGCTCAAAGAACTTGTAGTTTATATATTGTATTCCTACTTCTGAATACATGATGTTCAAACATATCAGCAGGACTTCTGGCTTTCTAGGGTCGAGATACGTATATATGATTGATTGGCCACACCATGTGTAAACTGAGATTTTACTGAACAAAAATATGGATGGATAATGGGCAGCACAGTAAGTTTGCATCAAAGGCTAAGAACACCCATATTTACGGGGTGCTTGGCTAAAGTAGGAGTTAGTAAATCCTGTAAATCAAAATTTGGTAAATTTTGAGAAGATTAAAACTTGAAATCTAATTGGCACAACAACTGTTAAATATTTCTAAATCCTGATCATAAACTATTTCGCAATTTGTTTCAAGATTTAAAGTTTGTAAGAGGAGAAATTATTAAATTCTGTGAATGCTGAATAGTAAGATTAAACAAATTCTAAATTTAAAAGTGAGATTTATTGAAGTAGTAGAAAGTTTTAAAATTCTGTTTGGCAGTATTTAAGCCATCTTGCTTAAATTCTGCCTGAATTAAATAGAAAGATATCAAACAGCTGCCGAAGCTATTAAAAATGACTGAATTCAGAATCACAAAAATAGAAATTTAATTACCATCTCGTAGTTGTGCCTGCTGCTCCATGGATTGAAGCCTAATCTTTAGCTCATTGTTCTGAGTAGCAAGCCCAGATGAGTCTCTCTACCGCTCACACAAACAAATACACACATTTAGAGCAGAAGATGAAGATCATGAAGGAAGATTTAACCAGCTCGAGTAAGTAAAATCTTTTACAGAATCGGCCCACCCACCTGCAGCAAAGTCAGCTGCGTAGATAATGTAGTGGCTTCAGTCTGCAACGTCTGAACTCTGCGTTCCAACTCTGAAATATACCTCATCTTTCGCTCCTTTGAACGAGCAGCAGACTGCCGATTAGCTAATACCCTGAAATCAAAGGATCAGCAAACAATCTTTTTATCGTTTTAATCCAAATTATGATTGCATTTCGAAGGCGTTAAAAAAAAAAAACAGGAAAAAAACCTTTTGGCACGCTTTGGGTCGGCAAGAGCGATCTCCTCCAATCTTTTGTCCGACATGATCTTCTTTAGCTCCGCACCGCTAAACTCTCCATTCCCGAATTCCAAGCTAAATGCTCCATCCATCAACTCACTCTGACAACCCTGGCTTCTCTTCGACCCAGGAGACGGCGGAATCCTAGCTGATTCCTCACCGAAGTTTAGTCTTCTCATCAATCCATCCATTGAAATGCTCCTGAAGTGCCGCGGATGCGTAGCAGCGGAAGCTGATTCAGCAACCGCAGCGCAGTCAATCGCATTGCTCTCCGCCTCGCTCTCGCTGCTATAAGCACCGTTCCTGCTGGTTCCGCCACCCCTGCTATCCATCTCCTCGCGATATCCATCCAAATTGAGGAACGCATCAAAGAGTTCGTCGGTGACATTCCGGTCAGGTTTCCTATCTCCGGCGCCCTCGGCCCGGTCGAAACTAGGATTCAGCTTCAGCGTCGGAGGAGCGGCGGGTAGAAACCCTAGGGGAATATCGCTGGCAGAGCGACGATGAACCTTTCGAGGCGGAAAGCTGTCGCCGGCGGCGGATTCAGAAATGGATGAAGTCGGCGAGGACTTTCGGTGAGGGGTAGGGATTAATGGAGGAAGCAAGTCAAGGGAGAATAAGACAGGTTGGGAAACTGACTGGTTGTGATTTCCGCCGGCGGACGGATACCCCGTCGGCGGCGTGGCGTGTGAGTAGGGAGGCGTCCGAGGAATGCCGGATCTATCCATGGCTGGAATTGAGCACTGCAGCGTGATTAACTCGCTGAAAGGCTTTTAAGGTCTCCCCATGCTTTCGCTTTGACTTCCTTCGATCTCTCCGTGATCGGACGGAGAAATCTGAGGAAGTGGAGTCGAGCATATAATAAAAAATTCAGAAACTGGTTCGGATTTCGGGAGATAAAGGCGACGTCGAGGCGAAATCTCGGGCCAGCATTTCCGTGTCGGCACCGTAAACTGCGCCAGGCGCCTCTATAAACTTGGACGTCAGCATCATATATTTGATCAATTAGCACCAAATATAACGGCTAATCGGCCGGTAATCCGGGTATTAATTGGACGGCACGGATGGGATCAGACTCCTGCGTCGGTGCTCGGTCGTTGTCTCGTGGATGAGAGAGTAGCCATGACCATGAGAAAGGTTCATAACTTCCCGCTCAATATTGATTTAATTTGTATAAAAATAGGGGTATTAATCAATGATCTGATTTATCAATTCTATCTAAAAAATTTAGATTTGAATTAATCCTTTTATATATATATATATATATATATATATATATATATATATATATATATATATATATATATATATATATGCATGAAGCTATGTATGATTATGGTGTGACACATAGAATCACTGATATAGCACAAAATTGTATGTATTTTTTATAAATATAAAATTATTCAAAATTAAATTGATAATAGTACATTTTGATTCGAATAAATTTATGATCGAAATAATGCATTTGACAGAATGAATCCAATAATGCCAAAATCATAATAAGTTCAAACAATCTTAAAAATGGGCAAAGCAATGTCATTAAAATATTTCAAAAATTATTTGATAGCTTGAACATACTCAATTGTATGTGTATATTTAAAACTAGTGTCTCGCCAAAGAGAAATTATTACGTGTGGAATTCGGACGTAGCTTTGCATATGGACTCTAATGATATAGTGACATGTTGATTTAACACGTGCATTTTTAATATATATTTTTTATAGCTCGTGATCCGATGACTCGGCCCAACAAATTCAATTGGCGCTTGTTTTTAAGAAAATAACCCGCGAAAAGCTTCCAAAATTTAGAGTTTTAGCAGAATAAAATTTTTGATAATGAGAAGGAAAAATGAGAAATAGGTAATGAAGATGGAGACTGGTTTGGAGAATGTTGCATTCTTTGAAGAGATGACGTGCTGTAGGTTTCAATTTATCGTTAAATTTGAAACGCCTCTTAAGTTTTACTATTTTTCCTATAAATGTACATTTTAATGAGCTTAGTTTTTTAATAGAAAAAACTATCGTAGAAGCAACTACAACATAATAGTTATTACCTTTAAGGCAGATCAAGTTCTCAAACATGCATGAATGATTAAATGAGGAATTTGTAAACGAGGCAGCAACCAATCATCCAGCAACTGAGTACACAAGGATGATGATGGATATCATTGCCTCGGAGCAACAATTACCTTAAATTTAATTTTAGGTTAATAATGATTGTTAAATTAAAATAATTCATTGTAAGAATCGATGATTTATACATTTTGATATAATATATTTTTCAATTATTTATATGTTGAATGCTGCAAAGAGGCATAATTCTGTAAATAATCTAAATAAAATTTTATAAAAAATAATAATTTTTGGAAAATTCATTTATTCTTTCATTTTTTTAACTTGTATGCCATGTGTATAGAAGAGAAATTATTTTTGAATTGTGTTTTTTCTCGATACACAGTGTATTGACTGCATTTTGCATTTTAAAAATTATGATTCAAAGATATGAGTGATTTATATAATGTTTTTGTTCATTTTGTGATGTGTTTTAAACCTATACGTTGTGTGTAAAGAAGAGAAAATATTTTAATTATATTATTTCCCAATACACACTATGTTTTAACTGTGTATTAATTATTACTTTTTAAAAGTTATATGAATGATTTATGTGGTATTTTTGTTCATTAACTATGTATTGATTGTATCTTGAGTATGTATTGACTATTGTTTGTGTTAAAAAAGTTGGGTTTTGAAAATATTAATTTTTTTGGGAGAATTTAATTTTTTAGAATTTTGATTTTAAAATTAAACACATCATTATAAATGATATATCACCACGGTAAGCGAAAATATCATTCCTTAATAGGTCATGATTACAAAACCTTAAGTTTATCCTGATTATTACAGTCAAACTCAGGGAAGAATCACATATGACCCTAGAGGGTCAAAATAATATTTGATTGAGTATTTGACTATAATAATCTGGATAAGGGATCATTAAGTTCAAAATTAAAGTCATGATAATAAAACTATATAAATTTCCAAGGAAAGATGATATAGTAAACTATCAATCATTTAAAAATGATGATAATGATCGTTGATTTTGACTTGAATTTTTTCAAAGATAATTAATTGAGTTTTGAAAATTTAATTTTTATAAATTTGATATGGGTTTCTAAATCTTCTATGAGCGCAAGCCCTCATAGTTAATTACATCGTAGGAACCTAAGTCTCCTACCAATACTCTCGATTAAAATAATGATAAAATTTTATTTTTAAATTTTTAAAGATTGATATCAAAGGAGTGAGGATTAGAATTTTCAATCGAGATTGGGTTAATTTGAACACTTATTTCGGAGGTCAAAGGATGAAAGGTAAGAGGTACTTTGGGATTCTAAAATATTTCAGAAGCATCCCAACCTATTCTAAGTGTTGGGCTTAAATTTTGATTTGAAAAAAGATTTAATTTGAGTTATCAATTTTATTCAAATGTCAAGATTATATTTCTAGAAGGTTGAGGTCTTATAGTTTAAACCTGCCTTAGAACCTAAATCTAAATTGGACATTAAAAAATCAATAACTCGAACTAGCTAATGCAGTACAAATCTAGATTGGAGAGTCAGTTAATCACATAGTCGCTTAAAGTTCGTGAGTCTAGTCTCTTATGTAGGACTGGTAGGGACATTATTTAATTAAGTTTGAGGAATCGGGGCTGACATCTAAAGCAGATTCTAATTGGCCCCTTGACTTATGTTGGGTGATATGGAGCTTAAAGTAAAATATAATTAGAAATTTAGACACTTTTAATTTATTTCTAAAGCAATGGATGCTAGTCAACTCGATGAATGCTTAAATCAAATATGAAATAATTTTTAAAAAAGACTTAAAAATACTTTTATCCTAAAGATTGAATAATATCCCCTTGATAGGACTGCACCCTAATAGGTTAGGTGGCCTGCCATAACCTATAGGTAGGGAGGTGTCTAACAAGGAAGAGAAGTAATAATATGAATGCATGAAAAATCCTCGATGAGCTCAAGCTGACTTCTTAATATCATTAGTTTCTATGTGAGTAAAAAAGTTTTAATTTGTTTAAATAGAAAAAAATTTTAACGTTCCCTCACGAGCCTCCGATCGAATTCTAAGCAAAATTAAAATTGGCATGTAAGTGAAAAGATTAGAAAAATATATAATTTCTACTACACAATCAATTAAATTTAATATTCAAATTGAAAGTTCATATTGTAAGTGCCACTTAATAGCACATCCTAGGGTCTGCAGAAAAAATAAAGTGGTCAGATACCACTGATAATAGCCCGGATTCTACTCTTAAGACTCACGTGACTTTGAGAATAGAATTCTTCTCAATATTCACTTCTTAGTCCTTCTGCGGGTTCCTTGGATTCGTTAGATTCGGATATCCAAATAAAAAGAAACTCTCCCTCGAAAGGGGTATGTCTTTCCTCTTTGGATTCCCAAAGTATTCTATTCTAGATGTCCAAATGAAGAGGGACTCTCCCCTAGGGGATGTCACCCTTCTCTTGAATTTCAAATTGGATATCTATCACATCTCAAATTATCACTTTAAAAATTATAACTTAATTGAATTTAAACTATATTACATAAAAATAAAAAATTTAGACTCGAACAAACCTATAGGGTTATCATAGGCAATTAATATTTGAATAATCCCAAGCAGTTATAGAATATTAAAATGCTTAACCCAGCCACACTTGGTCATGCTCTTTTAATTTTAAAGGGGGACTTAACATTGCATAGCATCTACAAAAAATTTATTAGTTTGAAAGCTTAATTTGGTACCCTTTTTATTTAATAGCCTTGTATGAGCATGACCACCTGCATAAGATTATATTAGCATTTAAATTATTCATAACCTAAGGGTAATCTAACACCCATCAAATTAATTCATAGATTATATTAAAATTAAATAAATAATCACATCAATCACTTAATTCTAACAACCAACATGCAATGAAAACTTAAAAAACTGGGCACACAATAACAGAAAAATAAAATAACGGCCTAGCCTAAGATTAGAGTTGGTTGTCCTAGAAGACCATCTAAAGTGTGTGAGGTTGGTTGTATAGTTTAGATATGTCCTATGTAGGATAATTAGTTAAAGTTATTTTGATGTTCTGGTTGGTTGAAAGGCTTAAGAAAAAAATTAATTAAAATTTAAGTATTAATGATTTAAGATTAATTTTAAAATATTTTTTAAATATCAAATGGATACCACCTTTATTGCTCACTAGGGCCATGAAGTTTATTTCATCTACCTTGGGGCTAAGCTAATAGCCTCGTAGGCCTAGGTTACCTTGTAGTAATTGGTATAGTTAAGTGAATTTAATTGGTTGAAGCTTAAAAGGTTAATAAATTTTAATTAAATTGATTGATTGCTAGTTTTTAAAGTTGGATTAAAGTTTTTTGAATTTTTTAATTAAATATTAATTTTTTTTAAAATTATTTGAATTATTAAATACATTAATAAAAGGGGTCAAAATTTGACTTCTTGATTAAGGTAGATTTCTAAAATTTTAATATTTTTCTTAAATATTAAACCTTAGGATGAGTAATTAAACTATAAGTTTGCTGGAATTAGATTTTTTATATTTAGTTATGAATTTTTGAAGTTTTGACTTAAATTTAACTTAAAGGACCAAAAGTTTGACTTTTGAATTCTGAATTATTTTTAGTGGTTTGATATTTTTGATAAATACTAGACTCCAAATGGAGTCCAATGCCTTTGAGTTTGCTCAATTTGGTATTTTATGAAATTAGTTATAATTTTTCAAAGGGTATTTAATTAAATTATTTAATTAATTTAACTAAGGGTGTTTAATGATTTGAATCCAAATGAATATCATTCTTCTTGAGATCGCCTCCAATGATAAAAAATGACCCAAGGAGGTGTTCTCAAGTGTTTGAATTTTTTTTTGAAAATTTTAATTATTTTAATTAATTAAATTAATTAAATATGGATTTTCACTTAAACTTAAATTAATCCTAAATTTGATGTCAAATCAAAGAGATTTTAATTTTTTTTATTAAGGGTTGAATTCTGATCAGTTTGAGATATTATTTATAATTTTTTGATTTAAATTTGGTTTATTATAATTTTTAGAAGTTTTAGTGCTTAATTAAGGGTTTAATTTTGAGTTAATTGATTAATTAACTTAATGATTTTTAAAACCAGTAGAAAATTTTCCTAAGATTGGAAATGTCACTAAGTTTAAATGGTTCAAGTCTCATGCTTATTAGATATATATTTTAATATCTAAAATTTATCTAATTTTTCGAAGACATGTCCTTAATTTTTATCATTAAGATATCACTAAGTTGAATCGGTTTGAAAATAGACGTCAGTAACATATATAAATGCACACAAACATTACAATCAAGTCCTAAATCTAAGAGAGCCATAAAACTAGGTGTGTGTGTGCATCCTACACATGCAATTACAATATAAATTGGAGACCTTAGGAAAATGATAGATAATTAACCATGATATGCTTATGCATTAATCATTCCCCATTAACTCTATTCAATCAAGCTCAAGCTATATTTAAAATTTCATATATAATATTAAAAATTTATGAATTTTAAAATAATATTAAAATATAATTCAAAATAATTTTTGAAAAATTATTTAAAATTAGTGGTAATTTAAAATAAATTTTCTAAAGTCTTAAAATAATTTTGATTAATATTTAATTAAATAATAGTTTAATATTGAATATTTCAAGATATTTAAGATTATTTAAAATATATTAAGTATCTAATATAGAAATTAATTTTGAATTAAAGTATATGAAATTCTAAAAATTTTGATATATTATATAAAATTTTTTGATTTAATCTGAATTTCTTTTGAATTTTTAAAATTTATAGTGATTAAGTGTATTTAAAAATAATTCAAAAATGAAATTAATACTCAAAATAATTTTAAAATAAAATAAAATTAAAATTTAAATGTTCTCTAAAAATTTACAATAATTTAAAATCTTTTTTTTAAATGTCAAAATTATTTGGATTTATTTTAATTAAATAATTAAATATTTAAAATTAATTAAAATATATAATGTTTTAAAATAATTTTTTAATTTTAAATTAAAGTATTTTGAACTTTTGAAAATAAAATATTAATTAATTAAAATTTTTATTTAAAATATTTTAAATTTATAATCATTAATATATTTAAAATATTTAAAAATAATGAATATTCAAATTAATTGCAAAATAATATTAATATAATATTAAAATATTTTCTGAAAGATTTAAAATGATTTAAAGTTAATTTTATAAAATTTTGGAAAAAAAAGCATTTGCTTTTGTAATTAATTAAATATTAACTAAATATTCAAATACTTAAACATTTAAAGTCATTTAAAATTTGTATAATGTATTAAAAAAATTCTTAATTTTAAAATAATAAATTTAGGAAATTTCAATATAAAATATTAATAATCTTTGGTTAAACTTAATTTTTTTATAATTATAATTTTTTAATTTTTTAAATAATTAAATATACTTAATAAAATAAATATAATTAATATTAAAAAAATTTTAAAATTAAATCAATATAAGTTTTGAAATATTTTAATTATTTTTAATTAAATATTGATTAAAAATATTAATTATTTAATAATTTAAATAACTTAAAATATATAAGATATTTTAAATTAATAATAATTTTAAATTAAAGGATTAAAAAAGATGATAATTTTGATATATTATACAAAATTTTTTAATTAAAATTTAATTTTTAATGATTTTTTTAAAGAAATCTTGATTTAATAATAATTTTAGATTAAATTAAACTCTTTTTAATTAAATGACGGCGACGGAAGGCTACGTGGCATCACAGGATTAACTGGATCAAAACTGCACGGTGACGGGCAGTCATTGACAAAAATCATGGGGAGGTAGTTTGATGTTTTAAAAAGTACTTAATGAAAAGCTATTTTAAACTAGGTGTCCTAGGCTAGGGTTTGAGAATTTACTAAATCTAACAGATGAATTTTCTAGATCTTGGATTCTCTGAGCTTGTAGATTATCTACGAAACTTTTCCTCGGTGAACTCGCGGTCTGAAATGCGCCAGATCGAGCGGTAGAAGCCTTGGTCAGATTTGGCTCGAGTTCGCTGGAGAACTAGTCGCCGGCAAGGCTTCACCGGTGGGTTTGAGCTGGAAAAGTGTGGAGGCGAGTCTCTAGAGGAAAAATAAAAAAGTTTTGGTCTAGAGGAGGTTAGGGTAGTGAGAGAAGGAAGTGTAGAATGAGCTTGTCTTGAGGATTTTTGCCCTATTCAAGTGACTTCTAATTTTTTGAAAGGCTAGGATCGATTGGGGACACTCCTAGATGGCTGCCACATGCTCTGGAAGTTGTTGAAAGGCTAAGGGAGAGAACAGCCCAAGGATATAAGGTGTAAAGCTTATTATCCTCTCCTAGCCTTTTTGGGACCATTAGGATTAGTTAGGCCTAATCTAGGGATTAGAGGGGGCGTAGGAAACTTCTAGAAGCTGATTAAAGTTGTTATAATGGTTTAAAATAGAGTGGATTAACTCATTAGGGCTAATTACCACTCTAGCTCTCCTAACCATTTGCTTGACCATTTGACTAGTCAAACAGTTAAGGGAAGGTGACGTGGCAGTGAGGAGGCTTTAAAGAGCTGATTGGATGCCTTGGAATGAGAGTCAAGCTATGAGATTAGAATTTAAACCAAGATATGAGAGTTTTAGGTGGTTTGACCAAGTCTTGATGAGTTGACTTGGTCAAACTAACTAAAGTTTCACTCAAGGTAATCTTGGAGATATTTGAACCATAGCTTGGATGAGATTGAGGGTTTAAAGATGCTAGTTTGATTAGATAAAAAGGACTGACCCAAGGATGGAAGTTTGACTAAATCTAAAGTGTTGATTTAGTTAAACCCACATTGATGTGACTCATGCTAAATTTGAATTGATTTAAGATATGCAATTAAATGATCTTAAATGTTTAAAAAAGTTTGTTTGAATGAGATTTGATTGTATGTGATGAATGGACCTTAAATTAACTGGATTTGACCAAACATGGGTCTGGTTGACCAGGTCAACTAATGATTGGGTCAGAGGTCCAATCAAGTCTAAATCATTAGGGGAAGTGATCATAAGAGTTTGACAAAATTTTGAATAAATTTGAGGCTTGATTCAAAGTAGAAAGCTTAAGGATTGATCTGGTCAACCTGGTTAACCAAGGGTCTGGGTTTGGGCTTAATAGGTTTGATTTGATATTTGAAATCTGGTGGAGGTGGTCCCAAGGGCTAGAAAGGTCATTTCAGTCAAATTGACTTTTTGAACCCTTAAGTGATTATTGGGTCAAATCTGGTTGACTTTGTTAACTAGGTTAACCCAGGGTGTGGGTTTGAGTCTAATAAGTTTGAAATAATATTTGAAGAATAGTAGAGGTGGTCCCATGGTATGGATTGGTTATTTTAGTGAAAATAACCTATTGGGCCCTTTAGGGGTTGACTTGGTCAGCCAGGTTGAACAAGGGTTTGGATTTGAGTCCTATGCACTCCTAATGGTGTTTAGGATTCATTTAAGGTGATTTTAGGGTTTTATTTTACTAAGCCATGTTAAAGTTTGGAGAATCTTCAAAATTACCTTTAAGGGGTATTTTGGTCATTTTGACCCCTGGTCAACTGGGGGTCAAAGTGGGTCCACCAAAATGCAGATTAATGCTTAACATATCATAATCAAAGATCTGGATGTGATCAAAGGCTTTGAGGAAGGTCCCAATGTCAAAAATTATAGGGTAGATGGTCTAGTGGCATAGGCTATAAATAATTGAAGGTTTTATAATATTTGGATTTCAATTCAGTTTCAAGAGTTAGAGATCTCAAATTGAGCTCAAATTTAGAGGGTTGACCCTAGAGACATACCTAATTAATATGCAAAATAGATCATGATTCCGGGGTTATTTACATGAGGTTTGAGATGTTTAAAAAATCATTAAAAAGGGACCTAGGACATTAGCCTTAAATTTTGGTCTAGATTTATGGATTTGATCTGGATTTTGGATTTAAATATTTGAATTTAAATTATCCAAATCATTTACAATCATTTGAATAATTATTAATGACTGGGATAGGATTGAAGTTTGATAGGAAGCTAGATTTATTTAAACCTAGATTGATTGAAGGTCATAATTAACTTAAAATTTGGATAGGCTTGAAGTCTAAATTGATTTGAAATCTGGATAGGTTTGGAGATCTGGATTCACTTAAAGTTAGAGTTGATTTAAGGTTTGGATTGGGTTGAGATCTGGGTTTGATTTGAATCTAATTTAAATCCTAAATTGAAGTCTAGATGATTGACACTTGGAGAAATGTTAACCATCAAATTAATTAGGTGGAGATCTGGATGGATCTCTATGACGTCATACAATAATGAGGTCAATAACTATGTATTGATTATGTATTGAGTGTGTATTGATTATATATTGAGTGTGTATTGATTATATATTGACTGTGTATTGACCATACATTAAGTATATATTGAGTGTGTATTAAGTGTGTATTAACTGTGTATTGACTATGTAATATCTCAGAATCTAATTTGAAAGAATTATTCATTTATCTTTTAATAAATAACAACCAGAGCTATCTAATATTATCTATCAGTAATAAATAGTAAAATAGATTCTATAATTTAAAATATCAATGTATACATGTATATTCATTCCCAAAAATTATATATAATACTCATGATCTATACAATCATCACATATTTATCCTGAATATTGTATATGATTTTTGGGAATGAATACAGATATGTACATTAGTATTTTGAAGAATGAAACCAACCAAAAAGTGGAAGAAAAAGAGTAATAAAGGCACAGTAAAAGCCCACCTAAACAGCCAAGAAATTGGAAAAGCCAAGGGACAGCAACAGGAACTGAACAGCCAGAGAAGTGGAACAGCCAGGGAGTCCATGACTCAGGAAACCAATAGGCAACACACAAAGCCAGCCCCAATCAGCCACAGCTCCCCAAATATGCAAGCCTTGCTTGCATCACTTAGTGTAGACAATTTAACTATAGATGTTCTAGGGCATCCTATCTATCACACCTCAAGATCTAAATTGGAAGAATTGACTATTTATATTTTAATCATTTATCAAAACTTTTATGAATTCATCAATATAAATTACTCCAACAGAAATAACTAAATCATATAAATAAAAAAACTAAAAAAAAAACTAAATTATATACATCAAAATATTTCACTATATTTATTCTCCCAAAATTATATATGCAATAGTCAGTAGATCAATATAATTAATAATATATTAATGGCTCCTGACTTCAAAATAATAAAAGAAATTACAAAATAAAATCAAAAGAAAATCTGAGAATCTCTATTACTCTCACTTCAATTGGTTCTGACCCCTTCCCTAACCTGAAATCAATTAAATCCATATAATAAGCTAAAACGTCCAACAATAACTCAAATTCATTAAAGCTTCCAATGTAAGGTTGAAAGAATCAATATGCATGCTGAGTTCAGTTAATGTAATCAATAGCATTCAATATAGTCAATAATCATGTATCATTAGTAAGACCCAAAATGATCAATAGTAAAAAAATATATTCAATAAAATCTATGAATTAATAGAATTAATAACCAGAGTGAGACTATAAATGTATCAATAATAAATAAGCCCATGAAATAGGATATAGTTTAGTTCATAAATTGATAAAGGAATCATAACATAAAGGTGCTAATATCATCAATTTTATCTATCTAAACTATTATCAATCATATACGCCATATGTACCTATCATTATCTATCTATCAATGCTATTTATGCATGTCACAATTCTATCTATCAATACTATCAATACATACATATTTCAGTGTATGATTCAGTAAGATAAGACATCCAACATCACTATATGATATTTTAATCAACATCATTTGAATTCCCAACTAAACATCATTTGCCATTGTCCTACGCTAGATACCAGTAATCACCTTTCATCAATATCACTGATTGATGATTGTAATTTTTAGTCAATTTTTGACGCCTCTTATTAAACATTTAGAGTGTTTTCAATTGAGGCATTACATCGTATACTTGTAATCTTACTAAAAAATACAAATAATTAATTGCTTAAATTAAGACTATAAATTGTCCTTCATATAAAAATGAGAGCCCTAATATTAAGTTAATTGGAATGATATTTGAGATTTGTGAACTAGACTAATATATAATTAAATTTGAGCAAATTTGACTTTAAAAAAATTTCATATTTTGCTTGACTCAACATTGAAAATGACTTGAATCATATCATAGTGACTCAAAACAATCTTCTCTCTCTTTCTTTCTCTCTCTCTCTCTCTCTCTCTCTCTCTCTCTCTACTACTACTACTACTTTATGATTGATAATTTATTTTTTCACTAAAATAATCTAATTTAATTATTCCACTTTACAATTTGGTCATTATCATTTTAAAAAATGATTGAAAAATTAGCGTGCATTTAATTTTGATAATAATTCTATTAGTTTAATCACAATATTATTATTTATTTTGTCTGTACTATTTGACATGTCATATTTTATCATCTTCTATTCGATGTTTTCAATGATAATATAACGCAATGTCATTTTCGTAATATTTTAGATATCAACGGACAAACTATAAAATAAAATGAACTTGTACATTTTTTAGAGTTCTTCACCCTATAAATTATATTTGGAGTAAACCATTTGAAATAGTTCAAATTTAATTAGAATTAAAAAAAAGTTAGAATTGAACATTTCAAACCTATTAAATTTAATTTACCTTTAATTCAAAGAAAAGAAAAGGACCTCTCCATAAAAATTGATTGACGCGAAAAGGAAAGGCTGGCACGTCCATGCGAGGAAGTGGCGGTCTACAAAAATTTGGAAGTCATCGTCCTATCGGCTGGATGAAAAGCAGCGGCCGGTTTTTACTTGTTCAATTATAAATTATTTATATATTTTTTAATATTTTTTTATTAAAAAATAATTGTCTGAATATATTAATATTTTCAAAAAAATTAGGACGATGACTTTTAAAATTTTTTAAAATTTTTATACTAGAAAATTACTTCATAAAATAATAAGAAAGCTATCTCAAAAGAAACCTTAGGGTTCATTTAGGATAGTTTCTTTATTGCTTTCGAAAACGGTTTTTTAGTATAAATTTTCTAATTTAAAAAATTTTTGTACTAAAATTTTGGTAAAAAACAGCAAGAAAGTTATTCCAAATGAAACCTTAATATAAGATTATGTTATATTTTTAATTATACTAATTTCAACATATATTAATACACATTAAATAGATCTAAAGAAATATTCGGACATTAAAACTTTCTCTAAATTTATAATCGTTAACAGCCAGGGGTGTCAATAAATAGCTCAATCTAATAATCTGTCCCAAACAATCTTATTTCAGGTTGATTCATTTAATAAACAGGTTGAATTCAGGTCTGGAATATTGACCTATTTAATTAACAAGCCGAGTCAAGGACAGATCATTCAAGTTGAAGGCAAGATAGCTTCACGTTCACCTTTTTGACCTGTTTATTAAACGGATCAAGTACAACTCAGCTAAATTCAGATCAGATCAATTTCAAGTTAGATCTAAATCCAACCCATTAACCCATTTTGACGCCCCTACTAACAATCATCCTGCTAATAAAATTACACTACTAAAAAATGTGAGTTCAGTTCGAAGACAGAAGGAAACGGTATAAAATTAAATATTGATTTATTACTACTAAATGTTTTAATTTCAAACTTATATTGTTATTATAATTTTTTTGTAGTCTATCAAGGACAGATTGCAATTATGAAAAATTAATAGGATGCACAGAGATGGTACCTGGTCATCTGAGGACGCTATGTAGCGATGGGTACATATATATAGTTATTACAATTTTTTTAATAAATCATTCTTCAATAAATTTAACTATATATATGTATTTGTACTATAGACGCAGGCATGCAAGCTTCTTGCCGAAGAAGGGCTAACACCTGAAGATGACAATATTGAAGCTAATGCGAGAGTCTTTGCTATAGTTATGGGATCTGAACATTCAGGTCGAGTTCGTACCCAGGGGTTTGGTGTCACACCGACTAGATTCTTTCCTCAAAGCAAAACTGAAGGTGGTAGCGGCAGCAATTTTGGACAGATTGCTAGTCTTCGAGAAGAGTTCAGATCATTTCAAGATAATCAGAAGAGAGAGTTTGGCTTGTTTCGTGATGAGATCAGACAGTTCATGCAAGGATTTCAAATGAATCATCCACCCCATGGAGGATCAGAAATGGTATAAAAAAAATTATGTAATTTAAATGGAAATTACTTGATTATTATTATCTCATTATTTTCATATTATTTTCAGGGTGGCAATGACAATTCATCTGATGCCTGACAGTCTACTGATGAGTTGTAGTATTAAATGTGATGCTTCTACTTGTATGACTATTTTATGTATTTTCGAACTTATGTTGTTTTGCTTTTGAACTCTAGTAGTTTTTATTTTGTGCTCATTTCCTTTCTAGTAATTTTCCTTGAGTTTGACTTGGCATTTGGAGATGAGTTACATTTTCTTTGTTTTAGCTACAACTCTTGTTTATGTGTGTTTTATGTATTGAATTTAGCTACAAATCTTGTTATTGTGAATCTCTATTGTGTCTTTGTTTTAGCTACAACTCTTGCTCATTTCCTTTCAATACAATTGTTTTGTATGGCATTGTTGGCTGACCAGCTGATATAGCTAGTTAGATATAGGGTAAACGATCAGATTTTGAGATTTATATAAAAAAAAATTCTGGACATTAGTGGCGGTTAAAACCGCCACATTACTGGAAGTCTTACTCTTGGTGGTGGTTATAACCGCCACCAAAGACACAGAATTGTGGCGGTTATAACCACCATAATCCTGGGAATCAGTTCAATTTTATAGCATTAGATGCGGTTATAACCGCAACTTAATTTCTAATTAGTAGCGGTTATAACCGCTGCCGTAATATGCCAGGCGTAACTCTACCCCGCCGTTCCCTAAACCGCTGCGGAATGTCTTTGCAGCGCATTGCAAACATAGCGGGCGTGTAGCGGTTCACAAACCGCTGCAAAGAAAGTTGTAGCGGGTATAACCGCCGGGATAGGTCAAAAAATGTGCTGCGAAAACCATCTTTTTTGGTAGTGTTAGCTTAATCACCAATTATTATTACTTTGAATTTCAATTAAAAAAAATCCAAAATCTCATATTGAATATGGATTGAACAATATACATTATGTTTGAATCATAATTCAAATAAAATCTCTTATCACTATAAAATGTTTGGTGAAATCTAGTAATACTTGCTTTGTCATCGACAGCTATACAGTAAAAGCTTATATGAAATATTGTTTGATTGTTTGTCTTTAAGCTGGATGGACCCTTAATTAGTGTTTAAACGTCTTCTTCTTTCTCTTTCAAACAATAAAAAAGAAAGCTTTTTTTAATTATTCTTCTATAAATGTGGTTATCCACTTGCAAGCATGAGATGGATATTTCATATTTGGTTCTTTAATTATTATTGCATTGTGTTGACTACAATTTCCAAGATGAATTTAAAATAAGCGTTAAACAAAGTAGAATTTGATGATCAATTTATTTTTGTGAAAAAAAATTATGTGAGAATATTTTGATGTAATTTAATAAAAAATAATTTAATAGATGTTAAGGCTTTGTTTGGGGCGGCTTTTTTACCGCTTCTTAAAGCAGCTTTCTAGTATAAAAATATTAATTTTGTACTAAAAAGTTGTTTTAAAAAGCATTAAGAAAGTCATTCCAAACGAAGCCTAAGGTTTCATTTGGGACTGCTTTCTTACTGTTTTTAAAGTATCTTTTTAGTTAAAAAATTCTTGAACTAAAAATTTTTATACTAGGAAGTTGCAATAGAAAGCAGTAATAAAATCGTCGCAAACGAAGCCTAAATTTATATTGAGATTAGTGTTTAGATATGATATATGAATTGCACTAATATAAGTGCAAATTCAAGGGCTCTTAAACCCATCATAATACAATTTTTTTTGCTTTTCGGGACATTTAGGTCAATTAAGGCAAATTCACACATACATCACATACGCAAGACAAGAACTCAAAATCTCTTAGTTGGTAGCCAAAGCTCCAAACCAATAGACTAAGATAAGTTGTATCATAATACAATTTTCATTAGAATATTCATATGTAAATTTTTTTTACACATAAAATGTCAGCTTTCTGATGACTTGGTTAAAAGAATAGATGTATTAGATTAGACCTATGTTAAGAAAGATAGAGGTAAGCCTAAAAGACTTTGTTAGATAATAATAAAAATGACTTATTTTTATTAAATTTAAATGAGAATTTGACTCTTAACAGAGCACAATAGAAAAAAATAATTCATGTAGTCAACCCCACATCGTGGGTAAATGCTTTATTTTGTTGTTGTTGTATTCTTATATAATTTTCCTTTCTTTGTTGTCAAATTCGAAGCGGTTGACTTGTTAAGGTTTGGGACTAATTGTGAAATATTCATCTTACTATCAATATATTTTGTGTGCACGTAAAAACAATTTATTTATTAAAAAAAGATTATATGTCTGTGGGAGTTTGTTTTTTATATTGGATTTTTGGCACATATTATATGGCTCGCATAATTTATTCCGATGATAGTTTGCTTAGGATCACATTGGGCTGATGGTTAAGGGAAATTTCATGCCCCCCAACTCTCACCTTTATGCTCTATTTTCTTAAAAGAGGTTAAATATTGTAATGTGTGGGTGGATTGCACTAATCCCCTTTATAGGCTCGAATATGGCCCAACTACTAGTATGTATCTATCAAGTGTATCAACCTATCCTTCATAGGCAAGGTTGTGGAGAAATTCACATCTCTCATTTCTTCATTCATAGGCTCTAATTTCATCTCCTAAGAGAGGCTTCACATTACCTTTTTGAAGCAAAGTATTCTTCTTTTACATGCTCTAGTATTTTCTCTATCAGGGGTATTGAATTATCCTTTATATACAATGTCATGGGAAAAATCAACATCTCTAAAAATTTCCTTTATAAGTTTTGATTTTATCTCTTAAATGAGGTTAAACACTATCTAGTATATGCAGATTGTATCCCTCTTGCAGTTACTAGTGCATCTCCACCAAGAGTAACAAACTACCCTTCATCGGTGAAATTATGGGAGAAGTCTTTCTCTAATGTCATCAACATTGGCCTTTATTGACAAATATACTCCATCTGCAAGCTCTGAAGTATTCTCTATAAGAAGTCCTGAATCATGTGTAACGGACTACACCTAAAATTTATGATTCCTCTGATAGTTCTGATCTTCCGACCTCTTGAAAAGCAGGGGGGTTGTATGTCTCTATTTAGATGAATTGGGATCTAAAATAAAATAAATATAAAAAAAGTCACCCCATTTTAAAGCTGTGATTTTCTCTCCAATAGAGAGATAGTTCTTATCAAAATTTAATGTAGCTTGTGAAAATATAATGTTTGGCATGACTATATGAAAATGATGCTTAAAATTTTTCCAAAAGATGCTAAAAAATTAAATGGTACACAATTTGTTTTATTTTTGGAAGATTTCTTGCTAACTATATAGGTATTATCAAAAATGGAGTTTGACTTTATGCTTGATATCAATTTTAGGTGTCAGGCAGTAGTATTAGTATTGAAGTCATTAGAATAATTCATGATGAGCTGCAATTGAGATAAAATTTGCATCCTTGCATTAGAATTTAATTTTAAAGAAATTGCTCATTGAAAGCTTATGTAGGAGTTTGGAGATCTATTGATTGTAGATGAATGTGTATTAACATTATACAAATACATTAGTTTTGTGCATGACTTTGAAATTTATATTTCTTCATGTATTAATATAGAATTGTAACTGATGTTTATAAGGAATTTATCAAAAATAAAGAACTTTTCATCTTCTTATAAGAGTAAGTCATATGTATGAGAAATTACCCTCCAGTGAAGACTAAGGCTTCGTTTGGGACGGCTTTTTTATTGCTTCTTAAAATGGAGTTTTAGTACAAAAATTAAAATTTTTGTACTAAAATTTCGTTTTAAGAAGCAATAAAAAAGCCATCCCAAACGAAGCCTAAATCCTTTATATGTCTTTGAGATGTACTTAAAATCTTAAAGTTATGCTAAAAGTCTAATATAACGTAGTTAATTATTTGAGTTAGCAATAAGATATTGCCCTATAGTTGGAATATAATGATCTCAACATCTTTGTTTATAAGGATTTTTTTAGGCTTATACCTTTTTATATTTTTTTTAACAATAGAAATATTATAAATATTCTATATTTCAAGGTTTATGTCTTCTGAGATATTTTAATAAGTAGTAAAATCTAAAATAAGAGTTGATATATATATATATTTGATATGCACATGGACTACATAGCTTCTAAGGCTAATGCCTTTTGAGATTTTTTTTTTACTTATACCTTTAAGACTTATCCATTCTAAGATTTTGAATATATATATATTCTGAGATTTTTAGATGTTCTATACTTTCTAATAAGGCTTTTAACCTTTGGGATTTTTAGAGAATTGAAGAAATTTATACTTTTTGAGGTTTTTAGCTTTTAAAGGCTTTTGGAGAACATGATAAATATGTATTTTCTAAGATTTTTGGCCTTCTTAGATTTTTTAATAATATGAGAAATATCTATCTTCTGAGACTTTTAACATTATGAGATTTTTAGAGATCCTAAACATTATGAGGCTTTCAGCTTTTTAAGTCTTTTAGCCATATAACATTTTTAGATCACTTGAGAAATTTATATCTTATAAGGCTTTTAGCTTTTTTGAGATTTTTGGAGATCATGCACTTTATAAGGTTTTTCCGTTTTTAGCTTTTGGAGGTTCTTAGAAAACCAAAGAAGCTTATATATTCTAAGACTTTTAGCATTTTAAGATTCTTTGAGAATTAAAATGTATATTGCTTATGAGGTTTTAGTCTTACAAGATTTTAGAGAATTGTAAAAACTTAGACCTTTTGAGACTTTAAACTTCTAAGATTTCTAGATAATCAAAATATATATATATATATATATCTTCTAAGGCTTTTAGTCTTCTAAGATTTTTAGAAAACAAACTTTTTGAGATTTTTAGCGTTCTGAAGATTTTTAAAGAATCAAATAAATATGTACCTTTTGAGAGTTATGCCTTTTAAGATTTTTAGAGGAATTCGTATCTTATGAGGCTTATACTTTTTCTAATATAGTTGGAGAATCAAAGAAATCTATACTTTATGAGAATTTTAGCCTTCTGAGACTTTTGAATTAGTGGAGATCCCAACAATTACTTACTTCCATGGAGTCTTTCTATTAAGAATTATGTCAACTATTGGTTTTCTATTTAGACTACCTCACAAGCATATCTTCAAGGGAATTGTGAGTGGAGACTTTGTCTGCCATTTGTCATCATGGAGTTTCTCTATTGAGGACCATATGCACTACTAGCCTTTCATTGAGGGATTTTTGTCAGTTGCATTAATGCTATTTATAAAAAGAAAACTATTTTAAAATTTTAAATTAAATTTACTTGAAAGATAAATTTTTATTGCTAATAGAAGTCAAAATAAAACTTCTTTTAAAAATTCTTCTGAAATGAGGAGCTTAACTTCTCTTGATTGCTACAATTATAGAATCTTCCAAAATATGAATGAAAATAGATTGTGATGACAGTTCTATTTAATAATTTCAATAAATTTTTATCATGACTATTATGGCTTCTTTAATTTTAAGATTGATGATCTACATGTTATTCTTGTAAATAATGACCCATGTGTCCTTGGAGAATCAAATGTCCAATCTCTTCATTTAATTAAAAATGTTTTTTTTAATATCCTCTTGAACGATGAAAGTAATAGTATATGGATTATTCTCCACATTTAGTTTTGTAGAAGTTTTTGTCCACTTGAATTGCTCAAAATTTTGAATCTTTATGAGAATCTTAGCCCTGAATATATTTAATGAGGGTATAAGATGACTCTGATTACATTTGGTGAAAAGCTTATCATTGATTTTTTGATTGCTCGTAATTTTTTTGTTGGAAATGCCATTCAATTTTTTGTTATGAATTCTTATGTTTACTTCATAATTATTCAAATTATTTCCTATGGGCATCTATGCCTCTTTGGTAGTTATTTGTTCTTATAATCAATGAATAAAATCATAGTATGAGTGAACCCTCTTGTATCAACGAGTAGAAAAGTTCAAGGAGGATACCTATAAGAAAAATATATCATACTAACTATGAATCCTCTCTAAAAAACTGGCACTTCGGAAAAGAATTTATTTAAGTACTCCTTAATAGTCTCTCACTCACTTTGGTGAATCCAAAAAAAAAAAGGGAGGGTCCTTGATGTTCTTTCAATTGTCAATAAATTGTTCAATGAAATCTTGATAAGATACGCAAAAATATGAATAGTTCAATCATATAGAGAGAGCGAAAGAGAGTAGAACAAAGTATGAGCTTGTCCATTAAGAATTGTGAGAAATTCCTAGAAAATGGCTTCATCGAAAGCTTATTGAATGTGGATGATGGTAATTTAGTATTTGATTTATTTGTAAGGGTCTAAGGTCCCATCATAATGATTAATTATAATATACTTGAACTCCACTGAAATAGGATATTGAAGAATTGCATCATTTAGACTCAAGGACTCTTCAAAGCTACATTAAGAGGTAAGTTGATTTCTTTCTCCCAAAGGGATTTTTTTCTTTTTTTTGAATAAGGAAGATAACTCATATTTTATAACACCACGAGATACGTTAATAAGATAAGGCTTATTTAAGTCCTCCATGACTAGTGGAGTATTATGTGTCGGCTAAGTAATATGAAATGGATGGGTTAAACTAGCACTACCTGAGAAATTTTGAAGAGGTTGTGGAGTGTCATATCCCATTTTGACCTCCCTTTTAGTAAACTTGGAGTGTAACAGATAAGAAGGATTTAAATAGACATATCTCTCACTAACACTCATCCTGAATTACTTTTATCAGGTTCAAATGAGTAGAAAATAACTTATCCAGACTATCTCAACACAACAAAATTTTCAATTCTTAAGATTCTATCCAAATATTTTAACGTTGGAAGCATATTTAAACACATTAAATTAAATACAGAGCTTGCTAAACTTTCAAATAAAGTTTACATATCCAAAAGTCTAATTATATAGCTTCATACTCTGGTTTCTATGCACAACCAAAATGTGTGTACGCAAAAGTGCAGTCAACCTCCTACATTAAGCTCCACTGGCTCCTTTCCTTTTTCTGCAGTATAACTACTATTAATGAACTAGAGCTCAATGAAATACACAATTACAATGCAAGAAACAAGTAACATATAATTTATAATCAATTGTGACTAATATGAGGATTTCTATAATAATCATAAGCTATACAAGAAATCAATGCATAATTAACTTTCTATATTTCCTATTATGTTTACTTTTTAATACTTTAGGCAAATCAAATGATGATTATAGGCTTTTACACACTTATAGCTCTCTCATTCAAGGTTGGGTCGAGTTTCTAACTTTTAGAAGTGATAGAGTTGGGTACCTCCTGTACAATCCCTATGACATATCTCGTTAGATTTTTCGTCTTTACTTGTGTGGGTCTATCCCCCATAATATGACTTTTCTCATTTTCCATTTTCATTAACATTCATATGTTCATAATCTATATCTATAGTATCATTCTGTAGCATCACATTTCAACATAGAGTGTTTATCAAATAGTTCAAATAATAAGTAATTATCTTAAGTGAACAAGTAATAAACAACATGCTTAATATAAAATAATTGCTATCACAATTACCATAAGTATATAAAAATGCTCTCATTTCCTACACTATAGGTTGAGCATCTTACCTCATCCTCTAGGGTAGTCGGGTGAATTCATTCTTCTAAAACACCTCAGCCTCTTTTTTGCTTATAAATAACTTAAAACATAATTATTTGTCTTTCAAACTTGCAACAATAACAACAACAACAACAACAAGCCTTTATCCCACTACGTGGGGTCGGCTACATGAATCCTTTTTCTCCATTGTGTCCTGTTAAAAGTAAAAAAAATGAATTCCTTTCAAATATGCATTCAAGTAAAATATAATAGGCTATATAAAATCCTTACATGTTTACCTTAATT
Source organism: Dendrobium chrysotoxum (assembly GCA_019925795.1). NCBI lineage: Eukaryota > Viridiplantae > Streptophyta > Magnoliopsida > Asparagales > Orchidaceae > Dendrobium > Dendrobium chrysotoxum. Next base: position 27,974,181 of record CM034309.1, read on the forward strand.
GAATTCCTCCTCATTTAAAACACTTTCCTTTTCTTCTCCCTAATATCTCTCTTTTCTTTCCTTCCTTTCCCTTCTCTTTAGTTTTCCTCACTGATTTCCTGAAAAATTTCTCCAGCAAGCAGCCCGCAACCCTTCTGTCTCCTTGCTCGCAAAATGCTCTATTCAAACTCTAGAGAATGGGTAGGGAATGGAATAAAGGAAATGCAATGCTTTTTTACATTAGCTTATTAATTGATATACTATACACTCAGGGGCGGAACCAAGTACAGCCCAGGGGGGGCAATTGCCCCCCCTAAATTTTTTTTTTTAGTTTAATGGTAGAGCTAATTAAGTAATTTGCCCCCCCTAAATCTTATGTTTTGCCCCCCCTTTTGCCCTAACCTCTTCTTCACACGTGAAGGATCCGCCGCACTCAATATCTTTATTTCATTTTTTTAAATATTAGTCTATTAGTATTAAAATTTTGCCCCCCCTAAAATGAAAGGCTGGTTCCGCCCATGTATACACTAATTATATTTTCACTATCTTTCTAGTTATCTTTTCCCAAAACATTCTTAGTCGCATGACCCCACTCACAGCCAACCAACCTTTGCATGCTTAGGTAAGTGGTTAAAGGCTGATTAAAATATTTCTGCTATAATAACAATAAATAATAAGTTTTAATGGTTGATTTAGCTATAATGGCGGATTAGCTATAGTAAGATTTAATTAATAACCTTTTTAATTAAATCTTATATCTAATTCTCATTAATTAAATATATATCATTGGACTTTTAGATACACTTTTATATATCAAAATGTTTGAAATTGAAAATAAAACTTAATGAAATTAACCTTAATGTTTTATGGAGTAACGATAAAATGGGGTAAACCTTGGGAAATTTGTATGCCCAAAAATTAAACTTACATTTTGAAAATTTGAGTATTATAATCTACCCCCACCACTCCTTATTAAAATTCCGTCCTCCAAATTCATTATCCTAGCAGCCATCAAACAAATGAGAGAATTTTAGTCTAATATCTTTTTCTTTCTCCCATATTACCTTTTTTTTCTGTATTTTTCTTTCACTTTAACATAAGAGTTCTGATTGTTTCTGAGCTATTTAGTATCAAATCTACTATTCTTTCTATTCCTCAGTGTAAGTTAGATTCTTCTATAGTTAATTTCATTATATGAAATTCTCTGATGGATATTTGTAACCCATTTTTTAGTAGTAACACATAAAAAATATTGTGAATATCTGATATGTCAGCTGAAAGAGTATGTCTGTAAGCAATCTTAGCAATCTTCCCAATAACATCAAAAGATTCTATATACCTAGAACTCAGTTTGGCTCCTTGCCCAAATTTGGTTATACTATTCACAGGTTTAACCTTCAGAAATACAAAATCACCAACTTCAATGTCTATTGTTCTGTGCTCGGGATCATAATAATTTTGCTGGCAATCCTAAGAAGCTTTCAAACTTTCTCTGATTAATCTAATTTTCTTTGTTACTTCATCAACAAATTTTGGGCCAATTAATTATCTTTCTCCTACTTTAACCCAAGCCAAAGGAATTCTACACTTTATACCATAAGTGCTTCATAAGGTGTCATTATTATACTAGATTGATAGCTATTGTTGTAAGCAAATTCTATCAATAGTATGTGATCTTCCTAGCCACTTTAAAGATCCAAAACACATAGTCTTAACAAGTCTTCCAAGACATGAATTGTTCTTTCAGATTGATCATCAGTCTGAGGATGAAAAGTTATATTAAAGTGTAGATTTGTGCCCAAACTTTTTTGAATGCTTTTCTACAACATAGAAGTGAATTGATCATCCCTATCTGAAATAATAACTTTTGGGATATCATGCAATTAGACAATCTATTTTACATTCAGGCCTGCCAATTTATCTACTGAATCAGTTTACTTGATAGGCAAAAAGTAAGCTAATTTTGTCAGTCTATCAACAATCACCTAAATATTATCATGCCTCTATTTGAATCTGGGAAATTCCATAATAAAATCCATTGCAATATCTTTCCACTTCCACTCAAGGATAGATAGTGATTATAATAATCCACTAGGTCCCTGGTGTTCAGCTTTTATAAGTTAACATGCTTCGCACTTAGACACATATTTAGCAACAATTTTCTTCATACCTAGCTACTAGAAGATTAATTTCAAGTCTTTATATATCTTGGTACTGCCAGGATAAATGGTATAGCCTGAATGATGAGTTTCCTGGAAATTTTTTTTTCTTAAGCCAGGATCATTTGATACCCCCATAGTTGAGATTTATGCTCAATAATTTTATCAGCATCAGCAGAAATATCTCATCAGTATTACTCATATTGAATCATTTAGACTTGATTTGGGACAACTTTCTTTCTGATTTCTAAAGCTATTTTCAAGTACAAAAATTAATATCTTAAAATTTTCAACTATATTTTACATGGTTAAATATCTGAGCTCCATTGAACTTGAATCGGACCATTTTTGAAGCCATTAGATTCGTCATGTCGAGACTTTTTATGTAACTATAAATTTGCTAAAATCAAAACTTTAACAATTATGATATCAACTTTTAAAGCACCCAACACCCAACATAAATACTATATCAAAATTCATGTCAACAGACATATCAATAATAAATTTTCTTATTTTTTTTAAAAATGTATTTTAATTCGGACTTCAAAGTCAAACAACCAATTTAAATCCTCATTGAAGATTATTTTGCCGAAATTTTTTTAATAATATTGTTTATTAGAGCATTATTATTATTATTATTATTATTATTATTATTGATATATCATCAAAACATTATCTTGATCGAGCTCAAATCTCGAGGTAAATTTGCATTAAAAACTTTCAACTTTAAATTCGGGACCATCTGAACTTTGATTTCTGGAAACTTATAGTCAAATTGAACGTCTGGAAAAGAAAAACCCAATGACACCAAATTTTACCCAATCAGAGGCCAAGTGGGTTCAAATCAATGACTCGAAGCACATTTGAAAAGTTCAAACCATAAATTGGGCAACCAAATAATTATCAAAAGTGACATGCTTATATTTGAATCGAGCGGCTCGATGAGACAAATCCAATGAGCTCAAGATTGTCTAGTTCTAACATCATTAAGGTACTTAAATATTCGATAAACAGTCCAAAATCAAAGGAGTCGATATCGGTCGTCCATTCGAAACACTCCCAACATGCCCTTGATCTTCTTCCTATTTACTGGTCATGCCACTCTCAAAAACTATAACTAGACTTCTCATTATTCATTATTGGAGGTAAGAAGCATGGAAGAGAGGAAAGGAAGAGAAATCAGAGTTCTTTTGCCACTTGACTACTCGACCACTGCCCGACCACCGACCGTCGACGAACTTTCGCCAGATTCCTGCCCGACCATTAACCATCTCCAGAATTTCGCCCAACCATTAGCTATCATCGGACTTCCGCTCAGCCACCAACTGACGTTAGATTTATGCTTGACCACCGATTGTCGCAGGACTTTCGCCCGACCACCAGCTATCGTCGGACTTCCACCAACTGACACCAAATTTACGTCCGTCCACCGACCATCACCAGACTTCTTTCTGGCCACCAATCATTGCCGAACTTCTGGCAGGCCACCAGCTATCACCCGGCTACCGTCTTTCCGACCTTCGTCGCCCGCCGACGATGGTCCTTTCAACCACCTTCACCCGACTACGATCTTTTCGATCTATGTTGCTTGCCTACGGTCCTTCTGACCACCGTCACTCCGTCACTCGACTACAGTCTCTCCGACCTCCATCACCCGTCGACTACATTTCTTTCGATCACCGTCACCCGACTATGATCATTCCAACCACCGCCATCCAACTACCGTCCTTCTGACCACCTTCACCAAACTACAATATTTTTTACCTCCGTCGCTCGGCAATTACGGTCCTTCCGACCACCCTCGCCCGACTACAATCTTTCAGACCTTTGTCACCCGATTACGGTCCTTCCGATCACCGTCGTCCGACTATGGTCCTACCGAACAAACGAACATGTCAACACAAATTCTTCCAACCCTACCATGTAATGCAATCTATATGATGTATATTTGCTATATCTAGCCAAGGCCTTCACCTCAAGGAAGGGCCTCATTTGTAATCAACTACAATTACTAGTAGATTCATTTAAACTAGGCAAGTCCCTATGGTTTTTTCCTCTTTTCAGAGTTTCCACGTAAAAACCACTACATGAAAGTAGCGTATTACCAGTGGATTTTCCGGTGAAAAATTCTACATTTTCTGGTGGATTTCTAAATTTTTCGGCGGATTTCTGGTGAAAACATTTTGAAAACGGCCAGCTTATTCACATAGAAGAATCAACGGTTAAAAAAAAACATCGAATAGCTAACTCACATAGAAGAAGACAAACTCAATTTCCCATGGATAGAAAACGGCCTCCTTCTGAACCATTTTTTATACTCAAAATCAGAAGCTCAACTAAGTAAAACAGGACATTTTAACCTGTCTGAGAAGAAATCGCTAAGTTTTATCGGTGAGTAGTGAATGCGAGGAGAAGTGTGAGGAGAAGAAGTGAAGAACTCACAATATTGGGTCGGAGAGGAGGAGTTGAGCACGAGACAGGCGGCTTCATTTCGGTGTGGGCTTCACAAAAGAACATGAGACGGGGACGGGATTCGAGATCAGGAGAAGCTTATGAGAACAGGAAGACACCAAATAGTAGGTTTTTTTATATGGTATAAGTTAGGGTTTTTTTTATTTTACACCGTCAGATTTAATCAAGAAAGCTTCAGATGCATTTTATTTGAACTGGCCGTTTTCTGACACCATTACCAGTTTTGCAGTTCGGCGGTCGAACTACTGATTCGAAAGGTCAAATATCGGTTCTTTGCGAAATCGGTTATGAAGTGAATCGCAACCGACAAGCCGATCGGTTTGCGGTTCAACTAGTTGAACCTGCCGGTCTTATCCGATTTTCATAACCTTAATTTTTACTGCTTAATAGTGCTAAAATTCAGGTTAGTTGTATTTTGGTTTATCTCACAAAAAACCCTCCTCTTTAGTTTTTATTGATTATGTTCTACTTAATAAAAAGTAGAGGTTTGGGTTTTCTGTAAAGGTTAGAAGCAATAATATTTTTTATTCTTTTTTTTCTCTCTCTCTCTCTCTCTCTAAAATCTATGAGCTCTCTCCTTCTCTCCCGCTCTCCTTCTCTCCCTCTCTCCCTCTATTCCCTTTCTCCTCTCTCTTGGTGCAACCATCCAAGAAGTGCAGGAGGCTCTTGGTCCAAGCAAGCTAGCCTGCAATGGAGGTGCAACTGCAAGGAGATTGGTGGAGGAGAAGAAGGGGTTGTTGCCCAAGAACAAGGAATAGTTGGTGGATTCAATTCCTTCAATTTCAAGATTGCTTGTCCTCCAAGATTTTTTGACAACAAGATTTTAAAATTTTGACTTTATAAGCATAGGCGATAGACATAATTAATAAAGATGAGTTGTTTATTTAAGTAGCCGAGCCCTTTCTGCTATAAATTATATAAGCATGGCTTGAGATTTATTAGAATTATTTAGGATCGAAAATCACGGGTACGTAGCGCCCAAAACTTTTTCTTAAATGCAAAATATTTTTTAATAATAAATAATCACATTTAATAGCCATAACTTTAATAAAAAAGCTAATTTTTTTTTAACATCTCTCTTCTCTTTCAAGTATAAATTCTCCTCGGTGGTGAGGAGAAATCTCAAACATACATTTTACAGGCTCTAATTATTTATCCTCAAAGAGATTCAATGATTACATGTATAGGCTAACAATTTTTTTTCTTATGAGGTACAGTATTTCGGTATTTCCTTTACCAAGAGTATTGAACTACTTGTATAGGTAAAGTGTCCCACCTTTTTTTTTTGGACTTTTTAGTCAATTAAAATAAATTCATACACACATCACATATACAAGCTTCGAATTCAAGACCTCTTGATTTGTAGCCAAAACTCTAAACTAACAGATCAAAATGAGCTGCATGAGTGTTGACCCTTCACATGCTAGTGTTTTAAAAGAGGTTCAATGCCATCCTGTATAGGCGAAGTGTTGTTCTTTTACTTGCTCTGATTCTTTGTCTTAAAACACATTCACACTATCCTGCAAAGGCAGTTCATAATTCCTCTTTATAGGCTCCAGTACTTCTCTGCATGTATGCTTGGTAATGTCTTGTATAGGTGGTGCATACCCTCTCACAAGCTTCAATGCTTCTATACTAGGAATACTAAATTGTCTTATATAAAAAGTATTGTGAGTGTCAATCAAAACTTGCAAGCCCTATAATTAATTCTCTGTTTTAAAGATCTAATTTTCTCCCTAATAAGAAGTCAAATATTATTATTTTTTTATGAAGATTGTGCAAGAGATGATTGATGTGATGATGCAAAAATAATTCTAAAGAAAGGCCTAAAAAATGCTACTAATTTATTCGGTATGCTAATTTTCTCACTTCAGCGCAATTTTCTTGTATATTTCCACACCTCTTCTCATGATTTTGGCCTATTTTTTTATTGGATGAGCTCTTACATCTCTATATTTCTCGCAAAGAATTTGATTGCAAAGTTTGAACATTTTAATTTTAAAATTTGAATATCACAATACTAAAATTATAACTGTTGCGGACTCAAATATACGCGGCGATAGAGTTTAATATTTCCGTCTCAGCGTTGTACGTATATCCAGCACACAAACAGAAGAGTGAAAGAAACACCAGGCTTTTTACGTGGAAAGCCCTGAAAAAGGGAAAAACCACGGGGCCACGCCCAGTTGAAAAAGTTTCACTAGTGTTGTTTGATATACACGAGGCTGACTCGTCCTTTAACTTCAGGACGATCAGATTACAATGAGTATCAATTACAAGGCCAAGCAGAGTTCCGACGTCACTTGGGCGTCAGACAGAATTCCGGCGTCACTTGGAAAAAAGTCCGGCGTCACTTGGACGTCGGGTAGAATTCTAGCGTCGGGCAGAATTCCGACGTTGCTCCCGTGTCGGGCAGGGCTCCGGCGTCCCTCGGGCGCCTGGTGGTGCTTCGGTGGTGTTCCGGCGGTGTTCCGACGGTGTTCCGGCGGAGTTCCGGCGGTGGTCGAGGAGGAGTTATTCCCTCCTAGGCTTCTCTTCTCTTCCTTCTCTTCTTCTCTTCTTGGCTTGGGCCACTCTCTTAAGAGAAATGAGGGGCTATTTATAGTTTTTCTGGAGTGGCATAGCCCGTAAATATGTGAGGGATCAAGGGCAAATAAGGAGTGATCCGGATGAACGGTCGATATTGAATCCCTTGATCGTGAACCGTTTATCAAGCATTTGAAGGTCTTAATGATATCAGAATTCTCCGATCTTGGACTCGTTGGATTCGTCTCGTCGAGCCGCTCGATTCGAGTATAAGCTCGTCAAAATCGGAGACCGTTTGGTAACTCAAATTGCTGTTTGATGCTTCCAACAGCATTTCGGGTACTTGATTTGGACTCACTTGGGCTCGGATTGAGTCGAATTTGGTGTCGTTGGATTCGTATTTCCGAGACGCTCTGTTCGACTATAAGTTTGCTGAAATCGGAGTTTAAATGGTCTCCGAAATAATTTTTGAAGTTTCCAACTTGAGTTTTTCCTCGAGATTCGTGCCCGATCAAGATTATTTTTTGATGACGTATCAGTTGCCCCCCTATTTTTGGACGTCAAAGCTCCAGGAGTCCAAAAATATATGTGTCGGCTTTTCACTTTGGCAAAATCGCAAAAATTTGCGTTCCAAAAAGTAAATGTTTGCTCGAACTTGATCATAGAGGCCTCGTTGAGCTCTGAAAGTGTCAAAATTGAGTCCGGAACGTCGAAAAACGTGTCCGGGGACCCCAAAAACGCCGAATTTGGACCGTCCGGGCCCGAAATCAGAGCCCGGGAACGCGTAGGCGGCCGAACCGGCCGGCTGGCCGGCCGGCCGCCGCCCGCCGCCGCCCGCCGCCGCCCGCCGCCGCCCGCGGCGGCGCCCGCGCCAACCGGCGCGTCCGCGCGCGGAACCGCGCGGAACCGCGCGTGGCGCGGTTAATTAAAAAAAATATTATTATTATTTTTTTTAAGTGGCGGGGCCCAAAAAAATCCCAAAAAATTCCGAAAAATTTGAAAAAATTCAGGGAATTTAATAAAATTTTGGAATCCTCCCCCCCTCAAAAATAATATAAATAGACCCCCAGGGCCTAGGAGAAACTCGCCCATTCTTCCTTTCTCCCTCTGGCTTTTGGCATTTTGAGGCTTTCCGCCGTTTTTGAGTAGGTGATTTTCCCTACTTGACTCGGCGCCCCTCCCTTTACGTAGAAGTTAGAGTATTCCTCTCTTCTCCCCTCTAGTTTCTGGCATTTTGAGGCCTTCCGCCGTTTTTGAGTAGGTGATTTTCCCTACTTGACTCGGCGCCCCTCCCTTTGCGCAGAAGTTAGAGTATTCCTCTCTTCTCCCCTCTAGTTTCTAGCATTTTGAGGCCTTCCGCCGTTTTTGAGTAGGTGACTTTCCCTACTTAACTCGGCGCCCCTCCTTTTGCACTGAAGTTAGCGGTTTTCCCTCTTTTTTCTCTCATTCTGGCTTTCTGACAGTTGAGGCATTCCGTTGTTATTCAGTAGGTGATTTTCCCTACTTGAGACAACGCCCCTCCTCTTGTACAGGAGTTAGAAATTTCTTTTCTTTTTCATTCCTTCATGTGGAGGTGAGATGTTAGTCGGAGGGAGTCTGAAGATGGTCGGAAGTCAGGCGTCGGGAAGAAGTACGGCGTCGGGTAGAACTCCGACGAAAATCCGTCGGCGGGAAGAAGTCCTATGACGGGTAGAAATTCGGTGTCGGGTAGAAGCCCAACAAACATCCGGCGATGGGCAGAAGTCCGACGCCGGGAAGAATTACAGCGTCGGGTTGAAGTCCGACGAGGGTCCGACGACGGGCATAAGTCCGGCGTCGGGTTGAAGTTCGACGAAAGTCACGCGACTGACAGAAGTCTTTCAACAGGAGGAAGTTCGGTGTCAGACAGAAGTCTGACGAAAGTCCCGCGATTGGCAGAAGTCCTGCGTCGAGTGGAAGTACGGTGTCGGGCAGAAGTCCGACAAAAATATTGGGCAAAATTCCAACGAAAGTCCGGCGACAGGCAGAGACCCAGCAACGGGAAGAAGCTCGTCGTCGGGTAGAAGTCCGATGAAAGTCCCTCGATGGGCATAAGTACAACGTCGGGTAGATATCCGAGGCTAGTCACACAACTGGCAGAAATACAACGTTGGGTAGAAATTCGACGAGGGTCTAGCGACGGGCAGATGATGGCCGGCGTCCAGTAACATTGTGTTAAGGCAATATTCATCCATACTGAAGTGTGCCAACATTAGATATTACTGAATCAAGAGGCCGAAGTAGTGTGACATGCCAATATTCTGGCAATACACTAACACTGTCAACTGAGTGGAGGTCTGATGATGATCCAGTTATGTCCTTTCTTTAAAGGAGCAGTTGTAGGAGATGCTTGCGTGCAGTAAGGGAGAAGTCACTTAAATCCACCAAGGATATTTGACTGTGTTAAAGTTACTTGTTACTGGATGATACTAGCTTGTATGAGTGTCACCAGTGTACCTTTTGATTTCAACTTCTGGTGAGAAGAAATGTATATTTGAATCTGAATTTATGTAACTCCAATGATATTGTATATGAAATGAGGATTTGTCCCCTAGAGGGACCTGAATTGTTATTGCATCTGTAAGACATGCTTTGTGCTTTTGATGTATTATTAGTTTGAACGAATGTGAGAGATATCCTTTTAGGATGTTTGACATATCTGAGACTGTAAGTCAAAGCCCTTGCTTGATGACGTTAAGGGAAGATGTTAGATTAAATCTCCCCAAGAATGATCTTCCAATGATTGGGATACAAGACATCATCCAGTGACATTTGACCTATATGAGGTTGTATGTCAGAGCCCTGCTCAATAACGTTAACCTGTATAGGAGTGGTCGAGGGAATCCACCAAGGATGTGAGACCTATTCGAGGTTGTATGTCAGAGCCCTGCTCGACGACGTTAACCTTTATGGAAGAGGTCGAGAGAATCCACCATGGATGTGAGACCTATCCGAGGTTGTATGTCGGAGCCTTTGCTCGACGACGTTAACCTGTATGGAAGAGGTCGAGAGAATCCACCAAGGATGTGAGACCTATCCGAGGTTGTATGTCGGAGCCTTTGCTCGACGACATTAACCTGTATGGAAGAGGTCGAGAGAATCCACCAAGGATGTGAGACCTATCCGAGGTTGTATGTCGGAGCCTTTGCTCGACGACGTTAACCTGTGTGGAAGAGGTCAGATCGAATCCCCCTGGGATTGATCATCCAGTGATTGAGACACAATAAAGATTGTGTATTTCTTGAATCAAGGATAAAGAGACTATATTTGTCAGTAGTTTTTCATTGTCATTTATATTCTTTTTTAAAGAAAGAGACAATATCAAAACTGGACGAACAACACATTATATTACTGTAAGATAATACAATAATTCCCTTGTACAACAAAAGAGATACATATAGGGACAACCACATCATTTGACTTGGTAGAAATACTAAGGACATTAGAGTGACATCCTATTGATCATAGAAGAGATACATGGTGACACATGACAAGTAGTATTACTAACACAAAGGTTCAAGTTGCAGCATTACTCAATCTCACCAACCATTTGAATATTATTCAATGGTTATCTTTGTTGTTGTTGATTTTGCCCCCAGTGGGGCGAGCTTCTTCTCGGGTAGGTGGGTTCCCAATAAACTGTCAAAGATAGCCCTGGCAGATAAGTCTTTCAATCTCATCCTTAAGTTGCCAACATGCTTCAGTAGTGTGGCCACGACTACGATGAAAGTGACAGTACTGATCTTGATTTCCTGTATTTGGCTTCAAAGGATGCGGCCATTTCACTTTGTCCTGATCTTGAATCGCCATTAACACATTTGCTCGAGATGTGTTGAGCGGAGTGTACTCTTTCTCCTGCCGAGGTTCTCGTTGTGGTAATGGGGGCCTAGAAGGTAGATTGCTATTCCCTTGCTTTTTTCATTGTGATGAGGGAATTTTCACCTCAGGTGCTCCCTTGCGCTTCCCAGTGGTTTGCTCGAACTGTTTTCTATGAGCATTTATTGCCTCATCTGCAGATATCTGCGCCTCCACACGATGGATCAGATCGACATATGAATGAACAGTGTCGCGCATAAGTGTCGAATAGAAAGGACCAGGACGAAGGCCTCCAAGGAAGACCCCACGGAGCAATTCTGGGTTTAGTCCTGGAATCTGTCGTGCCTCGGTGGAAAATCGCTGAAAGTACTCTTTTAACGATTCTCCCTCGTTTTGACGAATCCCGAAGAGGTGGGAAGAATCTTTAGCAATTCTTCGATTGGCTACAAACTGTTCAACGAAGGCTTTGGCCAATTTGACGAATGAAGGGATCGTTCCAGATGGAAGAGAATAGAACCATGTTCGCGCCTGTCCTTTAAGTGTAGTAGGAAAAACCTGACATAGGAGGGCATCCGAAGCTCGCTGGATATGCATGATGGTTCAGTAATGATCGATGTGCTCGTACGGGTTGGATGTCCCGTCGTAGGAATCGATGCTTGGTAGTTTAAATCCTACCGGAATAGCGTGTTGAAGAATAGCTTCTGTCAAGGGTGACGACTCCTGCAAGTCCCACTGACGAAGGGGTTGCCTTATGCCTCCTGTAGGGAACTCTTCTCGGACCAATCGTCGCAGTTCGTGGCGAAGGGCATTGCGAGGGAGCTCAGCAATATGATGTTGGGCTAGCTCCTCAGGGAGGTATTGAGGAAGGAGAGATTGCCGACCTGTGTGCGGAGGATGGGTAGAACTTGCTGTATCAGCCAGTTCGTTATCTTGATGTGACTGTGAACGCCTCCTGGGTGGAGAAAGAGGAATCTCAGCTTGAAGATGTTCGATTTGAACAGCTTCAACACGTGGTGGATCTCGAGGGAGAAGAACCTCCTCCTGTGGTGCTAGTTCCTGTTGTCGAGTCTCTCGCAAGAGTTGTAGGATCTCGTTCTGAGACTCCTCCATCTTCCTGATGCGGTCTTCAATGGACGGTCCTGAAATTCCTTCTCCCATAGCGTCTTGCCCCCCAGCATGAAAGGAGGCGGATACTTGGGGTCTATGATTCATAGACTGATCCCGAGATTGATGTGAATTGGAGCGGGAGGCTCCCAAGATGCGATTGCTACGCCTGTTGGCCATCAAAGTGGTGCTTAGGATAGTGGGATTTGTTTCCCACAGACGGCGCCAAACTGTTGCGGACTCAAATATACGCGGCGTTAGAGTTTAATATTTCCGTCTCAGCTTTGTACGTATATCCAGCACACAAACATAAGAGTGAAAGAAACACCAGGATTTTTACGTGGAAAGCCCTGAAAAAGGGAAAAACCACGGGGCCACGCCCAGTTGAAAAAGTTCCACTAGTGTTGTTTGATATACACGAGGCTGACTCGTCCTTTAACTTCAGGACGATCAGATTACAATGAGTATCAATTACAAGGCCAACCAGAGTTCCGACGTCACTCGGGCGTCAGACAGAATTCCGGCGTCACTTGGAAAGAAGTCCGGCGTCACTCGGACGTCGGGTAGAATTCTAGCGTCGGGCAGAATTCCGACGTTGCTCCCGTGTCGGGCAGGGCTCCGGCGTCCCTCGGGCGCCTGGTGGTGCTTCGGTGGTGTTCCGGCGGAGTTCCGGCGGTGGTCGAGGAGGAGTTATTCCCTCCTAGGCTTCTCTTCTCTTCCTTCTCTTCTTCTCTTCTTGGCTTGGGCCCCTCTCTTAAGAGAAATGAGGGGCTATTTATAGTTTTTCTGGAGTGGCATAGCCCGTAAATATGTGAGGGATCAAGGGCAAATAAGGAGTGATCCGGATGAACGGTCGATATTGAATCCCTTGATCGTGAACCGTTTATCAAGCATTTGAAGGTCTTAATGATATCAGAATTCTACGATCTTGGACTCGTTGGATTCGTCTCGTCGAGCCGCTCGATTCGAGTATAAGCTCGTCAAAATCGGAGACCGTTTGGTAACTCAAATTGCTGTTTGATGCTTCCAACAGCACTTCGGGTACTTGATTTGGACTCACTTGGGCTCGGATTGAGTCGAATTTGGTGTCGTTGGATTCGTATTTCCGAGACGCTCAGTTCGACTATAAGTTTGCTGAAATCGAAGTTTAAATGATCTCCGAAATAATTTTTGAAGTTTCCAACTTGAGTTTTTCCTCGAGATTTGTGCCCGATCAAGATAATTTTTTGATGACGTATCAATAACCTTTCAATAAATTTTTGCAATCAAATCATTCATAAAAATGTTTAGAATTTTATTTTATTGTATACTATTTTTTGTTCAACCAAGCCATGAATTCACATCGTCAACAGCTGATTTCAAGAGGACATTTTCTTATAGTTCTCTGTGACATCTGCTTTTAGCAGAGTACCTCACAAAAAATCCAGTGAAAGAATCGTGAGAATGGCGAGGGCCCGTGGGCCAGAAAACTGGTTCCAGATGACGTAGAATACATATTTTCATAAATGGGCCTCTAACTGAAATGGGCCTCTAACTGAAATGGTTAAAAGGTTAAATACATTTTTTTTCATGGAATTTTGCGAAATTATCAAATCATGGAGGTAAGGTTTAAGTGAGTCCAGGAGATTTCTGAGTTAGTTTGGATTCAGCTTGATAAATTGTTAGTGATCAGAGCTCGATGAGCTAGCAAATCAAATTTGGGTCAGGTCTGAGTTGACTCATTAATTCACTAACTGCTAGTTAAAAAATATTAACTTAAAATAAACTTAAAATATATTAACATTTATGAGTTTGAGGAAATGAATTTCTTAAAAATATTTATAAATTATAACTTCATTTTAACAAGTGATTTCTTATCATTTTTATTGTAGTTTCTCATTCTTTTAATGATTTTATTATAATAATCATTTGAATCAAAATCATTTTTTCACTTTCATAATACATGAACTTACACATGAGCCGATTAGAACTCATAGAATTAAGCTTGAGCTCGAGCTTTAACTCCATTAATTAATCAAGCACAAGCTCAAGCTCAAGCCAATGATGACTTGAGCTCTGCTCCACTTAGGGGTGGAACCAGGAAGAGCTCAGGGTGTGCAATTTCCCACACTGAAATTATTTTTTTCTCACAAAAATAAATATTATAACTATTTTGCACACCTTCAATAAATGCAGTTGATCAAATTCTAAGAAAAAAATTTCATTTTCTATTTCATATATAAGATTATGCATTTCACAATCCTATTTTTTTCACCCTAAAAAAAAAGATCGATTTCACCCCTAGCTCCACTCGTTTACATCCCTGCATCTAAAGCTATTCGCCTACTCAAAATGAACTAGACAATAGAACTTGTTATTAATCTTTGGCAAAAAAAATAAAAAAAATACTTGTTGGAGAGTTCTTTGAATAATGCTCTTCCTCAATTGCACACATATATGGGATGTTTGGTTTGATATAAAATAAGTGTAACATATTCCAATTGCTAGGATTTTAGAAATTTTAGTACTTTATTTGATGAAAAAATGAATATTTAGTAAAATGTAAATGTATTCGTTGTTGGGCTTTATACAAATTTGTCATGCAAGCTACACAATTCAACATGATAAAAATGCTCTTAAGCTAATAGCACTAGTTTTATCACATTTATCAATTGTGTATTCTAATATAAGTTGATTGTATTCAAAGTTGTTTTAATCACAGAATTTGAACAGTGCAACTATCTGCAGCTATATACTCAACCTCTACTGTGAATGATATAACATAAGTTTGCTTTCTAGAGGACTAAGACACAGGAACCGATCCCAAAAATTAACATGTGTCAAATGTGTTTGTTCAATTGATCTTGCAATCAACATAGTCAAATAAGGTTTCATTTGGGACGGCTTTCTTATTGCTTATTAAAACAGCTTTTTAGTATAAAAATTAAAATTTTTGTACTAAAATACTGTTTTAAAAAATAGTAAAAAAGTCGGCCCAAACGAAACCTAAGTTACACGACAATGAGTTCTTGGGATGCCACAATCCTAACCTAGATGAGCCTATCAGATTTTGAAACTGCAATTAAATGAGATTCCTCATAGTTGCCTTGAAATGACCCCAAACACAAACACAAACAACAAATATAATTCAAGCCTACTTACTTTTGCAGTAAGGTATAGAAGGAATATAATACTCATCCAAAGTTTGTTATGGACTGGTTTTCAGAGCTGTACACGTCTCATTTGACAATATGGCCAAGGGTTTCACAAATGGAGATGTCATTCTTCACTTGAAATTTTTTGCAGTCCATGCATACAATGTTAATCATGTATCGCTAAAACAGATCAAATACCAAAATTTTGAGAGATTGTTATTTACGGAGTTTGGACATAGCTTTTTATCTAGATTCCAATAACGTTAAATACATATGAGTTTTATCTCTCTTGTATGAGAGATTATTATGTATGGAGTCCGGACGTAAGATACATCTGAATTTTATTAGGGTATACAATAAATACATAATTGTTGCGGACTCAAATATACGCGGCGATAGAATTTAAATTTCCGTCTCAGCGTTGTACGTATATCCAGCACACAAACATAAGAATAAAAGAACACCAGGATTTTTACGTGGAAAGCCCTGAAAAAGGGAAAAACCACGGGGCCACGCCCAGTTGAAAGAGTTCCACTAGTGTTGTTTGATATACACGAGGCTGATTCGTCCCTTAAATTCAGGACGATCAGATTACAATGAGTATCAGTTACAAGGCCAAGCAAAGTTCCGGCGTCACTCGGGTGTCGAGCAGAATTCCGGCGTCACTTGGAAAGAAGTCCGGCGTCACTCGGGCGTCGGGTAGAATTCTGGCGTCAGGTAGAGTTCCGATGTTGCTCCTGTGTCGGGCAGAGCTCCGGCGTCCTTCGGGCGCCCGGTGGTGCTTCGGTGGTGTTCCGGCGGAGTTCCGACGGAGTTCCGATGGTGTTTCGGCGGTGGTCGAGGAGGAGCTGTTCCCTCCTAGACTTCTCTTCTCTTCTTCTTCTCTCCCTTCTCTTCTTGGCTTGGGTCCCCCCTTAAGAGAAATGAGGGGCTATTTATAGTTTTTCTGGAGTGGCATAGCCCGTAAATATGTGAGGGATCAGGGGCAAATAGGGAGTGATCCGGATGAACGGTCGATATTGAATCCCTTGATCGTGAGCCGTTTATCAATCATTTGAAGGTCTTAATGATATCAGAATTCTACGATCTTGGGCTCGTTGGATTCGTCTCGTCGAGCCGCTCGATTCGACTATAAGCTCGCCAAAATCGGAGACCGTTTGGTAACTCAAATATCTGTTTGATGCTTCCAACAGTGCTTCGGGTACTTGATTTGGACACACTTGGGCTCGGATTAAGTTGAATTTGGTGTCGTTGGATTCGTATTTCCGAGACGCTCAGTTCGACTATAAGTTTGCTGAAATCGGAGTTTAAATGGTCTCCGAAATAATTTTTGAAGTTTCCAACTTGAGTTTTTCCTCGAGATTCGTGCCCGATCAAGATTATTTTTTGATGACGTATCAGTTGCCCCCCTATTTTTGGACGTCAAAGCTCCAAGAGTCCAAAAATATATGTGTCGGCTTTTCACTTTGGCAAAATCGCAAAAATTTGCGTTCCAAGAATTAAATGTTTGCTCGAACTTGATCATAGAGGCCCCGTTGAGCTCCGAAAGTGTCAAAATTGAGTCCGGAACGTTGAAAAACGTGTCCAGGGACCCCAAAAACGTCGAATTTGGACCGTTCGGGCCCGAAATCGGAGCCCGGGAACTTGTAGGCGGCCGAACCGGCCGGCCGGCAGCCGCCACTGGCGGCGGCGCGTGGGACAGCGCCTGGGCCCGCCCGAGGCCCGCGCTTGGGCCCGCCCGAGGCCCGAATGGCCCGCGCTTGGGTCCGCCCGAGGCCCGCCTGGCCCGCGCCTGGCCCACGCCTTGGCCCGCCTGGCCCGCGCCTGGGCCCGTCCGCGACTGGTCGCGGCAGTGCCTCGCGCCGTTTGGCCGGGCGGTTAGGGAAACCGCCGGCCGGTTTTATTATTTTATATTATATATATATTTTTTTTAAATGGGGCCCGAAAAATTCTGAAAAAATCCCAAAAAATTTTGAAAAATTTGAAAAATTTCAGGAAATTTAATAGAATTTTGGAATCCTTCCCCCCTTAAGGAAAACTATAAATAGACCCCCCATGACCTAGTAGAAACTCGCCCCTTCTTCCCTTCTTCCTCTGGCTTTCTAGCTTTTGGCATTCTGAGGCTTTCCGCCATTTTTAAGTAGGTGATTTTTCCTACTTGACTTGGCGCCCCTCTTTTTGCGCAGAAGTTAGCAGCTTTCTCCCTTCCTCCCTCCGTTCTTCCTCCCTTTTTCTTCCTACTTCGGAGGCTTTCCGCAGTCTTTCGTAGGTGATTTTCCCTACTTACATCTGCGCCCCTCTTTAGTAAAGGAAGAAAAAATGGGTGATCCCGCCTCCTCTAAAATTCCTTCAGAAGACCGTCCTGCGCAACGGTCTGAAGTTCCAAAGAGGACCCAGAAGGCGCCGAAGGCTGACGATGTGATTTCCACCGTCACTGAGGACTCCTTCATCTCATTTAGGAAAAAGTTTCATTTTCCTAATGATTTGGTGATGAAGGTGCCGGCCAGAACTGATCGCGCCTGCTTTCCTCCCCCTGGATATGTGACGGTGTATGAATTTAGTCTGCGAGCGGGACTACGATTTCCTCCTTCCTCCGAACTGATCGACATTCTGACGCTTTGCGGGGTATGCTTGTCTCAATTTTCCTACAGGGCAATGTCGATCGTGATGGGCCTGATCGTGCTTTTCAGAGACCGCGTAGTGGTACTTTCCTCAGAGTGCCTTTCTCGAATGGGGCATCTCTTTAGCGATGCGCAGGGACGCATTTCATTCAGGTCCAAGTGGTTGGACATCCGCACTCGAGACCCATCGAAAGGTTGGATTAGCAACTTCTTTTATGTGCAGAATGATTGGGGTCTTCAGGAGAAGTGGGGGAAGTTGAAAGAGCTACCTGTCCCCCTTCATATCGGAGCAGAAGATTTGCTGAGGATACTCAAACTCCGTGATTTGGATGCTCTACACTACGAGGTGCGTTACTTGAGTAGATATGTAGATGAGGAGTACTTGTTCAAGGTCGGATTATCTACTCAAGCAGGGAGATCACATGCTCAAATGTTGAAGAAGTCTGCTAGAGTTCCAGAAGTGATCCCCCAAAAGAACCGCTCCAAGCGACCAGGGAGTGAGGAAGGTTTGCAGGCATCGAGGAAGAAGAGGGCAGATGAAGTTTTGACAGTTGTTAGCAAAGGTCCCCGAGCTTCTCCCTCCAAGTCATATATTCCAGAGGATGTGTTAAATCATCAGTGCATCGGCCGCCGACGGGCTGAGGAGTTGGTGAGTTCTCCTTCACTTATTCTCCTTTCTTACATTTCTTAAGGAATATATTTCTGATATTTTTCTTGTCTCAGTATTCTGATTTCAAGCTTGAGATGACCAAGACTCTGAATGATTGGAACAAAGAGTTTGTGAAGGTTAAATACCTTCAGGGAGAGTACAAGAAGAAATATGACAGTAAAGTGAAGGAGATGAAGGTGGTGGAGGATCAGCTTGAGGGATGCAGAACTGAGTTGGCGAACAAGATCACTTCAGTCTCTTCTCAGAATGAACGGATGGATCGTCTGCATATAGAGTTGGTGGAGGCATAAGCGACGATCAAGCAGCAGGAAAAGGCTCAGCAAGTCCTTGAGGCTGAGAATGAGAGGCTTCAGAGTGTACTGTTTGAGAAGGAGGCCCAGTAGTTGCCGTCAACAGTTATTGAAGAGTTCAAGAAATCTTATGCTTTCAAGATCATTATTGAGGACCACATTCAGGAGGCCCGCAGTCATATTTATGACGTGGAGGTGAAGGCCTTGGAGGCAGAGTGCGCAGAGGATGGCTTCATCAGGGGCTTCATGAAGGGTGTTCGGACAGTACATCGCAAGACCGGAGCAGAGATCGAGGGACTGACTCCCAGCCAGGCTTCTAGTGATGCTTCTTCGGACTCTGGTGGTGAAGAGCTGGAGAGTGAGTTGCAGCGAGCTTTTGCCTTGGAGGAGGACGAGGATGATGTTGAGATTATATAGGGTGTCTTTGATGTAGTTTTGTATCTCTTTGTTTTCTTTCTAGTGCTTGTATATATGCTCGATGTTGATGTTTCTATCTGGTGTACTTGATGTTCAGTGATATATAAAGATGTTGTTGATGTTCTTTTCTCACATGCAAATGAAATTTACTTAGTTTTACTTCAATTTGGATTTTAGTGAGCTCTCTTTTAACTTGAACAAATGTGAGGCATTCATTTTCTTTAAAGATTTTGACCTATCCGGGGTTATTAGTGAAAGCATTTGCTCGATACCCTTAACCTGTCCGAAAAAAGGTCAGATCAACTCCCTTTGGGATTGATCATCAAATGATTTTGATATTCAAGATATCCTCCTAGGATACTTGACCTATCCGAGGTTGTTAGTCAAAGCATTTGCTTGATGACATTAACCTGTGCGGAAGAGGTCGGATCAAATCCCCCTGAGATTGATCATTCAGTGATTGAGATACAATATAGATTGTGTACTTCTCGAATCACAGAAAAAGAGTTTGGAGAGAAGAAACATTAGCACGACAAAGTGAATATCATATTGCTTCGTAATATGAGATAGCAGTTCCCTAGAATAACTTAGGGATACAAGAAAAAAGTTCTTCTATAATCAACACATAAGGGATATACGAAAAACTTTATAATATGACTACAGGAGAAGATAAAATATAAGACAAACATAACACATAGACAGATAGCAGTATCAACTCCTACTGATAATATTTGCGAAGATTGCCCACGTTCCAAGTTCGGGGAAGCATTTTTCCACCAGCATCCTTCAGTTTGAAGGTTCCAGGCTTGACCATAGCCGCTACCAAATAAGGACCTTCCCAGAGGGGGGAGAGCTTATTTCGCTGAGGGCCTTTTCCAGCAGCTTCAATGCTTCGTAGTACTAAGTCCCCAATAGTGATAGGGCGAGGTTTCACCCTTCGATTGTAGTGACGGGCAACTCTTTGGTGGTATGCAGCGGTTCTGAGTGAGGCTTCATCTCTTACTTCTGGGAGGAGATCCAAATTTGCTCTAAGCTTCTCCTCGTTACTTTTGAAGTCGAAAGTTTGAACTCTGTGGCTAGGAACTCCGATATCAACCGGTATGATTACTTCTGTACCAAAGCAAAGGTTATATGGGGTTTCTCCTGTAGGAGTTCTAGCGGTGGTCCGATAAGCCCAGAGGACATTGGGGAGTTCTTCGGCCCATTGCCCCCCAGCCTTCCCTAGACGTGTCTTCAGCCCTTTCAGGATTGTTCGGTTTGTAACCTCTGTTTGCCCATTAGTTTGAGGATGGGCAACAGCTGTGTGAATGAGCTGAATGTGAAAATCCCTACAAAAAGATGTAAAGATCTTCCCGGTGAATTGTGTCCCGTTATCAGTGATGATTTTTGCGGGAATGCCAAAATGACATATTATGTTCTTCCATAAAAATTACTTGGCATTTGCTTCAGTAATCTTCGCCAAAGGTTCTGCCTCCACCCATTTGGTGAAGTAATCTACAGCCAAAATAATGAATTTTCGCTGTCCAGTCGCTATGGGAAAAGGTCCCATTATATCAATCCCCCATTGGGCAAAAGGCCAGGGGCTTTGAAGGGATGCAAGCTCCAGAGCGGGTGTATGAGTGAGGTTAGAATGCAGTTGACAGTTTTCACACTTTCATGTGAATTCAAGTGCATCCTGCTTCATTGTAGGCCAATAGAATCCCTGTCTCATGATCTTGTAAGCTAACGCTCTTCCTCCCAGATGTTCTCCACATACTCCTGAATGAACTTCCCGAAGCGCGTAATCAGCTTCTGATGGTGGGAGACACTTGAGGTACGTCCCAATGAAGGAGCGCTTATACAACTCGTTGCTGATAATGGTGAAATTTACAGCTCGTCTCCGAAGTCGTATTGCAGCTATAGGATCTTCGGGTAGTACCCCATCTTTCAGAAAAGACAAGATGGGTTCGATCCAAGACATCTCTCTTGGCTCGTCAATTGACTGTATGACCCATGGACCCTGAATGCTTGGAAAGTGGATTTCCTCGATACATCTTCTCTTATAGATGTCCCCCGTTGTTGATGTAGCAAGTTTAGAAAGAGCGTCTGCTCTTGCATTTTGTTCTCGGAGGATATGTATGATTTGATGCTCCCCTATACGGGCTAAGAGTAGCCTTACAATGCTACAATATTGAGCCAATTGTGGGTTGTGAATATCAAAATCCCCCTCCACCTGAGAGGCGACTAGTTGGGAATCAGTGTGGGCTATTAGGTTCTGGACTTCACAGTCAATTGCTAGTCTTAACCCAGCAACAAGGGCCTCGTATTCTGCTATGTTGTTGGTTGCCGGGAACTTGAGTCGAAGCCCGTACTCAAGGGTAACCTTCTGTGGAGAGATTAATAAAATTCCAGCCCCAGCCCCAGAACTCCCTGAAGCTCCATCGACGTACAACATCCAGCATGGAGAAGAAGGTGAAGCACTCGGTTGTACATCAGATACTGGAACGGTGCATTCAACTACGAAATCTGCTAGTGCTTGAGATTTAATATCAGGTCTAGGCAAGTAGTGGATGTCAAATTCTCCGAGTTCTACAGACCACTTAACAAGCCTGCCTAACGCTTCTGGCTTTTGTAGAATGCTTTTTAGCGGCAGATTCGTGTAAACTCCAATTGAATGGGCTTGAAAGTAAGAGCGTAGTTTTCTGGCGGAATAAACTAATGCCAATGCCGTCTTATCTGCCAAAGGGTAACGTCCCTCTACTTCAGATAAAATCTTACTAACATAGTAGATAGGACGTTGTATAGCTTTTTCTTCTCGGACCAGAACTGAACTAATGGCTTGGATAGATACAGCCATATACAAACAATCTCTCTCCTGGTATTGGTTTAGAAAGTAGTGGCGGGGATGCCAAATACTTTCGCAATTGTTCAAAGGCTTCTTAACATTCATCTGTCCATTAAAACCCGGAGCTACGAGCACCTCTAAGTATCTTGAAGAAGGGCAGATATTTGTCTCCTGAACGTGCCAGGAAACGAGATAGTGTCGCAATTCTCCCATTCAGCCTTTGGACCTCCTTGATGTTCTTTGGCGGCACCATGTCCCTTAGTGCCTTGATCTTCTCCGGATTGGCTTCGATTCCTCTATGGGTTACCATAAACCCTAAAAACTTTCCAGAAGCGACTCCAAAAGCACATTTAGCGGGGTTGAGTCACATATTACAATGCCTTAACAAGTGGAAATATTGTTTCAGGTCAGAGATATGTTGGGTTTTTTCCAGACTTTTTACCAACATATCGTCTACGTACACCTCCATAGTACGTCCAATAAGGCTTTTGAAAACTTTATTCATGAGACGCTGATAAGTTGCTCCAGCATTTTTGAGCCCGAAGGACATCACCCGGTAGCAGTACAATCCTTTGTCTGTTTGAAAAGCTGTTGCTTCTTCATCAGTAGGATTCATTTTTATTTGGTTGTAGCCGGAGTAGGCATCCATAAAGCTCAACATCTGATGACCAGAGGTGGTATCAACTAATTGATCGATGCGAGGGAGTGGGAAACTATCCTTTGGGTAAGCTTTATTGAGATCAGTGTAATCTATACACATTCTCCAAGCTCCACTTCCCTTCCGTACCATGACAACATTTGCTAACCAAGTAGGATAGTGCACCTCTCGTATGAATCCAACTTCTAAAAGCTTATCTACTTCTTGTTCAATTGCTTGCTGGCGATCTGGTGCAAAGTTTCTCTTCTTCTGGATAATCGGTTTACACGTTGGATTGACTTTGAGGGAGTGAACGATCACTTCGGGGTTAATTCCAGGCATATCCGCTGGACTCCATGCAAAAATATCCTGATTTTCTCGTAGAAAAGCTGTAAAGTTTTTCTTCTCATCATCTGAGAGCAGTGATCCAATTCGTACTGTCTTTGAAGGATGCTCTTCAGAGATAGATACAATAGTAAGGACTTCCACAGGGGAAGCTCTCTGAGGAATATCTTCGCTCCATAGATCAAAGTCCTCGATGCTCAGGGTAATCGTCGGACGAGACTTGATCTGCCTAAGATAGCAGATCTGTGCTATTTGTTGATCTCCGCATACTACACCGACTCCTGATGGGGTATGGAACTTCAGCTTGAGGTGAGGAATGGATGCGATGATCCCAAAAATTGACTGGAGCGGTCTCCCGAAGATGGCGTTATAAGCTGACTCTGACTTTACCACGATGAATTGAATGGAGTGTGTACTCTGTCGAGGAAATTCTCCAAGGACTACCGGGAGACTGATTATTCTTTCTGCTTGTACAGGTCGATTATCAAATCCATATAAAGGACCTGCAGCAGGTTGAAGTTTTTCTCTTGAGAGACCCATGTTGAGGAAAGTAGAGTAGAATAGGACATCTACGGAGCTTCCGTTGTCCACAAGAATTCTTTTGACATTGTAACACGGGTCACCAATGCCTGCGTTTATGACAAGCGGATCTTGATGGGGGGTTTTTACTCCTTCCAAGTCAGAATCATTGAACGTGATGGAATGATCGATACGAGCCTTTTTTGGAGTTGGATTTTCTTCCACAGTTAGAAAGACTTGGTCGGATAGTAAGGGGCCTCCTGCGATTGTTTCAATTTCGCCAACCGTTATCCGGTTACTCACTGACTGTCTTTGTGGTTGATTCTGCCCCCCAGTGGGACGAGTTTCTTCTCGGGTAGGTGGATTCCCAATAAACTATCGAAGATAGCCCTGACGGATGAGTCTTTCAATCTCCTCCTTAAGTTGCCTACAGGATTCAGTAGTGTGGCCACGGCTACGATGAAAGTGGCAGTACTGATCTTGGTTTCCTGTATTCGGCTTCAAAGGATGCGGCCACTTCACTTTGTCCTGATCTTGAATCGCCATCAAGTCATTTGCTCGAGATGTGTTGAGCGGAGTGTACTCCTTCTCTAGTCGGGGTTCTCGTCGTGGCAGTGGGGGTTTAGGAGGTAGATTGCTCTTCCCTTACTTTTTTCGTTGTGATAATGAATTATCCATTTCGGGTGCTCCCTTGCGCTTTTCAGTGGGTTGCTCGAACTGTTTTCTGTGAGCGTTTATTGCCTCATCTGCTGATATCTGTGCTTCCACACGATGGATCAGATCGGCATATGAGTGAACAGTATGCGCATGAGTGCCGAATAGAAGGGGCCAGGACGAAGTCCTCCAAGAAAGACCCCTCTGAGCAATTCTGGGTCTACTCCTGGGATTTGTCGAGCCTCGATAGAAAACCGCTGAAAGTACTCTTTCAATGATTCTCCCTCATTCTGACGAATCCCAGAAAGGTGAGAATAATCCTTAGCAATTCTTCGGTTGGCTACGAACTGTTCGACAAATACTTTGGCCAATTTGACAAATGTGGGGATCGTTCCGGCTGGGAGTGAATATAACCATGTTCGAGCTTGTCCTTTAAGAGTAGCAGGGAAAACCTGGCAAAGGAGTGCATCTGAATCTCGTTGAATATGCATGATGGTCCTGTAATGGTCGATGTGCTCGTACGGGTCGGATGTCCCATCGTAGGATTCAATGCTTGGCAGCTTAAAGCCAGCCGGAATAGGGTGTTGAAGAATGGCTTCTGCCAGGGGTGACGACTCCTGGAAGTCCCACTGACGAAGAGGTTGCCTTATGCCTCCTGTAGGGAATTCCTCCCGGACTAATCGTCGCAGTTCATGGCGTAGGGCATTGCGACGGAGCTCGGCAATGTGAGGTTGGGCTAGCTCCTCAGGGAGGTCTTGAGGAAGGCGAGATTGCTGACTTGCGTGTGGAGGATGGGTAGAACTTGCTGTATCAGCCAGCTCGTTCTCTTGACGTGACTGCGAACGCCTCCTGGGTGGAGGAAGAGGATTCTCAGCCTGAAGATGTTCAATTTGAACAGCTTCGACACGAAGTGGATCTCGAGGGAGAAGAACCTCCTCCTGAGGTGCTAGGGTCGGCTGTCGAGTCTCTCGCAAGAGTTGTAGGATCTCGTTTTGAGATTCTTCCATCTTTCGAATTCTCTCTTCTAGGGAGGGTCCCGAGGTCCCCTCTCCAGGTGCGTTTTGCCCCTCGGGGTATAAAGAGGTAGATATCGGATGTCTATGATTCATAGACTGATTTCTGGATTGACGAGAATGAGAGCGGGAGGCTCCTATGAGGCGACTGCTACGCCTATTGACCACCGTAGCAATACTTGAAGTTGTGGGATAAGTTTCCCACAGACGGCGCCAAACTGTTGCGGACTCAAATATACGTGGCGATAGAATTTAAATTTCCGTCTCAGTGTTGTACGTATATCCAGCACACAAACATAAGAATAAAAGAACACCCGAATTTTTACGTGGAAAGCCCTGAAAAAGGGAAAAACCACGGGGCCACGCCCAGTTGAAAGAGTTCCACTAGTGTTGTTTGATATACACGAGGCTGATTCGTCCCTTAAATTCAGGACGATCAGATTACAATGAGTATCAGTTACAAGGCCAAGCAGAGTTCCGGCATCACTCGGGTGTCGAGCAGAATTCCGGCGTCACTTGGAAAGAAGTCCGGCGTCACTCGGGCGTCGGGTAGAATTCTGGCGTCAGGCAGAGTTCCGATGTTGCTCCCGTGTCGGGCAGAGCTACGGCGTCCTTCGGGCGCCCGGTGGTGCTTCGGTGGTGTTCCGGCGGAGTTCCGACGGAGTTCTGGCGGTGTTTCGGCGGTGGTCGAGGAGGAGCTGTTCCCTCCTAGACTTCTCTTCTCTTCTTCTTCTCTCCCTTCTCTTCTTGGCTTGGGTCCCCCCTTAAGAGAAATGAGGGGCTATTAATAGTTTTTCTGGAGTGGCATAGCCCATAAATATGTGAGGGATCAGGGGCAAATAGGGAGTGATCCGGATGAACGGCCGATATTGAATCCCTTGATCATGAGCCGTTTATCAATCATTTGAAGGTCTTAATGATATCAGAATTCTACGATCTTGGGCTCGTTGGATTCGTCTCGTCGAGCCGCTCGATTCGACTATAAGCTCGCCAAAATCGGAGACCGTTTGATAACTCAAATAGCTGTTTGATGCTTCTAATAGTGCTTCGGGTACTTGATTTGGACTCACTTGGGCTCGGATTAAGTTGAATTTGGTGTCGTTGGATTCGTATTTCCGAGACGCTCAGTTCGACTATAAGTTTGCTGAAATTGGATTTTAAATGGTCTCCAAAATAATTTTTGAAGTTTTCAACTTGAGTTTTTCCTCGAGATTCGTGCCTGATCAAGATTATTTTTTGATGACGTATCAATAATAAATATACAATATTTGTAAACGCTAGATATTTATTATGTATTTAATATGTACCCTTATAAATCCAGACGATCCGAATCCCACACATAATAATTTCTCCTATTGTACTGTTGTGGGCTAGAAGATTCGTGGCAGCAGAGTGAGTAAAGTTTTCGTATTATCGATGCACGAATATCCAGCACAAAAACAGAAAGAAAAAGGTAAAATACCCTATCTTTTTTACGTGGAAAACCCGAAGAGGGAAAAACCACGGGGCCTTGCCCAGACGAAAAGACTCCACTAAATTTGAGTGAATTACAAGGGTTGACCCGTCCCTCGACTTAGAGGCAGTCAAATTACAGTAATTTGGGGAGTTGGACAAAGATTTGGCGATGTTCGGGTGGAAGTTCGATGGCATCCTGGCGGAAGTTCAGCCGGCGGGGAAATGATCCGACAAAGGTCGGGCGTCCGGCGGCGGTCGGCGGCTAGGTGGTGGTCTGACAAAGGTCTGGCTGAAGTCCGGTGGCGGTCGATGGCCGGGTGGAAGTCTTGCTGCGGTCGGCGGCTGGGCGGTGGTCCGACGAAGGTAGGGCCGAAATCTGGCGGCGGTCGGTGGCCAGGTGGTAATATGTCGGCAGTCGGCGGCCGGGTGGAAGTCCGACAGCGATCGGCGATCGGCGGCCGGGTGGAAGTCCGACGTTGGTCGGCGACTGGGCGGTGGCCGGACGAAGGTCGGGCCGAAGTCCGGTGGCGATCGACGGCTGGGTGGAAGTTCGGTGGCGGTCGGCGGTCGGGCGGTGGTCCGACAAAGGTCGGGCCGAAATCCGGCAGCGGTTGGTGGCCGGGTGGTAGTCTGACGGCTGTCGACGGCCGGACGGTGGTCCGACGAAGGTCGGGCCGAAGTCTGACGAAGGTCGATGGCCGGGTGGAAGTCCGGCGGCGGTCGGCGGTCGGGCGGTGGTCCGACGAAGGTCGGGCCGAAGTCCGGCAGAGGTCGACGGTCAGGTGGAAGTCCGGCGGCTGTCGGCGGCCGGGCGGTGGTCCGACGAAGGTCGGGCTAAAGTCCGGCAGCGGTGGTTCGACGAAGGTCGACGGGGGTTCGCCGGCGGTGGCGTTGACGAAGGTCGGGGATTCGCCGGCGATGGTGCTGGAGCTCCGGAAGCCTTAGAGCTCTCTCCAATCTCCAGTCAAAGGTCCCCTTCGTGTAGAGAGTGTGGGTCTATTTATAGATTTTGATGAGTGACATACCCCATAAATATAGAGAAGATCCGGGGCAGGTTCGGAGTGCTCCATCGGATGGCTCGTATTGATTCCCCCGATCATAGAGAGTTTTTCAACTTTTTAGGTGCCTTAATGATGTCGGAATTTAGCGATCTTGGGCTTGTTGGATTCGTCTCGTCGAGCCGCTCGATTTGACTATAAGCATGTCATATTTGGATATCATTTTGTCATCAAAATAATGCCTTCACCTTTCCGAATGTAGTCCAAGCCCCCGATTGGACCCATTTGGGCTTGAGTGGGACTTATTTTGGTGTCGTTAGGTTCGTCTCTTTGAGATGTTCAGTTTGACTATAAGTTTGCTGAAATTAGAATTCATATGATCCCGAATTTAATTTTAAAAATTTTCAATTTAAATATGTCTTGACCAAAATAATTCTTAATGACTTATCATGTATAAAAAGAAAAAAACACACATGCATACATATATAATTGGAGCTGAACGCATTAGGACTCCGCGTTTAATAATTTTTCCAAATTTTCATGCCTTTCATGACAGCCCTACATTTAAAAACCAAGAAAATCTGCTCCGTCAGATGACTTATATATTACGAGTGACCTTCCCCGCTGAGACAACCCTAGCGTTCCGTCTACTTCAGCCGAGCACCAAAAATGTTCCTTTCTTTGCTTTTCCAGGCCGCGTTTGCTTTGCCTCGTAATTCCTTCTCTATAGTCTAATGTCTTTCGTTTCTCGCTTATTATTTTCCGTCTTGGTGTTTTATGTCGATAGAAATTTGAGTTTTCTATATGATGAAATCTATTACAAGCGGAGCTTCCAGTTGAAATATTGGATGCGATGATTTGCTGAAGCTTTGAATAGGAAGATCTGATAGATTTCTCTCTTCTTTGATTTTGTTTGAAGATCCTTTAGGGTTTTTACTTATTTATTAGTAGTATTGTGGATGATGAGAACATAAATCCATACACAGTTATCCCTGTCTGAGTGCAATTGGGTGCTGATAGATCTTAATCTGACACAATCTGTTCTTCCACGATTTAGTTCCTTGTGTTTTAATCGCAGAAATTGAACATTTTACTCTTTTTTGGTCATAATTTGATACAAATTGTGAGATGCCTATGATGACTGTGATTATTTGCTGCAAGCAATTATGATTGTTTTATGTAGAAAAAAGTACATGAACTAGGACGGTCTGAGGCTCGCATATCAAATCTTTTTTTAATTGAAGTAGCGTCAGAGGTTATATAAACATTTTTGTATATATGACTATATTATTACTGTACGTCCATGGTTGTCTTCACTGGTATTTTTATAGGTATCGTTCAGACCTCAACAAGAATACTTCTCCCCGGAAGTATACGCCTTGACAATCATGTCGGGAATTTTGTTTGAGGAAAAGGCATCACTAGCCCACACCCACTGAGGGAGCTTGCGTTGCATAGGGCAATCATAAAACCTCCAAGTCTAAAGCATGTCATTATTCGGAAATCTTCGAGCTTGCAGGATGCCCCTACGAGAAAAAAACTTGTCCTAGTAACCTCTCGTCCTGATACAAATTACCCTAGGTTTAGAAACTTGCCATCCAGACTTGTCCTTCAACTTGCCCTGGCAATAGAATTTTTATTCGGTGCGGACATCGGATATAACTCTACATCCGGAGTCCTATAAAATCGTGATACTTGGCTTGTACACGTGGATATTAATTTCTATTTCATTTTTATTTTTTTCTTACCAGACTGACTGACCTGACCCAAAATATTTTTGTTCAAATTTAGGGTTTTGAATTGACGCTCTTTTTAAATGAATTACTGTGAAAATTTCATAATTTTTTTTATTTCAGCTTAGTATATTTTCATAGCTGCTTAAAAAGAAGAAATAAGGAAAAGTTGAAGAAGATGACGATTGGTTTAGAGGAGGAAAAGTTGATGAAGATGATGCTATTCAAACATCCAGAAAGAGGAAGAGAAATAGCTGAAGTTGAAAAAATGGGTTGCGGAAATGATAATTTTTTTCTGTACATTTAGGGAATATGTCGAGGGTTTCGAGGGGGGCAGCGCCCTTTAACAGGGTCCAAGGGGGTAGCGTCCCTTGGCGGGGCTCAAGTTTTTATTATAAGAGCGATTTTGAAGTTCTGTTTGTTTTCAAAGTTTGTAAGTCGTTTGTACTCTGTGATTTGCAGTAGTAAAATCACAGTCGTTTATACTCCATAATTTTCAGTGATATTTTAGTTCATTTTAAAAAAAATTCATCTTTTTTACAAATATGTATTACAAAAACTTTAATGCTTTCTCAGCTTGTTTATGTACCCTAGCTTCTCGGTGTCACTTCTCGATACATAGAATGGGTATTTGCTATTGTTATGTACCACTCGATATCGCTCGGTACCAGCCAGTAAAAAAAATAATCATAATTGAACAAGGAATAGAACTCACATTAGTGCCGACAAGTTTCGAGCATTGTACTGAGTGTTGTGGAGAGGTACCGATCAGTACAGAACAGTACCAAATGGTATCGAGTTTTAGTTTCGAGCATGGTACCGAGCGTTGCGGAGAGGTACCGAGCATTGGTACTGAGAGCTCATCGGTATAAACATTGAATTGAGAGGTACCGTTGTGTGCCAGTCATATTGATTCAGATGTAAGAAATTTAATTAATAAATACATAATTATTTAGTATTGCTTATTCAGGGGTATCAAGCAGTTCCGATAGGTATCAAGCATTGGTATCGAGCGGTATCGAGCATTGGTACCGAGATACATAATATCATAATAAATAAAACATCACATAAATGAATTCAGTGGTAAATAGCACACTTTTAGTTTAATTAAAATGTCTACTGATGCATGCCAAAATTTTAATATCACAGCCAATATAATAGATACACAGTGGTACATATCAGACTTTATTTAAAAATATGGTGTTATATTATCGATTGTTTTTTTTCCAATAGTCATTTGCAATGGAAAAAAATATCAATAAAACAAAGCATCTTCATTTTTCCCATAAGTGTACAGAAAAAAACTATCAATATACAAATAATACTTTAAAATTATATATTCCCTAAGTGTAAAGAAAAAATTATTATTCCTCACTTCTTTATTGATTTTTCCTCCAAATCAGTCTTCATCTTCATCGGCTTCTTCTCCTCCTAACCGATCTTCATTTCATTAGCTTTTCCTTTATCCAGACCAGTATTCATCTTCATCGGTTTTTCCTCCAAACAAATCTTCATCTTCATCGTCTTGGCCTCCTTTAGACTAGTCTTCATCTTCATCGTAGTGACCTCCTCCGGACTAGTCTTCATCTTCATCTTTATCGATTTTTCCTCATTTTTCTTTCTCAGCAACTATGAAATATTTTTAAGCTAAAATCATAAAACAATATGATATTTTCGCGGTATTTCATTTAAAAAAAGAGTGCAAATGCTCGGTCCTAAAATTTGAACATGATTTGTTTTGGGCTGGCTCAGTCGGGTTGGCAAAAAAATTCTAAATATGAAATAGAAAAGAATATCCATCTGTATCATATAAATGTCGCGATTTTATAAGAGTCTGAACACAACTCGACTCCGCTTTTATTCTTGTCAATAAGGGGATGCCAAATCCTCTAGTTTATCTTACGACTGCTTGTCCTCTGTTGAACTACTCGCGTGATGGCGAACCATATGCAGATCATTGATTGTCCCCTCAATGGACTTATTAAGTGGTGTCACTCGTCTTTAAACTAGAATGTAGTGCGATAGTCTGAAGCCCATGTTTTTGTCTTCCTCATGTAGCTTTTTTTTTTTACCCTCAAATCCCTATAAATGTAGGGTATCAAGGAATAGTAAAAGGATATAATTCTAGGCTTTTTTTAGTGTTACAAATCCCTTCTAGAGTGGTTAAGTTGTATGTTCGACAATGATAATTTAAGGCTTTGTTTTTCCTCTATTCCTTTCTCTATTTTCTCCCCACCTATTTTAACAGATTTAACTTACCAATCAAATCTACTACTAAGGTTCACGATTATTCACTGAACAAATTTAAGGGGCCATTTACATACATATCACATCAATTATTATATATTTATGTCTAACATTTTAATTTTGTTATTTATTTATATTCTGTTTTTGTGATTTATTCACATAAAAGGTTATATTTTATTTGTTAAAAATTCATATTAATGATATTTTTGAAGTGAATTAATAATTTGAGTGTTATATAAGTATTAAAATTTAGAAATATGTATGGAAACCCCCTAAAAATATTGTTGTGTATATGTGAGTCCAAGGAAATTTCCTTTTTACATGTGTATGATTCTAGTTTATAGTTGTGAATGATAGTGAAAGGTTTTATTTGATTGGATTTTCTTATTAGTCTTTACCAAATGGATTTATCTGATCTGTTGAGATAGATTTTTTTTGTGCAAAAACCTTTACAAATTATGTCCTTATATGATAAT
The DNA here is from genome assembly GCA_019925795.1 of Dendrobium chrysotoxum. Classification (NCBI taxonomy): domain Eukaryota; kingdom Viridiplantae; phylum Streptophyta; class Magnoliopsida; order Asparagales; family Orchidaceae; genus Dendrobium; species Dendrobium chrysotoxum. The sequence goes on from CM034309.1 coordinate 28,006,288, forward strand.
CAATCTTTTTTTTAGGGTTCTGCTCTAAATCTTCATTTTCCTTATTAAAAAAAAATCATCAAACATTTTTTTTCTTAAATTATTACATTCTATTAATTTAACAGTTACTAAAATCAGACTGCAAACATACTGCCTAGTTTTGTACTGATTATTTAATTTTAAGGGTGATAAAATTTATATGATATGTATATTTATAAGAGAATTTAAGAACAAAATTTTCATATTAAATAGCTATATTAAATTTTCTCAAATTTAGAGAGGGCTACTCTAATTTCACCATTAACTCACCCAGGCTTAGGGTGATTGGTGGGAGAGCGCGATTGGGAACCCCCCAATCCCGGGTTCGAATCCACCCCACTACGGCCGCGCCTCTTAGGTGAGGACCAATAAAGTGTTGGCCCGGGGGTTTCTGGTGTGGGTGTCACCGCTAGGTCGACCGAAGAGACTAGTGGACATCGCCAAGCGCCTCACAAGCTGAGGTGGCAGCGGGCCGATACTCCCCGTTCCAAAAAAAAAAAAATCACCATTGATTGCTATTAGGATGGCTTAACACAAAACGAGAGAATTGCCTGCGCCTGATATAGCTAACAGAAGCAGAACAGATAAAATCCATAGCTTTAAGCTTCGTTTGGGACAGCTTTCTTACTCCTTGAAACAATTTTTTAGTACAAAAATTAAAAATTTTGTACTAAAAAGCTGTTTTAAGAAACAGTAAAAAAGTCATCCCAAACGAAATATTAATCTTTCACAAGAATCTCAGTTCGGATACTGGATTTATGCTCTAGCTTTGCTTGAGCTAAATACTCATTAGATTCATGACAGTTGTAGACATACAGCTCTGAATTAGTTTCCTGAAGCGAACCTTATAACAAATCTAACTACAATAACCAAATCTCTTTTGACTGAAAAGCAAAAAAATCAAAACACTTGAGAACCTGGCTAAAGCATATACAGAACAGAATAGACATGTATTCCAGGCTATGTGCTTCGCGAACTGAACCTCTCCATGGTAAAGAGAAGCAATTTCTATTGGCAGAGTTAGAGCATGTTCCGTATTCCACCGGTGTTACCAGTGAAAATCCTGTCATTGTGAGGAGAAATTATTATGTGTGGAGTCCTTATGTAGCTCGTATTATGATTTATACATATTATATGTATAATTTCTACATATGATATATTCTTATACACATGATGTGTATAATATATATTCTGTGCATAAATTACATTATTTGATTTCATTGCAGTTCCAACACGTACGGACTTCACACGTAATAATTTCTCCATTGGGAGAGAACAAGTACCAAATAGAAGCTGGAATTTCACCATGCAAAACTGCATTTATTCCTCAAGAACGGATTAATCTTCGGCCCCCATAACTGCTTAAATTACAGAAATCCTAAATAGCAAAAAAAAATTACTTTATGGTTATGTACCGATTTGTGCCGTGCTTAGCCCAGTGATCCTTAAGGTCAAGAGGTGCAGAGAGATCGTAGCCTTCAGCAGCTAATCTGGTAAGCAACTTGACAAAGGCACTGCCACTCATCTTCCTACCTGCAACTCTTGCATGGCGTTTGTTGGGCATGACTGGCAGAGGGTACATGGAGAGTGTCTTAGTGCAACAAGCAGATTGCCATCCGCCACTTCCCCATTTGTAACAGTGCTGTAGCTTCCCTGTGCATGAACACCCCGGCGGTCGCATCATTGACTCATCAAAAGGGACCTGATTCAAACCCAGATCCTGAACTTTCCATTCCTGGTATTTGAAATCAGAAATCTGCTTGTTTAGGTCCTCCCCACCAACAATAGAATTTCCCCTCCACTCATTACGTGGCTTTGCACTGATAAGTTGTTTGCTTAAATCCTCAGTCCCACTGATCCTTCTGCCTTTCTTTGGCGTCTTGGATGCTTTCTTAGCTGGATTAGCAGCTTGATCTTTATTCTCCTTCCTTGACCGCTTAGCCTTTCGTCCCTTAACAGCGCCATCAGAAGCTGTTGACATTGGATATGACTCAGTTACATGCTGGGTTGGGCATCCTGTAGGACTTCCTGGAACACCATGCCCGTTCATGCTATTTTCACGTGCATACTCGAGTGCGGCAAGGGCATTGTCACGTTCCATGATGGCAGCATTCCGCTCTGCGATGGCTCCGTCACGCTGTACGATGGCCATATCCCTCTCAGCCAAAGCAGCTCTCTTTTCGGAAATGGCTATGTTGAGTTCTTGAATGGCATTGTCCCGCTCGGTTATGAGGGCCATAAGCTTCAGTGTGGGGCTGTCTTTCATCTGATGCTGAGGCATCATCCACTGCCATCCATCCAAATTACAAAGAAAAAACCACATTAGCAATTATATAATCAATTTATCTCACTTGCCGAACATGCATCCATTCATCCTTGTTTCCATATTCTATGACCTGCATTCTCCAAAAATGTGCATAAAAATAACAGGTCCGCTAAAAAGCATGCGCGGTCCTGAAAAAGTTACTAAGAATTACACTTCTTCTTATCATGCACTGATTAAATCATTTAAAATTTTATGTGGTCAAGCAATTATCTAACTGTTCCTTGATCATAAACAACAGACATTTAGCACGAAATAAAACTTCAAAAAATTGACATTTCTTGAAAGCTTTTCCATCTCTAATATAGGAGGAATTATTCTATGCAGACACCGGACCGTCTGGAAGCGAATTAAAACGCGTCATGTCACCTGATGCACAGAGGTACACAGGAAAAAAGTAACGTGACGCGTTCTGATTCGCCTCCGGACGGCGTCCGTATCTGCATAGAATAATTTTACCTAATATAGGTCTGTGAAATGTTGAGCAACTACAAGAGCTATAACATCCAATGAAAATACTAAAAATAAAGATTCCATAAGTTTGTATTAACCACGTAAACGGAATTTTTTGCATGCTCTAAAATTCTCATTTAATTTGCTAAGCTAACAAAACAATCCAAGGATATGGTGAGAGGCACTGGAACATCCAACCATGGTTGAACAACGTGGTATGCTTGCTCATTTAGCCACTCATGCTAAAGCTGGTTGAAGTCCCTACAACACCAACAGGTGAGGTCAATCTCCCACACTCTCCATTTTCAGCCAAATATGCAGAAAACGGGGACACTGCATCGTCGTTTGCTAGCATCACTAGGATTTCTGCTACTACGGCCCCCACAACTCAATCTCAAGCACTCTTCACTATCGCTGATAACACCTCCGTAGACTAATACCTCAATTCAGGAGCTACTACTGATGTAGAACTACAATGCCTTGGATGGATGTGTTAAGAACTTGCACGATTTCTTGATAAAACAATTATGATTAGAACTTTTTAGCAATCCAAAAAGTCAAAATAAAACAAGAGAGGGATGCCTACGTTTAGGCTAAGCCACTTACCAAATACTTGATTTATCAAAATAACGTAGAATATCAATATCATGCAAATTAAGTAGCTTTCAAACAAAATCCCAACGTTAACAATAAGATTAAAAATATAGAAAGCTAACTCAATTCCTACGCTTACTAGGCTTGGCAGAGCTAGGTGAACAAGACCTCCATGAATCAAATCAAATCACAAGAGTAAGTTAAACCACGAAAATACGAGAGTAGTGAGATTAGAAAACCTTATCACGGTTGGGATGTAATCCTCCACTGAATAGTACCAAGTTGCTCTCCTATGTCTTTGCCAATGGTATCCTTGTTTGCCGTAGACGATGCCGAAATCAATGTCAAGATCGGCCATGCATTTGTCCCTTCGGTGAGTATCGTTACGATGTCTCCTTTTAGCCCCTTAAGGTTCTTGAAGGAAGAAGAGTCTCTCACATTCAAGAGAAGGGGAGAGGTAGGGTTTTGGCCTAGGTGGGAAGGACGGGTGGGAGAGGAATTAGGTTAGGAGGGAAAGGCAAAATTCAAAAATCTAAAATAGATTTCAGATTTTTAATTAGGAGGAAAATTAGGAATTGAGTTTGAAATTAATTCCAAAAGAAAGAATGGGCACTAATGTGGAGAGGGGGGGAAATTGGAGAGAGAGAGAGGGGGGCGGATGGGTGGGGGGGGAATTGGGAATTTAATTCCTTGTGAGGGGAATTAATTTTGGGTAGGAAATTAGTATGTGGGCCATAGGGAATTTCGGCCAAGAGAGGGTGGGTGGAGTTTGGAATTGTTGCCAAAGTAAAGGATTGGATTTTAGGAAAGATTTCCTATTCCAATCTTAAAGGGGGCCGGCAGCAATAGGAAGGAAAGGGAATTGAGGATGCATTTAAAGCTTAATTGATTTGGAATTAAGGAATAGGAAAGTTTTAATTAGGTCCAATTAAATTTAAAATTCAAAAGGAGTTAAGTTAAGAAACTTTCCTAAAATAGGATTCTTAATTAGGAAGTAATCTCAAATTCAAATAGATTGGAATTTTGAATTTAAAATCATTTCCAAACCAAGAAGAGGTCAACAAAAGGAAAGGGTCTAAATTAGAGGGGAAAATTTCGGGTTTAGTGGACTAGGTGGCCGGCGGCTAGCTTGGGAGTTAGGTTAGATGTTGTGTAGTGGTTGGTATGGTGGTGGGGTTATGTGAGGGAAGGAGGTGGGTTGTGAAGGTGGGCCGGTTGGTGGAGGGGAGGAGGTTGAGGGCGGCCGGCGGGGTGGGGCTGAAAGTGGCCGGCGGGGGGTGGGCCTAGGGCAAGCCGAGAGGTGAGAGGGAAGAGAAGTAAAGGAAAATGAAAAGAGAAAATAACCACGAACCCGGCCGTCTCCAAGGTTGGTGGATGATCCAAATTCCCTCTCCAAGGGATTTCACTCCAAACTCTCTCAAGCTCTCATAAGAACTCAAACATGGGGGAAAATTTTCTTGCATTCAATCATTAACATTAAAAGAAAACAAAGGGGCTATATATAAAGCCTCGTACAAAGACTCAAGAAAACAAAAGACGACAACGCCCTCAGGGCTTACATACGATCTCCCTTAAGTAAGGGTAAAACGGAAAATACTGAAAGCAAATACAACATGATATAATAATAAAGAAAATAAATAATACAACTCAGAAATATATCAACTCAATCGTAGCTGTAGATCGACGGCCACGTCTCTGAAAGACCTTCCATGCTCTGATGTCCCCATCAACTATCCACCTCACCTCCACAATCCTTAGGCATACCACCACATGCAACGGGTTACCCTTGGAAATGGCTACTCTCTGTCCATCACACATCTAGGCAAGGGAGCTACTACCCGCCTCACTCTTATATCCAATTTCTTAATGTACCAAACCTCTCTTGTACCCTCATTCATCATATCTCTGACAATTCCACTCACATGTCCTTCGATGTTGTTGACTATCAAATTAAAGACTCAAAGACAGGTCAGCTTCCCCTAGTGGGGCCATTTCATAGTGGCCTCTACCACATCAATTCTAATCATCCACTTTCACATTCGGCTCGTCAACTTGCCCTAGTCTCAACCAAACACATCTCGGCTCTCTAGCACTGCCGCCTTGGACATCCAAGCTCAACAACTCTCTCCTCAATAGCACAACTCAATAAAAAAAATTGTGTTCAACAAAGTTCTAGCCCATATTCATCTCGCTGATTAGCAAAATGTCAAAAGTCATTCTTAGCATCTACTTCTCATAGCTCCACTCCTCTTCATCTTATTCATATTGATGTATTGATCCCTTCCCCCACCATATCAAATCATAGTTATAAATTTTATCCTCGTTATTGATGAATTCTCACATTTTTGTTGGGTGTACCCTATAAAACTCAAATCTAAAACACTCGCAAGATCCATTCAATTTAAACCATGGTTGAACAACTTTACATTTTCAAAATTAAAATACTCTACTCTGCAGGAGCGGGAGAATACCTCAATTATAACTTCAAATCCTCCTATTTTGAGCAGGCATCATTCACCATGATAGTTGTCCATCCACACTGAAGTAAAATGAAACAATTACGCACGGGCACCGTCATCATGAGCACCCTACTACTTGAAGCTAAACTCCCTCAATATCTATGGGTAGACAAATTTCCATAGCTACATACCTCATTAATAGACCACCCTTACCTAAAACACATGCTTTCTCATATCATCTGCTACACAACAAACTGCCATCCTACTCCTACCTTAAAATCTATGCTACCAATGTTCCCCATGGCTTTCCCTATATCTATTAGCTGTGTATTTCTCAGCTACAACATCGCTCAAAAAGGTTATAAGTATTATGACCACCTCTTAAGCAAAACATATATCTCACGCCACCTCATCTTTAATGAAGACATCTTCCACCATCAATAACCCAATCACCCCATCTCACCAAAATTTCCCCACCATAAAACAACCTCAACTATTACTTATATTCCCATCTCAAGCCTCTTAAGATCACAGGCAGAACAAACTGCACCCATTTCGCATACACAGCCACAACAAATTGCACCCACTCCCCCCCAAACTCCACCATCTACAACCAACAACAATACCAATCCAATGCGCCCACCATTAGCTTGGTTCCCCCAAGTACACCCATTCCTTCTCCCGCCACTATCTCAATTCCTCCACCATTCTTCGCCTTTAATATTCACTACAACCCATCTAGGTAGGCTATCCCATGCATAGTTTACTCAAAACTGGTCATCTCAATTCCAAATAACACCTCAATCTTTTTAAACCACCACTCCCACTAACCCAAGTTGCTGCTCAGCCGCAACAAAGGACAAAAAATAGCGTCAAGCCAATGTATTAGGAGTTCTAAGCTCTACAAGCCCAAGGAACCTGGATCCTTGTTCCTCCACCAACCAACTAGCATATTATGGCCTCCAAATTGACCTACAAAGTAAAATAAAACTCAAACAGTACTATAGCCCAACACAAGGCTTGCCCAATAGCTCAAAGCTTTAAATAAGAACAAGGTATCGACTAAAATGAGATATTTAGTCCAGCAGCTAAAATATTAAACAATTGTATTTTCTCAATTGTGTCATTTACGAGAAACTAGCTAATCATCTAACTTGACTTCTTCGACGCCTTTGTTCATGAAAACCTTGCTAAGATAGTGCATATGCATCCCTAAGGTTTCACAGATTAGCAATTCCCTAATCATGTTTACCACCTTAAATGGCAATCTACAGTCTCCATCAAGCTCCTCGCCCATGGTTTGCTACAGTCACTAGATGCAATAATCCGAATTTTTTTTAAATGAAAAATCTAAATTTCAGCGTCGTGCCTTGCCGAAGAGGAGAGAGAGAAGGTTGTTCGGGGCTTTTTCATCGGTCAATTTTGCTTAGAAATTTCTTCTATTTGTTGTGAGTAACTCAAATCTCATTTTAGTTTTTAATAATTTTGATTATTATAAAGATTTTCTTATATTGAACAGAATTAATTATTTCCTACTGCATTTTGATTATGACATTTGCATAAGCAAGAAGGGTTGGCTGTTAACATTATAAAATCATTTGGCTGTTAAAACATAATACCCTGCGTAGAAGAATGGGCCGACGGGCTTTCCTTTAAAGATGGTTTGTGGTGTTATCTTAGTTGTAGCATGTAACAGATGACTGATTACGCTGACAGGGCAAAGAGTGACGAATCTTTATTGATTTAATGAAATCGCCTGTAATGATAATTGATTAATTGGATAAGTGATAATTGATATGACTGGTGACCAACTAGGAATTAGTTGGGATAAAAGATGTTGAAAACACACGTTATAGCTCAAAATCCTGCCTTGCTAAATCATATATTGATGCTAAATCATACATTGATAGCACTAATGACATTGACAGATACATTAATATCATTAACAATATTGAATGCATTAATAATATATTAACAGATGATGCATATGAATAGATAAAATAGATTCCTTTAGTGATTTATGAATGATTTCTACACTGTTATTTTATCGATTTATTGAATTTATACTAATTATTAATTTTTAAATTCAATGTAATAATTTCTTGCTTTTGATCATTTTAAGTTTTATTGATAATATTTGATTATTAACTACATTGACTACTATTGATTATATTAGACTAAGCATTTCTTATTGATTTTTTAGTCCTTGCATTAAAAGCTTTAGCGAGTTTTGAATTACTACTGGGCTTTTGAGCACATTATATATGGTTTAAATGATTTCAAGTCAGGGAAAGATCAGGACCAGTTTGAGTGAGGTTGGCAGAGATCCTCAGATTTTCTTTAAATTTTGTTATGCATTTTCTTTTATTCTTTTGTAGTTAGGAGCTTCTGATAGATTAGTAATTGTAGTGATTTTTTGGCTAGTGTAAATGATATTTTGGTGAATAAATAGTAGAATATCTTGATATATATGATTTTAGTTGCTTTCGTTGGTTATTATTTATATCGATGATTTATAGAAGTTATGGTATATTCTTAAAACGACAAATAGACAATTCTTCTAAATTTGATTCTGGGGCATTACAAATTGGTATAAGAGCAATTATTAGAATAATTAGATTGTAACTAGAGATATAAGAATTGATTTATGAGTGGGGTAGAAGTTGGATAGTATAGATTTATCATTTCTGCATTTAATTGATTGAGTTTGATGAGTTTTGATTTATGATTTGTTTCAATTTGATTTGACTTTTAATTTTACGGATTTTTTTATATTGATTTTATGCCCAAATTCTTAAGGAAAATGTCGGGGATAATATTTTTCTAAGGTGAATATATTGTAATAATCTGAATTTTTTTAAATGATTTTTTTAAAATGAAAAATCTGAATTTTAGCGCTTTGCCTTGTTGAAGAGGAGAGAGAGAAGAGAAAGAAGATTTTTCATCCTTCAATTTTGTTCAGAGGTTTATTATATTTGTTATAAGTAACTCAAATCACATTTTAGTTTTCACTAATTTTAATTATTATATAGATTTTCTTGTATTGAACAAAATTGATTATTTCCTACTGCATTTTGATTGTGGCATTTGCATAAACAAGAAAGGCTGGCTGTTAATATTATAAAATGTGTTTGTTGTTAAAACATAATACCTTACGCAGGAGAGTGGGCCGGCGGGCTTTTATTTAAAGATAGTTTATGGTGTTATCCCGGTTGAGCATGTAATAGATGACCGATTACGCCGACGGGCAGAGAGTGACGACTCTTTATTGATTTAATGAAGCCACCTGTAACGATAATTGATTAATTGGATAAGTGATAATCAATATGACTGATGATCAATTGGGAATCAATTGAGGTAAAAGATGTTCAAAATACCACATTAAAGCTGGATGTCCTATCTTGCTAAATCATACATTGATGCATATATTGATAGCACTGATGATATTGACAGATACATTAATATTATTGACAGTATTTGATGCATTAATAATACATAAACAGATGATGCATATGAATAAATAAAATAGATTCCTTTAGTGATTTATGAATGATTTTTGCACCATTATTTTATCAATTTATTGAATTTTATACTAATTATTAATTTTTAGATTCATTATAATGATTCCTCGCTTTTGATTATTTTGAGTTTTATTGATAATATTTGGTTATTAACTACATTGACTGCTACAACAACAACAACATCAAGCCTTTATCCCACTATGTGGGGTCGGCTACATGAATCCTTTTTCTCCATTGTGTCCTGTTAAAAGTCAAATTCTCGTTTAAATCTAATAAAGAAAGATCATTTCTAATATTTTCTAACCAAGTCTTTTTAGGTCTACCTCTACCTTTCTTAACATAAGACAAATCTAAGACCTCTACTTTCCTAATCGAGTCATCGGGAGGCCGCCGTTTTATGTGACCAAACCATCTAAGGCGACTCTCTCTAATCTTATCTTCCACTGGAGCTACTCCAACCTTTTCACGAATATGCTCAAATTAACTACATTGACTGCTATTGATTATATTAGACTGAGCATTTCATATTGATTCTTTAGTCTTTCCATTGAACACTTTAGCGAGTTTTGGATTATTGTTGAGCTTTTGAGCTCATTATATATGGTTTAAATAATTTTAGGTGAAGGGGTCAGGATCAGTTAGAGTGAGATTGGCAGAGCTCCTCATATTTTCTTTAGATTTTGTTCTGCATTTTCTTTTATTTTTTGTATTCAATAGCTTGTGATAAATTATTGATTGTAGTGATCTCCTAGCTAGTGTAAATAATATTTTAGTGAATGAATAGTAAAATATCTTGATGTGTATGATTTTAGTTGTTTTTGCTGGTTATTGTTTATATTGATGATTTATAGAAGCTCTGGTATATTCTTAAAATGATAAATAGACAATTCTTCCAAATTAAATTCTGGGATATTACACTAGACATTTATAATGCCTAGGCTTCTCGTCTTACCCCTCATTTTGGCTCAATCAACAACCTAACTGCACTCTCTACCTCCTACCCTATATAGACAACATTTTACTAATTGAAAATACACACACAATCATAATAAGTCTCCTACATAACCTACATGTTCAATTCCACATGAAGAATCTAAGTAATGCATCACCCTTTAACATACATCAAAGTGCAGTCAACACCATATAACATTTATCTTAATTAGTCACAGTACGCCCATGCCATTCTTAACCACTTAGTTATGATTGACTAAAAGCCTACACAAACACATATCCCCTTTAAAATAACTCACACAGCTAACTAATCTATTTTTCAAAACCCAACCTCTATCGTCATCTTGCGAGATCCCTTCAGCACCTTACCATAACTCACCCAGACATAACCTATACAGTTAACCGTGCGTGCCAACATATGCACAAACCTCTTCAAAACCATTTCCAATTTCTCAAACGGGTATTACGCTACCTAAAAGTTATTATTCACAATGGCCTACCAATCCATCGAGACAATCTTTCCCTATGAGGCATATGCAAATTCAAATTTGACTGGTGCAAATCTCCCACTAGCTATTGTGCCTTCTTCGATCAAACTTTAATATACATATATGCCAAAACACAATTCGCAATCACCTGCTCCTTGACGGATGCCGAGTTTAGTGCCTTTGTTACACCTACAACAAGCATCTCCTACAATAGTTCAGTATCACCCTTAGCTCCCTAACCCTATATACTGCTACGTTTTCATTTTTGCTAGAAAATAACCACCGTATTCCATGCTCATATCAAACAAATTGAAATAGACCATTACCTATAAGAGACTGCATCAAATTACAAACGATCACAGTTTGTAGATTTCTTCACCAAATAACTACCAATTTTAAGACTTGCTTATATAAGAGATAAGTTGACGATACAATTCCGACTAGTACCTTGCGCTGAGGTGATGACAAAATAATTACCTGTATCAAAAGCTGCCCACCACTGTGCCAAAGTTCATCATCACCATACACTTAAAACCAACCAAATGATCTTTAGCCTCTTGCCCAAAACCAACTCAGCCACTAACAGAATGCCTTCTTCTGTGTATTCAAATTCCTCCTCATTATTAGCTTCCTTAAAGTCTGTCATTAGGGCATTTAGACTTTTTAGGGTAAATATTACTACTTAATATTGGCTTAAATTAATGAGATTGTCCCAAAAAAAATTCAAAAGTCCCTCATTAAAAGCTTCCCTTCATCAATATCTATAAATAAAAAAAGGAGACAAAGTTGTTGGTATGACCAAAGTGATTCATATTTAGTGAGTTGAGGGACCAAAGTGATTCATATTTAGTGAGTTGAGGGACTGAATTGAGCACTTAAAAAAAATTTAAGACTAAAATAGTCACTTGAAAACATTTAGGACTAAAATGAAAACATCTAAAAAGTTTAAAATTCATTTTGATCATTTACTTAATTTTTAATTTGTCTCAATGAATGACTATATCCAACGGCAATGAAGAGGCAGGAATTATTTTTCGCTTCCAACTTTATCGCCCATGTTCCCCAATAACTGGAATAACAACTACAAATAAAAATTCTAAAGCTCCAAAATCTTCTAATTTTTAGTCTTCATCATAATCATCCCTGTCACTGGAACTGAATAAATACCTCTTACAAAGTTCATAGATTATAATTTAAAATAGTATATTACAAATATATTTGATGTAATACTATGATTAGTATTTATATTTTTTTAATCACCTCTTGCAAAGCGAGGGTATGTGCCTAGTTAAGAAAAGAAATGGATACTTCTGGTGAGTGAAGAGAAACCTAAAGCCTATTGCATGTGCAAGACTTGAACTCACTCTTTGCTTATGTTTTATATAAAACATAGGCGTATGATATTTTCTAACTCTAACTATACCAATATGGATTTTGAGTGAGCCACCTTAAACTCGAAATCGGTTTGTAGCAGCTACAAAAACAATAGCTAACTTTATCCATAGAAGGTTGCATTGTCAACCCCTTCCATGCGTTTAGGTTGACTTGAAGTGTAGCAATGCCTATAAACCAAAAAACCAAATTAAATAGAAGAATGTGAAAAATGAAGAGCAGAAGTTAGCATCTACTAATACAAAAATCCATTTTGCTTTAGCTTCTATACATGGAAAATCAACTGAAAGATTGAACTGGGTCCCAAAGACATGGGACACTTGGTGCTTCATAACCTGTAAAGCTTTAAGCTAGATTAAGGCATCATTGGCCGCATTAACAAAGAAGACCACAATTGCAAAATAGTTCCCAACTGATGAGGACATCGGAAGATCAACGACTACGATCAGGAGTTTATTTTATTTTTGATGTGTCTTATGTACTTGTTTATTTTATATTTCTATTTTTCCCATTTTACCCCTAGGGGTGGTCATGTGGTGTTGTAGCCCGAAGGGCGGTTTAGTCTTTGTTTCTTTTCTTTTCATGAGGTCTATTTATAAGCTAGCTCTCTTGTATTTTGGAATGATGAATAATGATTAATGAAAATTCAGCTTTCTTGTTCTTGATCTCTTTGTGAGTTCTTGAGAGGAGAAACCCTAGGAGAGGGCCACGCATCACCCGTCAGCCGCCGGTGGATTCCGGGACTCGCAGTTAGTATCTATTAGTAATTTATTCCCCTCTTTCCCTGTTTCCACCGCCGGCCATCCCTCGTCTCTTCCCCTTAGCCGCCGGCTCCCTCCCAACATCTCCCCACTGCAGGCTAACCCACCCGTGCCCTTCACCCGCCGAGAACCTTCCTCCCTCCTCTTCCCCCATTCACAACCGCCGGTCTTCCTACTCTCCCTCCTCAAACCGCCACATCCAAAACACTAACCCTAGTTAGCCACCAGCCTTCCCCTCCCATGGATCTAAAGTCAATTGTTTGATTCTTTCCAAAGTAAAGCATGAAGATTAGGGGGGAAATCCAATTCAAAATCTGATCTCAAATTTAGATTTTGAATTCTTTCCTAAATCGACATAATCTATATTAGGAAAGTGCTCAATTCTTGGACCTAGCCATCAATCCCAATATCTTAAAATCTGAAATCAAATCAGATTTAATCTCTTGCCTAAAATCAGTTGTTGTCAATTTCAAAGGTTAGGAATTTCAAATTCAAATGAATTCAAAATTCAAATCTCTTTCCTAAACAAAAGAGACTTATTTTAGGAAATCCCAATATCTTAAAATCTGAAATCAAATTAGATTTAATCTCTTGCCTAAAATAAGTTGTTGCCAATTTGGAATGTTATGACTTTCAAATTCAATTAAATTCAAAATTTAAAATTCAAATCTCTTTCCTAAAACAATAAGACTTATTTTAGGAAATTCCAATCTTTTAAAATCTGAAATCAAATCAGATTTAATCTAAATCTCATATCCAATAATTGTGGACATTAATTACTCCACCCTTGCATAGTCGGCCACCACATCTCTCCTATCTAGTTAATTCCCTCATTAACTTTCCAAATTAAATCCCCTTCCAATTCTCAGCTCTAGCCGCCTCCTCCCAAAACTCTTCTCATGTTTTCCTCCCTTCCCAGAGATTCCTGCTGGCTGTCCCCATATTCCAACTATATTGGTTTGTTGTTCTGCACTCCTGAAGGCCAGAGATGGCTGTCCAAAGGCTCCCAACACCCTGTAGAAGCTGTCCAAAATTCTTCCGAACATAGGGAGCTGCTGTCCCGATTTTCTAGGTGTTGTTTGGAGGTTGTCCAGACTATTCCTGCTCGACTCCTTGCTGTCCAGTAAAATTCTGGAGCTTGAGAACCTTGATGTCCAGCTGACCAAAGATCTCTGCTTGCTGCCCAAAGAATCAGCCCAGATTATCTTGCTGTCTACCATCCAGAGACCACCCAAACTGCTGTACTAAGGCATCTAGGAGATTGCTGTCCAACATCATGAAGGCTTGTGGTTGCTGTCCACTTATGTTCCAACATTCAAACGACCTTACCGGAGTTTTTATCTCTCTTGTCTTTGGGTAAACTCAACACCCGACTCTTTATCTTCATAGTTACATTCTCGATTATGGTTTTATTATATTCATGAAGATAATGTTAATGCTCCGCCGCTAAAACCTAGTAATTGGAAGAGTTGAGTGAGGGACCTCCTTGTAGTGACTAGTCTTGTTGTTAACGTAGGGATTTCTTGTTGAAACCATCCATGTATGCAATGTTAGATTAAATTGGCTATTTTACGATCTTAACTCATATGCATGTGATTTAGCCTAAGCTTGTCTCACCACTCTTCGTGTTTTATTTGGTCGTTTAAAATCAATATAGAGATATAATTATTGTGGTTTCTAACATTAAGCGTGCAAATTACTTAATCTATTCAACCTTGCATGTACGTTCTACATCACCAACCTAATTTCAGGGTTTTGATGACTTAACCTAGTCTATTTGTTCTCCATATAAAGGTATTCATGCAGTTCAAATAATAATCTTCTCTCAACTCAAACTCAAAATTATCAAATTTTGGTCCTTCAAAATTAGCATTACTTTTGTGACAAGCTCCATATAAATCTCCAGTTTTAAGCGAACCCGATATCATGTTTCAAGTTGGCTTAAATTTGAAAAGAAATGGATGCTCGGGGGAGTGGAAGAGAACCTAAGACGTATTGCATGTGAAAGACTTCTGTTAGTTTATGTAAATAATGATATTTTCTAGCTTTTGAATTGGCATTTTGAGGAGCAAGCTTAAGCACTCAAAATTGGTCTCTAGCAGCTACAAAAACAGAAACTAGTTTTGAGGCCTAGGGGGCCACAAAGTCAACACCTTTCATGTGCCTAGGCTGAACTGAAGTGCATCTGCAACAATGTCTATAAACCAAGAAACAAGTCAAATACAAAAATGTGAAACTGAAAGGTATACATTAGCATATATTGATTTAATAATCCATTTTGCTTTAGATTTTATACAAGGAAAATCATCTGACAGACTAATCATGGGCCCAAAGCCCTAAGAGACCCGTGCATAATAACCTGTCATACTTCAGGCTAGGATTAAGGCATCATTGACCTCACTAAAAGAGAAGATCCCAATAGCAAGTGATGAAGACGTCAAAGTTTGTGCTCATAGAAAACACATAACATGTATGCTGAGATGGGTGCATTGACCGTCAGAATGTTGATTTTACTCTACTTAACGTTATTTTAGTAGTTTTCTTCTTTCATGGAACATTGCTTTGATAAACATGCCCAGGATGATTCCATAGAGAAAGACTTGTTTTCTCTTTCTTGTTTCAATTTTGTCTCTATTTGGTCCAAGTCATTGATTTCCTGTTGGTTTAGCCGTTGCCATTGTTATTTTGGGTATTGATATATTCTTCCTTTCAGTTGGGCTCTAGTGGAGTTCTCTGTTTGCCCTTGGGGCTTTAATTAGACCATTGGGCCCTTAGATGGGCTTTTGACTGTTGAGCTAACATGTTTAATCATTGTGCTTTTTCGATTACTGTAACAAAATGTGATTTGCAGCTACTTGCATGCATGGTTGTTAGTGACCCTACTATTGACCTGAGATTCCATGTGTCATTCTCTGATGTGATGTGCAACGTTTTTAAGCCGTAAATTGAGGGATCATGTAGCCACCGGCTGATGTGATGATTGCAATGATATGTCTATGATCCTTTTTTATTATTTAAGAAGTCTAATGATTATAAATAGGAGTACTTAAGGCATATGAAAAGGAAGTTCCAATAATAACCTAAGAATATTTTGTTTCCACTTTGTGCTTAAGTGCTAGTTGGATGCTAATTTGTTTAAAGAGGTGCAAGTGATGAAGATCAATTTCTAGGGGGAGCTAACACCATGTGCTTGTGTGAAGATTATATTGTTATTTTAAAAGATTTTTTTATAGTTTAATTTTCAATTTACATGATTTTCATTAATCTTGAACTTCTACTTAAATTTCTGTGAGGCCCATTAAATTATCATTTGCATCAATAAAAAAAAAGTATGAATAAATGTTTAACTTGATGGTTTGTGAATTGAGAATTTTGATTTGTATGCATGAATTCATGCATTTCATCATCTAGTTGCATTCCTAGGCCCCAAGACATCCTGCATTAGATTTGGTATCAAAGTAAAAGGTGCTTAAGGTTGCATCAATGTGTCATCAAAAAGTACGATATAATAAATGAGTAAATCAATAAAATAACGAATGATGCAAGCAATAATTTTAGAAAACTACAACGTAGTTATCATGAGATGTAAATTTGAAGGGAGAAAAAATGATTTTAACTTTTTGTGTATTTCATTACGGGACTTGCCCCTCTATTTAAATAATAGAATCTATATGAAGACTAGTAATTTATACCTATGGAAACTATCAATTATATTGAAAATAAAGAAAGATATTTTATATCTTACACACATTTATTTCCCTGGAAATCTAAGAGCGATTCCCGCTTCTTGAGGATCATGAATTGCCAATAATGGATGGGAAGATGGGCAACCAACTTTGCAATCCCACAAGTTAGAACTCCCAATACTCCTCAAGCAGTAAAGTTGATATTTTTCATGCCTAATTTGGAGATGATGAAATGTGGAGCTCGATAGTCCTTTGATCAGGATGCCAATAAACTACCTAGGTGTTTGAACATATGGATGCCTATTAGTACACTTTTTTTTTTTTACATTAACTAACAATCAATTTTTTATGTGTTTGATTCGAACATGTTAGATCGGATTGTATGTGATATTGACGATTAAATTATTTACCACAATACAACATTATGGCATCTTCCAATTGTGCGAGTTCTTTATTCTCATGACTCCATTAAGTAAAAGGAATATCAGTTTCAACAACCAGTTTAAATCATATGCCAAATTCTATAGCCAATGGATTGCAAAAATGTGAACATGCGGATTTTCTAAAAATCAAAGGGAATGTTTTCAAACAATGGTGGACGGTTTATTGAATAACCCTCCGCAGTATTTTGATTTCCAAAATACGCCATTTGATCTTTGCTTGAAGATTTTAAAATCTAAATTTCAAGACCCACTCAGATACCACTTGAAAGTTAGGGAAGGTTGTAAGACCTCAATGAACTAACCCGAGGCGCACCAAGAGTGGGGATGAATTGGTGATTTAAAACTTATAGCGATGAAAAAAAATTATTGCTAGAAAAATGATTTTGAAAATAATTCTAAACAAATAACTTAGCACATGCGGAAGCAAATCAGAGTTTAAAATATTTTTGTTTTAAGACTCAAATATATCAATCAAGATATGAAAATTTTTCTCTTAGGTAATCACGAATTAATCTAATTGCAGTCGATAGTAAACGATGAAATTCGTGCAGCAAATTCAAATTGCAGAAATAAAAATGCATAAATGTAAATGTGAAAAAGAAAGAGCACACCAGAGATTTTATAGTGGTTCGATCAACCATGACCTACGTCCACTTCCCGAGTCCTCCACTCCGGGTATTGCACTATCATTATAGTGTCTCTCATTTTGCCCCCACAGCAAGGCGGAGAAGCCTTTACACAAATCACTTCCACTAAACCCGGTGCGGCGGAGACCGAAAGCTTTGTCGCCCTCCTGGTGATGTCAGCGGACCTTCAATCCTTTTTCTCCTCCTGGAGAAGGCAGAGAACCCGGAATCCTTCTTCACCCTCCTGGTGATGGCAGAGAACCACACTCCTTTTTTCCCTCCTGGAGAAGGCAAAGAACCACACTCCTTTTTCTCCCTCCTAGAGAAGGCAGAGAATCTCGTCATTGAGCTGAAGAGCTTCTACCCAAAGCAACTCAAGAAACCTAGACAGACACTTGGAGCAAACAAGACAAGACACTTGCTTGGAGCAACCGTGTGAACCCCTCACACTACTTCCTCACACACAAGCTGTCCCTTTCTTCTTCCAAAGCTCTCCTAGATTCCTTCTCCAAGCTCCCTCTCAAGAACACTCAGCAGCCAAAGTCTTTACATATAAATGCAAGGCCTCACAAAAAGTCCTAGAATTCAATTCTGTTGACACTGATCGTATAGTACTATCCAAGATCGTACGGTATGATTAGTTCAAATCACCCTATTATTAGTGTATGAATTGTAAAGCATTGTACGATCAGTTCAACTGATTGTGTTCATCGTCCAGTACGATATGAACAACCGTCCAGTACGATTAATTGAACGGCTTAGTTTATCGTCGCGTACGATTGGCAATGATAAATTATCATCCCATGCAGGGATCTAATCGTACAATACGATTGGCTCCAATCGTCCAGAACGATATGATTGGACAAATTAACCAAAATCATTTTCCTAATTATAAGATTAATTTAGGTAATATTTAATTATATCATCCAGTATGATACCTATCGTATAGTATGATTAGTTCAAATTTTGAATTTCAATATATTGCCTAAATTGTGATTGATGGCTGGGATCTTGATTTCACCTAATCGTCCTATACGATATGTATCGTACAGTACTATTAGTTCAAATTGCTTTGATTATTACAATTAGATGTTTTAATGATTTTCTGATTAGTTGATCGTACGGTACGATATGGATCGTACGGTACAATATGGATCGTACATTACGATTAGTTCAAAAAATTGAACTTCTAATTTCGTCACTATCTCACTCCCTTGAGTGTATGTGTGCATGGTCACCAAGTTTAGTATCCACCAAACACATAATTTTGACTCAAGAAATATAGAAATAAGAAAAAGCAAAAATACAGACTCTTCCAGACACTTTAACCCTATTCTACCTAGTCTTGAGCTGAACAATTTTGCACAGTATACAGTGGACCTGAATGTTAGTGCACAAGAAAAACAAATATGCAATAATAACAATTAACAGGAGATAACATAGTAAGACATCCAATAATATTTGTTATCATCAAAATCACAGGACTTGGGTCCAGATTTGCAACACTTACCAGGAGCTAGGTTTAGGTTTGCTTAGAGTTTTGGAGTTTTCTTTGCATTTTATGTTTTCTTTAGTTTTAGGAGTTTGGTGTTAGTTGGTGACTTGGTGTGCATTATACTTAGGTTAGATTAGTGGAAACATTATTTTCTATGTTTTTTATTGTTTTAATCAAAATGCATTTCATCATAGTGAATCTCCCTTCACTGTATTTCTACTTGCATTTTAATTTTTTTTATTAATTAGTTGATTTAAAGTTTTAATTTTAATGTAAAATTAAATGTTCAACTTGTTAATTAATTTTAAATGTATTTTAAAATTACTTGATTATTTTAATTTAATTATTAATTAAATTAGTTGCTCTATTAATTTAATTAATTTAATTAAATGGTTTATTAATTAACATATTCTAGTTTTATTATTATTATTTAAATTAATTAGTTTAATTGAATTTTAAACTAATTAAAGTTTTGATTTTATTAATTAAATTAAATTTTAAATTAATTATTCAATTAGATTTTAAATTTGTTAGTTAATTTAATTAGTCAATTAATTAAAATCTCAAATTTATTTTAATTAATTAGTTATTAAAATTTAATTCTTTAATTTAAATACTCATTTAGATTTAATTAATTAATCAATTAAATTTTAATTATAGAGTTTTTAGGTTAATTAGTTACTCAAGTTAATTAATTTAAATTTAAATTAGAAATTTAATTGATTATTAAATTAAAATTTTAAAATTGAATTTAAATAGATTAATTAGTTATTAATCAATTAAAATTTTAATCAAAGCTCGCAAATTGCAAGTTCGGTAGCCTCCCGGTGTAATTTCGACAACCTCTCGGCGTCCCCTCCCCATGAGGGAAGGTCGGGAGGGCACTTGACCTTTCCAGTCTGCCCAGCAGGATAGAATTCAACGGCCGGGGGGCTTCAAAGGACGAATTAACTAGGGAATTGATCTTCAAGTCCTCCAATTTAGCGGTCACGATACCTATTAGAAGAATTTTAAAATTTGGCATTTTCCCCAAAATTTTGGCAACTTTTGGTGTCCCTTCCCCAGGAGGGGAGGTTAGGGAAGGCACTCGCCCTTTTAGGTCTGCTTGATCGGATCAGAATCAACGATCGAAAGCTTCGGGGAAAGGATCGACCCCGGAATTAGTCTTCGACTCCTCCAATTTGACGATCGCAGCCTCTGATTTGGCGATCGAGTGGCTGCTTCTTTTTTTCTTTTATTATTATTAATAATAATAGTAATCATTATTATTATTAACTATTATTAATTATTACTATTAATTATTATTATCATTATTATTATTAATAATAATAATAATGAAATACAATAACCTCTCTTCTTCCTCACTCACAATTTCAAGAAAGCCAGAAGTCCTGTTCGCGTTGAAGGAGGATCAGGCCAGTGCACAGGCTCAGACAGGGTCGGCCACTCGCGCATACAAAAGAAGTGCGGGAGTTTGCACACAGGAGCTTGTGGTCGGCTTGGCAGGAGTAGCGCACAAAGGGGTGCAGAGCCTGGATGCGGGTCACAACCTAGTCGCGGTTGGGTAGGTCGTTGGAGGCGAGGTCACACTCAGAAGCAGACGGAGGCTTGGAGGCGGACGAAGGTAGGGGTTCGGACGATGCAGGGAGGCCGTTCGGTCGGAGTCTTCTGCGTTGGTTGCTTCGGTCGCAAGTGAGGGAGGTCAGAGCAAATTCACTAGGAAGAGGGTTCGGGCGACCTAACGTCATGTGGTTCACATACCGATCACAGGAGGTCGGGCTCGGTCAGCTGCCACGCATGAGGTGGAGTCAGGCGCGGGCACGGAGGTGACAGGGTCAGACATGAGGTGTGGGTCGCAACTCGTCCGTGCGTATAAGGGAGGAGGCGACCGAGCTTGAGTCTCGTTCATGAGCTTTTGGGAGGCCGATCGACAGGAACTTTATGTCGATTGCAAAAGAGTGTAAATGAGCGCAATCGCTCGTTTTTTCCTTTTCTTTTATTTGCGATCGAGCAGCTATTTCAGACACGATTTTGGATGTGGAAACGTACCGACGTGTTGTGGTTAGCACATTTTTTAGTTTTATTTGATTTTCAACAATGATTAAGAGGGAAAATGTTGATTATATTAAACAGAATGAAAAAAAAAAAAAAAGTTTGGATGCAGTTCAATACCCTAATAATGTTATTAATCAAGTCAATGCAACAATCCAACGAAACATTGATTTCAGATCTAAAATGGACCAATCAGAACATGACCAAATTCTGACCCAAATGAAGAAGCACCTGGATTGAGATTTATAAAAAAAAAAATCTGGATTGAGATTTGGAATGACAAGACCCAAACTGAACCCAACCTGTTGATATGCCTAGTCATGCAATCATGGCAATGAAACGCATGGCTAGAAATCCATTTATTCTTTTGTGAGACGTCAAGAATACCTGTGCATGAACTGATTTATAATGATCAGTCTTGTGTCTTCCGTTCTCCTTATGCACATTATCATCCATGTCCACGCCTAGAAGCAGCAAAATACTCTTGCTACCTGCTTTATCAATCACATACGACATTATCAGTGGTTGATGACTTTATTCGGTAAGGAGAAAGGCAAAATATGAAACCAAGAATCCTTGTAAAAGAGGGCTCTCTATGGAAAAACAGAAGAAAAGTTAGAATAAGGATAATACAGTCCAGATTAAACAATCCGCACTGAAAATAATAGTATCATATGCTGCATATTTAACGATTTGCGTAACAAGCATGACTTCCAAATCTTCCTAAGAGTAAATTTAAATGTAATTATAAACATTAGCATGACTGAGTAACTAGCATGATTATATAATGCACATGATTTTTAACCATGTATGTTAAAACGTGTTACTCTTTCATGTACATGTCATACAGAAAATTAAATATAAGATTCCATAACTTTTAGTCAGAATGGATTTAGAAAAAACCACACACTTCAATTTGTTCAGAAGTTTATAAACATATCCAAAATGCCCAAAACGAAACTGCATTCAATTTATGCACCTTTTTAGAAGGAAGCTAAAGACAGGAGAAACTGTCAAGCACGCAATGAATATGAGAAATGATTTTGAAGAATATAGCCTACTAGCAAAGTTAGCTTTGATGACAAGGTTTGTTGAAGTGGTGCTGACATTAGAGGTGTCAAATTAAAAATAATAATAATAAAATAAAATAAAATAAACAAGTGCTTGGAGCTCCCTCTAATCTAGGTCTAGGTAGAGTTGATGTACGCAGTTTGACTCATGTATTTATATCAAGGCTAATTTCATGACTTGAACTTAGCGCCTGCATATTACACTAGAAGCAACTTAACCATTACTCTAGGCCTCCCCTCAAGGATGTCAAATTTCCACCAACCAAAAACGTAAAGCAGAACTTACTAGGAAAATTGGGTTTCGATCAACTCCCTGAATTTTCAATGTGGTGTTCAAGTTAGATATTAAGTTAAACAAGAATAAAGTGTTTGTTTTATAGTTACCACACAACATGACAGCTACCTAACATAAAAGGTATTTGCATATAACATTTATTATCTTATTGATGAATCAAGCCTTGGCCAAGTAATTTATATCCCAACTCCCTAACCATGATGTCATGGATTCGATCTCACTCTCTAGACTGTTGCTTATTTCTTGGAAAAATATCAGCAATGACTCCTCTTTAAAATCTTAAAACTAACCTCGTGCCCCTTTATAAAATATATAGGATAAGTTTCTATCCTTCCTTAAATAAGAATATATATATATATATATATATATATATATATATATATATATATATATATATATATATATGTTAAATTTATATCCTTATCTTGATTTCCCACCAAACCAATCTCACCAACTTTGCTCTTTCCTTGCCTCCCAGTACTAGTGCTATAGACCTTGAGCTCCCCACCTCTCTCATCCAAGCCACAAGATTAACTAGAAATCTTCTAAGTTCTCGCCATTCTTATCCCCACTAAGGGAACAACAACACCCTCGGTATAGCCAATATTAATTTTTGGAACTCTCAACGACAATCCTCAATATAGCCCCAATCAATTGCTTAAGATGCAATTTGGCATGATGGCCATGCATTCATTTTCAATCTCCTTATAGTCATGAAGCTGCTTCTCCTTCTTGATCATCACTATTAAGCAATCCTACCATATCATCTGCTTAGAAGAGATACCACCAGTTCCACAATCCACTACTCTTGACATCTTTCTATAACTTTGTTAATTTCACCAACAACCCTCCAAATGTCAAGACCAGAGCTCTACGCTCTTTCTATCTTGCTTGGGTTAGATGAGGTCGTGTTTACTCAGTTACAAAGTGGGTTGTGTTTGGTTGGGATTTTAGTAGATTTAGTACATGAGTTGTGATTGGAACAATCCCAAATGTCATTTCAATTTTGCTGAGATGAAACTCGAAATAAAATTGCTAACTAATATTGATTTCCATTGATTACACATTATATGAGCCCTCTTACCAAAAGATAACTTTTTTATACCCCTAGCTAACATATTGTCTGGCACTTGCTACCAAAAGAAAACTTCTTGACTCTCATTAGTTATCCATGCACCTTCTTAAGGACAACTGAAATGAAATGCTTCAAGCATCTGTATTTATGTTTAACTCACAAGTTTTACAGGGTAAGATCTAAGAAAGAGAAGTATCTGGTTCAATGAGATTAACTGAAGGTGTGGCTTCACGGCTATTTTTTTCTGAAAAAGGCCATGGAAGGGGCGGTAAGATGAACAAATATCATATGATGCAAAAGCAGGTCAATTAATACAAAAATAGTGCTTGTCATTTAAGCTCTCATGCCAACTATCGATCTATCATCCCTAGTCTTTGATGAAATGCAGGGATATCGTTAAAAACAGAACTTCAAAAGTAATTTGGTATAAGTATCCTTCTAACATTAGAAAAGAAATCCTAGAAAACCCTTCTTTAGTTTGAAAGTCTGTTGGAAAGGTAGACAATGATATGGGTTTCTTTAATCAAATATTTGCCAAACAATGGATGAAATAATTATTTTAATCTCTAAATTCTAATCCATATGCATAGCAGGTCTAACAGCATAGATTAGTTTTAATCCTTTATACAACACTCAACAAGAATAAATGAAAAATGAAAACTTATAAAGCTATCACAAATAGTTAAGATAAGACTACCGATCATGACATTCTCTAGTTGTAGCCGAGAAGCTTATATAATAATCTCAAATTGGAAATTGGAAACCAGGCCAATTGCCTTAAAGCTTTGAGTTGGGAGGAAATTAACAAAGACAAAATCCTTGAAGACATATTCAAATAAAAGAGGGAGGGATAGAGAAGGAAGTAATAATGTGCAAGAGTTAGTGGATTAGGGGTTTTATTTAGAAGATACGGGGATAACACAAGAATTAGAAAGAGCTCCACCATCGTGATGAATGGTTGACCTTTTTTCAGGAATTAAAATGGGATGAAAAAAGACAAGAATGAGCACATAAAAAATAACAAAAAATACAATGAATATTGCATGGTACATTTAAATAACCATATTCCACTTCTCATGACTTTGAATTAACAAGAATTATTTACCGGCCATGTCATCAGAATTTAAAGTATGGTTAACGGTAAAAAGGCTATCTCTGCTCATTATTATGAAGCTCAAACATGTAATTGCAATCAGTCTTTTAAATTCAGGTTGAGAATATGGTCATGGCGCATTACAAAAAGAAATAGTTTACTCAGCTTAATATATGCTATTCTTAGGGAACAAACTTTCTGGCAAGCCAGGGAGTGATATTAAAATAGGCGCCTATAAATGCCACCCCACACTCCAAACAAACAAATAGAACAAAAAACTGCTACAAATAGAAGGAATTCACAATGGGATATAGAAGATAAGCAAGAACAGCATTTTGATACGCCAGGAGAAGTAGGACCAGCGGGAGTGGCAGGAGCAGCAGGAGGGCTGGGCGGCCTGAACCAACCCAGCCAGCCGATTTAGCAGGAGTTGAACCAGCCAAGGGCTGGCGGAAGCAGAAGGAAAGCCGGGAGGAAATTCGGCCGGCTTTATGGGGCCCACGAGAGGCAATTAATTAAGGAAGCTTTAATTACAATTGGGAGAAAATTAATTAGGAAAATAAATCTAATTTGAATTCAAATCTGAGAGGGAATTATTTAAGAAAAAGGGGTTGATTTGGGAGGGAATTAGGAGAGATTATTTAAGACTAACTTGGTTTTGCTGGAATTAGTTTTGTTTAGGTTGAGTGGGCTCTAACCAACGGCTAGGGATTTGGGGGAGCCGGATCTTCCTCTCCAATTGAAGATTCAACTATATCTTGTTATTTTCTTTCATATATCTTGAAATAAAAAAAGAGTTCTTGTATGTTCTGCTTCCTAAATTTCTTGTTTCATTTTTTGGTTTTACTAAAATTGCATCCACTTCGTATCAAATTGGTATCAGAGCGAGATTTTAGAGAGATGACAACAAAGATGATGGATATGTTGGAAGACAAAGTGGAGCAAATCAAATCCAAGATGGAGAAAAAGTTCTCAACCATGTAATGAAGGTTTTCAACCATTTAAGGAAGGTTTACAATCATGGAGAGTCGATTGGGAGGGATGGAGGAAAAGGTGATGAAGCTCATTGAGATGCAATCCAAAACTCCACCAACGGTTCCGATTACAAACCCGAACCAAGCTTTGACTGGGATTCCTTTGGCCAAATCTAAGGAAAAGGAGATTGGATGGGAGAGTTTCTTTCATCAAGACCCACCTTTTAAGGCTTCGATAAGGTGTGAATCAGGGTTTCTGGACGCGCGCGCGAGCGCGGGAGGGAAGGCGGGGGGAGCAAGCAGAGAATTTTTTGGTGGAGGTGGTAGGATGGCCAACCACTATGGGAGGAATTTCGGGCAATGAAAGTGGGCCATCGAAGAAGGAGGGGATCAAGAGCCATCTCCTAGGGCTCCGATAAGGGATGGCATGGGGTTTTCGGATGGGGGGACAAAATGAAGGGAGTTTCATGGTGAAGGTGGTGGGGTGGCCAATCATTATGGGAGGTTTTTTGGGCAAGGGGAGTAGACGACCGGAGAAGGAGGGGGATGGGCCGAACCATGGGGATCAGGTCTTGTGAAGCAGAGGGAAGAAAGGTGGTATTCCTACCCTCGATACATGGGGGAAATATGGACAGATCACAACAACAATTACACTGGAGGAGGAGGTAGCTATTGGGGCGGTGGCAATCCTAGGGTCACTGCATCCTAGTCTTGATGTGAAGCAAGTCGAATATCTTACAGCCAGAACTGCACCTATTCATCTCGGTTCTCAAAAATTTAGTTCATATGGTGGAAGAATGGATGTAGATCCACATGTTTTACCCATTCTTGGCAGCTATCGGTATAGCACACCATAATCAAGTTCAATTTTAGGAGTTCCAAGGCGGAATATTGATGATCTCAACTATACTTAAGGGTCAATTTACCCTGAGGGCGTGATTATATATCAAGGAAAGGGCTTCTTGATTCTATTGGAACTGACTACCAAGGAAGCATTATTCCACATGACCATCTAAATCTTGGAGTCCCAACAATTCCTAAACTTCCTGAATAATTCATGACATTTATGCAGTCCGGAGATACTAAAGAGCTCTTTTACAGCTTCCATCGAGATGATGTCCCAACCGAGTCTATTATGCATAAGTGAGTCGTACATTTTATTCTCCTTAATAAAAAGCTACTAATTCATTCTCAGCATCATGGGTTTGTTATTCAAAAAGTACTTATCAAGTGGAAGGATTTGCTAGAGCACGAAGCCACATGAGAACCTTACGAGATGATCAAGAGACAATTCTCATTTTTCCACCTTGAGGGAAAGGTACGTTTTTTTTTTTTTTTTTTTTAGGGGGGGGGGAGAGTATTGATATGGCAGGATAAGCAGGAGCAACGGGAGGGCTGTGCGGCCTGAACCTGTAATAATCAAAAAGTGTGGAATGAATTTATTTGAAAAACATAAAAATTCTAAAGTAGAACGTATGGTGCTAGGCCGCTAATAATATTTTTATATATATTTTATTATAAATATCTTTGTCTCACCCCACCGCCTCTCTCACTTGGCTGCTTGGTCGTCGTTTCTTTTAAATGAAATTGAAGAGGAGAAGAAGAGATAGGAGAGAGAAAGGTCTTTGGGTCGTATTTTCCCGCCGTTTCTTTTACGGATTTTGTTATATATGTTATAAGTGACTAATCTCTAACTCATGTTTTCAATGACTTTAATTTCTACGGATTTCAGCTCTCTTAAATCTGCAAAAAATGTATTATCTTCTGATCTCATAAGCTCACCGTTTAACTTTTGATATGTTATAGATTTGATCATTCTGAACGATTTGATATGATTATATTGCATTTCATCAATTAAATTTGTGTATATAGATTTTTATGTGAATGAGTAGCGAAAAAGTATACTAAAAATGGAATGTACTGATATAAGTGATATATACTGGGATGTACTACTGATACTGGTGAAATGATGTAATGATTAATATCAGATATATGATATGATAATCCCACGTGATTCTTTACTAATTCATGTGATTCAATGATGTGAGTCATAAGGAGCTGGAGACTGATTGGGAGTTATAAGGAGTCGGGGCAATTGATTCACGTGATTTAAGAGGAGTTATAAAGAGTACACTGATTGAGAGTCATAAAGGGCAATTGATTGAGAGTCATAAGTGCAGAAGAAAGATACCCTCACATGAATATATGATAGAACACTAATTCACTGATATAACTGATTGCATGTGGTACATGCAAACTCAAGATACCCACTTCTATACTGATACTGATTATTATCATTGATAACTCCTTATTGTTATCAATATTATAGCTTACAATGTACTGATACTGACAATTATTATAGATTAGTGATTTCTGTTAATGTTACTGTGACTGATACTGAGAATACTGATATTGATATTATTACTGATACTATAACTATTTATTGATATTGCGACCGATGATGTAATAGACTAAGATGTAATATATTATGAACCGATTATTGATACCGATAATCGGTATAGATATATTGATGTATATATTTCTTTATATGATTTACAGCATAGTATTCTCTTCTACCATGCATTGATTTCACTTCTAAGCTTTTAGTTACTTGTTGGGCTATATGCTCATTACGTGATTTTACATATTTTTAAAAAGGATAATGATCCTATAATATGAGACTCCGGACAGCTTATATAATTCTTTCCACTGTTCATAAGAAATTGGTAAGCTTTAGTTAAATGACTAAAATAAAAGACAGATACAATTCTTTCAATATAGATTCCAAGGCGTGATAAAACCTACCCAGCCGACTGATTCAGCAGGAGTTGAACCAACCAAGGGCTGGGCGGAAGCAGGAGGGGAACCAGGGGGAAATTCGGCCAACTTTGTGGGGCCCATGAGAGGCAATTAATTAAGAAAAGTTTTAATTACAATTGGGAGAAAAATAATTAGATAAATAAATCTAATTTGAATTCAAATCGGAGAGGAAATTATTTAGGGAAAGGGGGTTGATTTGGGAGAGAATTAGGAGAACCTATTTAAGGCTAACTATGAGATGATGTCAGACTATGCTTGATTTTGCTGGAATTAGTTTTGCTTAGGTTGAGTGGGATCTAGCCGACGGCTAGAGGTTTGGGAGAGCCTAATCTTGTTTTCTTGTTCGGGGCAGAGACGAAACTTGCGATTTCTCCAAAGAATGAGTTAATAAGTGAAGTTCAGGTTGAGTGTTGAACCTGGGGAAGTGCCCCAGGACTTCCCCAGGTTCAACGCCTCAAACAAATGAGGAAAAGGCGGGAAACTGGGCAAGCAAATGCCACTGCACAAAGGGCCATAGCATAGTTCGAGCCAGAGCTTTTGAGTTTTCCAACTCAGTTATAGATAATGCAAGAGAGCATTGCAGGATTCTTCAAAAAAAGCACAGCTTAACTCGGAGACCTGGGACCTTGGCTTAGCAATGAATGAAGGTTCGCAAAGCGAATTCGAGCTTTCCCCTAAGCGGCTTATGTAGTGGTCGGCCAACTAAAGCTCGCTAAGCTTTGCTTTATCTTTTTTCTCTTTACCCCGAAAGGGTAGTCTCATTCATATCTTACAACCGATAGAATAAAACGACCGGAAGTTGAGCCGTAAAGGAGAGAATGTAATCAATAGCCTGGCATCTGTTTGTCAACACCGTCTTTCTCGACGATGAGGATGAAGTGAAGCTTGAAAAGCATTCTCTGTTAACTGACTTTAACATCAGGCAGAAGATGTTAATAAGAAAGATGATCCATATGCTCTACCACCAAGAAACTTTTCATATCCTAGACATCCAAGTCTAACAGAATCCATGGAATTTGCAAACATTCCACTCAAAAGAAAACTTACCTATGAGTAAAATTAAAGTCCACATTTGCCTTTTTCAGCAGATAGTTGGAATAAGACAAAAGACATCGATCTTGGTAGCAATAGCATATTCTTATCTGATATGCATAGTGAGTGCAATTAACCGAACATAAGCATTGTTGAAAGCTTTTGAATATATGCCATCTAGTTATCAGACTTTATTAGGACGCAGTTAATATATAAGAAAGAAGACTTCTTCATGGCTGCCATGCAGCCATGAAATATGGACACAAATGGGAATAAAGTAAACACTATCCAGACATATGAGAAATAAAGTGTTTAAAAAATAGGGCATTATGTTATACCAGGGTGCTAAAAATATATAATGCACGTGCATGTCCATGATAGCAATTAACAAAAATAGAGGTATAATAGCATACTATCCTAATGTAGATACACTAGATTATCTAGGCACGTAAACATTCTGTAGTGAAATCATAAATGAAAGAGAATAAAAATAATTGTCCCATAAACATCACAGATACATTCTTTACTACCATGCATATCAAATTTCTCTAAATTTCAAATACATTACTGTATTTTTCAAATTTTTGAATAGAACATTTCTTTGTCACATACATACAGAATCCAACTGTTCTTTCAGAAATTTTCCCCAATACACTAAAGAATGTCAAATATTGAGCATTGGAGAACTTGAATAGACCATTTTGTGTATAAATATTCCTTAGAAATCTTCAATTGAATGTCTAAGTCCAACTTACTCAGACGTTTTAAAGGATTACATGTGTAGGTATCTGTTGAATCGAAATTTGTCTGTGGGTGTACCCAGACCATACTTCCAAGGCTTACAAGATTTCACTATGTAATAGTAGACAGAGAAAAAGAAAAAAAGTGATAAGAGTAAAAAGATATGTATATATATATATAGAGAGAGAGAGAGAGAGATTCAAAGTATTCTAAGTCTTACTTTTCTTAATTGCACTATTTTATAGGGTTATGGGCTACATTTTAAAAAAAAAAGGGTTATGGGCTACAGGAAAAGCTATAGGTAACATACACATTTATAAAAGGCATATAGCCTAATATGTAACTAAAAATATAAAAATATACATGAACAATTGACACATAGATTATCATTGGTCAAGTGGGACTGTTGAGTGACGAGTGTAGCCATGCGGAGAGATGAGTGGCGCGTGTAGCCATACCGAGTGACGAGTGGCAAGTGTAGTCCCACCTGAGTGATGAGAGACGAGTGAAGTCATGCCAAGTGATGAGTATAGTCATACCAAGTGATCAGTGACAAGTATAGTCATGCCAAGTAATGAGTATTGTCGTGTCGAGTGATGGGTGGCAAGTGATGAGTGATCCTTGACCCTTGGTGAGTGCACATTTGCCTTCAACCAATGTACTTTTAACCTTCCTCACTTCAAGGCATATTGATCTTGAGGCATTTGGCATATTTGGATATACATTTAATTCCACAATTCTCTTGTATCTTTGGTGAGTGTCTTGCAAAAAGAACAAGAGAATTAATAAAGCAAAAATAGATCAAGTAGAGAATGTCAAGAGTAGTTTAAGTCTTGTTATCATTTATGTCTCTAGACTTAAATGATTCCTAAGATGGGTTGGTCAGGCGGACCTAACGAGTAAGCCCATCGAGTGATTTGAAATTACTACATTTTAGGTTTGTTGGACATATATTTCCGTTAGAGGGGAGACCCCATTTAAAAAAGGCATCTTTGTTAAGCATAGACTCTCTTTCTCCTCAGGGCTTCGGTTCTACTGCAGGTCTTTTGCCTGGGGGGCTTCAGCCTCACCTACAGAGAGTATTCTTAAATCCAAGCCAGTCTACTTTATTTATGATTAGTCAAGTGTCCACCTTTTAGAAAATAAGTTTCTCTAAGTCATCAATGTGTCAGTTTTCTAACTTGGAGTTGGTCAAAAAATATTTCGTTTTTTATATTCGAGTTATTTTAATTTTTCTTATGCTTCTTTATATATATATATATATATATTCTAAAATGAGTGCACCTAATTTTTCGTATTTGATTCTACCGAGCTTTCATCTGTCGAGTGACGAGTGACAGGTGTTAACTCGCTGAGTAATGAGTGCATGTTATATATATAGATATATTCTAAAATGAGTGCACCTAATTTTTCGTATTTGATTCTACCGAGCTTTCATCTGTCGAGTGACGAGTGACAGGTGTTAACTCGCTGAGTGATGAGTGCATGTTCACCTGTCGAGTGATGAGTGTTCACCCGTCAAGCCCTTGATAAGTTCTTATGGTGAGTTTCTCGAGAATTCGCAGCGCTTGGTTTCTAGTCCTTAGCATCAGTCCATGCTCACTGCATATTTGAGGATGTTGAGTCCAAATTTGTCCATGGGTTATACCCGGACGTTACTTCAAGACTTACAAGGCTTCATTGCATAATAGTAGGCAGAGAAAAAAGAAAAAGAAAAAAATAAAGTGATAGAGTGAGAGAGAGAGATTCTAAGTATTCTAAGTATTTTTTTTTAATTGCCCTATGACCTTTTATTTATAGGATTATGAGACAATAGACAAAGTAATATAAAGAACATACTTATTTACAAAAATCTTATAGTCCAATATGTGCCTAAAAATATAAAAATAAATATGGACAATTGACACATAGATTGTCACTGGTCAAGTGGTCCTGTCGAGTGGCGAGTTTAGTCTCACCGAGTGACGAGTTTAGTCCCGCCGTGTGACGAGTGGCCAGTCTAGTCCAACCAAGTGATGAGTGCAGTCCCCCATCGAGTGACGAGTGATGAGTGTAGTCCCCCGTCGAATGACGAGTGATGAGTATAATCCCTGCCAAGTGACAAGTGGCAAGTGTAATGACTCCAAGGGACTGGTGGCGAGTGTAGTCATGTCGAGTGACAAGTATAGTCATGTCGGGTAAAAAGTTGCAAGTGATGAGTGATCCTTGACCCATGGCGAGTGCACCTTGTCATTCAACTAATGCAATTTTAACCTTCCTCGCTAGGGCTGCAAACGAACCGAACCGAGCCAAGCCGAGTCATGTTCGTGTTCGAGCTCGTTTGCCAAAAATGTGTTCAAACTCGGTTTGAAGCTTGTCGAGCTTTTTGTATGGCTATTCGAGTTCGAGCTCGGTTAAAAATGAGTTGTTCGAGTTCAGCTCGTGATCGTGTTTAGGCTCATTTAACAACGCTTATCGAGCCTCCAATCAAGCCGCTCGTTTAGCTAGCCGAGCCGAGTCAGACTGCACATCAAATCAAATAGAACCGGCCTGCTTAGATTAGCCCATCCCAACTACCTAGGCCAGCCCGCTTCACGTCAACCACGCACACTATAGCTTAATATATAGTGCAAAAGCATCTTGAATTTCGTGGTGTGGGACTAAACCACCGCTTTATTTATTTATTTTTTTTCCAGTTCTGTGGCGACGAAGGAGAGAGAAGCAGGGGCAGGATTTTGAAAATACCAAAACGAGGAGACAGAGAGAGGCGGGAGTTAAAAAAGAAAAACAATATTTTAAATATCGAGTAATTTAAAATATATATAAATAACATTATAATAGTTAAATAACGTTAAATATATTTTAAACAGTAATTTAAAATAAGTTAAATAACATTAAATTTAATTATCTTATTAGTCAAATGACTTATAATATTTATTTTTAATTAAATAAGGCATAATCGAGCTTCTTAACAAGCATGTTCACGAGCTCTAAACGATGTTGTTCGTGAACATAAACGAGCCAAACGCTAGGTTGTTCAAGATTGTTTATTTAGCTATCGAGTAATGTCAAAAATGTTCAAGCTTGTTCATTTATCTTATCAAACGAACATAAACGAGCTCTTATCGAGCCGAGCCACGAGTAGTTCGTCGAACGCTCGGTTCATTTGCAGCCCTATTCCTCGCTTCAAGGCATATTGATCTTGAGGCCATTGGCATATTCAGATATACAGTATCTACACACTAAAAGCCAGAGCTGAACAACTGGTTATGCAAGCATCCTGCTGATATGATGTTGCATGCAGAACTTATAACTGTCAAATGAAGATGCAACATCCATCAAACATAGGAGGTTAATTAGAATTGCTTCTAGTTTTTATAAACGTATGAGCATTATCATGTTTGAGCAGATTTACTTACTAAAACTTCGGGATTCATTGCAACTAGCACTGATAGAGAACAATATTAAAATGAAAGACCAAGGAAAAAAAAATGGTTAAATGAATAATATTTAAAAATTTATAGACCATCATGGCAAGTCTGCATTGAGCTTGTTCTCGCAAAATCATTAATCTTAAGAAAACTAGTACTTCATAACACTAATACTGACATGTCAAGTGATAGTACCAACTCTGCAGCTAATCCTTTAACTTATGCAGCATTTAGAACTGGATATGGTTTAATGAAGAAGGGAAATAATCTAATAAGAAGTCTTGCATAAAATAGTGTTAATAACTCATGAGGCACTAAAGTAGAACAAATGGAGGATGGATCCATAAACGTAGCCCCAAATAGTAATTATGAAAAGGCTAATGAAACTCATAGGAAAAGAGAAGTGTGAAATTTGCTAAAGCCTTTGAACTGATGTTAGTTAAATCAAAGAAAAGATAGCAACTGAGTGAATGCTCAAAAGTGTCATCTTTTGAGAATGTGAGCTCAGAGCAATGACATGAATACCAAAAAAAAACGCAAATGTAATGATACAGATATGACTTTAAAAGATTAGCTCATTGAAAAATAATATCACATGGAAAGGTAAGAGTAGAAATGCATATATAGATTACTATTTCATCACAAACTTCCGTAAAAGGTACACTAGGAAAATAACTAGTACATGATAATTATATGGCATGCATTAAAATATATGCTTCCCTGCAGTCATGAGAAGTTTTTATGTAACATTGACAACTTTCCATCGCAGCAATAATAATAAATGAAAAAATGGACCAGGTTTTTAAACAAACTACACTCAATTCACACAAAGTACGAGTTTTATTTTAAGAGTACGGGAAACTTTTGAGAAAGAATCCAACTCTGGTGCAACCTCTACAACAATTCACAACTGCCTGAAATGTTTCCTATGCAAATAAGAACTCTAATGCACCCATCTCTTGTTAACAACGAAAGTTGTACTTACAAATGCCTTCCAAGCATCTTCGACTTTATCACATGCGCAAACAAGGACAATTCCAAGTTTTAATCCAATTTCCAAAACTTTCATATTATCGCTTCATAGATTAAAGAATAAGAAAATGATTATGAGGTTAAACTGAAAAGTCAGTACATCGGTCAATCCCGTATCGATCGGATCAATAAGGCAGGTGGTAAAGCAGGGCCAAGAAAGGGGCAAAATCGCTGCTAGTCAATAAAAATCAAAACTATAAGTTAATAAAATAGCAGAACATCGCCCTCCTCTGGGAAAGCAAGACGAAATCACAGAGAGAGAGAGAGAGAGAGAGAGAGAGAGAGAGAGAAACCTAAAGCTCCTGAAAATCCAAATACGAAACACAAAACCGCTCACCTCTGATAGCTATTCCAGAGAGAAAGAGTGAGGAATCTCTCTCTCTTCTGATCGGCGCAGCCCCGCTATTGTTCTCTCAGTTGATTTTCCCCTTTTTACTCGATTCTTTCTAGATTTTCTTCATCGAATATTGTCATTCTCTCCTCAACTTTTGAGATTTTTGAAATTCACATCAAACATTCAACCAAAAGACGAGAGTAGATTCAACCCTCAAGAATTTTGCCAAGTGTATGATTCAAATTTATCCTCCAGAAAGAACCGAGGATAAGATGCTGAGTAGAAGCCCTCCATCAGTACAGTAAAACGCGCGAATAAGCATTCAGGTAGAAGTAGCGGGATCGCCGGGATGACTCGATCATTTGACGAATGTGCCTACGATAGGGCCAAATTCACGAAAAAAAATTATTATTGGATTACTTTTTAAGGGCTGTTCGGCTGCAACTGGGATAACCGGATAAGCAGGATTTTATATGGAGGATTAAATTATGAAAAATTATTTAATATGATAAATATTAAATTTAATGAAATTATAATAAATTATTGGATTATTTAATTCAGAATTTAAGAATTTATATGATTATAATATTTTATTATATTGACTTAGCCTATATAATTCCTAATTAAACTAACTAAACTAGAATTAAGACAATATCCTAATTAATTGTTATTTAACAATTTAGTCATCTCATTAAATACAATGATTTCTACTTTATCAATTAAGCCCATAAATAATATCAATTTCTTTAAGTTAATATTAATTTTTATGGATAATTGAAATTTGTCATTAATGCATTTCTATTTGAACTTTATTCAAAAATGTTTGAACCAATTGTTCACTTAGTTTGAACTTGGTTCGCACCATGTTTAAATGTTTGATTTTAATTTTGAATAATTTGTTAGACATGTTGAAGAAGGACAGACCTTTATTCAAATCATGTTCAAATTAAATTATAATTGTTTTTTATTTTTTATTTTTTGTAACACTGTTTTTATTCAGGTGAATCAATTATTAATATTTTTGTTGTATGATTGAGGAAAATAATATATTAAAGTTGGTTAGATATTTAGTGAAACACAAAGTAAAATATTGATTGTTCCAATAAATTATATCCTCAAATAACTCACGAATCTTCTACACACAATCACAAAATTAGATAAAAAATCTATGTAATTAGAAGTTGGATGTGATGTATCATGTTAGCGAACAATAAGCCATCGTATTAATTCCCCCAACAAAATAGCAAATATTGAACCCAATTTTATATGTGGGAAACACCTAAAGCTTGCTCATAAAATTAGCTACTAAAAAAACACCGACAGAGAAAGAATGAGAGAGATGGAAGGGAGGCATTATAAATTTCTGTATTCCGCGAAAGTAAGAATCACAAATTTTTTTGTTCTTTAAACTTTCCCCTCTAACCCCATATTTTTAAGTGGGTCAGAGGCAATGCTCAACAAGAAGAATATATATATTAGAAGCACATGTTCAAATCTTATGTTAACAAGCATAACAAAAACTTTGTCATAAAAGAGTGATACATTAATGATACCACATTTATTACATTATGTATGCATTAAAATTTCTCAAGTAGAGGGTAGGCTTGCATGAAGTCATTGGCTTACTTCATCAAATGTAGTCAAATTTAAGCAACTTGTTGCGTATGCGACTAAAAAATTAAGCTTTTAGTTGGTCGTCAATGCTATGTAAATATATCAATAATCTTGAATGATTATGTTTTGTTGGAGAGATTTCCTCGATGGGGGAAATTTCTTTGACTTTGTATTTGAATAGGAACACGTGTTTAATAATTCATTATAGCAAATAGTTCAAACCAAAGTCAACCCAAGTGAGATTTAGGCTTCGTTTGGGATGGCTTTTTTTCTGCTTCTTAAAGCTGCTTTCATGTACAAATATTAAAATTTTTATACTAAAAAATCGCTTTAAGAAGCAGTAAGAAAGCCGTCCCAAACGAAGCCTTAGTATATATATTTAGTTTGTCACTTTTCTTATTTCTTTAAAGCAATATCAAAGAATATGAGAGTTAGGATAATTGTTAATGTTAGATCGATGCTTCGATCATGACCATTCCTTTGGTTTATACAACCCACCAGTGTACATAACTATAAAAGCTCGTATTTTTTCTTAACCAAATTTGTCAAGCTAAACTAATTTTCCTCCAACACTATTTCCTTTCCACCACCTCAAGATCTCTAAAATTCTCAAATCAAGCTTAAGGCGTATCATAGTGAGCGAGCGTTAAAAATGAATATGAGACCAACAATTGCACTCAAGTGGCCCAAGATGAAGGCGTCGCGTGTGAGGGAAGGCAAGCAATTTGATTTTTTAGCTTTAGGCCTTGAAATTGAAAAAGAAGAGGTGATGATTTGGTGACTTACAAGGAAGAACATAATAGAGTATCTCATGGAATTTTTCTTCTTCCTCTTTTTCGTTCTAGGAGGTAAATTCTTATTCTTATTTATTCTTTAATAGTCATAGCAACTCATGAATTATTTTAGGGTTGAAGTTAAACTATGTTGTGCTATGAAACCTTTAAAAATGTTAACCCTAAAATTTGAAAAAGGCCATTGATGATTACACATTGTGAGTTTAATATCTAGATTCTCTTTCTCATTTTAGAATATGATAAATCTTATATAGTCTCTTATTAATTTTTATTTAAGATATAGGCTTCATTTGAGATAATTTTTTTACTGTTTTTTAGTCCAAAGATTTTTAGTTTAGAAAAATTTTGTACAAAAAAGCTGCTTTAGAAAACAATAAAAAAGCAGTCCCAAACAAAGCTATAATCATCTTGATTTAGCATTTTATCCTATAATACTTTCTCAAATGATTTTATCATAGGGCTCCAAAGATTATTTTGTAGATTACATATCAACATTTACTTGTAAATTGGGGGATTTACATATATATCACCTTATTTCATGCTATTTATATATCTAACACCCAAAACATTAATATTACATGCGTACCACCCATAGAACAAATATGGGCGTATGGAATAAAATATTAAAATTTATAGGGTGGTATGAGTGGTATGAATGAAATATAGGATGATATATTTGATATTAAAATTGTATATTGGTGGTATGCATGCAATATTAATATGTTAGGTGTTAAATATATAAATAGTATGAAATGAAGTGATATGTATGTAAATCCCCTTAAATAATGTGGAATGATTAGTAGCATTAGAACAAGTTATTATATAATTGATATGATTAAAATAAATTTTGTTTGTGAAAATTTAATCATAGAAGGGTATTAATAATTTCATGAATATTTGATCAATAATATTTACTATAGAATATTTAACATAAAATATATTAAATAATTCATTTATATTTAGGACTGATTTTAAGGTATGATGAAAATCTTTTGAAGCATTTATTTTTTAAATATATTTATTTGTGGTTGTATTTAATATATTATTTTAATTATGTGTGTGTATATATATATATATATATATATCATTTATTTTTTTAGTATAATTTATTTGTTTATTGCGAAAATATACTAGTAATTATATAAATAAATACGAAACTTTGCGGCTTGAGGGGAAAATGGGAACCATCAACGAAGCTTCTCCGTGCTCCGTCGAGGTGCGTACAGCGAGGCCAGCCACTCTGCTAGTCACGTTTGAGGTTTGCCCGACTCCATGGCTAGGGGCAATCACCAGGGCTACTCGTGGGCCGTGGCTGCCGGACTTAATGCCGCTCTGGCTGCAGTCTCCGCCAAGCTCTTCGCTTCACTGGTACAACTACTTAACCTCTACCCTCTCCTCCATTCTTCTGCCTCCTTCCAAATCCTTTGCGCGATTATTCGCCACAGTCTATATGTCGGATCCTCCAGCCAGTTGTCCCATCACTTTAAACCTATGATTTAATTAATTTTTTCTGGCCTGATTTGGCTCGCTTTGATCAGGAGACGCCTTTTGCTTTCATTTCCTTTGATCATATCAACTCTTCTTATCAGACAACTGTACCAGATATCGATGTAAGAAGGGAGAGGAGTTGCGGGAAACCCTAATCATGTTAGTAAGTTAAGTATGATTGGAGCCTTCTAAGAAAACCTGGCGGAGTTTTCATGCTCAAGTTAGATGAGTCACTGCTGCATATGATGAGTTATTTTTCTGGGTTGCTTTTTTCTGATTTAAACTGTGGGTAGTATCTAATTCTGATTTATTTGTTTAGCTGGTAGCTTATCTTGCTATTTGTTCTTTAATTTTAGTAGGGCCCATTTGGTAGCTTGTAGAAGTTTTTTATTTTCTGTTATTTTTCAAACATTGGACCTCCACTTTAGAGATCAAAGGCAATATCACTCAGTCAAATAGTTGGTGGTTGTTGATATATGTCTTAGAAAAAATCATAGTTTCAATTTCATTCATTTTATGTGTGAAATTAAATCTTTACTTTGAGGGTTTCTTGGAGCTCAAACGCAATCTAATCATATCCAACCAAATGATGATTTCTAGTAAATTTTAGATTTTTGTGAAAGATGCTTTCTAACTTCAAGGAACTAAATGGGCCCTGAAAATTTACCTGAATCATGATGCCCTTCATATGGATTTATTAAGACTATTTGTAACTTAAATCTTTTAATGGAATTTTACCTTCAAAGCTTTTTAGTACATGAGTGGCTTATGAACTGTATCTTCCTTGTGCAACACTGTGCTGGTTATTATGAGTGGTGCTTTATATTGAATAACAATCCGCTACTGTTGTAGTTTTGTTATGATTATTAAGCTTATACAACCTTTAGAATGCATTCAAAGCAAAAACCGAAGATAATTTTATTAGGGAGAGTGATTTAACCATCTTTATTCCATTGATTGCCTTTTGGCTTCATATTTGAGGAGGGCCTAAAGCAAGGACTGACATTTATGCTCTTCCTGCAGTTTCTTAGATATGGCCTAGTCTTATTCTTCAATGTGACAATGTGGGGTTGCTATATCAATAGCCTTAAAGCGCTTTCATCTCTCCAAGCTACAGTTGCAAACTTTGCTACTAACTTCTTATCTTCAGGTGTAGCAGGGTTTTTTCTCTTTCAGGAGTCGCTTCCTTCTCGGGTAAGTTTTGCATCTATATTCATAG
This sequence comes from Dendrobium chrysotoxum, assembly GCA_019925795.1. Lineage (NCBI taxonomy): Eukaryota > Viridiplantae > Streptophyta > Magnoliopsida > Asparagales > Orchidaceae > Dendrobium > Dendrobium chrysotoxum. The sequence goes on from CM034309.1 coordinate 28,046,541, forward strand.
ACAAAATGTTCTCTGCGATTAAAAAACAATTTAATTTTCTTGATGGTTCTTTTTTATAGGGGCTGATATTTTAGGGCTTCTTTTGGTTCAATCATACTTTTGTTGTATTGTATGAAATAAATCATCATACCCTCACATTGAATTATGAGTTGCTCCCTAAATTGGTCTATGTGCACACGAAGTCACAGGGAAGGTGGAAATACAAAATAGTGATTTTCTAAGCACATTTGTCAATAATCCAAAACAGCTTTTCAAAAAATTAATCGAGACAAAAGCTATATCGTACAAAATAATTATTGGAATCTTCCTGTCTGCTGCCTCTCTATGGTGGTAGAGAGGGAGTTATTGGATTCTTCCTACCTATTGCCTCTCTGTGTTTAAGCAGGACTTCTTATAGATGGCTTGTTCATTTTGAAACTTACATTTGACCTTAAGAATATTTTGTGATGATAGACTTTGAAAAACTCAAGACTTGTAATTGGAGAAATCATATATATATATATATATATATATATATATATATATATATATATATATATGCCTTATTATTTCTAAAACTTTCTTTTGAAGATGTTATCTAGGGAGGATGAGAATAAGAAACATTCCTGAGACTCTTTGTTCCCGGATAACATACTTTCTAGGCGCACTTAATAAAGAAAACATAAACTAGATTGCTTGTTCTACTTGAAACTTGCAGTATGTTTTTATCACTTTTTGTTATAAGTAACCTTGAGTTACTCGGGGAAATGACTTAAGAGGGAGAGAGTTTATTGAATTGCTTTTTCCTTATTGAAACTTAGTAAACCATACGGGTCGTTGATCCGCTTACATGATAAGAATTTATCATTTTCCCACCCATGCCCATAAAGAGATCCAAGGCATATGGCAAGATTGATTTTGTTTGGCCAAACCAACATTAGATGTATGGCTAGTTGCTAGGGATCCAGTAGGTAACGATGATGACTTATTCAAAATAACCATTTTTGTGTTCTTCTGATAGAAATGCCTTAGTTGGTCTAGAAACAAGCGGAGGAAGAAGACATCTATTATAGTGGAATCCACAAATTAGGCAAATGTGTGCTCCTCAATCATCAAACAACACATATTCAATCAATTACAAAATGTCTCGTGTAGTTAAGAGCTCCCAAATCAGAGGCTGATACATGTCCAATTTACTTAATCATGCCCCATTAGTTATAAAAACACTTAGATGCGTTTTGTTTATCTTGGTAATTTTTTTTACCCTTCACTAGGTGGGAAATAATATATGATAGCTTATGACTATCTACTATGATGCTTTGTCTAGCCGAGAGTCTTGAAATAGGAGTAAGTATTCCACCAGATTGCTCCTCTCCAAATCTATTTTCCCTTTAATCACTGTTCAACTCAAAGAGTATCAATCAGTTTTCACATCCCAAGTTAATATTTATAACAGTTGAACTTGGGAAGCCGTGAGAATTAGGAAAAATATAATGAGACTGAAGGTGAAAGAATATGTCAAATGACACAAGAATTTTTATTGTTTCAACTTCTCAATCAAGCCTACACCAATTCTTCTTCAAACTTGTTTTTTTGAAAATTCTTATTGTAATCCTTTTCATTTTGACGTGTAAAGTGCTAGTTCTTGCATCTTCCTATTCAAGGCACAATGAGTAAAACAACAGTCTTTTTCTTGGGATTAAAAAATGACACCTGGCACCATTTATTTTTTTAAGACTCAAGAAGCAAAACCTTTACTTCTCCAAAGATGAAGTCAATAAGTTGAACTAATTGTGTGAAGATAAGGCTTTACCAATTAACATTGAAAATATAATTCAAATAGAGGAGAGGCTCTACAGTTTCTAGTGAAACTAGATGATGTGATGTATGAAAGCATGCAATTCAGATTTGAAATTCATAGCTCAGAGTACCATCAATTGAACAATTATTTGCTAATTTCTTATGAAAATTTGAAAATATAAACAATCCACGGCAAATGATGATTTAATAATTTTCTAAATCTAGGATATTTAGTTGAAAATTTAAACCTACAAAAATCCACAAATTGATTTGAATTTGCATCATAACAAATTTGATTAAAATCAAGCATGTTCGCAAAACCAATCACAAAATATTTATTCCTTGCATTATGTTTGCTTGCGAGTGTATTGTGGTTTTGGTTGCGAACATAATGAATAATAATCAGAAAAAAATGAATAAGAGTTCTTGTGTCAACCATTGGAAAATTGGTATATTAGTGCTTTGTTAGTTCATACATATCACAATGAAATTCTCTGATTTTGGTTTCTTTGAATAATGAAAGAAATAAATCTTTTGAGAATACGAATGATGGGTGGGCAAGTCGTTGGTGTTGAAGCTAGGTTTCTTTTCTTTGTTAGATTTAAGGGTTTCTGAGAGAAGAGATAAAACTTAAGGTTTTATCAAGTTATCTCAATCATTGGATTATCCAAGATGTTAGTGACTCTTCCTATCTTTAACGAGCCCAATTGTTGTGCTTGTTCCTGAAAGACAATATGATGGATAAAACGAAATACTATACTTGGATTTTTTTGTTAGCTTTTAAATGGATAACGTATTGATAAATAATTTAGGTACATGGATGACATTTTGGGATGTAAGGGACTTGTTTATAAGAATATCTCCTAGATCATCTATGGTGGTCAATATGATCCACTGACCATGGTTAATTTTTTGTTGTTAGTACAAGAGATATATGAAATAAATTTGTTAGAGGAGTTGATCATATCATATGTAGGTTTTGAATCAATGATATATAAGTTGGAAATGGGCATTTTTGAGACTTTAGAAGTATGGGAAGAGGTTGTAATATCTGAAAATGCTAGAGTACAAGTAACTGCTTTAGCTATTTTTTCAGGTGATGCTAGCAAGACTTTTCTGTACCTTGTAAATGACCCAATTTAGTTATTTCCTTAAAGAACCTGAGAACCATTCATGGCCATTTTAGGTAAGTCTATTCATTCATCTGATATGTTGTATGAATGTTTTATAACTTTATTGTTGGATTTAGATTCAATCCCTCGGTTCCAAGAAAACTCATGACTAATGGTATATGGATATTATTATTCTTGTCAATGGAGAGAGATTTGTGGTTTTGTTTACAGAAAAAAATGAAAGAAATGCAACATTGCAGTGATGAAGGCTACAATAATGGGATCAATTTGTAGGAAGATGCGATGAGGTCTGTAATAATGAGAAAGATTTTAGGCAATGCACGAGGAAGACTTCAGTTCTAAAAAACAGGAGAAAAGGAAGAGAATGAAGTAATGAAGGCCTTGTGATTATAGTAATGTAATGGTAAAGGTTGCAACTGATACCATTATAAGAATTAGAGAGCATTGGTTGAGTATCTTATTCCAACATATATAGTATTTAATATTTATATAATCCTCGTAGAGCTTGCTTAATAAGAAACATACAAAATCAAAGAATAATAATTATATAATAATTACAATAATCTATTGATGGATGAGTAGGTAGAATAATAATTATAATAGTTCACAGATTGAGGAGTAAGTTGTAGTGATCCCACAGATAAATGAGGTGACAATGAAAGGGGAAGATATGGAAATTCTAGAATCCATGAGACCTATGCTGGTTCCTTATCAATCAATTTGAACGCTATGATTAAATAAATAACATGATGATTTCCACCTCATCAATTTATTAGTAGTTCTTCTTTTTTTTATTCCAATTAATTCTGAACTAATTTGTTACTTTATTTTATTCTAATAGCTGATTGTTTTGCATCAATAAATATGTATCTCATCAATCATTTGGAGTAAGAAATAGTATTCAACTTTTTTTCTTCTTTTATTTGTCTCTTATTTTAATGTTGTATCAAAGTGAGTTTTGGTATTTACTCAAAGCTTCTTTGAACTCACCTAGGCGGTTTAGTGTTTGATCTCTTGATGCAAGTTCCGCTCATGATTTTGTCTCATTTGACCTAACTCAAAGTCTTGTTAATCCTGTTGGTGCATCGCTCAATTTCACACAAAGCATCGTTTGATCTTGCCCTACTGTGTAGAGCCTCACTCGAGCCTTGCAATCTCATATGACTGCTCACAAAGACTCACTATAGCCTCGTGATTTCCACATTGAAGTCTCGCACACATGTTCTAACCTCGCGCCTTCCAATCCTTGCGCTTATGTAGGGAGTGTTTCAATTCTTCTTTTAACATCGTGAGTCTGCTTCTTGCCATCACTTTGGTCCTCTCCAAAAACTATGATTATGGTTAAATGTGGAATGGATTTTGAGAAAAGTTTTTTTTCCCCAACGTCACTTTCAATCATGAACCAATTACTCATGGCCATGTCTACAATCATGAAATCTTATCCTTAAATCTACCTCTTATAGTACACAAATTGAATGAGCAAAACTATTTCCAATGAGCCCAATTGATTATGATGTTCATAAGTGGGAAATGCAAAGATTATCTCACGAGTGTAGTCGTTTATCCTTATCAAATATTAGCGATAAAAAAATAACATGGTTATGTATTTGCTCATTAACACCATGAAAAGTGAAATTGATCAAAATTTTATGTCTTATGGTGTGTCAAAAGAAATTGGGATGCAATAAAAAAGATTTATTCAAGTATACTCGGAATCAAAATTTCCCTTGACGATCTTTTGACAAGGTGATGTATTTGTTATTCAATATTATAATAATCTTAATAGATATTGGTAACAGTTGAATGTCTTTGATGAACTTGATTGAGAGTGCTTAGGAGATGCTATCAAGTATTGAAAATTTATTGTGATATATATGATAGCCAAATTTCTTCTTGGATTAAATAAAAATCTTGATGATGTTTGAGGAAAGAATATTTGGAATAAAAATCTGCACATTCATTTGATAAAATTTCTTGAAGTTTGGAGAGAGAGGAGTCGAAAGAAAATCATGATGGTAGATGAAGGTAGGAGTGTAAGTGAGTCAAGCTAACTTGTGAATCAGCTCGAGCTTGGCTTGCTTAATGGCTCATGTTTTGAGCTCAATGAGCTAACGAGCTAAGATTGAGCCAGCTTGACCCGACTCTTTAACTCACGGGTTAGCTCATTTAAAAAATATTAATATAAAATACACTTAAAATATATTAGCATTCAAGAGTTTAAGTATAAAATTATTAAAATATCTAAACATTATATCTCACTTCATTATATCTAGTGATTCTTTATTAATTCTCATCTTTTCTCTCTTTTATAATAAATGAGCTAAGTTGTGAGCCGACTCAAACTCCTAGAATGAAGCTCAAGTAAGGGTAATTTGAGCTTGGCTCAAGTCGTTTACACCCTTAGACCAAGGAACTCAAATTACTCAAAAAAAAACTCCACAATCAGCAACGAGAACTCCTCAATGAAGAAAAAGCCCTGGTGTGATCATTGCTCGAGGTTTGAACACACAAAAGAAATGTGTTGAAAATCATACAATTAGAAGCTAGGGAAGTGAGTTGTGGCTTCTCAGCAACCAACATTGAAACTCTGAAGCCAGTTGCCTCCACACTTCCACCATTCAGTCAATGGTAAATGAAAATGCTCAAAATGGTGTTCAATCAACTCCAAACCAGTCCCATGCAAGATACTTCTGATATCAGCATTAGATCACTACTCAAAAAGATGTAGTTGTAAATACATTTAATTTGAGGATTGACAAGACTCAATCATGAATTGTGGACTTAGAATCATTACATTATATGACTTGGGATTTCTCCCTATTTCATAAAACATATCCTTGCTCAAAGGAGTATTTTGTGAGTATTTCCAATAGATCATTTCCTATTATGGGCATTGAGGTATTTATCATTCTTATTTTTCATATGTCTAAACTTTATCTTATTAGTTCCTAAACTTTCCTACAATCTCTTATATATCAACAAAATTATCAATGACATGAATTTTGTTACCTCAACTCATCGTGGATTCCAGATGCAGTCTCAGGGAAGACGATTGTTAATTCTAAGGAGAATGTTGGACTCTAACTCCTTGATGTTGAAGAAATTCTTATGTAACAAGTAAAATATGTCTAGGACTTATCTTATGCTAAAGAGATTGTGATTATGTCATGACATATCCGTTTTGATCATCCAAGCTTTATGTATCTCAAAAAATTATTCACATCTTCTTTCAATAATGAAAATTCGGAGTTGTTTCAATGTAGGATCATCTATTATAGTCACACACTCACACCTTTAAAGCCTTTCAACCTTTTCCTACCATTTATAGAAATATTTGGGGACCCTCTCATGTGACCAATATATTTAGGGCTAGATAATCGATATATTTAATAAATGATAATATTAGAGCTACTTCAATTTTCTTAGTGAAAGATAAAATATGAAATTTATGGCATTCTTAGGAAATTTCATCATTGTATACAAACCCAATTTAAAAGCTAAATTTAAGTCCGCAGGGCTGACAATAAGAAGGATATTTTCATTCAACTTTCAGGGACTATCTTTTTCAAGAATTGTATTAAAAAATTCTTGCATATATACTCCTCAACATTATGAGATTCCAGAAGGGAAAATAAGCAACTCAGGAAGTTAGATGTTTCATGATTACTAGTAATGTCTTAAATCAATATTGGGGAGAGGCTATACTAACCATTGCATATCTCATTAACCGAATACTATCAAAGATTCTCAATTTCAAAATCCCTTGTCAAGTCCTCAACAACAACAACAACAACAACAACAACAACAACATCAAGCCTTTATCCTCACCAAAATATATTTTACAAATAAACATATCTTCATCATTCCACTTAAAAGTTTTTGGGTGTTCTTCTTCTGTAGTATTTTGCTTTTATTCATATCCCACTAGATGAACAAAACAAATTTGACGCAAAAGCTATTATGTGAATCTTTATTGATTCTTTGAATCAACAAAGATCTTGTAATCTTAAAAAGAGTAGAATCAACATTTCTGTGGATGTAACATTGTTTGAAAACTAGCCATTCATTTCCAAAACTTATATTTAGGGAGGGGGGAATTTCAACACTCTTCATGAATATAAGTTTTATATCCATCCCACCGACCTCCAGCCTCTCTTATCCTAACCTCCCTAAACTTAAAAATCAAATCATGTTCTCAAGGTCACACACAACAAGTCATATATAATGGCATGATTTATGCTATATGTTAGGAACATTCAACAAGCATTCATCCACAACAAAACCACTCGTGTGAACCATGTTATGATCATGTTTCACAAGGAAACACTAATTTTGACCTTGATTTCTGGTTTACTCATAAGGAAGGTATAAGGATGGCAAAATCTTATACCAAGATTCAATCAGAGAATACATCTCTTGCAACAGTTTAGTTCTTCAATTATAGGCTTTTACTACTAATCTTTCTAGTGTGAATATCCCAACAGCATTTCGGAAGCATGAAGGATCATGAATGGAGAGATGTTGCTCGTTAAGAAATGAAAGCACTCGAAAAGAATGGCACATGGCAACTCTTGATATAAACCTGTGGATGTGAATGGAATTTAATATAAATATACAAGGATTATGCGAGTATTGAAAGGTACAAAGTTAGATTTGTTGCAAAAAAATTTATTCCAATTTAGGGCATTGATTATCAAGAAATCCTTGCACCAATTGCTAAGATTGATTCTATCTAAGTAAGCCTCTCTAGATGTGAAAATTTGGTTTGTTAAATGGAGATCTTGAAAAATAAGTGTATATGAATATTCCTTCTGAGTTTGAGTCCAACGGAAACAAAAGTAAAGGTTGTAAACTTGAGAAATACTTATGACTTAAAAGCAATCTTCAATAGCCCGATTGAGGAGATTCATTACTACAATTTAAAAACTTGGATACACTCAAGGAAATGTTTATCACATCTTATTTATGAACACTCACTCATCAAATCATTATTCTGGTTGTCTATGTTGATATTATCCTAAATGGAAATGATGAGAAAGAAATCAAAGTACTAATAGGAAACTTAGTAAATGAATTTGAAATTAAAGATTTGGGAGCCCTAAAATATTATCTTAGTATGGAAATTGCAAGACCAAATAAAAATATGTTGGACCTTTTAAATAAAACTAGGATTATATAATTTAAACTCGCAAATACTTCGGTGGATCCTATCACTAAAATATGAACAGACGGAGACGCTCTCCAAGTTGACAAAAAGAGGTACCAATGTCTAGTTAAAAATTTTATTTATCTCTATCATACTCATTCTGACAATTGTTAATTTGTCAAGATAGCTGATTTATGAATACTTCTACTACGGAACAGCTTTATGCAGTCTGCATAATACTTTAACCAAAAAAAAAATTTGGGGAAGTTCAATTATTCAAAAAGAAAACATTCAAGGGTATAATTCATTGATGCTGACCGAGTTGAGTCCATAACTAATTGAAAATCCACCTATGGCATTCCTTATTTGCATGGGGAAACCTTGTCACTTGGAGTTGCAAAAGCCAGGCGGTTGTTGTTAGTTTTAGTCTTGAAGCAAAATTTAGGATCATGGCTTTTAGAATGTGTGAAGGAATGTGACTCAAAATATTGTTAGAAGATCTAAATATCCCCAGTAAAGAATCAATGATAATGATATGTGATAATAGTCCCAAAGATTCAGTCTATTATGATCGAATTAAGCATGTTTAAATTGATAGACATTTTATAAACAAAAAAAATTGATCAAGGAATCATTCAAATACAATGCACTCCGATAAAACCTCAAATAGTTGGTACATATCCTGAATAAAGTTCATGATCAATCACAATTCGATAAGCTAATTTTCAAGTTAAGAATAATAAACATATTTTCTCAGCTTGAGGGTTACCCTAAAAATTCTAAAATTTGTAAGATCCACATCAATTCCTTGACAAGTAGTTCGCGTACTTTGATTAAGCCAACTGCATGATGATTATCCACCTTAATAATCCGCCCATATTTGTTTTTTTTTTATTCCCATTAATTTTGTACTAATTTCTTACTTAGTTTTAGGATTCTATAATTTTGTTGTATCGAATCTATAAATATGCACCTCTTCTACTATTTGGAGTAAGAAATACGATTCAAGTTTTCTCCTGTTCTATTTATCTCTTATTTTAATAGAAGGAAAGAGGTTGAAAATTTTGGTGAGTGTGGGTCTCAGCAGGTAGAAATTTTGCGTGCATTTCACATCACTAATAAGTATAAAAGAGAAGGAGTTTGAAATTTAAAAAACCTTGATAGGGCCAAATTAAAATATGTGAAGTTTTTGTTTTAAACTATCCAATTCTATTTACAAGCCAGTGTTATGGATTAGCCTCGGTAAATAGGTTTGTTAGCCTCCTTCTGTACTCATTTAGCTATTAGCTAATTGCATCTGCAATTTTATAGCCAATTTAGTAAGTTTGAATCTTAATTTTCCCAAGCAACCCGGAACCTTAATTTGGTATTGTTGCGTGTTAGAAAATTAGAGTCAGTAGAGTGTATGTTTTATGTCTTAGTGTTGTATAAAGATTCAGCATGAATGCATGAAAATGATAAGACCAGAAGAATTTTTTTACGTGGAAAATCTGAAAAGGGAAAAACCATGGGGTCTGGCCTAGTTGCAGAATTCACCATGTAACAAGTGATACAAAAATCCTTCCTTCTTCACTGTTGAAGAAGAGGAATAATACAAAGATCAAATGTTTTTACCCAACAACAGGGCCTAATCTTCCCGAATGGATTTTAGAAAACTAGCGTCCACATGCGGGCACCCAACAATAGGGTCAAATCTTGACAGTATTCAGGAGATGATAGTTATTTCTGATGCTAGTCGTTGGTGATGATGGTGGTTATCAGTGGCTATAACTGGTGGTGGTCGTCGGCGATGATGGCTGGAAAATACAAGAGTTCTCACTAGTTCTCTCTTCTCCGCTTCCTCATGTGAAGAATGATGGTCTATTTATAAATTTTTGAGAGTTGCATGCTCCGTAAATATAGAGATTATCTAAGATAAATTAAGAGTGCTTCATCCAACGATCCATATTGGTTCCTTTGATCATAGAGCTTTCATCATGCATTTAAGTGTCGTAATGATATCCGAATTAAGTGATCTTGGGCTCGTTGGATTCGTCTCGTCGAGCCGATCAATTCAACTGTAAGCATGCCATATTCGGAGATCATTTAATTATTTAATTAATGCTTTAAAGCTTCCAAATATGCTTCGGCCCCTTGATTTGGACCCATTTGGGCTCGGATTGAATCGATTTTGGTGCCGTTTGGTACGTCTTTTTGAGACGTTCAGTATGACTATAAGTTTGTTGAAATTGGTGTTCGGATGATCCTGAATTTAATTTTGAAAGTTTCTAACTTGAATATGCCTCGAGATTCATGCTGGATCAAGGCTATTTTTGGTGACGTATCAGGTATGATGGTAATCTGCATCCAATTTTGACCTTCCAATAAATTGATATATGCTATCTTTGGGAGCAATGTACCTTAGTGCTCACCCTGGTCTGTATTTGACTTTTGCTCTCTTCTTCTTCTCCGCCAAAGCACCCTTGTGCTGTATTCTTTATGCTTACTAACATCAAATACCAGGAACTTCTGTTTTTTCTTTAATTTAGGCTTCGTTTGGGGCGGCTTTCTTAATTCTTTCTAAAGCAACTTTCTAGTATAAAAAATAAAATTTTTGTACTAAAAAGCTGCTTTAAAAGCAATCCCAAACGATACCTTGGTCCCCCGTTTGGTTGGCTTAAGTTAGAAAACACATTGCAAACAAAAGTAATTTTACTATATTCTATTATTTCGTTGCATGCAGTTAGAAATCAGATTTTGTTTCTAACTCTATAAGACTATAAATAACTCCAAAACCACTCGAATATTATGAATTTATTTTCACACTGAAAATGTTTGAAAAGTAAATAACCATATCGTAAAACATGTTTTCTATCTACTGCCAACAGAATGAGCCCTTGCAGCTCATGTAGATTAGATGGAGAACAGCTACGCATTTATCTACTTTCTTCTCGGAAAATGCCATCTTGGCCGCTTACTAGGTCTCTTCTATAGCCTGTAGTTCTTCGCTGAAACATTTGACCATGGATTTGGCTCTGGCCCATGTGCGAATCTAGAATTTTTTTTGAGTGGGGTCATTATAATAAAACTTAGCAAAATTATCTTAAACTAATTGTAACTTGGCAAAATATTGATGTTGATTCAAAAATATCTCTGGTATCTTCTTTTAAGAGTGTGGCACATATATTTTTTAATTTCTTCTTTTACATTTTAATTCTTTTTCATATTTTATTTTTTTGCAAATATTTTGACCATAGCTCATAAAATAAAAATGGGTTGACAAAAAAAGTTCAGTCATCTCATAGCACAACTTAGTGGCGCAGATCCCATTCAGTGAGAGCATGTGCCACAGAGCCCTTGCTCTGAATCTGCCCATTCTTTGGCCTATCTTTTTCTTTTTCATGTCCTTCGACAAATATATTGAAGATTTATAACCTGGGGAAGCATTGACCTTGTTATTGTCTGCGATCATGCCTTAGCGCTAGGCATCTCCATGAAAATCTTGATTCATTCTTCATGCTAGCGCTACCTTAGATGCTGAACAATGGTCGCTGTTTACTTTTGCCATATAATTGTTCTTTCATTTTATGGAACTCAACCATCATTAAAAGCTCTTGGTATTTCAGTGGTTTGCAGGTGCATTTTTTATCATCATTGGGGTTTTTATCCTCAGCAAATCAAATATCGAAAAGAAGCCAAGCCAAGATTAAGAACAGCAGATTCGTAAAACGTGGTTTTTTTTCCTCTTTACCTTTTGTTCGTTTTGAAGATAGATGCCATCTGTGAGATTAGCTATGTTCTCTGCATTCTATATGGATGACTCATATGGATTTGATTTTTTAATATCGTTTCTTTATTTGTTTTGTGCTCAAACTTGAGCACATAACCTAATTGGGTCTAGTGGATGTTATGGATTCAAATCCCAAAAATTCTCGAGGCTCAAACTTTGTTGATATTAATTATTTGAGAGATTGTGATAGGCCATTATTGTAGGCTATTGCTCTAACTTTCAAGTCTTGGGAGGCTTGCTTGTTCTTATGAAAAGTGCTTCTGATGTAAGTAAGCATAGATATATTTTTTTTCCCTGAAGTATTAATGCCTCTTTAAGCTATTGACCTCGTAAAATGTAAAATTTTATTTTATTTAGTTAAAAAATGCTTGATTGATTGTTACTCTTTCTTTTTTTTTTTTTCTGGAACCATTGTTACTCTATTCATGTTCTTATTTGTAATGATGAGTGCACTATAAGACATGCAAAAACGTCGTCAGAACAAAAAAATTATATGTTGAAGTAAATACATTTAAAAAAGATGACAGACCAGCACAAAGAGATCAAGTTTTATATGATTTAATTCAAGTCAAATTTATATTCACAACGGCACAAAATGGAGATCCAAATCTCACTGCAAACTCAGTCCAATAATCAAGAAAGAGTCAAACACTATATAAATATATATTAAATGTATATCCTACCATGGATTTCTCTATTTATTAAAGCTATCTTCGCTTCACTGCGCAGGCTTTCAAAGGAACACTCTGATAAAAAACTCAAGCGCAGAAATACGAAGTCGATACTTCCCGACCTTGTCAGCTACCTTACCAGTTGCCGCCGAACTTAGACCATCCTCCGTAAGCATATCAGAGCTTTGTTGCCTCCGCTTATCCTATCAAGAGGAGGAGAAAACTGATGAAGTTCTTGTGAGTTAAAATAGCTCTACTAGTATGAGTTAATTATCACAAATTATATCTTCTCTTATAATTAGAGAAATTATTATTATAATATTATAAAAGTGAACCATGAGAAGTGTTATTATTAGGAAATGTTGAGTTCTTATAGTTGTTTTTGATAGATGAGCGTTGGATTACTATTGATGAGGAACTTGGGTACTGTTGGACAATCAGCTTGGTCATTTTGATATGAGGGAAGACTTGATGATCAAGGAAATCAGCATTGGATGTTTATGGATGGTATAAATCAAACATTAGTCATTAGCAAGTGTTGGGTGAGAGTGGACATTTTGCTTAGTCGTTTTCTTATAGGAGGGAAGATCGAGTGAGCATCATACATTAGTTGTTAGTGACATCAGATATTTCATTGACAAAGTGTCAAGGAAAAGTCAATAAGGAATGTGAGAAGCTAAATGATAGTGGGTGATTGACTTGATCATTCGCCTGATAGAAAGCAAAAGATTAGATGAGCATCAAAAGTCAATGACTAGCATCCATCTATTGTCAATCATTGACTAGCATTGATTGTCATGAAAGGTTGGAAGTTGGGTGATAATAGGTGATTAGCTTGCTTGTTCTCAGCAAGAAGATGATAGTTATATGTAGGTGGATGGTGAATGACACTTGTTGGTGAGCATCATACAACGATCAAAGGTTAGTAGTGACTAGTGGCAAGTGACAAGCATCGGTGATGGTCAATGCATGTATGTTAGTGTGGCCATGTAGGCATGTGCAATGACAATAACAATGGTAGGTTAATAGGTGCACCTGGGTATGGGTAGTAGCATGTGATAGTGTCAAGTGTATGTGATGTGTGGGCTTGTGCAGGGCAAGCAACAGCAGGCAAAAGTAGGGGTGCCAAGCCATGAATGTTTTAACGATAGATGGAAGGTGTGAGCGGGCATGGAATCAATCATCTACATTGGTAGGTGTGCACGTGCAACAAGTGCATGGGACAACAAACAAAAAATATGCATGGGAGCAGATGAAACATAAGAAAAAATTAAATTGAAAGAACGCCAGAGGCGATTCTAGGTCAAAGCTTTGGAATTCTCCTATGAATTTAGGATTTATCCTCAGTTAAATCTATTGATAATATAAAGAAATATGACATTTATACCTTTTAGGAGGACTATTTGTACCAAACAACAGTATTTGCACCCATTTCATCCAAATCTATTAAATCAACACATTGGATGAAATAACCTAAAATCATTCGTTTCTCATTTGGATGATCTACATTTGGATGATCTAGTCCGTAGGCTACCTTGATGGACCAGCTAGGCTAGAGTTGGCCGAAACTGCTACCGACTACTAACAATAGTGGTTGATGGTCACCATTTGTGGTGGTCTTTGATTGAAAAACTTAGGACATCTCTTCTAAGCTCTCAACGTCACAAGCACAACAACATAGTTGAAGGGTCAAAAATATGACCAGGGGCGGAACCAGCCTTTCAACTTAGGGGGGGAATTTTTCTTAGTAATAGACTAATATAAAAAAAATAAAATAAGGACATAATTCAAAGTGAAATATTGTATTTCATTATGATAGGAAAATTGAAAATCATTACAATTTTATTAATCTATTTTGCATTTTTTGATAATATTGGATAACATCTTCATTGGGAATCAAATCAAACACATCTTTTTCAATGTAAGGCACAAGGCAATCGTTGAGCCAATCATCACCCATCCTACTACGCAATCGATGTTTGATAATTTTTATGGATGAAAAGGCTCTCTCCACTGTAGCAGTAGCAACTGGTAAGGTTAATGCCAAGGTAATAAGTCTGTAAACCAGAGGATACACGCTATTCTTCTTGAACTTAACGTCGGCTTGTGGATTTGAGAGCAGGCAGCGACTTGGTGGTCGACGGCGTGAAGGGCGGCGGCGGCCTGAGTAGTCTAGGCGGGAGTAAGAAAGGGAGATGGAGCTGGGTCGAGCCCCTTTTTTTTTGAGTCGAGAGAGAGGGCACGGAGGAGAGGGCTGCTATTCGCGGCTGTGTCCGGGAACAGAGAGGAGAGGCGTGAGCTGCTTATGGACGAGAGAAAATGAAAAAGAGGGAGAGCGAGACCTTCCCTTGAGGCGATTCGCGAACTGGCGAAGGCGAGAGCTCTTATGTCGGGATTTAGGCGGAAATATCAGGTATTAGGGCAAATTTTAACCTATTGAGGGACAAATTGCTTAATAGCCCTTATATTTATACAGATTTTATATTTTTTTAGGGGGTAATTGCCCCCGCCCTTGAATATGATGGCCGAATCCTATAATTTAAGGAAGGCGTAATGTACGACTCCATTAAATTATGATAATAGGCGATGATCTTGATATGAATTTGTTCATATCGACAAAAACAATCCGATACCACTAATGGTTCTAAAAACTAAGGCCTATGGGAGTCGCAGTATTTCCAAAAAATATCAGATCCAAATTAAGGGCCACATGAAAACAACATAACTCACACATTTTGTTTGATGAAAATATTCTTCGCCTGAGGATGTCTCTATAGCAAAAATGACTCTTGATTCATGGTCCGTGGCGATCTTAATGATTTTGGAAGCTCTGAACTGGTCTACATCGTCATGATCCGAAGGTAAGTCTAGACTCTTCTTGTCGAGAGAGGTTCGAAGATGATCTCTAGACCAGTATGTTGGGCAACGACTGAAGGCAATCACTACAAAATTTAACCTACATAAAATGCATGTAGAATATAATAAAGGAGTTGTTCGATTCAGTCCAGTTCAACCCATTTCGGGTGATTCATGTTCAAAACATGCTTAGATTTGTGTGATTTTGGTGCTATTGGATTCATCTCATCAAACCGTATTGTCTTGATATTTTTTTTCCTTCCGAAATTGGAGTCCAAATAGCTTATGAAATAAATTTTATAATTTCTGAATTGAACTTAGTTATTTTTATCCAGAAAATTACCAAAAAAATCACATTTAATTGAATTAATTTTACAAACCATATCGGTCAATGATAGCAACTAGGGGTGTAAGTGAGCCGAGCCGGCTCGAGCTTATCGAGTTTCGAGCTCGAGCAAAATTTCAAGCACTACAGGAGAATGTTTGATTTCCGGCGAAAAAAACCAACGGATTGCCGGCTGAAAATATCCGCCGCCTGCTCGACCTTGCCCCCTACGCGCCAGCCCGTGACAGCCCGAGCTGCCAATAGCAACCCACTACATGCCCGCTAGCTCGCAGTGGCCCGAGTTGCCTGTGCACGCCCGCAATGGCTTGAGCTGCCTTGCCCGCTAGCGAGCCCTGCTGCTCGTGTCCCTGCGCTGCCCGCCTGTGTGATGCCTGTGAGATTTGAACTTCACTCATCGGGAAGGTCATCAAATGCCCAACCATTCCACTGCAAAGGAAAAAGTGTTTTGACGGTTACTCTTTATATACGAAAATTAAAAATAATAATTAATTAAAATAAAATATTAAAATTAATGAGTAATTAAAATAAATTATTAAAATTAATGAGTAATTAAAATAAATTATTAAAATTACTAATTAATTAAAATAAAATATCAAATTACTAATTAATTAAAATAGAATATTAAATTACTAATTAATTAAAATAGAATATTAAAATTAATTTAAAAATAAAATATAATATTAATTTATTTCTTCAAAAATCTGCTAGAAACCCTAAAAAATATGCTGGAAATCCGTCGGTATTCTGTTAGAAATTCCACTGTAAAGTTCCAACATAAAAAAAGGGCAGCCGGAAATTCCGTCTGAAATTTTCCTATTTACATTCCGCTGGAAATTCTGGCGGAAAATTTTCAATTGAAATCCATCGTAAAATCCGCAGCCAGAAATACCGACAGAAAATTTTACATCAGAAATTCCGATGGTAACTAACGTTTTTCTTGTAGTGAAGCTTGTTGGATTATCAAGCTCGAGTTCGATCCAAGAGATACTTGGCTCGATTACTCGTCAAGCGGCTTGATTAAATGTGAAAGGCGAAATGCGGAAGGTGAAGCGTGGGGTGAATTGTGGAAGGCGTCTGTGCGTGCGAACAGTGGAAGGCGGACCGGCGGACCTCAGAAGGCTCGTGAGCTCGTTTTAGTGGCATGAGCTGAGCTCAAGCTCGCCTTTTGAGCTTGACTCGAGTTCGAGCTCGGGATTTGGCCTACAAGTCGAGCTCGAGTTAGACCTGACTCGAGCTCGAGTTAGACCTGACTCGAGCTCGAGTTAGACCTGACTCGAGCTCGACTTAACTCGTTTGCACCCCTAATAGCAACTAGCCTTATTTTTAAATTTTCTACTTTTTTATATTTGAACATGCATTACTCTATACATTACTGATACAAATCGTCGCTGTCTCCTCTAGATATATTGTTTCCCAGTGACATATTCCGATCTAACCTCACAACAGCTTAAGCGTTATCAAGCATCATACTAGCATTCTAATAATGATATGATTAACTAAATTATTGTGTAACATCTCTATTAAAGCGTAAGTTGGTGCACAAATTACATCAACAGCAAGAAGATTGAAGTCATACCAAAACAAGAAAAGAATCTTTTTTATAATTTGAAAATTTTAATTGTATTGGTAAGGCTGATCTCTTTTCAGAAAAGCAGTGCAACCAATGTTTATAATATTTAGCATATTATAAAGCCTAGTGATAGATCTCCAAAGCTATCTTCAATCTAAAGCAAATGTTAATATAATATATAATAGGAGCTAGAACCGTGAGTGATATATATTGTACAAATCTTACTTGATTTCCAAGTTATGATCAGATAATTAACTAATCTCGAAGCTTTCACTAGGATGCTAGAATAAACCCACTCTTCACCTCTATTGGATCAGGAGAAATTATTCAGTGTGGAGTCCGGACGGAAAAAATCATCCTGGTTGTGAGTGTACACACCGTGTACAAACAGTGTGTATAAAAAGTTGATACACATTGTATACAAATTTGTGCACAGTGTGTACACTCATACGTCCAAACGGTTCTTCCCGTCCAGACTCCGCACGGAATAATTTTTCGAGTGATCAATATCAAAATCTTATTAATATGAATGAAATGAAGGGAGAGAAGATTTGTGGAAGAATCTATGAACTATTAGTTAAAGAAAAAAGTTGTTTTCTTTGACGCCGCATCTTCTTAGTATAAAAATTTTAATTTTTGTACTAAAAAATTATTTTAAGAAACAGTAAGCGTCCCAAATAAAGCCTAGTTATTTAACAAAGTTCAAATGTTAAATGTTAAAATGAGTTGCAATTCAATGCTAGCAACTTGTTAAAGCTGCAGGTTCAAATTTACTTTGGGTGTACAACCTCAACCGTTCATTTAAATCTGAGTGATCCTGACTAGAATGGTTCTCTCAGGGTTCAACTATGTAGTGCTTTTCCTCTTTACCATACAAATGAATCTACTGCTAATACTACTCAAATGCACAGCTATCAGTTCCAGAAAGGCAGCTTGTTCAAGTTTCATCAACATCCATAAAAAAGGTTCAAAGGCACATAAGAGAGAGGGAGAGAGAGGTCCATGTCTTGCTATATTTAATAAGAAAAACGACTGGAAGCCACATTTGTTACTTTTACCATGCAATCTATTTTAGAGAGAAGATGAAGCCAGTCGCTGCTATCAATTAGGTAGTGGCAGTTGAACAGGAACCATCAGTGGCTTTTGTAGTTAATTTCCTCTTTACCATGCAAATCTCGCAGCCAATATTCAGTATCTTTTTAGTTAGGACTGCAAATTTTCTTCCATAATTGATTGTTCTTCTAAACTCAGATTTTTAAGGTCTTTTTCAACTGAAATCAAGCTCAAGATGTCACTCGCAACAAATTTGAAGGTCTTCGTCAACTGCACTAATGACTTGCAAAAATGGACAAATTATTTTATTGTTGCGCTATCAAATATGACTGAAAACTAAAACGATTATTGTGAATTTTTAGCTTGCATGAAAATTTTGTTCATGTGAAAGGGACACTTCTATATTTTTGAAGCAAAAGGGACACTTTAAGTGCAAGCAAAGTGGGTCTTGATTGATTTGGATTTGATACTTCAACAGTTCGACTGAATGCCATGCAGTTTGAAGCAGCTTAATTAAATTTTGCTAAAAATGAAATTTATGCTTCGTTTGGAATAGCTTTTTTGTTGTTTTCTAAAATAATTTTTTAGTACAAAAATTTCTTGAATTAAAAAATTTTGTACTAAAAAGTCATTTTCGAAAACAATAAACAAGCCGTTCCAAAGAAAGCCTTAGTTGATTTAAAAATTTAAGATTTGTATTTAATCAAATGAGTTTTTTAAGTGATTTTTCAAGATTAAACTATATGAAAGTCCATTTAAAAATCTAGTTTTTTCTATCTATTCCACCAATCAAAATTGTCAAATATATTCTAAATATTATCACTAATCTATGTATTAAACTCTTTGAATGATGATCCCATATCATGCATTGAGCTTGAGCTTTTACAATTATCAATGGTTCAATAATTTCTACAAAGGAATTATTTTAAGGCTTCATTTGGGATAATTTTATTACTGCTTTTTAAAGTAGCTTTCTAGTATAAAAATTTTTAATTCAAAAAATTTTTGTATTGAAAAGTTGCTTTAAAAATAGTAAAAAAGCCGTCCCAAATGAAGTTAAGTTTCCAATAAAAAAGCAGTCCCAAATGAAGTTTAAGGCATCGTTTGGGCCGGCTTTCTTGCTGCTTCTTCAAACAATTTTTTAGTACAAAAATTTTAATTTTTATACTAAAAAATCGTTTTAAGAAACAGCTGACCTAAGTATCCTTATGAGTCCAACCAGCAGCTACTCTTGTTTAAAAATGAAGAAAGAACTTCCGGTGCTTGTCTGAATTCCCATAATTTAAAGCAAGTTAGGTCGCTAGCATGACAGACTATCCATCGGCATTATAATATTAAATGAAAACCGTTAGTAATATTTTTGTTCTCAAGACTTTGACCATTTATCCTTTTTTGAAAAATGAGCGTTAACAGCCTAACGGATAGTTGTGGACTCACATGATCGCAATATTTCCCAAAGTCATTGAAGAATCGGGTGGAGGACAAAATTTGATGTGGAAATTTCTATAATAGGAATTGATGGGTGTCACTCACTGCACATTAAGATTTGTGTGGATAAAAATGATGGATGGAGATCCTTCATTCCAAATTGTAGGGATTCTCTATGTAATTTTGTCCCTAGTGAGTATGCCATGTGAGTATTTATGATGGCCAGCCTTTCATTGGTGCGTGGGAGATTTTAGATTTCTAGTATGATAGGATTTTGATGGATGGTGTAGAGGCATCAGAGAGAGAGAGAGAGAGAGAGAGAGAGAGAGAGAGAGAGAGAGAGAGAGAGAGAGAGAGGAATAGTCTAACTTCATTGAGAGTGGAACAAGAATTAATTGAAGCTTCATTGAATAATCTACACAGCTCAAATTTATCTCTTGGTATGGAGATTTGGCTATCAATTAAAAGGACTTCGGTTCGAAGTTTTCGTAAGTTATTTATGTGCGAGTTTGATTTAATTGGCCAAAAGTCTAAAAAAAGTTAAAAAAAAATGTATATACATAAATAACATAGGCTTTATTTAGCTCAAGGGGTGGTTTATTTTGATGTATTAGTGGAGTAATATGAAAACAATAAATGATTTTTTGATTTTTTTTATATTTGATTTGAAGTAAAATGAATGCAAATTATTTTGAAATTAAATTTGCAATACTCAAGAATAATTATTTTTTATGAATTTCGATTTCATCTGAATCGAATAAAATTGGAATATAGCACTACTGTATAAATTAATGTCTTCACATCATTCATAAAGCTGTCAACAACCCTAAACTGCATTGTCATGCCCTAAACTTGTGTTGCACTACCGTGCCCTTGTGATGATCTTGCGCTGTACTATGGTGCCCATGCAAAAAGTTTGATCCCCTTTCAAAATTCTTAGCCACATTGTTGAAAGAAAAAGAGGATAATATAAGGATATTTTCTCATATAGGAAATTTGATAAGAAAATATAAGATGATGAGTCTAGTGAGGTACGAACAAATTGTTAGTTTAGTAGTTTCCATAACTAACAATCACCACCATGCTAATCCCACACTAACCCTAAGTACTCTAACCATCTTATAACGCCATCCTTCTTCATTTAGAATCTTGGCATACCACCTTTCTCGAGGGTTATATTACTCATATTATAATTCCTTTGACCAAATTGACATAAAATATTAGTACAATTTGAGTGGAGAACATAATATGAAGATAATTATTAGGAGTTGAGTTATTTTGTACCAACATTAATATTGATTATTTCATTTGAAAAAGGATTTTAATTATTTAATGATTCTTCAATAAAAAGAATGAGAAATGTTTTGATAGCATATACATCTAAATAGTTGAAGTCACATGAGAACAATTATTCAAGACACAAGCTAGAGCTAAATTTGATTATGTATACATTGAAGATTTGGACACATTACTAATAAGAACTAAGGAATGAGATAAACAGTAATCATAAAAGTAATTTGAAGTACATTTTAACTAGAAAGTATTTGAATATGAGACATAGGAGATTGTTAGAATGGATTAATCATTAAGATTTCAATATTTAGTATAAGTTTAACAAGGCTAATATTATTATAAATGCTTTGAGTTAGAAGCACATAAAAATGGCAAGTGGTGTCATTACTAATGAAGATGCATTAATACTTGACACAAAAAAGTTTGCGCACGAAATAATCAGGGCAATTAATGTGGATCATGAATTATTTTTGAAATCTTTAGATCCACCGTAAAATTGCTTCCACATGCATTACCATTTAAAATCATATTCCTAGTAGAGTCTACCCTGAGCATATCTCATTGAGCAAAACTAACTTGTCGAAGACTCAAATTGATTAAATAGAGCATGCAATATGCCTCTACTTTTAAAGATGTCTAATTAGCTAATTAAGTTATGCTATTCTCTAATGGGTTGCTCCACCCCAACATTACCCCCACTCAAGTAAGGCATGATTGCCCTAGTAAACTCCCCTGAACATAGCCATTAAATCCAAAACTAAATCTCAAGGGAATCTCCATACTAAGAACTAAATTACACAAAATTTACATCCCAATTAGAGTATACTAAAGGACTTAATTAACTTGATCCCCAACAACTTATGTGAAATGTTATTGTCCTATTTCTTAGAAGTTAATCAATTTATAAGTGATGCCTACGTTATTACCCTACTAACTTGTTAGCTCAAATGCCAACCTTCCTATAAAGCAATCCTTTGAGAGTCTACTCATTATGCGATCCCTTAAAGAAAAATGATTGCACCTATCTTAGAGGATCATCCTACCAATCAGTTTGAGACTCACATCAAACCCAACATGCTTATCTCTAATTAGTGGCTTGTTGGTTGGGTACTTCGCTACTTATGTCTGAGGAACTAACTAACTAATCTACCAACTATGCTCCAACATGCTTTGTCATCATTCAAAGAAAAAAAGGCATGTTCACTACCCATTTATTGATGATGGGTAAAATGTATACCAAGTATAACTAGTGTGAATATTAACTCCACAAAAAATATTGAAATATATTTTCCCATATGACTTGCTCAAGTATTTGCTTAATAAAAATATCTCAAAACCTACATCTCAGCAAAATGATCACATGCTCACAAATATTTGATTAAGAGAGTATAAAGGTCATACCTAGTATTAAAAAAACGTGTCAAGCCATTAATATATGTATTGTAAGTGAAGCCAAAATATGATTGGAATGGAAGCACCCACATTAAAATCTATAGAGCAATTAGGTTGTTACTGCTTTTCTTCTATGAGGAAGCCTCAATGACATGGGCTAAGAAAGTTCCCAAAATTGGTTAGAAAGTCTATGATTAGTCAAAAGATGATTGCATGGCCCTCAACTCCAATACCATGTAAATACCCTAATTTAAAGAATATGAATTTCCAAACTTTCCAAAAATTTTGCCTGTGAGAGCACTGCGGTGTTGGGTAGAGCAGCACCTCGGCACTGAGCTCTCTGGAATTTTGAAAATTAAATCAACACGATGGCATCTTGGGGGATGTTGTGGGCTCCCAGAAGGAGTGTTGCGGCTATGGGTATTAGGCACCACGACGCTAGATACTAAAAATAATTTTTTATACATTTTAATGTAAATATCCATGTCACCCACCATCTCTCTCCCCTCATTCTCATTACTTGGGCGAGAAAAGAGAAGGAGAAGAGAAGGGAGAGAAGAGAGATAAATCTCTTCAGAGCTTTTTCGTCCATCATTCCTATTATGAAAGTTGATTTGCTCATAATAAGTGACCTCTACTTTATATCTATTTTTAATGATATTGAGTTCAATATATTTCTCTCTCCTGAAAGTGATAAAAATAAGATATTTTCTATTTTAGTGAACTTTTAACGCATAACTTTGGATATGTGATAAATATCGTCATTATAGACATTTTCATAGTGATATTTATGAATTCCATCGGTTAAATTGATAGTTATGATTTTTAGAAGTTAATGCATATTTTATACATTTTTTGTATTTCATAAATCATTGCATTTTATATATGAAAATGATACTATTAATACATATATACATGATAAGTGTGGCATTTATATGTAAATAAGAAAGACTTTCTGTTAACACTATAATTAATGTGAGTTGGCTCTTAAAATATCACTACCCTGTCCAATAGAGTTGGCCAAAGGACTTTTCTTAAAGATGATTTCTAGTGTAATCCCAGATGCTAGCTTGTAACTGATTGATTGATTATGTCAACATGCAGAGAGTGAAAACTCTTTATATATGATTAAAAGTCACATGTAAACTAATTTAAGATATAAATGATGATTATAAGATAAAGATTAAAGATTAATGATCAACTGAAAAAAAGTTGGGGTTAAATATATTAAAATACTATATTAAAGCTGGATGTCCTACCTTATTGAATTATATAATATTGATACATGTATTGATCATATTATTACATCATATGACATTGATGTGTGCATAGATAATAGATGATATGGATACATGCATTGATGATATATAGTATGAGACAAGATGGATAACTAATAAGAAAGGTGACTAATGACATGACAAGAATGAAAGATATGATAGATGATAAATAAGATTGACATACTTAATGACTGGTGATATTGATTAACTGATTGAATGATATCAGAAATATGACTGATATGCAGCCTGATTGATATGGTACCAATATACAACTAATATGATATATGTTCTGAGTTGAATATCATATGCTACATGATAAATGACAAGAATATATATGATAGTTGTCTATGCAAATGGATATGGTTGTTTCTATTTATGCATTGATTTTGCTTGTAAATACTAGTTATTTTCTGGGCTATATGTGTATTATGTGATTTTTTATATATTTTTAGGTAATGTCTGGGTCTTCCCAAGTTCTACCCCTTTATGCCCTTAATACCACTATTTATCAATCCTAAAGTATAATACTTTCAAGAATGCCCCCTTATCAATGCCCATTTAGAAGATAAAATGAGCAATATTTCAAAAGATATGTATATAAAAATGCACTAAAAATATGAAATTCTATAAAAAATTTGTAAAAACTAAAAAATGAAAAAAAAATCTATAATTGCAAGAAAATTCAGCCTCCATACTACGTTGAGTGATGGCAACCAAATTGAAACTTGACCCAAGCTCATTAAAGAGGCAATGTCATATCAAAATTGTTCTTAAATCATGTGTTTATGTAATCTAAATGCGTTGTCATGCTTCCCAACTAGATCCTAATTTTTGAAAAGTTATCATTTTCCTTTTATGATATTTTAGTATGTTGTGGTCCATTATAGGGTGTAGATAACATTAGATTGAGTTGTGATAATATATCTTGATGAGAGGTTATTTTTAGATCTAATTTTATTCATAATGACACCATAATCTTAATGACATAAATGATTAAAAATAAGAAGATAAATGTGATACAAAAGAAGAGTGTAGAGAAAGTGTGATGAGATTTCTCATTGTGTTACCAAAAATTATATGCTAATATTACTATGTCCTAAGCTTGTCCTCATGACTTTATTTATAGGTGGAGGTTGAAGCATATTACCCTTGAAAATATCTTATTTAAGGAAAATGACTAAATTACATGATAGGGCCTAGTGAAGATTTGTCATAAAATTAATACTGCTTCTTATAACTATATAATTATATTATATACACAATCATGATTTAAAAAAAAAGTGTGGATCCATGTGAAGTTGCTGACCAACTTCACCTAGCTGGCTGAGTAACTACTGAGTAGTTATACTTAGTTGCTTAGAGGACTTGGGCTACTTAGCCATGAAAGCCGAGTTCCTTAGGCAAGTAGCCTTACTGCATAATGATTTCTCCATATCAGCCCTGAAGTTCACTACCTTTGATGGGATGATTTGATTGAATTTCTTCTAATAAGTTCATGTGCTAGAGACCTGTAGCCAGTCTAGTGATCTTGGACTCAAACCAAATGGCTTTGCCTGTATAGTGGTAGATCCTTATAGATACTTTAGCACCTTACCAAAGATTGATAAATGAGCTATATAATCTTTAAGGTTTGGCATGAAGCATAATACTCCTCATTTGAGTGCATTTTGATCATTTGGTCAATCTAAGTATAAAAACATATTTGAATTTATTTTATAAACTTGTCGCTAGTGCGGATAAGTTTTTTTTTTTTTTTCGAAATTAATCTATGATTCAATAATAATTTTAAAATGAGTGTAAGATGTAAGAATTAGAAGGATCATTATCTATTCTAACTCATATTATATGAAGATATAAAATGGCTGGAATAACAAATGAATTATTCTTTAAGAGGCATATAAGCTTCTAATTATATCTAATTTGATAATAAGTAAACAAAAAGTTATCATTATTTTAGAATATAAATTTCAACTTAAGCAATCAAAAAGTACAAAAAGAATCCCTGAAAACATGATATCTTCGGTCTAATCCGGCCGTGCTCGACCGGAAAAAACGGTCGTTACAGTGGGGGACCGGAGTCCGTGCCAGAACCACGCAACTCTGTGAGTATAAAGGCAGCTCACAGCGATGCGAAGCAAATTGCTCGAACAAATCAAGAATTTAAAATTTTATAATTATAGATATAATTATGGCTCACAAACTCTGAAAAGTATGCAAAATATTATTAAAAAAAAAGATGGGGAGACAAATGCAAAAAGGAAGAAAGTGTTTCTTTGAAGAAGAAACACTTCCTCGCCAGTTGCCAGCTTCTCTCAGTTGCCGCCAAGAATATTTTTTTTTTGGTTGCTTTGGAGAGGTAATTTAAACAAGCTTGGGGAGATAATGTCTTCCATCAATCTTCCAATATCTGGATGCCTCTTCGACCACAACCTTTGATCAGAATCCGCTATCTTGTCTGCTTCTTCCCATCTGATCGGCTCTGCATTCCCGCTCCAAGAAATCTCCTTAAGCTTCTTTTTCCCGCCATGTGAAACCCTAACCCTGCTTTCGCCAACTGAGCTCTCCACATGGCTAGATTCCAGTTCCACCTGGGCTTCCTCTCATCATCTCCGCTTTCCCACCGGGCTTCCGTCGAGGAGGCAGAGGACGAAGTGGTTGAGAGAGAGTGTGGCAAGCATGTCATCTTGTCTCCGCTGATCGCGCCGGCGGTGGAGGAGAGCGGAGGGGACGGGAGGGAGGGACGGGGTCAGCAGTTCTCCATACTGGCGACTGTGGCGGCGGCGCTGCGGAAGTCTTTAGTGATGTGCAGCCTCGGAGCCGGAGAAGAAGGTGCTGGAGCTTCCATGGACATCGGCTGGCCGACTGATGTTCAGCACGTCGCCCATGTCACGTTCGACAGGTTCGATGGGTTTCTTGGTTTGCCGATGGAGTTCCAGCCCGATATCCCCAGCAAAGTTCCAAGCGCCAGGTGCGTGACTGCTGTTCTGTTAACGGTCTTTTCTTACAAATTACTGCCTATTTTGGTTTCAAAATTTTTTTTCCCTACTTATTCTATGATTTCGGTTTGCGTGGAACCCGGGAGGAGGTTCTTTCTTGTGGAATACTGGACTTCAAAATCTGATTTGGGGCATCCTTACAGAAAACCATTCAGCCTGTAGTTGCTGGTATTACTGTTGCAATTCTCTTGAAATTCAATGGAGATGCGTCGCTGACAATTCATATAGAATTTGAAAGTCGAATTCAGAATTTATATGGAAACAGGATCGAGCTTGTCTGAGTTAGAGGATGATGGATCTAGCCTATTTTTGGATAGAATGAAGAAGAATATATGTCTGCTGTTTGATTCAGTGTTGCCGGTGAAAAGTACTAAGACCTTACAGTAAGGTCCTTACCACAGTTTCAGATTGAGCCCAAGGGTAAAGATTCAGAGATTTCTTTAGTGATTTTGGATTTACATTAAGTGTCAATTGATTCCTTACGCAGGAAAATGTTGAGTTGAACTGACCCTGCAGAAAGATTGTGTGTGTGTGTGTGTGTGTGTGTGTGTGTGTGAGAGAGAGAGAGAGAGAGAGAGAGAGAGAGAGAGAGAGAGAGAGAGAGTTTTTAGAGATTTTGGAGAGACATTATGTTGGCCCCGAAGTACAGGATTGCGTCATAGATTTCCCCCTCTTCTGACCAATGACTCATTATTTATAGACATGGGCCATGATTGATGATATAAGAAAATACAAGGAAAACATATAATAAGGCTCAATGTAACTAGTTGTTTAGAGAGTGACTCCGGCTGATGGATGTTCAATTGTTCATTAGGCAAGAACTTCATGCGAGCACCCTTAACGAGTTCTTATGAGAGAACACTGAATCTGTAGTTGAGTTCTCTACAAGAGTACTCGAGGTTTGTAGGTGGATAGCCTCAACAATTATATGACTTCAAGAGATCTGTATAGCCAATTTAGCAACCTAGTGTGGAGGATTTAGTAAGGTTTTTCTTTTGGATAACTTGATGAGTCTTGCTTTGGGAGATCAAAGGCTTTTGACGAGTATTGAGTTGGTTTATGACTAGTATTTTGTTGAACTAGGTTAGAGATTCCATGATAACTTGTTGAACATAAGCTAGACAAATGTTTCTTGCATCTTCGAAGGACCTAATTTGGCTTGTGATATAGCACATTGAAGTGGTCAATTACTACGGCAAAGACAAAAGCATATGAGCTCAAACCAGAAAGTATTCATGAGGCCTAACCATGATAATCTATGATTTTATATTTTATGAGTTTAGTCTTATGTGTTTATGTAATTTCATATTTTTGGGATTTTAAGAGTTATGTAGACATCATATTATTGTATTTTATTTTGTTAGTAGTCATTTTGTTATGTCTAAGTCAAATCCAAGGTAGCAAGGGCCGACCATGCTAGTGTATGAGTGTGCATTGAGGTAGTTTAGATAGTTTCCAAGTGGGCCCAAGCAAGAAGCAAGAGGGGGCGGGCCCCTCCTCTCTTTCCCCTTTTCCTCTTATTTTATGTTTGAATGAAGAGGTGTCTCTTCATTAGAATTTAGTTGTATAAGTATTTCGTTGTACTAAAATGAAAGATTATTGTGATTCTTACACGTTTTGGAGTGAATTCCAAGGAGACTAGAGGATGCAGTACTAAGACAAAGGCCAATGACAAGTTCACAAACTAAGACTCATCATTAGAATTTGGGTCAGTCATCATGCAAACCTATGAACGTCCTATAATACTTTTAAAACCATTGTAGAATGATTTAAAAGCTTAATTTAAGGCACCTTGATCGGTATGTGGGCCATACAAGTGAAAAAGGTAAAAAACTTCATAAATTGATTGATTTCAAGACCACTCTACTTGCCATTTGTGGCCAATTCAAATTTTCATGTATTTAGAAGCTTTTAATTTAATTTAATTTAATTTATTTTCTTTCTTTTAGTATTAAAACATCTCATCAATCAATGTAATAGTATTTTATTGGCTCTTAAGGCTTTCCAAAATTATCTAGGTTTGGAAAAGACCTATAAATATGACCTTGCTTTGTCCTTTTGAATTATTGAAAAAAAAAGGTTTTTGTTTATGCAAATTTCGTGTGGAAAGGCTTGGTGACTATTTAACTCATTGGTGAAGCTTGATAACTGTTCCTCTAGGGCTTTGGTGAGTCTTTAGTTATCTCTTCTTATCATTTTTTTCTCTTCTTTCTAACACAATTTTCATCTCCTCTACTTAGTCTCAAGCTTAGCATCCACATCTCTCATAACCTTTCAAGACCTGAACTCCCTAAAAATCATAATATACCATAGCCAAAGTTCTAATATAAAGAGATAATTTCTTGCTGTGAACAATCAAATTAAAAGTTTCATAGCTTCTCAATCACTGATCCAAAATCCATAAAAACATCATTATTAGTTCCCTAACATCCCAAACCTTTGATCTAGAGTTTTTCATTATTTTTCTTCAAGGAAAATCCATCTTTCTGAAGCTTAGAAGTTTTAGATTCAAATATGTCCAAAAATCTAAATTCCAGGTTCACCACCACCCAAATAACCATTCCATCACTACCCTAAGAGGATACTAATCAAGTTATTGCCTTCACCATAAAGATCTTGTTGATACTACATCATTAGAAGGCTTAGTGGCTGGCCATCCTCAAGGAGATTGGGTGATCTCCTTGAAACCCTAATTTGGTGAGTAGTTTTTTATTTTTTACACTTTATTTTACTGCAAGTTTTTGTGATTGGGTTCTAATGTGTGCAATCCATCTTTAAAAAAAATTATATAAAAGCCAATTATCCCCCTTTAAGTTTAACTCAAATACTACCTACTAGAATCAGCCAAGGAATCTATCTTGACTGGACCGTACTTGTTCCTATTGTTATTTGACCAACAAAAACATCACAAAATTCCACCAAAATCTCCAGATCCTTATTACTCATTTCGTACTTCAATAACCATAAATTATTTGGGATTTTAGTAGTCAAATTTCTGGAGAATAAATTAAACCTAATTCTATATCATGTTTCTTGTTTACTGTTTTTTGTCCTGTAAGTGTTTTCAAGCAGATCTAAAACCTCAAAAAAAAAAAAAACCTCACAAAAAATCTAAAAACTTCAAATCACATATAGATTGTTTCATGGACCATTTCTAATTAGAATTATGGAATTCCACCTAGTCTCAGGAAATCGCAACCAAATTTTCAGAAATAAACTAGACATCATTTTCTTCAAAACATGCCCAATTTGTTTGGAATTGGACATCAGTATATATGGAATCAATAGGTAGAAGTTAGGTTTACACCAGAATTGGTAGAAGCTAGGTTTACACCTCTGGACAAATTATAAAACTTGTGACCTATCTCCCAATTTTCTAAGTAACTCCACTATAAAATTGATCTTAACTCTTCTAACTATATTAGAAGAGTCCCCACATCCACAAATTGATCACATTAGTGATCAAAGGCCCTCATCCACATCCCACTTCATCAGCTTGGGTGGTTTTAGATGTTAGATCTACAAGTTAACTTGGATCTTTCATGAGTGGTAGACTTGGCAACTCCCCAAAACTTATGAATGCAAGGCTTGGAGTTCATTGCAAATGTTTTCACTACTTATTATTTGATTGTTCAATTGCTTATGATTTTCTTTTTTGGTTCTTACTATATGAAAAAAATTGATCATCTCTCTAGTTTTGAAGCTTTTGATAGATTCTTGAAGTGGTTCGAAGAACTATTGGCACATTGAGCTAAGATGACTATATGTAATCTATATCTCTAGATGTAGCCTTATTAAAGAAGGTGAAGATTAAACCACCATAAGAAGCACAAGGTGCTCAAGAATGGATTCTTCCATCAAATGAAAAAGCTTCTATTGGAGAAGCTACTATGGAAATGGTGGTTTTTTGACGTAAGACCTCGCTAAAAGAGAACAATTACTCGAACAGTAATTATCGAGGATCTTCTAGAGATTATTATGATGACAAAGGTCAGGGTTGAAACAACTTCAGAGAAGAGCTAGCAGTGAATGGAGCCTTCCCAGATCTTCTTCATAGCATAGTTGAATAGGCTTTTTTATGTTATAGGGATTGAAACTCTTCGGAATTGAATGCCATAATTTGAGCCAACGACTAACCTCTTAGAGTCACTAGAGAAGAGTACCTAAGCATTAGGGGTTTCGAGAAATAAACAAACTCTATTTCAAACATTAAGAGTAAAAAACATAAAAGATGATCAACTTGTACTGCCTATATTTAGTGCTAAAGGTTGTCTTCCCCACATCTTCAGCTTTCACTTGCAACTGATGATAGCTTGATCTCATATCGATCTTTGAAAATATAGTTGCACCATCAACTGGGCAGTGGATACTTGTTCTTCACAATCATCTTATTCTGTTTCTGATAGTCAAAGCATTTTGTCAGAGATCCATTCTTCTGTTTCACAAACAATACATGAGCTCCCCAAGGAGACCCACTTGGTTTGATAAAGCCTCCATCTAGCAGCTCCTGCAGCTGCACCTTCAACTCTTACAACTCTCTCGGCGCCATCCTATAAGGAGCCTTCACTATCGGAGTTGTGCATGACACCACTTTAATACAAAATTCTACCCCTCTCTTTGGAGGCAACGCAGATAGCTCTTCAGGAAAGATATCAGGAAATTTCTTTACCACTGAAACATTTTCAAGGCCTTAATTGATTTATTCAAATCTCTCACATAAGCCAAAAACATATAATTCCCCTTCCTCCAGACCTTATCCACTTGCAACACAGAAATCAGGGATGATAGGGCACTCCTAGCACCCATAAAGTAAAACACTTCTCCACCTACACATAAACTTATCTTCTTGCTACAATTAATCTGAGTATGAAATTTTCTCAACCAATTCATACCCATTATTATATCAAATCTCTTCCAAGATAAGACATTCAATTCTAACTTCAACTTCCTATTTGCAATTTCAATCTCACACCTATAGAGTTGACTAGCTACTAAAGAATCTCTAATGGGCAACAAAGCAAATAAAGTAGAGGCTAACAGATTTAGAACCAAGTCCAATTTATCCAGTACATGTTCAGACAGATGACTCGCTCTTGAGTCAAATAAAATACGGAAGGACATTGTAGAGATAAAGGTCATACCTATCACCTCATCCAATGCCTCCTTCGCCTCCTACTGAGTTAGACTATATACTATGGGTTGCATCGGAGCTGCACTGGCTACAACAATAGACTCCCTTGGAGCTCCTTTTGCTGACCCTCCCAAGGGTCTCCCTCCGAATCTACCTCCACTACGGGCCGCCGAAGCCTCACTGACTGCTCTAGAAAGGACTGGCTGCTACCTCTAACTCTGATTGCCTTTCGCTTCTGGTCTACATTCTGGCGCTGTCTGAGGAGATTGCACTACCTTGTGACTAAACTGACCACACTCGAAGCACTGACCCGTATATAGAAAACACCGTCCTGTATTCCTTCTTCTACATAATCCATAGATAGAAGCAGTGTTAACTAATATAGATCCTTAAACACTCCAAGACACTGCAGGTCATCCCCTCCAACTTGGACTTCTTCCCACTGAATGCACTTTTGGAGGACTCTCCACAAAATCTCTTCTTATTGGCATCCCATTGTTGTTAGGTGGATATCAGATCATTCTCCACCATTCTGGCTCTATCCATAAGCTCAGAGAAATCTCAGATGTGAAACAGAACTAGGGGATGCCTCAAACTGTCTCTCGAACCCTGCAAAAAATGATAACACTTTTTTTAGGGATGTTGACTAACTGGGGAGCATATCTGGCAAGAGCTGTAAACTCCATCTCGTACTGCATCACCTTCTTGCTCTCTTGGACCAACCTCAGAAAGGACCCCTGCATTTGCTGCTTGGCAGATGACGACACAAACCAACTTTCGAATGTCTTCGCAAACTCTTCCCAAGAAATCTCTATATTAGGTCTACCCTAGAATCTCTCCTTCTGCTAGCCTATCCACCAACATTCTGTTTCTCCATCCAATAGAAATACAACTAATGGAACATTCCTGCCTTCTGGATATTGCATACTATCAAATGACTTTTCTATCCTCATTAGCAATTCCTTAGCTGCCTGAGGCTCTATTGCAGCCTGAAAACATGATGGCTTCAATCTCAAAATAAATGCAGGTGCTTGCCAACCTTGTCTCCCTTAACTCTTGCCATCCTATCCTTAGCCTCACTCATTAGCTAGGCTACTAGCCCGACAAATTGCATCATAGAGTCAGATGTCAGTGCCTCAACCTTGTCTCCCTTAACTCTTGCCATCCTATCCTTAGCCTCACTCATTAGCTAGGCTACTAGCCCGACAAATTGCATCATAGAGTCAGATGTCAGTGCCTCTATAGTGCTCTAAACTATTGCAGCTTGATTGGAACTTTGTCCATCAAGTGCCTCTTGCTCTTGGGGATTCATGATGCAACAACACTTTATCTATATGAAGAAGAAAACAGTTCAATTATACACAGACTCATCATAGACTAACAAAAAATTTTCTGAACTAAGCCCCAAACTCCTTTCTCTTACTGATACAAATCATTTCTTATAGCCCTATTTATATTTCCAATCCTTCTAAACCGTTGCTCTGATTTCACTTTATGACGCCCTAAAATCTAATGGAAGGATTGAAGTCCTAAACCTATACTTTAACAACTCAACCATCAACTAAGAAAACAAAGCTACTAAAATTCAATTAACAAAAGCAATTCAATATTTTTCATTTCATTTCATTTCATTTCATATATATATATAATCTAGCTTACTTTCAACTTGCATATCAAAAGAATAAGAATTGGATTACAAAATAATACATTTCGGCTCAGATCTAGAAGAACCTGCCTCTACCCTTTTTTGTAATATGTGGGGCCTTTATCTTTTCTTGAAATATCAGAAGACATTATAGAATGATCACAACCAGCTTAGTAGACTTCTTCACAGTCCATCAAAAATATCAATGTTCATTTAAAATGTTAAATAGCAATTTAATTAAAATTATAATAACTAATAAAGAAGAAATAAAATACTAGTGATACATGATTTTCTAGGGTTTTAGTATGTACTTGCTTCAAAGTTATTACTTACACTTGTGGAGCCATGTTCACATGGAATTTTAGACGCATCACAGAATGTTTGTCATAAGAGTTCCACTTGCACTTAACTTTCACATTTCATCGGTATTCATGCATAAATTCCTTTAAGAAAGTTAAAACAATAAAAAAGATCATGTGTTAAGTAAAATCTACTCGACCATTAGAAATCTTATTTATAGCAGTTTTGATTTAAATCGACGGCGCTCACAAAATCATTCTCAAATCATGTATATATAAAGTACAAGGAAAGAAATCACTGAAATAAAATCTCCTCATATTGGTACAAGGAGATCATTTCCTTTGAAAATTGATAGGTAACATTTGCTCAACTCTTGATGGATTTAGCATCTAATCACACAAAACTGAAAGAAACTGAAAATTTTAGTAAGATGAAAAATATTATTATTAATGCCTCTGATGTCTATATATAATTACAAAATAATCTTTAAAGAAATTAATAGTTCAGATATGGTAAAGCTCGGTCGTGGATTAAGATGTAGATAGATTCAGAAGTGGGTTTCAGGCGATCAATTTATAAATCGTGCGCTAAAGTTGCCTGCCAGATGAAAATCTCGCATGTGAAGAGGATCTGGATGCGAAGGAATTGTGTGCCGCTTGGCTAATGATGGGATCTATGATGCACCGACACTCCGTTTTAAGAGGGTATGCAGTGTCGGACACGGACACACGTCCGACACAGCGGGGACACGTGTCGGACACGTTATTAGTGTGTCCCATTTAAAAAAAAAAAAATCGGACACGCGTGTCTGGCTATTTGATAATTAAATTTAAAAAAAAAAAAAAGAAAAACTCTAATCCCGCTATTTTATATTAGCCGATTCACGCCCGAGTCTTCATCTTCGCCCTAATCCCGTATTCCTATTCGTATTCGTAGTCTTCCCGAGCGATTGAGGCGAGCAGCGGTCAACTGGAGAATCGGAGATCTTTCCCGCAAGCAGCGGTTTCCTGGAGATCGCACCCTTAGTCTTCCCTTCCGGCCATAAGCAACAAGCCTTCGTTCTTAGTTTCTGCGCGCAGCCGAGGAAAGGCGACACCAAACTGCATAAAAATTTTCGAACCTGTAAGTTGATTTCGCCATTTTTTTCTCCATTCATCATTTCTGTCCATTTAGATGCCTTTTTGCTACGCTTAAGCTGTCCTTTTGCAAAAGCGCAACTAAAGCGCAGCAAAAGGGCAACTAAAGTGCAACAAAAAGAGTAAAAATTTTCCCTTAACTGCGCTTTAGTTGCGCTTTAGGTGCGCTTTAGTTGCGCTTTAGGTGCGCTTTAGTTGCGCTTTAGTTGCGCTTTTGCAACACACCTCTGCATTGTTTGGCCCATTCATTAAATCCAAGGTACATTTGTATTCATCTTTTAAATTAATTTTAAATTTTTTAGTAAATGAATAAATAATTTTATATGCTTTGTATTATTTGAAGGTATTCAAGTAAAGAATGGCTTCAACAAGACCCTCAACGTGTCTCACCACAAAAAGATTTAGAGGTGTCAAATATGAGAAAGATATGCTTGAAACGATATTTTCCAAATGAGGAGGAGAGAAGAAAGATTAATATAGAACTTGCAAAGTTCTTTGGATATTTAGAGGATTTTGGTGATCAAGAATCTTTGGTTGATAGATGGAGGATGGATCCAAAAATGTGGTGGTTGATTCATGGAGCTTCAGCACCGCTTCTTCAAACAATAGCAATAAAACTTCTTGGTCAAGTATCATCCTTTTCTTATTGTGAGAGAAATTGGAGCACATACTCATTTATTCAATCGATGAAAAGGAATAAAATAACTCCACAACGAGCTGAATATTTAGTTTATGTGCATACAAATCTTCGTCTTCTATCAAGGAAGACCCCACTTTATATGACAGGTGATAACAAGATGTGGGATGTTGCTGGAGATGGGTTCGAGTGCCTTGATGATATGGGATTATTGGAGGTTGCAAATCTTTCTCTAGATGAACCAGAATTGGAAGCAATGATATTCAATGATGATGATATTGAAGGCCAAGACCAACCTCTGAATCTAATTTTATCATTCCCTCTATTGAGTAGTTGAACCTTCATGTTGTACTAAATAATTTTTTGCTTATATTTTAGTGATTGTACTAAACATTTTAATGTTATAAGCTAAACAAGTCCTCATGACATTGATTTATTATTGCTTACCATTTTCAATATGGTGTCACCTTTATTTTTATATATTATATTAAAAAAATTATTATGCCGTGTCCACGCCGCACCCGTGTCCTATATTTCTGAAAAATGCCGTGTCCGTGTCGTGTCGTGTCCGTGTCGCCGTGTCCGTGTCGGTGCATCTTAGGATGGGATTCATGAACAAGTCGCATGAAGATAGGCATGCGAGTGGCTATCGGATCACATGTTAAAAGCTATTACAGGAACAAACCAGCTGGAAGAAGAACCGAACAAAAACAACAATCCCATGGTTGAACAAGCTAAACCGAGAACACTATTAATAGGCCAACTTAAAGGGCCAAATGCATTTGTGAGAGAACCAATGCACGACCCATGGAAGTCCAAAACGCCAAACCAATGGCTGAATAGACCAGAAAGAAATTATCCAGAGATAAGAGAACTGAATTGTCTAAAGGAAACCGATACAGACATTAGAGAAATCATCATCATATGCGTGCTTACGTAAATGACTTAAAAATTTAAAACATAAACTACTAAATAGAAAATTGCAGAATAAAATAACTAAAATGAAAACAGTGTTCAGATTGCTAATTTGCTCGTCTCAATACAAAATATTTATTTCCGATGAATACTGACTTGGATCTCCATCATAACTGCTTTCACATAGATTCATAATGAGTTTTACACTAAGAAGAGGAGTTAAACAGAAGGGGCTAGCCATCATTCAACTATATGTGTCATCTGTTCGCTTTAAGCCCATCCTTCTGTTAATGAACGAAGCTTGGTAGACTAATAGTGTCATCATGCAACACTAATCTGTATTTTGGATTCCTATCATTCAACATCAAATGTCTTTTATTTAAATCTTTTTTCATTTGGTTTGTCTTTTTCATTACAGTGTCAGTGTATTTGGAGTTTCTGCTGAATCTATGCAATGTTCCCATGACAGTAGAGGAAACAGTGTGCCAACTATTTTGCTCTCCATGCAAAGACACCTGTATTCACAAGGTGGCCTTAAGGTAGTTCCGCCTATCTCTTTATATCTTCTGAATGTTGGGGATGTTATTTCTTAGAATATGCATGTAATAAACTATAACTGATGTTTTTCCAGGCAGAAGGGGTCTTCAGAATTAATGCAGAGAATGGGCAAGAAATGCTTGTCAGAGAGCAACTAAACAAGGGTGTTGTGCCACATGGCATTGATCTGCACTGTCTAGCTGGTCTGATTAAGGTATAGTAAGTATTTCGTAACATGTTAAACGCATTGAAATTTCACATTAACTTGAATCTTATATTTGACATCAAATAGAAGGATTGATTTGTTTTTAGGATCTTGTTAACCTCGTTCAAAACATAAATCCTACTTGAAATATTGAATACCTGAATCATGAGTAATTCTTTGGGGCTTTCACTATCTGCATAAGCCTTTGATGGTTTGTGTCATCATAGGTTGTTTGATCAGAAGGTAGCAGGTTTCATGATTTATTGTGCCTTCATGACCTCCTGATACTTTCCTTTACGTTTTTTGCAAATTCACAAGTATTATCTTCCTCCTAAGCCGATGACCTAGCCAGCTGAAACAATTCTTTAAATTTTAAATACACCTGACGTAATCATGGTCTTGGTATGTTGTCTTTCAGTCTTTCTATGACTTTCTACGTTAACATTTGTTATGCTTTTAGCACTTCTAGCGGCTATACTGTTGTTAAACATGAACACATTATATTGGATCCGAAAATTGTACATACAAACTGTCAAGCACGAGCTACAAACATGACAAGTCAACCTACAAGCATAAAAGTCTACTAAAGAAGTAGGAAACAAAACATTTCACATTGACACTACAACAATAATGTATTGTGAAGACGTGAACAAATAAAATGGTTTAACCAATTGGTCTATGCATATGTATGAAGTCTATGCATATGTATTAAGCTTTAGTTTATTGTCAATAAGTTGGGAAGCTATATGAAGAATATATAGAAAATGAAGAGATTCCTGCTTTAAATCATTTACTAGAGAAAAATAAAGATTTGTTAAAGCATGGAAAGGAGGATGAAGTGTAGAATCTTCGGGTTGTCTGCATAACGAATCGACAACAATATTATTTTATCCTATTTATATTCAATACTGAAATTAAATCCTAAAAGCTTATGAAGATTGTATTGTTGATCAGGAGTTTGAATAACTTGAGGTTGTAGTTCACGTAAACTTTTATGATCAGTATGGATTATAAATTTATTGTTTAATAAATATTGGTGCCATTTAGAAACAGCTTCAGTAATAGCATATAACTCATTTAGATAAGTGGAAGATGTAGATAGCTTACTATTTAATTTTTTACTAAAAAAGGATATGGGATGGTTATTCTGTAATAAAACTGTGCCAATGCCAACATTTGAAGTATCAATTACAATAATATTTTTTTTTTGTGAAATCTGGTAAGGCTAAGAGTGGAGCAGTTGTCATTGCGAGTTTGAGATTGTGAAAAGAGGTGGAAGTTGCGGAGTCCCATTTGAAGGAATCTTTCTTGAAAAGCTTGGTTAAAGGAGAGGCAATGCAAGCATAAATTGATATAAACTGTCTATAATATCCTGTTAATCCTAAAAAAGAATGTAGTTGGAGTAGGGAAGAAGGAACTGGCCAAGTGGACATGACCTTAATTTTATTTGGATCAGGTTGATTAGAATTGAAGGAGACAATATGACCTAGATATTCAATAGAGGATTGACAAAAATAACATTTGTTTAGTTTGAGAAATAAGTGATTTGTTTGTAAACATTAAAAAACCAATTGATGATGGTCAAAATAAAAATCAAGTGTAGGATTGTATATAAGAATGTCATAAAAAAAGATGATAACAAATTTGCGGAAATACGAATGAAAGATTTGATTCATTAAGGCTTGAAAGGTAGAAGTGTCATTTGTTAAGCTTCTTTTCATCCAAGAAGGGAAGACACATTTAGAGTAGGTGTATACTATAAGAGAAGGAGAGGGGAAAGCAAGAAACCAGAATTTTTCATTCCATAACCCTTTCCTTACGATAGAGAGGTATTTATACTAATTAGATAGACCAAGTTTATAATATTGAACCAGTCTATCAAAATCAAAAACTAAAATTAGAATAAAAGAAATTAACCAGTGCTTAATACATATGCATAGACGAATTGGTTAAACCATTTTATTTGTTTATGATATATTGTTGTTTTAGTGTCAATATGGGATGTTTTGTTTTCTTTTTCTTCTTTGATAAGCTTTTATGCTTATAGGTTGATCTGCCATGTTTGACAATTTGAATGTATAATTTTTTGTTCCAATATAATGTTGATGTTAACAACCGTTCATTCCAAAGTTTTCTATCTACTCATTTCTTTTAAAACTTAATACATAGTTTTAAAAATCTTTTGTCACGTGTGTATTTTCTTAGTTGTATATCTTAATGATATCCAAACTATTGAAGGCCTTTAATTCATGCAGATTATTCTTAATGATATTTACATCATATTATTATAATTGATGAAATTATTGTAGATGATTTTTAAACATTTCTTTGGTTATAACTTATTATCCGTTTTTTAAATACCATTTTGATGTTTGGTGCCTTCTAATGTTCTAATTAGTTATAATCAATTTTGGTCTGACTCATTATAATCCTTACTTGATTATCTTGTTCATTTGCACTTCAAAAATTGTGACTAAAAGGTTAGTCTATGTTGGAGTTTGTGACTCGAATTCTGCTGGGCTTGGGCTAAAACAGCTTGTGGTGTGACATTTGTTGCACAACTTAAATTATTAGAAATTTTTTGAGGGATCTGTGGGGGTAGCAGAGAGATTAGGCTATAACCCAAGAGGGATTCAAGGGCAGTAACCTCCACGGTATAGAACCTTATTATTTTTTTCCGGGTGCAAAAATAATAAATTACTCTAAATATTAAAATAATAATAATTCATAGTCCAAAAAAATGTCATTAATCATTTTCTTATTGTATAATAATTTTAATAAAAATTATTGATATTAAGTGTTTTAATTATATATATTTTATATTAATAAAGTAAAAAAGAGAATATTGTGTTTATGATAGTTATGTCATGTTGGTGTGTCAATGTCACATCGTGTTTTGTATTTTGTGTTTGTGTTTTTTTTCATAGGCATCTTTTTATCAGACTTATGAGTGCGTCTTGGCTAGATTCAAATTTAATCAGGATTGAGCTGAGAGTAATTGATGCATTGAAATCAAGTTTGCGGTTCTCCTCTATGGAATACGTTACTTTCAAATATGTTTTAGCTAGGATTAATGACATTTTCTTTTTCTTAAAATGCACCAAGTCACATAAAGTATCTCAAATTGTCTTCAAGAAAATTTTGTTTGAACTGCCGAAATGAGCTACATACTCCTAATATCAAAGCTAGCCCTTTTATGCAATTCTTGACGAAAAAATGAATAATGAA
This sequence comes from Dendrobium chrysotoxum, assembly GCA_019925795.1. Taxonomy (NCBI): domain Eukaryota; kingdom Viridiplantae; phylum Streptophyta; class Magnoliopsida; order Asparagales; family Orchidaceae; genus Dendrobium; species Dendrobium chrysotoxum. The sequence goes on from CM034309.1 coordinate 28,086,984, forward strand.
TTAAATCTCTTCAAGTAGGATTTGAACTTTGAACTTGTTAATAGCTATATTGTTGTAGCTTATAAGTATGACAATTGTGACGTCTCATGAGATATTGAATGATAACCCATAGATATAAAACCCATTCATAAAGGACTCTGTAAAAGTTTAAGTGCTACAGGGTTCGAAGTTTCGAACACAATCTCGAATCGTCTCTATCTTGAATCAGATTCAAGATTTGGACTATGAATTATTATTTTCTTTGATGCAGTTTGCTTTGTTTCCTGATTGTCTTAACACTAACAACTGATGGTCCAACCTTCTACATAAAAGAGGGCAGGCTTATGACTTTATGGTAGAAGGTGTGCCAAATTTCCCAAAATGTAGATTGAAAAGAGGGTTCTTGTTTTGAGCATCTGAAACAGTCTTAGTTAAATCTGTTGTGTGGGTATAAATAGAATGCGAGGCAGTGTGTGTGCGTGTGTTTGTGGGGGGGGGGGGGGGGGGGGGGGGTGGTTATTTATGTAGAATTACTCCATACTTGAAGAGAGTACTTGGGCATACTAAATTTAAAATAATTGAGACCTAACAGCAGTTAAACAATTCTTCTTTTCAAATGAATATCTTAAATTTCCCAAAATTTTGAATTATAAAACAAAACACACAAAATTGTATTATTTGATGTGTTTGGTGTGCGCAAACATGAAATGAGATACTCTATATGCAGGATGATGTAGAATTACTTATTTTTAATTTGTCATCCTTCCTTCTTAGAGCTAGTTTGGAAATTCTTTCAGGTGTTTTTCTCCCTAAATAAAAAGAAAAAAAATATATGAAAAGCAAGCAGTATGACATCCAGCATAATTCCTGGTACTTCTCATTAGATGTTAGTTTTGGTGGCCTAAAATTGAATTTGCTTCTCCATAAGGCCTCATGTCCAAAGCTTGATTTTCGAGTCATCCTTCTATTGAAGGAAATTCTCCCCATGCCTCTCTTTTTGGACATACCATGTTCCCTTCTCTATTTCCTAGTCAAGAGTGAATCACATTTTTATTTGGATCATGGTGTCACGAATGAATCTTTATAGCTATCCATAGCAGGTTCATGCCCTACCTAAAGCAATCATCATATCTATCCATAATCCCTATTCTAGGAAATTCATAGCTTCAAAATAGCACATGGAACTTTCACCTAATATGACTGTTCTGCGGATTGGTTTAGGCCCGATCTAGGCTTTTATGATACACGTTATGTATGAACCCTAAGACGAAAAAGAGTAAGCCTTAGTAATTCTTAAATAAGCATTTTGTTTATTATAAATTTTAGGCATTCTATATTATTTACGAATTATTTTTCAGGCATTTTAGAAAAAAATAAACTGCAATTTGTTCCCTTTTTTATTTTAATATGTAATGCGTTGCATTTGCTCTCTCTCTCTCTCTCTCTCTCTATATATATATATATATATATATATATATATATATATATATATATATTCACATCAACTCACAAGTATAATATTTATAGCTAAATATATAGATGTACATAATATATCTGAGACATTTTCTCATCCTAGGTTGAGATGGCTGTTTTCCTACATTTATCTTTGTGTATATGTGTTATACGAGTGGCAAGATCAATAAAACACAATTTATTTTCATTTATGAAAATAATATTTCTTATATGCAGACTTTTATAAATTTTCATAGTAATTTGATCAATAAAACACAATTTATTTTCATTCATGAAAATAATATTTCTTATAGGCTGATTTTTATAAATTTTCATAGTAATTTTAACTATTCATTCAGCTTATGAAAAGAAGAATGAGTGGATAACATATAGATTACCACTCAAAAGTAATTTTATCATTTGTTTTACCAATTAAAATCATCAAATGTCCTTTGAATGTTATCAATATGCCATGTATTTAATTCTAGGCTATTTCAAAGAGCCCACACAATGAAAATCACAACTATCTTCTCATGTAATCTAAACCGTACATTGAGAAAATTTTGATGCGTTTAATACACGTGATTGATGTTCAAATGGTCTAAAAATTTTCAAAATTTTGTATTCCTCCAATTTTAATGATGTTCAAAGAATTGATAGTTTTGATATTACATTTGAATGTCATATACTTAAAATCTAAATAGAAGAATGGTCTTTCCCACAAGATGACAAAAATCATCTTCTCTCTCTCTCTCTCTCTCTCTATATATATATATATATATATATGGGTGTGTGTGTATTTCATGTTACATGATTTCTTATGCGAAAATTCTGAGAAGGGAAAATAATCATGGGGCCTAGTCCAATTAAAATAGTTCCACTACAGTGAGTCGAGGATTATAAAAGGTGTTCTTCCTCATGACTGGAGAAGCAATTAATGCAAGACAATAGACATGAACCATATAAAGTATCTCTTGTGGCAATACTAGGTGGAGTTTTGAGATATTTTAGTTTTCATCAATTGACGGTGAGTAGTTAGTTTGGTTAGAGATCAGGTGACGAGAAGGCGGGCATCAGATGTTGGTGACTGAAGGGTGGACGTCAATTGTTCATTGGCCTTATTCTCCTTGTAAAAGGGGAGATTTGGCAACCAAGAAGACAAATGTTGGATGTATGTGGCTAATAGACATCGATCTTAGTAGGTGATAGGCATCACAAAACATTAGTGATCCTACTGTTCTTGGTATCATTGGATTCATCTTATTGAACCATACTTTGTTAATTACAAATTTGTTGAAAATGGAGTTCAATTGTTCTAAAAAATTAATCCTAAAGTATTTTGCCCAAATACTAGAGTTCCTTCAGACCTTAAACCCTATCATAATCTATTTAATTTGATATTTCTGATATATATATATATATATATACAAATATTTTTGTTATCTCTAGCCATATCATCTTTTCAACTCTAACAAACACAACTTATTTTCTATCTCCCGTGATAAAGGCTAGGGGTATAACTGAGTTAAGCTGACTCATGAGATGGTTTGGACTCGACTCTAAAAATGACTTGTAAATTGAGCTCGATGTGCTAACAAACCAAGCTCAACTAACTCCTATTAAATTCATTAACTCATGAGCAAGCTTTTTTTTTAAGCATGCTAATATAAAATGCACTTAAAATATAATAGAATTTAAGAGTTTGAAATATGGAGTTGCTAAAAATATTTAAAAATTATAACTCATGTTCTAATATAAATTGTTTATCTATTATTTTTCTTCTAATTTTCATATTTTATCATTTTATTAAAACATATGTTTAAATCAAAATTGTTTTTCTCTTTCATAATAATTAGCTGGTCCATGATTCAACTCTATTCGTAAAATGGAGCTCGAGCTTGAACTTGATTAATTAATCTAGTTCAAGCTCAAGCCGTATTGACATCCTTAATTGTGGCCAGTCGATGGGTTCATGGGAACCATGAACAATCCTTTTATCTCAATTTATCTGAAGTTTAGGAGTCCTTCAACAGTGTTATTTGCAACTACCTTAGCAATATGCAACTACTGCACTGGGCTGAGCTACAAAAAAGTTGCGGTGCCAACTCTTTTCATCGTGAATCAGACATTGTGGGAATAATTGATAATAATTCTTATTATTGCTAAATAATGTCACATTAAAAGAAGGTTGTGAAAGGAGTATATAGATTTAATTAGGTTGCCCTTAACTAATGCTTTTTTGAGTCTTCAGTAATCTTTTTGGAAAATAATGCTAAAACATAATGAAAATTTGACTGGGTGGCAGCAATTACAAGCTTTTGTGTTCCATTGAACTTATTTGGCAATTAATGAAACCTATTTACTGTAACGCCCCTATGATACCCTTACCAGTAACATAGGGTGTCACAAAGAAAACATAACATTCATAATTTTTCAATAATCATTTGAATACTTATATATAATCCATCCGCTGAACAATACATTTTCATAATAAAAGGACGCATCTAAATTGTCCCCATTGCATCACACAGGTAATTATAGAGCCACTAATAAAATCAAAATACATCATCACAATTTGACAGTTTACATACCTCACATGAAAACTCACAAATACTGTTAAACAGTAAATCTAAATATTAAATAACTTGAGCCTAAATTGCTTCCTTTTCTTTTCCTATGACAACAGTCAGTATAAAAACTGATGAGCTATTAAACTCATAAAGTTATACAGTTTAAATAACGAATTAAATGAAAGATCATAGGAATAACATATTTGAAATCATTAGAAATCATTACTGAATCAAAATTACAAGTTCTTGCAAAATAATATATAACATATTCATGATCATCATTCATTTTATTTGAAGTATGTACAGAATATAATAATTAGTCATTTAAGATTTTAGTTATCATTCTTTATATAGTTAACTTTCATAAGAATATTCAATGGAGCTCAAGTAAACTTGGCATTGTTGTCATTGAACTACATAGAGGTCCCTTTTGTCCCTTTCAGGGTCCCTTTTGCCCCACCTGCAACACATGTATTATATCATTTCATAGCCAATCTTTCCTAATTTTGACATTCAGTAAACCTCAAAAAGTAGTAATTCATACTTGCTTTGTCATGTTGCATGCTTTCATAAAATCTATTTATTACATCGTTTACATAAAAAGAATGTGTATGCAACATATAATGTAATGAGCTTCTTTCTAAATTATTACCAGCTAGAAAAACCTTTAAACAATCATCCTACAACTTATTTTAAACTCCAATTTTTCAAATGTACATGTGGTTGCTTATACATGAATGCTTGGATGTATGTTCATATTCAATAATTTGAATCATCTAATGTATTTATCCCTTCAATTGAATCAAGTAAAATTGTATATATCTATAATTAATAATACATGCTTTTACAATTTAGAATTACATTTCTTACCTCATTGACAAGTTCTCTTCAAATCCGACACCTCGTACTTTGCTTCGTTTGTAAATTACCTACAATTCATCTCTCCAATTCTATAATTTTCACAATTTATTATTTAAATAATTTGCATAAAATCAATTTATACTAACATAATAATTTCCCTTGTAACCTCGCTTCTGCATATACTCGATGAATTCCTACATCTGAGTGTAATCTCTTTAGGAATATTTACCATTATTAAAAATTTTATAAAACAATTGTACCATTATAATATAACCAATTTGCGTACCTCTGTTTCTTTTTCCTTCAATTTCTCTACTTCCTTTACCTAGATGACCCTGCACTCACAGCATTACTTGCTTCCATCACTCACAAGCCCTCATTTAAATATTCTTCACTCAGCCGAAGACACACTGCTTCAATAGCTCCTAACTCCACCGAGAACCAATCTCTTCTCTGATCTCTCATAGCCGCAGGTTCTCACAGAATTTCCTCACTGCCTCCGGTACTCATCCGCCTCCTACCATTTATGCTGATGCCGATCCAAAAAATCTGTTCTCATCCGATCCCAATTCTCTGCTCCTACAGCCGTTCCTTCACACAGCCAAACTCGCAAATTCAGCCTCCCAACTCTTCCTCTATTCGAATGCATGCGTGAAAACCAACCGAAATAAAGGCCCCACATAATAACAACTGCTACTCTACCTTCTTCACAGCCAATGGATGTATCTATTCAGAGCTGGGGAAAAAATTTAATTAAATTGAACTTATTAGTTAGTATAAATGCTAAGCTTTACATAACAGTACTTTAACTGCTAATATAAAATATAATTTTCTTAAATAAAATTTTATATTTATTTTTACCTGGGTTTTTGGATATTACATTTTTTCTGTTAATAATTATTCTAGAATCAAGAGAATGTTTGGTAAGAGAGGAAAAGAACTGCTCTGAGAATCATTTGATTGTGCGAGCTATACGCTAGTTGATAGCATGTTACGAGATTATATTCTGGAATTTATGATGATGATTAAATATTGTTCTCATTGGGAGTCTACGCAAAAGAACATTCCGTTGAATTCATTTTAGGAGGTTGAAAATTCATATAAACTGGGTACATTATGAGTTAAAACCTTTATATGTGGATGGCTCCTGGCTTAAGGTGTAGGACTTCAGCATTTGGGTTCGTGTGCTTTGCTGTCATGATGCTTCTGTACCGATCAATAAATTAAGGTTGATAAAAATAATTATTTCACATTTTTTAGTTATACCTTATGAGAATCTTCTATTAACTTGTAGTTTTTAAGATTTAATTTCTCAGTGGTGGACTTAATAGCGCTTTCATTGAATTGGATGGTACTAACATCTACTAGATGCTCCTCTCGTTCTGAAGCAACTGACTGGATTTTTTTTTTTTTTTTAAACGGTAGGCATGGTTTAGAGAACTACCCAGTGGGGTTCTCGACTCTCTTACACCAGAACAGGTGATGCATTGCAACACAGAGGAAGATTGTTATCAACTTGTAAGGGTGCTGCCACCCACAGAAGCTGCTTTGCTTGACTGGGCCATTAATTTGATGGCAGATATTGTGGAGCACGAACACTACAATAAGATGAATGCTAGAAATATAGCCATGGTTTTTGCTCCTAACATGACTCAGGTTGGAGATTTTATGCTGGTTTCCTGTAGAAATATTTTGCATTTGGTTAAAATCTTACAAATTTATGATCTTCTACTTGACTTTTCCCAGATGGCTGATCCTTTGACAGCATTGATACATGCGGTTCAAGTTATGAACTTTCTCAAGACACTAATCATAAAGACGCTCCGTGAAAGAACAGAGGCCAAGCAACTGCATTGCTGTGATTTCTCTAAAGTTGCAGAGAATACCTTCATGGACGTGGATGGAGTAACTCCTAGTTTAGGTGCCTCCAACGTCAACTCTTTTGGCAACTTACTCAGCATAGAAGATGGTTCAGACAGTGATGCCAATGAGAGTTTTAGGAGCTTTGAAAAGAGAAGTGAAGTTGAAGACGCTGAATTCATTTCTATAAGGTGTTCTCCCACTATAAGCGATTTAGATGTTATGAAAAATGGATCTAAGTGCAGACATGGTAATGACGATGCAGAAGGTTTATTGAATAGATTTAATCTTAGAAAGCTTTACAGTCATCCCGTGTTCCAGTTGAGTAGATCCAGTAACAAAGGCTGGACAAATTGAAGCTGCTTCTGGTGAAGCAAAAGAAGCTTGGGCATAATATTTCAATGGCCCTTAATCGAAGCTGACTTTGTTCTCTGATCAAGCTTATAACCCAATATTTTTGGATTTGTTTTAGGAGCGTATTGTAGATAATTTGCTCTACTTCACGACTGTATTTAGTGAGAGTGTTGAGTATTATAGTACCTGAAAAAAGGGGAAAAACTGATTGTATAGTGTTCATGTTCAAACTTGCTGACGGTTCATTTAGGGCTTGTGCGATTATTAAAAGAAAATTATGAAATAATTCTTGTGTCAGATATTGTATTTCTTTGTTCAATGTTTCTTTTTCAAATTACATATCTACCAGTTTATTATATTTTTATGGACGACATTTGTTCTTAAACCTTCAATTTTGCTCTACTTGTGGGAACTGTTTATTATTCTCATATCATTTACAAAGTTTTGAGGTTGTAAATTTAAGATTTGTTTGGTACGGTTGCAATATTTTATAAATATGATTGTAAAGCTGCTGTGAGAAAAATAATTTTTTTGAAAACTGTTATGAATATTATAAATATATTCTTTACGAAAAAAATATCACATAAAAAAGTTTTTGCAACTTATTTAATTTTGATTTTTTTTCAAATGTAAATTGATTGAAAATAATACCATCATTTTTAAATAATCCTTTTAATTGCAAGCAAGCAAATGAGCTCAAAGCAAGTAAGCATATCAAACTTACCATAAATGAGAAGCTCCTCATCTCTCAAATCAACGTCTCAAATCAACGTCAAAAAGATAAGATATAATAAACTTTAAAAAAATTAAAATAATTCTTAAAAGATCTTTACTTAAATGCTGCTCAAAATATTATTATATCAGCATATAATTTATGTTCTCTACAGCTCATGCATCTTTTTCTGTATCCACCATATCTCTCACTTTATTCGAAGTCTTTGGATTGAATTTACTCCTGTTGTCGGATATTTTGGCTATTGGTTTTTTCACAGTTGGCTTTAGATTCTATTTGGTATAGTTTTTTTTTTAAATAATTTTGTATATTAAATTTTTTATTTTAAAATTTTTTTTATTAAAAAATTATTTTAAAAAGTGATAAAAAAGTTATTCCAAATGAAATCTTAATCTCTTTTTTTATAGGATTCTGAATTTTGTTTTATATTAAAAATATATTTATATATTAATCAAGTAATTTATATTTGTCCTAACACTCATTATTTTAAAAGTTTATGATAGTCTGAAAATTTTTATTTATTTCAAATCATAATAGTTCTCTAATTTGACTAAATAATATGATAATGTATTTTTAAATTTTGTAAGCCCTCAAAGCAGCGAGGGGCCGAGCATTTTGCAACACATAAATCTTATAAAACTTGAACTAAAATCTTATAAGAAACCATTAAAAAATAAATATTGCTTATTTTATCATGAATCAATCAAAAATATAAAATGTATTTACGATCAAATTTATTTGTGTGGATCTAAAGTGGTTAATTACTCACTTTGAATACTTTAATGATACGATGATGATAATAAAACAACTTCATTCAAACTTGCCTCATAAATACAAAGTTTATCAATTATGCATAGCATATGAAGATTTTTGATGTGGAGGTTGTTTAGAGGTTTTTGAAGGAGTGTTGGAGGGCTTAAGAGTTTGTAGAAGCTAAGAAAAGTAGTGATTAGTTTAAGAGTTTTTGGATAATTTTTTATCAAAATATTTTTACAATAGATGACATAATTTTCTTTGATGTAAAATGATGAGAATCTTCATATTTCAAATTTGGGATTATTTAATGATGGCAGTTTTAGATTAGTTGAATATAGATATGGAAAGTTATGAAATGTATATATCGACTGGTCATAGTAGATGGATAACTTGAGCTAGAGTTTTGTGAAGGGGTTATATGTTCGAGTATGTTTGGGTCAATTTTTTTCATTGTTTTGCTTCTCAGACGTTAACCTCAATCATAACTGTAATTTATGAATTTTAGAAATTTTCGTAAAAAGAAATAGTTTTATACAACTAAATTTACTAGAGTATCGCAACTATAAAAATGCCGTTGTCTAATTTTCAAAAAAAAAAAGTTATAATACTCACAACTATTTTTAAAAATATACCTTCCCCACAGTAATCTTACAGTAGCTTTACAGGTAGCTGCAGTTGCCGTATGCAAACTTGTAGTTTTTGTAAGGGTTGAATTGGTTTACGTCTTTGAGATCGAAGGTGATAGAGATGTAGAAGAACAACTTTAGAGAGGGAAAGAGAGATATGATAGAATTTGAAAATCTTAATTGTGTTTAATTCACAAATCAATAGAAAAAAAAAAACTAACAACACTAATTTAATGTGTACACAAATTTTTACGATCGATGAAAGCCTTTTTTTTCATTAAAATGATGTGCGTTATGAATAATATATGAAGTGTTGTAGAAAATGAGGAAAATATATCAAAATTCTCTCCAAAGACCATAATGGGTGACCTCATCAAGGAAGCCTAATTGGAAATTATAGCAAAATATTGCAAACCATTCTAATCATAAGAAATTTGTAAATCTTTGATGGTCAATTTGGTTCGACAATAATTATATGTGAAATTTATTGTAGAATTATCATGGGAAAAATAATTTTTTTGAAACCTATAATTATCTAAATTTGTTGTATCACAAACATTTTTTTGTGAAATTCAAATAATAATTTTATTAAAGACATTGTAATAATTATTCTTGTTAAAAACTATTTGTCACTACAAAGATTTTATAAAAAATAACAAAAAACATTTAGCCAATCATTTTAAAAATTGAATTTCTTTGCATCCCAAATATGATTTTACATAGGGATCACTCTTTTTTTTTTTTTGCACATTACGGGATTTGAACTTAAGATCAGTGGGAGGAATTTCTTCCCTCAACCAACGAGCCGCGTGAGCAATCCCCATAGGAATTAGTAACTTCCAGCACTTGCTTGTAAGATCTAAGGTGTATTTTAATTTACTAACATTGAAATTGGCATGAAGCCTAATTTGAGGATTTTGACATATTTCTTATGATGACAAGTGCGTATAGGAATGTAGTAAAATAGCTAATATATTGATAAGTAGGCAAAATAAGATTGCTTAAAGTTCTTGGTAAAAAGGTAAGAAGGGCTTTCAACAGTATAGGATGCCAACAACTTTTGGTAGAATGAAAGGGAAGAAGGGGAGAGAGTCTAAGCTCCAAAAAAGAGAGGTTCACATTTTCTTTCTCACAACTTACCCTAATTCTCGGCATGTGTATTTATAGGCAAAGTGACATATACTAACCTAATAAACTTAAGACACAATAACATTATCACCTTGATTACTCATTTACTAAACGTTACGTTTTATTCTCTAATATCGCCAAAGTGGTGGCAATAGAGATGCCATAATCATTAGCCTTAGAACCGAGTAATTCTATCAATCTAACACATTCACGTGCTCACAGTTTAACATTATTTGGTTTCAGTGTCATCACCATGAAGATGACTTAATGTGTTGTAAATTACTTAAAATTTTATGTAAAAAATATTTTTCTAGTACAAAATTTTTTTAATACGAAATTATAAAAACAAAACAATTAAAAAAAGGTCAGAAAAAAGAGAAATTATTATATGCGAATGTAGAAAGATCTCTGGAGGCTAATCAGAATGCGCCACATCATCAATACACAGCTGTGTATTGGATCAATACACAACTATGTATGAATGATGTGATGCATTTTAATTGACCTTTAGAGTTCGGCATCTGCATGTAATAATTTCTCCGGAAACAGATCCTTAATAAAAAATTTTCAACTTTAACTTGGTGACGTGTCCTCTGCCGTCAATCTGTCATGCAATAGCCTAAGCTATTCAATGCATCAGCTCAGAACAAGGCTCAAAATAATTAAAAATTACGAAAAAATCCCAACATCTAACGACCCTGACCCTAACCCAAAACCCAAAAACCCCTCGCAACATTTCACGAATCACGACGAATAAAAAATGTCTCTTGATGGTCGTCGTCAACAAGCCATTTACTAATAAGATAAACTGAAGTTTATTATTTATAAAATAAAAAATTAAAACATTCTGATCAAATTTTTGATAAAAAATTCAAAATTTTATATTCAAATAATTATCATACATTAAAAAAAATATTGCACTAAGCCACTAATCTTAAATAAAAAATAATGACTTTGACATTTTTTTTCTAAGTGATATATTAAGTACAATTTTTTTTGAGCATTTTAAATTAATAAAATAAAATAATTTTAAAATTTTCTCATAAATTAATTGTAAACTAAATATGATTAACATGTCCTTTGATAGTGAAATTATTCTGTGCGGGTATGGCGCTGTCCGGAGGCTAAGCAGAGTGCGCCACGTCACCCCTTTTATGTGTACCGCGGCTATGTACCCGCTATATATCAGGTGACGTAGCACGCTCTAATTCACCTTCGAACAGTCCGATGTCTGTACAGAATAATTTCTCCCTTTGATATAGGTATAATCTACAGTTATCTATAAAAATAATTATAAAATTTTGATAAAAAATAATTTTTTTATAAATATTATAGACACCTTCATTTAAAAAAATTTTCCAAGAAATCATATTATAACATATCTTATTATAAAAAATACACTGCAGACTTTTTTTAATAAATCAATCTACACATAAAAGAAATAAAAAGAAAGGATAGTTTTAATAAAGCACATGCCTTACCCCCTTGATGAGATCAATGTCTAATTTTTTAAGAAGAATAATGTCAAACTCCTTAAATAATCTCTATCACACTTTTGTTTTTTTTAATTTGGATAAGTCAAATTGGTTGAAGGTTCTTTTATAAAAATAGAACTTAATAACTTGTTTAAATGATTGGAATACACTTAGTTTATTTTCTTAATTTTTGTTATTTTGTCTTTCCTATAGAACTTAAATGTGAATTATGAGATATTTTTATGATTATAGATAATATTACTTTGCTAAAAGATTTATGGTGATGAGAGAATTTTTAATCTTTGTGTTGCATAAAGATATGCACACATACAGATAAAAGAAGCTTACAAAGAAGAGCTTTGATGTGAAAAACTTCGGAAAGAAAAAAATTATATGGTTTGGCCAAAATTGAAATAATTCGCAATATATATATGATTGTAGAAGTGTAACATTCTTCTTAACTAGTGAATGTGAGATTAAAATGTTTGGATTGTTGACTTGGCTTTATTTGAGAGTGGGGAGAATGGTGGAGAAATAATGAAAGGTGATAGACGTTGGTGTCTATTGATGATAGCGATTAGGCAATGATGCTCAATATTGGTTAATGGTGTGCTAGAATGGTTAAGAGACAATAATATTGTGACATTACATGTCAACGATAGTGGATAGAAGGTGATATGATCGAGAGATAAAAATCTAGTAATGAAAGTTAGGTTATGACAATCGAGCGACGACAATTGAGCTACAACAATTGGTAGATGATCGTCGAGCAATATGGTTGGTGATGGTGATTCTTGATAATGATTGTGAGATAGAAATCTATGATTCTTCAAATATGTGAGTTCTCTTGTAGTCTAACTCTTCTTTATATGTAGAATGAGTCTACCTCTAAATTTTAAAGTTATATTTTGATTATTTTTATCAAAATTGCTCAACACGTCGTATGTGTAGAATGAGTCTAACGCTTCTTTATTTTAAATATTTGTATTATGAACTTTGCTTGTTATGAGAGATTTTTTGGTAATATATCATTTGATAGCTAGAAAATACTGCAACAAATATGCAAATTTTGTAAGACCAAGCCCTTAATTTTGAACTATAATTCACTATGTTAACTCAAATTAATCTAAGTTAACTCAAATTGAATAGGATTTGTTTGAGATTATCTTTGGAAGGATTGAAGAAAGAAGATCATCATCATATAAAGGTGATCATAAATACTATAACTACCTCAAAAGTATTGTAAATCATAGGATTGCAGGAGATATTGCTGCGCAGACATGAGAGAGGAGACCTCCTTGGCAGTGAGATCGCCTGTCACGGGGTCGTCAATTACGTGAAACGGGTTCGTTAATGTTGTTGCTCGTTGCATATCTAGGGTTGAGATATCCGTGCGGGGGGAGAGACATGAAAAATCCTATGTCAATTTATATTCGAGGATTTACAACTAATTTCAAAGCAATCACAAATCCTTAGAGTAAGTATCGATAAGAACAATCACTAATATGTTATTAAAAATATTATTTGTGATCAATCACAATCATATATCATAAAATAGTCACAAATTAAAATAATTTTGTAGTGCCCATCACAAGAACTATAGAGTATAAATGTCAATAACCATAATTGAATAATTCGAATTAATCATCATCTATTGATTGGGAGTGATATTAGTTGCTAATGCTTATTTGTATCACTTCATCCACTTAAATTTTATTTTTTTTCAATATTTGTGAAGATTTTTTATCATTTTCATAATTAAATTTTGTACAACACATAATTGAAAGAGTCGGCCAAAAAATCGTGGTGGGTCAGTTAAATTGATGTTAACTGTTAAGGTTTAGATCAAAGGATGATGGATTAATTGCACCGTCAATTCTGCATCATCAGTGCAAGACCTGAAGCTTTCGTTTAATTAATATGATAGTGATGCGCCATTGTTTATAAATTCTCTTTATTATTCTTTTTTTCTTAACAACCTTTTTAATTTTAATGTTTTTTATTTATTTAATAAAAAAAGAATAGTATGTGCTTTGTATTTCATTTATGATAAAAAATAACGCTCTTTTAATATACTTAAATTAATATTTTTTAATGATATTTTTAAAATAGTCCTCCGACTATTCGTGTGTGACAAATTTAGTCCAAGAGTATTACATTACTCCAATTTAATCTCTCGAGTATATAAGATGGATCCCATAGTGATTAAATTGGATCAATTTTGTATATTCAAGGGGTTAAAGGTTCGTTTTTGATGGCTACAGATTTTTATAAAAGTGATTGCAAAGTTGCTGTGTAGAAAGTTGTTGTGGACTGGGACATTCACGGTGGTAAAGAGATATAAAGCTTAACGTCTTAGCTTTGTACGAAGATCTAACACACAAACATATGAAAGATAAGGGTGTAGTGTTCATAAGAGAGACGAGTTTTTACGTGGAAATCCCTGAAAATGGGGAAAACTACGGGGCCCTGCCCAGTTTAAATGAATCCCTTAGTGTTTGCATTTCATTACAAAATGAGGCCCTTCCTTAGGGGGAAGGCCTTGGCTCAATGTAGCAAATATACATCATATAGAGTACATTGCATTGTGAGAGTTGGAAGAATCAATATTAACGTGTTCATTTGGTCAGCATGACCATAAGCGACGAGGAATGTAGGTTGGAAGGACTGTAGTCAGGTAATAGTGGTCGGAAGAACTGTAGTCAGAAGACGGTGGTCCAAAGGACCGTAGTCGGGCGATGGTGGTCAAAAGGACCATAGTCGAGTGATGGTGATCGGAAGGACCGTAGTCGGGCAACGGTGGAAGGACCGTAGTTATTGGGCGATGAAGGTCAGAAAGATCATAGTCGATAGGCGACGATGGTCGAAAGGACCGTAGTTGGTGACGGTGGTCAGAAGGACCGTTGCCTGGTGACGGTTGATGGCCGGGCGTGAGTCTGGAGTCATTTGGTTACTAGGTGGAAGTCTGGGGACAATACGTAGCTAGGCGTAAGTTCGACGATAGTTGGTGGTCGGGCGGAAGTTCAGCGAAAATTCGACGATGATCGATGGCCAGGCGGCAGTAGAGGAAGAGCTTGATGGCAAGAGAGATCTTAAATCTCTCTTCCTTTTTCTCTTCTCCTCCCTTCCTTGCTTCTTCCCCCCAAATGAAAAATGAGAGATCTATTTATAATGTGCGAGATGTTCAGTTCAACTATAAATTTGCTAAAATCGGAGTTCGGATGGTCCCTGATTTAATTTCGGAAGTTTCTAACTCAAATTTGCCATGAGATTCGTGCCCGATCAATATAAGTTTTTTATGATACATCTAAAGTAATTTTTTAAAAGCTATTGTAGAAAATAACTTCCTGACACAAAATAGTTTTAAAAACAATAAAAAAAAAATATTGGCCAAACAAAAACGATGGTTGCCATTTACAAAGTGTTGTTTCCTTTTCCATTTAGAGCGTAAGGGCCTATTTAATTAATTTTTATGCTATCCCATTCTAATCTTTTAAGTTAAGTAAAATAGTAGTACATGAAGGTTGTTTAGTTGTTTAAAATGTCTCAAGTATAAGGTGCTAAAAGAGTTTAATGAAGGTGCTGAAAGAGTTTAATGAAGAGGCCCGCCAAAGGTATAAAGTTATATTGCAGCTTTAAATCCGCTCTCATAGGGGAAACAAATCATAGTTATTTGGGTTGTGACTTAAGCTTTATGGGGGACGGTTTTTTTACTATTTTTTAAAATAATTTTTTTAGTATAAAATTTTTAATTGTTTACTAAAAAATTACTTTAAAAAACAGTAGAAAGCCTTCTCAAATGGAGCCTCGGTGTAATAACCTAAGGCTACATTTGGGACAATTTTCTTACTGATTTCTAAAACAGCTTTATAGTATAAAAATTTATAATTCATAATATTTTTATATTAGAAATAGCTTATTCATAAAGCGCTAAAAAAGCTGTCCCAAACAAAATATAAGTCTAAAGATGCACTCACCTTCGCTAAAATTTCTGGCGAAACTTGAGACAGCTCCATTGATATCAATATTGATGTTATGATGGTGACATGAAGGTGTGGAGTCATGTGGCATTAATAGGGGCATTCAATGTTGGATTTGTTGATGAAAATATGCATAAAACGAAGTTGAAAATGGGACAAATTTGTTATGTTAATTGAGACATTAGGATTGACGAATTATTTGGCTATTAATTGGCGGTTTGATAAGCTGGACAAACTGGGTGGCATTGTAGCTTAGTCACAAATATTTTCAACTTTTGAATGTATTTGTTAGGGTCCAAGTTATTATTGCATGTCAAAAAATGACTTATGATGCATATAATTAATAAAATAAAGAATCTGTGGGTGAACTTAGAAATTTTGTCCATCTAAAAGCTAAGTCAATGGCTAAGATTGTTGATGAATAACATAAGTTGAAACTTGAAACTAATTCATTAAAGTTTTCTATATGTGATGAAAGAATGAGTATATTTAGGGGCAAAATTTCGTCGATCAACCACTCATCTTGACATTGTAATTAAATTATACATTTCTAGAGTTATATTTAGGGGCATCCAAATTCTATTTTGACAAACTTATAGTTAAAATGAATGCTTCGATGAGATGAACCCAACACCATAAAAAATGTCTTCATCAAAGTCTAAGTTAGCTTTAGCAAGTCTCGGAGTATAGTTGAAAACTTCACGACACCATTTAAGGAACAAAATGATATTCAAATCTTATGTGCTTATAGCCACAATGAGTGCCTCGTCTTAAGGAATCCAATGAGCCTGAGGTCGCTTAATTTTGATATTATTAAGGCACTTAAATGCCTAAAAACTTTAATATTGATAAGTTACTAAAAATATCATCTAATCAAGCACAAGTCTTGATAGATTTTTTTTAATATTTTAAAATGCCTATGTATATGAATCATAAACTTTTAGAAGTAACTTCAGAACCATCCAAACTCCATTTTTCAAAAATTTATCATAATGAATTTTTTGATGAGATGAACTCAATGATAACACAAGTGCATTGATCCAAGTCTAAACATACCAAAATAGAGCATTTGAAAGTATAGTTGGAAACTTTAGGACACAGTTTAAGAGACCAACTTATTTTTTAATCTTGAGTGCTTATAATTAAAATAAGCATCTTGAGGAAAGTAATCCAATGAGTCAAAGATTGTTTAATTATTATTTCGTTATGACATTAGATGTTTAGAAATAGTATACCATCATTGGGATCAATATAGATCATCAAATGTGGTGTTTTTGTTTCTAATCGAAATGACCAAAATGTTCTCTACAAATCTATAAATAGTCCTAACTTATACAAATTTGGATGAGGTTGTGATGAGGTCACTAAAAGGATGCTAGAGGAAAGAATCTAGAGCTCTATTTACTAGCACCCAATGTCAACATCCGTTGCGAGTAAGGTCGATGCTTGTTATTGCCACTAATATCAATGCCCATCGTTGCTAGTAAGATCGATGTTCGTCATCACTAAAATGACCAATGCTCGCCATTAACACTAATGTTGATGCTCATTGATATTGAAAATATTTTATCCTATCTTCAATACCAACATCAATACTCACCACCACCAATATGATAAACACATGACATCGACATTAATGCTAATGCCTAATGATAACACCAATGTCAATGCTTGACAAAGGAGCCAATGTTGATGCCCATTGACATAAACGAGGTCATTGCCCACCATCTTCAATTACATTAATGCTCATTAACACCAATGAGGCTAACACACAATATTTACACTAATGTCAATACCTATCATCATCATAAGAATGACACCCATCATTGACACTTGCTATTGACATCAATGCTAATGCTCGATAGTGCCAATAAGGTTGATTTTTGATATCGACATCAACATCAATGGCTTATATCGACACAACACTAAATCTTGATGTTCACATCGATGTTGATTCATAATATCAATAATATTGTTTGCATTTCATGCTTAATGAGGCTGATGCCTTCCATTCGCATCAATGTCAATGCTTAACATCACTAACATGCATGTCATATCCATCACTAATCTAGATATAATGCTCGATATTTGCTAATAAGCATTGGGACCCCAACATCAATACCAACACTTAAAACTTGTTATCAACCCCAATGTCAATGCCCACTATCAACACCAAGAATGATGCATTCCTTCTTGGTCGTTGATCTCCCCTCCTATTATGGGAAGGGCCAAGAAGATTATCTATATTCTCTTAATGATAACTCTAATACCTAAAATGCCTCTTACTTTGATTATGAAAGTTATTGACGTGGTAGTCGATGGAGGATCTGCACAGATCAAGCTACATAACAGAAATAAAACAGTGAATAATTCTTCTAAGCAGAAAACTTTGTATTCTATTCTTCTTCTTCTCTTTGTAAACACTGCAGCCTATATATACTGTTAGTAATCACTTTACTGTAAATGCTAATAAATGTAATAAGTGACCTTTTTGTACTATGATACCAAAAAGAAAATAAGTGGTGGAGAGAAAGTTATAACAGAAATGTAATAGGTAGTGGAGAGACAACATAGGTGATATGCTAGTCCGGTAGTCTTCATAGGATGCTCTGCATAAGGTTTTCCCTGCATCTGAAAAACTCGATTCCAATGAGTTAGAAGTGGCGTGAGCATCGTCCGATGGAAAATAAGGGTAAATATTATATACATTGAAAGTTCAAGAGGTGTTGATTTGGGACATGATCTCCACAATGTATGCATTGTCATTAATTTTCTCTAGAATAGGAACAGGTCCGATTTTTCTTTTGCTCAATTTGGAGTATGTACGTGGAGAAAATCGTTCACGATGGATCCTGACCAAGACTAACTCACCTGGATTGAATAGGTGGCGACGATGATGAGTATCAGCTAGTGTTTTGTATTTGAGATTAGATTCAATAAGGTGTTGGCGCACCTCCTTGATTATCCTTATAGCTTTATCAGACAATGATGCTGCTGATTTGCTCTTGCATTTGGGTAAAACAGCCACATCTAGAGTATGTTTTGGAGTTTTAGTATAAATAATACTAAAGGGGCACCTCCCAGTAGATCAATTATGCATCATATTGTAGGCAAATTCAGCCTTGTCGAGCATTTCATCCTAAGATTTTTTCCTGGTTGAACATGGCAACGTAGCATGTTGCCAAGGGTACAATTGACGACTTCAATTTGGCCATCGGTTTGAGGATGATGGACTGAACTTAGTTGTATTTTAGTTTTCATTCTCATCCATAATTCTTATCAAAAGTGGCTAATAAACTTGACGTCTCTATCTGAAGTTAAGATGTGGGGAATTCCATAGAGATGAATAATCTTGCGAAAGAACAAGTGAGTGATGTGCAAAGTATCAAGTGTTTTTTTGCAAGGGATAAAGTGCACCATTTCGGAGAAGCGGTCGACAACAACCATGATAGAATCGTGACCAGCTTTTGTGCGAGGGAAGCCTAAAATGAAACCTCGGGTGAGGTCTTCCCATATGGAATCATGGATAGGTAAGGGAAGATACAAACTTGTATTTTGTCCCTCTCCTTTGTATAGTTGACAAACAGAAAAACGTCCAATCATGCAAGAGGTGTCTCGATGAAGCTACAACCAGTAAAATCTGCTTTGCAATTGTTGAATAGTTTTTTTCCCTTCCAATGTGTGTTGTTAAACCTCCATAATGTACTTCCTTAATTAGCTGCTGGCTCTAAGATAATTGTGGAATACAGAGCAGTGAGTTTTTGAATAAAAATCCATGTTGAATTGAGAACTCAAAAGCAGTTTTTTTGTTGAAACAAGTATCCCATATTTTGCCGAAATTTAGATCAATCACATAAAGGTCTTTTAGACATTCCAAGCTGGGGAGTTCATTTTGCAGTTGAACCAAAAGAATAGAATGGTAGCTGAGAGCATCAACAACTTGGTTCTGTGTGCCTAACTTGTGCTTCAAAACAAAAGAATTTTTTTTTGTAAGAAGAGGATCCAGCAAGCATTTATGTTGTTAATTATTTTCTGATTATTAGTATATGGTAATGCTTGATGGTCACTGTCAAGAATAAAATCTTGATGAGGAAGGTAGTGTTCCCAATGTTGTAAAGCACAAGAGCACGAACTACAGCATATAGTTCTTATTCATAAACTGACCAACGTTGACGAGTGGCACATAATTTCTCACTAAAGAATTTAATGGGTTTAGTATCTTGAGTTAGAACTGCACCAGTGCCAACCGAGGATGCATTTGTTTCCACCTGAAAAAGGTTTGTCAAAATTAGGATGAGTTAGAACCAGTGCTGAGCTCAACGCTAATTTCAGAGAATCAAAAATACGTTGTTGATCCTCCTGCCATTGAAATTGTTTCAGTTTTAAATAGCCTGTGAGCGGGGCTGCTATAATGCTGAACCATGGATGAATCGCATGTAGAAGTTAGCTAAACCCAAAAAATATCTGATTTCAAAAAATGAGTTTGGTACGAGCTGTATGGGAAAAATTAATTAACGCCACGCAGATTTGGACTTCTCTTATTTTATAATTGAATATTGCATTGAGAATAAAGTACAGTCTCGCGAGACTGACATAATATTCTACAATGAATTCAATATCAAAATAGGGTTTTAAAAAATGATATTTTTAAAATTAAATATAATTCAAAGAATAACATATCATCTCGAAAGATGATTATGAAATTCTATAGAATGTATTCAAGAATAGAAATGGAGTTTTAAAAATTTAGCCACTCTTTTGATTAGATGCAACAAGAAGTATATTACATCATCTTAAAAGATGAATGTGATATTCTTCAAGTCATCTAAAAATAAGAATGAATTTTATAAAATTTATCATTCCTAAGATTAAATATAACAAAGAGAATGTTATATCATCTATGAAGATAATAATAATATTCTACAAGTATATTCAAAGTTAGAAATAAATTTGAAAAGAAAATCTACATTCCCATAGATTTTTTCCTTATTTTATATAAATAAAATAATATTTACTTTAATATGGAGTTCTCCAATCCCTATAGGGGCAAGCCCCTATAATTAATTACATCTTAGGAGGGGTGCTTCTAAGAAAATTCTCGAATAAAGCATCGATTTCATACTTTTTGATTACAAAGTAAAAGACAAGGAAAGAAGCAGGAAATTTTTCAAAAAGAAAGCTCAACGTTAAACAGTTCTTAACAAGTCAAAGGAGGAAAAGTAGGAGGTGTCAGATTTTGAGAGACTCAGAAGTAACCCCAATCTATCATATATTAGGCTTTACATTTTAGGAGAGAATATTTATGTTTGAGTTGACATTTAATTAGAAATTTTGGATTATATTTTCATAGAGTGAGGACTTAAGATTTGAAATCTACCTCAGAACTAGATCTAAATTAGGTACTACAAAGTAGTGGCCCGAACCTATCAAATGAAGTGCAAATCTGGACTTACCCCAGCCTGGATTGGGGAGAGTTCACCTTGCAAACGAAGGAGAGATGGCGGTTAGGGCAGGTCGGCGGCATCGGCTAGAGTAAGTCATGCAAACGGGAGGGAGGAGGCGGACAGTGGCTTCTCGCAAATGAGGGTTTTCAGTCCTAGGGTTGTGCGAACGGAGAGGGAGATGGAAAGGGAGGAGTTGTGCGAATGAGAGAGTGACCGGGAGAGGTTCATTTCTTACGAATCCATAAGGAGAGGGGCGGTTTCGAGAATTAGAGAGGAGATTGTGGGCGTGGGGGGCGGGGGTGGAAGGTTTGAATCGGCCCTAACCGAACCCCATCCCTCTTTCAATTCAAATCGACGGCTAAGATTGATTTATGCTTTAAAGAGGGATTTAAGAGCTAATATTAATATGAAAGCTTGAAAGGTTATTTAAAGATAAATTTGGAATAAAATTGATAGTTTAAAATAATTATTTTATATTAATTTTAAAATTGAAATAATTTTAAATTATTAATTTTATCTTATTTACGACGATATGATTTCAATTGATTAGAGGCGAATCAATTTGGGCATATCGAGCTCGTGCCGATTCAATTTAAATTAAAATGACGTCGATCAGCCTACTTTGATCGATGTCGATTTGAATTTGATTGATTTAAGACGAGCCGAATTAGGTCAAATTAGGAGGCTAAGTCAATGCTGCGTTAATGGGTATCTACCTAAGGGAAATCTTGTAGGCGACGTTTATACTAGGATACGAAGACCTACGAGCTAAATATGGATTCCAGGGAAATTGACCTCGAATAATGAAGTCAACACTGGCCAACCTACTATTGCAAAATCTTGTGTTGATCTACTTGGATCCCTATATCAGAGATAATAAAGCCCAGGAAATAGACTTTGGAAATAACAAAATCACACTTTGGATTATTCAAGTAGAGTTTGTGAGCCCTCAAAGTATTAAAAATCTCGATGAGATATTATATATGTTGTTCAGATGCTGAGCTATATTCAAGTATATCATCAAAATAAGAGACGCAAAATTTGCCTAAGAATGGTTTGAGGATTTCATTCATTAAGTGCATGAACGTGGATGGTGCATTGCAAAGACCAAACGATAGAACTTCCATTCATAGATACCTTGCTTGGTTTTAAAGGCTATCTTCTACTCGCCTCCTAGACAGATTCTGATTTGGTGATAGCCACTGTGGAGATCTAATTTGGAGAAAATAGTGGCCCCTGACTGCTTGTCCAATAGTTCATCAACTCGAGGCATAGGAAAGCAAAATTTGGCAGTTATTTTATTGATAGCTCTATTATCCACACACATACGCCAAGTACCATCTTTCTTTAGAACAAGTAATGCTAGTAACGCACAAGGGCTAGGACTTGGTTGAATAAATTATTTTTTTAACAAATCATCAACAATCTCTTGTAAAATGGCATGTTCCTTTGGGCTCATTTTATAGTGAGGGAGGATGGGGAGAATGACCCCCGGAATGAAGTCTATTTGATGTTGAATGGCTCTACTCTGAGCGATGGGAGTGTATATGGTAAGGAGTTAGTTCCAATGTCACGGTAGTCATGTATAAGAGACTGAATTGTTGCATGAAGGTTTGTAATGTCGTTGGTCGCTCGTCTGCTGCTTTTTGCCATTCCTCTCGAGCTCCAAGCTCAGATACCAATCCTGACGTGGTAGTCGACGGGGGATCTAGGGGTGTCAATTCGGGTCAATTGGTCGGGTTCGGGTCGAACCAGATTGACCCGATCGTAAACAGGTTGACCCTAACCTAACCCGGTTTTACAAACGGGTCAGGTTTGTCAACCCGGACCCGACCCGTGCGGGTTACAGGGTTGACACGACCCGACCCGCGAACAGCTGCGGGAGCGGAGGCTGTGGAGCGGAGCTGAGGCTGCCGAATCGAGACTGTCGGAGCAGAGGCAGTGATAGCTAGTGCGGGACGGACAGCGGACGGCAACAGCGATAGTGGGCTCGACCGATAGCGGAGAGCGCCAAGACGACGGCACCTGATGCAGTTGCACTGACGTGAGTGCGGGCCGACGAGGCCGGGCGGTTGTGCGGGCTGGACCGACAGTGGCGAGCTGGCGACACTTGACGAGGATGCTACCCGACGCTGCGGACGCAACCCCTGACACGGACGCGACCCGACGCTGCGACCCCTGACGTGGATGCGACGCTTGAGTCTTGACTCGCGGGATGACCAAACGGGTCAATCAGGTTGACTTCGGGTTGTCGGGTCAACTCGAACCCGACCCGTTTTTCAAACGAGTCAGAAATCTGAACTCAAACCTGACCTGTTTCACAAACAGGTTACCTGAACCCGAATTTTTTCAGGTCGGGTCGGGGTCGGGTTTCAGGTCGTGTCAACTTTTGACACCCCAAGGAGGATCTGCACAGATCAAGCTATATAACAGAAATAAAATAGTGAACAATTCATCTAAGCAGAAAGCTCTGTATTATATTCTTCTTCTCTTTGTAAACACTACAACATATATATGCTGTAAGTAATCACTTCACTATAAAATCTAATAAAGGTAATAATTGACCTTTTTGTACCATGATAACATAAAGGAAATAAGTGGTGGAGAGAGAGCTATAATAGAAAGCTAATACGTATTAGAGAGACAACTTAGGCGGTATGCTAGTCTGGCAATCTTCATAGGATGCTCTGCATCAGTTATAGTTCATAGTTCATGCCAACAATGTTTAATACATTTCTTTTCCACAATTGGGGGAGAGGAGATATTCATTATAACATACAAATCATACTAGTATAATCATTTCAACTAAATCAGGCTCTATGATTTTTCTCTTTTTGGATTTTCCCATAAAAACTATATTATGCTTCCAAAGCTACTCTTAACTTATCATAGCTGGATGATAAACTCTCTTTTTCTACTATAATGAATGTTCTAGTATGCAACAATTTGGTTCCTAGTCCTCAGTATATTCCACACTCACCACATCAAATATGCAGTTGAATTCAAAATTGTTCGTGAAAAAATATCAAAATATAATATTAGAGAAATTAATTAAGCTCAAATAGATACAACATTTCAATGAATCTCTTAACTAATTATTTAATGAGGAGAAACCAACCAAGCCAGCCACTTTGAACATTGAAGGGATGTTGAATCGAACTACAACAAAGTAACTTGATTAATCTGACTCAAATGAATGAGCGCATGAGTCAAATTTGGCAGAAATTTCTAAGCTTCCAAGTTCCCGTATAGATTACCTTTCCGATTTTGATTTGCCAGACTCAACACATCAGCTGAGTTGTTGCAATCCAATGGACTAAGGCAACAAACTCTTCGTATTGAGGCTTCAAGCAACTTACTAATTGATTGTCACATTAGTCGTTTAATTCAACGACTTTAGAAAACCTTCTAGATGGAAAAAAATATATTGACATATTTTCATCTAATTATTTTTCAAAATTTATATTTAATAAAATAACAGTAAATCTGAATATAATTCTATTTTATTTCTATTACGAAAACATATTAATTTTCTTTTTTAATATAAAAATTAATTTCTATCTATATTTTTATTTCTTTCTTAATTTGAATGTCAATTTATAAAGTTTAATATATAAGAAATTTGACCTCAAAAATTTGATAATAACAATCAAAATCTTTATTAATTATATTAACCGACTTTTGCTATCTAATCTTTGATAAATGAATAAATAAATGAGAAAATTATGAATAAAATTTAATTAATTATTACAAATATTGTTTTTCAATATTATTGCTGATTGAGGGATATATTTTTCTTCATTCTTTCTCTCTCCTAATTAATCTAGCGGCAAATTGGGCTTCACTATCCGTATGACTATCCAAAGCCGGCCGGATGAGCCTAAGAAGTCTTTGGGACGGCAGCTAAATGCTGAGTAAAACCGGCCAAATTGCATATGTCTCAAGTACGGTCAACTCTCTAAATTTAACGCTCTCCTGTTTGGAGGAATTTAAGCAAATAAACTTTAAATAAAAATATATTTATATTTTTATTTGAAGTTATTCAAAGTAACAAAATTTTATAATGAATTTACAGATCAAATTTTATCAAGAAGAAAAATATGTTACATTTTTTTAATTAGAGCAATCACTATCATAGAGAGAGTTATGGGAGAAAATCATGCACACGTGTTGATAATATAAGAACACCTTATAGGAGAAATGAAATTTTTATGTGAAATTTTCTAGAAGGGAAAAAATTACGAGATAAGATTAAGTTGAAATGATTCAATTAGAGTAAATCGCATATCACAGATGATGCTCATTCTAGTAACTAATAAACACATCAATACAAAATAGTAGAAATGCTACGATGGAAGCAGAAAGAGCATTAGGGCATTGGAGTTGTCATCAAAGGATGAGTGTTGATCTACTTGACCATTTTATTTGCAAAAGGGAAGACTCGCGATTAGAAAGATGAACATCAACTTTAGTAGTGATGATGGGTGTTAATCTTGGTGGTGACATTAGATTTCGACATTAAAGATAATGTCAGTGTCAGAATTGGAGACAATTATAAGCAATGGTCTTATTGATGATAACGTGCATTTCTGATGATTGTGGGCATCAGTCTTATTAGTTATGGATGATATTGACATTGGTGATGATGATAGGTGTAAGCCTAGATTGTGATAATGGATAATCATGATGGTGCACATAGACCTTGATTATGGTGGCAGGCATCAACATTGATTATAGCAGCTAGCTTTAGGGTTGTTTGTAATGACAATCTTTGGGGTTGTTGGTGATGAAAATTATTGTCATTTTATATTGCATGTCAATCTTATTAAGCCGGTAGTCACAGGAAATTTTTAACTGGCCATTTTTTAAATTTTATTTTTTGAATAATAAAATTATATATATAAGTTTAAGCTATATAAAAATATGAAAACTATAATTTATAAGAAAATAAAAACAAAAGTACGAACAAAAAATGAAAAAAAAAATGAATAACGGATAAAAATAAAAAAAGTAATCGGGACGAATAAAAAAATTGGAAAGAATATAAAAAATACAATCGGAATGAATATAAAAGGAAAAAAATAAAGCAAGGAACAAACGAAAAAAAAAAAAAAAAGACGAGCTCCAAATAAAAAATGAGAAGAAAACCGGAACTAATAAAGAACGAAAAAAAAATCAGAACTAATAAAAAAACGATAAAAGAAAAAAAAATAGTAATAACCAGTCTCTAGCCCTGCTAGCTACCGGCGAATTTTATTTTGTATATTCTTTTTGTTTTTTTTATTTAATTTTTTATTCTTTTTTCGTTTCTGTTTATTATTATTTTTTTTTTTAGTTTTGGTTATTACACTTTTTTTTTTACGTTTATTTCTTGTGTTATTTTTTGTTTTTTGTTTTTTGTTCCAATTATTATTTTTTTCATTATTTCTTTTGTTATGAGCTTAATATTTAAAAAAAATTTAATAAAATGAGCCAGTGAACATTTTGTCGACTGGCTTCTGCCCTCCTCGTCCATATCAATCCCACCAGCCATGTCAAGCAGCCAAACTTTAGCATTGTTAACAACTATACCTAATTTTAAATTTTCTTTTTTATATATTTATTTTAATAATATAAATTATTAGCATATCTTTTTATAAAATTTGTCCATTGGACAAATGAAATTCTTGACTTGAATAAAAAAAATAAATTTTCTTTTCTCATATTATTCTTCCCAATAATAAAAGCTCTAAATAACATTCTTTGACACAAGTACAAATGAGAATAAGTTGGAATAAAACGCAAGAAAGTTTAGACCGTCTGAGCTAAGGATATCTTTAATCGAACGTCATTCACTCTTTTACTGTTTTGGTGAGCGTCCACCCGAACAACAAATGGAAACATGTTTTTGCATTTTATCTCGGTTGTGAACAATACGATGTCATTATTGGTGTCGCACTTTAGAATGATAATCGTCCATTTTGATTGAAAACAAAAATAAAAATAAAGATGAGAAAGAATATACACAAAATATTATATTTCGGTGTTAGAAGTGAAGTTCGGTTGAAGATGAATTACTGTTTGATATGACTGTTACTGTATTTTGAAGTGAAAAATAAATTTTTGGTTGAAGATGACCTTTGCAAAGATATCTTGGAGGAGGAACACACATAAAATAAGAGTCTTTGAGTTAGAACATTACGACTTCACATTCGAAACAGTGATCATATCGACCAAATTTTCAAGTGTTCTTATGTTCCTTGAGTAGAGCCTTCTTAGCTTCTACTAGAAAAGGGCTCCAAGTGAATTATCTACTTAGTCTTGAAATAATTTCTACTTCTCTTCATGAAATTCTATATCATCTATGATATAACACTCAATAAATTGTAAAGAATCTCTCTCTCTCTCTCTATATAGGAAAGTTTTTCCTCAATTTGTTGTCTTTTATACATTTTGTTAATATCAAAACTTCGTTTGGAACAGCTTTTCATGATTATTTTTTTATTATTTTTTAAAAAAATTTATACTAAAGAAAAGTAATTTGAAAAACGGTCACAAATTAAGCCTAAGCCTTTAATGCTGTTTAAAAACATAATCATGTGATGAAAATATGATAGAGCACAAATCAAACCTCATTCTCAATCTTGCCCAACTCAAGCCATATATGGTTCAAAAATAATAATAATAATAATATCTCCTCATCCATCACTCATAAAATTTTGAATCCAACCCAACACATCACAACAAAACACAAACTGTGATACCCCCACCAACATTTACTGATTCCCAAGTCGCGGCAAAAGCAATAAAATATAGGAAAATAAGGTTAACATTTTTATTTTTATTTTTTATTTTTTATTTTTCATTCAAAATATGCACAGATATGCACCAATAGGGTCGAAGGAAAATGTTGGCTGGGAAGTTCAACCACCACCTACCCTCTCCTCCTTGTCCAACAAACGATTTTAATGAAACAATGAATTAATTTATTTCTCCCTATACTCCCCTATTTTCCTCCCCCCCATTTCCCTCCATTCCATCGAGACTACCCCACAATGCCCACTTAAAAGCTTCCTCTCCATCTTCCTCAGACCTGGCTTCCACATGTTCGAAGCCTCGCTCATTCCAAACACACCTTGCAAAACGAGATTAAGGAAATGCCATTATGATTCGTTTGGAAGTGAAAAGAGGAGGAGCAGCGAGGTCTGCGGTGATGATGGTGGGGAGGCTGCTGAACGAAGTGGTGAGCTTTGTTTTGTTCTCCGCCCTTGACCTTCTTGATGCTGTGCTGTGCTTGGTGTTCAAGCTGGTGGATTACGCCTTCGAGTCCAAGTGGAAGCCCTGCTACTGCTCTTCGTCGGCCCGAGAGATGATCACTAGCAGCGGCAACATACTCATCTCCGAAAGCGGCAAGTCGAAAATAGTCTTCCTCTCTTCTACTAAGCTTCATCTGGAGGAGATCTCGGATACTCTCTACTCGCGGCCTCCTCTCCTGTTCGACATCTCTCGCTCCACCATCACGGATCTTCGCAGCCTCGGCTTTCTAAGGAGAAGTGAGGGTGCAGCTGCGCTAGCTGCAGCGGCAAATGCGAAGAGAGTCAGAAAAAGTACCACTGCTTTAACCATCAACTCTGCCATTGTGGAGATGCTGCAGGGCAAGATCGGTGGGAAGCAGACTCAACCCGTCCCCCGCTGGTCCGACTGCGCCTGCAAGCGGTGCTCTGGCTGGTGCTTGGCACCTTCTTCCTCCCGCGTTCTCCTCTACGCGCACTCACAGTACCCTCCAGGTTTACTGAATTCAAGCTCTGTCATTTTTTTCCTCCGATTGATTTACATAAGAGCACAAGCTCTTCACTTATCAAAATCAAAATTAATTTTTATTAATCTATTTTTAAATTAAAATTATTTTGAAATAATTACGTTTAATTTATGTTGGTCGGTCAACTTTAAACGGATGACCAGAACCTGTAATTGAATGTTATCGTTATCGTGACAGTTGATGATCAAATCTATTTAATAACATCTTTATGTAGAAAGAGTGGATGTTGACTCAACATCTTTTTTTTGCTTCAGCGCTCTTTTAATGTACGATTTGACCCATTAGAGTTATTGTATTCTAAAATTATTTTAGTTAATATTTTGATTAATGTTCCATATTTTTATGATATATTTAAATTTAATTAATCAATCATCCCAAAATTATTTTTTGAAATTGATGGATCTAATTATTTAATATTTTTTATTCATATTCAAAATTTATTAACATCAACTCAAATTTAAAGGGATTTAATATTTATTAAATCAATTTATCACATTTATTATCAAAAGGTTTTTTTGAAGGAAGTCATTAAGATGCATCAAACGTTAAAATGATATTTGAACTTTTTAGAAGGATCCATTTTATATCAAATTATTTAATATTTTTAATTTAATTCTTAAATTCTTTAAATTAATTCAAAATATTCTATTAACTCCTAAATTATTATGAATTATATTTAGAAGATTGAATGAATATTAAGAGTTTTATAAAATTACTTATGAAGTTATTGTTGGAAAAATAATTTAACTACTATGATTATAAAAATAAGTAAAAAATTATTAAAAAATAATATCCAAATATAATTATGATTCTTATATGTAAAAAAAAAAACAGTAAAAAGTTATCCCCAAATTAAATAAATTAGGTGACAGAGGTTAAAAAAGTCATATACAAATAATTTAAAGGTAATATTGACTTTATTTTTTTCCACTGTATGGAATTTATTGAATGAACAAGCATTAATATATCACAAAATATATTATCAAATCCAGCGAGTCGGATTAAATTCGACCGGTGCTATTTAATGGGAAACCGATTAAATATATCATAAAATGCATTGCAATGTGCAGATGGTTCAGCGGTGGAAGATGTGCTGTTCATCCATGGGTTCATATCGTCGTCATCTTTCTGGACGGAGACGGTATTCCCCAACTTCTCCGACACGGCGAAATCGAGGTACAGGTTGTTTGCGATGGATTTGCTTGGATTTGGGCGGAGCCCTAAGCCGGCGGACTCACTGTACACGCTGCGGGAGCACGTCGACATGATCGACCGCTCCGTTTTGCAGCGGCATGGGGTGCGGTCCTTCCACATTGTGGCTCACTCGCTCGGATCCATCCTTGCGCTCGCCCTTGCTGTCAAGTACCCCGACGCTGTTAGGTCTCTCACGCTTCTCGCCCCGGTATAATACTGCTCACTATTAAAACGTTTGAGCGGCGGCGAGCCTTTTAAGCGGTGGCGACTTGCAAGTCTGTGCCAATTATTACGTGAGGACATACAGACCGTCCGGATTTTATTGTATATATTATGCATAAATAATATATATATAATCTACATATTATTTTGTATGTACAACAGAATCCGGATGTTCGGATCCTGCACATAATAATCTCTTGTGTCACTAGCATGCAATGCAACCTCCTCAAAACAGCCTATATGAACCAAAAATATAATTAATTTTAAAATTTTAAAATAAAATTAAAATTTTCATGCATGTTTTTTATGTGATGTGATCGAGCTTTTAAATGGTTGTATAAGTAGTATAATAATACTTAACATATCAAATTAATGTCTCACATAAAACGTAATTGAATATCCTGCTAGCATTTTTTTTTTGTCAAGATCATTTTTTTCTAATGATAAATTTATAGTGCAGCCCTATTTTCCAGTGCCAAAGGGGGAGCAAGGAACTCAATACGTGTTGAGACGGGTGGCGCAACGAAGGGTGTGGCCGTTGATTACATTGGGCGCATCCGTGGCATGTTGGTATGAGCACATAAGTCGCACGGTTAGCCTCCTCATGTGCAAGCATCACCTCTTTTGGGAGTTTATCTTTCGCTTCTTTACTCGCAATAGGTAATCCCCCTTAAACTATTTCTTTCAAATTTGGACATCTCCTATATCTTACCTTGTTTCCCCCCACATATCCCACCTTACACCCATCTTTAATCATTATATATGAGCTTCTTTCGGCCATGCGGATATTACCATTGAAAAAAATTGCGTAAAAGTATTTGGATGAAATTTGTGTTATGATGGCTTAAAGGCCATTATATTTGCACTGAGATTAATGCAGCTCCTAAATATTATATGTCGCATTAATCTTAGTATAAATACAATGACTATTAAACTTGTTCTGATATAATGACAATTTAGTGCAAAGATTTATTCTTCATGCTTAAATCCTAACTTATTTCTCTTCTTAGCTTCTTTCGAATATGAAAATGGCATATTTGGGTTATCTTCTACTCCAAATTGGAGCAAACGTTAATATAATTAGGGTAGATTAATTTGTTCAAAGTCTAACGACATGTCCCGCCTATTCAAGAAAATGCTATGAGGAAATGATAGTCTGCCTCTACAATTATTTGTAACAAGACTGACATAATAAATTACAACAAATAGGGAAATGGCCAGCCAAGCAGCCATGATATAAATGATATGTGGGGCAGGAAGGCAATCAGGGAAGCTGCATGGCCTGGAAATCAACCACTATTTGTTTTTCTTTTTAATTTTGAGCGATTTAAATCTCAAATGATTCAAACAAAAGACATAAGCTGTCAATCAATAGATTAAGGTTTCATTTGTGACAGCTTTTGACCACTTTTATTTTGCTACTTAAAAAAAAAGTATTAAAAACAATGATAGAAAAATATCAAAAAAGTTGCCCTAAATTACCCCTAAGATGGACTGCATCAATCAACTATCTCTCAATAACAATAATAATAGATTCTCTCGAAGCAAAGATTTCCTCAGAATTTGACAAAATTATATAATTTTTTAAATTTAAAACCAATCATCAAAGTTCGACAAAATAGATCTTATTTGGCTATTTCTTTTTTGTTGTTTTGCATATATTCTAATGATGTAAATTATTTTTTATAAGCGAATATGTTAAAATATATTAGTTAGAAGAAAATTGATATTTAATAAGTAATAATTATTGAAAAATCTTAATTTTCTTACCATTCTTCATAATTATCTTTGAAAAATAATATAATAAAAGCCTACAGTCACCCTAATGTGACTTGAAACCACCTCATTGCTGATATTTGATGTGACAATCAGGAAGTTAGTAACAATTTTAAGTGATGGGGAACAGGATAAGGACGTTTCTAATGGAAGGGTTCTTCTGCCACACGCACAACGCCGCATGGCATACACTCCACAACGTCATCTGCGGGACGGCGGGGAAGATCGAGGGCTACTTGGATACAGTAAGGGACAGAATGCCGTCTTGCGCCGTTACGATACTCCATGGCACGGACGATGACCTGCTCCCCGTCAGCTGCAGCTCCGCCGTCAAGGCCAGGATCCCGCGGGCCGATCTCCGGGTCATCGACGGCAAGGATCACATCACCATCGTCGTCGGACGGCAGAAAGCCTTCGCCCGGGAGCTCGAGCTGATCTGGGAAGCCGCGAATCTCAAAGCAAAATGAAATCCTTTATTATTATTTTTTTTCCATTTCTTTCTTTTTTGTTCATTATGATTTTCTTCCACTGATTCGGAAATGATAAAGCTGCTGGTACCGTCTATTCTTTCCTGTGTTGGACGCTGGCTGATAAATTAGATCGCCAAAAGAGGTTTATATGGTAGTAAATTATTTGTACCGTTCCTACTGCTCTGTTTCCTCTGGCCTTACTATTATTATTATTATTATTATTATTTTTAGCAGAGTTTGCATTTATTTTTGTTTTGGTGAAAAATCGGTTCAATGTGTAATATAATCATATTAATATAATACTGTGAATTTGATTATTTTTTGAATTAATATTTAAAACTCTCTATTTATAATAGAAAAAAATTAATATTAGATAGATTGATAAAAATATTTATTACAAAGGATCTTAAAGTTTTTTATTAGTAAAATTATAAGTAATTAGTATTATATTAATATTAAAAAATATATAAGAGATTTGAGAATCATTTTTTTATCAAATATTTTAATATAAAAATTTTAATAACTTTTTTATAGAAAAAAATTTGTATTAGGATTTAGGATATCTTGATTAAGATTTAAATTATGATGGGTCTCAAAATTTTTACTTCTATTTTAAAATTAGTGTAATATATATCTAATTAATATTTTACTAATTTTAAAGTAACTTAAAGAATTTTGAGACATATTTTAATTATTTTTAATTACATATCTAGATATACAATTTTTTGTATAATATAATCATCTAAATCTTCAATGTTATAATTAAACCTTGATGAAAGTTTCTTAAGCTTCATTTAGGATAGCTTTTTGGGACTTGGTTGAACGACTACTTTTTCATTACTTAAAAAAAAAATTGTGCTAGGGAGATGCTTTTACAACAGCTTTAAAAAATTACTTTATCTATAAAAGTCTTACAGAGTAATAAGAAAATTATCCCAAATAAAATCTTAATTTGCATAAAGCTTCATTTGGGACAGCTTTTTTATTGCTCCTTAAAAGGGAGTTTTAGTACAAACATTAAAATTTTTGTACTAAAATTTCATTTTAAGAAGCAATAAAAATACAGTCCCAAAAGAAGCCTAAATTTTGTTCAATGTGGTATATACAATTCAAATAATCCAATTTGACACTTCATTTTTTGGGGCAAGGTCTTTATTTTGTAAATAATAACGTTCCAAATAAGTATAATTTTTTTTTATTTCACTCAATAAAAATAGATTTACATTATATTTTTCTTATTACAAATATTCTTCAACTTGATTAAAAAACTTTTCTCTTGAACATTTTAAATGGAAAAATATAAATTTGACGCAAAAATAAATAAATTTCAAAACATTAACAACTTAAAAAAGAAGAAGAAATTTATTTTATAAACGTTTATTTTTATCATAATTCTTCTCATATCAAACTAAAGAGCCCAAAAAAATCTAATTAATATTTCATTTGGGACAGCTTTTTTATTGCTTTCTAAATAATTTTTTGAATTAGAATTTTTTTCGTCAAAAATTTATTTTAAAAAATAGTAAAAAAATTATCCCAAATTAAATCTAAATCTTATAAATCAATTCACGCGAGCATCAGCTGTAAGTGACCGAATTGAATTTGATCTGAGCATGATTTGAATTGAAAATTCACAGCTCAGAGGCTTCAGGGAAGAGATTTATAAATGAAAGGCTCGTTGCAGGACGGGGGGAGTTAATATATTTCATTTCATGTCAGAAATAATTAACTATGTTCTATAAATGAAAGTATGACTTAGGTACTGAAGGCACTAAAGAGAGGGGACCCTCTCTCACATGTTCGTACTGTGGATCCAAAGGACTCGGTGCTTGGTGGAGTTAGGCTGTGTAGAAATGTATTATATATATATATATATATAACAAATGGCTTATCTGTTTCTGTTTGTGAATGCGACTGTTATTTTCTGAAATAATGTTATTACGTGTATTGAGAAGGGATTTGTCTTTTTTTTTTAACTAAAATCTTGAAATGCTGAATAAAATGGGATATTGTGTAAAATAAAAGTAGGTGATTTTTTTTGAAGTTAAATGAATGCAGTGTAAAATTTAATGATGATGATGACCGATAGTGTTACTAAAAGATAGTGAGTGGTAGATAGTGGCTGATAGCGATGGCGGGCTGTGATGGAAGATAATAGCCGCTAATGACAGAGAATTTACAATGTATTTTGAAATCAGTCAAAACTACTGATTTTTAAATGCATGGTGAATTTCAAATTCTTCAATTAATTACTTTGCGATTTGAACTGCACTCACACAAACACTTAGTTTCTTGGAATGTATTATACAATAGTAAAAAAGGAAAATGCAACATAGCACTCAAAAATAGGTGCGCTGTTGTTAACTTTTTAAGAAAAAATAGTGCTACGATATCCTAACAGAAATTTTGTCCAAATCGGCCTAGCTACCTTTGAATTTATGTTGAGATTAATGCTATGTCACTGATCTACTATACTAATTGAAGGGAAACACTAACAAACTATAAGGGTGACTTGAAATCGATTCTTTTATAACTTTTCTCTCTGAATGAAGGGACCTCAATGAAGAACAAAAAAAATGATGTTAATCGGAACCATTAACCCAAATTGACACTTTTATTTCAAGGTATTGCCCAAACAGAGTGATAGTCGAAGAGGGGAAAAGGAGAAAACCTCGTAAGATCTCCTTAGGGCCCATATTTATAGGCATACCATGATACTAATACGTACACAACAATAAATCAATACAACCAATTAATAGTGATATGATAGCACATAAAGTTCTATCATATAACTTATTCATTTTTCTCAAACATAAATTTTTATAATACCTAATCTAGATCTCCACCTACCTTATTGAGGTTGCTGATCTTGTTAATGGAGTTGCTTACCCGTCATCTGTTGCTTTGCCGGTGGCTCCTTCCAATGGAATTAATGAGGATGTTATTGAGGATCCTAAACTGCATCATTGCTTAGTTATTTTGGTAGCTAGTCCTATTGTTTTTCCTATTTCTAATGTGGATGTCGGTGTTGTTGATTCCGATGATCCTGCTGATCGTGATTTGGTTTCACCTGCGGGTGGGTTTTCGCCTGTTAAGAGTGGCGAGGTGGCTAATGCTTTGGTTACTCCTGCTCGATTTAGTCCTTTACTGCCTAAGGGTGTTGTTCCTGTGCCTAATATTGATGCCTCTCTGGTTGATGTGTCTTTATCAGCTATTTCAAGTAATGCTTTGTTGGCTCATCTTGCTTGTAAATCAAAGGATAAGGTGTTGAATGGTGATTTGATTGATGATAGCACTTCCTCAACTGATGGGGAGGAAATTACTGAGAAAAAATGGGAGTATCAGAATAATTTTGATTTAAATATTCTGCAAATTGCTAATGTTGGTTCTTTTAAAAAGAGTGGTAAACATAGACAATGAAAATCCAAAAAGAAATGATTTTTCTGGGTGGGTTTATCTGTTGTTGGAGTATGCTTGGTTGGGGTTGTTTTCTTTCGTTGATTAATGTGGGTGCTTCTCTTGGTTTTGTTGGTTGGACTGTTGTCGGGTGTTTTTGGTTTGGCCTTCACGGATTTAGGTCCGGGCAATGATATGGCTGGTTTTTTTTTATCATCACCTGGATGTTTGGCCTGTTGGCAACCATTAGTGGTGTTTGTCTATCTGGGCATTTGCTTGCTTCTTCCTCTGGATGACCCTTGCCTAGCTTCTAGGTGATGGTAAAAAGATTCTTGCCCATGATTGAGCCCGACTGACTTTTGCCTTATTCTCTTTTGGTTAGTTTCTTTTGACATTTTTTGTATTGTAATCTTGACTTTGTCCTTGATAGGACTTGTATCCATTTTTTTTTTTATAACGCTTAAGTTCCTTTGTAGGTTTTATCCAAAAATAAAAATAAAAAAAATCAGAGAATAAGTTAAGCTCATTTGAACCATTTTCTCAAATATTGTACTTCTGACATTTTCTCAAATAATATACTTCTGAAAATTTTCTAAGAATAATGTACTTCTAACATTATGTCGAAATCACACTATTCTCTTAAGTCTGTCTTTCTCCTTTTTAGTACCTCTTGTCACTTTAGCCATTTTTGATGGTAGGAAACCATTATTTTTGAGTGAACCCGATCTTCAATAATTTATCACTTCTTCATTTGTTGCAAGTTGCAACCTTTACTTCCGCTGAGAATTTTTTTTATTGATTTTTTGGTTTGTTTGGGTCGATTTTATGACTATCCCACCTCAGACCTCTTGAATGATTCCCCAATTAAAAAAAAAAAATTTCTTACGCAATTAAATTAAAAACTACCCGATAAATTTTCTTGAAATAATCACACCGTTTTCTCACTGTTTCTTCTCCTTAATGTTATCCTCAAATGGATCAAGTCGGCCTGAACAAGCATAATGATGTTTAGTGTAATAAGGGAACTTAGCAAAGCCCTTACAAGAAACTGACGCAAATCCCAAACCGGCGGCGCGCCGTCTGTTGATCACCGGAGTAAAATTCAACGGCGGGGTTTTCGGGAGTCACTTAAGCCAAGAGACTGGCTGCGGAGATCTTGAAGCGTTTGTTCCCCTCGAGGCGACGGACGCATCCTGGTTTGCGACTGGAAATTCTTAATTTAGGGCGGAGGAAGATTTCGGCGGCCGGCATGGGCGATTGCTGCCGCGATGCCCAGCCTTTCCGCCTATGTTCTGGTCTCCGCTTCCTTGGCTACATCATGATCCTGCTCGTTTTTGCCATCGTCGCTGTTTCCTATTATGCTGTCATCGTCGTCGCCTGGGGTCCTCAGCTCTTACACGGCGGCCTTCTTTCCATCTTGGCCTTCGTCATCGTCTTGCTCTTCCATTTCCTGGTTCAGAAGCTAAATCTATTCTTTATCCCTTTTTTTGCACTGCTTTTTAAATCAAGTGGATATCTTCTTAGGAAAACTTTTGGTGATGGCTGCTTCTGTTTATAATTTAGATGGTAGGTGATAGGACTTCAGCTTTAGCAACTTAGAGTTGCTGCAGCCCATGAACAGAGAAAACCAAAACAAGAAAACAGAGGAAAAAACAGGGAAATGGTAAGTCGATGAGTTTCCTCCTGCAGGCCCTTGTCCCTATCAAGATTCATATCATTCCCCCACCCATCGAAAGAAACCTTGCCCGCAAGGTACTGGGAAAGTAATCAGAAAAATCTGCATAAAAGATTTATTTGGCATTCTTCGGTTCTAATCTTTCCAATTGAGCTAGCAGTTGTAAGATTGATTTTTCTTTTTGTAGAATATGCTGTTGTAGAATAGCAAGAGGTTGGGCAATTGGGTGTTCCTAAAAAAATTGCTAGAAAGGAGGCGGGGTGGAACAACCGATTCTCTCGTTAAGGTTTAAGTAAATATGAAAAACGGAATGGATTCTTGCAGCTGGTAGAATATAAGTTTATATGCTACATTGACAACGTGTTTCAGCACAGTAAAGAGCCCAAAATTTCATTTTTTTGAGTTTAGAATAATGTTGTTGTATAAGAGAAGCTTGTTGCTAAGGTTCCACCGAACAAGAACTTGATCTTTGAATTGAAAAATCAGATACCAACATTTTGCGTGCGCAGGCTACTTCATGTGATTGTGGGTGGCACACAAGTTTTGGTGCAATTTTTGTAGGACTTGGTTGCGATGTTGCAAGGTGGTCTTGACTGCTTCGACATTAGACCTAGTACAACTGGACGACAATAATTGGGGTGGTGATCAATCATCTACAATGTGATGTAGTGTATAGTTTTATGATGGCTGAAGTGAAGTGTTGTAAGGTAACTCTACCCCGTGTAAATAGGAAATCCAATTTGAAGGTATGTCCAGAAATAGTACAAATATTGCTCAAGTCAGCTATTGGTAACCTCCATTTCACCATCTTATTGTGAGTGATAAGAGCTATCGAGATTAAGTTGTGTGCCATAAGTTGAAATATATCTTTTCAAAAGGAGCTTACAAATACGGGATCATGATCACTAAAATTGTCTTTGAAAATCTATGAAGTCTAAATATGTCTATATAAAAAATTTGGGCAAGCAACCTTAGTTGCCTTGAAACCAACAAATAGAGTAAAGAAATTGGCATATAAGCATATTTGGGCAGGCAATCCTTGACAACCATAATGCAAGTCTTCCTATTGGATAGAAGAAGACACACAATAAAATCAAGCGATATGTCTTCACAAATTGCATTGGTGCTTTTAGAGGTTGTCATAAGCTTGTTGTACATTTCATTTTAGATTTGACATGCTAACAAATTGGAAAAGGTTGATATCATCCTTAATTCGGGAACACTAGAACTGACCATAAATACAAGTTAACATGTGCCTGAAAACTCCATGCCTTATGATTGAAGATAATAAAATTCCGTCATCAGTGAAATCTTTAGATCCAATATTGGAGACAAAATAATACGGCCACATCGTAATATTAATTCTTCCAGAAGAACATAATCAGAGTATTTTCTTGGTTTGGTAGAGATATTTCAACTAAAATATGTAATTCTTCCAATCATGTTGTTTGAGTTCTCAACTTGTCCAACAAAGAATGAAGTACTTCAGAATATGCCAAAATGGAGCAAATAGTTTTAGCAATTTGGTCTCCAACAAATTGCAATTATGTTGTTATATGGGTAATCTTGTCCTATCTGGATGAGGCGTCAACCATCTGATTATTGGCTCCCAGTTTATACTCGATATTGAAGTCTAAACCAAGAAGCTTAACTAGAAACCTCTATTGTTTATGCATTTGAATGACCCGTTGCGTCAGTCCCTTACTACTTTGTTGATTTGTTCGAATTGTAAATTTTCCACCCAGTAAATATTGGTTCCATTTGTAGGTCGCTTCGATGATTTCATATAACTCATGAACATAAGCTGACATAAGTCGCATTCTAGGACATGGTTTTTTGTTGAAAAATAAAATGTAATGAGAATCTTGAGTTAAAACTGTTGCAATGCCCATTTTGAGTGCATATGTTTCAATAAAAAAAAAGTTTAGAAAAATAAGGAAGATGTAACATAGGTGCATAAGGTAACACATTTTTTAGTGCAA
The DNA here is from genome assembly GCA_019925795.1 of Dendrobium chrysotoxum. NCBI lineage: Eukaryota > Viridiplantae > Streptophyta > Magnoliopsida > Asparagales > Orchidaceae > Dendrobium > Dendrobium chrysotoxum. Next base: position 28,126,715 of record CM034309.1, read on the forward strand.
GGAATGCTTGAGCAACTCGATAAATTCCACTAAGAAGCATCTCACTTTAGCATATTGGTAAAGGTCTTGCAATATTGACAAAATTGTGAATAAAAGATCTACAATATCTAGATAAACCTAAAACAACGTAATTGTTTAAGAGATTGAGGCAAAGACCAAGCTAAGATGCATTGATCTTTAATGTATTTGCGGTAATGTTGAATGGAGTGACAATGTGCCCCACATGCTCAGTCTTAGAATTGGCGAAAACACATTTGGTCATCTTTATAAATAGTTGTGTGCGAAGAAATTCCAAAATGGTCCACATGTGTCTAACATGGTCTGAAAAAAAACTTGCTATAAACAAGAATGCCATTGAAAATACCTAAGACATAACGACACAACTAAGTTTTGAGATTGATATTTATAATTACATGGAAAGTAGCGGATGTGTTAGGCAAGCCAAATGATAACTAGAAAGTTGTAGTACCTTTCATGCATTCGAACAATTGCCTTAGAAATATCTCTTTTATCCACTCATATTTAATGGTAACCATCAAGTAAATCCAACTTTTAATAAAAGATAATAACAAAAAGGTCATCTAAAAGTTCACCATTGTTGGTATGGAAAATACGTTTGTCACTGACCACCATTTGTTAATTTTCTTTTTAACTAGTATTTATCACAATGAGAAAGGATAGTGATTGGGATGGATGATACTCACAATCTGCATTTCTTGAACCAGATATTCAATTGCAAATTTTTGATAATAAGGTTTTCGATATGGCATGCCATGTAAAGGTTTGGAATCTGGTTGCACTTGCATATTTATGTGATGATCAATATCATATTGTGAAGGTAAAGTGGTTGGTATGATGCATACATAATATTCCTATTAAGTTTTTCATTTCTAGAGAGTTAGGTAGATGAATAAGAAGAGTATTTCCTTCCTATGTATCCAACAACAGATGGGATGCTAATATTTGTGATTGAGTATAAAGCAATTTTTTAGCTCGATTAAAAGGAAGGGGGCTAGAAAGAGCTGTCTAAAAACCTTGCAATAAGACAAATTTATCATTCCATTCAAATTTCATAATAAGGTCGCCATAATTGGTTAGTATATTTTCCTAAAATTTCAAGCCATTGAACATCAAGCACAAAAATTACTTGGAATTTGTAGTACATAAGAATCAATATATAAATCATATCCTTGCATTGTGATGGGTAGCTTTGGACACCTAACCGAACAGAACTAGGAATCACCATTTACAATCATTACTATAAAAGGCTTGGAAGGAAAACAATTATTAGTGAATCTTTAGCAAGGTCTTCTTGGATAACATTACGAGTAGAACTAGCGTTAACCAAGATTGGAAAATCGCAATTGCTTATGCAACCTTGAACTGAAAAGAAAGAGGAGAATGCTGCCTAGCCAAGGCATGACCATTGATTTCTTGTCTAATTTTATCCTTGTTTTCATCATTATGAGTGACGTTATGCAGTTTCAACAGATTATATTGTTCATCGAGAGTCAAATATAAAGTTTTCGAGTTAATGAGCAATATATGTAGTTTTTCTTTGCAAACATGGTTTTGGAGAAACTTTTCTGTCACGATTATAACATAAACCTTTTTCACAATGATCCATCATTTCTTTTGCAGTTGTTTTCTTTACTGTTATAACAAATTTGAGTTTATAAATGGTTTTGAAGGTGTGGGTAACAAACTCAATAATGGATAGGAAAGCATGATAAAACTATTTTTGTTGGTTCAATGAGGCTAACCTCTATTACTTTTGCCAAGTTTGTTGCTTGAACTAATGAGGTTGGCTCAAATGCTCTTAATTCACATTGAATTGTGGGGAGTAATCCAAATGCAAAACAACTTTGCAAGAAAGATTTGGAAAGCCCAAAAACATCGAAAGTAATCAAAGCAATGAGGGTAAATCACCTGTATATGTTGGCTGCAATAGTTTAAGAAGTTCATCTTGCAAATCCTGATATTGAGGACTGAAATGCTGAAGTTTTGTGTGAAGTCTCGCTGAGAAAATGATGGATGTTTCTTTTCTAACCAATGAATCCAATAGAGGCTTAGCCCTTACATGTAGAAAGACGAATAGAGATATATTGGCTTTTTCAAGAAAGTGAAATACTGATTTTCCTTCTTGATCCAATCAGGTGGATGTACTCCATTGAATCAAGGAAGAGATAGTTTGATTGCCTTTAAATAATGCAACATTGGTACTAGAAGAAGTAGGTATAACAGAAGGAGCTAGGCCCAAAGAAGAAGAGTTGTTTGTTGTTGTCGTCAGATAAGTGTAGTGGATGATCTGCTCTAGGCAGCTTTCAATATTCTGCATTTTCAAACAAATTTCCCTCCACACACTTGTTGATTCTGCTAGCTGCGTCGGCCAAATGAGCAGTAGCATGAGCGCTTTCCTCGATCAATTTTGTCAAGACGTTTTTGGAGTTCTTTGGAGATGTCTAATGAAATCATTGATGACGTTGCTACTGTTGTGGCTCACTGAATGATCAGTGGATGAACGATAGGTTGAGTCCAAAATCAGGGCACTGATTATGATATGACTCCAGCCTTAGCAACTTAGAGTTGCTGCAGCCAACGAACAAAGAAAACGAAAAACAAGAATAACAGAGAAGAAGCAGGGAAGCAAGAAGGGAGGAGGGAGAGTGTGGAGAGAAAACTCATTAGAGTCACCAATGCAACTATTTAAAGAATTCCAGAGTTTGTTATGAAATTTGTTCGATTCCTGGGATCCACATCTAATCCTCCTTTACTTGGTGCCCTATCGGACACTATGTGGCTGAGTGGAAAGTCGACAAGGTTTCGTCTGCAAGCCCATGTTGCCATTAAGATTTGTACCAGTAGGATTATTGAATGGTTGCCCTTCCCTGTGCTAAAGGGGAAGTTGGGGTACTTTGTATTGCATAGAATGGTTTAGGAGCTATATCTAAGCATTTCATTAAGTTTTATATATGTTGAGAATTGAAGCTAGATGCAATTGAAAAGTTACATGGAATTTCAACATTGCACCATCTAGCCTTGATTTTAGATGATTATAATTTAGAAGCATGTGTACAAGCTCATAGTTGATTGAGAGAGGCGTTAGGAATTTGATTCTGACACCCTATCTTTTGTTATGAATAAGATTGTCGATGCTTAAACGCAAAATGCTGTGTAAAAATGTTTTAGCTTTAAAGTTTGAAATGCAAATAAAGCACGTCTTTCAATTAATTGAAACACATATATCACATGTAACATTACATTGCGTTATTCTATTTAACAACCCTCTTATAAATCAAAATGATGAAATGATCTATGGTGTTTTAAGTCAAATATTAACAAGCAACATTTTTACTAACTAGTAAATAATAAGGCACACACCTAGTGTGATGAGCAACACATAATATCAACCCATCACTAAGCCAGTTTTATTCTTCAACTAGGAGGGAGGGGAGCACACTTGCGCTCTGCAAAGCAACTTCAAAGCTTTGTTACTTTTTGAGTGACTTTTGTTTATAAGCCCTTTTTCTTGGGAACAATGCACAACCACTACTCCACTTTGTACTACACTTAAAACTAATGCATCTTTGTGCTTTTAACAGCAATATTGATGAACATGATTTTTGCTTCATGTTTCTGTTTATTAGGTGTAATTTATATGTTAAAGTGTCTTTTTATGGTTTAGTTTTGTTAGGTTTTGTAAAACCCAAAATTTTCATGTATGAAATTTTTATTTTGAATTTTTCAGTTTGAATTAATAGGTTATTGTTAAAGAATTAAGTAGTTAAAAGTTACTGTTAATATTAATAGACTATGGTTAATGTTTAAACTGCTGTTAATTAAAATAAGTTACGTTAATTAATGTATGCTAATTAGGCCTCTAATAAGATTTCCGTACTCCACTAGCACTAATATTATATTAATTAATTTATGTTTCCACTCAACCACTCCCAAACAATGCATGCATCGGTTCAGATGACTGGGAACAGATAAGCATTAGCATATTAGAGAAATCCCGTAATCTGTTATTTCATTCGGTCCTTCAAGCAGTGGTTAGCGGGAGAAGTTTTGTTGCGGGGGAATGAAGCTAGAGAGCACTAGAGCGGAAACAGTGCAGATTTTCCTGTATGAAGAATGGCACAGCACTGTGCTCTGAAGAAGATATTGCATAGAGCATAGCAAACATTCTTGTGGCAATTTCGGCATGGTGTTCGGACACTGTTGATGGGAGCGGCACAGTAGACTTGCTGTGAGGAATTGGTAGCCGTGTGAGAACAGTGTTGTGAGGGTTTGAAGGAGTGTTGAATGGAAAAAGGAAAATCAGAAAATAATTCAAAGTTGGAAATTGAGAGTGGAATTCAGTGAAGGAATTCCAGTTAAAGGGGAATAATAGAGAATTGAAGGAGAAGAATGAGTTGAGGATTCATCAGATTTATGCAGAATGAAGGTTTTGGATTAGTGTATCAAAGGAGAAAGTTTCGTGGTGTAGATTTGGAAGAGATCACTCATCAAGGAGGTAAGTTATGTAAATCTTAATTTACAAATGCAAGAGTTAATATTTCTAGATATACCATGATATCACTTGAATTAATTAAAGTGATAAATGCATTATAAAGATTCCAAAAAAAAAAATGCAATAATTATACTTCAAAGTTTTTATGTATGATCAACCACTTGCATATATGTATCACTACAATTTAAAATAAGATTCATGATGATTACTGTAATATTTTTCTATTTGGTTATAAATTGAAAAAAATATCATTTATTTCATGTTGTCAACATCCTGGCATGTAAATGTTAAGTGACAGACATAGCAAGTCATGGATAATTAATATGGAATGTGTATTGAATATCAATTTAAAGTAAAGTTTGGCTAGAAAATGATGTATAATTTACAATTGCAGGTGAGACAAAAGGGTTCTCATGTACACTGCATTGTAAATGGGGCAAAAGGGACCCCAGAGAATGATGATGCCTGCATAGCAGGCGGGGTAAAAGAGACCCCTAAAGAGACAAAAAGGACCTCTATGTAATTCAATGGCGATAATGCCAGGTTTACCTGGGCTCCATTGAATATTGTTATGAAGGATAGCCAAATCTTTTAATGAATAAAATTGATATTCAGTATAGAGTTCAGATAAAGTAAAGGTTAATGCCAATTGAGATTTTATGATGTCTTCTTGATGTAAAACCATGCAAGGAGTTCATAAGAATTAAAATTTTAATTGGCAAAGTATCCCAAATGATAACTTATTATGATACGTTCAAAGTGATTAAAGAACCTTAGTTTCCACTTGCTTAGGCGAAGGAGTACATGAAAGATAACCAAATCTCGTTGGATAAGACAAAGGTAAAAGTAATACTACTTGCTCTTGAAATAACAATCCAAAATTTAATAATGAGAATTTCACCTTGAAGAACTAATCACTCGGCTAGACTAGGCTTGGTTTGGAGAAGATATTCCACACTAAAATTGAGATCACCACGAAGAAGATGGTTCCGACGATCTTTGCCCACGGAAAAGTAGCCGGCGGTGGAGGTGGTGGTGGATGGCCGACGATTATCCACGGGTTCGGACGGATGTATGCTTCAAGCGACAGCGCCAATAGGTAGGTGATGCGGTTGACGTAGTCTCCAACGTTGTCTTCGTTTCCAAAGTGCAATTCAAAGAAAGGTGACTCCAAGATGATCACCCTACCTTGTTCATCCATAACCAAACCATGATCGTGGTCGGGATCCGCCATGTGAGAACATTGGACGATCGTGGGAGAGGTGTAGTGGAAGATTATCCGGTTAGAGAGGAAGAGGGAGGTGGGCGGCGGCTTGAAGAGGGAGAAGGGAGAGGGGCGGCTAGGGTTAGAGGAGGAGTTAGGAAAAATATTAAATCTAAAATAAATTTCAGATTTAAGTGGATTTGGAGGGATTTTAATTTGAATTTGAATTCAAATCAATTAGTAATTAGGGCCTTAATGGAGCATTAATGGGGGGATGCCCATGTTGGGGCCGGCGGCATGGAGAGAGGAAGAGGGGGTTAGGAGGGATTGTGTGGGTTTCCAAATTGAGATCTCTAATTGGGAAAGAGAATAATTCAATCCAATTTAATTCAAAATCAAATTGAGACTAAATTTAAAACTTTCCTAATTTAGCTTGGTTAATTTAGGAAACTATTTGAAATTCAAAATTTGAATTTCAAATGAAGATAAATTATTTCCAAAACAGCCACAACTAAATTAAGGAAGAATTAATGACGGATTAACTCATCATCCAAGGCTTTGGACAAGAGGGGAGGGGCGGCGGTAGGCTTGGGAGAGGGAGAGGGCGGCCGGTCCAAGGGAGGATGGGTGGAGGCAGGCGGATTTTGAGTGGGGGTCGGGTGGGGTGAAGGGGAAAGGTGTTGGGGTGGTTAGCCGATGTTGTGGGGGAGACAAAGAAGAATAGATGAAAGAAATTAAAAAAAATAATAAAAAAAATAAAACCACGAACCGAGGACTCTTCCACCGGTTGATGGGTATTTCGATTGCTCTCTCCCAGAGCTCTCTTTCTCTCCACTAGTGCTCACACAAGTTGAAGAAGAAGACAAAGGGAAATTTTCTATATCAATCATCATCTCATACAATGCAAGGGGCCTCATATAAATAGGCCAAAGGAAGAAAATAAAATACTAAAGTGCCCTTGGGCTACAACATAGACTCAACTCCTAGTAGGGGTACAATAGGAAAACTCGAAGCAAAATACATGAATAGAAAATACATCAAAAATATAAACTCTGAATCGTGGCCATCGATCTACGATTCTTCCGTCGGTACACATGTCGGAATCTCGGGTCGATGTCCTCATCACTTCTCAAGTTTGTTTAACTTTTATTTATATTTTCAATGTTATGAATTTTATAATCATGCATGTAAAAATGTTATTTAAAGTTGCATAACTTATGGAGCCTCATAGCTCACCAGTACACTTCTTACTGGCTGTTGTTGCAGGAAAAGGAAAAGAAAAAGAAAAGATCGATGTTGACTAAGTTGCAAGTAATTAAATTTCATATGCTAGTTTTTCAATGTGTGTAAGACTAAACTTAAGGTATGAAAAAAATTATAATGAAGGATTTACTTTGGATTTCTGTAGTGGCTTTGTAAGTATCTTATGTTGAAATTTAAAGTTATTAGTTGCTTCCGTTTGATGAGATGTATGAGCGCTGAACTATTAGATATTTTATAAAGATTATCAAATGTTCAAAAATATTGTATAATCAAAAGATGAAAGGTCTATGTTAGTAATATTCCTGGTACTGTTAAGGGGTACTATGGGGTGTTACAGGTTTTTATTTGGAAGCTCGTTATATTTGTTAGGGTTTTTCCTGTATCAGCTCTTGTTTTTAATGCTATTTGCTGGTGGTGTCTGGTTAAAAACGTAAAATTTCACGGCAAGTTTCATTTTACCTTGTTACGCTTGAACGATCATAATTCAACTTCAAATTAAACAATCATGAATGTATATTTCTTGTTTAATGGTTAACAAAACCTTGATCATGTATCTATGTGAAAGTTATGATAAGAAAAAAATTATTTTTCTGTACTATTGTTTGGCTTTCATCATATTAATTATCAGGCTTCTGCTCTGTCTTTTTCTATTTATTATGAGTAGAAAATATGTCAGGCATTCCAATTGACCTTTTATTTGCGATGACCTGTTTTGTTCATCTATTTGTGTTGCAGCTTGTGTTACTATTATGGAGTTATTTCATGGTAGTTTTTCATGATCCGGGCGCAGTGCCTGTTGGTTGGCAACCTGCTTCAAAAGGAACCTACTCGGCATTAGAAAATTCTGTGATTTTGGCAGATCACATTGCCATTGATACCAGGGAATCAGAATTTTTATCTACAGAGGGATCAGGAAGAAGGCCAAGCATACGTTACTGCAGTCATTGTCAAAACAACAAACCTCCACGCAGCCATCATTGTTCTGTTTGTAAGTGAGAGGTTTATTTGATAGGTGTAATTATTTTGAAGCTAGCATTGTTTCTCAGGTATTTTATCTGAGGGAAAGAATTCTTTTTTTACTCTGCAATGCCTTCATCATAATTCATTTATTAAAATACCACGAAAAAAATAAATGTATAGTTTTAAGGGTTATAGTAAGATTGTAAGTTCTTAGTACACTTAAATACCGTTAGCTCGGTTTTAGCGAGCTTACAAGCTTTAAGGAACAAATTCATTTCCAAATAAGAGTTATTATGATTATTGGTTACCATTTTAATATTTATCATATATGTTAAATATTATTGGACATTTATAGTATTTATTCTTTTAATATTTTCTTAGGATATTCTTCTTTATTATGCTTTCCTTATTGTTCTATTGTTTTGCCTTTATGTAGGCATGGTTGTGCTAGCATTAGAGTTATGCAAATATAGATGCAACCTTAATAATTTCTATCATAGTTTCGGAGCTAACAAAAATTAGAAAAGATGTCCTCAAAATATACTCTATGAGAGATAGATCCTTGAAACGCATCATTGGGAAGATGGTAATACTCAACTTGACACACGATCTTATCAAAGGGAGAATGGTGAAGGAAAGAAGCACCTGAAGATATTGTATCTTCTTCGATAACAAGATGTGAACCCACCCCCGTCTCGTTGACTAGCTCACAATCTTGAAGTTAGTCTTGGGTTTTGACATCATATAATGGTGGATCAGAAGTTGGAGGATTATGAGGAATCCATGATGAAGAGATTAGTGGATGCAGGAGGATCATTGGAAATCAGAAGATGAGGCCTTTACCCATGTTGCTCTTGATCCTACCCGTGCTTCGACCTCAGCTTCAACTTACTGCAAAGCAATGCGATTTCAATTAATAGTCGAACAATAATGCTTTGCACTCAGCTTCGTTTCAAGTATCTTGACTTGCTTGCTATTATACCATCTCACAATTTAGTCATCTCATAGACATGCCCACATTTCCCATCCCTTGTGATGTCTTTTCTTTTCTTCATCTCTATTTCATGAAACTATTCCATCTCCTACGATGGTCTCATCTCTTGTCACCCAGTGGTTTCTCTTGAAGATCATGTGAGGATTCCGTAACATAAAATCTCATCTTTGTCTTATTCGATGAACAATGATTCGTCCTCAATTTTGAAGATCCTACGAGCATCCTGTGAAGATCCCTTGAGGATCCTATTTCTCGTGAAAATTTTGTTACATTTGATTTCTACAAAGGCTGGCCTCACTTTGATCACTCGTTTTTTCTCAAATTTCCTAAAGAATATTTGAAAAATCTATTAAACAGCTCTGGGCTTGGATCTCTTGGTTCTTCTTGTATTCTTGCACTAAATAAACTCTCAATGCTCCTTAATGTACCATTATGAGTTTGTAGGACGGTGCTAAAGATATTAGGTTATCGCATGAATATTCACATATGCTAAATATTTACTAGAAATTGATAGTATTTATTCTTGTAATTTGCCCTCATTACAGAGAATATTATTTTTATTGTATTTTTCCTATTGCTCTATATTCTTGTTTTTGTATGGACATGCTTGTACTGGTGTTAGAGTCATTCAAATAAAGATGCAAAGTTTATAATTTTTGTCGATTAGTAGCTCTTTGTTTGATCTTTACATAAGGTTTCATCATAAAAATTAGATTCTTATTAACAGAAAGAAGCCAAGATGAGTGGCGGACCTAACTACCCTGCATACAATACGTGCAAATCTAATATTTAAAAAGAAAATTTTGTTCATATAGGATTTTCTAATCAAGTTATGGATTTCTAGTCTTTCAAGTACATTGTTTTTGGGGCACCTACACAAGTTGGTTTGTTTTGATTCTGGTTTTTAGTTGAACCAGGGCTATCTAACTTGGTTATTTAAAATCAGGGCTGATTAAGTTGAACCAGCATTTACTGGTTTTTTATGCCATTTCTCTGGGTTCCTAGATCTTTTGGGTTTTGATTTAATTTTTTCAATCACTTCCTTCTTTATTTTCATCATCATTCCATTTCAATGGTTTTTATGTTTGTTCATTCATCCCCTTTCCATTTACATTACAACTGGTGCATCCGGTTTGTGTGTTTGGAAGCGGAGTTGAGAGGTTAGGCTAGTAAAACTAATAAAATTTTGGTTAAGATGGAGTGTCAAACAGTTTAGTTGTTTTGCCATGATATTAATTGCTTACGGGCAAATGAGATGGGTAGTTTGGGTCTGGCTTGGTAAAAAAACTAAGTAGAAAACCAAAATGATTGGCGTTACAGATTCAGATTCTTGACCCTTAACAAATCTTTTTGGTTCTCGTTTTGAGCAAGCAGCGTCTCAAGAGATTCTTCAAGAGTTATGTTATTGAAGAGTAGTGTCTTCCCTAGTATTTGAGGACACAATAAGTGTTGCTCAACACTATTGAAGGCATCATGCTAGGCCTCATGCCAGATGAATGAGGCATCCTTCTTATGGCTGTCCTTCCTAAGCCTCTCAAACACCATCCTGAAATGATCAGGATGATCTGAGTGGGCTTGTCTTTTGATGACCTAATCTTTGATGTAGCATGCGATCTTTTTTGTATAAGGTCATCAAAAGATCTGATACAAATCTTTTTGTGAGGTGCACTTGCGTATTTCAGGTTGAAGTGTATTGCACCCCATTTATCCCATTGAATTAGGATTGTCTACATGGAGGCATTAGGTCGATTATGGTTTGGTTGAATCATGATCGGTCGAAACCTCATTCAAACAAGATAGAGTTTAATATTAGTCTAGTTTTTAATGTATTTGATATGACTTTATACGATGGTCCATCAATCAATGCTTTAAATTGTTCTCTCTTTCCACCACCTTTACATTTCATTTGCAATGCTTCATCTGCATGATTTCTAGATGCTTACACTAATCTTGTGCTTGAATCTATAATGGGTGACTAGATCATGCTCATTAGCCATTGTGATTATCATAGGTATCTTATGCAGTGGCATTGACAGGCAAGTTTAATAATCGTGCCCAAATCCTTTGGATGAATATTGATTGAAATTTTCCTCAAAGATGGATGAACGTGATGTAAATTGCCAAAAAATTGTTGACCCATGCAGCTAAAGACAAAAAGAGGAAGAAATGAAATAATAAAGAAATGCATAAATCATTACCTGCCCCAAATCTCTGTATCTTCCCATGCTGAAATCTCGCTCAAATCGCATCCGCCGCGTCTACAGTAGTCTTTTCTCTGCGACAGCGCCGAAGTGTCGCTTCTCCTTGTCAGATAACCCACGTAGGCTCCTTATCCCTTGCTCGTTAAAATGGAATGAAATGAGGGCTACGGGGGCTCTCTCGCTTCTAGCTTCCCACACGCAAAGCTCCGATCCGCTTGCGACCTCCTCCTGCGAATCCATTCCGACGCCAGAATCGGTCTCCCCCTTCTCTTCCCTAGTCTCGATCGAAGCCCTACCTGTGCCGAGCTGCTCTTCAACCCCGTCGCCCTCCAATCCTCATCTAACCTGTCGAACCCACGACCTCCATCCGACATCGCCGGCTGCGAGCTCCACCTCTAATCCCGACCTCCCTATCCACCTAGTCGCAAGCCCCATTCGCATCTCCTCCCACGCAGACCTCCAACCGCAATCCCTACAGCAAGCCGCCTCTGCTCTCCCCATTTGAACCCCTGGCCTTGCCCGACCCCCTTGCTTCTTCGGCTCATAGAGAGAGAGAGAGAGAGAGAGAGAGAGAGAGAGAGAGAGAGAGAGAGAGAGAGAGAGATTTTCCCTACCTCCTCACCAAGCAGCCGATCTCCAAGCCCTCTCCATCACGGCGTCCAAGCCTTGCACTCGATCGATCCTCCCAACTCTAGATCTCACCCATCCGAACCCCAACCTCATGTGCCGACTCCTGCTATAAGCTGCAAGTCTAAATCTATATCTCCACTTTTCTAATCTAGCTTTGGCCGCAAGTCACTGGAGTAGCCTATCACTACTTTAAAAAATAACCTAACTCAGCTCACTCTCACTGAATCCACTTCAGAATTCAATTGGCCTACTTCTAAAGCCCATCCTAACTCTTCCACTCACTCATCCCACAAACTCCAAAGGCCCATTTATAAAATTATCTCAGTCTACTTGAAAACCTAAACAGCCCAAACTTCACTTAACTTAGCACAACAGTAAGCTTTTATTATTATGCTTATTTATTTACATTAGTTAAGGTGCTCGATATTGCTAATATTTTTGTTAGACAATGTTATTAACTTTTAGTGTTTTCATTATTTTCTTTTGTATGTGAGTTCAGGTTAAAAAAAAAGAAGGGGGAGAAAAGAAAAAAAAAAGAGAGAGAGAAGAAGATACGAAAAGGAATTAAAAAAAAGAAGGAAAAGAAAAAAATTCAAAAAAAAAAAGAAAAAAAGAAAAATAGCAAAAAAAATGATGATTTTGTGCCATCTACTTCGTCGTCGCAAGGTCGATTGCCAAAGTATAATTTTCTAACTCAGATTCCCGTTCTCGTCGTTTGCGGTGCAACGGAAAACCGCCCATACACGCTTTCCTAAGCGTGGTGGGATGGGACCCGGGTGCGGCGCCTACAACGAGACGGGTAATCACCTAAAATCCCATTCTCGACGTTCGTGTAGAGCCGGCAAACCGCCTATACACGCTTTCTTAAGCGTGGTGGGAAGGGAACCCGGTGCGACACCTACGGCGAGGCGGGTAGGCCCTATACACGCTTTTCTTAGCATGGTGGGGATGATCTTAAGTACCTGTATGCGGCTCTGTACCTGCGGGGAAACAAATACTTTTCTTTTTCAGGTACGTTGAAGACCCATACACGCTTTCTTAAGCGTGGTGGGGGATTGAAGACTTTACACGGCCGCGGTGTCCTCGAAAGAGGACATCTACCATACACGCTTTCTTAAGCGTGGTGGGAAAGGCCCAGTTTTTCGTAGTTTCCCCTAAACGGGGGAGATGCCGGAATGCTGCCGAAATTTCGGGTGAATCTGAGACCGTACTTGGACTTGTTTGAACTCAAAAAAAATACATGAGAACTCTTGGACAACAGAACTTGGACTCGAACTTGTGAACTTGAACTCAAACTTGCTTCGAACAATCATAACAAAGATTTGGACTCAAATGAAATAAAATCAAACATTAATTCAAACTCGATTTGGATGACAAGACTTGATTCAAAACAATAGAATTTGAACATGATTTAAATATCAAGTGAACACAATTTGAATGCAAGTAAGGACTTGCAATTCGACTACACAAGACTTGAATTTGCTTGGACTACAAAGAACAGATGCAAAGGACTTTGAATTGAGCATAGAACTCAAAGTTGATATTCAACTTGAACTCAAATCCGGATCTAAACTACAACAAATGCAAACTCAATTTGAATTCAAGCATAATCAAGATGAATCTGATTGGAGCTCAAACGAAAGATAACAAGTGCCCAAAATGAAATTAAGAAACATTAGACTTGGTTTTAAATGAACGGTGGGGAGCAAACTCAAGCAAATATGCAAGTATTTATGACAAGACTTTAGATGAACATGAGTTGCTCATGATCAAATGAGACGCTTGCGAAGGATTTTTATACATGCTACAAAGTACAAACCATGAATAAAGACAAGGAATTTGCACTTGTAACTTGTCTACAAGTAATGAGGAACTTACTAAAAATACAATTCAATCACAAGCCAAGACTTAGAATCTTTTGAACAATGACATGCTTCTAATGAACTTGCAAGGATTCAACGAACTTGAACAAACTGCAAAGGACATAACACTGATGACAAGCCCACTAACATGTGCGGGGAATGCATGAAGATCACTCAAATAAATGGTAATGAGCAAAAAGAGTTTGCAAGCGAAGAACAAGAACTCATAATGAACTTGGACATCTACGAGTGTATGGAGAAGACGTGCAATGAATGTGACAACCTCTCCATCATATCAATATTGAAAACGCTACATAGAAGAAGCTCTTGAAAAGTGCACTAGTTTATTAAAGAGATATCAATTTGATATTAAAATGTGAGCCTCTCACAGTCAATGCTGGTCAGTATGCAACCAATACATATATGAGGAATACAAATATGTCCATGGGTGAGGGGAGAAGGTTATCGTGAAAGATATTCTTCCTACTATCAACAGCAACTGATAAGCAGACCAATGCACTAGTTCAAAGACACTCAGCTACATGCAAGTGCATTAGACTCTTACAAGTAATGAAGACTAGTGTACAACGAATATGATGATTTGATGCATTCAATGAAACATGCAATGACATCCCTATCATTACCGATGATTGTACTCCGAGAAAAGAAATAATCGATCCCCTACAAGCAGAAAGGTTTAACAGCATTATCAAAGACCCATTCCATATTCAACCTGTCAGTTGCAATTAGAAGAATTTGACATGCAACGAAGAATAACGACGACGCACATCTAAGTGTATTACATCAGCAAGGACATAATCATCCGAAGTTGAAATGATTGGTTATTTATTTAAGTCAATAGCAGAAAATGATGCCGATGGCATAACCTAGGAGTTGCCTATCGATCTTAATGCAAGTTTTGAAAGAGGAAGCCAGATCAAATCATTATAGAGTAAGTAAACCTCAATTCAACAAGGTTCTGAACATCTAGTTGGATAAGGTTATTGAGACTTGCAATCCTTCATGAGCAGTGGTCTTATATTTAACATATCATCCACGAGCAGACACAGAGGGGTTACGGTAAATATAAGCTCCTACAAGCTGTTGTAGAAGACTCTTATTATATCTGATATATTACCTACAAGTAAAATACAAAGCAAATGGATCAAGCGCGAGTGCCTACGAATTATTGTGGGAGACTCATCATGCCCCGAAGCAGGAGATTCGTTGGTGCACTATGATCCACCTGCAAAAAGCAAGTAGTACACGACAGTCTACCTGTATAAAGCAGATGACAACTCAGTCCACAAGCTACAACATGCCACCGGATCTGCAACACTCGTACAAGCAGACAGAAGGCGTTTACGAGCTTCCAAATCGAAGGCTGCATTCAAATAACAGTTGCCCGCGCAATTGATCACCTGAAGTATTTTAAAATACCCCCACACGTGTACTGTAATTTGTATACACATAGGTGCACATAAGGGGATGTATTATAACCCGCATGGGCCCCAGCGAGCGTATAGTAAGAATGCACGTGACGTTTAGGGATGCTACGCGGGTCAATAAATTTGAACCCGATCCTCCTAAAGCAAGTAAATAGGAGTCGACAAGATTCATCAAATAACTATAAAATACCCCCAAACACCCGCATGGGCCCCGGCGAGCGTGTTATTGGTACACACGTGACGTCTAGGGATGCTGCGCGATTTAATAAGTGAATTCAAGTTCGAGCCTGATCCTTCTATTCAGGTAGATAGGAGTCGACACGGCTCAAACTATTAAACGAATATACAGTCACAGGGTCGACTGAGATATTTGTTTTATACGTTCATATTAGGCCTTTAAGGCCTGTAATCAAGAGAATTCACTTACAAAGGCATAAAACCTACGAAACCCGATCCTCTGTCGGCAGCCTGATAGAGTCGACAAGGTTCAACCCACAAATACAAATAACCCTAAAGTCACCCCGATGATGGCCGCGTTGAATACAGAGCTCAACCGGAGGAGTTAATTTCATAGATTTCAAAATGCCCTCAAACCTTCACAAAATTCAAATATTTTCGAGTAACCTCAAGGTCACCCCGATGATGGCCGTGTTGAATGTAAATCTCAACCGGAGGGGTTCACAAGCTATTTCAAATGCCATCCAAATTCTCACAAAATTCAAATCTCCACAAAAATTCCCAAAATCTCAAAATATTTAAAAAAATGAAATCTAACTATTAAACGCTTAAAGCGAAATTCATCCACCCTCCGCAACAGTTTGCCGAGGTGGACGGATATGAAAAATACTTCAGCTCACATAGAGCTACTGCCTGGTCGAAAATATCACTAGGATCCATTCTCAAACAATCTCCTGCTAGCGAGGACGTGGTACGAGTCCTCTAACCGGCAGTTTCGCCGCCAAATGGCACTGCAGGATAAACGGTTATGACTCGGGGCCCTCTGAATTAGGTGGTCGCCGCCAAATAGCACCATTATATTATGGTTATGGCCAGAGCCCGTATGCTCCCCAATGGCATCAAATCCTTGAGATATGAATCAATAGGATATGATCAATAGGGCACCAAGCCCTCCGTTAGCTAAGGTGGATTCAAATTTGTCCCCTTAGGCAAATATTCACCCCAGGTCTATGAGGTACCCTTGGACGAAGCAACCCATGGCTGCCGACAAGGATCCTTCTGTCAGGTTGGGTCGACTACCTCCTCTGACTAAGTAGACCTGAGACCAAGATGGCCCGGGATGACGGAACCATGGGATCTTGATCGGGTCTATCATCCATTCCCCCACCATACGCTTTAAGTGCAAGATGGTGAAATTTCTAACTTTAAATATCAAATCTCTAAATTCTCTAATTTCTACAACCCATGTCTATGCTGCTACTATATGCCAGATACCACGTATTTCTTACATATCTGATTGACGACTAGCCTTAATCGAAAGTTATCTCTCGTTACCGGGAGGGGTAATTAACTATAGGGGCTTGCGCCTATAGGAAACCAGAACTCAGATCATAAAGTCCTCGCAAAATGAGGGCGAAATCTCTGGGTAGTGTCTTATCTACTATCTCATCTGCCTTCCAAAATTTACCCCGGAACTTAAATCGTTTAAAACTTCCCCGTCGAAAAACAAAAAAGCGGGCGGAGGCCGGGGCCGAATTTTCGGAGCCCACAAAAATATAATCATTAAAAACAATCTGCATTTTGATGATAATTATAACTTTGACACTAATACATTGGTTTAAGTGTTTGATAGGTTTTCATGATGCATGAAGAAAAGCTTCAATGATTTGTACATACTTCATGCAACATGTATATGATGAAGTGACAAAGAAAGCATAAGAGAAGATTTCTACAAGGTTTATGGCTAGATATCTATGATGCACCGACACTCCTCCATACGAAGGTATGTAGTGTTGTACACGTGTTCGACATTGTTGTGATACGTGTTGGACACGACACTAGTGTGTCTGAATAAAATAATATTAAAAAATCGAACATGCGTGCCCTAATGTTTATTGATAAAATTATTTTTAAATGTACTTTCATAAATATTTAAATTAAAATTTATAATTAAATATATTTATTACTTAATTAAATTTAAAATGCATCGAGCCAGCCCTATTCTTATTGCGATCTTGTAGGCATAGTTAGGGTTTTTTTCTCCACGAGTTGGGTTTAAGGAATGATTAGCAATTAGAGACGAGGAATGCGCTAGACGCCAACAAGCTTCTGCTCACAAAATAGCCAACACAGCTAACTATGGTTACTGTTTTATTGGCCATGTCCACGATTCAGCAGGGGGTCGGTGGCGCGAAAGACTTGCTCTAGCATTACTCGGTGCCATAAGTTATTTGTGATTTCCTTCACCAAATCTTTAAAACATATGTTTTTTGAGGCTTTTAAGTGGAGTATGGTTGGGAGTTGAATATATTCTTCAATGTTCTTATTATAAGCTAGACAACTAATTATTATGTTGATTTATCATTTTTTTTCATTCTTAATATTATGCTTTCTTAATTTATGTGCACTATATAAAAATTATAATGATGTGTTCACGCCTTACCCGTTTTCCATATTTTCAATAATTGACGTGTCCCATATCCACGCCGTGTCATGTCTATGCCCCCATGTCCGTGTCGATTCAACATAGCTACATACACAAGGAAGCTCAGTTGAAGTTCAAAAGAAGAAATTTTAAATTAAATTTAATGTTAAGCACTTCTTATGCCTCTTGCTCATAATTGGTCTCTTAAAGAATTTCTTAGATCTTGATTTTGTTCATATTACCAACATTGCTTCAACTTGGTATTGATTTTCTAGCTTTCTGGCCTTGCTCCACTTTACCATTTAAAACATTTTTACTCGAAACTCTAAACTGTATAAAACTTGATCCCTTGTGGCTAGATTTCCTAAGAATTTCATTGATATATAATTTGCCTATTTCATTTTTCCAACTACAAAATTACAATAATCCTAATCTACTTTAGATTTGACCATTATCTTGATACAGCCTTGTTTTTGACCAATGTATACTTTCGACCAATATACAATTTTAATATGTTTGGATGTCCTATTAGCTCCATATTCAAAATTGAAATCCATGTCCTCAATCTTTTTCGAACCCATCCTAAACTTAATCAAATGATTAAACGGTTATATTTAAAGCCCAAACTACCTCTAATATTTTGTTCATACTTGGGAAAATACCTGATGAGGACATCCACTCTAGTTTTGTTTTTATTTTATTATTTGATGTATTAGATTAATTTTAATGTTATTGTCTTTTCCAATTTTGCCCTTACTTAAGGGTTTAGACATATGTAAGCCCAAGGGGCATTTTAGTATTTTGATTGTCTCTTTGTTTTGGGCTATTTAAAACCCTCCCCTCTCCTTTGTGAGGGGATGATGATTATTGAAATAGAATTCAGCTTTGTTCAAAGATCTCTTGGTGAGTTCTAGTTTTGCTTTGATCTCTTTGTGAGTTCATGAGAGGAGAGGAGAGGGCCTAGGAGAGGCCAAACGCAATACCCATCAATCGGTGGAAGCGTCCCCGGTTCGTGGTTCACTCTTCCCTCATCTCTTCTTCCCCTCCCTTCCCATCCTTGCCGCCGGCCTAGAACCCTCCATCCATAAATCCACACAGCCGCCACCGTCCCCATCCCACAGCCGCCGAACCACCACCCGCCGATCCACTTCAAGACCCCAACCGCCGACCTCCCCTCCCCTAGCCGCCCATGTCTCCTTCCCACCACCATACCGCCGGCCTCCCCTTCTCATGACCCATGGATTTTGAATTTCAAAATTCAACGCAATCATTAATTACTTTCCTAAAATAACTCCGCTTAAATTTGGAAAGTATTTTAATTGAGATCAATCTTAGATTTGAATTTTAAATACTTTCTTATTTGATGCCTTCATTTTAGGAAACCCCAATCTCCTCAAATCTGATTTTAAAATCAGATTTATTCACCTAATCACATTGATTGCATGGGGACCACATACATTGCATGTGGACATAATTTCCCCTCCCCTCCTTGGCCGGCCCTATCCCTTTCCTTTTGTTATTCCCTAATTAAATCCCTTTCTACCCAATCAAGCCCAATAACTCCACCATTCTGCCGCCCCCTTCCCTCTTCTTTACTTGGATTTTAAAATTCAAATACCTTCCCCAATTAATCTGAAATAAACTCAGATTTCCGTTGAAGGGTTGTTCCCTAATTTAATTCTCCCCTAGTCCGTGATCTAGGGAGGAATTCCTGCCTTCACCCAGTAGCTGTCCATCCGTGATCTAGGGAGGAATTCCTGCCTTCACCCAGTAGCTGTCCAACTTCTGTGCTTCCACAAGGTGCTGTCCAAGACCTTACAGCAAAGTTCCTAGCTGTCCCACAGTCCATAGCTTCCTGTTTTGCTGTCCAGATGCATCCCGCCAGCCGCCTGTGCCTTCAGATATGAGAAATCAGCAATTTCATCCCGCTGAAATGCTGATTGAGTAACCTCAATTGCTGTCCAGAGGAATTCCGACTTGGGAAATCAACAATTTTGCTGTTATCAAACCTCCAATTGCTGTCCAGAGAAATTCCAGCAGCAGAAACAGCTGTTTTGCTGCTCCGAAGTTCTCCTGCTGCCACCCCACTTTTCCAAACAGAATCCGGACCTTTGTCCAGAGGAATTTCGGTCACAAGCGACGACTGCCAGCTTGGGAAAACCTTCTATGTGCTGCATCCAAGTCCCAAACCAGGATTCGGTGAACTCTTTCCCTTATTCTTTTATTCTCCTAGTCGCATTCAATTGGGGAATTAATTGATTCACTGAAATTGTGTTAGTCCTATCCGCTACAGCCTAGTAAGATAGAGAGTTGAGTGAGGGACCCTTGCCTAGTGACTAATCTTATTGTTAGTATTGGGATTTATGGTTGAAAACCCTTCATGTATGGAACGTTAGGTTAAATTGATTATTGCGATCTTAATTTCTATGAATGTAATTTGGCCTAAACTTATTTTACCACTCATTGTATTGTACTTCGTCGTTCAAACTCACTTAAAGAATATAATTATTTTGTTCTCTAAATACTAAGCGTGCAAATTCATTAAGTATTTCATCCATTCATGTATTGTTCTACATCAATACCTCTCTATAACCTTTATCCAAGTGTATAGCCAGAAAAGAGCCTCATCATAACTTCAAAAGAACCATACTTGTAAAATCTCCTAATGTTGACAAGCTTTTTTGCTTTTCCTTTCTTCTTGAGAGAGAACCTTGAAAGGGAGCCATTTTAAGAGCATTTTACATTCAAGTGAAGATTGAAGAAGTGCTCTAGCAGTTAAGCTTGTTGCTTGTGTAAAAGGAGAAGAATTTTATCCACAAAATAGATAAATCTCTTTTCCTCTTTTTATTTTGTTAATTGTATTTAAGTTCTCGTATTACAATTTGGTTTCAAAGCTTTAGATTTGTTGGTAAAATCTTTGTTTTGAAAGCTTGGGAGCTTTTTAAAATCCAAGGATTTTTCTAGATGGTGGATGAAGGCGGTTGGTGCTGAATGGTTTGAAATATTTTATATGCTTTACTTTCTTGTTACTTTCACCGCGTATTGTATTCTATTTACTTGCTTATTTATGTCATTGATCTTAAATTCACATTTTTCAAAACAATGGTGAAATAGATGGGGACATTATTAGTAGAATTCAAGTTGGATGGTTGAAGTGGAGGAATGCTTCGGGCATGTTGTTTGATAGAAAAATATGATAGGAAACACTTGTAGGTCTCAAGTATTTCCGATCAATCTTCGTGAAACAGCGAGAAACTCTTCCAAAATCCAATAAAAATCAGGGAAAACAGTAGATTTTATTGCAAGAAATCAACTAACGGAAGAAAAACAAACAAGATACAGTTGATTCTCAATTCGAGAGGAGGATCGATCTCTCCCAAATCTTTAGATGCCGCTAGAGCCCAAAGAAAATCTAAATCTAAGAGATCTCAAATTTCAGCCAAATTTAAGATGCCCTAACCCTAGGAAAACAAAGTATTTAATGCATACAAATCAAAAGGAAATCCCTAAACAGTCCCTACATTCAAATTTCCCTCTCAAATCCCTTGAAAATCCTTCCAAAAAGGCTCCCTTGAACCCGGCGGCCCAATCGGCGCGTGCAGAAAGGTGGAACTTCTCCGCCTGTTTCGCGTAAGCCAGCCCGATACCGGCTGGACCGGTCTAACAAAATACCCCTTCAAACTTAAGGGAAAATTTTATAGGATGGTGGTGAGACCTGCAATGCTTTACGGCGTAGAATGCTGGTTATTAAAAGAGAAGATAAAATTAATTTAAGTAGTGTAGAGATGAGAATGCTCATGGATGAGTGGCTTTGCACTTAGAGACATAATGTGAAACGACTTAAAAACGAGTATATGCATGAAAAAGTTAGAGTAGCTCCAGTGGCATATGAGATTAGAGAGAGTTGCCTTATATGGGTTAGTCGCATAAAGCTTCGGCTTTCTGATGACCCTGTTAAGAGAGTAGATGTATTAGATCCGACCTATGTTAAGAAAGGTAGATGTAGAATTAAAAAGACTTAATTAAAAATTATTAAAAATGACATTTTTTTTAGAATTTGACTCTTATTTGGACACAATAGAGAAAAAAGATTCATATAACCAACCCCACGTAGTGGGATAAAAGCTTGTTGATCTTGTTGTATTTTAAATTTACATTCATCACTCAAATCACATGTGCTAGCTAATCCTATTACTGGGATATTTAACTATTCTTAAGAATGTCAGTGAAAGTTTTAATTGTTATATTCTCAGTATTGTTTCTATCCGATAACTCTTCTATTTCGATCAAACATGTTTTTGAACCCTTTTTCGGGACTGTAACAAGATTGACATTGGCAGCTTCCTTTGTGGTGTTGTTTGTTCTCAACATCTTACACCTTCCATTTATATCTTCACATCTTTTATCAACAACTTTCCTTGTTGTTTCGTCTTAGGTTTTCTATTTGCATGTTGTTTTGTTGTATTTAGTTTCAAGAATTCCTTATTCTATTGAAATCAATGAATTATGCTACAGTGCTTGCTTTTTGAGATTTATAATATGATTTTTTTTTGTCAGTGTAAATAGGATCCAATCGATGTAGAGGAATTCTATGATGAATGACTTTTTTTTTTTGGATATGCAAATCCTTCTTCTTTTTAGATATCATTCCTTGATCAAATATGAGACTTGAATTTTAGGAATTTATCTCCTCTTACAAAAATTTAAAGCCTTCTTTTTTGGCTGCTTCTTTCTCTTTTATTTCTTTATCCCTCCTACATTTTTCATTATTTGTTAAAAGTTAGAATGTATTTATACAAATTTGCTATTATATTGATTTCCTTTGGTTGTGCAACTTCAATTGTGTGCATGGATTTTGTTATTTTTGAATTTATGTTATAATAAGGCCATGCGTCTTTTTTTGAATTGGATTCTCTCTTTCCCTTTACTCATTGAAGGTAAGTATATAGTTGTTTTGTATTAATAGTTGTGTTACGGGAATTTATTATGCTTGTTTTGTTGTTTTCTACTTCACACATTCAATTTGTATTAGAAATCTTAGACCCTAAGCGTCCTATATGGTATGTCTACTAGGTGACAGAAGCTCCTTCAAAATTCATATATTTTCAAATTCTTGGGATAAATTTTGAATAATATTGAGTTGTACGGAAACATTTTAAGGCTGTCAAATTTGCTAATCCCCATAGTTTCATGTTGCATGTCCTTTCATTTATTTCAAGAATTTTTGCTGTTGTAATTCATGGCCATGCTTGAGAAAAAACATTATGCTTGTTTACTAAGAAGCTGATTAACACTTTTATCCAACCTTATACCTCTTGCTTGCTCCTCTCCCTTTCAAAAATTGTTTCGTTTCTTCTCATCCCCTAATTTATGTCATTCCAGCTGCTTCTCGGTCACTTTTGATTGTTCTTTGTTATTTATTTGCATGCTTTGTATTGCAGATCATTTTTCTCTCTGATTTTGCTTATGCAATATCTCAAAAATGTTTTGGGTGTTCGGAACAATTTCAAAAAAGGAACATGTTTCTTCTATGAAGAATTATGCATCTATTGCTTCTCTTTTAGAAGTTTGATTTGTTGTAGAAGTCTGATTTGTTTTCTTGTTCATTTCTTTGCCAAGTATCCCAGCTTATTTAGGGCAGTAGCACTTGCTTGGAATTTTATTTTATATTTGCATCTTTGTAGGTCAGAGATGCGTGCTTAAGATGGATCATCATTGCGTATGGGTTGTCAACTGTGTTGGTGCACGCAACTATAAATTCTTTCTTCTATTTCTGGTACAACAGAATTCTTTTTTTTCTGTTAATCATAGTTCTATGCCAACTTGGAAAGTTTCGTTAATGCTGCCATACGGTTGTATGTTTTCATAAATGACATTTTAAACCTCAGCATACTCGGTGGACATAACATAGATTTCTAGCAAAGTCTTCCGCATTTTATTATTGGAATGAAATTATTGATCCAACTTATTTTCACTGGAACCAAAAAAAGTTATCTTCTAACATATCTTGCAGTGAAACAGGAAAAAAATAAGGAGAAGATTAGAAAAAAAAAATTTATACTTAAGGTCGCAAAACTATTCTCCTAGGTGTAGGAGAAGGAACTATATGCTATGAAAAGAAGCTATATTTCAAGTAAAATTGGTAATTTTGCGTTTTTGTAACTTTTAATGCTAAATCAACTTTTGGTTTTCAAAATACTCAATCTTGAGTTTAGCGACATCTTTTTGGCATACTCTGTGCTCTGTTTTTCATCTTTTGCAAGCATTTGGTGTCCTGGTACACCCTTTGAAAGAATAAAAAGGCTGGTTATTTCTTAGGAATCTGGATATGAAATTTAGTGTTAGATATGATATTATTTTCAGTAGAGGAAGTAGTTAATTCCAGAAATAATTATTTTCGCTAAAGATTTGGATTATTTTTCCAGGAAAAAAATATATGTAGAACAATTATGCCAGTATCGCATGTCTTTTCTTCTTGGTCGTAAGGCTGGTAGCGTTGTCTGTATTCTTTGAACCAAGTTCAGTAATCCTGTCTATATTCACAATGGTCACTTGAGTAGACATGCCAATTAAATTTGCATTTTGCATGTTACTTCGAAGCATATAGGTTTTTCCAATTTGTGTTTTCTCTACAAGGTCTGGTGATAAAACTCAAGAGCATATGAGAACACTTTGAAAAGCTTCAAACTATTTGGAATCTTTTATTGAGGAACATTCGTGTTGAAAGAAACTTGGCTGTTGCGAATTATAAGCATTGTTATGCTAGTCTAGATAATGTGAAGTAAACTAGTCATTATCAAAGGGGCGTTGGCAAACAGGCAAATTAGCTTAAGCTTGCAAAGGTTAGTGCGAGTGTTTAGGCCTATCAAATTGTGCTCAGGCCTCAAAATTCTGTCCTAGCCAACCCTTGTTTAGGGTCTATACAGAAGGCTGTTTCACTCAATTTTAAATGTAATTAGTATATAAATTTAATGTTAGTAGAATATTATATCTATCCAGGAAGAACTGGAGTTGTGCTAGACCTATCCTGTATCTGAATCCCTAACCTAGCATCTGCTATAACACTTAATCTTCTTACTACCATGGTTTGTTGCCTCGTGGGTGCAGTGTAATCATTCATTATCAGTAGATGCCAAACATAACTTATTTATGCCAACGAAAACAAAATTTATTTATTGCAGCAAAAGACTGAAAGTCTGAAACTTTTATTACTAAATAGTATGTTTGGTGAAATTTGGAGACATTAACATGCAAATGTTAGTTTGGTAAAAATGTTTGTTAGTAGTTTTAAGTATTCTTTCAGTTGAATGCATTTTTTTCTTACAAGTGACACATGCTATGTACATAGGATTTTGGTTGAAATTTACAAAAGTAGTGTGGGTAGCTGCTTGTTGCTAAGCACCATCCTGTTGGGTGAACTTTCCTGAGTTAATTGTTATCTTTTCAGTTTTATACTTTCCTTGAGACAGTCTTGGATTCTCTTGCACTTCTTCCACATTTTATAAAATTCTTTGGAGATGCTCGTAACCATTCTGGCTCACCTGGAAATCTTGCTGTCACCTTTCTTTCTTTTGGTAAGCCTGGTTGAAGCTATGGGTCAAATTTCTGCACCGACGCTGTTCTCATGGGCTCTTCATTCTTTATGCAGTGCTTAATGTGGCCTTCGCACTAAGTTTACTTTGTTTTGTGGTTATGCACACATCTCTGGTATTAAGCAATACCACCACCATAGAGGTACCTACCTACCTGTTAAATCCCTGCGCTGAATATTAAGTTTTTGATGTGGCTATTCATATTTTTTGTATGATGCTTAACAGACTTATTTTTGTTGAAATCATTTCCACTTGATAAGTTTAGCATATTCTTGACAACAAGCATGCAAAATGTGACCATATAAGGTTTATTAGAAAATAATCCATTTTTTATTATGTATATGTGCCGTTCAGGTTTATGAGAAGAAGAAAGCGGTTGAGTGGAAATACGACCTGGGGAAGAGGAAGAATTTTGAGCAGGTACGTTCTTGACTTGGAAACTTTAATATATTCATTTTCGTAATTCTTCATTTTCCTGATTGTTTTTTCCGACCTGTGCTTCAGGTTTTTGGCTCAAACAAATTGTTTTGGTTTTTCCCATTGTTTTCAAAGAATGATTTACATGATGTACCTGCACTACATGGCTTGGACTTCCCTACCCGTTCAGATATTGAAGTATGAGACATGGTTAGATCAAACGACTATCTTACACATGGGTTGATTTTTGAATGCTGTACAGATGTGTAGCAATACTAGAGGTACTTAGACGTTGAAGTAGATGTAATTTATTCTTTCTGGAGCTAATAAAATCTGTTCGATGTTTAATATTATCACTTCTGTTCTTGAATTGTTAAAACTGCCACTCAGTTTCATATGCTGTCCTTTTGAATATTTTATGCGAAACTGTCCATCTTGTATCTATCTCAAAAATTAGCTATCGTACGATAAAAGTCTTGTTAATCAGCTCTCCATTTCTCTTAAGTATTAACTGTTTATTTGTTGATCCTGACATGTTCGTTCGGTCTATAGTTTCATAGTTCATCACCTCCCAAAGCTTTCTAGTGAAATTTCAGTGGGAAATTTCTTTGCTGTACCTAAAGCAAATCATAAGGGTCCATGGAGCTAATTTGTCTGCTCAAATTGGCTCTTCCATTAGCAGGTTAAATGGTCATAATTTGTGCAGTGATGTGTGCAGAGCATATTACCAGTGATCTAGAAAATAGTTATTTTGTGATCTTTCTTTTGGATAATTTCCTGTTGCAGGAAATAGTGCAGATCTTGATAGCTGAATGTCTTTGTCTTTTAAACTGTGGAGATGTCATGAATTTTAAACGAGGCACGACCCGAAAGAAGCAATAACCATGTAAGGATCATGATATTGTCATATTTGCTTGATTGATATGTACCTTTCGTTAACCGTTCTTGTTGGTGATTTATACTATCAAGGATCCTTAGGTTTCGTTTGGAACAGCTTTTAGCCATAGTTTAAAATTTATTAAGTTGTTTTAGAAAGCAGTAATAAAGTTATCCCAAATGAAGTCTTAAACTTCGTTTGGGATAACATTTAACCATCATTTTTTTTGTTGCTTTCAAATAATTTTTTGCATTAGAAAGTTGTTATAGAAAATACTAATAAAATTATCCCAAATGAAGCGTTATGGTCTGTTTGGGATGGCTGTAGTTTTTTATTAAGGTGATTCTAAATAGTTATGAAGAAAATAAATTTTTTTAAAGATGGTGTAAAAAAGTAACTTCTTAGCACAAAAATTTATTGAAAGTGGCTAAATGAAAATTGTGATTTACGATTTGAAAATCAAAATAGTAAGAAAATTATTCCAAATGAAGTCTTAGGCTTTGTTTGGGACGGTTTTTTATTGCTTCTTAAACGGAGTTTTAGTAAATTTTTTTTTATTTTTTATTAAAACTCCGTTTTCTTAAACTCCGTTTTAAGAAATAATAAAAAAGCCGTCCCAAACGATGCCTAGTCTCACTTTGGTTTGGACTTTGGAGTAGTTGCAAGGAAGGGGTAATGGAACTGATGATGTAATTGAATGTAAAACTGTTTTGTTCTAGTTGGAATTGTGCTGCCAAATTTCTCAAAACAATTTATTTACCAGAAATATATTGTTGAATCCCTTCTTTAAATGTGGAATATCTAACTAATTCATTTTATGTGCTGTGAAAATATTTAAGAGATTTTTATAGATATTTTTTTTTTAACTTTAAGAGAGTTTGTAATATCTTGTAGTATTTCTATTTTTTTATTTTTTATATAAAGAGAAATTTAGATGGAGATTTCCCTTTGAATGCAAGGCTATCATTGAGCTTGATTGTAAGGATTATTCGTCAAATTGGGACGAAAGCCGGTCTTAGTGATTTGATAATACCAAGTGGAAGGGTCATTAGCCAACAACGAAAAAAGTTGCCATTGAATAATTCCTTGATCTTCTCCAAATTTCAGTTCATCGATGGGACAGTTCGAAATCCCGTAAAATATAAGACGGAGAACTTGCACTGCTCTCTCTCTTCCCCAAGATTCAATTCATCGATGGACGGTTTGAAATCATATAAAATATGAGACGTAGAACTCGCACTTCTCTCTCTCTTCAAAATAAAATAAAAAATAAAAAAAAATCCCATCTTTCTTTGATTGGAAAAAAAAAATTCTCTCCTTGTACAATGGTCAACATAAATGTTTTTTTGGGACAAATTAGGGCATGGTCAAAATAATTTAATAATCATCAAAATTCAGTCACATCAACACTAACCCACACGTTAAGACTTAGAATCACATTAAATTATCTATTACTGATCATTCTAATATATTATCATTATGATGAGCGTAACATGCCAGACTGAGAATAATAAACTTTGTTGAATGGTCTATAACATATTAAAATTCAATCATAGGCTTCCAAATTGCTCACGCAACTTACGGTAAGTTAACGTGTGGTTCAGTTCATGGAGGATTAATAATTACACTTACTAAGAATGGAAATTGTGGGAACTAAGGATAAAGCAACAACACGCATAAAATACATTTATATTAACATTCTCTACACTGTTTAAACATATATAATAGCTTAGGTATAGGTAGGCCCTAGAAACGATTGAGATTATTATTGAGTATACTATTTGCATTAATTCTCAGTATGTATCAGAAAGAGATGAAGTGCGCGGAAGCAAGTCAGGCTGTCGGAGAAGTAGATAACGGTGAAAGGTCTGGCGTTGAAAGACCCGCTGCGATGGCGGCGGTGGCGATGAGCATGGCAGGGGCTGGATTGTTGGGGTGGTGGGTGTGGGTGTTTCGCCCGTTGCATCAGCAGATGTGGATGGTGCCTGCCAGTCTTATCATGTTTGGGACGCCTATTGTCGTCTTGTTTTCAAACACCTTTGCTACGATATAACTGTTATTGTTAACTATATTGCTATAGAAGGATTGAGCTCAAATTAGTCGAATGAGGTAGCTTCAAGATAGGGGTATAGGACCTTGAATTAAATTCTTGTTTGAATTGAAATTGATTTACATATTAGTGCAACTTATTTTCTTAGGAATCAAAGTAGTTCATATCTAAAAGTGGATAATGATAAGTTCTTTCTAAATTGGGTATGTGTTGTTTTGTTATCATCGAATAAATGGCTTCCCTAATGAATGAGTTGAGTTTGGGTTAACCAGGTGAGCTATTTGAGCTAAAAAGAGTCGGTTTAAGGTAAGTGAGCAATTAATGAAATTGTTAAGCAAGTAAAAGAAGAGAGATGATGATAATACAATCATTAACTTTTTTTATTTAAGAACCATAAAAAAAATTACCAACTATTAAGTCATCTCTTCTGCATTAGAATCTCTAATTTATTCTTAACAAGAGTGGATCCAGTCTTATTTGTTTAGGGTGGGCAAACTCATTATATAAAAAAATTTAAATATATATAAAAGTTAAAATTCTAAGCAAAGTCTTGTATTTTATTATAATTTATGAATTAAAAAATAATTACAAACTTTGCATTCTATTTTGCATTTTTTTAATAATGTTGCATAATGATTTATTGATTTTATTGGGAACAGAGTCAAATACTTCTTTCTCGATGTATAGCACTAGACAGTTATCGAGCCATGCATCACCCATTTTGCTATGCATTCAATGCTTGACAATCTTCATTGCATAAAATGCTTTATCTATTATAGCAGTAGTAACTGGATCAACAGGGCATGATCTTATTTTTAAAAAATGGAGGATGGTACTGCAAAATAATGTATTACCTATGTGCTTGATTGTGTAAGAACCAGAAATTTCAGGTATGATTAAATAGGTATTGATAAGAATTATGTTACTATGTTAGTTTAAATAATTAGTATAATAATTTAATAGAAAATCTGAAAGGATGTTACCTTTGGTTGAATAGCAGTTAAGGTGGGCCCTCCTTATCCCTATCTACATCTTCCTAACTTCTACGATTTCACGCTTACGAGGGCACTATTACTCGATTCGGCATAGTGTATTACCTATGTGCTTGACTGTGTAAGAACCAGAAATTTCATGTATGATTAAATAGGTATTGATAAGAATTATGTTACTATGTTAGTTTAAATAATTAGTATAATAATTTAATAGAAAATCTGAAAGGATGTTACCTTTGGCTGAATAGTAGTTAAGGTGGGCCCTCCTTATCCCTATCTACATCTTCCTAACTTCTACGATTTCACGCTTACGAGGGCACTATTACTCGATTCGTCATAGTGTTCTCCCGGGACTGTAGCAAGAGTCGCAGAACTGTAAAGGAATTCACAGGAATTCCTGTAGCAAGAGGCGGAACTACCCGGGACTGTAACAAGAGTCGCAGAATCTGAGAAGGAAATTCGCAGAATCCACTGTAGCTGGAGGCGAAAATCCTTCCTGTAGGCAGCGGGTGATGGCATAGTGCAAAGGCTGAAGGAAATTGTGGATTATTTTGTGGATTCAATGCAAGGCAGGGTAAGTAATTGGATTTCATAAGGTTAAGAAGTTTGGCTTGGATTACTGTAAAGCATTTTCTTATTGCTTTGAGATATGGGTTTTTTTGGCAGGGAAATTAAAGGAGAGTAGGATGTCTTCAACAGGTTGAAGATCTTAGCAGAACTATGGTAAAAATCACTGATTTCCTGTAGCAAAATGAAGAACAGTAGAATTTAATGTTAAGTATTTAGAAACTGTTACTAGAGTTTGGAAAATTTTAATATAAAGTCATGTAATGAAGTTAAATTTATATAGGTGTTGATGGTGAAAACAGTGACATCAAATTAAGAAGGGAGATTGGAAGAAGGAATAATAATGAAGTGAAAGAATAAGAGAAGGTGAGTATTTTAGTTATTTATTCATAATTGAGATGATATTTATAAAAATATATCAGTGGTTAGCAAATTGTGTGTAGGAATTTCCTGGATTTATGCAGAGAGAAGGGTTTGGGTTTGTGTATCAAAGGAGAAGATTACGAGGTAGAAGTTTGGAAGAGACTGCTCAAGAAAGTAAGTTGTGTAAGTTAGAAAATTATTTCTAAATTGCCATGATTATAAATGTTTAGTATATTCCTCATATCTTGTAAATTTATTTATAAATGAATTGCATTATGAGAACTTTATTAGTAATCATGAGAGCACATGGAAGTATTCACCACTGCATAACCAGGATAAAGTAAGATCTGATAGATATCTAAGTATACTTATTTCAGTCTTTTCTTAATTGATATTACTATGAAAAGAAGTTTTCTTTTAACTTATTATCTATCATATTCTTCCTACAACAGATCTATGGTTATATGCATAATGAAAAGATTATAACCATTGCAATTAAGGTGAATTATGAATGTATGAATTTAGAATATCAAATTAAAGTAAAGATTGGCTAGCCTATGATATGATGTATGATGTATGTCTATAATATCAGGTGGGTAAAAGGGACCCAAATATTAACCTGTATTATAGGTGGGGCAAAAAGGACCCCAAGAGAAAAGATACCTGCATAGCAGGTGGGGCAAAAGGGACCCCTAAAGAGGCAAAAGGGACCTCAATGAAATTCAATGGCGATAATGCTAGATTTGCCTAGGCTCCATTGAATAATGTTATGAAAGGATAGCCAAGTATTTTACTAATGGAATTTGGTATTCAAATAACTTCAAGAAAGTAAAGATTAATATTAATAAAGGTTTTTGAGACTTTTACTAGTACAAGTAAGTTTAATCATTAATTACTTTAATGTTTTGAGTTATTCTTCTTATGGTATTCTACTGTTAAATTAAATTTGCATAGCTTATGGAGCTTCATAGCTTACCAGTATTTTTATTACTGGTTGTTGTTACAGGTAAAGGAAAACAAAAAGTTAGAGAAGACTAGTTTGCAAGTATTTAAAAATTTCTGTTAATGTTTATTCTATGTTGAAGTATACTCTTAAGGTTAGTAAGTGGTGGGAAAATTTATGTCGCCACGCAGATTTTGTGTTCTCCTATTTTGTAATCGAATACTACATTAAGAATAAAGTACAGTCTCGGGAGACTGACACAATATTCTATAATGGATTCAATATCAAAACAGGGTTTTAGAAAATAATATTTCTATAGTCAAACACAATTCTATGAATAACATATCATCTTGAGAGATGAACACGAAATTCTGTAGAATGTGTTTAAAAATAGAAATATAGTTTTGAAAAGTTCATCCATCCCTTTATTTAGGTGTAATAAGGAGAATATTGTATCATCTGAAAAGACGAACATAACATTCTTCAAAAACACCCAAAAGAAAGAATGGGTTTTATAAAAGTCATCATTTCTAAAATTGAACATAATAAATAGAATATTATATTACATGCAAAGATAATAATAATATTCTATAAATATGTTTAAAGTTAGAAATGAGGTTTTAAAACATGTCTGCGTTCCCAAAGATTTTTCCCTTGTTTTATAAAAAAATAAAATAAGGTTTATTTTAATCTGGGATTCTCAAATCCCTATAGGGGCAAGCCCCTATAGTTAATTACATCCTAGGAGGGGTACTCCTAAGAAAACTCTCGATTAAAGCAGTAATTTTGTACCCTCTGATTACAAAGTAGAAGACAAGGAAAGAAGTAGGGATTTTTAAGGAGAAAACTCAATATTGAACAGTTATTAACAAGTCAAAGGAAGAAAAGTAGGAGGTACCGGATTCTGAGAAGCTCAGAGGCAACCTCAGTCTACCCTATGTTGGGCTTTACATTTTAAGAGAGAAATTTTTAGGTTTAAATTGACATTTTATTAGAAATTTGGGATTTTATTCCCGAAGGGTGAGGACTTAAGATTCACAAATCTGCCTCAGAACCTAAATCTAAATTGGGTACTACAAAGTAGTGACCCGAACCTAGCTAATGCAATGTAAATCTGGACTTACCCCGGCCTGGATTGGGGAGCCAGCTAACCACCTAGGCGCTTTAAATCCATGTATCCAGTCTCTTATGAAAGATGGGTAGGGACGTTATTTAAGTTTTGAGGAATCGGGGCCGACATCTAAAACAAATCCTAATTGGCCCCTTTACTTATGTAGGGTAAATGATGCCTAGGAGCATAATGCAATTAAAATTTTAGACTCTTTTAATTTGTATCTAATGCAATGCATGCTAAATGACTCGAATGCATAAAATAATTTATGAAGCAGTTTTAAAATCAGGCTTAGAAAATAGATTTTTCCCTAGAGATTGCACAACATCCCCTTGACAGAACTGCACCCTAATAGGTCAGGTGGTCTGCCAGAACCCGCAGGTGGGGAGGTGCCTAACAAGGAAGAGAAAGTAATAATATGATTATGCTGACTCTCGGCGGTCCGAGCTTACTTCTTAGATTCGTTAGAGTTTCTATGTGAGCCTAAAAAATTTTATTTTAAATTTCAAGTAGAAAAAGTTTATCGTGATCCTTATCAAAAAAACACTCCGATGCGTATCCAGGCTAAAACAAAATACGGCATACAAGAGTCCTAAAAAATAACTAGTGCACAAACACAGTAAACACTCAAATTAAATTATCCAAAAATATAATGTCCAATGTCCAGTTTATTTACAACCCAGGGTCTACTGAAAAAGTAAAGTGGCCGGGCACCACTGACAACAAACCCGGATTCTAATCCTAAGACTGACGCAAGTGATTTCAAAATGGGATATACTTTTCTTCTTATCTTAATTTCTTCGTCTTCTTCTATTCGTCACTTCTTTGTCTTCTTTCCTTTACGAGCTTCTTGGATCCACTACGAGCTCCTTGGATCCGCTACGAGCTCCTTAGATCCGCCAGGCCTGGATATCCAAATGAAAAGAAACTCATCCCCGAAGGGGTATTTTCTTTTCTCTTTGGATATTAGAACCACCCTAACTTGGCTTTCCAAATAAAAGAGAATACTCCCTTAAGGGACATTCTTTTCTCTTTGGATTCCGAGTTGGGTGTGATATCCCACTTTTGAATCACTTTCACAATATTTGACTTTAACAAATAATTATATTTACATTACATTCCAGAAAGAAAAAGAAAATCTAGACACACCTGCAAGGTTATCCTAGACATTTATAATAAAACCATTCCCAAGCAGTTATATATTCATATTAAATTTATCAGTCACACTTGGCCATGCTCTTTTAATTTTAAGGGGGCTTAGCATTTTCTGAAGCACCTGCAGAAAATATTATTAATTTAAATCTTTAATTTGCCCCCTTTTTATTTAGCCCTGCACGAGCATGGCCACCTGTAGAAGATTATGTGAGCATCCAGATCGTTCCTATCCTAGGGGTAATCTATCGCCCATCACATCATATCTCAGATTGCAGATATAAACAAATAAACATACACACCAATCATTTTTACAAACAGCATGCAATGAAAACCACGAAAAAACCCGTCACACAGCAGCAAGAAAGTAAACACCGGCCTAACCTAAAGCTAGAGTCGGTTGTCCTAGCAAACAAATCTAAGTGTGTGCGGTAGGTCGTGTGGTTTGAAGATATCCTGGGTTTACTATTAGTTATAATTATCTAATTGATTGAAATTGATTTGTTGAAGGGTCAAAGGGAATTTTAGTTCAGATTTAAGTTCTTGTGTCTTTACTGTTTTGAAGTTTGTTTTAAATTGAATTTTGATTGTTAAAGTTGATTAATAGGGTTTTGTTATTTAGTCATTTGAGTTAACAATTTTCTTTTAGATTATTTTAATTAATGATTTATTGAATTTTTAATAATTTATTAAACATTTTAAAATTTTGTTAATCTTAAATCATTTATTGGAATTTTAATTGACTTATTAGAGTGTTAGTGTTTTATTAAAAATTTAATGATTTTATTTGATTTGTTAATGATTTATTAAATTGTTGATGATTTATTAAAGTTTGAAAAATTTTATTTAGTTATTATTTGATTATAAGATGATTAACACATTAATTAGATTCCATTTTATTTTTATATTCAAATTTAATCTCTTAGTGCTATGTGTGTTAATTATGACTTAGTTATTAGAGGTTATGTGATTTTTGTATACTTTTATTTTATTTAGATTATCATTAGTGTATTTGAATTTCTCCTTAATTGTTTATTTAAGTTTAATTAGACCTGATTAAGATTATATTAATAACATACAATAATTCTAAGGAGAATGTCACTAAGTTTTCTATGTTTATGTATTTCTATCCTAAAGTGTGCATGCATCCTAAGTCTAAGTTCTCTAGGACTCAATCCTTAATTTTTGTCCTTAGATGTCACTAATGTTATATGGAATGAAAAAATTTTGTTGTCACTAACCCTTAGGACTTTGCGTACGTGTAAAGAGGTTTAAGGATCTAAAATAGAATAAATAATCCTAATAAAATTGAAAATGCTATAGGGACCTAGAAGGGAGGAGTTCGCACAAAACACACCACGGCCTCCTAGGGGCTTTCTAAGTTTTAAGAAAACTTACAACACCGGGGGCTATGACCCGGTGGATTACGCCCGTAGCACCTCTACCCGGTTGGATAGAGGCGACTGACACCTTTAATCTGCTTCTTCTTGTTCACTTGATTGGTACCGTTCCTCGCAGTTCATGCAAATAAAGATAATAAAATATGGAGAGGAATTAGAAGCACATTTAATATTTAATAATGAAATAATTGAAATTACTAAAAATAAAGACGTACCTTTCTTCGGGCTTGAAGGCCGGCGCAAGCTGTCTATCTTTTAAACTGTTCCCTTTTGAAAGCATACTATTTATTTTTCCAACATTCACCTCGAGGCACAAGAAGGAAGAGTAGTAGAAGAAGGAGAAAGAGAGGGGTAGAGAGAGAGAAAGAGGGGCATTACTTTTCAACACTTTCATTTTCTAATAAATACCCAACTAACATACTCTCCAACACTCACACACATGCCACTTCTTATTTTTCAAAACCACACACACACTTTCACTTTTCAAAGTAATTCAACTTAAAAAAAAACGCTTTAAAACACCCTTCGACATACCAATACTTTATTTCTCATAAATCAAGCCCTCTATTTTTCATCCTTCCCACATTACACTCACATTTCCATTTTTAAAACTTACAAATCACTCTTCAAAAATCAAAACACTTTACTTTTAACACTCACACACTTCACCCTTTCCAAAATCACACTCTACACTTTTCTTTTAAACATAAACTTTCATTTTCCAAAACTTCCCAAAAGATATACCTTTTTACTTTTCAAACACACACGCTTCAAAACAATACTTTTCAAAACCACATATTTCTCTTTTAACCTTTCAAAACACACATTTTCAAATACATTTCATCTTTCAATGCACTTTGTTTTTCAGCACATACACTTCACTTTTTTTTTTTTTGCAAACCATAATCTCGCAAAATCCCTACACTTTCCAACACACTTTATTTTCCAACGCACACACAATCCACAAATAACCCTTTAAAATATACACCATTACACATTTCTCATTTCAAAATATACACCTTCCATCTTCCATAGATCACACAATCACCCTTTCTTGACTTAATCAGATTTCTCATTCAACCATTCTCTAAGAGCTTTTCCAAACCAATCTCAAAGTAGTTTGCAAATGGATTCATATGTAAATTCCTCCAAACTAACCAGAAGTCATAGAAGTGCATATATAGTGTTGATTAAATGCTATTCATGAGTTGTAATGCTGCTTCTCAATAATAAACTACTACACTATCTTTGAGGCGGGATTTAGCCAAAGATAAATTGTATATACATGTGTTGATTATCTATGTATTGACACAAATAGTGAAACAAAGAGGAAGTACTACCTATCATTCCCACAGATATTCATCTCTTTATATCATACTTTTCAAGAAAGAGAGTAATCAATTAAGTCATTCACAAATAGTAATTGAAAATACCTTGAGAACATGGATCTTAAGAAACAAGTCACTACATAATCGTAAGTAAATAAAATCTGTCAGGAGAAGCTTTGGTTGAATCCACCTTTGCAAATAATGTGAGTACAATTTCCATGAAAATATTGAGTCAACACAATAAGACAAGAAATTGTTGCTTAGAAGCCAACTTGCATGTGTGTATCTAATTTAAAGAAAAATTCTAGTAAATTAAAAGGTCATCTTATACCTCTCCACTACTTCAGAAGACAATAATCACCAAATTATGCATTCTTTTAAGATTTAGAAAAAGTGCTCACGATTTTTTTTTTTTTTTTGGAATTTAGAATGTGGGATAGAATACATGGCGTACGAGATACAATCTCATGTCTCCAATATTTTTCTGATTAGAAAGAACAAAGTAGAATGGAGAAAATGGACAATGCGACCAAGCAAAATGAGATAGATGCAGCCATTTGCCTTCCAAGACAAAGAAATATGTAAGTTTGTATATACATCCCAACTAAACTTTCATCATTCCTCTTATTACCAATGCTTATCAAAAGAGGGAAACAAAAATAAATAAATTTTGCCTCATATTTTAATCAAGAAGATCAAGGTTCAAGTCCTTGATACTTGACTTCAGCAAACATGTCATGTGAGGGAAGAAGAAGGTGGAGAGGATGTAGAAAATATACCCAAGATTAAGAATATTGCCTTCGTCGGCCAGGGCAGAGGAAGTGAGGACTCGGTTAAGGCTGCTATCTACGTGTGCAAGGGGAGGCGACAGCTAGGGTTGTGCGAATTGAACCAGAGAGGGCGACGGAGAGGAAGTTCGCGAATTGGAACAAGGATGCCGAGAGAAGGAGAGCGACGGAGAGGGGAGATGGACCTAAAGCAAGGATTGAGCAGGGCAGATCGGCAGGCTTCCTTGAGGTCTTGATCGGTCTTCCTTGGCTGAGCGAACAAGAGGCACGAGAGAGGATGGGGATTCCGCCTGGAGCTTGCGAATAGGGGAGGCCACGGAATTGAGCGGACTTTCGCCTGGAGTTCTTCCGAACAGAGAGCGAGAGAGCCTGGGACTGGGAGTTTTCGTGCGAATGAGAGATGGATAGGGAAGGGAGAGCGCCTGGGGGTTTCGTGCGAATGAGGAGGAGGCAGTTCTGGTGGTTTCCGAAAATAAGAGGGAGAGGGAGAGATCGTGGGATGAGTTGGTTAGATTAGCCCAAACATAACCTAAAAACCACCTCTCAGCTTGAATCAACGGCTGAGATTGATTAGGGCTTTAAATAGGTGTTTAAGGGCTGATTTGATTAAAACGAAGTTGAACCAGATTCTATTAGATGCAGATTTGGGACTTTAATTATTCGAGTGGATTTAAATTAAACGAAGTCGTCGGTGTTAAATTAAATTTGAATTAAATCTATTTAACTTTATATTGCATTTATTTTCATCGACATGTTTTGATCAATGTTGATTTGACTTTAATCATTTCATGGCGAGTTAGTTTAATTCAAATCATTTTAAATTGAGTGATTTCAACTGGATTGATGTCGATTTGATCGAATTAGATTTGCTTAATATCAAATTTCATGAATTTAATTTTAATTGACTTCAAAGGGCTTGATTTGATTTGGGTTGACTTACAAGGTTGAGTCAATGCTAAGTCATTAGGCATCCCCCCTAAGAGAAGTCCTAAAATCGATGTTTAGACTAGGCTACGAAGACCTAGGTGCTAGAAATTAGTTCTGGGAGAATCAACCTCAAATAATGAGGTCAACAGTAAGCAATTTACATGTTGTATTATTTTGAAGTTGTTTGGAGTTTCTTAGTGGCTCTGTAAGTGTGTTATTGAGGTTTTAATTTGAAAGTTGCTTCCGTTGAGTTATAAATGGATTTATGGTTGGATGTTTTATATGAACTTCTACTGAACTATTAATAAGAAAAGTTGTATTAAATGTTTTGAAAGGATAAATTTTTATGTTATGCATGTTATACTCTATAGTACTATTTAGGAGTACTGTGGGGTGTTACAGACTGCATATCTAAATAAAAATAAAATGGCATCACAAATTCATTATAATGTTTAGATAAGTTCTATTTTTATGAATAGAGCAAGATCTTATTTTTAAAAATGGACTAATTAATTTCAAATAAGTATTATTTATTTGTGTGTGAAAAATTTTATTGGATCAATGAGGGTGTAAATAAGTCAAGTCGAATGGAGTTTCTGTTTAATTGAGAGCTAAACTTGTTTAATTTTTTTGAGCTCGATCTCATTTACTAAGCTCGAGCTCGATTGCTCTAACTCGTTTGGAAAGCTCGAGCTTAACTAGATTGTTGAGCTCGGTTTCTTTATTTTAAATTAAAATTTTTATTTTTCTTAAATTTTTTATTTTTATTATTGAATTAAATTAAAATTTTTATTTTTCTTAAATTTTTTATTTTTATTATTGAATTAATTTAAAAAGGTTAAAATATATTATATAATGATAATTTAAATTAATTTTTAGAAATATTTTAAGCTAATCGAGTGGCTTAACGAGTTTACGAGCTGAGTCAGGCAGAGCTCGAACTCATTTAATATACAAGCTTGAGTATACGCTCGAGCTCAAACTCGTGACTCGATAAACTTAACTCTTGAGCTCGTCAATGAGTCGAGCTCATGCTGGCTCAGCTGAATTACGCCTCTCAACTTACAAAATGCTCGTGATGTGAATTTTTCTATAATTTTTTTAATTATAGTATGAAAAAAAAATCCACAGCTCACTCTGGAACCAAAAGGCAAATCAGTCTTTTGCTCAATTAAAAGACCGCTCGATATTTAGAAATTATGGAAAGCAGGTCGACTGTGCAGCCACGGCTTCCCCCTCCCACTCTCGCATTTCCGTGGTTTCCGCGAAGATTAGCCTCCAGCTCGCCGCATGCACTATCTTCCTTCTCTTACCGACGCCGCTTCTCTCTCTTAGCTGGGTTCTTCTTCCCGCGCATCGATGACCTCGAAAGTGGGCATCAGTTTGCCCAGGGATCGCACGCGCGTGGGCAGGTATGAGCTCGGACGAACTCTCGGCGAGGGCAGCTTTGCCAAGGTCAAGTTTGCTCGTAACGTGCAGACCGGAGAAACCGTCGCCATCAAGGTCCTGGACAAGAACCAGGTCCTCCGCCATAAGATGGTCGAGCAGGTTCACCCGTTCTTTCTCTTTATTGCTCCACATCCTTAATTTCTCTGGTTGATATTCTTGTCGTTCATTTCGAGCTCTGTTGAGTAAATAATTATCTTTTTTAGGAGCTGGTGTTGTTTCTTAGTTGTGCGATCATTGGTTCCTATGTTAATTTGGCCATCACCCGTCTTATCCTTTGTAGATTGTTGTGTTCTGCGTCGAAGTTTGGCATTGTTCAATGGAAGGGCGAATATTGGTTTCAGCCTATTTTAAGATCAGACCCTGTGGAAATATATGGCTGTTTATGGTTTCAAATTAAAATTGTTGATACTTTGCATGATATTGGATCGATGCATGGTTGTGTGTTTGCATAATCTACTGGCTGTAATTACAATTTAGGACACAATTTTGAGCCCTTCTCTTTTCTTTTTCCAACATCTTGATTGCTTGGATAGTGATACAACTTAACAGCAAAAATTAAATGAAGATTTGAGAGCATACAGAATAGAGATTACAAAAACAAGACGCATAGGTTTATACAATTAGGACAGAATCACCTATGTTCACAATCGCACAGAGATCGAATATTCTGTAAGTTTCAAAAGAGGGGCAAATCATGAATACCCTTCAAGTGAGACTATCTTCTGCAGTTGTGACATCCAATAGATTACAATGGCACCCAAAGTAAAGATGTACTTAATAGTACTTGTGTTTCAGTCTTTGCATAGATCTGAATCAATGTAGCCTTGTAGTTTTTGGTGAATCGGTCTAAATCTTAGAGAATAATTGATCGTACCCTTAAGATAGAACAATAGTCATTTGCCAACTTCTCAATACTATTTTTTTTGGATTAGACATCTATTTGCTAATTGCTCTGATTGCTTATGCATTATTTGCTCTCATACAAAAATTGCATACATGAGTGATCCAATGACTAAAGCGTTTGGGACTTTGGCTATGTACTCATATATCTCATTAGTTTTTGGCTTGCCTTTAGAAAATATGAAGTAGCTAGCAAGCTTTGCGCTTACAGTCTTTGCCTTTGTAATATTGAATTTGTCTAGCATTTTCAATTAACTATGATTGTGAAAAACTTAGGATACTTGTGGCCTATTGCTATCTATTTTCATCTCGAGAATCTTTTTAGCTTCCCCCAAATTTTCATTTCAAGCTCCTTTTATAGTTGTTTATAGTCGCTAATCTTTTAAATATTAGTTCCTACAATTAATGTCATTCACATACAATAACATAATAATACTATCTTTTTTAGTTCATTTGACATAATAGTAGCTGTTGGTGTTGCATCGATAGAATTTGATCATATAGATGAACCTAAATTTTGGTAACATTTGTGAGGCTTTTTTTTAATCCAGAAAGACTTTTTTTAGCTTGCGGCGCACATGACTTTTTTCCTAAGTTCAATAAAGCCTTTGGGTTGCATAATGTAGATGTTTTCCTCTAAGTCATCATGAAGGAAAACTATCCTAATATTTAGTTTCTCTAGATATAGATTATCTACTACTACAGTGCTCAGCACTAGATGAATAGTCATTAGCTTAACATGTTAAAACATCATTGTAAAGTCTATACATTTTTATGCTTGAACCTCTTTACAACATGCCTTGCATTATAATTTTTGGTTTATGTATGTTCTTCGTTTACTTTTTATATTCATTTGTTTGGCAATACCTTCTTTCCTTTACGTAGCTTAGTCAATATCCAAATGTTGTTTTTGTGAAGAGACTCAATCTCTTTTATCATAAAAAGCAAATATTTGATAGAGTTTTTTACCTATATGGCTTCATTATAACACTTGAGTTCTTTCGTATATGTAAGCAACATTTAATAAAGAAAAGGATAATAGCAATTAGTTGGCTTGTGAACTCTTTGTGACCTTTTGACTGTTACGAATGCGAGAAGCTTAGGTTGCTCCTGAGCTTCTTGTGGTATTATTGGCCTTTGTTTTGGCATAAGTGGCTCCTCCAGCTTAATATGTTATGGAGTGGAAGTTTCATTAGTTGTAGTGGTTGACTGGTTCTTATACAATACAAATCCATTGAAAATAGTATTTCAATCATTGAAGTCATCTTTCATTAAATCCAATGAAGTTGAATTTATTGGATTTTGAGTTAAGCTTATATTCAAGGACCTGATATGATAGACAATCGAAGACCTTTAAAATCATAAATATAATTATGTGCCTACCCAAGCTTTTGAAGGTCCAAAGTTAAATATGATTGACCTTCTACGGTTGATTAAATATGATGTTGCATTTACGGAATCCATCAAAAAGGCCTTGGGAAGGCCTGTATTTAGTCTCATGCTCTTTACATGTTCATTAAGATATATTTTTTGTCCTCTCTGCTACTCCACTTTTTTTGTAGAGCTCCTTAGATTTTTCTCTCAATTTAGGTCCATTAAATTACATTATGTGGAGTTATTCAGGGGCTCATCATCAACAAGTAACGCTTTGCCATAATTGCACATGTATGACATTGTGTGCCTTGTTTATGATTCTTCATCCTCCTTTTTTCATTATGTGCTTAGGCTTGTTATAATGCGAACATCCACCAAGGTCATCTTGAGACTAAAGTCTCAAGATGGCTTTGGTGGATGTTCACATTAAATATAGAGCATAAAGGTTTAAAAAATATGTAGTTTTTGTACTTTGGTTAGACTAAAGAATAGAAGTATTATGAATAATTCATAGCGGTGTGTATAATATGAGTCTTATTAGCAAGTTTGCTAAATAATTACATTGCCACATGACTCATGATACTTGCGTTTCTCCTTCTTTTATATTTGAGTTTTATCCATCACTTCAAATTCATCCACAATGAACTAGACTTCTCTCTATGGGGGATCACCATTGAATTTTATTTTTGCATCCATCAGATTAAAAGAGAGATTTCCACCATGAAGCTGATAAAGCATCCAAATGTTGTTCAACTCTATGAGGTATCTTTGATTTTATTCTCTTTGTTTGAATATTCTTTTAGGATTTATTTCATGATGACATGCAATTACTGATTTGTTCATTTTTGTTTGGAAACACCCTAATCTCCATATTCTTAGAGTAGTTTGGGTGTAATATTTTTCTGATTATATTTTATTCAGTTGACTTTTAAAGCGCTGGGTATGTGCCAGAGGAGCATCTATTGCCTTGATGTGCTTGAACATATGGCTTGAAAGCAAAACTTGGCATGCATTCTGACAGTCTTATTGCAGCACATATTCCTTCTACTCTATCGGAGATTAGAGTCAACAGTTTAATTAGCACCTGATTACTAGTTTTAAAAGTTTAGTTTTATTTAATTAGTCATCAGTTGTTCTTTTTTTTTTAATGAGAAATTTACTCTTTTGCTGACTGGGGGCTGGTGAATGTACTTCTTAAGTTCTTGTCGCCTAGATTTTAATGCTAGATCATATCTTTTGATCGTAAAACTTTCATAATCTCCAGGTTATGGCCAGTAAGACAAAGATATATATTGTTTTGGAATTTGTTGATGGAGGCGAATTATTTGACAAAATTGTAAGAATTCTTTCCTTAATGCATACTAGATGGCTTTCATGCAAATGAACCTAATATATTTCTTTCTTTTCATTCAAATTAGAGTAGATTAGACTTACAGATTATGAGTTTTCCACTTATATAACTTATTTATTTACTTAGGTTAATAGTGGAAGACTTAAAGAAGATGAAGCTAGGAGATATTTTCATCAACTTATCAATGCAGTAGATTACTGCCACAGTAGAGGTGTATACCATAGAGACTTGAAGGTGGGTCAAGTTCATATTTAATTATTTTCTGTTTAACATTTTTTATGCAAATATTGGTTTACTTTCATATGTTTTCAGCCGGAAAATTTACTCCTTGATTCCAGTGGCACTCTTAAAATATCTGACTTTGGTTTGAGTGCATTTGCTCAGCAAGTTAAAGTAAGTTCATTTCTAACATGGTATTTCCTTATAGGATATTAGCTTCTGGGTAGTTTCTATGCGTCAGAGTTTTACTAAATAAATAAAAATTTTATTTTATTTATGACATATTAAATATCATTTCCCATGCAATACGTCATGGCTAATGCATTGCAATCGGTGTTGAATACTACAAAATTTCACCACAATTTTGAAGTTAAAGTACTTATGATGGTTTTCTTTTGACTCATGATTTACATCCTTCCATAATCATACTTTTGGTGAGCAATTATCTCCATGGATGCTGTTTGATGTACGCTATTGATATTCTTGAATGTTTGATGAGTGGGCATCGAAGTTGCACGGAGGTATAAGCGGCAATGATGATTGAGAAACGGGCACCGATGCTTGTGAAGAGTAATAGGTGATGATGTCGGCTAACACCAACTGAATGCTGGGCATTGAAGCTTTGTAAAAAAGTGCATTCGATGGTGTCAATTAAGGAGTAAGCATTGAAATTATGCAAACATATGCAAGTAATGATGCCAATTGATGAATGGGAGTCAAATTTGTATAAAGGTAGACCCAAAGACAATGTAAGCAGTGGAGTGGTCATCACAGTAGTTTGAAGAGGATTAGACAATGAATCCATATTGTTGATACCTTTAGGGGGTAACGATTGAGTAAGCATGAGCACATGCCATCATCTTTGACTTGAATTTGGTGTCTTGTCAACTTTGTG
Source organism: Dendrobium chrysotoxum (assembly GCA_019925795.1). Lineage (NCBI taxonomy): Eukaryota > Viridiplantae > Streptophyta > Magnoliopsida > Asparagales > Orchidaceae > Dendrobium > Dendrobium chrysotoxum. Next base: position 28,171,087 of record CM034309.1, read on the forward strand.
CATTATCATTATCTATTTGACCCCTCCCCCACCCCACCCATAGGCAAAAAAACAAAAAAAAACTGTGAGTTGAAAAGTTTTCTCATGTCCATAATTGTTGGAATACTAAGAGTTGACCTTTTGGAGATCTCGATAAGAGCTGGTAGCTCCTTGCATAGGGATGCAAATCAATTGATTTGCGTTGCAATAATTAGGGGTAGCGGGAAGATTTTCCATGAATGGAGCAAGATCGTTGCATGCTAGAAATGATCTTTAAATGTCGATAAAATCTGGAAAATGATGAATAAGATCTAAAAAAGAAATTGGAGTTTCCTTTTTGGGATGAAGAGAACTTTCCTCCCTTTGAAATGGAAAATGACAGTTAGAAGTCTTTTACCTTTCCCTGGATAGGGGTGTTTTTAGAGGCGATGGTGAATAATGGTTTAATACTTTTGCTAAGATAGATGGTGAAGGGAGGAGACAAAATTTTTGAGATCTTTATTGGACAAAAATGCCCTTTAGCTTAAAGGTTTATTACTCCTCTATATGGTTGGAAGGTTGAAAAAGTGAGAGACCTTATCTTCGAGATTTGTCTTGGACCATTTTTCCGTGAGGGTTGATGAGCGGATGGATGAAAATTTAAGTTTTGAGATTTGTTGCTGATTGATTGGAATCAGGCCATAATATAGCTTTTAGATTGGTGCCATATTTAATATGAGTCGGACCATCAGATCATAGTTGACGTTGCAATATGTATGCTTGCTTATATTTTTGATGGAAGGCCTTCATAGTTTTGGAAATACTATTGTTCTGTCCTACTCCCATTATATGGCGATTGCAGAAGAATAAATCTTGTTATCATTGTTCATAATACCAAAATTATATATATGTGTGTTAATTTAGCACGCTTTTTTTTTCCAACGTGGGCAAGAAAAGGGCTGCTTATTTGTAGTTCTCAAACAATTTCGCATGATTTATATTTATCCAGCTAGACCAATAACCTTCAATCTTGTTGATTTATTTGTCGGCTTCCATCCTTTCTTTTGGGAAGGAATTATTGGAATTTACATAAAAATTTCCGCTAGATCTTGTCTTAACAAGTTAATGCTCCGATGTGTTGGAATTACCTTCTTGCTGTTAACAGATTAACTAAGGTTTCAAATTCAGGTTTTACTCACCTTTAAACTATCTTGTCTACAATTCCTGCAATAAATATTTTCTTAAACCTAACTAACGTCCATAATTATGTCATAATTATTTAAATAGATGCTTTCAATCCATAATATTACGAAAAAAAAATCACAGAAGATTGCTGATACAAAACCAATTAATTTCATGTTTGTCTTTTTTTTTTTTAATTTCCTTGTTGGATTTTTATCCTTTTTCCATGTTAATTTTTCATGTTAGCTTGACTTTTAGAAAATGAATTGTCCATGTCTTCATTGAATAGTTGATGTTAAAGATGATGATTGATAATAGAAATGTCTGTTTACTTAGGGCGATGGCCTGCTACATACTGCATGTGGAACTCCAAATTATGTTGCTCCTGAGGTTTGTCAAATCACTTTCTTTCTGGTTGCATCATTCACATTTTACTTTGGTTCACGCCAGAAACCTCTTTTTAGAGTCTTCATTTAATTAGGTTCTCGATGATAAAGGTTATGATGGAAGAGCTTCTGATATATGGTCTTGTGGTGTGATTCTATTTGTCCTAATGGCTGGATACTTGCCGTTTGATGAATCCAACCTCATGGCTTTATATAAGAAAGTAAGATTTACAAAATTATTTTCTCTGCCCTCTCCGTATGAGGTAACTTATTCAGAAAACTGATCTTCTTAACTGTAGATCTGTAAAGCAAAATTTTCAAGTCCATCATGGTTTTCTTCTAGTGCAAAGAAGTTGATTAAACGCATTTTAGATCCAAATCCTCTTTCTGTGAGTGACTTATCCACTTCTATCTTAAAATTGTCATAGCCAGCATACTTTCCTAACTTTGCATCACATTATTCTCTCGAAAACAATTCGGATTGGATATGGACTAAAATTTGATTCGGATAGATCTCAAAATTATTGAATTTACTTTGAGATGAGTGTAATATATAGATTATTAATCAAAATTTATATTTCACTCATCTCAAAAATAAATTTGATGGCTTTGAGACTCATCCTAATAAGAAATTTGGTTGGTTAGAACATCTCGAGCTAAGTTTTTTCATTGTTGTGGTCATAGCGGATTACAATTGCAGAAATATTGGAAGAGGAATGGTTCAAGAAAGGTTACAAGCCACCTAATTTTGAGCAAATGGAAGGGGTGAGCTTGGATGATGTTGACGCGGTCTTCAATGATTCACAGGTAATAATTCAGTCGCTCTTACTTCCGTTGTAAAATTTTACTATGATGTCAAAACTTGCCAGTATTAAAGCAGGATTCTTTCTGAAAAGTTAATATGAGAATAACATTATGTAAGCAATGCAATTAATAATCTTAGTTATCCATTTTTTCCCCTAATCTCTCATGGGACAAGCATTTCCTTGCCACTTGTTTTGCAGGAACATCTCGTGACTGAAAAGAAAGAAAAACCAGAATCAATGAATGCATTTGCACTTATTTCAAGATCCGAAGTCTTCAACCTCGGAAATTTGTTTGAAAAGCAAACGGTATGCTATAATGACGGCATTCCCTATGTGCTTGACTTGGACTATTTATTTCCTTTAGAAAGAACTTGTCTTGGCAGCTTTTAAATATCCGATCAAATGATAGATATTTTGGGAAGACCAAATTTTGTTGCCAAAAGTTTGTCGTGCTGTTTAGTAATTATTTTAGAAGCTTTATCAACATAAAATGCGTAATATTTGCACTTGTTCTTTAGGATTTTGGTTGTGACTATTTATCATTCCTGGCCATAGATAGCTTCCATGCTTGTAAATGGATTTAGGAAAAAGCTTAGTTTTGTTGCGTAAAATTTATCATGCTATTTATTTGCTCTTATGATTTTTGGCTGTGACAAGGTATTCTAGCGAATTTCCTCAAGTCTACTATGTAAAATAAAGGCCCCCATTATGCGAATAAATAACGGGCATCCAAATTATGCTCTTCTTTTCGGGCTCCACTTGTCAAATGCATGTGTTCTTCTCTAAAATTACAATTTGTGAATTCTAAATTAACTAAGGTCATCTGCAGTTAATACCTTCATCTTCTCCTTTTCTATGACTAACCTTTTTGTTGACCTGTAAGCAGCGAACCAGATCGGCCTACACACTCGACCGACCCCACCTCAGCCACGATCACCCACGTTCGCTAAAACTGCTCCCACGACCTCTCTCCAACCGCCTCTAACGACACAAAACAGCAAAATGGCTCTCATTCTCGGGGACACATACAGAAAAAGAGAAGGAGATTTGGAAAATACCTAAGATGAACGAAGCCGTCGGCCTCCAACCTCCCTGCTTGCGCCGAGCTCACGACCTCCCTTCCGACTCTTACCTGTCAATCTTTGCCGAAACCGACGACCGCTGCTGTGCCTCCGTTCGCAAATCCTCCTGCCTACGCATAGAGCCCGACCTCCCTGCCGACTCCTGCAAGCCGCCCGTCCAAAGCGACTCCCATGCCTGTGCCCTAGCCCGACCGGTTGAACCTTCGGCCAACCTGCCTCCGGCCGACCCGCCTGCCTCCGGCCAGACCAACCTCCGCCGACGCCAACCCTGTGCATGACTCCCACCGCCTCCGATCATTGCCCGATCGGGCTCTGTTCTTCCCGATCCCATCCTCCCTCCCTCTCTTATTATACATATATTATATATATATATATATATATATATATATATATTGTATAGTATATTATAATATTATAATAGATTTATGATATTATAATATAATATTATAATATATATATATATATATATATATATATATATATTATAATTATATTACATTATATTATATATACATAATAAAATAAAATTAAAAAAAAAAGAAAAAGAGAGAGAGAGAGAGAGGGAGAGAAATAAAAGGATTTGCAAACAGGTTAGAAGACTTGAAGGAAGTCCCAGGGTTAATATGGTCCCCCGAAGCCCTCGGTCGTCGAGTTAATCCGACCGAGGGATTGAAGACTCAATATCCTCGCCGTTGATTTGATCCGGTCGAGTCGAGCCAAAAGAGCAAATGCCCTCCTTACCTCCCGGCGCCGGGGAGGGGACGTCGGAAGGTTGCCGAAATTTACTCAAAACTTCTGGACTTAACCAAAATTTTGGAAGACTGGAGAAATAATTTGGAATTAATTAATTGAACAAACATTAAATCAAATTTTAATTTCAATTAAAATCCATTTAATCAATTAAGGGAAAAGAAGAATTTTGAGATTTTTAAATAGCATACAGATTTAAAATTAAAATAACATAGCCCACTTTGAATGTTGAAGTATTGCAAGCAAGTGAATGAACATCATGACTTTAGCAATAACATTGAACAATTATCAACTAACAACAATAGTCATGCCTTCAAATTTAATATTGAAAGAAATAAGGGAGATACCAATTCTAGTAGTGGACTAAAATCTTTTATCTGGGAAGAGCTTGGAGAAATGCTCAACAGAATATGGGCAGAATATGCAGATTAATTCTCATATCTTTGTCTTTCTCATGTATGCAACATTCATTCTTATAATGCATTTGATGATTACAAGGAATTTCTTCCAACAACCAACAATCTTGAATAGATCTATTCAAAGAGTGATGACGACACTAGGAGAAGTCTCATTTGACTCAAATGCACTAAACCATTCATGTGCTATTAGCATTGTAATTGAAGCCGCACTTGTCTTCTTTTCAATACTCTTTTATGATGGTTACCCATTGTCCTGTCAGAAAGAGACATATTACGAATATGTGAGGAAGGGAAAGGATCTTGTTGATCTAGAAAGCAAGAGCTATGCCAGGATGAATAGAAGTTTGATGATTATTTGTTGATTAAAAATATCTGTAAACATAATGCTGCAATAATTCATTTGATTATACATAAGTGAGTTAGAGTCAAGACTCAACTGATTGAAAAGGATGTAAATCTTTCAATAGTTGACTCCAACTACAATTGATAAGGAAAAATGCAAGAAACGACATCTCATGTTCAACGAACATCCTTACAAGTGGATGGTCCTCCTCTCAGTTATATGTGTGACTTCCAATATCATGCCTTCAATTAAAAGTATAGAGAACTCGTAGTGCACATAATGATTATCCTATCGGCATGAACAAGAAGCTCGTACAAAACAAACTAGCATGCTTAAGGATAAAAGCGGGGAACTTCTAGTTCATGCTATCATTCACTTATAAGCGGGAATAAGGGATTGATAATGCACATATTTGCATGTAGGTAGCACTAAGAAATTCATGACTAATGATGTAACCCACTCACGAGTAAGAACACAATATCTTAGCATCTATTGAGCAAATCTTTAGGAATTGTGTCAAATGATAATAAAGAAGACAAAACTATTTGAAATGCCAAACTACACTTTTTCGGAAGTAAAATTCATCGATAATAACGCCACCGGATCCGCAACATGTGTACAAGCGGACAGAAGGCGTTCGTAGGCCCTTTAAAAGAAATCTCGGCATTTTCTAAATGAAACCACTTGCTTAAATGGTTCATATTTAAATATTTTAAAATACCCCTGTATTAGATATGATTCTTTAAACTGAAATCAACCCGCATATGCTCCGACCACCGCATAAGATTTTAAAATCTAATGGTCCGAGAATGCTGCGTGAGTTTAAATTCAAGTCTCATCCTCCTCCACGAAAGAGTTGACATGACTTGAAGTACAAAATACCTCCCAAAATCCTATAAAAATACAAGTGATCTTAACGTCACCCCGATGATGGCCGTGTTGACATGAAATCTCAACCGGAGGGGTCAAATCTCAAATCCAACAAAAGCTCAAATCCCTGAAATAAAATCTATCACTTAAAAACTTGAAACTAAAACAAATCCACCTTCCGCAACCGTTTGTCGGGGGTGATAAATTTGAAATTAACCTCAGCTCACAAAGAGCGAATGCGTGTCGGGTGTATCACTATGATTCATCCTCAAATAGTCTCTTACCAGCAGGGACGTGGCACGTGCCCTCTGATTGGGTGGTTTTGCTACGAAATGACACCATTATATTATGATCACGGTCAAAGCCCGTATGTTCCCTAAAGACGTCAAACCCTTGAGTTATGAATCATAGGGTATATTCGATAGGCATAAAGCCCTTTGTCAGCTAAGGTGGATTCAGATCTGTCCCCTTAGACAAACACCAACCTAGGTCTACAAGGTATTCTTGGATGAAGCAACCCATGGCTGCCGATAAGGTGTCTTCTGTCAGATTGGGTCAACTACCTCCTTTGACTAAGTAGACCAGGGATCATGACAGCCCGGGATGATGGAACCATGGGATCTTGATCAGGCTCGTCTTCATTCCCCCCACCATCAGTTTTAGGTTCGTGTTGATAACCTCTAAATCATAAATTCAAATCTCAAATTCAAACCCTAAATTTGTTGTTATTATATACTGGATTTAAGATCCATGTGATCTCTTTAACGACTAGCCTTAATCGAAAGTTCTCTCCTGTTATCGGGAGGGGTAATTAACTATAGGGGCTTGCGCCTATAGGAAACCAGAACTCAAATCAAAAAGTCCTCACAAAATGAGGGCGAAATCTCTGGGTATTGTCTTATCTAAAACCTAATCTGCCTTCTGAAAATTCACCCGGAACCTAATCTTGTTAAAACTCTTCGCCGTCATCACCGTCATCACCATCACTATCAAATAAGAAAAATAGACCGATAACGCGGAGAGGCTGGGAACGCACCCAATGGAATTTTCGGAGCCCACACTTTTTTAACCCAACAAAGTAAAAACAAAACTATTTCTGCTTTCAGGATCTTCTCGTTTATGTTTCTGCTAATCTTTATTTGCTCTCTAGAGTAAATTTTCTATTGTCTGCTACCGCATGTCCTCTTATCTTTTGCTATTTTCCATTTGTTTTAGCATAATTATTTACCTCTCAGTTGTGTTTTGATGCTGGGAATTTGCGTGAATGGACATAAGAAAGGGTTGAACAGCTCCAATCACTGGCTGCAAATTCAAAATCATCCCAAATTTTCTTTGAATTTCATTTCATTTCCTTCACTTAAATCCAAATACAGCTGTTGGGGGAAAATAAACGTCACGTAGATTTGAACTTCTCCTATTTTATAATTGAATACTGCTTTGAGAATAAAGTACTATCTCGAAAGACTGACACCGTATTCTATAATGGATTCAATGTCAAAAATAGGATTTTATAAAATAATATTTCTATAATTAAACACAATTCAAAGAATAACATATTATCTCGAAAGGTGAATATGAAATTCTATAGAATGTGTTTAAAAATAGAAATGGAGTTTTGAAAATCTAGTCATTCCTTTGATTAGATGCATCAAGGAGAACATTACATTATCTTAAAAGACGAATGTGATATTCTTCAAGACATCTAAGAAGAAGAATAAGTTTTATAAAATTCATCTTTTTTAAGATCAAATATAGCAAGGAGGATGTTATATTTTCTGGGAAGACGATAATAACATTCTACAAGTATATTCAAAGTTAGAAATGAGTTTGAAAAGAAATCTACATTATCAGAAATTTTTTCCTTGTTTTATAGAAATAAAACAAGGTTTATTTTAATATTGAGTTCTCAAATCTCTATAAGGGCAAGCCCCTATAGTTAATTACATCTTAGGAGGGATGTTCTTAAGAAAACTCTCGATTAAAGCATCAATTTCATATCTTTTGATCACAAAGTAGAAGACAAGGAAAGAAATATTAATTTTTCAAGAAGAAAGTTCGATATTGAACAGTTCTTAGCGAGCCAAAGAAGAAAAAGTTGGAGGTGCCAGATTCTAAGAAGCTTAGAGGCAACCCTAGTTTATTTTATGTTGGGCTTTACATTTTAGGAGAGAATTTTTATGTTTGCGTTGACATTTTATTAGAAATTTGGGATTGTATTTCTAGAGGGCGAGGGCTTAAGATTTGAAATCTGTTTCAGAATCTAGATCTAAATTGGGTACTACAAAGTAGTGACTTGAACCTATATAATGAAGTGCAAATCTGGACTTACCCCAGCCTGACCTGAATTGGGGAGCCAGCTAACCACCTAGGCGTTTTAAAATCATGTGTCCGGTCTCTTGATGAAATATGGGCAGGGACATTTAAGTTTTGAAGAATTGAGGCCGACATTTAGAACATATCATAATTGGCTCCTTTACTCATGTAGGGTGATTTGATGCTTAAAAGTAAAATGCAATTAAGATTTTAAACTCTTTTAATTTGTATCTAATGCAATACATGCTAATTGACTTGAATGCATAAAATGGTTATGAAACAGTTTTAAAATCAGGCTTAAAAATATATAAATTTTTTCTAAAGATTGCACAATATCCACTTGACAGAACTGCACCCTAATAGGCTAGGTGATCTACCAGAACCCGTAGGCGGGAAGGTGCCTAATAAGGAAAAGAAAGTAATAATATGCATAAATGCTAACTCTCGGCAGTCCCGAGCTTATTTCTTAAATCGTTAGAGTTACCATGTGAGCCTAAAAATTTTTATTTAAATTTTAAGTAGAAAAGATTTTATTCGTACCATCAGGAGCCTCCGGTCGTATCTAGGCTAAAACAAAACATGACATGCAAGAAAGGAACCTATAAAAAGTAGATAATTTCTACTACGCAAGTAATGTAAACAATCAATATTAAATTAATCAATTAAATAAATTAAATGTCCATATGGCAAGTGTCACTATTTACAATCGAGGGTCTGCAAAAATAAAAAATGGTCGGGTACCACTAATAACAACCCGAATTCTAATCTTAAGACTGACGCAAGTGACTTTGAGTGGGATATTTTCTGTCTTCACTTCTTCGTCTTTTCTCCTCCTGTGAGCTCCTTGGATTCATCGGGTCTGGATATCCAAATGAAAAGAAACTCGTCTCCGAAGGAGTATTTTCTTTTCTCTTTGGATATTAAAGTCATCTTAACTTGGATCTTCAAATTGAAAGGAACTCTCTCCTAAGGGATGTTCCCTTCTCTTTCGATTCCAATTTGGATGTGATATCTCACCTCAAAGCTACACTTTCACAATACTTAACTTAATCAAATTACATTTCAATTCAGAAATAAAAGAAAGAAATCTAGATCACCTGTAGGGTTATCATAAGCAATTAAAATTTAAATTCATCCAAAGTAGTTATATATAAACTTAAATTTAAATCACAGTCACGTTTGGTTATACTCTTTTAATTTGAAGGGGGACTTAGCATTTTGAACATGCAAAAAATTTGTCAGTTTTAAACTTTTATTTTGCCTCCTTTGATTTAGCCCTGTATGAGCATGACCACCTACAGAAAATTTTGTGAGTATCCAGATTGTTCCTAACCTAAGGATAATCTATCGTTCATCACATCAATTCACATATTGCATAAATAAATAAATAAACAATCACATCAATAAATCAATTTTGCAAACAACATGCAGTGAAAATAACGAAAAAGCCTGGCACAAAGCAGTAAACACCGGTCTAACCTAAAGTTAGAATTGATTGTTAACAACAACACAACAATAACATCAAGCTTTATCCCACTACGTGGGGTCGCTACATGAATCCTTTTTCTCCATTGTGTCCTGTTAAAAGTCAAATTCTCGTTTAAATTTAATAAAGAAAGACCATTTCTAATATTTTCTAACCAAGTCTTTTTAGGTCTACCTCTACCTTTCTTAACATAAGTCAAATCTAAGACCTCTACTTTCCTACCGCCGTTTTATGTGACCAAACCATCTAAGGCGACTCTCTCTAATCTTATCTTTCACTGGAGCTACTCTAACCTTTTCACGAATATGCTCATTTCGTATCCTATCTCTAAGGGTAAAGCCACTCATCCACCTGAGCATCCTCATCTCTGCAACACTTAACTTAGAATTATGCTTCTCTTTTAATGGCCAACATTTGGCACCATAAAGCATTGCAGGTCTCACCACCATCTTATATAAATTTTCCTTAAGTTTGAGGGGTACTTTTCTATCACACAATAAGCCCGATGCATTCCTCCACTTCAACCATCCAACTTGGATTCTGTTGATAATATCCCCATCTATTTCACCATCACTCTGAACAATAGATCCAAGATATCTAAAACGTATACTCTTATTAATGACTTGATCGCCCAAAGTCACAATCCTCTCACTAGGTCTATGATTACTAAAATTACACTCCATATATTCCGTTTTAGATCTACTCAAGCGAAAACCTTTAGACTCTAAGGTTGACCTCCATAATTCTAGTTTACCTTCAACTCCCTCTCCAGAATTGATTGTCCTAACAAATAAATCTAAGTATGTGTAGTGGGCTGTGTGGCTTGAGGATATCCTAGGTTTATCACTAGTTGAAGTTTTCTAATCGATTGAATTTTGTTTGTTGAAAGATCAAAAGAATTTTATGTTCAAATTTAAGTTCTAGGGTCTTTTTTTTTTAAGTTCTAGGGTCTTTATTATTTTTGAAGTTTATTTTTAGGTTGGATTTTAATTATTAAAGTTGATTAATGATTGAGTATTTAGAGTGTTTTAATTAATCACTTTTTTTAGTCCTTATGTATTTGTTTGATGATTTATTGACATAATATTATTTATTTAATTTAATAATTTATTGAATTTTTAATGGTTTATTGAATTTTTAATGATTTATTGAATTTTCTATTATTTATTCATTTTTTTAATTACTATTATTAATTTTAACTTAATATTTGACCTCTTTCTAAATTTCATCTGTGATTTCTATATTTTAATTTATTACAAATTTTTTTCAATTTTTTCAATTTTATTTAATCATGTATATATATTTATTGTTATGTATTTATGATTTTAATGTTCATGTTTAATCTTTATGTTAATCTTATTATATGTTATTATTTGTTTATGTAAAAAAAATGTATTTTATTTGAGTATCTTTTGTTTATGATTTTATTTATGATCTTGATATTTATGTATGTTAATTTAATTTATGATTTTATGATTTCAATATTTATGTATATTATTTATGTATGTCTTTTTTGTTTTAATTTAGGGGTTGATTTACTTTTTACTAAATAAATAAATATTATTTATCATTTTTATGATTTTAGTTTGTTATGTCCTATGATTGGTTGGAATTATCATGTTAAAATTTAATAGGCCCTAAATGATTTGAAACCTACTAATCTAATAGGAGATAAGCAAGGTAATCAAAATCAAATTCTAACGCTCCTAATTGTTAACGCGGTCGTCAAACATGCAATCGATGAGTTTAGGTTGTAACTAACAAAATAATAGTAACTTGTAAATTAAATTCAATTATAAGATGCATAATAAAATAAAAATAATGGTTTGTACAAGGCCCTAAGGTTGGAAGAGCACACAACACACCGTGGGGCTTATGTGCCTTAAAGCTATCTAAGTTTAAAATACTTACCCACACCAGAGCCAATGTCCGGTAATATATGCCCGTAGCACCTCCATCTGGTAGCAATGGAGGTGACTGATCTCTTTATGTTCTCTTGTACATTTGATCACCACCATTCCTCGTAGTTCATACAAATAAAAAAAAAAGGTAGAATAGTGATCAAAGCATGTTAATATTTAATAAAAATAATTAAAAAAATACAATTAAATTAAAACATACCTTTCTTCGGGCTTGCACACCAGCTCAGTTGACTTTTGCTTTTGGAGTTTCTGATTTCGAAGATGCTTTATGTATTTTTCTAAAATTTATCCCATGGTACAAGAAGGGGGGAGAGACACAGAGAGAGAGAGAGAGATTTTCCTCCCAACATTTAAAAAAAACTTTCACTTTCCAACAATCACACATTTCACTTTTTAATAATCATACACTTCACTTTTCAGAATATACATAAATCAATTTTCAAAATTATACATTCACCTTTCAAAATATACATAAATCACTTTCCAAAATCACATACTTCACCTTTCGACATACTCACATGCTTTACCTTTCAATATTCACACACACAATTCACCTCTTAACACACACACACAATTTCCTTTTCACAATCATCCATACACTTCACTATTTACATACACACACTTCACTTTTCACAATCCAACACTTCATCTTTCAAAATATACATACATTTCACCTTTCAAAATCACACACATCACTTTCCAAAATCACACACTTCACTTTTCAAAATATACTTACTTCACTTTCCTAAAATATACACATTTCACTTTTCAAAATTCATATCACTTTTCCACACACACACATTTTTCATTTTCCAAGACACTTACACTTCACCTTTCAAGATATATTTCCCATTTCATTTTCTAAAACATATACACTTCACTTTTCAAAACACACACTCATTTCATTTTCCCACAGCACATACACTTTACCTCTCAAAACACACACCTTTAAAAAATACTTCTCCTTTTAACACAAACACTTTTCAAAACACACTCACACATTTCATTTAAGCAAAACAATGCAAAGTTCACTTTTCCAACCCCTTCCTTTTCTCAAAATGTGAGGAGATAACATATATGTATGGAATGAAGCACAACCATACAATAACAACTTTCACCAAATTTAAATTTAAAGAAGAAAGAAGATTTGATGCAACTTTACTTTTTTCAAAATTCAAGAAAATATTTGAATTAGCATAAATCAAAGTCATACTTGAATCCTTGCAAAACTCATATTTGAAGTATAAAACAAATGAATATCCTCCAACACTTCTCTAAAATACTTTATAAAAGACTCATGAATGCTTGCCATTGAAAAAGAATACTTATGAATGCTCTCCAACATTTCTCCAAAATTCTTTATAAGAGACTTATGAATGCTCTCTAACACTTCTCCAAGATACTTTATAAAAGACTTATGAATGCTCACCACATACAATGCCAACTTTCCAATGGAAAAAATCAGATGATTTACAGATAATGTTAGAATATTCTTCTCTTATTCTTGATTTCAATAGCAAAGAAATAGGACATTAATATCATCTCTTCTCCTAAATAACCACAATCCCCATTATTTCTTCCATCAACAAGATTTTTCAAAATAATAAAGAAGATATGTAGCCCTTTTATGCAAGAGAAAAAGATTTCAGAAACAATATCCCTTCAACCTTACCAAGAATGAATATCAGATCTCAAGAATGAAGAAAATAATATCTCAATCCCTCATTTACAAAGAGAAATGGGAATCAACTTGTTCTTGATCTTTTGATGGTTTATGTGAGGAAGGGGAAGATGGAGAGGAAGAAGATGGAGAGGAAGAGAAAGGATAAGATGAAGAAGGAGAAGGAGATTACCTGTGTAGAGAGGGCCGGCGGCTAGGGCAAGTCGGCGGAAGCGGAGGCGGAGGCTTCCGTCGGGCTGGAGGTTTTCGAAATGAGAGAGCGAAGGGAGAGGGGGGGCCGTTTTCACGAACAGAGAGGAGACGGGAGAGGGGTTTTTTTTTGCAAATAGAGAGGAGATCGTGGGGGGAAAGGTTGGACCGGCCCTAACCGCACCATCTACTATGCTTGAATCAACTTCCACTTAATTACCTTAAGAGCTAAAATTTATTTAGTTTAGTTTATTAATTAAAGATTTGATTTAAGTGTTTTATTAAGAAGTTTTAAAATTCATTAAATAATTTTATTTAGTTGATTTATTTTTAGTTAGTGTATTCTATTAGAGTTTCTTAATTAAAGATATTTTTAATTGATTTTAACATTTTATTTAGGCAAATTCTTGATTAAATTTAATTAATGAAGAAATATTAATTGGATTTTAATAGGGTTGGAGTGCTAATTTAACGAATTCTTGTTCAAATTAATTCTAATTTAAATTGGTTCGAATCAAAATATTTAATCTGATTAATTTCAAATCAATTTTAATTGGCTTATGATGAGTCAATTTGTGCTAACTGGAGCTATCGTTGTTAAATTAAACGCGAATCGAGTCAATTTAGATCGGTATTACGCCGATTTGCGTTGACATGCCTCAAGACGAGCTAGGTTTAATTTAGGTTAGATCATGGGGCTGAGTCAACTCTACGTCAATAGGCATCCACCAAAAGGGAATCCTAAAGGCGACGTCTACACTAGGCTTACGAAAACCTGGCACTAAAGATCAGTTTTAGGGAAATTGACCTCACATAAAAATGAGGTCAACAACATCCTTAGGTTATTGACTTAAAAACTAAATCTCCCTTCTATGTGTATAGTTTTAAATAATCTGTTGTGCAAATAATCGTAGCGAAAATAAAATAACACAATAAAACAACACAAAACATGATGATTTATGTGGTTCAGAGAAGATGCCTACGTTCACAGGGATGGAATGATAATTTCACTATATTCGAGAACAATAGGTAATTACAACAGCTCTCAAGCTTTCTCTTCTCTCATCTCTTATATTCAACAACAGCCCCCAGAGCTCTATTTATAGATTTGAGTCAAAGTAAATTAGAAAAAAGCTTCCTAATATAATCTTAATCAAATTTCAATCAAATTTTTAATTAATGCAATAATTAGATATCCTAATTAATGCATCAATCAAATCTCCAATCAAATTCCTAATTAATGCAATATTAGATCCCCTAATTAATGTACTAATCAAATTTACAATCAAATTAACTTAATTAGGGAAATAATATATTCCCTAATCAATTACAATAATGAGCCATTAAAAGCTTATTTCGATTTGGAAATAATTCCAAATCAACAATCTCCACCTCATCTTTCACTTTAGAAAATGGAAGATGACAAATCGGCTCCAATATCAGAACAACTGCACCCAGATGGTTGCCTACGTGCCCCCCTCCTAAGAGATCAAGCCGAGCATAGTTCTTCAAACAAGTGGACAATCAATCATGAGTCATGCATCACTGCCGTGGTAACTGCATCTCCAAGTCTGCATCAACTGTATCCTTCAGATACCTCAGAATACTCTTCACAGCTTGCCAATGACTCCTTCATATATTATGTATGAACCTGCTCATAATGCCAACTGCTTGTGCAATATTTGGATCAAGCTACTTTAAAATCAGACCAAATTGTGCTAGAAATGTCAAGTGACCACGGGTGGAGGGATTCTTAACCACTGGGGAGAACACCTCATCATAAGCAATCCCTTCTTATTGCGCAGAGCCTTTTGCCGGCAACCTAGCCTTATACTGCACATCAACTCCATGAGATCCTTCCTTCTTTGCATGCATTCATTTGCATCCAATGACTTTTCTTCCTGGAGGAAGCTTTACCAATCTTTAAGTAGCATTCTTCTGAAGAGACTCCATCTCTTCATCTCTAGCCCTCTTTCAAATATCACCATTAGGACTGTCCATTACTTATATTGACTAGGAATTTCAGTCTCCGTGGTTTAAAGTACAAATGCAATGTGATCCCTCAACCAAGCTGGTTTTGGGATATTATGGCACCTGAACCTGTTCTTCGCAATAGATTCCTGGGCAGGAATCTCATCCTCAACATCATCTTCTGCCTCTTGATCTGTAGCTGAATCAGGTACTTAGGTAATGATCTGCCTCTGTGGAGCAAATAGAGTTGCATCAAATTCCAACTTTCATAGTGCATCTGTGGTCCCAATGAAACTCTCCACCTGCTTAGAGTCTCAAGGCTTCAACATGCTCGCCTCATCGAAAGTAATGTCCCTGCTAATGATAGTCTTCTTCTCTACTGGATTATAGAATTTGAAGCCCTTGACTCCACGCCTGAAGCCAATAAAGATCGCCTTCTTTACCCGCGGTTCTAATTTATCATTCTAAACATGATAATAAGCTGGACACCCAAACACTCTCAAGTGTTTATAATCTCTAGCAGGATGTCCCGACCACATCTCCTTTGGGGTCTTCTTCCCAATAGTTGCAGAAGTCTGACAGTTCACCAAGTGACAGACATAGTCTATCGCTCAGCCCAATAAATTCTATCCAACCTAGCATTGGATAACATACACCAAATTTTCTCCACCATAGTCTGGCTCATCCTCTCTGTCACGCCGTTCTGCTGCGGTGTCTCTCTAACAGTGAAGTGATGTTCTATCACAGATCTCTGGCACTCCTGCAAGAATGCATCTGAAGTGTATTCGCCTCTATTATTTAATCTGATACATCAGATCCTTTTGCTAGTATGAGTCTCTCAATCTATTTCTTCCAAGTTCTGAAAATCTCCAGTACCTCACTCTTGTGCCTCATGATATACACCTAAACATATGTGGAGTAATCATCAATAAAAGAAAATAAAATATTGCTGCCCACCGAATGTTGTCTTCGTCGGGCCCCAAACATCTGTGTGAATATACTCTAAGATACTATTTGTACTGTGGATGACAGTACTAAAGGATACACATGTCTTCTTGCCAAACACACAATGTTCACAAAGATCGAGCTTACAGGCGCTTGCTCCTTTAATCAATCATTGCTTCACCAGAGTCATAAGAGAAGCTTCTCCATCATGAGTTAGCCGCATATGCCACAATGTAGTGGCATCAGAAGAATCATCAGCAGCAGCGGTCGATCCAATCACTATTTTCCCTGAAGGTAGTAAAAGTTGTGGTGACGATCTCCTTTCAGATAAACCAACGCTCCATGATATATCTTCAAAAATTCTGCCTCAATGACTAACTTGTAGCCCTTAGTTTTTAAAGCCACAACAGACAGCAAATTCTTTCTAATATCTGGAATGTGTCTCACATCAGTCAGCTCTCCCACAGTACTAGCATGCATTCTGATGAAGATGCTCCCTACCCCAATTGTACGATAGGCTTGATTATTTTCCATAGTCACAACACCACTATCAAGCTTCCTGTATGTACTGAATCACTCCCTAGTGGGACAAATGTGATAAGTAGCACCAGTATCCAGAATCTAGCATGAACCATCTGAATACAAACTCTGAGCGACTGTAGATAGTGATACATCTAAATCTTCGTCATGCTCTTCCATGCTAAGGTTAGCCTTAGTGGACACTCTCTTTCTCTTCTCCTTCATCTTCAGGCAATCTTTCTTCCAATGACTAGTCTCCAAGCACATATGGTGAGACTCCTATAGTGGCTTGTAGGTGTTTATATTTGCTGCAAATCGACATCTTTGCTTGCAGGATATTAGTGTATTTGTTGAAAGCTTGATTACTATTGACTGCATGAATACCCTGGCATTTACTGCATATTGCATGTACATGTATGCATATAGCATTATCATTTGTAGGTAAGTTTTGTATGTTCGTTACCATGTTGATGTAGGCTATCAGTTGAGGTGCATTCATTATTGGTTTCCCTGTGTATGTTTGCTGGCAAGTTATCATTCAATACACATCTGTACCTTCTACTTGCAGAGTACTATTGATATGAGCATTGTACATTGATCATTTGATCTTTGCTTGCAAGAGATCAATGCATTTGCCTATCGCTGAATGGTTGTTGACTATAGGGCATTGTTGCATTCACTGCCTGCTGCTGACTATCTTTATTGCACATACGGCGGATCTTCCGTCATTGCCAGCAGGAGTTCACACTCATTGCATACCGCACTGTGTATGTTTGCAAGGGGCTCTGTCGTTTTGGCTGCATGTTACTAGTCATCACCCGTCGGTGGACTACAGTGGCATGACAAGTCTCCCGCAGTCACTTTTAGATTTTCATGTTCATAGTGGGCTATTTATTCTTGCTTGCATACGAGCTGTCATATCATAAATTCTTCTGCTTGTACATCTGTTGTAGTCCCCTTAGATATGCTTGTAAAGGAGTTATTATACTTGCACATGTACACTATCATCACCCATGGGTGGCTTAGCTTACTTATCTGCAGTAACATTAGTTGTATGTAAGATGATGTTGACTGCAGGGCATTGCTGCATTAATTGTCTATGGCTCTTGTGTGAGCTGTTGTGTGCATGTCAGGTCTTCTATCATTGCTTGTAAGTGTCACCACTGCAATCTACAATCCAGCTATTGCTTGCATAACAAGTCTTTTGCTGTTGCATGTAGGAGGTACTTGTGCTCTTTGTAATCGACTGATGTTGTCTGCAAACTGCTCATGTCCGAATGCTTCCCACTACGAGCCACCTGCTTGTTCATTTATACTTATTTGGATGAACTGAATTATAATTTAGCATTCACATTTTTAATTTAATTATGCATTTTAAACTTTAGGGTCTAGTTCCTTGCTGTTTGCTAGAAGTCTTGTTTCCTGTCGTTTTGTTGAAATTAGGTCCCCTGTCAGTCGGAATTTCGGCAACATCCCGGCATCTCCTTTATTTAGGAAAAATTTGGAGAGTCTTAGCCTTCCTGCCACATCAAGAAGATGTGCACGATCAGTGTTGGATGACACAACGGCCGTATTCTTCTACCCCACTACGTCAAGAAAGGCGTGCATGGGTATTCAGAGGTACCTATTTTAAAAATGCATAAATCTTTCCCCGCAAGCACTGAGGCACGTACACGGGTACTTAAGTGTTGCCCTGCTATGCTAAAAAAAGCACGCATAGGGCTTACATGTCTCGTCGTAGGTGCCATAACGAGTTTCCTCCCACCGTGCTACAAAAAATGCGCATGGGTGGTTGCTCGTCGCGCTTGCTTGCTGAGGATATGATTTGATGGATTATACCTGTGTGATTGGGTCGACGGCGGTGACGAAAAAAATGTACAAATATATATATTTTTTTCTTTTTCTATTTCTTCTTTTTTGAATTTTTCCTCTTTTTTATTTTTTTTCTTTATTTTTATTTTTTTCTTCTTTTTTATTTAAATAAGAACAATAATAATAATAATAATATAATTATTATTAATGATAATAATAAAATCATTAATAATAATAATAATAATAGCAATAATATTAATATTAATATTAATATTAATAAATTAATAATAATAATAATAATAATAATAATAATAATAATAATAACAGAACTAAAGGGAGGGAGAGAGATTACTTTGTCTGTGAGGGATTTGCTGTTGAAGATCGAAGAGGACTCAGGGCAGGAGTCGGAGCTGTTTGTGTGCGGTTCAGACAAGGAAGGAGGGAGATAGGGATCGGTTTTGACGTGAGGTGTTTCTGTAGCTTTTGGACGGGAGTTGGGGAAGACCTCGGGTGAGGTGTGATCGAGTCGATCCGAAGTAGGGGAGTTGGATGGCTTGGGAGATCAGAGGGGCTAATCGAGAATGAAGGCAGGTAGAAGGGAGGAGTCGAATCTTGCGTATAGGGCTGGATTCGACAGGTCAAGCTCGGGATCAGTTGCAGACGTGAGGTTCTGCAGGGTCTTACGGCACAGGATGGCACGGGTAGGTACTAGGGTTCGAACAAGGAGTTCGTTTGGAGGGAGAGGCCAGGGCTCGAGCCTGGATCAGTCTGATGGAGGGATCAGAGGCTGAAGCATGGATAGAGGCGACGGGCTGCCCGTGAGATTTCGTGTGAGGTTGGGTAGTTGACGTCGGCTGCTGGGGAATCAGACTAGGGGCTCTGGTAGACTTCGACTGTGGAGGTTGGATGGGGGATGTGGTCGTGGATTGGAGAGGAAGAACCGGAAGGAAGGAGTTTGACAGAGAGAAGATAGCGAGAGCGGGAGGGATTTCAGAGCTCGAGCGTGGGAGAAAAAAATCCAGAAGAAGGAAAACTCCCTTTCGTTCTCATTAAAACGGCGAACAGAGGTCGTGGGAGATGCAACGTCGGATGTGCGGAGATGGTGCGCAGCACGTCGGATGTCCAAATAGCGGGATTTGAGGGATTTCGCACAGTTCGTGCAGCACGACGTGTGCAGGTCAACACTAGTACTCAAAACATCAATATATATCTATTATCATTGCTCCCAAAATCATATACAATACTCATAAATTATTACGACATATTTTTAGTCCTAAGTACAAAAGAATAACTGCAAAACAGAAATAAATAAAATAACAGTAAACCTGGAGAATCTTGATCAAGCTTACGCTTTTGATCCTCTGCTCTAACCTGAAATCATTTAAACTACATATTTGAGCTAAAACGCCTAGAAGGTTATCCAACCTACAACTGACTCAAAGCACAGTAAATAAATAGTATGTATGTTGTCAATCAATTCATAATACTAGTAGTCATTTGATCATGAATCGATGCAGAAATAGTAAAACGCACGTGCAGTAGCAGTAGAATTTGTAAACAGTAAAACAGTATAGTACGAAAGGCAATGAAGAAGTACGATGGAGAAACCAATAAATCAGTACGGGTGTCGAATCGATAAAATAGTCGTCATATTAATACTATCAATCATTAAAAAACTCATATAAAACGATAAAATCAAAGCATCGGTAAAGACTTTCAGAATCATATCAATGAAGTAAAACCTAATAATGATGTATGCATGCTATCCAGTTATTCTATATCAGTATTAAATCAGTATCTTAATCACGTGCTCTGTATCAGTATAGTGAATTAGTATCAGTAATTAGTATAGTGAATCAATAGTAGTATCGAACTGTATTGATGTCTTTATCGATAGAAGTATCATTACAGTGACATCAATAAAATAGATGGCAGTAACAGTAAATCCATAGAGTGATAGAAATTAGTAAAGAGTAATAATAAAGCAATAAAATCGTATAGTAATTATAACAATGAATCAATAACATGCATTTCAGTAGTCACACTAAACAAGTAAGAAGTCTTAGTTTAAGCAGTGTTTTTTCTGTAAGCAATAATCCGTATCAGTATCTCATTGGCTCAATAAACATTCGTTACTCTTTGCCCATTGGCACAGTAATAAATCCTTATAACTCTCAATCAGTATCATGTGAATCAGTAAAGGATAACACCAAAACATAGTATTTAAAGGAAAGCTTGTCGGTTCACTATCCTATATAGGTTAGTCAATCTCCATCCAACGTCAGTGAAACCAATTTTTACTTATCCTCACACATATTATTATCACAATATCATAATAATAATAACCTGCTATTACTCAACCACATACCCACATTCATTTTCAATACTTGTATTAATAGTATGCTTATATTAAAAATATCAATTATTCAATCAGTAGAAATAATACAAAATACAGTGACTTTTGTTTTATCTGGTGAAATTTAATAAATATTATATAAAAATATCCAGGATAATCAGTATAATAAAATACAAAAAGTTGTGTAGTAAAAGTTTAATAAATCTGGGGAAATGCAATAAAATTAGTTCTGTAGAGAATCAAACTATTTAAATCAAAATATTTAAAAACAAAGATATGATTAGAACCACCTACAGTGATCTGAGCAATTTTTACAAAAAAGGCAAAGTGATCCTGCCGCTAAAAATCGGCCTTCTCTCTTTCTCTCCGTTGTGCTGCAATTCAAATAGGAATTCTAAAATTTTCATTTTCAATTATTTTCAAAAATTCGGATTGTTATAATCAAAGCTTGGCTGGATCTTGATTTCTTCGACCTGTGTCCCATTAAGGGGAGTGGTAGGTTTGAGCTATTAGGAAGTTTTAAGGGTTAGATGTGTAAATTAAGATTTTTAAAGTGGTATGCATATAAATCCCCTTTTTTATTTTTCCCAACTTTTTTAAGATATGAAAGTACATGGTCATAACTCTATGTAATGTCTGCCATTAATTTTAAAATCCTTTTTCTTGTTCTTCAAAATGTCTAATATTGCTCAGTTGTGAAACATTAAGGTAATTTAGTATGATACAACTGATAGCTTGTTATCCTCTTACATTCTTCTGCATAATGTTTGAAATTTATAGGGGATTGTTAAGAGGGAAACAAGTTTTACATCTCCGTGCTCTCCTAATGAAATAATGTCTAAGATAGAGGAAACTGCTATACCTCTTGGATTTAATGTGCACAAACACAACTACAAGGTACTTGCAATGTCATTAAACTTCATTATTTGTTCAAAAGCAACGATTATAATGTTTCATTTTCTAGCTGATTTATTTTTTGGATAAAAAATTTAGTAATATTTAATGGCCATTTTTGCAGATGAAGTTAAAGGGTGATAGGAGTGGAAGGAAGGGATATCTATCCGTTGCAACTGAGGTATTCATAAGGCGTTAGTTGTAGCTTTTAAGAGCTAATGGAGATGAAAGAATTAGATTAGTAAAAAGTCAAGATTTGTTTCACATGCAAATTTTTATCGAAGATAATATCATTTTCTGTTTTTTGAAAGATTGATGCACATTTTAGCATACCTAAAAACAATAAGCGTAATCCTGTCAGACATCTTAGCATCTTCATCAAGAGTGAATTTATTGAGCATTTCCCATTTCTGTGTATGATAAACAATAGTATTGCCTTGAAATTCTGGAACACTGAGAATCCTTTTTAGTAATGCGATGGTAAGTTGCTTCTACCGCAAGAACATCGTCTTTTAGCTTGGATTGCTCAATCGGACATCTTATAACTGATTTTCAATCCCTTGAAGCTTTTCTAAGGCTCTGTTTGGTTGCGAGGAAAAATTAGAAATGGCATAAAATGGTGGAGAGAACGTGAAAAGAAATTTGGAAGTATAATTTCCTTTGTTTAGAGAAACAATATTAGGGAAACGTTTTAAGACATTTTGCAGCAAGCGCTGTCCGGCCACCAACAAGCTCAAGCTCTGGCCGGCAGAATGCTCCAACTGGTTGCCAGGAGCTCCGATCATCCATGTTAGAGCCTTTAATATTTTTCCAGTAATATTTCACGTTAAATTGGTCGAAAAAGTTGTAGGAAAATCTCGAGGTTGATATATTTCAGTAAAGTTTTCTGTTTAGGCCCATTGGTGATCTGTTGATAAAAAATATATTTTAGAAGATGCTGCTGAACTGGGCAAGATTTCATCATCTGGTTAGATTTTCGTAGAAATAAACATTAATTTTGAACTTCATAAATCACTCAAATATAATGATTTTATTTTCACACAAATTAGGTGAAAATTAAATTATCACTTCAGCATATTTTTTTATGCCTTTAATTATATCTTAAATAAACAACATGAATGAGTATGAAACACACATTCCTTTTTTGTTAGCCTTATACAAATTTCCTTGGAACCTAACACGGCCTAATGTTCTGCTCAACCATGCTCCCAGGTTTTTGAGGTAGCCCCTTCTCTTCACATGGTTGAGCTTCGCAAAACTGGAGGTGACACACTGGAGTTTCACAAGGCAAGTCAATTTGTACTTAATAAGTTCTAATTTTTAGTCTTAAATTCCTACCAAGTTTCTGATGATCACAACATGCAGTTCTATAAGAAATTTTCTACGGGCATCAAAGATATTGTCTGGAAAACTGATGCAACCCACGAAGAGACAAGGTAATCATCTATCAACTTGTACATATAGATCATTTCATGTTGAACTGTGAGTAAATATTATTGATCGGGGAAATTTATCGTAAGTTGAGCAAGTTGAGCATTGATTAACTTTGCTCATCTGTCACACTTCTCGGCCAATGTAATGCAGAACTTTGACTTTGTTTGTAGATATGATTTGATGAACATTTCTTTATGTAATCTACATAAAAGATATTATGGGATCTATAAAACAAGTCTGGAAATGCATGAATTTTTTTTTTCATGTTTCTGTCACACATTTTTCTGTCATTTTCAGCTATATTTTTGTTAGTTAAGAAATAATTATGCACAAGACCTACAAAATATGTAGTCTATTTATGGCAACTTTCTCGCTACTTTATTTTCTTAGATCACAACTACATTTTCATTTGCTACTGCCTTCTCGTTGCTTTTCAGAAATTTTTGTAGTAGGAAGTTAATTTTTAAAACCGGAGTTTTTATTTGGGTAGCTTTAAGAAATCTGCTTTTTTATTTTCTTAAAAAGAATATATTTATAATATACCCAATAACTTTCAAAATAAGGTGCATTCCCATGAACAGCTTTGTTTGAGATAGTGTTCTTACTATTTTTTAAAGCATCTTTCTAATATTTTTTTTTTTTGAAAGTAGCTTAACAACAGTGGCCAAAAGCCATCTCAAACGAATCAAATCTCTTCTATAGTCCTAAAGTTGCTACGATAATAATATTCATTTTGTTTGTATCATGACAGTGATAGGAGTATCAATGAGCAATAATTTATGTGGCATTGTCTCTAGCTTTTTGGAATGGACTTCAATAATTCAAAGTAAATGAAATTATGAGTAGGAGATTATTATTTTTAAATGTTTGTGAAGGTTCAGTGGTTTGATTTAGGCTTCGTTTGGGACGGCTTTTTTCTGCTTCTTAAAACAGCTTTCTAGTTCAATAATAAAAAATTTTATACTAGAAAGCTGCTTTAAGAAGCAGTAAAAAAGCCGTCCCAAACGAAGCCTTAGTTCTACATTTTTTTTAATATTACGAAGTATGGAGATCCATTTGCGGGGAAAATTATTAGGTCCGGTGTCCGGATTCGTCCGGAGACGAATCCGGATGCGCCACGTCATCCGGGCCTAATGCATTTGGGTGATGTGGCGCATCCGGATTCGTCTCCGGACGGTCCGGTGACCGGACCTAATAATTCGCCCATTTGCGGACCTTGCAACAGACGTCCTTTGAATGGGTTGGCTATGAATTGTTCTCGAAAGCAGCTTTAGCTTTCCTACCTCTACGAGACATTAACAGACAATAGAAGGCTAACTTGTTTGAATGCTTATTTTTCTTATTTGATTATTTGTTTACCGTCAATGGGCAAATTATTAGGTCCGGACACCTGACGGGAGAGATCCGTCCGGATCTCTCTCTGTCTACAGTAAAAGCGCAGTCAAAGCGCAAGTACTGTAGCACCTGCGCTTTGACTGCGCTTTTACTGTAGATAGAGAGAAAACCGGACGGATCTCTCCGTCCGGTGTCCGGACCTAATAATTCGCCCCGTCAATGACACCTACTCGTATATATTAGTTTTAATGATATTAAAGAAAATAAATAATTTTCTATTTGGGATAGTATTTTTTAGATAGTAGCAGTCATAATTTGATTTGATTATTATTATTTTATTATTTTCTCACTATTTTAAAAAAATTTTAGGATGAAAAGTTGCTTTTTGTAATTAGAATAATTAAGGTTTCGTTTGGGACAACTTTGGTATTATTTTTTCAAGCAGCTTTTTAATCTGAAAATTAAAATTTTTGTATTAAAAAGTTGCTTTAAGAAGCAGGAGGAAAGCTATCTCAAATAAAATCTAAGTTAATTTCAATAAAATTTTGAATTATTAGATGATTAATTGAATGCTTCTAAATTGTTGTAATGAATACGCTTAATTGCATGAAAAGATAATCACAATCTAAAATAAAATACATTTTAAATGGCTTAAATCAATTTTCGCTTACATTAGAAGATTTTGATCGGTGAAATCTTCAGTAAAATTAACGGCTGTATGCCATCTGACCTTCTATTTCTCACATGATCTTGAAAATAATAAAATTTATTCTGCCTATAGTATTTATACTGCAATTCACAATCATCCGTGCAATATAAGTTTGAAAATTATAAGAAACGGCAAAGGGAACAAAATCTTCTCTTTCTAAGGTCTTCTCTAACCAAACTGCATGCTAATCGCTGAATTCGAACTCCAAATCTCAAGTCAAAAATTAGTAGGTGAACGGTGTGATGTCAACATTGACGTCAGACTGTTCATCTACGCCAAAAAAGTGATTACCTATGCACTCTACTTGCTTGCAACAAGCATGCGAAGCAGGAGAGAGATGACTAACTTCACAAAGAAGCACCCGAAAAAGTTAAATGGAGTTCCATTAAAGATAAATTATTGCATTTTGAAGTTTTACGGCATTTTAGAGTGAAAAACAAGGTTTTCGGTTGAAGATGCCCTAAACGGATAAAAATTTACAATTCAATTAGCTCAAAGTTAAAAAAATAAAAATAAAAATCTACTCTTATATACATAGGTAGCTCATGCTGTTCTGATGGTTAAAAAATTTAGCTACTAATTAAAAGATTTTGAATTCAAAGTGTATATATGTGATTTATTTTTGTCTTAACTGTCTTGAAAAAAAAAACTCTTATGTACATAATTTGTTGCCGTATTCAAAGGCCCAGACTGATGAAAGCTCGGCCAGTCACTTCACGTGGCCATGCCCCGCGAACAGCCATAATTAATGGTCCAAGGAGATTCAAGCGCAAGGGGCTAAAAGATCCAAACTAACTGCTCTACAGTGTTTCAACCAATTACAAAAGAGAAATTTTATGCTTTAAAATATATATAATTCATATCACATAATCTTTTTATTAATATATCAATTTAAAAAATACTGTAGTTGCCGGGTCCCAAGTCTCGAATGAAAAAAAATTAAAAATTATATTAGGTAGTCGACAACTATTGTAAAACTTAAAAGAATAATCATAACATGAATTATTATGAATTATTTAATATATTATACTAATGCTAGTGCATTTTCTAAAAGCCACACATTATATAATTTGAATGTTGTGAGAAGTGTGTAAAAGTCGTGCATCGATTGATCTCACGTGGTTGGATAAATGCTTGATGTTGTTGTTGTTAGGGGTGTCAAAAGCGGATTGTAGGTCGGGGTTGGGTCGAACTCGATTCTGACCCGCTATTGTTTGACACGATCAAAACCCGACCCATTTTTGCAAATGGTTCAGAAATTTTAATTCGGACTCGACCTGTCAGATTTTCGGGTTGACCCTACCCGACAAGAAACCGCGAGAGCAAAAGGTTACCTTCGCAACGAGCGAGCTCCCTCGTTACTTCCGATCCAACAAACGTTGAGAGCTGTCATGACTTCCGATGATCGATCCGAACCCGAACCCGACTCGTTTCTCAAATGGGTTGACTCTAACCCAAAATTTTTGGGTCGGATTCGGATCAAAATTTTGGATTATGTTAAATATTGACACCCTTAATTATTGTAATATATCTCTCAAATAAAAAAGCATGAAATTCTCATTTTAATCGGTCCAGCTAATAAATTAAAGCCCAAATTAATTTTTTTCCATAACAGTAGTTGTGGTCCACGCAATTTGCTGCACGTCCATCTCTTGCGTGGTCCACCTAATCCTCACCAATTTCATGGTGGGGTCTTCCGATGGATCACTATTTACTTAGTAATTTGAAATATTATAATTTTTATATGCTACGAAAATTATTATACTGTCCATTCATATTTGTTTATATTGTTGACCTCATTATTCGAGGTCAGCTTCCCCGAAATCCATATCTAGCTCCTAGGTTTTCGCAGCCTAGTGTAGGTGTTGCTTATAGGACGTCCCTTAGGTGGATACCCAACGACGTATCACGGACTCGACCTCCTGATTCGACCTAAATTAGTTCGCATCGCTCAATTGAAATCATATAGCCATAAATATAATTAAGAAAAATTAAAATTAATAATTTAAAATCATTTTTTTTGTTTTTTGTTTTTTTGTTTTTTTTTTAACATAAAATAGTTTATTTTAAAATATTGATTGTACTCCAAATTAGTCTATATATATATATATATATATATTAAGATTGTTAAGATAAAACTTCACTCTTAAATCCATATTCTGATCAAAACGATCCTAGTCGTCGATTCAAACTAAGATAAGAGAGAGAGGGAGAGAGAAAAAGAGTTAAATTAGGTCGGTTAGAACGAACACACGATCCCTCTCCTATCAGTTCGCGAAACGACCCAGGCATCCCTCATCTATCAGTTCGCGAAACGACCCAGGGCTCCCTCTGCTCTGTTTTTCGCAAATCTCCCTCCCGTTTCGTCTCTCTGGATCCAGTTCAAAAAAAAATCCACCTCTCCCTCTGGCTTTCGGTTGGCACAACCCTAGGCTCCCTCGCGAAACCCCCCCAGGCTCTCGTGTCTCTCGGCTCTCTCGCGGAAAGAAGCCCCGTCCGCTCCTTCTCTCCCGTCCGTCCTGCCCTAGGGAAGCCGAAGGGAGTTCGCTGGCCCTAGCCTTAGCCGACGCTGGTGATCTTCTCGACCTTGGGTCTGCTCCCTCTTTGTTTCGCGAAGGCCTATCCCTCCCTCTTTCTCCGGCCTGCTCTCTCTCTCTCCCGTCGGTTTCACCCCAAAGAGGCCGACCGAGCCCCACTGCAGTAGCAGCTACTCGCCGATTTGCCCTAGCCACTGATCATTTCTACTATAGGTATATCTTTTACATTCTCATCTTCTTTCTCTTCCTTTTAGCAATCTTGATGATGAAAAAGTGATTTGGGAAAGTTTTGTGCTATCATTTTGGAAGGAGAAGAAGGTATGCGAGATTGAAAATATGGGAATGTTTATTCCCCTTGCTTTCTCTTATTACAAAGAGAAGGACTCTCTTTTGTTGTTTAATTCAATCTTGTTTGGATTTTCAATGGTTCTTGAATGTATGGATACTAGATTGGAATGCATGCTTATTTCTCATTACCATTGGATGAAGATTAATGCATTTCTTGAAAATTGTTTTTTTTTTTTTGAAAGGAAAATCTGAGAAAATTTGATTAAAATTCATAGGTCTTCTTTTTCATACAAAAGAAAATGTTTGAGATAAAAATTTGATTAGTTCTATTAGTTATGGCAATTGCAATATATGTTTTAGAAATGTCTCTAATTGAAAATATTTGTTAGTGATAAGAAAATGCTTTGTTTGCTTATATCTTTCATTCTGAAACATCTAGTTGATCATCTTATCTTGAGATTAGAAAAGAAGTGGGATTTCTCTCATCTTATTTTCTCTCAAATAAGCAAGTAAAGTGATCTACATAATTTCACGTGGTAATTAAAAGAAAGGAAAGTCGTGGTGAAAAAGAGAAATGTGATTTTGGAATGGATTGTTAGCATTATGTTGGGAAGTAATCATGAGTTTAATGTTTTCAATGTAAATTTCTTATAGAATCAATTCAATGTTAGGTTGTTTTTCCAGAAAAAAAAAATTCAGAAAAAGTAAAGTTACATTGAGCCCTCTTTCTCCTTTTAATTTCATTTGGTGACAATGTTGAGTTGAAAAGCATGTTCATATATGTGTTCCTAGTATATCTTTGATGGAAAACTGTGAGCATTCATATATTTTATATAAAGGTTGTTACATGTAGGAGGATATCTTGAGTTGGTTGGAAGGGAATTTGAGCTCTTTTGCAAAATTTTATCATATGTATTTGTGGCATTTTTGTGACAGAAGCTTGTGTAGGGTAATTTGAAATGTTTCATGTTAAGCTTTGGGAAGAGAGACGATGAACTTTTCCTTTGCATTTATATAAAGGAATGAATGATTGCTTGAAGCGTTTTGAAATTGTTGGAAGAAAAGAAAGTGTGTAGAGTATGAAAATGTTTGGTTTCGAAAGGTAAAATAACATGTGTATGTGTGTGTGAAAAGTGAATTGTGGGTACATTAGAAAGTGTTGGTGTGTAAAGATTGAAAAGTGTGTGTATGTTTCAAGAGTAGAAGTGTTTGATTTTGTGAAAGATGTGTGTTGAAAGGTATGAAGAAGTGAAATGTATTTAAGCAAAAAATGTGAAATTAATGTGTATGTTTTAAAAGGTGAAATGCTTCGAAAAGGGAATCGTTCGTTTTGGAAAGATAAATTGTTTGATGAATTTGTGTATGTTGAGAAGTAAAATGTATATTTATATTGGAAAGATGAAATGTGTAAAGGTGGAACTTGCGTATGTTTTGGAAGGTGGATATACATTTGGACTTGTGTGTGTTTTGAAAATGTGAAATTGTGTATGTGAAAAACAAGGTATGTGTGAGTGATTTTGTAAAGTCAAAATTGTATGTTGAAAGGGGATTTGCATTTTTTGGAAATGTGTGTGTTTTTGGAAAAGTGGAATTTGTGTGTTTTGTGAGGTCGTGATGTGGAGTTCATGTGTAATGAAAGTTGTATGTTGGAAAGTGAAATGAAGTGTTTTGAAAAGTGAAATGTTGATTATTGAAAGATAAAGTGTGTGTTGTGTGAAAAGTGGGAAGTAGAGATTGTATATCTTAAAAGTGAAAGTGTATGTTGGAAATGTATTGTGTGAAAAATGTGGAAAGTAAAGTGTTGGGATTTTGAAAAGTGACATGTGCGTATGTGTATTTGGAAAGTGGAGTGGGTGAGTTTTGAATAGTAAAGTGTAAATGTTGGAGGTGGATTTTGAAAGGTGAAAAGAGAAATGTGGGGTTTCAAAGAGTAGTGTGTTGAAAGTGCTTGTATTAGAGAATAGTTGGTTTGGGTAAAGGTTGAAAAGCAATGACTCTCTCTCTCTCTCTCTCTACCTCTCTTTTCCTTCTTCTCCTACTCTCCTTTCTTGTGCCTCGAGGTGAATGTTGGGAAAATACAAAGTATGCTTTTAAGAGTGAAAAGTTCAAAAGGTTGACAGCTTGTGCTGGTCTTCAAGCCCGAAGAAAGGTACGTTTTTATTTTTAATAAATTTTTAATCATTTCATTATTAATTATTAAATGTGCTTCTAATCACTATTTTTTTTGTCTTTATTTGCATGAACTTTGAGGAACGGTACCAATCAAGTGAACAAGATGAAGCAGATTAAAGGTGTCAGTCGCCTCTATCCAACCGGGTAGAGGTGCTACGGGCGTAATCCACCGGGTCGTAGCCCCCGGTGTTGTAAGTTTTCTTAAAACTTAGAAATCCCCTAGGAAGCCGTGGTGTGGTTTGTGCGAACCCCTACCCTTTAGGTCCCTATAGCAACTTCAATTTTATTAGGATTATTTATTCTATTTTAGATCCTTAAACCTCTTTACACGTGCGCAAAGTCCTAAGGGTTAGTGATAACAAAATTCTTTTCATTCCACATAACATTAGTGACATCTAAGTACAAAAATTAAGGATCGAGTCCTAGAGAACTTAGACTTAGGATGCCTGCACACTTTAGGGTAGAAATACATAACATAGAAAACTTAGTGACATTCCCCTTAGGGTTATTGTATGTTATTAATACAACCTTAATCAACTCTAATTAAACTTAAATAAATAATTAAGGAGAAATTCAAATACACTAATGATAATCCAAATAAAATAAAAATATATGAAAATCACATAACCTCTAATAACTAAGTCATAATTAACACACATAACACTAGGAGATTAAATTTGAACATAAAAAATAAAATGGAATCTAATTAATGTGTTAATCATCTAATAATAAAATAATAACTAAATAAATTTTTTCAAACTTTAATAAACCCTCAACAGTTTAATAAATCATTAATAAATCAAATAAAATCATTAAAATTTTAATAAAACACTAACACTTTAATAAGTCAATTAAAATTCCAATAAATGATTTAAGATTAACAAAATTTTAAAAATGTTTAATAAATTATTAAAAATTCAATAAATCATTAATTAAAATAATAAAAAAAATGGTTAAATTAAATACACTAAAGAACCAATTATATTAATCAACTTCAACAATTAAAAATCAATCTAAAGCAAACTTCAAAACAGTAAAGACACAAAAACTTAAATCTGAACTAAAATTCCCTTTGACCCTTCAACAAATCAATTTCAATCAATTAGATAATTATAACCAATAGTAAACCCAGGATATCTTCAAACCACACAGCCTACCGCACACACTTAGATTTGTTTGCTAGGACAACCAACTCTAGCTCTAGGTTAGGCCGGTGTTTACTTTCTTGCTGTTGTGTGACGGGCTTTCTCGGTTTTCATTGCATGCTTGTATGATTGACATTGAGTGTTTGTTTACTTTTATTGCTCTCTGTGATATGATGTGATGGGCGATAGATTACCCCTAGGTTAGGAACGATCTGGATGCTCACAGAATCTTATGCAGGTGGCCATGCTCGTGCAGGACTAAATAAAAAGGGGGCAAATTAAAGATTTAAATTAATATAAAATTTCTGCAGGTGCTTCAGAAAATGCTAAGCCCCTTTAAAATTAAAAGAGCATGGCCAAGTGTGGCTGATAAATTTAATTTGAATATATAACTACTTGGGAATGGTTTTATTATAAATGCCTAAGATAACCTTGCAGGTGTGTCTAGATTTTCTTTTTCTTTCTGGAATGTAATGTAAATGTAATTATTTGTTAAAGTCAAATGTTGTGAAAGTGATTCAAAAGTGGGATATCACACCCAACTCGGAATCCAAAGAGAGGAGAATGTCCCTTAGGGGAGTATTCTCTTCTATTTGGAAAGCCAAGTTAGGGTGGTTCTAATATCCAAAGAGAAAAGAAAATACCCCTTCCGGGATGAGTTTCTTTTCATTTGGATATCCAGGCCCGGCGGACCCAAGGAGCTCGTAGCGGACCCAAGGAGCTCGTAGCGGAACCAAGGAGCTCGTAACAGATCCAAGAAGCTAGACAAAAAGTGAAGATGAAGAAGACGAAGAAATAAAGATAAAAAGAAAAGTATATCCCATTTTGAAATCACTTGCGTCAGTCTTAGGTTTAGAATCCGGGTTTGTTGCCAGTGGTGCCCGGCCACTTTACTTTTTCAGTAGACCCTGGGTTGTAAATAAACTGGACATTGGACATTATATTTTTGGATAATTTAATTTGAGTGTTTATTTTGTTTGTGCACTAGTTTTTTTTTTAGGACTCTTGCATGCCGTGTTTTGTTTTAGCCTGGATACGCATCGGAGTGTTTTTTGGTAAGGATCACGATAAACTTTTTCTACTTGAAATTTAAAAAATAAAATTTTTTTAGGCTCACATAGAAACTCTAACGAATCTAAGAAGTAAGCTCGGACCGCCGAGAGTCAGCATAATCATATTATTACTTTCTCTTCCTTGTTAGGCACCTCCCCGCCTGCGGGTTCTGGCAGACCACCTGACCTATTAGGGTGCAGTTCTGTCAAGGGGATGTTGTGCAATCTCTAGGGAAAAATCTATTTTCTAAGCCTGATTTTAAAACTGCTTCATAAATCATTTTATGCATTCGAGTCAATTAGCATGCATTGCATTAGATACAAATTAAGAGAGTCTAAAATTTTAATTGCATTATGCTCCTAGGCATCATTTACCCTATATAAGTAAAGGGGCCAATTAGATTTTGTCTTAGATGTCGGCCCCGATTCCTCAAAACTTAAATAACGTCCCTACCCATCTTTCATAAGAGACTGGACACATGGATTTGAAGCGCCTAGGTGGTTAGCTGGCTCCCCAATCCAGGCCGGGGTAAGTCCAGATTTGCACTGCATTAGCTAGGTTCGGGTCACTACTCTATAGTACCCAATTTAGATTTAGGTTCTGAGGCAGATTTATGAATCTTAAGTCCTCACTCTTCGGGAATAAAATCCCAAATTTCTAATAAAATGCCAATTCAAACCTAAAAATTTCTCTCTTAAAAATGTAAAGCCCAACATAGGATAGACTGAGGTTGCCTCTGAGCTTCTCAGAATCCGGTACCTCCTACTTTTCTTCTTTTGACTCGTTAATAACTGTTCAACATTGAGCTTTCTCCTTGAAAATTCCTACTTCTTTCCTTGCCTTTTACTTTGTAATCAAAGGGTACGAAATCATTGCTTTAATCGAGAGTTTTCTTAGGAGTACCCCTCCTAGGATGTAATTAACTATAGGGGCTTGCCCCTATAGGGATTTGAGAATCCCAGATTAAAATAAACCTTGTTTTATTTTTATAAAACAAGGGAAAAATCTTTGGGAACGCAAACATGTTTTAAAACCTCATTTCTAACTTTAAATATATTTATAGAATATTATTATTATCTTTGCAGGTAATATAATATTCTATTTATTATATTCAATTTTAGAAATGATGACTTTTATAAAACCTATTCTTTCTTTTGGGTGTTTTTTGAAGAATGTTATGTTCGTCTTTTCAGATGATATAATATTCTCCTTATTACACCTAAATAAATGGATGGATGAACTTTTCAAAACTATATTTCTATTTTTAAACACATTCTACAGAATTTCGTGTTCATCTCTCAAGATGATATGTTATTCATAGAATTGTGTTTGACTATAGAAATATTATTTTCTAAAACCCTATTTTGATATTGAATCCATTATAGAATATTGTGTCAGTCTCCCGAGACTGTACTTTATTCTTAATGCAGTATTCGATTACAAAATAGGAGAACACAAAATCTGCGTGGCGACATAAATTTTCCCACCAAGGTTTTTCTGGCGACTCCGCTGGGGATCAATCCTCTCTCCATCTTTAGCAGTGATTCATACCCTTACATCGGTAGTATACTTGTGCTTGGCATGAGTTGTAACTACCTTTCTTCCGCCGGTTATATTATTCATTTCATTCTTGAATAATTTGGCCGGTATCTGAAAGAAATTGTAGAGGTCTTATTTTGGACCCCCGTCAAAATATCAACGGGAAGTTCCTTTAATGACCTTTTTGTCTAAATAATCAGAAAATAAAATCCCTACGTGCTAACTTGAACGTTGCAGTTACATTTTTATTGTAGCTTGATGTTTGACTTAGCACTGGGTCCAAATTCTTAGAGTGAAAATTGAAACACTAAATAATATTCATTCTTATCTCGACATTATGTATTGCAGTTATATTTTAATATAACTCAATATATATGCGATGAGATAAGACTTGAATTATTTGGTTGGGTCAATTAAGTTTTTGCAATTAAAATAATTTTTTCAAAAGACTAATTCAAAATTTTTCTTGAATTTCAGGAAAATGATGGGTAAACTAATCTTTTCCTTGTCGGATAATATGAACTTGGCCTACAATCCTTTTGCTGACGGAAGTATAATCAAATTTGGAAAAGGATTTGAGGATTTGCAGTTGTCTGTTAGTGGACCTGAGTTCACTATTGTCCCACCTGCTGAAATTGCAAACCAAAAGCCTATTCTAGAGTTCACTTTGGGATGTGGGTCTCAGACTGCCCCTGTAGCCCCTAGGCCCTCAGTGTTTGCTAGAATTGAACAGCCTAGCCAAGATCAGAGACTCAAATCAGTTGTCATAGCAGATAGTGTTACTCCTTTCAGTGCTCCAAGCAAGTTTGAAATAGGCTCCTCTTCCAACATGTCGACGATTATGACTAAAACTCAGAGGAGAAATAAAAATCGTCGAACAAAGAGGAGAATGGAAAAATTGGGACTATCAAATCAGAATGAGCAAACTCCTCCTACCTCTCCACATCTTAGTGGTAGTAGGTTCCATCTTCTCTCCGCTGCTGATGGAGAGGAAGATGTGAGGAAGATTGCTCGTTCAGTTCCTACTGCTGTTGGAAAGTCTGCCACTGAGCCAGTAAAAGATAAGGAAACACACATTCAGAATATGGTAAGGGCAATAGTCCAAGAGTGTGCAGATAATCATTTCCAAACCAAGGAAAGGTTTTTGAGGAATATGAAAAGGATGATTAATGAAAAGATAGAAGAAGAAGCATCGAGTCAGAAGAATACTGGAGCCCGGGTAGTGAGTCAGTCGAGGGCAAGAGATAACAAAAGAAAGTTTAAACTTGTTGCAATCTCTGCACTCACTGATGGATACCCTAGGGAACCGAGGAAATCTGACAGAAAGATAGACAGTATTGTTTTGACTGATGTGTCGAGAAAATCTAAGAGTACTCAGTATGTTGTTCAGAAAACTAGTCGTCAGTTGTCTCCTTCCTCCATGACATCTCAAGAAGTTAGAAAAGTTCAGCGGTTCTCTCGTGTCCACTCTTCTCCCCAGACAGATAGGCACCCCTCTACGGGTCCTTCTTCGTCTTCTCATCCGGATGTAGGGCAGTTGGAATCATCAAGCCAACTCTCTCCAACATCAGCTGAGAAGAAGATCTGGAGACCTAAGGAGGAAGTTGCTTCTCTGGTAGTGGCTTCACCTGAAAAGATGATAGAAGAAGAACCCGAAGTAAAGGAGGAACGTGAAATTAACCCTTCAGATCATATGGACTATGAAAGATATGTTCCCGTTGATCCCCACTATGTTTCCGGAAGGTCTATAGAGGAGATGCTAGGTGAACTAAAAAATAGCATTAAAGATCTGGAGGATGAAGATGCATTGAACTTTGATTTAGATCAAGATGACATGTTAGATGATGCAGTAGCCGATGTCCTTATGGTGGAAACAAGGGGATCAGCTTATGATGATCAAGCTGAAGATGCTGGAATACAGGACGTCGTAGTTGAGGAAGGCATTGCGCCGGACTTAACTCAACGTCTTATACAACAGCTAAAACAAAAAGATGAGCAGATCTCAAGTATGGAGAAGAAGATAGAGGAAATGATGGCCACTATGGCATCATTCCAGTGCCAGGGTCCTTTACCACCACGAGCACAGGTTGAGTCTTCGCAACCCGAGTCTGTTCAGGTGGTAGGGAAGAAACAGATAATTGAGGCTGTAGAAGAACACCAATCAGATCCAGAAATCAAAGCCTCTCAATCAAAAGAGCTAAAACAGATGGTGGAAAGACAAGTGAGGGAGGCATTAGCTGAGTCACAGAGTGCGTCGTATACCCCAAAGGGTAGGCCCTACCCAGAGGAGTTTGATGCAGTTCCCTATCCAAAGGGATTTGTGCCCCCCTCATTCAAGATTTTTGATGGTACCGGGAACCCTAGACAGCACATAGCGTACTTCCGAGCCAGTTGTTGCAACGCTGGAGGAAGTGATGCTTTACTCTTCAGGCAGTTTGTTAGTAGTCTGTCAGGGGTGGCTTTTGACTGGTATGCAGACTTACCCAATGGTTCAGTGCACAGTTTTACAGAGTTGGAAAACATGTTTGTCAAGAGGTTTGCAGGCAGTCAGCATCACGTTACAGTTGGGGATCTTGTTATAGAGAAACAGAAGCCTGGGGAGAAGCTGGTTGATTATATACTAAGGTGGAGGAATTTGAGCATGAAGTGCGAACCTCAATTGCAAGAGCAACACGCGATTGAGATTCTGCTTAAGAACATTCATGGACCGGTAGCCTTTCTTTTGAAAGGATTTACCATCAAGACATTTGAAAAACTGCTCAATAAAGCCTCCAGCCTACAAGAAGAAGCTTCGCAGTTCACCTTCTTTACTGATCAGTCCTCTTCAGATCCTAAGAAGCTGAAACCCCAGAAGGTCTTTGAGAAGAAATCTGGGACGGTGTCAGCTGTGGATAAGGGAAAGCAGCCAATGAAAATTCAGGTAGAGAACCCACCTTCTCAGTTTTATAATCAACAGTATCAGAGGCCTCAATATACGTCACCACAGTATCAGAAACAGTATTCGCCACCGCAAGCTCAGCCACAGTTTAATCAACAACGGCCTTACCTTACTTCGGAGGAAAGAAGGGAGAATTGGGACAAATTTAATGCATTGATTGGCAAGACTTACCCCTTTAAAAAGGAGGCTTTAAAGAGGATATTAAAAAATCTTCTGAAAAAGCCAGACTTTAAATTGCCTGCCCCTAGGAGGCCAGAGGAAGTGGGTAAGTCTGACCAGCTTAATTATTGCCCTTACCATCAGATGTTGGGTCATCAGCTTGAAGACTGTGTTACTTTTAAAGAATGGCTTGATAGGAACATCAAATCAGGAGCTGTAGTGATTCCCAAAGAATACTTAGTGGATCCGGGGCAGGGATCAGCTAAGTGTGTGACTGGTGAGCCTATTGTTCCTGCTTCTTCTTTAAATTCTGACTCAACTTGGGATATAGCTTTATCCCGTTCCTCAAAGAAATTTCTGAACAAACTCTATTTTTCTTCTCTTCAGGAGTCTTTGGGAGCTCAGAAGCCTCTCCAGGTTGATCTGATAGTTCCGGAAGGTGATGTAGAGATGACTCCACCTTCAGAGCTTAAGGGAGCCCAAGTCAGCCAGGGTCCTACAGTTCAGGAGAAGGAGGATACCAGAGATTGTTTTATTGCTTCTAGTAGTGTTGATTGTGATGTATCTAGTAGAGTTGTGTTTTCTGCGGATGGGGAGACTGTTATCCTCAATCCTCTTGTCTTAGACGACTTTTATTTTGTTCCATGTGATGATGTCAAATCAATGAAAAAGGATTCTGTGTATATCTTGTCTATTTCTGATAGCGATGTTACGGATGACTTAAAAAATATACCTGAAAATGATTCTCTTAACGATCAATTTAATTTGGAAGAATTAAAACATTCTCTTGGCTATTATTCGGATAGTGATGCCCCTGCTCTTGATTTGCAGGGTACGCCTATCTGTATTGAAGCAGAGATGTCGGATTCTGAGAATTTAACAGAAGTACAATCAGAGTTAGCTGAGGTCAAAGTAGATAATCCACATATCGCTTCTTCTGAAGAGATAGTGCAAATCAAACTTCGTAGCGGCAAAGTGCTACCACCTCAAGTTTCTTCTGAAGATAAAGGGAAGCAAGTTGTTGACGAACCAGAATCTTCTCTTCCACCTCAGCCTGTTCCCCTTCAGGGTCCAATTGAGAGTGGAATACCCAAGGTCGATTACAATGTCCTAGCTCACCTCAGGAAGCTGCCTGCCAAACTGAGCATTTATGATGCTCTGATCCTTTCCAAAGAAATGAGGGAAGCGTTAATCAAAGCTCTGCTAGATCCAGATATTTGCATGGCCCAGTTAGCAGCTGTACAGCCTGATGAAGCTCTTTGTTCCAAAGGAGTTCCTGAAATTTCTTTTTCTGATGAAGATCTATGTTTAGGGACAGCTGATCACAACCGTTCACTATACATAACAGTAAACATAGACAACTTCAGATTGTCACGTATCCTGGTTGATCCTGGTGCATCAGTTAATATTATGACTCTCAGAACTCTCGCTTATTTGAGGATAGACGTTCGTAAGCTCAGTTCAGACAAAATGATCTTACGAGGGTTTAACGAAAATGGCGAGAGGGCTTTGGGTTCAGTTACTCTGTTGTTGGAGATTGAAGAATTTAAAACCGAAGCAAAGTTTCATATTATAGACTCTCCAACATCTTTTAATGCTCTTCTAGGTAGACCGTGGCTTCATGAATATAGGATGGTTCCTTCCTCCCTACATCAGTGCATTAAATACATCAGAGATGGTGTTGAGCACTGTATTAAGGGAGATTTGCAACCATTCTCAATTCATGAAGTAGGAATTTATGAAGATGCCGCCTATTATTTGCCCAAAAAACAAACTGTTCCTAAGGATCTCAAATTGGCCAAAAGTGAAATTGCACTTGAAAAGAAAAATGAAAAAGAAAAAGAAAAAGAAGAAAAAAGAGATGAAGAATATCCCTGCCTCGAAGATAGCATCCGTTGGCATCCTACTCCTCCCTCACAAAGAGGTGGTAGGATTACCCAATGGGGGCGAGGTAGAGGCAGAGGATGGCAAAATTATGAAAGTGCAACGTATGAAACCATACAAAGGCAAACTCCTATGATACATATTGATTTAGAATCTGACTCAGAGGATGAATCATGTGTATCTAAAGCTGAAAATAGTAACAAGAGGCCGAAATTTGAGATCTCTTTGGAACACGATAGTGACGATGATAAAGTTAAGGCAAAAATAGAGGATGATTCAGATTTGTCTACCTATGAAAAGCTTAAAGGATATGTGAAGACTTTAGCTCTAACCCCACTATCTCAAGATAGTATAGCCGGGTTGGCAGTTAAGGTTTCACCTGCCTTGAGCGATGATTGTAAAACTGCTAAGTTTATTCCTTCTTCTAGCAAGAATGTTGAAACTGATGTACACATTGATGATCCTTTGATGAATGAAATAGTGGAACTCCCTTTTGATTGGTATCCTTATGGTGTTAAAAATTTAATTAAGCAAGGTCTAACCCCATCTACTTGGACTAAACGTCAAGCTCAGTCCTTTGAAAACCTTTGGAATACTGAATATTATAAACCAAAGTCAAGGGCAGGATTGGGTTTTAGTACTGTTTGTCCATTTGATGACGATGATTACTGCTTGGTGATAACTAACAATTTAGGATCTGATCGTCTCTTTATGAAGGACATTGAAATTCTAAATGAATTTTGTTTAGAAACTTCAGATGATTCGGATGACTTTCAAGTTAAGGAGGCACCTCCCGAGCTTGAGGAGGAGATCCAATCAACTGTTGATGAATTGAAAGAAATTAACCTGGGTAATGAAGAAAATCTACGTCCGACGTTCATAAGTGCCTTATTGAACGAGGATGAGTCAACCAATTTAGTCAAGTTGCTTTCAGAGTTTAAGGATTGCTTTGCCTGGAGCTATGACGAGATGCCTGGATTATTTCCAGAAATAGCAGTCCATAAACTTGAAATTCAACCTGACGTGATCCCTGTCAAGCAAGCCCCACGACGCATGCGTTTAGAAATTGAACAACAAGTAGTGACTGAAGTTAAAAAACTGATCGATGCAGGCTTTATTCGAGAGGAAAAATATCCCTCTTGGTTGGCTAGCATCGTCCCAGTAAAGAAAAAGAATGGTCAAATTCGCGTATGCATCGATTATAGGGATCTGAATAAGGCTTGTCCAAAAGATGAGTTCCCGTTGCCTATACCGGAACTCATGGTAGACATCGCCTCTGAGCATGCAATTTTCTCTTTTATGGATGGTTCATCTGGATATAATCAAATCAAGATGGCTCCTGAAGATGAAAAATTCACTGCCTTCAGAACACCTATAGGGGTCTTCTGTTACAAAGTCATGCCCTTTGGACTTAAGAACGCTGGTGCAACCTACCAGCGAGCTATGACCCGAATCTTCGATGATCTCATACACCAACAGGTGGAATGTTATATCGATGATTTGGTAGTTAAAAGTCATCAAAGGGAAGACCACCTACATGATCTGAGAATCGTTTTTGAAAGGTTGCGCCGCTACGATCTAAAGATGAATCCCTTGAAATGTGCTTTTGGAGTTACTTCAGGGAAATTCTTAGGATTCGTAGTGAGACACCGAGGCATAGAAATTGATCCTTCCAAAATAAAAGCCATCTTAGATATGCCACCTCCTAAAAGTCTTACCCAGTTAAGATCTCTTCAAGGTAGGTTGGCATACCTACGAAGATTCATTTCCAACTTGTCTGGTAGGTGTCAACCTTTCGCTGCTTTGTGTAAGAAAGATGCCCGATTTCATTGGGATGAAAAGTGCCCAAATGCATTTGAAAGCATAAAGCAGTATTTGTTAACGCCACCAGTTCTAGCAGCTCCTATCCCTGGAAAACCCTTAATACTTTACACCGCAGCCTTAGACAGTTCTCTTGGCGCCTTGTTAGCCCAAACTAATGAGGAAGGAAAAGAGAATGCACTTTACTACTTGAGTAGGAGACTTCTACCAACTGAAGCTAATTATCCTCCTATTGAGAAACATTGTTTAGCTTTGATTTTTGCTGCCCAAAAATTAAGGCATTACATGTTAGCTCATAAAATCAATCTCATCTCTAGAGTTAATCCACTCCAATACCTGATGACTCATCCGACGTTGTCAGGGCGTTTAGCAAAATGGTCAATGTTTCTACTTCAATTTGATATCACGTTTATACCATTACGTGCTATCAAAGGTCAAGCTGTGGCTGACTTCTTAGCAGCACACCCGATCCCTGCTGAGTCCCCTCTGAATGATGATCTCCCTGATGAACAAATTATGAGTTTAGAGGAGCAGGAAGGAAATACTTGGGAATTATATTTTGATGGTGCCGCATCTTCACAAAAGATCGGGGAACCTCAGGAGGTAATCCCAGGGAAAGCCGGTATCGGGTTGGTTTTCATAACCCCTGAAAAGGGATTGTTGCGTTATTCTTACCATTTATTAGAGCCTTGCACTAATAACGAGGCCGAATACGAAGCTCTAATAACTGGTATAGAATTAGCAATATCAATGGAAATCAAAGAAATCAAGATCTTTGGAGATTCACAACTTATCATCAATCAAGTTGCTGGTATTTACAAAGTCTTGAAACCTAAACTTCTTCCGTACCATCAGTACACTATGAAACTTCTTGAACAAATTCCGAGCGTAACCTTATATAAGATACCCCGTGGAAGAAATTCTACGGCGGATGCCCTAGCAAAGCTCGCAAAGGAATTAGCCTGTATAGAAGAAGAGTCCATTTCCATAGAAGTTCAAGGTCGTAAGATCTTGTCTCCTATAGACTTGGAATACATCAATAAAAAGTTTCCTTCCGAGGGCGAGATTGTTCTTGCCATTGATGATGATACGGTTGAATGGAGACAACCTTTCATTGACTATTTGCAAGAAAACAAACTCCCTCGAGAGAAATCTGCCGCAGATCAAATTAAGAGAAGGGCTCTTTCTTACACATTGATGAATGGCATTTTGTACCGCCGGTCTTTCGATCAATTGTGGCTACGTTGTCTTAGTAAACAA
Organism: Dendrobium chrysotoxum; assembly: GCA_019925795.1. Classification (NCBI taxonomy): domain Eukaryota; kingdom Viridiplantae; phylum Streptophyta; class Magnoliopsida; order Asparagales; family Orchidaceae; genus Dendrobium; species Dendrobium chrysotoxum. The sequence goes on from CM034309.1 coordinate 28,213,245, forward strand.
GAAGCCCAAAGGATCGTGACCGAGGTACATGCCGGATTGTGTGGTGCCCACCAATCTGGCCCCAAAATGAAAATGAAAATCAAGAGACTGGGTTGTTACTGGCCCTCAATGATTGACGACTGTATGTCTATTGCACGTCGTTGCCACCAGTGTCAAGTGCATGGTGTAGTTCTACATCAACCTCCTAATGTTCTGCATCCAACAATTGCTTCATGGCCTTGTGAAAGTTGGGGCACGGACATCATTGGCCCTATCGATCCTCCTTCTTCTAAAGGTCACCGTTTCATTCTAGCAGCAACAGACTACTTCTCAAAATGGGCGGAGGCTGTTCCACTACGAGAAGTCAAAACTCATAATGTGCTCCAATTCTTCCGAGACCATATTGTATATCGATTTGGCATTCCTCGTCGAATTATATCCGATAATGGTCCCTCCTTCAAGAGCACCAAAATGAATAATTTCGCTAAACGTCATAATATTGATTGGAGGTATTCCACAAGCTATTACCCACAGGCGAATGGATTGGCGGAGGCCTTCAATAAGACGTTAGTCGGAATTCTAAAGAAAATCTTAGAGGACAATAAGCGACAGTGGCACGAAAAGTTAGGGGAGGCTCTGTGGGCTTATCGAACCACATGTAGAACCCCAACTCAGTCTACACCGTTTGCTTTAGTCTTCGGGGCTGAGGCTGTTCTCCCTTTAGAGGTACAGCTTCCCTCTCTAAGGGTTGCAATTAACAATAGTATTACATCTGAACAGAATGCCCGACTTCGTTTAGAAGAACTTGAAGGTTTAGAAGAGAAGCGTTTGCAGGCTCAACAGAACCTCGAGTTATATAAATCCCGTATGGCTCAAGCACATGATAAAATGGTCCGTCCTAGAACCTTTCGAGTAGGAGAGTTGGTGTTGGTCTTACGTAGACCTATCCTAACTCATCGAAGGTTTGGTGGTAAATTTGAGCCTACATGGGAAGGTCCTTTTGTGGTGGAGAAAGTCTACCAAGGGGGATCTTACCAATTAGTGGATTGTAAGGGTGATCGTCCTATGTTGCCTATCAATGGACGATATCTTAAGAAATACTATGTGTAATGACGTCGTTATGAAGATTTGCAATAAAATTATAAATTTTTCAGCATATACGTTGTTCTCGAAGCTTATGAATGTGACATACACTGGGTCCAAGTAGTTTGTATTTTTTTGAAAATCAGAATTGAAAGATTTCAAAATTTGAAATAACTGAGATGTTATATAGTATTACTATAGAAATGTCCTTTTATTTATTTTCTTTCTTCATTTATGATGATTCAATATAAAAACATAATCCCCAGTGGATGATTTGTAAGTTATAAAGATCATTTATAATAAGGGAGAGAGCAAAATTTTCAATCCAAAAATTTCAAGCTCATTCTTTTGGATGGTTTTCTCTTCCCTTCTAGAAAGTGGCATATACGAAAGCTTTTGACGTCTAGTAATTGTTAATGCCATTTGTGATGAAGGGAAAAGATCAAAAATCCTGCAAGAAATCAAACATTCATTAAAATTCCCAAACCCGACTGAATCTTAAATCTGTCTTTAGGTATAAGCCCTCCTGCGGCATCCTATTGAAATCCTTGAAGTTAGGTGTAAGCATCCCTAGTGGCATCCTAATCTTCATTCCGAAGTGAAGTATAAGGATCCCCAGCGGCATCTTCTCTTCATTAAAATTTAAATTCTAAATCTGTCTTTAGGTCTAAGTCCGCTTTTACGGCATCCTACTGACTTCTGGCTTAAGTCCGCTTTTACGGCAGCCATCAAATTTAAATCTGTCTTTAGGTCTAAGTCCGCTTTTACGGCATCCTATTGACTTCTGGCTTAAGTCCGCTTTTACGGCAGCCATCAAATTTAAATCTGTCTTTAGGTCTAAGTCCGCTTTTACGGCATCCTACTGACTTCTGGCTTAAGTCCGCTTTTACGGCAGCCATCAAATTTAAATCTGTCTTTAGGTCTAAGTCCGCTTTTACGGCATCCTATTGACTTCTGGCTTAAGTCCGCTTTTACGGCAGCCATCAAATTTAAATCTGTCTTTAGGTCTAAGTCCGCTTTTACGGCATCCTACTGACTTCTGGCTTAAGTCCGCTTTTACGGCAGCCATCAAATTTAAATCTGTCTTTAGGTCTAAGTCCGCTTTTACGGCATTCTACTGACTTCTGGCTTAAGTCCGCTTTTACGGCAGCCATCAATTTAAATCTGTCTTTAGGTCTAAGTCCGCTTTTACGGCATCCTACTGACTTCTGGCTTAAGTCCGCTTTTACGACAGCCATCAATTTAAATCCGTCTTTAGGTCTAAGCCCGCTTTTACGGCATCCTACTGACTTCTGGCTTAAGTCCGCTTTTACGGCAGCCATCAATTTAAATCCGTCTTTAGGTCTAAGCCCGCTTTTACGGCATCCTACTGACTTCTGGCTTAAGTCCGCTTTTACGGCAGCCATCAATTCTAAATCTGTCTCTAGGTCTAAGTCCGCTTTTACGGCATCCTACTGACTTCTGGCTTAAGTCCGCTCTTACGGCAGCCATTCTCAGAATTAGATATAAATGTTCATTTAAATGGTAGCATTTCTCTTGATTTAAAAGAAAAAAGTTTTGATTTATTGAAATCACATTCAAACTCTTGCTTTCATATTAAATCACATACAAAATTTTCGTATCTTGACTTTATTAAATAATACTAATCTCTTTAGTCATTGTTTGCCAAAGTCATCATCGCCATTATTTACTTTTCAATCAATTAATCAATCCAAAATTTTCAATCATTTAATCAACTCAAATCTCTTTATAAAATTTTCACTCTGATTTTCTATCAAAGCACAAAATCTTTTCAATTCCTACATTTAAATTTCCAACCTCAGTCTTGGATCTAGTTGATCGTTTCGGTCAACGCCAATACGCACGATAAACTTTGACAAGTTTATCATGCCTATTGGGGGTCCATTTGTTGACCTCATTATTCGAGGTCAGCTTCCCCGAAATCCATATCTAGCTCCTAGGTTTTCGCAGCCTAGTGTAGGTGTTGCTTATAGGACGTCCCTTAGGTGGATACCCAACGACGTATCACGGACTCGACCTCCTGATTCGACCTAAATTAGTTCACATCGCTCAATTGAAATCATATAGCCATAAATATAATTAAGAAAAATTAAAATTAATAATTTAAAATCATTTTTTTTGTTTTTTGTTTTTTTGTTTTTTTTTTAACATAAAATAGTTTATTTTAAAATATTGATTGTACTCCAAATTAGTCTATATATATATATATATATATTAAGATTGTTAAGATAAAACTTCACTCTTAAATCCATATTCTGATCAAAACGATCCTAGTCGTCGATTCAAACTAAGATAAGAGAGAGAGGGAGAGAGAAAAAGAGTTAAATTAGGTCGGTTAGAACGAACACACGATCCCTCTCCTATCAGTTCGCGAAACGACCCAGGCATCCCTCATCTATCAGTTCGCGAAACGACCCAGGGCTCCCTCTGCTCTGTTTTTCGCAAATCTCCCTCCCGTTTCGTCTCTCTGGATCCAGTTCAAAAAAAAATCCACCTCTCCCTCTGGCTTTCGGTTGGCACAACCCTAGGCTCCCTCGCGAAACCCCCCCAGGCTCTCGTGTCTCTCGGCTCTCTCGCGGAAAGAAGCCCCGTCCGCTCCTTCTCTCCCGTCCGTCCTGCCCTAGGGAAGCCGAAGGGAGTTCGCTGGCCCTAGCCTTAGCCGACGCTGGTGATCTTCTCGACCTTGGGTCTGCTCCCTCTTTGTTTCGCGAAGGCCTATCCCTCCCTCTTTCTCCGGCCTGCTCTCTCTCTCTCCCGTCGGTTTCACCCCAAAGAGGCCGACCGAGCCCCACTGCAGTAGCAGCTACTCGCCGATTTGCCCTAGCCACTGATCATTTCTACTATAGGTATATCTTTTACATTCTCATCTTCTTTCTCTTCCTTTTAGCAATCTTGATGATGAAAAAGTGATTTGGGAAAGTTTTGTGCTATCATTTTGGAAGGAGAAGAAGGTATGCGAGATTGAAAATATGGGAATGTTTATTCCCCTTGCTTTCTCTTATTACAAAGAGAAGGACTCTCTTTTGTTGTTTAATTCAATCTTGTTTGGATTTTCAATGGTTCTTGAATGTATGGATACTAGATTGGAATGCATGCTTATTTCTCATTACCATTGGATGAAGATTAATGCATTTCTTGAAAATTGTTTTTTTTTTTTGAAAGGAAAATCTGAGAAAATTTGATTAAAATTCATAGGTCTTCTTTTTCATACAAAAGAAAATGTTTGAGATAAAAATTTGATTAGTTCTATTAGTTATGGCAATTGCAATATATGTTTTAGAAATGTCTCTAATTGAAAATATTTGTTAGTGATAAGAAAATGCTTTGTTTGCTTATATCTTTCATTCTGAAACATCTAGTTGATCATCTTATCTTGAGATTAGAAAAGAAGTGGGATTTCTCTCATCTTATTTTCTCTCAAATAAGCAAGTAAAGTGATCTACATAATTTCACGTGGTAATTAAAAGAAAGGAAAGTCGTGGTGAAAAAGAGAAATGTGATTTTGGAATGGATTGTTAGCATTATGTTGGGAAGTAATCATGAGTTTAATGTTTTCAATGTAAATTTCTTATAGAATCAATTCAATGTTAGGTTGTTTTTCCAGAAAAAAAAAAATTCAGAAAAAGTAAAGTTACATTGAGCCCTCTTTCTCCTTTTAATTTCATTTGGTGACAATGTTGAGTTGAAAAGCATGTTCATATATGTGTTCCTAGTATATCTTTGATGGAAAACTGTGAGCATTCATATATTTTATATAAAGGTTGTTACATGTAGGAGGATATCTTGAGTTGGTTGGAAGGGAATTTGAGCTCTTTTGCAAAATTTTATCATATGTATTTGTGGCATTTTTGTGACAGAAGCTTGTGTAGGGTAATTTGAAATGTTTCATGTTAAGCTTTGGGAAGAGAGACGATGAACTTTTCCTTTGCATTTATATAAAGGAATGAATGATTGCTTGAAGCGTTTTGAAATTGTTGGAAGAAAAGAAAGTGTGTAGAGTATGAAAATGTTTGGTTTCGAAAGGTAAAATAACATGTGTATGTGTGTGTGAAAAGTGAATTGTGGGTACATTAGAAAGTGTTGGTGTGTAAAGATTGAAAAGTGTGTGTATGTTTCAAGAGTAGAAGTGTTTGATTTTGTGAAAGATGTGTGTTGAAAGGTATGAAGAAGTGAAATGTATTTAAGCAAAAAATGTGAAATTAATGTGTATGTTTTAAAAGGTGAAATGCTTCGAAAAGGGAATCGTTCGTTTTGGAAAGATAAATTGTTTGATGAATTTGTGTATGTTGAGAAGTAAAATGTATATTTATATTGGAAAGATGAAATGTGTAAAGGTGGAACTTGCGTATGTTTTGGAAGGTGGATATACATTTGGACTTGTGTGTGTTTTGAAAATGTGAAATTGTGTATGTGAAAAACAAGGTATGTGTGAGTGATTTTGTAAAGTCAAAATTGTATGTTGAAAGGGGATTTGCATTTTTTGGAAATGTGTGTGTTTTTGGAAAAGTGGAATTTGTGTGTTTTGTGAGGTCGTGATGTGGAGTTCATGTGTAATGAAAGTTGTATGTTGGAAAGTGAAATGAAGTGTTTTGAAAAGTGAAATGTTGATTATTGAAAGATAAAGTGTGTGTTGTGTGAAAAGTGGGAAGTAGAGATTGTATATCTTAAAAGTGAAAGTGTATGTTGGAAATGTATTGTGTGAAAAATGTGGAAAGTAAAGTGTTGGGATTTTGAAAAGTGACATGTGCGTATGTGTATTTGGAAAGTGGAGTGGGTGAGTTTTGAATAGTAAAGTGTAAATGTTGGAGGTGGATTTTGAAAGGTGAAAAGAGAAATGTGGGGTTTCAAAGAGTAGTGTGTTGAAAGTGCTTGTATTAGAGAATAGTTGGTTTGGGTAAAGGTTGAAAAGCAATGACTCTCTCTCTCTCTCTCTACCTCTCTTTTCCTTCTTCTCCTACTCTCCTTTCTTGTGCCTCGAGGTGAATGTTGGGAAAATACAAAGTATGCTTTTAAGAGTGAAAAGTTCAAAAGGTTGACAGCTTGTGCTGGTCTTCAAGCCCGAAGAAAGGTACGTTTTTATTTTTAATAAATTTTTAATCATTTCATTATTAATTATTAAATGTGCTTCTAATCACTATTTTTTTTGTCTTTATTTGCATGAACTTTGAGGAACGGTACCAATCAAGTGAACAAGATGAAGCAGATTAAAGGTGTCAGTCGCCTCTATCCAACCGGGTAGAGGTGCTACGGGCGTAATCCACCGGGTCGTAGCCCCCGGTGTTGTAAGTTTTCTTAAAACTTAGAAATCCCCTAGGAAGCCGTGGTGTGGTTTGTGCGAACCCCTACCCTTTAGGTCCCTATAGCAACTTCAATTTTATTAGGATTATTTATTCTATTTTAGATCCTTAAACCTCTTTACACGTGCGCAAAGTCCTAAGGGTTAGTGATAACAAAATTCTTTTCATTCCACATAACATTAGTGACATCTAAGTACAAAAATTAAGGATCGAGTCCTAGAGAACTTAGACTTAGGATGCCTGCACACTTTAGGGTAGAAATACATAACATAGAAAACTTAGTGACATTCCCCTTAGGGTTATTGTATGTTATTAATACAACCTTAATCAACTCTAATTAAACTTAAATAAATAATTAAGGAGAAATTCAAATACACTAATGATAATCCAAATAAAATAAAAATATATGAAAATCACATAACCTCTAATAACTAAGTCATAATTAACACACATAACACTAGGAGATTAAATTTGAACATAAAAAATAAAATGGAATCTAATTAATGTGTTAATCATCTAATAATAAAATAATAACTAAATAAATTTTTTCAAACTTTAATAAACCCTCAACAGTTTAATAAATCATTAACAAATCAAATAAAATCATTAAAATTTTAATAAAACACTAACACTTTAATAAGTCAATTAAAATTCCAATAAATGATTTAAGATTAACAAAATTTTAAAAATGTTTAATAAATTATTAAAAATTCAATAAATCATTAATTAAAATAATAAAAAAAAAGGTTAAATTAAATACACTAAAGAACCAATTATATTAATCAACTTCAACAATTAAAAATCAATCTAAAGCAAACTTCAAAACAGTAAAGACACAAAAACTTAAATCTGAACTAAAATTCCCTTTGACCCTTCAACAAATCAATTTCAATCAATTAGATAATTATAACCAATAGTAAACCCAGGATATCTTCAAACCACACAGCCTACCGCACACACTTAGATTTGTTTGCTAGGACAACCAACTCTAGCTCTAGGTTAGGCCGGTGTTTACTTTCTTGCTGTTGTGTGACGGGCTTTCTCGGTTTTCATTGCATGCTTGTATGATTGACATTGAGTGTTTGTTTACTTTTATTGCTCTCTGTGATATGATGTGATGGGCGATAGATTACCCCTAGGTTAGGAACGATCTGGATGCTCACAGAATCTTATGCAGGTGGCCATGCTCGTGCAGGACTAAATAAAAAGGGGGCAAATTAAAGATTTAAATTAATATAAAATTTCTGCAGGTGCTTCAGAAAATGCTAAGCCCCTTTAAAATTAAAAGAGCATGGCCAAGTGTGGCTGATAAATTTAATTTGAATATATAACTGCTTGGGAATGGTTTTATTATAAATGCCTAAGATAACCTTGCAGGTGTGTCTAGATTTTCTTTTTCTTTCTGGAATGTAATATAAATGTAATTATTTGTTAAAGTCAAATGTTGTGAAAGTGATTCAAAAGTGGGATATCACACCCAACTCGGAATCCAAAGAGAGGAGAATGTCCCTTAGGGGAGTATTCTCTTCTATTTGGAAAGCCAAGTTAGGGTGGTTCTAATATCCAAAGAGAAAAGAAAATACCCCTTCCGGGATGAGTTTCTTTTCATTTGGATATCCAGGCCCGGCGGACCCAAGGAGCTCGTAGCGGACCCAAGGAGCTCGTAGCGGAACCAAGGAGCTCGTAACAGATCCAAGAAGCTAGACAAAAAGTGAAGATGAAGAAGACGAAGAAATAAAGATAAAAAGAAAAGTATATCCCATTTTGAAATCACTTGCGTCAGTCTTAGGTTTAGAATCCGGGTTTGTTGCCAGTGGTGCCCGGCCACTTTACTTTTTCAGTAGACCCTGGGTTGTAAATAAACTGGACATTGGACATTATATTTTTGGATAATTTAATTTGAGTGTTTATTTTGTTTGTGCACTAGTTTTTTTTTTAGGACTCTTGCATGCCGTGTTTTGTTTTAGCCTGGATACGCATCGGAGTGTTTTTTGGTAAGGATCACGATAAACTTTTTCTACTTGAAATTTAAAAAATAAAATTTTTTTAGGCTCACATAGAAACTCTAACGAATCTAAGAAGTAAGCTCGGACCGCCGAGAGTCAGCATAATCATATTATTACTTTCTCTTCCTTGTTAGGCACCTCCCCGCCTGCGGGTTCTGGCAGACCACCTGACCTATTAGGGTGCAGTTCTGTCAAGGGGATGTTGTGCAATCTCTAGGGAAAAATCTATTTTCTAAGCCTGATTTTAAAACTGCTTCATAAATCATTTTATGCATTCGAGTCAATTAGCATGCATTGCATTAGATACAAATTAAGAGAGTCTAAAATTTTAATTGCATTATGCTCCTAGGCATCATTTACCCTATATAAGTAAAGGGGCCAATTAGATTTTGTCTTAGATGTCGGCCCCGATTCCTCAAAACTTAAATAACGTCCCTACCCATCTTTCATAAGAGACTGGACACATGGATTTGAAGCGCCTAGGTGGTTAGCTGGCTCCCCAATCCAGGCCGGGGTAAGTCCAGATTTGCACTGCATTAGCTAGGTTCGGGTCACTACTCTATAGTACCCAATTTAGATTTAGGTTCTGAGGCAGATTTATGAATCTTAAGTCCTCACTCTTCGGGAATAAAATCCCAAATTTCTAATAAAATGCCAATTCAAACCTAAAAATTTCTCTCTTAAAAATGTAAAGCCCAACATAGGATAGACTGAGGTTGCCTCTGAGCTTCTCAGAATCCGGTACCTCCTACTTTTCTTCTTTTGACTCGTTAATAACTGTTCAACATTGAGCTTTCTCCTTGAAAATTCCTACTTCTTTCCTTGCCTTTTACTTTGTAATCAAAGGGTACGAAATCATTGCTTTAATCGAGAGTTTTCTTAGGAGTACCCCTCCTAGGATGTAATTAACTATAGGGGCTTGCCCCTATAGGGATTTGAGAATCCCAGATTAAAATAAACCTTGTTTTATTTTTATAAAACAAGGGAAAAATCTTTGGGAACGCAAACATGTTTTAAAACCTCATTTCTAACTTTAAATATATTTATAGAATATTATTATTATCTTTGCAGGTAATATAATATTCTATTTATTATATTCAATTTTAGAAATGATGACTTTTATAAAACCCATTCTTTCTTTTGGGTGTTTTTTGAAGAATGTTATGTTCGTCTTTTCAGATGATATAATATTCTCCTTATTACACCTAAATAAATGGATGGATGAACTTTTCAAAACTATATTTCTATTTTTAAACACATTCTACAGAATTTCGTGTTCATCTCTCAAGATGATATGTTATTCATAGAATTGTGTTTGACTATAGAAATATTATTTTCTAAAACCCTATTTTGATATTGAATCCATTATAGAATATTGTGTCAGTCTCCCGAGACTGTACTTTATTCTTAATGCAGTATTCGATTACAAAATAGGAGAACACAAAATCTGCGTGGCGACATAAATTTTCCCACCATATATTTATTAAAAAATTAACAAATTCATTTTATATAAAATAAAATAATTTCATAATAATAATACAATTTTATAAAAGAAATTTTAATTTATATTAGAGAGATTTACATACATACCAGCATATATCATTCTATTTATATATCTAACACTTAATCATTCATAGATCACTTTCATATCAAATATGGGTGGTAGAAATGAAATATATGTGGCATATTTGATATTAAAGTAATATAGGTGGTATGTATGTAATATTAAAATTTTAAGTGTTAGATATATAAATATGATGATATAGAATGATATGTATCTAAATCCCCCTATATTATACACACAAAGTCATCTGTAAGGACCAAGAAGAAATGCTTTAACCATCTGCTGTGGCTGTATGGGTGAGAAATTGAGCATGATCTACTTAAAAATAACATAGGCAATTGGTCAATGCTGCCCTACATTTACTACTCATTTTATGTGTAGCCCAAGCACAAAAGATATGATTGTGTATGTCATCATCCCATTTTTTTATATGGCATAATATAAATATAATATTAAAAATAAATTAATTTGAGTTTTCATATATTGCATGAAAAACTAAAGTTTGTGATACTGTCGTAAATATGATCGTGAACATCGATTTGCGATCGATTCGAGCTTCACACCAAGATGTTTGCCGTAAAATATTTACGATCAGTATATGTAATCATACAGATCACTTAAGACAGAAACTCATCATAAATTTTTTGTTGTAAAGAGATTGTTTTAGCTGATATCGATTGCAATACTATCATCATAAATACCGGTCTAAAAGCCATTTTTGGGGTTGCATTTTTTTATTTATATACCTAGAATTAGAGATAACGATCAAGTATAGATTTGATTCAGTTCTATAACCATGAAAATTTCAGATGAATTTTCCGCCATCCAACTCAATTCAAAATTCAAATTGGGTTTCTTAATGATAATACATCCTTTTGTATTGCCAATGTAATAAGTATTGGCTTTCTTAAGGGTAGCTTTGCATGCAATTTGAGGTTTTAAGTGAGAAGCGTTCCAATGCTTCTCTCCGAAGCATCCCTCATTATGAATGCCTCATATGGAGCCTATGAAAAGTATCCCTTAAATGTAAAAAATAAATAAATAATAAAGCTGTAGCTTATACTATTATGCAAATAGAACCCTTGGTTCATACAACATAAATTAATTTATATCTCAAATCGCTCCATAAACTCTCCCTCATAATGGGTGGAACGATAAGCCCAAGTATGACAATTAGGGGTGATAATTAGGGGTGTCAAAATCGGGTTTCGAGTCGAACCCGGAATGACCCGCGTTCAAACGGGTCGACCCTAACCCGACCCGGGTAGGAGAACGGGTCAGAAAATCGGACCCGGACCCGACCTGTCGGGTTGGCAGATTGACCCGACCAGACCCTGGTCGCGAAGGCAGACGCATGGGCGAGCGCTCGCGAGCGCGCGGGTGTAGGCGAGCGCTCGCGAGCGCGCGGGTGTAGGCGAGCGCGCGGGTGCAGGCGAGAGCGCAGGTGCAGACGCGCGGGCGAGCGCTCGCGAGCGCGCGGGTGCAGGCGAGCTCGCGGGTGCGGGCGAGCGCGCAGATGCAGTCCAGCGCGCGGGTACGGGCGAGCATGGGCAAGCGCGGGTGAGGGCGGATGGGCGCGAGCAGGCCAGGGCAGGGCGGGCAGGCTTTGCGGGCAGGGGTTTAAACAGGTTTTTCGGGTTGACCCGACAACTCGTCGGGTCAACCCGAACCTGACCCATTTTTCAAACGGGTCGAATTCCTGAACCTGAACCCGACCCGTTTTGAACTCGTGTCGGGTTTGAGTCGGGTTTTCGTGTCGTGTCAAATATTGACACCCCTAATGACAATGATGTGTAAATGCATCCTTTAAATCTTTCACCAGTGCCCTTATGATAGTATGACCAATAAAAGTGCAAATATATGAAATAATATGATGCATTCACTAATTATTAATGATAATTTTCCAATAACTTCCTCAATTGCCTTCTTGTTAACAAGAACTCTTAGATCATCAAGCTTTATTGAGGGTGGTATGCAATGTATTGTATGTGTATTTCCTTCATAGTAATAGGTAATATTATGATTGATGCGTCATCGAAAAATTATTTTGATCGGGCACGAATCTCGAGGAAAAACTCAAGTTGAAAACTTCAAAAATTAGTTTGGAGACCATTTAAACTTCGATTTCAGCAAGCTTATAGTCGAACTGAGCGTCTCGGAAATACGAATCCAACGACACCAAATTCGACTCAATCCAAGCCCAAATGAGTTCAAATCAAGTACCCGAAGCGCTGTTGGAAGCATCAAACAGCAATTTGAGTTAACAAACAGCCTCCGATTTTGACGAGCTTATAGTCGAATCGAGCGTATCGACGAGACGAATCCAGCGAGCCCAAGATCGTAGAATTCTGATATCATTAAGACCTTCAAATGCTTGATAAACGGTTCACGATCAAGGGATTCAATATCGGCCGTTCATCCGGATCACTCCCTATTCGCCCCTGATCCCTCACATATTTACGGGCTATGCCACTCCAGAAAAACTATAAATAGCCCCTCATTTCTCTTAAGAGGGGACCCAAGCCAAGAAGCCAAGAAGAGAAGAAGAAGAGAAGAAGAAGAGAAGAGAAGTCTAGGAGGGAACAGCTCCTCCTCGACCACCGCCGGAACACCGCCGGAACTCCGCCGGAACACCACCGGAGCACCACATGGTGCCCGAGGGACGCCGGAGCTCTGCCCGACGCCGGAGCAACATCGGAATTCTGCTCGACGCTAGAATTCTACCCGACGCCCGAGTGACGCCGGACTTCTTTCCAAGTGACGCCGGAATTCTGTCTGACGCCCGAGTGACGTCGGAACTCTGCTTGGCCTTGTAATTGATACTCATTGTAATCTGATCGTCCTGAATTTAAAGGACGAGTCAGCCTCGTGTATTTCAAACAACACTAGTGGAACTCTTTCAACTGGGCGTGGCCCCGTGGTTTTTTCCCTTTCCAGGGTTTTCCACGTAAAAAATCTGGTGTAACTATTTCAACTCTGTTTGTGTGCTGGATATACGTACAACGCTGAGACGGAAAATTAAAATCTATCACCGCGTATATTTGAGTCCGCAACAATGATCATTGCTATTATCAATTTCTACTTGTATGACACTCTATTTGCCATGTGTAGCCATCTTACAAATTGCTCACCATTCACTCACGTCTCTACACTTATATGAGTAACTTACGCAATAAACTTTGATAGCTCGGAGTGCTAGTATGAATGGGCATGTTAGACTAGGCATTTAAGTTTTAGTACATATTTGAGCCGGTTTATAATGTGCTAGAATAGAGCACATCCTATAATAACATATATGAGAACTTATTAGAAGAAATAAATCTCTTACGGGGTGGGTTGATGATAGGGAGAGAGCAGGGGTGTCAAAATCGGGTTTCGGGTCGGGTTCGGATCAAATCCGAACTGACCCGGGTTCAAACGGGTCAACCCTAATCCGACCTGGGTAGGTAAACGGGTCAAAAATTTGGACCCGGACCTGACCTGTCGGGTTGCCGGGTTGACACGACCCGATACGAAACAGCGGCGGGACGGCGGAGCGGCGGGCAGGCTGAACAGCGGGCGGGGCACGGGCAGGATAGCTCGCGTCCGCGAGCAAGCAGGGCAGCTTGCGTCCGGACGCGGGCAGGTCAACTGGGCAGGGCAGAGCGCGGGTAGGGCGCCGCCGCGAGGGCAGGCGGGCATGCATCCGTGGGGGCGCGCGGGCTGCAGCTGGCAGGTGCGGGTAGCCTCGGCGGGTGCGCAGGCAGGTGCGGGCAGGTGCGGACATAGCTCGGGCAGGGCACGGGCAACTGGGTAGGCGCTCGGGCAGCCGGGGCAGCACGGGCAGATCATTTTAAACGGGTTTCCGGGTTGACCCGGTAACCGGTCGGGTCAACCCGAACCCGACCCGTTTTGAAATCGTGTTGGGTCAAACCCGAAACTTTCGGGTCGGATTCGAGTCGGGTTTTCATGTCGTGTCAAATATTGACACCCCAAGGAAAGAGACAACGAATGGTGGTGGACGGTGTTGAGTGGGGGGTGGACATGAGCGTTGATAGGAGATGGGGCATAAGGTGGAATGAACTAGGAGTTGATGGTGGTGGTCAGAAGATGTGAGGCGGCAATTGTGAGTTGTGGTTGGGTGTATGGGTGTCAATACTTGACACGACACGAAAATCCGACTCGAACCCGACCCGAGTTCAAAACGGGTCGGTTTTGGGTTCAGAAATTCGACCCGTTTGAAAAACGGGTCGGGTTCGAGTTGACCCGACGGATTGCCGGGTCAACCCGAAAATCTGTTTAAAGCCCTGTCCGCCCTGCCCTGGCCTGCCCGCGTGCATCCGCGTTCGCCAGCGCGCCCGCGCTCTCGCGCGCTCGCTTGCGCCCGCGCGCCCGCGCTCTCGCGCGCTCCCCCGCGCCCGCGCGCCCGCGCTCTCGCGCGCTCGCCCGCGCCCGCGCGCTCTCTCGCACCCGCACCTGCGCGCTCACGAGCTCTCGCCTGCGCGTCCGCCTTCGCGACCCGGGTCGGGTCGGGTCGACCCGCCAACCCGACGGGTCGGGTCCGGTTTTCTGACCCGTTTCCCTACCCTGGTTGGGTTAGGGTCAACCCGTTTAGGCTGCGGGTCATTACGGGTTCGACCCGAACCCGACCCGAAACCCGATTTTGACACCCCTAGTTGGGTGGATGGGGATGGTAAGAGATGGAGTTAGAATAGGTTTAACTCGGTGGTCGACATGAGCACAAGATAAGAGAGTCAAAGTCGAGAGAGGGAATTGACAGGGTGCGAGGAGGAAAGTACCATAGGAATCATAGACGGTCGTAAGCGCGGCTGAGAAAAGATAGAGTAAAACTTTGAGAGGGATGAAATCCCGCTAGAACGGATGATTTATTAGATATTTGTGAGTGATCTCAGTCTCGATAGTAAATAAATAATATTTCTGTAGTAATATAAAATAAAGAGATTATGTTGAATTTTCATTTACTTAATACTTGGTAAGAGATTCTTCTATATAAAATTCCATTTAGTTCCGTTACAATGGAAGAATATTCTGCTTGTAGACGCAGACAAAGCAGCTAGCTCATGACTGACGAAAAAAAAATATATTAGATAACTGAGAGCTCATTATGCAACAAGAGAGATAAAAAGAAATTTTAAAGAGAGAGAATTTAGAGAGAGAACAAACTGATATCATTATCCAACATTTTCTCTCTCCTATTTCTTTATTACTTTTTTTTTTCCTTAAGCCAATACCTATGAAGTCATAAAATCTGATGCATGTGCGCCGCTTATATGCTCACCTTGTAAGATTTAATCACGTTCACATACTAATACATGCACACAATAATGAAGATACTAAAGGCATCAGGCAAAAGTCCATTCAGTCCAGATGAACAATCTTAATTACGAGACTGGCACTCGTGACTTGATAACTTATGATTTATTAAAGAATTGCTCTTTAATTTAGAGCATATATGAAATAATATTTAGATATTTAAGCTTTGTTGGCGATGATAGGCAAGGATTGTGGTTGTTGATGATGTTGGGGATGTGAAAGTAAATCACATAACGAAATAAATAAGAAAAAATAGAATGCAGCGGAAGGTAAAGGACACCAGGATTTAAAGTGGAAAAATCGAAATCGGGAAAATCCATGGAGCCACACCACACTAAAAAATTTACTATTAAAATTGAGAGAAATAAGTACAGATCTCTCTTCCCTCTCTCTATTCTTGCTTCTCTTCTCATTTACATTGTTCTCACTAAGCAAAAGAGAAAAACGAGAAAGAAAACTGTCTAGTCCACCTCGAATCGCTTCGGCTCTCAACATTTTGCCTCCAGTTTGCCTGACAGGGCTGAGCTGCTCCATTATCTGCCCTTCTCTCCTACCAAACTTTGCAATGTTGGGATGATCGTGTATATAGCACTGGGGCGTTTTACACACTCGAACCCAAGCCGTGGGAGGACCCCCCCCCCCCCCCCATGAGCACGAGAAATTGACTTGAGGTCCAAGGCAATAGTACAACCCGATTGATCGACACAATCAAATTTCGCATAGACTAACAAACGATGGTGAGCTGTGTACACGAATAATTAACGAGTCGTACCTAATCGAATTATATTTATTTATATTTAACTCGTTAAAAAAAGGAGTCCAAAATATTAGTTTAAATTCGACTCTTTTTCATAACGAGCGAGTCAAATATGGCCAATTTGCGACCCATATTTTCTTAACAGTCCATAATGCCACATAGTAATTTAAGAAGCGTCGATGAATTCTTATCTATTTTGATTGAAATTGATAGAAACTTATCATTATTGTTATTATTATTGCTGTTGTTATTATTTTTTATCAATTTATGAGTGTTTTTACGAAGTTTAATAACCTGATTTATATAAGTTAAATTCTAATTAAATAATTATTGTTATTTCATATCATAAAAATATTTTTTGCGAATATGTTCATTAAATAGAGTATTTTTTTTTTAAATAAAAGCAAAATGAGTCCTACTGAGGCGATTCATACTCTCTTTACTTTATATGATGCAATCTGATCCGGTTGGGACCATCAACAGCAGCCCAGATTGGGCACTATTACGCTGTGGACAAGGAATGCCGGCCAGGTTGTCACTTAAATAATTTATTTAATTATTCAATTTTAAATTCTTCGAAAATTCTGAATTCTTTTCCCACTAAAATAAATGGCAACACCTAAGAAATTAGTTACATAGGACAAAAATTGAGTTACCATACGGAAAAAAAATAAATATATTATGATCAATTTCAAAGTTTCTATTAGCCTTAAAACATCTTTAAGGCCCATTTTGATATTTGTAGATATGGATATGGTGAAATAACTTTTTTCTTAGGTACTATTTGATTGTCTGGAAATGAAATACAATATAAAAGGAATACAGTGTAAAAAGAATGCGATATAAAAGGAATATTTTAGAATTATTTGGATGAGTGTAAAAGGAATGCATGACTTAACTTTTTTGTTTGGTTTGAAGGAAAATGTGAAAATATTGCGTCCTGAGTGACCGACAGTCGGCAGCGACGACCGACAGTCGAAGGTGGTCAAGCAAGATTTGGAGCGCTGTCAACGGTTCTGCTCTAAACTTTGCAAGAACGGTTTATCTTAAAATGAATTAGATTGGAATATACTGCATTTAATTTACTTTGCCTTAAATTTATTTTTCATCAACCAAACACCAAAATTTTCAAAACCTTTACATTCATTTTACTTTACCCTCATATTACTTTCAACCAAACAACCCCTTAGAATATTTGGACAATTTTTATATTTATTTTAAGATGTGCAAAAAAATAAATTATTAATAAAATATTATATTAAATTTATTTTATATCAAAATTTAAAATTTAAAATTTCTTTTTGGTAAATCTTAGACATAATATTACCATTAATTTTTTTGACATTATATATAATTTGAACATAAGAACAATTATAAGGATGAAGATTAAAATAAATTAAAATTTTATTCAAATTGATTTAAATTAATATTATATATTAAAAAAATTTATGTTTTACTATTTTCAAAATAAATCTAATAATTTAAATAAACTTAATATTATTTTATACTGACATATTTTCTTTCCAGCTACATTAGCCCCATATTAATAATACAAAGTTAGAAGACATTCGTAGTAATTCAAATGTCCCCTTGGTTTCCGCAGACCAATGGAGGCTTCCAAAAAAGAATCCCTTGCAAACTTCAATGCAGTAAAATAAAAAACTTTTCAGAACATCTGAAATCTCTTAGAACTGTATTATACATTTGGGATAGCTTTTTATTGTTTTTTAAATAGTTTTTAAAATACATTTTTATATAATTTTTTTTACTAAAAATAGTAAAAAAATTATTCCAAACAAATAATTAATGATAAATATTCAGTTCAATATAATTCCGGAGTAGGAATAAGATGAAGAAAAGGTTACTAAGCCAATAATAATATTGTCAGATGAATCTTCATAAAATAATTTAAAAAAATAATAAGATAAGAAATATTATCATAA
The DNA here is from genome assembly GCA_019925795.1 of Dendrobium chrysotoxum. Taxonomy (NCBI): domain Eukaryota; kingdom Viridiplantae; phylum Streptophyta; class Magnoliopsida; order Asparagales; family Orchidaceae; genus Dendrobium; species Dendrobium chrysotoxum. The sequence continues at coordinate 28,231,208 of CM034309.1, forward strand.
TAGATGTGTCATAATTTAACTCAATTATTTTAAAATATTTATTTTCATCCCAGAATTCTAGGAGTTCTGGAACAATAATGCAGGCAGTAACAGCAAGTCAAACCTTTCTGTAACGATAATTCAACTGAAGACATGAACTAATCACTCAGAATCAAATAAAAAATAAATAAAAATGAACGGAAGTTAATTCATAACAAAAGAAGAGAATAGAATCATCCTCAAAATCAGCAAAAATTCAAGAGAGAAAGGAAGAACATTAATTCCATGGCTGCTCATTTATCTAAGTCACGAAGAGAAAGACACAGAGGTGGAGAGGAGAAGGAGAATAAGTCCTTCTCATGAGTCATGAGATGCATGAGCAAATCAACAAACGCAAGCACTATAATCTTGTGAGTCTTCCTATCGTTAAGCTGAAGGTAGCAATGCAATAGTTCTTGTAGCCTTGGCCAGTCTCTGAGCTCATGAGCCTCCACCATTTCCGCCATTGAAGACTTGAAATCTCTGTAAGGGTCATCAGAGACCATGGCAATGGCCTCACTCTCCTCGAAGAAGTTGCTGGTGGCGGCCTTGCTGGCATTTTCTTCCTTTACTTCCTCCATTATGGAGTTGGTGTTGCGAGGAGAAAAGAAGAATCTTTTTGGGTTTATGCGGTCATTGGGAAGCAAGCAGGTCTGTTCCTTCTGTTTTGGAATTGGTGTTGTGAGGAAGGAGGAGGAGGAGGAAGAGAAGGATGAAGAGGAAGGAGAGTCTTCCATGTGAGTGGTTGTTTGGTGGTGGGTGATGTGTTGTGGCTTGTGGAGGCTTAAGGAAGAGGAAGAAGAAAATGAGGAAGGAGTGTGGTAGACATAGCTGAAGTTGGAGCAGGGGTCGTCTCCTGCTCTAAAGGAGTGGGTTTTAGCTTCTTGGATGCAGCTGGGAGCTGTCGGTTTGAAGCTGGTGATAGATTCTTGGATGGACTTTATGGAAGATTTCAGCTTTCCCATAGTTAAACTTAGATCTTCTTCTTCTTCTTCTTTTGGTGCTTAATAGTTGAGATAAGGAGGGAGAGAGAGGGAGAGATAGAGAGAGAGAGAGACCAAAGATTGACAAGAGACAAATTTATAGGCCTTGTTTACTGTAGGCACTATAAGGAATAGGACCCGGAAAAGCCTTTATGTAGTAGCCGAAAGGCTAAACGTCTTTCCGGTTTGTTTAACGATTTCATGTTGGATACTCAGCACAAGATTTGAAAAGTTATTTGATCTGACCGTGAGATTAATGGAAAAAATTGCAATGAGGTTCATATCTTTGGGCTTAATAAGCTGAGATTAATAACATGCATTAATTTTAGTAAAAATTCAACGGCTATGAAGACTACGTTAACTCAATTGGCGTTAGAATATTCTTAATTAAATTTTTTTCAAGATTAATGATTTAATTAATGTATTTAATTATAGAACTTACATAATAATACAATAGAGGGTTTTTTTTTCATCAATAAGACTTGAGAAGAGCAATTGGCACATTGAGCCTAGTTCAAATATGAGAGATTAGGATTGGTTGATAGGAGTTCAAAGCCTTGCCTAATTAAACTCGTCATTGCCTGATAGTCAATCATCAGGAGTTCTGGCTCAATCTGAAGCTTTATGAATGAATTAATTAATTATTTTTTGTTCTATCTGGTGAACGCAGCCCACAAAACTAAATTCAATTTATAGGCATCTCACTGATTTTGATTCAGTCCAATTTATGGCAAAAAAGAAAAAGAAAAATCTATTTGATTATCAACTGTTCCTTCAATCAAATTAACAGGTAGCTTTATCTCCTGCCGTTGATCAGTTGCTTCAGCAATATTGTATAGGAAAAGGAAACGGATCTAATATGATGCAGCTCTAAAAGAGGAAGTATCCATGAAAAACCACTGCACAAAAACATCTCCAGGTAGTGATCTACTAAGTAAATCACTGGCTCCTGTTGCCATGATGAATGACTCTGACACTTACTGTATTTGAAAAACTGGGCACTTCATGTCTTCTTCCTCCAGATTGATAGATATTCAGCAGAATCATTAATAGTTGCAGAAAAAAAGTTCTTGGCCGTGGGAGATGACGAAAGGAAGCACCATTATATCACTGGCCGGCTGCTACAGCTAAGAGCTTGGAGATTAATAAAAGAGACACGTAATTAATACTTGGTATATAGATGGTGTAGTAATGCAACAGGGACTGGACTGGAATGCTGGATGCTTCTTGGTTGGGCATGTGGACCACAGCCACAGTGTTGGGTTCAATTGAAGGATTGATTTCACATGGAGGAGAGAAGTGACTGTCACCATCGCCCAGCTCTACTAATCTGAGTGGCACCAAGCAAACTGCGCCACCATGCAAGATTACTCAGAAAACATGGCTTTGACACATTGGTGATGCTTACTTTGATTGCTGGAAGGTTGGAAATGAAGGATTCTCTCATTTGAGGGTCGCATTCAGTTAATTTAGTTCTGTATTTGGAAGTTAAATTTAGTTCTGTATTTGGAACTTGACTTCCTTCGGTCTACAGCTATTTTTCATTCTTACGGGAAATATGAAAAAAAAAAATAAAAAAATTGTAGGATATGGCATGGTTCATATCGTGTAGTATGATTTGATAGAGTTCTGATTTCTTAGTAAATAAGTTTTTATAATTTGATTTAATTTTAATTTAATTTTATTATTTGTGTGTGCAAATCTTTTATACTTGATTAATAATTCTTTAATAGATTTTAGTTCATTAATTATTATTTTGTGTAGCATTAAAATATTTATAGTATATTTTAGTTGATTATTATTTCAAGCTATCACTCATTGGCAAGCACAGTATAAACATGAAGTTAAATATGTATATTTTTTATAGTGACACAGATCTGAACATTAGGTTTATATCTAATTAAAGGAGCACTCTGTACTTGAGTCATAATTGATTCATTTGGAGTTCATACCAAGTAGGCAAAGGTAAACTTAGGCTATGTTTGAGAAGGCTTTTAAGTGCTTCTTAAAATAAATTTTTAGTACAAAAAAATAAAATTTTTATACTATAAAGTTACTTTAAGAAGCAGAAAGAAAGCCGTCCCAAATGAAGCCTTAGGCTATGTTTGGGAAGGCTTTTTCACTGCTTCTTAAAGTAAATTTTTAGTGCAAAAATTTGCTTTAAGAAACAGTAATAATGCTGTCCCAGATGAAGTCTTAGTTTGGTAGGTCATGTCTTCTCCAAGCAGATTATTTATATACAACTTGTAAACTATAGGAACTTTTCGCAAGCCACATTAGATAACGCACATCGAATCATGAATAAGCCACATATGAGTGGTCAACAATTCAGAATTGTATTAGGGTCAGCATTTTCCCATAAAGAATTTAGGGCACATTTTAGTATTGTTACTCCAAAAGTGCAATAGATAAGTTTATCTAGCACTAATATTACTCTATGAAATACTCATTATTTGGTCAAATAACACTCAACGGGTGCGTAAAAAGACTGATCAACTCATTATTTGAAGTACTTAATATTAATTCTTTGTGGAATCTAATTGTGTCGATTAATCGGGTTGTACTGTTAAGTCATATCTCAATTTCGTCAGCTAAACTTATGACCCCAGTGGTGTGGCTCCATGGCCTTTTTCATAAAGTCGTACACTTACTCTTAATTTTTATAGTGAATTTATTGATGTGATGTGGCTCCATGACCTTTTTCCTAATTTCAATTTTTTCTACATTAAATTTGAGCATGACTTAATTTGCTCAAAAGTCTAAAAAAATATCGCGGAAAAGCATTATTGGTTAAATACATGGTTTTGAAAATCATATCGGATCGGACCGACCAGTTCAACCATGAACTGATCATATGGCCGGTTTGGTCCTCCTTAAAAATCGGCCCAACATCAAATCAGTGAGAACCGATTTAAACCACCAGTTTAACTGTTGAACCGATTCAGATTTTTAAGAATTGATCGGTTCAATTGATATCTTACTTAAATAATTAAATAAATAAATTTAATATAAAATATTAATTAAATATTAATTTAAATTAATAATAAACCTAAATTTTTATAATAATTATTTACATTATAAGCACCAACACAACATACCCATATGGTCCCACCACCCCATGTGGGCTCTTAAGTCTTAATACATGATAGCAAAAAAAGCTATATAAACTAAACAAATGCTCCCCCCCAATGATAGTGATGTGAGACTAAATAATTTAAATGAAATTGAAATTTCTACTTCAAAATGCATACATTATATATTTTTAATAGATTTTTTCAATTACATTTTTAATAATGAGAATAATATTTATTTTGTTGATTAATTATATTTAATTTTTAATTTTTTATTTTTAAAATATTCATCATTAAAAATTAATTTTTATTCATTTATTAATTATAAATAATATAACATGAATGAATTATAGAAGTATAAATATAATGTGAATTTAATATATAATTTATAATTATAAAATTTATCTAAATATAAAATATAAATTAATAATAATTTATTATAAATTACATTAAATTTAACATAAATTAGTAATAATTATATTAAATGTATAAGTTTGTGTAAAAACTAAATTTATTTTTAGCCACAAATTTATATGATTATATAATTATTCTTTCATTATTATATTTTTATTTTTTATTTAAATAATTATAATATTTATTACATCATCTGGTTCAACCTCGATCGAATCATTGAACCTTGAACCTTTGATTTTTCGGTTCGACGTCCGGTCCGATTTTCACAATCTTGATTAAATACCGCAAGTTTTCTTGCCTATTTATAATATTGGGAGAGAAAGGTATAGAAAAAATTCACACGTCAATTTTCCTTTATTTCCACCCTATTGCTCTCCATCAAACTTTTAAATAAGTTGCAAATTGAAAAGAAGTTGGGATATGGTGGGTCACTTGCTACGTGGTTTTAATGGCTGCTATGTTTGATTGTTTTAATGAAGGATTAGCTATGACTGTTCTCTCTAACTTTGCTTGTTTGGTTCCTTTATTTGGTGATGTTCTACATTAACAATGGGGTTTTACTTAGTTTAGAAAGTTTCATGGCCCTCTCTTGGGCTAATTGTTGGTGCGTGGGTTCTCGTCAACAAGTCAGGGGCCGTTGGGCAATGATGACTCCTCGATGTTTGATGCTTTTACCTTAGATGACATGCTTAATATCCCTCTCAATGCTGGACCCTTTCTCCAGTATGCAAAATTGTTGACTTAACTAATCTAAATGGCATTTATCTTTTATGTGATGTCCAACCCATTTAAAATAAATGTGCTTTGATTTCCAAATTACAAAGATTAAGACATATTTTGTGTAATTAGACAATTGAAATTTAGGCTCTCATATTTTTCAAGTTCCTACATAAGGGTTTGCAGAGAAGGTAGACTAGCTATTGTAGATGTGTGATGCTTAAATTTTGGCGAGCCTTAGGGGTTGTTTGGTATCGGATTTAACGTGGGATTTAAGTTGTGTTTATACTAAATCTCGTCAAACGGTTTTACAACGCGCGTTAAATCCCGGGATTTGATAAATCCTGGATTTACGGCTTAAATCCCAGATTTACTAAATCACTCGGTTCGGCAGATTTAACGGGATTTAAAGAGTGGCGTGTTGACCCTGATTTTGGTCCATACCCTAGGTCAAGGAGTTGGCCTGGTCAAATTTGACCAGACTAGACCCCAGAACCCATCCCAATGGGCTAAGGGAGTCAAGACAAGTCTGTTGAGCCCAGACCCAGGCCCTAGGTCAACCTAGTTGACTAGGTCAACCTACGTCGACCTAAATTGACCCAGATCACCTGTTTTCCATTTCAAATCCAATCTAGGGCTCCCAAAGCTCAATTCTCTCCTCCCTTGAGTTCAATGGGTCAAACCTAACCCATTGGGCCCAAGCCCTGGTCTTGGGTCAACCTGGTTGACCAGGTCAACTCAGGTTGACCCAATAGGCTTTAATAGGTCCATTCAAGTTCAAATTCATTCCAAACCCCTCCTAGGGCCCACCTTAGCATCCCTTGGGCCCATTTGACTAGGTTGACCAAGTCAATGGTTGACCTGGTCAACCCGAGTCTTGAATGGGTCAAATTGACCCATTTGGGTCAATTTGAACCCATTAAATACATTAAACACCTTCCATATTGAGTCTCCACTCAAGCCACGGCCTAAGGACCTTAATTACCTCCTAATCAAGCCCTAGATGCGATCTCAGCCGTCCTTAATGGGATTAAGACTATATATAGGCCTTTTAGGGTTTGTTGGAAGGACTTTTTGATCTCTCTCTCTCCCCAAGGCCCCTCAGCCCGAGATATTTGGTGAGAGAGCTCCTATAATCTCCCCCCACCCTTCCCTACTCGAATCCCGACGGTCCACGTTCACCGGCGGCGAGATTTCGGCGACCCGAAGCTTGGGACGTCCAAGGCTTCGATCCGTGCAATCCAGAGCTCGTTTGATCAAGGTTTCAACAGGAGAAACGTACGAGGACAATCTACAAGTGCAACCGAGCCAAAATCTCCCTAATCCCACGGTGAAATTTCTTTAAAACTCTTAACCTAGGTCTAAACACTTAGAGTTAATTAGCACTTTGCACAGATTATTTTGACCCAAACCAATTAGTCCACATGATTTCTGTTCATATCTAGGCTCTAGGTTTAAAATATCATTCGATTCCATCCACCCGATCGAAAGAATGAACCAAAATAGCGTATTAGGGTTCGGGTTCGCCGTCCCGTTCGCTTGAGTCGATCCTAACCGTTGATCCCGCGATTGACGGTCGAGATCTGACCGTTCCACGGTCCGGAGCGACCACGGATCCTCTCCCGCTGTTCCGCCTGCGATCCGGCTTGATCTGAGCCGTTGATTCAAAATGGCGGACGATCCAACGGTCAGGAGACCGCGCTGACGCGGCAAGTGAAGCCGCGTCATCCGCGGTTTGATTGCCGCATGATTGCGGCAATCATTGCCGGCGGTGCAATCATTGCGCCGCCAGGCAATGATTGGCCCGCGGTTCGCGGGCTCAACCGAAGCCCGACGCGTGTCCCGCGCCGCCAGAACCTTTTTTTTATTTGTTTTTTATTTGTTTTTTTATTATTAATTTAATTTAATTAATTAATTTTTTTTAAAATAAATAATTAATTAATTATAATTATTATTATTATTATAATCATAGTTATTATTATTTTAATTATTATTATTATTATTATTATTATTATTATTATTATTTATTATTATCATTATTATTTAAAAATTTATTTTAAATTCACTTTTAAATCATATTATTATTATTATTATTATTATTATTATTATTACTTTATTATTATTATTATTTTTTTATTATTATTATTATTATTATTTTATCATTGTTATTATTGTTATTATTATTATTATTTTAATTTATTATTACTATTATTATTATATAATTGATAGTAATAATATTATTTTTAATATTATTATTATTATACTATTATAATATTAATTATTAATTATTATTATATTAATATTTTAATTAATGATAATAATATTATTTTTTTAATAATAATATTATTATATTATTATAATATTAATTAGTATTATTATTTGTATTATAATAATATTAATGCTACAATTAATATCATTATTTTAATGATATCATTATTATATTATTATAATATTGATTATTATTATTATTAGTATTATAATGGTATTAATATTACTAATAATGATATTATTATTTCCATAATGATATTATTATGTTAATACTTATATTATTATAATATTAATTATTATTATTAATATTATTATAATATTAATATTGTTAATTAATAATAGTATTATTATCTTTAATAATAGTATTATTATGTTAATATTAATATCATTATAATATTAATATTTTATTATTTTATATTATTATAATATTTTGTTTATTTTTTAAATTTATTTTAAAATCTAGATATTATTATATCTGATTTTATTTTAAAATTATTATTTATTTTCAAATATTAATTATTTTAAATTATTTTAAAAATTACCTTTAAGCCTATTAAACTTCAAAAATTCATAACTTCCTCATTTTAAATCGGATTTTGACGCACAATACCTCGTTCTTTTCAGAAAAATGTGAATTTTAATCTAAAAATATTTCCTGCATGTGATTCTGTCATTTCTGGATATTTTTTGTATTACTGTATTATTTAATTAATTATTTTTTTAAAAAATAAAAATTATTTTAAAACCCCTTGGTGGCTGGTAGACCTCCCATGCCTATGAATTGAACTAATTTCAGTTATCTTATTTTTAAACCTATATTACTATATATCTATAATATTTATGTATTTTGAAACTTGTTTTAAAGTTAAATATTATTTAAATAATTTAATCTTGGGAGGCCTACCTATTATGAAATTTTAAACCTAGGACCTATATGTGAACAGAATTCATGTGGGAGAAGGATTAGTGAATGATTGTGTCCCAATCATCCACTAATCACTTCATTAGGCTTCTCTACTTAGTATTTTCGTAGTCCTTGCATGTGTAGGTTGCACAAGCACTTAGCCTAGGCTCTCCTAGATCTAAGGATATGGTTTGGTGTGTTTATACTTGCTGCATTTACCCTCTATGTTGTGCCCAAGGGTTAGTGAGTTTACTTTATTCCTGCTTAGTGTAGTGACGCACTAAGGACAATAATTAAGGACTGTCTAGCGAACTCAGAATATTTCTAGAAGCTAGGATAGATCCCGGATTGCTATGAAACTTTAAACACTAGTGCTTAGTGACATCTGGAACCCTCTAGAATTTTCTAGGAATTTTCTGGACACTTAATTAGCAAACCCTAATTTACCCGTTAATTAAGCCTTAGAAACTTCAGAAAAATCTAATAAATCCATTTTAAATCAGAAAAATACCCATAATATTTCAAACTCTTCAGAACTTAGTCCCCAACCTTAATAATTAGGGCTCCTTAATTGGACATTAATCTGGACTTTAATTCAACCATAATCAAAAATTACCTTTTTGCCTTAATTAAATCATTAAAAATTATTAAAAATCCCAAATTTTTCCCAAACACTTGGGAACACCTTCTTAGGTCATTTTTGACCTTTGGGGGTGATTCCAATCAGGTTGGAGCTGATTTGGGCCAAAACCCCCAAAGCACCCCTAATTAGGCAATTCCGATAATTTATTTAATTGCCCCAACTTCTAAAAATCATAACTAATTACAGAAAATTCCAAAATGGGCAAACTAAAAGGCATTCAGCTCTAATTAAAGTCTAATATTTATTAAAAATATTAGTTGTCTAGAAACCAATTTAAACTGAAAAGTCAACTCTTCGGTCAACCGTAGCCTATAGTCTAGGACCCGAAACTTCCAAAATTCATAACTTTGCGTAGGAAACTCCAAATCCAGAAAACTCAAAGGCATTCAACTCACATTAGGGTCTAGTATTTATTAAAAATATTAAAATTCCAGAAATCAACTTAAATAAAAAAGTCAACAATCCGGTCAAACTTAGTTCAAAACGAGACCAAAACTTCAGAAATTCATAACTTTGGATAGAAGAATCCAAATCGGGCATACTAACTGTCTAACTGATCAGGTCAAGGCCTAGTATTTTATAAAAATATTAGCTGGTCATAAATACCCTTTAATCAAAAAGTCAATTTTGAACCCCCTTTTACTTAGTGTATAGGTGGACCCCGAACCCCCTAAAACTCACTAATGCAATTTAAACTTTAAATATTATTACCCTAAGCATTAAAACTGACCTACATACCAAATTAAATAAAATGGATCTTAATTCACTAATATTTATACTTTAACTAAAATTTCCTTTTAGACCTACAACAAACCTGGACAGTATGCAATTGTAACTAACTACCCAGCTTAGGATCTACCTCAGCTACACAGCTTTTCACACACATCTAGATGGTTTGTTAGGGCACCACTTCTAGACCTAGGCTAGGCCGGTGTTTACTTTTCTGTTGTGTGCCGAGATTTCTGAGATTTCACTGCATGTTGTGATTGAGATGATGCTGGTGTGTTTGTTTACTTTTACTGCACTCTGGGAATTGATGTGATTGCACGATAGACTACCCATAGGTTAGGATCGATCTTGATACTAATGATACTTTATGCAGGTGGCCATGCTCATGCCATGCTAAAATAAAGGGGGGCAAAATTCATGATTTAAATACTAACATTGTTTCATGCAGATGCTCTAGAAATTGCTCAGCCCCCCTAAATAAATGAGGGCTAATTAAAATCATCATTATAAATTGCTACAGGTGCTCCAGAGCTTTCTTAGCCCTCAAATAATTAAGAGCATGGTCAAGTGTGGCTGTGATGAGTATTTTTATTTTCTATATAAACTGCTTGAGATGATTTTTATTAGGATAACCTTGCAGGAGAGTTTAGATTTACTGCTTTCATTTAATGTAAATGGTTTATAACTTGGTATTGAGTTGTGAAAGTCTATTTTGAGTGGGGATACTAGGATCCAAGGGTTGGATGCCCAAAGAGAAAAGGACACCCAATATAAGGATAGTCCTTTTCTATTTGGGAATCCAAATTTGGATTATTCTACTACCCGAGGAGTCCAAGGAAGCTGAGGTCCAAGGAGTCCAAGGAAGCTCAAATCCAAGGAGTCTAAGAAAGAGAAGATCAAGAAGATGAAGACCAAGTGTATCCCACTCAAAATAACTTGCATCAGTCTTAGGATTAGAAATCCGGGTTGTTGGCAGTGGTGCCCGACCACTTTAATTTTCTGCAGACCCTGGGTTGTAATTAAGGGCAGTTGGCCTATGGACATTTAATTGATTTGTTTAATTATGTATTATGCTTGATTTGATGATGATTGCGTATAGGTTGTATGCTTTTCATAGTTTATTGGCGATCTGCATGCCGCTTTTGTTTTAGCCTGGGTTTCGTTAGGCTCTTTAAGGACTAAAACCCTTTTCTACTCGCAACCAATATTTAAAATTTTAAGGTTTAAGCAATTTAGAAACTTAACGACCTAGGAAATTGCCGGAATCGTCCGGGGTCGCATGCATATTAATGCATTTCTCTTTCCTTCTATAAGACACTTCCCCGCCTGCGGGTAGAGTCCGGATAATCTGACCTATGAGGATGAGGTGCCAGACCTGGGGAAGTCCAGTCTAATTCTAAAAATTATTTTATAAGCCTTTTAAAGTTCTATGCATACCTGATTTGGATACTTTAACTAGCATGCATTGCATTAGAAACTAACTAAATCAAAATTTTAATTGCATTAGCTCTAGAAGCATTCACCCAACATCAGTCTAGGGCCAATTAGGAAATCCTCTAGATGTCGGCCTTACTTCCAAGAACCATAACCTACCCACTCATCTTTCATTAAATGACTGGACAACATGGTTTTGAAGCGACTAGGTGGTTAGCTGGCTCCCCCTTTCAGGCCGGGGTAAGTCCAGGTTTTGCATTGCATTAGTTAGGACACGGGTGTTAGTGTTGTGTTGAATACTAAACCCATTAGATTTAGGATTCAAGGCTATTATTATTTCGTAGTACGCCTCATCAGTAGGTAGGTCTTCTGTCTTCCAGAGACTCTAAACCCTACATATCTGCGTCACACGGATGACGCCACCTCCATCCTTCCCTCCTGCATGCTTCGAGTGCATGATTTATTTATTTTCTCCAGTTTCTTCTCACTACCTTAGTCCCTCCGGATGCTGATGTGAGCCGTGCATGTTGACTAAGCCTAGTTGAACCTCTCTTTCCCTTCGAGTAGGACTTCCTAGTCTTCGCCCTATGTGCCAATCCCAATTCAGAAAGTATAATATAGAATCCTTAATCGAGAGTATTCTCAGGCTCCGGCTTGAGATGTAATTAATCATGGGGGCTTGCGCCCGTGGGAAACCGAATCCCACTCTCAAATAAACCCCATTCGAGCTAATGTATCGGGTGGGGGAAACCCGTTGTGATCAGATCGTACATATTGTTATCCATCGGGGTGTGCTGGTGAGAGCCACTATCCTCAATGGTTAATCGTATGCATGATCGAATCTGCCCTTCCATTGGCCAGATACTGTCTCCCCTCGCGGGGCGATGGTTTCTGTGTCCTTTCGGAGGTCCATATGGCGGAATAGTTACTCGTGGCGCCCGCATCGTGAAGCTCCACATTCACCCTTATTTGTTGAAACAAATGGAACCATCGCTCTACCCCGTCGCCTCAACCTCTCGGAGTCCTCTTCTTCTCCGGATTGCTGCTTCTTCTCCAGATTGATGCTTCGCTTTGTTCGACACACACGACACTGGTAGTTTTTTCTCCGGTTTTGGATTGCCTGCGTTCCATCATCTGCCTGTTTCCATTTTTTTTCCCGTAATGTATAGATAGAATATCGATTTTTGAGCGTTTTTTTTTTTCGTTATGAAGTCAGCTGGAATTTTGAAGCATTCTCTTATTTCTGGAATTTTGAAGCATTCTCTTATTTAATACTTCATCTGTCATTTTGTTCAATATTAATTTGTCATTTGCTCTTTATTGAATTTTCGATAATTTTGTATGAACTCAATTTGGTTTTATTATGTTTTATGTAATGATCTTGAGATCATGAATATCTCCTTTAAATTTAAATCCCTAACTGTCATAAATCCTGATATATGTTACCAAACAGTTTCTCAGGATTTAACATTTGACATACCAAATAATTTTCAGGATTTAACACAATTCGGATTTACTAAATTCAGATTTACAGTATTTACTAAATCCCACTAAAGTTAAATCCCACTTGTTGCAAAACAGTCCCTTAGGAACATTAGGCTCATGGCGATCTTTTTGGGGTGAGATGACATGGATCATGGTTGTTGTTGACTTGTTGAGCTAGTTAATTTGCGGCTGCTATTGAATTGGGAAGTTTGTAATCATGGTCGGATTGGCGAGTTGTGGTGAACTTCTCCTGCTTAATTCAATTTCTTGGGTGAGTTGTCTTTGCTAGACTCGTAAGCTTAGCCAGAATTATAGGCCATGTATAGATATAGGAGTGGTATCTTTAGTTACATTCAACACAATTTGTGATGCATCATCTCTAATAACTACAAATGAAATTATGTTGTTTGGAGCAATGTCCTAATGGTTAGCTTCAAGTTTGTCTTTGTTAGCAAGCGTGATGTTCATTAGTGAAAAATGCATTTGCAATTAGTTGGTGTTATATCTATTGGTAGCACGCAACATCACGCCTCCTCAACAATTGGTGTGTCTATCTTCAATAAGTTAGTGTTTTTCATCATCGAGTATAGAGATGTCAATATTTGACATGACACGAAAACTCGACTTGAATCCGACCTAAAATTTCGGATTAGATCCGACCCGATTTCAAAATGGGTCGGGTTCGGATTCCTTGATTCGACCCATTTGAAAAATGGTTCGGGTTGACTCGTCGGGTTGCTGGGTCAACCCAGAAACTCGTTTGAAGTGAGCTCACCGCACTGCCCGCGTGCTCGCTCGAAGTTGCCCGCGACTGCTCGCGTCGCATCTGAGGCTGCTGCGCCTGCCAACGGTGGCTCGCGTGCGCCCGAGGCTACCCACGCTTGCCTGCGCCCGCCCGAGCGCATCCGCGGCTGCCCGTGCCAGCCTGCTTGCACCCGAGCCTACCTGCTGGCGCCCGCACCCCCCAATCCCGTCGCTACCAGAAGCTCAATCGTGTCGGGTCGGATCCGGGTCCAAATGTCCGACCTATTTACATACCCGGGTCGAGTTAGGGTCTGCCCGTCTGAACCCGAGTTAGTTCGGGGTTTGACCCGAACCCGACTCGAAACCCAATTTTGACACCCCTAATCCAGCATCAACACTTCCTCATTTGTTACTATTTATAATAACTAATATATAGAATTTCATGTATTCCAAAAATTATACAAAATTACTCAATTGAACAAAATTTATAGCTAATTCATGATTTATAAGAAGACTACTTTAGTACATATTCCGTCTTGGATTTTCACAAAACTAACCCTAGCCCTAGGCACTCATTTGTCCCTCCCCAACCCATATTTCCTACGCTTAGGTGATGGTTTCCACAACTGTAATAGACACCATTTTATGGTTACAAGGAATTTTTTCGCAAACTTGTCGCCAAAGCCAATTTGTGACAGAATGATTTGTCGCAAATTTTATTTTAAATGTGCTTGTCACAAAATTTGCTAGAAGATAAAAAATGTCGCAAAAAAGATTTCTGATATAGATATGTCACAAACAGAACGATAACAATTGTTCAATGTGAGTGTGATATTTTACAACAAGGACCGGTCATGCATGTATATAATACAACTTACAATCATGAGATTTCTTATCATGTGCTAGAGAGATGCAGGTCATTATATTACAGGCTAGGTCCTTTAGCATTGAGAGATGGAGGTACTAGACAAACATAAAGGTGCTTATGTTCCTCCATACTTAGCTTGTACCAGAGAGATGATCAAACTAATTATTCAACCAAGCTAGTTTGATTCAACGGGCACTGAATTGATTTAGGTTTTATTTTGGACGACTTTTTTATTATTTTTTAAAACAAAATTTTAGTAAAAAATTAATTAATTTTTTACTAAAACTCTATTTTAAGAAGCAATAAAAAAAATCGTCCCAAACAAAATCTTAATTTAATTTAGCAATCGCGATTAAGTTTTCTTCATATCTACAAACTCTACATAAGACTTTAATACTCAGCATTATACTTCAAAACTTGCGTGAGGATTGATCACTCTCTTATGAGCTTTCCTTTTGTACTAGCTCAATTGAAATGCATCAAACTGAGCTCCAACTCAAAATTTCTAAATTGTTTCAAGATCCATATTTTGAATAAAAAATTACAGTTGATTGGACAGAATTTTCTTATAAACCTAATAATTATTAATTATAGTTATAATTATAATATCACATGGTTGGGTTGTGAACCACAACGAAACAAATAAAAAATTTGTGGAAATGAACAACAGAATTTAATGTGGAAAAACTTGAAACCGGGAACACAAATGCGGAGCCACACCACACCAAAAAATTCAATATGAAAATGAGAGAAATTATACAAATCTTTTTTCTCCCCCACTCTCTCCTTGTCTCATTTCACTTCTCTTTTTCATGCAATGAGTCTCATTTCACTTCTCTTTTTTGTTCACTTCACACAAAGGGATGCAACCCTTCAAGTGAAGCATGAAAAGCGAGAAAGAAAGCTATCCATCCCGACTCATAGCAGTAGGACACTATGGTTTGGAGCGTCAGGGTGCTCTACTCTCTGTCTCCAGCCTAACTTGCAGCGCCGTAGTGTTGCCGCCTACAGCATCACAACGCTTTGCTATCTATCTCAAAAATGAAACTATAGCGCCTAAGCGCTCAAGTATATAGAACCATATTGCTATATATTTGTACGAAACAAATTTTTCATGTTATGACCTCCTGACGGGCTAGACTGATGGTTTTGAGGTCAGGGTCAACAATACAACCCAATTGTGCGGCACAATCATATTCTAGATAGAACTAACATCTCAATCGTATAATTTATATATTGGTCGAGTCAATTTAACTACACTACCTCTAATGTAAAATAAGCCATCCCCCATCCATTGAGAGCATGGCTGAGCTTCACTTCTAAAATTTTTAAGATTCACCACCAAATAACATCACTAATATGGCATCCCAAGAACAATGTCAATCTTATCCAAAATCTGAATGTGGCTGCAAAAAAAAATTATAAAATTTTTCTAATAAAATAAATATTCATAAGGGGGAAATTATTTAGTAATATTCAATAAAGTTGATTGAAATTTCTTCAGACTATATATTATTCATAACAATAATATTACGTTTTGTTAGGGGTGTCAATATTTGACATAACCCGAAAATCCGACCCAAACTCGATCCTAAAATTTTGGGTTTGGGTTAGGGATTTTGACCAGTTTGTAAAATCAGCTCAGCTTCGGGTTGATCCAAAAATCCGATATCAACCCAGTTTGACCCTTTTTTAATTGAATTAGGAGGGTTTTAGAAGATTGTTATAAAATAAGTAAATGCTATTTCTAAAAAAGAATAAACCATGTTACCCAAAATGAATTAAGCCTGATTTATTTTAAAATTATTGAAGTAAATCTTACCTTAATTTGATTTAGATTTAAATAAATCAAATTAAATAAAAATATTTTAGTAAAACATAAAAGATGCGGGTCTGATTCGGGTTGACCCAGACCTAAAGCAGGTCGGGTTCGGGGCCTAAAAACTGACCTGTTTGCAAAACCAGATTTGATTCGGGTCAGATTTAAAAGTGCCGGATAAAACTCAGGTTTAACCTGAACCCGGCCCCCAATACTCATAAATACTGTAATTTTAAAAGTACTTAAATAAAATAGAAAATAACGCATATCAAAATTTTCTCTGTCCTTTCCCATTCGATGGTGCATAGATAATTAAAGAGTGGGGTCAATGGGCCCCAACTGTCCAGTTTGGAGGCATCAACTAAACATGGGACGGTACGAATGAAGACGTAAGTTGTGACTCTCTTTCGGTCTTTCCCCGCTCTTTTTATTCCAAGATACATGCAATTTCGATACAGATTGTATGTGATATATGATAAAAAATTTATCTTGGTAGGGCACGAATCTCAAGATAAAATTGAGTTGGAATTTTTCGAAATTAAATTTAGGATCACCCAAACTCCGGTTTTAGCAAACTTATAGTCGAACTGAATGTCTCGAAATGACAAACCAAACGGCACCAAAATCAATCAAATCTGATCCCAAATCAATGGTCTAAAATGTATTTGGAGGGTTCAAAGCATAATTTGGATTACCAAACGAATTCTAATTGTGATATGCTTATAGTCGAATCAAGCGGCTGGACGAGCCAAATCTAACGATCCCAATATCACCGAATTTTGATATCATTAAGGCATTCAAATGACCAGTAAATAGTCCACAATCAAGGGGATAAATATCGGCCGCCCATTCAAACCACTCCCAACATGCCTTTAATCTTCTCTATATTTATGGGGCATGCCACTCTGAAAAAATTATAAATATGCCCACATTCTTCACATAAAGGGGAGAGGAAAGAAGGAGAAAATTTGGGGAGTTCTCTTGCCACCGACTACTACCCAAGTTTTTCCCGACCACCGTCGTACCTCTACCCTTTCGTCGACCACCACCGGAGTTCTTTTTGACCACTGCCAGACTTTCACCTGTTCGTCGACCACCACTGGACTTCAGCCCGTTCGTCGGCCACTGTCGGAGTTCTTTCCGACCACCGACAGACTTCTACCGGTTCGTCGACCACCGCCGGAAATTCGCTCTTTCGTCGACTACCGTCGGACTTCCGCCCGTTCGTCGACCACCGCCATTGGAGTTCTTCCCAACTATCGTCGAATTTCTTCCCAACCTTCACCGGAGTTCTTCTCGACCAACACCAAACTTCTGCCCGTTTATCGACTGTTGTTGGACTTCCGCCCATTTATTAGTTGCCGCCAGATCTCTTACCAACCACCGACTGTCGCCCGACTTTTGTCCGTTCTCTGATTTTTTTTCCAAAACTCTTCTTGGATGATATCGATGTTGTATCTCCTCCCAAATATCGTCACCCACTAACTACGGCCTCTATGACCACCATTTCTTGACTACGGTCTTTCCAACCACCATCGTCCAACGACTACATTTTTCGACCTCCATCGCCCGACTACGGTTCTTCTGACCACTGTCGCTTGACTACGATCTTTTCGACCTCCATCGTCCGATTACGATCCTTCTGACCATCTGACTACAGTCCACTCGACCTCCGTCGCCCGCAGACTACGGTCCTTCCAACCACCATTACTAACTATGGTCCTTCTGATCTCCGTCGCCCGCCGACTATGGTCCTTCCAACTGTGAAACCCCTTAAGTATAAAAAGGAAGCTAAACTTTTAAGCATCAAGGCGCCTTTTGATGTAATTGCTGGAATTTTCATAAGAAACTTCATAGTTAAACATGCTCATCTCGGAGCAATTCTGAGATGAGTGGACTATTGGGAAGTTACACCAACAGGACAGAACCATGAGGCTCTTAGGCCAAAGTGGATAATATCTCGATTGTTAAGAGTTTAGGCTGTTACAAAAGGTATCAGAGCAATACACTAGCCGGAAGATGGGATCTAAGTGCCATACATGACAAAGTGCTACATTATGGGAGCCACCTCTTAAATCTTGTATGGGACAAAGTGCTACATGACGAGAGCTACCACTTAAACTTGTAGGGGCCACCTCTAGAATCTTACCTATCTCGTGGATCATTTTGGGATAAAGATGCCGACGAGGACGTTAGTTACTTAAGTGAGAAAGATTGTGAAACCCCTTAAATAAAAAAGAAAGCTAAACTCTTAAACATTAAGGCACCTTTGGATGTAATGGATGAAATTTCTGTAAGAAACTCCACAGTTAAGTGTGCTCATCCTAGAGCAATTATGGGATGTGTGACCTACTAAAAAGTTATACTAACAAGACAAAATTGTGAGGCTCTTAAGCCAAA
The DNA here is from genome assembly GCA_019925795.1 of Dendrobium chrysotoxum. NCBI lineage: Eukaryota > Viridiplantae > Streptophyta > Magnoliopsida > Asparagales > Orchidaceae > Dendrobium > Dendrobium chrysotoxum. The sequence continues at coordinate 28,249,705 of CM034309.1, forward strand.
GCGGATAATATTTTTGATAGTTAAGAGTTTCGGCTGTTACACCTACCACCGTCGCCCATCGACTATGATCCTTCGACCATCGTCGCCCGTCGACTATGATATTTTTGACCTTCGTCGCCCAACTACGGTCCTCCCGACCTCTGTCGCCCACCAACTATGGTCCTTCCAATCACCATCACCAACTATGGTCCTTCTAACCTTCGTCGCCAGTCGATTACGGTCATTCTAACCACCGTCGCCCGCCGACTATGATCTTTTTAACCTTTGTCGCCCGACTACAGTTCTTCCGACCACCGTCGCCTGACAACGATTTTTTCGACCTCCATCGCCCGACTACGGTCCTTCCGACCACCGTCATCCGACTATGGTCCTCTCGACCTCTGTCGCCCGCCGACTACGGTCCTTCTAACCACCCTCACCAACTACGGTCCTTCTAACCTCCGATGCCCGCCGACTATGGTCCTTCCAACCACCATTGCCCGCTGACTATGGTTCATCCAACCACCGTCGCCTGACTACGATCTTTCGACCTCTGTCGCCCAACTACAGTCTTTCTGACCACCATCATTCGACTATGATCCTTCCGACCTACATCACTCACTGACTATGACCATGTCGACCAAACGAACATATCAACACTGATTCTTCCAACTCCCACCATATAATGCACTTTATATGAGGTATATTTGCTACATCGAGCCAAAGCCTTCCTCTTAAGGAAGGACCTCATTTGTAATCAATTGTAAACACTAGTGGATTCATTCAAACTGAGCCAAGCCCCATGGTTTTTCTCCTTTTTAGGGGTTTTCCACGTAAAAACTCTGGTTTCACTTATAAACACTGCATCCCTGCTTATTTGTCTATTTGTGTGTTGGATCTTTGTATAAGACTATGACGCTAAACTTTATATTTCTCTACCGCTGTGAATTTACCAGGACGCAACAGTATGATATAATTAGTCTCGCAGTAATTTTGACAACTGTCTTTTCCCTTCTATATCTCTATTGTCAACCCACTTAATATTTTCTCTCACACTCTCTCTCTCTCCGACCTGCGAAACTAATATATATTTTTTTGTTTTTAGTTTCGGAAATTGAAACTATCATGGAAGTTTTTTTTAATTATTTTAAAAAATATTCTAAATATCTTTGATAGAAAGTGTATGTAATTGAACCCAATAAATTTCAATCTTATACTTTACCGAGAAGAGGATTGCAATCTTTAATTAAAAAAAAGTTAAAATATTTGTATTGTAATTGTCATATTTTTAATATACTTTTATATTAATAAAATGCAGCTCTTCTTTTTATTTATTTATTACTCTAACTATTTTTTTTATTTAAATTAGATATGAAGAGATACTATAAAAGAATAACTTGAGAGATTAGCAAAAAATATTTAAAACAAATCATGCTGATCACCAGCCCGATTGAAAAAAAGTGTTGAGGATATTTTTAAAATAAAAATTTGTGCCAAAAAAATTCTAGCTCTCGTACTAATGGGCATGTTCAACTATGATCATCAAATTAGAGATAGGCATGGTTAGCCGGGGCGGATCTAACTTCACTTTTGAGGGTGGGCAAACTTAATATTAAAAAAACTAAATATAAAAATAATATATATAACATAAAATTCTAGTCCTAAACTCTAAGCTACTTATTAATGAAACATACATACGAAAAAAGTGTACCAAGACAATACTTCAACCTATATGAAATAATCTATCCCAAATATCAAGCTTCTAAAGGCACCAACAATAAATATGAAGTCTAAGCAAAACCTTCGAAACAAAACATTCATTCAAGAAATTACCTGAAAACTGCCCCTGATCACTGACCATTCTACATCTAATGGTAGAACCTAAACGTCTTACATTTCAGTAGCAAATCATTATGCAAGAACTGAAGAATTTGAACAGAAAGAATGATGGCGAGGCGACAAAGAGAAATAACAGTTTTGTAACTATTAAAAACTCAATACACCTCATCACACGAGAAGTAGACAAAACAATCAACTTTGAAACATCAAAGCGTGCAACATTGCTCAATAATAACCTCACCACATGAGCAGGAGACAAAACAAGCGGCGTGCATGAAGGAAAAAAAATCCGTAACTTACTCGAGGAAAACAATAAGGCCGAAGAAACGCTGCTCGCACGCTGATTTTTTAGCTTAATGGACTTGAGCTTCAAGGGCGGCTGCTGGAAGAGAAGAGGGAGCCGGGAGGGAGAGTTGCTCGTGATTTCAAAAATTACGTTTTAACACGACTGCCGGTTAGCTAAGGAAAAAGGGCAGAATGTGAGGTACAGGGAGCTAAATTACCAAATTATCCCTATCATAAAGAGTATTTTATTTTTTTTAGGGTGAGCGAAATTATCAAACCTAGGCATATTATAGGTCCGCCCTTGATGGTTAGATTGGAGATTCCATTAAGGTTAACATGCTTTATAAGTTAAAAATTCAGAAGTTCGCTAGCAAGAGTAAACCTAATAAAGTTAGGCTAAAAAATAATAATAATGATTAAAATCTTTTTTAATTCTAAAGTTTAATCTTATGAGTAATGATCATCTTTTTTAATATTTCAATGCCAACATAATTTTTTAAACACTAAATGTTAGATAATTCATTAATATTCATAAGTGCTTTAACGATATTCCCTCTCAAATAAGAGCGCTTTAAATCGATTATCAACCCACCTCTGTCCTCCTCAAATCAAATCTTTTCCAAACATCGAATGCCATACGCTAAGAGCCTACTCAACGTTTTAGTTGCTCCATGAGAGCTATTGCTATTGAACCTTGCTCAAGAATTCATGATAGATCAAGGCCAATGGTATATTAGGGTCAATTTAGACCAATTTGAATCAATTACATCTACTTTGAGCAAATTATAGCCAAACAAAGTCCATTGTGATGAAACAAGGCTTGTTAGGGCTAAATTAGGTTAATTTAGGCCATTTTAATTTAGTGGCATCAAACTTAGAGGTTGAACAACACAAGCATGAGGCTAATTTCTTTAGAGAAACAATTCAAAGGAAATACACCAACATCTTGATTGATTATAATAAATTTTATTATTTTGATTTTTATGACCACATAGATCTTTTATTTAGGATGAGTCATCTTTTATAAATTATAACCCTAAAAAATAATGATATTCGTGCCACCATAATTACTTAGAATTATGTGTTTTATATGATGATTTTGTCATGCATTCTTTTCTTCTTTTTTTTTTAAATCTAAAAGCTTAACATGTAGCTAGTAAAATTACCATTTAACCCCTGATAATATACCAAGTATGTTAGCGCTAATGAAGAGAACTTAGACAAAAGCTTTATTTCAACAAGATAAGAATATAGTTGATACATATTCCTTCTTCTATATTAATAAAATTTCGATGTGGTACCAAGTAGTACTGACACGTCACGTATTGGCCACATGGCGCATGTTGAGAGTCGTGTGTGGAACCACATTATTCAAACAATTAGTCATTTATCCGGATGTTTTTGATTTTGTATGTGGCCTGGGTGAAAATAACAAGGTGAGGAAAAAGACTGCAAAGGAAATCGAGTGGGAGAATGGGGACTGTCAAGATTTTTGAAAAGTGTAATGCACGCAACTCATCTTGATTTGCTGGTTAGGAGGTTTGGCTATCAACCAAGAGATCTCGGATTTTAAACTTGCATATATGATGTGTATATAAATTTATCTTATTTGACCTAAATGCCCAAAAAAAATGTAATGCTACAAATGGTCATTACACTGATGCTATTTTGGGTTTGCAATTATTATAATTTTGGAGCACTTGTGCATGAAAAGGACCCGTCCATGGCCGCAGGCCCCACCCCCAAGACGCTTGCTGCATAAGATTGCATTTGAAAAGAGAGATGTTTCTTGCACCATTTTGAGCTTGCTGGAATCATATCTGTTTTGCTTAATTATTTGAGATTCAAATTAAAGAGTTAAATAAAATAAATAATTATTAGGTGTGGATAATATACTTTTTAGCTTAAAAATTTTTTGAATTTAAAATTTTTGTACTAAAAAACTGCTTTAAAAAACAGTAAGAAAGCTGTGTCAAACGAAGCCTTAGGATCTATTTACGACTATTTTTTTTATTGCTTTACTTTCCAGGTAACAATTATAATTTCATTTGGCTATTATTTTCTTGTTGCTTTCTCACTATTTTTCAAAAAATTTTACAGTGAAAATTTATTTTTCATAATCAGAATAGCTAAGTTGTTTTCCTTACATAACTTTCCAATTAACTTCATAAAAACTTGGAGCAATCCCAAACAGACTCTTAGACGAAAAAATCGTTCAATATTTACCCATTTGGGGCAAGGGGTCTCTATTTATGGGCTCTAAAAAATAAGTACTTCATTGTAACACATGAACTATCCACTCTTAGAATTAAACAAATGTCCTCCATGACTTTGCAAACGAGATATAGTAAAGATCCTACCATTGAACCATCCAAAAATAAATCAAATTATGGGTGACCAAGACTCACAGTTAATCTAATACTTCAGCCATATAAATATCAGGTGCAGCTTGAGCTTTCTATTGCATTAATTGTCCGATGCCAATTATAAGTTTTAAGAAGAATTTGACAAACTATTGATATATACATGAGCTAAGTAGAATGTACGTCTTTTTTTTGGTCTTTTTCTAAAAAAGAAAATAGAACTGTAAATAGTAGAAATATGACCCATGACCTTTTAGGATTTGTTTGGGATAGCTTTCTGGCTGCTTTATTTTTCATACAATAATCATAATTTTATTTGGCTATTATTTTCTTGTTGCTTTCTTATTGCTTTTTAGATATTTCTATGATAAAAAGCAATTTTTTGTAACTATAATAGCGAAGTTGCTTTCTCCTGAGTAACTTCGCAACCAATTTTGTAAAACACTGCAGCTGTTTCAAACAAATATTTAGTTAGGAGCCAAAATATGAATCACTAGATTTAGGCTTCATTTGGGACGACTTTCTTATTGCTTCTTAAAGCAGCTTACTAGTACAATAAATAAAATTTTTATACTAAAAAGCTGCTTTAAGAAGCAGTAAGAACGCCGCCCCAAACGAAGCCTTAATCTTATTTAAATGAATTTGAATAGCATTTCTCTTAAAAAAAAGAGCATAATCTCAACACCAATTTTTGAGTTAGCATGTAATTGACAATATATATGGCATATCTCTATCGGGGGAGAGATTATTACGTGCAGTGTCCAGACATAAGATGCGTCCGAATTTGTGAGGGTACACAACAAATACTTAGTCAGTTTTATAAAAAAACTATGTATTTACTGTGTACCATCACAACTTCGAACTGTCCGGACTGCACACGTAATAATTTCTTCTATTGGGGTCATTGTTTGCTAGCTCGCAAGTTTGCATTATGTTAGTTGAAGTGTTCTTCTAATTGCTTATTCATTCATTTAAAATTTGGACAATTTATTGGTGTAAATCATTCTCTAACAAACATATCAAGTTCTTAAAGGATTTACTGGATCATTGAATAATGATGAATAGACTGATTGTTTTTTTTTTTTAATGAATAGGGCATCAATGTTAGGAGAGGAATAGAACTCATAACTTCAAGATTGATAGTTGTATATAACATTAGGCCAAGGACTTCCATATCTTTACTTCTCAATCATTATCTTGAATTCTTTAGGGCTATGATTTTCAAATTCTAACAGCTATTTTGATATAGTATGTGCGAATGTGTGTGTGTATATAGGTAGCATATATCTTTATCTTAATGGATGCTAAGGTTTTTGTCTAACTTTCAGTAAAATGTTATATTATTCTCCATTTTCAGGATTATTTATATGGATGAAGAATTGTTTTATTCCAAAACCATAAGAGCCCTTTTATTGTTAGAACTAATACATATAGTTCCATAACATCTATTGGCATAATCTAATTTATTGACCTCACACTAGGGGTGTCAATAATTGACACGACACGAAAACCTGACTCGAACCCAACCCGATCTCAAAACGGGTTGGATTCGGGTTCAATAATATGACCTGTTTAAAATTCGGGTCGGGTCCGGGTTAACCTGATAACCCAAAATATAACCCGTTTCGACCCGCGCGGTTTCATTTCACGCGACGCGGCGAGATGCGATTTAGGAATTAGGGATTTAGGGCTCCGCATCATTTCAGCGTTTCATCCTCTCGTTCTCGTCTCCTTCGCTGTTTCGTCTAGGGCTTCCATTTCTTCTCTTCGGTTCTCCTCAGATCTCTGGCTCTGTCAACAGTTCCCTTTCTTCTCCTTTTCTGGCATACTGTTGATCTGTGGTGTTCATCGTGTACATCTCGTTTGGCTCAACACGAACACTTACATCGCTCGCTGTTTGTATCTCTTATCTTTTTTCTATTTTCTCCTTTTAGAAGCTTGATCTATGAGCATAGTAGAGGGTTGTCTTGTTATCTTGCTGTTTGATTAAATTATTCCCAAGTTTCGTAAGAAATTTTCAAGTTTAGGGTTTGTCTGATTTGCGGTTGTCTTGCTAACTTGCTGTTATCTCTCAAATTATCTCGATTTTTTTAAACATGTGGAAAAGTTTGGCATGTATTTCTGGATTGGCATGCTTTCTGCTTTGGGTTTGGTTTTGTCCAAAAAATAGATGATGTGCTGTTCAGTTAAATCTAGTTTGAGAGTGATTTTTCTGTTTAATTTGTGCTGGTTTCTCTAATTAATCATTGGTTGATGGTTGCTGTTCAGCTTAACAAAAAATAGCTTAGTTGCTGTTCAGCAACCCATGCTTGGTTGATGGTTTGTGACTTCTGTTCAGTTAAATCTGGTTCCAAGAATGTTTTTCTATATTCAGAGGATATGTTATGCTGTTATATTTGTATTTGGAAGTTATGTTGTTACTTGTTATACTAAGTTGTTGTTATTACTGTTTATGTTCAGCAACCCATGCTTGGTTGATGGTTATGTGACTTCTGTAGTTATGTTCAGTTATGATGTTACATGTTAATTATATTTTTTCTGAATTATACATGTTATGTCATACATGTTATGTTGGAGAAGTTATTTTTTGGCATTTGACGAAGAATTTAATGAGTTAAAGTCTCAATGTGTTATGTGTAATTTTTTAAACAAGAAATTTAACATATAGGTATGAATTAGCATTGTAATATATTCTAATATTTTGGTTAGATGGAGGATTCTAATATTATTCCTGAGAATTATTCTTTTGATGAAAATGAAGATGTTCGGACTTGTGAAAATGCTATAGAGCCCTCTAATGAGCTATGTAATGAGGGAAGAATTACTAAGAAACAACGAAGGATGACCTCAGTTGTTTGGGGCCATTATGAGATGTTACCTATTACGGAAGATGGAAAACAAAATGTAAATGTAAGAAATGTAGCACTACTTATTTATGTGATCACAAAAATAGAACCGGTAATCTTAGACGCCACATCAAAAATTGTAAGAAAAGAAGTATGCGTGATATAGGACAGTTGATCTTACAAAGAAACAATGAATCTTCAATTTCTATGTCTGATGAAAAGTTTGATCATGCTGAATTTCGTGACTTGTTTACTGCTGCTATCATCATGCACGATTTGCCCTTTCAATGTGTTGAGTGGGTTGGACTTCGAGCACTTTTGTTGTATCTTCGTCGTGACTTGTAATTAATTTCTAGAAACACGGCTAGAAATGATTGCAAAAAATTATTCATGAAGGAGAGGTATAATATTAAGGAACAATTATCTATAGTCACTAGCAGGGTTTGCTTAACATCCGACCTTTGGACATCAATAAATACTGATGGGTTTATTTGTTTAACTACTCATTATATTGATAATGATTGGGAGTTGCAAAAGAAAATTATTTGTCTTGATTTGCATTGTTGTCTTGGGTTTCTGTCATGATTCCATTGGTATAATGTGTTGGTTGCCTGGGAAGCTGGGTTGGGTTGCCTGGGATGCTGTCTTGGTTTCCCTGGGAAAGCGTCTTGGTTGCCACGATTGCTATGTTGATTTCCCTGGGTTGTCTTGGATGCTGGCTTTGTTTTACTCGGTTGCTGGCTTTGTTTTCCTAGGTTGTTGGCTATGTTTACCTGCTGGGCTGGTTTATTTGTATTGCTGTCTTGGTTGCATGTTATTTACCTGCAGGCTGCAGGTCGTGGTTTCGTTTCTTAATTCTGTGCTGCCTTCGTAATTGGGTTGGTTTAGTGCAAACGGGTCGGCGGGTCAATCTGGGTTGACCCGAACCCGGCTCGGGTCGGGTTCGGGTTTTGAATATTGACATGTTTCCTTAAGCGAGTCGGGTTAGGGTCGACCCGTTTAGGTTCGGGTCAGTTCGGGTTCGACCCGAACCCGACCCGTGACCCGATTTTGACACCCCTACCTCACACATCATAAGCTATATAAGTTTGATTTTGGTAATAACAAATATATGGTTGAAAGTTATTGATATTTTGATTACGTGATTTGATGAATAAGAATTAGCATCATATTTGAATGACAGCTCCACTCCTGAAAAAGAAGCTATTGAATTTGAAGATTGATGAAAGCCATTGATTTAGGCTTTATTTGAGAATTTACAGATTTATTTTTCAGAACAAAATCATAATTTATGTTTGGCCACTACTTTTTTGTTATTTAAAAAAAATATACTAGAAAATTGCTTTCTACAGCAACTTTAAAAAGTTAGTTTTTGCATAACAATTTCACAAAGCAATAAGAAAGCTGTCCCAAGCAAACCCTTAAGCACAATTCCACCATATTAAGGTCAATTCGAGGAGCTCAAGCCAAGTTTAGCAAATGTCTTAGAGGCTAATTAAGGGTTCATTTGGGACAGCTTTCTTATTGCTTTCTGAGACAGTTTTTTATGCTTTCTAAAGCAACTTTTTAGTAAAAAAATTTTTGAACAAAAAATTTTTGTGCTAAAAAGCTGATTTAGAAAGCAATAAGAAAGCTGTCTCAAATGAAGCTTAAGTCATTGGAGTCCATAAGGTGATTAGATTTTTAATTTTTAAAATGATACTTCATTTGGCTTAAACTCACAATGAAAAATTCAGTCACATAAATACTTAAATAAAAAAAATATTATTTATATTACTATAAATGTGTAAAAAATATGTTAAACCATCTTTGACAAAGATTCTTATTTCAGTTTAATGCTTATTTTATTTATTTTAGCAAAATTCATTATTATTAATTACTGTATTAATTAAATACAGAATTATTTTATTTATTTAAACTTAACATCTGATTTTGTCATAATGAAATAATCTAGAATGTCTTTTTAATTACAAAATGATATATAATTACAAGAACATAAATTAGCATTACAAGCAAAACTTTCAGAAAATTTACCATTTCTGCCACTTCATTCCTTGCCTACAGTTAGCTATTATCAGGGTTGTAATCGAGGTGAGCCGAGATGAGCACATTATATATTAGATTTGTTTATTTTAGTGTATGATATGAAAGGGTTATATTAAGGGGTTGTTTTGTTAGAAGAAAATTGAATGCAATGCATTCCTAATGCATGGGTTTTGAACTTTTAGGTGTTTGATTTGATGAAAAGCAAATTCAAGGCAAAGTAAAGTAAATGTAGTGTATTCCATTCTATTTTATTTTTGAGGTAAAGCATTCTCGCCCAATTTGGAAGAGAACGCTTTATACCGCTCGCTTCTTGCTTGACCACGGCCTACGACCCCCTTCTCCACAAGCCACTGTCGTCAGCGCAGCAGATCGGCTGCCAACCGCCGCCTCCCATCGCCTTTAACAAGTTACTTTTTGAACAACAAATAAGTTAGTTTGTCATGATACATAAGCAAGTCTGATTGTGTTCAAATTTAGTTTATTTAACCTTCTAATTTTTAAAATAGTTCCAGCTTATCTAATTATTTGAACGAGTATTAATCAAGTTAAGTTTTTCAGGTGATGCATGGTGACTGGTTAGATGATGGCAATTCTTATGATGGTGGGCCGGAAATTAATGAGAAAGAATTAGACTCTTGGGCTAATTTTGATTTACGTATTATTCAAATTAGTAAGGATGATTTTTCTAATTCGAGTGGTAAGCATTGACGTCGTAAATTCAAAAAGAAATGATTTTTCTTTTTGGATTTAGCCTTCTTTCCATTATTGGGATTTGCTTTGTTGGGGATGGCTTCTGTCTTTGGTTTGTGTTTTGTGGACTGAGCAATGACGTGACGACTTTCTGTTCACCACCTGGATGGTTGTGGCTTGTTGGCAACCACTAGTGATGCTTCCTCTTGGTCGGATTGGTGGCCATTGTTTTGATTGTGAGATTATGATTGGCCCTTTGGCGGGCTTCCTCTTCTAGATGGTCCTTATCTAGCTTCTGGGTGGTTGCAAATATCTTCTTACCAATGGCTATATGGACCGGTTTTGTTTATTTTTGTAAAATCTGAAATTTGTTTAATATTAATTTTTTTAATTATATAGAGAAATTCATCATGATAGATTAAAAAAATATAAATCATAAAAAGACCAATAAATCAAGACTTTGTAGAATGCCCTTGCAAGGGGTTTTAGAATGCTTAGAATTAATAATAGAGGATTTAGGCTTTGTTTGGGATCGTTTTCTTACTGTTTTCTGCAACAGCTTTTTAATAAAAAAATTCATTAAAATAATAATTATTGTGTAGTCCACCCTACTAGCTCAATTCGGCCCGCCAGCTTGATTCTATTTTGCCTGCTACCTCAGCTAAGTCAGTCGTTGCCTAAGATAATGACTACCATCATATATATATATATATGCGATAGCTTCCCAATGCTAAATCTCCTCATAGAAGTTGCTGCAAGGGATGCCGCCAAGCTTGTAAAAATAGATGATTTAGGGTTTGTTTAGGACAACTAAAAATTTTTATAAGGTGATTATAAAGTTGTAATATGGAAAATAATTTTTTTAAAGTTGTAAAAAACAGCTTTATAGCATAAATTTTTTTTGAAAACAACGAAAAATTAATAGCCATATAGAAAGTGTGGTTGCGATATGAAAAATAAAGTAGCAAGAAAGTTGTCCCAAAAATAGTTTGGAATAGCTTTCTTATTGCTTTTTATAATAATTTTTGTGTACAAAAATTTATTGAAAATAACGAAAAAGTAGTGGCCAAAAACTGTCCCACACGAAGCCTGAATCTAATACATTACAACTTTTCAAATATTATAGAAATTAATCTTATATATCACAACATTCAACATTACATAAAAATTAATTCATAAATTATTTTCAAACAAAGGGTACTGCTTCATAAGAAGACATGATATGCATTTCAGCTATCTACAAAAACGGCTTACCTATCCACGTGCACTGCTCCGCTACCACTATGTCCTTACAGCAGGTGCTCTATCGAGAGCCACTTGATTTATGCTCTCTGCATCCTCACCGTCTGTATCAACAAACCTCATTAGTAATAGAATACTATGGTAGCATATATATACATAAATCCTTATGATTGTAACACAGATGATGGATTAATAAATTGCCATGTACAGTGAAATGTAGCTTCATCTTTGACTCTCTGTTTTTTGCTGCTGAAATGTATTTTTCTTCAATGCATTAGTTCTGCTTTCATTTCTTTATGTTTTAAACCTAGAGTCGTGTCACGATATCTGGCTAACTGTTGATCGTCGTCTTCAGTCCTCAAGCCGTTCGCGCCTCCTCCAGTTGAAAAATAAACTCCATCAACTTTAGTTAACAGATCTTTCCATGGTACAATACCTGTCCGAAATTAAGCAGAACGTAGATGCAATCACAGCAAGCGGCTCCATTTGATCCTGAAGACATTATCCTCTACACATTGAATGGATAACTTGCTTCCTATCAATCATTCAAGACCGCCATTCGAACATTGTTGTAGCCAATCAGTCTTGATGATTTTTACGCTTTTCTCTACTGTGAGAAACTCAATCTTGCAACTGATATCGCAAAAGAGTCTTTAGCTACACCTCTGCCCGACTCTTCCTTTTCTCTTGTTGTCATACGAGGACGCTCTCGAGGTAGAGCTCCTTCTCCAAATTTCGGGCGTGGACGATCTTTGTCTACTACTTGCGGCAGAGCTCCCTTCTATCCATCTGGTTCTGGACGTAATTCAATAAATAACTCGTGAGGTGGTCGTCAAGCTGGATCTTCTATTGAATGCCAGATTTGCGATAAAACAGGACACATAGCTTTACAATGTTGGCATCGTCATGACACTCCATATCAGCTACCTAAACAAGCTTATGTTGCCACCGATCATTCTCTTAATGCATACTGGTTTTTGGACTCTGGGGCCATTAATCATCTCACTTCTGATGCCAATCACATACAAAGAGCTCAAGCTTACAACGGTTCCTCCCAAGTGCAAGTGGGTAATGGCCAAATGCTTCCCATCACTCAAACTGGTCAAGGTCTTCTCGCCATTCCCTTTCGTAAGCTCCTCCTACCTAAAATCCTTCATGTTCTGAACATCTCTCATAATTTACTTTTTATTCATAAATTGACCACAAACAATCCTTCCTATGTTCTTTTTCATTCTGACGGTTTTGCAATTAAGGATTCCCGAAACAACCAGGCTCTTCTCCATGGGCCCAGTCAACAAGGTCTGTACCCTATTAAACTTCTAGTTGCGTCAACCTCTTCTCTTTCTACCTGTGTTTCTCGTGCTCTCTCTGCCTCCACCTTCAATATCTGGCACTAACGACTCAGCCACTCCTCACTTGTGGTTCAACAGTTTCTACCTCAACAGCTTCGCTACCACACCTCTTCTACCAATGTGTTTCACTGTTTTGCTTGTATTAGAGTGAAATGTACTAGGCTCCATTTTTCTTTGTCTTCGACCACTACTTCTAAATGTTTAGAACTCATCCATACTGATGTATGGGGTTCGTCCTCTATTTTATCAATACAATCCTATCATTATTATCTATTGTTTGTTAATGATTATAGTCAATTTTCTTGGGTTTATCCCTTAACTGCTAAGTCTGAAGTCTTTTTTAAATTTTTATAATTCAAATATCTTGTTGAGAAGCAATATCAAACTCCTATTAAAACTCTATGATCGGATGGTGGTGCTGAGTTTGTTAACAATAATTTTAAAAATATACTACTTAAATATGATATTATTCATCAAATCACTTGCCCCTAAACCCCTGAACAAAATGGGGTTGCATAACATAAGCACCGACATATTTTAGAAAATGTTAGAGCACTCATGTTTCATTCTCAAGTGCCTCCTAAATACTTGGTTGACACTCTTCTCACTGTCGTATACCTCATTAATCGCTTGCCATCCACAGTCCTTAATCATAAATCACCTTATGAAAATCTCCACAACACCCCGCTAGATCACTCTATGCTTCGCACCTTTGGCTGTCTCTGTTATCACTGGTTATCACCAAAGTTTACTAACAAATTTCCCCCTCATTCTATCATATGTGTATTTCTTGGATATGCTCCTCATACAAAAGGCTACAAATGTGCATATCTTTCAACAGGCAGACTTTACATCTCACACCATGTAGTCTTTCATGAGACTACATTTCCATTTCATAACTTACCACAGCTTGACCTTACCACTACTTCTACCTATGCTCCACCAAACCTTCATATTCCTCTGTCTGCTCTTATTCCTGTCACTCTTCTACCTCCACAAAACTATGCAATCTCATCACCTAATCCTTTACCATCTCCTAATCCTACCACAATATAGCAAGCTTCTCCAATCCATCATACGACTATTTCCCGCAATACACCAATTCGAATTTCTCATTCGCCTCCTATACCTTCACCCATTCCAATCATTCCTCATCATCCCATGGTAACTTGCTCCAAATTGGTCACTTAAAACCAACTACTGTCTTTGATCTTCATCACTCGATCATTCCCACTGCTCCTACTACTTATTCTCAACTAGTAAAGTATCATGTTCGGCATCAAGCTATAAGCACTGAATTTGAAGCCTTACAAAATCAGGGTATATGGACTCTTGTTCCGCCCTCTCCAAAGCAAAATGTTCTTGGTTGCAAATGGTTATTTAAAACCAAATTGAACTCGGATGGCACTATTGCTCATTACAAAGCCAAGTTGGTAGCTCAAGGTTTCAATCAACTACCTGGTCTTGACTTTCATGACACCTTCAGCTCGGTAGCGAAATTTCAAACTATTCACATATTCCTCACAGTTGCAGTTACAGATAATTGAACCATTCTTCAATTGGATATCTTAAATGGCTTCTTACATGGCCATCTAGATGAACAAGTCTATATGAAACAGCCGCCCGGCTTTGTTGATCTTTAATTCCCAAATCATGTCTTCTTACTTCGAAAAACACTCTACGGACTTAAACAGGCTCCAAGACAGTGGTTCTCCACCTTCTCCTCTTATCTTATTGATTATGGATTTGTTGCAAGCTCATACAATCCTTCAATGTTATGCTATTCTCACAACTCCATTCAGCTTTACATTTTGGTCTATGTTAACGATATTTTGTTAACTGGCTCCAACAATTCAATATTCAAAATATACTGTTGGCACTTCACATTCGCTTCATCATACGAAATGTGGGTCATGTTAGCTACTTTCTTGGTCTACAGGTAACTTATCAAGCTTCCAGCTTACATCTTAACCAATCCGAATATGCAACTGATATCCTTCAACGTATGATGGATTGCAAACCTGTGAAGACTCCGCTACCCCCTAAACATCCACCAGTGCCAGTAAGTTCATCTCCGTGTCCGCAACCCATCTTCTATCGTACTATCATTGGATGCTTACACTATCTCACAATCACGCATCCAGATGTCATGTTTGCTGTGAATTACTTGTGTCAGTCATGCATAATCCTGAACTACATCACTTTCAACTTCTGAAACGTGTTCTTTGGTATATCAAAGGTACCCTTCAATTTGGATTACCTGTTTCACCAGCTCTTGTTCTCCAAGCATTTGCTGACTCAGATTGGGCTAAAAACTGTATTGATCGTCGGTCAATAACTGGTTATTGTGCATTTCTTGGAACAACACTTGTCTCCTGGTGTGTTAAGAAACAAACAGCTGTCGCCCGCTCATCTACAGAAGCTGAATACCGGGCATTACCAACTGTGGCTTGTGACATCATCTTGCTGCGATCTCTCCTACAAGACTTCAAAATCAACACAGCTGCTACGCAACTCTTCTGCGACAATATCTCTGCATTAACTCTAGCAAAAAATCCAGTCTTCATGCTCGTATAAAGCATATTGAAATTGACTGTCACTTCATTCGAGATTGTATCAAGCGACAGCAGATTTCGATTCATCACATTGCAAGTGAAGATCAACCTATTGATCTCTTTACTAAATCACTTAATCATACTAGATTCACTCATCTTCGAACCAAGTTGACAATTCAACCACCAATTGCCATCTTGAGGGGGGTTGATAAGAAGACATGATATATAACTTCAGCTATCTACAAAAACGGCTTACCTATTCATATGCACTGCTCCACTACCATTGTGTCCTTTCAGCAGGTGCTCTACCGAGAGCCACTTGATTTCTGCTCTCTGCATCCTCTCCGTCTATGCTCAACAAACCTCATTAGTAATAGAATACTATGGTGGCATATATATACAGAAATCCTTATGACCGTAACACAGACTATGGATTAATAAATTGCCATATACAGTGAACTGTAGCTTCATCTTTGACTCTCTGTTTTTAGCTGCTGAAATGTATTTTTCTTCGATGCATTAGTTCTGCTTTCGTTTCTTTACTGCTGTTGTTTTCATTTTATCTATTTTTGGATCTAAGGGGGCTTCACCGATCACCGATAGATTTTTCTCTATGCCAATAATTCTCCCATAGCCACCTCTTATGATAATCAATGGGTTTTGCTTCTGTCGCACCTATGATTCTCCTGCAACCAATGCGGACAACTGGCTACAGATTTCATTCCTTCTCTCCATATTCGCCTGATTATAGCAGAGGAAAACAGGCCCACGTCGGATCCAGATAACATTTTGCTTAATTTGTCTGTTTTTCTATTGATTTGGATATTTATCTTTCCAAAAAAATAAAAAGCCATTATTCAATGGAAAGTATCCAAAGATCATTATTGATTCAATTTTGTTTTTGTGTGCGACTCATTGACTTATCTAACTGAGCACAATCTGTTCGTGAACATACAGTTTACTTGAAAATTATACCTACATGTTCGCATGAATACTCTTACAGATATATAAATATACTAAATTTTTTTTCCAGCTGAACATAATAGAACAAGAAAGTAAGGCTTCGTTTGGACCAGCTTTCTGACTGTTTTCTAAAGCAGTTTTTTATTACAATTTTTTTTTAAATAGAAAATTTTTTACTTGGAAGCTGCTTTAAAAAGCAGTAAAAAAGTTATCCCAAATAAAACGTAAGATTAGTATTTGACTCATTAAATAAATGAGCTTATAAAAACTAGTCAATTCAGCTAACTATTGCTCTTTTTACTATCCTACTAGCAAGTAATTAAGAGGATTTCTTTTAATTACCTTCTTAAGCTACTGAAGAAATGTAGTTCAAGAAGATAAAATATCAAATCAAAATAAAAGAACAATCTGCAGGTAGCTAAAAATTTTTATCAGTCATCGTCTAGCAGGTATGATTGCTGAGCAACTGGGAACAAAAGAACATCGAGTCAGTTTTCCATGGACCACAGAGTCACATGGAGAAAAGGAAGAGGAGGACGATACACTAATTAATGTTCTTTTGTCACCTGAACTGCTTCAAAAGGCGATGGGTTTTTTACTTTCTGCGCTCAACTCTTATCTTATTTTGAACTGATCAATTTTTTTTTTTTTCCTCTGTGAGTGAAATACTTAGTTTGCACGAAATGAGAGCTTACAGAAATATTTTTTGAGGATTAATGCATGGTTGCACTAAATTTTAAGAGAAAAGAATTTCAGAAATTTTGGAAGGACACTGTGTTGATATTTTTACGTACGGTCTCCAATCAAAATTGGTCATGTCACCTGTACACAGGGTGTGTATTATACACAACATGTATACAAGATTGTACACAGACAGTGTACAGATGACATGATATATTTTGATTGGAGTTCAAACGTAAATTATGTCCGGACTCCGCACAGAGTAATTTCTTTAAAAATAGAGGGGATGAAAGAGGAATATTAAGTTTCCATCAGTCTTTTTATGAATCTAATGAATACAAAGGACTAGGTTGAACCGTTTTGATAAAATAGATGGATTACTCTGCAAGAAAATTTCATTCATGATTCTAAGACAACCCCATTAATTAATATTTGCTCCTTGAAGTTAAAATTATCAAAGACAATCTCATTCAAGGTAGTTTATGGAAACAAATGGATTTTTGGTGGAGCTGAAGTTGCACAGATTGAGGATCGAAGTATTCATAATTTTAGTAAGGAGATTCACAATTTTGGGCATTTTTTTACCCCCAATGATATTATCAGTGAATTCACCATTTAATTTAACAGCTTTGATCAATTTGATGGTTGCTTGACGTGGATATCCCAATTGGGCCTTTGGTTTCCTGTTCTATCTCTAGAAATCTAATAGCATATTTTTCTGCCATGAACTATTTTTTGCCCCAGAAGTCTTTTAAGAAAATAGCTTCTTTTATATAGAGATTTCAATATGATCATGTTAATATGCAGAATGAAAAGTCTAGTGGTCAATACGCAATGAACTTGGTGAGAACCTTAGCTCCAAATAAGAATTATTTCTTCTTTGATGCCTCCTAATCAAAATTTTGGAAGGAACCTCTCTAGTTTCCCACAATGCCATTAAAAAACTCTATCTTCCCATCGTTTCAATTATCATTTATAATGTATGGATGGAAAGAAATACTTGTATGTGCCTTTATTTTTGTGTTGGTTGGGCATTTCTGCTATGGCTTTAGAATATGTTGAACTTTTGTAAGATCATTTATTTTTTATCCAGATATTTTCATTGTGGCTTTCTCATTAGTTCCGAGTGAAATTTGATTGTGTTAATCAATCGGATTGTATTGTTGCCTCGGATCTCAAGGAATTTTCTTGTGCTCGCTTGGGGGGGGTTACCCCTTGCTTGGCCGAAATTTTTTTTGATTCGTACAACGCATCGGCATTATGTACCTGAACACCCCGGCACTATGTTCCCGAGCGTCCAAGCTCTGATAAACAGAAAACATAGCGTCATAGCATTCTAGATTTAGCGACACAATGCTGTGTACACCGCAGCGCTGCAAATTTGAGCGCCTCAACATCATCAGACAAAGGCTTGAGCACCGCAGCGCTCCAAACTAGCGTTGCAAAACTTCGAGGCTGACTGGACAGTCATCTTTCTCGTTTTTCTCAAGGGTTGCATCGCTTGGTGGTTTAATGCTTGGCTTTCTCTTACATTTCTTGCATTGTAGAGAGTGAGAATGGTGAATATAAGAAGAGAAGCAAGGAGAAAGTGAGAGAGAAGAGAGATCTGTACTTATTTCTCCCAATATTCATAGTAGATTTTTAGGTGTGGTGTGGCTCTGTGATTTTTTTATCTATTTTAGATTTTTTTCACTTTAAATCATGGTGTCCTTGTACTTTCTACTGCTTTTTTTTTACTTTCTTATTTATTTCATCATAGTGTTTTACTTCCATCCCCAACATTTCTATCATACCAATTGATACATCATTAATTATTTTTATGATCGGGCAAAAATATCGACAAAATTTTGAATTGGAAACTTCCGAAGCTAAATCTTGGACCAGCCAAACTCTGATTTCAACAAACTTATAGTCAATTTGAATGTCTCAAAAAAGCCAAACCCAACGACATCAAATTCGACCCAATCCGAGCCCAAATGGGTCCAAATCAAGGACCCGAAGCGCATTTGGAAGGTTCAAACCAAAAATTGGGTGACCAAATAATCTTCAAATGTGTCATGCTTATAGTTGAATCGTGCGGCTCGACGAGAACAATCCAACGAGCCTAAGATCATCGAATTCTGACATTACTAAGGCATTTAAACACTCGATAAACGACCCATGATCAAAGGGGTCGATATCGACCGTCCATCCGAAACACTCCCAGCATGACATTGATCTTTTCTATATTTACTGATAATCAAGGAAGAGAAGGAAGAGAAATCAGAGTTCTCTTGCCACCAGACTCCTCCTTGACCACTGGCCCGCCACCGATCGTCGTCGGACTTCTATTAGGCCATCAATTGTCATCAGACTTCCGCCCGACCACCAACTATAGCCAAACTTCTGCACGGCCACCCACTGACGTTAGATTTAAGCTCGGCCACCGACTGTCGCCGGAGCTCTGCCCTATCAGTAGCCGTCGCTAAACTTCTGCCTGACCATCAACCTTTGCCCGACTACAGTCTTTTAGACCTCCGTCGCCTGCCAACTACAATCCTTCCTACCACCGTGACCTAACTACGGTCTACCCAACCACCGTCACCCGACTACGGTCCTTCCGACCTCTGTCACCTAACTACGATCTTTCTGACCTCTGTTGTCCACCAACTGCGATTCTTTTGACCGCCGTCACCCGATTATAGTCTAATTCGACCTCCATCACCCACAGACTATAACCTTTTAACCTTCATCGCCTGCCGACTATGGTCCTTCCGACTACCATCATCCGACTACGATCTTTCTGACCTTGGTTGCTCGCTGACCAAGGTCTTCCCGATCTTCATCACCCACTGACTACGATCCTTCCATCCACCGTCACCTGACTATGATCTCCCTAACCACTGTCACCCTACTACGACGACTACGGTCCTTTCAACCTCCATCATCTGACTACGATCTTTTTGACCTCTGTTGCCTGCCAAATACGGTCTTTCTAACCTTTATCACCCACTGATTACGGTCTTTCTGACCTTCACCCCCCACCAAATACGATCTTTCTGACCTTTATCGCCTGCCAACTACATTCTTTTCGACCTTCGTTGTCATTGACTATGGTCTTTTCGACCTACATTACCCACCAACTACGGTCCTTCCGACTACAATCACTCTACTATATTCTTTTGGAACTTCATCACCCGATTACAATCCTTCCAACCATTGTCGCCAGACTACGGTCCTTCTGACCTACATCGTTCGCCAACTATGGTCCTGTTGACCAAACAAACATGTCAACAATGATTCTTCCAATTCCCACCATGTAATGTACTCTATATAAATATATATTGGCTACATCAAGCCAAGACCTTCCCCCCAAGAAAGGTCCTCATTTGTAATCGACTGCAAACACTATTGGATTCATTTGAATTGGGCAAGTCCCCATGGTTTTTTTTCCTTTTTAGGAGTTTCCAAGTAAAAACTCTAGTGTCTCTTATTAATCTTACACCCCTACTGTGTATTTGTATGTTTGCTAGATCTTCGTACAAAGCTAAGATGTTAAACTTTATATTTCTCTACTGCCACAAATATTCTAGGATGTAGTAATTTGACAACATATGTGGGAACGTCGTTCCTGACTAGGGAAACTTTTGCTCTAATCTCAAAAGATCATTTATATCAACATCCTGACATCAATCATTATTGCATTAATTTTATGAAAATCAAATATAGACTGGGGGGCAACCTTGATTGCGACCGTAGCCAAGAAAATTCCTCCAACGCTTTTAACATTCAAGGTAATATCTTGAAAAACTATTTTTCATAAAGCTTCTAACAAATGCAAGGATGCTTTTAATAAATTACAAGCTTTAGCTGGATTTCTACTCATTGGGCAAGGTCTTAATCTTAAAGATAGATTATTTTTCATTTTTGATTCGGGATATACTCAGCAATCACCCGCTCCCAGTCACGGCATAATCAAGCCCAGGGAGGATTTGATTCGAGCTCTTCCATACAGGTTAACATCATCAAGTAATGCTCTGACAACAAACAACCTAGGAAGGTCTACCTATGAGATAGCCTCAAAGGGAAGTTATTAATGGACAGGGCCCTCACTAGAAAGATTCAATGAGAGCAAATGATTGACAGAGTCATCACTCATTAAAAGACCTCAGAAGGTTAAAAATCTCAAAAGGCATAGGTACATTAAAATCTCATAAGGCTAAAAGCCTCAGAACATATACACTTCTTTGATTATTTAAAAATCTCAGAAGAATAAAAGTTGAAAAAGAGATAAATTCCTTTAATCTAGTTGCTCTAAACGGGGGTCAATATATCAAAATATATTTCAAAGATGCTTAAACGACTTAGTTTCTTCTTGGGAGACAAGTCCATTTCAAATGAAAAATAAGCATCGAGCTCATACAAATATCTCAAATTCATATATAATGTCATTGGATTTACATAGTAAAATTTTATATCAAGTTCGAGTGTACCTTCATTTTCATAAGAAGTTGAACTTAAAAATTACATCGACATCATCTCGTGTACTGTAATAAATAAAGTCGATAAAAAAACACCTTACATCCACCTACCTCCACTTAATTGGTAACATGAATATGTTGTTAGACTATTGCAGTCAACACAGTGTTCGATCCCCTCTATCAAGATATTAGCCATCATCAGCTCCTTACTCGACTACTAGTAACAACACACCCTCGAATTGTCGCCTTCAGCTCACCACTTGGCCGCCGATCGCTGTCAAACTACCACCCACCATCAATCGTCGCCAAACTTCTACCTGATCATCGATCATCGTAAGTCTTCCACCCGATCGCCGCCAAACTTCCACCCTGCTGTCGATCACCTCCAAACTTCTGCCCAATCACCGCTCACTACCGGATTTTCGCCCGATCACCATCGGACTTCCGGTAAATCATCATCAAAACTTCACCCATCAACTGACAATCATAAGTTCTCCTCCTGAGCACTATTACTGCCAGATCATTTCAGACCATCCTCTCATACAGGAGGTGGTTGATATTCTTCTCTCATGGATAGTTTAAAGGAGAAAATAATCTCTCGTCAGGACTCCTTCTACACAAAAAGGGCCACTAAAACTTGTTAGGTGATATCACATGTATCTGATAGTGGAATGTCTCTAATGTTAGAAGAAATTCAGAAGAAAAGAAGAAGAAAGACAAGGTCTACTCCTGTATAAAAGTGGGACACTAAAGCTTAATAAGGAATACCACCTATCTCAGATAGTGGAATGCCTCTAATGCTAAAAGAATTCTAAAATAGAAGAAGAAGAAGAAATGTAAGGAAATTTTACTTCTATACAAAGAGGGCACTTGACTTGATAGGGGATGGTGCTTATTCAAGACAGTAGAAGGCCTCTATTGTAAGAAGACTGGAGGAGGAGAAGAGAAGAAGAAATAGTGTAATTTCTCTCCTATCCCAATGGGTCTATTTATAGGTGAAAGAGGATGAAGAATATTCTACAAGAATAAGAATATTATGAGAATATTCAAAAAAATATTCTAGAGGAATAAGAATATTCTTTAGAATATTTTTTAAAATTTATTATTAAAAAATTTAAAAATCACTGTTAAAAAAAATTAAAATCTTTAACTGTAAACCAACCGGCTATGATTGGCATGCCAAGTGGCCCACGGCGCTAAAAAGATGCCAGCCGGGCAGCGTGGGCAGATGTGCAACACTGCGCAGGCAAATGAGCGGGCAGTCGCAGGCATGCAAACACGACGGCTAGCGGGGACGGCCGATCGGCCAACCGGCCATTCAGATCAAATTCGTATTTGGGCCTAATTTTTTAGCATGGACAGCCCGATTTGGATGTTTTTGGAGTCACCAAAATTATTTTTCGACGTTCCAGACTCAATTTTGAAACTTTTGGAGCTAATCGCGAACTTTACAGTCACAATGGAACCCTTCTGAAGTTTTAAACCACGTTAGGAAATTTTCAATAGTAGTTACAAATATTTTTGGACTTCTAGAACTTCGACGTCCCAAAATAGGTGGGCAACTGATACGTCATCAAATTATTTTTATGATCGGACATGAATCTCGACGCAATTCTAAATGGGAAACTTTTGAAATTAAATCCGGGACCATTCAAACTCTGATTTCAACGAACTTATAATCAAACTGAATGTCTCAAAAAACCAAACCCAACGACACCAAATTCGACGCAATTCGAGCCTAAATGGGTCCAAATCAAGGTCATGAAGTGCCTTTGAAAGGTTCAAACTATAAATTGGATGATTAAATGATCTCCAAATGTGTCATGCTTATAGTTGAATCGAGCGGCTCGGTGAGCAAATCCAACGAGCATAAGATCGTCAAATTCTGACATCATTAAGGCATTTAAATACTTGATAAATGGTTTATGATCAAAGAAGAGGATATCGGTCGGCCATTTAAAACACTCTCGGCAGGGTTTTAATCTTCTCCCTATTTACTAGTCATGCCACTCCCAGAAAATTATAAATAGAGCCCTCATTCTTCACTGAGGGGGGGACAAAGCAAGAAGGAGAAGAAAGAAAGAAAATGAAGAGAAATCAGAGTTCTCTTACCGCTAGAATCCTTGACCACCACCCCAACCCCGACCGTCGCCGTACTTTCACTTAACTTCCACCCGGTCATCAACTTGTGTCAGACTTCCGTCCAATCACCAATTGTCGTCAGACTTCTACCTGGCCATCAACTGAGGTTGGATTTATGCCCGGCCTCCGACCGTCACCAGACTTCTGCTCGACTACCAGTCATTGCTGGACTTCTACTCGGCCACCAACTGTCGCCCAACTATGGTCTTTCCGACCTCCTTCGCCCGCCGATTACAGTCCTTCTGAGCACCGTCACCTAACTACAATCTCACCAACTGTCGTCTTCCGACTACGGTCCTTCCAACCTCCATCACCTAGCTATATCATTTCTGACCTCCATCATCCTCCAACTACAGTCTTTTCGACCACTGTCACCCAATTATGGTCCAATCCTACCTCCATTTCCCATAGATCATGGTCTTTCTAACCTCCGTTGCTCGCCGACTATGGTCCTTCAGACCACTATCATCCGACTACGATATTTCTGACCTTCATTGCCCGCCGACTACAGTCTTTCAGATCTACCTCGCCTGACTACGATCCTTCCGACAACCATCACATAAGTACGGTCTTTATGACCTCCATCGCTTGTCGACTACGATCCTTCCAACCATCGTCACCCTACTATGGTCTCTCCAACCGTCGTCGCCCGATTACAATCCTTCTGATCTCCATTACCTGACTACGGTCTTTCTAACCTCCGTAGTTCGCAAACCACGATCTTTTCGACCTTCATCGTCTGCCAACTACAGTCTTTTCAACCTTCATTGCCCATGAAATACAATCTTTTCGACCTTCGTTGCCCATGAAATACAGTCTTTTTTTACCTTCGTTGCTCACCAAATACGGTCTTCCTGACCTCCGTTGCCCGACTACGGTCCTTCCAACCAAAGTCACCTTACTACGATCTTTCTGGTCCTTCGTCAGCCACCAACTACGGTCCTTCAGACCACCATCGCTCAACTACGATCTTTCTGACATTCGTTGCCCGACTATGATCCTTCCTACCACCATCGTCCGACAGCGGTCCTTCCGACCTACATTGCTTAACGACTATGTTCCCACCGACCAAACAAATATATCAGCACTGATTCTTCCAATTCCCACCTTGTAATACACTCTATATTAAATGTATATTGGATATATCAAGCCAAGGCCTTCCCCCCAAGGAAGGGCCTTATTTGTAATCGACTGCAAATACTTGTGGTTTCATTTGAATTGGACAAGGCCCTGTGGTTTTTTCCCTTTTCAGGGGGTTTCCACATAAAAACTCCAGTTTCTCTTATAAATATTACACCCTTATTG
Source organism: Dendrobium chrysotoxum (assembly GCA_019925795.1). Taxonomy (NCBI): domain Eukaryota; kingdom Viridiplantae; phylum Streptophyta; class Magnoliopsida; order Asparagales; family Orchidaceae; genus Dendrobium; species Dendrobium chrysotoxum. The sequence continues at coordinate 28,274,453 of CM034309.1, forward strand.
TTTATATGTCTATGTGCTAGATTTTCGTACAAAACTAAGATATTAAACTTTGTATTTCTCTACCGCCATGAAAATTCCAGGATGCAACACCAATGACATGTTGGTGGATGCTTTGGCAGATATTAATTTTATAATTATAATGGAATCCGAGATCTATTTGCTTTGTGTTAAGTTTTTTTGCATTGTGTTTTGGGATCCTCTCTTCTATCAGAAAGCTAACGTCATAAGATTTTCAATTTGTCATCTCATTGTGCTTATCTTTTTGTGGGATTTGGACGATAATACTGCATGCTAAAACAAGAAATATAATGATTTTTACTCAAATAGTACCATTGGCTTCGTATACTTCCCTTGAACAGGTTGTTGAAGAGGGATCATGAGTGCCTTATTATTCTATCTCTGCAAAATCTCTTTCTCCATTGGGAATTTGCTTTTGTCTTTTGCTTTTGGAATGGTCTTTTGTTCTGAGTTGCATTCGAAAAATTTTTGAGAGTTAAAGCATGATTTCACTAAGATTTCGTTTGGTTCAGCTTTCTTACTGCTTACAATTTTTTTTAAATAAAAATTTTTGTAAAAAAAATTTGTACTAAAAAGCTACTTTAAAAAGCAATAAAAAAATTGTTCCAAACAAAACCTAAATATTAAAAGAGAGACACAATATTCATTTCTTATGATAATAATTTGCTATAAACAAAAAAATAAAAAATAGCAAAATGATGCTTCATAACATAAAAGCATATATTTGAATGATGAATATTAGTAAATGTTCAAAGGTTAGTGTTGTGTATTGGTCCGATTTTAGATTAGGTTGATCCACAAGCTACCACACTCCCTGTAAATGCCTATAAATAGCATTGTAGGCTGACGTAACGGTACCCCTCTTGTACAAACTCATTTGAATAAAGGAATAAGAAATTCATGTGCTTGTTCTCTCCCTCTCCTCCTTGGATTATTATTACGTGCGGAGTCCGGATCCAAAAAACCGTTCGATTTTGTGACTGTGAATAGTAAAGCAAAGTGATGAACAGTAACTGTGCTTTTACTGTTCACAGTTACACAACCGAACGGTTCTCTGGATCTAAATTCCGCACGTAATAATCTCTCTTCTTCCTTTCCCTCTCTCTCTCTCTCTCTCATCCCAGATCAAGAAGATCCATCCTCTTCCTCATGCAAGAAGCATAACAGTTAGCTTTGTGTTTGAATATCTTTTAATAAATTAAACATCATCTTCAGTAATCAAACATAAATTTCTACAATGTTCATTTCTTATAATTTTATTTTAGCTTTGAAGTAAAATTCAGGATTCGTCAAATTAGAATAATAAAATTATGATAATTAATATAACAAATATCATTGCGATTGTGTGTAGCGTTTGAAGATACAATCAAGCCATTTCTATTACATATTAATTTTCATATCACTGAGTAGATCATAAAGAAAGAAAGGGCCGGGTTTGTTTAGTGAAAAAGTCCAATGGGCCAAATTCTATTTTCTTTTTAATCCATTAGCCCAGCCTGGCACTTCCAATTGGAGAATGCGCTCATTTCTTTAAACTAGTTTTATTGCACGTGCATTAAAAGCACGTGAATAAAAATTTAAAAAATTATTACTGAATTATTAATTTTTCGCTCATTTGTAATTTAAAGTAATATTTTAATGTAATAATTTTAATGATAAAATTGTAGTAAATATCTTCAGGATTACATAAAAGATATATAATGTTAAAGACTTAAAGTATAAATTACTTTTTTACATATAACAAAGAAATTTATGAAAACAATTTTCACAAGATAAAATAATTTCTTTTGGCGTCTTAAAACTGATAATTTAAAATGCTAAAATCTGAGTCCACGTGAGCAAGTTATCTAATAACTACCCTATAGGAGAACTAACATCATTTAGAGCAATATAAAAATATAATTATAATATTATAATATTTAAAAGTACAATATCATATAATCAATTAAGTTTTTGTTTTTTTTTGGGTAAATTCTATCACTTATGTGAAACCAAAGAAAAATATATAAATGATTAAATAAAATTAGCAGAAACAATCAATCTAGACCAATATAAATAATTTTAGTAATATTTCATCAAGCTAATTCAAAAAGCTAATGAAATGTTAGTTGACCATATCATTTAACCATCAAATATTCTCAAGAATATGTTCTTGTAGATGAAGGCAAATGAAACTAACCGAGGTTTAACCTTAGTTATTTGTGTTATATAAACACTATTATATAAGCTATCCAAGATCATTCTAGCATTAACAAAGTCTCCAATGGGTGAAGTTGCAGAATCCTAATGGACAATCAAGATTTCAAACTTCACTCTTCCTATTTCAAATTAGTAAATGTAAAGCTATTTGTATTAAGACATTACATTCAAACTTTCATATAATTTAATTTGTTGTTTCAATAGATGAATAAATGCTATTAAATTGTAATTAAGGATAGAGATGAAAACCGTCAATGAAATTATTTTAACATTAATAAAACATAAGAAAGAAGGAATGTTGCAAAATAAATAAAGCAAGAAAACTATATTATATGGGCACATTATCCAACTAATCCATCAATTGGACCAAAATATATGTTTTATTTTCTCCTTTTGGGAAATATAGCATGTAATTCAATTACAAAACTAAAGCATAACAATAATGGTAGGCAAATGGAAAACAAATATACAACAACACTCACAACTGACCTTCTTGGTGACAAACTTCAATGTATAAATATCTAGCATATCAGACAAATCTATCAACCTTCTTTATCGCACTTATTAAGCTTTTCCTTAAAAGAATATTGAAGAAGTAAATCCAACAATGTAGTTGAAGGTAAGTAGTGCTATTCTCAAAAGGATTGCATAAGAAGAAAAAATGATAACAAGTGGGTTCCAAATAATAAAGACGGACATATAGCAAGTATTAAAAAAATATAACAATGTAGCAAAGAAGTTTGTCAATTATTGCAAAAAAGAAGAAAAAATGAGTTATATGGGCAAAACACTGCTTGATACAACTCTATAAATACTTATTATTCAGCAAATTATGTAAGCTATTAAACTCAAGTAAACAAACAATAACATACTGATGAAAAAAAAACTCAGTGTGTTTATGTTGGACAAAGCTAAGACTAAGAACAAATAAAGTAGATGGCTTTTCTTTATAAGAATGGTAAATAAAATAAAAAATAAGACATAAATGTAAACAAAACATTCTCCATCTTACAGAAACCAATTACGAGACATGTGGGACAAGCTTGAAATATAAATATCACAGAGATAAGATCATTTAGAAGCTATTAATTGGATTAATCTTGAGATGAGTGCGATACAAAATTTGACTCATTTATTATCTATTGCATTCATTTCAAAATAATTCTAAGGACTACAAAATTCATTTGACCATATTTTATCAGGTTATTCGAACCCAAGATTTTTAATGAGCCATTTATGCATCTAAAATAATCATCCTGGGGCTTGCTGAGTTGCACTATGAACTTTTGATAATATTTAAATGTATATTTTCAATATGAAGGTTAAACAAAATGAAGCATGAACGTACAGTAGATAAGCAAGAAACTAACGAAAGCATTATATCAAATTGAGTCACCTAAATAATATATATAATAAGAGATCGTAGGTCATAATGATAAATAGAATGAAAATAAGCAAAAGATCTATCTACATTATTGTACAAATGCAAGAATGAGTCTAACCATCTTTAGAGTCACTTGAATCACTATAAAGAAATAGGAGGCATAAAAAACAATTAATTATAAAGTAAGACAAATGAAATAAAATTAAAGCATTTAATACCTATATATAGAAAGAAAGAGAGTGATCTATATTACACTTAATATATCATATGATGGATATGTGCCAACAAAATAATACGTGCATGTAAATAATATAAAATAACCTTTAAAGAGTGAGTAGTAGTCACAATTATATGCTTAATGAATGATGAATATATTCCCCACCTTTCCCAAGAAGGATGAAGCAATATATTATAATATATTTTAAATAGAAATTCTATGCAAAACTAAAAAAAGATAAACATAAATAGAAGAAATAAGTTCAAGTAAATGAAAAAGATCGACTAAAAATTGCAGCATACATGTATCATAAAATCCTTATGTAGAATATTTTGCACTCCATATAATGTACTGAAAACATCATTATAATACATATCATTAACAATAGAAAATGGAAAAATAAACTCAATCATTGGCTACTTAGTTTATACAATGCTCTTCTGATACAGAGCAATATGCATAAAAAAGTTAGGAATCCAATGGACTAAATCGCAAGCCTTACTGCATATTAGGCCTCAAAGTCATTGTATATAGATTTTCTGTAATAACATATTATCTAATTGAAGTAGTCATTCTAGCTAAAGCACTTCTTGACTAATCAGCAATTTACCTCATTGTATTTTAATAAAACATGTAATGAGTAAGAAAAATTCTTTTAATTAAAAAAAGTTAATGAAAATTATATAAATGCTACGTAATTATTTAAATCTGCATATAGTATAGTAGCAATCATGGAATGCAACAACAAATGGCATCCAAAATTACCTTTGCTTACTTACACTTTCTTCATTAACTGATTGTAATTGAGAGCGCAAAACTTCCTGCATGTATATTTTCCAGCGAATAACATCAGCCATTATGAGTTTAACAAACATAGTAAAAAAAACGTCAATATATTGTTAACAAAAACCATGAATTAGGTTACAAATGTTTAAAATTTACCTCAAATCTCATTGTAGTTCTGTAAATGATTTTTTAAAAAAATTTTAAATGAAAGGAGTTGTACAATAAAACAGTCCAAAATCTCCTCATATAATGTTTAGAATTGATTTCAGCATAATAAACCAATGCTTGGGGTTGGTAAAATTAGCTTGTATTCCATCAGATATGGGATTTCAACCATTCACGTTAACAAGGAACATGAAAAAAAAAAATCATTTTCAGGTAGCAAAATTGCTAATAGAAGTAGTTACCAACGCTAGACTGGACAAATATATGTCGATCTTCTGTACCTCTCTAATGAGAATCCAGATATGATCAATACCATTTCCAACTGCTATCGGTACCCAAAGCTTGCTACTACATGGCTCTCCTCACCCAACCATATCGCGACGCATGATAGTACCTAGAAGGAGATCGAGGAGTTGGAAATTGCTATTAGTGCTAAGATTCGGGCTCGTGCTGCTAAGTTTTCGCCTAAAGATTCCACCTTTGCTGATGGATTCTCAGAAGTGTGGTGCTCAACTGATCTTTAATTCGAGTTGGAACGGAAGGGAACAGAGTTCGTCTGTAAGGAAAAGTCTGTGTTATTGCAGGAGTTGAAGGCGATTAGGGAGAAAATTGTCAGCTTGTCAATTGTGGAGGAGGCATGTATTTGATAGCCATCTTTCGATTGGTAGGACTTTATTCGAGCGCCACTTGTTCATGCTGGCGCTTGAAAGATTCCGCCGCTCTTTAGAGCTGCGACCAATGGATGTGCGGCCTCACTTCAGGATTGGGAATACTTTGTGGTCTCTAGGACACATTAAAGAGCCTAAAGATAGCTTCTTAGCCGCTCTAGAGCTCGCTGAGAGCGATTCACTTCAGTGGCCAGGTCTCCTCCCTCAGATTAATGTGAATTTGGGGATCGTCATAGAAGCAGAAGGCTTGGTGATCAATGCAAGCGAGCACTACCGTGAAGCTGCCAAGCCATTATAGAGCTCTCAAGCTTCTTGGATGAGCTTTGTTTGGTGTTAGAGGCGGCTGCTGAGGAGCCATCGATGTCTGCTGGCATGGATCAGCATACCTCCAGTAAGCGTCTGCCATCTCGCTTCTCTTCCTCGATCTAAAATGAAAACATCCGAAGAGCTCTCGTTGTGCATGGCTTCCGATCCGACAGGAGAAGAAAGCGATGGCGACGAACTCCTCACGCAAAGCTGAAAAGAAATGAGAAGAATAAATAAATTGGAGGACATCAGAATTCGAAGAGGCATCTTAAAGATATTGAAGTTACAGAAGGTGAAGAGACCTAAATAATTTGAGAAGAAAGATTCTGAGAGACAGCGGAGTAAGGGAGAAGAAAGATACGTAGAAACGGCGGAGAAAGGGGCAAGCCGAAGAGTTTTAGGCTGCTCAAAGCGACCGAAACGACGTCGATCGAGCTTCGTTCGTCCGGTCATTCCTTTCATCTTCTCGACTACTTGTAATGGAAACGACTCCTCCATCTTCTTCGGCTTCCAAATTAATTAATGCATCATTACTTCATTAATACAATAAATTTATAAGAATAAAGTTAGAATTATTAATTAACTATAATAATAATAATAAAAATAAAATGTTAAGATTTGATTAAATGTATAAATAAAATGAAAGTTTGAGATTCATCTTTGATAAATTAAATGGAATGTTAGAATTGCTTCGTATTCTCCTCTTCTTTATTATTTTTCATTAAATATCTTTTCATGTTCTCTTTTGATTTAAGTGGCATTAATTCACGGTAACGGACATTAATTTGCCTAATTATTATATATTTTTAGATTTATTAATTATTTATAATACAATGAAGGGACAAGATAATTTTAGAAGAAATAAAATGGATGACCAAGATTTGATGTGGAAGGAAATTCAAGCGACTTTTATAATAGTAGTATAGATAGTATATATTATATACTTTTAAATATAAAAATTTGTTAATGAAATATTAATTAAGATTAATATTTTAATTTTTTAATTATGAATTATTAAAATTATGAAATTTTAACATTTTATTAATTGCTAGGATCGGATAGGTATTAATTAATTATATTTGAGTATAAAAATAAATGCACTCAAAATCTTTAGCATTCTAATAATTAATATAGATTTTAAGCGGCATTAATTTGTGGTAACGGGTATTTAATTACATAATTATTATATATTTTTAAATTTATTAATTATTTATAATACAATGAAGGAACAAAATAATTTTAGAAGAAATAAAATGGATGACCAAGATTTGATGTGGAAGGAAATTCAAGCGGCTTTTATAATAGTAGTATAGATGTGCATCCTGCTCTAATTTTTTGTTTTGTTTTTTTTTTTTTTTGTGTTCTATTGAAGAAAATATATATAGGAAAACTCTATGATAAAATCATTATGAAATCTGCAATGATTGACGTTGCCATCGATTTGATGGACCTATATAAAATTTTTAGTTTATTTTGAATTTTGATCTTCTCTTAGGTTTCTGGACTTTTTTTTTTTGATAAAATCCGTAGAGGGGCCTACGTGTTTATTTAAAAAAAAGGATTACAAGTCCTTAATAATTCATCAGCTCTCTAAAAATATAATATTTAATTCAAAACCTATGAGTTAATGATTCAATTTATTACAAGATAAGAAAAAATAATAAAAGCAACAAAACAAGCAATCCTTATCTGGACAACAAAGGAATGCAAAAGCAACAAAACAGCAGCAATATACTCTAATAAGCAAAGTTGGCATAAAGCCACAGCAACTTACCAACATCAACTTGCACAAGAGGAAGATAAGAAGAAAAAGATAGCAGCAATAAAAGGGAAACCAAAATAGTAGTCGACAACCAACACCCCGGAAAAAAGAGCCGCAACAACTAGTAAATGATCCATCTGGCAGCAGTCATCGAAACCCCAAACAGGCCAAGAGACAAAACCAACAAGTCAACAACCCCACCAGGAAAATCCAACAAACACATTAAAAAAGAAAAATGGACAAACATCACAACAACCCCACCACAATCAATACAAAGAAAAGGGGACAAACAGCAAATCAAAAAAAGAAAAGCCAAAAAGAAAATTCTATTATTTTTTGAAGAGACCTAAGCCACCCAAGAGCAGGACAACAAAGGAATGCACAAGCAACAAAACAGCAGCAATATGCTCCACTCAGCAAAGATAACTTAAAGCCACAGCAACCTGCCAACATCAACATGCACAAGAGGAAGACAAGAAGAAAGCAGAAATAAAAGGGAAATCAAAATAGTAGCCAATAGCCAACACCCCAGGAAATAGAGCCACAACAACCAATAAAGGATCCATCCGACAGCAGTCATCGAAACCCCAAACAAGCCAAGAGACAAAAGCAACAGGCCAACAGTCCCACCAGGCAAATCCGACCAACCATATCAAAAAAGGAAATGTCCAAACAATACAACAACCCCACCACAACCAATCCAAAGAAAAGGGGACAAACAGCACATAAAAAAGGAAAAGCCAAAAAGAAAATTTTGTTATTTTTGCTCGATATGACTTAATTAGGTCTATCATAATTCATAACAGATAGACATAATATGGTTGAACACTTTTTGGGGTATTAAAGATTATTTTCAATTTGTAACAATGTGTATTGGTCAAAAAATCATAGTGATGGAGTTAGCTCCTAAGGGGATATGTACTATGTTTCACAACAAAACCCTCTAACAAAAAGCAAGTCTGATACACCAATGTCAATTCTGATTCAATCTAGACAAAGTATCTCAATGGACTTCCTTAGAGGTCTACCAATGATCATAAGTAGTCATAAGTACTACATATTTATTGTGATGGATCGGTTCTCAAGGATGATATTATTCATACCATTCAAATAGAAAATCATGAGATAAGCAATAATTTCTCTTTTTATTTCAATATTTAGTGCACTTCAAACTCCCAAGTTCAATCATCTTAGATAGTTTCTCATATTTTCTCAACAATATTTAAAAGATACTCCGATTGACGATAAATGCTACTCAAAAGAGAAGTACAACTTTTCATCATCTGCAAACTAATCGAACTATTTGTTAAGAGAATTTATCTTATCTAAACATTAGATAGCAAAGTCATGATTAAAAAAAAAGAATAAAAGTAAAATTTATGGACAAAATATTTTAAAGATAAAAGATTTTAGCATTATATATATGCCTCCCTCCGAAATTTAGAAGAGCCCGTGTCAGGTGCTTCTCGCAAACGGTTTCCCAAAAAAAATTCGAATGGAATTTGCAAGCATATTTCATAGAGCATATTAATGTTTCATAATACATATAAACAATAAAGTGATTAATTGAATCTGAATATAAAAATCAGCTGAAGCAAGATTAAAGTTGGATCCCCCCTTTAAAAATTTCTGACTTCGCTACTGCATAAAGCACATTTTATTTTATGAAATCTCATGAATTTATGAAGTATATTTAGATATTGATTTTCACATGCACTTTTAGATATTTTAGTGCTGTATTTTGTCGCATGACATTTCTTTCCTCCTTCATAATTTATTACGCAATGACAAATATATATATGTAAGTGTATGGTTTGGATTTACAATCCTTATAAGTGTATAGCTTAGATTTGACTATCATATGCAATTTAGAAGAGTAGAAATTAGTGCCTATGTATCCTTTGAAAGAGTTTATATGATGCCAAGTGCCATGCGAATTGTAAGGCTAAGATTTCATCCTAGATTTGATAATGAGATAGTGATCTAAGTGGACGGCTAGAATTTAAAAATGAAAAAGTTAATGGACATGTGTCTAAATGTGATACTAAAATACTCCACTTTCTTTAAGAATCTGACCGTTAACCCACCGTTGTTTAGCTTGGTTGGTGGGTGAGTATGGTTGCGAACCTCCCAACCCGTGTTCGATTCATCTCGAGCTGCAGCGCCTTTTAAGTGAGGCCCAATCAAGTGCGGGTCAGGAGATTTCTGGGGTGGGTGCCTCTTCTAGGTCAGTCAAGGATTAGTCACACCGCCAAACACCCTTTTAGGGGTGGCAGCGGGTGGATACCCCATTCCCAAAAAAAAAAAAAAAAAATCTAACCATTAGATAAAGAGTATCCTCTTTGAGAATGAAAGCTTGGAGAATGCAGAAGATTTTCTTTTTTTATTTTTATTTTTATTTTGCCCACTCAAAAGTCTATATAATAGAATTATTATATGACTTTTTAATTCAAGACTTTTGCACTCATTTTTAAAGTCAAATCAACCAAACTAGCTTATATCTACAAACTCGAAGAGAAGGGTTTAGTGGACAATAAATAAGAAAGAGATTTTCGAGAGATTCAGTCTTTTTTTAAATAGACTTATCTTACTTTAATGAAATTCAAACTTACTTTGCCCCATTACTTTATCTTTTGGGAACATTCGATAAAAAAAGTAAAATTTTAAATAATAAAAAAGTAAAATTTTAAATAATTTTGCACATAAATATTTCATGTTACTAACTTTAAGAAAGTGATATAAACAATTTTCAACTATCATGAAGTATATCATACATTATTAGTAATGTTATTCCTAATTTATATACATAAAACTACATAATATTATGATAATTGCAGTCTTATATGATAAAAAAGATTCCATCTATAAATTATGAAGATGAAAATATTTCATAAGTGAGAAATTAGGGTTTCATGGAGGTCTACAAATTATGAAGATGACATATGGCTTAATAAAGCATTCCAATAAAATTTACATGATTGACAAAGTATTACATGATCAAGAGTATGTAAATGTTTATTTATATTATTCAAGATTATCTTTGATGAATCTATGACAATTAACAAAAAAATATTCACAATTTTATGATATGATTACTGTTGAATCAGAGCACCTGCAAATGATATAAAACAAAAGGAACTAAAGGTTTTCACTATATATCCCCATTCTACTTAACTATTACAAGGGGTGTCAAAACGGGTCGACGGGTCAGGTTCGGATCAAACTCGAGTTCACCCGGGTCTAAACGACTAAATCTGAACTCCCAATTTTACAAACGGGTTAGGATTTCTAACCCGAATCCGACCTGCACGCGTTTCAGGGTTGACCCGACCCAACCCGCGATCCGTTTGCAAAATGTTAACCCAAGGTCAGAAGGTTGCCAGGCTGGTTGGTGAGCCTGATGTTCAAGGTATTCTTGGCGCGGACGGATCCAGCGCAGAGCATCGCGAAGCCGAACTGCAAGGCAAAGACGAGATAGGTTGAAAACAGGAGGGAAGTTGCATCCATCGCAGTGGTTAAGTCGGCGGTGATCAGCGCCGCCATTTTCAGCTGCAAGCAGATGTATTGCACCGCACTCGTGGCGTTTGCGGATCCAACTGTGGAGAGGAGAGCTGATAGGCCAGAGATCGAACATGTTTGATCCGCCATTAAAGATTAAATAGAAAAGCTGGAGAAGGCATTGCGAGGTTGACGATGTGAGACTGGCCAAGAGAGTTTTTAGTGATGCAATGTTTTGTAGGCGAGGTCGGCGGGTGTGAGGGCCAGCAAGGCCAGCCGCCAGCATGCGCCGTGCGGGACGACCAGATGTCGGAGGGCTTATGCGGGTGTGACGGGTGAGGCTGAGGCATGCGGGGCGAGGGCTGGCGGGGTCAAGCACTTGAGTGAGTCAAGCTGCGAAGCAGAACACGAAGGGTTGGGTCGGAGGGCTTATCCGGGTTGCTTTCGGGTTGTCGGGTCAATCCGAATCCGACCCAAATTTTTAAACGTGTCAGAATCTCGAACCCGAAGTTGACCTGTATGACAAACAGGTTTCGAGTCGTGTAAGATTTTGACACCTCTAACTACCTAACTATTACATTATATATAGGAAAAATTTTAGGAATAAGCATAGTTAGAGATTTGATTAAGGGAATAAGCATATGATTAGCGGAATTTAAAAATAGGCAAAGTCGCTCGTTTAAAAAGCGATTTACGTCCACCCACCTCGCCATGTGGCTGTGACGTGGAAGAAGTCGCCGTTGACCGGGCATGACATAAGTCGCCCGAACGCTGGGCGACTTATAAGTCGCCCGAACACTGGGCGACATAGCCCTATTTATCCTTTCCCTTTCCCTTCCCGATCCCAAACATCTCTTTCGCTGAAGTTTCGAGCTGCAGTCGCCATCCGAGCCAAATCCGCCGGCGTTAAGCAAATGTGAGTTGTTTTTGAATTTTTTTTGTTAAATTAGTTAAAGAAATGATGTTGAAGTGTTGTTTTATGTTAGAGATGTATAGATTGAATGTTTATTGTGTAGTTTGTATAATTTTTTTTGCAAATCTCTTCATTTGTTGTATGAATTGAAAAAAATAGTTTAGGATTATTGTAGATCTATGCATTTAAGATGTGAATGGTGTAGAAATTTTATAGATCTATGCATTTTGATGTTGAAGTGTTGTTTTAGGATTATTGCAAATCTCTTCAATTTTGAGATTTTTGTTTAATTAGTTAAATGAATGATGTTGAAGTGTTGTATTAAATTTGAAATAATTATGTTAGGGAAAATTTTTACTTCCTAGGAATAATGATTTTAGGTTTAGAAAATTTTCATATGTATTTTATATTCTAGTGAAACTATGAGCTTACTTATGTTCTATAATTATACAAATTCCGTTAGTATAATCTTATAATAAAATTTTTAAATAATCTAAAAAATACATTTTTTAGAGAACATATAATCAATTTTTGTTAAGGTAAATAATAAAGTGCTTAAATGTTGTTAGGATTTTTCATTATTAGGAAATATTAATTGTAATGAAATTTATTAGTTATTATTTAGGCAATTGTACTTTAATTATTTTCCATCTTATACACTATTAATCATTTTAAGTTTTTATTGTTCTTATTGTTTAACAAATTTAAAACTTAAAATCATCACAAATATAAGATTTAACAATGAAATCTTAAAGTGCAATAGTTAATTAGTTATATATTAGGTCAATAGGTAATTTTAAAGTGCAATGGTTAATTTTAAAGTGCAATAGTTTATTTTAAAGTGCAATAGTTAATTAGTTATATATTACGTCAATATTAAGTGCAATAGTTAATTAGTTATTTTTAAAGTGCAATAGTTAATTTTTTATCTTAGTTAATTAGTGATAATCCCCTTAGAAATTTCTATGATTTGACGTATATTACGATTTATTGAATTATTCATCTTTCATAGTGGAACGTAGGTGTTCAATAATGAGTGGACGCGGTGCAACCTTCGTGCTAGTGTATGGAGGTGTATTACAAGTGGATGAAAAATTCACGCCAAGTTATTCTGGGGGTAGGAATCGTCCCCTACATGTGCCGAGAGATATAAATTTAGAACAACTTAAGTTAAGGGTACTTCGAGCTCTGAAGTATGATCCTTCAAAGTATTCTGTGAACTTAGTATGTCGAGTGCCCGTGGGAAATGAGTTTGTTGCCTCACATGTTGAGGATGAGGAGGTTTGTGAAGTTTTATTATGTCAGGCTGAAACAGAATTTCTCATCTTGTACGTTGATATCGAAGAGATTAATAACACTAAAGATAATACTGAGCCTTCAAATTCACAAAGATATGAAACTTCAGCCCAAGCTGAAAGGGTAGATATGGTTGCTGGTCCTTCAAGGGTAGAAGCGGTAGAAGAACTCCTTCATTGGTGAGTTCCCTATATCGCATATCAGTAATAGTTCACTAGAAATGTTTTAAATTGCTAAATAAATGATCGATAATATTTATCAATACTATTTTCAATGTAGTGATACAGCGAACCAACATACGCAGGAACCTCTGTTACATTCTACACAATCAGTCCCTTCAGATCATTATAATTATGAGACTATGAGTAGTGGCTCCAGTGAGGAGTGCTCTGAGGACGATGGTGTTGATCTTTTCCCTGTGGATACTGGTAGAAGTGCAGATGATAACGAGGAGATAAGAAATGTCATCCAAGATTATTGTTCTAGATCAGTTGGTAGTGATGATACAATGGTGGTCAATAATAACTATGCTGAGACATGTAGGACTACAGAAGAATGGGATCACGAAATAGAATCTGATGATGTTAACGATGAGTTCATGGTCGAGGATGAATTCTCAATTCCTAATGAATTAATTGAAGGTATGTGTTTCACAAGCAAGAGTGATCTTCAATTTGTCTTACAAGGCTGGTCAATTATGAACAATGTGCAATATATTGTCATAGCTTCGAATACACAGAAACTTACTGTTTGTTGTGCGAAGCATGATAGCCCGACCTCTCCTTGCCTATGGCGCGTTCATTCTGGTAAGAGCAAACGATTAGGTGGTATATGGAAAATCGCATCTACAAAGCACCGTCATACCTGCGTAACTCCAATTCTCGAAAGTGGGCACCGTCAGTGCAACTCCCAATTTATTAGTTTTTACATACTTCCCACCATTAGAAAGCAAATGGACTTGAATCTAAGGGAGATTATAGGTCGCATGGAAGCTAAGTTCAATATTAAAATTTCGTACATGAAGGCATGAGATGCTAGAAGAAAGGCAATTAAGGTTGTTTTCGGTAGTTGGGAAGAGTCATACCGTACTCTCAATTTATTCATGGATGATGTTGCCTCTGCAATGCCACATACAGTCTATCGAATTCAGAGCTCACAGGTTAATAGGTTTCAAAGGCTCTTTTGGGCATTCGGTCCTTCAGTTATTGGGTGGATGTATTGTCGGCCAGTTCTTAGTATTGATGGCACATTCCTACTCGGTAAATATCGAGGTACATTATTAACTGCAATTGGGTTGGATGCTAATAATGGACTTTTTCCTCTTGCATTCGCCATTGTTGAGTCAGAGAGTACTGAATCGTGGTTATGGTTTCTACGGCAACTTAATGAGCTGCTACCGTGTGTGACAAGTAGGCCAAATCTATGTATAATCTCAGCAGGCATGCAAGCTTAGTTAGAGGTAGTAGAGAAATATTTCCTAATGCAGCTCATCGGCACTGCTTACGACATTTACGAGAGAACTTCAAGAAAGCAGTACGGCATATGGGGATTAGTGATGTAGAATTTCTTTGCCAAAAAATGTATGTAGCAGGCAATACTGATGACTCACGTAGCAGCAGGGTTTGTAGAGCTTGTCATTCAGTTGGTCACAATAGAGCCACTTGCCCAATATGACTTGGTCGTAGAAATTAGTATTTCTATTATATATGTATGTGCTGGTGAACGTGTCTGTATTTGATGCACTAAATGGGTTATGTAACTTAAACTTTATCTGATATATTTATGTAAGTCTGAGTGCAAGATCTTGTATGGATCAACAACAACTTCATAATTACTTCATAACCTGACTAAGTCATTCGATAAAAACACATACATAAGCCACTTGACACAAACTTCCAAAACGCATGCATAAGTCACTCAATACATAAGTCAAGCAATATAAACACATATATAAGTCACGCAATACAAACACAGACATAAGCAACTTGACAGAAACTTCCAAAACACATACGATGATTTAATACCATGATAAAACACAAGTAACTCGACACAAACTACATTAGCAGCTCCACTCATGAAAGTTCCAAGTATGAGGGAATCCTTCATCGCTTTTGTAGTGCGGTGCGAGTGCGAGCTTGGAGTTGGGTTTGACTAGGGCAACAGCCAAACCTCTGTGTAAACCAAAGTTGCATAGATTGCCAGTCTGTTGCATCCAGAAAGTCCTTCCTCTATCTACCAGGGATAAAACTCAGATTATCATATGTCTTGATGAGGAACGCATCAGCCTTAGCATCCCAATTCCGGTAAAGGATGCAGTGCGCAATATCCGCTGTTGGATTGTCCAATATCTCCTCGAACGATCCATCATCACGGCATCTAATTTCGATTGCTCTAGGCTTTAGAGTGTTAATCGGCGCAAGATGTGCTGAAAATTTTGAAACCTCCCTTTGCACATACTCCCATGCTTCCTCATTCAAGCCCGTTCCATCCCTTCGAGATGGATACCTCATAAGATCCGTATATGTCTCCCATAGCTTGATGTCCTCTTTCTCTGACCAGGAATGAACACAGCACCGGTAGATTTGATTCATTCTGGCCTTCTCCTCCAATGCTTCATCTGTTTGAAACGCTAAACTTCTATGAACTCGACTGCTACCCTCCGTAATCGACTGCTTCAAAGAAATCTTCTCTGTGTGATACTTTCTTGCTCTCCACTTTTCAATATGAATGCAATATTCTACTCTGTGTGATGATAAGAATGGAATGGTTCTCAATTTATAGAAGAACTTCATCTGGGAAGAGGTACATTAGTTTGATATGCCAAAAAACTCCTAATTTGACTTTGGTAAGAGAATTGATATGACAGCACATAACGATTTGACACTACATACTGATTTGATACCACAAGTTCATTTGACAACTCATACCGATTTGATCACACATGTTGATATGACACCGCATACCGATTTGATAATACATGTAGCTTTAATAAATATGTGTAAGTATGAAATATTATAATTAATTTAAATATTATTAAGTATGAAATAAATTTAACTTTGACATTTTTTTGCTAAATTCGTAAGGGAAAGTTGAGAGAGGAAAAGGAAAGTTTGGATTGAACGAATAAGAGTGCAACGGAGGTAAGTTTTTTTTTTAAAGCATGTATAAATAGTCATATTTATATTTTCGGTTGTACATTAGCTCCTAGAGAATCAGATGAGATATTAAGTTTCCTTATTTATATTGTTATTTTAGTTTGTATTTTTAATTCCTATTAAATCTTATGAAATATATTTTTGAATATCCTACAGGTGTTATGGCTACTGACCAACGACGCCGTAGAAAGAAACGAGATACTGGTGGCCCCTCAGGAGAGGGTAGCAGTGATGCTCCACCTCCTACTCAGCTCCATCCTAGTATTGCTTCATTACATGGCATACATAGGGCAGCACATCCTGATGGGGTATATGGCATTTCATTCAACTTATTATTATTTTGTTGAATATTTTTTGTAAATGCTACTAACAGGCTGTCTCTTTAGGGAACAATTTTGGAGGCAGCATCACTTCTGTTGATGGTTCATGAATGGTCGGTAAACTGCCCTAGATTAATGGATGCTTTAAGGATGGTTGGGCTAGATTGTGTGAGCCAGATGAGATATCTAAGGATGGACCACCACTTGTTGACGGCATTAGTTGAGACCCATCCACTTCCAGATGTTCTGTACCATGACCTGTTCGATAATTGTATCACATCTAGATTTCGTATGGACCAAGCACATGCACAGACATATGTTCCTCTCAGATGGTTACGATGGACATTTTGGCGTAACTCATACTTGGACTTGAATGAGATGGATTTCTGGAGGCATGTACGTGCCTACATCTTGTTCGTTTTGGGCTGCCATCTACTCCCAGATACTTCGGGTTCAGAGATTCATTTGCAATACCTTACCATTATGGAGGATTTGGCTGTCTTCAGTACTTACTCTCTTGGGGGAGCTGTTTTGGCACATCTTTATAGGGAGTTGAGTGAAGCAACCCGGCCTAGTAAGGCCAACATAGCTGGCTGTATTCATTTATTACAGATTTGGGCTTGGGAGCATCTACATGTAGGACGTCCAGTGCTTCGTGTTCCCTTTCCGGTGGAACTCCATGGACTTAGTGTTGGCTTCAGGTATGAAGTTATCTAATTAATTTATGTTTATTTAATAAAATTATATGCAAGCTAATATAATGTATTCATAATACATTTGTAATAGGTGGAATGAGGAAGGGCTGAGAGAGTTGCCCGTCGGGAATATCATTAGCTATAGAGACGAGCTCGATGGTCTGCTTGACAGTCAGATATGTTACTAAACTTAAGAATTGCTTAAACCAATTAATTATTTATATTTTATCTATGCAATTCTTTCGAATGTGCAGGTTATTTGGCAGCCATACACGCCAGATATCCGTGCTCAGGTCGCACAGATTTGTCTGTCAGGGGAGGACATTTGGTCTGCACGAGTGCCCCTGATTAGTTGAAAGAGGGTCGAGTGGCACTTGCCAGATAGAGTGCTACGGCAGTTTGGATTGTGTCCCACGACTGATGTCCAACCAATGGAACCAAGCTTCAAAAGGGTAGATGGTCGTGGAAAATCAGGCATGGATTGGATGTTATACCACCAAGCTCATATTGGCATATAGGAGAGCAGGCGTAGATATATAGTCAATGGGGAGCTCCTCGATCAACACAATTACTACTTGGTGCATCAGTATGTGCAGTGGTACAAGTCGTGGGCATCATTATATATGCTAAAGGCACCTGTAGAGCCTCCCACCACGGCATACCCTAGAGTTCCTTCTGAACGCCTTCTGGTAAGTCATAATTGAACAGAGTTTATTTATATATGATGTCATTTTTTCTAAAATAAGCAACTAATTAATGCAGAGGGATTTCTTCCTCGGAACGGAACAAGCTTTGTGCCATCATTTCAATGGTACAGATGATACACAACAACATAGAGACATCAACACGGTGGCTGAGCTTTGTCGTGGGTGACGTACGCAGTTGCATATTCAAGACCAAGGATACTTTGATGACATAAGAGAGCATGATGTTCCAATCTCAATGACCCAGGACGCTCCTCAACATTACAATGGATATGCTGGACCCTCCTCCTATTATGATCAAGGGCACTCTGGGGACATCTTCAGTCAGCAGGTGCCAGCGGATTTGGAAGCATACCTTACCCCAGATTTTGTACATAGATCCCATCCTACAGATGACATTGCTGAGGAAGAAGTAGATGTGGAGGAACGTCACATGTTGCGTCAAAGGCCACGACGACCTCCACAGCATTACACCACAGGCACTGATGCGTTACCATAGAGGCCACGTAGATGGCGTTAGCTGTTACTTTCATGTACTGGATTTGGTTTGCTAATTGCATATGTAGTAACTGTTGTAAATGTGGCTTTCTATGTTTTTTTATTATCGATGATGCGAAGCATAATCCTTTAAGACATATATATTAGCACCCTTACTTATTAATATATTTAAAAGATAACACATCAAAAATTGAACATAGAAAGAATTAACAAAATATGTGTATATGAAGTAATTAATTATTCGAGCTATATGGTATATCAAGTAACAAATTGAGATTGTCTTTATCATAAGCATAATAATGAGATCAAGGATATATTGGTTTGGGAAATAAATGTATGATCTTTTTGCTTTCATTGAAAATGGAGAAGATGTTGAGCTCATGATTTACACATTCAAGACACAAGGATTCATTCATAACACCAAATAAAATTCCGCCACATCAATTTGTGTTATTATCATTATCATCAGTAATTCGTAATGATTCGTCTAATAAATAGAGATTGTCTTTACCTTCATTTTGTGAAGCCCATTTCTATTTGAAACAAACTTAGTATATTATAGCAAGCTTTGGGTGCTTCCTTCAATCTTAAAAGAACTTTATTTAATATGTCTAAATGATAACAAAAAGTTTGATTTTTTTAATCCAAATGGTTAATATATAATTTTTTTAATCGAAAATGATTTGTTTTTGATTTGTTAATTGTGAATTAAAACATTTCATATGTATATAGGAGTGTAACATATTCATTAAAGTTTATATTAATTATATCTTGATTGTAATATATTGAAAATTTCTAAATAGGCATTTCATAAAATATGTAGTGCTAAAGAAGGTCAAGGAACCTAAGATGAATGATTATATAAATGAATCATAAATGGATTGTTTAAATTGACTTCATATTTTTGTAATTACATATGGATTTAGATGCTATGAATTACTTTAGAGAATATAAAATATTATAAAATATAAAAAATTGTCATGCTAGTACTTTGGAAGGAATATAATTTTTTATGATTATTATAAAGATATGCTATATAATGTAACATAGTATTTTATTATCTAATTTAATTTCTTCATTCCTCCTATTCACATTATTAATAGATTTATCATTTCCATAATTAATAATTAGGTTATGTAGATCTCTTTATGCAAATCATACATAGCTGGCAATATTAATCATTTTTGCGTAGATTGTTCTCACTAAGCATTGACCTAATCATATGTAGTTTTATTCTATTGTTATGCTCTACTACACCATTCTATTGAGATGTCCTAGTGGATGAAAATTGTTCCCCTATCAAATATGTTCAATTGAATAGGGTTTTTTAGTATAAGGTGTAGGTTTCACATAGGGGGAAGTTCTTATGATTAATTATATCTCAAAAATGTTTAACATGTATTTTTTTTTAAATTAAAATACTGATTTGTAAATTTTAATCAAAATATTGGTTTATTTTATTTTAAAGATTTTACTTTCAATTATTCAACTTTGAAAAATATAAATAGATATATTTGATGACTTACTTTAGATTAAATTGATTTTACTCATTTGACCTTCTCTGACTTATAAAATTTAATGGATCAACCAAAACTATCATTTCAGGTTAATTAATCAAGAATGTACTTCCCCATTTTGGATGCTACCAGAACTGCCACAATCAAACAACGTATTAGAGATGGAAGTAGGCGTCTGCGTGAAAGTTTATCTTTTCCTACAGATGAGATCCTTGAAGCCAAGGTAACATCAAATGAACTATTCAGGTGTGTTATTCATTCCTGCGATGACGATCAGGATTGCTTACTGTGGCACAAACATGATGAAGTAAAAAAAATCAAGGAATATAGAGCTGGCCCTAAACTTTGAGATGTGGGTTGGAATTATCTACAGCACAGCTTTAGCGTTTATGACTGCCACCTTGTACCAATAGACTTCCTTAAGGGTCGAATTCGGGAACTTGGTCTTGATAAAGAAGGTATAGTTGAACCAGGGATTGGAAGGTCTATGCTAGATATAGACCATTGTATTCTATATTGCTATTGGTCTCCTGATAAAGATCAACACATATTAGATTGCTATAAAATGTTACTGCAAAGTCCCGAACATGGTAAGGATAAGGATTTTCTTAATAGAGAAGATTGGCAGCAAATACAACTAGAATTTTAGCTCTGCTTCAGATGTTGTCCTACCCAGACACAGCTTCAAACTCGTGTACGATATCTACTGCAGCATATGTAATAGTAAAGAGCAACATGTACAATTATTATGTTTAGCTTTGTTTACATGTACAATAAATAAATGTATTTCAAGTTCTAAATATGCGAGTAAAAAAGCAACACTAAACCACAGTGTATTTTAATCACATAGTCAATAATTACACTATTAAAGAAGTGTGATAAAAAATGATTACAGACTACTTAATATTTTTTGAAAAATTAAGATTGATGATATGAGTTCAACTCACAATAATTAAAATAAAATTTACAAAGCAAAAGTCTTTCAGTGATATAAATATTTTCGAAGCAAAAAATTTTCAGCTCATGAGTAATTTAACTGGCAACTTATGTCAGCAATTGCACTGGCTGTAAGTCGCCCGATTAACGGGGGACTTATGGTAAGTCGCCCATTTAACTGGCGACTTACCATAAGTCGCCCTTTAAATGGGCGACTTATGCCAGATCCTGCTGAGGTGGCACTTCCTTGCCACGTCGGAGTATGAGGTAAGGTTAAGTCGCCCATTACACGGGCGATTTTGCCTATTTTAAATTTTTTTTTAATACATACTTAATCTCTTAAAATAATTACTAATCATGCTTACTCTTAAAATTTTCCCTTATATATATATATATATATATATATATATATATATATATATATATATATATATATATGCGCTGAGTACATCAGTTATACATCAATGGCTGAGATTATGTGTGCCTGAGATCAACGCTCAGGATTGTTGACGGTGCAGGGTTTGTTGTACCGCAGAGTAAGTGCATTGATATGTATATATAACTGACATTTATAATTGGTTTACTACAAATATAGGAGAATATATATTAATGGTATGCAAAATTTATTTATGAATGAATAAAAATACTTGTATAAAAATGTTTGTTTATAACGATGGAGTCAGAAATTTTTTTTAAAGGGGTCATAACCTCACTATTTTAAAGCAATCATCCATATTTTTTAATATATATCTACAACACGAAATTCTAAATTTTTACAATACATAAATAAATATTTTTGAAAAAATTATATTTACGTATGCAAAAAATATTTTATACATAAGGACATCTTAAAATTAATAGAGCTTTTTATTGAACTCTTACCCTACCCATAAAAGGAAAAGAGTAACCTTTGAGTAAACTTAGGAAAATTAGGTTTTGTTGATTATTAAACGACAAGAAACTAATAAAATAATATAATAAAAAGACGGTATGAGATCGAAAGCAAGTCGGTGTAAGATTTATTTGTGGATTAGTAGCTTATATTTTATATAATATGTCCCAAACAAAGCCTAAGACATCAATCTCATTTATAAACCTCCAATTTTATCAATAATGAACGTCTTCTCCTATCTTCTTACAAATAAAATAATATAAACGTAGCTCATCCTTTTTTTTTAGACTTTTAAGTTAATTAAGATTTCGTTTGGGACAACTTTCTTATTGCTTTCTAAATTAATTTTGTAGTTTAAAATTTATTGAATTAAAAATTTTTATACTAGAAAGTTGCTTTAAAAAGTAGTAAGAAAGATGCTTCAAATAAAGCCTAAGGCAAGCGCACACACTTTACACATATAAGCTTTGAATTCAGAGAGATTATTACATGCGGAGTTCGGACACAGAGAATTATTCGGTTGTGTTACTGTGAACAGTAAAAGTGTAGTTACTGTTCACTACTGCCCTTTTACTGTTCACAGTCACAAAACCGAACAGTTATCTATGTTCAGACTCCGCACGTAATAATCTCTCTTGAATTCAAGATCTTTTAATTGATAGACAAAACTACCAACCAGCATATTAAAAGAAACTGGCTATCTAGCTCATTCTTCATTATACAAATACACCCATCTAAGCTAATTAATTAATGGACTATGAAAAACACATCAGCGGCATTTAATACTAATTACTTGACGACAGAAGAGTCGGCCTAATCTGAAAGTTCCACAAAAAAAATTAAAGTACTTAGCATAAGACAAATCATTCGCTGCACGCTTAAGAGCCCATGCCTTCATATGATTTGATTAATCTTTACATGCGCAAGCAGTTCACTGTCACATAATGAATGATAGTTCTACGTGCACAAAGAATTAAAATTTCAGGTCCACCACTTATCAGGAGAGATTTTTTTTAACTGATCAAAGCTTTTAGATTTATTAAATAATGAAGAACGAAATTGAAACAAAAATCATAAGTAGAAGGAATAAAAAATTATATGATTTAGAAACTTTTATTTGGGATAAAAAGTCGTCCCAAATCAAGCCTAAGGTTTCGTTTGGGATAGCTTTTTTATTATTTTTTAAAATAATTTTTTAGTATAAAAGTTAAATTTTTTATATTATAAAATTGTTTTAAGAAGCAGTAATAAAGTCATCTCAAAAGAAACTGAAGTTAGAAAAAAAATGCAGCTATATTAATAGTTGAGAAAGAATGACTCTTATGAAAATAAGAGCTAATTATAGATAGAAAAAATGTTATTATGTTAGTCCTCCTCACTTTTCTTTATTGGAGTTTCAAACAAAAGTTTCTCCATGTTATAGCCAAGAGCTTCTCCTCCTATAAGCTTTCCATAGAACTCATCAGTTTCTTTCTTGTATGGCAGCCTCCCTTTCTCACTCACTCTCTCTCCTCTATTTGCTTCTTATTGTGGAATGCCAAACCCCTTCTTTTATGACTTTATTTATAGCGACAACAAGGCACTTGCCTAAAACATAGAATTAATTATAAGGCCTTACAATATTTTAAAAAATATCTTAATAAAAGATCTTAAGGCACACAGAATTGATGTAATTATATATTTACAATTATCAATCTAATATATACAATAAATATAATATCTCAATCGTAACTTGTGAATATTCATAAGGAGAAATTTTATCTTCATAAATTGAATAATCTCTCATTTGAAGATAAAATTTTTGATGTGCATATTTTTTTTTATAAAATTCATATAGGGCCTACGTGTTAATTAGAAAATGGGGATTACAAGTCCTTAATGGATCGACAACTCACTAAAAATACAATATTAAAAAAAACCTACAAGCCATCAATCCAAGCTATTACAACAATTAAGCAAAATGAAAACAGAAGCCAACGCAGCACAATAGAGAAATAAAAAAAAACAAAATCAGAAAAACCAAAACCACCCCAATGCAGCCACCAAAGCTGCTGGACGAATGAGACGAAGCCAGCAACAAATCAATCAGCAACCAAAAGACCTGAATGAAGCCAATGCTAGCACAATGAAAGGTCCGAGGAAAGCTCCAAGCTACAGCACCTGCAGGGAAGGAAACAAAAAAGACAAGGACAAAGAACAACCAACCAACCAATAAAAACAAAGCAAACAAACTAATTTTTTATGTGCATATTTAATTGTCTATATTTAAGCATGTTTCTATCTGGTAGTTTTGTGCAATCATTCACTAAGGTTAATTGAGAATTAATAAAGACTTAATTTTTTAGTGGTATCACCATTGTAAGCATATCGAAGAATTATTTTTCCCTTAATTTTAACAAGTTGTAGGGCACCTCTCTCAAGCAAATTGTATATGTAATTATATTAAATTTGTACATGCTTTATCCAAGAATGAAAAGCAATATTATTTGCCAATTGAATGGCGCTTTATCTATTAAAAAGTGCATGACATCTTCTAGTAATTTGTCTAATTCTACTAAAATTTTTTAAAGCTAGTTTGATGGCTTTAATAATAGCTACATTACATGAATGAGTAAATGTATTTGTTTGCTACATTACATAAATGAGCGATCCAATAACTATAAGTATGTCTAATTTGGACATCGTTTGTACTAAAAAGTTATTTTAAAAATCAATATGAAAACCGTCTCAAACAAAGCCAAAGTATTAAACCGACCCTTTAGTCGGCCAAACCCAAGTGGCCTAACAAATCCTAATTGTCAAACATCTTGCATAGACTGATCGTGCTCCCAACCCTTCTCTAGCTGCCCTTGCTTCCTCTTAATGATTGCATCTAGCTCGGCACCAACAAGAGAAAGGTTGTTGTGACTCCAAATTTGAAGAAGATTGTTACAGCTGGTGCAATAGGTGTTAAGAAGACGATGGAAGTTAATGTGGTGAAAGCTGTGAAGACCTTATTTGATCATGCTTAGGGATATGTAAATAATCTCCTGATCTTACTTATCCATTAGGTCTCACTCTTCCAAATAAATTGATTATGCTTTTCCCTCTTCATTGGCCAATATATGTTTATTTGGTCATTGAAATAGTTTTATATTTGCATCTTCTAGAACCTATAGTTTAGCTATCAAATATTTGGATTTTAATCTTCTTGAAATCCATGATCAAATTTGATACATGTTGCGGGCTAGAATATACGCGGCGGTAGAGTCAAAAGTTTATGTCTCAACGTTGTATGAATATTCAGCACACAAACAGAGAACATAAGATTTTTTACATGAAAAACCCCTGGAAAGGGGAAAAATCACAGGGTCTAGCCCAAATGAAAATGATTCCACTAAGATTTGAGTGAGTACAGTGGGCTGACTCGTCCTTAAAGGCAATTAGATTACAAATGTCAACCGTATGGTTGTAGTCTAATGCCAAACATGGATGAAAGTCCGACGTCACTTGGAAGTTCGAACGTCAGTTGGTAGAACTCCGACATTCGTCGGTGGTTCGGCGAAACTCCGGGCGTCAGATGGTGGTCCAGCATAACTACGGGTGTTAGGTGGTGGTTCGGCAGAACTCCGGGCATCAGGTGGTGGTCCGACGGAACTATGGGCATTAGGTGGTGGTCGGTGGAACTACGAGTGTCAGGTGGTGGTCCGGTGGAACTACGGGCGTCAGGTGGTGGTTCGGTGGAACTCCGGGCATCAGACGGTGGTCCAGCGAAACTCAGGGCGTCAGGCGATGGTCTGACGGAACTTCAGGCCTCATGTGGTGTTCCGCGGAACTCCGGGCATCACGCGGTGGTCTGGTGGAACTCCGGGCATCAGGCGGTGGTCCGGCGAAACTCCGGGCGTCAGGTGGTGGTTCTGTGGAACTCCGGGCGTCAGGCGGTGGTTCGACGGAACTCCCGGCGTCAGGTGGCGGTTCTGTGGAACTCCGGGCTTCAGGTGGTGGTTCGGTGGAACTCCGGGCGTCATGCGGTGGTTCGACGGAACTCCGGGCCTCAGGTGGTGATTTGGCAGAACTCCAGGCATCAGGCAATGGTCCGATAGAACTCTGGGCGTCAGGTGGTAGTCCGGTGGAACTCCGGGTGTTAGGCGGTGGTCCGATAGAACTCCGGGCCTCAGGTGGTGGTCCGGCGGAACTTCGGGTGGTGGTCGAGGAGAGCGATCTCCGATCTCTCTCTCGTTTCATTAGGCTTAGGGGTCCCCTTTCATGAGAAAGGAGGGGTCTATTTATAGATTTCCTTGAGTGGCATGGCCCATAAATAGGAGGAAGATCTAGGGCAAATGGGGAGTTGTATGGATGGACGGCCGATGTTGAATCTCTTGATCGTGGACCGTTCGCTAGACATTTGAAGGTCTTAATGATGTCAGAATTTTGTGATCTTAGGCTCATTGGATTCGTCTTTTCGAGCCGCTCGATTCAACTATAAGCATTCCACATCTGGAAACCGTTTGTTAATTCAAATTGTGGTTTAAATCTTCCAATAGCGCTTCGGGTCCTTAATTTGGACCCATTTGGGCTCAAATTGAGTTGAATTTGGTGTCGTTGGGTTCATATTTTCGAGACATTCAGTTCAAATGTAAGTTTGCAAAAATCAAAGTTTGGGTGGTCCCAATTTTAATTTTGAAAGTTTCTAACTTGGTTTTGCCTCGAGATTCATCCCCGATCATGATAATTTTTTAATGATGTATCAGTTGCCCCCTATCTTCGAACGTCGAAGCTCCAGAAGTCTAAAAGTATGTGTTACAGCCTTTTTAAAAAAAAATTGTGATTCAGAAACTTGAAATTATTTAGAGTTGGGCGTAGAGGCCCCGAAAGGCTTTAAAAATGTCAAAATTGAGTCCGAAACATTGAAAAATAGTTTCAGGGACGCCAAAAATGACTGATTTGGCCTTTCCGAGCCAAAAATTGGGCCCGAAAATAAGTCGAGACTGTCTAGCCGTCGCCGACCGCCACTGCGCCGTCGCGCTGCCGCGGGCTACCCTGTACACTCGCGCGCTTGCCCAGTTGCCCTGCTCGCCCGCGCCCCTGCCTAGCTGCCCCGTGTGCCCGCACGCGCCTTCAGCGTCAGACATGATGAGGCAGGTTTCCTGCAAGCCCCCTGGATGGCCTTGGCTTATTTTGGCAACCTTGGTGGTTGATACATCTACTCGGTCAATTGTGGCCTTTGTTTGGTATTTGGGACTTCTTGCTGTTGTATTCTCTGCCTGCAATGGATGGTCCACGCTTTGCAACTGGGTGGCGATACTGAGTCCGACTAGCTTCAGAGCCTTATTTATTTTCTCTACTTTTGGATTATTTTTTATTTTCAGGCTGCTTTGCAATCTGTCACTTATTGTGGTGATTTAAGCTTTGTAATTTCATGTTTTGGCCTCATTTGGGCTTATGTTTGTAAGTCCCTTTTCATCTATGAAAAGAAAATATTTGCAAAAAAAATCATAATTTCTATGCTAAAAAAAAACATTGGAACCTTCCACTATGAAAGCATCAATCCCATTTATAAACCTCCAGTTTCATCAATAATGAACGTCTTCTTCTATCTTTTTACAAATGAAATAATATAAACGTAGCTCATCTTTTTTTAAGACTTTTGAGTCAATAAAGATTTCATTTGGGACAACTTTCTTACTACTTTCTAAATTAATTTTTTAGTATAAAAATTTTTGAACTAAAATTTTTTATACTAAAAAGTTGCTTTAAAAATAGTAAGTAATCCCAAATAAAGCCTAGGGTAAGCTCACACACATGTTATATATATAAACTTTGAATTCAAAACTTCTTAGTTAATTGTCAAAACTACTAAAAAACATATCAAAATGAGCTGGCTATCTAGCTCATTCTTCATTATACAAATTAGGGGTGTCAATAATTGACATGACACGAAAACCCGACTCGAACCCGATCCAAAAATTTTGGGTTTGACACAACCCAATTTCAAAACGGGTCGGGTTCGAGTTCAGTAAAATGACCCGGTTTAAATTTCGGGTCGGGTCCGGGTAAACCCGACAACCTGATAGCTGACCCATTTCGACCCGCGGATTTCCATTTCACAAAACGCGGTGGATTAAATTAGGGCTCCATATTCATTTCACGTCTGCTTCATCCTCTCCTCTCCTTCGCTGCTTCGTCTAGGGTTTCCATTTCTTCTCTTCGGATCTCCTCTGATCTCTGGCTCTTTCAATGATTTCCTCTCTTCTCCTTCTCTAGCATATTGTTGGTCCATGGTGTTCATCATGTACATCTCGTTTGGCTCAAAACGAACACTTACATCGCTCCCTATTTGTATATCTTATCTTTTTTCTATTATCTTCTTTTAGAAGCTTGATCTATGAGCAGAGTAGAGGGTTGTCTTGCTGTCTTGCTGTATGATTAAATTATTACGAAGTTCTGTAAGAAAATTTTTGGGTTTAGGGTTTGTCCGATTTATTGTTGTCTTGCTAACTTGCTGTTATCTTAAATATTATCTCGATTTTTTTGAAAATATGGAAAAGTTTGGCATGCATTTCTGGATTGGCATGCTTTATTCTTTGGGGTTATCTTTTTCCAAAAAATAGATGAGGTGATGTTCAGTTAAATCTGGTTTGAGAGTAGTTTTTCTGTTCAGTTTGTGCTGGTTTTTCTAATTAATCCTTTTGCTAACTTCTATTGCTAAGTGTTCCGAATGTTTTTCTGGAATTTATGGAGAGGAATATGTTGTTATGCTATTATTAGAGATTATATTGTGTAAATTATTGACACCCCTAGTTATTATGCTGAGTTTTTGTTCGTATAAATTATTAGTTTTTCTATAAATTTATGAAAATAATTATATTTTTCTGAATTATACATGTTATGTTAGAGAAATTATTTTTTGGCATTTGGCAAAGAATTTAATGAGTTAAAGTCTCAATGTGTTATGTGTATTTTTTAAACAAAAAATTTAACAAATAGGTTGGAATTAGTATTGTAATATATTATAATATTTTGGTTAGATGGAAGATTCCAATACCATTCTTGAGAATTTTTCTTTTGATAAAAATGAAGAAGTCCGGACTTGTGAAAATGTTGTAGAGCCCTCTAACGAGCTATGTAATGAGGGGACAGTTACTAAGAAATGGTGAAGGATGACCTCAGTTGTTTAGGGCCATTATGAGATGTTACCTAATATGAAAGATGGAAAACAAAAATATAAATGTAAGAAATATGACAGTACTTATTTATGTGATAGCAAAAATGGAACTGATAATCTTAGACACCACCTCGAAAATTGTAAGAAAAGAAGTATGCGTGATATAGGACAGTTGATCTTATAATTCAACAATGAATCTTCAATATCTATGACTGATGATAAGTTTGATCAAGCTGAATTTCGTGACTTATTTACTGCTTCTATCATTATGCACAATTTGCCCTTTCAATGTGTTGAGTGGATTGGACTTCGAGCACTTTTGTTGTATCTTCGTCGGGACTTGTAATTAATTTCTAGAAACACGTCTAGAAATGATTGCAAAAAATATTCATTAAGGAGAAGTGTAATATAAAAGAACAATTATCTAAAGTCACTAGCAGGGTTTGGTTAACATCCGACCTTTGGACATCTATAAATACTAATGGGTTTATTTTTTTAACTGCTCATTATATTAATAATGATTGGTAGTTGCAAAAAAATTTATTAATTTTTCATTCATGACACCCCCCATGATGGAATTGCTTTGTTTGAGAAGATACAATCTCTTTTGGTTGAATGAAAAATAGAAACCAAGCTATTCAGTATAACTTTGGATAATGCTTCCGCAAATAATACTTCAGCTGATTATCTAAGAAATCATTTAAATTTGAGTGGTATCTTATTATGCGATGGTGATTTTTTTCATGTACGTTGCACAGCACATATTACTAATCTTTATTTTTTAATTCTTTGTTGCCTGGGTAACTGGGTCGGTTTCCTGTTACTTGTTATATCTTGGTTGCATGTTATTCACCTACAAACTTGCTATATCTTAGCTAGCCTGGGTTGTTGTCTTAGTTGCCCTGGTATGATATGTTAGTTGCCTGGGAAGCTGGGTTGGGTTGCCTGGGATGCTGTCCTGGTTTCCCTGGGAAGGTGTCTTAGTTGCCCCGGTTGCTGGGTTGGTTTCCATTGGTTGCTGTCTTGGTTGCTGTATTAGTTTCCCCGGGTTACTAGCTTTGTTTCCTGGGTTGGTGTAACTTGGTTGCTATCTTGCTTGCCTGTTCATGCTGTCGTGGTTTCGTTTTTGAATTATTTGCTGCCTGGGTTTGTTGGTATCTTCTTTCCTGGGTTGGTTTTTTATTACTTGATGTATCTGTTCAAATGCTGGGTTAGTTTCGAAAGCATTGAAAGTTGAGTAGCGATGATGAGTACCCTTTTAAATTGATTGTGAAGTCATTTGGGGAAAAAATTATTGCAACCAGGTGGCATTTGTATTATCGTCTAATCAAACAGATACTACGTATAACTCTAAAATATAAAATGCCACCTTGGATGGCAATACCACAACTGTAAAAAATTGTATTGTTGACTCACATTTTATTATTTGATGAAGTATTTTGAGTGTTAATCTGAGCTAATGACTCAATCTTTCAACTAATTCATGGATTTATAACTATTTATATTTTTTGCAGTTAGCGTAATCTCTATGAGGGCTAGCGAATGACATTCGTTCTCCAGAGTTCGGACTTCTTCAAATAGTCAAACTTATATTTGTAATTTGTAATTTAAAACTTTATGATTTGTAATTTGTGAAACTATATGTTTGTAACTTGTTATATGTGGTAATTGATATGTAATTTATTTGTTCATTTATTATTTATGAATTTGATGTGATTGAAAAAAATATTATTTTGAAAAAAAGATTTAATTATTCTTTGGAAAATGTTTAATTTCTGGAATTTAAATTTTATAATCGAACACTTATTATGAATGATATATCACCTCAAAAGGTGAACATATCGTTCCCTAATAGGTTTAGATTATAAATCTTTGGATTTATCTGATTATCGTAGTCAAACTCAAGAGGAAATAACATATGATCTCAAAAGATCAAAATGATATTAAATTCAATATTTAACTATAATAATCTGGTAAAAAGATCATTAATTTCATAATCAAGATCATGATAATAGTACGATATATCTTTCCAAGGAAAGAGGATATCGTCTATTATCGATCATTTGAAAATGACGATAATGATCGTTGTCTTTTGAATTTCCCAAAGATAATTAATTGAAATTTTGAAAAGCTTGATTTTGAAATCAGGTCTGGGTTTCTAAATCTCCTACGAGCGCAAGCCCTCGTAGTTAATTACATCGTAGGAAACCAGAAAATTTCCTACGAATACTCTCGATTAAAATAGCGATACGAATTTTATTTAAGATTTCAAAGCTTGATATCAAAGGAGGTTAAGGACTGGGATTTCAAGTGGGAATGGTTCAAGGTTGAGCACTTATTTCTGGAGTCAAAGGAAGAATGGTATGAGGTGCTTTAAGATTCTGAATAGCTTCAGAAACACCCCAACCTACCCTAAGTGTTGGGCTTGAATTAGATTGAAAGATATTCAATGTTTAAGTGGTCAATTTTATTAGAAAGTGGGAATTAGATTCCCGGAAGATTGAGGTCTTAAGATTGAAGACTTGCCTCAGAACCTAAGTCTAAAATTGGGTACTGAAAATCAGTGACCCAGAACCTAGCTAATGCAATGCAATCTGGACTTATCCCGGCCTGGATTGGGGAGCCAGCTAAATCACCTAAACGCTTTTAAAAACCATGAGTCAAAGTCTTTTAAATGTAGAATGGTTAGGGTCATTGATTAAGATTGGTTTAAAGAATTGGGTTCGACATCTAGAGCAGATCCTAATTGACCCCTTAACATATGTTGGGTTAAATGCTTAAGCTAGAAAAAATGTAATTAAGATTTAGACTCAAATTTAATTTGTATCTAATGCAATGCATGCTAGTTGACTCGATTAAATGCTTAAATCAAAATGTAGCAGTTTTAAAATCAGGCTTAAAAAATAGGTTTTATCCTAGAGATTGCACAACATCCCCTTGGACAGAACTGCACCCTAATAGGTCAGGTGGTCTGCCAAAACCCGCAGGCGGGGAGGTGCCTAACACGGTAGAGAAAATTCAATATGATGCATGAAAACCCCCGGCGAGTCTGGGCTTACTTCTTAAAATCGTTAGAGTTTCTATCTGAGCTTAAAATTTTTTAATTTTGTTTAAGTAGAAAAGGTTTATGACCGTACCCTCACGAGCCTCCGATCGGGTTCCAGGCTAAATCAAAATCGACATGCAATGAGCGCCAAAAAAACTACTAAAAGCATGCAAGTCCTTAATCACAATCAACATATCAATCAAATCACTTAAATAATTAAATCAATTAAATAAATGCTCAAATGGAAAATCCATGTGGCAAATGCCACTTAATTATACAACCCAGGGTCTGCAGTAAAGTAAAGTGGCCGGGTACCACTGACTACAACCCAGATTCTACTCCTAAGACTCAAGTGACTTTGAGATTTGAGATTCTTCTCATTCTTCACTTCTTCGTCTTCTTGGAACTCCTTGGATCGTTGGGTCTGGATATCCAAATGAAAAGAAACTCCCCCTGAATATAGGTGTTATCTTTTCTTTTTGGATATTTGAACTTCATCCTAATTTGGATCTCCAAATGGATAGGAGCTCTCCCCTAAGGGATGTTCCTTCCTCTTTGGATTCCAAATTGGATGTTTAAACATCTCAATCTCAAAGTACTTTAAATAATTTACAACTCAATTTAAATCAAATTACATCAATAAAAATTAAAAATTTAGACTCAACGACCTGTAAGGTTATCCTAATAATCAACAGTTATAGAAAACATCCCAAGCAGTTAATATATTTAAAATTTAAAATACTCAAACCAGCCACGCTTGGCCATGCTCTTTTAATTTTAAAGGGGGACTTAAGCATGCATAGCACCTGTGCAATTTTAATATTTATGATTTTGCCCCCTTTAATTTATGCCCTGTATGAGCATGGCCACCTGCATAAGATTGAATTAGTATAAATCGTTCCTAACCTAGGGGTAGATCTAACGTACAATCAATCAACTCAGAGTGCGAGAAGTAAATAAACAATCACATCAATTTTATCACTAGCAAACAGCATGCAGTAAAAGCTCGAAAACCCGGCACACAGTAGAAAAGTAAACACCGGCCTAGCCTAATACTAGAGTTGGTTGTCCTAGAAAATTATCTAAAGTGTGTGAGGTAGGCAGTGTGGCTTTGATGTGTCCTAAATAGGCACTTGATTGAAGTTGCTTGAGGTTCAAGTTGGTTGAAGGTTTAAGGGAAGATTTAGGTTAAAGTTTAAATCTTAATGACTTGAAGTTGATTTTAAATTTGATTTTAATTATTTATTGGACACCACCTTTGTTTCACACCGAGGCCGTGAAGTTTATTTCACCTTCCTTGGGGCTAATTTAATAGCCTCGTAGGCCTGGGTTACCTAGTGGTACCCGATATAATTAAGTGATTTGAGTTTGATTAAGATTTAAAGGTTGATTAATTTTAATTAGAATCAGTTAGTTGCTGGTTTTAAGTTCAAATTAACGTTTTCTGGAATTTTTGAAGATTTATTGAATTTTGGAATTTTCTGGATTATTTTAATGATTTAATTTAAGGGTCAAATTTTGACTTTTTGATTTAAAGTGTTTTCTGGAAAGTTAATATTTTATTAAAATAGTAGACCTTAATACGATCAGTTAGACAGTAAGTACACTGAAATTGGATTTTTCTAGATTTTATTATGAAGGTTTGAAGTTTTGACTTGAATTTGAACTAAGTTTGACCAAAAGTTGACTTTTTCAAAATTGTTTGATTTCTGGAAACTTAACATTTTTAATAAATATTAGACCTTATTATGAGTTGTATGTCTTCGAGTTTGCTCGATTTAGATTTTAATTAAATTAGTTATGAATTTTTGAAGTTTTGAGTGTTTAATGGATTATTTAAATTGTTTAATTAAAGCCATTTTTATGATTTGAATCCAAATGACCTCCAAACTCCTTGAAATCAACTCCAGAGGTCAGGAATGACCTAAGGAGTGATTTCCAAGTGTTTGGAAATTTTTTGGAATTTTTAATTATTTTTAATTAATTAAATTAATTAAATATTGAATTTCAATTAAATTCAAATTAAACTTAATTTTGAAGTTCAGTCAAAGGGCTTTTATTTTTCATTGGTTAAGGGTTCAATTATGGTCAGTTTGAGGGGTTGTTTGTATTTTGTGGATTTAAATTTAATTTATTAGAATTTTTGGAAGGTTTTAAGGCTTAATGAAGGTTTAATTTGATTAGGTTGATTAAGGGGCTTAATGGTCTCAAAAGTCAGTGAAAATTTTTCTTAAGGCTGAGAGTGTCTCTATGTTCAAATGTTCAAAATTTCAAGTCAATTTGAAGTGTATCCTAATTATTAGAATTATTCCAAATTTTCTAACTAAAATCCTTAATTATTGTCCTTAATGATGTCCCTAGGTTAGTGGGTTTTAATCAAGGTTCATCTAACCCTTGGACATTAACTAGAACCACATCAAGCATAGCAATCATAATAATGAAATGATATCCTAATGTTCTATGGAATGAAATATAATGGATAATCAAATTCATAAGTTATGAATCAACTTATAATTTTGATTAATCAACTATAAGGGAAACATGTGCCCAGCTGGATTTGGATCATTGAGAGATGTAAGAAACATCTCCAAATGGTCTTCTTCCCAATTAAAGATCATGATCACATTTATTTTGAAAATAATATATAGAAATTCATATATAATCAAAGACTAAATGCTCTCAAAGTGATCATATACATATCTCAAATATATTATTGAATGAAAGAGACCCTTTCACTGATTCCATAGAAACCTAACATGCTTGAATTGGATCTAAATTGAATTAGTTGTGAATTTCCAAAAATCTAGATTAAAATTTGATCTAGATCATTATAATTTAACAAACTAATTGGGATTGCATCAAAGAGACTTAAGAAATTTAAGGGAGGTTATGAATAGACCCTAGAATATCTCTACCAAATTTCAGCTCAAAATAGTTTAAAAATATTTATTTAAAAATAAAACAAAGTTTTCTGTATTTTGGAAATAATTATAGAAATAATAATCAAAATAACTTTATTTTATTTTTAAAATAAAATAGATTGGAATACGAGCAGAATGAACCCAAAAACTTAAAAAATGGTTGAAAAATGAATTTTCTACTATTTTTCAAAGTTCTGGCAATTTTTTGGATTTACTTTGAATATTTTAAACACCTGGTCAAATGGCGGCGCTGACCTGACACGCGGCGGGAGAGGGTTCGACCACGGGGATGACGGCGGTCAAGCGGGCCCCGCTACTTATCCAGCGTAGCATTGAACGGAGCCGTTAGATCTGTCTATGCATTGATCCAATGGCTGAGATCAATCCCACGGCTGACTTCGATTCAGAAGGATCGAACGGTCGAAATTGGCCCCGCGGTTAGGAATGAACGAGCCAGATTTAGCCAGAAGGAACCTATCCATCACACGAGTATAAGGGTTGGATCTGAGCTCTGATCGGACAAAATCATGACCGTCCGTATTACATAGAACAAACGGGCGATCCTGATTTCGTCACTGAGCTCATGACCTCGAAAACCCTAGGGTCATTTTTCGTTTCGTTCTTCCATTATAATGAATCAAATAACTTCAAAATTTGAATAGAGATAAAATACGGTCTATTTCAGAGTGTGGAAGCGTTTTCTTAGCTTTTGATGCAATCGATATGAAGTTAATTAGAAACCTATAAAAATGCCTAGGGTTAGAAATATACCGCGATATAATGGATGGATTTGGATGATTTAGAACTTGTTGAGCTTGTAGATTGTCCAAGATTAGTTCTCTTGAAGACCTCGAGCCTGGAGGAAGCTTCTGTGAGAAGTTGAGGTAGCTTGAACGGAGCTAGCCTCGGCTTGTCCTCAAGCTCGTCGCCGGCGGCCACCAAATGCCAGGAATTGATCAGGGAAATGTGGGGGAAGCTCCAGGGAATCAAAACGAAAAGCCAGAGCGGCTCTCTATGGACCGGAATGGGAGATGATTTCTAATGAGTCATTCCCGTGCCTATTGCCCCTATTCAGCTACTGGAGCCAAAAACGACGGCTGGGATCGATCAGGTAAGTTCCCTGGATGAATGCCAGCTGTCCCAAACCGTTAGGGAGCAATGAGGCTCACTACCCAGGGGAGAACGACCTTGGGTCACTCTCACATGGAGGGGACCACTAAGGATGTTAGGGTCGAGCTGGGAGCGTGGGTTCAAGTTGAGTTGGGTCTAGAAAGGGTCTAGAATTCTCCTGGAATATATTTGAATGGCTGGATAGGTTTGAGTTTAGCCAAGAGATTGGGTTAGCTAGCTTTGACCATTTAAAGCTCCTTAGAGTTTTGTTGACTATTTGACTAGTCAAACAGTCAACCAAGGATGAGGTGGCAGCTGGGTAACACCAAGGAGTGATTTAGAATGAATATCAAGTCAAGAGGTTAGATTTTGAAATGATGTAGGAGGTTTTGAATGGGTTTGACCAAAGTTTGAAATTTGACTTAGTTAAACTTGATGTGGTTTGACTTCGAATTAGTTTGAATATATTTGAATCATTGTTTGAAATGAATTTGAGAGATTTGATTTCATTAAGAGTCATTATTTTGGCTCAAATGGATTAGTTTGACTAGACTTGGAATTAGTTGACCAAGTCAACTAATGATTGGGTCAAAAGTCCAACCAATTCTAAATCATTGAAGGGTATTGTCAGGAGAGTTTGATTGAGTCTTGAGTATGCTTGAAGTTTGATTTAAATTGAAAGGGCTTAAGGGTTGATCTGGTCAACCTAGGTTGACTTGGTCAACCAGGTTGACCCAGAGCCAGGGTCTGGGTTGGATTAATCTCAAATGGTATTTGAAGTCTGGTAGGAGTGTTTTCAAGGGTCAAATAGGTCATGTGGGTCAAATGGGCCTATGGGGCTCTTAAAGGGCTTAATGGGTCAACTGGGTTGACCTGGTCAACCAAGTTGACCCAGGACCAGGGACTGGGTCCAACCAGTTCAGAATGACATTCTGAGTCTGCTGGTGGTGATCTCAAGGTCTGGATAGGTCATTTGGTCAAAATGACCTATTTGGTCCCTTAATGGGCCTTTTAGGTCAACCCTGGTTGACTTGGTCAACCAGGTGGGTCCAGGGTCCGAAAATGGGTTCAACAGATTTGAAATGATATTTGGAGACCAATGGAGGTGGTCCCAAGGTCTAGGGAGGTCATTTGGTCAGAATGACCTATTTTGACCCTAAAGGGGCCTTCTAGGTCAACTAGGTTGACTTGGTCAACCAGGTTGACCCAGGGGCTGGTTCTGGGTTTAATGGGTTTGGTTTGACATTTGAAATTTGCTGGAGGTGGTTGCATTTGATTTGGAGCTCATTTGACCAAAGTGACTATTCACACCCCATAGGGGTATTTTGGTCATTTTGACCCCTGGTCAACTGGGGGTCAAATTGAGTCCAACAAAATGCAGTTTATTGCTTAATGGGTCATAATCAAGGGTCTGGAGGTGATTGGAGGCTTTGAAGAAAGCTCCAGGGTCAAAATCCACTGGGTGGTAGGTCCAGTGGCATGGACTGTAAATATTTGAAGTTTTACAGCCTTTGGATTTCAATTCAGTTTCTGGGGTTACAGACCTCAGAATGAGCTTAAATTTGGGGGGTTGCCTCTATAGACATGTCACATCAGTGTGGAACTGATAGATCTTGAATCAGAGGTCATTTAATAGGGTTTTGAAATGTTTAAAGATTTGCTGGAAAAGGCTTTCAGGACTTAGACCTTTGGCCTTGGATTTGAATCTGGAAATCCGGTTTTGAATTGGATTTTGAGCTTGAATGATAGGATTTGAATTAAGTCTAGATTGAATTGAAGCTTGGATTGATCTAGAAGAATCATAGGGTTTAGAATAGGTCCTAGGGTCCAAATCAGCTTAAGGGAATCCTAAGGTCTAGAATAGATCCTAGGGACTGGAGTCTGGGAAGATCCTAGAATCTAGAAGTCCTAGGGTCTGGGATCCAGAATAATCTTAGGATCTAGAAGAATCCTAAGCTCTAGATAGATCTAGGAGAATCCTAAGGTCTAAGAGGATCATAGGATCTAGAGTCAGGTAGAATCCTAGGGTCTAGAATAGATCCTAG
The DNA here is from genome assembly GCA_019925795.1 of Dendrobium chrysotoxum. Classification (NCBI taxonomy): domain Eukaryota; kingdom Viridiplantae; phylum Streptophyta; class Magnoliopsida; order Asparagales; family Orchidaceae; genus Dendrobium; species Dendrobium chrysotoxum. The sequence continues at coordinate 28,312,648 of CM034309.1, forward strand.
GGTCTGAAGTCTAGGAGAATCCTAGAATCTAGATTTGTCTTAAATTGTGTTGATCTGGGGTTAGGATTGATTTGAATTTGGATTGATCTTAAAGTCTGGATTGATCTAAGATCAGATTGATCCTAGGGTTAAGATTGATCCTAAGGATTAAAAAGATCCTAAGGTCTGGATTGGTCCTACTGAGCTCATACAAAAAATGAGGTCAACAGAATTATGATGTATAATTTGACTATTTGTAATTTGTAATTTAAAACTTTATTGATCAATTGTTGTCTTGGTTTGTATTATTTACTGTCTTGATGGGCTGGTTTATTTGTGTTGTTGTCTTGATTATTTACCTGCAGGTTGTGATTTCGGTTTTTAATTCTTTGCTGTCTGGTAACTAGGTTGGTTTCCTGTTAATTGTTATATATGTGCAAACGGGTCGGTAGGTCAAACCAGGTTGACCCGAACCCGGCTCGGGTCGGATTCAGGTCCTGAATATTGACCCGTTTACCTAAACGGGTTGGGTTAGGATTGACCCGTTTATGTTCGGATCTGGTCGGGTTCAACCCGAACTCGACCTGTGACCCGATTTTGACACCCCTATTACAAATCACCCATCTATGCTAATTAATTAATGAACTTATGCGGTTTACTTGACGACAGAAGAGTCGGCCTAATCAGAAAGTTCCACAAAAAATTTTTGAAGTAATTAGCATAAGACAAATCATTCGCTGCACGCTTAAGAGCCCATGCCTTCATATGATTTGATTAATCTTTACATGCGCAAGCAGTTCACTGTCACATAATGAATGATAGTTCTACGTGCACAAAGAATTAAAATTTCAGGTCCACCACTTATCAGGAGAGATTTTTTTTAACTGATCAATGCTTTCAGATTTATTAAATAATGAAGAACGAAATTGAAACAAAAATCATAAGTAGAAGGAATAAAAAAATTATATGATTTAAAAACTTTTATTTAGGATAATTTTTTTTATTATTTTGTAAAGCTATCATATTGAAATAATTTTTAAAATTTTTATTAAAAGTAGCTTCTTATATTAAAAAATTATTTTAAGAAGCAATAAAAAATTATCCCAAAACGAAGCCTTTATTTGAAACAAATTTCTTATTATTTTCTAAAACAGTTTTATAACTTTCCAAGCTTTTCATCAGACCAATGAAAATGTTTCAATATTTAATTGATAAGCTAATATGGTAATATGTACAAACGGATGGCATTGGAAGAGGGCGTATGGCAATTTAAAACTTCTAAAAAAAATCATTGCTAAAACGCTACACAATATTATATTAAGTGAGAGATGACCTGTTACCATATAATAATGATTAAGCATTTCTTATTATTAATAGAAGTTTATTTTATTAGAATAGTAATAAAATCTCAAACAAAAGTTTGAATAAGGAGGAGATAATATATCCAAGATTATAAATATAAGATGTACTTTTATGTAATTGGATAAGATTCATATTCAGAGCTACATATAGCTACACAGATAAAATAATACACTAACGTTTTATTTGGGAGGGCTTTCTTACTATTTTTTAAAATAATTTTTTATTTAAAAAATTAAAATTTTTATACTAAAAAACTGCTTTAAAAAGCAGCAAGAAAGTCGTCCCAAATGAAACCTAAATTTAAAAAAAAAATGCAGCTATGATAATAGTTAAGAAAGAATGACACTTATAAAAATAAGAGCTAATTATAGACAGAAAGAATGTTATTATGTTAGTCATCACTTTTCTTTATTGGAGTTTCAAACAAAAGTTTCTCCATGTTATAGCCAAGAGCTTCTCCTCTTCCTCCTACAAGCTTTCCATAAAACTCATCAGTTTCTTTCTTGTATGGCAGCCTTCCTTTCTCACTCACTCTCTCACCTCTATTTGCTTATTATTGTGGAATGCCAACCCCCTTCATTTATGACTTTATTTATAGTGACAACAAGGCATTTGCCTAAAACATAGAATTAATTATAAGGCCTTATAATATTTTAAAAAATATCTTAATAAAAGATCTTAAGGCACACAAAATTGATGTAATCATATATTTACAATTATCAATCTAATATCTACAATAAATATAATATCTTAATCGTAACTTGTGAATATTCTTAAGGAGAAATTTTATCCTCATAAATTGAATAATCTCTCATTTGATGATAAAAATTTTTATGTGCATTTTTTTTTATAAAATTTACATAGGGGTCTACGCGTTAATTAGAAAAGGGGGATTTACAAGTTCTTAATGGATCGCCAACTCACTAAAAATACAACATTTAAAAAAAAAACCTACGAGCCTATTACAACAATTAAGCAAAAGGAAAACAGAAGCCAACGCAGCACAACAGAGAGATCCAAAAGAAAATAAAATCAGAAAAACCAAAACCACCCCAATGCAACCACCAAAGCTGCAGGACGAATGAGACGAAGCCAGAAACAAATCAATCAGCAACCAAAAGACCTGAATGAAGCCAAGGCCAACACAACGAAAGGTCCGAGGAAAGCTCCAGGCTACAACACATGCAGGGAAGGAAACAAAAAAGACAAGGACAAAGAACAACCAACCAACCAACAAAAACAAAGCAAACCAACCAATTTTTTATGTGCATATTTAATTGTCTATGTTTAAGCATGTTTCTAACTGGTAGTTTTGTGTTAATTAAGAATTAATAAAGACTTAACTTTTTATTGGTACCACCATTGTAAGCATATCAAAGGATTATTTTTCCCTTAATTTTATCAAGTTGTAGGGCACCTCTCTCAAGAAAATTGTATAGGTAATGATATTAAAATTGGACATGTTTTATCCAAGAATGAAAAGCAATATTATTTGCCAATTGAATGGCGCTTTATCTATTAAAAAGTGCATGACATCTTCGAGTAATTTATCTAATTCTACTTGTTGCGGGCTAGAATATATGTGGCGATAGAGTTAGAATTTTACATCTTAACGTTGCACGAATATCCAGCTCACACACAGAGAACACAAGATTTTTACGTGGAAAACCCTGGAAAAAGGAAAAACCACGGGGCTTGGCCCAGTTGAAATGATTCTACTAGAACTTGAATAGGTTACAGTGGGTTGACTTGCCTCCAAGGGCGATCAGATTACAAGTATCAATCATAGGATTAAAGTCAGGGGTATATGAAAGTCTGATGTCACACTGGCAAAACTTCGGGGTCACTCGGTGATCTGGCAGAACTCCGGGCCCTTAGTGGTGGTCTGCTAGAACTCTAGACCTTAGGCAATGGTCCGACGGAGTTGAGGATGTCGGGCGGTGGTCCGGTGGAGCTCAGGGCATCAAGTGGTGGTCCGGCAGAGTTGAGGATGTCAGGTGTTGGTCAGACGGAGCTCAGGGCGTCAACTGGTGGTCCGGCGGAGTTAAGGACGTCAGGTGGTGGTCCAGCGAAGCTGAGGACATCAGGTGGTGGTCCGACGGAGCTTGGGGCCTTAGGTGGTGGTCTGGCGGAGTGTAGGGCCTCAAGTGGTGGTCCGGTGGAGTGCAGGGCCTCAGGTGGTGGTTCGGCGAAGTGCAGGGCCTCAGGTGGTGGTCCGGCTGAGTGCAGGGCCTTAGGTGGTGGTCCGGCGGAGTGCATGGCCTCAGGTGGTGGTCGAGGAGGAGCAAGGAGGAAAAAGCGATCTCTGATCTCTCTCCTGAATCCTTAGGCTTAGGTTCCCTCTTCAAAGAGGAGAGGGGGCTCTATCTATAGATTTTTGGGAGTGACATGACCCGTAAATAGGAGGAAGATCAAGGGTAGTTAGGGAGTGGTTTGAATGGACGGCCGATGCTGAATCCCTTGATCGTGGACCTTTTACTGGACATTTGGAGAGCTTAGAGATATCAAATTTTGGCGATCTTGGGCTCGTTGGATTTTTCTTGTCGAGCTGCTTGATTCAACTATAAGCATGTCCTATTTGGAGACTGTTTGGTAATCCAAATTATGGTTTGAACCTTCCAACAGCACTTCAGACCCTTGATTTGGACCCATTTGGGCTCGGATTGGGTTGAATTTGGTTTCGTTGGGTTTGTATTTCCTAGATGTTTAATTCGACTGTAAGTTTACCGAAATCGGAGTTCAGATGGTCCCAATTTTAATTTTTGAAGATTTCAACTAGATTTTGCCTCGAGATTCGTGCCCGATCAAGATAATTTTTTGACGATGTATCACTACTAAACTTTTTAAAACTAGTTTGATGGCTTTAATAATAGCTACATTACATGAATGAGTAAATGTATTTGTTTATCAAATTACATAAATGAGCGATCCAATAACTCTAAGAATGTCTAATTTGGACACCATTTGTACTAAAAAAACTATTTTAAAAATCAATAAGAAAGCCGTCTCTAACGAAGTCAAAGTATTAAACCAGCCCTTTAGTCATCCAAACCCAGTGGCCTAACAAATCCTAATTGTCGAACATCTTGCATAAACTGATCATGCTCCCAACCCTTCTCTAGCTGCCCTTGCTTCCTCTTAATGATTGCATCTAGCTCCGCACCAACAAGAGAAAGGTTGTTGTGACTCCAAATTTGAAGAAGATTGTTACAGCTGGTGCAATATGTGTTAAGACCCACCGAGGCTTAGGGTGGTTGGTGGGCGAGCACGATTGGGAACCCCCCATCCCAAGTTCGAATCCCCTCTACTACGACCTCGCCTCTTTAGTGGGGCAAAGCAAGTGTGGGCCCGATGTTGGTGGGTGACCTTGCTAGGTTCCGCCGAGGGATTAGTTACACCGCCAAACGCTCCCTTTGGAGTGGCAGCAGGTAGATATCCCCATTCAAAAAAAAAAGGTGTTAAGAAGACAATGGAAGTTGATGTGGTGAAAGTTGTGAAAACCTTATTTGATTATGCTTAGGGATATGCAAATAATCTGTTTCAAAAGGATCGCCAAGCACTTGGAGAATAACGCAAGCAAAAGGAAACAACAACATGAAGTATAGAAATTCTCTCAGGGGAATTTCTGTATTCTATTGTAAAGTGTTTTTCTGTCAATCAAAAAGCTACCTCTTCTTTCCTATCCAGGGTATATGTAAAAACCCTCACCCAGAGAGTTGCTAAAACAGGCTAAGCTGAGTAAAAAGCTAAATAGTACGGTATAACCGAAAAATAGAAAATGCCATAGTGGTAATCAGAAGTTTGTTAGAAAAAGGGGTACGATGTCCTGTGGTTCCTCTCGGTTAACATGCCCTGCATCAGTCCTCCCCGGCTTCAGAAGAGCTCGACTCCGACGAGCTAAGGGTGACAAAAGCGTCGTCAACTGATTTGTATGCGAAAATATCTGAGACGTTGAAGGTTGGAGAAGTGTTGCAATCAGCCGGTAATTCCACTGTGTAGGCGTTTTCATTGATTTTAGCAATGATAGGAACAGGGCAAATTTTTCGGCGAGTTAACTTGGAATATGCTCCCGGTGGAAAATGTTCCCTGCGGAGACGAACCATGACTAGATCCCCCACCTTGAAGATGCGTTGCCTCCTATGAACGTCAACTGCATCTTTGTAGCGTTGATTGGCATTGATGATCTGTTGCCGCAGTTCTCCCAACATGTCGGCATAGTCTTCAGTGAAGGAAGTTGCTGCAGCTGACTTGCATTTTGGTAGGATCGTGAGGTCCAAGGCTATGTTGGGGGATTTAGTATATACAATACTAAACGGTGGCTTTCCTGTGGAACGGTTAGTCATAGCATTGTAAGCAAATTCAGCCTTACTTAATACCTCTTCCCATTGCTTTGGGTGTTCTTGGACCAAGCACCTGAGCATATTACCCAATGTACGGTTGACAACTTCCGTCTGGCCGTTTGTTTGCGGATGGTACGCCGAGCTGAGGCGGAGATCCGTGCCGAGGCGTTTCCATAGCTCGCGCCAGAAATGACTTACGAACTTGACATCTCGATCAGATGTAATGCTTCGAGGTAACCCGTGCAAACGAACAATTTCGTTAAAAAAAATGTGAGCAATGTTCATGGCGTTTGAAGTTTTCTTACAAGAAACGAAGTGCGCCATTTTGGAAAATCTATCGACGACTACCATTATTGAGTCATTGCCTCGCTTGGTCCTTGGTAGGCCTAGGACAAAGTCCATGCTGAGATCTTCCCAAATCGAATCCGGCACAGGTAGCGGCATGTAAAGTCCTGTATTTTGAGCTCCCCCCTTATAGATTTGACAAATCGGGCAACTATCCACTACCCGAAAAACATCACGTCGTAGCCGAGGCCAGAAAAAATGGGTTTGTAGTTGCCTTAGTGTGTTTTCTCTGCCTACATGTGCTGCAAGAGCCCCGCCATGGGCCTCACGGACCAGCTGCTGCCGCCAGGATGAGACCGGAATGCACAAAAGACTCTGTTTGAACAAGTAGCCATGTTGAGTACTCTTCACCAGCTTGTTGCTTAAAACTTTGTTTCCAGATTTCTCCAAAGTCTGGATCTGTTTCATAGAGATCTTTTAAACAGTCTAGGCCCGTTATTTGTGTTTGTAATTTAGCTAACAATATACGCTTTCGGCTCAAAGCATCAGCCACACGGTTCTCTACGCCAGGTTTGTGCTTGATTGTGAATGAGAATCGTTGTAAAAACATCAACCAACGGGCATGCATGCGGTTAATTGTTTTTTGACTAGTGATATAAGATAAAGCTTTATTATCACTACAAAGTATAAATTCCTGGTGTAGTAAATATTGTTCCCACTGCTTCAATGCACGGATAATAGCATAGAATTCTTGTTCATAAGCCGTCCACTTTTGACGAGCAGGACAAAGTTTTTCACTGAAAAATGCTATAGGTTTATTCTCCTGTGAGAGCACCGCACCTACTCCAATGGACGAGGCATCCGTATCAACAGTAAACAATTTATCGAAATTGGGTAGAGCCAAGACTGGGGCAGAGCATAGAGCCTGTTTAATCTCCTCGAAATTGTTTTGTTGATCTTCAGTCCACATGAAAACTTTAGATTTGAGACAATCCGTAACAGGTGCCATTATGATGCTAAAGTTTCTGATGAATTTACGATAAAAATTCGCCAGTCCGTGGAAGCTTCTAACCTCGAAGAATGTCTGTGGGGCGGGCCAATCCGTAATGGCCGTTATCTTCTTAGGATCCATAAGAAGACCTTCTTTAGAAATCACAAAACCGAGAAAACAGACCTGTGTAACGCCAAATTCACATTTAAGGAGATTAAGAAACAATCTCTGCTGCCTTAGTACTTCAAAAAGTGTCGACAAATGATTTAAATGTTGCTGCCATGAAGTACTATAAACTAAAATATCGTCAAAGTAGACGATACAGAATTTGCCTTAGAAAGGCTTCAATACTTCGGTCATCATCCTCATGAATGTGGACGGCGCATTGCACAACCCAAACGGCATTACCTTCTATTCATAAAGTCCTTGGGGTGTTTTAAATGCTGTCTTCCATTCGTCTCCCGGACGTATGCGAATCTGATGGTATCCGCTACGTAAATCCAGTTTAGAGAAAATAGTAGATCCCGTCAACTGATCCAACAACTCGTCGACGCGCGGTACTGGGAATCTATACTTGATTGTGATCTTATTAATGGCTCTGCTGTCGATGCACATTCGCCAACTCCCATCTTTCTTCGGAACCAACAATGCCGGTACTGCACATGGGCTTACACTTATTTGGATTAAAGTTTTGTCAAGCAGGTCATCAATCAATTGCTGTAGAACTTGCTGTTCCTTTGGATTGAGTCGGTAGTGCGGCATGTTAGGCAATGTGGAACCGGGAATCAACTCAATTTGATGTTGTATGTCGCGGAGGGGGGGAAGTTGTGCTGGCAGCTCATCAGGTGCAACATCTTGGTATTGTTGCAGAAGTTTCTGAATATCTACATGTATTCGGCCCTTGTCTGCATCTGCATTATGCTCTGTTATCAATAAAGCAAATAAGGGGGCTGGCTCTCTCCATCAATGCAACAAAGTTGATCCTGCTACTAAGTGTATTGCCGCCTGCTTGGAGTGGCCTGCACCCGCCACCACATTTTCAGGGGAGCTGGGTAACAAGCGAAGACGTCTGCCCTTCCACTCGAAGGAGTATGCGTTCGCTCTACAATCATAGTTGGCACCCACATCATATTGCCAAGGTCGACCTAATATAAGGTGGCAGACATCCATCTCCAAAACATCACAGACGACCTCGCACACATATTGCTTCCCAATAGAAAATGTTACTCTACAAAAATCTGTCACGCCAATCTCCACGCCTTTTTTGACCCAGCTTATCTTGTAGGGATTTGGATTTTTTGAAGTCTTTAGTTGCAAGCTTTGAACTACGGAACGTGAAATCACATTTTCGGTACACCCGCTATCAATCAGGAGGTCGCATACTTTGCCGTTGATGGTGCACCTCGTCCGAAACAGTGAATGGCGTTGGGAATTGGGGCTCTGTCTGGGGGCTAGTAATAGCTTTTCTAGAATGCAGACCAAGGGTTCGCCGTCATCAGCTACTATATCTTCGGTCTCAAGTTCTTCGCCTTCTTCGGCACTCCAATGATCATCCCCCTCTCCGCCTTCGATGAAATGTCCTTGTTGTCGTTGTGGACATTCATTTGACTTATGTCCAGGCTGGAAACAACAAAAACATTTAATTGTAGAAGGTCTTACATACGGATTGTCCTTACCTTGGGGTCTCTGTTTCGGCTGCTGCTTTGGGTCTAAGCTAGAAGAAGCTCCAGCGGTAGGAACATTGCCTATGTGCGGAGACTGTGGAGCCTTCACAAGTGGCGGGTTCACCTTGTTTGCCCCAGTCATAGGTTCCTGCCAATGCCTGCGATTATAAGGCACCTTAGTTTGTCTGTTTTGTTGCATCTCGGCCTTTAGTGCGAAATTAACAGCTTGTGCCATTGACCACACCGAATTCAGTTCCAAACGATCCTGAATGCTGTCCTTGAGACCACCAATGTACCGGGCTATCAACTGGTTGGTTGACTCATTTAAATTGTTCCTGGCACTTAACCGATTAAACTCTTCGGTGTAGTCGCTCACTGATCTTGTCCCCTGAACACAGTGTTGATACCTCATGTATAGTATTTGCTCAAAATCAGTAGGCAGGAATTGAGCTCGTAATAGCTGCTTCATACGATTCCAATTGCGAACAGGGCCTTTCCCTTCCCGCTGCCTCATTTGTAATGTTTGAGCCCACCACGCACTAGCACCTCCTTTCAACCTACATGCCACATACTTCACCTATTTGTTTGGGTCGATCTCCATATACTCAAAGAAATTTTCAACAGATTTTTCCCAATCGAGATAATCTTCAATGTGCAAATGGCCATCAAAAAATGAGATATCTAATTTAACCTTAAATTCTCCATGATGTTGCTGGTACTGCATTGGTCGGCGAGGCCTCACATACTCCTGTTGGTACAGATTTCTCGCATCTTCTTCCCCTGATTCTATTAAATCAGCTCCGCGGTACATGAAGCTCTCTTCCTCCGAATCGGATAACTGTTGTATTGGAGCTGAAGGGAAATGCCCAGGTCTATCTGCCGTAATACCTCTTCGATACCCTGGCCTTACTGTTGGTACTTCCTCTCGATACAATCGCGGTGGTGGTTGCCTGGCTCTAGGGTGATTGAACTCCCGTCGCAGTTCTACCGTCAGCCGCTGTATGTCCGCCGCCAGTTCATCTAGTCGCCGGTTGACGTTATCCTGGTTTGCCCATAACGTCTCAAGGTTCCGAACTTCCTCCGTTGCACGTTCCTTGCCAAGATCCGTCATTTTCTTCTTGGTAATGGCTCTGATACCACCTGTTGCAAAAGGATCGCCAAGCACCTGGAGAATAACGCAAGCAAAAGGAAACAACAACAGGAAGTATAGAAATTCTCTCAGGGGAATTTCTGTATTCTATTGTAAAGTGTTTTTCTGTCAATCAAAAAGCTACCTCTTCTTTCCTATCCAGGGTATATGTAAAAACCCTCACCCAGAGAGTTGCTAAAACAGGCTAAGCTGAGTAAAAAGCTAAATAGTACGGTATAACCGAAAAATAGAAAATGCCATAGTGGTAATCATAAGTTTGTTGGAAAAAGGGGTACGATGTCCTGTGGTTCCTCTCGGTTAACATGCCCTGCATCATAATCTCCTGGTCTTATTTATCCATTAGGTCTCACTCGTCCAAATAAATTGATTATGCATTTCCCTCTTCATTGGCCAATGTATGTTTCTTTGGTCGTTGAAATAGTTTTATATGTGCATCTTCTAGAACCTAAAGTTTAGTTATCAAATATTTGGATTTTGATCTTCTTGATATCTTGATATCCATGATCAAATTTGATACCTTTCTAATAAAAGCAGATAAAAATAAGAAATTATTGGAGTTAACAAAAGAGCTCATGGCGCACAATTATTTTAATTATATATATTACGTGCTAGAAAATTTGAGTCGATAGAATATATGTTTGTTTTACATCTCAGTGTTGTACAAAAATTTAACATGCACAAAAAAAAAATAAGATTAGAATTTTTTTATGTGAAAAACTTAGAAAGGGAAAAATCACATTGCCTGGCCCAGTTAAAATATCCACTATATTGTAAGTGATACAATAATCCTCATTTCTTCATTGTTGAAGAAGAGTGGGTTTAAACAAACGTCTAATTTTCTCTGATAGAGATTACATAAATTAAGTGTCCATAGATAGACTATTAACACCGAACAACAGAGCTTGATTTTTCTAATAGAGATTATAAAAAGCAAATGTCCACAGCTATACAGATATATCTAATAGTAGGGTTAAATCTTGTTAATATTTTGGAGATGATGGTGATTTTTGATATCAATCGTCGGTGACGATGGTGGTTGTCAGCGGCAATAACTGATGGTGATCGTCGGCAATGATGACTCGAAATTCATGCCTGACCAAGGTGAAATTTGGTGACTTATCAATATATATATATTTGTATGTGTTTGTATTATATCTTGTGATATTTGATAAGCAAAAAATTGTCTCCAGAATTTACATACAATTTAGTCGAGTCAAGAAGCATGCCCGTGAGGCTTTAAGCACTAAGTAAATTAGTGCGCTCGGCACCTGTAAGGCTCATTTATTTCCTTTTATTTAGATAACTGAACAAAATTTTAAGAACTCAATATTTAGTTGGACAAATTTGACTATTAACCATTCGTAAATACGCTCATGTTTTGTTCAATAAATAGCATGCTAAAAGTAAAAAAAAACTTGATAAAATGCTCATTTTAATAATAAAAGTTGAAACAAAGCTGAAAATATAAAACACCTGAACAAAAGAAAATGCTTCGGCACTGAAGTCTGCCAAGACTGTAGCCTTCCAAACACTAAGAAATGTAAATATGTATTCCTGAGGTCCTGAGGACTAAGATTAGTACAGGATAAACTATGTTTAACGTTATACATAAACATAAATCACAATCAACAGAGCATTTACAGAGTCTTCAGGCTAATAATTTGAGGACTCGCAACGCGTTCATCCAACAGGAAATGAAGCTCTTAGCAGATAACGCAGGAGTTCGGGTTCTCCTCTGCACTTGGGACGTAGTAGTGAGTGGTCATCTCAGGATTATAAGCCCTGTACGAATTTACAAGCTCCATCATCATCTGCTCATGCGCACTAACTTCTTTCTTTGGCTCCTTCTTTGGTTCTTCTTTCTTCGCTTCCTCCTTTTTTGGTTCTTCCTTCTTCTCAGGCTCTTTGGCTGGTCCAACAGAGAGGAGTTCAGTATGCCAGAACTTCCTAAGTTTGCTCACCAGATCAATTGGATCAACTGTTCCAATCACAGTCAGCTTCCTCTCGTTCATGTCCACAGAAATCATGTCTATTCCTATGAGAGCAAAGACATCAGAAATAGCAATCAGAAGAGAAATTTTCAGTGGCTGTTTGAAAAAAGATTTGAGTCAGGTAAAATTTTCTAAATCTTTAAATTTTGCTAAGATACCTGGAAGAGTGGAGACTGCCTTCAAAGCCTTCTGCTTGGCTTTATCATCATGCAAGTCTAATTTCAAAACAAGCTTCTGCAATCAAATTACAATGAAATCAAGCAGAATCCAGCTTCACAGCTCAAAATAAACTAATATCTGATTATTTCTATAGTAAAAGTAAATAAGCAAGAACCCTACATGAATCAGGGCATCTTTATATCCATGGCAAAGGAAGACAAACAAAAACATTTGATAAGAATCTTAGACAAAATAATCCAATAAGGTCAAATAAGCATAGGATTGAAGAATTTGAAATGATTTTTCAAAAAAAGGCGCTTACTTTACGCCTTCTGAAAATTAAAAGTGATAAGCCGCAGCTCAGATAAAGATCAGAGGGGGAAAAAAGCGTTAGTTTACCATCATTTCCTGAAGCAAGCCCAAGAGGATGACGAGGGCTACGAGTAGGTAAGGGAGGAGAACAGACCGTCAGGTGAGTGGTTTCCAAAAGTAGAACTAAAAGGTAAAGCGGAGGAGATCTGAGAGCGTTGGAATTCTACAGATTTTATTTTATAAACAAGCGCAATTGCATATTTAACATTTCAATTCTTATCATTTACGAAATTATTGTCTTTCTGTCCTTATTTTTTAAATTGTCCATTCAAAAATTTAAATTCTTAATAAAATTTTAATCTTGATTTTTCATTTTTATTATATCCCTATTAATTTGCTTCTCTGACATGTATAAATACATAGGCATGATAATTTAAAAAATTACATAAATGTTACATTTTATAAATATGTAATATTTAAATGTTATAAATATATAATTCCCCTTTAAATCTTAGGCATTAAATTTTTTTTTATTTTATAAATTATCATTTATTTTTTGGCTTGAATGGTCATATGAATGTATAAAAATTATTTAAAATATCAATATGATCCATACTAATTATATATATTAAATGTAGATTTACTGATGACTATAATTTTATTCTTAAGTAAATAAAAAGTGAAAAAAAAAAAATAATAGGATGCTTCCATCACATAGATTTTTGAAAAATTTCTGTTCTTATATCATGCATAAAACGATATAAAGTCACATACTTAATATTTTTGTTAAAAGTATATGATTTAAATGAATAAGGTAAGAAATAATTTAAGAGAATTTATAACAATTTATTTATTATAATATATTCTGTATTAATTTTTTTGTTATTTCTGTGAGTTATTACTGAAATAATCTTAGCATCTTTGCTAATTTATTATCAATGAAAAAATAATTTTTAATTTATTAGTTGATTAATTTGATCAATATTTTAATTTGAAATTTTAAATAAATAAAATAAATTATATTTTTGATCTATTCATATATTATTTGATTAATACTTGTATTATCAGTTATTACTTATTACTATAAAATATAATTCAAATTTTAATTTATCAATTTAATAATTTATGTAATGTTTTTATCATACTGATTAAATTTTGATATTATAATGTAAAATAAATTGTTTGAAACTAACTAATTTTTATTTAATTAACATTTTATTTGGATAGCTTTTTTATTATTTTTTAAAATAATTTTTTTAGTATAAAAATTTTTAGCTCAAAAAATTTGTATACTAAAAAACTTTTTTAGAAAACAGTAATAACCTATAAAATTTATTAATTGCGTTGTGGTTTTTAAATTTCTGATGTCATTATTGAATTTCGGAATTATTTTTATAAATTTATAAGAATTGAATTATTTCCTACTCAATTGCTCCTTTTTATTATTTTTTAAAAGTGTAGGGATGTTTTTGAAATTTCGCTGAAAATATTCTAAATTAAGCTTTATTTTTACCTTTTAAAATATTTTTTCATATTTAATATTTCTATTATTTGCTAAATTTTAAAAAAATGGATAGGTGAAGTGGCAGATTTTGGAAAGGCATTTGAAAGCTTTCCCCCATTTTATATTACATTCCGTGAATTCCGCGCACCGTTTAGGCGTTTACTGTTCTATTCATTATTCTTTTTAGTAAAGAAAAAAGTTTTTGGATTTAAAAAATGAAATAGAATTTAAAAAAAAAAGGCTGGAAAAAAACATTCTGAAAGAAGACGAGGAAAAGGACACCAAATAATAACAACAAAATTTTCTTTAATTTTACTTATTAAGGATGATTTAATAATTAATTACCAAGAGGCACTTTCTTCCATCAATATTATTATGCATAAATTTCTTGAATGAGAAAAGACCAAAAAAAAAAAGTTTTTTCAACAATAATAAAATTAAATATCACCATACTTCATAATTAATAGGAAAATAAAAAGTATGAAAAAATATTATATAATCATTGTCATAACTTAAATATCCCCTTCTCTTAAAAAAATTAAAGGTTAATTTATCATCATCCAAAAAAAAAATATTAACTGATTGTAATTCATTTTTATTATTTTAATTCATATTTTTTCTTTTAATTTCAAACCAAACATAAGCTTGATAATTAATAATAAGCACTTAATGATGTCGGAATTAATGTATCTTGGGCTTGTAATATTTGTCTTGTCGAGGAGCTCGATATGATTATAAGCATGCAGGATTTGGAAGTAATTTGGTTATCTAATTAATGCCTTGACGTTTTCAATTACACTTTAAGTGTTTGATAAGGGCTCATTCGGATGTTGATTTGATTACTTTTAGGCTTCGTTTGTGACGGTTTTTTTATTCCTTCTTAAAACAGAGTTTTAGTACACAAATTAAATTTTTTTACTAAAACTCTATTTTAAGAAGCAATAAAAAAGTCGTCCCAAACAAAGCTTTCGTATATTGAATTTGTCTAATCGTAGCATTCAGTTCAACTAAGGCTTTACTTGGGATAACTTTTTTACTGTTTTTTTAAGTAGTTTCTTAGTACATAAAAATAGTTCGGAAATTTTTTATCTATAAAATTGTTTTAAAAAAGCAATAAAAAATTTGCCCTAAAGAAAATCTAAAGTTTATTGAAATTGGAGTTTAAATAATCTTGAATTTAATTTTAAAAAATTTTAATTAAAATATACATTGAGATTTGTGTCTGATAAAAAAAAATTTAATGATGCAAAAGTTGAAAATTATGATCCTAAGTCCTAACATAAGAAATAATAAATAATGCAAGAAGCCGTGAGAATTTTTTTTTGTATATCATTTAAGCTTCAAATTATTTTATTCTTAACACTATTTTAAATAATTAAGAAAATTATCGGCAATCCATAATTATCTCAACCAAATGCTCAGCAAGAAATATTTCGTAAAGACATTTGATGAGCTCAGCAGGGCCGTATATAAAAGACAAATAAAGGCAGGTGGCAACAAGAGCGTTTTTGTCATCAAGACGCTGATAGAGATAGAGTTGAGATTGGATGGGTTTTTTTTTTTTAAAAAATAATTCGATTAAGAAGAGATCGATGTGAAAGTAGTTGCAAAAGCAATAAAAAAGTTGTCTCAAATATGTCCTAAGTGAGATCGGGTCTGTAATTGAGTGGTCGACGGAACACATTTCTCCCATTTTATTCGGACTCGAATCCCCTAACTGTCCAAAAAAAAGTCCTAAGATAATATAAAAATTAGCCACATTATAAATTGCAATTCTCTCACCGACTATATAATTTTAAAATCGTAACAAAATGAGACTTTGGCTATATTTGGGGTGACTCCGTTCTTTTGCAAAGTTGGCTGTGAAATTGCTGTAGATAAAACAATTTAGCTACTCTAGTAACAAAAAGTAAATTTTCACCACAAAAAATTTTGAAAAATAGCGAGAAGCCATGCATTAAGAAAGCAATAACTAGATTAAATTGTAGTTAGTACCTAAAAAGTAAAGCAATAAAAAAGCTATCCTAATCAGACCCAATGAGTGTATGAATATAATGAAAATTCTTTCTTTGATAGAACTTTTATGAAGAAATTTGAAAATGTAATTAATATTTTAGCATTTAGTATTTTATATTTCATATAATTCATTGTAGAATGATAGTCTCATAGTTCCACATCAACTAAGGATTATCTAATAAAAATGCCCAAGAGCATGACTTACTATGTTATAGTATGATACCTTAAATCACTTGTTCTTTGGTATTTTAATGGAACCGTTAAAGAAGAAAAAGAAGGGATCAAATTTGAGCTAATCTGAAATATTATAATTTGATTCTTTCAACAACCAAGTTGATAAGCTGATGCTTGTCCATTATAAAATGTCATCGATTGTTGTTTATTAATATTATTGCAACCTAGAATATACACGGCGATAGAGTTAGAATTTTTCAACTTAGCATTGTATGGATATCCAGCAGACAAACAAAAGGGAAAAGAAACACCAGAATTTTTACGTGGAAAACCCTCGAAAAGGGAAAAACCATGAGGCCACGTCTAGTTGAAATGATTCTACTAGTGTTTGAATAGATTACAAGTGACTGATTCGTTCTTAAAATTGAGGACGATCAGATTACAATGGTCAACCGTCAGGTTGAAATCTAGTTACGAATGGAGGTCGGACGGAAGTCTGGGGTCAGTCTGTGACCGGGCAGAAATTTAGCGTTAGTCGACGGCGGGGTGGAAGTGTGGCATCGTTCATTAGGAAGTTCGCCATCCGTTGGTGGTCGGGCATCAATTAGTGGTCGGGCAGTAGTCTGACGTCCATCGGTGGCCGGGCGGAAGTCCGGCATCCATCGGTGGCCAAGCGGAAGTCCGACGGTGGTCGAGGAGGATTCTGGTGGCAAGAGAACTCTTTTCCTTCTCTTCCTTTTGTTCCTTGCTTAGGTCTCTTTTCATGAGGAATAAGGGGTCTATTTATAGTTTTTTAAGAGTGTCATGACTAGTAAATAGGAGGGAGATCAAGGGTAAGTCAGGAGTGGTTTGAATGGACGGCCGATGTTGATCCCCTTAATTGTGGACTGTTTACTAGGCATTTGAATGTCTTAATGATATCTAAATTTGATGATCTTGGGCTCGTCGGATTCGTCTCGTCGAGCTACTCGATTCGACAATAAGCATGTCACTTTTGGAAATCATTTGGTTGTCCAACTTATGGTTTGAACTTTCAAAATGCGCTTTGGGTCTTTGATTTGGACTCATTTGGGCTCAGATTGAGTTGAATTTGGTGTCATTGTATTCGTATTTTTTAGATGTTCAGTTTGACTGTATATTTGCTAAAATCAGAATTCAGATGATCCCGAATTTAATTTTTGAAGTTTCTAACTTGATTTTGATCATGATAAAATTTTGATGATATATTAAATATATTTGTGTTGCATCCAGGAATATTCACGGCAATAGAGAAATATAAAGCTTAGCGTCTTAGCATTGTACGAAGATTCAGCACGCAGTCAGATAAGAGAGAGGGTGTTGCATTCATACAATACACCAGAATTTTTACGTGGAAAATCCTTGAAAATGGGAAAAACTATGGGGCTTGGCCCAGTTTAAATGAATCCACTAGTATTTGCGGTCGATTACAAATGAGGCCCTTTGTTGGGAGAAGGCCTTGGTTAGATGTCACAAATATACATTATATAGAGCGTATTACATGGTGGGAATTACAATAATCATCATATAATATTTGTTGGGTCGGCAGGACCATAATCGATAGGCGACAGAGATCGAAAAGATCGTAGTTGACTGGCATTGGAGGTTAGAAAGATCGTAATCTGATGACGGAGGTCAGGAGGACATTAGTTGGTCAGGCGACGGAGGTCAGAAGAACCGTAGTCAGCAGGAGGCAGGGGTCAGAAAGACTGTTGCCTGACGATGGAGGTCAGAAGGACCGTAGTTGGCAGGAGGCAGGGGTCAGAAAGATCGTTGCCTGGCGATGGAGGTCAGAAGGATCGTAGTATGACCAGGTATAAGTCTGGTAGAAGTTTGGGCGTCAGGTGATGGTCCGGCGGAAATGTGAGCCTAGGTGGTGGTCCGGCAGGAGTGCAAGCCTCAAATGGTGGTCTGACAGAAGTGCGGGCCTCAGGTGGTGGTCCGGCAGGAGTGCGGGCCTCAGGTGGTGGTCTAGTAGGAGTGCGGGCCTCAGGTGGTGGTCCGGCATATGTCTGGGCCTCAGGTGGTGGTCTGGTAGGAGTGCTGGCCTCAGGTGGTGGTCCGACAGGAGTGCGGGTCTCAGGTGGTGGTCCAGCAGATGTCCGGGCCCCAGGTGGTCGTCCAGCCTCGGGTGGTGGTTCGGCAGGAGTGCGGGTCTCAAGTGGTGGTTCGACAGGAGTGCAGGTCTTAGGTTGTGGTCCCGCAGAAGTGCGAGCCTCAGGTGGTGGTCAGAAAAAGGTGCGGGCCTCAGGTGGTGGTCCGGCAAAAGTGCGAGCCTCAGGTGGTTGTCCGGCAGGAGTGCGGGCCTGAGATGGTGGTCCGACAGATGTCCGGGCCTCAGGTGGTGGTCCGGTATGAGTGTAGGCCTCAGATGGTGGTTTGGCATAAGTGCGGGCCTTAAGTGGTGGTCTGGTAGGAGTGCGAGCCTCAAGTGGTGGTTCGGTAGATGTCCGAGCCTTAAGTGGTGGTCCGACGGAGCTCAGGGCGTCAGGTGGTGATCCGGCGGAACTTAGGACGTCAGGTGTTGGTCCGACGGAGCTCAGAGCGTCAAGCGGTGGTCCGGCAGAGCTGAGAATGTTAGGTAGTGGTTTGGAGGAGCAACGACATCAGGCGGTGGTCTGGCGGAGCTCAGGATGTTAGGTGGTTGTCCGACAGAGCAACGGATCAGGTGGTTGTCCGGTGGAGCAACGACGTCAGGCGGTGGTCTGGCGGAGCTTAAGACGTTAGGTGGTGGTTCAGCTGAGCAACGACGTTAGGCGATGGTCCGGCGGAGCTTAAGACGTCAGGGGGTGATCCGGCGGAGTAACGGCATCAAACGGTGGTCCAGCGAAACTGAAGACGTCAGGCAGTGGTCCGGCGGAGCAACAGCGTCAGGCGGTGGTCCTGAGGGACTCCGACGGTGGTCGAGGAGGAGCAAGGAGGCAAGGGCGATCTCCGATCTCTCTCTTTTCTCCTTAGGATTAGGGGGTCCCCTTTCAAGAGGAGAGGGGGATATATTTATAGATTTTTTAGAGTGGCATGGCCCGTAAATAGGAGGAAGATCAATGGTAATCAGAGAGTGGTTTGAATGGACGGCTGATGTTGAATCCCTTGATCGTGGGTCATTTGATGGACATTTGAAGGTCTTAGAGATATCAAAATATGGTGATCTTAAGCTCGTTAGATTCGTCTCATTGAGACACTTGATTCGACAATAAGCATGTCACATATGAAGATCGTTTGGTAATCCAAAAAATGGTTTACACCTTCCAACAGTGCTTCAAACCATTGATTTGGACCCATTTGGGCTCGGATTGGGTTCAATTTGGTGTCGTTGGGTTCGTATTTTTGAGATGTTCAGTTTGACTATAAATTTGCTAAAATCAGAGTTCAGATGGTCCCATATTTAATTTTGGAAGTTTCCAACTTGATTTTGCCTCGAGATTCATGCCCAATCAAAATAATTTTTTGATGATGTATCAGTTGCCCCCATATTTTCGGACGTCGAAGCCTGTAGAGTCCCAAAATACATGTTGCAGTTTTCGAGGAATTTTTGACGTGATTTAAAATTAGCAAGAATCTGATATTAGGCGTAGAGGTCCCGAATAGCTTTAAAAGGGCCAAAATTGAGTTCGGAACATCGAAAATGATTACGAGGACCCCAAAAATATTCGATTTGACCTTTCCGGGACTAAAATTGGGCCCGAAAATGAGTCGGGACGGTCCGGCCGCCGGCCGCCGATGACCGTCAATAGAAATCGCCCCTGCCACTGTCGGCGCCACCGCGGGCTAGCCTTCGCGACCGCGCGTCTGCCCAGCTTTGCCGCACCGTTGACCGGCTCGCCAGTGCTGACCCGCCCCTAGCACTGTATCACGGCTGCTCTGGTTGGCCGTGCGTCTGCCCGTACTTCCCACGGCACGTCATGGCCCACGTGGCTGTCTGGTCGTGTCTTCAAGCCGTGGCTTTAGCGGCTGGTGGTTTAGCCAACCACTGGCAGTTGGCTAACCGTCAGCTAACTGTTGGCGGTTAAGCAAGAAATTTTTTTTTCAAAAATAAGATAATAAATATATATAATCTTTTTTTTCCTCCAACCACCCCCTCCTGCTATAAATAGCCCCCTAGGGGGTATGAGTTTCTTGCACCACTTCCTCCTCTCTTCTTTTAATTGAGGCCTTCCCCTGGCCCTATACATGTGGCATCCCATGTGTAGGCCTAGGGCCCCTCTCTACAAGAAGAAGACTCCTTCCCCTTTCTTCTTCTCTTCCAATTGAGGCCTTCCCCTAGCCCTACATAGGTGGCATCTTCTATCCAGATCTAGGGCCCCTCACTGAGTAGGAATTTTCTCTTCCTTCTTCAAGAGATCCTATTATCATGTGGAAGTCTAGTAGTGGACGAAAGTCTGACGTCGGGAAGAAGTCCGATGACGGGTGAAAATTTGGTGCAGGGTTGAAGTACGACATCAGGTAGAAGTCCGATGAAAGTCCGTTGACAGGCAGAAGTTCGACGACGGGTAGAAATTCAACGTCGGGTAGGAATCCGATGAGGGTCTAGCGACGGGCAGAAGTACGAAGTCGGGTAGAAATTTGACAAGGGTCCGACGATGGGTAGAAGTCCGACGTCGGGTAGAAGTACGACGTCGGATAGAAGTCCAACGAAAGTCCGTCGACGTGCAGAAGTCCGACGACTGGTAGAAATTCAGCGCTGAGTAGAAGTCTGAGGAAAGTCCGTCGACGGGCATAAGTCTGACGATGGGTAAAAACTTAGCATCAGGTAGAAATCTGACGAGGGTCCGATGACGGGTAGAAGTCCGGCGTAGGGTAGAATATGATGAAAGTCCCATGATGGGCAGAAGTCCAGCGACGATAGAAAGTTTATCGTCTAGGGCTTGTTGATGGCGTGAGCCTGTATGGAAGAGGTTGAGAGAATCCACCAAAGATGAGTGACCTATCCGAGATTGTATGTCAGAGCATTGCTCGATGATGTTAACTTGTATAGAGGAGGTCGAGAGAATCCATCAAAGATGTGTAACCTATCCGAGGTTGTATGTCATAACACTGCTCGATGACATTAACCTGTATAGAAGAGGTTGAAAGAATCCACCAAGGATGTAAGACTTATCCGAGGTTATATGTCAAAGCCTTTGCTTTATAATGTTAACCTATGTGGAAGAGGTCGAGAGAATCCACCAAGGATGTAAAACCTATTCGAGGTTGTATGTCAGAGCCTTTGCTCGATGACGTTAACCTGTGTAGAAGAGGTCGAGAGAATCTACTAAGGATGTAAGACCTATCTGAGGTTGTATGTCAGAGTATTTACTCGATGATGTTAACCTATGTGGAAGAGGTCAAGAGAATCCACCAAGGATGTAAGAGCTATCCGAGATTGTATATTAGAGCCTTTGCTAGATGACATTAACTGTGTAGAAGAGGTCGAGAAAATTCACCAAGGATGTAAGACCTATCCGAGGTTATATGTCAGATCTTTTGCTCGATGATGTTAACCTATGTGGAAGAGGTCGAGAGAATCCACCAATAATATCTGGCCTATCTGAGGTTATGTATCAGAGCACTGCTCGATAACGCTAACCTGTGTAGAAGAGGTCAAATCGAATCCCCTTGGGATTGATTTTGCCTTAATTGGGAGGGGACAAATGCCACATGTATCCCGAATCAAGGGTGAAGAATGGTCTATCTTTAGACCGTTACTGCCTTTTTGAGGTCGACATTAAGACCCTGCCCAAAGAGTAGAAGTCCAGCTGGGGACTATATGAAGCTTGAAATTTTTTGTAAGCATCATTACGTTTGCTGGAAGTTTTCTGAAATATCATCTTAATATTGAAAGTGTTGGAGGAATCTTTTCGATTATAATTGGAGTCAAGGTTGCCCCCTAGTCTGCATCTGCTTTTCATGAAATTGATGTAGTCATGACTGATGTCAGGATGTTGACACGAATGATCTTTTAAGGTTGAAGTGAAAATTACCCCACCTAGTCGGGAACCATGTTCCCAGAGATAACGTCAAACTGTTGCGTCCAGGAATATTCACGGTGATAGAGAAATATAAAGCTTAGCGTCTTAGCATTGTATGAAGATTCAGTACACAATCAGATAAGAGAGAGGGTGTTGCATTCATATGAGACACCAGAGTTTTTTACGAGGAAACCCCTGAAAAAGGGAAAAATTACGGGGCTTGGCCCAGTTTAAATGAATCCACTAGTATTTGCGATCGATTATAAATGAGGCCCTTTGTTAGGAGAAGGCCTTGGTTAGATGTCACATATATATCATATAGAGCGCATTACATGGTGGGAATTACAATAATTATCATATACATGTTTGTTGGGTCGGCATGACCATAGTCGATAGGTGACAGAGGTCGGAAAGATCGTAGTTGACAAGCATTGGAGGTTAGAAAGATCGTAATCTGATGATGGAGGTCGGGAGGACATTAATTGGTCAGGTGACGGAGGTCAAAAGGACCGTAGTCGGTAGGAGGTAGGGGTCAGAAAGACCGTTGCCTGGCGATAGAGGCCGGAAGAACTGTAGTCGGCAGGAGGCAGGGGTCAGAAAGACCATTTCTTGGTGATGGACCGTAGTATGACCAGATATAAGTCCGATAAAAGTCTAGGCGTCAGGTGGTGGTCCAACAGAAGTGCAGGCCTCAGGTGGTGGTCTGGTAGGAGTGCAGGCCTCAGGTGGTTGTCAGGTACATATCCAGGCCTCAGGTGGTGGTCCGACAGGAGTGCGGGCCTCAGGTGGTGGTCCAACAGATGTCCGGGCCTCAGGTGGTGGTCCGGCAGGAGTGCGGGCCTCAGGTGGTGGTCCGACAGGAGTGCGGGCCTCAGGTGGTATTCCGACAGATGTCTGGGCCTCAGGTGGTGGTCTGGCAGGAGTGTGGGCCTCAGGTGATGGTCTGGCAGAAGTGCAGGCCTCAGGTGGTGGTCCGGCATGAGTGCGGGCCTCAGATGGTGGACCGACATCAGTGCGGACCTCAGGTGGTGGTTCGGCAGGAGTGTGGGCCTCAGGTGGTGGTCCGACAGGAGTGTAGGCCTCAGGTGGTGGTCTGGTACATGTCCAGGCCTCAGGTGGTGGTCCGATAGGAGTGCAGGCCTCAAAGTGGGGGTCCGGTGGAGCTTAGGGCATCAAGCAGTGGTCCGATGGAGCTGAGAACGTCAGGTGGTGGTCTGACGGAGCTTAGGATGTCAGGTGGTTGTACGGCGGAGCAACGGCGTCAGGCGGTGGTCCGGCAGAGCTTAGGACGTTAGGTGGTGGTCTGACGGAGCTTAGGATGTCAGGTGGTTGTCCGGCGGAGCAACGGCGTCAGGCGGTGGTCCGGCAGAGCTTAGGACGTTAGGTGGTGGTTCGGCTGAGCAATGACATTAGGCAGTGGTCCGGTAGAGCCTAAGATGTCAAGGGGTGGTTCGACGGAGCAACGATGTCAAGCGGTGGTCCGCCGAAACTTAAGACTTCATACATTGGTCCGGCGGTGGTAGAGGAGGAGCAAGGAGGCAAGAGCGATCTCCGATCTCTTTCTTTTCTCCTTAGGATTAGGGGGTCCCCTTTCAAGAGGAGAGGGGGCTATATTTATAAAATTTTTGGAGTGGCATTGCCCATAATAGAAGGAAGATCAAGGGTAATTAGAGAGTGGTTTGAATGGACAGCTGATGTTGAATCCCTTGATCGTGGACCATTTGATGGACATTTGAAGGTCTTAGTGATATCAAAATTTGGTGATCTTTTGCTTGTTGGATTCGTCTCGTCGAGATGTTCGATTCAACTATAAGCATGTCACATTTGGAGACCGTTTGTTAATCCAAATTATGGTTTAAAGTTTCCAACAGTGCTTCAGACCATTGATTTGGACCCATTTGGGCTCAGATTGGGTTTAATTTGGTGTCGTAGGGTTCGCATTTCTGAGACATTCAGTTCGACTATAAACTTGCTGAAATCAGAGTTCAGATGGTCTTGTATTTAATTTTGGAAGTTTCCAACTTGATTTTACCTCGAGATTCGTGCCTAATCAGAATAATTTTTTGATTATGTATCAATTTGTATTTCTTCTTTCTTCTCATTCTATCTGATTTCTTGTTCTTGGTTGTTTTTGGTGGCTGCATAGTTTTGTTTTCAAAGCAACAATGTTTGTATGAATTCATATTCAACAAACCAAGGGTATATCAGTAGCAGATTACAACAAAAAAAGTAAGTATAAAGTATCCAACTACATGCCACTATTCACCCAATGGATCTAAAATTTTGGTCCCTAGGGGTTGAGAGATTAGAGAACCATTTGATCAGCTTTATTAGGGAATTTAAGTCATCTAGCTAGGGGATTACCTACATCCTCTAATCAGTTTTTTTCCTTATTAACTCATTTCCTATGTATCACTAATCAACAAATCATTTCATTTATATCACCATATAGTGAGTAGAGTAGCTATAAATTCAACATAGAATTTGTGACAACATGGATTATTAAGTTTCTCCTAGGCTCTGCCAATTAATAATGTTAACATTACCCATCAATCACTACTTGATCACATCTTAATTAGCAAAGTAGCATTAAAACTATTATAAAAAAAATTATTGTAATATCATTGCAAGTAACTATTTATCATATTCCCTCTTTTAGTTCCCTAAAAATCATATTCAGCTCATCAGTCACTAAATATGGCACTCCTCTTTATTTAGCTCAGTTGCTTGGTTCTTGAACTTCTAATGATGTTGAAAGCTTATGTTGGATGGGTTCTTGAATTATTGAATGGTGGCATTGTTGACCTCGATTTTCACCAATTTTTCCTTAAGATTGTATGGAGATATATCTTGTCGTGTTCTTTATGTGTTAATTTATGCATTGATTTATAGATCTCTCCAATGTGCTGGTTTATGTGGTTTGAAAATGAACAATAGGTATGTGAAGGTTGTACTTGAAGCATGTCATATGATTTAATATTTTAGGTGTAAATGGTAGAAAATCATGAGAAACTATGTTGATTCCTTTTCAAAAAAATATGCACATGAGATGTTTGTTGAAATGCCATTGAAGGGGAGTTGTGGTGTTTTGGTCCAAGTTGAAGCTTTATAGTATTAGTACCTCATAAAGTTCATGGGTACATAAAGGTTTCATGCTTTCAAGTTAAAGATTTTCAATGATATGGATTGTTTTGTTTGAGGGATTCCAATGTCATATGATTTAAAGTTTTAAATGTTGAAGGTTCTCTTTTGCTTCCCTTTGCATTAAGATTGTATCTATATTTAAAGAGAAGGTTCATTTTGGCTTCTTTTCCTTCAGCTTTGGATGACAATGTGATACCTTGATGTTAAGATTATTTCTCTATTTAAAGACTTTGGGAGTTTGGAGAATCCTTAATTTCTTGTGCCATGTTTCCATGTATTAAAAATTCTTGGCAAAATCATTATTGTGAGTATGGGAATGCATTGCATTGGAAGGATATCTTCATGTACAAATTGTTCTTTAATTTATGTATTTGCAAACTTCTGTTGGAGACTTGTTTTGTCTTGAAAATCTCTTGGAAATATTTGTTAATCTTTTCATCTCATGAGCTATATGTTGGAATGCACTTTTAGGGAGCTTAATAAGGATGAGATAGTTTGCCATGAATTTTGAGGTGTTGGAAGTTATGTGTGATGAGTTGAATAACATATTTTGAGATGACTTCTTAATATGAATGACCCATTTATGCTAATCATGCGAGTTTGTTGGAAAGGTGGCATGTATATGTGTGGTCTCTTCATGTATCTTTTGGGGACAAAGTATGAGCATTTATAGATTTCACATAGAGATTGTTATCCAAGTATTTTAACTTATTTTGAAGAAAAATCGAGCTTTTTTTAAAATTGTCATGAATTGGCATAACTTTTTGTAATGAAAGTTTGTTTAAGGTGATTTGAATGCTTTATATTCTATTTTGATGAAGAAAGGTGGTTGAAGCATTTTCTTTAAGTTTAGTGAGAGCAAATGTCATCAAAATTTCTTTCTTATTGTTGTATTTTAGTTGAGTTTCAATGCCCAAATGGATTTTATGCAGATTTTCGCAGTCTCATGTTCTAAACTGATTTTTGAGATGAGTTGTGTGTAGTTTTTCATGGTTTAGTGCTCCAAATTGTTTTGAAGATAGATTGGATGTATACTTTCACTTGTTTCATGCTCCAAACTGCTTTGGAGATGAGTTGGATGCAGATTTTCGTGGGTTTTATGCTCCAAACTATTTTGAAAATGGATTAGAGGTAATTTTTTCATACCCTCGTTGGTTAAGGGATTTGCAATATTACATATTTTGACATGAAGTTGTGCTTACAAGTTTAAGTCAAATTACCCTACGTTAAAGAAATTTTTTATTCATTTTGCATATAAAGATTATAGTGGATTATATATTGGAAGATTTTATGTGTTGCTTTATTTGGAAGGTTCTAAGCATCATTTTGTGGATTGGGGGTTTTATGAATGGTTTTGCACTTTGGAAGATTGATGTTGGAGGGTTTCTTTAGGTCCCCTCAAAGTGAAATAGACTATTATGGATGATTGTTCTTTCTCTTATTCGCTTTTGGTTCCAAAGATGGGTTAAAAGAAGTGTAGAGTGGAAGCATGTTTGGGTTTAAAGTTGAAAATTTTATTTGGGTTTTGGTTTCAAGACTGGTTTTCTTCTCTACTGCTTTGAGTTTTATATGGGTGATTGTGTCAAATATTTTGAATGCTTTCTTGAAATGTGGGAACATCAAATGGCATCAAAATCCTCTCTTGTTTGCGTTTGGCTTAAATGCTGAATTGGAACCAAGGGTGGGTCAAAGGCATGTCCTGGCTTTGAAAAGACATGCCTAATAATGAGATGCTTATATTCTTTAAAAATAATAAAAAAAATCATCTTTAGAAACAATGTGGGAGAGTTTCTAAAATTTGAACAGTCCCGGAGAGCGAACAACCAAGCCGGTGTCCAAGTCGGAGGAAAGGTATGTGTTTATTTAATTGCATTTTACTCTGATTATTCGCATATTGAACAGTAATCCGCTCTCACCCAATCTCCTTTCTTTTCTTTGTTCTCTTGCAAGGTATTTGTGGGAAAGCAAAGAGAAGGAGCTTTTAGGAGCACTAGACGAAGGAGCTTGGACAATCGGATCCGAGCATCAGTCGCCCCATTCATTCTGGTGGGGGTGCTACGGGCGGAACCACTGGGTCATAGCCCCCGATGTTGTAAGTTTTCTTAAAACTTAGACAACCTTTAGGGAGCCCCTCTGTATGCACGTTTCCCCACCCTTTAGGACCTTGTAGAAATTTCAATTATTAGATTATTTTCCTGTCTTATTTTATAATAGATCCTTGAACCCAGTTACACATATGTGAATGTCTGAAGGGTTCGAAATAAACATCTCTTCATCTCCTACAACACTAGTGACACCTAAGGATAAAAATTAAGAACTGGGTCTTAGAAAACTTAGACTTATGATGCATGCTCTCTTAGGACAGAGATATAAAATATAGAAAACTTATTGACATGTCACCCTAGGGTTAGTTTGCTTTAATTCATTAATAATTAATCAATAAAATCAATCATAATCCAAATAAAAAATGCACTAAAATACTTAATTCTTAATTACACTATAATCAACACATATAATCATTAAAAATGTAAAAATTTAAAACATACACTTAAACTAAAACTAATCAATCCTTTAATCACCTTCTAGTAAATTTAAATTTAAAAGATATGAACAAATCTAACTCAAACCTAAAAAAAGAAGACCTTTAAATACCTAAATTTTAAAATTTCATAACTAATTCTAAAAAAATCTGAATTGAATAAACTAAAAAGCATTCAGCTCTAATTAAAATATAGTGTTTATTAAAAATATTAATTTCCCAAAAATCAACCTAAATTAAAAAATCAACTTTTTCGGTCAACCATGTATATAACTTGGGCCTGAAACTTCTAAAATTCATAACTTTGTCTAAAAAATTCAAATTCAACAAATTAACAGTCTAATTACTCATAATAAGACCTAATATTTAATTAAAATGTTAGAACTCCTAAACCTAGCTTGCTCCTAGAAGTCATCTTTTTGAACCCCCTTAACCTAGCAAATAGGTAAATTCCGGACCTTCTAAAACTCGCTAATATAACTTAAACTTTAAAGATTATCACCATAAGTATTAAAATATATCCATAAACTAAATTAACTAAAAGTGGACCCTAATTTATTAATATTTAAACTTTAATCAAACTCTCCCTTTTTGGCCTTTAACAAACGCGAACTCAAAATAACTTGAACTAAATACCTGATATAGGACCTACCCAAAGCCTCATAAGACTACTACACACACATAGAATTGTTTGCTAGGGCACCACTTTTAGTTCTAGGTTAGGCCAGTATTTTATATTGCTCTATTTCTGTGATGTGACGCTCTTGCATGTGACACGTGTGCTGGTTGATATAATTTGCTGTGAGTGTTTATTTTATTATTGCATTATACTTTATCTGTGATGTGATTGCTTGTACGTTAAAACTACCCCTAGGTTAGGGAAGGTTTATGCTAACTCAATCTTATGCAGGTGGCCATACTCATGCAGTGCTAAAATAGAGGATGCAATAATCATTAAGCTTTAAAATTAATACTGTTTTTTGTAGGCGCTCCAGAAATTGCTAAAGCCCCCTCCCTAAATTAAAAGAGCGTGGCCAAATGTGTTTCCCTTTCTGTACAAATATTAACTGCTTTGGTTATTAAATATAATTTCTTGGAATTTTATTAGGATAACCTTGTAGGTTCAGTCCAGGTATAGATTTTCTTTTTCATAATGTAATTTGGTGTAATTTATATTGAGTTGTGAAAGTCTTCAAAAGTCCGGCATTTCAAATACTATGTACCCAAAGAGAAAAAGAAAGGCCCTTCATAGAGAATTTCTTATTCATTTGGGCACTCTTCTGGAGACGGTTCATAGAAGAACCCGGAGACGATCCATACGAAGACTTGAAGATGATCCATGTGAAGGCTTGAAGATGAAGACTTAAAGAAGAGATGCCCGGCTTTTAAGACTTGTGTCATTCAGTAGGATTAGAATCCATGATATTATCGGTGGGGCCTGGCCACCATTACTTTTCTACAGACCCTGGGTTGTACTTATACGGCACTTATCGTAGACTGTGGACTTTTCTTTAATATGTTCTGCGAATTTATATTGATGTTTTACTTTGTGTACGCAATAGAAATTGCATGCTTTTTTAGATTTTTTTTTCTTGCATGTACTTAGCTTGATTTCGCTAGGCTCTTTAGGAATAAAATTTTTCTACTTATAACTAATATTTAAAATTTTAAGAATTAAATAACATAGAAATTTAACGACATAAGGAATGGCCGGAATCGCCCGGGGTCGCATGCATATTATTGTATTTCTCCCCTCCCTTGCTTAAGACACTTCCCGGCCTACGGGTAGAGTCCAGATAATCCGATCTATGAGGATGAGATGCAAGATCTAAGGAAGTCTAGTCTATTCTAAAAAATTATTTTATAAGCCTTTTTAAAATTTCATGCATATCTGATTTGGAGACTTTAACCAGCACGCATTGTATTAGAAACTAACTAAATTAAAATTTTAATTGCATTAACTCTAGGAGCATTCACCCTACATAAGTCCAGGGCCAATTAGGAAACTCTCTAGACATCAGCCATACTTCCAAGAACCAAACTACTTACCCATCTTTCATAAAGACTGAACAACATAAATTTTATGCGCCTAAGTGGCTAGCTGACTTTTCTTTTCAAGCAGGATATAAGCTCAGATGCATTAGTTAGGACACGGGTGTTAGTGTTGGGTGTAGAACACTAAACTCACCTTAGACTTAGGGTTCAAGGCTACTACATTCGGTGTCTCATAGTACGCCTCATCGATAGGTAAGTCTCCTTTATTTCAGGGACTATAAATCCTGCTTATCCGCGTCACATAGATAACGTCACCTCCATTCTTCTCTCATGTATGCTTTGAGTGCATGATTTTCTTCTCTCCAGTTTCTTCTCACTACCTTAGTCCCTCCAGATACTGTTCTGAGCCGTATATGTTGATTAAGCCAAGTTGAATATTTCTTTTCCTTTGAGTAGGATTTCCTAGCCTCTTCCCTATGTGTCAATCCCATTTGAGAGTATATGTAGAATCTTTAATCGAGAGTTTTCTCATACCTCGGCTTAAGATGTAATTAACCACGAGGGCTTGCACCTATGGAAAATCGAATCTCACTATCAAATAAACCCCACTAGAGCTGATATATTAGGTGGTGAAAACCTGTTGTTCTGATCAAGTCATATATATTGTTACCCATCGGGGTGCGCTGGCGAAGGCCGCTATCCTCAATGGTTAATCATATGTATAATCTAATTTGCCCTCCCATTGGCAATATTGTCTCCCCCTGTGGGGCGGCGGTGTTTTTCATTTCAGAGGTCCACAGGTTTCTAGCGACTACGGTGGGACAGGTTTCTCTCTCCATCTTTGGATTCTATATTATTCTTTCTTGTGTATACTCCGGGTTTGGTACCTTTTAGTTAGGTCCGTCTTACTCTTATTTAGGTTCCTCCTTTCTACTTCGCTCTTTTTTTCTTCATCCTAAGTGAAGATTAGACATTTTTAATGTATAAAGATTTGATTAAGATTTTGAGTATATTAGATCATCATCTTAAATTCTCAAATTCAAATTCATATATTATTTTTGATGACATGATTCATACATTGGCATAAACTCTAGTCTCTATCATCTCTCTTGTCTAAGCTCTTTTAGACTAGATCTTAATCCATATCAGTCCAAATAAAGATCTAAATTCTATCTTCAATGACATGGTCCTTAAATTTGACATATGCAAAATTTTTAAAAGAAAAGTTAATTTGAGAAAAATTTGAGTTTAAAATACAAGATAAATTTTTGAGGGAATTTTTCTTAGAGAGTACGTGATTTATTTTTCCTAATAAAAATTTTATCTCTATTTTCTTTAAAATATGAATTAAGTGTTGGTTAACTCCTCTAAACAATTAAAGAAAAAAATTCATAATGATCCATAAAAGAGTATGTCCTCTCCCTCCTATCCCTTGTTTGGGGTGATTTCATTTTTGAAATAAAATCTATGTCAAATTGAAATTAGATTTAGAAATGAATATTTTTTCATTATCTTACAATTTTCTATCTCATAGGCATCTTTTGTATGCTAATAAATCTACCTCATAATTTTCTTATTCAGATTATTCATTTTTATCATAGGATCGGATTTGCTTTATAGATTTTTCTTCATTATATAAGAGAGTGAGTTTTCTTCTCTTATATTTGAAAGATAATTTTACAACTAAGAAAGTTTTCTTTTAGAGATTTAGAAAGGAAGCCAATTACAAAAATAAAAAGATGTGCAAAGTGCTTCAAAAATAAAATATGTATAAAGTGTATCAAATAATAAAAAGATGCGTAAAATGAGTCAAATAATTAAAGATGCACAAAGTGTATCAAGTAATTAAAAGATGCGTAAAGTGCACCAAAATGAATTAAGAGGCACAAAATGAGCCCAAAATGAATAAGTAAATGGCTTCCCTTTCTTGTAAATCTTTAAATCTCAGAAAATCTTGTGTCATTTGCTATTTTTGATACATGAGTTTGAAAATTATGATTTTGGATTCATCATTATGCAATGATATTCTATTAGACATAAAAATATTTTCATGCAAGAAGATGAGAAGATTCAATTTTTTTCTCTAATTTATTTTTTTTAATTAGATTTTAATTATATATATATATATATATATATATATATATAAGGGAGAGAGCCCAGTCTAGCTTGTAGGAAGCTTAAGCTGGGTTAGCAAAGTTTAAATCTCTAACATTTTTTGGGTTTAGATGGAGTCAACCTACATAACTAAACTTTTGAATCTATTCCCATTTGTCATTTTTGACTAGGTTCAAGATGATCAAGAGATAAAATTTTCAATTGTAAAAATAATCCTTCTACTCTTTGATGAAATTTTCACTCTTTAAGAAATATATGAATTAAACGTATCTCAATTAATTAGTAAGTGCTTAACATCTCTTAGTGTCCCCACTATTGAGTTTGTTTAAATGCTTACCTTGTTCTTTTAAAAATTCATGCATGAAAATATTTCGACCCCAACATCTGATTATATCTCATTCTTAAGGACTGATATGATTCTTTCCTTGATTGCACTTTTCTCTTTTGAGTTCTGATTATTTTGAGTTATGATTATTTTGGGAATATGATTCTAAGCATTCATTCTAATTGGTTGATCTAAAAGTTACCATTTGGTATACATCTATTCTTTTGATATCTTATGTGTCACCATTCCTTGTTTGGGAGCCATTATCCCATTCAAGCTAGTAGTTTTGTTCACTTGTTTGGGAGACACTATCCCATTCAAGTTGTTAATTTTATCCGCTTATTTGGGAGCCACCATCCCATTCAAGCTATTAATTTTATCTGGTTATTTGGGAGTCACTCTCCCATTCAAGTTCTCATTCTATTTCATAATTGGGTTCATTTTCTTAGATCTCTCTATATGTGATTATTCTGTTATGTACTTCCTCATATTGATACCATGATATCTTTTCTTTGATTTTTTATAAGTGTATTCATCTTCCTTTCATGTTGGTGTTCCTCTACGGACAGACCCATATGAGAGGTTTTTCCTTTGATGTTACTTGTGAGTTCCTTTGTTCGAGAAGTCCCTTTGTTTATCTCCTTACACCACCGTCAGACTCATAGTCGGGTGGTTATTCAGCTTTGTCTTTGTCCTACTTCAGGCATATGCATCGGGTAGGGACCCTGTTGCAGGCACATACACCGAACAGGGGTGAACTCTTCCTTTTTGTCCTACTGCAAACATATGCGTCGGGTGGACATCAGATTTTATTCAGTTGAGAGAGCCCCGATAGAGTCCCTGGGAGGGCATTCCTCACCACTCCTTTTCCATGATTGTCCTGTTGAGACTAAGCATGCATCAAATTTCGTGGCATATTTACTTTGCTGAGGTCAAGCAGAGTATTGGGTCACCACTATCCGCTGTTCCGAAAGAATCATGAGGAGACAGAATCCTTCCACCTTCTACCCCGTTGATCCACTGTGATCAGACTGGTAGTTGGTTTTACTTACCACGTTGAGAGAGCCCGACAGAGTCCCTGGGAGGCATTTCTCACCACCCCTTTTTACCCTAGTTATTCTGTCAAAGACTAAGCAGGCATCAAATTTTATGGCTTATTTACTTTGCTGAGGTCAGCCAGAGTATTGGGTCATCCCTATCCGCTGTTCTGAAAGGATCAGGAGTAGATGGGATCCTTCCACCTTATACCCCGCTGATCCACTGTGATCAGACTAGTAGTTGGTTTTACTTACCCGGTTGAGAGAGCCCGACAGAGTCCCTGAGAGGCATTCCTCACCACCCCTTTTTACCCTGGTTGTCCTATCAAATACTAAGCAGGCATCAAATTTTGTGGCTTATTTACTTTGCTGAGGTCAGGCAGAGTATTGGGTCACCCCTATCCGCTATTCTGAATGGATCAGGAGGAGACGAGATCTTTCTACCTTCTACCCCGCTGATCCACTATAGTAAGAACGGTAGTTGGTTTTACTTACCCAGTTGAGAGATCCTGACAGAGTCCCTGAGAGGCATTCCTTACTGCCTCTTTTTACCCTGATTGTCCTGTCAAAGACTAAGCAGGCATCAGATTTTATGACTTATTTACTTTGCTGAGGTCAGGTTGCTGAGGTCAGGCAGAGTATTGGGTCACCCCTATCCGCTGTTCCGAAAGGATCAGGAGGACACGGGATCCTTTCACCTTCTATCTTGCTATTTTGAAATGATCAGTCAGGTAGTTAGTTTTACTTACCCGGTTGAGAGAGCCCAACAGATCCCCTGGGAGGCATTCCTCACCACCCCTTCTTCCCTGATTATCTTGTTGTTTCTAACAGACATCATACTTTACTCGGTTGAGAGTGTCCAATAGAGTCCCTAGGAGGCATATCTCACTACCCCTTTACCTTGATTATCTTGTTATTTCTAGTAGACATCTGATTGTACTTGGTTGAGAGTGCTCGATAGAGTCCCTGGAAGGCATACCTCACCACATTTCACTTTTTATCCTGTTGTTTCAATGCGGTTAGGCAAGTAATTGGTCCCCTTTACCTAAGATTTCTACTTTTATTGCGCCCTTATTATAGGGTGAGGCAGATAAATGATCTACCCTCTTTCTTTGGTGATCCTTCTTACTTTCATTTGATTGTTATCCTTTACTATTTTGATTTGATCTGATCGAGTGATTGTTGGATCTCCTTTCTCCTCACATCATCTTAGGCCCTTGTTCTAGATAATCGTTGAATTTTTTTTAGTTCATTATGTTTTGGTTTTGGTTCTGCTCATGTGAGCATAAGATCCCTTTCTCTTTCTTCCACTCTACTGTTTCAATGTGATCAGATAGATAGTCGACCTTCCTTACTTGACTCTCTCTCATTATGCCGAGCTGGTTTAGTGAGCATTGAGCCTCCTTCATTCGTTGTTTCGAGTCGCTCAAGTGAATGTTGGATTTCTTTCTACCCTTTTGTCCTACCATGCTTGCATGATTGTGTGATCAGTGCATGCTTGTGTGATTATGGTTTGATCGCATGATTGATTGATTATTGTATAAGTATATGATTTATGCATGCTTGAGTGATGATTGTATGATTGTGGTGTGATCATTGCATGATTGAATGATTACTGTATAAATGTATGATCATTATATGATTATATGATTGTGGTGTGATCATTATATGATTGATTGATTGTTGTATGATTATGTGATCATGTCATGCTTGTCTAATCACTACATATTCGTATGATTATTGCATGATCGATTGCTTATTATATGATTGTATGGGCATTACATATATGATCGAGTGGTCATTGCATGTATATGATTTATACATGCTCGAGTGATGATTATATGATTGTTGTGTGATTATTGCATGATTGGGTGCTTATCGTATGAGCAGTGCATGATTAGATGATTGTTGTATGAGCATTGCATATTAATGTATGGTCGAGTGATCATTACATGGTGGGACACTTGTTGCATCATCGAATGTTTGTTGAATTTCATGATTGGTTGTTGGGTTCTACCTTCTTAGAGATAAGGAGGTCAATGCCAATACGTGAGGTTCACCCATTGTTACCACACCTGTTGGGGTTGTGTTTGTTGACCTCAATTTTCACCAGTTTACCCTCGAGCCCCTTTGATCGACTTAATTAGACTTTGTCGAGCCTAATTTAATTCAGTTCAATGTCGATTTAGGTCTGATTGTGTTTATTCAAATCTGATTCCATTAAATCGACTTGATAGAAATCCAATCGAACTTGAATTGAGTCAAAATTGGGTTAAATTAGACCCGATTGCATTCGCTTAGATTAGATTCGTTCACCTTAGCCGCGTCGAGTTCGATTTAGCTTGAGTTGGCGATTAGTTTAGGTTCAATTTTGTTAGTTTGGTCGAGTCGAATCAAGCCGCATTGAACCTGAATCAACTTGATCTGAACCAAATTAGATCTGATTCGAACTTGATCTCAACCAAAAAGGTTCGATTTAATTCTAATTAAAGCCTAATCAATTTTCTAAATGATTTGAAATTATTCCCAAATTAAAAAATCAAATTCGATGAGCTCAATTTCACTGAAGATTTGATCTTGCCGTTCCGGTATCCTTAATCGCAGGCATGATTTTTTGCATTCGGCATTAACAAGCATTGAATTCATTCCTCTTTCTCTCAGGCTCTTGTGGCCCCCTTCCTTGTTTGAGAGGAGAAGCGGACCGAAACCCTCCCCATTGGCGAGATCTCCCTCTCTCATTTTCTCTCAGGTTCGCCCAACTCCCCCTCTCCGACTTCTCCAATTCGCACACCCCAAACAGACCTCAGCTGAAGTCCCGAGCTCCTGCTCCCTGCTCCCATCGCCTCTAGCAGCCGGCTTTCTCCCCCCTCTTTGCAAGGTGATTATCTTTCATCTTCTCTTCTTCTTCTTTCTCAACATTCCCATCTTCTTCTCCTTATTCTATTTCTTCCCTTCCCTTCTTCTTTATTCTAATCAGAGTTTAGGTAGATGTTGCTTGCCTTATTTTTGTGGATTTCACCATTAGATAGCTTTCCCTATTCCCAACTCCTTGTCTACATAGAATGTGTTTTGAAGAGCTATTCAACAAGGGTTTGAGGGACAAAGATAATGGCTTTGACAAGTCCATTGGACTGGTTCTTCATTGCCTTCCTCTTGAGTTTGGTATACGCATAATATTGAGTTATTTTTTTTATTCTTAAGATTGTATGGAGATATATCTTGTCGTGTTCTTTATGTGTTAATTTATGCATTGATTTATAGATCTCTCCAATGTGATGGTTTATGTGGTTTGAAAATGAACAATGGGTATGTGAAGGTTGTACTTGAAGCGTGTCATATGATTTAATATTTTAGGTGTAAATGGTAGAAAATCATGAGAAACTATGTTAATTCCTTATCAAAAAAATATGCACATGAGATGTTTGATAAAACATAGAAAACTTGGACTTAGGATGCATGCTCCCTTAGGACAGAGTCATAAAACATAGAAAACTTAATGACATGTCACCCTAGGGTTAGTTTGCTTTAATTCATTAATAATTAATCAATAAAATCAATCATAATCTAAATAAAAAATGTACTAAAATACTTAAGTCTTAATTACACCATAATCAACATATATAATCATTAAAAATGTAAAAATTTAAAACATACACTTAAACTAAAACTGATCAATCCATTAATCACCTTCTAGCAAATTTAAATTTAAAAGATATGAACAAATCTAACTCAAACCTAAAAAAAAGAAGACCTTTAAATACTTAAACTTTAAAATTTCGTAACTAATTCTAGAAAAATCTGAATTGAATAAACTAAAAAGCATTCAGCTCCAATTAAAATCTAGTGTTTATTAAAAATATTAATTTCCCAAAAATCAACCTAAATTAAAAAGTGAACTTTTCGGTCAACCATATATACAACTAGGGCCTGAAACTTCTAAAATTCGTAACTTTGTCTAAAAAACTCCAAATTCAGCAAATTAACAGTCTAATTACTCAAAATAAGGCCTAATATTGAATTAAAATGTTAGAACTCCTAAACCTAACTTGCTCCTAGAAGTCACCTTTTTGAACCCCCTTAACCTAGCGAATAGGTAAATCTCGGACCTTCTAAAACTCGCTAATATAATTTAAACTTTAAAGATTATCACCTTAAGTATTAAAATAGATCCACAAACTAAAATAACTGAAAGTGGACCCTAATTTACTAATATTTAAACTTTAATCAAACTCTCCTCTTTTGGCCTTTAACAAACCCTAACTCAAAATAACTTGAACTAAATACCTGATATAAGACCTACCCAAAGCCTCATAATCCTACTACACACATATAGAATTGTTTGCTAGGGCACCACTTCTAATTCTGGGTTAGGTCGGTGTTTTATATTTCTCTATTTCTGTGATGTGACGCTCTTGCATGTAACACGTGTGCTGGTTGATATAATTTGCTATGAGTGTTTATTTTATTACTGCACTATACTTTATCTATGATGTGATTGCTTGTGCGTTAGAACTACCCCTAGGTTAGGGACGGTTTATGCTAACTCAATCTTATGCAGGTGGCCACGCTCATGCAGCGCTAAAATAGAGGGGGCAATAATCATTAAGCTTTAAAATTAATATTATTTTTTACAGGTGCTCCAGAAATTGCTAAAGTCCCCTCCCTAAATTAAAAGAGCATGGCCAAGTGTGTTTCCCTTTCTATACAAATATTAACTACTTAGGTTGTTATATATAATTGCTTAGAATTTTATTAGGATAACCTTACAGGTTCAGTCCGGGTCTAGATTTTCTTTTTCATAATATAATTTAATATAATTTATATTGAGTTGTGAAAGTCTTCAAAAGTCTGACATTTCAAATACTATGTACCCAAAGAGAAAAAGAAAGGTCATTCATAAAAAAATTCTTATTCATTAGGGTACTCTTCTGGAGACGGTTCATAGAAGAACCCGGAGGCGATCCATACGAAGACTTGAAGATGATCCACGTGAAGGCTTGAAGATAAAGACTTGAAGACGAGATACCCGGCTTTTAAGACTTGTGTCATTCAGTAGGATTAGAATCCAGGATGTTATCGGTGGGGCCTGGCCACCATTATTTTTATACAGACCCTGGGTTGTACTTATACGGCACATGCTGTGGACTGTGAACTTTTCTTTACTATGTTCTGCAGATTTATATTGATGTTTTACTTTGTGTGCGCAGTAGAAATTATATGCTTTTCTATATATATATTTTTCTTGCATGTGCTTGGCCTGATTTTGCTAGGCTCTTTAGGAATAAAATTTTTTTACTCATAACTAACATTTAAAATTTTAAGAATTAAATAACATAGAAATTTAACGACATAGGGTAGAAATTTAACGACATAGGGAATGGTTGGAATCGCCTGGGGTCGCATATATATTATTGCATTTATCCCCTCCTTTGCTTAAGACACTTCCCCGCCTGCGGGTAGAGTCCAGATAATCCGACCTATAAGGATGAGGTGCTAGATCTGGAGAAGTCTAGTCTTTTTTAAAAAATTATTTTATAAGCATTTTTAAAATTTCATGCATACCTGATTTGGAGACTTTAACAAGCATGCATTGCATTAGAAACTAACTAAATTAAAATTTTAATTGCATTAGCTTTAGGAGCATTCACCCTATATAAGTCCAGGGCCAATTAGGAAACTCTCTAGACGTCGGCCTTACTTCCAAGAACAAACTACCTACCCATCTTTCATAAAGATTGAATAACATGGATTTTATACGCTTAGGTGGTTAGCTGGCTTTCCTTTTCAGGTAGGATATAAGCCCAGATGCATTAGTTAGGACACGGGTGTTAGTGTTGGGTGTAGAACACTAGACCCACCTTAGACTTAGGGTTCAATGCTACTACATTCAGTGTCTCATAGTACGCCTCATCGGTGGGTAAGTCTCCTTTCCTTCAAAGACTATAAATTTTGCCTATCCGCGTCACATGGATGACGCCACCTCCATCCTTCTCTCATGTATGCTTTGAGTATATAATTTTCTTCTCTCCAATTTTTTCTCACTACCTTAGTCCCTTCGGATGCTGTTCTGAGCCGTGTATGTTGATTAAGCAAAGTTAAACATTTCTTTTCGTTTGAGTAGAATTTCCTAGCCTCTTCCCTATGTACCAATCTCATTTGAGAGTATAATGTAGAATCCTTAATCGAGAATTTTCTCAGGCCTCGACTTGAGATGTCATTAACAACGGGGGCTTGCGCCCGTAGGAAACTGAATCCCACTATCAAATAAACCCCACTCGAGCTGATGTATTGGGTGGGGGAAACCCGTTGTTCCGATCAGGTCGTATATATTATTATCCATCGGGGTGCGCAGGCGAAAGTCGCTATCCTCAATGGTTAATCGTATGTATGATCTAATATGCCCTCCCATTGACAATACTATCTTCCCCCATGGGGCGGCAGTGTTTTCCCTTTCGGAGGTCCATAGGCATTAGTGTAGTATTTTATGGATCCTTATAAAATGGTGTTGTGGTTGAGGTGATTGGCCAAGCATAACATTTAAAGGGTGGTAGAGAGAGAAAATAACAAGCAAATAAAAAGTTGAGTTGAAGATCTCATTAAAAATTTGTAAAGGGCTTCAAGGCTTTTTATGGTTTCATGATACTTGTATAAATCTAAAATTAATATTTATAATAATAATAATAATCCAAAACTAAGAAGTGTGAGAACCACCATAATTATGGAAGGTTTAGAACCACTCCATATTACAATATTTGATTTAATTTGAAGGGGGGTGGTCAACCAAGCTTATTTGGAAGGAGAGTGGCACTTGAAAAAAATCGCATTTACTTTCTATCAAGTAGGGTGAGGGTAGGGTATCAATTTAAGCTTTCTTAAGATGAGTAGAAGCACTCCAAGATTAACCACCTATGATTTGCATAAATGGGTGAAGTTCGTACATATTTGAAAAGATAGTGGTACTAATGCATCATCTGTAATAGGAAAAATTATTAGGTGCAGACACTGGACGTAGAGATACGTCTGGACATCCACTGAAAAATTGACACGTGGACTACGCTTTTATTGCACTTTTTGATTGCGCTTTGATGGCACTTTGACTGTGCTTTTGCTGCGCTTTTGATGCGCTTTGGCTTAAAGTTCTGCGGATACATTAAATATATAAAGTAAAAAATAAATCCACTT
Organism: Dendrobium chrysotoxum; assembly: GCA_019925795.1. Classification (NCBI taxonomy): domain Eukaryota; kingdom Viridiplantae; phylum Streptophyta; class Magnoliopsida; order Asparagales; family Orchidaceae; genus Dendrobium; species Dendrobium chrysotoxum. The sequence goes on from CM034309.1 coordinate 28,352,878, forward strand.
GTCCACTCCACGTGTCAATATTTGATTGGAGTCCGGACATATCTCTACGTCCGGTGTTCGCACCTAATAGTTTTCCCTCTAATAGACCTTAAGAAATATATTCCATATAGTCAAGATCAATTTAGTAAACATGAAAATTAGTGCTAATTTGGTTGAATTAGTAGAATTCAAATAAGTTTCTACTAAGGCTTGTGCTAATGGATAACCTTAGCTCCTGTAAGTGAGTTACTTTGACTATATTCACTATTGTTTACTATGGTTGAATGATTCATAATAATTCAAGGACCATGATAATCATTAGCAAGAATAATTCTTTATTTATAATATTCACAATATAATGTTTGTTATGGTTTGAGAAATTATAGTTTGATGATCATAATCATAGTTAAGTGTGCATGAAAGCAATATAGATGATTTTTCTAAGTGGTTGTAGTAGCAATTTTGATTAGGGCACTGTAAATTAGTAGGCTCCTATGCATAAGGTCTATTATAGAGTTTTGATAAAATATGTGCCAATGTGTCAACATAATGAGCTGGAGATCTACGAATTAATCCATTTGATTACTTAAATATATCATCATTTTCCTAAGATGTAAAATTGATGATTAATTTTATCAAATGTAGTTATTAAGGTATTGTTAAGACTTACACCAAGATCCATTAACACGTATTGCAATTCTAAGCTTATTCAGAATAAAGTATGTGTTGAAAGCTTATGGTATGAGTGCGTGATATTATGTGGAGGCTTGTGAAGAGGTATTATGGGTGAGATGGTTGACCAAACATAAGGTTTTAAGCGTGGTCAAGAAAGAAAAAAGAGCGAAGAGATAAAATAACATGCAAACATAAAGATATCCCAAATTCACAACAAATAATTTCACTTAGGAATAAAAAAAATTCATCGTATGATCAAATCAATAAACTTTATAATTAAATGAAATCCAATCATTTTTTTTATGAAATCGAGCTTGAATCATATTGAATAAGTTATGGCCATCTTAAATAAGGATCACGATTAACTTATACATATGCCTATTTTGTTTTATGATCAGATGAATTAATTTTAGCTATCTTAAATCCATATTAAGGTTTTATTTGTAACGGCTTTCTTGCTATTTCTTAAAGCAGCTTTCTATATAAAAATTTTAATTTTTTACTAAAAAAACTACTTTAAGTAGTAAGAAAGCCATCCTGAACAAAACCTAAATTAATACAAATTAAATAATCTACAATATCACTCAAAATGAAATTGGGTTACATCCAAAATGTTTTAATGGATGAATTTCTTTCTTTTTGTAATCGTTGCAAGTCTTTGGGTCATCTTAGGAAGGAATGTGCTTCTCTGCATCCGCATTTAGCTAAGGAACTCTTGTTTTCTCTTAAGCATGTCCCTGATGTCGGTGTGGAAACTGCTCCTTCACCTTTGGTTGCTTCCATGGGGGGAAATGTGGTTGATGTTGTACTTGTAAATGTGGAGAAGGCTAATGGTTCATGCCCTATGGGGGAAATTTTGTTGGATGATGGTTTTGCGAGGGTGGGGGTTCTGCTAATGTTCCAGACAATGTTCATATCCCTTTGGCTATTTCTTCTCCTGTGACTGACTCGATTGATGAGCAATGTGAATTTAGAGATGGTGTTGATGATGACTTGGGGGCTAATACTTGTATGGTGACTTCTATCGTGGCTATTGAGAATGGTATTTCATTGGTTGTGGTTGATTTAAATTTGGGTTATGAGAATGGTGTAGATAATCGTAATTTGTCTATGTTGGATACCGGTAATGATTTTGTTGCGCTTATTTCTAATGCTGATGTTGCTTCGGATTCTATTGTTGTTGAGGATCTGAAGAAAACTTATTTTGGTTTGTCTCATGAGAAGTTAGAACTTTATGATGTTAACACAGTGGTGCTGAATGATTCCTCTAGCGGATTGGTTATCGTCTTTGATGGATCTCCTGTAGATATTATGGTTTCGGCTTTGTCTCTTAATGCAATTGCGGAAGAGCCATTTGTTGATTTTCCAATTTCTATTATCTCTAATGTTGCTTTGATCATTTGGGGTTGGCTATGAAGGATCCTGGTGTTGATCATTCTAATTGGCTTGTTGAGTCTTTTTTCTCGCGTGGTGGGAGTGTTGGGGGGGGGGGGGGGACTTGGATGGGCCTGAGGATGAATTCAATGAGATATTTACTTTGAATGTGGGTCGTATAGTTGAAGAAACATTTGCCATTAGAAGTGTCAAATGTCATAGGCAAAAACATAAAAGGAAGTAATCTACTTGGTTTTGCTCATCTCTACTGTTATTGGCCTTCTCTTGGTTGTTTCCTTGAATTTTGGCCGGTGTGCTCCGCCGGTTGGGGGTTCCTGCGCATTTGTTAGGTTTCCTATTGGGTGTTGTTCTTTTTGGTTTGGTGCATTTTGGGTGTGGGGCTCAACAGTGATGGTCGTCGATTGTGCTGTTGGGGTCTAGGTTTGCCTGGGGTGTTAAGTTGGGGGTCAGGTGTTGGGGGGTCTCTCTCTATGGTTGCTTGGTTGGTTTAATTTCTATTGGTTGGCTTGTTGCTTCTTGTTTCTTTTGTTTCCTTCACTGTAGGATGTTGCAGCCTGAAGCTCATGTGCTCTTATTCTCGATCTGGGGCTTTTGGTTGTTGTCGTTGTCAGCTGTGAGCTATGTCTTTGGCTTTGTTCAGTTTGGTCTCTCTTTTTGTACCTTTTTTTATGCTCCTATTGGTTGGTCTGTTGCTGATCGTCTGGGGTGTCTTGCTTGGGTTACTGCTTTGGTTCGAGTCATCGTTGGCTTTACAGTCGTCTAAAGGGCCTCTTCGTAGTTTGTTTTTTTTGCTTGGCTATTATATAGATTGAATCAAAGACTCGTATGTGTTATTTCAAATGCTGTATTTTAGATGGCTATTGATTCTGTAAGGACTTGTAATCGCTTTTTACATTAATGCGTAAGCCCCTATATGTGGGTTTTATCCAAAAAAAAAAAAAAAAAACAATATCACTCAAAATTGGGACTTTGTTGGCGATTTGAGACTTCTTTTTGCTATATTATCTTGTGGTTTTCTCTGTATGGCTTTTGGGTTGCTGCCTCCAATGGATAGTCCTAGCTTAGCAACTGGTTGGTGAATTTTTCTGTTAGTTTTGTAGGATGCCTCCTGCCATTTCCTGAGTTTGGCAGGCTTCATGGCCTTCTTGACTGATTTTTGGTTATTTTTGATGCCTACACAATGATTTCATTTTGTATTATTTTTCCTTTTGAGGTTGCTTGGCAATCTATAGTTTAATTTGGTGTTCAAAGCTTTGTAATTTTGGTTTTGGCCTCTTTTGCGTCTTATTTGCAATTCCCTTTTCATTTAATAAAATATGAGCAAGTCCCTTAAAAAAAAATATCACCTATTGGTTGGTCTGTTGCTGATCGTCTGGGGTGTCTTGCTTGGGTTACTGCTTTGGTTCGAGTCATCGTTGGCTTTACAGTCGTCTAAAGGGCCTCTTCGTAGTTTGTTTTTTTTGCTTGGCTATTATATAGATTGAATCAAAGACTCGTATGTGTTATTTCAAATGCTGTATTTTAGATGGCTATTGATTCTGTAAGGACTTGTAATCGCTTTTTACATTAATGCGTAAGCCCCTATATGTGGGTTTTATCCAAAAAAAAAAAAAAAACAATATCACTCAAAATTGGGACTTTGTTGGCGATTTGAGACTTCTTTTTGCTATATTATCTTGTGGTTTTCTCTGTATGGCTTTTGGGTTGCTGCCTCCAATGGATAGTCCTAGCTTAGCAACTGGTTGGTGAATTTTTCTGTTGGTTTTGTAGGATGCCTCCTGCCATTTCCTGAGTTTGGCAGGCTTCATGGCCTTCTTGACTGATTTTTGGTTATTTTTGATGCCTACACAATGATTTCATTTTGTATTATTTTTCCTTTTGAGGTTGCTTGGCAATCTATAGTTTAATTTGGTGTTCAAAGCTTTGTAATTTTGGTTTTGGCCTCTTTTGCGTCTTATTTGCAATTCCCTTTTCATTTAATAAAATATGAGCAAGTCCCTTAAAAAAAAATATCACCTATTGGTTGGTCTGTTGCTGATCGTCTGGGGTGTCTTGCTTGGGTTACTGCTTTGGTTCGAGTCATCGTTGGCTTTACAGTCGTCTAAAGGGCCTCTTCGTAGTTTGTTTTTTTTGCTTGGCTATTATATAGATTGAATCAAAGACTCGTATGTGTTATTTCAAATGCTGTATTTTAGATGGCTATTGATTCTGTAAGGACTTGTAATCGCTTTTTACATTAATGCGTAAGCCCCTATATGTGGGTTTTATCCAAAAAAAAAAAAAAAACAATATCACTCAAAATTGGGACTTTGTTGGCGATTTGAGACTTCTTTTTGCTATATTATCTTGTGGTTTTCTCTGTATGGCTTTTGGGTTGCTGCCTCCAATGGATAGTCCTAGCTTAGCAACTGGTTGGTGAATTTTTCTGTTGGTTTTGTAGGATGCCTCCTGCCATTTCCTGAGTTTGGCAGGCTTCATGGCCTTCTTGACTGATTTTTGGTTATTTTTGATGCCTACACAATGATTTCATTTTGTATTATTTTTCCTTTTGAGGTTGCTTGGCAATCTATAGTTTAATTTGGTGTTCAAAGCTTTGTAATTTTGGTTTTGGCCTCTTTTGCGTCTTATTTGCAATTCCCTTTTCATTTAATAAAATATGAGCAAGTCCCTTAAAAAAAATATCACTCAAAATTTCTACAATCATTTAAAAAAAATATTTTTTATCATAAGGTTGTCCTGTTTTTAAAAAGTTATTTTAAATTATTGAAAAAAAATATATGTATATATATATATATATATATATATTTCATTTATATACATTTTCATTTTTGCTGCTATCACAAAATAAATAAAAAAAATCATCCCTTAGTCCGGGGAAGCCGGTTCGGTTACTTTACTTCATCAACGGAGTTTTCGGGAGATGATCCGGTAATAATAGGAAAAAGCAGTGTGCTGCCCGCCCGAGGCTGGCATTTACCCCCATTTTTCGCCCTCTGCCGATTCTCATCGTCTTTCTCAAACTCCACAGTCCACATAGCCGATAGGACCCGGAGAAGCAAACCAACACCTAATAGCCTGATCAGGCCCATATGGCCTCCTCACTCCCTCTAGTCGTTTCCCTCAACTGCATCGAGGACACTTCCTTCGAAGTGGAAGCTCTCGCCGGCGTCGCTTCCGTTGAGCACGTCGGCCTATCTCACCTCGCCGACGGACGGATCGAAACCGCCGTTGCCGTCCTCCTCCATTCTCTCGCATTCCTTCCTCGCGCCGCCCAACGTCGACTCCAGCCCTGGCAGCTTATTCTCTGCCTTGGCTCTTCCGATCGAGCAGTCGACTCTGCCCTTGCCGCCGATCTCGGCCTCCGCCTGGTTCACGTCGATGTCAATCGCGCTGAGGAGATCGCGGACACCATCATGGCGCTGTTCCTCGCGCTTCTTCGCCGTACTAACCTTCTTTCGCGGTACTCCTCATCATCCTCCGCGGCGTCGGGTTGGTTCGGATCAATCCAGCCGCTGTGCCGGGGTATGCGGCGTTGTCGCGGTCTTGTGCTTGGAATCATTGGGCGGTCTGCCTCTGCACGGTGTCTGGCCACCAGAAGCCTTGCGTTCAGGATGAGTGTACTCTATTTTGATGTTAATGAGGTATCTTAATCTTCTGTTGAGTTCCATGCTGAACTTTTGCCCTCGTTTATACTATTATGCCATTATGCTGTTTTATTAAGCTTAAGTTCTTATCCAAACTTAAGATATGCTTTTGGCCTTTTGTTTGTTAGTGACTTGTAAAGGATATGATTTTGATTCTATTATCGTGGCAGAAGGTCTTAGCACTTGTCAGCTATTGAGTTCGTCCTCCGAGCATTCACATTGGAGTTTTATTATGATGGATGACTTTATAGGTCTTTCAGTCTTGGTGAACTAACTTGTGTACACTGTGCTTTATGAGCAATGCTTCCATTAAGTCCACACATTATTTTATATGGCATCTATATATAAGAGAAACATGGTGCACAAGAAAATAGTTGGCCAACGTCACCTTTTTTTTTATGTCACATGCCTTGGATATATAGTGTTGAAAACATATCGACTTATGTTGCTGCAAAGAGGTCGTCATTTAAAGTAATTGGCAAATAACAAAAATAGAGAATTCAAACTTCTTTGTTGTAAAATGACTGAAGGTATGGTTTATGTGAGATTCTGATGGGTTTTGTACGGTCTCTAGAGCTAATTGATGGCCAAGACTTGTGGGTGACTGGTTGTTGGATGGTAGGAACCAACACATGTAGAGATTGGCAACTATATGCCAACAACATGCAAGTCTTCCCGGAACTAGCAATGAGTTTTGTGTATAGGCCAATAGCAAGCATCATTGAAGATCAACAGTGAACTCTTGCAAGTTGGTAACAAAAATCCCTTCTTGGATAGCGACAGAATGTAGGAGATTGACAATTGTCCTATTGGAGGAGGAAGGTGACTTGAGGTTGAGGGCAATGATTGATAGTGGATGATAGAGATAGGTGGATGGGAGTTTTCAAGGAAGTTATTCTGGCTATGGTTATCAAAACTTGGAGTTTTCTTAAACTTAGTATATGAATAAAGAGAAGAGAGAGAATAAAGTGAGTTTGATGAACTCCTCACTAAATTAGTAGAAATATATCTCTATACCATTGTAGATATAGGTGGGATAATCATATTGAAACACAATTTTTTTATGATGTATTTGTTTTCTCTATTTTATTCTAACTTGTTATCGGAATTTTTTAATGATCAATTTTTCAATTAACTTGTATGATGATGGAAAGGTAAATATCAATAAGTTCAATGGGAAATATTTTAGATAGTTGGGCGCTAACACTTATTAGTAATTTGTTTTCAACATGCTGCACATGAAGACAATAATTGGTGTGATGAAAGTTCGCCCCATGTTATGAAGCTTCCATGTAGTCCTATTTGTAATTTTGATTTGAACCTCATCAAGATATACTTTCAAATAACTTCCTTCAAAACAATTAGAGGTAAGTGCGAAGTCAAGTGAAAAGACATACCTAAGTCTAGTATCCAAATTTTCATAAGATTATGAAGTCTAAGGATTAACAAAGCAAGAATTCCTTTTTCGTCGAAAAATGATATTCACATTTCTCCCTGACTCGAAATTTGCCCTCATTGCTTCTATTGATAGCCTTATTTTATAATCCACATTTTACCGCATGACCGGCATGCACCATCATGACCTTTATGATAACTTCGCTTTCAGTTGCTTTGTTGACTTCTTCCTTAAGGCTTGGACCTCTCTCAGTTGTACACCATTATTGCAGTTCCATTTCTTTTAAGATTCAAATCTTGAAAACAGCCTTTTATTGGATTTTCTTCTCTTGATATCCTCAAAAAATGATTAAATATTGAATATTATTGAATATCTATTTTGTAGACCCATAATAGTTGCTGACAGCAATTTCAATCACACCAACTCCCAATAAATGATGGTAGCAAGCTCAAGGCACAAGCTTCATCATCAAATTTGATATCAACCGAATTCAATGGACTTGTAATTAGAATGAATTTAATGATATTATTTACTGTAGAAGTAGCTTCCACCATCCTAAGATTAAGGAATTTCCAAACATTAGAAATGCCATATTTACTACTAATTGCTAGGTTGGAAGTGGAATATGATCTCAATGTGATAATTTCATGAAGAAGAATTTAATTCGATCTTTATTACGAACACCTGGAAGGTAATAAGGGTGATATTTTGATGACATGTGGTAACATGAATGTCATATTATATATGACTTCAATCACTAGAACAATAGGAGTGACTATGGTCTCCAATAATGAGGCATGTGAATGAGGAATGGATTAGAATTCGATATTTAAAAAAAAAAAATTTAAGTTCAAGTATTTGCATTTTGTTTTTTAGTTGGATTGTATTTTTTTGTAAAGCAAAAAATGTCAATTTCTTAGAAACTAGAAGGGAACTAAAACTCAGTGTTAGAGCTTTTACACAATGATGTATATGAACCATCCAAAAGGACATCCTTTATTGGCTCAATGTACTATATCACTTGCACTGATTATTCTACTAGAAAGATATTTTATTCATGAAATAATAAATTAGACACATTTGTTTGTTTTAAAAATGAAAAAAGTCTAGTAGAGAACGTATTTGGTGTAAAAAGTACTTGAAATTAGGTAAGGGAGGATATTGTAATACCCAAAATTTTTAGGTAAAATCTTAAAATTTTCTTAACTAAAATTATACCCCAAAATTCCAACTTTCACGAAAATCACCAAAGATCATTCCATTATGTTTTACTCGTCAATTGGAGCAAATTGATATATAGAAGTATATACTAATTTGTAAAGGTGTGAAGTTATTGAATTAGTTTTTATTTGCATTTTTTCCTAAAGTTTTAAATTCAATTATTGTTCATATATTAAAAACACTGTAGTAGGGTAAGAAAATTTTCAGATTTTTTCACTAAGCTGAGCATGAATTGATTAGGCTAAGGGCATTTAAGTAAAAGTGCATTTACTTTCCATTTAATTTCATTTCCCTGTTAACCCGAGGCAATTCCTCATTTCAACTCTTAAGTTTTTTTTATATGTGCCTGGAGTCGAGTCCGGGAGCGAGGCAGGCCGGAAGGCTGGAAGAGGGAATTGGGTAGAGGAAGAAGATAGGGAAGAGAGGGAATAGGTAAGAATTTAATATTTGTAGATTTTTTTTTGTTTGTATTCAGGTGTAAACGAGTGCACATAGATTTTAACGATTCAAGCTCAAAATTAAGTATATTATAATTACATAAATGTTTCACTAATTGATAATATTTTGGAAAGAAAAGCAATTGTTATTTACTGCAATTTTTTTCTTCATATGCATGCATTGTTGTATTACTTATGCCTTTTATATTAATGCATGAACCCTTTAATTACCAATTAAATAATTAATTAGAAATTGCTAAGCCTAAGGAGTGTCATGTTAGGTAATGGGTGACAATGTTGTGTTATAATACCTACATAGATGAGGCAAAAGGGACCCCAATGAAGGCATTTGGACTTCAATGTACTTCAATGGAGATAATGTTGGGTTTTATCTGGGCTCCATTGAACATTATTATGAATCTTTAAAAGCTAACTTTATATTATGATGCACCCTACGTCAATTGTTAGGGAGTTGGTGTGTGATTGTCAATGATCCTTAGGACCAAATTGTAAGTTCCTTTAACTTGTTTGTTGGAGCCAAAACCAACCAATGACTCCAATCATTTTGTTGACTCAGTCAACCAAGCACACTTCATCCTTTCAATTTATTTGAAAACCTTTCTTTCCCTTGAACAAATCTTTTTGTTGATTTGAGATTTGTATGGATCAAACCAAGTTTGATCATTCTCTAAATAGGTTTTCTTTGCTTCGTGTTTTCTCTAACTCTATATTAAGGCTTCGTAGACTTTTTAATGAGTCCAAAAGCCTTAGCACTACTTAGGGCCAAATCCTAAGCTTGTAAAATCCTTTTGCTTTCCTAGTAAGCAAACAAGTGATCCTCTTCTTTTGATAAAATAAAATTCATTAGGTAAATTCCATCTTCCTGAATCTATTTGGAATCTTCTCTTGTATTTAAGTAAATTTTAAAGTAGACCGAGCTATGAAAGCTAAACCCAAATTTGACTTTCTCGAAGAGGATTTATCTTGCCAATCAACCCTAGACAAGCTTTAGGTTTGCCTTGGTTCAAAAAACCTCTCCCGGTTATGTTCTTCATCTTAATTCTCTTTTTAAATCCCACATAGAAGCTCCCAAATGACTTTTAAGTAATTATAAATTAGTGCTAACCTATTTTAGAGCCATAATCTAGAAATCTCCTCTATTTGTTTGATCTCAAAGTCAATAAATGATCCAAAATCTTTTGCATATGACTTCAAGTTTAACATGTGTCATTTGTCTTACCCAATAAATTGAAAGAGACTCATTCTGAAAACTCCTAAGTTTAGGATATTCTCTTTAACATCAATTCCCAAATTAGAAGCCAAATCAATTCTATTATAGCTATTTGAACCTAATTCAAACAAATATCTCAATTTTGTTATGGGAAATAAAAATCACATAGCATTCTTGTGCCTTTGCCTTAAAGCTGTATGACCTTTTGTGTTTCATTGGACGTAAAGCTATTGAAACAAGCCCCTCATTTGCTCAACTCAGATCAAGTAAATGGTTGTCTTTGACAATGACCCATTAGAACATTTGCTATTTGATTCAAATCAACTGGAAGCTATCTTTTCCTTTGACCCCAAAGCCTTTAGCTCACTTGTTGACCCAATCAACTAAGTAACTTTCTTCGGCCTTAAATCCAAAGTCTACCTATCGGACCCAATCAAGCAAGTGGTTTATTTATATAGATCCCAACTCTATATTTTCATCACTTAGCCACAATAGGTGATTGCATCCTTCATCTTTAAATTAACCAAAACCTTAGGTTTTTTTAGGAGTCTATCTATCTTGAAAATTGCCTAACCCATTTAGATGAATTTTAGTGCAACCTAATTTTCTAAATATTTTATGGAGAACACTTAGAAAAGCAATTAGAGAACTTCTTCCTTTCAGAAAAAGCATAAACATCCACATATAAAACTAAAAGTAGAAACAAGTTCTAGAAAGCAGCTTACAAATTCGTAAACATAAAGAAATGACAACAAGGTTACCCTCAGAACAACCAACAAGCGGTCATCTCACATGCAAAGCTCGAAATATAAAAGATAGGTGCTCAAAGGATAGATCTAACCTAAAATCTACTACTAAAATGATCCGGCACAAGTCCACACTCCTCTGACAAATACCAACCAAAACATGGTAGCAGACACCACCAAGTTCACAGGAGAAGAAGGATACATATAGGGTGGGAACCGTGGATAGAGAAGAAGAGGTAGAAGACCGAGACGAAGTAATAGAGGGGAAGGGGAAAGGAGGCTAGCTCTCAAGGTAAGCTAGAAAAACCCGTAGGTTTGTATGCAAATTCTTCACAAAAGCTGTCCAAAACCAGTGGGAAAATAGCCCCTATTTATGGGAAAGAAAAAGGGGGAAAGGGTAATAAATACGGGTAGGTAAAACACCACATATTCAGCCAATAAAAACTCATCAAAACAACAGCAAACAGGGACCAAAGGGATAGCTGCCAAGGGGGAAAAACGAAGCATCCACATAGCATAAAGGGGGAAAAACCGAAGCAACAACACAGCTGCCAAGGAGGGGGAAATCGAAGCACCAGGGGGGGGGGGGGGGGAACTGAAGCATCAAAGTGACGAAAAAGGAGAGACAAACCTAAGAGCACCAACCTAACATGATCATTAGTTGCCTTTGATGTAGTCAAATATTTATGCACTCTTTTATATTTTGGTTGATTATGTATTGTAATTTTTATTTTGGTTCCCCTATGATGGAAGACAACCGATGATCATGCTAGGTTGGTGCTCTTAGGTTTGTCTCTTCCTTTCCTTCTCTTTTTTTCCTCGTTTTCCCCCTTGGCAGTTGTCCCTTGGCTGCTATATGGATGCTTCGATTTTTCCCTCCTTGGCAGCTGTGTTGTTTCTTCGGTTTCCCCCTCCTTGGCAGCTATGTTGTTGCTTCGGTTTTCCCCCCTTTATGCTATGTGGTTGCTTCGTTTTCCCCCCTTGGCAGCTATCCCTTTGGTCCCTGTTTGCTGCAGTTTTGATGAGTTTTTATTGGCTGGATATGTGGTGTTTTACCTACCCGCATTTATTACTCTTTCCCCCTTTTCTTCACTATAAATAGGGGCTGTTTTCCCGTGGGTTTTGGACAGTTTTTGTGTAGAATTTGCATACAAACTTGCGGATTTTTCTAGCTTGCGAGCTAGTCTCCTTTCCCCTTCCCCTCTATTACTTCGTCTCGGTCTTCTACCTCTTCTTATCTATCCATGGTTCCCGCCCAATCTGTATCCTTCTTCTCTTGTGAGCTTGGTGGTGTCTGCTGCCACGTTTTGGTTGGTATTTGCCGGAGGAGTGTGGACTTGTGCTGGATCATTTCAGTGATGGATTTCGGGTTAGATCTATCCTTTGAGCATCCATCATTTATATTTCGAGCGTTGTATGTGAGGTGATTGCTTGTTGGTTGTTCTGAGGGTAGCCTTGTTGTCATTTCTTTATGTTTACGAATTTTGTAAGCTGCTTTCTAGAACTTATTTCTACTTTTAGTTTTATATGTGGATGTTTATTCTTTACTGAAAGGAAGAAGTTCTCTAATTGCTTTCCTAAGTGTTTTCCTTAAAATATTTAGAAATTTAGGTTGTATCAATTTGGTATCAAAGCTTTAGAGTGTCTGGCGAGTCTTCCTTTCTCTTAAAAAAAATGGATAGTCAGAATAATCAACAAGTGGATTGGCAACGTATGTTTATGCAACAAATGGTTAACCTACAACAACAAATGAAAGTAATGACTAATACCCTGGCTGCACTAAATCCAAAAGGCAAATCTATTTTGAAACAAAATGCGGGATCCAATAAGGTGACATCTATATTCCAACGAGCAAATTATAGTTGTCTTCAAAACTCACTTTACAGAATGCCTAATCCTGATTCAGTTCATAATCTTGGTAGTAAGTTGCCATGTTTTTCTTCTGGAAAGTAACATCCTCAAAAAAAAAAAAAAAATGCAGCCAGGCTATGCTCTTCAAGATGCTCAGTTTACCATTTATCCAGTCAATGATATTGTGGATAAATTTGAGACTCAAATAACAGACAAAGTTGAAGTCCTAGATAGGTTGGTAGCATGCGAGAAACAATGTATTAAAAGAAAGAGTGAGGTGCAAACACAGACCGACAAAAAGATGCATAACCATGAAAGACACAATGGATAAGCTGTTATTCTTGAAAGTCGATCTGATGAGACGATTTTGCAGTATGTTGATCAACCTGTCTATTGCAAAAAGCCGCTGAATGAAGTAAACATAGAAGAAGAGAAGGTGAGGCAGCCAGAAGAACTGCAATTGGGGACAACAGCCATGAAGGAAGCTGTTGATAAAACCTTTATAGCTCATCAAAATATTGAAGATAACATGCAGCTTATAGAGGATGAACAACTTGAATTAATGAATCTAGCTGCGTCAAGTAAAAGTTTATCATTCATTATTTTCCTTGATAAGGATACTTTGGTTAGCAATATTTTATTAAAAGATGTTGAGCTTTTTGAAAGAGTTGGTTCAATCACATATCATGTAAAACCTTATTTTGAGAAAAATCCTTCCATTATTGAAAAGATATTAACAGGTACTGCTAAAAGCATATAGTTGTGTGAGACTTAGCCCCTTAGTGTTCTTGATGATGTTGTGGATATCTATACTATCCAAACAAGACATGGAGTGCACCGACGACTCTTGGTTAGATGGAATGGACGTCCCCCTGACTGACTGTTGAAGATGAGGAGTTGCAGCTTCGTCATTCTGATATCTACCAGTGGATGATTGAAGCATTCTCATCAGGAGATGAGATTCTTTCATAGGGAGAATTGATGTAGTCAAATATTTATGTACTCTTTTATATTTTGGTTGATTATGTATTGTAATTTTTATTTTGGTTACCCTGATGGAAGACAACCGATAATCATGCTAGGTTGGTGCTCTTAGGTTTGTCTCTCCCTTTTCTTCACTTTTTTTCCTCATTTTTCCCCCTTGGCAGCTGCCCCTTGGCTTTTATATGGATGCTTCTGTTTGCCCCTCCTTGGTAGCTATGTTGTTGCTTCAATTTTCCCCCCTTGGTGCTTCAGTTTCCCCCTCCTTAGCAGCTGTGTTGTTGCTTCGATTTTCCCCCCTTTATGCTATGTGGTTGCTTCGTTTTTCCTCCTTGGCAGCTGTCCCTTCGGTCCCTATTTTTTGCAGTTTTGATGAGTTTTTATTGGTTGGATATGTGGTGTTTTACCTACCTGCATTTATTACTCTTTCCTCCTTTTCTTCTCTATAAATATGGGCTGTTTTCCCATTGGTTTTGGACAGCTTTTGTGAAGAATTTGCATGCAAACATGGGGTTTTTCTAGCTTGCAAGCTAGTCTCCTTTCCCCTTCCCCTCTATTACTTCTTCTCGGTCTTCTACCTCTTCTCTATTCACGGTTCCCGCCCCATCTGTATCCTTCTTCTCTTGTGAGCTTAGTTGTGTCTGTTGCCACGTTTTGGTTGGTATTTGCCGGAGGAGTGTGGACTTGTGCTGGATCATTTCAGTGGTGGATTCCGGGTTAGATCTATCCTTTGAGCACCTATTCTTTATATTTCGAGCTTTGCATGTGAGGTGACCGCTTGTTGGTTGTTCTGAGGGTAGCCTTGTTGTCATTTCTTTACGTTTACGGATTTTGTAAGCCGCTTTCTAGAACTTGTTAATACTTTTTGTTTTATATGTGGATGTTTATGCTTTACTGAAAGGAATAAGTTTTCTAATTGCTTTTCTAAGTGTTCTCCATAAAATATTTAGAAATTTAGGTTGCATCAGCCTTCCATCATAGGGTAACCAAAATAAAATTACAAAACATAATCAACCAAAATATAAAAGAGTATATAAATATTTGTATGCATCAATTCTCCCCTGACGGAAGATTCTCATCTCCTGATGAGAAAGCCTCAGTAACACGCTAAAAATATCAGGATGTTGAAACTGCAATTCCTCAGCTTCAATCCATGAACAGTCAGTCAGGGGTTGTCCTCGCTATCGGACCAAGAAACGTCGGTGAACTCCTCGCCTCGTCTGGGTAGTTTGAATGTCGAGAACATCATCAATATCATCGCTAGTCTGAGTGGGAACAGTAACAGGCAAAGTCTCCAAGTCGACAATATCAGTCGGCTCTCCATCATAAGCAGTAAGGTCGGCAACATTAAATACTGGAGAAGTCCCTACGGAAGATGGGAGATCTAAAAGATAAGCATTGGATCTCAATCTTTGTAGGATTCGAAATGGACCAAACTTCTTTCGGCTTAATTTGCCAAATGTACCAACTGGAAAGCGCTGTCGTCGAAAGTAAGCCATCACAAGATCTCCTACCTGAAAATGACACTCCCTACGGTGCTTGTAAGCCGCTGTTTTGTATTTGATATTTGCCATACGGAGTTTCTCAAGGACCTGTTGCTGGATAGTTTGAATGTTTTCAACAATTTCAGTGGCTTCAGCATTGGCTCGACCTGGTATGGGTAAGGAGGTACGGTCCAATATGTCGGGAATAGTTCGGCCATAGATGTTTTCAAATGGGGTTTTTCCAGTGGATCGGTTAATGGAGTTTTTGTAGGCAAATTTGGCTTGGGGTAGAATCAAGTCCCACTGGGATGGTTTTTCTCCTACAAGGCACCTAAGCAAGTTTTCCATACTCCTGTTTACTACTTTAGTTTGCCCATCCGTTTGTGGATGATATGCACTACTGAATTGGAGTGTAGTTCCTAATTTTGACTAGAGTGTTTTTCAAAAATGACTTAGAAACCTAGTATCCTATTAAATGTAAAAGTTAGAGGTATGTTATGCAGTCTTACAATTTCTTTAAAAAAAAATCAGCAATATGAGATGCATCAGAAGTTTTCTTACAATGAATGAAATGTGCTATTTTACTAAACCGATCAACAACAACAAACACAGAGTCAAATTTTCGGGCTGTAACAGGCAAACCTACGATGAAGTCCATGGTGATATCTTCCCAAGGTTTGTTCGGAATCGGGAGGGGAGTATATAAACCATTGTTTTGAGTTGTTCCCTTGAATAATTGACAGATTTTACATTGTTTTAAGAATTTGGTTATTTGTTTTCGCATGTGGGGCCAATAATATTTTTCTTTGACTATGGCAGTGGTTTTTTCTTGGCCAAAATGTCCTCCTAATCCTCCACTGCGAAGTTCTTGAATAAGTTGTTCTTGTAGAGAACTTTGGGTGATACATGTTTAGTTCCTTTGAACAAAAATCTTTGTTGAATGACAAATTGAGTCGAGAGATCAGTTCCCGAAGTGCAACGTGATTTTCAAATATCTTTAAAATCTGGATCAGTGGCATAATTTTCTTTTAAGGAATCCAAGAAAATTATGATCGGGTAAAGGGTTACCAATAAATGGGCTCGTCTACTTAGAGCATCAACTTTATTCACTACTCCTACTTTGTGTTTAAGATGAAAAGTATATTCTTGTAGGAATCCATTTGACATGTCTTCTACTTAAGTTCTTTTGAGAACCTAAAAATCGGAGTGTTTCATGATCAATGTTTAACACAAATTTCCTTTGAATAAGGTAACATCTCCAAAATTTCAGGGCTTGAACAATTGCATAAAATTCCACATCATATGTTGAATATCGAGATCGGGTATCATTAAATTTTTCACTAAAGTAAGCAACAGGTTGGCCTTCTTGACTAAGAATAACTCCTATGCCAATATGAGATGCATCACATTCCACCTTAAAGATTTTATCAAAATTTGGTAAGTTAAGAATGAGTGCTTGACTCATTTTTATTTTAATCCGTTGAAATACTTGTTCAACTTCAGGTGTCCATTTAAAAGTTCCTTTTTTCAAACAATCGATGATGGGTGCAATCAAGGTACTGAAGTTTTTCATAAACCTACGATAGAAGGATGCTAAACCATGATATCCTCTAACTTCACTAATATTTTTGGGGTTGGCCAGCTTTGGATAGCTTCTATTTTGATAGGGCCTACCTTAATACCATCAGCAGAGACAAATTATCCAAGAAAAGTTAAACTTTAAATCATGAAAGAGCACTTTTTCAAATTGATGTATAAATTTTGCTCTCTTAAGATTTGTAGGACTTGTTTTACGTGTTTAAGATAATCATTAGGATGAATATTGTAAATCAAGATGTCGTCAAAATAAACTACCACGAATTTTTCAATGAAAGGTCGTAAAATATGATTCACAGTTCTCATAAATATGCTAGGGGCATTTGACAATCCAAAAGGCATGACTAGCCATTTATATAATCTTTCTTTCGTTTTAAAAGCTATCTTCCACTCATCACCAGGTCGTATTCTGATTTGGTGATATCCACTACACAAATCAATTTTGGCAAAAATTTTGGCACCACTAAGCATGTTGAGCATGTCGTCTAATTTGGAGATTAGAAACTTATATTTGATAATTAATTTATTTATGGCTTGACTGTTCACACACATTCTCCAAGTTCCGTCGTTTTTGGGGGTAAGCAAGGCTGGGACAGCACATGGACTCATACTTTCTTTGATTAAACCTTTATCCAAAAGTTCAGTCACTTGCTTATGCAATTCCTCGTGTTCAATAGGACTCATTCGGTAGTGAGGGAGATGGGGTAGGGTTGCTCCTGGAACCAAGTCGATGTGGTGTTGGATATCTCTCATGAGTGGCAATGAATTTGGTAACGCCTCAGGGGTTTTATCAGAATATTCATTGATTAATGGTTGTATTGCCACGGGAATTTCTTGGGTCTTTTCAAATTCTTTTCCCAATACTAGATAGGCTATTTCAGAATTTCTTAGCTCATTAGTGTTGAGAAGTAATTTAGGAGTGGTTGATTTTGTCATTGATTGGGTAATTTTGGTGGGAGGGTCAGGAATATTCTTTTGGGGGTATAGAGTGAATTCTTTATTGTCTTGAGTTAGAGCATAAGTGTTTTTCTCTCCATTGTGAATTGTCTTGTGATCAAATTGCCAGGGTCGACCTAGTAAAATATGGCATATTTCGAGGGGCATGATGTCACACAATACTTGATCTTTAAAGGATTTGCCAATTAAGAGGTTAACAATGCATTGTTTGGTGACAAGGACTTTTCCTTCTTTAAACCAGGATATCTTGTAGGGTTTAGCAAGTTTGTCAACCATGAGTTGTGATACAAAGTTTCCCGAGCTACCACTATCAATCATGGGGGTACAGAGTTTTCCTCCTACAGTACAAGTGGTTCGAAAAATGTTTTGCCTAAGTCATTTGTCCCCGGTATCAACTTTGGTGGTTAAGACCCTACGGATAACTAAATAATGGTCTTCTTGGTCACCTTCAACATTAATTCGTTCAGAGTAGTTCTCATTTTCTTGTTCAGATTCAATTTCCTCCTAATTTTCAAGGTCATCCTCTTGCTCAATATAGTTGGCCCTAGGAGGGTTCTTTTTCCTACAAGCTTCCGATAAATGTCCGTATAAGCCACATTTGTAATATGGTCCTATTGGTTTTCCCACTATCCCTTTTCCTTTATCAGATTTAGATGCTCGTGGATTTGGGTTTGTCGGGGTTGGTCCTATGACTTCTTGTGTCTTTTGGGTGTTGGATCCTAGAGTTTGTTTCATTTTGATTGGATCAGATTTTTGATTGCTTTGCTATTGTTGTTTTTCAATTTCCAGAGCCATACGATAAGCCTCGTCAAGTTTGATTACATTATGAAGATTTAGTTGATCTTGGATTGACCATTTTAACCCATTGATATAACATGTTACAGTTCGCTCTTCAGTTTCATTTAAGTCATTTAGAGATTGCAGTTTATAGAATTCTTAAGTGTAGTCTTCTATTGAACGGGTTCCTTGGCGAAGATTGTGATATTTTTGGAATAAAGTTCGAGCATGGTCAAATGGTAAAAACTTTCCTCGCATTTTCTCTTTTATTCGATTCCATGTTAGAATTTCCTCTTTTCCTCTTCTAACTCTATTGTTTTGTAAGTTTCCCCACTATGTTAAGGCATGTCCTGTTAATTGTAAGCTAGCAAACCTGACCTTTTTGTTTTCAGGAAATTCTTTCCATTCAAAAAATTGATCCATTTTTTCAATCCATTCAATAAATTGTTCGGGTTTCAGTTTTCCTTCAGATTCATTTACTTCAATTTTTATCCCATAATCCCATTGTCTATTGTCTTGATTTTGGACTTGTGGTGCTTCTTCTTCAATTTCGTTATTTTGGAGATGAGCATTGTTTAAGTTTAGTGCATTTAAAGTATTAGTCATTGTCTGCGTTTGTTGTTATAGATTAGCCATTTGTTGCATAATTATTCTTTGCCATTTAGCTTGCTGATTATCCATATTTTTTTTGGTTGATTTTTGAAGAGAAAGGAAGACTCAAGACAACCTAATGCTCTGATACCAAATTGATGCAACCTAAGTTTCTAAATATTTTATGGAGAACACTTAGGAAAGCAATTGGAGAACTTCTTCCTTTCAAAAAAGTATAAACATCCACATATAAAACTAAAAGTAGAAACAAGTTTTAGAAAGCAGCTTACAAATCCGTAAACATAAAGAAATAATAACAAGGTTATCCTCAGAACAACCAACAAGCGGTCACCTCACATGCAAAGCTCGAAATATAAATGAGATGTGCTCAAAGGATAGATCTAACCCGAAATCCACCATTGAAACGATTCGGCACAAGTCCACATTCCTCCGGCAAATACCAACCAAACGTGGCTACAGACACCACCAAGCTCACAAGAGAAGAATGATATAAATGGGGCGGGAACCGTGGATAGAGAAGAAGAGATAGAAGACTGAGACGAAGTAATAGAGGGGAAGGGGAAATGAGTCTAGCTCACAAGCTAGAAAAACCCGCAGATTTGTATGCAAATTCTTCACAAAAACTATCCAAAACCAGTGGGAAAACAACCCCTATTTATAAGGAAGAAAATGGGGAAAGAGTAATAAATGCGGTAGGTAAAATACCACATATCCAGCCAATAAAAACTCATCAAAACAACAGCAAATAGGGACCGAAGGGACAGCTGCCAAGGGGGAAAAATGAAGCATCCACATAGCATAAAGGGGGGAAAAACCGAAGCAACAACACAGCTGCCAAGGAGGGGGAAACCGAAGCACCAAGGGGGGAAAAATCGAAGCATCAAAGTGACAGAAAGAGAGAGAGAAACCTAAGAGCACCAACCTAGCATGATCATCAGTTGACTTCCATTATAGGGTAACCAAAATAAAATTACAAAACATAATCAACCAAAATATAAAAGAGTACATAAATTATTGTATACATCAAATTTCATCATTTTCAAAATGAAATGCTAAGATATGCTTTTGTAGCCCAATTAAGCAAACTTCTCTTTCTTTCTCTTAGCCAAATATTAGGAGACCAATAAAATTATAAAAACTATTTAGAGGTTGTTTGTTTGGCTTAAAAAGGAATGCAATGTAAAAGGAATATTTTTGGAGTTTCTTGGGCGAGTGTAAAAGGAATGCATGAGATTTTTTTTTTTGGAAGTAAAATGAATGCAATGTAAAGTGCAAAGAGGATGGTGGTAAGTGACCAACATTGGCGGTGGTGGTGGCCGACGGTGGTGGACAGTGGTTGTTGGCGGTGTGTGGTGACGGTGGTGGTGGCTGGCGGTGGGGCTGCTGGTCATATGTGGTGGTCGGCGGTGACCGACAATGGTGGTGGCGTGTGGTGCTTGGCTGCAGCAACCGATGGTGGTGGTCGACAATGGCGATAGTGACGGGTGGTAACAAGAGACGGTGCTTGGCGGTGGCGGGCGGTGGGGTAGTCGACAATATTAACTAGTTTATGCACAATATCATATACAACTTATTTTGGTGGGATCAACTAGTTTATGCACAATCCAAGAAAAATCCACAAGTTGTAAATCAAGCATTATAGCACTTGGAAGGAGCTTAAGGGATGGGAATTTTGCTAAAAGCAAGCACTAGTCAAGTATTTGAGACAAAGCATAGATGCTAATTATGT
Organism: Dendrobium chrysotoxum; assembly: GCA_019925795.1. NCBI lineage: Eukaryota > Viridiplantae > Streptophyta > Magnoliopsida > Asparagales > Orchidaceae > Dendrobium > Dendrobium chrysotoxum. Next base: position 28,373,589 of record CM034309.1, read on the forward strand.
TGGGTCTGTTGTGGATAAAAGATCAACCTTTGTATATTGCATTATTGGTGGGAAACATATAACATGAAGTACAAAGCAAAATTTGGTGGCCACATCAAATGCTAAATTGGAATCTCAAGCAATGACTTAGGAGTTTTGTTTACTATTATGGTTGAATACAAGGTTATTAAAATCGGACCAGACCGGCTGGTTCAACCGGTTGAACCGGGAACCGACCAGCCGGCTGATTCGGTCTGTGTATAAAACCGGAATAGGCAACTCGGAGAACCAACGCCGGTTTTGCAAAACTGGGCTATTTAAGCCCAGCTGAATTTGAACCGATTCGGCTCATATTTAATTAAACGAAATAATTTAATAAATTTATTATTAAGTATTTTACTTAATAAAGTAATTTAAATTTTATATTTTTTAGTTAAACAAGCATCAACAATGCTTTATCACATGACCCAACTTACCATGAGTTCTTTTCCCATGTGAATTAAAAATCCTATATAGATAAAAACAATGGTAATATATTATGTTTAGGTGCAGTGGGACTAAAAAATCAAAGTGAAGTTCTAAAGTTTACTATACATATACTACATATTTCTACATATATTTTTTAATTAAATTTTAATAATGCAAATAATATTTAATTTTTATCTATTATTTTTTTATTTTATTTAATTATATAATATAAAAATTGCTTTATTTTAATTTTATCTATTTTTTAATAATAAATAATATAACATAAATTATAGATATAATTTTATAATGTAAATTATATACTTTCCACAGGTATAAATTATATCTAAACATATAACATAAATTAGAAATTATTTATATTAAATTTTAAAATATATATGTAAACTAATTTTATACTAAATATAAATTATATTGTTTGGCCATTAAAAGAGAAGCATAATACTAAGTTAAGTGTTGCAGAGATGTGGATGCTCAAGTGGATGAATGGCTTTACGAGATAGGATACGAAATGAGCATATACATGAAAATGTTAGAGTAGCTCTAGTGGAAGATAAGATTAGAGAGAGTCGCCTTAGATGGTTTGGTCACATAAAACAACGGCCTTCCGATGATCCGGTTAGGAAAATAGAGCTATTAGATTTGACTTATGTTAAAAAAGGTAGAGATAGACCTAAAAAGACTTGGTTAGAAAATATTAGAAATGATCTTTCTTTATTAGATCTAAATGCGAATTTGACTTTTAACAGGACAAAATGGAGAAAAAGGATTCATGTAGCCGATCCCACGTAGTGGGACAAAGGCTTGATGTTGTTGTTGTTGTTGTTTTATCTTATTTTTATTTTTTTTAATGTTGTTGTTGTTGTCGTAAAGTATGGTTTTAAATCTCCAACTCATTCTTAGTTTGAATATTTGATATGTATGATATGATGATTTTATATTTAAGCTTCATGTTAGATTGTCATATTATTATGTTAATTTTATTAATTTTTAATAATATTATTATTTATTATGTTATCCGATTCTATCTCGGTTGAATTGGTCGAACTGTGAACCTTTCCTTCTTCCAGTTCGTTGTCCGGTCCGGTTTTCACAACCTAGATTGAATATCATTTTAGAGGATTTGAAGATTTAGTCGAAAACTTGTTCAGGCCTTATTACGACAATAAGTCTGTAATGAACATAAAATATAATCTAGTGGAGCATGATTGAACAAAGCATATGAAGGTTGACTGACTCTTCATTAAAAAGTTGGATAGTGACTTCATTTGCATGCTCTCTATAATTATTGATCAACAACTTACTAAGAGATTAAATAGTAGAGTGTTTCAATAATTTTATTCAAGTTTGGAAATGTAAAACATCTATTCATTAACTTGATGGGGAGTGTTAGAACCCACAATTTTTATGTGAAAAAATGGATATTAGGATCCCACAAATTCTTGCCTAGAAATCAAGATTGGTTGCTAACAATGTTATTGTTTGTATACATACATATATATAGTAGAAATTATCAAATATTTTAGATGAATGAATATATATATATATTATTCTCCATAATATGCACTAGACCTGATATAGCCCATGTAGTGAGAACTATCCTTAGATATATGTTGAATCCAAGCAAGGCTCGTTTGGAACATGTGGAATGGATCCTATGCTACTTAAAAGGTCTTTATTGATATAACAAGGGTGGCATAAAACTTTGGATTTTCTTGATGTTGATCTGAACCCTGAAGAAGTACAATTGGAAATATCTCTAGCTTGAATGATATTGCTATTAGTTATATGTCTTACAGAGGAATAATATGATATAGTTGCTGAGGCTGACAAAATGATGGCCTGACTAGAAATTTTCTTGAAAGGGTTAAGAAATGAACATGATGATAACATGCTTTTTTTGTAATATTCAAAATGTAATACATCTTGCTAAGAACACAACTTTTTATTTTCGGACAACTTATTAGGCTAAAATATCATTTTTCCTGAAGTTTATTGATGGATAATTGATGCAGGACTACGATGTTTTTTAAATGAAAACAATGGTGTGCACGAACTATTAAAGAGAGCAATTAACGATTAAGCCACTAGCAATTGGAACGACAAAATAAAACAATGGAGGGGTGCTTGCGTTTAGGCCAAACCACTTGTAACATGCTTGAACACACAAATAGATTAGAAACTCAAAGCAATGCTAACATAAGAGATGTTCATTCATTATCCCTCAATTAACAACAAGATAAGTAAGTATAAATGGAGCACTCAAATAACCCTCGTTTACTAAGCTTTTTGCAAATTAAGCGGCTTTGATCTTTGTGTGAATCCGTCATTACCTACAAGATTAGGAGAATGAAGAAGTAATTGAAGAGGGAAGAAAGTTCACCTTAATCGGAAAGGAATCGCCGTCGGATGGTGTCCACTTGAATGCTAATGGTATTGGTAACGAATTGTAGAAGTTGAGTGAAGTAGCCTTTGATTGATGAAGTAACCGGGGGAGAGGAGGTCGTGGCTCGACCAACGATGGTCCACCGTCCTTTCGTCCTTTGATCGTCAATCGTATCCACCAAGGTAATGTGGATCCGGTCGAAATATTCTTCGATAGTGTTGTCGAAGTCGAATCCTACGTCGAAGAACGGGGAGCGGAGGATGTCGATGTTGTCTTGTTCATCAAGCACCAAACCATAGTCCCATTCGGGGACTTCCATTCATATTGGTTGGAGAAAGAGAGAGTCGAAGATGATGAAGCTTTGCTGGCCTCGAAGTTTCTTCCCAAGACTCAATGGTTTCCCCTTGAAAATCAAGTAGAAAAGGCTAGGGAAGGTGGTCGGCCAAGGTAGGAATAAGGGGGGAAAGGGTTTGGTTCAGATTTTGTGACTTAGGGTTAGGGTTTGGAGGGATTAAAGTTTCCAAAATCTGAAATTATTATCAGATTTTGAATTTAGGAGGGAGCTAGGATAGGAAATTAGGAATTAATGAGAGGGGGAGATTGGAGAGAGAAATAGAGAGAAAGAGAGAGTGGGGCGGCGGCATGGGCAAGGGGGCCGGCGGCTATAATAGGGTAGGGAGGGATTAGGAGCAATTAAATTAGGTTTCCTATTTGGTATTTAAGAAATAGGAAAGATTTGATGCAATCCTATTTAATTAAATTTAAATAGAATTCAAAATAGGAAACTTTCCTAAAATAAGAATTGTATTTTAGGTAATGATTTTGAATTCAAATAGATTTGAATTCAATCATTAATTAGGTTACCTAAAATATAAAATTAAATTAGGAAAAGTTTAAAGACACACACAAGGGGAAAACCAATGGGGAGGGGCCGGCGGTGTGGGTGGTGGGGGCTTGGCCGTGGGGATGGAAGGGTGGCCGAGAGGGGTGGGGAGGAGGGGAGGGGAGGGGCTCGGTTTGCTTGGGTGTGAGGGGGAGGGGCCGGCGGCCACTAGGTGGGGAGGGTTCTAGGCCGACGACTAGGAGGAGGGTAGGGAGAGAGAGATTAGGGGAGAAGAACGTAGAAGCCACGAACCCGGACTCTTCCTAGGTTGGTGGATGATGCTTGAATCTCCCTCTCCTAGGGAGCTCTCTCTTTGGTTTCCAATTCTCAGAAAAGTAGTATGCAGGAAATTTTTTTGATAATCATTCATTAACTCAAAACAATACAATAGGGGCCTTTAAATAGCCTCAAACAAAAGACCAAAAAGAAAAGACAATCATGCCCTCTTGGGCTTACAAGCAAACCACCCTTAAGTAAGGGTAAAATATGAAACGAAATAAAAGAGACAATAATATAATAAAACTCAAAAATACAAAGACTCGAACGTGCCGTAGATCGACGACCACGTCTCCGGTAGACTTTCCAAGTGTGGATGCCCTCATCAATAATGCTTATTTTTTAAAAAATAAAAGGGATCTAAGAACTCAGCCCTACATACTAGCAAAGATAGGCACCACAAAAAGTTGAGGTTTTGAAATATTGAGTTAAGCTGATGTAGAACGTACATGCAAGGATGATTAGATTAGGGGAATTGCACGCTTAATTTTAGAGCTCATAATAATTATACCTTTAAATAGATTTTAAACGACAACATAAAACACAAAGAGGGGTAAGACAAGCTTAGGCTAAATCACATGCATAGGAGTTAAGATCACAATAATCAATTTAATCTAATGTTGCATGCATGATGATTTTCAACATTAAACCCCAATACTAACAATAATATTAGTCCTCCAAGAAGATCTTTCACTCAACTATTCCAATTTCTAGGCGTTAGCAGAGAAGCATTAATATTATCTTCATGACTATAATAATAACTACAATCATGGATGTAACTATGAAGATAGTGAGTCGGGTGTTGAATTTACTCAAAGACAAGAGAGATACGCACTCCGGCAAGGTCGTTTGAGTGCTAGGAAAGAGGTGGACAACAACTCTAACTCCTTAGTGGCCTTTAGACAACATTCTGACAGTTTCTGGGTGGAGGACAGCCAACTAGCATGGTCTGAAATCTGTAGGCTCTAGATAGCCTTTGGTCTTCACAGGACAGCAACCAAACCCTGTCCCGAGCTCTGGAATTAACCTGGACAACAACAAATTTTCCTTTGGACAGCAGTGGGGTTTGCTAAAACTCTTGGACAGGCTACAGGTGATGTCCAGAAATCTGGACAGCACTTGAAAACTTCAGAAAAGATAAAAATCTGAGAGAAGAGGGGCTTGGAGAGGGCGGCTAGGGCTGAGGGGGATTAGGGAATTGATTGGAGAATTAATTTAGGAGAAATTAAGGAAATAGGAGAGTGGTGGGGCGGCTGGATGATTGGGGCTTGATTGGTTTTAAATTAGGGAAGGATTTTAATGGGAAAGGGGACGGAAAGAAGGGGGGAGGCGGACCAGGCAAGAGGGAATTAAATGGGACTTTGAATTCTTTCCAATCATGGGTGAATAAATGTGGAAAGGGATTTAAAGGGAAACCTCTAATTAAAATCAGATTTGGGACAATAGGAAAGTTTCCAAATTGAGTTTTCTAATTTAGGAATAAGAATATTCAATCACATCTAATTTGAATTTAAATTAGATTAGATTGAAGAACCTTCCTAAAATAGAGTTGGTAAATAAGGAAAGAATTTGAAATTCAAATTTGAATTTTAAATCATTGTAGATCCTTCCTTTCTTGCTTGGTTCCATTTTAGGAAGAGAATTGTGTTGATTGAAATCACCATGGGGGAGGAGAAGAGGTGGGAGGGCCGGCGGCTGGTTTGGAGGGAGGATGGTGGTCGGTGAGAGGGGAGGTTGCTTGGCGGCTAGGGAGCAAGGGAGTTGGGTGGCCGTCGGGTAAGGGAGGACTGGTGGGTGGTCGGCGTGTGGAGCTAGGGGGAGGGGGAGTTGGGGGGGGGGAGAAGACTTTCGGCTAGGGCGAATAAGGGAGGGCCGGCGGTGGTAGCAAGGGGAGGAGTCGGACCACGAGCCCCGGACGATTCCGACGACTGGTGGGTACTGTTTTGCCCTTCACCAAGGAACTTTCTCCAAGTTCTCTCCAAGAACCTTCAAACTCTCACAAGAGTAAAATGCAGAAATTTCATTCATAATTATCATTCATTAACCCTCAAATGAAGAGGGGAAGGCTTTAAATAGCCAAAGGAATAAAGAAAATACAAAGACATAATTGCCCTTAAGGCAAACACATGACGAGGTCCTTAAGCTAGGGTATAAACGGAAAGAAATACAATAGACTCATAAAACATAAAACAAAATACATTAAATACGATAATAATCAAAAGTAGATCGTGGCCGTAGATCGTTGATATCTCCTCGCGCTAGAAACTCTTGTAGATGTCCTCATCATAACCTCTATATGAATGATTGGACGGGTTTCTCAGAGAGTTAAGTTTCTGCCAGACAATACATCAAATTTTATCTTAAAAGGGGAGATCAACTTATGAAAACCAAAATAAGATTAGGTCAAAACTCTTAATAAATATATGAATATCTTCATTATTTCTGGATAATTACATTATTCAAATCTTTTTTACAGGATTTGCTGCTACTTTCGAGTAAAATTGTCATCCAAAGCTAAATTTTTTTTAACAAAACCTGGATATTTTTCGTAAATATATACACACACACACATTTTGTAATGTGAATATTCTAGTAGGTACATATTTGCACATGCAAAGAAGGCGTTTCTCTAATTCCCTGCTTTCATTCTCTGCCTTTCTTACTGTTTCATACTCTCATCTCGTGATGAGTGTAAGAAATGGAGACCATCTACGAACCAAATGATGCATCGCCTTGCATCCATCCCACACACCCTAGTTCTACCTTTTCCTTTTTTTGCAACTATAGACAGTGATAAACCCCAACATGCTTAAACAAAACACAATGGGTCATGAGTCGTGCTCAAGTAAGTTCCCTGAAGCCAGGACTGGATGTTTTCTTTTCCTAAAAATATTCATGTATTGAACTTTTAGAAATTACCAGTTTTGTACTCGTTGTGTATTAACTTAACACAAGTTTCTATTGCTGAAATAAATGTAGTGAGATCTAATTATTTTTAACGTCCTTGTCTAGAACAATTATGAGAAGGGAAAAGGAAGATTTCAGCAGAGTTCTATAACATTTCCCCCTGCTGCTCGGAAAATGGATACTCTCAATGATTTATTGGCAGCAAGTGATCTCATTTCACTTCATTGTGCATTATCAGATGAGCCGATACAGATTCTAGATGCTGAATGCCTGCAGCATATAAAACCTGGTAAAATCGTATGAGAATTTACATGTCATTCTTGCATTTTGTTTCAGTTATTTTTATCTATGAAAAGCTTTTACTAATGGTTTGATCACTAAATGCATCATAACCTTTTTTTGGTTTAAGAATAATGATCTTTTCTTGTAGGAGCTTTTATTGTCAATACAAGTAACAGTCAGCTAATTGATGATTATGCACTAAAGCAGCTCTTGATAGATGGCACTATAGCGGGCTGTGCATTGGATGGTGCTGAGGGACCACAATGGATGGAAGCATGGGTATGAGCTATAACTTTAGGGTATGAAACAGTAAATTGAGTACTTACCAAGGATTTTTACGATCTGATTTTGTAAGATAACATGGCATTGGTGCTTTTGCTCAGAATATTATTTCTTTACTCTATTAAGTAAGATTACTTGCCAGACTTTTCATTTCCCTTTTTGCCAAATAATTACCATGCCTGCTATTGTCAAACTTAACTATTGGTGTTTTTAATATCATCATTGCTTCTTTTTTTATTTCAACAGGTTTGGATGAAATTTAGAGTTTTATTTTCGTTGTGCAAAGGATAAACTTATTTTCTTTTGAATTAACTAAAGTTGGCTATACTTCCGTTTTGATCAGTTCTTTTATCCTTGAGAAGTTGGGTGGCCTTCCTTGGATGGAGAAACCCAGAGTCTTACACACTGTTATACTGGTCATTTGCTTGAATCTATTTCCTTATTTTCATTATGATTTCTTTTTTCCGAGCATTCTAACCATGGAAACCTAACTGTATGGTATAAGTGCATCTACCTTTCAAGAAAGAAAGATGAGAATATGTTTTGGCATGAGATGCAGCATATTTATGATATGATTCCATTTAATAGGTAAGTAGATTTTTTCTAAGATCCAATTGTTGTCATTTTGTTGGACATTTTGCTATTATCATTCTTTTATAGATTTGAACATTACTGTAGGTTGAGTGATGGAGATGTGAGGATTTATACTCGTTGCAAGCACAAATCTAGGTTTTTTTTTTTTTTTTTTGGTTTCAGTTTGTTGAAACTTAAAGCTTGCATTCATTCAAAAATAGCAAACATACAACTTAAGCGTATACAAAATTATCACCATCCTCCTTTAGCAAAACAAAAAAGTCAGAAAGAAGATTGTTCCTATAATAATTTTTCCATACAAAATTATCATTGAGCGCAAAAGTGGGCCACCTTGTTAGCGGATGTATGCACATGGTGGAAGATCACTTAGTTGAAGTTCTTGAGAAAGCCAGTGTCAATTGCCTCTCTTATTTGTTTCTTCCATGTTTCAACAGCCATAGTGCATCTAAGATAGTTAGTTACACCTTTTTTATATCCCTCTATAATAATGCCCTTAGCTTCTGATGCATGCAAAAATTTGGAGAAGGGCCCAAATTTTTACTTACAAATAAAACAACTCTTACATATACCTTTGAACATATAAAATGATAAGAAAAACTAGAAATTTAACAAAACTTCACCTTTATAATAAAAGACACGACACTTACAAACATTTGACACAACAACCAAACACCTAAAGTTGCATTTGCTTGATTTAGAAGAAGGATACAAGTGGAGTGGACCTTGCGTAGAGAAGAAATAGGTTAGAAGCTGAGACGAAAGAGGAGTAGCTCGCAAGCCATTCTAGAAGAAGGAGAAGAGAAGCACGGAACAAGCTCGCAAGCTTTTCCAAAGAAGGAAGAAAAACCCTCAGGTTTTGTCCAAAAATAACATCATAATCAACCTTTTTTTCATTACACAAACATCTTATATTTATAGGATAAAGGAGGGCAGCCAAACAGCCACCAAAACTCTTCAAATGCCTAATTAAATGTCACCAAACAGCAGCTTCCAATTCCCCAAACAGCAGCCCAAAAATTCCAAATATCAGCCCCAAAGTTCTGCACAGGAAACAGGACAGAAACAGCCACGGAACAGCCAGAAAACAGCCACGGGAATATCCAGAAAACAGCTACGGAACAGCCCAATGAGGGAACCCAAGAGGCACACAGGAAACCGAAGAAACAGGCACATGAAACCAGCAAAGACCACCAAAACCGAGTGATGTAGGCAAAGGGGGGGTCAACACAAGTTAACTTGTGTCTCTTTCCCTTCCCTTGTGTCTCCTCGGTTTCTCCCTTCCCTCTCGGTTTTGGTGGCTGTTTGCTCTTCCCATGGCTGCTGGTTGGTTTCCCCTTGCTGCCTTCTCGTTTTTCCCCTGCTGCCTTGGTTGCTGGTTTGCCTCTTCGGTTCCTTCCCACCTGGCTGGTTCCGTGGACTTACCTGTTGGGCTTCTTGTGCCTGCTGCCTTGGTTGCTGGTTTGCCTCTTCGGTTCCTTCCCACCTGGCTGGTTCCGTGGACTTACCTGTTGGGCTTCTTGTGCCTGCTGCCTTGGTTGCTGGTTTGCCTCTTCGGTTCCTTCCCAGCTGGTTGTTCCGTGCCCTTTATGGCTGGTTTGCTGTGGACTTTTACCCTGTTTCATGTACCCCTTTATGGCTGCTGTTTGGTGACCTTTGGTCTTTCATTTCCCTAAATCTAATTGGTTTAGTTGGAGGTGCTATGGCTGTTTGGTTTCCTTATGGTTTGCCTATAAATATAGCATGTTTTGTAATGTTAGAGAGAGTTATGATGTGATTTTTGGAAGCCAAAAACCTGCGGGTTTCTTGTCTTGGAAAAGCTTGCGAGCTTTGTCCAACTCTTCTCCTTCCCCTCTAGGAAAGCTTGCGAGCTTCTCCTCCCTTCTTCTCGGCTTCTAACCCCTTCTTCTCTACGCAAGTGTCCACCCCACCTGTATCCTTCTTCTCCAAAGCAAGTTTAGAATGAAGTTCTTTTAAGTGTGAGATGTATGGTGTTTGTTTTAATTGTCATAAAAAGTTTGTAAGAGTCAGTTTTTTATAATATTAAAGTGAAGTTTTATGTTACATGTCATGTTTTATGTATTTGTTAGGAATTTCTTTATCTTTATGTGTTCAAAGGTATAGGTAAGAGTTTTTTTATTTGTAAGCAAAAATTTGGGGTCTTCTCCAAATTTTTGCTTGCATCACCGAGGGTTTAAAGGAGAAACCGAGGAGGCAGCAAGGGGAAAAACGAGAAGGCAGCAAGGGGAAAAGAACCTGGAATAAGGGGGGAAGAACCTGGACTCATCATTAATGAGCTTGTTTAAGTAGAAAACTAAAGCAGCCACCAAAAGAGCAGCCAAAAATCGGGACAGCCAAGCCAAAACAGGAACCAAATCAGCCTCAAAGCCAAAGAAATTTAAGTTTTGTGTTGACCCCCCCTTTGCCTACATCAGATACTCCCCTACTTGAAAAACTCATCTCCCGATGAGGTTGCTGTAGATTCTTTTTTCTAATGATTTGAAGACGCCAAATCAAGTTCTTGAATTTTGTCTTCATATTTCTTTAGAATCATCTCTCGTTCTTGTGCAAATTGGTCTCGAAGAAGTCGCTTCTTCTTCTCGTATTTTTTTGTGCACAAAATCATTTTTTCTTGAATCTTGTAGAGCTTGTTTTGGAACGGGTTTGTGGAACTTCCTTGCATTGGTACTCCTTTGCTTGATGGAATTCTTTCATCAAAACTTGTTGGCTGATTTTCTCCCACAATTGCTTTAATATTTTTGTCTTTTTCCATTTTTTTGTTTATATATAAATAAAAACAAACTGAGACTCACTTGACACCAAGACTTACATACAAACCAAAACTTTCTTGACAATCCTAGGACATACTAAACTTGCTCTGATACCAATTTGATGCAAGCAAAAATTTGGAGAAGGGCCCAAATTTTTGCTTACAAATAAAACAACTCTTACATATACCTTTGAACATATAAAATGATAAGAAAAATTAGAAATTTAACAAAACTTCACCTTTATAATAAAAGACACGACACTTACAAATATTTGACACAACAACCAAACACCTAAAGTTGCATTTGCTTGATTTAGAAGAAGGATACAAGTGGAGTGGACCTTGCGTAGAGAAGAAATAGGTTAGAAGTTGAGACGAAAGAGGAGTAGCTCGCAAGCCATCCTAGAAGAAGGAGAAGAGAAGCACGGAACAAGCTCGTAAGCTTTTCCAAAGAAGGAAGAAAAACCCTCAGGTTTTGTCCAAAAATAACATCATAATCAACCTTTTTTTCATTACACAAACATCTTATATTTATAGGATAAAGGAGGGCAGCCAAACAGCCACCAAAACTCTTCAAATGCCTAATTAAATGTCACCAAACAGCAGCTTCCAATTCCCCAAACAGCAGCCCCAAAGTTCTGCACAGGAAACAGGACAGAAACAGCCACGGAACAGCCAGAAAACAGCCACGGAACAGCCCAATGAGGGAACCGAAGAGGCACACAGGAAACCGAAGAAACAAGCACAGGAAACCAGCAAAGACCACTAAAACTGAGGGTTTAAAGGAGAAACCGAGGAGGCAGCAAGGGGAAAAACGAGAAGGCAGCAAGGGGAAAAGAACCTGGAATAAGGGGGGAAGAACCTGGACTCATCATTAATGAGCTTGTTTAAGTAGAAAACTAAAGCAGCCACCAAAAGAGCAGCCAAAAACCGGGACAGCCAAGCCAAAACAGGAACCAAATCAGCCTCAAAGCCAAAGAAATTTAAGTTTTGTGTTGACCCCCCCTTTGCCTACATCAGCTTCATACATTCAAGGCTGAATAATGCTTTGCACAAAAAGAGAAGTTTGAAGCTCAACAAAACTACTATACCAATGCTCTATAGTTTGACCAACTGCTGAAATAGCCATACCTTGGTCATTTCGGATAACAGCTCCCAGACCTGCTTTGTATGAGGGTAAAAGAGCTCCGTCAATGGTGGCCTTTAAACAACCAAGGCGGGGGGACACCAATTAGAAGCGGCTTTCAGTTGATGAAGCTGTAGGTTGTCCCACTGCTCTTGTCATAGAAAAGACCATGGGTTGGTGGTAGCTTCAAGGATGGTGGTTGCTATAAAAGCTGGAGTTCCATGCATTTCTCCATTTTTTTTTTGCATTAAGAGCCCTCCAATTTTTGATATATTGCTTGGCAATAAATTCGTGCTGAAGCAATGTTTGAGTCAGCCAGGTTCGAGAAGGCTGAGCAAAGTCATCAAGATTTGAAAATTGTGGAATTGTGAGGCCCCTAGTTCTGAATGAATGTAGGACTGCAATCAGGCCTTTGAAATTGACTGCAGTGAGCATTGTCTTCCGGTTGCGAGCAGCCTGAGATACAAATTTTAATCTTGATATGATATTGAGTTTTTGTGAGCTTTGATCAAAGTTGGATTTGTCATGTTTGTCAAATTACTATTGTGAGCGGATGGATAATTGCTTTAAGCTGTAAGCTGTATATTTCGCTTGGATATTTTTTGTAAGTATTTTGGATTTTTTCCAGTTTTTATAGGGATGTGAGTCTAAGTAGTTTGCTTTGAGATTTGAAGGCAGTTCATATTAAAAGGATTTCCTCTGGTTGAGCGACTATCATCAGAGAAAGTTGCTTCCATCACACACACGCACTCTCTCTCTCTCTCTCTCTCTCTCTCTCTCTCTCTCTCTCTCTCTTGCTCTGTTTTGGTTTTTATCCTTGTGCTGACCCGCAAGTTCTAATCAAGAACCTGAGGTGTTCCGTCTCCTTTTGTTAAGAAGAAGCCATAAAGGTGCTCCCCTAAGGAGTTCTCGTTGCAGAGGTAGGGTTGCCGTGGAGCTCTTGCTGTTGAGGGAAGTCATGAAGGAGCTGTGCCTTGGACGTAGACAGAAAAGGGCTACTGTAGCATGGTTTCTACATCCCGTGAAGCAATCTACCTTGAGGACTGATGAAAGTTGATTTGCTAAGGCTGAAAACTGAAGGACTTAGGTGTTATAGAAAGAATCCGAAACCTATGTTCATTTTACAGAGTAATTTTCATTTGATAGAGAACAAAGGTGTGGATTGTTGTCTTTGTTTATTAAAATTTAGAAGCAATTTTTATCTATAAGTGGTATTGGAGCTAGATCAAGAAGAAACAAGGAGATTACAGATTCAAGAAAATGTTAATAGCCAAGGTAGAGATTGAAAAGTTCTCCAATCTCAATGATTTCAGTCTTTGGAGGCTAAAAGATGAAGGCACTTGTGTACCAAGGCTTGGATGCGACTCTATCGGAGGAGCCAATCATGAAAGTAAAAGAAAGATTGCATGGAGAGGTGTTGAACAAAGCTCACAACTTAATTCTTTCAAGTCTTGGAGATGAAGTTTTTCATGAAGTTGTTAATGAAAGAACATCCATCCATATATGAAGATAGTTAGAATCCTTATATCTAAAAAATCCTTGTAGCTATTAGTGCTTTTGGTGAATGCAACTATTAGACCTGTCTAGCTGGTCCATACAAAGCCCGGTTCACGGAGACAGAGGCGGAAGAGTTCCGCCTCTCCTGTACGTGGCAACCAAAACGCCCAATCCAATGGAGTTGTTTAGGAAGGATTTTTGAGGGAGTTAGGAGGGAAATTTGAATATAGGGACTGTTTAGAGAATTCCTTTTGGATTGTATGCATTAAATAGTTTGTTTTCCTAGGATTAGGGCATCTTGAATTTGGCTGAAATTTGAGATCTCTTACGTTTTTGGGCTCTAGCAGCGTCTAGAGATTTGGGAGAGATAGATCCTGCTCTCGAATAGAGGATCAATTATATCTTCGTATTTTTCATTTCCATTTCATCAAATAATACAAATTATCTACTGTTTTCCTGGTTTTGTGTGAGTTTTGTGTAGAATTTTCATTGTTTTCCAAAGATTGATAGGAATTACTTGAGATCTACAGGTGTTTCCTATCAACAACATCATTAAAATGAGCACACACTTTTTATCTTGAGTATATTGTTTGCAACTGGATCCACAACTCACCCTGATGTTGGCCATGTTGACTGCATATTTCAATTGGAGAGGACCTTATTATCAAAATGCTCTCAAATTTTAAAGCAAACTACTTGGGGTTCAAATCCCTGCAAAATTGTAAAAAAGTCCAAAAAATAACAAAATCAAAAAAAATGGTAAAGCAAAATTATCCACATCAATTTGTTTGAGGTGACAAATTTAAGATAATCCATGCTCATAAAGAGCCAATGTTATACAAGCATATCTCTATGATCACGCTCATAAATCTCACTCTAGCTAACGTGTTCTCTTACTCAATGGTATGCCATAAAATGGAACACATCTATGACTACGACCATTTTTATTGGGTGATTTGTTGAAAAATAAAACCATTAAATTACGATTACGGCTGAAGTCCGAAAGTTTCCTAGGGATTTAACCCCCTAAGTTATAAATCATATTGTTCACTTGATAGGGCACAACACTATTTATTACTTAGGATCAACTTTAAGTTGACCCCTTAGGCAAACATTCACCTCATGTTACAAGATCTTCTTGTGCGATGCAACCCATAATTGTTGACAATAATCCTTTGGTCAGGTTGGGTTGACTATCTCTGTTGACTAAGTAGATTAAGGGTCCATGAGAGCTCAAGATGAGAAAATGATGGGATCTTGATCATATTTATTATCATTCTCCCACCATCTGCTTTAAGTTAATAGAAATATATTTCTTATGTCCTAAACCAAATCACAACCACTATGAGCTCAATATTTAGAGCATGTTGACTAATTTTAATTGAAAGTTCTCTCTTTTTACTCGAGGGATAACTAATTATAGTGGTTTGCGCTTATAAGAAATCTTTAGCCAGATAATAAAGTCTTCATAAAATGAGTACAAAATTTTTAGGCAGCACAACCACACTTTAATAAAAGATTTGTCTGCAAATTTTCAGAGCCCGCAACTTTTTTACTAATTCCTTACTAAACTTAATTTTTCTTACCATTAGTGTACCGTAACTTTAATGTTAATATGTACAAAGAACTTTGTTAGTATATAAAAAAAGTTGTAATAATTTTAAGTTCATTTACGGAAACTTCTCAAGGCAGTTTAATTTAATGAGATCCAATACAGAATAGCTTGATTTTAACCTGGGATTAGATTCATTTGGTATATTTTGTAATTTATTGATCCTTTTTTAGCCCGTTTCTTGCAATTTTGTTCAGCACTTTAACCTTTTTAAATTTCTGGATGAACGATAGCCTTCTAAGTGACATAGCTTCTTCAGTTTGCTTCTTTCATTTGATGCTTATACGTCTCGGTATGATAGTGCAGGATTCAGTATGTAGGTGGATTTTGCATGTGCTTATTTGAATCGGTGTATGTTATGTGGTAATAAGCTTGTTAATAGCATCTACCATTTTTTTTGTTGCTCCTTGTGCTATCAACTATAGTTTCAGGGAGAAGACTTAGTTATTATGTTTTGCGACAGGTCAGAGAGATGCCAAATGTATTAATTCTCCCTAGGAGTGCTGACTATAGTGAAGAAGTTTGGATGGAAATCAGGGAGAAAGCTATCTCTATGTTGCAAGCTTTCTTTCTTGATAGCGTGATTCCAAATAATGATATATCTGATGAAGGTGAAGAAAATAGTGGGATAGCATATGAAGGTGACCAAGTGGAGAACCGGGTAAGAGATAATTCATGGCATCCTTTTGATTCAGAGCAGAAGGCAGATTCAAATAAATTCTGTGCTGGATCTGATCAGGAACTGAGGACCAGTCAGTCGAAAGAGTCTAAAGTTTCAGGCCTGCTTCAAAATACTGTTACAAGATCAGGTAGAAGACATAGTAGGTCCAGCAAGAAGGCCAAGAAGAGGCGTGCTCGCCAGAGTTCCCGGCAGAAATCACATGATTTTTCAGGAGTAGAAGATAGCTATAGCTCTCAACAAGAAGATGATACTGCTATCAGTGGTATGGAGCAAAGTTCTCGATTTGCTTCTCCGGATGATTCTAAAAGCAAACAAATTTGCCTTCTTGAATCAAATATGGAATCATCTTCACGGAAACCAGAAACAATTAGTGAAGGGCTTAATAGAAAATGTGTTGAACTTTTGAAAGATGGCTATGTTATTGCTTTACATACTAGAGAGCGTACTGGGTTTCACGTGTCTAGACAAAGAGTACCTGGTGGTGGATGGTTCTTGGATACATTTTCCAATGTAACCAAAAGGGATCCTGCTGTTCAATTCCTGGTTTCTTTTAAAAGCAAGGTATGCTATTGAATTTTCCTTTATGCCCTGTTTTGAATCCTCAGTAAAACATCAATTCTTTAGATGATCTATTAAGCCTTCTTTTTTATCTTTTTTTTTTTTTTACTTAGGATGTGCTAGGGTTGCGATCTTTTGCAGCTGGTGGAAAACTGCTACAGGTCAGATAATTTTTTTAAAGGAAGTCTACTCATCCGTTTTTTTAAAAATATAGCATCAGAAGATGTGACAAATTTGGAGATGCCGGACGTTGTCAATTGTTGGCAATAACTGCAAAGGACAATGCATAAGTCTGGCATCTCAAAGTTTAATGTCTATTGTTTCATTAGTTCGAATGTTTGTTATTAAAATTGGGTTCAAAGATTAGATGAATTGCATTTGCTATGTTTTATTATGTATCTTATAAGTCGTTGGAGTGCTTAGTGGTCTTGGTTCTTATTTATGAACCAGTCCTATTAATTTCATCTTTAAGATTTAAAAAAAGATATGACAGTTGAACTGCACCCTTTTGGACAATTTTTTTGCATTTGTTAGCTTTTTCTGCTGTTCATAGGCAATTTAATTTATAGCTTATTGTAGAAACTTCCCTTGAAATTATTCCTAAAATCTGTCCTGGAAAGCAGCCCCATGCATCACACCTCCCAACCAACCCCAGCTGGACAAGCCTCACATTGTGACTTCGTCCTCTGTTGGCTGTTCTTCCCCAGCTGGCCAAATCCTCACATTGTGACTTCGCCCACACCAGCTGTTGTTCCACCCATTGCAAGATCTTGCCAGCCCACCAGCTCCTCTCTTTCCTTTTCTTTGTTTAGTCCATTGTTACCTCATTGATCGTGGATGTCACTTCATTAATCCATATATTCTATCCTATTATATTTAATTGTATCATTAAATTAAATCTCTGATTTTATATATTTTCTATTAGAACTTGTCATAGGATTGTGTAAATACTGGACAAATGTTAAACTGAAATTCAACCAATTCTTTTCATGGTATCAAAGATTTGGGATTTTCTCTTCATTGCATTTCCATAACCATGCATGGCTATATTGCCAAGATCTTCCAATCGTCATTGTTGATGTTCTCTTCCTTCTGCATAATTTTCTCATAATTAACTTCCATCATTGTAGTCTTCTATCATTCTATCTTTTTGCAATTAATTACTGCCACAATTTTTGTCCCATGAATCACAATAATACCCATGTTAAACTGAAATTCAACCAATTCTTGGTATCAAAGATTTGGGATTTTCTCTTCATTGCATTTCCATAGCCATGCATGGCTATATTGCCAAGATCTTCCAATCATCTTTGTTGATGTTCTCTTCCTTCTGCCTAATTTTCTCATAATTAACCTCCATCATTGTAGTCTTCTATCATTCTATCTTTTTGCAATTAATTACTGCCACAATTTTTGCCCCATGAATCACAATAATACCCATGTTCCCTTGTTCTGTGTGTTGTGCAAATAATCATACAGTGGAAACAAAATCACAGAAATCACACAACACAAAAATAATAAACATGGCGATTTATGTGGTTCGGTGAAGATGCCTACGTCTACGGTGAGGAGATGATGATTTCACTATGTTGAAGAACAATAGGGAATTACAATGAGCTCTCTCT
Source organism: Dendrobium chrysotoxum (assembly GCA_019925795.1). Lineage (NCBI taxonomy): Eukaryota > Viridiplantae > Streptophyta > Magnoliopsida > Asparagales > Orchidaceae > Dendrobium > Dendrobium chrysotoxum. Next base: position 28,391,528 of record CM034309.1, read on the forward strand.
TCCTCTCATTCTCTCATGCATCCATGCATACAATATAATAGCCCTTAAGCCCTATTTAAAGATTTGAAACAAAACTATAAAGGAAACTTTAATTAATTATATAATATGGTAAAATCTAACCATGCTAATTAGATTTCTCAATCATGCTAATTAAATCTCTCAATTTATGCAATAATCAGATCCTCTAATTAATGCACAAATCAAATCTCCAATCAAATTCCTAATTAATGCAATAATTAGATCTCCTAATTAATGCATCAATCAAATCTCCAATCAAATCAACTTAATTAGGAAATAATTAATTCCCTTATCAATGAGCCATTTAAAGCTTTACAAATAAAGCTTTATTATGATTTGGAAATAAATCTAAATCAATAATCTCTGCCTCATCTTTCACTTTAGAAAGTGGAAGATGATAAATCAGGCTCTAATATCAAAACGACTGTATCCAGATGGTTGCCTACGTACTTCCCCTCCCAAGGGATCAAGCCGAGTGTAGTTCTTCAAAATGTGGATAATCAATCATGAGTCCTGCACCACTTCCATGGTGACTGCATCTCCAAGCATGCATAAACTGTACCCTTAAGATACCTCAGGATACTCTTCACAACTTGCCAATGACTCCTTCCTGTATCATATATGAACCTGCTCACAATGCCAAGTGCAATGTCTAGATTGAGCTGTTCCAAAATCAAACCATACTGTGCTACAAGTGCCAAATAACCACGAGTCGAGAGATTCTTAACCTCTGGAGAGAACACCTCATCATAAGCAATCTCTTCTCGTTGCGCAAAGCATTTTGCCACCAACCTAGCCTTGTACTGTCATTGTTTAAAATTGTGCAATATAAGGCTCGCCTCAACGCAATTCTAGTAAAAAATGCCTTGAGGCTTAAGCCTCGAGTTTCTTTTATGAGGCTTATGTCTCATCTTGGATGAGGCCCGCCTTGAGGTGCACTTCGCCTCGCTGGCACGAGGCGTATGCCTCACTCTATTTATATTTTTTTTAATTTAAAACTTACCTAACTTCTATACAAAAGCCAAAAAAAAAATCATGCCTTCTTGCACCCCAAGCCGCAACAACTTCTTCTCAATTGCCTAGACCTCTAGCCCACCGCCTTCACCGTAGCCACTACCATCATAGCTGCCACGGGGGATCACTAGAAAGTGCACATCATCACCATCTCTTAAAATTTTGGAGTATTATCTTTATGTTGATGACAAACATTTATGAAAGATGAAGATGACTGAGCTAAATGAAAAAGAAGCAGATTGAGAGGTATTGAACCCTACAGGATGAGGCAGGGAAGAGACCAATTTGTTATGACAGAGACTCAAATAAAAATCCCCTTAGTAATGATAGTACAGATGATTTCTGAGTTGTTGCTAATTATTTTAGCTCTCTTTAGGAATTAAACGTAGATGACTAGGCAACTGAGAAAAAAAATTAGAGTTGAACTTGATGTTATGTAATACTTTTATGCAATTCTTATATTTTATGTTGTTTTGTTCCTGTAATATTTGAATTTCAATTCTATTTCACATAATTTATCACTTAACACTTTACATCTTATATAATTATTTATTTCATATGTATATAAATTTGTTACTTCATAGTTCAATAGAAAGTTAATATGTCATCTTTTAACATATTATTTGGATATTATATAAAAAATTACTTTTAACTTTTATTTTGACTTTACACAATTTTTAAATTTTGTGGCTTACATCTCAAAACGCCTTGAGGCTTACTCCTTGCCTCACGGATGAAAAATGCCTTAATACTCAATTGCGCAATTTTAAACCTTGTGTACTGCACATTAGCTCCATGAGATCCTTCCTTCTTTGCACGCATCCATTTGCACCTAATAGCCCTCTTCCATATATCACAAATAGTACTGTCCACTGCTTTTTTATAATGACTAGGAACTTCAGTCTCTGTGCCTAAAAGTGCAAATGCAATATGATCCCTCAATCAAGTTGGTCTTGGGACATTTTGGTGCTTGACCTTGTTCCTTGCAATATATTCCTAAGCAGGAATCTTGATGTAGACAAGAAAAATTGCCTACAAATACAAAATTTGCAAGTCTTCCAAAAGTATAAGCTAAGAGTCACATATAATAAAAAAATATTCCCAAAATTACTATAAAATACTTAAAACGACAAATGATAATAAATACCCATAAGAAAAACCTTAAACTTCTAATAACCTTGATAATATGATAAGTAGAGAAGAAAAATACAGATGAGGTGGACACTTGCGGAGAGAAGAAATAGATAAGGAGCCCGAGACGAAGTTATAGAGAGGAGAAGAGAAGAAGAGGCATAACTCGCAAGCTATCCAGAAAACCCTCAGGTTTTGTTCCAAATATTAATCCATCACACTACTCCTTAAACAGCCCAAAACATCTCCTATATATAGGTAAAGAAGCAGCCCAAGACACCCATACAGCCGCTCAAACAGCCAACCAACAAAGAGAAGAAAAAGGCAACCTTTAATTTACGTTGGGAGCCCAGGAGACAGCCTCCAGCATTAAATACATACAGGAACCGAACAGCAGCCAGGGACCCGAACAGGCCAACCACGGGAACAGCAAGGAATCAAACAGCCAGTAAGGGGAACCAGGAAAGCAGGGAGCGGAAACCAAACAGCCACAACAGCTTAGCCGCCCCTATTAAATCCAAAATCAGCCCAAGGAAATTAAATTTCTGCCGACCCCCTCCCCCCCTTGCCTACATCAAATCTTCTCAACATCATCCTCTACCTCTCGATCTATAATTGAATCAGGTACCTGGCTAGAAATGATCTGCCTCTATGGAGCAAATGGAGTTGCATTAAACTCCAACTTCTGCAATGCATTTGTGGTCCCAATGGAACTCTCTACATGCTTAGAGTCCCAAAGTTTCAACATGCTAGCCTCATCAAAAGTAACATCTCCGTTGATGACAATCTTCTTCTCTAATGGATTATAGAGTTTGAAGCCCTTGACTCTAAGCCTGAAGCCAATAAAGATCACCTTTTTTTGCACACAGTTCTAGTTTATCATTTTGAATATGATAATAAGCTGGACACCTAAATACTCTCAAGTATTCATAATCTCTAGCAGGATGCCCTGATCACGTCTCCTTTTGGGTCTTCTTCCCCATGGCTACAGAAGGCAAACGATTCATCAAGTGATAGACATAGTCTATTGCTTCAGCCCAATAGACTCTATTCAACCCAGTATTGGATAACATACACCGAACCTTCTCCACCAAAGTCTGGTTCATCCTCTCTCCAACTATGAAGTGATGCTCTATCCCAGATCTCTGGCACTCCTGCAAGAATGCATTCGAAGTGTATTCATTGCCATTGTCTGATCTGATACATCAGATCCTTTTGCCAGTTTGAGTCTCAATACACTTCTTCCAAGTTCTGAAAATCTCTAGTACCTCTCTCTTGCGCCTCATGGTGTACACCCAAACATATCTGGAGTAATTATCAACAAAAGAGATAAAGTATTGCTCTCCGCAGAATGATGTTGTCTTCGTCGGGCCTCAAACATCTGTGTGAATATACTCCAAGATATCCTTTATACTGTGGATGGTAGTACAAAAGGATACACATGTCTTTTTGTCAAACACAATATTCACAAAGATCGAGGTTGCAGGTGCTTGCTCCTTTAATCAATCATTGCCTCACCAAAGCCATAAGAGAAGCCTCTCCAGCATGAGTTAGTTGCACATGCCACAATGCAGTGGCATCAGAAGAATCATCAGCAACAGTAGCCGCTCCTCACTATTTTTCTCTGAAGGTAGTAAAGGTTATGGTGACGAACTCCTTTATGAAAAATCAATGCTCCATGCTATATCTTTAGAACTCTTTCCTCAATTACTATCTTGTAGCCCTTGGTTTCTAAAGCCCTAATAGACAGCTTTCTCACAATACCATCGTGCATTCTGATGAAGATACTCCCTACACCAAATGTACGACAAGCCTGATTTTTTCCCATGGTCACAACACCACTATCAAGTTTCCTGTAGGTACAAAACCACTCTTTGGTGGGTTAAATGTGATGGGTAGCACCAGTATCCATAACCTAGCATGAACCATCTGAATACAAACTCTGAGAGACTACAAATAGTGATACATCTGAATCTTCATCACACTCTTTCACGCTAAAATTTGCCTATGGAAACTCCCTTTTTCTTCTCCTTCAGTTTTGGATAATTTTTCTTTCAATGACCAATCTCCTAGCAGAAACACATTGATTCTTCCCAAGACTGCGTCCACTAGACTAGGCCCACTTGCCATTGCCGCTCGTTTTATTCTTCGGTTTCTCAGATCTTCCTTGTTGGAGTGTGAGAGCCTTAGCTGAATCTATCTTTGAAGACTCCTTATCCCAACGTTGGAATTCATGATTCAGCAACGCAGTAGTCACCTCACCATAGTTCAAGACCTCTTTCTCATGAATGAGTGTCATTGTGAAGTTTTCATACTCATCCAGGAGAAAATTCAGCAAAAGGAGTTTCTTGTCTTCATCTCCAACCTCCTCATCCAGATTCAAAAGATCTGTCAATAGCTTTGTGAAGTCATTCAAATGCTCATCAATTGTAATCTCATGCCTCATCTGAAACCTGTAGAGTCGCTGTTTCACATGGAGGCGATTCTCCATGCTTTTCGTTAGTTGTTCTCCAAAGTCTTCCACAGCTTCACAACAGAAGTCTCCATTATCACCCATGCTTGATCTCTTGAGATAGAACAATTTCTGATCAAGCCACAAGCACTTTGGTTCATCTTAAGCCAATCTCTCTTAGACATCACTACAGGACATTCATCGCCATCTAGAATATCCTCCACATTCAAAGTGCACAGCGTATCCATCACATCACATCGCAACATGCCAAAATTCCTTTTGCCGTCAAATATTATCACATCAGTTTTGACGGGATGTTTAACCACCTCATGGATCGACGCCTTCTCCACCGTTGAGGTGGATGTATCAATGGCTCTACTGGATCTCATAGCCTTTACCAAATTGCAACCTCCTTATTATGCCGGAATTGCACCAATCCGGCTCAGCAATCAATCAAGCCCAGTGTGTGACTGTGTCTGATCTATCCGAACATTGCTACAAGCTCGGCCGAACTACACCAACAGGAAATCTTCCCATTCACCGTCGCCGGAAATCGTTGAAATCTAGCTCTAATACTAATTATTGTGCAAACAATCACACAACGGAAGCAAAATCAAAGAAATCACACAATACAAATACAATAAACATGACGATTTACATCATTCGGTGAAGATGCCTACGTCCACGGGGAGGGGATAATGGTTTCACTATATTGGAGAACAATAGGGAATTACAATGAGCTATCTCTTCCTCTCATTATCTCATGCATTCATGCATACAAGACAATAGCCCTCAAGCCCTATTTAAAGACTTGAAACAAAACTACAAGGGAAACTTTAATTAATGCTGTAATATGGTAAAATCTATTCATGCCAATTAGATCTGCCTATCATGCTAATTAAATATCCCAATTTATGCAATAATCATATCACCTAATTAATGCACCAATCAAATCCCTAATTAATGCAATAATTAGATCCCCTAATTAATGCTTTAATCAAATCTCCAATCAAATCAACTTAATTAGGAAATAATTAATTCCCTAATCACTGAGCCATTTAAAGTTTTACAAATAAAGCTTATTAGGATTTGGAAATAAATCCAAATCAACATATATTTATTTGCAAGATCTTCCAATCGTCATTGTTGATGTTCTCTTCCTTCTGCCTAATTTTCTCATAATTAACCTCCGTCATTGTAGTCTTCTATCATTCTATCTTTTTGCAATTAATTATTGCCACAATTTTTGTCCCATGAATCACAATAATACACATGTTCCCTTGTTCTTTGATTCATTTGAAACTAAGATCATCAACCCAATTCCAACGGGAGCATTACAAAGCATATATTCAGTATATCATTTGAATGAAAAGAATTACCTAAAGTGTTCATAATTGATTCACACCTTTTTGAAGAGAAGAGAAAAATTGGGTTATTTACTTAGCGCTAGACCTTAACAATGTGATTCCATGTTCCATGCTTGGGATGAACCTGACTAGATGGTGAAGTTTTGGTTATGGAAATCCATGTCTTTTAAAATAATGACACTTGAATGTTTCTTCATTCAGCAAAGAAAATATGTGATGTGACCCAAATCTATGAGATTATCATCATGATCTCATCCATAAAGCAAGGAGGATTGTCCATAACATAATACTGCCATTCACTATAAATCTACGATGAATTGTTATCAATGCATCTAAATTGAATGCAACGAAGATTCAGCCCTTCTTAATAGATTTGTTGGAAAAGATCGAGTTATGATTTCATGATTTTCTTTCTTGATTAAATATTGAGTTTGATACTGTAAGGTTGCTTATTCTACTAGGGATTTATTATCTCCACAAAATGAAACCATTGCCATCATTCAAATAAGGGAGAGGGGAGTTAGGATTACTGATAAACCTTATGAAGGTTTGGCCTTAGTGACGAAGGCTACCGACATTAAACACTTATTCAATCTAGCACTTTTATTCAAAACTTTCTTATCTTAGGAAACACAAGCGGTCAAACTCAACAAAGATGGTCAAGTGATTCTCTATGGTGCATATATTGCAAAAGGCTCAGCATGCAATTGAAAGATGATGGATGATTTATAGAAAACCTTATAGCAAAAATAGGACAACATAAGGACAAGCAAAAAAATTAGAGATGTGTATATAACACATGTGGAAGTAGGTAATCGTTCTATGTCTATAGGCACTGCCCATTTATTAGCAGCTCTAAGTACAACAACAACAACAACAACAACAACATCAAGCCATTGTCCCACTACGTGGGGTCGGCTACATGAATCCTTTTTCTCCATTGTGTCCTGTTAAAAGTCAAATTCTCGTTTAAATCTAATAAAGAAAGATCATTTCTAATATTTTCTAACCAAGTCTTTTTAGGTCTACCTCTACCTTTCTTAACATAGGTTAAATCTAATACCTCTACTTTCCTAACTGGGTCATCAGAAGGCCACCATTTTATGTGACCAAACCATCTAAGGCGACTCTCTCTAATCTTATCTTCCATTGGAGCTACTCCAACCTTTTCACATATATGATCATTTCGTATCCTATCTCTAAGGGCAAAGCCACTCATCCACCTGAGCATCCTCATCTCTGCAACACTTAACTTAGTATTATGCTTCTCTTTTAATGGCTAACATTCGGCACCATAAAGCATTGCAGGTCTCACCACTATCTTATAGAATTTTCCCTTTAGTTTGAGGGGGACTTTTCTATCACACAACAAGCCCGATGCATTCCTCCACTTCAAACATCCGACTTGATTTCTGCTGATAATATCCTCATCTATTTCACCATCACTTTGAATAATAGATCCAAGATATCTAAAACGTGTACTCTTACTAATGACTTGATCGCCCAAAGTCACAATCCTCTCACTAGGTCTGTTACTACTAAAATTACACTCCATATATTCCGTTTTAGATCTACTCAGATGAAAACCTTTACACTCTAAGGTTGACTTCCATATTCAAGTTTACCTTCAACTCCCTCTCTAGTCTTATCAACAAGACAAATATCATCAGCAAAAAGCATACACCAAGGTACATCCTCTTGCAAATGTCTAGTGAGAACATCCATGACTAAAGCAAAAAGACATGGGCTTAAGGCTGATCCTTGGTGTAATCCAATCGAAATAGGAAAATATATGGTCAAACCACCTTGTGTTTGAACACAAGTAATAGCTCATGCATACACATCTTTAATGATTTGAATATAAGCATTATTAACTCCTTTCTTTTCAAGAACTCTCCATAGCACTTCTCTTGGAATTTTATCATATGCTTTTTCTAAATCAATAAATACCATATGTAGATCCTCCTTATTCTCTCTATATTTCTCCATCTAACCTCTCAATAAATGTATGGCTTCCATAATAGACCTACTCGGCATGAATCCAAATTGATTTTGAGAAACATTAGTATCACGCCGCAACCTCCGCTCCATAACTCGCTCCCATAGTTTTGAAGTATGACACATTAACTAAATTCTTCTATAATTCGCACAATCTTGTGCATCACCTTTATTCTTAAAAATAAGAATTAACATACTCATTATCCACTCATCTGACATCTTTTTAGTCTTCAAAATAATATTAAAAAGTTTAGTAAGCCAAGAAATTCCTTTATCTCCTAAGCATTTCCACACCTCTATTGGAATATCATCAGGTCCAATAGCTTTTCCACCCTTCGTTTTATTTAAAGCCTCTCTAACTTCGGTTTTACTAATACGCCGATAAAAACATAAATCTTTATTTTCATTTAGAGTGCTAAGGTTACTAAAGTCAATCGTATTTTTACATTATTCATTAAAAAGTTTAGCAAAATATCTCATCCATCTTTGTTGAATATCCTCTTCTAAGAAAAGTACTTTTTGATTTTCATCCTTAATAGAGTTCACTTGAACTAAATCCTTACTACTCCTATCTCTTTATTTGACTAACTTATACATATATCTTTCTCCCTCTTTAGTATCTAATCTATTATATAAATTATTAAAAGTTAAGATCTTTGCATCGTATATTGCTTTTTTAGATTCCTTACGTGCCTCTTTATCTTTCCCAATTATCAGAATTTTTATGATTAAACCAATTTTTATAATAAATCTTCTTATTTTTTATCTTTTCTTGCATATTTGGATTCCACCACTAACTATTTTTACTATTAGGAGCTTTTCCCTTTGATATTCCAAGCACATCTTTTGCAATATTCTTCATATCACTAGCCACTTTTTCCCACATAACATTAGCATCCTCATGCACAGACAAAATCTTAAGATCTAAAATCTTACTCTCAAAAATATTTTTGTTAATATTCTTTAAATGCCCCCATCTAATCCTAGAAAATTATTTTACTTTATTTTTTATTTTCTTTCCCATTATCTTCAAGTCAAAAACTAATAAACGATGTTGGGTACATAAATTTTCACTCAGAATAACTTTACAATCTTTGCAATCTAAACGATCAAATTTTTTTATAAGAAAATAATCAATATGAGTTGTACTATATCCATTTTTATAAGTGATGAGATGCTAATCTCTTTTCTTAAATAAGATATTAGCAATTAAAAAATTATAAGCTAAAGAAAAATCTAATATGATCTTACCACCTTCATTTGTCGTTCCAAACCCATGGCCACTATGAATGCTTTTAAAATCATCTACTTCTCTACCAACATGTCTATTTAAATCTCCTCCAATAAATTTTTTTTCTTCAAGAGATATCTTTTGTATTAATTTTTCCAAATCATTCCAAAATTTAATTTTGAACTCATATCCAAACCTGCTTGAGGAGCATAAGCATTTATAATATTAACAATCTTAGCATCAACAACAATCTTTAAAGCTATAATTCTATCTCCAATTCTATTAATTTTTATAAAATTATCCTTCAAACTCTTATCTATACTCACACCTACACCATTTCTAGTACGACTCCTACCCGAATATCATAATTTAAATCCTAAACTATCAATCTCTTTAGCCTTCTCTTCAACCCATTTAGTTTCATGAATGCACAGAATATTTATCTTTCTATGCATCATAATATCTATTAATTTTATTAGTTTTTCTGTAAGAGAACATATATTTCAAGTTCCTATCCTAATTTTAGTTTCATGGACTAGCTTCTTTGCCCATATTCGTCCTTGATGTGGGTACCCTTGCCTATTTAACACTGCACTCTGGCGCCGATGCAGCGGCCCTTGCACATTTATCACTGTATTCAGGCCATACAATGCGTCACTTCCAAGGTACGCCCTAGCATTAACACAATTTTTTAAAGGATTCATGTCATGATTATTCGACAAGTTTTACGATGGCTGTCGATTACCTAACGCAACCCTCCATTTTTTTCATCCAGGACTTGGGATCTGGCAACGACAGTATTTACAGCTCTAAGTACATAAAAATATAAATACTTATCCATACAATATGTGTCATTATATAAATCCAACCAATTTACCCATAAGATTACAAGCAAAATAGCAATTACCATTAAGTCAAATCAAATTTCAAAAGTGAACTAAACCCCAAAAGTCAACATGACAAGATTTCAGAAGGCATCATGTTTTCAGTCATTTTTAGGCATGTCCTACATAAATAAGCCTAATGAAAAAACAAATAAAAAAATGTTAAAATAAAATTTAGATTACTAATTTGCTCGTTGCAACACATAAAATTTACACTTTTTTATGTGCATACTTTCAAATTTCCAACATTGACTCTTGAGACCCATTAAATCTTATGTGATTTTTCAGACTCTACTACAGGGTAATGAGCCTTAGTTGGGCATTGAAGACGAATGTATAGTTATGCTTATAAATAATCATGTTTATACTTAAACATTGCAATATATATATGCTGTGAATTTTGATTTTGGAACTACTGAACCTCTTTAAAGAATGGGTTATGATATAGTTGAGTTATATGAAACACTTCTTATGTAAGGAGATAAGGAAATTTCATATGGAAACTAACTTTTAATCACTTAAAGCTAATTTGTATTAATAATGAAAGTATAAGTTAGATAAATTCAAATTTTGTACTTCTAAAATAAATTGGCACAAAAAAAATTAAAAAAAAAAATTCAATTCTATGTATGTTGACTCGATGTATAATCCTTTTCGAATCAAGCAACTCAACTTTGAAATTGATTTCGAGTCAAATCAAAGTTAAATTTTATGTAGTTATATATTCATTAAAGAACCTATCATATATTAAACATACGGAGGATTTGAACAAAATTATTTTTTTCCTCCTATATCTTTTGTGTCTCTTTAAAATCATAAATTCAATCTTTGTATGTAACTTTCTGACTAAGCTCTCTCTTTCTCTTCTTCGCATGAGTCAATTTTAGGTGTTTACAAAAATATTAACAATATTTTTCATCTTTCAACTTTCCCGATTTTATTTTAAGATGATTATTTTTTTGGCATTTGCAATTAGCATAAATTTCGATCAGTTGATCCAAGGTTCAAATGTAAAGATATGTGTTATTATTTATCATTTTGGATCAATTTTTTGTTTTGATCTGCAATATATGTTTCCTTGGAGTAAGATTAACTTAAGTTGAAGCTGCAAACCTAAATCACCATCTTTGTGTGTGGCCATAAAATGGCAAATTTTGTTGGACAAGCCTTGTATTGGTAGAAATCTGCTTTGGGTTGATTGTGTGGCATGATTTGATACTTTATGGTAATAATATCAGGTGAATTTGATTATTCCTATATGCATGACTCTCTTCACTGTTTGGTGACAGATAAATCGAAGAATGGAATTTGTGTTTGCAAGTTACAACTTTGATGTGTGGGAGAGTTGGATGTTGGAAGGCTCTTTGCTCGAAGATTGTAGGCTTGTCAATTGTAGAAACCCGTTGGTGAGTACATTCCTTCTTGATCATTCAAGCGGCTTCATGTGAGAGTAATTCTCTCTATTGAGAGCGCGGTTTACTGTATGGTTACTGAGGACGCCATGCTCTTCAATGCAAACTACATTTTTTCTGTCTCTCTTGTTTTTTCTCCGTTAAGTAAAAAAAAAAAAAACAATGAAGAACAAAGAATTGATTTTCTCGTGAGGTCTCACTCAATGTTACTTCCAATTGCAACGTCATTTTTGAATAGCTGTTATTTGACATTTTAAGATTAAGCATGTGTTTCCCATATTTCTTTTATATTTTTTATTTATATAGACTTGGTTAGATTATCATCTTCTTTACATTGTTATAAAATTGTTCGTTCATAGGGACTTTAGACTATCAGTTCACTCGTCATTTTCCTCTACAATCATAGCATTAAAACAAAGTACCATTAGCTGTAGGGTTTTATTTTATGTACCCTGCAATTCTACTCTGGTCGCTTCTTATATTGATAATGTAGGTCACAACTGGATTATCAATAAGTAGTTTACTTTATCATTGACGTGATTATGCATATTGATGTTTTTTTAAGAAATTTCAAAGTAAAACATCAGCTTATTTTAAAAAATTGGACGTTAGTTTTTATACTTGAGATATGCGGTAGAGTGCAAAATTATGTGTAGTTGTTAGTTTGTTCCTATTGTGACCTGCAGGTTTTGATTGAAGCAACCTCTTTGCAAGCAATAGTTGGGATCCTCGTGCGGGGATGTGTTGTGCAATATGCTTTTACTGTACATTTTTGTCTAACTTTGAACCTTATTTGTTCTGATCAGTTAGGCTGAATAACATGCTTGAATGACTTATGAATAAGAGTGCACAATTTCGCTGCCAGTAGATTTTGTAAGAATGTTTGATCTAACATCTAGTTTCATGAAATGATTGCAGGTTGTACTGGATGTTTGCATCGAGATAGTCGCGGTTGTAGATGAAGAAGATGGTGTTGCTCGATGGCTTGGTTAATTTTCCTTATGATAATTATTGCTTTTTAAGCACAAAGGTTAACGTTTTTAGTTAGAATTGCCCCACCTCTTCTAGATGTGAGAGGCTCATGTCTCAGAAAAGATTTTGTTTTTTGTACCAGCAGGTTCCTTGTTTGGGAATTTGACTTATTTAGCCTGCTTTTATTCCGAAAGTGTTTGGCATGGATTTGTGTTAAGTGTTTGAAGATTTGCTTTTCATTCCAAGTCTGGAACCAGTTAGTTAGTCTCTATTTGCTTTTTCTTCTTTTCGTATGTTTATTTATTATATTTTGGTATCCATTTGCGTTTTTGTTTTCCAGCTCATCAAGTGCGTCATTCCATTATTACTAGTTTGTATGACCTGGAAACTTGTTTTGAACATTTGACTGGTTGTTAGTTGAGATGAAATGAGGCCTGCTGGAAAAATCAAACTGCTTTTCTGCTTCATCTCTTTGCAACGTGATTATATAGACTAAATGAATTAAGTTATCATCTTTTGATATATTATGTTCTCTTGTTTGTTCATTACAAAAATTTCAAAGTCGAGTTTTTTCGTAGAATCTCTGATTACATGTGATATAGAAGTGTTACATTATGCAACAAATTGCAAATAGCTTCTTGATGAGATATTGTGCGGTAAACCTAACTTTTACTTTGTTTGAGATAATCTTTTTATCGCTTTGCTTTTCAGATCGGAACTAAAATTTTTATTTAGCTATTATTATTTTGTTGCCTTCAAAAAAATTTGTATCAGAAAGATGTTTTCTATAGCAGTTTTCAAAAAAGTTCTCTTCCACAGTATTTTTATAACGGTCATTACAAAAAAGCTACAATCATCTCAAATAAACCTCGTCTCTCATGTGTAACATTGTTAGCATTGGAAATTTATAGTTTGTTGAAATGCTACTTGTTGATCACCATCCTCTCTGTGGTCTGAGTAGCGTTTCTCTGCTTTTAGTCACTGTTGACGTTGTTTTTTTTTTTCTTCTTTATAATGTCATCATTGTTCTGCCCATGAGAATAATGTCGCAACTTACATAATGCTTGTATATCAATTATCAATAGCTTATCATTTTTTTTTGGAATGGGGAGTATCGGTACGCTGCCACGTCCGCTTTTGACGCGCATGACGGTGTCCACTAGTCTTCTCGGCTGACCTAGACGAGCAATTCACACCTATTACTACTCATGGCCCGTGCTTATTGGGTCCCACCTAGAGGGGCGTTGCTACCCGAAGGAATCGAGCACGGGTTGGGAGTTTCAATCATACTCACCCATCAACCAAACTAAATATCGGTGGGCCAATAGCTTATTTAAGCTCGTTTATTTATTTTTTTAAAAATTTTCGAATTTGTTCAAGTTAATTTTTTTTTTTTTGGTGTTCAATTCTAATTGAGCTTCAATCTAATTTAATTGATTATATACTTAATATAATGATTTAAGCCTATATGTTTACTAGACATTAACAGATTTATTGGTTTTATTTAAATTTAACAAAATTCACTGGGTTAAATGTGTGTTAACTGGTGAAGTTTGAATATTAATAAAAAAGTGGATTTAATCTATATAAATGTAGCTATTTATTTGTTTTTTTATCTATACTTGTGATTAGTGTCAATAGATTAGCAGCTGTATATCAATGCACTCTTAGGGGCTTAGGGGCTGGTCGGTTTGAAGTAAAACGGGTCTAAGTTACTATAAATATATGAGTTTTAAAATATTAATGTTGGGTTTGAAATTTAAAAAAAAAATGTAGAATCAAATTTTAAAGTATTTGAAAGTTATATTATAGATTTGTAGTTTAATATTAACATTTTTGAAGGTCATTAGATTTTCTTGATTTTTAAATACACTAAATTTTTTGTCATTGTTTTTGTAAGCCATCACTACTAGTTCACTCTCGATCATTGTTTGTTGCCCGCATCATTGTTCATCACCGGCTACTAATGCTAACACAATTATTGTTGGCCATCATTGCTGCCACCGGTTACTTTCGTCAAATCTCCTTGTCATAAAAGTTGTCTATTATTGGCTATTACTATCATTGAGATTTATGCTTTATTCATTTTATTTCAACTCAAATAACAAAAATAATTGTATTTCTTTTATAGCCATTAAAAAAAATCAACATTTTAAATATATTCTATTTTATTTATTTTTGTATCATCCAACCAATCATCTCCTTAAATGTTCATTGAGAGAAATTTCATTACAGAGGAAAAATCAAAAGCATCAACACGATTTAAGCCAACTTCCACACAAATATAAGAACAAGTCAATCAAAATTAAAACATTAATGTGCATTATTCTTATTTCATATGTAACTCAAATTACATAAAATAATCAAATTATAAAAAAACTTCACCTAATATATCAATTAAATCTTCTAACCCCAGTCCCCATACAACCAATCAACCCTTATAACCTCAAGGTTATAAATATAAACATGCAAATGAGTCTGAGCAAATCAATGAAAAGAATAAATAAATTAAAAGCTCTGTTAAATTCCAGACTAGCACTGAAGCGCATCGATCAGGTAGTGGCTCGCACGAGAGGCGAGTGAGGCGACGGGAGGCGCGGAGTCAGCGCAGCCAACTCCTCAAGCCTCCTCGGCAAGCTCAACCGCAGCCCAGTGTCCTTCATAAACCTCATTTTCTTCTGCTGCTGCTTCTCTACCACACTTTCCCTATCCACAAACATCCTTATCCTCCTCAGCGCCACCTCCGTCGTCTCATCATCCATATTAGCGAAACAAACCCGAAACCAACCCGGCTCCTGGCAATGGAACGAAGATCCAGGCGAGACGTTAAGCTTCACATCGTGTACAATGGCTCTCCATAGCTTCAACTCCCCTTCCGTGCTCCTTTCCTTGAGAAACGCCCGTAAATCCATCCAGCAGAACAAGCCCCCATTCCCCTCCAAGCACCGGATCCCGACCCGACCAAGCCCGCCCACGAACAGATCCCTTCGCTCCCTAAGCCTCCTCGCGTTTTCCTCCAAGTAATTGCTCACAAAATCGTCGTCGGCGAGCATCGCCGCGAGAAGGTGCTGCGTTTGCGTGGAAACGAGGTTGAAACTGGACATCTTGCGGGCGTTGGCGACCACGGCGTCATTGTAGGAGTAGATGAGGCCGACGCGGAAGCCGGGAAGGCCGAGGTTTTTGGAGAGGCTGGAGACGATGTGGACGAGATTGGGGTCGGCGGAGGGATGGGAGTGGAGGATTTGGGAGATGCTGATGAAGGCAGGGGAGTCGAAAACAGTGCCGGCGAAGATTTCGTCGCAGATGAGGTGAAGGCGGTGGGTGTTGGTGAAGTGGAGGAGGGTTTCGAGGGTCGATCTGTCCATTGTCGTGCCGAGGGGGTTGGAAGGGTTGGTGATGAGGACGCCTTTGACGAGTATGTTTGCAATGCGGGCATCGTCGAGGGCGGATTGGAGGGCGGAGGGGGTGAGTTTGAAGTTGTTGGAGCTGTCGCAGGGGATCGGAAGGAGCCGTGCACGGCTTCGCCAGCAGAAATCGCGGTCGAATCTGAAGCAAAGGTGGATTTTTTGTCAGCTTCTTTCTTATAGAACATCATCTTTCTTCTACTTAATTCTTCCATTATCATAAAATTAATTATCACAAAAAATTAAAATAAAATTAATTTTTTATAATCAATGTATTAAATTTGAATGAATTTTATATCTTAATTCCTTCCAATTTCTACATTAGAGATATTTAGGTTCAATTTGATAAAACTATAGACTAAATTGACAAAAAAAATCTAATATTTTATGATTAAACTGATCACATACATTCATAATTAAGAGATTATTTTGAATTTTTTCTTAGAAAAATGTATTTTTAAAGAATATCAGTAGCATTATTGAAGTTTATATTATCAGTAACGTTGACATTAACGATGATGAACATATAATTACTTTGGAAAAACAATGGTCCAACACGCTGCATAGAATTACTTTGACTTGAAAAGATTTTAGAGCATTAGTTGCAGGATTAAGAAAACTCACGCTGGATAATAAGGGACGGGAATGAGGAAGGCATCGCCGGGATTAGCGAGGCAGAAAGCCAGCGTCTCTTGTGCACCGGTGGCTCCACCGCTCATTACTATTCGGTCCGGGTCGAATTTGACCACCCCACCTCTCTCTTTCTCCATAAATTTAGCTACTCCCTGCATGATTACACACACCAAATTTAGCTACTGCCTTCATGATTACCATAAACTTATTAGTTTGTCGAGATTCAATGCACATGAGCCCTGTGAAATCAAGCTCAAGATCTTCAAAATGCATTCCATTCAATCCACTATAGATGCACATGTAAAATAATGGCAGAAGATCCATTAGGTGTTGAACATCTTAATTATTATATACACATAGAATTAGCTCTCTTTGTATAGATGTTGTTGCAAGTACTTGGAACTATATACAAACGATAAGCTACTTACATGTCTGAAAGATGGAAGGCCGTTATAGTCTTGAAAGTTGGCTACGGCTTTGAACTGTGCAACCCCCTCCGGCGTGCAAATGGAGGCCTCCGGGTGCTTCCGCATCCATTCCTCTGGCAAGTCATGGCTTAGCTGTTGAAAACAAGACCAAATAGCTCTAAGCATCTAAGAACTCTTCCGCTATTCAATGCACATATAGAATGCAGAGCAAAGCTTAATTTTGTTTTTTCTTTCTTTCTTCTGCCTTTTGATCTGTATCTGTACGTACGACTCATTTCATTGACTCTAAAGAACACGGCTCACCTGATTCTCAGCCAGACCCATTTGGATGACCCCTTCAGGGTTATCCGTCGGATGGTATGGATCTCCATCGTAAGCCTTCCACCCGTCGAAGTAGGACGACTTCTCGCCATGACCGTCATTGGTGGCGATCTCCGAAAGCAGCTGCTCGCCTGCAGGAGACCCCATTAACATACGAGTGGAAGACAGTATTCTTTAAGCGGTGGGCGTAAGACTTTGATTGGTGAAGAATAGAGAACTTTGTGTTTATATATAGAACTCTATAGATCGATGTGGGGGAAGATAAGATTTCAGTGTTCAACGAGCGTAAAATAAATAAAGCTTTAATGAATTGAATTGGAGCACGTGGATGGACGAGATTTCATAGATATGGTTTAACGGAGGAAAAGGGAAGCTACGATGAAGGGGATGGGAGAAAAGAAAAGGGAACAAGTTGAAGCTGGTGACCACTGAAGTGGTAAGTAGCGTAGATGGTGACGAGAGGGAAAGTCGGTGAGCCCCGCACCACTATGAAATCTTTTTGATGTATGACTGAAATAGGAATATAGTACTACTCCGCGTTGGCCGGGCAAGCGGACTTACTGCCTTTGAATGGGTGTAGTGGTCAGAAAGGATTTATACTTCCATTTCAGTTAGGAGGGCTAAGTGTGTAAATTGAAAAGCTGCTTTTACAATAAGCTTAACAGGAAAGGTAAAGGTGAAAAGAAGAGTAGAAGCAGCTGATATGTCTGCATTAACATTGTAAAATGAATACAGAACAGTATTTATACAAAGTATATGAAAGGATGTATAGGTATCCAACGGATCAGATTAGGACACTTGTGTGGTCTGGATGATTTGATAACAACCTGCTGCTTGTGCCTGCTCTAGCCGTACCAAGGCTGTTTTGGACCATGTGAGTTGTGTTAATAGGCCCACTCAAACTCTGAGGATGTAACCAGTTTGTTTGCCAATAGTTGAAACGGAGATATGGAGAGCGGTTTAGTTAGGAGGTCTGCGAGCTGGTCCTTTGTAGAGATGTGATGGATTTGAATAGCCTGATCTTCAATGCAATTTCTGATGAAATGACAGTCTACTTCTATATATTTTGTACAGACATGAAATACGGGATTATTGGCTAAGGCTATAGCTGACGTGTTATCATAAAATAAGGGGGTAGAGATGGAAAGGGAACAGTTAAACTCTTGAAGAAGACAACGAAGCCAGACTATTTCGACCTTTGCTGAAGCTAAAGCTTGATACTTGGCTTCAGTGGAGTAACGTGCAACTGCATTTTGTTTCTTGAGGCTCCAGGAGATTAGAGAGGAGCCAAGAAAATTGCAGTATTCGGTAATGGATTTGCGATCAGTGGACTCTCCTACCCAGTCGGAGTCAGCATAAGAGCATAAAGTGAGTCTCGAAATAAAGGGAGACCTATATGCAGGGTTCCTTGAATGTATCACATAAGGCACTTGGGAGCTGAACTGTTAAAGGGTTTTGCATGTGTTGGAAAATTTTATTAACATCAAAGAGATGTCAGGTCGAGTTAATGTTAGGTATTGGAGAGAGTCAGCGAGCTGATGGTATAGTGTGGGGTTGGAAAATTCAGTGGAGTTGGTGGTGGTGGTATGAGATGGTTTTAGTTGAGAAGGGGTCAAAACAGGCTTACAGTTGAGCATGTCGGCGTGAGAAAGTATGGTTTGGGCGAACCGGCTTTGATTTAGATGCAAACCATATGAAGTGTGGATGACTTGAATGCCCAAAAACTGAGAGAGGGAGTCGAGGTCGCGCATGGTAAATTTGGAGTAAGGTTGTCCAGAAGATCACGTATGGCTTTAGTGCAGTTTTTGGTGAGGATAATGTCGTCCACGTAGATGAGGAAATACATGGAGGTGTCGTTGTTGTTGCATATGAGCAATGATGGGTCGGACAAGCTAAACTGAAATCCAAGTGTTTGAAGATGGCCGGCAAGTGTAGCGAACCATTGACGTGGGGACTGTTTCAGCCCGTATAGTGCCTTTTTCAGATGGCACCTGTGATTGGGATGGAGCACGTTGGAGAATCCGGTGGGTTGTTTCATATACACTATGTAAGTGAGCTGACTGTGGAGGAAGGCGTTGGAGATGTCAAGCTGATGAATGGGCCATGCATGATGAAGAGCGACAACAAGAAGAACTTGGACGGTGGGCATTTTAGCTACTGGGCTAAAAGTTTCTATATAGTCGAGTCCGTATTCCTAATTGAATCCTTAGGCGACCAGTCGAGCTTTGTACCTAGCTATGGTACCATCAGCTAGGTATTTTGTTCAAAACATTCATCTGCAGCCGAGGACGTTTTGGGTGGGTTGGGGTGGGACTAGATCCCAAGTACCTTGAGACTGAAGTGCCTGAAATTCTTGGGACATAGCGGCATGCCAATGCTCATGTTTAACAGCTTCGGCATATGTGGTTGGGTCTTAGGGTAGATCACAGTGGAATAGGTTGAAGATGGCTTTGGGTATTAGATGGTCAGTTTTAAATCTAGTTTGCATTGGGTGTGTAGCGGTGTGGAGAGGTGAGGAGATAGCTGGAGGCGAGCTAGTGTGTTCACTGGTTGGAGAAGTATGAGTGGATGGTGAATTTTGGATGGAAACAGACTGGTGTGGGCGAGTTTGTGATGGGGAGATGGAAATTATAGGGCGGATGGTTTTGATAGTTGATGTAGGGACTAAGATAAGAGGCGTGAAAGTCAAGTGTATGCTTTGATATTACTTGAAAGAACGAGATGCGCCAAGAGTTCTAATATTTATTGATTTTTCAGATTTCTTACAATAATAATTTAACTAGTCAAATGTGGAAGCTGATGATTTGTTATATAAAGATGGTGATTATTCTCTAATTATCACAATAAAATAATGTTCTCAGATTTTCACCAAGCAGTTATAATAGAAAATAAGATGCATGAAAATAAAGTGCAGAAAATAAAATCAGAAAGAGCACACCAGATTTATAGTGGTTCGATCAAACTATGACCTACGTCCACTCCCCGGAGCCTCCTCTTCGGGTATTGCACTATCACTATAGTGTCTCTCCTTTAGCCCCCTCAGCTAGGCGGAGAAGCCCTTACAAACTCTCTTCCACCAACCCGGTGCGGCAAAGGACCGTACTGCTTTCACAGGCAGAGAACCTTGACTTCTTTTCACCCTTCTGGTGAGGCAGAGGACCTAAACTCCTTTTCACCCTCCTAGTGAGGCAGAGGACCTTGAATCACTTTCACCTTCCCCGGTGCGGCGGAGTAGCCGGGTCTTTTGACACCAAAGAGATCTTCTTCTTCCCAAAGCTTCTCTCAAGGCAAACCTTGACTCTTGGAGGAACTCAGGTGCAAGTTCATCGGAGCAACCGTGTGAAAATCCCCTCTCACACTCCCTTGAAGCCCATAAGGATCTTCTCCCTCTCTTACAAATTCCACCCTTTCTCTCCCTAGCCCAAAGCTCTCTCTTCAAGCTTTCTTTAGAAGAAAACAACTCAATGAATGCTAAAAAAGACTCCTACAAAGTCTTATGAGAAAGCTTAAATAGAGGGCTTCAAAAAACCCTAAAAATCCAATTCAGCCGTCAAAGATCGTACAGTACGATCGCAGGATCATCCAGTACGATGTGCAGAATTTGACCTGTTAGTACTGTACGATCGCAGAATCGTACAGTACGATTAGTTCAATCGAAGTGCAGTTCGTCCAGGACAAATCCTGGGACGACCAAAATCGTCTCTGATCATCGTACAGTACGATCCAGTTCGTACAGTACGATCCAAATATCAAAATTACGCAGATTCGATTGAATAATCACAGGATTAAATTAGGCAATATTTTAAACATAGTACAGTACGATTAAGATCGTACAATACGAATAGAACAATTTTCAAATTCAAATTTTTGCCTAATTTAATGATTGACGGGGTTTCTAATTATACCAGATCGTCCAGTACGATGTGGTGTTCGTACTGTACGATTAGTTATATTTCAAAAGAATTTTTTTTTTTGCAGAAAAATAAAATATTTTAATTAATTTCTGTAACACCAGATCATACAGTACGATCCAGATCGTATAGTACGATGTACAGAAAAATTAAAATATTTAACATTAAATATTCTCCCATTGTGTGTGTGTGCACGGTCACCAGGCTATCATGCACCTTTACAAGACTTGACTCAAGAAGTTAAAATAAATAAATAAAAATTACATTCTCTTTCAACATAACCTATTCTACCTAGTCTTGAGCCCTGAATCTTCAAAGACCGGTGTCTGTTGTACCTAAAATGTTAGTCAACACACAAACATGTATACACAACAAATACTAGGAGAAATAAAGAGCCAATCAATAATATTTGTTATCATCAAAATCATAAACTCGGGAGCCCGAGTTGTAACAAGGCGGTGTGAAGGCCTGATTGGAGTCAGAAGATATGTATGAAGAGGGTTGTTTGTATGGGAAAATTAACTCATTAAAAACATGTCTGGAGGTGTAAACTTGATCGGTGGTGGGGTTTAGACAATGGTAGCCTTTTTGAGAAGAAGCATAGCCAATGAACACACACGGGGTGGACAGGGGTGATAGTTTGGTGGTGGAGTAGGGACGGAGTCATGGGTAGCACAGGCAACCGAAGATTTTAAGATGATTGTATGTGGCTGATTTTTGATATAGGATGTGGTAGGGGTTGTTTTGTTGGAGCGAGGGGGTGGGTAGGCGATTGATAAGGTAGACTTAGGCATGAAGAGCATCAACCCATAAGGATGGGGGAAGATTAGCTTCAATGAGAAGACTGCAAACAGTTTCTAGGAGGTGGTGATGCTTTCTCTTATCCACACCATTTTGGGATGGAGTGTAGGGGCATGTATACTGATGGATTATACCCCATTGTTTGTAGAGAATATTAAGTTTAGTGTTGATGAATTAGCCGCTGCCGTCAGAGCGAAAGGTTTTTATGTGAACATTGAATTGGCGAAACCATGTTGTTAAATTCAATAAATTTAGAGACGACTCCGAATTTGGTTAATAAAGGATAAACCCAACAGAATTTAGAATAGTCGTCAATAAAAGACACATAATATCTATAATCTTGCATTGAAGCAGTAAGGGAAGGTCCCCATACATCAGATTGACTAACTCAAAAGGAGACGAACTAGAATTTATTGACTTGATGAAAGGCAAGCAGTGGCTTTTGGCCAGCCGACAAGCGTTATAGTGAGGAATTGATGCAATCAAGGTGTTGTGTGCACTGTTTGGAATTCCCTAGGTGCTGTTTGGAATTTCCAAACAGCTTGTTTGAACTTCTCTAGGCTGATTTTCAGTTTCTGTGTTCATTGGTTGCTGTGTTTTCCCCTAGGCAGTTGTCCCTTCGATTTGGGTAGCTATCCCTTCAGTTTCTGTGTCCATTGGCTGCTGTATTGGTGCTTCATTTTTCCCTTGGCTGTTGTCCCTTCGGTTCCTATCTACTGCAGATTTTGAGGAGTTTCTTGTGGCTGATTGGGAGGTGTTTTAATTACCTTGCATTAAATGTTTTTTTTTCTTTTTTCTCCTATAAATGGGGCTATTTTGTAGCAGTTTTAGGAAGAGATATGTGATGATTTTTGGAATATAAACTTGCGGGTTTGTTCTAACTTGCGAGCTAGCCTCCTTTCCCCTTCCTCTCTACTATTTCATCTTGGTTTTCTACCTCTTCTTCTCTATCCATGGTTCCCGCACCATTTGTATTTTTCTTCTCTTAATTAATATAAATTATAAGTTGTTATGTTCAAGTTGTTATATTATATATGTATTTGTCTATATTTATGGTAAGGAAGACTCTTAGTTTCCTAAAATTGTACATTCTTTTTTCGGGTGACGGTGGTCAGAAGGACTGTAATCGGGCGATGGTGGTCGGAAGGACCATAATCGTACGACAGTGGTTGGAAAGACCGTAGTCCCTGACGATGGTGAGAAGGACCATAGTCGGTGAGCGACAAAGGTCAGAAAGACCGTAGTGTGGTGATGGTTGGTGGCTGGGAAAAAATCCGACAACAATTAGTGGTCGGGCGTAAGGCTGGCAACAATTGGTGGCCAAGCGAAAGTTCAATGAAAGTCCAACGATGGTCGGTGGCCGGTCAGTGGTCGAGGAGTCTGATGTCAAGAGAACTCTCTGATTTCTCTTCATTTTCTCTCTTCCTTCCTTGGCCCCCCATTCAATGAAGAATAATGAGTCTATTTATCCGTGTTTTTAAAATCAAAATGGACCGGTTGATTCAACCAGTTGAACAGGCAACCGGCCGGCCGGCCAGTTCGTACACATCCCGAAAATCGGCTAAACATGAAACCGAAGTTGAACCGGTCCGACCGCCGGTTGGACTGTGAAACTGGCGAATCAACGACCGGTTATAAGTACCGCTCAGTTAAGCAAAAGCCAAATCTCAACCGTAAATTTCGAATTGTGAGGCTATTTGAACAGTAAGAACGAAGTAAAAATGTAAAAAGGTAAAACCTAATTGTATTTCGGTATTTCCCACTCCCGTAAGCCGACACTGCTTCGCTCCCGTTCCTTTCCTTCTCCTTCGTCGCTGCTCGGAATCCCGTCATTCGCAAACTGGAGTCGACGAGCGGGTAAAGGAAGCCATTGTTCTACTTAGCATCACATCCCCTTCTCATATTTCCTTCAAATCTTAGCATGTAAGTTTTTTTTTTGTTTCTTTGTGTTAGTTATCATTGAAACAATGGTATTATTTAAATTAGTTTATTGATTCACTAATTATCTTATGATGAATTAGTTTTTTTTTTTTTTTTACTTTTTACTTCATTGATTTCGATGTTAATTTTTATTAAAAAGCCATCTCTTGCCAATGGCAGCCGGCTGAGCTTTCTTCCTCCCCTGTTCTTAGCTCCCTTTAATTTCAGCTTTCTCTGTACATTTATGTTAAAGGTTAATTAAAAAGGATGAATTATGAATACAAAAAGGAGGAATGCCTTTAGATAATTAGTGAAGAAAACAATAAGGCTATAAGAACTAAAGATAATTCCTAAACAGAAATCTCGAGGAAGGGGATCGAAGAAGAAGTTTCCATTGAAGAAGCTACATCATACAGTGAAAGAGATTACAGAGAAAAATATTGGGTTAGAAATTTTATTATTTTATCAAAATTTTCACCAAATAAATTGAGGGAAATTAAAAAAATAAATAAATTAAGGCCCCCCCTCCCCGCCCCCCCCCCCCCCCCAATAAAAATTTCTGGATCCGCCACTGCTCCTATATGATTTGATTTATGTTTCATAATTTTCTAACCTCTAGCTATTTAATTCTTGCTTAGTAGTACTTAGACAATAATACAATTGTTTGCTTCAATATCGTGCCGATAGCATTACAAGATTTTAATTTGCTTCTAAAACTGAGGTTAAGGTAATTTCAATATAATAATTAAGGTAATCTAGATAATATCCGGATCAAATGCCTATCAAGATTACCTTAATATTGATGGCTATAACATGTAAGAAATAAACAGTCAATAGGTAGAATTGGCATTGATTATTCTAGATAACAATGCGTTATAAAAGCAAGTCTATTATAAGTAAAAGTACTGAATTTTATAAACACCATTATTTAGCTCAATAAACCACTATCTAGATAACAAGGCTGCTATCCAAAGCTCATTCCTATTATTGACCTTCCAAATATCTAAAGTATATATGATTTTCAATGTCTTTGCATAGTTCTCCTTTTATTCAGATTCTTGCAAACATATACAATATGCATTCTTATCAGAGTTAAATTATGACATATCAACCCTTACTTGCCTTTCAGTACAATCAGGTTAGACTGTGAGATGTCATTTGCAAGTGATGTTTTAATACATATGGGTATCAATAATTTCATCATATGACTTATTTGAGTTTGTATATGGCTTTATGAAAAAAGCAAACATGTTTGGGTTGGGTAGGTTCTTTGTAGCCTAGTAGTTCTGTCATGTAGATTATTGGTGTCTATGGAGGAATACTTTAGAGACATCAAATTGGATAATGGGTCAGTCATAGTGATGTACAGTAAAATTTTTTTGTGATTCTTTATTTGGATACAAGATGATGTAGTTAATTTATAAGTTTTTTTCTACTAATTTGTGCTAAAGCTCTTTAACTACATCTTCAGTTTATTATTAATAATGGATCAACAAAATAATCAATATGCACCTTCAACTCAAAGTGTATGGGAAAAGATAGATATCGCTTGGAACCATTTTATTGAGTGTAAAACTACTGATGGTAGGAAGCAATACAAATGTCTTCATTATGGAACTACTTATAAGGGTGGAGGCATTAATAGGATGAAGCAATATCTAGCATGGATTAAATGTAACATTGCTTCTTGTAAGAAAGTACCACATGACATCCAACATCAGATGCATCAAAATTTGAATGAAATATCAAAGAAAAAACAAGCACAAGAAGACTTATCGCAGTGTGGTGATCTATTTAGTGATGATCCAGTTGAGGAAGAGAGGGGCTCCTGTTCAATCACAAAATCACAAAGTTCTGATACACATGAAAAAGGGATTGATAAAGGAAAGAGAAAAATTGATGAAATTGATAATTTTTTTACACCTAGAACAAAACCAGGATCCCAACCATTCCTAAAAAGTGTGATGGCATCTAAGGAGGCAGTGCACCATGTAGATTTGGTAATTGCTAGGTGGTTTTATGATAGCTACATTCCATTCAATGCTATCAATTCACCTTTTGCACAAAAAGCTATTGATGCAATTACTACAATAGGACCTAGTTACAAATTATCCTCTTACTATAAATTGAGAGTGAATCTATTACGAGATATTAAAGAGGAATGCAAGTTGTTAATTGAATCTTATAGAAGAACATGGAAAGAAATTGGTTGTACATTGATGGCTGATGGTTAGTCAGATATAAGGAGTAGGACATTAATAAATTTTCTTGTTTATTGTCCTCGTGGAGTTTCATTTTTAAAATTAGTGGATACATCTGATATCGTTAAAGATGTCATAATACTATGTTCACTATTCACTGATATTGTTGAATATGTTGGTCAAGAGAATATAGTTTATTTTGTAACAGATAATGCAGCAAATTATAAGAAAGCTGGTGAGTTATTGCATGAAAAACTTGAAAATATATATTGATCACCTTGTGTTGCACATTGCATAAATCTCATTCTAAATGATATTGGAAGCATGCCTTATATTACAGAACTTGCAAGAAAAGCTTCAAAGATTATAATTTTTATTTATAATCATGCTTTCATATTAACATGGTTAAAGAGAAGGGCAGGTTGGAAAGAAATTATAAGATCAGGAGTAACTAGATTTGTAACAACATTCATTACCTTACGAAGTGTGCATGATCATAAGCATGATTTGCAAGCATTCATCACCAGCAAGGCTTACATTGATTCAAAGTTAAGTAAGATAACTAAGGAAAAATAGGCAGCCTCAATTATTTTGCATGTAAGATTTTGGAATGATAGTTTAATGATTTCTAAATTATCAGAGCCCCTAATTAGGTTGTTAAGAATTGTTGATGCAAATGAAAAGTCATCTCTTAGTTACCTTTATGGTGGTATGTATAAATCTAGAAAAGCAATGAATGTCATGTTTAAAAATAACAAAAGAATGTACAAGCCCTTCACTAATATCATAAAGAGAAGATGAGATAATCAACTAAGACAAGTGATACAATTAGCAGCTTATTTTTTCAACCCTCATTTTTCGTATAACATGAAAAATTACTGCAACAAGCCTAAAGTTATGCAAGGTCTAATAGAATTGATTGACAATAAAGATATATGTGCTAAATCATCTTTGGTAATGAATGAGGTGAGATTATTTCGTGATAATTTAGAAAATTTTGGGAAACCAATTATATTAATATTAGCAAAAAAAATGCAACTTGGTAAGATGACAAAATTTATGTGAACTATGATGTCTTTGTTTATAATAAATAATAATATATTTGAACATACCAATGTATGTTTATTTATTTGTAGATGAATGGTGGAAGATGTTCGGCTCTAATGCACCAAACTTACAAAAAGTGGCTATTAGAATTCTTAGTCAGACATCATCTTCATCGGGCTATGAGAGGAACTGGAGTTTGTTTAAGCAGATTCATACGAAAAGACGAAATCATCTTGAGCATCAAGGTTAAATGATCTAGTACGTGTTTGTTACAATTTTAATTTAAGAAATAGGTAATATTTGAAACTGCTTTAAATATCTTTTTAAATAATAATGCTCATCTTATTATTAATTTTTTATAACAATTATGTAGGTTGCAGCTTAAAAAAGAAGTTATGATCCTTGATGATGAGCCAACTCCATAATTGTATCTAGAAGACTTGGAATTAGAAATTTACAAAGATGATGCAATTCTTATAGATATAGAACCAAACTTAACATCAACTGGACCAATTCTAAGTAAGATTGTTAATTAACTTATATCTTTTAAGTGTAATATAAAATATAGACTTATTATTTCACATTAATGATTTGCAGATGAAGTTAATTTAGCTAATATATGTGATGAAGATGACATATCATGTGAGGATGTAGAAACATTTTGGATGCAAGATTTTGGTGAAGGAGGATTTAGGAATCCATCGTTCGATCACACAAATTTAGTGGATGATTATTAGATTTGAGTTTTGAGTTTTGAGTTTTTTATATGTAAATTGATATAAACAATTGAATATCAATTATTACTTTTTTGTCTCCATGGCATTAATTTAGAACTTTATTATCCTTATGAATTTTGAGTTTTTCTTATGAGTTAGTATAAAATGTTTTGATTTTGTTATAAATTATGAAGAGGTATGTTATATGTTATCTATTTTATATATTTTTTATTATATATTTTGTCATATATTTTAATTTATTTTCTTTTGTTCATTTTATATTTTAACAGTTTCACATGATAAAGAAAGAGGATTGAAGATGGTATGCATTCATCAACACCTAGCGCACAATAGAGCTCGACAAAAAGTGTATCGTTTGGTGAGTTATTTACTTATTTATGATACATTTGTTTATATTTTATAGACTTATTTGATGCCATATTTATCTTATGTGTTATTTGTTTATGTTTTATAAACTTAATTGATGTCATATTTATATTATTTGATTAATTTGATATGAAAATAGAATGTAGATTAAATGTATTAGAGAAAATTTTCTCATTTATTTTATAATTTTTAATAATATTATTATTTATTACGTTATCTGGTTCGACTGGTCGAACCGTGAACCACTCATTCTTCCGATTTGTTGTCCGGTCCGATTTTCAAAACCTTGTTATTTATAGTTTTATACTTTTATGTGAGTAACATGACCAGTAAATATAGAGAAGATCAAGGATATATTGGGAGTGTTTCAAATGGACAACCGATATCGAATTCTTTGATCATGGATCGTTTATTGCGTATTTAAGTGCCTCAATGATAACAGAATTCGATGATCTTAGGCTCATTAGATTCGTCTCGTCGATCCACTCAATTCAACTATATCATTTGGTCATTTAATTTATATTTTGAACCTTCCAATGTGCTTTGAGCCCTTGATTTGGACCCATTTGGGCTCGGATTGGGTCAAAATTTAGTGTCGTTGGATTCATCTTTTCGAAACGTTCAATTTGACTACAAATTTGCTGAAATACGGAGTTCAGATGGTCCCGGATTTAATTTCAGAAGTTTCCAAATTCAAATTTATCTCGAGATTCGTGTCCAATCATAAAAATTATTTAATCATATAGCAATACACATCAGAGTCATAATGAACTCATCAAAACACCCGGCCATGAAGTTACTTGGATATGCTCATTTGGAGCTACCCGCAAGAACTCAGCCAACACATTCAAAGTAAACCAATAACTTAATGTAGGCCTGCTTCTTATCTGAAAAGACTTCATATGTATACTGAGTATCTTTACACTATGACAAACATTTGTTATGCGAAATTTTCTAATTCATGAATTTAACTTTAAAATAAATTTTCTATTGTGCATTATATCTACCCCTATCTACAAAATAGGAGTAAAAGGCAAGCCTAAGAAGAGAGCGAATTGTCTCGAGGTTCTTATTTTCAAGCATTAATGAAATTAGAAATCTCCGCCTTTTCGTTCTCTAATTTTCTATTTTTCGTAGCTAATCCTATGAGAAATGCACGAATGTTTCAGACGAACAAAATCAAATCCAATTGTATATCTTTTTCTATATAATAATTTGATCACATGGTTTATTTTTCTGCTATTTTGAAACGTTTATCTTATTATTTGAGAATATGATTTCAAGTTATATGTTAAAAAAATAAAAAGCTTGAAATGTTTTTTGCTATTTTGAACGTTTAAAATAACAAAAAGATGAAGCTCGTTGGGAGTTAAACTAGTTGAAAATCAACAAAATTGAATGCTAAGTAACAGGGTTTGGAGTGTAAATGAGCCGAGCCGGTTTAAACTCGACTCGATTAGTCTCTCGGCTCGCGAACTCGTGAGCAGGCACAAATGATTATTTGAATATTTTAAATATTTATTATCTAATTAAATATAAATGAATTTCAAACAACCATTAGAAACGAGGCGGGAGGCCCATCAAGAAAGTTGTCGCATAATAAATGCTAGCTACAAGCCTATAGCTTTTTTGTTTCAAAAAAACTTTAGCTATTCAAGTCGGAAAAGACAAAAAGCTGCAAACTGAGAATAATTAATTATTCTCTTCCTGCTTCGCATCTTCCACGGACCACCTACCGCTTCTTCCCGCTTTGCGATGTAAACAGTGTCGTCATTGTCTTCTTCCTCTTCTTGTTGCCAGCATTTCAGAGGAACGAGCCTTGAATTGAGTATCGAGACAAGCTTGAACTTGGATTTTATATAGTGAGTCAAGTTCGAGCTCACTATGAGGTAGACAAGCTCAGCTCTATAATATCACTATTATACTCGACTCAACTCGTTTACACCCCTAAACAGGGTTATGTATTCTCCAGTGCTGAAGGGGTTTATAATTTTTCTAAACGAAGATCGTCAAACATTTGCTTCCTATTTCCCTGAAAAATAATAAACATTTGAGAGGAAACCAAAGAGAGTAGAGAAAGGCGGAGGGACTTTTTATTTTGGCAGAGATATTCTCATTTAGTTTTTGGTCAAAATAATTTTACAATTATTAAATTTATTTTGAAATAAAAATAAGTCTTTGTTATTCATCCTTCCAAAATTTTATCAAATTATTATAACATTTTTCCTCTAAAGGTGGTATTCGCCCTTCTCTGTTTGAGATAAAATTTGAGGTGTCAAAACAAGTTTTCAGGTCGAGTTTGAATCAAACTTAAAACTAATCTGCTCTTAATACGTCCAACCTGAACCCGACCTATTTTTTTAAATCAATTAAAAATTTAGACCTGAACCCGACCCGACCTATTAACTCAGTTGAGTTTAACGGTGAACGTGAGCGGGCGAGAGCGAGCACGAGGGTGAGCTGGAGCAGCAAGCACCCGTGCGAAAAGTGCGAAGAATGATGAGTGTGAAGTGGGACGAACGGTCAACATGCGGGTGACAGACAGGTCAAACGAGTTGCATTCGGGTTCACGGGTTGATCTGAACCCAACCCGATATTTCAATCAGGTCGAAAACTTAAAACCCGAACCCGATATTTTTATGTAGTTTTTTAGTGGTGTCATATATTGACACCACTAGATAAAATTCTTAGAATATATTTAACACTAAACTATTAAATTTGGTATAAATTATTTCTCTACTTCTCATTTTAAATCTTGATTAGAGCACTAAAGGCAAAATAAATAAACATCAATAAAGAGTGCGCGTAACAAAAGCCACTCTCTTCACGATAAGAAAAGTAAAAAAATTTCAACAATAAAATCTGTCAAAAATTGCCGCCAGAATAGTGAGCAGTGCTAGCACGCAGCCCATTAATCTTGTTTTAAGCCCCGCACCCACCGGTTTTAAGTTTTAACTGAAGAAATTTTTGGCAATCGGACCGTCGGAAAAGACTATGGAAAGCTAAAACACCTAAATCAAACTGAACCCTATTTCTCATTTTCACTTATTCCAGGAATGGTCACCGGTCAGAATATCCGAGTCATAAAAGGCCTTTTGGTCTTACTAGAGCTGTCTTTTGTTGACCTATCTGCTCCATTATATTGTGCTAACTGAGCTCCTGCAATTAGTCAAATTAATACCTTTCTTATATTGTATAATTGGAAAAGGATCACGCCTCTTTGTTTTAGGGTTCTTTAGGATTTTATCAATAATGTTGAGATATGATAAATTAATGAACTCTAGGAAAAATAGCATGATATCTTCAAAGGTCAAAGATGGCTAGGATTTTCAATTAATGTGTGGTGCATAATTGCTTCTTTGGAGACTCTTATATATGCCGCTCATCTTGATTTATTGGTAGAAATTTTCGCTATAAATCAAGAGGTTTTGGGTTCGAAACTTGCGTATGTGATGTGTGTATAAATTTATCTTAATGGCTCAAACGTTCCAAAAAAAAATCTCTTATATATGATTTGACTTATAGATTTGGTTAATATAAGATGAAAGAATAGTTGATAACTTGGATGAATATTTAGCACATAAATTATAACTAGACTATTTACTTATGGAGAAAAAATGAGAGAAATCATTTTGTTGAAAGTAAATAAAAAGCAATTAAAGGCATTCCTATTTTTAAAAGGGGCAAGCAATTATATCTTAGAGAACATATAAGAATAAACCTATTGATGCTAAAATAGTTAACAACAACAACAACAACATCAAGCCTTTATCCCACTACGTGGGGTCGGCTACATGAATCCTTTTTCTCCATTGTGTCCTGTTAAAAGTCAAATTCTCGTTTAAATCTAATAAAGAAAGATCATTTCTAATATTTTCTAACCAAGTCTTTTTAGGTCTACATCTACCTTTCTTAACATAAGTCAAATCTAAGACCTCTACTTTCCTAACCGGGTCATCGGGAGGCCGCTGTTTTATGTGACCAAACCATCTAAGGCGACTCTCTCTAAT
This sequence comes from Dendrobium chrysotoxum, assembly GCA_019925795.1. Taxonomy (NCBI): domain Eukaryota; kingdom Viridiplantae; phylum Streptophyta; class Magnoliopsida; order Asparagales; family Orchidaceae; genus Dendrobium; species Dendrobium chrysotoxum. Next base: position 28,423,786 of record CM034309.1, read on the forward strand.
CTTATCTTCCACTGGAGCTACTCCAACCTTTTCACGAATATGCTCATTTCGTATCCTATCTCTAAGGGTAAAGCCACTCATCCACCTGAGCATCCTCATCTCTGCAACACTTAACTTAGAATTATGCTTCTCTTTTAATGGCCAACATTCAGCACCATAAAGCATTGCAGGTCTCACCACCATCTTATAGAATTTTTCCTTAAGTTTGAGGGGTACTTTTCTATCACACAATAAGCCCGATGCATTCCTCCACTTCAACCATCCAACTTGGATCCTGCTGATAATATCCCCATCCTTTTCATGAATATGCTCATTTCGTATCCTATCTCTAAGGGTAAAGCCACTCATCCACCTGAGCATCCTCATCTCTGCAACACTTAACTTAGAATTATGCTTCTCTTTTAATGGCCAACATTCAGCACCATAAAGCATTGCAGGTCTCACCACCATCTTATAGAATTTTCACTTAAGTTTGAGGGGTACTTTTCTATCACACAATAAGCCCGATGCATTCCTCCACTTCAACCATCCAACTTGGATCCTGCTGATAATATCCCCATATATTTCACCAAGATATCCAAAACGTGTACTCTTATTAATAACTTGATCGGCCAAAGTCACAATCCCCTCACTAGGTCTATTATTACTAAAATTACACTCTATATATTCTGTATTAGATCTACTCAAGCGAAAACTTTTAGACTCTAAGGTTGACCTCCACAATTCAAGTTTACCTTCAACTCCCTCTCTAGTCTTATCAACAAGAAGAATATCATCAGCAAAAAGTATACACCAAGGTACATCCTCTTGCAAATGTCTAGTGAGAACATCCATGACTAAAGCAAAAAAGATATGGGCTTAAGGCTGATCCTTGATGTAATCCAACCGAAATAGGGAAATACTTGGTCAAACCACCTTGTGTTTGAACACAAGTAAAAGCTCATGCATACATATCTTTAATGATTTGAATATGAGCATTATTAACTCTTTTCTTTTCAAGAACTCTCCATAGCACTTCTCTTGGAACTTTATCATATGCTTTTTCTAAATCAATAAATATCATATGTAAATCCTCCTTACTCTCTCTATATTTCTCCATCAAACCTGTATGGCTTCCATAGTAGACCTACCCGCATGAATCCAAATTGATTTTGAGAAACATTAGTATCACGCCGCAACCTGTGCTCCATAACTCGTTCACATAGTTTTAAAGTATGACACATTAACTTAATTCATCTATAATTCGCACAATCTTGTGCATCACCTTTATTCTTAAAAATAGGGATTAACATACTCATTCTCCACTCATTTGACATCTTTTTAGTCTTCAAAACAGCATTAAAAAGTTTAGTAAGACAAGAAATTCCTTCATCTCATAAGCATTTTCACACCTCTATTGGAATATCATCAGGTCCAACAGCTTTTCCACCCTTCATTTTCTTTAAAGCCTCTCTAACTTCTATTTTACTAATACACCGATAAAAACAGAAATCTTTATTTTCATTTAGGATGCTAAGGTCACTACAGTTAATTTTATTTTCACATTCTTCATTAAAAAGTTTAGCAAAATATCTCATCCACCTTTGTTGAATATCTTCTAAAAAAAATACTTTTTGATCTTCATCCTTAATACACTTCACTTGAACTAAATCCTTACTACTCCTATCTCTTTGTTTGGCTAACTTATACATATATCTTTCTCACTCCTTAGTATCTAATCTATTATATAAATCACTAAAAGCTAAACTATTTGCATCGCATATTGCTTTCTTAGATTCCTTACGTGTCTCTTTATATAATTTTCAATTATCAGAATTTTTACAATTAAACCAATTTTTATAACAAATCTTTTTATTTTTAATCTTTTCTTGCACATTTGAATTTCACCACCAACTATTTTTAATATTAGGAGCTTTTCCCTTTGAAACTCCAAGCACATCTTTTACAATATTCTTAATATCACTAGCCACTTTTTCCCACATAACATTAGCATCCTCATGCACAAACAAAATCTTAAGATATAAAATCTTATTCTCAAAAATATTTTTATTAATATTCTTTAAATGCCCCCATCTAATCCTAGAAAATCATTTTACTTTATTTTTTATTTTCTTTCCCATTATCTTCAAGTCCAAAACTAATAAATGATGTTGGGTACATAAATTTTCACTCGGAATAACTTTACAATCTAAACGATCTAATTTTCTTATAAGAAAATAATCAATCTGAGCTGTACTATATCTACTTTTATAAGTAATGAGATGCTCATTCCTTTTCTTAAATAAGATATTAGCAATTAAAAAATCATAAGCTAAACAAAAATTTAATATAGACTTACCACCTTCATTTGTCGTTCCAAACTCATGGCCACCATGAATGCTTTTAAAATCATCTACCTCTCTACCAACATGTCCATTTAAATCTCCTCCAATAAAAACTCTTTCTTCAAGAGGTATCTTTTGTATTAATTCTTCTAAGTCATTCCAAAATTTTAATTTTGAATCCATATCCAAACTCACTTGAGGAGCATAAGCACTTATAATGTTAACAATCTTAGCATCAACAACAATCTTTAAAGCTATAATTTTATCTCCAATTCTATTAATATTTATAACATTATCCTTCAAACTCTTATCTAAAATCACGCCTGCACCATTTCTAATATGACTCCTACCTGAATACCAAAGTTTAAATCCTAAACTATCAATTTCCTTAGCCTTCTCTCCAACCCATTTAGTTTCCTGAATGCACAGAATATTTATCTTCCTATGAATCATAATATCTATTAATTCCATTAATTTTCCTGTAAGGGAACCTATATTCCAAGTTCCTATCATAATTTTAGTTTCATGGACTAGCTTCTTTGCCCACATCAGTCCTTAATGTGGGAACCCTTGCCTATTTAACACTGCACCCGGGCGGCGGTGCAGCGACCCTTGCACACTTGTCGCTGTATTAAGCCAATATAGCGCGTCGCTTCCAGGGGACACCATAGCATTAACACAATTTCTTAAAGGATTCATATCATTATTATTCGACAAGTTTTATGCTGGTTGTCGACTACCTAACGCAACCCTCCACTTTTCTCATCCAGGACTTGGGACCTAGCAACGACAGTATTGATGCTAAAATAGTTGAAGAGAAATAAAAATATATTCAGCTTATATAATGTTTATGTTAAATAAAAATTGATGTATGTTTTTTACTTTCTTACACCCATACAATTTTTAACTTTGGTGTGTTAATATGATTTTAGAAGGAAAACCAGCTTTTCCTATTTTTTTTAATACTTGTATCATGCGCCATAATAATAAAGGAAACTCACATGGATCTTATTAAATGTTCCTTGGACCTACATTATTCCAACCAATTACAATCGATTAGACGATGCAAATCTAGGAAAAATTATTCTATGCGGAAGTTGAACGCCATCCGGATGCCTAAGCCCGCGGCTCGGTAACACTGCTCGGTATTGCTGACGTTGTTCATTCTGGTTGGTATCCGGACGTAGAACTGCGTTCGGCGTCCGCACAGAATAATCTCTCCAAATTTAGCTCCCAAGCCAACTTCGTCTGCATCGGGCACCGAAGACCGACTAACATTGGTTAAGCAAGGAAAAAAATACTTTGCCAAGAAAGAAAATAATGAGAAGGTTGAATCATTACAGGTGGATGTTCCTTAGGTTCAACCACCCAGAGACTATCTAGCATGATTAATTTGAAGGTAGTAAGGCTAGCTCTCTAAGCTAAAATGTTTAAAATAATTAAATACTAATGCTTTGCCCAAAATCTTAGCTCAGTCAATCATTAGTCACATTCTATCACAAAATATGATAAAAACCGAGGCAATGGCGTACCTTAAATAATAAATCTCCACAAAGGTCTTGAACAGATGATAAATTATGCGTCTTACGCCTGCAAATCAATGAAAGAGGCAACTAGTACCTTATTTGAAGCCATCTTCTTGCTATATAGTGGCAACATTAGCTTCCTCTGCATTGAGAGGTCCCAAAGGCCCGTCCCGATGATTGGCCAACCACCATCCACTACAGCAATACAACAGATTTTCAATGAAAATAATTTGTCGTGAAGTACGAAATATCCATCACATATTATGTTTTGCAATAGAAATTCCTTCATAATAGTTCCGTTACCCAAAAGAAAAATGTTGCATATATTTTTTGCTAAAGAAAAAAAAATCTATCACAAAATTGTAATGGATGTTCCGTAGCAATATGTTGGGCCCAATTACAGCGTGAACAACCCTCACAAATTTACGACATATTTGTAACATAATGAGCTGATAAAATTTTCACTTAAATATGTTGCAAATACATCACAAGTTAGTCACAAATTTGTCTTATGCAATTCCACCACAAGAGGAGGGCCTCTGATGGGCACGAGCTCTAACTCGGTTCAAACGAAAGAGCTACATAGGCGGTGAGGTCAGATGTCAGCTGCTAAGGTGTGCGAGTTGGAAGATAGGAGATGATGCAGTGGATCGACCGGAAACGGACTTGCAAGAAGGTTTTCCCAATCCAGGGAAACAAACACACAAACACTAAGCTTCAAAGAGAGTAATATTTCATTGATCTTATTTCCTACTACAACATTTTATATATAAGCCAACATGAGAACTTTCTAGAAACAAGTATAAAACTAAATCTATTATTCCTAAGGAAGACTATAACTAAAATGCTCTACATCAAGAGAGAGGCTGAGGTTGGCTTGCCTTCAAATGAGAGCGACAAATGGGAGCTGTAGATTGATTCATATGTGTGTGTGAGAGGAAAACAAAAAAGTAAAAAAAAAGAAAAGAAAAATAATAAATAGAAAGTTTCCCCAAAAAAACAAAGAAGGGAAAAAGGAAAGAGAGGTTTTATGCATTTTTCATCATCGCTTCGTCTTCACCACCACCATCAACCGTCGTCGCGCAGGTATAAAGTTCTAAACCTCAAATCCCGCTCTTGGCGTTGGCGGCATGCCGAAATACTGTCCATACATGCTTTTCTCTAGCATGGTAGGAAAGGAACCCGTTGAGGCGCCTACAATGAGGTGGGTAGGCCCTATACAAGCTCTCGTAACGTGGCGAGGACATTTGTAAGTACCCCTAGGAGCGCATAGCGTAACGGGGGAAAAACTACGCATTTCAAATAGGTACCCCGAAGACCTATACACGCCTTTTTCTAGCATGGTGGGATTGAAGATTTACGACCGCGGTGTCATCCGACACCTACAATACACGCTTTTCTCTAGTTAGGCGGGAGGCCCAGACTCTTGGAATTTTTTTCTAAACGGGGGAGACGTCGAGACGCTTCCAAATTTTTCAGTGAAACAGGGGACTTGAATTTGAACAGAGTGCAAGAGAACTTGAACTTAATATGACCACACGGAGCTTGAATAGAACTTGGACAATTAACAAAGAACCTAAATTTAATCAAATGACAATGATCTGAACTTGGAATTCAGACCGCAGGGAACTTACAAAACTTGAACTTGAACTTGCACACCGAACTGAACTTGAACACAATGAACAATCAATAATAACTTGATTTGAGTAATGACGCAAAGAACTTAAAAGGACAATAGAGAATTGAATCTTAAACTTAAATTTGTAATCATGCAAATGATGGGTGATGATTCGAAGAACTCAAATGAACTCTAAAGAACTTAAACTTGAACGGAGCACATAAAACTAGACTTTGGTTTAACGAATGAGCAATCAAAGTCTAAATGCTCAATGATGAATCCTAATCATTCAAGTGGGTATAAGTGAACAAGCAATGATTTGTGGTGGACTAGGGGGAAAATCCTTACATCTCACCCACGAGCAACAATTAACATAAATAAGTAACTTGATTGCCAGTGATGTTGCAAAATCTTAGCCTACATATGAATGATATGAAGCTCGCAACATCCACACTAATATGCTCTCAAGTCAATGCGAAGAATCTTAAATCATAAATGGAAGAGACTCTTAATGAATGTGTTGACTTATCAGAAAACTCCTGACGAATGTGTTGACGATACGAGTAATGGACTTGTGATGCTACAGTCTCCCTACAACTAATATCAACTGTCTTGGGAATGCATACAATAGCTACCACAAGCGCTGAAAGATACACATGAAGATGCAACAATTTGTCAATCAGCGCAATAAAGCTTCCCACAGACGCACATGATGCAGCATATGATGAATGCTACAATGTCACTTCAAATGATAGTGATCAATCAGCAGGTGAAGGCTACAGTTATCTACAAATGCCAAAAGTCAACGTGCAAGCAAATGCGTCAACTCGCTTGCAATCAATAAAACTTCTTGCAGACATACACCAAGCAATATGCAATGAATGCAATCATTTCTTGCAATCAATGTCAATATTTGAACTGTTCACAAATAAGGATATAAAGCCTTCAAAAGAATATCAATGAACAAAGTTATTGCGTGAACCACAGCACTCTTTCAATCGATATCAACAAGTCAACAAATGAAAGCTGCAATTTCCTACAAATATTGAAAATCAATGTGTAATGAACGTGGCAGTGCTCTCCAATTGACATCTGAATAGAGTCAATGATAGTCTTTACGACAGTCATGAAAGAAGGGACAATAGCCCCCACTACATTCACTTGCAAACACCACAAAGGAGAAATGCCCTGCGGGATTTAAGTAGGGTCCGGATGAGCGTAAAGTGATTGTTGATGAATATAGCTTAGCCAGTAGTCAACATCAAGATATAAACAAGCACACTGATCCGCATGCAATTAAGGACAGAAGATCATGGTGAATGCGAATACCCACTAACAACGATAGAAGATTTGCCACGAGTGCAATCAACTACCCGATGAACACTAAAGGTTGATATAAAATGAAGAGTACAATTTGCTAGCCAACACGTATAAGGAAACGATCAAGGAATATCGTACATCCCTAGGTTAGCATTGACTTATAGAGGAATACACCAAACTCCTACAAAGCAAAGACGGAAGATATGCAGCAGATGTAAGCTCCTACGGGCCGCTGTAGAAGACCTTTTGTGCACTCAACGTGTCACCTATGGGCAAATACGGAAAGGGCCATGGCAAACACGAGCTTCCATGAGCTGCCGTAGATGACTCATCATACATCTAAAAATGCCCCCACACGTGCACTTAATATGTATGCACATACATAGAAGTGCACATACACACATATTAACCTGTACACATGTAAAATCAAATACCCGCATGGGTCCTGACGAGCGTGTTATGGGTATACACGTAACGTCTTTGAATTTACGCGAGTCAAATAATAAACTTAAGTTCAAGCCCGATCCTCCTACGCGGTTTGATAGAAGTTGACACGGCTCAAACCATTAAACAAATATACCGTCGCAATGCCAACTGAGACATTTGTTTTATACGTTCATATTAGGCCTTCAAGACCCTCAACAAGAAAATTCACCAATAAAGGCATAAAGTTGATGAAGAACTCGATCATCCATTAGCAAGTTGACAGAATAGACAATATTTAATTAATGAAATGAAAATGCCCATAAATACTCCGATGATGATCGTGTTGAACGTAGATCTTAACCAGATATGTCAATTTCAAATATCCAAAGTTTTACCCAAATACCCTTGAAAAATAAAAAAACTCCAAAATATCAAAAGTCAAAATATTTAAAATTAAAATAAATCACCAAAACGCTTAAAGTAAAATCCATCCATCCTCCGCAACAGTTGGCCGAGGTGGAGAAATTTGAAAATACACTTCAGCTCACAAAGAGCTAGTGTCTGGTCGAGAATATCAGTAGGATTCATTCTCAAATAATCTCCTATCAGTAAGGACGTGGGATATGTCCTTTAATCGACAGTTTTACCGCTAAATGGCACCGCAAGTAAACAGTTATGATTGGGGCCTTCTAAACAGGGCGGTTTGCGCGAAATGGCACCACTAAATTACGATTATGGTCGGAACCCGTAAGCTCCCCAATGGCATCAAATGCTTAATATATGAATCAATAGGATATAATCGATAGGGCACAAAGCCCTCTATAGCCTAAGGTGCTTTTAGATTTGTCCCTTAGATAAATATTCCCCCTTAAGTCTACAAGGTACCCTTGGACGATGCAACACATGGCTACCGACAAGGATCCTTCTGTCAGGTTGGGTCGACTACTTCCTCTGACTAAGTAGATCAGGGACCACAATGGCTCGGGACAACGGAACCATGAGATCTTGATCGGACTCATCATCACTCCCCCACCATCCGTTTTAAGTGTAAGATGGTGAAATTTCAAATTTTAAATATCAAAACTCTCAACTATCCAAACTCATGCTGTTAGCCTGTTATTATATGCCAGATACCACATATCTACAGGTACGATGTATTCATTCGACGACTAGCCTTAATCGAAAAATCGCTCTCGTTATCAGGAGGGATAATTAGCTATATGGGCTTACGCCTAAAGGAAACTAGAACTCAGATCATAAAATCCTCATAAAATGAGAGCGAAATATCTGGGTGGTGTCTTATCTACTAACCCAATCTACCTTCTGAAAATTTAACCCCAAACCTAATCCATTAAAACTCCCCCGAAAGCAAGGGAGGCTGGGGCGCAAATTTTCGGAGCCCACAACCCATGCAAGCGTGATCCACTAATCAACGACCCATGCGAGATACAAATACCTCGCAAACAAAGGTAAACACAGAAAAAATAGGAATGAGAGTAGATACTATTCAAAAAAATAAGGCAAGTAGATAAAAATCTAACTAAAGAGTCATTCAACATTTAAATTTATCAAACATATGCATGTCACCCTTAGAACATAAAACATCTAACATTTTTTTTAACATGTGTGGGGGGAGAATTGACATAGAAGATCGCTAAACATAAAACATGCGAGAGTTTATTACCATAGAACATGAAACTTTGATATCACAAAACATAAAGGAGAATCGTACATGAAATAAATGAATGCTCACTAACATAGCTAGGAATCCTTGATCACATAGCATTGAGCATGCATGGGAAATTTTCCAATAAACTAAACCTGTCATTTTCATTTATAAATTTTGGTCATGGATATTTAGAATTCAAAATGTAGAAAATGGAGTTTTACATTCATCATATACTTCATGTTAAACCCAACTTGAAATAACAAACTATCACTCACGAAATAAATAAAGGTTCATATACATCTCATTCTCCTCCAAGGTATTTCAACATACAATAATCTTTGCAAAAAACACAACCAAATCCTTTATAGTTTTATGCGATTCATCCTTCAAATGTCGCATCTTATAAACACTAATTCTTCATCCAATATTCCTTTATTAAAATGATGCAGGACATATATGAAAATACGATTTAAATAAGGATTTTGCACACTTGATGATTAAGAGCACGTTAACTAAAGCTTGATGGTGATTTAGACAATAAAATAAAACACAAAGAGCGGTAATAATAGCTTAGGCCAAGTCACTTGCGAAAAGTAAAAGCCATAAAACAACCAATTATTCTTGACGTTGCATACGAGATGGGTTTCAACAAGAAATCCCTAGTCTAACAATAAGAGTAATTCTACGAAAGATCCCTCACACAATTCTACTATGGATTAAGCTTTAGCAGAGTATTGCAAGATTTTAGTGAATCAATCAAACCACAAGTAAGGATCAACGGAGAAGGTATGAGAGAAGGAAAGAGTTCAACTTAACCAAGATTAGTCCTTCCCGCGAACTTGGGCAGCAAATGTTGGCTGTAGGAGTTGTTGGGCGGCCACCTATATGTCCAGAAACCTTAGGACAGCAGCTGGATAATTTCCAGGATAGTCTGGACAGCATGTGGGATCGTTCTGGCAACCTGGACAGCAAACTTCTTTGCTGAAAATTGCAGGACAGCTGTTTTCCCAATCCTGAACTTTAGGACAACAGCTAGAACTTGTCCTGAATTCTGAATTGAACCTTGGACAGCAGCGAGTCTTCTCCTGGTTAGCAGTAGAGGTGGCTGGGATTCTTGGACAGGCTACAGGTGACGCCGGCCAAGGAGAGAAGAGGGAATTTGAATTATTTCCAGGAGAGAAGGTGGGTGTTTAGGAAACCATTCCTAATTTGAACACCAAGCGGGGCCGACGGCTATAATGGGAGGGAGGAATTAATGAGGCATTTAATGCCTGCTTAAATTGATAAATTAAGTTTGGAAAGAAATATCTACTCCTCTCTTAATTTAAGATTTAAATAGGAATCAATCTAGGAAGTTTCCTAAAATAGACTTAGTAATTTAGGAAATATTTTAAATTTCAAATTTGATGAATTTGAATTCAAAACCTGCCCAAATTATACCCATCTAAAATAGGCAATGGAATCCGAAGGGAGAAGGAGATCTAGGTCCGACGGCTTGCTTGGGTTCAGGTATGGGGGAAGGGTCGGCGGGTGGGGTGAGCTTTGGGTAAGTGGGCCGGCGGTTGTAGTGGGGAAGGAGGGTGATGGCTTGAGGTGGTGGTGGTGGGAGACGTTGGCCGGCCGCAAGGTGGGGGGCTAGGGAATCCGACGGCTAGGAAGAAAAGAGATTGAAAGAAAAGAACGATAAAACAAACCACGAACCCGGTCGTCTCCAAGTTGGTGGGTGGTCTGTTTTCCCTCCCTAGGGATCTCTCTAGAGCTCTCTCCTAGAACTCTCACAACTCAAAGAACACATGTCCAGGAATTTTCTTATAATTCATTCATTACCCCTCAAAGAAGAAGAGAGAGGCTTTAAATAGCCCATATAATGAGAAAATAAAAGTACTACAATGCTCCTAGGACTTATACGTACCTAAGCCCTTAAGTAAGGGTAAAAAGGGAAAAGCATAATAAACTTCATAAAATAAAATTAATACATCAATCATAAATATGAGAATCAAAAGTAGCGCAATGTAATCGTGGCTGTAGATCGACGACCATGCCTCTAGTAGATTTTTCATGTCTTGATGTCCTCATCATTCTCCTAGGGTGGGAAAGAGCTCAACTTAGGCGAGTACGCGTCCCGGAAGTGACCAACCTCTAAAGTTTTAAATCTTTGTTTAAAGTCAACAGGAAGCTTATAATTAATGTTGCTCTACTCAATTTCGCGTGCAATTTCCTTATGTAAATCATGCAAATGCAATGCACATGTAAATGCAGGCTCAGAAATCCTAAACCTAGGACACATGGGTATGAGATCTATCGTCGGCCTAGGTGTGAACCCATAAACAGCTTTGGCGAGACTTAAACCAGTGGTATGGGTCATCAAATTGAGGTAGGTGAACTCGACTGTGGGGAGTTTGGATAGGGAGGCTCCAGGGACTAGATCTAAATCATACGGGATGTCTCTAATCAGAGACAAAGGATCCTCAACTCCATCAGGGAAGACCTCAACAAGTCTACTAGGTATGGGCTAAATCTCCTGAGGGACTCGATCGACTAAGATGTGTAAAGGGGTGCTCTGGGCTATGGCGGCTATCAAGTTCAGTCCTTTCTTGGCTTTGACAAGGTTGGATTCATGATCATCCATAACCTGAGGCTGTAATGGCAAAAGCTTGATCTTTTTGCCCTCATGTTCAAACACACAGATGTTTGAATGACTATAGATGTGGACATCGTTGTCAAATAGCCAGGGACAACCTAGAAGGATTTGTCCAATATTCATAATCAACACATCACACCAAACATTCTCCTTATAGTCAGCGAAGGAGATGGGTATGAAACTTCACTCCTTTACCTCCAAGGCAGTGGTGTTGACCCAAGCTACCTTATAGGGGTTGGGGTGAGGAACAGCAGACAGGCCCAGCTTAGACACCATGATGGAGGAGAAAGCATTGATGCAACTGCCACTATCAACGACAACTTTACAGCTCTTATCCTTGATTTTGGTGTAGGTGTGAAAGATCGTAGTCCTACGCCAGTCGTCGGTGGCAACGGGTTGTGACAGTGCACATCTCACCATGCAGGTGGGAGAAGTGTCAATTTTTTGAATGTATTGGATGACAGCAGTGTCGTCATCCTCCTCAAAGAATTCACCATCGTTATCCACTTGGTGAATTTGGTCAACTTCGGGCTCGAATTCCGACTCAGTGATCTCTTTGATAATTGTGACTTTGTAGGGACTAGAGCACTGAGAGGCGATATGCCCATACCCCTGACATTTAAAGCATTTGGTCCCGGAGTTGGACCGAGGGGTATCTGGAGTGGGAGGCTTACTTCTAACATCGGGACGGGGAGTGGGGGGACCAGACGAGGGTCGGGTAGTGCTCCATGGGGTCGGTTGGGCAGTGGGAGTGTGAGGAGTGGAACTACCAGACAGTCTGTAGGAGGGCCTAAAGTCATGTGAACGGCTCGGGTGCTGGGAACGAGTCTCCTCTAAGTCAAGTACTAGGCTGTAGGCATTCTCCAGAGTAATAACGTTTCGAGCAAAAAGCTCGTTGCAAAGATCCTCTCGCAACCCGGTACGAAACATAGATAAGATCTGCGCGGGGGTGGTAGTGGTCTCCCCTTTGCAGCGAATCAGGTAGTCATCGAAGGAGGCGATGTACTCCTTAACTGGTTTATTGCCTTGAGTCAGTCTATTCCACCTATCCAATAGTCGAGGGAAGTACGAGGGAGGTAAGTACTTCTGCTTGAGTTCCCGCTTCATGGATGGTCAATCAGTGATGGGGTATTCATTCCTAGCTTCCCTAAGGCTCTCTAGATTGGACCAAAACTGACTCGCCCTACCCGTAAGTTTCATCTCGACAAAAGTAACCTTCCTAGCCTCTGAGATATTATACCACTTAAAGAAATTGTCCATACCTTTGACCCAGTCCAGGAAGAGCTGGGGATCGAGTGTTCCATCAAAGGTAGGAGCATTGACTTTAATGTTTTTCATAAGTGGCATGTCAGGATCATGGTGAGGGTTGTGTCCATACTGGGAAGCGCGATAAAGGGGCACGAAGAGGGCCCTCATCTTGGTAAGTATCGTCCCCGTATAAGGAAGGTGGTCGAGATGGAGTGTAAGGGATCTGGTGGGTCCTACCTCGCTCTAAGGTGTCAAATCGATCAGTGGTGGTCCTGCGAAGCTCAACTAGGTCGGCTTGATTTTCTTTGAGTTGCTGACTAATTGTGTTCATTTGACCTACCAGTAAGTCTAAAGTCCTTCCAAGTTGATCCGAATCCATTGGGAGACACTATGGGGTAATTAGACAAGTGAAGAAGCGAAGGACAACACTTAAACACTAACTTAGGATGCTCCTAATGCAACTAAATGGTGCTGATTTTATGTGGACAGCAAATTATAGTAGTTGGTTAATTTTCCTAGGTGTTGGAAGGATTTTAGGATATGGACAGCACCTAAAACACTAGGTTAGGGTCACCTAAAGCTCTCTAAACGTTGCAGAAATTTTCTGGACAGCAAACAAACACTACAAATTAATTTATCGAAGTAAAGGGATGCATGCAAAAAAACACATGGTTGGCTAGGTAAACTCCTAGGATGTTTTCTAGCATGTAATACATATGCCTACCATGCTCTGATACCAGATGATGCATGACATATATGAAAATAAGATTTAAATAAGGATTTTGCACACTTGATGATTAAGAGCACGTTAACTAAAGCTTGATGGTGATTTAGACAACGAAATAAAACACAAAGAGCGATAACAATAGCTTAGGCCAAGTCACTTGTGAAAAGTAAAAGCCACAAAACAACCAATTATTCTTGATGTTGCATACGAGATGGGTTTCAACAAGAAATCCCTAGTCTAATAATAAGAGTAGTTCTACGAAAGATCCCTCACACAATTCTACTATGGACTAAGCTTTAGCGGAGCGTTGCAAGATTTTAGTGATTCAATCAAACCACAAGGATCAACAGAGAAGGTATGAGAGAAGGAAACAGTTCACCTTAGCCAAGATTAGTCCTTCCCGCGAACTTGGGCAGCAAATATTCGCTGCAGGAGTTGTTGGGTAGCCACCTATATGTCTAGAAACCTTAGGACAGCAGCTGGATAATTTTCAGGATAGTCTGGATAGCATGTGGGATCGTTCCGGCAACCTGGACAACAAACTTCTTTGCTGAAAACTGCAGAACAGTTGCTTTCCCAATCCTGAACTTTAGGACAGCAGCTAGAACTTGTCCTGAATTCTGAATTGAACCTTGGACAGCAGCGAGTCTTCTCCTGGTTAGCAGTAGAGGTGGCTGGGATTCTTGGACAGGCTACAGGTGACGTCTAAAATATGGACAGCACTTGAAAACTTCAGGAAAGGGAGACTTCGGAGAGAAGAGGGCCTTGGAGAGGGCGGCTAGGGCTGAGGTGGATTAGGGAATTGATTGGAGGATTAATTTGGGGAAGAATTGTGTTAATTAGATCCCTAATTTATGGGGTCTAATTAAATTAATTGGGGTTTATGGGGGGGGGCGGGGGGGGGGGGGGGGCGGCCAAGGAGAGAAGAGGGAATTTGAATTGTTTCCAAGAGAGTAGGTGGGTGTTTAGGAAACCATTCATAATTTGAACACCAAGGGGCAAGGGGGGCCGACGGCTATAGTGGGAGGGAGGAATTAATGAGGCATTTAATTCCTACTTAAATTGATAAATTAAGTTTGGAAAGAAATATCTACTCCTATCTTAATTTAAGATTTAAATAGGAATCAATTTAGGAAGTTTCCTAAAATAGACTTAGTAATTTAGGAAAGATTTTAAATTTCAAATTGGATGAATTTGAATTCAAAACCTGCACAAATTATACCCATCTAAAATAGGCAATGGAATCCAAAGGGAGAAGGGGATCTAGGTCCGGCGACTTGCTTGGGTTCGGGTATGGGGGAAGGGCTGGCGGGTGGGGTGAGCTTTGGGTAAGTGGGCAGCGGTTGTAGTGGGAAGGAGGGTGGTGGCTTGAGGTGGTGGTGGTGGGAGACGTTGGCCAGCGGCAAGGTGGGGGGCTAGGGAATCCGGCGGCTAGGAAGAAAAGAGGTTGAAAGAAAAGAACGATAAAACAAATCACGAACTTGGCCGTCTCCAAGGTTGGTGGGTGATCCATTTTCCCTCCCTATGGATCTCTCCAGAGCTCTCTCCTAGAACTCTCACAACTCAAAGAACACATGTGCAGGAATTTTCTTATAATTCATTCATTACCCCACAAAGAAGAAGAGGGAGGCTTTAAATAGCCCATATAATGTGAAAATAAAAGTACTACAATGCCCCTAGGGCTTACACATACCTAAGCCCTTAAGTAAGGGTAAAAAGGGAAAAGCATACTAAACTTCATAAAATAAAAATAATACATCAATCATAAATATGAAAATCAAAAGTAGCGCAATGTAATCGTGGCCGTAGATCGACGACCATGCCTCTAGTAGATTTTCCATGTCTTGATGTCCTCATCATAAAACTAGAGTAGACATCGCATAAAACATACAAAGGCTTACCAACATAGAATATATATACCTATCAATGAAAAACATGAGAGTTTAATGACGTAGTTACGAATCATCACGTTACGTGCTCTCAAACATACATAGAGAACTCACCAACAAATTCTTATGACAATGCTAATAAGCCAAGTGTAAATGCAAGCATTGAGAGATAAAGCTTTCCAACAAGATATTTAATCATACATGAAAACAACTTTCCATACATGAAACCATTACAAGTAATTCCTTTTCATTTGAGAGATAAAGCTTAATAAGGATTTTAGCATTATTATTTCAATTTGCAAGGTCTAAGGAAAATAAATCAACTTCCGATATCTTATGTCCAAGGGAGAGAAATGCATTTACGTATGCATGGTAATGGTAAGGCGATCATATATGTATGAGCCAACATCATGAAGATATGTATAACAAGATTATTGTTGACCTGTAAGAAGCGAACCGGACCCAGCCTACTCACTCGACCGACACCTCATCTGGCTTGCACGACTCAGCCTAATGCTCCCCACGATCGGACATAACCACTCAAACTGTCTCCCTCTCACGACACAAAAATGAAACCCTTTCCCATTCGGAACACACGCGCTCAGAACCGGAAAAGAGATCGCAAAAAGAAATTCGGGAACTTACCTCTCTCAGACGCCTGCCTCCTCCCACAAAGCCACACCGCCGGCTTGCCATCTCCACTCCGTCCGAACCCGCCATGCCCTAGCAACGTCAAAGTCGCCACTGCTCCAGCACTTGTCTTCTCCAAGCTGTTGAAGCTTGCGATCTCCTTCCCGGTCTCCAAATCTCCTCATCCCGACGGCCGATTTCATCGACTCCTACTCCAACTCCAAGCCCAACATCGCCGGCTAGAACCTGCTCTCCGCCGTCGACCTCCAGCCTCCTGCGCCGACGCATGCATCCGAAGCCTCCTCACAGCCGACGAAGCCGCCGCTGCCGACCCTGAGCCCGTCCGCCGCTTTGGTTACGCGTCCGTGCCCATCTCTGCCCTAGCCTGATAATGGGCTTCTTCTCTCTATATATAATATTAGATATATTATACTAATATAATATATAATATTAAGTTATATTATATATATAATATTATATTATATATTAAATTATATATAATATTATATATGTAATAAATAAAAGAGAGAGAGAGAGATGAGAGGACTTTTCATACAGGTACGAAATCAAATTGAAGATTTTGAAGGAAGTCCCGGGGTTTGATTCGGTCCCCCGAAGCTCTCGGCCGTCGAGCTAATCTGACCGAGGGATTGAAGACTTGAAGACTCAATCTCCTCGCCGTTGATTCGCTCCGGCCGAGTCGAGCCAAAATCTCCTCGCCGTTGATTCGCTCCGGCTGAGTCGAGCCCTCCCTTACCTCCCGGTGCCGGGGAGGGGACACCGGAAGGTTGCCGAAATTTTCTAAAAGTTTCTGGACTTAGAAAAATTTTGAACCTATTGGGATTTTTGGAAAGATTAAAAAACATTCAACTATTTAATCTAATTGCAACATAATTAACTAATAAATTTAAACGGATAAATAAATAACCTAATATAATCTAATTTGATTTAATTAACCAATTAAAAATTTAAAATCAGACTAAACTTAAATCTTAAATCAAAACTTTAATAAAGTAACAAATCGACTAATTAATCTAAAGCTAAAATTCTGAATTAAATAATTAACTAATGAACACTCTTAAATAAGTTTGAAACAAAGCTCTATCTAATTAAACTAATTTGAAATTTAATTCAATTAATTGAAAACTTAAATCAAAAGCTTTAAACAATTAAATTAAAATTTAAATTTTGGAATTTGAGAGTAATCTGCAATTTCATTTAAACTAAAATTAAATCCTAAATTAATTAATTTAATTCAAATTGAAACTTTGAATAATATAATTGAAACCAAAACTCTGATTAAATTAAAAATATCTAAATTTTAAATTTCATTAGTTGGATAATCTAATTAAGCAAATCAAATTTAACATAATTAATTTTAAAATACATTCAATTAATGAACTAAGCAAATGGACTTAAATTAAAACTTAAATTCAGTTAAAATTCATTCAATTAAATTCACCTAATTAATCAATTCAATCAATGCAATTTTAAAAAACATAAAAATAAAATGCATGAATTTAATGTTTCCACTGATCCAGTTTATGTACAAACTCCCAAACTGGCAGCTCTCCAATAGCTCTCTAACTGAGCAACCCAGACACAATAACTCCTTGAGCAAGAATAATGCCCGCAACAGCTCTGAAACTCCCTCTAATAAACAACCTTACAGCTCTCCAAATGGCTCTCAAGCTGCAAAACTCTCAAGCACGAACTCTTCGAAGTAGCTCTCTAACAGAGTAGCTTTCCAAACTACTCCTAAGGCTTCCAAATCTCAGACCTATGGAAGTGAGAGTGAGATAGTTAAAAGAATTAAGCAAAAAAGACATTTGTAGTCATAGCCACAGAGAGTCCTGGCAATGATTAAGGAATTCAAAAGAATGGACTAAGCAATAACATAAAGCATAATCCTAATAAAACTGTGAATATTGAACTAGGATGGAAACCTTAAAGAATGCCCGTCATTCAATCAGATGGAGACATATCATGAATACGTGAGGAGGGATAAGGATCAAAGTATTTTGTTGAGCTAGGAAGCCGAAAGCTATGCTAAGTGACGCTTAGAGGAGTTAAAACAAACTAATGCAATAACTCAAATCTAGAAAGCTTTAACGCCACCGGATCCGCAACATGTGTACAAGCGGACAGAAGGCGTTCGTAGGCCCTTAAATGAAATCTCGGGCAATTTTCTAAATGAAATCACTCGCACAATGGATCATATTTAAATATTTTAAAAAACCCTCACTTATGTATTAAATATGACTCCTTAAACTAAAGTGCAACAAACCCCTGCATGTGCTCCGACAAATGCAATAAATTTTTAAACGCCAATGTCCGAGAATGCTGTGCAGGGTCAAATGCTCGTTAATATAACATTCTACTTTCAAATTAAATATCACCCGCATGTGCTCCGATCGTCACATCTTAATCTCAAATCCAATGGTTCGAGAATGCTGCGCAGGTCTAAATTCAAGTTTCATCCTCCTCCTCGAAAGGACTGGAGTCGACATGACTTGAAGTACAAAATTTCTCCCAAATCCCTACGAAAATACTAGTGACTTTAATGTCACCCCGATAATGACCGTGTTGACACAAAATCTCAACCGAATGGGTCAAATCTCAAATTCAATAAAAGTCAAGAATTCTTAAAATGAAATACATCACCTAAAAACTTAAAACTAAAAATCATCCACCTCCCGCAACCGTTTGTCTGGGGTGATAAATTTAAAATTAACCTCAGCTCACAAAGAGCGAATGCAAGTCGGGTGTATCGCTAAGATTCATCCTCAAATAGTCTCTTGCCAGCAGGGACGTGGCACGTGCCCTCTGATCGGATGGTTTTGCCGCAAAATGGCACCATTATATTACGATCACGGCTAAAGCTCATATGTTCCCTAAAGGCGTCAAACCCTTTAGCGATGAATCATAGGGTATATTTGATAGGCATAAAGCCCTCTGTCAGCTAAGGTGGATTCGGATATATCCCCTTAATCAAACATCAACCCAGGTCTACAAGGTATTCTTGGACGAAGCAAACCATGGCTGCCGATAAGGTACCTTCTGTCAGGTTGGGTCGACTACCACCTCTGACTAAGTAGACCAGGGATCATGACAGCCCGGGACGACGGAACCATGGGATCTTGATCGGGCTCGTCTTCATTCCCCCCACCACCAATTTTAAGTTCGTGGTGATAATTTATAAATCATAAGTTCAAATCTCAAATTCAAAACCGTAAGATTGTTGTTATTATACGATAAGTTCATAACATATGTGACTACTTTAATAACTAGCCTTAATCGAAGGTTCTCTCTTGTTATCATGAGGGGTAATTAACTATAGGGGCTTGCGCCTATAGGAAACCAGAACTCAGATCAAAAAGTCCTCACAAATTGAGGGCGAAATCTCTGGGTAGTGTCTTATCTAAAACCCAATCTGCCTTCTGAAAATTCACCGGGAACCTAATTTTGTTAAAACTCTCTACCATCATCATCAAACAAGAAAAGAAAAATAGACCGATGGCGCAGAGAGGCCGGGATTACATTCCAACGAAATTTTCAGAGCCCACAGATTTCTGGCGACTCCGCTGGGGACTGATTTTTCTTTCCATCTTTGACTAGTTAACATAAACTATAATAGTGATGAAATTATTAAAATTTTAATGCATTAATTAAAATCAGGGTTTTGAAATAATGCAATCAAATAAAATTTATTATATATATATTTTTATATATATAATATTTCATTCTATCTAGTCTCTACACTTTGAAAGTGTGGGTGATGTATCAATTTTTGACTATTAACCCTTACCTTTCTTTTGTGCAGAATGAAACTACAGAATACTCCCTTTACCGTCCAACTGGGACGAGGCGCTAGCATCCAGCTAGCGAATGTTGTCATTAACACTGGAAACTCTGAAGCCACTATTCAATTTGGTAGTTTGGAGTTCTCTGCAGCTACTGCAATGGATGCCGCCGTACCTATTCACGGCACGACTGTTCAAGGACATTCTGCGAGGCCTGATTCTGCTGAAACTTATGCACGACATGCATATTCCGTGCAACAGCCACGAGCTACTAGAACTGCTACTGTTAAAGCAGTTCAACAAAATAGAACATCTGTCTTCGAAAGATTATCGCAGCCCAAGGCCTCAACCACAGAGAGGGTCGTAACTGGAGGAAGAATATCTGTGGTACCTACCAGAGCCACCACTCTGTCAAGTGGGTTATCTGTACCCGGGAAGGACGATGCTGAAGCCTCCTCATCTGGAGGAAGGCTCACAAGAAGGCAAAGGAGAAAGTTGAATGCAAAGCTACGAGCTCAACAATCACTATCGGTGCATCCGTCAACACTCCCAGCCTTGGAGCTAGAAGCTAACGTTCCCACTCATAATAAGTTTACAAATTTAAAGTGGATTAAAATAAATAGCCATACTGGTGAGTTGAAGCAGTCTTTATGGAAACAACAACAGCAAATTCCTGTTCCTCAAAAGAAGAAGTGTGAAACTTTGTCCGCCAGGATACACAGAGTTCTGAAAGCTGCAAAGGAGAATATCTTAATGAAGAAGAGATATCAAAAACCATTAGCAAACAAGACTATAAGGATCCCACAAAGAGGGTTACCAGCTGCCACGGTAACTCAAGAGAAATTAAGATCAATCCCACGCGGTGAACATTAGAGCGTGAAACCTGAACCTCATGTTCAGGGATCCGCTATCAAAAGGTCCCAGTGGAAAGGTAAAGAAATTTAGAGGCCGAGACCTCCTGAAAAAAGATCACTGCAGAAGAAAGTCAATATAGGCGTGACATCTGGTGCAGCCTCCCAGAGATCCGCCTTTAATAAAAATCGTCAACAATGGGTACCTAAGGAAAAGGTTCATACTAATGACACTTACAATAGTCGACACCCTGGAGAATTTTTTAAGGAATCCTATTGCCAGCTAACTTCAACCTCTCGGAAGAATGTCAAGTTTGACCGTACCCCTCTAATAGAAGAAGTTCCTATATCGCATGCAGAACCAGAGATCTATTGGAAGCGTCGTTCTGAGATTCGAGTACAGGAAAATGATGATGATGATGAAGACACCATGGAAGTTGAGGTAGTCTACATGGTGGGGCATAGTGATGAGCCACATCAAACACGTGGCTATCGACGACGCAACGAAGCAGGGCCCACCTCTTCTAAAACAACGACCTCTCAAGAAGATCAAGCTCAACATGAGCAGTCAGAAGAAGAAGTCCCCTCGGGCGATGGACAAAATGATGATCAAGACAAAGAAGTGCTTGATGAGACATTAGCACAAGCACAAAGGCGTTTGAAGCTCCAGATGAAAGAAAAAGATAAGGAGATATCAGATCTAAATAACAAGATCATAGAAATGATGACACAAATGACTGCGATGATGCAGTTAATGCAAAAGAACATCATTACTCATCATGTATTAGCTCAACCAATTAATCATCATATATCGGGTCAACCCGTTAATCAACGATATCGAGTAGTATTCCTACTAATCTGCCAACTGACCCAATACCTCAGGTGTCTGAAATTTGAATCACACCTGAAGGAGGAAATGAGGCTGATCGACTTGTTCATCTGCAAACTCACCACGATGTTGCAAATACATATGAGCTGGTAATGACACCACAGCTAGAATCAATAATCAATGAAAAAATTAAAGTTGTCATTACCTCAGAGCATATAGAGAAATTTGTAACGGTCGCCCGTATCCAGCTGAATACGATCAAGTGCCACATCCTAAAGGATATTCAGTGCCCAAATTTAATACTTTTAATGGCACCGGCAATCCTAAATAACACCTGGCTCAGTTTAAAGCGACTTATGGAAATACTGGGGGCGTTGATGCTCTGCTCTTCCGTCAATTCATTAGTAGTTTGACTGCAACTGCTTTTGAATGGTACACTGAGCTGCCCAATGATTCTGTTAAGACATTTATAGAATTAGAGAATATGTTCGTAAAAAGATTCGCCAGTGCTACGGAGAAAACTACTATCGCTGACCTTGCCCTAGAGAAACAAAAAAAGGGCGAGCCAGTGACAAAGTACATCACTCGCTGGCATAATATGAGCATGAAATGCAAACAACAGTTGGAAGAGGAGCACGCTGTTCAACTGCTTTTGGGAAATATCGATGATAAGATGTTACCATTTTTATGCATGGCCTCCATCAGCACTTATCATGAGCTACTGGACATAGTAGCTAAATTTAAAAAAATTGAATTTGTCTAAGCTTGAAAATTATTCAGATAGGCCCCGAAGAAATAAAGCCGTGGACAATAGAAGAGATGAGATCTACTTTGCATCATCTTTAAGGATCGATAAAGAAAAATAGTCTACTCCTAAAGATGATAAAGGAAGACAATATTCTAAACCCCAGCCAAAATTAGTATTGGGAGGAAACGATAGGTCTTAGACTTTTCGTGATGGAGGAGAACATGCGAGGCCAAGAATCGGTGATCGAATCACATCCCTTAAGGAGAAAATAAATAGAGAATACTCTTTTAAGAGGGAAAGTGTGGCAAAGCTATTTAAGCAAGCACTTAATGTTGGCTTTGAATTACCTGAGTGTAAAAGACCAGAAGAAGCTGAGCAGAAAGATAATCCAAATTTTTGCCCGTATCACCGAGTTATCAGCCACCCTATTGAAGATTGTTATGCTTCAAAGACTGGCTTGAAAAGAAATACAGAGATGGTGAGTTTACGCTATCAAATAGTATTTTAGTTCACCCAAAGAAGGAGTCTGTGAATGTGATTATGACTTCTCCTATAACCCCCGCTAATGAAGGAGATAAAATAAAAGGAAAAATGATGCCAGAAAAGGAAGAATGGCAGACTGCAATCTCCAAGAAGACAAAAAAGATGATCAAACAACTGAAAGGAGTTCCTAGTGTAAAATGAAAATCCTCTACGGAACCAATACTTGAATTAAAAGAAAATCCAAATTCAAGTGCATCCACTTCCAGGTCATCAACTTGGAGGCATTCTAATACAAAACGGTTTTATAAGGCATCCTCCAAGAAGTCCAATAACTCGAATAAGCACGGTAAGCAAAAAAAGAAGAGGACTGTACTTCAAAAGATCATCAATAATTTGGAAGATTATTATCAACCAGCGAGACGACCTATAACACTTGCAGATTTTATGTCTGGGCTTCAAATAAACCAATCAGAAGTGAAAGATGATGAACAAGAAGATGAAGATCTACTCCATATAGAAACATGTCGAGTCATTTCAGTAACATCGACTGCATGCCAACGAGACTCTTTTAAAGGTCACGTTGGGGGTCAGATAGGAATGTCTTCTACAAAAATGACTGATAAAATGACATCTAAGTCTTATCTGATTGTGCTACAAACAGATTGTAACTCAGAAGAAGAGTTATGTTTTCCAAGTGACGATGAGTCGGATCAACAAATAGCTTCACGAATGGAGCGTGTAAAGCTGAGTGAAGACTCTGAACATATAACAAAATCTTCATCAGATAAGACTAAGTTGAATGAAGTTGCTCAAGTACAGTTAAGAAGTGGTAAAGTGCTGCCACCGCCACTAAAAAAGGGATCATCAAGCAAAGACAAGGGAAAAGATATAATCATCAATGAAGAAATCATCCCTAAAGATCATAAGAAGAAATATGATACAAATAAGGGAATAGAATATAATATCATTTCCCATTTGAGAAAAATCTCAGCACAGCTCAGCATCTATGAAGCTCTCCTAATGTCAAAAGATCTTCGAGAAACCTTGATACAAGCTCTTAAGAATCCAGAGAGATCTGAAGCGTATTTCGTAGAAAGATGTTTGAGCGAAGTTCTTCATGCCAGAAATGAACCTGTTGTTACGTTCTCTGAAGAAGATCTCATGCTGGGGACTACAGAACATAATCGTCCTTTATATGTTACGGCAGAAAGTGATGGCATCATAATCAAGCGAATCTTGATTGACCCCGGGTCTTCAATAAACATTATGAGCTTGCGCAAGCTAAGATCATTGTCCCTAGATATCCAACATCTCAGGCCAGATAAACTTATGGTGCACGGTTTCAACAAGAAAGGGCAAAAAACTATAGGGTCATTTGTCCTTCCCTTAAAATTTGGAGAGCTGTGCACCGAAGCCAAGTTCCATATTATTGATGCAGACACTTCATTCAAGGCACTCTTGGGTAGACCTTGGCTCCATGAGAATGGTCTTACTCCATCAACAATGCACCAATGCACCAATGCATGAAATATCTAAAAGATGGAGAAGAGTACCGGATCTCTGGAGATATACAATCCTTCGTAGTCCACGAAGTGAAAATTTATGATGATGCAAAATACTTCATTCCAAATGAAGTAAAACCGATAAAATCTCCAGAAGTTAAAGCATCGACCTCAAGGAGTACAAAACAGCCCAAGGAATTTGAAGCAAAGCAAATGGGAAAGAAGGGCATGTCACCCAATTTTCCTAAAAAGATTAATACATTGACTAAATCAAATAAAGTTTTACTTCATTTAGGAAGTGACACGGAGAAAGATGAGGATATCTTCGAAACCTACAACCCTTTGTTGAACGAAAAGCCAAAAGAAAATACTTTTGTAGTTACTTTGATCCCTCTGCAACACTTCAGAGAAATAGTATCCCGTGAGGTTCATAATGTTGAAGAGCTTAAAATATTTTATGTACCTCCCCTATACGGTAGTAGAGGACCGGAAAGTTTATTTTATAAATTTGGAGAATATCAAGAAGAGAATCTCAACGAGCATGGGAATTTCAATGAAGATGTAGAGATAATTCCTACAGAAATGCCCAGATATTGTCCCAAAAGAATTCAGCAAATGATACGAAAAGCTGGAGTTCATAATATGGTTACTTGGCTACGAGCATGTTTCTTTCAAAGAATGTGGTGCCAAGAATTATCAAAGATAGGTAGTCGCGATACAAAAGGTCTTGGATTTATCGCAGCTGAACATACTCAGAAAAATGTATGTCATGCGATAATGGATAAATGTCTGACTACTGAAGATGCAAATATAAATGAAGAGAAAGATGTGGAAGCTAAACATGCACCAGAAGAACTTGAAGATGGTGGACAGACCGCTACCATGGATGAGCTAAAAGAAATAAACTTGGGAACTGATGAGGACCCTCGCCCAACCTTTATCAGTGCTCTTCTTTCCAAGAATAAAGTTGAAAAGATGAAAGCGTTACTCAGTGAATTCAGGGACTGCTTTGCTTGGACATATGATGAAATGCTATGCTTATCCCCTGATATAGCTGTTTACAAATTAGCCATCAAACCAGGTGTAGTACCTGTAAAGCAAGCTTCAAGGCGGATGAGACTAGAAATCGAAGAGCAAGTGATTGTAAAAACCAAGAAGCTTATCGAAGCAAGTTTCATTCGAGAAGAAAAGTATGCCGATTGGATCGCCAACATCGTCCCTATAAAGAAGAACGGCCAGATTCAGATCTGTGTTGACTTTCGGGACCTCAATAAGGCGTGTCCGAAAGGCGATTTTCCACTTCCAATATTAGAATTGTTGGTTGACAATACGTCCAATTATTATATTCTCATTTATGGATGGATCGTCGGGCTACAACCAGATCAAGATGACACCTGAAGATGAAAAACATACATCTTTCAGGACTCCTATCGGCATATTCTGCTACACAGTCATGCCATTTGGCTTGAAGAACGCTGGAGCTACATACCAAAGAGCTATGACACATATATTTGACGATCTCATCCACCGGAAGGTTGAATGCTATGTGGATGATCTTGTTGTCAAAAGTATAGATCGAAAAGATCACTTTGAAGATTTGAGAATTATATTTGAAAGGATCAGAAAATTCAATCTCAAAATGAACCCACTCAAGTGTGCTTTTGGAGTTTCATCAGGAAAGTTTCTTGGGTACGTGGTACGACATGAAGGAATTGAGGTTGATCCTAACAAAGTCAAGGCAATTATAGAAATGCCGCCTCCAAAAAGTCTTCACCAACTCCATTCTTTACAAGGACAACTTGCGTTTATACGACGGTTTATCTCAAATCTATCATGCAGATGTCAACCATTTGCAAAGCTGATGAAGAAAGATATTCATTTCAAATGGGATGATGAATGTCAAGAAGATTTTGACAGTATGAAGAGATATCTGTTAAGCCTACCTATTATTGCAGCGCAAATTCCAGGGAAGCCACTTATCCTATACACCGCAGCGTTGGAAGAGTCCCCTTGGGGCATTGCTAACTCAGCACAATGAAAAAGGTAAAGAAAATGCACTCTACTACATCAGTCGAAGATTGATTGGAGCAGAAAAATGTTACTCTCCAATTGAGAAGCATTGTTTAGCGCTGATTTTTTCTGTTCAAAAACTCTGCCACTATATGCTATCTCATCAAATTATACTGATATCAAAGATCGATCCGCTAAAGTTCTTGATAACAGACCAGCATTGACAGGTCGACTAACCAGGTGGGCAGTGATACTTCTGCAGTTCGATATCACCTATGTTCCACAAAAGACAGTGAAAGGGTAAGTCCTAGCAGATTTTCTTGCCGCACATGCCGTTCCTGCAGACTCGCCACTCAATGACGATCTACCTGATGAACAAATTCTATTTGTTCTAGAAGGAGAAAAATCACAAATATGGGAGATGTATTTTGATGGTGCATCATCAATTAAACCTGCCCAACCTCCAAACCTCCCCAAAGCTTGAGCCGATGTCGGTCTTATCTTTATAGCACCCAATGGTGGGATAATGAGATACTCATTTGGTTTAACTGAACCCAAAACTAATAATGAAGCAGAATATAAAGCTTTGATAGCGGGTCTCGAGATCGCTATTTCTATGAAAATTCAAAACCTCAAAATTTTTGACGATTCTCAGCTCGTTATAAATCAAGTACTGGGTATTTATAAGATCGACAGAGTTGGGTTAATTTACTATCACAGACGAGTCCTCGAACTCATGAAGCAAATTACAAATATTACACTAATCTAAGTATATCGAGCTCATAATAGTAAGACAGATTCTTTAGAAAAACTTGCTAAAGAAATGGCGAGCATGAATGACGAGCCAGTGCTAATCAGTGTCAACACTCGTCGAGTACTAGAGCCAGCAATTCTATGTTCCCCGCAGGTAGAGGGGTCAACAAATTCAAACCAGCAGGATACAACTTCGGTTGTTCCTCAACCTCCCCAACAAATTATTCTAGAAAATCAAATAAATAAACCTTCAATATTTAGAGGAAGAAAATTTGGTAGAGCTTCTGAATCCTGACTTGAATGCCTAGAGGTTGAAGAGCAAAATGATTGGAGGCAGCCTTTCATAGACTACTTCAGAGAAAACAAACTCCCTGCAGATAAATCATTCGCTACGCAGATCAAAAAGAGAGTATTGCGGCATGCGTTTGTCAACAACACGTTATATCGAAAATCATTTGATCAAATGTGGCTACGATGTCTAGGAAAAGAAGAAGTTGATAAAGTTATTTCTGAAGTTCACGAAGGACTATGTGGTGCACATAAATCGGGTCCTAAAATGGCCATTAAAGTTAAAAGAATGGGTTATTATTGGCTATCATTGGTAAAGGATTGTACCAATCATGCAGAGATATGTCATGAATGTCAAATTTATGGCAATATTATTCATCAACCGCCAAATTCGCTACATCCTACTATAGCATCTTGGCCATTTGAATGTTGGGGGACAGATGTAATAGGGCCAATTGATCCACCATCATCCGCTGGACACCGCTTTATATTAGCTGCAACAGACTATTTTTTCAAATGGTCTGAAGCAGTTCCATTCAAAGAAGTCACTGCTCATCATGTGATCAACTTCTTTACTCATAATATTGTCTACAGATTTGGTATTCCACGCCGCATAATCTCAGAAAACGGTCCAGCTTTCAAAAGTACTAAGATTTACAAATTCATTGAGCGACATAAAATCGATTGGCGATATTCAACGATTTATAATCCAATAGCAAATGGATTAGCAGAAGCTTTCAACAAAACACTAGTAAAGCTACTCAAGAAAATTCTCACTAAGAATAAAAGAGAGTGGCATACTAAGATGACAGAAGTATTATGGGCATATCGTACTACGTACAAGACACCAACAAAAGCAACTCCTTATGCACTGGTATTTAGAGCTGAAGCAGTGCTTCCACTCGAAGTTGAATTGCCGTCACTTCGAGTAGCTGTTCAGTACGACATCACAGAAGAACAAAATGCTCGTCTACGAATGGAGGAGCTTAATGCACTGGATGAAGTCAAGCTCCAAGCTCAACAAAATTTAGAAATTTACCGAGCAAAAATGGTAAAGTCTTTTGATCGTATAGTACGCCCTCGAGCATTTCAAGAAGGAGAATTGGTCCTGGTGCTGAGAAGACCAATTATCCCACACCAAAGAATGGGTGGTAAATTTGAACCAAATTGGGAAGACCCTTTTATCATTGAGAAAGTGTACCAGGGAGGAGCCTATCAACTCATCGATATGGAAGGTCGACGACCTATGCCCCCGATCAATGGGAGATATCTCAAGAAATACTATTCTTAGAGAAACCAAACTGAAGATTATTCCCTCACAAAAAAAAAAGAATATATTTCTAAGTTACCTTAGAAATTCTCCCACAAGATAGGGGGCATTTTTTAAGTTTAAAAATGCCAAAGTCCAATGACAGTTGAAATTTTTCTTTAAGACAGGGAGCATTTTAAATATTTATTTGGGTTAACATTGATCCCCAAATAAATATTTAAAATAAGTCATGAAGCTACCACCACATGAATACAGGGCAGAAGCTCAGAAGCCGGTGACTTTAAGCAAGAAAATATGCAATCATTGAAGATTCATCTTCAAATTCACTAAAATCCTGAAGTTCAAATGAAAAGACTTTTGATCAGATAACTTCAACAAATCAACTTTAACAAGTACGAGCTATTATAGTACAAGTTCAGTGCCAAACAGGTATTATATCAGTCTCAATAAGCTTATAGGAGGCCGAGTCACTAACAGCTTTACCTACTCAACAAGCCATGATAAGAGGCCGTAGTAGGAAAGCACCTGTTTTGTTAGCCTGATGACAAATACTATCAAGCTTGATATTTGTCAAATTTAACAAATCAAAGCAGTTCAGATTCAAAAAAAATTTTCAACTAACAAATGGATTGAGACAAAATCCAAGAGAAGATTCTCAATCAACTCAAAGGCACCAAGCTACAATAAAAATTGCCAGCAAATTAAAGGCATTATTCCTTCAATAAATCTGTCAAGCACAAAGCTAAGATCGAAGGAGCTTCATTTCTTCGACATGTCCGATAAAGCATAAAGCTTAGGATCAAAGAAGCCATCCCGCAGTTCTTATAGAGCCGTAGGCTGAACCAAGGGAATGTTATCATCATCAAAATCCGCCATTCCTAAAGCCCTGGATAGATGACTATTTGCCACCGACCAAATACAAATCTAAAACGTATAGGTCACCAATATAAATTCTTCATCAAGCCCTTGAAAGCATAAAATTAGGGTAGAAGAAATGTTAATTCTTGACAAATCGAGAAGATAAATCAGTGACATCTAAAATTAAATTTTAGAGATCCGTAGGGTCAAAAAGCTTTCAACAAACATGATATGTTATAATGCACATATCATATTTGTTAGGGGGCATTTTTTGACCTGTAAGAATCGAACTGGACCCAGCCTACACACTCGACCGACGCCTCATCCGGCTTGCACGACTCAGCCTAATGCTCCCCACGATCAGACATAACCACTCAAACTGTCTCCCTCTCACGACACAAAAACGAAACCCTTTCCCATTCGGAACACACGCGCTCAGAACCGGAAAAAGAGATCACAAAAAGAAATTTGGGAACTTACCTCTCTCAGACGCCTGCCTCCTCCCGCAAAGCCACACCGCCGGCTTGCCATCTCCACTCCGTCCGAACCCGCCGTGCCCTAGCAACGTCAAAGTCGCCACTGCTCCAGCACTTGTCTTCTCGAAGCTGTTGAAGCTTGCGAACTCCTTCCCGGCCTCCAAATCTCCTCATTCCGACGGCCGATTTCATCGACTCCTACTCCAACTCCAAGCCCAACATCGCCGGCTAGAACCTGCTCTCCGTCGTCGACCTCCAGCCTCCTGCGCCGACGCCTGCATCCGAAGCCTCCTCACAGCCGACGAAGCCTCCGCTGCCGACCCTGAGCCCGTCCGCCGCTTTGGTTACGCGTCCGTGCCCATCTCTGCCCTAGCCCGATAATGGGCTTCTTCTCTCTCTATATAATATTAGATATATTATACTAATATAATATATAATATTAAGTTATATTATATATATAATATTATATTATATATTAAATTATATATAATATTATATATGTAATAAATAAAAGAGAAAGAAAATAAAGAGAGAGAGAGAGAGATATGAGAGGACTTTTCATACAGGTACGAAATCAAATTGAAGATTTTGAAGGAAGTCCCGGGGTTTGATTCGGTCCCCCGAAGCTCTCGCCCATCGAGCTAATCTGACCGAGGGATTGAAGACTTGAAGACTCAATCACCTCGCCGTTAATTCGCTTCGGCCGAGTCGAGCCAAAATCTCCTCGCCGTTGATTCGCTCCGGCCGAGTCGAGCCCTCCCTTACCTCCCGGGTCCAGGGAGGGGACGCCAGAAGGCTGCCGAAATTTTCTAAAAGTTTCTGGACTTAAAAAATTTTTGAACCTATTGGGATTTTTGGAAAGATTAAAAAACATTGAACTAGTTAATCTAATTGCAACATAATTAACTAATAAATTTAAACAAAAAAATAAATAACCTAATATAATCTAATTTGATTTAATTAACCAATTAAAAATTTAAAATCAGACTAAACTTAAATCTTAAATCAAAACTTTAATAAAGTAACAAATCGACTAATTAATCTAAAGCTAAAATTCTGAATTAAATAATTAACTAATGAACACTCTTAAATAAGTTTGAAACAAAGCTCTATCTAATTAAACTAATTTGAAATTTAATTCAATTAATTGAAAACTTAAATCAAAAGCTTTAAACAATTAAATTAAAATTTAAATTTTGGAATTTGAGAGTAATCTGCAATTTCATTTAAACTAAAATTAAATCCTAAATTAATTAATTTAATTCAAATTGAAACTTTGAATAATATAATTGAAACCAAAACTCTGATTAAATTAAAAAAATCTAAATTTTAAATTTCATTAATTGGATAATCTAATTAAGCAAATCAAATTTAACATAATTAATTTTAAAATACATTCAATTAATGAACTAAGCAAATGGACTTAAATTAAAACTTAAATTCAATTAAAATTCATTCAATTAAATTCACCTAATTAATCAATTCAATCAATGCAATTTTAAAAAACATAAAAATAAAATGCATGAATTTAATGTTTCCACTGATCCAGTTTATGTACAAACTCCCAAACTGGCAGCTCTCCAATAGCTCTCTAACTGAGCAACCCAGACACAACAACTCCTTGAGCAAGAATAATGCTCACAACAGCTCTGAAACTCCCTCTAATAAACAACCTTACAGCTCTCCAAATGGCTCTCAAGCTGCAAAACTCTCAAGCACGAACTCTTCGAAGTAGCTCTCTAACAGAGTAGCTTTCCAAACTACTCCAAAGGCTTCCAAATCTTAGACCTACGGAAGTGAGAGTGAGATAGTTAAAAGAATTAAGCAAAAAAGACATTTGTAGTCATAGCCACAGAGAGTCCTGGCAATGATTAAGGAATTCAAATGAATGGACTAAGCAATAACATAAAGCATAATCCTAATAAAATTGTGAATATTGAACTAGGATGGAAACCTTAAAGAATGCCCGTCATTCAATCAGATGGAGACATATCATGAATACGTGAGGAGGGATAAGGATCAAAGTATTTTGTTGAGCTAGGAAGCCGAAAGCTATGCTAAGTGACGCTTAGATGAGTTAAAACAAACTAATGCAATAACTGAAATCTAGAAAGCTTTAACGCCACCGGATCCGCAACATGTGTACAAGCGGACAGAAGGCGTTTGTATGCCCTTAAATGAAATCTCGGGCAATTTTCTAAATGAAATCACTCGCACAATGGATCATATTTAAATATTTTAAAAAATCCCCACTTATGTATTAAATATGACTCCTTAAACTAAAGTGCAACAAACCCCTGCATGTGCTCCGACAAATGCAATAAATTTTTAAACGCCAATGTCCGAGAATACTGCGCTGGGTCAAATGCTCGTTAATATAATATTCTACTTTCAAATTAAATATCACCCGCATGTGCTCCGATCGTCACATCTTAATCTCAAATCCAATGGTTCGAGAATGCTGCGCGGGTCTAAATTCAAGTTTCATCCTCCTCCTCGAAAGGACTGGAGTCAACATGACTTGAAGTACAAAATATCTCCCAAATCCCTACGAAAATACTAGTGACTTTAATGCACCCCGATAATGGCCGTGTTGACACAAAATCTCAACCGAAGGGGTCAAATCTCAAATTCAATAAAAGTCAAGAATTCTTAAAATGAAATACATCACCTAAAAACTTAAAACTAAAAATCATCCACCTCCCGCAACCGTTTGTCTGGGGTGATAAATTTGAAATTAACCTCAGCTCACAAAGAGCGAATGCATGTCGGGTATATCGCTAAGATTCATCCTCAAATAGTCTCTTGCCAGCAGGGACGTGGCACGTGCCCTCTGATCGGGTGGTTTTGCCGCAAAATGGCACCATTATATTACGATCACGGCCAAAGCCCATATGTTCCCTAAAGGCGTCAAACCCTTTAGCGATGAATCATAGGGTATATTTGATAGGCATAAAGCCCTCTGTCAGCTAAGGTGGATTCGGATATATCCCCTTAGTCAAACATCAACCCAGGTCTACAAGGTATTCTTGGACGAAGCAACCCATGGCTGCCGATAAGGTACCTTCTGTCAGGTTGGGTCGACTACCTCCTCTGACTAAGTAGACCAGGGATCATGACAGCCCGGGACGACGGAACCATGGGATCTTGATCGGGCTCGTCTTCATTCCCCCCACCACCAATTTTAAGTTCGTGGTGATAATTTATAAATCATAAGTTCAAATCTCAAATTCAAAACCGTAAGATTGTTGCTATTATACGATAAGTTCATAACATATGTGACTACTTTAATAACTAGCCTTAATCGAAAGTTCTCTCTTGTTATCAGGAGGGGTAATTAACTATAGGAGCTTGCGCCTATAGGAAACCAGAACTCAGATCAAAAAGTCCTCACAAATTGAGGGCGAAATCTCTGGGTAGTATCTTATCTAAAACCCAATCTGCCTTCTGAAAATTCACCCAGAACCTAATTTTGTTAAAACTCTATACCGTCATCATCAAATAAGAAAAGAAAAATAGACCGATGGTGCAGAGAGGCCGGGATTACATTCCAACAGAATTTTCGGAGCCCACAATTATCTTATGATACAATGCTCATTAAGAGATAAACTATAAAACAATATTAGACGACCATAAACTTCACCAAATTTATGTGAATCATGAATCCTTGTGAGAAGATTATTGCTCAAAGTAGTGCACTCAACAAAATACCATGTTTAAAATGACGCAACATATAGATCAATGCATACAACTGTCACCCACTAATATCTATTGCATGCAATTGTAAAAATACTTAGCTCACTGTCATGTATATTGATTGGATTACTAAATCTAAGTAGGCTTCACTATAGCCTGCTCTACCAATGGGCTATACATGCAAAGGTTCTACTTCTACAGATCCAGAAGGAAGGTG
Organism: Dendrobium chrysotoxum; assembly: GCA_019925795.1. Classification (NCBI taxonomy): domain Eukaryota; kingdom Viridiplantae; phylum Streptophyta; class Magnoliopsida; order Asparagales; family Orchidaceae; genus Dendrobium; species Dendrobium chrysotoxum. Next base: position 28,457,588 of record CM034309.1, read on the forward strand.
AAGACATTGCTAGGTAATGATTTCTGTTATACAACGCAACAAAAATGCCTAACCCATAAGTTCAAATCCATGTCTATAGACCAAGATATACATTTGACAGTGAAACGTCCAAAGGTTTAGTTACCAATACCGGTTTACATGAAGGCCATATGACAAATCAATGCATACACAATGTCAATGTATATATTCAACTGAAGTCTTCCTAGCAACTAAAATCAGACTTGAGATAGCGTATATATATGGATAGCATCACCTGTGTAATCATGCAAGTTTACCTATATGTAAGATCGGAACCGTCATAAGCAAATTAATTTGAAATCCACCACGATCCACATAATGATTCAGTCCAAAACACTATATCATTTGAAAGATTTATATTAGGATTTACATGAAACTAGCATATACCTTGACGGAGGTCCAGTTGGACGGCTACTCGGTTCCAACTGCAGGTGGTCGGAAGTCGGCGAAGGCTGAGTCGGTCGGCTGCAAGATGGCAAGCGGCTGGAAGGCTGACTGGATGCCGTCGAGCGGGTCGAAGGTCCAAGAATGCTCAAATGGGGGCTAGGGGGCTGGCGGCAGTCGGGAGCTGCTCGAGCTCGAGTGCTCGGGCGTAAGAGGAGGGCTGCAGGAGTCTGATGGACACGAGCTCAAGCTCGGTTCAAGCGAAAGAGCTACAAAGCCGGGGAGGTCGGATGTCAGCTGCTGAGGTGTGCGAGTCGGAAGACGAGAGAGAAGCCGAGGTCGGCTTGCCTTCAAATGAGAGAGACGAATGGAAGGAGCTTCCGCCTGAGTGATTCGCACGAGCCGAGGTGAGTGATTCGCACGAGCCGAGGAGGAGGGGAACTGAGGAGTGGCCTAGGCTTCGTGCTGCTCGCGATCAAGAGAAGCAAACGGAGGAGGAGGGGTCGGCGTCGGCTATGGAAGATCGGCGGGATTCAGCTCGTACGAGAGAGGAGGAGGCGGAGGAGCTTCGGCTGGGGACTCGCGAACCAGGGAAGAGAGGGACCGAAGGGAGGAAAAGGGGTTCGGCTAGGGCTCTACTCGAACGAGAGAAGGAGAAGAATGCTCTGGAATCTTTCCTTCTCGTTTCTCTCTACATGAAGACAGAGGCTCTGCCCGCGCTCTGACTTCTTCATTCATGAGAAGTGTCATGCCGTTCGCTTCTTCCCAAAACAGCCCTGCTCCATGCCGAAACGAGAATATCACGCCGCTGAACCAAGGCAATGGCTCAGAATTTGAATTTCGGTGAAAATGCAGCCGTTGATTCGATTTCCTGATTTAGGAAGGAAGTTCAAACTGTTAGAAAGTCAAGTAGGCTTTAAATTGAGCCATTAAACTGATTTGGGTCAGATTTAAGTTCAAATCAAATTCAATTGGACTCAAATCGAGTTGATTTGGGTTTGATATGGTCCGACTGCATTAATTTTGCAAAATTAAATCCAAATCGACATCGATCCAACTCAAATTAGGCTTGACGAGGGCCAATCGTCTCGATCGAACACGCTCGAGGGCATTCGCACGAAAAATGAGGTCAACATGGTCATCGCAAGGAGTGCTTTCGGATTTTGGATTCATTTATCAATACGTCATTTTCAAAAACTATGAGATTTAAAACACTATATGATCATGCTCGAGCATCGACAATGACCACAAACACCAACAACAGCTGTCTACCGACCACTATCGACTGGTCATCACTTCTCAATCACCATCACGTAATCATCGCTACCCGGCTATCTTCACCCAACTATAAATTATAGTCTCCAAATCGTCATTGCACGTTTGTCGACGTTCAACCTTTAATTATCCAATCATTGTCATCCGATCTCCAATCACCCATACATCATTGTTAGACCATAATTATCCAATTATCTTAGTCTAACTATTATCATCACCTTTCACCACATCTCCAACTTTTTCATCTACAACCACAAGAGATCAAGTTAGTGTTATTTTATAAATTTTGTAATTACAACTCCGATTGAGAGGTATATTAAAATAGTGAATTATTTCATCTAACTTAAGCCACATGATTTTTTTTTTCTTTTTTAAGATTTTTAAATAAAAATTCTAGTGTCATATGTGTTGTTATCCTTTATCCATTCGTGTGCGCTAGATCTTTTGTCAAAATCAATGTATTAATCTCTCTCACTCTAATGCCATAAATTTTTAGACACGAAAAAAATATAAAATTATTACAAATTTGAAACCAAAAATATGAGTGATGCTAATAGGTTTGAATGTTGTAACATACAAATGTTGGCTATAATGTAATATATTTTTGTTGGATTATGCATGGGTTACAAGTCCATTGTACTTATCATGCATAAATTCATCCTCTTAATTATAATATCATCATTACATATATCCATAGGTTCCCTAATATTATATTGAGTACTTAGTGAGACACGATATATCTGACGGGACTGAAACTTTCTATAATCAAGGTTGGTCGTAAAATCCGCCCATTGGGCTTGTGTGCGTAGCTCGGTTGGTAGATGCAAAAATTTTCCTCCCACAAGCCTACGTTCGAAGCACCCAACGTTCCCCAACAACAACACATCAAGCCTTTATCCCATTACGTGGGGTCGGCTACATGAATCTTTTTTCTCCATTGTGTCCTGTTAAAAGTCAAATTCTTATTTAAATCTAATAAAGAAAGGTCATTTCTAATATTTTCTAACCAAGTCTTTTTAGGTCTACCTTTTCCTTTCTTAACATAAGTCAAATCAAATACCTCTACTTTCCTAACTGGGTCATCGGGAGGCCGCCGTTTTATGTGACAAAACCATCTAAGGCGACTCTATCTAATCTTATCTTCCACTAGAGCTACTCCAACATTTTCACGTATATGCTCATTTCGTATCCTATCTCTAAGGGTAAAGCCACTCATCCATCTGAGCATCCTCATCTCTGCAACACTTAACTTAGTATTATGCTTCTCTTTTAATGGCCAACATTCGGCACCATAAAGCAATGCAGGTCTCACCACCATCTTATAGAATTTTTCCTTAAGTTTGAGGGGTACTTTTCTATCACACAACAAGCCCGATGCATTCCTCCACTTCAACCATCCAACTTGAATTTTGCTAATAATATCCCCATCTATTTCACTATCACTCTGAACAATAGATCCAAGATATCTAAAATGTGTACTCTTATTAATACTTGATTGCCCAAAGTCACAATCCCCTCACCAGGTCTATTACTACTAAAATTACATTCCTTATATTCTATTTTAGATCTACTCAAGCGAAAACCTTTAGACTCTAAGGTTGACCTCCACAATTCAAGTTTACCTTCAACTCCCTCTCTAGTCTTATCAACAAGAAGAATATCATCACCAAAAAGCATACACCAAGGTACATCCTCTTGCAAATGTCTAGTGAGAACATCCATGACTAAGCAAAAAAGATATGGGCTTAAGGCTGATCCTTGATGTAAACCAACCGAAATAGGGAAATACTTGGTCAAACCACCTTGTGTTTGAACACAAGTAATAGCTCATGCATACATATCTTTAATAATTTGAATATAAGAATTATTAACTCCGTTCTTTTCAAGAACTCTCCATAGCACTTCTCTTGGCATGTTATCATATGCTTTTTCTAAATCAATAAATATCATATATAGATCTTCCTTATTCTCTCTATATTTCTCCATCAAACCTCTTAATAAATGTATGGCTTCCATAGTAGACCTACCCGGCATGAATCCAATTTGATTTTGAGAAACATAGTATCATGTCGCAACCTACGCTCCATAACCCGCTCCCGTAGTTTTAAAGTATGACACTTTAACTTAATTCCTTTATAATTCATACAGTCTTGTGCATCACCTTTATTCTTAAAAATATGGATTAACACACTCATTCTCCACTCATCTTGCATCTTTTTAGTCTTCAAAACAGTATTAAAAAGTTTAGTAAGCCAAGAAATTCTTTTATCTCCTAAGCATTTCCACACCTCTATTGGAATATCATTAGGTCCAACAGCTTTTCCACCCTTCATTTTCTTTAAAGCCTCTCTAACTTCGGTTTTACTAATACGTCGATAAAAACAGAAATCTTTATTTTCATTTAGGGAGCTAAGATCACTACAGCCAATTGTATTATCACATTCTCCATTAAAAAGTTTAGCAAAATATCTCATCCACATTTATTAAATATCATCTTTTAAGAAAAGTAATTTTTGATCTTCATCTTTAATACACTTCACTTGAACTAAATCCTTACTACTCCTATCTCTTTGTTTGGCTAAATTATACATATATCTTTCTCCCTCCTTAGTATCTAATCTATTATATAAATCACTAAAAACTAAGCTCTTTGCATCGCATATTGCTTTCAACTATGAAACACCCAATAAGACACCATAGGGCTATACGACTTGTCACTACTAATTGGATCTCTAAGTCAATGATTGATGAATGACCATTTTTAACAATATATCATAGGGATATTCTAATAATTCAGAATGATGAAACCAAGGATTTTATTTGAGTTTATTATAATTCCACTTTCTCTCTCTCTCTCCCCCTCTCCTTTGCTTGTGAGCTACATCCTATCCAATATGGGAAGTAATTATATACTAAATTTTACTTTAGAATCTCATTAGTCTGTGATCAATCTTAATCAATAGTTATCTCCTAAGATCAAGTGGAATAACTAATAGTCGAATATAGATTTGTGTCCTTAGAAAGTATTAAATAAAAAACATAAAACCTTCATAAAGGCAAAAACTTTGGCTTCATTTGGAACGACTTTTTTTATTATTTTTTAAAATAAAATTTTTATACTAAACCTTTATCTTAAGAAGCAATAAAAAAGTCATCCCAAACAAAGCCTTTATCTGTGCTTATCAATGATAGTTTAGTTGAAAAAATGATTAAATTAGACTAACATGAACTAAATAAACTAAAAATTAGAGTACTAATTTAGTAATGATTAAAATGTAAAAAGATTTATTAAAATATCGAATTAGGTAATTTGTTGAAAAATAAAATTAAATAGCTGTAGATTGATTCATTAAGTGAATAATTTGTCTAATTAGGAGTTAATTAGACTAACTGATTATTTATCAATTATTACGGAAATAAGATATTCTAATTACAAGCAATAACTATTAACAATATTTACAACTATATAAATCTTAATTAATAATTATGACAGTAAATTAGCCTAATTAACAAAGATAATAAAATTAATAATTAATACAACCCATGTTGAAGATTGATGGTTTTAAAGTTCCCACTAGCAGTATATGAGCTTTCTTGTCTGTTTGGTCCATTGCCCTTCTTTTAAGCTAAAGCTCATATATTCCCACTTGGCAAGTCGCCCTGCCGAGCAAGCAATTCCCAGTCTCTCTTCCAATCACTAATAAGACAGCAGCAGGTATCACATGGCCTGAAATTCAGCATCAATGTTGGGCACTTTTGTATTCATGAAACTATACAGAGATTCGAATAGAATAACTTGTGTGCAAATAATTCAAAATGAAAAGTTCTTCCAAATAACTTTTTGTTTTATTGGCAACAAATGCTGGATGGCTTATCTACAGAAAAACAGCAAAGCAAAGGGCCAAGAACCACATGGAACTGTCTGGAAGCTGAGGAATTCATTACAGGTTTTTCAATATCAATCAATTGAATCAACCCTTAATCTGAGGACCACCACCAACCCAAAGCTTGGAATGGAGCCCTCAAACTAAATATATCATAGTTTAAAAAAGTAAAAAACAAAATGATCATGCAATCTAGACCCGGGACCAACGATCGTATTTCAGGATTGTAAAAAAGTAAGGAAATAATAATCATACCACTTAAATATTTCTTATTTATGTATCTAACACCTGACAAAAAAAAAATAATAGACTGATGCATCTGTCGGTGCCATGACCGACTTATCGAGAATTTTAAAAATAAATGAAAAATAAGTGTTGGAGCTTTGTTGTGCTTTTTAAGGCTTCATTTGGGGCAGTTTTCTAAAGCAGTTTTTCAATACAAAATTTCTTGAAAGCAGTGAAAAAATGGTGGCAAAAAACTGTTCCAAATGAAGCCTAAGATTTGAGTGAGGTTATTATACATAGAGGTAGTTAAGTGTTTTTGTAAATATATAACTTCTTAGTGTTATACATACAATTGCCTTCCCAAAACAAAAAATGTTGCTTGCATGAGCAGAAGAATTGTAATAGGAACAAAAGAGCTTATTCTAAATCTCAACAGAAGAATTCTGAAATTTGAATCCATAGAAAACATAGAAAACTATCAATCTTCAAGCATACAAAAATGTTAAGGCATGAACTGGGTCACATAAATCTTCCTAAATCTATTTCATGAATAGCCCCCATTTCAAATCTTCATAAGCTTCAGAATTGAAAAAATAATTAAAAAAAAAAATTACAACGAGCACAGAGCAAACTGTTTAATTGTTTAATTACCAACAACCAATTCATATATAATAGCAATTAACAGAATAAACTGAATGAATTAGAATAGTTTATCAAATTAAGAACTATAACCAGAATGTACAATCCAGCTATATGACCAACATGAAAGAAGAATGTGTTTCCATATGAAATTCATAGCTAAAAAGATTTGACTTGAGCATTAACAAATTAAAAGCAGTTTTTGCTATGCTACAATTAAAACAAAATGAATGATTCCCCTAATGGATCCTTACCTCAAAGAGACAGAGGAAAAAACCAGGGTCAAAAAGCCAACAATGAACTAATTTTGATATGTCCAAATACAACCATAAGAAAAATCTCCTTAACCTAACAATACCTAATTTGTTAGCTCCACCTGGTTTGATCGTCAGCTCTGCTCAACTTCCATATTCATTTGTATTTTTTCGTCAGACAATGGACTTACGATCCTGCAAATGATCAAAGGAATATGAGAATTGAATTAAAAAAAAAAACATATTGTAGAAAGCTAAGAAAGCATGATTAAGATGTTACCTCTCTAAATAGCTCCTCCACTTCAAGCATGTGGATTACATGCCCCATTCTTGGTCTTTTGACTGCATCAGGATCAACACAACGTAGGGCTACTAGAAGTGCCCGTTTGAGTGATTTGGAAGGAGGCTTCTCCAATATCCTAGGATCGATGACATCCTCAGACCTTCGTTCTCCAACCAAAATTTTCAACCACTCAACCAAACTGACCTAATTGTCATAAAACCAAAATATTAAGATCACCTTACATCGTGAAACAAAAGGGATCATAAGGTTCTATTTGGTTGCTATGAAAGGGAAACAATGGCAATAGATACATCATCAAGCAGCAAGTTCTTTGATTCAACCTCCACTCTTATTTTCAGTGCATTAAAAGAGAGCTTAAGTGTAGAAACAAAAATAGTATTTTTATGGCACCAACCTCCCCAGGAGGCCTCGAGTAATCAGCGGGAGTTCTTCCTGATATGATCTCCATGATCAAAACCCCAAAGCTGTAAACATCACTTCTCTCATTCAACATTCCAGTACTAGCATATTCAGGTGCCACATAGCTGCATATAAAAGAAAGTTGCAAGATCTCTGAACACTATTAAAAAATCGTGATTAGGAGTTTGGAATTGAAGTTCTGAACCTACCCAAATGTTCCCATCACACGCGTCGTCACATAACTCCTCTCTGAGCACAAAAGCTTGGCAAGACCAAAGTCGGATACTTTAGAGTTCCACTGTCGGTCAAGCAATATGTTGCTAGATTTCACGTCTCTGTGAACAACTTTTGGTTCTAGACCCTCATGAAGGTATGCCAAGCTACGAGCAAAAAAATTAAGTTACAGCCTTTCATTGCCAGTCAGTGCTCATAATGAAGCGTTTATAAGAACTACTCTGATTTTTTATAATAGTTCAACCAAAAAGAATTGTTCAGTCTTACAATGTGAATTGCAATGACATTAGATATATAGTTCCACTGGTACAGCAACCATAGCTATATTTTTCTAAGAAATAAAGGCAACAAATATAATTATGCATAACAAGTTAAAATTCCATAATCAAATCATCTCTTGTTAATTGTTTTTTAAAAATTTCTGCAAACAAACTGTTGCAGTGTGTACTTCATTCTATTGTCCAACTCAACTATTTTGTTAACAATGCAATCATTTATTAATATCTTCAAGTTGGCAAGGAACTTCCTTATCTAGATTTTATGTCGATTTGAAAAGCCGTTCAAAACATTCAAGACATCATAGAATATTAAAAATTAGAAGCATGTGTGATTATTAAGTTGATTGAGTAATGATTCTCTTTATGTTCACAACATTGTTTACCTGAAAATCTTTTAAATCATATGGCCTACCTTGAAAAGATTGTATTATTATGTTATTAACTTTATTGTTATATCTTCATGGACCACATTTTGATAAAGAAAGAGTAGAAGTTCTTACCCTTTAGCAGTTCCAAGGATTATGTTCATCCTGATTTCCCAGGTCAATAGACTCACATCCCCCACATCCCCATGAAGCCACTGATCCAAATTACCATTGTCTACATACTCATAAACCAGCATCCTACACATATAGAAAAGAAATAAAATGGCATCACAGACAATTATATTAGGCAAAAAAAATCCATCTTAGGAAACATAATCTACAACTTTTAAAAGTAAAAGAAACAACTTTCTCATTCTCATCATCCTCATTAATATTATCTCAATAATTGTGGGTCTGCTTTATAACCATCATTATCCATAGGTTCCTCTTCAATGTTGCATGAAGTATTAACTCTATTATGAAACCTTTTTAGCACAACTAGAATAAACAAGTGACAGTGATGGGAAATAGAAAAAAAAAATCTAAGAAGAAAAGTTTTACCTGTGGGCTCCTTCAGCGCAGTAGCCAAGCAATCTGACCAGATTTTTATGCCTAACGCGCCCAATTGCTTCAACCTCTACTCTGAACTCCTTTTCAGCTTGACCCCTGATCGAAGGAATTAAACTAATTATTCAAATCATTCTTCATGTTGGCCGTTGGGTGGGGTATGAAGAAACAAAAAAGAGAGATTCAGGGAGCTGTTTGGTATCATGCAGTATTTAAATTTAAGTGAAGCAGAATAATAAATGTTTTAAGTCTGGATTTAGCAAATCTTAGGATTGCTAAAATCTTAAAAGTTGTTTGGCTGTTAGTATCTTTAATCCACATTAAATTCTGAAAACAGTTCGAGTGGAAGTAATAGGAAGATTATGGAAAGGATTTCTACGCAAATTCTGTATTTATGAAATCCAAGATTTAAGAAAACCTCAAAATTTTGTTTTGAACTCATTTGATTGTTTGAAATGAGAAAATATACTCTGAAAATGTAGAGTTTACTGATTTAAAAATTAATATTGATTTTGAGCTCTAAAAACAAATCCAAAATCCCTCAAATATGATAATGTCATTTTCACGTGCAAAATGAGTAAGAAAAAAATCTTCATTTTCTATAACATGTTTTCTAATTACTAGCAATCAAGAACAATCAGCCTCCTTTTGATTGTTTGTTAAAAAAAAAAAACATGTTTAAAAAAATAATATTTCATTTTTTACTCATTTAAGGTATGAAATCAAAATCATTACATCTGAATGAGATTCAAGAGAATGTATAGAGCCTAAAGAATTGCTACAGATGACTAAATGGGGTAGATGAAATCAAAATCATTGAGGATTTATAGATCTTAAAGAACTGCTGCACATGACTAAATGATGGGGCTAGCAAATGTTATTGCTTGTCAAATCATGTTTAGTGGAATTTAGCCTAAACCCTGCATACTAAACAATTCCTCAATCTTCAAATAAAAAACCTCAAACCTCCAATCTCGATTAAAGGGGGAAAAAAAAAGCTTCAACATATTTAAAAACTCTAATTCTTCTAACCACAGACCTGTTGTTCAGAAGATTCTTGACGGCAACAACAGTGTTATCAGCCAAAACCCCACGGTAGACAATGCCATACCCTCCCTCTCCTATCACATTCTCATCGCCGAACCGTGCGGTTGCTTCCTCCAACTCCCGAAGCGTATACCAATGGCCCCATCCCAGATGCGAAACCTCCGGCAGCCCCCCAACCATTTTAGGTGAAATCATCACATCGGAAGTGGCGCTCCGGCTCTCCCCACTCGCCGTCGATGGCGACGGTGGCCTGCGCAGATGGTCAGATAAATCGACGCGTTGATCTTTGACATGAATCTCGGTGAGGGAGTTCTGGGAACGGTGGCTCGCGATTTCGAGGATTTCTTTGGAGATGGGAGGAGTGATGTTTTGGAGGCGGGATTTGAGGGGTTTATGGGAGGAGCGACGGAATGTGAGGAAGAGGGAGAGGAGGAAGAGGATGATGACAATGGCAGCGCCTACGGAGATGGCGATGATTACCCAGAGATGGAGACCGAAGATGGGAGTTTGCTTTGTGAGGAAGGAAGCATCCCAAAATGGCATCTTTGCTTCTCCTGCGTCTTCCTCTCGGTTTTTATGTACCAAATCTATTCAGCAATGGTGGTAGCACTGCAAATCTATTCAGCAATGGTGGTAGCACTGAGTTGAAGAGAGAGTAGTTTGGAAATGAGAGAAAAGATGCAGCATTTTGGGAGTTTTTTCGTCGTCTTCCTCCTCACTCTCTGGTTTAATGATTCGAAGAGCTTAATCTCACACTTCTCTACATTTATCCGTTAGGTTGCCTGTGATCTCTGTGTTCTCCGTTGCGATAGTCCGCTGCCAGCTCATGTCGGCCTTTTTGTGCTTAGTCTGCTGAGGGTAGGTATAAAATGATGTTTTCGATATGCTTACTTGATATTTATTTATTTTGAAGGAACACTCCTCTAGCAAACTAAGGGCATTTCAAACCTAAAAATTTACGCATATCAAACAAAAATTCATCTTCATTTAAAGACTATTTTTAATATAAAGAAATTTTGTATATATTATTTTTCTATTTACTATAACATAATAGTAAAAAAATAGATTTCTACGAACAGTTCTGACATCGCTGTTTTTTTTTTTTTTTTTTGGGAAAAATTATGGGCATAGCCCGTTTTTCATTGATCATCAAACTAGTTACATGTAATAAAAGAACAGAAGATCAAAAAGCAAAAATAAAGGTGTTAGGGGACAAAAATAACACCCAAAGGTAACAAAATTGGTGTTAGAGAAAAATAACACCCAATAGCAAAAAAATACAGCCTCATAACAACAAAAACGGAGAGAAAGAGATAAAACCCATCGGGCTCAGGAATTGCATCTCTCTCAACCTGGTTGCAGATGACCGAACTGCCCTCCAAAGGGAGAAAAATTGCAATCCAGTCATCCTCGCCCCCTAACAGCAAAAGCTGTCAAAAAAATCGCCATGCCAACAAATAGCAGCCAAATAGATCCAGCTCCCCATACTAAATGATACCCAGCAGTCGAAGATGCACCCATAATCGAGAGGGCCCAGCTTAAAGCAACTTCAGCAATTGGTGCCCATTTTTTCACTTCAGAATTTTAGAGAATACAGCCGATTTAATTTTTAAACACAGCGTGGTAGAGGAGGCAAAGCGATTGCCGAACTTCCTATCATTTCTCTCCCTCCAAATATGATAGACAGAGCAGCAAATTATCAAATAGAAGTAAGGCTTGTTCTTGGATTGAGAATCATCAATATATTCAAAAAGCTGCAGAATATTAGGCCTAAAGAGCAAAGACTGCAAGTTGGGTATGAGGTTATAAAGAACCGAGAAGGAATAGTTACATTCAAAGAACAGGTGGGATGCAGATTCATTAGAAGCATGAAATAGGGGGCATAAGGCATCCACGTTAATACCCTTAGCAATAAGCACATCAGCAGTAGTAAGACCACCCATTAAGGCCTTCCAACAGAAAATAGAAAATCTAAGGACATAGTGCTTGTGCCAAACAAAGTGATACCAGTTTACCCTAGCACTATGTTTAAAATAATAGTCCAGATAGGACCCATGGTTGCTTTCATTTCCTTTGCCCCAAAAAAGATTGCTGTTTTTATCCAAACTGATAGGGATAATAGATAAAGCATTGAGAACAGCCGCAGGTAAAGTAGGAGGCACCTCCCAGTCATTGTTATTCAAGATAACAGAGATTCTGGCATTAAGAGGGTATAGGCTAAAAATAGGTTGCAGTTCCCTAACCTCATTTAACAGCTTGCCATTATACCAATGATCCCAGTAAAGAGAGATAACCGAATTCTGAGCAACCTTAAAATGGAAATTCTCTCTGGCAAATAATGCATCCTTGCAAATACATTTCCAGAATTTAGAGGCTCTTGAAACAGGATCCTTCCAGGGAGAGACATACATATTGAATAGCCACAAAGATAGAGGGCTAGTGTAATTATAAATCCTTTCCAACAGAGAGCAGCTATAGCAGAACTGGATCGCATGCAGGGATGGTAAGCCAAGGCCACCCAAAGCTTTAGGCTTACAAGTATTTTTCCAAGAGATTAAGTGCAGTTTTCGCCCATCAGTTTCACCAAAGAATAGAAATTTGGCACAAAGCTTGTCAATTTGCTTAATAATGGTTTTAGGTAATATGGAGCCACGAATCCAGTAGGCTATCGTGTTCCAAATAGTGAATCTGAGAAATTGAAGTCTACCAGCGAAGGATAAAGCTTTAGCTTTCCAACCAGAAAGTTTACAGGTCACAGATTCCAGAAGTTTAGAAAAACTGGCAAGTTTGGGATTGTAAGGAGATAAGGGGACCCCAAGGTATGTAATATTGGTAGAGCTGGCAGGTATATTAAGCATAGAGCAAATAAGTCCAGCAGAAAGGCAATTAGGTGGCAAGATAATGGAGCTTTTATTAAAATTTATCTCTAACCCAGAGGCCAGAGAGAAATCCTTGAGAATTTGACAAAGAAGCTCACAATTATTGATATCCGCTTTCCAAAAAATGATAAGGTCATCAGCGTACATAAGATGAGACAGCCTATAATCTCCAACAGTGAGGGATTCAAATGTAGCTTCATTGTTAGGGTAATCCAGTAAACAGGAAAGTGCATCCATAACAATACAGAAAAGGTAAGGGCTTAAGGGGCATCCCTGCCTGAGGCCGGAGGAGGAAGGGAAAAAGCCCTCAAGAGCCCCATCAATGCATAAAGAAAACCATACATCTTTAATAGAGGCCTCAATCCAATTGACAAACAGCGGAGGGAATCCTTTTTGAATCATCCTAGCAATGAGGAAATCCCTAGAGACACTGTCAAACGCTTTTTTGATATCAAGCTTAACACTCATAGGCTTAAAGTTGGAATTCTTCCTAGAGTGGAATAGAATCTCATTGGCTAGAATGACATTATCAGTGGAGATTCTCTTATGAATAAAGCCAGCTTGATTCTCTTTAATGATGTGGGGCATAATGGGCTTCATTCTAGCAGCTAAAATTTTTGCAATAATCTTATAGGAAGTGTTGCAAAGGGAAATAGGCCGAAAATCAGTAATAGCCTCTGCATGACTAGATTTAGGAATAAGGGTGATAGCTGTGGCCTTAGCCGCACGAGGGAGATAAGGATTTTTGTAGAAATAATTCACTGCATTGCACACAGCAGGGCCAATCACCATCCAGGTAGATTTAAAAAATTCGAAGTTAAAGCCATCCGGTCCCAGGGTTGAATTGGACGCACCAGAGAAAACCGCCTTCCTAATTTCAATCTCAGAGAAAGGAGCCGTGAGAGAGTTAAGGTAAATAGGGGGAATAACATTACCAGTAGGGAAAATAGAAATATCAAAATCTTGATTCTTGGGAGAATTGTAGAGGCCTTGAAAGTAAGAAATAGTGCTAGTAATGGCCTCCGAAAGAGAATCAGCCGAATTTGACATAGCTAACGAGATGGCAGTTCTCTTATAATTCCTCCTCAACCGAATTTTCTTGTATAGGAATTTGAGGTCATCCTCACCATGAGACAACCATTTGATTTTAGCCCTCTGATTAACCCAAGAAAACCACATAGCAGAAGCAGCAGACAATTGAATATTTATGTTTTTAAGAGCTACAGAAGCTTCCATCACATTGCAATTTGCCTTCAGGCTGTTAAGATACATTTCTTGCTTGTTGTTAAGGGTTTTAATGTGATCAGCCATCAAGTTAGAGTTGGCCCACCCTTTCTCTCTAATGACAACTTTAAGTTGTTTGAGTTTGGAGCAAAGATTAACAAATGGGTGCCCTTTAGATTTGACAGAAAAAATACCCAAAAGTGCACACCAAAACTGCTCATATTTGGCCCAGTAATTTTTGAAAAGGAAGCGATGCTGGCGGCAATAATTTTCCCCAGACAAGAGAACAATGGGACAGTGATCAGAACAGCCTGGATTTTTAATCATGTAGTGAGAGTTGGGGTAGGAAGATAACCAAGCATCATTGACCAACATACGGTCAAGTCTGATATGAATTGGATTGTCAGTACGTTGATTGTACTAGGAATATGAAGGCCCAACAGAAGCCAAGTCATGAATATTGATATCAAAGATGAGGCTGTTGAAGTCATGAAGCTGATTTTGTTTAAGAATATTTCCACCAAGCTTATCCGACGGAAAACGACAGCAGTTAAAGTCCCCCATAACAATCTAAGGGGTGTCCATAGGAGGAGATATGGATCTTAAATCCTCCCAAAGAGATTTCCTATCTTCCTGATTATTCGAAGCATAAATGACAGAGAGCAGGAACGGCATACTAGAGCCATAAACTATCTTTCCAGCAATCATTTGGGAAGAAAAGAAGGAAGGTGTGAAGGCAATTCTGTCTGCAGACCATTTGATCCAAATCCTACCGGGATCGGAGCAGTGGAAGTTATTGCAACTATTTTCCACATCAAACACAAAATGATTATTGCAAAATCTAGTGTCTGAGAGAGAAGAGAGTTGTATTCGGTTTTCAAGAATACAAAGCATATCCAACCGAAGAGATTGAACTAATTGTTTGCAAGAAGAAACTTTATCAGAGGAGCAAAATCCTCTGATATTCCATGCACCAATAGATGGACTGATCATTTAAGTTTAGAAGTGGGGTTGGACGGCTTTTTGCTTCCTTTGCCCCTAGCGCTTTTGATAATAGAGGGGTTGCTGTTTTTCCCATTGATGTTGATAGGAGGTGCAATGAGAGAGAAGCTATCATTTTCAGAACAATTGGAGCTTTGTTCACATCCCTGTAGAGTGCCAAACTTATTGCAAGTCTGGATACTAGTAGGTTGAACAGTTGAAGGTGGAGCTATCTCAGTATCTCCTAAACACTCTTCAGTGGGAGAATTTAGATTAGGGATAGAAGAATTAATAGGTGGTTTAGGCACATTAACCCCCTGGATAGGATTGGCTGAGATTAAATGGGATTGGGAAATTTCAATGTGAGTCTTGTCACCAAGACTGTGTACATTCTCCTTAGGTAAAACTCCGGCTTCATCAGGAGTGGTAGGGTTTTGAGCAATTTGTGGAGGTATAAAGGAAAGCGGGGTTATAACTGGTGGTTGGATTGCTATATTGCTTGATGAGGGCTGTGCAGCTTGGGAGGACACACCGTCCGTAGCCAAGGAAATGGGTTTGAGCTGGTTTTGCTATTTTTTGCGGGGGTTCCGAGAGGTGCTACGCCCTCTGGTCTTTATTTGAGTGTCTGGATGAGCTTGCGGGTTAGATGGGCAAATAGAGGCCGAGTGAGCAAGGGAGTTACAAGAAGTACATGGAGAGGGCTTCCACTCATATTGGATTTTCAACCGAAAAATTTCCCCTTCAATGGCTATGGGAACAGTTTCGGGAAAAAGGGAAGAGGTGGAGACTTGTATGCATATTCTAGCATAGGTGAGACGAGTTTTAGCAGCAGTTAATGCATCTACCGCTAAAGGAATACCTATTTTGGAGGCAATTTTGGAAATCCCTTCTGAGTTCCAACACACTAAGGGTAGATTATGAACCCTAACCCAAATCGGTACAGTAGTGAAATTTTCCCTGGTAGGATTGAAATTCTTTGTCCATTTCTGAAAAAGAAATGGTTTACCAAGAAAGAACCACGCACCTTTCGACCATACCATGTCGAAATCTTCCACCGTGGAGAATTTGAAGAGGAAAAAACCATCAGAGAGAGCTATGAGCTGGAAGGTACCCTTTAACTTCCAAATCCTTTTAGCTGTGGCAAGCAAGGCTTCATAGTAAGGCCTTTTCCCCACGGAGTATCCTACCAGACAGAGATTCCATTCTGTCGCAGCAGCCTCGGTGAAGTCTTTGTTAAATGGAATAACCTCCTCAGGCGTTTCAATGAGGGAAACTGGAATATTAGGGGAAGACGGCCCCGGATTGGTTATGATGTTGGACCAAAGACGATCTAGGGCACGGGTAGGGGCGGGAGGCAAAGAAGGGTTAGCAAGAGGGGGGAAGTGGTCAGGGGAGAGGTGGTCCATGGAGGCCACTGGCGAAGGCCGGCGGCAGGCCGGGGAGAAGACGGCTAGGCAAGGTGGAGGGCGAAAGGGAAAAACGGGACGGCTAGGGCGAAAAATTCTTCGACATCGCTGTTATATGAGATTTCATCTCATATTAATAAATTTTTTTATTATTTCAAATTAGGTGTTATTTGATTTCCTGAAAAAGGAATACAGTGCAAAAGAAATATTTTAGAATTATTTGTATGATTGTAAAAAAAATGCATGAGATTACTTTTTTTATTTAATTTGAACTAAAAAAATACAATATAAAATGGTCAGCGGTGGTGGGTGGTGGTTGGCGGCCAGAGGGTGGCGACGAAGGCCGACGACAATTGCAATGAAATTTTGATATATTTGAAACTTGCCCAAATCAGAGCAATTCTAAATACACCAAAAATAAAGTGGATAGTGTATTCCAAATGCACCAAAATTATACACTGCATTTATTTTAATTCAAACCAAATATCAATATTTTCAAAACCTTGCATTTAAAATACTATACATTCTCTTTGCAGGTAACCAAACATCCCCTAAAATTCACTTATCATCTTTTTATTATTATTAAAAATATTATTTTATTATTAAAAATAAAAAATAGAAGATATTTTTTAATCCTTAAAATTAAAATTCACTTATCATCTTTTTAAGATAAATTTAATGAAAAAAGAGCAATTCCATCATATTCCACGAAAATTAATGTCTGCTCGTTTTTAATAGTGAAATTCGTTTATTTAGGGATTGTTTGGTTGCAAGGATAAGTCTAAAAGTAATTTAAAAAAATACATTAAATTTAATTTTGTTGCTGTTTGATTTGACGTGAACACATATTTGTCACGGGATTTGGAATATTACTGGATATTTATTTTTTAAGAATTTAGAATTTGATCAAATTAAAGTGAATTCCAAATGCACAAAAAACTCCCAACTTCTTTGCCCATGCCCACCATTTGCCACAACATATTTTCATAAAATAAAATGAGTTATTTTATGAAAATTATAATATTAGTTATATTTTAATTTAAAATAATTGTACATATATCAAAATTAGATGCATAAAAAATAATTTCTTATAAATATAATAGTATATATACAAATAAGTAACTGCCATTGATGGTTAGATTCGACAGTTACGAATGCTAACCATTGACGATGCCGATGCCAATCATCTTCCATAGTTTGAGATTGCCCATAAATGAACTCAACACCCATTATCCAATGCCTCACACTTGACACAGCTCACCTTTGCCTATTAATTGAAAGTTTAGACTATCAACTAAGAGGTTTTGAGTTTGAGTCTTTGTGTACACGATGTGTACGTTAATTTGCCTTAGTTGACCTAAATGTCCCCAAAAAAAATCCTCACACTTGTTAGTGATTCATCTCTATCCTATACCAAGGCAGGACACCCATGTTTCTAGACGCTTAATCTCCTATTCTATCAAAAAGCTGAATAGCAACTATTGCTTGAGTTCCAACATTTCACATCATGCTAAGCACCAATGTCTGTCAAACATCAACATCCATTTTAGTACTGTCGTTGTCAGGTCCCAGTCCTAGATGAGAAAAATTGAGGTTTGTGTTAGATAGTCGACAGCCAGCGTAACACTTGTCGAATAATAATGACATGAATTCTTTAAGCGGCCTCCCGATGACCCGGTTAGAAAAATAGAGGTATTAGATTTGACTTATGTTAATAAAAGTAGAGGTAGATCTAATAAGACTTTGTTAGAAAATATTAGAAATGATATTTCTTTATTAGATTTAAACGAGAATTTGACTTTTAACATGACACAATGGAAAAAAAAGATTCATATAACCAACCACTACGTGGGATAAAGGCTTGATGTTGTTGTTATTGTGTCAGTCTCCCTGCTATGAGTAGAGACTGTACAGTATCACCAATCTTTTGACATTTCAGATCAAATGCTACTTTGCATCAATGAACAATTGAAGTTTGTTAGCCACCAACATTAATCTTTCTGATCACTTGATCTCCTCCTATATCATGAGAACTACAAAATCAACTACCTACCAAAACTTGACTTATAAATTTCTCTATTGACCATTGCTCAACAACTATCAATGACTAATATCCAGCATCTAGCAATCGTCGATGTATGCTAGTTCCTGAAGTTTAATGCCTGTCTTTCTGTTCTCTCTATCACTTCATATTAGAAGAATGATCAAACAAATTAACATAATATCACCAAACCTTTAAAACATGCTATCGTCAATCGCCCAATGCTTGCCAATGTCATCCATCAAAATTTGCCAACCATTGACATTGGACACATGTTAGCACTGCCACTTTATCTCCTCCCCTATATGGTATAGGGGAGGACCAATCTAATTGTCCATCATTGCATGAATATTAGCCTTCCCCATTGCTTATTACTAGATTCCTAACAACATCCATTTTTTTTGCGCCCATCAATCACTAATGTCCGGCATTCAATCTAAATCAGTCAAACACCAATTCTATTAGGCTAATGATCATGTTGATTGCCAGTTGTTGCCTCTCATATTACGAGAATAACAAAGTTGATTGCTCGTGATCACTCGGTTTTTGACACTTCCATCAATTGTAGCCCAATGCTTATCAATGACCAACATCTGGTGTCATTCTGACCTTTTCATTTGTCCAATCTCCCATCTTATTTGAAGAACGATCAAATTGAGCTTAGCATTTCTCTCAACTTTCGACGATCACCATCAATTATCACCCAAAATCCACTGCAATCAACACATGACGCTAGTCTTTTAGATCATCAAACGCATAATTCTAAGAATACATAAAATAGACAATTTCTATTCAATTGCTTTCTACAAGACATTCCTTGGAGGATTTCTGTCCCTCGAACTTCTCACATAATTTGTCCCCAGCCAATCAATCAAAAAGACTGCAGTTCTCATTAAATAGAGTTGTATGAATTTCATTAGTAATGTGGGTGATGAACAAAATCCAGAAATGGACGGCAATGAACCATCCCCTACAATCACCTGACGTTTGGCTTTAATCCAGGATGAAGCTTTAACCTGAACAACAAGAACTGTTATTTATTGTTTTAATTAGATCCTATCTTTGCCTAATGAAGCGGCGACGACGACCGCAGCTGGAGTCGTCTAAGATCTGGCAAGTTTTTCTTGTTACATTACACAGCTTTTTATTGATAACTTCAGATGGAACTGATTCTCAGGAAAGGAAAATACAGCTTTGAAGGACCAAGCTCCCAGCGGTCTTCTGATAGAACTCAATGTGACCCTGAAAAAAATAAACAAGGAATTCCCATCAAGGGAACAATATGAGATTTAAGTGATTTCTTTAACTGGTGTCAAAACATAAAATTTTGTTCTGCATTAATTTTTTTTTTAAATAATTAGCATAAGTTCCACTGATTAAATTATTAATTAGGATGAGTTTAAAAAATTATTAAATTTATTTTGAGATGATTTTAATCTAAAATTTGATTAATTTTTAATATATTGCACTCATCTTAAAGTATTAATAATTTTTAGAACTATTCTGATCAAAATTTGGTCATAAAGATTTAGTTAAAGCATAAATCAAAAGAGAAAAGCTTTCTAATGGAAGAAACACCCGGATTAACAAGTAAATACACAAGTCAAACATCTATCCCGGTAAAAGGCAAGAACAACTACGATCCTGAATGACACTCTCAATGATGTGTCCTTACGATTTACAAGTAACTTGCCAGAATTTCAGTGGAGAAAACAAGCACTAAACCCAAAACTTCATTGTTAAACAAAAAAGAGAAATGCCATGCCACACTCTAAATAAATTCAGCGTGCAGAAGAATATGCAAAAGAATATCCCACAAAAATCATGGAAGCTATAAAGCAAGATGTTAGACCGGTCCAATACCGGTCCTACGGGACCGGTTCAAGCGTAATAGGGGCAGGATTTCTTCACCTTTTATACGTGCAGCTCAAGCCGACCAGTCCAAAAGAGTTGTTTAGGAAAGATTTTTGAGGGAGTTAGGAGGGAAATTTGAATGTAGGGACTATTTAGAGATTTCCTTTTGGATTGTATGCATAAAATAGTTTGTTTTCCTAGGGTTAGGGCATCTTGAATTTGGCTGAAATTTGAGATCTCTTAGTTTCTTGGGCTCTAACGGCGTCTAGAGATTTGGGAGAGAGAGATCCTCCTCTCGAATAGAGGATCAATTGTATCTTGGTATTTTCTATTTCTATTTCATCAAATAATACAAATTATCTACTATTTTTCTAATTTTGTGTGGATTTTTGTGGAGAATTCTAGCTGTTTTCCAAAGATTGTTAGGAAATTCTAGAGGTCTTCAAATGTTTCCTATCATAAGATTTTATGGAATTGAAATTTGGCTTGCACTGTACTTTCATCTTAAGGAAGGGAGCTATGTGTAACATATTGAATGTTTATAATAGAATGACAAATTGGTACCAAAAATTATAATGGAAATATTTACCATTCACAGATTCTGAACCTATAAACCCGATTTACCGCCGCATGGGAATAACTGAACCAGTTCTGTACAATGAAACAAGTAGGTAACAAGTAACATTTTAGTCATTAAATGTCTTTTTTTGTGTGTAAAACAGTTAATGTAATATATAGGAAAAAAGTATCTAGAAATCAACTTTCAACTCTCCGATGGACAAATTTCAATGCAATTTGATAGTACTCGAACCCAGAAAACTATAGATTTTTCACTAAAACAGCACCAAAAGATGGGAAACACTAATTTCAACACCCTTAAATCAAAGAAAACAGCAAATACAACACACCCGTACAAGAAAACAGCAAGACAACCCCTTAAAAAAAAAGAGAACAGCAGCACTACAACTCAATGCCGGAAAGAAAGATAACTTCAATCTACTCTTCGAGAGGTAGATCAACTCTCCCACACAAGAATCTCCTTAAAACCTGCTCTGGACAACAATAGTTGCCTCCCCTCTTTCTCCAAACTGCTCTCTCTCTCTCTCTCTCTCTCTCTCTCTCTCTCTCTCTTATAGCATTACTCCCTCCTAAGTTCTCCTCTCCTTTGATAGGTAATTAATGTTGATTTGGGCCCCACATTTGGCTTCCCCATGCTGCCCCCCTTTTTCTTGCTTGGGCCCATATTTGGCTTACCCATGCTGCCCCCCTTTTCTTGCTTGGGCCCCATATTTGGCTTACCCATGTTGCCGCCCACTTGATTGTTCCCTATGCTGCCCCTCTTTACTTGCTCCGCCTCCCCAAGCGCCCTAGTGGGCCCCACTGTCTTAACATTACTCTCTTCCCAAAAAGGCACCTTGTTCTCAAGGTGGAAGGAAGGAAAATGCTTTCTGATTGTGTGATAGTGCTCCCATGTGGCATCATATTCTGGCAAATTCTTCCACCTAACTAATGCCTCCTTCGCCCAGGTCTTGCCCTAACGCACCTCCACTACTTTCATGGGCTCCAAAATCACCTCTATGTCATCTGTCAATGTAGCCAGTGATGTTGAGGATGCCGTGTGTTCTCCAATTGCTCGTCCCAGCTGTGATACATGAAATACTGAATGAATAATTGTGTTGGGTGGCAAGTCTAAACGGTAAGCTCGACTATTTCATAGGGCCCAAAATAGCAGGGAGAAAGTTTTTCATTTACTCTTCTTGCTACAATCATTGTCAATATGGTCGGAGATTCAAATACACTTTGTCCCCAACATCAAACTGTACATCTCTCCTATGTGTATCTGCTTGTCTTTTCATGATATGTTGGGCTCTCGGTAGGCGCCCTTTTAATTCTGCTAACATCCAAACCCTTTCCTCCAAATATTGCTCAATTGAGGATATTGATGTGTTGCCGTGCCCATAACACACCAAATGGGGAGGATCTCTACCATACAATATTTTGAATGGTGTTGTCTGAGCTGTTGTATAATAAGTATTGTATCAATATTCTGCCCAAGCTAACCTTTTTTACCATAATGTTGGGGTGTCAAATACAAAACACTGTAGATAAGTTTCCATATTGCGGTTCATCACCTCTATCTGTCCATCCGTCTGGGGGTGATACGCAGTGCTGCGCTTCAATACTGTGATGCGCCTTGGTATAAAAAACAGCAACAAACTCCAAGAGATTCAACGCAAAAATAAATTTTTATTTATAGAAAACCAAATACGAACAAAGCAAAATACAATGACCCTCTTTCGAGAGGAGGACCTTCTCTCTCAAACCCTAGACACCGTTAGGATCCCTCACAAAAAGAAGACAACAACACTCTCAAATCAAATTCTGCATACAAACATAACATAAATCCTACTACTTATAACAAACAATAAAACAACAAATTCCAAAAAATCCCTCCCCCAATTTCCTTTCAAATCAGCCCCTAAATCAACCATCTCTAATTTGAAAATGCCTAATTAATCTCCTCCAATTCAGCCCCCAAATCAGCCCCCTTTTAATTAGGAAATATCTCCTAATTAATCTCCTTTAAATCAACCCCTAAATCAGCCCTTTTTTAGTTAGGAAATATCTCCTAATTAATCACTTCCTTAATTCCTCTTCTCACATATGTAATGATAGGTTTAATGGGCCCCACAAGGGGGGCTTGAATTGCCCTCTCCCATATCATATTGTTCCCTGCATTTTGAACAATTCTCTCCATAAATGGCTCAAAAAGACCTTGTCTCAATCTGACATTATAGACTCCTGTATGCCATGCAGACGAACCACTTCTCTTATGAATGCCTCTGCGACGGATACTGCCGTATAGGGGTGGCGCATAGGAATAAAATGTGCATATTTGCTCAATCGATCTACCACCACCAAAATGATTGTGAACCCTGATGATTTGGGCAGGCCCTCGATAAAATCCATAGTGACCTCCTATACTTTCCCTAGTAGTGCCAAAGGTTGTAGGAGTCCCCCAGGAGTCATTGCCAAGTACTTGTGTCTTTAACACACATCACAGCTCTTCACCATTTCTTCCACATCCTTCAACATACCAGTCCAGCAGAATTCAACGGTCAATCTCCTGTATGTTTTCTGCACCCCCGAATGCCCTCCAATTAAACAGCTATGGAACTCCCGCAACAGCTGAGGGATGGACGACGATGTCCGGGGAAGCACCAATCGTCCCTGATATAGTAACTTCAACCCAACTAAGGCATATCCAGGGTGGCTATCCTTATCCTTCAATAAGTCAGATCTGATATTGCCTAACCCTTCATCATGCTCATTGTCCTTCCTCAGGGGAGATAAGTCAGATCAGATCTTTCCAAACCCTTCATCCTGCTCATTGTCCTTCCTCAGGGCTTCCCAGTCCATGACCATCGGAATTGATAGAGGTAAAATCTATGGAGTCTCCAAGCATCGTGATAAGGCATATGCTGCCATGTTCTCTAGTCAAGGTCGATCAGTATTGCATCTCAAAGTCATACCCCAATAACTTGGAGAGCCATCGTTGATGCTCCTCTGTTACTATTCGCTGCTCTAGCAGAAACTTAAAGCTCCTCTGATTAGTCCTGATTATGAAATGTCGTCCCGACAAGTACGAACATCACTTATGTATGGCTAGTATGATTGTCATCAGCTCCCTCTCATAAACTTATTTGAGCTTTGCTCTGGCGGTCATTACCTGACTGAAGTATACCATTGGCCTTTGATTCTGCATGAGTACCACTCCAAGTCCATAATTTGAGGCATCGGTCTCCACTATGAACGTCTGACTGAAATATGGTAATGTTAGCACTGAAACTATAGTCATGATTTTTTTCAACTGCTTGAAGGCTCTAATCACTGCTTCCCCCAACTGAAAGTTATCCTTCTTCAACTGTTCTGTTAGTGGTCCGACTATCGAGCTGTACCCTTTTACAAACTTTCTATAATACCCTGTGAAGCCCAAAAAACCCCTGAGTTCCTTCAGCGCCTTGGGTATAGGCCACCTCAACATGGCCTCAATCTTGCATTGATCAACTGCCACCCCTTCTTGAGACACGACATGTCCCAAGTACTCCACTCTGGATTGTGCAAAGGAGCATTTTTTTCAAGTTGGCGAATAGTTGGTGACGATGTTCTCTCAAAGTTGCCAAAACAACCTTTAGATGATCCAAGTGCTCCTCCTGGGTCTTACTGTAAATTAGAATATCATCAAAAAATACCAATACGAACTTCCAGAGGTATGGTTAGAAAATTCGATTCATGAGAGACTGGCAGGTGGCTGGAGCATTGGTGAGGTCAAAAGGCATCACTAGGAACTCGTAATGTCCCTAATATGTCCGAAAAGCAGCCTTGTGCACATCTTCTGCTCTCATCCTGATCTGATGATAGCCCGACTTCAAATCAATCTTGGTAAAGATCATCGCTCCATACAACTCGTCCAACAACTCATCTATCATCAAAATAAAAAACTTATTTGGAACGGTATCCTTATTCAGGGCCCATAGTCCACACAAGATCTCCAGCTCACATCCTTTTTCTTCACTAACAGTATCGAGTTCGAGAACGGACTCACGCTCGGCCGGATGTTCCCAATCTCCAACATCTCTCGAATCAGCTTCTCTATCTCATTCTTCTTAATCTGAGGGTATATATAAGGTCTAACACTGATGGGTGTAGCTCCCTCCCTCATGGTAATGGCATGCTCCTACTCCCTCGAGGGTGGTAATCCATGAGGGGCCTAAAATTTATCTCTAAATTGGTATAGTAGTGGCTGGACTAGCAATGGTACCTCCTATACCTCGTCCTCCTGAATCCCTTCAATGGTCTTGAGAGATATCATGGTCTTGGATAAACTAGAATCCCCCTTAATGATCTTCTTCCTCCCTTCCACTTGGATTTCCATTGTCAAGGCCCTCCAATTTATCCTAGTTTCCCCCAAAGTCTCTAGTCATCTCATACCCAATATCACATCAGTTCTTCCTAACTCCAATGGAAGAAAATCATCCCTTACTTGTACCCCCTGTAGTGTTAAGGCCCCCTACAGATGCCCCTACTCCTTTCTATCTTCCCTATTCTCATCATCACCCCATAACATCCCGTGTCTACTAGCTTCAGCCCCAACTCATCCACCACCTGACTGGAAATGAAATTGTGGGTTGCCCCACTATCTATCAGCACTACCACAGCCTTACCCTCTATACCCCCTTACCTTCATGGTGTGGTTTGGAGTTAACCCCACCACTAAATTCAGTGAAACCTCAGCTAGGTCCAGGTGTAGATGCTCCTTTTCCTCCACCATCAACTCACCTTCACCCTCCCCTTTAGCTTCATTATCATCACAGACGGTGAGAATATGAAGGGTCCGGTCCATACACTTATGACCTGGGGTAAACTTATCATCACACCTAAAGCAACCCCTTTGCCCGCCTCTCCTGCAACTCCATTTCAGTCAAACGCTTGAAATTTTCTCCCGATCTTGCCCCCACACCTCGATCTCTAGGTGGTTCTTTCTGGGCTAGTACAGATGGCACTTTTGGTACCAAAAAAGTGGTCGTCGTTTGGTATGTAGTCTTGGCCGACTGCTTTGACTTCCCTTCTCCAGAGACCTCTTATCTTCCACTAGTTGGGCTAGCTTCATGGTCTCCCCTAGCCCTCTCGGTCTCAACACCCTCACTGCAGCCCTAATCTCTGGTCTCAACCCCTTCATGAAGTTTCCCTCTAAATCCGTTTCTGACAGTCTCCCCACACGACTAGAAAGGAACTCGAACTTCTCCCGATAATCCATCACGATCTCTTCCTGCAAAAGAGCAAAAAAAAGGCTTATAGAAGTCTCCTTCCCGACTAGTTTGAAAACATTCTAATAAACAATAATTGAACTCCTCCCACGTTCTGATTGGAGCCCTTATGTCCCTCCATTGATACCACGCTAGAGCTTTTCCTTTCAAACATAGAGCAGCTGTCGTGAGCCTCTCTTCATCTATTAGCACGTTCACCGCAAAATACCTCTCTACCCTATATATCCACCCATGTGTATCTTCCCCTTCGAACATAGGCATCTTTAACTTCCTCACCCTCAGGTCTCCCCAATTTTCTCTTCCTTCTCTGACTCCCCCCATGTAACGGTTATGATAATCTCTCCCCTATCCCCTTCATATGTCTCCCTTTCATCAACTTCAGCCCGCCTGAATTCTTCATTCCCATACCTCCAAATGCCATAACTCCCCCCATTTCTCTCCTAGGTGGTGGTTCAAAAGATTGCCTCCTTTCCTCTTACCACAAGATCTCTACATAGTGATCATCATTTTGGTTGCCGGAATTTTCATTTCCTCCTATCGACGCTCTTGCCTCTGATATCGCCGGTTGGACGTGAAGATCCAACACCTTCTTCACCATCCCTTCTAGGTTGGAAAACTTTTACTCCATTAATGAAATTCTATCTTCAAATGCCGATTTGAGTTGGTCAACTTCTCCTTCAAGATGCTCTTCCAAAGCATCAACTTTATTCGCCGCCATAGGTCCCAAATCGTGCTCTACTACCAATTTGATAGGACTTGAACCCATAAAATTATAGATTTTTCACTAAAACAGTACCCAAAGATGGAAAACACTAATTTCAACACCCTTAAATCAAAGAAAACAACAAATACAAAGCACATGTATAAGAAAATAGCAAGATAACCCTTAAAAATAGAGAACAACATCACTACAACTCAATATCGAAAAGAAAGATAACTTTAATCTACTCTTTGAGAGGTAGATCAGCTCTCCCACACAAGAATCTCCTTGAAACCTACTCTGGACAACAATAGTTCCCTCTCTCTCTCTCTCTCTCTCTCTCTCTCTCTCTCTCTCTCTCTCTCTCTCTCTCTCTCTCTATGATGCACCGACACGAACACGGTGACACGGACACTGCTATCATTGAAAATATAGGACACAGGTACGGTGCGGACATGGCATTATAATTTTTTAAATAGTGTGGAAATTAATATAACATCATATTAGAAATGACAATTAATAATAAATCAATATCATAATTACTTGTCTATCCTAACATCATCAAGTTTGGCTTAAGTATAAACTTACAGTGTGCATACAGAGGACAAGCAAGCTATCATTACATTGTCCATCAATCAAATAAACTTGATATGGATTTTCATGTTGAGAGTCCATAAAATGCAACTTATGCTCTTAATACTGAACTTGATGTAGTAGGATTTGTGGAGATCTTATACTAGCTATGCATAAATCCTATAGACTACTGCATGCAAGATGATAACGAAACTAACTAAAATTCAAGATGAAGTTTTTAATGGTTTGCTATCATAGGCATGCAAAACTCAAATTCTATTATGTATAAAAATCAGTAGTAAAATTTGGGATAAATAATAAACAATGAATAATATACTATTAATTTAAAAAAATAATAATAAAGAACTTCAACAAATTGAATGGTTTTGTAAACCTTAATCCTAGAACTCAAAAGAACTTCTAGCATTTGGGATCATATGCCATTCCTCGCTTAGATCATTAGTTGCAGAGGGTTGAGGATGTCAGTCATAATTCACTTAGAATAAATTAAGAACAATCACCAAAATAACAAAAAAGATTGTGAAATTGAAAAGATAAAATAAATAAATAACATCCTACATCTTCTAAGCCAACTTACGGAGCATACGTACAAGCTTACTTTCTACAATGCAGCACAATCGAACGAGTCGGATGCCCTGGTCGCCTATAGAAATGACGAAGATGACTACCGATAAAGCTTCAATAAAGCGTACGGCACTTGTGCATACTCATCTGCCTGCGAAAATGAAGAAGACGATGAACACCAATCTTTAATCGCACGTTCGACTTCGCATGCCTTCAAAAAATAAACAAAACGACGAAGACGCAAGCACCTTCGGCCTCACTTGCTCGCGTATTACGCTCCTTCGGCCTCGCATGCTCGCGTATTAAGCTGCTTCGGCCTTGCCTACTCGCATAAACGAAGAAGATGACGCAAAACCCTTGCCTGCTCGCAGAAATGATTTCGAATACGAAAGGATGCGGGATAACCAAGATGTACGCGTTTCGGCTCGTTTTATTTAATTAAAAGACTTTGATTTTACTAATTAAATATCATTGAAAATATTAGCACACACGTATTTGTTTAAATTTAAATATTATTTCAATCGGATACATTTCAGCCGTGTTCGACACTGCATACCTTCATAAGTAGTTGTGTCGGTGCATCATATTGTTTAATGGATCTAAGATCAAGGTTGACAAGTTTATCACTAATAGACTGAGGTACAACAAAACTTTAGTCAATTCCCATCGATAATTAAGAGAGGGGTGGCACATAGAAATGATTCTCTCAATATAGTATATTTAATCACCAAATAGGAGATTATTAAAAATGCCGATCTTAGTTTCTCCAAAAAAAAATTGTAGATAATATTTTCAAAAACTGAGTTTGAAATTAGTTTTAACAAATATGACTACATCAAAGGTTACCATGAGTTTAGCTAATTAGTTCCCTTAATCCTTGTTAACAATAACAAAAATGACTTCATGCATGCCTACTGCCAACAAGTAATACCCATTTGTGATGCTCCCCCAATAATTCTGGATCATAATGAATTTTGTATTGGTATGTTCCAGTTCATGTTGTTCTCCATTGTCAACTATGTGATATGACTAGTTGTTTCAAAAACATCTTTGGGTAGGAGAGGGGGGTGGGGAATGGAAAATGTATTAAAAACCTTTTTGTAGATTGAAAAAATAATAAAAGCGATGGAGATCTAGGTGCTTAATCTCACCGCTTAGGATTCTCTCATGTTTTTAGCTCTCTTTCTTACAGTCTTACATTTTGTGAAGTATTTGAACACACAATGCAAGGAGTAGGGGTTTCGCGGTAGTTCCTTACAAGCAATGTTGTGTCATTGCTTGCACCACCTTAATACAACTTCATACAAGATATTTGTGAAAATAGCAGCATATCAAAGAATGTATTCAAATATTCCAGATGTACATTTAAAATTAGCACGACAGAACAAACAGCCTTAACCAAGCATGCTGTCACCAAAACTGGCGCATTCCAATACTTCGATATCTAAATTAAGCTGGGTAGCATTAATTTGAACTGACGAACTTGAAACTTATTGGCTCAATTTTCATGAAAGGTGTTTAATGTCACTTAATTCATTTACTGCGTTGAACCTAAGAGGATGAGTAGCAAACGTATAAATTGATCCAAAAAAGAATTTAGAAAACTAAGGAATCTTATCGCAAATTGATCGGCTAGCAAATTCTAAGATCCTCAAATATAACCCAAAAAAAGTTCCTGTTGCAATAAGAAATCAAGCTAATGATTTACCCTCCAGATACCTTCAAATAAACAAAAGTACGATATCAGATTTAGAAGGCTAATTACCTCTGATATGAGTCTCATAAGCCAACTGCCCCGCGAGAAGATCAACCACAGCTGTTCCCACAGACTTGAACACGGTGATCTCCTCTGGACTTCTCCTCCCAACCTTCATACCTCCAGCCAAATCCACCAGAGTCCCTACCACATCCTCACGGGAAATAGTCCCTCTCTCGAAGGCACCAACCAACTCACCAGCCTCCGCCAAGGCCGGCTCGAAATCCACAAACACTCTACCCCTTATTAAAGCCTCGTCGTCACACTCCCTCATCGCGGGGCTGAACGAACCCACCAGATCGAGATGCGCCCCCGGCTTAAGCTTTCTCCCTTTCACAATCGGATCCTGCGAGCTTGTCGCGCAGCTCACCACGTCTCCGATTCCGATCACATTGTCCAATATTTCTACATGCTCGAAAACTACATTTCCCCCTTCTTTCTCCTCCTCCTGAAGCCGTTTTACAAGATCCCGTGCCTTGGAAACCGATCGGTTCCAGATTATGACCCTCTCAATTCCCGGGCGAACAAATCTGTGGGCGCGGATGAGGTAAGGCGCGAGAGCCCCTGCGCCTACCATGATGAGAACGCGCGCGTCGTCACGCGCGAGGAAGCGGGCGGCAAGCGCTGAGACGGCAGAGGTGCGGAGGAGCGTGAGCTCAGTGCCATCGATGGCGGCGAGGGAAGCGCCGGTGGAGGAGCTGAAGAGGACGTAGGAGGCGGAGATGCCGGGGAGGCCTAAGGATGTGTTGTGGGGGAAAGAGGTGACTATCTTGATGCCAATGTATGGGAGGGACGAGGAGGAAGACCAGGAGGGCATGAGGAGAAGCGAGGAGGAGTTTGATGGATCGATGGCGAAGCTTTGGCGAAAGGGGGAGGTGACGGCAGCGGAGTGGGAAGGGAGGGAGGAGAGGAAGTGGGGTATGAGGGAGGACGGCGGGAGAAGGGAACGGAGGGAATGGGCGTCGAGGAAGGTGCAGCCACCGCCGATGATGGCTCCGGCGGACATCGTGGCAGTTCTGCAATAACGTGGGTTAACCTGCGACGAAGAGGAAGGGAGACGATGGTTGACTGATAACCCCACCTGTTGTAAACCGAGGGGCGTGCATTGTACGCTTCTAAGTTCTAATGGTGATGCCTAATAAAAAAAGTATAAGAAAATAAATACATAAATTATAAAACATGTCCTAAAAAAAGTATCATAAAATAAAGATATCTCAATTATATCATTTTAATTGCATATATTATGATTTTTTCAATTAAGGGCATCATATAGTAAATCTTTTATGATATTTATATGTGTTGGTCGGCTGAGTAGTCATATGAATGGATCCTCACGAGCTGCCCAGTCAACTATTGAGGCCACGGAGGTGGGTGAGATCCCCGTAAGTCTTACTAGTTCATGATGGACCCTATGAGTATATGTTGAACCAAGAAATTTCATCACAAACATAGAAAGATAATGTCAAACCTAAAACATGACTCAATTTGGATCAAGTTGAGAGGATAGAACATTGGAGTATCAAGAGAAGGCTTTAGAATATATTTGATTTTAAAAAGCAAACAAATTTTAATTTGGGTCATAGCTTTACAAGTGTTACTTCTTCGATATTTTTACAAAAGGTTCTTGTTGCGGACTCAAATATACGCGGCGATAGAATTTAAATTTCCGTCTCAGCGCTGTACGTATATCCAGCACACAAACAGAATCGAAATAGTAACACCAGGATTTTTACGTGGAAAACCCTGGAAAGGGAAAAAACCACGGGGCCACGCCCAGTTGAAAGAGTTCCACTAGTGTTGTTTGAAATACACAAGGCTGATTCGTCCTTTAAATTCAGGACGATCAGATTACAATGAGTATCAGTTACAAGGACAAGCAGAGTTCCGACGTCACTCGGGGTGTCGAGCAGAATTCCGGCGTCACTTGGAAAGAAGTCCGGCGTCACTCGGGCGTCGGGTAGAATTCCGGCGTCGAGCAGAATTCCGACGTTGCTCCCGTGTCGGGCAGAGCTTCGGCGTCCCTCGGGCTCCTGGTGGTGCTTCGGTGGTGTTCCGGCGGTGTTCCGGCGGTGGTCGAGGAGGAGCTGTTCCCTCCTAGGCTTCTCTTCTCTTCTTCTTCTCTTCTTCTCTTCTTGGCTTGGTCCCCTTCTTAAGAGAAATGAGGGGCTTATTTATAGTTTTCCTGGAGTGGCATAACCCGTAAATATGTGAGGGATCAGGGGCAAATACGGAGTGATCCGGATGAACGGTTGATATTGAATCCCTTGATCATGAACCGTTTATCGAGGATTTGAAGGTCTTAATGATATCGGAATTCTACGATCTTGGGCTCGTTGGATTCGTCTCGTCGAGACGCTCGATTCGACTATAAGCTCGTCAAAATCGGAGACCGTTTGGTAACTCAAATAGCTGTTTGATGCTTCCAACAGCGCTTCGGGTACTTGATTTGGACTCACTTGGGCTCGGATTGAGTCGAATTTGGTGTCATTGGATTCGTATTTCCGAGACGCTCAGTTCGACTATAAGTTTGCTGAAATCGGAGTTTAAATGGTCTCTGAAATAATTTTTGAAGTTTCCAACTTGAGTTTTTCCTCGAGATTCGTGCCCGATCAAGATGATTTTTTGGCGATATATCAGTTCTAAATTTTTATCAAAAGTTCATTTGGGGCAATTTTTTCATAATTTTGAGTTTTAGACAATTGCTTTACTTTTATTTACCTATAATTTATTGGCTAATTTTTAGGAACTTTTATGGTGTAGAGCAATTTTTTACAACCAAATATCCTAGAATGTGATAGTTATGAGGAAGATGATCTCCTTTTTTTAATTATTTATAATACTAACAATGCCTAAAGTTTTTCTTGGTGAAG
The DNA here is from genome assembly GCA_019925795.1 of Dendrobium chrysotoxum. Classification (NCBI taxonomy): domain Eukaryota; kingdom Viridiplantae; phylum Streptophyta; class Magnoliopsida; order Asparagales; family Orchidaceae; genus Dendrobium; species Dendrobium chrysotoxum. The sequence goes on from CM034309.1 coordinate 28,490,158, forward strand.
TGCCTCAAGAACTTCCCTTAAGTTAGGTCTCCAAGTTTCTTGAATGCTTCAAATTCAAGTAGGTTCTTCTTATCTAAATAAAAATTAAATATCATCAAAATAAATTACTTGAAACCTCATATAAAGAGGTACAATATATGAGTCATCATTTGTCTGAATATATTAGGAGTATTTATTAAACTAGATGATATTATTAATCATTGAACAAACAAACTTTCATCTCGGAAAAAAAAAACACTAGACTAATCTTATGTAGAATCTATACTTGATGATGATCTTATTAATGGTTGACTATTTACACACATATACTAACATACTTCTTCAGGTTAAGAATGGTGAGTATTGCATATGGGGATAAACTCTCTCAAATGAAGCCAAAAATTTATTGAGGGGGAGCCTAAATTATTTTATTAAAATTTTCCCTCAACTTTTTTCATCCACGCTTGAGACCGGCATAAGCAGTTTTAATTTTTTTTTTTTTCAATTATTATTCAAAAAATATATAATATTAAATATAAGATAGTAAACAACTTATATTTTATAATATTAAATATAAAATTTGTTAGGAGAATTTAGCATGCTACTGAAGATTAAAGCAGTTTATGAGGACTTGATATGATTTAATAATTATCTTGAATGATTTTTAGAATTTAATATCAAAATTTTCAAGGATTTTGGCCACCAAAGAGTTCTTATAAGCAGATTTTGAACAACAATGAATGATTTTTAGAATTTATATATATAAGAGTGAAGAAGAAAGATAATCTGAACAACAGCAAATGGCAGCAATCTCACGGTTACAGTGCAAGCAAGTAATTATGAGTGAAAGGCTGAGATGAAGCTGAGGTTCTGCGATAACAGGGAGCAGGTGAGATGGAGTGGAGCAGCGTTTGCACAGGTGCAGATTATAATTCTTTTTGGGAAAAAAATTTAGTTGTAATAGTGGCAAGAATAATATTTTTTTTTATTTGGGGGGGGGGGGGGGGCACGTGCGCCCCCTTGCCCCCCCTCCCTCCGCCCTTCAAGCCTCTATACTTTAGAAATTCATCATTTGAACTTTGCATTATTATCTATTGACATCTAATAATGAGGCAAACTATGGAGCGATGATTAAAATTTCAAATTTGTAATATGTTAGATGCTCCTTAATAGTGAAAGCCCACATGAAAGTTCTTCTAGATAAACATATTAGAAGTTGGTCAAAAGTTTACCTACCTCTAGTGGGATGACTCGATGACGGATAAACTTATGGCAACTAAGACAACCAAAGCAAACATGATATTCCCACTAACCTCTTAGTCAATCTCACATTTGTTGAAAATTCATTAAGGTGATGTCCATGCCATAAAATAGGGCCTACTGAGGGGTAAATGGGAAAAAGGCATCACAATGGAAAATCTTCAATTAATTCTAAAAAACAATAAAGTGAGGCATGTATTATTAGATGGAACAAAGAAAATAATAAATAGTTATAAAATTATTACCTACTCACGCTTCTCACCTAACACCCCAAGGCCTTTGCTTGCAACATTATATAGCACAACATAAGGCACATTACATTATTAATTTAGTATATTATATATAAGAGTAACTTTATTGGTCCATTGATATTTATCATAGGACTTTATAATTTTTTTTTTTATCATAGAACTTTATAATAAAATCCCTGAGTGCCAATTATAGGGCTGTCAAAATTGCTTCCAGAGTTAGGTTAAAATCTAAACCAAAATTACCCCAATTTAAACTTAATCAATATGAACCTAATTTATTTAATAAAATAATAAAAAAATAGACTCAAGCCTTACCCACTGTAAACCCAAATGACACGAATCAAACACAATAATCCATTTTTATTTATAAAAAAATATATCTTATCAAATATTTTAAGTTTAAGTTAAATGATCAAAAATAAAAAGAACATACCAACTTAATTTATCTATTAGACCAAAGAGACATATTCAAGTAGAATGAAGTTATAGTGTCCCATATTGTTGTGAATTAGTGGAGAACGTCCTAATAGTTTTTAACAAATGTCATTTTATAAATTTTCAATAGGGAGTGTTGCATCCTGGAATATTCGTGGCGATAGAAAAATATAAAGTTTAATGTCTTAGCTTTTACGAAGATCCAGCGCACAATCAAATAAAAGAGAGGGTGTAGCATTCATAAGAGACATCAGAGTTTTTATGTGAAAACTCTTGAAAAGGGGGAAAAATCATGGGGCTTGTCCCATTTTGAATGAATCCATTAGTATTATAGTTGATTACAAATCAAGCCCTTCCTTGGGGAGAAGACCTTGACTCATTGTAGCAAATATACATCATGTAAAGTACATTACATGGTGGGAGTTGGAAGAATCAGTGTTGACATGTTTGTTTGGTCGACAGCACCAAAGTTGGCGGACGATGTTGGTCGGAGGAATCATAATCGGCGGGCGACGAAGGTCAGAAAGATTATAGTCGGGCAACAGCGATCAGAGAGATTGTAGTTTGTAGACGGTGGTTGTAGAGACCACTTATTGGTGGGTGGCGGAGATCGGAAAGACCGTAGTCGAGCGACGATGGTTGGAAGGACCGTAATCGACGGGCGACATAGGTCAGAAAGATTGTTGTCTGGTAACAATAGTCGAAAGGATCGTATTCAGGTGATGGTGGTCGGAGAGACCATAGTTAGGTGGCAACGGAGGTCAAAAAGACCATAATAAGACGATAGTGGTTGCAAGGATCTAGTAGAGAGACGGTAGTCGGGAGACTGTAATCTGGAGATGGGGTCGAAAAGATCGTAATCAGCAGAGGACGAAGGTCAAGAAGATCGTAGTCGGCGGGTGACGGAGGTCGAAAGGATCGTAGTCGGGCAACGATGGTCGAAAGGATCATAATCGATAGGCAGTGGAGATCAGGAAGACTATAATCGAGTGACGGTGGTCGAAGTGGACTGTAGTCTTTGGGTGACGGAAGTCGGAAAGACCGTAGTAAGTGGCGGTGGTCAGAATGATAATAGTCGGGCGATGGCAATCGGGGAGAATGTAATATGCAGATGTTTGTCGGAAGATCGTACTCGGCAGGCAACGGAGGTCAGAAAGACCGTAGTCGGGGGTGACAGTGGTCGGAAGGACTGTCATCGAACGATGGAAATCAAAAGGGCCATAATCGACAAGTGACGATGTTCGAAGTGGATCTTATTAAACGAGCGATGGTGGTCAGAGTGTATTGTAGTCTGGCGACGGTCGATAGCCGAGCGGGAGTCTAACGATAATCGGTGACCAAGTGTAAGTTCGACGATAGTTGGTAGCCAGGCAAAAGTCCGATGACAATTGGTGGCTAGGTGCAAGTCCAGCAACAGTTAGTGGCCAAGCAAAAGTCCATGAACGGTCGGTGGCCAGGTAGAAGTTCGACAAAAGTCCGACAATAATCACTGGCCGAGCGATAGTCGAGGAAGAGCTTGGAGACAAGAGAGATCTCAGATCTCTTTTCCTTCTTCCTCTTCTCCTCCCTTCTTTGCTTAGTCCCCCTTCAATGAAAAATAAGGGATCTATTTATAATTTTTTGGGAGTGACATGACCACTAAATAGGAGAAGATCAAGGGAACGTTGGGAGTGGTTCGAATAGACGGCTGACATCGATTCCCTTGATCATGAACCATTTATCAAGTATTCGAGTGCCTTAATAATGTCAAAGTTTTACAATCTTGAGCTCGGTGGATTCACCTTGCCGAGCCGCTCGATTTGACTATAAACATGTCATATTTGGAGATCATTCGATCATCCAATTTATTATTTGAACCTTCAAAATGTTCTTTGAGACCTTGATTTGAACCCATTTGGGCTCGGATTGAATCAAATTTGGTGTCGTTAGGTTCATCTTTTCGAGACGTTTGGTTCGACTATAAGTTGCTGAAATCGGAGTTTGAATGGTCCCGAATTAAATTTTCAAAAGTTTATGGCTGAAATGTTCCTCGAGATTCATGCCTGATCAAGATAAATATTTAATGATATATCAAGGAGTATCGATGAAAATAATAAATAAAATTGAGATAAATCTTGCTCCATCTTTTTTTTTGTTGGAATATTTAAATCATTTAAAGCAAACTCACATCATCACATACACAAGACCTGAATCGAAAACCTCTTTGTTGATAACTAAAGCTTAGGTGCTTGCCAGAAGGGGTGGCAATTCAGGTCAACAGGCTGGGGTTCGAGTCGAACCCAACTTGACCAGACCTTAAAAGGGTCGACACTAACCCGACCCAATTTTGCAAACAGGTCAGAATTATCAACCTAGACCCGACCTGTGCAGGTTATCGGGTTCAGGCAAGTCGATAGCGGAATCTCAGGCGGGACAGCGACAGCCGCAGCTCACGGGCGGGATGGTAGCGACAGCGACAGCTCGTAGGCGACAGCAGCAATCTTCGGCTCTTCGCGCAACCGCTAGCTTCAACGGCAACAATGACGCGAGCAGGATGACGACATGCCGACAACAATGACAGGACCCTGAGCGACGAGACGTAGCGACGATTAACGCGACATTGAGCAAAGCGACCGAGCGGTGAGATAGGTCATGCGGGATTAAAAACAAGTCAATTCGGGTTGACCCACAAGTTTCCAGGTCAACCCAAACCCGACCCATTTTTTAAACGAGTCAAAAATTCAAACCCGAACCCAACCCGTTTCACAAATAGGTTCCCAAACCTAAATTTTTCGAGGTCAGATTTCAGATCGTGTTAATTTTTGACACTCTTATTTGCCGCTGTGGTGTGAGAATTCAATAAATAATCTCGATCTATTCATTATTCTTTCCCAGGCAATAAACTCCCACTTTATTTATTTATTTTTTGTTCGGGTGAAATGAGGGATCGGGTGAAAAGAGGGACTAGCCTTTCACATTACTATAAAAAAATGATTACAAAGGCCAAGGCCCCAATACAACTCAATATGTCACAGCACAATACAGGAGCTCCATTCAAAAAATTACAATGCTCAAAAAAATTTTCAAAAATATCATAATTCAGAAAAAAAATAAAAAAATACAAAGGGTTGATCAAAATCTGGACACACAATGCAACAAAACATTCCCAAGTTTCGTTGCCAGCAGTCGGAATACACTGCACCACGGTTGCCTACGCCAAGACGAGGCCGTCAACAACACGATGAGAGGGAGCAGCAATTCATCATTGTCTAGCCAAAAAAGAAGGAAGCCTGATGCAAGTACTAAGTAGAGGTTCGAGATGCAGAGAAGCCAATGCAGCGACAAGATCCGCCCAGATCAATCAAAGAGAACCTTTAACCTCTTAATATTTTTTCTAGCCCTTCAATTTGGCTAAAATAGCCTTTTTGATCCAGAATTGCAAAGAAATATGAGAAAGAGCCTCATTTCCAAAACTAAAACTGAAAATTTGGCAAAAAAATGGCAAAATTTTCTAATGAAAATGTACATCCCTATGCACACATCAAATCGAAAGGCTTAAAACGACAGCATATTAAATGAGCAAACTGAATGAATAACAATCATAACTATTAGAATGTTTTGTTACTAAACCACAACCACAAGTCTATAGCAAACAAAACAAGATAAAAGCCACAAGAACAAGAATATCTTCCATTTGTCTGAAATCTAACAACTTAATCAAAAATAAAAAGCTCTTTATTCAAGCAACGGACACAAGGTTCTTTGAATCATCACCAAACCGAACAATTTATAATGGAAGATACCACATTTCGCTCAGAACAATGAAATTTTATCATCAGAGCATAAACCGCTCTGGAACCTGAAATACGACGTATTTCCTGATTCATCACAGAAAAACTTTGAAAACATGGCTAAGTTTTTTTATGTCAACGTTAATACAAAGGGTAGCGCTACACTAAAACATGGCCTTCATTCACCTGTGTTAGCAGGGCTGTCCCATTGTATCCACAATGCATTTCATAACCCCCATATTCATAAACGAACCGAGTACTGTTAGCAGATTAAATCACCTGGCATCTACTATATATGACAACCTTCAATAGTTCCTGCAAATCACAATGGCTACTTAGTTCTGCAATGTAATGTTGTTTTAAAACACCAACAGTTTGATTTGTTAATATTTCTAAACAACACTTCGTAGAATTAACAATCTATCTCCCTTTGGTCTGCTTCTTCTCCTAAATCTGCTAAATCTGCCAAACCATCAGATTTACTAAATCCAGGATTTAAGGTAAAACGGAGAAGGAACAAGATTTAAGATTTTTTGGGTGCTAAAGTTGTCATTTTTGCTGTTTGGCAGGATTTAAGCTCAATCCTGCATACATACAACTCCTAAGTAAAGCACGATTTGATTACTAAGTACACAAATATTAAACTCACAGAATCAAAGAATGCGGAAATTCTATAGTACCACATGTACCACATGTTTTATGAAGAGTCGCGTGAAAATAAAGCAATAACCTCGGATTAACAAAAAATATTATTGTTTTTCCTTAAAAAAATTGTTTTTGTGGCTTTCAATGAGAAGTCACATCCTTGAACTTCAATCCAAAAATATTACTTAAGGTCCACAAAAAAGACAACTTTAAAACCAGATACAAATTGAAATATACCAATTTTGCTCAGAACAATGAAATTTTCTTCTCATTGGCGCACAAAACGCCTCTGAAGCCTGACATGCGAAGTGTATTTCATAATTCATCACAGCAAAACTTGTAGAAAACGCATTCCCATGAAAACGGTTAAAAAAAAACAATGCCACACAAAAAGACGATCTTTTATCCATTCATGAGCTGGGCTAGAAACCTTTGTTGCCCACAACGTTTTTCATAATTATCTATAAGATGACTGCTTATCTGCGGGATCAGAAATCAAAATAAACTATCTCAGTCACACTGTAATCAGAAACACGGACCAATCAATTCATCATCATATCCCACACTTCATTTCTCCTACAGAAACGAAAACCACAAAAACGATATAAAAATCGAATAACAATATGAGGATGATCATCAGAGACTTAAATTCCATGTACATCACGGAAGGATAAATCCATCAAATTGTTGCAGTTTTCTCATCCCTTGATCACCTTCAAATTACAGCGAACTATATAACAAGAAGCTATAGTATCTGAAAACATAAGAAAGCAGATCGAGGAGATAGTTTGAAACCGTAAAAGCTCAACGAGAAGCCGGTGTAGATCTATGAAGCGCATCGTACCTCTGAGGGAAACCTAAACCAATTGCCTACTTTTCCACTTGTTATATAGTGTGAGAAGCCAAACCCTAATCATGAAACCTTAACAAGATACCAGTGGCGGCAGCGAAGGACCGCTATTACTTGCGACGTCGGTTTTTTAAATCGGTTCAAGTAAACCGGACCGGTCCAGCTTTTTTGTGAGGCCAGTCACGCCATATTAAAAGTGTTAAGTGGGTCTAGTCGACTCGTGAGCCAGGTCGGATTTGACTTGATAAATGACTCGTGAGATAAATTTGATGAGCTAATGGGACAACTTGAGCTACCCTTGACTCGACTCACTAGTTCATGAGCTAATTAGTTTAAAAAGTATTAGTATAAAATACACTTAAAATTTCTTAAGAATGTTGCAAAATATATCCTTGGAGCAAGTGCAAAACTATGTTCCGCTCAGGGGGCAATTGCCCCCCTTAAAAAAAATAATTATACGTGTTGCGGGCTAGAATATACGCGGCGATAGAGTTATAATTATACGTCTTAACGTTGCACGAATATCCAGCTCATACATAGAGAACACAATATTTTTATGTGGAAAACCCGGGAAAGAGAAAAAACCACGGGGCCTAGCCCAGTTGAAAATGATTCCACTAGAATTTGATTAAAGTACAATGGTCTAACTCATCCTTGAAGACGACCAGATTACAAATGTCAACTAAAAGTTTCAGAAAAGTCCAGCATCGCTCCAACGTCAAGTGGTGGTCCGGCAGCACTCCAGTGTGAGGAGGTAGTCTGGCAGTGACACTTCAGCGTCAGGAGGTACTCCGGCTTCGGGTGGCACCTCGATGTCTTTTGATGGTCTGGTGGTGGTTCGACAGAACTCCGGCGTCCCTTGGTGGTCCGGCGGTGGTGCGACAGAACTCTGGCGGTGGTCGAGGAGGAGCTGGGCGGCTAGAGTTTCTTCCTTCTCTTCCTTCTTCTCTCTTGGCTTCAATCCCCTTTTTCAAGAGAAAATTAGATTATATTTATAGAAATCTTAAGTGGCATGGCTCGTAAATAAGTGGAAGATCAATGGTAAATTGGGAGTGGTTCGGATGGACAACCGATCTTGATTTCTGCGATCATGCACCATTCAATGGGCCTTTGACTGTCTTAATGATATCAGAATTTGATGATCTTAGACTCGTTGGATTCGTCTTGTCGAGCCGCTCGATTCAACTATAAGCATGTCACGATTGGATACTGTTTGGTAACCCAAATTGTGGTTTGAGCATTCTAAAAGTGCTTCGAGTATTTGATTTGGACTCATTTGGGCTCGGATTGGGTCGATTTTAGTGTCGTTGGGTTTGTGTTTCCGAGACGCTTGTTTCGACTATAATTTTGCAGAAATCAGAGTTCAAATAGTCTTGATTATAATTTTTGAAGCTTCCAACTTGATTTTACCTCAAGATTCGTGCCCGATCAAGATAATTTTTTTGTGACGTATCAATACGAGAGAGTCATCTGGAGCTAATACATGATGAGTAATGATGTTATTTTGCATTAACTACATCATCGTGGTCATTTGTGTCGTCATTTTTGTTATCTTGTTATTTAGATCTGATATCTTCTTATCTTTTTCTTTAATCTGGAGCTTCAAACGCATTTGTGCTTGTGTTAATGTCTCATCAAGCACTTCTTTGTCTTGATCATCATTTTGTCCATCGCCCGAGGGGACTTCTTCTTCTGACTGTTCATGTTGAGCTTGATCTTCTTGAGAGGTCATTGTTTTAGAAGAGGTGGGCCCTGCTTCGTTACGTCGTCGATAGCCATGTGTTTGATGTGGCTCATTACCATGCCCCACTATGTAGACTACCTCGACTTCCATGGTGTCTTCATCATTATTGTCATTTTTTTGTACTTGAATCTCAGAACGACGCTTCCAATAGATCTCTGGTTCTACATGCGATATAGAAACTTCTTCTATTATAGGGGTACGATCAAAATTGACATTCTTCCGAGAGGTTGAAGTTGGCTGGCAATAGGATTCCTTAGAAAATTCTCCAAGGTGTCGACTATTATAAGTGTCAGTAGTAGGAACATTTACCTTAGGTACCAATTGTTGATGATTTTTATTAAAGGCGGATCTCTGGGAGGCTGCACCAGATGTCACGCCTATATTGACTTTCTGCTGTAGTGATCTTTTTTCAGGAGGTCTCGGCCTCCAAATTTCTTTTCCCTTCCATTGGGATCTTTTGATAGCGGAATCCTGAACACAAGGTCTAGGATTTACGCTCTAATGTTCAATACGAGAGAGTCATTTAAGTAATTTGCCCCCCTAAGCCTCTTATTTTGCCCCCCCCCCCCCCCCCTCACCCTAATCGCCCGTAATCACCTTCACAGTCGCAATTTTATTTCGCCCGCTTCGCTCTTCTTCGTGTAGGAGAAAAATTGTCGTGGCCCATGTCTCTCGTGAGCTCCCCTTCCAGTCCCGACGGCTCGACGTTAGCCTTCCTTGAATTGAAGGACGTCCACGGTCACAGTGCATGTAGCTGGCATCTTGTAACTCTTGTTATGTAATTATTCTTCAGCTTCTCCGATGAGTTACTTGTATTTCTTTCAAAAATCATCTATTTTATGTTTGCACCACTACTTTCATTCTTATTTCATAGTTATATTTTCGTAATGGTCAAGCATTTTCCTTGATTTATTTTCTGTTCTTCAGCTTTATCGGTAGGTTAAGGGTTATACAATTTGTTAAACCAACACATTTTTCACTGTTTCACATCAATCTATTTATTTTATTTTTAAATGTATATATGTTTCAAACAGATTTTTTTCCAATGTAGCATTTTTGTATTCATTTTTGTATTTACACCTTTTTCAAACAAAGTAGAGTAGATTAGTTTGTATTCATTTTGTTTCCAAATGAAATATTTACATGTGAAATAAAGAAGTTCTTCATAGTTCATTGATGTAGAATTTATATCGGTAAAAAAAGGATTGATTTTACTCCTTCAAGAATAGTGTATTTGGTGTGTTTCATTTCAAAATTAGAGTTATCCTTAGACCAATGCGTGCCTCAAAGTGGTTGAACTAGATGTGCAAGCAATTTATGGTTAAATATAATTTTAGGTAATAAATAAAATTTCATTATTATCATTATGATTTTATAATAAATACTTAATGATCAATTTGGTTCTAAATATCTTTCTAGGACTTAAAAGATGGAACATTATTTAAAGAGGAAAGAGCGTGTAGAGATCGACTTGATCGATTTCCCGGCTGATCCTAGACCCGACCTTCAATATAGAATTACGATGTGAGTAATAAGGGCAAAATTTGAAGAATTTATCTTTTGAAGGGACCCCATCAACCAAAAAGTTATCAATTCCCCAAACATTAATTGGGAATATTGCACGCAGATTTAACCCTAAATGGTTTGAAGAATATGCTAATTGGTTAGAGTACAACGTACAAAAGGATGCTATTTTTTGTCTATATTGCTACATGTTCAAGCCCCAATAACAAATTATGAAAGGTCAAGCTGTTGGAGACTCATTTATTGGGGAAGAGTTCAGAAATTAGAAGAAGAAAGAAAAACTACTTTGTCATGTTGGAGAGCAAAATAGTGAGCATAACAAGGCATGACAAAAAAGTGATAATTTATTGAAGAATCAGGAACACAAACTTTCTTACGTTATGGTCGAGCTAAGAGGAGAAGAACAAAAAAGATTACAAGGTTATGATAACTGCTACAATAGATTGTGTTTGATTTCTTTTACATCAAGGATTTTCATTTCATGGACTTGAGGAGTTATCCAGGCAAATTAATCGAGAAAATTATTTAAAGTTTTCTGATTTTCTTGCTAACCATAATGATGAAATTAGAAAGGTTATTCCTACATATGCAAGCTCTAACGTAAAGTTAAATTCACCAAAAATTTAGAAAGAAATTTGTTCTGTTGTTGCTGCTGAAACTTTTGAACATATAATAAAAGATATTGGTGACTCCTACTTCTGAATCATAGTTGATGAATCTAAAGATGTTTTTACAAAAAAAAATAACTTGTTAATTGCAATGAGATATATTCAATTTGATTCCTAATGAGATTATAATGCAATATTATCAAAAGATACAAAATAGATTAATAAGCTTGTAATAAATTTTAATTTATCTATTATAATGAAATATAAGATTTTTCTTTGAATCATTTTATTTTTTTTTAATTTTATCTATTTATATGAAAAATTTGCCCCCCTAAAACAAATAGCTGGTTCTGCCTCTGGCTTGGAGTATCAAAGGAAAAACTACTAATAGTAAAAATAGTTAGCGTTGGAATGAAAATGTACAATAAAAGATAAAAAATAAGAAAATTTATTATAAAAATTTATTTAGCTGTAAAAATTTTAATAATTAGGAAGGATTTAAAGATGCCCATACGGAGTATAAAAAAGTAATTTACAATGCAATGATTTTAGCTTTTAATAATTTATATCATATATTAGATACTACCAAAGATATGTGTATAAGTTAGCTAAATAAAGAGATAGGAATAATAAGGATTTAATTCAAGTGAAGTGTATTAAGGATGAAGATCAAAAAAATACTTTTATTAGAAGAGGATATTCAACAAAGGTGGATGAGATTATGGCCTCCACAAATTCGATTGGCTTATGCTCCCGGCCTCTCCGCGCTATCGATTTTTTTTATTTGTTTGTGATGGTGATGACGGCCAAGAGTTTTAATTAGATTAGGTTCCAGGTGAATTTTTAGAAGGCAGATTGGGTTTTAGATAAGACACTATCCAGAGATTTTGCCCTCATTTTCTGAGGACTTTATTATCTGAGTTCTGATTTCCTATAGGCGTAAGCCCGTATAGTTAATTACCCTTCTCGATAATAGGAGAGAACTTTTGATTAAGGCTAGTTATTGAAGAGGTTGTATATATTATAAATACAACATATAATAACAACAATTTAGGGTTCAAATTTGATATTTAAATTTATGATTTAGAAATTATCACAATAAACTTAAAATTGGTGGTGGGAGGAATGAAGATGAGCCCGATCAAGATCCCATGGTTCCGTCATCCCGGGCTATCATGTTCCATGGTCTACTTAGTTAGAGGAGGTAGTCGACCCAACCTGACAGAAGGTACCTTGTCGGCAGACATGAGTTGCTTCGTCCAAGAATATCTTGTAGACCTGGGTTAATATTTATCTAAGGGGATATATCTGAATTCACCATAGCTGACAGAGGGCTTGATGCCTATCGAATATACCCTATGATTCATAACTCAAGGGTTTAACGCCTTTAGGAAACATACGGGCTTTGGCCGTGATCGTAATATAATGGTGCCATTTTGCGGCAAAACTACCCGATCAGAGGGCACGTGCCACGTCCCTGTTGGCAAGAGACTATTTGAGGATGAACCATAGCGATACACCCGACACGTATTCGCTCTTTGTGAGCTGAGATTAATTTCAAATTTATCACTCTCGACAAACGGTTGCGGGAGGTGGATGGGTTTTAGTTTTAAGTTTTTAAGTGATGGATTTTATTTCAGAGATTTGGAATTTTATTTGATTTGAGATTTGACCCCTCCGGTTGAGATTTTCTGTTAATACGACCATCATCGGGGTGACATTAAGGTCACTAGTATTTTCATAGGGATTTGGGAGGTATTTAGTAGTTCAAGTCATGTCGACTCCAATCCTTTTGAGGAGGAGGATGAGACTTGAATTTAGACCCGCGCAGTATTCTCAGACCATTAGATTTTGAAATCGTATGCGGTGGTCGGAGCACATGCGGGTTGTAGCATTTGACCCTGCGCAGCATTCTCGAACATTTGTATTTGCAACTTTACATGTTGATCGGAGCACATGCAGGGGTCTTGCACTTTAATTCAAGGGATCATATTTATTACATAAGGGGAATTTTAAAATATTTAAATATAATCCATTTAAACAAGTGATTTCATTTAGGAATTTGCCCGAGATTTCACTTAGGGGCCTACGAACGCCTTCTGTCCGCTTGTACGCATGTTGCGGGTCCGGTGACGTGTAAAAGTATTATTTGCTGCTTCTTGCAAATGAGTTGTAGTCCTTTCATATTTGTCCACCTTATTCATACGCGATATTTTGTGGGTATGGCAGGTATCCTTTATATGATATGTCATGTGCATTGCAACTTATTACATTAGTTGCATCAAATTCTTTTATCTGTAGGGGACTATTGTATGAATCAAGAGTCTTCTACACCAACTCGTAGGGGCTTTCACATATACTTGTAAGCTTGCTACATAAAGTATTGTTGTTTGTAATCAAATTAACAAACTTGCTTGGAGTTGAATAGAATTGCTTATGCATAGATCTCATTCATTTCAAACTCATTAATGCATCAAATTATTATGCTTGTGGTATATTGATCCTCTTCACTTGTAAGGGATATATTACACTAGAGCATACCAGTCCCCATTTCCTGCAGTATACTCAGAAGATGCACTCATCATTAGTTTCTAAGTGATTATTATTTATTATTGTTGTATTTATTTTAAATTACTTAAAATAGAATCTTGTTGGTATAAGGGTCCCCTTTTTGTATCGCTAGATGTTCATTTGACTGGCTTGGATTTATCACTTAGCAATTGTATTTCCCATTTGCTTGTATGTTTATTAATTTAAATTTTGATTCCTCATATTTTAGTTTAGATTCAATTCCAAGTGGCTCATGTTGAGTGCAAGTCTGGTTCGAGTTTGAGTCTAAATCCAACATTATTTAATTAAATTTTAATTTAAAATTAATTTTATGTTTGAATTATGTTCAAATTAATTTTTTCATTTTTTTGTCCAAGTCCCCTGTTGTTCACTGAAAATTTTGGCAGCCTTCCGGCGTCCCCTCCCTGGCGCCGGGAGGTAAGAAGGGCATTTGCCCATTCAAGTCCGCCCGGTCGGAAAGATAATCGACGGCCGAGGGCTTCGAGGCGTTGTTGGGCCCTGGAATTGGTCTTCGGAAGTTCTAATTAATGAAGATTGCCGATGATTGGATGCATATCGAGTGGTTGCAGAAGATTTGATGCAGATCGAGTGGTTACAAAAGATTGGCGGTGATTTTTGCTGAATCTTCAATTGAAGATCCCCCTTTTCCTCCTTTTTTTACATTAATTAATTAAATGAATTAATTAAAATTAAATTTTGATTCAATTTTTAATTAATTAATTAATCCCAAATTAAATCAATGCACGCTTCTCTAAATTTTTCAAAAATTGGCTAAGTCCCGAATTTTGAGAAAATTTCGGCAGCCTCCCGGCATCCCCTCCCCGGCGCCGGGAGGAAAGGAGGGCATTTGCCCTTTCAAGTCCGCCCGGCTGGAAAGATAATTGACGGCCGAGGACTTCAGGGCGTTGTCGGACCCGGGAATTTGTCTTCAGATGCTTTGATTGACGACGATTGGTTGCAGATAAATGTTTGCGGATGATTCGTTGATTTTAATGCTTGATTGAAGACCCCCTTTCCCCCTTTTTGTATTTTAATATATTATAATAATAATAATAATAATAATAATAATAATATATTATAATAAAATATATTTATTATAGTATAACTTAATATAATATAATGTATATTATTATTATATATAAATAATAATAATACATATTATAATATAAAGAGTATATTATAATATAATATATCTAATATAATATAATATATTATTATTATTATATCATATAATAATATATCTGTTATACAGATAGAGGAAGATCGGGCATAGCCCAATCGGGCGGATCGGAGAAGCCAAGAGTCGGGCTAGGGCACGCACGGCAGGTGTCGGATCGGAGGCTAGGCGTGTCCAACGAGTCGGCGGCGGGTCCGAGCGGAGGAGGTGGTGACTGGTTGGAGTCGGCCGGAGTTTAGGCACGCTGGAGGACTTCGGGTCTGTAGGCGGCTTCAGCTTCGGACGCAGTAATCGGGATGGGGGATTCGATGGCGAAGTCGAAGATGGAAGAATGTCTGGCGGGTCTGGCAGCCGGAGTCGGATCCGGCCGGTTCGACGTCGGAGCAGGAGGCTGGAGATCTATATGCAAGTTTAGAGGGATGAAAGTCGGCGTCTGGTCCAGAGATCGACGGGAGCCCCGAGGTGAGTTTCGGATCTTTCTTCTCTTTCGTTCTAAGAGCTTGTCTGTTTGTGTGAGAGCGAATGAGGGAGGTTTCGTTGTTTTGTGCCATAGAGGAGATCGTGGGTCGTTTCTGCGGGTGGTTGAGTCGTGGGTTGAAGCGGGGGGGGGAGCAGTTACAGTCAACAAATGCCTCCCAACAAATATTATATGCATCTTGTAGCAAATTATGTTTGTTGCAAGCTAGTTGACCTTACGGATCTCTAAAATTAGATTTTAGATGTCACATAGAGGGTCTTTTAGATATCCTTGCTTTATCTTCTTTGTCAGGAATTAATATTTCTTCTGCCATCGCTTTATGCTTTCATGGGCTTGATGATGAATCCATATCGACTACCTACACACTTTAGATTTGTATTAGGTCGGTGGTAAATAATCATCTATCTCGGACTTTATACATGGTAGTCTTTGATGATGACAACATTCCCCTAGTTCAGCCTATGGCTTTATAAGAACTGTGGGGTAACTTCTGCGGTCCTAAGCTTTGTGCTCTATCGGACATGCTGAAGAAGTGAAGCTCCTTCGATCTTAGCTTTGTGCTTGACAGATTTATCAAAGGATAATGCCTCTAACTTGACGACAATTTTTATTGTGGCTTGGTGCCTTTGAGTTGATTGAGAATCTTCTTCTGAATTTTGCCTCAATCCACTTATTAGTTGAGAAAATCTTCTAAATTTGAATATTTTAATTTGATAAATTTGACTAATATCAAACTTGGTAGTATTTATCATTGGGCTAACAAAACATGTGCTTTTATACTAAGGCCTCTTATCATGGCTTGTTGAGTTGGTAAAGCTGTCAGTGGCTCGGCCCATATAGGCTTGTTGAGACTGATTTTATACCTGTTTGAGCATTAGACTTATACTATAACAGGTCATACTTGTCAGATTTGATTTGCTGAAGTTATCAGACCCAAAGTCTCTTCATTTGGACTTCGGGATTTTGGCAACTTCGAAGATTAATCTAATGATCGTATATTTATTTGCTTGAAGGCACTAGCTTCTACCCCATATTTGTGTAGTGGTAGCATCATGAGTGATTTTAAAGTTATTTGGGATCGATGTTAACCTCAAATAAATATTTAAAATGCCCCATGTCTTAAAAGGAACCTTCAACTTTCATTAGATTTTTGAGCATTTTTAAACTTAAAAATGCCCCCTATATTGTGGGAGAATTTCTAAGATAACATAGAAATATATTCTTTCTTTGAGAGGGAATAATCTTTAGCTTGCTTTCCCTAAGAATAATATTTCTTAAGATATCTCCCAATGATTGGGGGCATAGGTCGTCGACCTTCCATATCGATGAGTTGATAGGCTCCTACCTAGTACACCTTCTCGATGATAAAAGGGCCTTCCCAGTTTGGTTCAAATTTGCCACCAATTCTTCGGTGTGGGATAATTGGTCTTCTCAACACCAGGACCAATTCTCCTTCTTGAAATGCTCGAGGGCGTACCATACGATCAAAAGATTTTACCATTCTTGCTTGATAAATTTCTAAACTTTGTTGAGCTTGGAGCCAAACTTCATCCAGTGCGTCAAGCTCTTCGATCCATAGGCGAGCATTTTGTTCTTCTGTGAGGTCGTACTGAACAGCTACCCGAAGTGACGGCAATTCAACTTCAAGAGGCAACACAGCTTCAGCTCCAAACACCAATGCATAAGGAGTTGCTTTCGTGAGTGTCTTGTATGTAGTACGATACGCCCATAATACTTCTGCCATCTTAGTATGCCACTCCCTTTTATTTTTAGTGAGGATTTTCTTGAGCAGCTTTACCAGCATTTTGTTGAATGCTTCTGCCAATCCATTTGCTCTTGGATTATAGATTGATGAATATCACCAATCGATTTTATGCCACTCAATGAATTTGTATATCTTAGTGCTTTTAAAAGCTGGACCGTTGTCTGAGATTATGCGGCGTGGTACACCAAATCTGTAGACGACATTATGAGTAAAGAAGTTGATCACATGATGAGCAGTGACTTCTTTGAATGGTACCGCTTCAGCCCATTTAGAAAAATAATCTGTTGCAGCTAATATAAAGCGGTATCCAACAAATGATGGTGGATCAATTGGCCCTATTACATCTGTCCCCCAGCATTCAAAAGGCCAGGAGGCTATAGTGGGATGTAAAGGATTTGGAGGTTGATGTATAATATTACCATGAATTTGACATTCATGACATATATCTGCATGATTGGTGCAGTCCTTTACCATTGATGGCCAATAATAACTCATTCTTTTAATTTTAATGGCCATTTTAGGACCCGATTGATGTGCACCACATAGTCCTTTGTGAACTTCAAAAATAACTTTATCGGCTTCTTCTTTCTCGAGACATCGTAGCCACATTTGATCAAATGATCTTCGATATAGCATGTTGTTACCAAACATATATCGCAATGCTCTCTTTTTGATCTGCGTAGCGAATGATTTATCTGTTGGGAGTTTATTTTCTCTGAAGTAGTCTATGAAAGGGTGCCTCCAGTCATTTTGCTCTTCAACTTCTAGGCATTTAAGCCAGGATTCAGAAGCTCTACCAAATTTTCTTCCTATAAATATTGGAGGTTTATTTATTTAATTCTCTATAATAATTTGTTGGGGAGGTTGAGGAACAATCGAAGTTGTATCCTGTTGGCTTGAATTTGTTGACCCCTCTGCATGCGGGCAACACAGAATTGCTGGCTCTAGTACTCGACGAGTGTTGACACTGATCAACACCGGCTCGTCATTCATGCTCGCCATTTCTTTAGCAAGTTTTGCTAAAGAATCTACCTTACTATTATGAGCTCGAGATACTTGAATCAATGAAACATTTATAATTTGCTTCAAGAGTTCGAGGACTCGTTTATGATAGTAAATCAATCCAACTCTGCCGATTTTATAGATACCCATTACTTGATTTATAACGAGCTGAGAATCAAAAAAAAATTTGAGGTTTGAATTTTCATTGAAATAGCGATCTCGAGACCCGCTATTAAAGCTTCATATTTTGCTTCGTTGTTGGTTTTAGATTCAGTAAAACCAAATGAAAATCTCATTATCCCTCAATTAGGTGCTATGAAGATAAAACCAACACCAGCTCGAGCTTTTGAGAGGTTTGGAGGTTGGCAGGTTTAATTGACGATGCACCATCAAAATACATTTCCCATATTTGTTATTCTTCTCCTTCTAGAACAAATAGGATTCGTTCATCGGGTAGATCATCATTGAGCGGCGAATCTGCAGGAACGGTATGTGCGACAAGAAAATCTGCTAAGACTTGCCATTTTACTACCTTTTATGGAACATATGTGATATCAAACTGTAGAAAAATTACTGCCCACCTGGCTATATGACCTGTCAACACCGGCCTTGTCATCAAAAACTTCAGCGGATCAATCTTTGATATCAATGTAATTTTATGAGACAACATGTAGTGGCGGAGTTTCTGAACTGTAAAAATTAGCGCCAGACAATGCTTCTCAATTGGAGAGTAACGTATATCTGCTCCAATCTATCTTCGACTAATGTAGTAGAGCGTATTTTTTTGCCTTCTTCATTGTGCTGAGCTAGTAATGCCCCAAGGGACTCTTCCAATGCTGCGGTGTATAGAATAAGAGGCTTCCCTGAAATTGGTGCTGCAAGAATAGGCGGGCTTAACAAATATCTCTTGATACTATCAAAAGCTTCTTGACATTCATCATCCTATTTGAAATGAACATCTTTCTTCATCAGCTTTGCAAATGGTTGACATCTGCCGGATAGATTTGAGATAAACCACCGTATAAAAGCAAGTTGTCCTTGTAAAGAACGGAGTTGGCGAAGACTTTTTGGAGGCGGCATTTCTATAATTTCCTTGACTTTGTTAGGATCAACCTCAATCCCTCCATGTCGTACTACATACCCAAGAAACTTTCCTGATGAAACTCCAAAATCACACTTGAGTGGGTTCATTTTGAGATTGAATTTTCTAATTCTTTCAAACACAATTCTCAAATCTTCAAGGTAATCTTTTCGATCTATACTTTTGACAACAAGATCATCCACATAGCATTCAACCTTTTGGTGGATGAGCTCGTCAAGTATATGGGTCATAGCCCTTTGGTATGTAGCTCCAGCATTCTTCAAGCCAAAGGGCATAACTGTGTAGCAGAATATGCCGATACGAGTCCTGAAAGATGTATATGTATCATCTTCAGGTGCCATTCTGATTTGGTTATATCCCGACGATCCATCCATAAATGAGAATATATCATCATTGGATGTATTGTCAACCAGTAATTCTGATATTAGAAGTGAAAAATCATCTTTTGGACACGCCTTATTAAGGTCCCGAAAGTCAATACAGATTCGAATCTGACTGTTCTTCTTCTTTACGGGGACGATGTTGGCGATCCAATTGGCATACTTTTCTTCTCGAATGAAACCTACTTCGATGAGCTTCTTGGTTTCTGTAATTACCTGCTCTTCGATTTCTAGTCTCATCCGCCTTGGAGCTTGCTTTATAGGTATTGCACTTGGTTTGATGGCTAATTTGTGAACAGCTATATTAGGGGATAAGCTTGACATTTCATCGTATGTCCAAGCAAAGTAATCCTTGAATTCACTGAGTAACGCTTTCATCTTTTCAACTTTATTCTTAGAAAGAAGAGCACTGATAAAGGTCGTGCGAGGGTCCTCATCAGTTCCCAAGTTTATTTCTTTTAGCTCATCCATGGTAGCGACCTGTCCACCATCTTCAAGTTCTTATGGTGCAAGTTTAGCTTCCACATCTTTTTCTTCATTTATATCTATATCTTTAGTAGTCAGACATTTATCCATTATCGCATAACATACATTTTTTTGAGTATGTTCAGCTGCGATAAATCCAAGACCTTTTGTATCGCGACTACCCATCTTTGTAATTCTTGGCACCACATTCTTTGAAAGAAACGTGCTCGTTGCCAAGTAACCATATTATGAACTCCAACTTTTCGTATCATTTGCTGAATTCTTTTGGGACAGTATCTGGGCATTTCAGTATGAATTATTTCTACATCTTCACTGAAAGTCCCATGCTCATCGAGGTTCTCTTCTTGATACTCTCCAAATTTATAAAATAAGCTTCCCGATCCGCTACTTCCACGTAGGGGAGGTACATAAAATTTTTTAAGCTCTTCAATATTATGAAGCTCGTGGGATACGATTTCTCTAAAATATTATGGAGGGATCAATGTAACCACAAAAGTATTTACCTTTGGATTTTCTTGTGGAGGGATCAATGTAACCACAAAAGTATTTACCTTTGGATTTTCTTTAATCAAAGGCTTGTAGGTTTCGGAGATATCCTCATCTTCCTCCGTGTCACTTCCTAAATGAAGTACAACTTTATTTAATTTAGGCAATGTATTAATCTTTTTAGAAAAATTGGGTGACATGCCTTTCTTTCCCATCTGCTTTGCTTCAACTTCCTTGGGCTATTTTGTACTCCTTGAGGAAGATGCTTTAACTTCTGGAGATTTTGTCGGTTTTACTTCATTTGGAATGAAGTATTTTGCATCATCATAAATTTTCACTTCGTGGACTGTGAAGGGTTATATATCCCCAGAGATCCGGTACTCTTCTCCATCCTTTAGATATTTCATGTATTGGTGCATAGTTGATGGAACTAGACCATTCTCGTGGAGCTAAGGTCTACCCAACAGTGCCTTGAATGAAGTGTCTGCATCGATAATATTGAATTTGGCTTTCGTGCATAATTCTCTAAATTTTAGGGGAAGAACAAATGACCCTATGGTTTTTTATCCTTTCTCGTTAAAACCGTGTATCATAAGTTTATCTAGCCCGAGATGTTGAATATCTAGAGATAATGATCTTAGTGTGCGCAAACTCATGAGGTTTATTGAAGACCCTGGGTCAATCAAGATTCACTTGATTATGATGCCATCACTTTCTATCGTAACATATAAAGGACGATTATGTTCCGCAGTCCCCAACATGAGATCTTCTTTAGAGAACGTAACAATAGGTTCATTTCTGGCATGAAGAACTTCGCTCAAACATCTTTTTACGAAATATGTCTCATATCTCTCTGAATTTTTAAGAGCCTGTATTAAAGTTTCTCGAAGATCTTTTGACATCAGAAGAGCTTCATAGATACTGAGCTGTGCTGGGATTTTTCTCAAATGGGAAATGATATTATACTATATCCCTTTATTTGTATCGTATTTCTTCTTATGGTCTTTAGGGATGATTTCTTCGTTAATGATTATATCTTTTCCCTTGTCTTTGCCTGATAACCCCTTTTTAATGGCGGTGGCAGTACTTTGCCACTTCTCAGCTGCACTTGAGCCACTTCATTCGACTCAGCCTCTTTTAATGAAGATTTTATTGAATATTTAGAGTCTTCATTTAGCTTTACATGCTCCATTTGCAAAGCTATTTGTTGATTCGACTCATCATCACTTGAAAATATAACTCTTATTCTGAGTTACAATATATTTGTAGCACCATCAGATAAGACTCAGATGTCCTTTTATCAGTCATTTTTGTAGAAGACATTGCTATCTGACCCCCATCATGACCTTTAAAAGAGTCTAGTTGGCATGCAGTCGATGCTACTGAGATGACTCAGCGTGTTTCTACATGGAGTGATTCTTCATCTTCTTATTCATCATCTTCCATTTCTGATCGGTTTATTTGAATCTCAGATATAAAATTTGCGAGTGTTATAGGTCATCTTGCTGGTTGATGATAATCTTCTAGATTGTTGATGATCTTTTGAAGCACAGATCTTATCTTCTTTAGCCTGTTACGCTTGTTTGAGCTATCAGACTTCTTGGAGGATGCCTTATAAAACTGCTTCGTATTAGAATGCCTCCAAGTTGATGACCTAGAAGTGGATGCACCTGAATTTTGATTTTCTTTCAATTCAAGCACTGGTTCCGTATAGGATTTCCATTTTACACCAGGAACTCCTTCCAATTATTTGATCATCTTTCATGTCTTCTTGGAGATTGCAGTCTGCCATTCATCTTTTTCTAGTATCATTTTTTCTTTTATTTTATCTTCTTCCTTCATTGGAGGTATAGGAGAAGACACAATCACCTTTACAGATTCCTTTTTTAGGTGAACTAAAACACTATTTGATAGCGTGAATTCACCATCTATGTATTTCTTTTCAAGCCAGTCTTTGAAGACATAATAATCTTTGATAGGGTGACTGATAACTCGGTGATACGGGCAAAAATTTGGATTATCTTTCTGCTCAGCTTCTTCTGGTCTTTTACACTCCGGTAATTCAAGGCCAGCATTAAGCGCTTGCTTGAATAATTTTACCACACTTTCCCTCTTAAAAGAATATTTTCTATTCATTTTCTCTTTAAGGGATGTGATTCGATCACCGGTTCTTAGCTTTGAACGTTCTCCTCCATCACGAAAAGTTTGAGACCTGTCGTTTCCTCCCAATACTAGTTTTGGCTGGGGTTTAGAATATTGTCTTCCTTTATCATCTTTAGGAGTAGACTATTTTTCTTTATCGATCATTAAAGATGATGCAAAATAGATCTCATCCCTTCTAGTATCTGTAGCTTAATTTCTTTGGGGTCTATCTGAATAATTTTCAGACTTAGACAGATTCAACTTTTCAAATTTAGCTACTCTGTCCAGTAGCTCCTGATAAGTGCTGATGGAGGCCATACATAAAAATGGTAACATCTTATCATCGATGTTTCCCATTAGCAGTTGAACAGCGTGCTCCTCTTCCAAATGTTGTTCGCATTTCATACTCATATTACGCCAACGAGTGATGTACTTCGTCACTAACTCACCCTTTTTTTGTTTCTCTAGGGCAAGGTCAGTGATAGTAGATTTCTCCGTAGCGCTAGCGAACCTTTTCACGAACATATTTTTTAATTCTGTGAATGTCTTGACAGAATCATTAGGAAGTTTGGTATACCATTCAAAAGCAATCGCAGCCAAACTACTGATGAATTGGCGGAAGAGTAAAGCACCAACACCTCCAGTATTTCCACAAGTAGCTTTAAATTGAGCCAAGTGCTGTTTAGGATTATCGGTGCCATTAAAAGTATTGAATTTAGGCACTAAATATCCTTTAGGATATAGTACTTGATCGTACTCGGCTGGATATGGGTGACCCTTGCTTACAAATTTCTCTACATGCTCTGAGGCAATGACAGCTTTAATCTTTTCATTGATTATTGATTCTAGTTGCGGAGTCATCACTGGCTCAGATATACTTGCAATATTTTAATGAGTTTACAGATGAACAAGTCGGTCAGTCTCATTTTCTCCTTCAGGTGTGATTCGAATTTCAGACACCTGAGGTATTGGGTCGGCTGGCAGATTAGTAGGAATGCTACTCGATATCTGCTGATTAACGGACTGATCTGATATAGGATGATTAGTTGGTTGAGCTAATACAGGATGAGTAATGATGTTCTTTTGTATTAACTGCATCATCGCGGTCATTTGTGCCATCATTTCTGTCATCTTTTTATTTAGATCTGATATCTCCTTATCTTTTTCTTTCATCTGGAGCTTCAAACGCCTTTGTGCTTGTGCTAATATCTCATCAAGCACTTCTTTATCTTGATCATCATTTTGTCCATCGCCCGAGGGGACTTCTTCTTCTAACTGTTCATGTTGAGCTTAATCTTCTTGAGAGGTCGTTGTCTTAGAAGAGGTAGGCCCTGCTTCGTTGCGTCGTCGATAGCCACGTGTTTGATGTGGCTCATTACCATGCCCCACCATGTAGACTACCTCGACTTCCATGGTGTCTTCATCATTATCGTCATTTTCCTGTACTCGAATCTTAGAACGACGCTTCCAATAGATCTCTGGTTCTGCATGCGATATAGGAACTTCTTCTATTGGAGGGGTACGATCAAAATTGACATTCTTTCGAGAGGTTGAAGTTGGCTAGCAATAGGATTCCTTAGAAAATTCTCCAAGGTGTCGACTATTATAAGTGTCAGTAGTAGGAACCTTTTCCTTAGGTACCAATTATTGATGATTTTTATTAAAGGCGGATCTCTAGGAGGCTGCACCAGATTTCATGCCTATATTGACTTTCTGTTGCAGTGATCTTTTTTAAGGAGGTCTCGGCCTCCAAATTTCTTTTCCCTTCCATTGGGATCTTTTGATAGCGGAATCCTGAACACGAGGTCTAGGATTCACGCTCCAATGTTCAATACGAGAGAGTCATTTAAGTAATTTGCCCCCCCTAAGCCTCTTATTTTGCCCCCCCCCCCCCCCTTTACCCTAATCGCCCGTAATCACCCTCACAGCCGCAATTTTATTTCGCCCGCTTCGCTCTTCTTCGTGCGGGAGGAAAATTATCGTGGCCCATGTCTCTCGTGAGCGCTCCTTCCAGTCCCGACGGCTCGATGTTAGCCTTCCTTGAATTGAAGGACGTCCACGATCGCAGTGCCTGTAGCTGGCATCTTGTAACTCTTGTTATGTAATTGTTCTTCAGCTTCTCCGATGAGTTGTATTTCTTTCAAAAATCATATATTTTATGTTTGCATCACTACTTTCATTCTTATTTCATAGTTATATTTTCGTAATGGTCAAGCATTTTCCTTGATTTATTTTCTGTTCTTCAGCTTTATCGGTAGGTTAAGGGTTATACACACATTTTTCACTGTTTCACATCAATCTATTTATTTTATTTTTAAATGTATATATGTTTCAAACAAATTTTTTTCCAATGTAGCATTTTTGTATTCACACATTTTTCAAACAAAGTAGAGTAGATTAGTTTGTATTCATTTTGTTTCTAAACGAAATATTTACATGGGAAATAAAGAAGTTCTTCATAGTTCATTGATGTAGAATTTATATCGGTAAAAAAAGGATTGATTTTACTCCTTCAAGAATAGTGTGTTTGGTGTGTTTCATTTCAAAATTATTGTTATCCTTAGACCAATGCGTGCCTCAAAGTGGTTGCACTAGATGTGCAAGCAATTTATGGTTAAATAAAATTTTAGGTAATAAATAAAATTTCATTATTATCATTATGATTTTATAATAAATACTTAATGATCAATTTGGTTCTAAATACCTTTCTAGGACTTAAAAGATGGAACATTATTTAAAGAGGAAAGAGCGTGTAGAGATCGACTTGATCGATTTCCCGGCTGATCCTAGACCCGACCTTTAATATAGAATTACGATGTGAGTAATAAGGGCAAAATTTGAAGAATTTATCTTTTGAAGGGACCCCATCAACCAAAAAGTTATCAATTCCCCAAACATTAATTGGGAATATTGCACGCAGATTTAACCCTAAATGGTTTGAAGAATATGCTAATTGGTTAGAGTACAGTGTACAAAAGGATGCTATTTTTTGTCTATATTGCTACATGTTCAAGCCCCAATAACAAATTATGAAAGGCCAAGCTGTTGGAGACTCATTTATTGGGGAAGAGTTCTGAAATTAGAAGAAGAAAGAAAAACTATTTTGTCATGTTGGAGAGCAAAATAGTGAGCATAACAAGGTATGACAAAAAAGTGATAATTTATTGAAGAATTAGGAACACAAACTTTCTGACGTTATGGTCGAGCTAAGAGGAGAAGAACAAAAAAGATTACAGGTTATGCTAACTGCTACAGTAGATTGTGTTTGATTTCTTTTACATCAAGGATTTTCATTTCGTGGACTTGAGGAATTATCCAGGCAAATTAATCGAGAAAATTATTTAAAGCTTCTTGATTTTTTTGCTAACCATAATGATAAAATTAGAAAGGTTATGCCTACATATGCAAGCTCTAACGTAAAGTTAAATTCATCAAAAATTTAGAAAGAAATTTGTTCTGTTGTTGCTGCTGAAACTTTTGAACATATAATAAAAGATATTGGTGACTCCTACTTTTGAATCATAGTTGATGAATCTAAAGATGTTTTTACAAAAAAATAACTTGTTATTTGCAATGAGATATGTTCAATTTGATTCCTAATGAGATTATAATGCAATATTATTAAAAGATACAAAATAGATTAATAAGCTTGTAATAAATTTTAATTTATCTATTATAATGAAATATAAGATTTTGCTTTGAATCATTTTATTTTATTTTTTATTTTATCCATTTATATGAAAATTTTATCCCCCTAAAATAAATAGCTGGTTCCGCCCCTGGCTTGGAGTATCAAAGGGAAAACTACTAATAGTAAAAATAGTTGGCGTTGGAATCAAAATGTACAATAAAAGATAAAAAATAAGAAAATTTATTATAAAAATTGATTTAGCAATAAAAATTTTAATAATTGGGAAGGATTTAAAGATGCCCATAAGGAGTATAAGAAATCAATTTACAATGCAATGATTTTAGCTTTTAATAATTTATATCATATATTAGATACTACCAAAGGTATGTGTATAAGTTAGCTAAACAAAGAGATAGGAATAATAAGGATTTAGTTCAAGTGAAGTGTATTAAGGATGAAGATCAAAAAATACTTTTATTAGAAGAGGATATTCAACAAAGGTGGATGAGATTATGGGCTCCAAAAATTCGATTGGATTACGCTCCTGGCCTCTCCGCGCTATCGATTTTTTTTATTTGTTTGTGATGGTGATGACGGCTGTTGACCCTGTTTCTCCCTAGACCTAGGTCAAAGGGTTGACCTGGTCAAATTTGACCAGGCTAGACCCTGGAACCCAACCCAGTGGGTCCAGAGAGTCAAGCCAGGTCTGCTGAGCCCAGACCCAGGCCCTGGGACAACCTGGTTGACCAGGTCAACCCAGGTTGACCCATTAGGCCCATAGAGGTCTAAACTAGTTCAAATCATATCCAAACTCAATCCAGGGCTCTCCAAGCCCTATTCTCTCCTCCACTGGACTCAGTGGGTCAGGCTTGACCCATTGGGCCTAGGTCTTGGCCCTGGGTCAACCTGGTTGACCAGGTCAACCCAGGTTGACCCATATAGACCCTAATGGGTCTGAATCAACCCAAATCAAATCCTAATCAAATCTAACCCCCCTAGGCTCAATCCATTGATTCTTTGAGCCTAGTTGACTGTTTTGACCAAGTCAAGCAGGGACTTGGTCAACTCTAGCTCTTAATAAGTCAAAATGACCTATTTAGGTCAAATTAAGACCTATTAAGGCCCTTAAACCCCTTCCTATTAGGCTCTAATCCAAACCCACGGCCCATTGAGCTTGGTTTCCCTCCTAAATAACCCTAGGGTCAATCTAGACCGTCCACAATAGGGTTAAGGCTTTAAATAGGGAATTTAGGGTTGGTGTGAGGGACTTTTGTGTTTGCTCTCTCTCCAAGCTCCCCCAACCCGAGGATTTTCGTGTGTTAGCTCTCTAGGACCTCCTCCATCTCTCCCTACCCAAAATCCGACGGCTAAAGCTTGCCGGCGGCAAGGATCCGGCGAACCTAAGCCTATATCCGTTCAAGGAGGGATAGCTTTCAATCAAAGCGTCCTCAGCCCGTGGAGTCTTCTACAATTTTCTTCGTGGACAGTCAACAAGTTCAAAGAGCCCTTGCACGTTCAAATCCATCCACAAACCAAGGTGAAAAGCTTAACCCTAGCTTAGGGCACTTAGACTTAAATAGCTTTCTAAAAAGCGCGTTGTAGACCGCACAACATATACCACATGAAAGCTCTTCATGTTTAGAGGTTAGGTTTAAAATTTTATCAAATTATTTCGCATCGTTTGTGAGAACGAGGCGAAAACATGGATCTAGGTCTCGGTTTGTCTTTCGCTGCAGCTGGGGGAGTTTCCGACCGTTGATCTAAAAATCAACGGTCAGGATCCCGTCGGTCCGCAGCTTAAACCGACCGTGTATCCAGACCCCGCGGTTTCATCTCCCGTATGGCTAGATCTCAACCGTTGAGCCGAAACGCAGGAGATCCGACGGCCACGGATCGCGCCGCGGTTTTAAGTAGGGCGGGCCCCGCCGCGCCAATCATTGGCAATGATTGCGCGGCGGCGCAATCATTGCTAATGATTGGCCGCGGTCAGCTCGGCCAATCAAAGGCCGCCACGTGGCCGCCGCCGCTAGTTTTCTTTTTTTTTATTTTATTTGATTTTTTTTTTAAAAATACTTATTATTTAAAAAAAAAAGGAGAAGATTTTTTTTAAATTATATTAAATTAATAATAATAATAATAATAATAATAATAATAATATTATTATTATTATTATTATTATTATTATTATTTATTATTATCATTATTATTTAAAAATTTATTTTAAATTCACTTTTAAATCATATTATTATTATTATTTTTATTATTATTATTATTATTATTATTAATTATTATTAATTATTTTAATTATTTATTATTATTATTATATTATTATATTATTATTATCACTATTATTTTAATTACTATTATTATTATTATTATTATTATTATTATTATTATTTTAATTATTGTTATTTTAATTATTACTTTAATTATTATTATTTCAATTATTATTATTATTATTATTATTATTATTACTATTATTATCATTATTAATATTATTATAATATTAATATCATAATTAATAATATTATTATTTTTAACAATATATTATTATAACTACTATTTTTTATCATTATAATATTAATTATTATCATTATTAATATTACTATAATATTAATATTATAATTAACAATATTATTATTTTAATAATATTATTATTATGAATAATATTTTCACTATTATTATATTAATTATCATTATTAATGTTATTATGATATTAATATTATAATTAATAATATCATTATTTTAATAATAATATTATTATGAATAATATTTTTATTATTATTATATTAGTTATTTTCATTATTAATATTATTATAATATTAATATTATAATTAATAATATTATTATTTTAATAATATTATTATTATGATTATTATTATTATTATAATATTAATTATTATCATCATTAATATTATTATATTAATATTGTTAATTAATAATAATAATATTATTATTATTATTATTTTTAATAATAATATCATTATGTTAATATTGATATCACTATAATATTAATACTTATTATTTCATATTATTATAATAATTTTAATTATTGTTATTTAAATTTATTTTAAAATTCAGATATTATTATATCTGATCTATTTTAAAATTATTAATTATTTTCAAATATTAATTATTATTTTTAAATTATTTTAAAATCACCTTTAAACCTATTAAAACTTCAAAAATTCATAACTTTCTCGTTTTAGACCGAATTTTGACGCACAATACCTCATTCTTTTCAGAAAAATATGAATTTTAATTTAAAATTATTTTTTATATTTGATTTTGTCCTTTCTAGATGCTTTCTGTATTACCATATTATTTAATTATTTAAATATTATTTATTTAATATAATTAATTATTTTAAAAATAAAAATTATTTTTAAAACCCCCTAGGTGGCTGGTAGACCTCCCATGCTTATGAATTGAAGTATTTTCAGTTATCTTATTTTACATTATTATTATTTATAATACTTATGTATTTTAAAAATGAGTTTAAAATTACATGTTATTTAAATCCCAACTTCTAAAAATCATAACTAATTAAGGTCTAACTTTCTTTAATTGCCCCAACTTCTAAAAATCATAACTAATTACAGAAAATTCCAAAATGGGCAAACTAAAAGGCATTCAACTCACATTAAGGTCTAGTATTTGTTAAAAATATTAAGTGTCCAGAAATCAACTTAAATCAAAAAGTCAACAATCCGGTCAAACTTAGTTCAAAACGCCAAAACTTCAGAAATTCATAACTTTGGATAGAAGAATCCAAATCGGGCATACTAACTGTCTAACTGATCAGGTTAAGGCCTAGTATTTGATAAAAATATTAGCTGGTCATAAATACCCTTTAATTAAAAAGTCAATTTTGGACCCCCTTTTACTTAGTGTATAGGTGGACCCCGAACCCCCTAAAACTTACTAATGCAATTTAAACTTTAAATATTATTACCCTAAGCATTAAAAAATGACCTACGTACCAAATTAAATAAAATAGATCTTAATTCGCTAATATTTATACTTTAATTAAAATTTCCTTTTAGACCTACAACCAACCTGGACAGTAGGCAATTGTAACTAACTACCCAGCTTAGGATCTACCTCAGCCACACAGGCTTTTACACACACTGTAGAATTGTTTGTTAGGGCACCACTTCTAGGCTTAGGTTAGGCCGGTGTTTACTTTTCTGCTGCGTGCCGAGTTTTCCGGATTTCATTGCATGTTGTGATTGAACTATTGGTGTGTTTGTTTACTTTTACTGCACTCTGGGAATTGATGTGATTGCACGATAGACTACCCATAGGTTAGGATCGAGGTTGATACTAATGATGTTTTCTGCATGTGGCCATGCTCATGCAGCGCTAAATATAAGGGGGGCAATAATCATAATTTAAAAATTGATGCTGTTTTATGCAGGTGCTTCAGAAATTGCTCAGCCCCCCTGAATAAATGAGGGCTAAAATAATAAATCATTATAAATTGATACAGGTGCTCCAGAGTTTGCTTAGCCCTCAAAAATAATTAAGAGCATGGCCAGTGTGGCTGTGATGAGTATTTTATTTTCCCTATAATTGCTTGTGATATATTAAACTGCTTGGGATGATTTTTAGGATAACCTTGCAGGAGCATTTAGAATTTACTGCTTTCATTTAATGTAATTGATTGTAATATTGGTTAAGAGTTGTGAAAGTTTATTTCGAGTGGGGATACAAGGATCCAAAGGTTGGATGCCCAAAGAGAAAAGGACACCCAACATGAGGATAGTCCTTTTCTATTTGGGAATCCAAATTTGGGTTATTCCACTACCTGAGGAGTCCAAGGAAGCTGAGGTCCAAGGAGTCCAAGGAAGCTCAAATCCAAGGAGTCTAAGAAAGAGAAGATCAAGAAGATGAAGATCTGCAGTATCCCACTCAAAATAGCTTGCGTCAGTCTTAGGATTAGAAATCCGGGTTGTTGGCAGTGGTGCCCGGCCACTTTAATTTTCTGCAGACCCTGGGTTGTAATTAAGGGCAGTTGGCCTATGGACATTTATTAATTTGTTTGGATAATTTTGATGTATTTTATGATTGTGTGCCTCTAGGATTGTTTGCTTTTCTTAGTTTCTTGGTGCTTTGCATGTCGCTTTTGTTTTAGCCTGGATTTCGTTAGGCTCTTTAAGGACTAAAATTTTTTCTACTCACAACCAACATTCAAATTTTAAGATTTAAATAATTTAGAAACTTAACGACATAGGGAATCGCCGGAATCGTCCGGGGTCGCATGCATATTAATGCATTTCTCTTTCCTTCTATAAGACACTTCCCCGCCTGCGGGTAGAGTCCGGATAATCTGACCTATGAGGATGAGGTGCCGGACCTGGGGAAGCCCAGTCTAATTCTAAAAATTATTTTATAAGCCTTTTTAAAGTTCTGTGCATACCTGATTTGGATACTTTAACCAGCATGCATTGCATTAGAAATCAACTAAATCAAAATTTTAATTGCATTAGTCATAGGAGCATTCACCCGACATCAGTCCGGGGCCAATTAGGAAATCCTCTAGATGTCGGCCCTATTTCTGAGAACTATAACCCACCTACCCATCTTTCATAAATGACTGGACAATATGGTTTTAAAGCGATTAGGTGGTTAGCTGGCTCCCCCTTTCAGGCCGGGGTAAGTCCAGGTTTTGTATTGCATTAGTTAGGACACGGGTGTTAGTGTTGCGTAGAACACTAAACCCATTAGATTCAGGATTCAAGGCTACTATTGTTTCGTAGTACGCCTCATCAGTAGGTAGGTCTTCTGTCTTCCAGAGACCCTAAACCCTACATATCCGCGTCACACGGATGACGCCACCTCCATCCTTCCCTCCTGCATGCTTCGAGTGCATGATTTATTTATTTTTTTCTCCAGTTTCTTCTCACTACCTTAGTCCCTCCGGATGCTGATGTGAGCCGTGCATGTTGACTAAGCCTAGTTGAACCTTTCTTTCCCTTTGAGTAGGACTTCCTAGTCTTCCCTCTATGTACCAATCTCAATTCAAAAAGTATAATATAGAATCCTTAATCGAGAGCATTCTCAGGCTCCGGCTTGAGATGTAATTAACCACGGGGGCTTGCGCCCGTGGGAAACCGAATCTCACTCTCAAATAAACCCCATTCGAGCTAATGTATCGGGTGGGGGAAACCCGTTGTGACGATCAGATCATATATATTATTACCCATCGGGGTGTGCTGGTGAGAGCCGCTATCCTCAATGGTTAATCATATGTGTGATTGAATCTGCCCTCCCATTGGCCAGATACTGTCTCCCCTCACGGGGCGATGGTGTTTGTTGTCCTTTCGGAGGTCCACAGGTTTCTGGCGACCACGATGGGACAGGTTTCTCTCTCCATCTTTGGATTATATATTATCATTTCTTGTATGTACTCCGGGATTGGTACTCCCTAGATTATGTTCGTTCTACTCTTAGTTAGGGTCATTCCTTAGTTAGGATCGTTCCTCCTTAGTTAGGGTTTCCCCTAGCTATGTTCCTTTCCTTCCGGCCTATTGGGCCATTTCGTCCCTTATCCATGCCTTCTCCTTTCGTATCATCATCTTCTACTAATCATTATAACTTTCTATTTTGTTCTTCTTGGCAGACAGTACCATGGCTTCCTCCGTGCCTTCCGTTACTTTTAGCTTCGATTCTGACGTGCGGGTGACACTTCCTGAGTCCCTGCTGGTCAGTCCTCCTGCTAGAGGAATCACTTTTGGTTCCTTCACTGACTCGGCCTTCGTCACTCTTGGCGGGCCGACCCCTACTGAGGCTGCTGCCTACTCTCCTCCCCAGAGGAGAGCTCGCGCAGCCATGCGACCTTTTGGACATCCAGTTGCTCGGCGGACAGCCCGGGCACCTGCTCGTCCTACTCCTGTTCGTGTGCGGCCGGCACACCCTGTGGTTAGGCAGCCAGTGCCTAGACCACTCCCAGTTCAGCCCACTCGTCCAGCGGTTAGGCGACCAGTGCCTACCGCACCTGTTGTTCAGACTGCCCCGGCCCCTCAGCGCCGGCAGGCAGTAGTTACCCCTGTTGTTACTCCGGCAGAGGCAGCTCGTGTTCGGGTTCCCCCTCCTTCTTCCTCCAGGAAGAGGGGTGCCCAGACCGAGGCTCCTTCGCCTTCCTCCCGTCGGGTTTCAGCTTTCGCTCGACTGTCTCACCCAGAGACCCTCGTGCAGACCCCGACACTTCCCGTACTTCCTGTTTCCCCTGCCACTCAGGTAGTGGGTTTAGATGTTACTTCGTCTTTCGCCTCCGGCCTTGGGAGAAGGGCTCGGAGGAATAGAAACCGTAGACTTCGGTTGGCTGCATCCGAGACAGATAGACAGCGGATGGCATATTCGTTGGCTCACCAGGAGCCAGTTCAGAGGAGAGTGGTCCCCAGGCAGCGGGCACGACGACCAGTTACAGTTTCCCCTACCCCGGACGTTACAGTTGCCCCTGAGATAGCAGCGGTTCAGGGAGGACGCTTCTCTCCACTGACACATAGTGGTGATGAGGAGGACGTTGCTCGCATTACGGCGGCTCCTCCTGTCACTACTACTTTACCACGCGCTAGGGTCCCCAGGGATGATGCTGCTCGAACCCTCTCTCAGAGGATTCAGAGCATTATCCGCTTAGCGCGGGGTCGAGGCCCTGTCAGTCGGGAGAGGTTACTCCACCAGATTTCTCAGGCGTCCGTTCAGTTACAGAGACAGACTGCTAGGCAGAGGTATAGGTGGCAGAGAGGATAGCCACCCAGGCAGCCTGTTGGTTCAGTTCCGTTGGCGAGACCACAGACAGTTACTCCAGTTGTTGGACGACGCCCACGTCGTCAAGGACAGAGGCAGCAGTTGGAGCCTCCCAGACCCCAGCTCCCTTCAGTTATAGTAGCCCCGCAGCAGTCAGTTGCCCCTACTGGGTCCCGTCGCAGTAGATGGGTGTGGAGACGACGATAGGCAGAGTCCCCTATCGATGCAGTACAGCCAGCTCAGGCAGTTGAGCAGTTAGAGGCAGTTGTTCCTTCCGGATCAGAGGCAGTTCCGATGGTCTGTGATGCAGCGACGGACGATGATATTGCAGTTTCTCTTAGTAGTTCACCAGTTCGGGCAGAGCCAGCCCTTAGCCCGTACGAGACTCTTTCCCCTTTGAGTCCGTATGCGGAGGACTTCCATCAGACCCTCTACGAGGATGATGCACTTGAGGATGGCGTACTCGAGGAGGAGTCAGATGGAGATATACCGGTGCACAGAGTATGCGTGGTTACTAGACGTGGCCACTCAGACGAGCAGATAGAGGCAGATGATGATGATGAGCAGGGAGAAGCTGAGATAGGAGGATCTCCCCGGTCAGTTGAGACAGATGCCACAGTGCTACAGTTACAGACTCAGATGGCAGAGATGGCCAGGGCCATGGCAGCGATGACAGCTCAGTTGACAGCTTTGGGGGCGATGCCCCAGATGACGGGCGTAGGCACTCCTGCTACGTCCAGAGACGAGCCAGCAGCACCACCTGTAGTAGCACCAGGTCCTGTGGGAGTAGACAGGGCTCAGAGAGCAGTTCCAGTGGCACCTACAGCAGTTGCTTTTACTACCCCAGTCCAGAGTCAGTCAGTTCAGTTGTCAGCCGGACAGATTCAGGATCTGATTGCCCAGAAGGTCGAGAAGGCCATTTCCTCCAGGAAGTCTGGAGAGGTAGTTAGCAGGGGGCGTCCTTACCCAGTAGAGTACGAGCACGAGCCCTACCCCCCTGGTTTTGTCCCTCCTAGGTTCAGAGTCTTTGATGGGTTTGGGAACCCAAGGCAGCACGTGGCCCAGTACCGAGCCATCTGTTGCAACATAGGAGGGAATGATGCACTGATGTTGAGACTCTTTGTTAGCAATTTAGTTGGGGTGGCCTTTGCCTGGTACGCCGACCTCCCCAACGATTCAGTACGCACCTTTGCAGAGTTGGAGCAGTTGTTCGTTCAGAGGTTTGTCAGTGCAGAGCACCGAGTTACAGTTGGAGAGCTAGTTGTGACTAGACAGCGGCCCCGAGAGCCTCTCCCAGATTATATAGTCAGATGGAGGAACCTCAGCCTACAGTGTGAGCCCCAGTTACAGGAGCAGCATGCAGTAGAAATTTTGTTGAAGAATATAGATGGTCCGATAGCACCTTATCTGAAGGGTTTCAGCATCAGAACCTTTCAGAAGCTGTTGATAAAGGTGATCAGTTTGCAGGACAGCATACCCGATGCAGTCCCTCCTAAGGTTGAGAGTCAACCTTCACGTAGACCTCAGCGGCAGGAGTCTTCAGGGGCACCTCCACCTAGGAGAGGGGAGGTACACAGTACTTATGGACCATCAGATAAGGGTAAGAAGCCCTTAGTCAGTTCGGCACCACCTCAGCAGTCTCACACACCGGGCCAGTCAGCAGTGCAGTCTAGACCCTCCCGTAGGACCCCAGAGAGTCAGTAGTACCTACGGGAGAAGCTTAGTAAGGAATATCCCTTTAAAAGGGAAAGTGTGATGAAGATCTTCAAGTTCCTTACTAAGAGAAACATCTTAACATTCCCGAACAACAATAGAGTGGAAGAGGAGGGACAGACAGAACACCCACTCTATTGTCCATTTCACAGACATATCGGGCATGTTATAGAAGACTGCTATGTGTTCAAGGACAGAGTTGAGAAGCTCATGGCTAGTGGGCAGATCCACCTACAGGACAGCGACCTGGTTCAGCCCAAGGGCAAGACACCTCAGACAGTTCAGATGATCTCGGGCTCCAGTAGTTGTAGTGACAGCCAGAGTGGCAGACAGAGCAGTCGTAGCAAATCACCCAGAGGTTCTGAGGGGGAGTGGCAGCTAGCACTCTCTTGAAAGACGAGGCAGATGATCCGGCAGACAGTTCAGAGTTCAGAGGCAGTTGAGAGGAGGCCTACCCAGGCCAAGTCGACAGTTGCCAGCCCAGTTTCTTCGCCAGCACCTTTTTCTTCTCCTGTTGTAGTGCCTACTGAGCACATTTCTTTTCCTATTTTATGTAATAAAAAGATGTATGAAAAGGAAAAGTTTGTTGTAACTTCTGAGGGGAAGACGGGACGCCTTCCAGCACTTACGCTGAAGGATTTCGTTCTCCCTTCAACTGATGATGAAATAATAGAAGAAGGTGATTCTGGCTACTTCTGGTGTTCTACTCCTACTTTTATTTCTTCTAGCACTCGCTCTTTCAGTATTTTACATGTTTCTTGTGATGATTCTGCATGTGATGAAGAGTCTGAGTGTGATGAGGAACCAGTCTTTATGATTCCGGAGGGTGGTTGTTACATGGATTCAGAAGATGAATCCGAGAACCCACTCCAGTCACTTTCCTTGGAGCCAACACATGCCATCACCGTTGAACCAAGTGAATCTCCTGTCAAAGATGACTCGATACATGAAGTTCACTTGCGTTCAGGGAAGGTTCTTCCACCTAGGATGGCTAAGAATACAAAAGAAAAAGATAAGAACATTGTTACCCAGCAGGACGATCCTATCCCTTCCTCCCAAGAGCAGTCTAAGGAGAAAGGGAAGGGCCCTCAGCTGGAGGTCGATTACAATGTGTTGGCCCATTTAAGGAAAATTCCTTCCCTTCTCAGTGTCTATGACGCTTTGATGATGTCTTCTGACTTGAGAGAGACCCTGGTGAAAGCACTACTCGAACCAGAGTCCTATCAAGGCTTCTTTGCTTCCGAACCTGTTGGAGATGCATGCCTTTTGAGAGAGATGCCATGCATTACCTTTTCAGATCGTGATCTCCTCTTGGGTACCTCCGATCACAATCGTCCTTTGTATGTCACCGCTGAAGTCAATGGTTATGAGTTGAACAGGGTCCTCATTGACCAAGGAGCTTCAGTGAACATCCTGAGTTATGAAACTTTGAAGAGCCTCTCCCTGGGTCATTTGAAGTTAACCTCCGATAAGATTATGTTGAAAGGCTTCAATGACCAAGGACAGCGTGCCCTAGGGTCTATCACCCTACCCCTGAAATTTGGAAATTTCCTTACTGAGGTGAAGTTTCATGTGATCGAGGCAGATACTTCATACAGGGCTCTCTTAGGAAGGCCCTGGATTCATGAGTATGGAATGGTGCCCTCTACCCTGCACCAATGTATGAAGTATATGAGGAATGAAGTCGAGTACTCCATTCCCGGGGATACCCAACCCTTTTCCGTGCATGAGGTCTCTATTTACGATGATGCTGAGCATTACATACCTCGTAAGAAGAGTAAACCTCCTTCTGCCCAGTCACCAGTGACACCTGCCAGTACTGTACAGGGTCCTGTACAGCTACCTACGCGAGGTCCGCCATAGGTTAGTATTGAGGCAGATACCTCCACTGCAGATCATGTTAGATCTCCTTTCCAATTTGCAGTTGGGCACGACGTTCCCCCTAGTAGAGGTAGGGGAGAGCGAGGTAGAGGTAGAGGTAGATGATCGACTCGCCCGCCGTGAAACTACGACACTCAAATTCCTCCTCCCTCATATCTTTATGCTTCTCCTTTGACTGTCGAGTCCGACTCCTCTGACAATGAGATGATTATTACTCCTCATCACCCAGCTCCCTCACCAGCCCCGAACTTCACTGATTATAGTTCACTACCTACCTTTTGTAGGTACCTGATACCCGAGGGTGGTTTAGTTATTGACAGTGGTTCAGACGAGGAAGGAGATCCCCGACGTCAGACCACTAGTCAACAATCCCTTTCCCGTCAGATACGTGGAATAAGAGTTGAGGAGTCTCACCAAAGATCTTTGGTTACCCCCTCCACTAGTGATGGTGGTGCACTACAAATTAGAGGTCGCCCTCCGCCTCCTCTATACGAAACCTTCGTGCCACCACGAGCTAGTGAGTGTGCCTCGTTATCCCATAGTGTAGGTGCCCCACTGGGCCCTGAGAGTCAGGGTTCAGCGGAGACCGCTATGGATAACAGGGTCACAACTGCCCCTCGTTATTTTTCCCCTTTCGTGGAAGACTGTGTAGAGCGGGGTGCAGTTATCTCGACTTGGTCAGATGAACAAGCTCTACGACATGCTCGTGTTTGGCGGACTGATATGCCTCAAACTAAGCAAGGTTTAGGTTATGTCGAGCAGAGCTCACCTAACCATGCTAACATCCGAGCAGTTTCCCACTCATACCCGGTTGTTTCTCTTACCGATAAAGAAGACCCGGGTGATGATGAGGATAGAGTACTCGATGCTCCTCAAGAGTTTGAAGATGGCATCACTTCTGCCATGGACGAATTGTGTGAGGTAAACTTAGGCACTGAATTAGATCCTAGACCTATTTTTCATAGTGTCTTGTTATCTGACTCAGAGGCTCAAGAATACATCGAGCTACTCTCAGAGTTTAAAGATTGCTTTGCCTGGAACTACACCGAGATGCCTGGTCTAAATCCAGATGTAGCAGTCCATAAACTAGCCATTAAGTCTGACGCAGTCCCTGTTAAGCAAGCACCTCGTAGGATGAGGTTAGAAATAGAACAACAAGTGATCGCTGAAACTAAGAAGCTTATAGAGGCCGATTTCATTCGTGAAGAGAAGTACCCTACTTGGCTTGCCAACATTGTTCCAGTCCGGAAGAAGAACGGACAGATTCGTGTCTGTATCGACTTCCGTGATTTAAACAAGGCATGTCCTAAGGATGATTTTCCTCTTCCTATCCACGAGCTCATGGTGGATATAGCATCATCCCATAACATTTTCTCCTTCATGGATGGTTCATCTGGTTACAATCAGATAAAGATGGACCCCGAGGAGGAGAAGTTTACTGCATTTCGCACACCTATAGGTGTGTTCTGCTACAAGGTGATGCCTTTTGGTCTCAAGAATACCGGGGCCACCTATCAACGTGCTATGACTGTTATCTTCGATGAGATGATACACGAGCAAGTTGAATGCTATGTGGATGATCTGGTAGTCAAAAGCAAGGTCCGTGGAGATCACCTTCGAGATCTACGAATCATTTTTGAACGCCTACGCAAATATGATTTAAAAATGAATCCTCTAAAATGCGCATTTGGAGTTAGTGCAGGAAAGTTCCTGGGGTTTATAGTTCGCTATCGTGGCATTGAGATTGATCCTTCCATGATCAAAGCCATAGTAGATCTAAAACCCCCTAAAAGCCTTACCCAGCTAAGGTCTTTTCAAGGAAAGCTAGCCTTCCTGCGGAGATTTATCTCCAATTTATCTGGTAGATGTCACCCCTTTGCTGCCCTAGCAAAGAAAGACGCCCGCTTTCACTGGGATGAGCGTTGTCAGGAGGCCTTTGAGAGTATAAAGCGCTACCTGATAAACCCCCCTGTTTTAGCTGCACCCATCCCAGGGAGGCCGTTAATTCTCTACACTACGGCCCTGGATGAATCCTTGGGTGCATTGTTGGCTCAGGAGAATGAGGAAGGCAAGGAGAATGCCTTGTACTACCTCAGTAGACGGTTGATACCCGCAGAGCTGAAGTACCCCGCGATGGAAAAGCAGTGTCTAGCTTTGATCTTCGCGGTACAGAAGCTTAGGCATTATATGCTTTCACATAAAATCAACCTAATCTCTCGAGTCAACCCCTTGCAGTATCTGATGACCCGTCCGACCCTCTCAGGTCGTCTGGCACGATGGTCTATGATCTTACTGCAGTTCGACATCACTTTTGTCCCTCAGCGGGCCGTTAAAGGACAGGCTCTAGCTGATTTTCTTGCTGCTCACCCGATCCCTGCAGATTCCCCACTCAACGACGAGCTACCTGACGAGCTAATCATGAGTGTGGAGGAGCAGGAGTCCCCTACTTGGGAGTTTTACTTTGACGGTGCGTCATCTGTTAGAGCCTTAAGCCCGAACGAAACTCCTATAGTTAGGGTAGGTCTGGGCCTCATTTTCGTATCCCCTGAAGGTCACACTCTGAGATATTCCTACAGTCTTTCAGAACCTCATACTAATAATGAGGTTGAGTACGAAGCTCTGATTCTAGGACTAGAGTTGGCCATTCAGATGAATGTCATGCGGGTGAAAATCTTTGGAGACTCACAACTGATTATAAATCAAGTAGCGGGAGTCTACAAAGTACTTAAACCTGAGCTCTTGCCTTATCACAACAAAGCAATGGAGCTCTTGTGTTTGATTCCTGAAGTGACCTTAGCTAAAATCCCTAGATCCGCCAATGGCAAGGCAGATGCATTAGCTAAGTTAGCAAAGGAACTGGCTGACCCAACTGGCAACCCACTGTCTATTGTTGTCCAGTGCCGTCAAGCCCTATGCCCCGCAGACCTGTCTTCTCCCGATCAGACCCTCACAGTGTTCTCAGTTGAGGAAGAATCAGACTGGAGAATACCCTTTATAGAGTATTTGAAGCATGACAGGCTTCCAGATGATAGATCTCTTGCTGCCCAGATTAGAAAGAGAGCCCTATCATTCACTTATGTGAATGACACCTTGTATCGACGCTCTTTCGACCAAATGTGGTTACGTTGCCTCAACAACGAAGAGGCTCGCAAGGTCATGGGCGAGATACATGAAGGTCTTTGCGGTGCTCATCAGTCCGGACTAAAAATGAAAGGCAGAATTAAACGCCTCGGTTACTATTGGCCGACTATGATCCGTGATTGTATGGAGCATGCTAGAAAGTGCCACCAGTGCCAAATTCATGGCACGGTGATTCATCAACCCCCTAATCCGCTGCACCCTACTGTATCATCTTGGCCATTCGAGGGCTGGGGCACGGATGTAGTGGGTCCTATTGACCCTCCTTCCTCTAAGGGTCATAGGTTCATTTTAGCTGCCACTGATTACTTCTCTAAGTGGGCAGAGGCTGTGCCACTTAAGGAAGTCAAATCAGAAGATTTGATGCGTTTCTTTCGTGATCATATTATCTATCATTTTGGTGTCCCGCACCGTATCATCTCAGATAACGGCCCGTCGTTTAGAAGCACCAAAATTGCCAGATTTACCCGCCGCCATAACATCAATTGGCGATACTCTTCAATTTACTATCCCAAGGCTAATGGCTTGGCGGAGGCATTCAACAAGACTCTCGTGCAATTAGTAAGAAAAATCTTAGTTGCAAACAAACGAGAGTGGCACGATAGACTTCCTGAAGCACTATGGGCCTATAGGACTACATACCGTACTCCTACTCAGTCTACCCCATATGCTTTGGCTTTCGGGGTCGAGGCCGTCCTCCCACTTGAGGTCGAGCTCCCCTCGCTACGTGTGGCAGTCAGCCACAATCTTTCCAACGAAGATAATGCCCGACTACGGATGGAAGAGCTTGATGGTTTAGAAGAGCTTCGCCTACAAGCTTATCAGAACCTCAAACTATACCAGGCACGTATGGCTCGATCACATGATCGCCTTGTCCGACCCCGTGCTTTCCGGGTTGGCGAGTTGGTCCTTGTTTTACGCAGACCTATCATTTCACGCCGTCGCCGAAGTGGTAAGTTCGAGCCTGTCTGGGAAGGCCCCTTTGCTGTAGAGCAAGTCTATAAAGGTGGTGCCTACCTACTCGTTGATGCCAATGGTGTTCACCCTATGCCTGTCATCAACGGGCAGTACTTGAAAAAGTACTATGCCTGAGTTCGCTCTTCGAGAGGGAGGGGGTCTCCCTACCGCCTGTAAATACTCCCCTGTATATGTACCCCCTTTGGAGGGGCTTCTTCACTTCTCGACAGTCTGTGTGGCCACGACGATTTGTCCTCTACCACACGATGTTTGTTACGAGAAGTATGAGGCTATCCTTAGGGGTGGTGAGGTGAGATGATATGGTTCGTACACTGACATAAAACTCTAGTCTCTATCATCTCCCTTGTCTGAACTCTTCTAGGCCAAACTTTGACCCATATCAGTCCAAATACATATCCAAGTTCTATTTTTAATGGTGGGATCTTTAAATGTAATGTGCAAAGTTTCTAAAAGAAAGATTAATCTGAGAAAAGTCTGAGAGCTTAAAACACGAAGTGGACTTTTTAGAATTTTTCTTTAGAAAGTACGGAACTTATTTTTCCTAATGAAAGATATACCCCTGTCTTCTTTAGAAAATGAAGTAATTAGTGGTTGACTCCTCTAAATGCTTGAAGGACGATTATAATCATTCAAAAAATATATGCCTTCTCTCTCATCCCTTGCTTAGGGATGATTTCCTATTTTGAACTAAAATCTATATCAAATTGAAATTAGATTTAGAGAAGCATATTTTCCCAATCATCTTGCAGTTTTCTATCTCATATGTGTCTTTCGCAGGCTGATGAATCTACCTCATAATTTTCTTATTCAAGTCGTTCACTCTTATCATAGGATTGGATTTGTTTTGTGGATTTTTCTTCCTTACACAAGAGGGT
Source organism: Dendrobium chrysotoxum (assembly GCA_019925795.1). Lineage (NCBI taxonomy): Eukaryota > Viridiplantae > Streptophyta > Magnoliopsida > Asparagales > Orchidaceae > Dendrobium > Dendrobium chrysotoxum. The sequence continues at coordinate 28,532,781 of CM034309.1, forward strand.
GAGTTTTTCTTCTCTTATGTTTGGAGGATAATCTTACAACTGAGAAAGTTTTCTTTTAGGGATTTGGAAAGGGAGCCAGTTACAAAATGAAAGATACACAAAGTGTATCAAAAGTGAAAAGATGCGCAGTGCGCCAAAAATCAAAGATACACAAAGTGTATCAAAAGTGGAAAATTGCGCAAAATACACCATAAAGTCAAGGATACACAAAGTGTATCAAGTAATTAAAAGATGCGCAGTGCGCCAAATCAAGTTGAGGGGCTCAAAATGAGCTCAAAGTGGATAAGTAAATGGCTTCCCTTTCTCGTAAATCTCTAAGTCTCAGAAAATCCATACCCTTTGATATTTGTGATACTTGAGTTTGAAAATCATGATTTTGGATTTATCATCGTGCAAGAATGTTCTATTAGATATAAAAATATTTTCATGCGAGAAGATTGAGAGGATTCAATTTCTCTCTCTAATTTACACCCTTTTGAATTAGATATTTATTCAGAATATGTAAGGGAGAAAGCCCAGCTTAGCTTGTAGGGAGCTTAAGCTAGGTTAGCAAAATTTAAATCCCTAACCTTCTCGGGTCTAGATGGAGTCAACCCATATTGCTGAACTTTCTGAACCTTTTCTAAGGTTCAAGATGATTCAGAGGTTAATTTTTCATTTCTAAAAATAATCCTTTCACTCTCTGATGAAATTTTCACTCTTTAGGAAATGTATGAATCAGACTTATCTCAGATTAATTGGTGAGTGCTTAAGCATCTCTTAGTGGTCACACTATTGAGTTTGTTTAAATGCTTGCCATATTCTTTTAAAAATTCATGCACAAAAATATTTTGACCCCACCATCTGGTTATAGACCATTCTTAAGGACTGATAAGAGTCTCGCATTTATTGTACCTTCCTCTTCTGAGTTCTGGTAATTTGGAAGTTTCCCCCTCTCCGTCCCCCAGTTTCACTTGGTGCTCCCAAGTGTGGTCTGGAATATCAAAACCAATTTAGACTTCTTTTGTACTGGGTCCATACCAACCTATGCTAGCTAGAGACGGTAATGTTGATCCACTATCCTAACCTAAATTTCATTCACATATCAATCGTGTTCTGATTGTGCCCCCAGTTCTATTCATGTGGCGAATATGGCATGGGTTATCAAAGCCAATCTTACCTCCCTCTTTATCTTCCAATCATTAGAGGATGTCCCATACTAGGAGTAACACACGGATATGGTAAACGTTCCCTCTGCCTGGTGTTATCTTCGACAGTACGAGACATATTTAGTCTATGATTGTGAACATATAAAAAAATACACCTATACAATAAAAGAGGAAAGCTCTCAGTAGAGTAAAACCGGTTGCCCTTGTCACAGGTGGAACCCGGTAATACTCTCTAAGAGCTCAAATTCCCCAAAGTCTTTCTTTTCTTCTCCTATGAAGCGTCTGAGTGATCGCTTCAAGGATGAGTTTGCACTTGTGATCATTATGATCTTTTACAATCATGATAGTCCTTGTTAGTGGTGTGATACATCTTGCTCAAGATGTTAACATCCCACCTTCGCGAGCTCTGATTTCCTAGCAGGGAATCAACTCTCTAGTTTCTTTCAGTGACCTACTTTTTCACCCTTGCCCTGCTCCAGCTACTAGAGCAGTCCTATGGGTCTGGTAGTGTTGCTCCCGCCTCTCACAGGATCCCCCCGGTCAGGGTGAGTGTTACCGCTGTGATGTTTGATGTTTATTGATTTTACTCATAAATCATTTCCCTCAATGGCGAGTGTGTCTCCTCGCCATCTTGAGTTATTTTCCCAGTAGTGTTGTAGTACGCCTGGTTATCGGCGTTAGCATCACTGACTCGAGAGCTCTGATTTTCTAGTAGAAAATCAACTCATTTTCTACTTTACTTTCTCTCTCATTCGTACTCTACTCTCAGCTGCGGGGGTAGCTCTACGGATGCACTGATATTATTCCACTTCCCACAGGGTCCCACCAGCTTGTGTGGGTGCCACCACTGTGAGCCTTTCATAAATATCATTCCTATGCAATGTTACGTCCCTTAGTGGCGAGTGTGTCCCCTCGCTACTCTTGTGTGCTTTCCTAGTTGTGACGCAGTACATCAAGTCTCAGATGTTAGCGTCGCTTCTTAGTGAACTTTGATTTTCTAGTAGAAAATCATTTCACTTGTCTTAGAGTGACATACTTTCCCACCGTGACCCGACTCTTGGCTGTGGAGCGGTCCCTTGGATGTGTTTATGTTGCTTTCCACCCCTACAGGGTCCCACTAGCTTATGTGGACGTACCACTGTAGTCTTCTATGATTATCTCTCTATGATATAGTCCTTTTCTCTGTAGCAAGTGTGTCCTCCTTGCTACTTTAGCTACTCATTGGGAATGAGATTACCCCTCCCACACTTTGTTGAGGGCGTACATTTTCCCTATGATCTCTCGAAGCATCATTCTGGTGCTTCCAGGTTTGTATGATTTTGGTTTCGCTTAGGCAGTTTCACTGGCATTTAGATGCTCGTGACCACGACGATTTGTCCTCTACCACGTGGTACCCAAAACACTAGTTTGAAACTCCTTAGACGACCCTTCTCTCTTTGAAATTTTCCATTTACTACTCCTCTTCCCATCCCTACACATATGCGTGTTAGGGTATGGTTGAGATGACTTTCCCTGATCGCTCTACTGCAGGCATATGCGCCGGGTAGGCATCAGACTTTACTTGGTTGAGAGCGCCTCACAGAGCCCCTGGGAGGCATATCTCACCACCTCTTTTTCCTGATTGCTCTGCTGCAGGCATATGCGCCGAGTAGACATCAGGCTTTACTTGGTTGGGAGCACCCCGCAGAGCCCCTGCGAGGCATAGCTCACCACACCTTTACCCTGACTGTCCTGCCGCTCTGGTAGACATCAGACCTTTACCCTGGTCGTCTTGCTCTGATCAAGCAGACATCAGACTTTATCCGGTTGAGTGGGAGCCCGACAGAGTCCCTGGGAGGCATTCCCCACCACCACTTTTACTCTGGATGTTCTGTAAAAGACTACGCAGACTCCAATTTCGTGGCTTATTTACTTTTGTTGAGGTCAGGCAGAAGTATTGAGTCACCCCTATCCGTTGTTCCGAAAGGAGCAGGAGGAGACGGGATCCTTTCACCTTCTATTCTGCTGTTTGAAATGATCAGTCAGGTAGTTGGTTTTACTTACCGGTCGAGAGAGCCCGATAGAGTCCCTAGGAGGCATTCCTCACCACCCCTTTTACTCTGGATGTTCTGTAAAAGACTACGCAGACTCCAATTTCGTGGCTTATTTACTTTTGTTGAGGTCAGGCAGAAGTATTGAGTCACCCCTATCCGCTGTTCCGAAAGGAGCAGGAGGAGACGGGATCCTTTCACCTTCTATTCTGCTGTTTGAAATGAACAGTCAGGTAGTTGGTTTTCCTTACCGGTTGAGAGAGCCCGACAGAGTCCCTGGGAGGCATTCCTCACCACCCCTTTACTCTGGATGTTCTGTAAAAGACTACGCAGACTCCAATTTCGTGGCTTATTTACTTTTGTTGAGGTCAGATAGAAGTATTGAGTCACCCCTATCCGCTGTTCCGAAAGGAGCAGGAGGAGACGGGATCCTTTCACCTTCTATTCCGCTGTTTGAAATGAACAGTCAGGTAGTTGGTTTTACTTACCGGTTGAGAGAGCCCGACAGAGTCCCTGGGAGGCATTCCTCACCACTACTTCTTCCCTGATTGTTTTGCTCTGATCAAGCAGACATCAGACTTTACTTAGTCGAGTGAGCCTGACAGTGTCCCTGGAAGGCATACCTCACCACTCTTTCACCTTCTATCTTGTTGTTTTGATACGATCAGATGGATAGTGGGTTTGCTTTACTACCTTACCTTTTTTGGTCTCCCCCTCAGCTCTGCCCTTGCTACAGGGCAAGGTGAGGAGGGGATTCCCTTTTACTCTGTCACCTTTTTGTGACCTGTTACTACTTTGCTTTCCACTTTCTCCTCGGCTCTGCCCTTGTTGTAAGGCAAGGCCAGGAGAAGATTCCCCTTTGCTTTCTCTCACCACTTTTGGTGCTCCTTTTCTTGGGCCATTACTCTACTTCTTTCATCACATTCGGTCAACGCCAACACGAGCGGTTCACTAGTTTGTTCGCCACTCCTGTTGGGGGTCCGTTTGTTGACCCTGTTTCTCCCTAGACCTAGGTCAAAGGGTTGACCTGGTCAAATTTGACCAGGCTAGACCCTGGAACCCAACCTAGTGGGTCCAGAGAGTCAAGCCAGGTCTGCTGAGCCCAGACCCAGGCCCTGGGACAACCTGGTTGAGCAGGTCAACCCAGGTTGACCCATTAGGCCCATAGAGGTCTAAACTAGTTCAAATCAAATCCAAACTCAATCCAGGGCTCTCCAAGCCCTATTCTCTCCTCCACTGGACTCAGTGGGTCAGGCTTGACCCATTGGGCCTAGGTCTTGGCCCTGGGTCAACCTGGTTGACCAGGTCAACCCAGGTTGACCCATATAGACCCTAATGGGTCTGAATCAACCCAAATCAAATCCTAATCAAATCTAACCCCCCTAGGCTCAATCCATTGATTCTTTGGGCCTAGTTGACTGTTTTGACCAAGTCAATCAGGGACTTGGTCAACTCTAGCTCTTAATAAGTCAAAATGACCTATTTAGGTCAAATTAAGACCTATTAAGGCCCTTAAACCCCTTCCTATTAGGCTCTAATCCAAACCCACGGCCCATTGAGCTTGGTTTCCCTCCTAAATAACCCTAGGGTCAATCTAGACCGTCCACAATAGGGTTAAGGCTTTAAATAGGGAATTTAGGGTTGGTGTGAGGGACTTTTGTGTTTGCTCTCTCTCCAAGCTCCCCCAACCCGAGGATTTTCGTGTGTTAGCTCTCTAGGACCTCCTCCATCTCTCCCTACCTAAAATCCGACGGCTAAAGCTTGCCGGCGGCAAGGATCCGGCGAACCTAAGCCTATATCCGTTCAAGGAGGGATAGCTTTCAATCCAAGCGTCCTCAGCCCGTGGAGTCTTCTACAATTTTCTTCGTGGACAGTCAACAAGTTCAGAGAGCCCTTGCACGTTCAAATCCATCCACAAACCAAGGTGAAAAGCTTAACCCTAGCTTAGGGCACTTAGACTTAAATAGCTTTCTAAAAAGCGCGTTGTAGACCGCACAACATATACCACATGAAAGCTCTTCATGTTTAGAGGTTAGGTTTAAAATTTTATCAAATTATTTCGCATCGTTTGTGAGAACGAGGCGAAAACATGGATCTAGGTCTCGGTTTGTCTTTCGCTGCAGCTGGGGGAGTTTCCGACCGTTGATCTAAAAATCAACGGTCAGGATCCCGTCGGTCCGCAGCTTAGACCGACCGTGTATCCAGACCGCGCGGTTTCATCTCCCGTATGGCTAGATCTCAACCGTTGAGCCGAAACGCGGGAGATCCGACGGCCACGGATCGCGCCGCGGTTTTAAGTAGGGCGGGCCCCGCCGCGCCAATCATTGGCAATGATTGCGCGGCGGCGCAATCATTGATAATGATTGGCCGCGGTCAGCTCGGCCAATCAAAGGCCGCCACGTGGCCGCCGCCGCCAATTTTCTTTTTTTTTATTTTATTTGATTTTTTTTTTAAAAATACTTAGTATTTAAAAAAAAAAAGGAGAAGATTTTTTTTAAATTATATTAAATTAATAATAATAATAATAACAATAATAATAATAATAATAATAATAATATTATTATTATTATTATTATTTATTATTATCATTATTATTTAAAAATTTATTTTAAATTCACTTTTAAATCATATTATTATTATTATTTTTATTATTATTATTATTATTATTATTAATTATTTTAATTATTTTAATTATTTATTATTATTATTATTATATTATTATTATTATCACTATTATTTTAATTACTATTATTATTATTATTATTATTATTATTATTTTAATTATTGTTATTTTAATTATTACTTTAATTATTATTATTTCAATTATTATTATTATTATTATTATTATTATTACTATTATTATCATTATTAATATTATTATAATATTAATATCATAATTAATAATATTATTATTTTTAACAATAATATTATTATAACTACTATTTTTATCATTATAATATTAATTATTATCATTATTAATATTACTATAATATTAATATTATAATTAACAATATTATTATTTTAATAATATTATTATTATGAATAATATTTTCACTATTATTATATTAATTATCATTATTAATGTTATTATGATATTAATATTATAATTAATAATATCATTATTTTAATAATAATATTATTATGAATAATATTTTTATTATTATTATATTAGTTATTTTCATTATTAATATTATTATAATATTAATATTATAATTAATAATATTATTATTTTAATATTATTATTATTATGATTATTATTATTATTATAATATTAATTATTATCATCATTAATATTATTATATTAATATTGTTAATTAATAATAATAATATTATTATTATTATTATTTTAATAATAATATCATTATGTTAATATTGATATCACTATAATATTAATACTTATTATTTCATATTATTATAATAATTTTAATTATTATTATTTAAATTTATTTTAAAATTCAGATATTATTATATCTGATCTATTTTAAAATTATTAATTATTTTTAAATATTAATTATTATTTTTAAATTATTTTAAAATCACCTTTAAACCTATTAAAACTTCAAAAATTCATAACTTTCTCGTTTTAGACCGGATTTTGACGCACAATACCTCGTTCTTTTCAGAAAAATATGAATTTTAATTTAAAATTATTTTCTATATTTGATTTTGTCCTTTCTGGATGCTTTCTGTATTACTATGTTATTTAATTATTTAAATATTATTTATTTAATATAATTAATTATTTTAAAAATAAAAATTATTTTTAAAACCCCCTTGGTGGCTGGTAGACCTCCCATGCTTATGAATTGAAGTATTTTTAGTTATCTTATTTTCAAATTTACATTATTATTATTTATAATACTTATGTATTTTAAAAATGAGTTTAAAATTACATGTTATTTAAATCCCCTAATTTTGGGAAGTCCACCCCTTATAAAATTTTAAACCTAGGACCTATATGTGAACAGAATTCATGTGGGAGAAGGATTAGTGAATGATTATGTCCCAATCATTCACTAATCACTTCATTAGGTTTCTTTACTTAGTGTTTTCGTAGTCCTTGCATGTGTAGGTTGCACAAGCACTTAGCCTAGGCTCTCTTAGATCTAAGGATATGGTTTGGTGTGTTTATATTTACTGCATTTGCTCTCTATGTTGTGCCTAAGGGTTAGTTACTTCATTTCATTCCTATATAACGTAGTGACATCGTAAGGACAACAATTAAGGATCGTCTAGCGAACTTAGAAGAATTCCAGGAATTAGGGTATAGCTCCAAATGACTTGAAATCTGAAACACTTAAACATAGTGACATCTGAAACCCTCTAGAATTTTCTAAGAATTTTCTGGACTCTTTAAAATACTTAATTAGCAAACCCTAATTTACCCGTTAATTAAGCCTTAAAAACTTCAAAAAAATATAATAAATCCATTTTAAATCAGAAAAATACCCATAATACCTCAAACTCTCCAGGATTCAGTCCCCAACCTTAGATAATTAGGGCCCCTTAATTGGACCTTAATCTGGACTTTAATTCAACTTTAATCAAAAATCACCTTTTTGCCTTAATTAAATCATTAAAAATTATTATAAATCCCAAATTTTCCCCAAACAGTCGGGAACACCTTCTTAGGGCATTTTTGGCCTTTGGGGGTGATTCCAATCAGTTTGGAGCTGATTTGGGCCAAAACCCCCAAAATACCCCTAATTAGGCAATTTCGATAATTTCTTTAATTGCCCCAACTTCTAAAAATCATAACTAATTACAGAAAATTCCAAAATGGGCAAACTAAAAGGCATTCAACTCACATTAAGGTCTAGTATTTGTTAAAAATATTAAGTGTCCAGAAATCAACTTAAATCAAAAAGTCAACAATCCGGTCAAACTTAGTTCAAAACGAGACCAAAACTTCAGAAATTCATAACTTTGGATAGAAGAATCCAAATCGGGCATACTAACTATCTAACTGATCAGGTTAAGGCCTAGTATTTGATAAAAATATTAGCTGGTCATAAATACCCTTTAATTAAAAAGTCAATTTTGGACCCCCTTTTACTTAGTGTATAGGTGGACCCCGAACCCCCTAAAACTTACTAATGCAATTTAAACTTTAAATATTATTACCCTAAGCATTAAAAAATGACCTACGTACCAAATTAAATAAAATAGATCTTAATTCGCTAATATTTATACTTTAATTAAAATTTCCTTTTAGACCTACAACCAATCTGGACAGTAGGCAATTGTAACTAACTACCCAGCTTAGGATCTACCTCAGCCACACAGGCTTTTACATACACTGTAGAATTGTTTGTTAGGGCACCACTTCTAGGCTTAGGTTAGGCCGGTGTTTACTTTTCTGCTGCGTGCCGAGTTTTCCGGATTTCATTGCATGTTGTGATTGAACTATTGGTGTGTTTGTTTACTTTTACTGCACTCTGGGAATTGATGTGATTGCACGATAGACTACCCATAGGTTAGGATCGAGGTTAATACTAATGATGTTTTCTGCATGTGGTCATGCTCATGCAGCGCTAAATATAAGGGGGGCAATAATCATAATTTAAAAATTGATGCTATTTTATGCAGGTGCTTCAGAAATTGCTCAGCCCCCCTGAATAAATGAGGGATAAAATAATAAATCATTATAAATTGATACAGGTGCTCCAGAGTTTGCTTAGCCCTCAAAAATAATTAAGAGCATGGCCAGTGTGGCTGTGATGAGTATTTTATTTTCCTTATAATTGCTTGTGATATATTAAACTGTTTGGGATGATTTTTAGGATAACCTTGCAGGAGCATTTAGAATTTACTGCTTTCATTTAATGTAATTGATTGTAATATTGGTTAAGAGTTGTGAAAGTTTATTTCGAGTGGGGATACAAGGATCCAAAGGTTGGATGCCCAAAGAGAAAATGACACCCAACATGAGGATAGTCCTTTTCTATTTGGGAATCCAAATTTGGGTTATTCCACTACCTGAGGAGTCCAAGGAAGCTGAGGTCCAAGGAGTCTAAGGAAGCTCAAATCCAAGGAGTCTAAGAAAGAGAAGATCAAGAAGATGAAGATCTGCAGTATCCCACTCAAAATAGCTTGCGTCAGTCTTAGGATTAGAAATCCGGGTTGTTGGCAGTGGTGCCCGGTCACTTTAATTTTCTGCAGACCCTGGGTTGTAATTAAGGGCAGTTGGCCTATGGACATTTATTAATTTGTTTGGATAATTTTGATGTATTTTATGATTGTGTGCCTCTAGGATTGTTTGCTTTTCTTAGTTTCTTGGCGCTTTGCATGTCGCTTTTGTTTTAGCCTGGATTTCGTTAGGCTCTTTAAGGACTAAAATTTTTTCTACTCACAACCAACATTCAAATTTTAAGATTTAAATAATTTAGAAACTTAACGACATAGGGAATCGCCGGAATCGTCCGGGGTCGCATGCATATTAATACATTTCTCTTTCCTTCTATAAGACACTTCCCCGCCTGCGGGTAGAGTCCGGATAATCTGACCTATGAGGATGAGGTGCCGGACCTGGGGAAGCCCAGTCTAATTCTAAAAATTATTTTATAAGCCTTTTTAAAGTTCTGTGCATACCTGATTTGGATACTTTAACCAGCATGCATTGCATTAGAAATCAACTAAATCAAAATTTTAATTGCATTAGTCATAGGAGCATTCACCCGACATCAGTCCGGGGCCAATTAGGAAATCCTCTAGATGTCGGCCCTATTTCCGAGAACTATAACCCACCTACCCATCTTTCATAAATGACTGGACAACATGGTTTTAAAGCGATTAGGTGGTTAGCTGGCTCCCCCTTTCAGGCCGGGGTAAGTCCAGGTTTTGCATTGCATTAGTTAGGACACGGGTGTTAGTGTTGCGTAGAACACTAAACCCATTAGATTCAGGATTCAAGGCTACTATTATTTCGTAGTACGTCTCATCAGTAGGTAGGTCTTCTGTCTTCCAGAGACCCTAAACCCTACATATCCGCGTCACACGGATGACGCCACCTCCATCCTTCCCTCCTGCATGCTTCGAGTGCATGATTTATTTATTTTTTTCTCCAGTTTTTTCTCACTACCTTAGTCCCTCCGGATGCTGATGTGAGCCGTGCATGTTGACTAAGCCTAGTTGAACCTTTCTTTTCCTTCGAGTAGGACTTCCTAGTCTTCCCTCTATGTACCAATCTCAATTCAAAAAGTATAATATAGAATCCTTAATCGAGAGTATTCTCAGGCTCCGGCTTGAGATGTAATTAACCACGGGGGCTTGCACCCGTGGGAAACCGAATCCCACTCTCAAATAAACCCCATTCGAGCTAATGTATCAGGTGGGGGAAACCCGTTGTGACGATCAGATCATATATATTATTACCCATCGGGGTGTGCTGGTGAGAGTCGTTATCCTCAATGGTTAATCATATGTGTGATTGAATCTGCCCTCCCATTGGCCAGATACTGTCTCCCCTCGCGGGGCGATGGTGTTTGTTGTCCTTTCGGAGGTCCACAACGGCGAAGAGTTTTAATTAGATTAGGTTCCGGGTGAATTTTCAGAAGGCAGATTAGGTTTTAGATAAGACACTACCCAGAGATTTTGCCCTCATTTTGTGAGGACTTTATGATCTGAGTTCTGGTTTCCTATATGTGCAAGCCCCTATAGTTAATTACCCCTCTCGATAATAGGAGAGAACTTTCGATTAAGGCTAGTTATTGAAGAGGTTGTATAGGTTATAAATACAACATATAATAGCAACAGTTTATGGTTCAAATTTGAGATTTAAATTTATGATTTAGAAATGATCACAATAAACTTAAAACTGGTGGTGGGAGGATGGAGATGAGCCTGATCAAGATCCCATGGTTCCGTCGTCCCGGGCTATCATGTTCCATGGTCTACTTAGTTAGAGGAGGTAGTCGACCCAACCTGACAGAAGGTACCTTGTAGGCAGCCATGTGTTGCTTTGTCCAAGAATACCTTGTAGACCTGGGTTAATATTTGTCTAAGGGGATATATTTGAATTCACCATAGCTGACAGAGGGCTTGATGCCTATCGAATATACCCTATGATTCATAACTCAAGGGTTTAACGCCTTTAGGGAACATATGGGCTTTAGCTGTGATCGTAATATGATGGTGCCATTTTACGGCAAAACCACCCGATCAGAGGGCACATGCCACATCCCTGTTGGCAAGAGACTATTTGAGGATGAACCATAGTGATACACCTGACACGCATTCGCTCTTTGTGAGTTGAGGTTAATGTCAAATTTATCACTCTCGACAAACGGTTGCGGGAGGTAGATGTGTTTTAATTTTAAGTTTTTAAGTGATGGATTTTATTTCAGAGATTTGGAATTTTATTTGATTTGAGATTTGACCCCTCCGGTTGAGATTTTTTGTCAACACGGCCATCATCAGGGTGACATTAAGGTCACTAGTATTTTCATAGGGATTTGGGAGGTATTTAGTAGTTCAAGTCATGTCGACTCCAATCCTTTTGAGGAGGAGGATAAGACTTGAATTTAGACCCGCGCAGCATTCTCAGACCATTAGATTTTGAAATTGTATGCGGTGGTCGGAGCACATGCGGGTTGTAGCATTTGACCCTGCGCAGCATTCTCGAACATTTGTATTTGTAACTTTACATGTTGACCGGAGCACATGCAGGGGTCTTGCACTTTAATTCAAGGGATCATATTTATTACATAAGGGAAATTTTAAAATATTTAAATATAATCCATTTAAACAAGTGATTTCATTTAGGAATTTGCCCAAGCTTTCACTTAGGGGCCTACGAACGCCTTCTGTCCGCTTGTACGCATGTTGCGGGTCCGGTGGCGTGTAAAAGTATTGTTTGCTGCTTCTTGCAAATGAGTTGTAGTCCTTTCATATTTGTCCACCTTATTCGTACGCGATATTTTGTGGGTATGGCAGGTATCCTTTATATGATATGTCATGTGCATTGCAACTTATTACATTAGTTGCATCAAATTCTTTTATCTGTAGGGGACTATTGTATGAATCAAGAGTCTTCTACACCAACTCGTACGGGCTTTCACATATACTTGTAAGCTTGCTACATAAAGTATTGTTGTTTGTAATCAAATTAACAAACTTGTTTGGAGTTGAATAGAATTGCTTATGCATATATCTCATTCATTTCAAACTCATTAATGCATCAAATTATTATGCTTTTGGTACATTGATCCTCTTCACTTGTAAGGGATATATTACACTAGAGCATATCCGTCCCCATTTCCTGCAGTATACTCAGAAGATGCACTCATCATTAATTTCTAAGTGATTATTGTTTATTATTATTGTATTTATTTTAAATTACTTAAAATAGAATATTGATGGTATAAGGGTCCCCTTTTTGTATCGTTAGATGTTCATTTGACTGGCTTGGATTTATCACTTAGCAATTATATTTCCCATTTGCTTGTATGTTTATTAATTTAAATTTCGATTCCTCATATTTTAGTTTAGATTCAATTCCAAGTGGCTCATGTTGAGTGCAAGTCTGGTTTGAGTTTGAGTTTGAGTCTAAATCCAACATTATTTAATCGAATTTTAATTTAAAATTGATTTTATGTTTGAATTATATTCAAATCAAATTTTTCATTTTTTTGTCAAAGTCCTCTATTGTTCACTGAAAATTTCAGCAGCCTTCCAGCGTCCCCTCCCCAGCTCCGAGAGGTAAAAAGGGCATTTGCCCTTTCAAGTCCGCCTGGCCGGAAAGATAATCGACAGTCGAGGACTTTGAGACGTTGTTGGGCCCTGGAATTGGTCTTCAGAAGTTCTAATTGAAGAAGATTGCCGATGATTGGATGCAAATCAAGTGGTTGCAGAAGATTGGATGCAGATCGAGTGGTTACAAAAGATTGGCGGTGCTTTTTGCTGAATGTTCAATTGAAGATCCCCCCTTTTCCTCCTATTTTTTACATTAATTAATTAAATGAATTAATTAAAATTAAATTTTGATTTAATTTTTAATTAATTAATTAATCCCAAATTAAATCAATGCACGCTTCTCTAAATTTTTCAAAATTTGGCTAAGTCCCAAATTTTGAGAAAATTTCGGCAGCCTCATGGCGTCCCCTCCCCGGCGCCGGGAGGTTAGGAGGGCATTTGCCCTTTCAAGTCCGCCCGGCCGGAAAGATAGTCGATGGCCGAGGGCTTCGGGGCGTTGTCGGGCCCGAGAATTTGTCTTCAAATGCTTTGATTGATGACGATTGGTTGCAGATAAATGTTTGCGGACGATTCGTTGATTTTGATGCTTGATTGAAGACCCCCTTTCCCCCTTTTTGTATTTTAATATATAATAATAATAATAATAATAATAATAATAATAATAATAATAATAATAATACTATATATTTATTATAGTATAACTTAATATAATATAATGTATATTATTATTATATATAAATAATAATAATACATATTATAATATAAAAAGTATATTATAATATAATATATCTAATATAATATAATATATTATTATTATTATATAATATAATAATATATCTGTTATACAGATAGAGGAAGATCGGGCATAGCCCGATCGATAGGATCGGAGAAGCCAGGAGTCGGGCTAGGGCACGTACGGCAGGCGTCGGATCGGAGGCTAGGTGGGTCCGACGAGTCGGCGGCGGGTCCGAGCGGAGGAGGTGGTGACTGGTTGGAGTCAGCCGGAGTTAGGGCACGCGGGAGGACTTCGGTTCTGTAGGTGGCTTCAGCTTCGGACGCAGGAATCGGGACGGGGGATTCGACGGCGAGGTCGGAGATGGAAGAATGTCTGGCGGGTCTGGCAGCTAGAGTCGGATCCGGCCGGTTCGACGTCGGAGCAGGAGGCTGGAGATCGATAGGCGAGTGTAGAGGGACGGAAGTCGGCGTCTGGTCCGGAGATCGACGGGAGCCCCGAGGTGAGTTTCAGATCTTTCTTCTCTTTCGTTCTGAGAGCTTGTCTGTTTGCGTGAGAGCGAATGAGGGAGGTTTCGTTGTTTTGTGCCATAGAGGAGATCGTGGGTCGTTTCTGCGGGTGGTTGAGTCGTGGGTTGAAGCGGAGAGGGAGCAGTTACAGTCAACAGAGATATTTTGATAAACTTTTCAATAAAGATTATGAAAATGCAATTGACTTTAGTGACCATAGCATCCTAAATAAAAATAAAAATTTTTATTTTTATCGACATATTAGTAATAACAGAAGTTAAAGAGGCTTTAAAGAAAATGAAGTGTGGAAAAGTTGTTGGATCTGATGATATTCCAATAGAGGTGTGAAAATACTTAGGAGATGAAGGAATTTCTTCTATTACTAAATTTTTTAATATTATTTTGAGGACTAAAAAGATGTCAGATGAATGGAGAATGAGTGTGTCTATTCCTATTTTTAAGAATAAAGGTGATGCACAAGGTTGTGCGAATTATGGAGGAATTAAGTTAATGTGTCATACTTTAAAACTATGGGAGAGAGTTATTGAGCATATGTTGCGGTGTGACACTAATGCTTCTCAAAATCAATTTGGATTCATGCCAGATAGGTCTACTATGAAAGCTATACATTTATTGAGAGGTTTGATGGAGAAGTATAGAGAGATTAAGTAGGATCTACATATGATTTTTATTGATTTAGAGAAAGCATATGATAAAGTTCCAAGAGAAGTGTTATAAAGATGTCCACATAAGAAAGGGATTATAACCAATGTTTTAAAAACCAGACCGGACTGGCTGGTTCAACCAATTGAATCGGGAACCGGTCGGGCGGCCGGTCCGGTGCTACCATTAGAACTAGATTGCAGTCAAACCGATTAAAAACCGGTTAAATTATCGGTTGAACTGTTGAACCGCTGGACCGGACGCTTTTAAATGAACCGACCAGTTTTGAAATAGCACGATTTGAGTTGCTGATCGCACATCAAATGACTCCAGAAATAGGTTTCGCGAATAAGCTCTGAGCCGAAATCCCGAAACCTCATTTTCCCTCTGCTCTCTTTCAGTCGTTCTCGCAAGCCCTCGGAACTCTGAAGTCGAACGAACGGTGAACGGGCGTAGTGGAGAGGAGAGACTGAGAGACGAACGACACTTTCTTTCGTGCGCACGTCATCATTTGGTGAGTCCACTTGATTTTTCATTTCTAGTTCTTTTCTCTGATTCTCTCATTTTAGTCTGACAATCGTGGCCTTTGTTTTGGATTTCGGACTTGTTTTTGCATCTGAAGTATGTGTTTGGATTTCTATTCTCTGATTCTCTCAGTTTGTTTTAAACTTTTAATCATTTATTCCTCGTCTTCCGTATAAGCTTGCAAGATCCAGCTTTGAAATTTCTTTCTCATTTCTATTTTGCCTTTGTTATGTAATGCTATCTTGTTGAATCTAAGGAACTGAAGATGCCATGTTTAATGAATATCTTTGTTTTAACAAATTGGAATGTTTCATGGCCATCACTTTCAATGAAGAATATATTTGGCTCCAGGAAATTTGTTTAATGGTTTTCGGTATTAATTATAATTGTAAAAATACTATATACCAACATAATAATTTGATTGTTCTCGTTTTTTCCTGTATCATGTTTGTGATTCTGTTTTGTTTAACCAGATTATGCTTTTAAAATTCACTTGGTGAGTGCAGCAGTTTCATATTTGAACGCTTACTTTCTGAACTAAGAAGTACTAGAACAATAAGGGGTTCCAAAATAAAAAGATACTTTTTGGAGTAGAATTTGCAACTGATGTTTGTAGAATTTCAATCCAATGATGCAGTATCCTTCGCTTTACTTTTTATGAACTTATTTGCTTGATATAATGCTTTAAAAATATAGCATATTGATGATTGATTTTGTATTATATCTATTTCATAAAGTCATGAGTTTAATTATCGATGAGCATGATTTCTATAAGTTATGGTGTTCTCATGTTTAATTTATTAATGCATTTTACTTATTTCTTCTATATAAATATATAAGTGTACAAGTATAGTAAGTTACTATCTTATCTTTATTTTATTTAAAGAAATTCCTCAATTGCTTGATTTTTAATAATATTATTATTTATTATGTTATCTAGTTCGACCGGTCCGACCAGCCGAACCATGAACCTCTCCTTCTGGTTAGTTATCCGGTTTGATTTTCACAACCTTGATTATAATGCTTATATTCAAATCATTAAGGATATGTATGCAAGAGTTGTTACTTGTGTTCAAACACAAGGTGGTTTGACCAAGTATTTTCCTATTTCCGTTGGATTACATCAAGGATCAGCCTTAAGCCCATATCTTTTTGCTTTAGTCATGGATGTTCTCACTAGACATTTGCAAGAGGTTATACCTTGGTGTATGCTTTTTGGTGATGATATTCTTCTTGTTGATAAGACTAGAGAGGGAGTTAAAGGTAAACTTGAATTATGGAGGTCAACCTTACAGTCTAAAGGCTTTCATTTGGGTAGATCTAAAACTGAATATATGGAGTATAAGTTTAATAATAATAAATCTACTGGGGAGATTGTGACTTTGGGCGATCAAGCCATTAATAAAAGTACATGTTTTAGATATCTTGGGTCTATTGTTCAGAGTGATGGTAAAATAGATGGGGATATTATTAGTAGAATTCAAGTTGGATGGTTGAAGTGGAGGAATGCATAAGGCTTGTTATGTGATTGAAAAGTCCCTCTCAAACTTATGGGAAAATTCTATAAGATAGTAGTGAAACTTGCAATGCTTTATGGCGTAGAATGTTGGCCATTAAAAGAGAAGCATAATATTAAGTTAAGTGTTGCAGAGATGAGGATGCTTAGGTCGATGAGTGGCTTTAGTTTTAGAGATAGGATATGAAATGAGCATATACGTGAAAAGGTTAGAGTAACTCCAGTGAAAAATAATATTAGAGAGAGTCACCTTAGATGGTTTGGTCACATAAAACGAGGGTCTTCCGATAACCTGATTAGGAAAGTAGATGTATTAGATTTGACTTATGTTAAGAAAGATAGAGGTAGTCCTAAAAAGACTTGGTTGGAAGATATTAGAAATAACCTTTCTTTATTAGATTTAGATGAGAATTTGACTCTTAACATGACACAATGGAGAAAAAGGATTCATGTAGCCGACCCCACATAGTGGGATAAAGACTTATTGTTGTTGTGGTTGTTGTACACTTAAAATTTCTTAACATTCAGAATTTTAAGTATAAAATTATTAAAATTAAAAATTTTCTTAACATCCTTCCCCACGTTTGCAGCAAGCAGATATCACAAAAAGGAGCGGGGAGGCATAACAAACAACAGCCTTTGAATTTTTCAACCGTTTGATTCATTTAATTTGGGCTTGGGAAGATAAAATTTAGGTCTGTAAATGAATCGAGCGTTCGACGAGTTACTCGTTGCTCGGCTCGATAAGAGCTCGTTTATGTTCGTTTAATAAGGTAAACGAATAAGTTTGAACAAGTTTGATAATACTCGATAGCTAAATAAACAATCTTGAACAACCTGGCGTTCGACTCGTTTATGTTCACGAACAAAATCGTTTAGAGCTCGTGAACATGCTCGATTATACCTTATTTAATTAAAAATAAATATTAAATATATTCAATAAAGTTATTTAAATAAAATATATATTAAATTTTTAATAGCTGTTTTTTAGATAATCTATTTAATAATGTTAAGAGATATCCTAAATAATGCTATTTAAATAATATATTTAGATAATACGTTTAATAATTACCCTAAATATCCTAATACTATTTTTTTAACCCGTAAAAAACACTTCCGCCCGCCCGCCTCTCTCTCTCTCTCCTCATTTTCACGTTTTTGTTCTCCCACGCATGCCTCTCTCTCTCTCCTCTGTGGCCACAGGCAAACCCAAAAAAAAAATTTGTGGGATTTAGTCCCACACCGCCTAGAGAATGAGGATTTTGCTAGATAAAAACAAATGCATATACTGCCCATTCGCTGAACAGAGGGCAGCCGGTGGACTGAGCTGGCTTTTCTGGGCCGGGACGTTTATGAGCTGCTCATTCCGATTTTAAAAAATATATATATTTTTTGAGAATTGCGGTTGGCTGGGCTCGTTTGACTAAACAAGCCGCTCGGTTAGAGGCTTGACAAGCGAAATTAAACGATCTCAAACTGAACATGAGCTGAGCTCGAACATGCTCGTCTTAAACGAGCTCGAACTCGAACCACAGTCCAAGAAGCTCGACGAGCTTCGAGCCGAGCTTGAGCTCAATTTTGGCAAATGAGCTCGAACACGAACAGGCTAAAGCTTGGCTCAGCTCGATTCGTTTGCAGCCCTATTAAAATTGATTACATTTTAAATTTGCAAAACCGGTAGAGTTAAGTTTAACTATATTAGAGTTGAATGAGATTATATTTGATTTAATTTGACTAAAAAAGGTTTATTTAACTTGAAAGTGACTCAATTTCGTTAAATTAGATCTGAATTGGGTTAATTTGGCTTGAAATGAGTTGATTTATGTCGGGTCGAAGTTGTCAAGATTATCTTGGACTCAAGTCAAGTTGAAATGACATGATTTTGCTTGACTGAATGTGTTTAGTTAAAATTAAATTATTTTTTATTAGTAAAGGTTTTACTTGACTCAATCTAACGATCGATCGACGGCGTCAAGGTTGAATTGAGCATGAGTTGAAGTGAACCGACTCAATATCTAGTTGAATCGACTATGCATAACCTGATTTAACATAATTTAGACCACATTGATTTTATTATAATTTAAAACCCACTTGATTAAATAAATGGAAGCCGATTGAGATTATTATAATTTTAAAATTGAGTATGAATTTGATCATATTCAATTTGTGTCAAATTTAATTTTTATTTAAATAGATTGGATTTAAAGTAAGCCCATTCGTTTTAACTAACACTAATTAGATTTAAATTAACTCGAAACGAGCTAGCCAGCGTCAATCGAAGTTGCTGATGTCAGATTGGGTTCAATTTGGTTTAATTGGTGTTGATTTAATTTTAATTAATTCAAAGTGTATTAATTTAGGCCGATCGAGGCCGTCGAAATCAAATCAAACACAAGTCGAATCGGATTGGCCAAACATCAGGTTGAATTTGACTCGACATAGCCCGATTTAGTATAATTCAGACTAGATCAGTGCCCATTAGATCGATGTTGAGTTTAATGAATTTGATTCGGTATAAACCTATTTGATTGAAATCAAATCGATGTGATCAAGGCTAAGTCTACACTATATCAATTGGTGTCCACCTAAGGGGAATCCTAGAGGTGACTTCTATGTGCAGCCCTAGGTTCTAGGAGAACCATAGAGGAAGATCGACCTCACCAAAAGCAAGGTTAACAATTTTGATTGTAATATTATTCAATTTCACCAGATAAAATAAAAATTTATAATTTTTTGAAGCTATATATTAATATATAGGTTTTCTCGTATTTTATATATTCAAACATTTTATATTATATTTCATGCATGAAAGTGAGATTGATATAAGTGATATAAGTTAAATGTAGTATTTACATATAAGTAATGAATGTTAATTGTTAATACTATAATTAATGCGGTTGACTATTAAAATATATTATCTTGTATATGATTGTGAGCCTATGAGCTTTTCTTTAAAGATGATTTGTGATGTTATCCCAATTATAGCCTATAATTGATGACCAATTACACCGACAGGCAGAGGGTGATGACTGGTGATGACTCTTAATGATTCATTAAAATTTACCTGTAATAATAATGATAAATATAATGCAATGATAATGATAATTATGATGATATAATGACACAATAATTGAGAATGAAATAATAAAAATATCATATTAAAACTGAATGTTCTGTGTTACTGAATTATATATCAATGCATACATACGCATATTGATAGCTTTGATCGATAAAATAGTAATATATGTTCATATATAGTATATGAATAATTACATGTATATTGACCTTGTTTTCAGCCCAGACTCAGGCCTTGGGTCAACCCAGGTTGACCCATTAGGCATGAATGGGTCTATTCATGTTCAAACCAATCCAACCAATCAAGGACCAAATCCACTCATCATGTGGGCCTATTTGACTAGGATGACCAAGTCAATGCTTGACTTGGTCAACCCAAGTCATTAATGGGCCAATTTCGACCCATTAAGACTTTTAAAACCTTTCCTATTGATCCCTAATCAAGACCATGGCTAGAGAGCCTTGGTTTCCCTCCTATTTGACTCCCCTTTTGATTTTAAGCCATTGATTTTAGGGATTAGAGATATAAATAGTGATATTAGGGTGAATTTTAGGGGATCTAGCTTCTATTCTCTCCCTAGGCCCCCTTAGCCGAGGGATTTTGTGGGTGAGCTCTCCTAAACCTCCCCCACCTTTCTCGACTGATTCTCGCCATCAAGAACCCGTTGGCGATGATCTTCCGACGAGATCAAGCCCAAATCCTCCCAAGGCTTGCCTTGCTCGATCCGAAGCTCGTTTGGCCACGACTTTAACTAGAATATTATGCGAGGACAGTCTACAAGCTCAACCATATCAAAACCTTGGAGATCCCACAGTGAGAACTTCTTAAAACCTTAGATCTAGGTCACTATAGTTAGATTCAAATAGCTTTCTGGAAAGTGCTTTTTAAGCCAAACCAAAGACTCCACACAAACTCTGTTCACGTCTATAACCTAAGTTTAAAATTTCAAGCGATTTGGTCGTCCCGATCGCGAGAACAGGACAAAAAATGGGTTAGGGTTCGGGTTCAGTCTCCTGCACGCTGGGGCATGATCTGGACCGTTGATCTTGTGATCAACGGCCGAGATCCTGCCATCCCGCAGTTCGGATCGACCGTGGAGTTAGATCCCATGACCCTGTTGTTCGTCTGGCCCGATCTGGACCGTAGATTCGCCGCGGTGGGGGATTAGACGGCGGGCAGCCTCCACTGACGTGGTTAAGTAGCCGCGGCCTCGGCAATCATTGCCGCGGACCGCGGGCCCAATCCGCTTCCTCCAGCAGCCGCCGCCGCGGTCTCTTCCCAATCATTGCCCGGGACCGCGGAGCCAGTTCCGGGCTGCCACGTAGATAACCGCCGCCGCACCGCGGCCGCCGCCTTTATTTAAATTAATTAAAATAATTAGTTTTAATTTCTTTTTTTATATAAAACTGATTTAAATAATTATTTAAAATCAGAAAATTTCAGAAAAAAAATAAATTTTTCATTATTTATTACTATTATTAATACTATTAATATTATTGTTATTATTATTATTATTATTATTATTATATTAATTACCATTTTTTTATTTTATTATTTTATTATTATTATTATGTTATTATTACATTTATTAATATTTATTATTATTATTATTATTATTATTATTATTCTATTATTTTAAATCTAATATTATTAATTTATTTTAAATATACTAATTACTATTATTAATTATTAATATTATTATTATTATATTTAATTATTATTGTTATCATTATTTTCTTCTAAAATCTAATATTGTTATTAATTTTAAACATATTATTATTACCTTATTATTATTATTATTATTATTATTATTATTATTATTATTATTTCATTTAAAAATAACTATTTTTTCAATCTTATTATTGTTATTTTCATTATATTTTAAATATTATCTTCTGTACTTTATTTACTAAATAATAATTAATTATTTATTGTGAATTTCTTCAACTAATTAATCATCTAATATTATTTAATTAATAAAATAATTTAAAACCTTGATATTTTAATGAAAAATATATTATTATATCTTAAATTATTTTAAAATTTCAGAAACTTTAATGTCTATTTTAATTTCATTTATTTATTACTTAAATTTTAATTATTTTAAATTAATCTAAAATTACCTTTTAAACCCTTTTAACTTCAAAAATTCATAACTAATTCATTTTAAATCAGATTTTGACGTACAATACCTTGAATTTCTCAGAAAAATGTGAACTTTAATCTAAAAATACTTTCTGGATTCAATTCTGCCTTTTCTAGATTTTTTTCTGTATCTCCTGATTACTTGATTATTTAAATATTATTTAATTATTTTAAAAACTAGAAAATTATTTTTCAAATACAAATTATTTTGAAACCTCCCTTGGTGGCAGGTGGATCTCCCATACCTATACATTGAGCTATTTTCAAATTATCTTACTTTTGAGCTTATATTATTATATGTTCTAATATTTATTTTAAAATTATTTTAAAATTCAATATTATTTAAATTCCTTAATCCTCGGAGATCCACCTTATGAAATTTCAAACCTAGGCTCTATATGTTAATAGCATTCATGTGGGAGAAGGATTAGTGGATGATTGTGTCCCAATCATTCGAGTGTTATCGTGACGTGGGGATCACGCATTCTAAAATCGTAAATCCCTGCACTCTCACTTATCCCATTCTAGATCTGTTCGCACACACCTCCCTCACATTCATCCTGACCTTAGCCTTTTCTTTTAATCTTGAACTCCTTCAGATTTTCTTTGCCAATTTGCGCATTTTCGCGGACTATTCCACTCTTCGCTCATACGTCAATCAACATCCCGTGGAACTAACCACCCATGATTTTCACAATATTCTTAACCTATCTATCACTGGCGACAAACTCCACACGCTTATCACCGATCCTGACTATGATTGGAGTGTCGCCAATCACTTCCTTCGTAATACAAACGCACCCTATCATGACAACGCTTGCACTTTCCTTCTCAAGGACGCACGGACCATTCAGCACGTCCTTCGTTCCTTTATCATTCCAAAGGCGGGGGATCGAATTCACATTACCCCGCTACTGTCCTTGACTACCTACTACATCATGGCCCATCGAGAGTTTAATGCCTTTGATCTGATTATCCGATACATATAACACCTAACCACCATTAGAGATCCGGGTTACAGGCGTCGCCCAAATCTAGCTTTAGGTCTTCTTATTCATTATGCCTTAGAGACAAAATATGACCTTTAGTATCCTGTCCCTCATGATGTCCCTCCTTCCTTCTTCACAAACAACTCATTCCACGTCCTACACAGCACCCGACTACATCCGGAGCCCGCCCCAGATGTTGAGGAGGAAGTGGAAGAGGCTATTCCAGTTCCTGCTGCACCAAAGGCACCTGCTCCCCTTCGTATTGCCTCTCCCTTTGACCACCTGGTGCAGCGCTTCGATCAGTGGGATGCCAGATTTGACTCCTATGTGGTTGCCCAGGAGCAGCGGCACGCCGAGGACATCCAGCGCTTCACTGACTATGCTGCGCAGCAGCAACAACAGCATGACCAGGACATCGCCTAGATTGGAGCCCACTTTCAGGCCATTCACCATTACTTCAACCCACCACCGCCACCTCCTTCTTCTGATCAGGATCCGCCTCAGCTTTAGTTTTTGTTGTGTAGTTGCTGTTTTTCTATTTTGTTTGCACTGCTTTGTGTTGTCATGCCTGGTTCTGTTGATTTTGTTTACCCTCCTTTTTGTGATGTCAAAAGGGAGAGTCAGTACTAGCGTTGTTCCTGTTATGTTCTGTACTTGTGGTTGTACTACTTTGATTGTTCAATGAAAATTAAAAATTAAAAAAAAATTTCTTTTTGATCTCCTAGCTCTTGTATTTTTTAAAACTACTGAACATAGGTTTGCCATCATCAAAAAGGGGGAGATTATTGCAAATACAATTTTGATGATGACAAATATATTTCAATTGTGTTTTGCTTGGCTAACCCGTTTCAGGCACAAAAGATCACGAGCCACTCAAGCCAACTCAAGATCGGGTCCAAGTGTGTCTAATGTACTGTTTTTCTTTTTCTTGAGTCAATTGTAATGTAACTGATCCCCCAGCTAAGTAACCTTGCACACACACACTCAGGGGGAGAGCTTGAGTGAATTAGAGTTTCTGTTTATTTTTGTTCAGATCGTCCTGGATGATATTCATATCGTCCTAGACGATCAGGTAAAAATAGAAACCCTAATTAAGGCGACTAAGTTAAGAGGGTCTGATTAAGCCGATCATCCTGGACGATCTTTGGATCGTACGGGACGATATGCTCAAATCAGAAATTCTCAGCCGCCAGATCAAGTTAGGCAAGTTCTTATTTTTAGTTATTTGATCTGATCGTCCCGTACGATACGTGTATAGTCCTGGATGATTCAGTACAATCATGCCTAATTTAATCTGGTAATTAAGGAAAGCAATTTATTTCTGATTGATACGATCATATCGTCCTGGACGATCGCAGGATAGTCCCGAACGATCATGATCGTCTAATGCATTTCAGCTGTACGTCCCGAACTATGCTCAGGACGATTTTGGCACTTTTTGAACTAATCGTACAGGACGATACCCGTATCGTCCTGGACGATCAAGTTATTTTTTGGTCGTCCAGCACAAGTTTCTCTGGACGACCCGAATTGTCTTCTAGACGATATTCCTCGATTTGCACTAATCGTCCCGGACGATCGCAAGATCGTACGGGACGATATGATCAATTTTTTTTACTGATCGTCCAGAAGAGCCAGATCGTCCAGGCTCAAACAGCTGATTTTGAACTGATCGTACAGGACGATCTATCGATCGTCCTGGACGATCATGGCCGACCAGTTGAGATTTAGGGCAAATTTTGAGCCCTCCTATAAAATAACTTTTTCTTGAAACAAGAAAAATCTTTTGCCACCTTCCTTTACAGAGAAACCCTAGAGAGAGAGAGAAGATCTTGTGAGGGGGAGTTAGTGAGGGATTCACTATGGTTGCTCCAAGCACGGATCAGAGTCGTCTTCTCCGCTCGTCGTCTTTCGTCTAGTTGGTGTTCTTCGTGGGAGGATCGTTCACAAGAAGATCTGGGGTTCTCTGCCCGCTTCAGGTGGAAGTAAAAGGAGGTCAGGTTCTCTGCCTCACCGTGTGGTGAAAAGGAGGTCTTGTACAGGCTTCTCCGCCTTGCTGTGGGAGCAAAAGGAGAGACACTTTTTGTTTAGTGCAATACTCGGAGGGGAGGCTCCGGGGAGTGGACGTAGGTCAAGTTGACCGAACCACTATAAAATCTGGTTTGCTTTTCTGATTCAGTTCTACACTTTACTTTTCTGATATTAACTGCTTGGGTGAATCTCTGTGATTGATCTTTTCGTTGTTGTTTATTTATTTCCGCTGCAAAGTATCGAAAAAATTTTTTTATTGTTCGTGAAATTTTTAAATAACCAATTCACCCCCCTCTTGGTTAGCCTCGGGACTAGTTCACTAGGGCTTAACATCCCTATCGAACTTTCATAATTTACCCGCTAATTAGGACCCGATAACTTCAGAAAATTCTAATAAATTCATTTTAAATCAAAAAAATACCCATAATATATCAAACTCTTCAAAATTCAGTCCTTAATCCATGAAAATTAAAATCCCCTTTATTGGACTTCAATATGAAC
Organism: Dendrobium chrysotoxum; assembly: GCA_019925795.1. Lineage (NCBI taxonomy): Eukaryota > Viridiplantae > Streptophyta > Magnoliopsida > Asparagales > Orchidaceae > Dendrobium > Dendrobium chrysotoxum. The sequence goes on from CM034309.1 coordinate 28,558,340, forward strand.
TTTAATTTAATTTTGATTAAAAATCATCTTTTAATTAAATTAAATAATTTAAAATTATTAAAAATTCCAAATTTTTCTCAAACACTTGGGAACACTTCTTTGGGTCATTCCTGACCTTTGGGGGTAATTCCAAGCAATTTGGAACTGATTTGGATCAAAATCCCTAAAACAGCCTTTTAATTAAATAATTTTGATAATTCACTAAATAACCCAAACTTTGAAAATTCATAACTAATTATAAAAAACTCCAAATTTGACAAACTCAAAGGCATTCAACTCACATTAGGGTCTAATATTTATTAAAAATATTAAAACTCCAGAAACCAACTTAAATCAAAAAGTCAACAATCCGATCAAACTTAGTTCAAAACAAGACCAAAACTTCAGAAATTCATAACTTTGGATAGAAGAATTCAAATTGGGCATGCTTACAATCTAACTGATTGGGTTAAGGTCTATCATTTTATTAAAATATTAACTGTTCATAAACCTCTTTTAATTAAAAAGTTAATTTTGAACCCCTTTGATCTAGCAGATAGGGTAACCCCGGATCTCCTAAAATTCACTAATGCAACTTAAACTCTAATTATTGAAACCCTAAGCATTAAAAATTGATCTATATATTAACTTAACTAAAATGAATCCTGATTCACTAATATTTGAACTTTAAATAAAACTCCCTTCTCAGACCTACGACAAACCTGGACAGTAGGCAACTTTAACTAAGTACACAGCTTAAGATCTACCCTAGCCACACAGACCCTTACACACACTATAGAATTATTTGCTAGGGCACCACTTCTAGTCTTAGGCTAGGTCGGTGTTTACTTTTCTATTGTGTGCCGAGTTTTTCCGGATTTCACTATATATTGTGATCGAACTGCTGGTGTGTTTGCTTACTTTTACTGCACTTTGTGAACTGATATGATTGCACGATAGATTATCTGTAGGTCAGGATCAATTTTGATACTAACAATATTTTCTGTAGGTGGTCATGCTCATGCAGCGCTAAAATAAAGGGGGGCAATAATCTTGATTTAAATACTAATGATGTCTTATGCATGCGCTTCAGAAATTGCTCAGGCCCCCTAAATAAATGAGGGCTAATTAAAATCATAAGTATAAATTGCTACAGGTGCTCCAGAGTTTGCTTAGCCCTCAAAATAATTAAGAGCATGGCCAAGTGTGACTATGATGAGTAATTTTATTTCCATATAAACTGCTTGTGATATTTTTATTAGGATAACCATGCAGGAGAGTCTAGAATTTACTGCTTTATTTTAATGTAATCATTTGTAATATCAGTTAAGAGTTATGAAAGTTCATTTTGAGTGGGGATACAAGAATTCAAAGGTTAGATTCCGAAAAGAAAAGGATACCTAATATGAGGATAGTCCTTTTCTATTTGAAAATCCAAATTTGGATCATTCTACTACCCAAGGAGTCCAAGGAAGAGGAGATCCAATGAGTCCAAGGAAGAGAAGATCAAGAAATTAAAGATAGAGTATTCCACTCAAAATAACTTGCTTCTATTTTAGGATTAGAAATCTGGGTTGTTGGCAGTGATGCCCAGCCACTTTATTTTCTGTAGACCCTGGTTTGTAATTAAGGGCAGTTGGCCTATGGACACTTATTTGATTAATTTGGTTTATTTAATGTGTTGATTTGATGTTGATTGCGCATAGATTGTATACATTTCTTAGTTTCTTGGAGTCTTGCATGCCGCTTTTGCTTTAGCCTGGATTTCGTTAGGCTCTCTAAGGACTAAAAAATATTTTCTACTCATAACTAATATTTAAAATTTTAAGGTTTAAATAATTTAGCAACCTAACGATCTAAGGAACTTCTGGAATCGTCCGGGGTCGCATGCATATTGTTGCATTCTTCTCTCTCCTTCTATAAGATACTTCCCCGCCTGCGGGTAGAGTCCGGATAATCTGACCTATGAGGATGAGGTGTCAAACCTGGGGAAGCCCAGTCTACTTCTAAAAATTATTTTCTATAAGCCCTTTTTAAAGTTCTATGCATACCTAATTTGGAGACTTTTAATTAGCATGCATTGCATTAGAAATCAACTAAATCAAAATTTTAATTGCATTAGTTCTAGAAGTATTCACCCTGCATAAGTCTGGGGCCAATTAGAAAACTCTCTAGATGTCGGCCCTACTTCCAAAGAACTATAACCTACCCACCCATCTTTCATAAATTATATGGGTTTTATACGACTAGGTGGTTAGTTGGCTCCCCAATCCAGGCCGGGGTAAGTCTAGGTTTTGCATTGTATTAGCTAGGACACGGGTGTTTGTGTTACGTAGAACACTAGACCCACTCTAGATCTAGGATTCAAGGCTACTATCATTTCGTAGTATGCCTCATCAGTATGTAAGTCTTCTATCATCCATAGACTATAAACCCTACTTATCCGCGTCGCACGGATGACGCCACCTCCATCCTTCTCTCATGCATGCACTGAGTGCATAATTTATTTATTTTCTCCAGTTTCTTCTTGCTAACTTAGTGCCTCCGGATGCTGGTCTGAGCCGTGCATGTTGACTAAGCCTAGTTGAATCTTTCTTCCCCTTTGAGTAGGATTTCCTAGTCTTCTCCCTATGTGCCAATCCCAATTTGAGAGTATAATGTAGAATCCTTAATCGAGAGTTTTCTCTGGCCCCGGCTTGAGATATAATTAACCACGGGGGCTTACGCCCGTGGGAAACCGAATCCCACTATCAAATAAACCCCACTCGAGCTGATGTATTGGATGGGGGAAACCCGTTGTGATGATCAGATCTTACATATTATTACCCATCGGGGTGTGCTGGCGAGAGCTGCTATCCTCAATGGTTAATCGTATGTGTGATCGAATCTGCCCTTCCATTGGCAGATACTGTCTCCCCTCTCGGGGCGGCGGTGTTGTTGTCCCTTTCGGAGGTCCATAATGTATTGCTTTTATATAATAGAAAATTGATAGGATGGACAACACAGATAACATTGACACATATATGTTCATGATCTGCAATAATGATTTATTGATTACTGATGTATTTATGTTCTCACACTTATTATTTATCTATGGATTTAAGCGTGATGACTCACGCTTTTACTTTTCGTTATTGATCATATTGAATCGTACTAGTGATGATTGATCATTGATGTTATTGAATGCTATTGATTCTATTGATTGAGATGAACATGCATGTTGATTCATTAAATCTTGTATTGAAGCTTTATTGAGTTTTGGATTTCTATTGGCTTTGTAAGCTCATTATGTAATTTTATTGATTCTAGGTCAAGGAAAGGGCCGAGACTTTTTGTAATGAGGTGTATTGAGATATTCAAGTTTCTTCTTTTATTTTGTATTTTTGTTATATTCTTTTATAGTCAGGGGCTATTGATAGATTTATTGAATGTTGGTGATCTTTTGGCTATTGTAAATGTAATGTTGGTTAATGAGTATAATGAAATATTTAAACATGTATAATATTCAATTGTTTTCCTAGATAGATTGATTTATATTAATGATTAATAGAAACTCTGGAAACTGATTAAAAAGATGACTTTGATAAATTTTCCAATTTAAAGATTGGGCATGAGAAATATCAATGCATGTCACCATTTATAAGATCTAAGCATGTCTTCAATATCAACTTTGACTCACAACTTCAGCATTGGGATTTATGCTGGACTTTTTGGTCTATGATATCCTGTTCTCAAAGGAGTAAGACCAAACAAATAAACAAGATCTCTTAAAAGATAGCTCTTGTGACATAGGGCTCTACCAACCGCATAATATATTTTATACGTTGTATGTATACTACATTAAATCAATGCCTTCCATCGAGAAAATACATCTTTTGTAAACAATAATAAATATTAGTTAAATTATTTTAACTAAATCATGCCCCGTGGTTTTCCTCTTTCCATAATTTTCCACATAAAAAGTTTTGTGAACGACATAACTTTGTAGCCGTAGATTCATATCGGCATTCTAAATACTGTATATTTTTCATCTTTGGGGCCCATCTTGATTTGATTATATCTGGATGAACCACCCAAAAAGAAAAATATCATATATAAGGAAGTGATATTTGCCATGAGTTCTGGCATAGGAAGTGGAAACTCATCTTTAGGATAAGCCTTATTCAAGTCTCTAAAATTGATACAGATGCATATATGACTGTTCTTTTTCTTGATTGCGATGATGCTAGCTAACCAAGTTGTATATTTCTCCTCCATGTAATCAACTAATTAATTTAAATTAATAATTAGTATTAATTTAATCTTAAAATCAATATCAAATAATTAAATGTATTACTAATTGATATTAATTTTATTTAATTAATATAAATAATAGTTATTATTTAATTAGCTTAATATATTATAAATCAATCATTAAATGAAATATTAAATAAAATTATGATTTAATTAGTCCAATTATGATTAATATAAATAAGATAAATATAATAATATATTTCAATCCTTTAAATTTTTAAATCTTTAAATAAAAATTTAAGTAATTTACTTAAATTTAACCAATTTTAATAACCATCATACCAAATTATTTTAAGAAGTTAACTTACATAAAATTTAATAAATTCTAATTTAGAGGATTGATTAGATCCTATTTGAATGAAATTCTACTTAATTACCCAAAAAAATATTAAATACTACTACTACTTGCAGCCAAGCAGCCCCAACAACAAACCCATCAAAATCATAGTTTTCCAAAAAAAAAAAAAAAAAAATCCAAATTTTTACACGGCAGCATGGTGGTATTACCTGTCAAGATCTTCTAGCGGTGAGGAATGATGTCGAGAGAGCCATTCTCTTCGAGGAATACGCTGACCAGCCGAGAACGCTCCTCGTTCTGACCTCAGATAGGGTAGAGGATTAGGTATTGTGATGTCGGCGGTGGTGGCGGCATTGCCGAATCACTCCGTATTCTCGCTGAGAGCGGGGCAATCAGGCACTCTTGACCTATCGTTCGATCGAACCGGAATCAACCCCCGCTCGAGAAGGGACCTCGTCTTCGTAGTCAACCCTAGAGGTTATATCTTATTCTTGGATTACAAACTATATATCCTATCCATCTCTTTAGTTTGAATAACTGGAATTTGTAGATTTGGTTCAGGTGCGAACGGCCGGACGGGGAGGGAGTGGAAGAAGCTGCTACCTTATCTTAGAAGGCGCCTTGGAGAGCAATGTAACGTAAGATTTCTTTTTGTGTTTTTGCTTACGGTCGTATTTTGTTGGGTTTTTTTCTGAAGCGTTTGATTAATCTTTGAAATATAAATATTTAAATTTGATCCTCTAAATTCGATGATTTAATCTGACATGGGAAAATCCAAATTTATCATGACTGGTTGTTTTTTGATGCGCCGCTATAAGTAATAATGTTTTATAATTTTGTGCGTTGGAATCTAATCATTACCTATCTTAGCCGTGTTAATTATAATTCCGTGCATCAAGATCTGGTTGTCGTGCTAAGGAGTATGGATTAGTGTAGCGTAGCCCTGCGATTCAGAGGGAAAATCCAAATTCGATGATTTAACCTGACATGGGAAAATCCAAATTTATGAGGAATGGTTGTTTTTTGATGCGCCGCTATAAGTAATAATGTTTTGTAATTTTGTGCGTTGGAATCTAATCATTGCCTATCTTAGCCGTGTTAATTATAATTCCGTGCTTCGAGATCTGGTTGTCGTGCTAAGGAGTATGGATTAGCGTAGCGTAGCCCTGCAATTCAGAGGGGCTGTTCAGCTTCGAGATTATTGAATGGTTAACCAACTGAATTATACTTGATATTATCTGCTTTCTTTTGCTCGATTCCCCTGATTACTTTCTTTCTCTATTTAAGTGTACTTGTTTAACCATGAGTCCATGACATCCTGGCTAATATAGATTAGCATCATCATCGTTGACCTTGTAAATTGTAATGTAGATCATCATCATCGTCATCAATCTTATCAAACACATAGCTTTCTAACCCTGTAACTCTGCTACTAGTTCCGTATGATGCAGCTAGGGAGTTCCAGATTTCCAGTGAATGGATGATATAATTGCGAATTTGTGTTAACTATAGAATCAAACTTCTATCTTAAATGGATTAAAGAAAATTTATTTCCCGTCTATCTTATTTGCATTTTAAGCTGATTATCCAGTGTTCATGAGTTTTCCTACCCGTAGTTCAATAGTTCTTTTCAACAAAAATTCCAAAGTTAGTGACTAAAGATATTGGCATGTGGCAGCAATAATTTGGTGAATTTCTCTGTTTATTTGGGCTAAACGACCTCTGCAATCGTTTTTGGGTTGTATCATTTACCTAAACTTAAAACATTTAATTTACTCTTAACAAATTTTTTCTGTAATAAAACTTAATCTCTTTTGATGCATTCTTATTGTTTCGATTTCTCTATATCACCAGATCCATGAATCATTTACTTCAGGTCCTTCTGAAGCTATGGACATAACCAGAGAGGTAAAGAATTCCATTTAAAGCATGATAGATGAGCCTTATTCTTTTATTCTCTTTTCCATGTCTGAGATATCAACAAGCCCTAATATGAAAATTAATACCGGGAATATAGGCAGTAAGAGGAGGAGCAGATGCTGTCATAGCTGTTGGAGGAGATGGTACTCTTCATGAGGTACAAATGCGAATGTGTTGATATTTTTTGTTGTATACGAGCCAATACATATTTCTTTTTAACTTAATGTGTCTTAAGGATATATTATCTTCATGAAAGTAAACTTAACATACATCTAAATCAGTGTAATTCATCAGTCCTTGTTCCTTAATGTTCTTTATAAGGTAGCATTCTCAATGGAACAATAGTAGCAGTTCAAGATAGTATACTGTAACCAACTTCATCAGAGTTTCCTACAAAAAATGAGGTTAAAACCTTGGGCGATTTGATCCATGAAAAAACCCAACCAGGTGCTGCAGTAACCCAAACTTGAAAGAGCATAGTTGGAGTTTATTGAATGTGAATTCAATCAGCTTGAGATTTTTTTTCGTAGTTCCTTGCTCTTTTTTTTTTTTTTTTCATTAGGGTGTGTGTTTCTAATTTCTACTCTAAAGTCTGAACGTTGTTTCAGCCAAAAATTCAAGATAAGACAAGCGAAAAACCTATTGAAGGCAAATTTTAATTATTTGAATATGATAAACACTGAACATTTCCCTTGCAGTGATCTTTATCCTTATGACATGTTTTAGATGTCTAATATACTCTAATTTGTTGTTTCCAATCTATTTGAGTATTTGCCTAGATTTATAAAAGCTTTTCATGTAGTTATTTGCTGAAGTTATTAATGGACTCCCAGGACTATGCTCACTTTGATTTGCATTATTCTAGATATGATTTGCTCTTGATTTACTACCTTTTCTTCATTACTTATTTATCATAATTTCTTATTTAACTGCTAACTTAAATTATACCCCTATTTGTTTATCATTCTGTAAAGACCTGTATCCATCATAGCCAATATCTAAAAAAATTTGCATATTTTGCGAGTCAAAAACTCTTATTTGCACATATTGTGACCTTTAGGTCATTCATTTCAACTAGCAGGTTGTCAACGGTTTCTTTTGGGCAGGAAAACCAATATGTGCTCTAGAAAGTGGGTCCATACATGCAACTACACTTGGAGTGAGTAATTGGAGGCCATCTGTTTCTCAACGTAGTACTCTCTGTTTACTTCTTAAATTGATTTTTTAAAATCATACTATCATTTGCAGCTCATTCCACTGGGAACTGGTTCAGATTTTGCCAGAACATATGGGTGGTTAGTTCTATGATGCAATGGACCCTTTGATAAGCTGATAACTTCTTAATGCTGATCTCATGAGAGCCTGCTTTGATTTGTTTGACCAGGAAAAATGATCCTCATCAGGCAATAGAACGAATTGCTAAAGGTTACTTAAAGCAACTCAACATAAATGCCTCCTCTAATAGTTGTCAGCTTATCTCTGCAAAGTTATTTTCTATTTTTGAAATCTGTGGACTGATATGGCATTAGTGAGCTCAAATATATTTTGTGTTACAATATATTATATATCGTTATTAGTACCACAAGATGAATGAAATTTATTTTAAATCCAACAAATATGTTTGCTTTGAGATTTTTCTTTTGTAGTTATATAAGGTGACTTGCTCTGGTCCATACCGCTTTATTCAAAATTCATCGCAATTCTTTTGTTTGGTTTGAGTAACACGAACCTTAAGTTCCATTATGTTTCATGCAGGATTTAGTTCGAAAATAGACATTGGTCTCATGACCTTATCAGGAGGGGAACAGCATTACTTCATTAATGTTGCTGATATGCATCTGTATGTTCATCAACGTTGTTGATTGATTCAGAATATTGAATTGATTGTTCATGATACACAATGTTCACTTTTTTGAGATTGCAGGAGTGGAAAAGCAGGCTACTATGCGTCCAAGTACAAAAGTTTTGGAAACTTCTGTTATGTCTTGGGAGCCTTGAGAGCTTTTATTGGACACCATAATCAAGACCTTAAGATTAAGGTAATATCACATCAAATATTTTATAGAGGCTTCTGATATATCTTCATCATGCTTTTCCTATTCCATTTATTTTGTTTTTCATTTTTTCCAAGTTATTGTATGCTGCACTATAGGTTAATGGGCAAGATTGGGAGGTATATGATAAAGTCACGGCCCTTTGCATTGGGAATGCTAAGTTCTTCGGTGGTGGCATGAAGATTGTACCTACTGCTGATCCTTGCAGTGGAGATCTGGAGGTTTTTCTAATACTAATTTGTTCTCTGTGATTTTAATAGAAATGTAATGCCAAAACTTCGATGATTCAGGTGGTGATTCTTCAAGACTTCAAATGGTATGATTTTGTTTTCAAATTATACAAGCTGTACAATGGATCACATCTATCAGAAAAAAGTGTGTATTCAACTAGGTAATTTCTTTCGTTTTAAGAGGTGTTTATTAAATTGTTGTTAGCTTGTGTAATTGTTAGTTCTAAACCCTTTTCCCCATAAAATTTCTCTGTTGTTAATTGTTCTTCTATGCTAGGGTTTTATTATGTCTGATTTACCGGCAATAAAATCTAACTAATTATTGAAAAGTTTTGTAAATAGAAAATATATCAAGATGAAGTGTCATTTGAATTAGATATTGAAAAAGATTAGTCATAGAACAATTCTACATCAAATTATGTATTTAAAGTGAAATACGAACTACTTGCATGATTGCATCAAAACCCATCATAGAATATGCACTAGAATTTGCTCTAAAACCCTAATAACTTATTCTTGCATCCAGGGGTCTAGCTAGAATTTTTTTCATGTGGGGGCACAAATTATTGAATTTAAAAAAACTCTCAATCTTTTTCATCCGTGCTTGGGACCGACATAGGTGGTTTTAAAATAAAAAATTTAAATCGTCAGACTCAATATAAAAAGATATAATATATGATAAAGAAAAAATGTACATATGAGAATGTTAAATTCTGATATTCATCTTACATATTTTATATAATTTCTCCGGTCGATTCTTCATTTTTTGATATCGTTGTACAATCATTTCATTATCAATACTATTAAATATATCTTTTTTAATGTAAGTAATAATCTGAAAATATAATTTTCAAATATTAACAAAAAGTAGAAATTATTTAATCTAAATTATATTAACAAGCACCATTAAAAAAATGTGTACAAATTAAATAAAGAACAAATATTTGATTTCTTTTAACTATTTGCTTTTCATCGCAGATATATTTGTTGACATATGCAGTATAATAAAAAAAACTAAAATAATAAAAAATGAGAATGAATCATTACATGTACGCAAATCCCGCGCCCATCCCCTGTTCTCTGTCGAAATCCTACCTGCTATAGTAATCATCGCTTTGCAAGCAGCGCCGAATGGTCACTTCAACGACTTCCCGCATGCTTTGTCTCCCGCTCTCGTTAAAGTGGAGAGGCGTAGAAGCTCTGCATTTTTTTTCCTCTCGACTCCACCTCCCGCTTCTTCCCTCATCTCTTCCGACCTCACATCCCAGCAGCCGCTATCGATCCAGCGTCAAAGCCGCAAACCTCAACCTCTCGGACCCTTACCTGTAGCCGAACCCCATCTGCCCTAGCCGAATCCAGCGACGACATTCTTGTGTCGCAAGTTTCAGCGAATAGACTCCGACCTCCAACCTTCCTCCCTCTGCACTGGCTTCTACATTCGAATCCACAAGAAGCCGTCGAGAACCAGTCGATCTCCTCTCCTGCCTCAGCCAAATCCTTCTCATACCCGACCCTCAAACCGAACTCCTCCCGATTCCCCTTGCTCTAACCGAACTTCTCAAGCTGCCATACCCTTACCTAAACCGAAGCCATCAACCTGCCGACCTCCTCTTAAACCACTTTCTCTTTTGATCCAGCTAGCCTCCTGCCTCTTGTCGCCAACTCCACCATAGCCGAACTCCATCTCGTCGCTTCTTCCACCAAATCAAAGACCCAGCCCCGATCGCAAGCCTCTGACCCCATCCGACCCTGCTCGTGCGACCGATCTCCTCACCCGACCCTTACTCATAGCTGATTGACCTATTTAGGTAATTAGGTATATATGTTTTATCTTATTATTAATCTTTGTTAATTGCTGTTACTATTATAATTATTGATATTATTATTATCATATGTAGATTATGTTTATATATATATATCTGTGTGTGTGTGAATGTTTGTGAGAGGAAGACAAAAAAAAAAGAGAAGGGATCTACCAAAAAAAAGTAAAAGAAATATTTCCAAAAAAAAAGGAAAAAAAAAAGACAAAAAAGAGGTTTTTGTATGTTTTTGTCTTCGCCGCCGTCACATCCGATCCCCGCGCAGGTATAACCTTCTAAAACTCAACAATTCCGTTCTCAGCGTTAATGTCGAGCCGGAAAACCACCCATACACGCTTTTCTCTAGCGTGGTGGAAAGGGAACCCGGTGCGACACCTTCGGCGAGGCGGGTAAGCCCTATACATGCTTTTCGTAGCGTGGTCGGGACAATTTTAAGTACTCGTACGCGGCTCTGTACCTGCGGGGAAACTGTGCTCTTTTGAAACAGATACCGAAGGCCCATACACGCCTTTCTCTGGCGTGGTGGGATTGAAGATTTTTGGCCGCGGTGTCCAATGACACCTACCGTACACGCTTTTCTCCATCGTGGCGGGAGACCCAGTTTCCCGTAGTTTCTCCTAAATGGGGGAGACGTCAGGAGGCTGCCGAAATTTTCAGCAAATTTGAAGACTTGAACTTGAACAGAATTTGGACAACAGGGAATTCAAATTGAATATTAAATGAACTAAATGCAAACTTAAATGATGAAAAATTCAAACTTGAACTTGAATGAAACAAGACTACAATGTATATAGACTCGAATTGGACTCAGATTTGAACTTGATATGGACTTGACAAAGAACTTAAACAAATTATATTGAGATTAATTTGAATAGAAATTTGAATTCAAATGAATGATGACAAGGGACCTAAGTACACTGCAAAAGACTTGAACTTCTACTCGAACTCAGACTAGAACTTAAACTTAAGATTGGACCTATTTCGAACTTGAATCTGAGTTGGACCGTAGGGAACTTGTTAAATACAGAGAACAATAAATTGAAGCAGAACTTGAACATTGAATGAATAACATGGAATGTGATTCAATGCTTAAAATGGGACTTGTAATTTGGCAGGATAACAAAGTTTACCTTGCAAGAAAGAATCAGGGGAAGAATGCAATGATATGCTTGTAATGAACAATACAAGACTTCTAATGGAATGTTGAGAAGTGATCACATTAATTGAAGTGCAAATTTCAATCAGCAAATGATATCAAGTTCATCATATATACTACAAGCTATCTTTCAAAGGTAAAGAGTTTGCAATCATAATTTGTCTACAAGCAATGGAAAAATTACTAAAGATGTAACATATTTGCAAGCAAAGACCAAGTGGAATATATAATGATATGCGTACGATCAATAACAAAGGGACTTATGATAAATTAAGAACATATAGAAAAGTTATTGCGAATCATACTGAAAATAATGATGATCAGTTGTGACATTTGTATCAATCATATGGAAGAAATAGTGGTCCAATAGCAGAACACAATGAAGGAAACCATGAAGAACATGATTGGTATTAGTTAGCTCGTAGATGGCTAATGAAGATTAGTATGCTAATAAGTTCAGTGACCTGCTCGTAGTCAGTGATGATAGATGTATACAATAAAAGTGGTCATTCCCTAATGTGGATGCAGCAATTTATCTGCAAGTACAGGCAAAAGATACATAGCAAATGTAAATACCTACAAGCCCCTACGAGAGATCCACTATATGCACCACATGTCATTTGCGGACAAATACAAAAGGGACTGCAACAAACACAAGCTCCTGCAAATCGTCGTAGGAGACCCGCCATATGCACCAGATGCCATCTACGAGTAAAATGTCTAAAGACTACAACAAGTGCAGACTCCTATGAACCGCTGAAGGAGGCCCGCTATACATTCAACTTGCTATCTGCGAGCACATGTGGAAGATCTGCAATACATACAAGTTCCCTACGAATACAGATGTACGCACCACATGCCATCTGTGGGTAGATGCAGAAAGACTTCAGTAAATGCAGTATCCTGCAGTCAATTTTAGTTTGTGAATGAATAATTCTACCTGCCAATGGACAGTAATAGCAGATGTATTGCAGAGACCAAAAACCACAAAATGCATAAAGAATGCGGCAAATGCAAGTTTATACAAGCATCTAAAAATGCAAAGCAAGAGATTCGTTAGTGCACTACAACCCACTTACAAAAAGAAACAAGTAGTGCATGACAGTCTACCTGTACGAAACAAGCAGATGATCAGTACAACGCCACGCCACCAGATCTGCAACTTGTATACAAGCAGACAGAAGGCGTGTATGAGCTTTCAAGTAGAACACTGCATTCAAACGAGGGTTTCCCACACAACCGAGCAGCATCAAATATTTCTGAAAATACCCCCGCACATGCACTGTAATTTGTATGCACATAGGTACACAGAAGAGCGCATATAATCATACACCTGCATGGGCCCCAACGAGCGTGTTATCAGTGCACACGTGGCGTCTAAGGATGTTGCGCGGGTCAATAAATAAACCCGATCCTCCTAAGCAGGTAAATATAAGTAGACAAGATTTAGCAAATAATTATAAAATGCCCCCAAACACCCGCATGGGCCTCGGCGAGCGTGTTATTGGTACACACGTGAATTCCAAGGATGCTGCGCGGGTCAAAAAATAAACCCAAGTTCGAGCCCGATCCTTCTATGTCGATAGATAGGAGTCGACACAGCTTGACCTATTAAACAGATATTCAATCACGGCAATAACTGAAATATTTGTTTTATAGTTCATATTAAACCTTCAAAGCCTAGTAAATGAGTGGTTTATCGTCAAAGACATAAAGCCTGCGAAACCCAATCCTCTGTCGACAGCTCGATAGAGTCGACAAGGTTTAATCCACAAATGGAAGTGACCCCATACACCCCGATGATGGCCATATTGAATGTAGATCTCAACCGGAGGACTTAATTCCAAATACTCTACACTTTCAAATTCCACCCAAATACTCATAAAAATCCAAATTTCCAAAATCTCAAAACTCCAAGATATTTAAAACTGAATTCTAATCCATCAAATCACTTAAAGCAAATCTATCCACCCTCCACAACAGTTTGCCGAGATAGACAAATTGAAATTTACTTTGGCTCACATGGAGCTAATGTCTGGTCGAGAATATCACTAAGATTCATTCTCGTGTCCTATAACCGACAGTTTCGCCGCCAAATGGTACTGCAGGATAAATGGTTATGACCCGGGGCCCTCTGAATCGAGTGGTTTTGCCGCCAAATGGCACCACTAAATTACGATTATGGCTAGAGCCAATACGTTCCTTAGTGGCATCAAATCCTTGAGATATGAATCAATAGGATATAATCGATAGGGCACAAAGCCCTCTGTTAGCTAAGGTGGATTCAAATTTGTCCCCTTAGATAAACATCCACCTCAAGTCTACAAGGTACCCTTGGACGAAGCAATCTATGGCTGCCGACAAGGATCCTTCTGTCAGGTTAGGTCGACTACCTCCTTTGACTAAGTAGACCAGGGATCACGATGGCCCGGGATGACGGAACTATGGGATCTTGATCGGGTCCATCATCCATTCCCCCACCATCCGCTTTAAGTGCACGATGGTGAAATTTCAAATTTTAAATATCAATTCCTAAACCCGAAAATCCATGCTGCTACTATAGGCCAGATAAAACGTATCTTCTACGCATCTGATTGACGACTAGCCTTAATCAAAAGTTCTCTCTCGTTATCGGGAGGGATAATTAACTATAGGAGCTTGCGCCTATAGGAAACCAGAACTCAGATCATAAAGTCCTCGCAAAATGAGGGCAAAATCTCTGGGTAGTGTCTTATCTACAAACTCATCTGCCTTCCAAAATTTACCCCGAAACTTAATTCCGTTAAAACTCTCTCGAAAAGCAGCGGGGACGCTGGGGCCGACTTTTCGGAGCCCACAATATTTAGATTAGATCCCATATGATGATATGAAAACTATCTAAGCTTTTTTAACTAATGATTTAATGTATCCAATACTATCAGGCTTACACTTTGGCCTTTTCACACCATATCCCAGTAATGACAAATTGTAGTCATAAAACAAAAGCAATGTACGAATAAGCAAAAACAATTTACTCTATACAAAAGACTATTAACTATACCTATTCTCCCCCCCCAAAAAAAACTATTAACTATACTTGATAGAAAGAAGCGAGTGACTCCATTTTCGCCTCCGAACTCTCCATGAGGATCATCGACCACGACTGGCAGCGGAGGAAGGGATGAAGGAAGTATGGAAGGAAGTAGATTTTATGAGAAGTGCGAAACGGCGGAAGAAGCGTGAGGGGGAAAGAAATAAAAGCTTTTTTTTCTTAATTAAGGATTACCATTTTTTTTTGAAACCGTATCTAACTTAATTATGCATTCATTAAAAGGCCAGTGGGGAGCCGTGCCCCCAAGGCCCCCGTGCTAAATCCGTCCCCCGCTTGCATCTCAACTTGAAATTGAGCAAGAGTTGAACCGAGTCTTTGCCTAGTGTTTCATATCCCAGCTCTCAATTGTGAGGTCATGGGTTCAATCCCTTCTCCTCACACTATTGCTCATTTATTGGAAAAATATATGGTGGGTATTTTCATTTGGCACATGTAACAAAGGTTTGTCCCATTTGATGACCTGTGCCTCTTTATAATATATATGGAATAAATTTCCATCTTTTTTAGGAAAATATGAAATTAAGTAAGAGTCAAAACTTGAATTGGAAACTAAACATGATATCATATCTAAGCATAAACGTAAATTGGAATCTTAATTTGTCCATTGCTTTAAAACTTAGCAAGTTATACTTGCTGACAATGTTAAGGGAAAACAATGGGAATTGAACCACACATGGTGGATTTACAATCTGATGCTTTAATTCACTTGGCAACATCCACTTTTTCCCTTATCTAGTTAGAGAATTCTCTCTTTAATCCATTCATCATTATTGTGTTGATACTTACTTTCATACTTTATATTAAGATCACGATATCGGACATATAATATCAAATTCAAAAATGTAAAGGAGTAGCTTATATGAGCAACTAAGGATTTATCTGCTAATACTATCAATTAAATCGATATCCATTTTATTTGTTTTTTAGTTTTCTGACTTACAAATTCACGAATTTTTTTTTTAATGAAGTCAAAAGTTCATAAACATACCCATGGTTTATTCCTGTGCCTTATTTAATAAAATCCTGAAATTTAACTCTCTACATGTTTGGTTGGTTTCAAAGATCAATAATTCTGTAGATCTTTTTGATTATTTTGTTTAAGGAGATTACACTTTCATATAATGTACATTGTATTTATATAGCTTGCCACTTAGCGAAATTTTATGAAATCTTATAAACATACATTTAAGGTTCTCCTCTCTTGCAATTATTTGTTGTATATCCATTAGAGCATATAAAACATTTTTCATTATTTCTCCATGCATTATTTATTATTTATATACATGATTTGCATGAAAATATTTTATTATCTATAATAATTATATCTCTACTCTAAAATTTTGATAAAAGATATATGGAATTTAACGATGATGATATGGTGTAATCTGTTTATCTAAAAAGTCATACTTTAAGAATTCTTTAGAAATTAACTGTAAGACAAACATAACTGTTAAAAGTTACACAGAATCAAATGAAATGCATATTGCTGCATAGCACGCAATAGAATTGCAAAGAACTGTAGAAGCTAAATAACAAAAGTTTCCAAACATCAATTCTTCAAGTTGTTGAAACGTCAAATAAGTTACTGAATACTCAAAGCTATAGAAGAAGAGACGTGAATTCTCAAGCGTCAATAAGGCAAAGAAGTCCTAGAGAAGAACTCAAATTTCATTCATCCAATCAAGTTATTTTGTTCATTTCATGGGAGGTCTTATTTATAAAGAAATTAAACCCTAGATTGGGGCGAGACACCCTAATCTTTATTACATTTCAAACTAGCTTAAAAATAATAAATATTAGAAATTCAGCTGGTAAATAATATAGGCTAGTAATACCTAAAACTAAAAGTAAGCTTGGTTTAGATATTTTGTCTCTTGGATTGACTTTTTGGGTTTAAACTATAAGAAATGGAGTGTCTCTGAAGTCTGAACCAATTAGTTGATTTTGCAACATCACTTCCTCTAGGACGGGAAGATCTCTGCTGCAGAGACTTAAGTGGTGGAAGTTCTTAAAGGCAGACAATATTTCTATCACGTTATAATAATTGTAGTATTCTTAGATGTTATCAGTAGAAATGAAAACCAAAAAACAAAAGCATACTTGGACGTGCTTAAACTCCACCTTTCGAAACATTAAGAAGAACTGGAGATTGGATATTGCCTCAAATTGGTAGCATTGCTGTATCATTAAAAAGATGACTAATACTAATATTAAAAAGGAAAGTATGAAACAAACACATTAGATTCTTGTTGAATACCAATATAATAAGGTTTTATGGGTCTGGTTGAGAAATACAAATAGGGGAAGTGCAGATCATATGTAAAAGATAAACAAACAATTCATGTTCTTTATGAAAAATTTCTAAAGATCGTAATAAGCTTGTATGATAATCATGTCTTTCATCATGTATAACAACATATATTTGAAAACTAATATATAATTCTTGCAAATGTTCAACTCAACATAATAAAGTCATAGAATTCATAAATGGGGAATGCACAACTATAGATTGTTTAATGACTAATTCTTGAAGAGAAGTTGAATCATTAAAAGATTGAGAATCAAACTCAATTATTTTAATTATTAATATTTCCACTTTAGATTCTATTCCTGCTTCAAATTCAGATGAATCCGTTAGGAATATTACCGTAGACCATATAGGATATTCAAGCTATCAAAAAAGGTTTATTATCCTCCTATTCTTCAATATTTTCATTGTTAAGGCTCATTATATTCTTTCATAACAACCATAGTTTTATGAGAATATCAAGATTCAAGAGATAAATGACATTTTCCATCACACTTTTAACAGATAACTTCAATAGTTTATTAGGATTTCTAGAATGTGTAGGTGTATTTGTAGGCTCGGTTGAGGGGCATACAGCAGTTGACTTGATTGATCTATACGGAACCGCCTTAATGTTGCTAGATTGATTGATGTTATTTCTAAAAGAAATAGGTAGTTGCCTTTCCATGTCTTAGGCTTTATGATGAGATTCTTCATCATTCCTTAGTTAAAAGAGTCTTCTGATAGCAAGACAAAGATCGTTTAAAACCTAGCTATTACTACTGATGTTTCTTTTTGCAAATCACATTTAGAATTCAGCTCTTCAAGTTGTTTTAAATATTCATTAGTATTTCGATTGTTTTGGCTTAAAGTTTTTAGTTATTCAACTAATCTAGACTTGTAATAGGTGGTTAAATACTTGTGTATCACTTTAGCTTTCCTATAAGCCCAAATTTTAATATGACATTCAATAAATTGTTCTTGTCATGTTGGATTCCTAACCAAAATTTTTTGGTAGCACCAACCTAATATAATATTTGCATGTTTAGCACATTCATGATCAATCATATAATTTCAATCAAATAGATTTTCAAGTTCAGATATCCAATAAATAAAAATATTTGGATCATATTAGCCATAAAAAATAGGGGCATCAACCCAAATTTTTTATTACTTCATAGTCACATTATGTCAATTGCAGCACTCCATGATTTTTTTCATAGTGCCAATTGTCTCAATTATCATAATTATCATTAGAATAATTGATGAAAATATTTACATTTATTCAGGTTGGAAGCATCAAAACAAGCAATAATTTTTGTGTATTGTATGTATTTTCTTTTCTTTACTTGGTTTCTTTTATTTAGTTGGTTAATTTTATTTGTTATTTTTGTTTTGAGAACATGCCTATGACGAAGGTTGTGAAGATTGTATGGTTGAGGAGGGTATTTCTTAATTTTAGGTTAGTTTATTGGATTGGCATGATATCGGTATTGATCTTAATTGGGTTAATTCACCCATAAACTAAAGACGAATATGCTAGAATGTTGTTGGATTTTAAATCAAAAGTTTAATTTGTTGGATTAAATTTTTTCTAGTCGGCCATACTTGGATAATAAATCATTATTGATAAATAATGGATTTGGAATTATTCATAAAAAAAAAAAGAACCGGAGAAAAAAAAGTGTAATGGAATCTCGTCATCTTTGCGAGGTACACTTTGGGTGCTTGTTGTGCTATGTTAGCATATAGAATTGACATTGTGGTGGTTGTACTATCGTGATCTTTGGGCGACATGCATGATTGGTAAGATTTGCAAGTAACGGGACTGATGACGTGAATTGCTTTAAGATTTTTTTTTAATTGTTGAAGTTGATTGTGTTTTGCAAATTTAAAATTAAATTGAGATTAAAAATTAGATTGAGAATAATCTTTTGCCAACCTTTTCTACTAGCTTCGATTATCGAGAGTCTAGAAATAATGGTCTAAGGCATGAAATTTAAAATTGTCTTGAACAAATCTCTTTCGATTTTTAATGTTGTGAGTGCAAGTTGGATGTGAAATTTCATACACAATACAAGTGTGATTACTTGATTTCGGGAAAGTCATATCCTTGCACTAATGTGAAACCTTATTTTTCTTTACTTTGGTAAATTTATCCTTTTATATTTCTCCTATCTAATGTATTATTGACTCATTTTGCACCCTTGATTTTAGGGTTTAAATTTGATACTTTATAAATCTGATTTTGCGTACACTATTTTATTTTGCTTAATGATTTTCTTTGTTTTTAAATTTTTCCTGAGACATTTTCCATCTACTGGTGAATCACCGGTCAATTTATAAATACCTTGTTTGTTTCTTTTATTTGACAGTCTCTCTTTGTGCAGTGTGAAATCTATTGAAGTTGCCATGGTAGAAGGCAATGGTGACATTTATGTGCAGTCTGATGGTGAACATCTGGGCTTTCTTCCAGTTAAGTGTTCGATTTTGCCTTCTGTCATTGATTTTTTCGTCTAACTCTCCACCAATATCTATGGCCTACCTCCTTAAGCATTCCAGGTTATCCGTTAGCTATTATTAGCGTCTAATGAAATTTTGTAATTGTTTTTTACCCGTTGTTTGTAATGCTCTTTCTAAATGGTTCCATGAGTTTATTTATTTCTATTAGCTAATGAAATTTTGTAACTCATTTCTCATTAACCATTCGATAACAAGCAATAAATTTTTTGGTGAAATTTTATTTATTGTTGATTAGCTTGATAATTAATATACGCCCATCTTTAATATTAACTTGAATCTTGATTGGTGGCTTAATTTGAATCATGTAATTCGCTGGTGGCCATTAGAAGAAGATATTTGTAGTATATTGTATATGGGTATATGCAACTTTGTTTATTAAGATTCAAATCTTTTACATTACGGAACTCATCTTGATTTGTTGGTTGAGAGCTTTGGTTCTCAACCAAAAGGTATTGGATTCGAGTCTTGCGTATGTGATGTGTTTGTGATTTTGTCTTAATTGACCTAAATGTCCCAAAAAAAAATATTTTACATTAAATGATATAATGTTTGTTTGTTTCATTTTCATGCCAAGCATTTAAAATATGTTAATCTTTTAGGGGTGTGAACATTGCTCATATTTGTCTAAGTGGTTTCTTTATAGAAATCCTTGCAGTAATTTCCATTCATCTGTAGTAGAATATCTTGCTGTGGCCTCCCAAGTTTAAAGCACTGATTCATGATTGTCACCTAAAGAATCTACACATTATCTTTCTATATTTTTTCCAAAAAACAGAATCTCATTCTTATGTTCTATTTACCACATTCTTATCAGAAGCCAACGGATAAATGTTCTGTTGGTTTTAATTTTATCGCAATTTTCACTTTTTGTTTGCTTTTATTTTGCTTTTGTCACTCGCCTTGCAAAACAATTCAGCAGAGTTCTTCTCTTGTGGTTCTTCCACACATTTGTGTGGGGACTGATGAGAGCAAAGGGTTAACCGTATTAAACAAAGAAAATAACATCTAGAACTTAAGGGTCAATGACTTCTAATAAAAAAAAATTAGAAGAGAAGTCCTGCCCAACCAGGAAGAAGACCTGTAAGAGGTAGAAGAAGTTACAAGTAAATGCATATCACAAAATCAAAAAAATCATAAAAAAAACTTAGGTTTGAGAAATTTAAGCTTTTTTGAGGTAGTTTTTTTACTGTTTTTTAAAGTAGTTTTTTAAAGTTATTTTAGAAATTAATAAGAAAATTGTCACAAATGAAATATTAGATAAACGGTGAAGCTTGAAGAAGTTCTAAACAACATGAATGAATTAGGAACCACCATCTTCTAATTATCAATGAAAAAGTTTGGATTTGAATCCACCAAGCCCAAAAGTTTTATCCTTGCAAAGATTGAACAAACAATTTTTTATTTTGAGTTCAGAAAAAAGAGTCATTGGGCGAGTTGAAAGGTTAGTAGCAACTATCATACCACTAGGGAAGTGCACAAATTAAGAGTCATCAAAATGCTAGCTCTTCCTCACCCTTCCAAGTGGCCAAAAAAGTTTCACGCTTGGTAGCCTACATAAGATTTATTATGAATTAGCTCAGTCTCATGCAACTATTCAACTGCTCCATAAAAGATAAATTTTCCTTTTGTTCTTCCTCATAGTTCAAGCTATTCAAAAGAAGAGACTAAGCAAAATTCCAAAAATATAATTTGAGAGAATTCCTCACACATTCTTGATTTTATTGTGAATAACCAATATAGGATCACTTTGTGTGAAAGCAACATAAGCCAAAGAGAGCAACTTCATAGGTTTACATTCATAATGACGAGGATGCACTCATCTCACTTGAACTCATTGTTTCAGTAGTGTTAAAATTAGCTATCGATTTTAATTTTATCGTAAAGATTTTAACTTTGATAATTTTCTTTTTTGATTTTATGATTCAATATCTGTTTCAATTATTTTTTTCATTATATATATATATTTAAGTAAAAAAGGATAATTTAATTATGATTCAAGTTATAATATACATGAAATTTGATGGGATCATTTATGCTTGAATTATTTACGGATGGTTTAGAAGTTAGTAAATTTTTGTTAAAAACCTATAAACTTTGAAAATGTTGATTTTTTTTTTGAAATTTGAACAAACTTAAAAGAGGTTTGATGAGATTTTTTTTGGTGAACATTTAAGTTAATT
Source organism: Dendrobium chrysotoxum (assembly GCA_019925795.1). Classification (NCBI taxonomy): domain Eukaryota; kingdom Viridiplantae; phylum Streptophyta; class Magnoliopsida; order Asparagales; family Orchidaceae; genus Dendrobium; species Dendrobium chrysotoxum. The sequence continues at coordinate 28,580,171 of CM034309.1, forward strand.
AAGATATACTCACACACATCATATACACAAAACTAAAATTATAGATTTTTTTGTTGGTAGTCAAAGCTTTCAACAAACATATCAAGATGAGATGAGCTGCATGTTTGATGAGAACTTTCAAAAATTAAATCTAATTCCTACTCTCTCTCACATAGATATGGATGGATGGATATATATTTTTTTGTATAAAATGATGTATGTTTCATATTGATCTCTATGTTAGTTCAATTCAGATCAGGCCCAAGCTCAATTCAATTTTGATTATTGTCAGATGTAAAATTATATTGTTCCTTAATTTGATAACAGCTAAATCTGATTAGATTTAGATTTTATTTGGACCAACTTTCTTACTATTTTTATATCTCAATCACAATTTCTATTTGAATATTATTTTTTTATTATTTAAAAAAAAATTATACTAAAAATTTACTTTCTACAATAATTTAAAACAATAAGAAAATCATACAAAATAAAGCCTCACTCTATGATTAATCATATATAAAAATTACACTAATATCAACTGTTGAGAATTTCTTGGAGACGAAAGAAGTTTTCCTCACTTCTTGGAAGAGAGGAGAATAGAGAGAGAGAAAAGGAGTGGGAGAGCACTGAATCAGAATTTTATTTCTTAACCTTGTTCTAATTACAGCCAAAAGAGTCTATTTAAAGATTTAAGCAGGCTACACCAATAGCAATACAAGCTAACAAGAAACTAAAGAACACCTAATACAGTCTTAAAGTTCAATCAAAAACTATAACATCAACACAAATATAATAATTTTAATGCCAATAATGATACAACACATCAAGGTAGTATTACACTTTGATGTAAAGTGCATCATGATATTCTTATAGTTTTTTTTTTTTGGACAGTTAGGCGATTCAAGCCTGAATGAGATAGAAGAAACACATTCTGTCAACCACTCAGCCGCAGAACCAATCTCCTTATAATTTTTGTTTCCATGAAAATATGAAACCTATATGAGGATCAATTGAGTCCCAAGTCAATGTGTGCCAGTAAAAAATAAAAAAATAAATAAATAAAATAAAAATAAAAATAAAATTCAATGTGTGCCAGCAAACTTATTTGATAAAAAAATTAAAAATATTAACAAATCTCTTATGCATCAAATTTATAGTTTTAACACTCAAAAAACCAAAAAACCACAAAAAAAAAAAAAACTTGATTACAGATCTACATTCAGAAGCTAAAAGCTCTCTACAATAAATACAAGCCCAACACTGTCAAGAAACTTTAAACAACAAGAAAAAGAACATTTTAATACAGCAAGCATCGTATATTTATCTACTCTCTACCCTATAAGCAGCTCGGTATTTACAATAGATAAACCTCAAGAACAAATATACAATTCAAAAAAGATACCATTCGAGAGGGTTGTCAGTTTTGTACAGAGGCAAATACAGTGCATGCCGAGATCAGCTGACTTATATACGGTGCTTCCATACTTCGAAATGCCTGAGAGGTTTCTTCTTCAACAAGCATAAAAACCATTAAAGGCACCTCACATTTATTTCATTGTAGAGTATTATTGCTCGGCTTTCACCCTATAAACAAATTTAATAAGAATGATAACTTGGTTGAAATAATTGAAACAAAGAAAAAAATGGAGGACAGAGACTCACAGGAACGGGACATTTATAGTTTCGGCAGCTTTAAGCATGCCCTTTGTACCACTTGATTTGCCTTCCTCCGCACAGGCATCATACAAGGAAAGCAGCCTTCTCTGGAGGAATACAACTTCTTTAGAATGACATGGTGAGTGTTACAACAAACCAAACTCAAAATCATACTTATAAAGATAATTATCGGTTCATGAAATAAATCTTACATTTATATGTGCAAAAGCAACTAAATACGTGAAATTTATTTCTATAAATGAATACAATAACAAAAACAACAACAACAATAACAATTCTTTATCTCACTATTAAGAGCCAAATTCTCATTCAAACTTACAACAACAACAACAACAACATCAAGCCTTTGTCCCACTACGTGGGGTCGGCAACATGAATCCTTTTTCTCCATTGTGTTCGGTTCAAAGTCAAATTCTCGTTTAAATCTAATAAAGAAAGATCATTTCTAATATTTTCTAACCAAGTCTTTTTAGGTCTACCTCTACCTTTCTTAACATCAGTCAAATCTAATACCTCTACTTTCCTAACTGGGTCATCGGAAAGTCGCCGTTTTATGTGACCAAACCATCTAAGGCGACTCTCTCTAATCTTATCCTCCACTGGAGCTACTCCAACCTTTTCACGTATATGCTCATTTCGTATCCTGTCTCTAAGAGTAAATCCACTCATCCACCTGAGCATCCTCATCTCCGCAACACATAACTTAGTATTGTGCTTCTCTTTTAATGGCCAACATTCTGCACCATAAAGCATTGCAGGTCTCACCACCATCTTATAGAATTTTCCCTTAAGTTTGAGGGGGACTTTTCTATCACACAACAAGCCCGATGCATTCCTCCACTTCAACCATCCAACTTGAATTCTACTGATAACATCCCCATCTATTTCACCATCACTCTGAATAATAGATCCAAGATATCTAAAACGTGTACTCTTATTAATGACTCGATCGCCCAAAGTCACAATCCCCTCACTAGGTCTATTACTGCTAAAATTACACTCCATATATTCAGTTTTAGATCTACTCAAACGAAAACCTTTAGACTCTAAGGTTGATCTCCAAACTTCAAGTTTACCTTCAACTCCCTCTCTAATCTTGTCAACAAGAAGAATATCATCAGCAAAAAGCATACACCAGGGTACATCCTCTTGTAAATGTCTAGTGAGAACATCCATGACTAACGCGAAAAGATATGGGCTTAAAGCTGATCCTTGATGTAATCCAACCGAAATAGGGAAATACTTGGTCAAACCACCTTGTGTTTGAACACAAGTAATAGCTCCTTCATACATATCTTTAATGATTTGAATATAATCATTATTAACTCCTTTCTTTTCAAGAACTCTCCATAGCACTTCTCTTAGAACTTTATCATATGCTTTCTCTAAATCAATAAATATCATATGTAGATCCTCCTTATTCTCCCTATATTTCTCCATCAAACCTCTCAATAAATGTATGGCTTCCATAGTAGACCTACCAGGCATGAATCCAAATTGATTTTGAGAAACTCATTCAAACTTAATTTAAAAAAAATCATTTTTAATACTTTCTAACCAAATTCTTACGAATCTACCTCTATTTTTTAACATATGTCAAATCTAATACATCTACTCTCCTAAAAAGGTCATTGGAAGGCCAACTTCTTATGTGACCTAGCCATCTAAGGCGACTCTCTCTAATCTTATCTGCCACTGGAGCTACTCCAACCTTCTTCATGTATAAACTCGTTTTGCATTCTGTCTGTAAGAGTAAAGCTACTCATCCACCTAAGTATTCTCATCTCTGAAACACTTACCTTAATTTTATACTTCTCTTTTAATAGCCAACATTCTGCACCGTAAAGCATTGTAGGTCTCACCACCATCTTATAAAATTCTCTTAAATTTGAGGGGTACTTTTCTATCACACAATTGACCGTCACACTTGATGCACTCCTCCACTTCAAATATCCAACTTGAATTCTACTAATAATATCCTCATCTATTTTAGCATCATTTTTAACAATAGGCCTAAGATAGCTAAAACGTGCACTCTTTTTAATTACTTGATCACCCAATATCACAATCCCATCACTATCCATTACTTCTAAAATTATATATCATGTATTCGGTTTTAGATATACTTAAATAAAAGCCTTTAAACTCTAAGGTAGACCTCCATAATTCAAGTTTTTCATCAACTCCCTCTCTAGACCATCAATAACAATAATATCATCAGCAAAAAACATACACCAAGGTACATCCACTTGAAATTTTTTCCAGTGCAATGACCTTTGCACATTTTTCACTGTATTCAGGCTATACAATGTGCTGTTTCCAGGGAATGCCTAGCATTAAGGGATTCATCTCATGATTGTTAAGTTTTATGTTAGCTTCGACTACCTAACGTGACCCTCCACTTTTCTCAATCATAATTCTATAAATGATGGTTAACTATGCATCAAAACATAGAAGATATTTATTGTTAATGCAAGTAAAATTTTTGGCAATCTGATAAAAGGTAATTGACGTAAGTTATCAATTGTTGTGCCAATAAATGCGACCTATTAAGAGAAACTTAGAGCAAGTTAAGTTTTGCAAGTTTGATAGCACTCACATGGTCTTCAAAATCAGGATTTGTCAGATTGATGGAGAGATTTCTCATCAGCAATAAAACCTGTGCAGTGAACATTAAGATATCAATGATTCGAACACATTTAAATCACCCAATTGAATCGTAGAAGTTGAAATAGCATAAGCAGAAGGCACATGGGCAAACATCAGCACTAGATTAACTAACAACAAAAGCTATTTCAAATAAATAAAAATGCCTCAAATATTACAGTTTGTGCATCAGAAAGTTTCAGGAGAAAAATGCAACACAGCTATCCCGGAAAAAAACATAAAAAAGTTCAGAATGATGTGAAGATATACAGTCTAGTTGGGACAAAGGTTCAAGTGTTTTTAATGAAATTGACTCCTTCGTTTAGAAATCAATATCTGCAACCAGCCATCTAACTTGAGTGTGATGTTTTATGGATTCCTCAGACAACCAAATATAAAAACTTATATAAAATATTTTAAGTTATCTCACCTGAAACCCAATCCAGAATAAATGGGGGAGATGTGAAAAAGACTAAATAGATGGGATTTTATCTTTGGCTCAAGCCCCTTACATAAATATGCTTATTAAGAATGTTTGCTGGATCAGCAAAGTTAAATTTATCCAGATAAAGACTTTAGCGAACTTAAAAAACGGCCACAATTTAAAAGACAGGTGATTTGGACACAAAGAAAATGGCTTAGATTTTATTTGGGGCAACTTGCTTTCTAAAGTAGTTTTCAAGTACACAAATTCTTAATTCAAGTAATTTTTGTAGTAGAAAGCTGCTTTAGAAAGCAATAAAAAATCTGACCCAAATGAAACCTTAATCTAAAAAACATGCTTATGCAGAGGTTCGCATCTTAAACAAGAGAAGCATATCTGAAGGAAATGTACTATGAGTGGCACAAGAATACAATTTCTCTCCATCTATACTGAACTTTTTTTTTTTTAACTCTGAACATTTTCTCTCCATCTACACACTTATGCTCTCATCAACTTTAAGGTCTTGGAAAGGGTTGTTGTTCGTAATCTTACTTTCTACCATGAACTCCATGTCTTAATGGACAAATCTATTTTAAGAACAAAATAATAGATTACTGTTGCTGGTCATTCATGGTAGATGTTGCAAAGCCATTCCATAATTCTCATACATAACAAAACTTCCATCAACCGATATTAAAACTATTTATTAATAAAAAATAAACCTTAAAGCAACACAAATTTGAAGGAGCAGAATTTAAATCTAAGTTGAAAGATGCATACTGTTTCAACATCAATTGGGTCCATTTCCATCAACTTCTGCAAGTGACCTCTTTTGCTAGGATCAAAGATATTTCCAATAAAGCTATAAACTCGAGCAAAGTCTGGCATAGCTTCATAAAGCACAAAAATTAGAAATAAAGAGATAAAGCAAAACCAAGACGAGTACAAAGGAGCAAAGCTATGAACATATAAGAGTATAACACAAAATAACATAGGACATTCCAACAGAGTATACGTATTAACTATATCAATTATAAACACTTCAAAAGCCTTCTGTCTTTGTCGGACGCTTGTCAAACATGAACACACTTCCAAAACACCCTCACACACCTCCAACATACTAAAAAGGGCATATGATGTATTTTTCCTTATTAAAAGTAGAGCTAAATATCACAAGGACACATTTTGATAGGACATGGATACACATCATGATAAGCTTCTTGAAGGGTCAAGAAGATGAGGCACCTTTTTAGAGTAGGTGTAAACTACCAAAGAAAAAGAAAGAGAAGTGCAAAAGAAGGGAGAAACATAAATTTCTTATTCCATAATAAGTTTTTACAACTAGAGAGATATTTATAATACTTTAGTAGATCAACAAGTTAATAAAGAACCCTTCTATCTAAAACAAATAAAAGAAGGGAGATTTACATACATGTCACTTTATTTCATGCTATTTACATATCTAACACCTAAAACTTTAATATTACATGCCTACCACCCATAGAACAAATATGGTTGTATGGAATGAAATATTAAAGTTTATAGGGTGATATGAGTGGTAAGAATGAAATGTAGGAGTAATATATTTGATATTAAAATTTTATATGAGTGGTAGGAATGTAATATTAAAGTTTTGGAAGTTAGATATATAAATAGCATGAAATAAAGTGGTATGTATGTAAATCCCCCATAAAAGAAATACTAGACTAGTGTTTTATTACATATGTGGGCCCATTTGCCATTTATATTGTCAAAATTATATTGTTGTCATTTGTGAGTATTCCTTCTTCTTTGATAAACTTTCATAATTGTTGATTGTTACACCCTGTTTGTAGCCCATTCTACGCATTTGGATTGATTTTCGAATCCAATACAATATGCTGAGATTTAACACTCCCATCTCCTAGGAAAATAATATTGTCCTCAAGGTTGAGAGAAGGAAAATAGGAAGAGGGTGCTGCAAAAATTTTCCATGTGCCATCATATGGTAAATTTAATTTCCATTGTAAGAAGACCTATCAGTGAGGTTGACTGCGAATTTAGATAATGTGTGAAGCTAAAATAGCATATGGTACAAGAAGGGGTTGGTTGTTATAACTAAAATTTGTTAAATATGAAGGGGTTAGTGGATGAGAACCTTTAAAAGGTTTCGGAAGAGAAATATGAAAAACCAAATGAATTTTGCTGTGAGGAGGTAGGTGTAGGCGATAGGCTGCTGGGCTAATCACATCTTGAATTGGAAAAGAGCCAAAATATGCTTAATGAGTTTAGAATGGGTATGATTAAAAACAAAATTTTGTTGAAATGGTTGTAATTTGACCATAACTAAATCACCTATTGAAAAGTGCAAATCCTTGTGATTGCGATCTATAGTTTTCATTCAATTTTGTGCTTGTCGTAAGTTTTGTTGGAGTGTTCGAAGAAGGGTATCCCGATCTGTCAAAGGAGTATTGATTGCATGAAGGTCAGACATGCCACGAATATATGAAGGGATGGAAGATTGAAATCTGCCAAATATAGCATGAAATGAAGACATTTTAATGGCCGTGTGATAGTATGTGTTATAGCATAATTCTACCCAACAAAAAAATGAGGGCCATAACCTGGGTGCTAAGAATGTATAAGCACAAAGATATTGCTCTAAACAGCGATTGAGAACCTTTGTTTGGCCATCTATTTGTGGGTGATATGAAGTGCTAAAAATACAATGTCATACCACTTAAGTGAAGAGTTGTCGCCAAAAGTTACTTAAAAATTTACTCTCAATCGAATACTATAGTTTTGAGAAAATCATATAAGCGAACAATCATATGTGCAAAAAAATCAGCAACTTTAGAAGCAGAATATTTGGTTGGTAAGGGACCAAAGTGGGCAAACTTGGATAAGCGATATATGACTACCAAACAAGCAGTATAACCTTTAGAGTTAGATAGACCATTAATGAAGTCCATAGATAAGTCTTCCCAAATTTACGAAAGTATTGGCAAAGGAGATAAAATGATTGCCTAAGCAAGAATAGAATATTTGGTTTCTTGACAAGTAAGACATTTGCTAACAAAGTCGGCAACATATTGATGAAGACTAGGCCAATAAAAATTAGTTGATATTCGTTTGATTGTCTTAAGAACGACTTGATGACTTGCGATAGGTGTTGAATGAAATTATGTGAAGATTTGATGTTTAAGGGAAGAATCTTTAGAGAGATAAATACGACCTTCATAATAAAGAATGTGATCACGAAATTGATAAATTGTATTAAAGTGTCCGTTAGAAAGCTGAGAAACAATATGAAGAATATTTGGAGAATGAAGTGATTCTTTTTTTATATCATTAATTAGAGAAAGAGAAAAATTAGTTAAGGCTAGTAAGATAGGAGAAGAAGTCGAAGGGTCTTCTGGTTGTCCAGATAAAGAATCTGCAACGACATTTCTTTTCCCGACTTATATTCAATAGAAAATTTGAATCCTAAAAGTTTGCGAAGGTGATATTGTAGATCTGGAGTCTAGATTGCCAGAATTTGAAGTTATCGTAAGCTTTTATGATCGGTACGAATAATAAATTCATTGCCTAACAAATACTGACGCCATTTAGTAGCAGCTTCAATAATAACATATAATTCTCTTAGATAAGTTGTTGATGTAGATATTTTTATGCTTAATTTTTTGTTGAAAATGAAAATAGAATATTATTTTGTAAAAGAACAACATTAATGCTTACGTTGGAAGCATCTATTTCAAGAATAAAAGTTTTCGTGAAATCTAGTAAGGCTAAGACTGGTGCAGTTGTCATAGCTAATTTGAGATTTTGAAAAATAGTTGAGGCTGCCATCCCATTTGAAGGAATCCTTTTTTAGAAGATTGGTTAATGTTACGGCTATATAAGTATAATGAGATATAAATCATCAGAAATAACCTGTGAAACCTTCAAATGATCGCATGTGGCATAAAGATGAGGGAACTAGCCAATTTGTTATAGCATTAAATTTATTAGGGTCAGGTTGGATGCATCCTGCGGAGATAATATGACTCAGATATTCAATAAAAGATTGACAAAATTGATATTTATTAAGTTTTAGAAAAAGATGATGTGTTTATAAGTATTGAAAAACCAAAGTAAGGTGATCAAAATGGAGTTCGATAGTGAGGTTGTATATCAGGATGTTGTCAACGAAGATTATAATGAATTTGCAAAGAAATGAACGAATGATCTGATTCATTAATGCTTGAAATGTCGACTAAGCATTAATTGGCCCAAAAGGCATATCAAGAAATTCGTAATGTCCCTCATGAGTTCGCAAGATAGTTTTATGAATATTGTTAGGGTGCATTCTAACTTGATGATAGCCCGAACGTAGATCAGGCTTAAAAAATATAGCAGCTCCATGGAGTTCATCTAGAAGTTTATCTACAATAGGGATAGAAAATTTATCTTTAATGGCAAGGACATTAAAGGCTCTATAATCAATGCAAAAATGCCAAGTGTCATTTCATTTTTTAGCAAGCAAAATTGGACTAGAAAAAGGGCTATGGCTATGACAAATAATCCTAGAATGAAGCATTTCAGAGACTAACTGTTCCATCACATCCTTTTGAAAAAGTGGATAAATATAAGGTTGGATGTGAATAGGTTTAGATAAGAAAGGAAGGTAAATACGATGATCAATGATGCGAGGTGGTGGTAGGCCTTATGGAGGTTGAAATAAGTGATGGAATTGTTTGAGGAGATAAGAATGGAAAGGGGTAAATGAGTTGTGAGTTTATCTATGCAATTAGCCAATAGGTTTGTAGAGGAGGAAAAAGTTGGATATATGAGGTGTGATTGAACAGTGAAGAGTTGAATGGCGGGAGAATGAGAAATGATTGCATGAACTAATTACAGGAAATAAGATCACATTATAATTGGGATTCGCCTGTTAGTGCAATCTGCCTATTTTGATTATGGAATCACACAATAAGGTTTTGATAATAGTGTAAACTAGGTCTTACAAATTGTGGCCATTGCATGCCAAAAATGATATCAGCATCATGAATTGAGAGAACAAATAGATCTAAACAGATTCGATAGCCTTGGATAGTAATGTTTACTTGAGGACATTTATAATTACAAGATAATAAGCACAAATACGTTAAATTGTTTACTAGGTTGAGGATAAAGAGATAATTTGGTGATGAGGTGTTCTTGAATGAAATTATAAGTACTACCGCTACCAATTCATATTTGCACATTAGGATTGTTAATTGAGCTGGTTAATCGAAAATAATGAGTTGAATTGTCCAGCTAAAACATTAAGACTGATTTCCGGTTGAGGATTTGGATTTTCATCATTAATAGAAGAGAAAAAAGAGTCATATGCTAAGTCAAAGTAATCAGTGCCAAGTAAGATATAGAATTTAATTGGACAACGATGTTGGGGGCCATATTTGCGTCACAATTGAAATATAGACCTTTTTCACAGCGAAATTAAATTTCAGCTGTTGAGAGTTTTCGGATTGGAAGATTTTGAGGCATAGGGATAGTTGGTGTAGAAGAGAGAAGAGAGAAGTGAGAATGGGAGATAATATAGTAGTTGAATTGATGCTAGAATGAAAAGAATTAGATTTAGTGTTTTTTAGAGTAGGAGGGTGTGATTTTCTCCAGGAAGAGGAATGAAAAAGAAAAGAAATCTTGAATTTTTGCTTCATGACGTCACGTTAATTCCATAGTAGGTCGTGCAAGAAGTTCACGTCGGATTTCTTGTTTAAGTCCTGATATGAAATACTTAATGAGTGTGGATTCAGACAAATTAGGGACTTTAAACGCAGGTTTTTTTAATGCTATTTGGTATTCTATGACAAAACTTTGTTGAGTTAGTTCTGAAATATTCTAATGTAAATCTTCGTATGTGGGGATACCAAATCACTATTGTAAAGAAAGGATAAAGTCGGGCCGAGAAAATAATTGGCCCTTGATATGCAACGATTGGTACTAAGTAACTGTCGGACCTTCAAGATGAAAAGAAGCGATTTGAACACAATGGCATTCAGGTGTATTATGAAAATCAAAATATTCTTGTGCTTTAAAGATCCAAATTTCTATGTCTATCCCTTTAAAATGAGGAAGCTAAATTTTCCTAGTTTAAAGAAAAGAAAAATTCGTAAGAGGTGAGGATGGGTGATGAGAAGGGATTTGGTTACCCGATCCCCGAATGCCAGTCGAAGATTGAGATCCTTAATGGGCTGAGGTGTGAGGTCGATAGGTGCATAGTCAAGGTGCTTGTCGACAGAGTCCATGAACGCATGGAATTGTTGGAGAGTGTGCCAATGGATGCAAATTGGAGATAAGTTTGTTAGAGGGATTTTTGGATTTCCGAAAATTGTAATTCTTAGTTGATTTGCATGGTGCATAGGGCTTCTGCTAGATCCTGCAATTGTGAAAAGAGAAAAACTAGTAGAAAAATGAAATTGAAAAAAATAATAATAATCTAAAAGAAAAACAAAGAATCTGATATTATCTTGAATACAGTTGGTGTATGAAAGGAAGTTTGTGGTTAAATGATTGTTATTCACTAAGTATACACTATAAATAATATATCAATGTGATCATATTTTGAGTGTGGTTATTTTGAAGATTATATACTATCTTTTGAGTTTTTTGCATTTTGTGTAGACAATGTAAAGTTCATATTAAAAAAATGATGTCCAATGATTAATTTTAATGTAGGTGTACTGTTGAAACTTAAGTACATGTGATGTGTAAATGTAATTAAACTAATATTATGCTTTGTTCTATTAACCTTTAAGCTTCTCACATGATATTAGACCTCATTCTGTAGTGCTTTTTGAATGAAAATTTTGACATTAAGAGCATTGATTACTTATTTTAAATGGATAATTTATAAAAGAAAATATTGTATTAATAGTGTGTTGTGTCCTACTTTTATGGTTAAAACATATCATTATGTCTATGTCGTGTCATGCCCATGTCCTACTTTACATAAAAACTCCAACCTTTTGGGTACTAGATAAAGAAACTATAATCAGCCATCAATGAATTCTATCCAAAGAAATTCCATTATAGGTCAAAGTGTATATAAGGGGAGCTTGTTACCATTATGCCATACAAATAGTATATTAGATGCACATATCAATCAAAATATTGATATCATTACCATAAAAAAAAACATTTATAATCAATTCTTTTATGATGCAATCAGATATATTAAATGTACATGTATTAGCAAAATCTTAAATTTGATAAACAATATTACTAAAGATGTTATATAAAGTCAATATTGACGGTAATAGTAATATACTGTAAAAGAAAAATAACCTTTTACTATGACTACTCTTTGACCGTTTAGTCCATGCTCTTTTTTTTTTTAACTAAACTGCATATTTCCTCTGCGCAACTTGAATATGAGCACAAATACTTGGATAAGTCCTTCGCGTAATTATATTAACCAGGATCATTTGTTGAAATGCTTAGATAAGTACCAAGCACATACTGAGATTAGCATTTGAATATGCAAAGCTCAAGTTTGAAAAAAAGTTTCTTAGGTAGCAGCATTTATAGGCACAAAAATAGCTGCAATTCAAACAAGTCCTCCCTAACATGTAGTGAAATATTTGAAAGTAGACATAATGTCTTAGCTCCACAATCTCAAGATTTCTTTTTCACCAAACAGATTCTATCTAAAATATTGTAAGATGCAATCCCGAGTTTTGATGCTATATGAATAGCTAACCGTCTTAAGGTATCAATGAACCAAACAACTAACATTTGCTATTGAGGTAATACAGCACTCAATATAATGAACTAAACAACCTAGATTATTTGTTTAGTGATAAAGAAGAACACCAATGACATTCTCCACTTAATTCCAACAGCAAGCTGAAGATAAAGAAGAACAAGTGCAAGCATATCTAGTCCACCCCACTGAACATGCTAGAAAACTAAAGATCCTACAGCTGTAGTATGATCCCTAGGGCATAATAATTGAAAAGCCAACATTGATTAAGCACGGACAAGCGGAAGTTAGATAATACTTTCTTATTAAATCATGAATTAAGCATTCATGGTTTAATTGCGGCATTCCTTATGGAAATCCAATATAACCCATTGATGCATAAATCACGTAAGTGTATTAATTATTGGAGATAGTTTATCAATTCTGTTTTGTTCTCTTGTTCAATTAGAGACGGAAGCACTAAGAATACTCAAAAAAGCTCCAGACAGAAGTAAATTGTTTGCATGTAATCCCCATTCAGAAGGACCACTAATTCAACTTGGCTTGCATCTATTTGACATTACATAATTTCTCTTTGAAGTGACAAGTTCAATCAAAACATTAATGAAAAACAAGCTGTGCAATGCCGTCAACTGTGAAAATATGTATTTTAACAAGTAAAATTAGTTCTGTACCGCGAACTGATGGGACATGATGCCCTTGATCAGTGGTTTCACAAATTTGCCTTATCCTTTGAGGGTTTTCAGTGCTGCTGCTGCTAGAACTATTATTAAGCAACATACTTCCTGTAGGCCCTGCATCTTCTGCAAAACAAATTCAATAAGTACAGATAAAGATCAAGCCACTATGCAAACAATATGTGCTTCCGAAGGGTCATAGTGCTATTTTTAATCAAGGGTGATAGAGCTAGTTGTAATTAACTGATGGGAAGTTGAATGATCTATTGAGAGGTAAACCTTTTATTGTGTGTAAAACATCAACAGGCTGAATAGGGACCCATGAAGAAATTGCTCCACTTGTAGAATTTCTAATCACTGATGACCTATCTGATGTAAGAGTATAGACTGGTTCAGGCAGACATGGGGAAGTTTGAAATGAAGTTGTAGGCTGCGACACTTGGTGACCTGTGAAAATATGTCAAATAAAGCATATTTTAGCCACAAACTGCCGAAAGTTAATGACAGTAGTAGCTCTTACCATTTTTAGAAGCTTTCTGAGGATATGGATGAGCAGCTTTGCGCTTGGGCCGAGGAGGTGGGACATGCTCACTTGTTCCATTTTTCTGGACTTTTAAAAAGTATTTCTGTGCATGGCTCCTGATCTGCAAAAATGCATTTCCGCAGCCTTTAAGGAATAATGAACTTAAAATTTATCATCAACACCTTATTCCAACTAATTGAGGTTGGCATTATGAATCCTCGTTGTCCACTTATTCCTAATTCCTATTAAGTGTTGAATGAGAAGCTCATTTTACATTGTCTACCTATTTTCCTTCTTAATTATTTCACATGAATTTTATCAATCTATTTTATTGGTCCATCATATACCCAATATTATTCATGGACAAACCATCACATCTCTTTTGCAATATTAAATCTTCAATACTTGCCACTCCCAACATCTCTAATAAAATTCTTTCACCAAGTATTCTTTCTAATTTTAGCATGCCTCCATTTTATCCAGAAATAAAAAAACCTCCACATCCATATAATACCTTCAAAAGTTTAGCGCAAGAATAATACAAGCAATTTTTATGATATTAGCAACACCTGAAGCAAAATAAAATCCCGCATTTTATTTACAATATGAACAGCATGATAAGATGAAGTTTGGTTTGGAATAACCGTATCTAGAAAAAACAGCCAATTAATGTAAGAGGATAAGCACATTACAAGAAGCTTAAAGGTAAAAATAATATCTAAAGATGTTTGAAGGATCCAAAAGCAAGGGCTAAGTTGATAATCAACCAAAATTAAAGGGTATCAATAATGAAGTGACATGTCCAACATACTTTTGATCTGTTTCCTGTGAGAAAGCACTACAAACCAGACCACTAGAGCTTGATAACTGATAGATCATAGCACCTACTGTAGCTTGAACTAGTTCAAGAAAAATAGTGCTAATTACATGATTGATAACAAGTACGGATAGGCACAGGTGTGCGCGCACAATGAATCTTGGAATATAATATTTTACTATTGGATAACTGCAGCTTAGATCTCTTTTTTACATTCTTAGAGAATCTAATATGCAAACTGTTAAATTCAGAGCATTGAAGAGGGAAAAGGCTTTTTAAATTTATTATACAAAACTATTTCTATTTATAGATCTATACAATATATCTTAATAAAAAAATAAATAATTACAGAATCATGCATAGTTGCCCTAATATAATCCTTCCTAAATCAGCCACCCGAATATGGAAGGAGATTGGCGTGATCCAGGTGGGCCTCCCACGGATCCCCATGCTGGCCATAGGATCAAGAGCCAAGGGATGGCTGGGATTTAACACTGCCCTCCAAGCTAGGGAATACAGATCTGCCATTCCTAGCTTGGTAATTAGTCTCAGAGAGGTAGAGTTATCAAGTCCCTTGGTTCACCATAAAGTTCTTCATTTGGTCAAAGCTTTGAGAGATATTAGCTTCAGACATTGCATTGGCAAAGGGGTAGCAATGAAGGCTATATTAGGCAGGGTAGCAATGAAGGCATCATTGATTATAGATAGGATAGTAACCACAATGGAAGGCCAGCAACGAAGGCACGACAGTAGGAAAAACTTTGTTTTTAGAGTTGCGACAAGCTTCAAGGACAACAGCAGAAAAACACATCTCAAGTGGCTCGGCGCTTGGCACACAAATCTCCTCCCATTTGATCGAGCCAGCCTTTAGCCCAATGCAAATCAGTCATCCGACTCCACTCGAATACTCATATTCGATCGGCCCCATACAGGCGCATGCAAGGCTTTTGATCCCTCTAGTCTGATCATAGGAAGGAGTGTAGGTCTTGCACTCTTGCTTGTCCCGACCCTAGACCCTCACGAGAGGGAACTCTCAGCTCTTTCCATACGCACCTAAGAGGAGGTACTGCGCTCGACTTCTCTCGCTTCTGCTAGGTCGACTCTGGACATTGCACAGGAGAGAAGCCCTCCCGCCCAATCTCTCCTCGGTCTTGGACCCACGAAGGAAGCATAAGGACCAATATTCATTAGAAGTCCAATAATGAAGGCTGGTGAAAAGTTCAATATTCCTCACAATTTCGACAATGAAGGTCGGTGGTGGGAACCTATATTCCTCAGAATTCCAGCTATATTCCTCATAATTTCGGCAATAAAGGCCAGTGGTGCGAACTTGTATTCCTCGAAATTCTGGCAATGAAGGCCGGTGGTGGGAACCTAGAGAACCAACAAGTGTCAGCTCCTTCAGGGTAGGATAAAGTGCTTCTAATCTCTCTGTAGCCTCACCCTCAATATCCACGATTGAACCCCTACTTAGGGAAGCAACGTACTTCACCATCTGCGTGCTCACCATAAACACGAACTGGACTGTAGCAATGAGCTGCCTTACCACCAAGAAAGTCATCTTCTTCCCCACCGTGCGCATCGTCTGGGCAACTCAACATATCAGGACCATTCCATCGGCGAGCTTCGAATCTAGCGAACTGACTTCAGTCCAAATCCGACTGGCAAGTGTTGACCTCATTATTCGAGGTCAGCTTCCCCGAAATCCAACTCTAGCACCTAGGTCTTCATAGCTTAGTATAGATATCATTCCTACAGGATTTCCCGTAAGAGGATCCCTAATGACGTAGCATTGACTCGACCTCCCAATTTGACCCAAATCAAGCCATATAAAGTTAATAAAATTTAAATTCATCAAAGTGAACGTTAATCAAACCTAATTAAATCCAAATCGGCGCACTTTCGAGTTCGCCTAACTCAATCCAAATTTCAATTTAATAAAAATAGATTTGAGAAGCCCAACCTGACTCATTGCGAGTTATTTGAATCCTAGTTAATATTAGTCAAAATTAGTTGAAATTAATTCAAATTGGTATAGTTTTAATCAATAATAATTTTCATTAAAGTTTAATTTTTTGTTTTTATATCAAGAGAAGTTGATTAACTAATTAATTGATTTGAGAAGGCTAAGAGGGAGATTAGGGATCAGTTTGAGCATAAATTTTTTTTTTTATTATTGGGTGCGGTTAGGCCGGCTAAACCGAACCCCACGCCCCTATTCATTCGGACGAAAAAACCGCTCCCTCTCTCTGGCAGTTCGCAACTCCCCATTCGTCTCCAGCCCTCGGCTCCCTCCCGATTCGCGAAAACCCAAGGCTCCGTCTCCCTCTAAGTTCGGAAGAACTCCAGGCGAACCGTTCTCCCTCTCTCGGGAGAAGCTCCAGGCGAAATCCTTCCTCTCCCGTCGCCAGCCCTAGTCGACCGAACCCCCTAGTCGCAGACCACCTCCCCTCCGACGTCTCTCGGCCCTCTCAGTTCGCAAGAACCCCAGTCATCCCTCTCTCGGATTTGCGAAACTGCCAGCCCGCCTTCAAACTGCAGGTTTGCTTCTTGTCTTCTTCCTTTGGTTCTCTTCTTCTTCTTCTTCTCTATCATCATCTCTTTCTTCTCCTGTATCATTATCTTGTTGATAAGGGAAATGATGGAGAATTATGTTATCATCTAGAAAAGAAGTTTGATTTTCTTTCTCTTTTCATGAATTTATGAGATCTGAAGCAAATTTAGTTTTCTTTCTCTCTTGGTAATTAGAGAAGTGATAAAAATCTGTGAGAATAGTTGTTCTGTATAAGCTTCCCGTGACTATCTTTATAAGTTCTCTTAACGGAATGCTTTTGCTTTGATTCCAAATGCATGAGTGATTAGCTCGGGCACTCGTCAGCCATATGTCCTCTTTCTTCTTACAATTGGTCATCAAGTTGAATTGATACATGTATAACAAACACCTCACGTTGGTTGTGTTGTCGTAGCTTTAGTTTGCACATTACTCTTGAATCAGTTTGATGAAACTTTAGTGAAAATTGTTTTAAAACCTATAGATATATTTTGATCTTTGATGCTCATGATAAGAAGAAAGAGGATGTAATATACATGGAATTCAGTGACATGAGGAATGTTGAGTCCTTTAAGCTTGGAGTGGTTTGAGGTATCATTACATACATTTACGATCATGCTTTGACGAGTTATTTATTCTGCTAAAAATAAGTTAACTAAGATTTGAAGATTTAATTCATATCATGTTAGCATTGCAGTTAATGGAAATTTTAGATTACTTTTCATGCAACTTGTGATGAAACTAAAGTGCTACATCTTTTAGTTTGTGTCTTTTATTTATCATATGAGTATATATATATTTTTTTAAAGCAAGTAAGTGTCTTGTATGTAAGTAGAAAAGTGAAGGGTGGTTGTGAATGGCAAAGCGAAGATTGATTGTTGGAGAATAAAAAGTGTTTTGTTGTGAAAAGGTGAATTGTATGTGTGAATAAAGCAAAATGAAAAGTGTATGTTGAAAGGGAGTAGTATGTTTTGGGGGAAGTGTGGGTTGGAAGGTGAAACTTGTGTGTGTTGAAAAAGTGAAATTGTTATGTAAAAGATAAAGTGTATTTTGTGTATCTTTTGGGAAATGAAACGATTGGTTTGAGAAGTGTGTGTGTGTCTTGAAAGTGTTATTTGTGTGCAAATTAAGAAGTGATATATGTGTGCTTTAAAAGGTAAAGTGGGTGATCTTTGAAAAGTGATAAGTGTATGTTTTCAAGTAGTTTTACATGTTGGAAAGGTGAAGTGTGTGTATGTGATTATTGAAGTGTATGAATGATTGCTTGAAGTGTTTTGTAATTGTTGGAAGAAAAGAAAAGTGTTGGATTTTAAAAGGTAAAATGATATGAGTACGTAGACATGTCTTGAAAAGTGCTATAAGAAATTGTGTGTGTGTGTGTGTTGATTTTCACTCTTTTACTTTCCAAACTATTTTCAATGAAGCAAATGTGGATTTACATGCCTTTTGATTTCCAAACTTATTTTAATGGCAAGCATTCGTGAGTCTTTTGCAAAGTACTTTAGAGAGGTTTTGGAGAATATTCATATGCTACAAATGTGAGTTTTGCAATAGATCCAAATATGATATTTGCGTATTTCTTTTAAATTACATTTGGAAAAAATTTGGAGTTGTGGAGTAGACATATAAGGAATTGTGGTGGAAAAACATTTGATGAGAAATCTTATGCAAGGTTGTCCTTCATGCTATACAAATGTGATATCTCTTCATTTTTTTTTTGGGAAAAGGAGGGGGTTGGAAAAGTGAACTTTGCGTTGTCTTGCTTAAATGAAGTGGGTGATTTGAAAGGTAGAGTGTTTTGAAAAGAGTGTATGTTGAATAGTAAATATATGAGTTTGGAATAGTGAAAAGTATAATTTCGGAAAGGTAAGGTGTGTATGAGTGTTGAAAAATGTTTGTGTTGAATAATGGAGTGTGTGAGTTTTGAGTAGCGAAGTGTAAATGTTGAAAGAGTGTGAATGTTGAAAGGGTTTGTGTATTGAAAGGTAAAATGTATAACTATGGCAAAGTAAAGTATATGTAATTGACTTTAGAAAGTGAAATGTATTATCTTGAAAGGTATGTGTGTTTTGGGAGATGATATATTTTGGGAAAGTGTGTATTAGAAAGTGTGTGGATTTTAAAAGATTGAGTTTCATAAAGGTTGAAAAGCAGAGCTTGTGGGTGATTTGAAAAGTGGATCTAAAGTGTATGTCTTCGAAAAGTAATGTGTGTTTGCTAAGGAAAAGTGACGTGTGTGTTTTTAATGGTGATTGTGTGATCTTTGGGAGACGAAAAGTGTGTTTTGAAATGTGAACTTGTAAATGAGTAGTAGTGAAGTGTTTAAGGTTTGTAAAAATGTATACGCACTTTGGGAAGTGTATCGTGTATTAAAAAGTGAAATGAAATGTGTAGTGGAATGAAGCGTGTAAAAGTGTGTTAGTGAAATGTTATGTGTAGGCATGAAATGTGAAGTGTATGTGAGGTGCATAAATGTTTAAATGTGAAAGTAAAGTAAAAGTGTGTGTATATGTATCGAAATTTGTTTTGAGAGAGTGTGTGTGTATGTTGGAAAGTGAAATGAAGTGTTTTGAAAAGTGAAATGTTGATTATTGAAAGATAAAGTGTGTGTTCTGTGAAAAGTGGGAAGTAGAGATTGTATATCTTAAAAGTAAAAGTGTAGGTTGGGAATGTATTGTGTGTAAAATGTGAAAAGTAAAGTGTTGGGATTTTGAAAAGTGACATGTGCGTATGTGTATTTGAAAAGTGGAGTGGGTGAGTTTTGAATAGTAAAGTTTAAATGTTGGAGGTGGATTTTGAAAGGTGAAAAGAGAAATGTAGGGTTTCAAAGAGTAGTGTGTTGAAAAGTGCTTGTATTAAAGAATAGTTGGTTTGGGTAAAGGTTGAAAAGCAATGCCCCTCTCTCTCTCTCTACCCCTCTCTTTCTCCTTCCTTCTACTTCTCCCTTCTTGTGCCTCGAGGTGAATGTTGGAAAAACAAATAGTTTGCTTTCAAAAGGGAACTGTTTAAAAGGTTGACAGCTTGTGCCGGTCTTCAAGCCCGAAGAAAGGTACGTTTTATTTTTAGTAAATTTTTAATCATTTCATTATTAATTATTAAATGTGCTTCTAATCCTTATTTTCTTGTATTTATTTGCATGAACTGCGAGGAACGGTACCAATCAAGTGAACAAGAGGAAGTAGATTAAAGGTGTCAGTCGCCTCTATCCAACCGGGTAGAGGTGCTACGGGCGTAATCCACCGGGTCATAGCCCCCGGTGTTGTAAGTTTTCTTAAAACTTAGAAAGCCCCTAGGAGGCCGTGGTGTGTTTTGTGCGAACTCCTCCCTTTTAGGTCCCCATAGCAACTTCAATTTTATTAGGATTATTTATTTTATTTTAGATCCTTAAACCTCTTTACACGTGCGCACAGTCATAAGGGTTAGTGATAACAAAATTTTTTTCATTCCATATAACATTAGTGACATCTAAGGACAAAAATTAAGGATTGAGTCCTAGAGAACTTAGACTTAGGATGCCTGCACACTTTAGGGTAGAAATACATAACATAGAAAACTTAGTGACATTCCCCTTAGGATTATTGTATGTTATTAATACAATCTTAATCAACTCTAATTAAACTTAAATAATTAATTAAGGAGAATTTCAAATACACTAATGATAATCTAAATAAAAATATATGAAAATCACATAACCTCTAATAACTAAGTCATAATTAACACACATAATACTAGGAGATTAAATTTGAACATAAAAATAAAATGGGATCTAATTAATGTGTTAATTATCTTATAATCAAATAATAACTAAATAATTTTTTTCAAACTTTAATAAATCATCAACAATTTAATAAATCATTAACAAATCAAATAAAATCATTAAATTTTTAATAAAACACTAACACTCTAATAAGTCAATTAAAATTCCAATAAATGATTTAAGATTAACAAAATATTAAAATGTTTAATAAATTATTAAAAATTCAATAAATCATTAATTAAAATAATCTAAAAAAAATGGTTAATTCAATGACTAAATAACAAAACCCTATTAATCAACTTTAACAATCAAAATTCAATCTAAAACAAACTTCAAAACAGTAAAGACACAAAAACTTAAATCTGAACTAAAATTCCCTTTGACCCTTCAACAAATTAATTTCAATCAATTATAACTAATAGTAAACCCAGGATATCTTCAAACCACACAGCCTACCGCACACACTTAGATTTGTTTGCTAGGACAACCGACTCTAGCTCTAGGTTAGGCCGGTGTTTACTTTCTTGCTGTTGTGTGACGGGCTTTCTCGGTTTTCATTGCATGCTTGTATGATTGACATTGAGTGTTTGTTTACTTTTATTGCTCTCTGTGATATGATGTGATGGGCGATAGATTACCCTTAGGTTAGGAACGATCTGGATGCTCACAGAATCTTATGCAGGTGGCCATGCTCGTGCAGGGATAAATAAAAAGGGGACAAATTAAAGATTTAAATTAACATAAAATTTCTGCAGGTGCTTCAGAAAATGCTAAGCCCCCTTAAAATTAAAAGAGCATGGCCAAGTGTGGCTGATAAGTTTAATATGAATATATAACTGCTTGGGAATGATTTTATTATAAATGTCTAGGATAACCTTGCAGGTGTGTCTAGATTTTCTTTTTTCTTTCTGGAATGTAATGTAAATGTAATTATTTGTTAAAGTCAAATGTTGTGAAAGTGATTCAAAAGTGGGATATCACACCCAACTCGGAATCTAAAGAGAAAAGAATGTCCCTTAAGGGAGTATTCTCTTCTATTTGGAAAGCCAAGTTAGGGTAGTTCTAATATCCAAAGAGAAAAGAAAATACCCCTTTGGGGATGAGTTTCTTTTCATTTGGATATCCAGGCCTGGCGGATCTAAGGAGCTCGTAGCGGACCCAAGGAGCTCGTAGCGGATCCAAGAAGCTCGTAAAGGAAAGAAGACAAAGAAGTGACGAATAGAAGAAGACGAAGAAATGAAGATAAGAAGAAAAGTATATCCCATTTTGAAATCACTTGCGTCAGTCTTAGGATTAGAATCCGGGTTTGTTGTTAGTGGTGCCCGGCCACTTTACTTTTTCAGTAGACCCTGGGTTGTAAATAAACTGGACATTGGACATTATATTTTTGGATAATTTAATTTGAATGTTTACTTTGTTTGTGCACTAGTTTTTTTTTAGGACTCTTGCATGCCGTGTTTTGTTTTAGCCTGGATACGCATCAGAGTGTTTTTTGGTAAGGATCACGATAAACTTTTTCTACTTGAAATTTAAAATAAAATTTTTTAGGCTCACATAGAAACTCTAACGAATCTAAGAAGTAAGCTCGGACCGTCGAGAGTCAGCATAATCATATTATTACTTTCTCTTCCTTATTAGGCACCTCCCTGCCTGCGGGTTCTGGCAGACCACCTGACCTATTAGGGTGCAGTTCTGTCAAGGGGATGTTGTGCAATCTCTAGGGAAAAATCTATTTTCTAAGCCTGATTTTAAAACTGCTTCATAAATCATTTTATGCATTCGAGTCAATTAGCATGCATTGCATTAAATACAAATTAAAAGAGTCTAAAATTTTAATTGCATTATGCTCCTAGGCATCATTTACCCTACATAAGTAAAGGGGCCAATTAGATTTTGTCTTAGATGTCGGCCCTGATTCCTCAAAACTTAAATAACGTCCCTACCCATCTTTCATAAGAGACTGGACACATGGATTTGAAGCGCCTAGGTGGTTAGCTGGCTCCCCAATCCAGGCCGGGGTAAGTCCAGATTTGCACTGCATTAGTCAGGTTCGAGTCACTACTTTGTAGTACCCAAATTAGATTTAGGTTCTGAGGCAGATTTGTGAATCTTAAGTCCTCACCCTTCGGGAATAAAATCCCAAATTTCTAATAAAATGTCAATTCAAACCTAAAAATTTCTCTCTTAAAATGTAAAGCCCAACATATGGTAGACTGAGGTTGCCTCTGAGCTTCTCAGAATCCGGTACCTCCTACTTTTCTTCCTTTAACTCGTTAATAACTGTTCAATGTTGAGTTTTCTCCTTGAAAATCCCTACTTCTTTCCTTGTCTTCTACTTTGTAATTAGAGGGTACAAAATCACTGCTTTAATCGAGAGTTTTCTTAGGAGTACCCCTCCTAGGATGTAATTAACTATAGGGGCTTGCCCCTATAGGGATTTGAGAATCCCAGATTAAAATAAACCTTGTTTTATTTTTATAAAACAAGGGAAAAATCTTTGGGAACGCAGACATGTTTTAAAACCTCATTTCTAACTTTAAACATATTTATAGAATATTATTATTATCTTTGCAGGTAATATAATATTCTATTTATTATGTTCAATTTTAGAAATGATGACTTTTATAAAACCCATTCTTTCGTTTGGGTGTTTTTGAAGAATGTTATGTTCGTCTTTTCAGATGATACAATATTCTCCTTATTACACCTAAATAAAGGGATGGATGAACTTTTCAAAACTATATTTCTATTTTTAAACACATTCTACAGAATTTCGTGTTCATCTCTCAAGATGATATGTTATTCATAGAATTGTGTTTGACTATAGAAATATTATTTTCTAAAACCCTATTTTGATATTGAATCCATTATAGAATATTGTGTCAGTCTCCCGAGACTGTACATTATTCTGAATGCAATATTCGATTACAAAATAGGAGAAATCAAAATCTGCGTGGTGACATAAATTTTCCCACCAGCAAGGTTCTCAATGACGATTCCATCAGCGACAATGAAGAAGGAGAGAACGTGGGTTTTGAAGTGGCGTTCATCTGATTTGAGGGATGAAGGCTGCATTGGGTATATAGATAGGATAGTAACCACAATGGATGGCTAGCAATGAAGGCACGGCAGTAGGAAAAAAATTATTTTTAGGGTTGAGACAAGCTTCAAGGACAAGAGCAGAAAAAAAAAACATCTCAAATGGCTCAGCGCTTGGCACACAAATCTCCTCCCATTCGATCGAGCCAGCCTTCAGCCCAATGCAAATCAGTCATTTGACCCCACCCGAATGCTCATATTCGATCGTCCCCGTACAGGCGCACGAAAGACCTTTGATCCCTCTAGTTTGATCATAGGAAGGAGTGTAGGTCTTGCACTCTTACTTGTCTTGACCCTAGACCCTCACGAGAGAGAACTCTCAGCTCTTTCCATACGCACGCAATAGGAGGTCCTGCGCTCGACTTCTCTCGCTTCTGCTCGGTTGACTCTGGATGTTGCATAGAAGAGAAGCCCTCCCGCTCAATCTCTCCTCGATCTTGAACCCACGAAGGAAGCAGAATGACCAATATTCATTAGAAGTCCAATAATGAAGGCTGGTGAAAGGTTCAATATTTCTTAGAATTTCGACAATAAAGGTCGGTGGTGGGAACCTATATTCCTCAGAATTCTAATAATGAAGGCTAGTGGTGGGAACTTATATTCCTCATAATTTCGGCAATGAAGGCTAGTGGTGGGAACCTGTACTCCTCAGAATTCTGGCAATGAAGGCCGGTGGTGGGAACCTGGAGAACCAACAAGCGTCAGCTCCTTCAGGGTAAGATAAAGTGCTTCTAATCTCTCTGTAGCCTCACCTTCAATATCCACGATCGAATCCTTGCTTAGGGACTGCGTGCTCACCATAAGCACGCACTGGACTGTAGCAGTGAACTGCCTTACCACCAAGACAGTCATCTTCTTCCCCACCGTGCGCATCGTCTGGTCAACTCCACGTATCAGGACCATTCCATCGACGAGCTTCGAATCTAGCAAACTGACTTTAATCCAAATCCGACCGGCAAGGTTCTCAATGACGATTCCATAAGCGACAACGAAGGAGAGAACATGGGTTTTGAAGTGGCGTTCATCAGATTTGAGGGATTGATCCCAGTGGCAGAGATATTGGGAGAGGTCGGCTTCTTCGGTTGTCCAGAAGGAGGCTTCAGCCCTCTTGTACATCTCCCAGATCTGAGGGGTAGTAGATCGGGAACATGCATAAGCGGTCGAGATTTGGGGCAAGAAGGGGCTCTTCGAGTGGAGGATTTGATGGCGAGTACAACAGCTCTTCAACCGCTCATTCTTTACTCGGTTTGGCTCCAGCACACGCAAGAGGGCTGATCGTCCCCGCTCAAGCACGCACGCATGCACGCAGTTCCTGCTCACTCCCTCTCTTGATCCTCTTCTTCACTCGATTCGGCCCCCAAGTAGGCGCGCACGAGAGCCGCACACAGGAGACCGCAAAGGGAAGCCCTCTCACTTGCTCAGTTTCCCTAGACGCACGTGAGAAGGAACAGAACATACGAACTAGCTCTCCCTCTCTCACGCTCTCGTTTTTGAAGAAGATCTGAATGCCTTGCTATGATACCATGTTAAATTCAAAGAATTGGAGAGGGAAAAGGCTTTTTAATTTTATTATACAAAACCATCCATATTTATAGATCTATACAAGATATCTTAATAAAGAAATAAATAATTACGGAATCATGCATAGTTGCCGTAATATAATCCTTCCTAAATCAGCCACCCGAATATAGAAGGAGATCAGCATGATCCAGGTGAGCATCCCACGAATCCCCATGCTAGCTATAGAATCAAGAGGTAAGGAACGACTGAGATTTAACAGGTGAGCCTCCCACGGATTCCCATGCTGGCCGTAGGATCAAGGGCCAAGGGACGGCCGGGATTTAACACAAACTTCATTCGTTATAACAAGACAATCATTAGATGTTCGATACATGTTTTTTAAACTTTATTTTTGATGTCATTATCTACCTCAAAGAATTTTGAAATACCTGGATAACTGTCTTTGACCCAACAAATGCTTCGATCTTCTTCCAATCACGATCAAACCTGGAGCAAATAAAACAAGACACAAAAGATTAAGGATGAAAGTGTGAAATTTCAAAATATTAAATTAGCAAAGATTGCAAAATAAACAACACAGCAGTCATTCCATGAAGAGCTAAACAATCATAAGCATACATACAAATTAGACAAACCATAAAAGATTATTTTCAAGATGTACTGGCTAAGTAGATCACGTTTGATATACAGGGATAAGCACAACCCAGTTCTCCTCAACAATTCAGCCCAAAAGATGATTCGGTTCACTTGATTTTCCACTTTCAAGTGGATCAAATATTGTTTTTCTTCCGTGTAAGCTTGAAGATCAAAAGATGCATTCAACATTAAAATCTGAAAGATCTAAAACAGTTAATTTGGCATGCAATGAACAACATAGAGTTCCACCAACTCTGAAAATCTTGTAAATATTTGCCGAACTATATGGCTTTAATTAACATAAATCAGATTTCTTCTCTTCTTATTTAAAAGTACCCAAATGCTCTTAAATACTATATTTGTTGATACACCAGCTTATTAAAAAATAACAAGAAAGCTTGAAATATATAAATTAATTACAAGACAAACAAAAAGTATATGCATAAGAGTGTTAACTCTCCGCTAAATCATACTTAACACTTTCCAAGCTCAGACAGGATCCGTTTAAGGAGGATCTTCTCCGCTAACTGAGCATAACAACACTCAAAACTTCAAGCCACTTTTTCATAAAATAGCTTTCAAAATTGCCTGTGAAGTGAAAGTATTCATGGGTCTAATCTTAGAGAGGTTTTTCTCCAAGGTCACTGGTTGGAGCCACATATTTTCAGATTTATCGCTAATCATTCCCCCTAAAAAAATTGCTTGTGAAAAATCTCAGATGATAATTAGCTACCTTCAAAAAGTTAATCAATTCCATATTCGATTAAGCAAGCTCTTCTTAGGTAGTCACCCGACCCAGGAAAACTAGTGGCGATAGAACCTAGTACATAAATAGCCAGGGTCCAGTAATAACACCATAATTCATTCCAAACCCACAAACTATCCACAGGAAGTACCCAGATCTAGCAGATAGCAAAAGAAATGAATAATCGATTGAGCAAACAGCAATATCTAAATTCCAAAACGCAAGCCAAAACCTAAAAGAGACAGCAAGAATGAAGGCATACAGCTGGAGAGCCTCGAGGAACTTGTCGTGCTCTTGCTCGGTCCAGCTCTCCCTCGACTTAGTGATGGTGTACGGCTTACGGATCTTCTTGTTTGGATCCTCCGACGAGGTCTCCTCAGCCGCAGCGGAGGTCGTAATAGAACCGAGCACCTCCTGGAAGACCATGCCTGTAGGAATCCCCTTCTGCTGCTGCTGATGACGATGAAAAGAGTCTGCTTGTCCTCTGAACTCGCTACCGCCGCCTTCGGCCGCCGGAATAGCGTATAACATAGATATCCGACGCCCCAATCCGCGAGATAAACCCTCTTTACGGTCAGATTCGATTAGTTTCCTCAGCTGCTTCTCTCTCCTGCTTGTGTGGACTTGTGGCTTCCAGCGATGGAAAGATGTGGCCTTCGCTTGCGTTGCTTGGGTAAGAGCGGAATGGAGGCCTACGTGTGCCGTGCAAAGAGCTATGCCAACCACAAACTAACTATGCGGTCGAAGGTCGCCAGCTTATTATATAGACAACAACAAAAAAAAAATTGGCAGCGCGACACCATTTTCGATGGAAATGGAATATATTTTATTATTTTAATTGTAAGATAATCCAAAGCCCTTTTTTTTAACCTTCTTCTTCGGCACCTAAATCGGAGAGGAAAAAAAAAAGAAAGTAATATTTACAAATCAAAATTTTAACTAAGGTGGATATAAAATCTTTTGATTTTGTGCATATGGGATATCTCACTATCTGTCCTTTTTGTCTGCTAGTCAACTCATATATCTTTAATGTTTTGTATTTCATTTATGTTAATGGTGGACTTAGACTTCATTTGAAAATATATCAAAATTAAAAAATTTTGTCGAAAAAATTACTCTATAAGCAATAAGAAAGTCGTCCCAAACAAAATCATCCCGAACAAGCCTTAGAAATATTTTTTTTTCTTGACTGCATGAATATTTGTAAGGTAAGATTTCTTGTTGATGGGAAATAAATTAATTTCTTATATAACAAATAAAAATTTAATTTTTCATTAAAAATATCAAATAATTAAATCTATATATGCTAAAGATTGATGAGGAACAAGTGCCCCGTCTTGCACCCCTTAAATCATTAAATATACCTTTAATCATGATGCTTTTTCTAATTTTATAGAGATTAGAATTTCTATCGGCAATTAATCTCCCATCTCCAAGGGCATGAGCAAATCTTTTACCTAAATTCTCTACATTGACGATGTCGCGATTCCAATGATCATCGCGGATGTTAATATTCAATATTTAAAATAGAGATGTCTAAAAAGCCCGTCATTCATGAATGTTTTCAGCTCATGATAAAGCTGATATTTGATTTATTTGTTAAGTAAACAAGTCGAGCATACATAAATGTGTTGTGTTCGATTTTTAAACAAGTTGAATATGAACGCTTTTATTTCATCGTGCTCGGCTTATTATTGGATCGAAATAAATAAATAAATACCACTTTACTTCATTTGTTCGAAATTGACTTGTGATAATCTCAAATTTTAACGAGCTGATCGAACACATGTTCACGAACCATTTTAAGCACAAGCAGAAGACGAACAAACTATTAAATTTCAAACGAGCAGGAAACAAATAAATTACTAACTCGTTCAAACTCAACTTGTTTACGGCCCTAATTTAAAAACCAGTCTTTAAGAATTTTATCAAACTTCTACTCTTCTTGTTAATACTAACATAAGCCTTATTTTGTTATTCTAAAAGCACCCCTCAACCACATCAACTAACATTTTAAGGTACTCTAATTTACAAGAGGCTTACTATGAACAATTGGGTTAAAAACTGGTGAATTATCTTATAATCTGCTACATTTTAATTCATAAGTTATGCCGACTGTGCTGCAATGAGGATGAAAGTTTTTCCCACGTCTTTATGACTTGTATTGGCTGCCTTGGACGTCAATCTTTCTGCTTAGCTCGTCAAACCTGTAGATTTTTTAGTGTACTAGCAGTGCATTGCCTTATAAATTCTGAACAATTTCTTCTAGTTTTTTTCTAATTGCATTGTCTATTATATTTGGAGGAACAGAAATAAGTGAAGAGATATTAACAATTTTACTTTCTTTCTGCCCCTATTAATCCCATTGTTTCTTTCTGTTGTTATAAAGACTTTCCTGGTTTGTTTTGTGAGGTATTACACTGTATACCCAAATATTCATGCCATGGGTCAAGATGGACTGATTCTAAAAAAAAAAAACCGATTAAGTCGCTGATGCGGTGCATCATAGTTATTTTCATACCTAGGGAATACTTTATTTTTACTGTCGTTTCCGTTAGCTTCCACTTCTTTAGTTTGCCTTTTTGTGATGCTAGTGCAGGTTTTACCTTTTTGCCATTATTTTCTGCAAGAGGGGCATAAACCTCTTGATGGTGTTTTTTTTTTTTTTTTAAATTTTATTTTATTGTGAAAAGCATAAACCTCTTGATAGTGTTTTTCATATATAGCCTGTTAGAAGGGTTTGGAAAGGGATGAATGAAGAATATCGTGCTCTTTTGAGTTTTTATTTGGTTTTATGGTTTTTGAGTTCTTGCATCTCATTTTTCCAACTATCTACAACATCAGTTGGTATCAGAGCCTGGAGCTCGTGAAGAATGGCAGGCGGCAGAAGAAGAAGATGGGCTGTCAATGACAATCAAAACCATGAGGCCCTGTGGGGCAACTCAAGTGAATGCATCATTGGATCAATTAGGAGATTTAACTTCTATCTTCATACGTTTCTTAGTTAAAATGCACCTGGAAGCTATGTCGGCAACCATACCGACGGCGAGAACAACTTTTCCTGCCACTACTAAGGAGACGACTATCCTTGTGCTAGTAACAACTGAGTATTTTTCCCACGGCACCATCTCACATATGATGGACAAGCATCGAGGTGATTGTGAGCATGAGAGACTCGACCTAGCGTGCCCATCTCCCTTTCGCGCGGGTCACTCCCCCGCGCGCCTGAGCCTGTCAGCCAGCCTCCCTCGCGCACAACTCGAGCCCATCAGCCCGCCTCTTGCACGCACGAATTGAGCCCGCAACCTCTCTGGCACATCACATGAGGGCCTCCCGCCTATGAATGCTGCAAAGCAGGACGGGTCTCTCGCCGAACGGACTGGTTGCAAACTATAGTTGGGATCAGACGTCAGAATACAATTGTGTGAAGATCGACACCCATTGGAACTCAATGGCAGTGTTTCGAATGAGCCTCATGCCCAGCATGGTGCCACCATTGCCGATTGCATGTAGCTCATGGACTACGGCCAACCAACTTGGCGAACAGAACCTGGATGAGCAGGTGCATGATACTATGTTGCACGATGTTGATCTCATTTTCCGCACACATCACTTTAAGCATGCCCAATCAACTCAATTGAACCATGGCAAGCCTAATTTGAGTCAAATCGACGTCGATTTGAACTTGTTTTCATTAAATTGCCTTAATTGAATCAAATCAACTTTAAATTAACTCGAATCGAGTCGAATTAGACCCAACTATGTTCGATCAAGCTCGATAAATTTATATTAGTGTTGTCGAACCTAATTTGACTCAGATCAATGCCAATCGAGCATGATTTCGACAAATTGGCTCAATCGAACCAAATTCAGCCCAAACCAGTTCAAATCAAGTTGGACCTTGCCGCAAAGGTAATAGTCTTCCTCCTCTTTCATTCCTCTCGGTCATGGCATTTGAGGTGGGCAACTGCAGGGACCTCATAGCTTGTATGAAAATTACTGTGCCCTTATGGCTACTGGTCAACAAAACATACCATGTTGAAGCTTGCCTATAAAACTAGTTATCCAGCCAACATCATGATAGTGAACTTAGCAATATCCATAGCATGACATATTAATTAAAATAAATGAGTTTAGCAAGGCTTAGCATACAGTGACTGTAAGCTCCATTCAATTTGTATATGTGAATTATGAAATCAGATCATTTCAGTTACTAGTGCCACACATCAGCATGACAATGAATAAATCAATATTCATGGCATCTCATACATCAATGTTCATGGCATCTCAAGCTAATTTATCGCATAGAGTAACTGTGGACTTCTTTCACTCCGTTCATGTTGATTCCGACTATAGGATCAAATTTGAACTCATATATATGCATCATATCACATATATAAATAACAATGCATGAACATTATCTATCACATTGACATATTGTGCTTTCATTTTCCTATTTCATGTGTTTGAATGCATGTCATGTAACTCATTCATCTCATTGTTGTGGTAGAACCATATTCGACAACACACCAATAGCAACAAAGACAAACATATACATGTTGAGATGTTTGATTATTGATATGTCATGCATTCCTCGTATGAAATATATAAATTGAATTTGATTATTTTGAGATTGAACTTCCTATAAGCAAAACAAACAAATCAAGTAAAAAGACAAACAATGGATATATATATATATATATATATATAGTAGGTTTTATGCATCTGTTATATTACCTCAAATATTGCATTTTCACATCACCTTTTTATGTACATTGCATTACACGATGATTTGATTATATAGAGACTTGCGTTTATTGCTTGTACGTCGATCTCTACATACATATCACAATGTATCATATCTACGTTGTGCATCACAAATTTTTTTTATGGGATATTTAGTGGATCTTCAAGCACCATCATATACATCAAATTTATGCATGTGTATCATATTACATGTAGAGGTTACATCACATTAGTTCATATACCGTATGAATTTAAGAAAGATCCACATAGCTTACATACACCATTCAAATCGTAACTTTGACATACACATTGCATCAAATAACATCTCGAACTTGACGGTTGTTTATATTGACTACTCACATCATTTACTTACTCTTGTTGCTTTTTCTTTGTTTGCTTTTTTTTTTTTTTTTTGTGAGGTACATTGTATCTTGCATGTGTCTTTGATCGACAGGTTGTGTTTGCTTGGGCCTTATGGAAAGGCTTCTACATTTTTTCAGGGTGTACGGATACACATCGGCACATCATGATCAAGTATAATTTCTGCAAACTTATAAAGACCTTCTCTATTGTATGACGAACTGGCCGCTACACTTGCACACACTGGATTGCTGTTTTATTTTCCTATCCAATGGTTTATAGTAGGATTGTATTAGTCATCGGCCTTGTTGGTTAGGGCTTGCCCCCTCTGTGAACCTTAGAGACCTTTATGGTCACCTAGGCTTGTAGTATAAGCCACCTACTTGTACCATGCACATCGTTGTTTTATCGCACAAAGCGTGCCTCGTTAGGATGTTTTTTTGTATTAAAATATTTAAATAACTCTAAAAGTCACCTCTTAATAATTTTTTAGCCCTTTAAATGTTGTTTCCATAGACATGTTAGTAACATGAAAAATAGAATAAAATATGAGCTTTAGTATGTTAAGTTAATCTTTGTAGTTATTTTATATTGCATGTCTCCTTGTAAGTAGTTTGCTTAGTTGTGTTGTTGGAACCTAGTGTAAAACTTATATTTTTTTGAAATTCATTTGCTATACAACATGAATTAATTGGTGAAATATAAGTAATTAATTTATAATTAATCTTAAAATTGGCAATCAACAGTAAGATGATTATTCGGTAATACAGGCCTACAAGGTTAATAAGTTAGCTCCAAGGAGAGTGAAATAAATCTCATAGTTCTGATTTAACAAAGACAATCATTATTCAACTTAAATGATCAGTAATAAGCCATTAATAAATGAAAACTTTCACAATCTCTATCATATTCAATTTGGAGAATAAAATACACAAAAACCCACAAAACTTTAATGATTGAAATAATCAACAAAATTAAATGTATATGATATTTTCATTTATTTCACCCGTCATGTCAATAAAATTTATAGGCTGCACTATCTCGAGTTGCAAGGCTACGTATCCTAAGGAGACATTGGTCCTCGTGCTTATTGTAACAACGCCACGAATCGATTGACCGGAAAAATTTTAAGAATTCAATAAAAATTAAAAAATCCCATATAAATTTCTATAACTCTATAAAATCATAACAAACGATAAACTAAATGAATATTTCAATTCACAACTTGTTTTTAACCCCAAATTAATTGAAACCCTTAAATGAACTATAACTTTAAATAATCATAACAAATCAAATAAAAATCAGAAAAATATGAAATAAACTCTTTTGAACTCCAAAGATAATCACGAGCAAAATGTCTGCATTAATTAAGATGAAATCCCCTCTCACAAACTTTACAAACACTTGAATAAAACACTAAAACACTAAAATCTAAACTGATCAAATTAAATGTTCCTTGACTTTAAACGAACAAAAGGAAGATTCTAGACAAGCAAATGACATCAATTCATACCTTAGTTTGTGACAGCATCATGTACCACATGAATTTTTGGAGAAGGGTCTAAAGATCTACATAAATTGTCCCCTTTAAAGAAATCTAAAGTCACCCTTAGGAATCCAATACAACTCTTTAACCACCCAAATATCAAACTTTAAGTCAGGTATGACCCTTGTATATATGTAGGTAGTGAGTTTTTCATTCTTATGTCAACCTTTAAAATTGTTTCACCTTAGACATAAAAAGCATATGATTTTCTTTTATGGTGGGCAATAGGCCCACTTAATGTGTCACCCCCTACCTCGAGTCTTAGAAAATCAAGGGAGAATTAATCGACCTTGCCACCTCATAATCATTTCAGCCTTGGTTAGGTGTGGGATTGAGGATGGACTATTTGCCCCTCAATTCTTTACAACTCTAACATATGTTAGGACCTACGTATTCAGGCTTTTCATAACTTAATAATTAGAACAATAACTCTAAATTTAAGTGTTAATTAATTCACTTTAAATGACTAATCACTTAAAGATAAATTTCAGGAATAATAAATTGAACAATATGAACCTAACCTTGCAAATTTAACCTTCACCTAATTTAGGGTAGTTAGGAAATACTATTTTTTTTTGTACACACTTAGGTGTGATAAGTTTTTATAGGCATTCTAGGATAGGGTGTAACTAGGATAATATTTTTTACTTTCTTTAATTTTTATTTTGTATTTGTAATAATATGATGATTATTTTTTGCTTAGATTGTTTATGATTTTTTTTTCTATTTTGTAGATTGATGAGTGAATACTTGTCCTTAAGTAGTTAGATT
This sequence comes from Dendrobium chrysotoxum, assembly GCA_019925795.1. Classification (NCBI taxonomy): domain Eukaryota; kingdom Viridiplantae; phylum Streptophyta; class Magnoliopsida; order Asparagales; family Orchidaceae; genus Dendrobium; species Dendrobium chrysotoxum. The sequence continues at coordinate 28,614,375 of CM034309.1, forward strand.
TTTATAGAGATATCTTCTTCATGTGACCACACCTAAAGGATTAATAAAAATGCTCAGATAATTATTATAAATGTGCTCTTTAGCAGGTATTACGAGGAATGCTAAACCCTTGGGAATATGGTCCTAAGGACAAGGTCTTGATGTGAATATATATGATTATGTTATTTTATAGGGAAATCATGTAATTTTTATTTTTTAAATATAATTTTAGTTAGAAAAGTCATGTAGGTGTGTGGGTATTTTAGAAGGCATGAGTCCAAGTAGGTGAAGAGCAATCAAGATCTCACATACCAATTCATTTATGTATAGATCTAGGCTGAGTTACAATTGTGGTATAGCTCAGCTACATTTTTTTTTCATTTTTTGGGGTGTATTGTAGAACCCAGCTATATTTATGACTCTAATTATTATTTATTATTTGATGATTGGTATGTTTATATTATTTGCGCAGTAGAACTTCATGTTTTTCTTAAGTTTCTTTCATTGCTTTGCTTGGGGTAGCTCGGATGGAGTCAATGTTAGGATCTTAGGATGTTAAGTTTTTAATAAAGATAAAATTTTTCTTAGCAAGATAAAAATAAATATAGGACTTAAAATCAACCCACTTTTCAAAAATAAATGCATGGCCACTCTTTGGTCAAATTTTAAAATATAATTATTATTTCTAACCTGGTCTACTTCACAGTGGCTACTTGTTAATTCTAACTAGCCTTATCAATACATGCATAACTTGAGTTGAGCATATAGATTTTATTTTTCATCATATAGAGAGATAGTTCACCATTATATAGCATAGTATCATTCATGGTCAAGCTTAAGGCCCATTCCTCTTCTGTACCTCCCACCCCTCTTGCATTTGCATAAGTTTGGACTGCATAAATTTAAGACACTGGGTGTAGTTTAGTTGATACCCTTTTTCGAGTATGGTGGTAAATCCAGGTCGGGGTTACTTAGATTCCTGGTGGGATTTAGGTTATAAGTTCCCTTGGTGCCTTATATTAATTAGGTCGTGGTCATTAGTACTGAGGGTACAACACATACTCTATAGATCTAGGATCAAAGGCTGATAATATAGGTATATTGTTGTATGCCTTATCGTTAGGTGAGCTCTCCACTCTCCAGAGGTTATAAATCCCACCTATTTATGTCATGCTGATGACATCCCTTCCATCTTTCTCTCATGCATACTTCAAATGTGATATTTCTCTCCTGATTTCTTCTCTTTTGACCAGCTGAGTGATTATATGATTATTGTGTATTGAATAGCCTGATTAAGCATATCTTCATTTGGATTAAAAAGGCCTAGAGATTTCACTACGCACCAAACTAAGAAGAGAATAAAATAACATCCTTAATCGAGAGTATTCTTAAGTCAAGGCTTAAAATATAATTAACCATGGGTGCTTATGCCTATGAAAAATCGACACCCACATCAAATAAATCTCATTCAAGCTAATGTATTGAAAGGGGGAAATCTTGTGACTATTGAGTTATACATATTATTATTCATAGAGATGTGTAGGCGAAAGCCGCTATTCTCTATGGGTAATCATATGCATAATTGTATCTGCTCTTCCATATGTCTGCTTGCGCAGAGTGTAAAGGTCTATGATTATTTTATCCTACGGGATAGTGTGATCGTACTCTTTATATTCTAAACCCGAATGACCATCATCCTTTCGGAGACACATATGCATCATGTGAGAATACTGAAATTGAAAGCCCTGTCATCTATTGCATGGATAGAGCTGATACAAGATAATTAAATGACAATGGAGACTTTTCTTGCAAGTGTATAAATTCCCCTATTACAAACGAACATGAACATTCAGGTCTATGCACTCAAGTAATTTGCAAAAATGCCCAAAGGAATTAGAACAATAAAAATAATAAAGATGTGATTATTTGTAGTTGCTTGCCAGAATTTGAGCCTAAAATGAATGGAAATTGGAGTAGCAGATATTAGTCTTGTTGTTGTGTGAGGAGTACTCCATTATAATGTGATAAGATAGAGGAGTTTAATAATGAAGTTATATCGATTCTTAAACTGCAACATAGGAATTTGGCTAAGTTTTTGGGCCGTTGCATTGAAGGAGGGGAAAAGATCTTGGTCTATGAGTACATGACAAATAGAAACTTGGATGCATTCCTCTTTGATCCAACAAAGATGGTAAAGAGTCAAGAAGATGGTTACAGAACATACACCATTGATCTTCCAAGCAACATTAGCAGCATACGACTTGGCAAGTCATTATGGTGGTGAAAGATAATGGAAAGTCTTTCAATTAAACACTTCGCTTGGACACAATGTATTTGAATCAATAAGGATTCCATATTATTAGATATGGTTATACTACATGCATTGGAAACTCTCGGGATCTTGACGTGTCTGTTACTATTGCATTCTTCAAGCTCGACCTTCGCATTGGCTACCACCAAATTCAAATTCTCCTAGGAGTTGAGTGGAAAGTCATGTCTTTCAGGTTATGCAAAGGGCATCCCACCTTGATGCAGTTAATAAATAAGCTTGCGAACATGCATCGAAGGCGCATAATCTTTGACCCTGGAGATCTGGTTATGATATCTACCACCCTTCCGATAATGCACTAACTACAACCATCTCGACGGAGTCGAGCTTTTCTGATGCAGGGAGAGTATGATGCGGTGCATCATAGTTATTTAATACCTTAGGGAATATCTTATCTTTACTGTCATTTCTGTTAGCTTTCACTTCTTTAGTTTGCCTTTTTGTGATGTCAGTACATGTTTTACCTTTTTTGCCATTATAGTTATTTCCTGCAAGAGGGGGCATAGACCTCTTAATAGTTATTTTCATATATAGCTTGTTACATGGGTTTGGAAAGGGATAAATGAAGAATATTATGCTCTTTTGAGTTTGTTATTTGATTTTATGGTTTTTGAGTTCTTGTTCCCCTTCTTCCAATGATCCACTACATCAGTTGCTAAAGACATCAAGAGATATTCAAAGATCAACAAGAGTTTACCATGCTCATAGAGGACTCCTAGATACCATTATGGGACTCGCCAAGATCATAGTGTATTTGCAAAAAATTTTCCTAGACTTAGGATCAATGTAGAAGTTAATTAGAGGACCTAATGATCTCCTTATCTTGAATGCTTGTAGTCAAATCCATTACCTCAAAGAGATGAAACCAATGAGCCAAAAGATCACTTAATTCAAATTTTATTAGTTCACTTAAATGATAAAAGAATGGTCTCTGATCAAGAAAATTAATACGGGCCATTCAATGGAGTATTCTGAATCTTAGCTAAATATACGGGGCATGACACTCTAAAAAATTATAAATAGACTCTCATTCTTTACATGAAGGGGATCCTTGGCAAGAGCTTAGTGGCTTAAAGAATACCAAAGCTCTCTAGAGCATCAGTGTCAACCCACCACCTAATTGCCATAGTTAAACCATCGCCCAAATGCTGTCATTGAACAATTGCCCAATACCATTGTTGGATCATTATCATTGGATGCCGTTATCAGGACACCACCATTGTCTAACTGCTATCACCAGACCATTATCAAACCACCAGTATCAAATTGTTGCCACTCAGCCTTCATTGTTAAGTCTTTACAGCTCAGCCACCCTCGTTAAGACGCCACCACCCTTCCTTTGTCATCAAACCACCACTATCATCAGACTAACACTATTGAACCGCCATCATAGGATCACCACTATGATACCCCAAGATCTAAATTTGAAAGAATTATCTATTTTATCTCTTAATTACTCAACCATAGCCACTACTCTCATTTACTCAACCATAGCCACTAATCTCATTTATTTAATGAAAACCAGCATATTCATTAACTATCAACATTTATTTATAATAGCCAGAAATTCAATTAATACATCACTCTATCTCTATACTTCTGGCTATAAATGAATAAAATAAAAATATAAAAATGAAACTAAACATGAGATTTTGATCAATCTTGCCCACTGGGTCTTGATCCTTTTATTGAAAATATGTAAAATCACAGATTGAGCTAACAGCTTAGTAGATTACCATAACCTATAATAATCAATGCAAGACAATAGAGATAATATGCATGTAATCATTCTTCTAGGTCAGTCTAAACATATAGCAGTCAATATGAATAATGTCATTTCATATGCGCAATGAAAATGAATACAAAACTTATGAAAATATCATAAGCTAAACTTTGAAATTATAAACATATTTTCTACAAAAGAAAGAATAAACATAAAATCAATTAGAAATGTTATATAGGAATTCAAACAAAATAGAAAGCTTTTAAAGATCAAACATAGGACTTTACATTAATTACATTTGCATAACACTCATGATTGGGTTGTTTGGCTTCAGTTTTCAAGTTGTAAGTCCCAATTTCTACAAATAAACAATAGACTTTGAGTAAAGGGACCAAGTGATTTTAATTGACAATTATTTGCAAGCATGAATGCAAGTCTAGTAGAGTCAAGCCTACTTGAACCCTTAGAGGGTTGAAATTTATAAATCCCTTGTATTTCTTTAGATTTATGTTTGAGGTACTACTTATGTATTATTTGTCACATTGGTTTTAAGATCTAAGAATAATAGCTTCTAATTTACTACATCATAAGGCCTCATTTTCTTTGCATTGAAAGCTCTAAAATTTTAATAAAATGAACAACTAAAAATAATAAATTCAAATCCATGAGATTTTAAAGCCCAACACAGGATGATTTGGAGATCTATTTCAAATTGAACCTATCCTATTTGAAATTTTATAATAATTTCATTCTCTAAACTTTGAAATTATAAAAATATTTTTTATAATTTTATGAGAGTATTCTTAGAAGAACACTTCTCTTGGGATATAATTAATCATAAATATTTGACTTTATGGGAAGCCTGAAACACAAAATAAAATATAACATATCTTACCCAGATTTAGTAGAAGAAAGTATCGAGGAATGTAAATATTTTTTTCGAAAAAAAAACCTATTTTTATTTTTAAATATATTATAGAATATTATTTCTATCTTTTAAGATGGTTTATTATTCTCTACGCCATATGTAATCATGAAAATAAAATTTCAAATTTGTAGTTGATTTTTCCCACATATCTTTGTTGAGCCACCATCATCAGACCACCATTGGTGTCAAACTACTCCCACTGAAACACTATTTTCAAATCACTATCATCGGGCCACCATCGCCACCACTGTCGTTAGACCACCACCGTTCGACCTTCATCAAACTGTTACTTGCTGATTGTTGCCATCAAATTTCTGCTACTCGACCTTCATTATAGATCGCAATCATCATCATATCACCACCATTGGACCACCATTTTCATACCACCACCACTAGACAATTGCTATCAGACCTTCACCACCTAACCACCACTATCAAACCATCACTGTCCAACCACCACCATCATATTGCCATTGTCAGAATACCACTGTTCACACCGCTACCTCTCAACCATCACTGCCCATCCTTCATTATCAGACTACTACAGCCCCACCACTGCCATCAAATCACCTTCATTAGACCACCACTACCGAGCCACCACAGCTAAACTGTTAATTGCCACCATCAGTCTGTCACCATCAGACTGCTGCCATCGGACCATTGCTGCACGACCTTCATTATCAGACCACCACCATCAGATTGTTGTTGCTCGACTATTACAAGCAAGAAACCGCATCTCGACCTCCGTTGTCAAACCACCATTGTTGGACTACCACGACCATCTGTTCACCATCATCGCATCGTTGTCTTTTAACAACAATCATGCATCTAGATGCCCCTCATCCCTTACTGCCTCAGCAAGGTTTTTTATCACTCTTATAATAAAACAAGCCAACAACTCGTACTCTTGTGAATCTAGTCTTCTCAAATTTTAGGAACGAGCAAATCCTTACAATAAAGGGCTACCTAGTGAAACTATTTTAGCTGAGTAATGCCACATAGTTTTCTCATTCCCAGGTTTTACATATAAAAACTCAAGTGTCTCCTATGCTTTCTTATTTTAATTATGTGCATGTTGAATCTTCATATAAAACTGTTAAATACTATATCTACTATTGCAAATTTTCTAGCATGCATATATATATATATATATATATATATATATATATATATATATATTCTATCTTCTTATTTATATTACTATATAATCTTATAACCCTTCACACTATTTTCAGTTACACTCCTTATAGAACAAACAAAAATGACCAAAGAAAAATGCTTACGAGACATTTTCAGTGATGAGCTTTGCTTTGCTCTGAAAACTATAAATTATTTCAAGACCTTTGAAATGTTATGATCGTGACGAAAACATCTGCTCAAAATTTTATAATAGAAATAATATTGTTGCGGACTCAAATATACGCGGCGATAGATTTTAATTTTCCGTCTCAACGTTGTACGTATATCCAGTACACAAACAGAATTGAGAAAGTAACACCAGAATTTTTACGTGGAAAACCCTGGAAAGGGAAAAAACCACGGGGCCACGCCCAGTTGAAATGATTCCACTAGAACTTGAGCAGATTACAGGGGACTGACTCGCTTTCAAGGGCGATCAGATTACAATGAGTATCCGTTACAAGGACAAGCTGAGTTCCGACGTCACTCGGAATGTCGAACAGAATTCTGGCGTCACTTTGAAAGAAACCCGGCGTCACTCGGGCGTCGGGTAGAATTCCGGCGTCGGGCAGTATTCCGATGCTGCTCCCGTGTAGGGCAGAGTTCCGGCGTCCCTCGGGCGCCTGGTGGTGCTTCGGTGGAGTTCCGGCGATGTTCCGGCGGAGTTCCGGCGGTGTTTCGGCGGAGTTCCGGCGGTGGTCGAGGAGGAGCTGTTCCCTCCTAGGCTTCTCTTCTCTTCTTCTTTTCTTCTTCTCTTCCTCTCTTCTTGGCTTGGGTCCCCTCTTAGGAGAAATGAGGGGCTATTTATAGTTTTTCTGGAGTGGCATAGCCCGTAAATATGTGAGGGATCATGGGCAAATAGGGAGTGATCCGGATGAACGGCCGATATTGAATCCCTTGATCATGAACCGTTTATCAAGCATTTGAAGGTCTTAATGATGTCAGAATTCTACGATCTTGGGCTCGTTGGATTCGTCTCGACGAGCCGCTCGATTCGACTATAAGCTCGTCAAAATCGGAGACCGTTTGGTAACTCAAATAGCTGTTTGATGCTTCCAACAGCGTTTCGGGTACTTGATTTGGACTCACTTGGGCTCGGATTGAGTCGAATTTGGTGTCGTTGGATTCGTATTTCCGAGACGCTCAGTTCGACTATAAGTTTGCTGAAATCGGAGTTTAAATGGTCTCCGAAATAATTTTTGAAGTTTCCAACTTGAGTTTTTCCTCGAGATTCGTGCCCGATCAAGATGATTTTTTGGCGATATATCAGTTGCCCCCCTATTTTTGGACGTCAAAGCTCCAGGAGTCCAAAAATATATGTGTCGGCTTTTTATTTTGACAAAATTGCAAAAATTTGCGTTCCGAAAATTACACGTTTACTCGAACTTGATTATAGAGGCCCCGTTGAGCTCCGAAAGTGTCAAAATTGAGTCCGGAACGTTGAAAAACGTGTCCGGGGACCCCAAAAACGTCGAATTTGGACCGTCCGGGCCCGAAATTGGAGCTCGGGAACGAGTAGGCGGCCGTACCGGCCGGACCGGCCGGCCGCCGCCGCCGCCGCCGCCGGCGGCGCAGAACCGCGCCGGAGCGCGCTCGGCCCGCGCTGGGCCCGCCCGCGGCCCGCGCTGGGCCCGCCCGCGGCCTGCTCGCGGCCCGCCTGGGCCCGCCCGCGGCCTGCTCGCGGCCCGCCTGGGGCCCGCCTTGGCCCGCGCCTGGCCCGCGCCTGGCGCCTGCTGGCCGCGCCCCTTGGCTGGGCGGTTTGGCCGGCGGTTTGGGGAACCGCCGGCCGGTTTCACAATATAATATTATTTTTTTTTTTTTTTTTTTAATTTGGGCCCGAAAAATTCCGAAAAAATCCCAAAAAATTCCGAAAAATTTGAAAAATTTCAGGGAATTTAATAGAATTTTGGAATCCTCCCCCCCTTAAGGAAAACTATAAATAGACCCCCCAAGGCTTAGTAGAAACTCGCCCCTTCTTCCCTTCTTCCTCTGGCTTTCTAGCTTTTGGCATTCTGAGGCTTTCCGCCATTTTTTAAGTAGGTGACTTTCCCTACTTGACTTGGCGCCCCTCTTTTTGTGCAGAAGTTAGTGGCTTTCTCCCTTCCTCTCCTCGTTCTTCCTCCCTTTTTCTTCCTACTTTGGAGGCTTTCCGCAGTCTTTCGTAGGTGATTTTCCCTACTTAGATTTGCGCCCCTCTTTAGTAAAGGGAGCAAAAATGGGTGACCCTGCCTCCTCTAAAATTCCTTCAGAAGATCATCCTGTGCAACGGTCTGAAGTTCCAAAGAGGGTCCAGAAGGCGCCGAAGGCTGACGATGTGATTTCCACCGTCACTGAGGATTCCTTCATCTCATTTAGGAAGAAGTTTCATTTTCCTAATGATTTGGTAATGAAGGTGCCGGCCAGAACCGATCGTGCTTGCTTTCCTCCCCCTGGATATGTGACGGTGTATGAATTTAGCCTGCGAGCGGGACTACGATTTCCTCCTTCCACCGAACTGATCGACATTCTGACGCTTTGTGGGGTGTGCTTGTCTCAATTTTCCTACAGAGCAATGTCGATTGTGATGGGCCTGATCGTGCTTTTCAGAGACCGCGGAGTGGTACTTTCCTCAGAGTGCCTTTCTCGGATGGGGCGTCTCTTTAGCGATGCGCAGGGACGTGTTTCATTCAGGTCCAAGTGGTTGGATATCCGCACCCGAGACCCCTCGAAAGGTTGGATCAGCAACTTCTTTTATGTGCAGAATGATTGGGGTCTTCAGGAGAAGTGGGGGAAGTTGAAAGAGCTACCTGTCCCCCTTCACATTGGAGCAGAAGATTTGCTGAGGATACTCAAACTCCCTGATCTGGATGCTCTACACTACGAGGTGCGTTACTTGAGTAGATATGTAGATGAGGAGTACTTGTTCAAGGTTGGGTTATCTACTCAAGCAGGGAGATCACATGCTCAAATATTGAAGAAGTCTGCTAGAGTTCCAGAAGTGGTTCCCCAAAAGAATCACTCCAAGCGTCCAGGGAGCGAGGAAGGTTTGCAGGCATTGAGGAAGAAGAGGGCAGGTGAAGTTTTGACAGTTGTTAGCAGAGGTCCCCGAGCTTCTCCATCCAAGACATATATTCCAGAGGATGTGTTAAACCATCAGTGCATCGGCCGCCGACGGGCTGAGGAGTTGGTGAGTTCTCCTTCACTTCTTCTCCTTTTTTACATTTCTTAAGGAATATATTTCTGATATTTTTCTTGTCTCAGTATTCTGATTTCAAGCTTGAGATGACCAAGGCTCTGAACGATTGGAACAAAGAGTTTGTGAAGGTTAAATACCTTCAGGGAGAGTACAAGAAGAAGTATGACAGTAAAGTGAAGGAGATGAAGGTGGTGGAGGATCAGCTCGAGGGGTGCAGAACTGAGTTGGCGAACAAGATCACTTCAGTCTCTTCTCAGAATGAACGGATGGATCGTCTGCATATAGAATTGGTGGAGGCACAAGCGACGATCAAGCAGCAGGAAAAGGCTCAGCAAGTCCTTGAGGCTGAGAATGAGAGGCTTCGAAGTGTATTGTCTGAGAAGGAGGCCCAGCAGTTGCCGTCAGCAGTTATTGAGGAGTTCAAAAAATCTTATGCTTTCAAGATCATTATTGAGGACCACATTCAGGAGGCTCGCAGTCATATTTATGATGTGGAGGTGAAGGCCTTGGAGGCAGAGTGCGCAGAGGATGGCTTCATCAGGGGCTTCATGAAGGGTGTTCGGACAGTACATCGCAAGACCGGAGCAGAGATCGAGGGACTGACTCCCAGCCAGGCTTCTAGTGACGCTTCTTCGGACTCTGGTGGTGAAGAGCTGGAGAGTGAGTTACAGCGAGCTTTTGCCTTGGAGGAGGACGAGGATGATGTTGAGATTCTCTAGGGTGTCTTTGATGTAGTTTTGTATCTCTTTGATTCCTTTCTAGTGATTGTATGTATGCTCGATGTTGATGTTCCTATCTGGTGTACTTGATGTTCAGTGATATATAAAGATGTTGTTGATGTTCTTTTCTCACATGCAAATGAAATTTACTTAGCTTTACTTCAGTTTGGACTTTAGTGAGCTCTCTTTTGACTTGAACAAATGTGAGGCATTCTTTTTCTTTAAAGATTTTGACCTATCCAGGGTTATTAGTGAAAGCATTTGCTCGATTCCCTTAACCTGTCCGGAAAAAGGTCAGATCAACTCCCTTTGGGATTGATCATCAAATGATTTTGATATTCAAGATATCCTCCTAGGATACTTGACCTATCCGAGGTTGTTAGTCAAAGCATTTGCTTGATGACATTAACCTGTGTGGAAGAGGTCGGATCAAATCCCCCTGGGATTGATCATTCAATAATTGAGATACAATATAGATTGTGTACTTCTCGAATCACAGAAAAAGAGTTTGGAGAGAAGAAACAATAGCACGACAAAGTGAATATCATATTGCTCTGTAATATGAGATAACAGTTCCCTAGAATAACTTAGGGATACAAGAGAAAAGTTCTTCTATAATCAACACATACGGGATGTACGAAAAACTTTATAACACGAATATAAGACAAACATAATACATATACTGATAGCAGTATCAACTCCTACTGATAATATTTGCGAAGATTGCCCACGTTCCAAGTTCGAGGAAGCATTTTTCCGCCAGCATCCTTCAGTTTGAAGGTTCCAGGCTTGACCATAGCCGCTACCAAATAAGGACCCTCCCAGAGGGGGGAGAGCTTATTTCGCTGAGGGCCTTTTCCAGCGGCTTCAATGCTTCGTAGTACTAAGTCCCCAATAGTGATAGGGCGAGGTTTCACCCTTCGATTGTAGTGACGGGCAACTCTTTGGTGGTATGCAGCGGTTCTGAGTGAGGCTTCGTCTCTTACTTCTGGGAGGAGATCCAAATTTGCTCTAAGCTTCTCCTCGTTACTTTTGAAGTCGAAAGTCTGAACTCTGTGGCTAGGAACTCCGATATCAACCGGTATGACTGCTTCTGTACCAAAGCAAAGGTTATATGGGGTTTCCCCTGTAGGAGTTCTGGCGGTGGTCCGATAAGCCCAGAGGACATTGGGGAGTTCTTCGGCCCATTGCCCCCCAGCCTTCCCTAGGCGTGTCTTCAGCCCTTTCAGGATTGTTCGGTTTGTGACCTCCGTTTGCCCATTAGCTTGAGGATGGGCAACAGCTGTATGAACGAGCTGAATATGAAAATCCCTACAAAAAGATGTGAAGATCTTTCCGGTGAATTGTGTCCCGTTATCAGTGATGATTTTCGCGGGAATGCCAAAACGGCATATTATGTTTTTCCATAAAAATTGCTTGGCATTTGCTTCAGTAATCTTCGCCAAAGGTTCTGCCTCCACCCATTTGGTGAAGTAATCTACAGCCAAAATAATGAATTTTCGCTGTCCAGTCGCTATGGGAAAAGGTCCCATTATATCAATCCCCCATTGGGCAAAAGGCCAGGGGCTTTGAAGAGATGCAAGCTCCAGAGCGGGTGTATGAGTGAGGTTAGAATGCAGTTGACAGTTTTCGCACTTTCGTGTGAATTCAAGTGCATCCTGTTTCATTGTAGGCCAATAGAATCCCTGTCTCATGATCTTGTAAGCTAACGCTCTTCCTCCCAGATGTTCTCCACATACTCCTGAATGCACTTCTCGAAGCGCGTAATCGGCTTCTGATGGTGGGAGACACTTGAGGTAGGGCCCAATGAAGGAGCGCTTATACAACTCGTTGCTGATAATAGTGAAATTTGCAGCTTGTCTCCGAAGTCGTATTGCAGCTATAGGATCTTCGGGTAGTACCCCATCTTTCAGAAAAGATAAGATGGGTTCGATCCAAGACATCTCTCTTGGCTCGTTAATCGACTGTATGACCCATGGACCCTGAATGCTTGGAAAGTGGATTTCCTCGATACATCTTCTCTTGTAGATATCCCCTGTTGTTGATGTAGCAAGTTTAGAAAGAGCGTCTGCTCTTGCATTTTGTTCTCGGAGGATATGTATGATTTGATGTTCCCCTATACGGGCTAAGAGTAGCTTCACAATGCTACAATATTGAGCCAATTGTGGGTTGTGAATATCAAAATCCCCCTCCACCTGAGAGGCGACTAGTTGGGAATCAGTGTGGGCTATTAGGTTCTGGACTTCACAGTCGATGGCTAGTCTCAACCCAGCAATAAGGGCCTCGTATTCTGCTACGTTGTTGGTTGCTGGGAACTTGAGTCGAAGCCCGTACTCAAGAGTAACCTTCTGTGGAGAGATTAATAAAATTCCAGCCCCAGCCCCAGAACTCCCTGAAGCTCCATCGACGTACAACATCCAGAATGGAGAAGAAGGTGAAGCACTTGGTTGTATATCAGATGCTGGAACAGTGCATTCAACTACAAAATCTGCTAGTGCTTGAGATTTAATATCAGGTCTAGGCAAGTAGTGGATATCAAATTCTCCCAGTTCTACAGACCACTTGACAAGCCTGCCTGATGCTTCTGGCTTCTGCAGAATGCTTTTTAGCGGCAGATTCGTGTAAACTCCAATTGAGTGGGCTTGAAAGTAAGGGCGTAGTTTTCTGGCGGAGTAAACTAACGCCAATGCTGTCTTATCTGCCAGAGGATAACGTCCCTCTACTTCAGATAGAATCTTACTAACGTAGTAGATAGGACGTTGTATAGCATTTTCTTCTCGGACCAGAACTGAACTAATGGCTTGGATAGATACAGCCATATACAAATACAATCTCTCTCCTAGTATTGGTTTAGAAAGTAGTGGCGGGGATGCCAAATACTTTCGCAATTGTTCGAAGGCTTCTTGACATTCATCTGTCCATTGAAATCCGGAGCTACGAGCACCTCTAAGTATCTTGAAGAAGGGCAGATATTTGTCTCCTGAACGTGCCAGGAAACGAGATAGTGCCGCAATTCTCCCATTCAGCCTTTGGACCTCCTTGATGTTCTTTGGCGGCACCATGTCCCTTAATGCCTTGATCTTCTCCGGATTGGCTTCGATTCCTCTATGGGTTACCATAAACCCCAAAAACTTTCCAGAAGCGACTCCAAAAGCACATTTAGCGGGGTTGAGTCGCATATTGTAATGCCTTAACAAGTGGAAACATTGTTTCAGGTCAGAGATATGTTGGGTTTTTTCCAGACTTTTTACCAACATATCGTCCACGTACACCTCCATTGTACGTCCAATAAGGCTTTTGAAAACCTTATTCATGAGGCGCTGATAAGTTGCTCCAGCATTTTTGAGCCCGAAGGGCATCACCCGGTAGCAGTACAATCCTTTGTCTGTTTGAAAAGCTGTTGCTTCTTCATCAGCAGGATTCATCTTTATTTGATTGTAACCGGAGTATGCATCCATAAAACTTAACATCTGATGACCGGAAGTGGTATCAACTAACTGGTCAATGCGAGGGAGCGGAAAACTATCTTTTGGGCAAGCTTTATTGAGATCAGTGTAATCTATACACATTCTCCAGGCTCCACTCCCCTTCCGTACCATGACAACATTTGCTAACCAAGTAGGATAGTGTACCTCTCGTATGAATCCGGCTTCTAAAAGTTTATCAACTTCTTGTTCAATTGCTTGCTGGCGGTCTGGTGCAAAGTTTCGCTTCTTCTGGATAATCGGTTTGCATGTTGGATTGACTTTGAGAGAGTGAACGATCACTTCGGGGTCAATTCCAGGCATATCTGCTGGACCCCATGCAAAAATATCCTGATTTTCTCGCAGAAAAGCTGTAAAGTTTTTCTTCTCATCATCTGAGAGAAGTGATCCAATTCGCACTGTCTTTGAAGGATGCTCTTCAGATATAGATACAGTAGTAAGGTCTTCCACAGGGGAAGCTCTCTGAGGAATATCTTCGCTGCGCAGATCAAAGTCCTCGATGCTTAGGGTAACCGTTGGACGAGACTTGATCTGCCTAAGATAGCAGGTTTGTGCTATTTGCTGATCTCCGCATACTACACCGACTCCTGATGGGGTATGGAACTTCAGCTTGAGGTGAGGAATGGATGCGATGATCCCAAAAATTGACTGGAGCGGCCTCCCAAAGATGGCGTTATAAGCTGATTCTGATTTCACCACAATGAATTGGATGGAGTGTGTAGTCTGTCGAGGAAATTCTCCAAGAACTACCGGGAGACTGATTATTCCTTCTGCTTGTACAGGTCGATTATCAAATCCATATAAAGGACCTGCAGCAGGTTGAAGTTTTTCTCTTGAGAGACCCATGTTGAGAAAAGTAGAGTAGAATAGAACATCTACGGAGCTTCCGTTGTCCACAAGAATTCTTTTGACATTGTAACACGGGTCACCAATGCCTGCGTTTATGACAAGCGGATCTTGATGGGGGGTCTTTACTCCTTCCAGGTCGGAATCATCGAACGTGATGGAATGATCAATACGGGCCCTTTTTGGAGTTGGGTTTTCTTCCACAGTTAAAAAGATTTGGTCGGATAGTAAGGGGCCTCCTGCGATTGTTTCAATTTCGCCCACTGTTACCCGGTTATTCGCTGGTTGTCTTTGTGATTGATTCTGCCCCCCAGTGGGACGAGCTTCTTCTCGGGTAGGTGGATTCCCAATAAATTGTTGAAGATAACCCTGACGGATGAGTCTTTCAATCTCCTCCTTAAGTTGCCTACAGGACTCAGTAGTGTGGCCACGACTACGATGAAAGTGGCAGTACTGATCTTGGTTTCCTGTATTCTGCTTTAAAGGATGCGGCCACTTCACTTTGTCCTGATCTTGAATCGCCATCAACACATTTGCTCGAGAGGTGTTGAGCGGAGTGTACTCCTTCTCCTGTCGGGGTTCTCGTCGTGGCAATGGGGGTCTAGGAGGTAGATTGCTCTTCCCTTGCTTTTTCCGTTGTGATGATGGATTATCCATCTCAGGTGCTCCCTTGCGCTTCCCAGTGGGTTGCTCGAACTGTTTTCTGTGAGCATTTATTGCCTCATCTGCTGATATCTGTGCTTCCACACGATGGATCAGATCGGCATATGAATGGACAGTATCGCGCATGAGTGCCGAATAGAAGGGGCCAGGACGGAGTCCTCCAAGAAAGACCCCTCTGAGCAATTCTGGGTCCACTCCTGGGATTTGTCGAGCCTCGATAGAAAATCGTCGAAAGTACTCTTTCAATGATTCTCCCTCGCTTTGACGAATCCCGGAAAGGTGAGAAGAATCCTTAGTAATTCTTCGGTTGGCTACGAACTGCTCGACAAACACCTTGGCCAATTTAACAAATGTGGGGATCGTTCCGGCTGGAAGTGAATAGTACCATGTTCGAGCTTGTCCTTTAAGAGTAGCAGGGAAAACCTGGCAAAGGAGTGCATCTGAAGCTCGTTGAATATGCATGATGGTTCTGTAATGGTCGATGTGCTCGTACGGGTCGGATGTCCCATCGTAGGATTCAATGCTTGGCAGCTTAAAGCCAGCCGGAATAGGGTGTTGAAGAATGGCTTCTGCCAGGGGTGACGACTCCTGGAAGTCCCACTGATGAAGAGGTTGCCTTATGCCTCCTGTAGGGAATTCCTCCCGGACTAATTGTCGCAGTTCGTGGCGTAGGGCATTGCGAGGGAGCTCAGCAATGTGAGGTTGGGCTAACTCCTCAGGGAGGTCTTGAGGAAGGCGAGATCGCTGACTTGCGTGCGGAGGATGGGTAGAACTTGCTGTATCAGCCAGCTCATTCTCTTGACGTGACTGCGAACGCCTCCTGGGTGGAGGAAGAGGATTCTCAGCCTGAAGATGTTCAATTTGAACAGCTTCGACACGGGGTGGATCTCGAGGGAGAAGAACCTCCTCCTGAGGTGCTAGGGTCGGCTGTCGAGTCTCTCGCAAGAGTTGTAGGATCTCATTTTGAGATTCTTCCATCTTTCGAATTCTTTCCTCTAAGGAGGGTCCCGAGGTCCCTTCTCCATGTGCGTTTTGCCCCCCGGGGAGGAAAGAGGTAGATACCGGGCGTCTATGATTTATAGACTGATTTCTGGACTGGTGGGAGTTGGAGCGAGAAGCTCCAATGATACGACTGCTGCGCCTGTTGACCATCGTAGCAATACTTGAAGTTGTGGGATGGACTTCTTCCCACAGACGGCGCCAAACTGTTGCGGACTCAAATATACGCGGCGATAGATTTTAATTTTCCGTCTCAACGTTGTACGTATATCCAGTACACAAACAGAATTGAGAAAGTAACACCAGAATTTTTACGTGGAAAACCCTGGAAAGGGAAAAAACCACGGGGCCACGCCCAGTTGAAATGATTCCACTAGAACTTGAGCAGATTACAGGGGACTGACTCGCTTTCAAGGGCGATCAGATTACAATGAGTATCCGTTACAAGGACAAGCTGAGTTCCGACGTCACTCGGAATGTCGAACAGAATTCTGGCGTCACTTTGAAAGAAACCCGGCGTCACTCGGGCGTCGGGTAGAATTCCGGCGTCGGGCAGTATTCCGATGCTGCTCCCGTGTAGGGCAGAGTTCCGGCGTCCCTCGGGCGCCTGGTGGTGCTTCGGTGGAGTTCCGGCGATGTTCCGGCGGAGTTCCGGCGGTGTTTCGGCGGAGTTCCGGCGGTGGTCGAGGAGGAGCTGTTCCCTCCTAGGCTTCTCTTCTCTTCTTCTTTTCTTCTTCTCTTCCTCTCTTCTTGGCTTGGGTCCCCTCTTAGGAGAAATGAGGGGCTATTTATAGTTTTTCTGGAGTGGCATAGCCCGTAAATATGTGAGGGATCATGGGCAAATAGGGAGTGATCCGGATGAACGGCCGATATTGAATCCCTTGATCATGAACCGTTTATCAAGCATTTGAAGGTCTTAATGATGTCAGAATTCTACGATCTTGGGCTCGTTGGATTCGTCTCGACGAGCCGCTCGATTCGACTATAAGCTCGTCAAAATCGGAGACCGTTTGGTAACTCAAATAGCTGTTTGATGCTTCCAACAGCGTTTCGGGTACTTGATTTGGACTCACTTGGGCTCGGATTGAGTCGAATTTGGTGTCGTTGGATTCGTATTTCCGAGACGCTCAGTTCGACTATAAGTTTGCTGAAATCGGAGTTTAAATGGTCTCCGAAATAATTTTTGAAGTTTCCAACTTGAGTTTTTCCTCGAGATTCGTGCCCGATCAAGATGATTTTTTGGCGATATATCAAATATAATGAGAGTTAATTAATGGAAGAGGTTCTAACTCTCCATCGATCGCTTTCTGTTATTCCGCTGGCTTCAGTTTTGCTACTGACCTTTTCTTAGTACGCCTACTTTTTCGCATTTAAAAACATCCACGCGGAGGAGCATTTAGATTTTAGAGAAACAAAACGTTGTGAATGGAAAGCTAAGGTATATGTTCGAACGGTTAGTACTATCACTATCAGAGCTGCTTTTGAATTAAATAGAAAATCAATGGAATGTAACCCTATTAGTATTAGTTGTTAGTTTTTAGCGTGAACAACTTTTTGGCAGTTTATGTGGTAAAAAAATAATATGGATTTAAAAGATAACTTTTTAAGGTAATTTTAAATTTTTTTATTTTAAAAAGCTATTTTTGAAAAAGCACTTTTTAGATTGTGGTTGAAAACTAAGCTTTTAAAAGTAAAAATACAAGAGCCCAAACAAAACTCAAGTTCACCTTAGCTTATTCTTTTAAAACTATATATGCAAAGAAAAAAAAAAGGGTATGAAATGATGCATGAGTTTTTGAAAGCTAAATTTGTCAAAGATTTGTTTGGGATCAAAAATTTTTTTTTTTTTCATTTTGGAATTTGAAAATATGTATGTTTAGCATACTTTTAAATTATTTTATTTTTTTAAATAAATCAAGCTATTTTCAAAAATATTTAAAATAATTTTTGAGGTATTTTTTTTGTGTTGAAAAAGAACTTACTAATGATCAATAGTCAATGCCTGCTATCATCATCATCACCGCCACTAACGATCAACAATGTCATTATTGTCTTGATTGCCATCACGGCCGTTATGATAGCCGCATAAAATAATTTATTTTTTAAATATCAAATATATTTTTATTTCATATCAAAATAAAAAAAATTAACTTAAAAATATACAAAAGTGATTCGAAATGGCTTATGAGAAAATCATATTTTGTTTCTTTTCTTTTAGAACATGATTAGTTTGAGGAATAGGGCAAAATGCAGCATCACAATTTTATATCGAGTGTTTCATTCTAATATAATTATTACATAAATAAATTTTATCTAGAAATATAAAGAAATGAATTATTTTATTAGATCTAGCAGTCAGATCACCCAGAATAATTGTGGGAAGGCATATGATCTAATTTTATTACTGCTAAAAAGAAAATTAATGATATGCAATAATCTTGTTATGAATTTGTTCATCTTGGCTCCAGTAATGAGACGGCAAACAGAACTATTTTAATGTATTCTAACCTTTCAAATGAGATGGCACCTTCTACCTGGACCATGCAATGCTTCACCTGTAGAGAGAGAAACACTAATGGGGTAAAATATTGAAAGAGAGAGGGGGGAATAACTTTCCATTGTGGACGGAATGATGAAAGCCTAAATGGGCTTGAAGCTGATTGTTTTAGTGGCTTAGCAGAGCAACAAGTTCGTCAACGAGGAAACCTGCTCTAATTTTTGTAATTCTTCCTTTTAAGTTATTTATTAATTCGGAGAAGTCACCAACATCTTTTTTTGGACACATGAAAAGCATCAATGATTCGTTTTCCCCTTTGCTTTTTTCTCGCGACCTCGAGCACGGTTTTCGTTTTCCCTTTCGCTCCTCTATCGCCCCCAAACGAAGACCTCCTGTGGCAGATGTTTATGTCTTCAAAGCTCTAAGGGCCATGTTATTTGCATTCTTAATTTTGATCTTACAGCTCATCTTGGCTCCAGTAATGAGACGGCAAACATAACTATTTTAATGTATTCTAACCTTTCAAATGAGATGACAAACAGAACTATTTTAATTTAGGGCCCCCCTGAATAAAATTTCTGGCACCGCCACTGTTCAGAAATCGAAGGACTATATGAGCTATGATAATTTGGTAAGTTTCACCAATATTATAGACTAGTAGAAGATAATAACAAAACTCTATTATTTTAGAGGCAAAATGTTATACTTCCATAGAGCAATCCAATATTGCAAATGACTTAATTTTTCATTTCATGCAAATGTTGCAAAGTTTTTTTTAGATGTTCAAAACTCTGTATTTTCTCTGATGAACTACACACAATCTGAAGAACCTTATCATGATTTGATGGCATATTTAGAGCGAGAGGGCTATAAAGATGATCTAAACCTACCCAAAGGCTAACTACTAGAATTCAATTTTGAGTGCTTTTGGATTCAAGAAAATGTGTGAAAATTCATGTTGAATCAGATTAGAGCTATGTCATGTATAGCATTGGTAGATTAAGGGCGGAGGCAACGAGGACATAGGCCCTCTCTGGGATGGGCATACTTCACTGAGTCATATAATTGAATGACACAAACTATCTCACAACCGATCTTTATACTATGATATTGAATTACAATATTTGAAAAAAAAAAAGAAAGGGTCAAGCAATAGGAATTTAGAGGGAGAAACTGTAAGCATATATGTGTCACAATCTTAGAGAAATCACTGAGGCATTTTCTGACTCATCATCGATGTTTAAAAGAAAATAGTAAATAAATTAAATTTAATTTAACTTTCATTCCCTTAGCAGGTTAAAAAAAATTCCGAATTTTTATTTCTTGCTTTATTAATGGGAAATTAAGTTTTATATGCCTTGTAAAGAGAGAATATGACGCAACCATGATCTAACAAAATTTTCCTCACTTAAATCAAATAGAGTAAAGATATTCTCAATATATATATATATATATATATATATATATATATATATATATATATATATATATATATATATATATGTTTAATTTTCTAAATTAATTCATCAACTTGTTGATTATCTTAAAATTAAGATTATGTTTGAGACAACTTTCTTATTACTTTGCTTTTTATAGGGGTGTCAAAACGGGTCGGCTGGTTGGGTTTGGGTCGAACTCGAGTTGACTCGGGTCTAAATGGGCCAACTTGAATCCGACCCGCGCGGGTTGCGGGTTGATCTGACCTGACCTGACCCACGAAAATAGATGCGATGTTGCAAACACGAGTTGCGAGGCCAGCCAGCTCAGGCTAAGGCGGCAGCCTGCAGCTGCGGAGTGGCTTGCCGGTGCGACCTACAGTTGCTGAGTGCCGACTTGGGTCTCTCTCTCGCGAGACGACATGCATGCCGGTGTAGTCTCCTGTGGAGCGGCCTGACGCGACAATGAAGGGACGAGACTTGACGGCCTGATGGCGACACGACATGTGACAACGCTGGCATGACGCGACTAGACGCGAACGCGGTCAAATTACTCGGTCAAACTGGTTGATTTCAGGTTTCTGGGTCAACCCGAACTCGACCCGTAATGCAAACAGGTTGACCCGAACATAAAATTTTTCAAGTTGGGCTTCAGGTCGTGTCAAATTTTGACACCCCTAACTTTTTATATCACAAATCACAATTTCGCTTGATTACCGCTTTCCAAAAAATTCTTTTGCTAGAAAGCTATTTTTAAAATAACTTTTAAAAATATTTTTTTCACAGCAACTTTATAATCACATTTACAAAAAAATTATAGCTTTAGCAAACATATCCTACAAACACAATAAAATTTTTTGCTAATTCCTTCAAATGAAACATCATCATAATAGCATCAGAGTTATAATTATGTCACAAAATTTGAAGTACTTCAACGAGAATAGCTCCATTATCTCCTCGATCTCCAACCTATCCATTGTAGCACGCTGCTAACAATAGTGGATGATGCTGATGCTGACGGTGCGGAACAATGACAGGAATAACTGAATGGTAGTGATGACCAGCAAAAGCTAGCCGTTGGTAGTGGCAAAAAGAACATCTTTTAGTTGATCTGACACTTCACTTAAGGAGAAGAGAAAAAATAGTTCCAGAGGAAAAATATTTTTGGGAATATTTTTATTATTAAGATAAATTCACATATATATTATATATATAAGACTCAAATTTAAGACGTTTTGGTTAATAGCCAAAACTCCTAACTAACAGATCAAAATGAGCTGCGTGAGTTCCAGAGGAATATATGAATGGATGCATCACAAATTCTTGATTAGTATCAGATATCTTATACAAATTTGTACAAGAAGTTAAGGGTCCGTTTGGGAGAACATTAAGAAAATAATTTTTTTAAAAGTTGATGTAGAAAACAACTTCCTGGCATAAAAAAATTATCAAAAGCAGTGAAAAAATAATGACCAAATTAAAACTGTGGTTGCAGCCTGAAAAATAAAGTAGTAAGAAAATTGTTCCAAATAAAGTCCAAGTAGAATCAATTTATGGATGTCTTATTCATAGAAGTTACTACATATGAGTTACAAGCACAATTATTGTTCCACATATCCTTATGATTAACTAATTATCATACTAATTAATCGCCAACTTTGAACTAAATTATTTGTTCTTTCTGTCACAAATGGTGGGTTCATCCTACTGGCAATGTTCTTCACTGCAAGCACTTTCTATAGCATGAGATCACCGAATCTCAAATCATGATTGATCAGCCGAGCACTACAAAATGCTGGTACATACCTTTATATGTATTTATTCATCATTTTGAAATGCATGAATATGTGTGCATAGTTAGGGGTGTCAATATTTGACACAATTTGAAAATTCGACTCAAACCCGACTCAAAAATTTTGGGTTAGGGTCAACCCGTTTCACAAACGGGTAGGGTTCGGGTTCCCGAATTCGACCCATTTGAAAAAATGGGTCGGATTCGGGTTGACCCGGAAACCAGAACTCAACTCGAGGTAACCCGGGTAAATCGTGAGTCACATCGCGTGAATCATGTCTAGTCGAGTGCCCATCTGAGCTGCCGCTATCCAGTCCACACTGCTGTGTGTGGGTCGCGTGAATCACGCCTCATCAAGTGTCGCTGGCCATCGTTGTCGGCGTCCGATCCGAGTTGGCATGCCTAGCTGCCTGACCGCTGCCGCCGTCCCGTTCACCCTGCTAGCCGCTATTGTCCTTCATCTGCAGTTGGATCAGAAGCAACGACGACGATGACCGCGCTGGCATGCCTAGCCGCCTGACTGTTCGCTGCCCGTCCGATCATGTTCAAGGCCTCAACCGCTCAAGCACTCGCCCGTTTTTTAATCAAAACGGGTCCGCGGGTCGAGTCGGGTCAACCCGGTAACCCGTGTGGGTCTGGTTTGGATTGGTCAACTTGTGTCGGGTCAGTTCCAGATTAGACTCAAACCCGACCCGTGACATGATTTTAACAGCCCTATACATCGCATACATAATATTAGAAATAATATTTTGATATATATATATATATATATATATATAGTGATATGTAGAAATAATTTGTATAAACACCGTCTATATATGATAATATATATTTGTTGCGGACTCAAATATACGCGGCGATAGAGTTTAAATTTCCGTCTCAGCGTTGTACGTATATCCAGCACACAAACAGAAGAATGAAATAACACCAGTATTTGTACGTGGAAAACCCTGGAAAGGGAAAAAACCACGGGGCCACGCCCAGTTGAAAGAGTTCCACTAGTGTTGTTTGAAATACACGAGGCTGATTCGTCCTTTAAATTCAGGACGATCAGATTACAATGAGCATTAGTTACAAGGCCAAGCGGAGTTCCGACGTCACTCGGGTGTCGAGCAGAATTCCGGCGTCACTTGGAAAGAAGTCCGGCGTCACTCGGGCGTCGGGTAGAATTCTGGCGTCGGGCAGAATTCCGATGTTGCTCCGGCATTGGGCAGAGCTCCGGCGTCCCTTGGACGCCTGGTGGTGCTCCGGTGGTGATCCGGCGGAATTCCGGCGAAGTTCCGGCGGTGGTCGAGGAGGAGCTGTTCCCTCCTACACTTTTCTTCTTCTTCTTCTCCTTCTTTTCTTCTTGGCTTGGGTCCCCTCTTAAGAGAAATGAGGGGTTATTTATAGTTTTTCTGGAGTGGCATAGCCCGTAAATAGATGAAGGATCATGGGCAAATAAGGAGTGATCCGGATGAACGGCCGATATTGAATCCCTTGATCGTGAGCCGTTTATCAAGAATTTAAAGGTCTTAATGATATCAGAATTCTGCGATCTTGGCCTCGTTGGATTCGTCTCGTCGAGCCGCTCGATTCGAGTATAAGCTCGTCAAAATCGGAGACCGTTTGGTAACTCAAATTGCTGTTTGATGCTTCCAACAGCACTTCGGGCACTTGATTTGGACTCGTTTGGGCTCGGATTGAGTCGAATTTGGTGTTGTTGGATTCGTATTTCCGAGACGCTCAGTTCGACTGTAAGCTTGCTGAAATCGGAGTTTAAATAGTCTCCGAATTAATTTTTGAAGTTTCCAACTTGAGTTTTCCTCGAGATTCGTGCCCGATCAAGATAATTTTCTGATGACGTATCAGTTGCCCCCCTATTTTTGGACGTCAAAGCTCTAGGAGTCCAAAAATATATGTGTCGGCTTCTCACTTTGGCAAAATTGCAAAAATTTGCGTTCCAAAAATTAAATGTTTGCTCGAACTTGATCATAGAGGCCCCGTTGAGCTCCGAAAGTGTCAAAATTGAGTCCGGAATGTCGAAAAACGTGTCCGGGGACCCCAAAAACGTCGAATTTGGACCGTCCGGGCCCAAAATCGGAGCCCGGTAACGCGTAGGCGGCCGAACCGGCCGGCCGGCCGGCCGGCCACCGGCAGCCGCCGCCGGCGGGCCCGCGGGCAAGGGGCGCGCCCCTTGGCGCGCTGCAGCAGTTGCTTTAAAATTTTTTTTTTTTTTGCTGTGGGGCCCACAAAAATTATTTTTTATATATATTTTTTTATAAAATCCGAAAACAACTCATATTGAGCCCAAAAAATTCCGAAAAAATTCTGAAAAATTCAGAAAAAATTCGAAAACCTTCTAGAAACTCTCTCCCTCCAAATTTCAAATATTTTCCCCCTCTTTCTTCAATATTTCCCTCTCTTTCTCCCCCCTTTTCATCCTATAAATACCCCCCTTGGGGTAGGGGACAAAATGCCCCTTTCTTCCTCTTCTTCTGGCCTTCTAGCTTTTGGCATTCTGAGGCTTTCTGTTGTTTTTAAGTAGGTGACTTTCCTTACTTGATTCGGCGCCCCTCCTTTTGCGCAGAAGTTAGCGGCTTTCCTCTCTTCTCCCCTCTAGCTTCTGGCATTTTGAGACATTCCGTTGTTTTTGAGTAGGTGATTTTCCCTACTTGATTCGGCGCCCCTCCTTTTGCGCAGAAGTTAGCGGCTTCCCCTTTCTTCTCCCCTCTAGCTTCTGGCATTTTGAGGCATTCCGTTGTTTTTGAGTAGGTGATTTTCCCTACTTGATTCGACGCCCCTCCTTTTGCGCAGAAGTTAGCGGCTTCCCCTTTTCAGGAAGGGGAGCGGAATGGGAGTTGGAAATTTCTCTCCTTTAAGAGATCATGTGGAGGTGAGATTTAGTCGGAGAGAGTCTGACGGCGGTCAGTGGCCGGGCGGTGGTCCGACGAAGGTCGGGCTGAAGTTTGATGGCGATCCGCGACCGGGCGGTGGTCCGACGAAGGTCGGGATGAAGTCCGGCGACGATTAGCGGCCGGGTGGAAGTTCGGCGGCGGGAAGAAGTACGGCGTCGGGTAGAACTCCGACGAAAATCTGTCGGCCAGAAGAAGTCCCACGACGGGTAGAAATTTGGTGTCGGGTAGAAGCCCGACAAACATATGACGACAGGCAGAAGTCCGACGTTACGTAAAAGTACAGCGTCGGGTAGATATCCGACGGGGGTCCGACGACTGGCAGAAGTCCAACGTTGGGTAGAAGCTTAGCGTCGAGTTGAAGTCCGACGAGGGTCTGGCGACGTGTAGAAGTCCTCCAACGGGAGGAAGCTCAGCATCGAAAAGAATTTCAATGTTAGTTTGTCGATGATGGACGATCGGGTGGAAGTCTGTTGGCAGTCAACGACCAAGTTGGGAGCAGAAGGAGAGAGTTCAACGGTGCTGCTATCAGCAGTTGAACGAGAAGCCGATGATGGCTGATATGAAGTAAAGGACCGCCGACAGATATCCGACGAAGGGTCGATGATGGCGGGTGTCCAGTGGCATTGTGTTAAGGCAATATTCATCCATACTGAAGTGTGCCAACATCAGATATTATTGGATCAAGGGGCCGAAGTAGTGTGATATGCCAACATTTTGGCAATACACTAACACTGAGTGGAGATCTGATGATGATCCAGTTATGTCCTTTCTTTGAAGGAGCAGTTGTAGGAGATGCTTGCGTGCAGTAAGGGAGAAGTCACTTAAATCCACCAAGGATATTTGATTGTGTTAAAGTTACTTGTTGCTGGATGATACTAGCTTGTATGAGTGTCGCTAGTGTACCTTTTGATTCAACTTCTGGTGAGAAGAAATGTATATTTGAATCTGAATTTATGTAACTCCAATGATATTGTATATGAAATGAGGATTTGTCCCCTAGAGGGACCTGAATTGTTCTTGTATCTGTAAGACATGCTTTGTGCTTTTGATGTATTATTAGTCTGAACGAATGTGAGAGACATTCTTTTTGACATATTTGAGACTGTAGGTCAAAGCCCTTGCTCGATGACGTTAACATGTATAAAAAAGGTCGAGAGAATCCACCAAGGATGTGAGACCTTTCCGAGGTTGTATGTTAGAGCCTTTGCTCGACGACATTAACTTGTATGGAGGAGGTCGAGAGAATCCACCAAGGATGTGAGACCTATCCGAGGTTGTATGTCGGAACCTTTGCTCGATGACGTTAACCTGTATGGAGGAGGTCGAGAGAATCCACCAAGGATGTGAGACCTATCCGAGGTTGTATGTCGGAGCCTTTGCTCGACGACGTTAACCTGTATGGAAGAGGTCAGGAGAATCCGCCAAGGATGTGAGACCTATCCGAGGTTGTATGTCGGAGCCTTTGCTTGATGACGTTAACCTGTATGGAAGAGGTCGAGAGAATCCACCAAGGATGTGAGACCTATCCGAGGTTGTATGTCGGAGCCTTTGCTCGACGACGTTAACCTGTATGGAAGAGGTCGGGAGAATCCACCAAGGATGTGAGACCTATCCGAGGTTGTATGTCGGAGCCTTTGCTCGACGATGTTAACCTGTATGGAAGAGGCCGGGAGAATCCACCAAGGATGTGAGACCTATCCGAGGTTGTATGTCGGAGCCTTTGCTCGACGACGTTAACCTGTATGGAAGAGGTCGAGAGAATCCACCAAGGATGTGAGACCTATCCGAGGTTGTATGTCGGAGCCTTTGCTCGACGACGTTAACCTGTATGGAAGAGGTCGGGAGAATCCACCAAGGATGTGTGAGACCTGTCCGAGGTTGTATGTCGGAGCCTTTGCTCGACGACGTTAACCTGTATGGAAGAGGCCGGATCGAATCCCCCTGGGATCGATCTTCCAGTGATTGAGAAGTAATAAAGACTGCATATTTCTCGAATCAAGGATAAAGAGACTATATTTGTCAGTAGTTTTTCACTGTCATTTGTATTCTTTTTAAAGAAAGAGACAATATCAAAACTGGACGAACAACACATTATATTACTGTAAGACAATAATTCCCTTGTACAACAGAAGAGATACATATAGGGACAACCACATCATTCGACTTGGTAGAAATACTAAGGACATTAGAATGACATCCTACTGATCATAGAAGAGATACATGGTGACACATGACAAGTAATATTACTAACACAAAGGTTCAAGTTGCAGCATTACTCAATCTCACCAACCATTTGAATATTATTCAATGGTTGTTTTTGTTGTTGTTGATTTTGCCCCCCAGTGGGGCGAGCTTCTTCTCGGGTAGGTGGGTTCCCAATAAACTGTTGAAGATAGCCCTGGCGGATAAGTCTTTCAATCTCATCCTTAAGTTGCCAACACGCTTCAGTAGAGTGGCCACGACTACGATGAAAGTGACAGTACTGATCTTGATTTCCTGTATTTGGCTTCGAAGGATGCGGCCATTTCACTTTGTCCTGATCTTGAATCGCCATTAACACATTTGCTCGAGATGTGTTGAGCGGAGTGTACTCTTTCTCCTGCCGAGGTTCTCGTTGTGGTAATGGGGGCCTAGGAGGTAGATTGCTATTCCCTTGCTTTTTCCATTGTAAGGAAGAATTATCCATCCCAGGAGCACCTTTGCGCTTCCCATTTGTCTGCTCGAACTGCTTTCTGTGAGCATTTATGGCTTCATCTGTAGAGATTTGTGCCTCCACACGATGAATCAGGTCGGCATACGAAGGGACCGTGTCTCGCATAAGTGCTGAGTAGAAGGGGCCCGGACGGAGGCCACCAAGAAAGACTCCTCTCAATAATTCAGGATCTACTCCCGGAATTTGTCGAGCCTCAGTAGAAAATCGCTGAAAATACTCTTTCAACGATTCTCCCTCATTCTGACGGATTCCAGATAGGTGGGAGGAATCCTTAGTGATTCTTCGATTGGCTACAAACTGTTCCACGAACACTTTAGCCATTTTATTGAATGAAGGGATCGTTCTAGACGGAAGCGAATAGAACCAAGTTCGTGCTTGTCCCTTGAGGGTAGCGGGAAAAACCTGACATAGGAGTGCATCCGAAGCTCGCTGTATATGCATAATTGTTCGATAATGATCGATATGCTCATATGGGTCGGATGTCCCGTCATAGGGGTCGATGTTCGGTAGTTTGAATCCTGTCGGAATAGGGTGTTGAAGAATAGCTTCCGTCAGGGGTGACGAATCCTGGAAGTCCCACTGATGAAGAGGTTGCCTTACGCCTCCTATAGGGAACTCTTCTCGAACCAATCGTCGCAGTTCGTGGCGTAGGGTATTGCGAGGGAGCTCAGCAATGTGATGTTGGGCTAGCTCCTCAGGGAGGTCTTGAGGAAGGAGAGATTGCCGACCTGTGTGCGGAGGATGGGTAGAACTTGCTGTATCAGCCAGTTCGTTATCTTGATGTGACTGTGAACGCCTCCTGGGTGGAGGAAGAGGAATCTCAGCTTGAAGATGTTCGATTTGAACAGCTTCAACATGTGGCAGATCTCGAGGGAGAAGAACCTCCTCCTGAGGTGCTAGGGTCGGTTGTCGAGTCTCTCGCAGGAGGTGTAGGATCTCGTTTTGAGATTCTTCCATCTTTCGGATTCGCTCCTCCAAAGAAGGCCCTGAGGTTCCTTCTCCAGCAATGTGTTGCCCCCCAGGAAGAAAGGAGGCAGAAACTTGATGTCCACGATTTATAGACTGGTTTCTGGATTGGGGAGAGTGGGAGCGGGAGGCTCCTATGAGGCGATTGCTACGCCTATTGACCATTGTAGCAATACTTGAAGTTGTGGGATAAGTTTCCCACAGACGGCGCCAAACTGTTGCGGACTCAAATATACGCGGCGATAGAGTTTAAATTTCCGTCTCAGCGTTGTACGTATATCCAGCACACAAACAGAAGAATGAAATAACACCAGTATTTGTACGTGGAAAACCCTGGAAAGGGAAAAAACCACGGGGCCACGCCCAGTTGAAAGAGTTCCACTAGTGTTGTTTGAAATACACGAGGCTGATTCGTCCTTTAAATTCAGGACGATCAGATTACAATGAGCATTAGTTACAAGGCCAAGCGGAGTTCCGACGTCACTCGGGTGTCGAGCAGAATTCCGGCGTCACTTGGAAAGAAGTCCGGCGTCACTCGGGCGTCGGGTAGAATTCTGGCGTCGGGCAGAATTCCGATGTTGCTCCGGCATCGGGCAGAGCTCCGGCGTCCCTTGGACGCCTGGTGGTGCTCCGGTGGTGATCCGGCGGAATTCCAGCGAAGTTCCGGCGGTGGTCGAGGAGGAGCTGTTCCCTCCTACACTTTTCTTCTTCTTCTTCTCCTTCTTTTCTTCTTGGCTTGGGTCCCCTCTTAAGAGAAATGAGGGGTTATTTATAGTTTTTCTGGAGTGGCATAGCCCGTAAATAGATGAAGGATCATGGGCAAATAAGGAGTGATCCGGATGAACGGCCGATATTGAATCCCTTGATCGTGAGCCGTTTATCAAGAATTTAAAGGTCTTAATGATATCAGAATTCTGCGATCTTGGCCTCGTTGGATTCGTCTCGTCGAGCCGCTCGATTCGAGTATAAGCTCGTCAAAATCGGAGACCGTTTGGTAACTCAAATTGCTGTTTGATGCTTCCAACAGCACTTCGGGCACTTGATTTGGACTCGTTTGGGCTCGGATTGAGTCGAATTTGGGGTTGTTGGATTCGTATTTCCGAGACGCTCAGTTCGACTGTAAGCTTGCTGAAATCGGAGTTTAAATAGTCTCCGAATTAATTTTTGAAGTTTCCAACTTGAGTTTTTCCTCGAGATTCGTGCCCGATCAAGATAATTTTCTGATGACGTATCAATATTTTTACACATTAAAATAATGAGTATAGGCGCACACAAAATTATTTGTTAAGTATAAGATATATTTTTATAATCAATGGACTCATTTCTGTCATAAAGTCGGGATTTGTAGCCTCTATCAAATTTACATTAGCAATGAAAATCTCTTACATCATTTGCTTTAGAGGTTTTTTATTTCCTAAGAGTTATTAGAGCATTAATTATAGGTTCATGGAATGGACTCATTATGCAAATAAATGGCAATGATAATGAACAAGAGTGTGTGAAGATGGAATTTTTATTCGGTCCGGACTCAGGACGTAGCTCTACATCCGGAAATCATTTTCATTGTACCACGTGGAATTACCCTGACCCCACCATTCTATTTACCACATTTTCCCAATTACAGCGCAGCCTGACGACCCGACCCGACCCATTCGTCCAAAAAAAATAGCGGCAATATCTAGGGTTTTTTGTTTATGATTTAGAGGACTTTTTTCCTCACTTTAAACATGTTAGAATAACTGAGAGGGGAGAAAGAGAAGAGAGGAGGCTTTGAAGATGGAAAGCAGTTTGGACTATGACGAATATTGCGAGGACATTGGAGGCGTTACGCAAGAGTGGCAGCAATCTAAGGAAGAAGTACCTCAGAAAAATATGGAGGAGAAGTCAGAGATACAATCGGTAAATATAATACTCCGAAGAGGTTTTAATATTTTTTTCTTCAAGAAATCAAGAAGTTGTTTACCGTTGTTCTTTACTAGTAGGGACCGCTAATCCCTGGTGCTGCTCGGTACTGCTCGGTACCGGTAGGTACCGATCGGTACCCCGTTCGGTACCGCTCGGTACCGATCAGTACTGGTGGGCAACGTTGGTGGCTTTTTGTTTTTCATGTTAAAGTCGAAGTTTTTTATAATTAATCTTGTATGTAGGTTGTTTGTAACTCTGAGAAGGAAGCATATGAGATATATTATCAATACGCTCATAATGTTGGTTTTAGTGTTCGTAAAGAACATCACAGTTACTGGCCTAATTCGAGAAGAATAAGATTCAAGGATTTTGCATGTTCTAAAGTTGGATTTAAGAAGGGTATTGATTTAAACTCCAAATCGAAATATAGAAAATCCAATACTAGGACCGGTTGCCCCGTAATGATTAGATTTTCAGTAGACCTAGATGAAGTGTTGAGGGTGCAAAAATGCATAGAGAGCCACAATCACGAATTAGCTAGACATGAAGATCAATATTTGCTTAGATCATGTGGGAATATTAGTGATGAGAAAGCATCTATTCTGAAATCTATGACAGAAGCTGAGATTAGAACCGTTGATGCATTTACATACCTAGCTAATGAAGTAGGAGGTGTGCAGAATTTAAATTTCTCTAGAATGGATGCATATAACTACATTCAAAAAGAGAGAAGAGCGAAGATTGAGAATGGGGACACAAATTCCCTAATTAAATTATTTAAAGAACGACTTGTTCATGACAACATGTTTTCCTAGGACGTCTAAACTAATGATGATAACAGATTGATGAATTTTTTTTGGGTTGATGGGTTGGGGAGAATAGATTATGACTACTTTGGAGATGTCATAATATTTGATACTAGTTATAGGCTTAATAAATATAATCTAGCGTGTGCACCATTTGTTGGAATTAATAATCATTGGCAGAATGTTCTTTTAGGGGTGGCATTTCTTTCAGAGGAAATAATTGAATCATTTACATGATTATTTAGAACATTTCTGCGAATAATGAGTAATAAACATCCCATTACAATATTTACTGATCAAGACCAAGCTATGGCTAGGGCAATAGAGATTGCATTCCCTCAAACACGTCATAGGCTCTGCCAATGGCACATCAGCAAGAAGGTGACATCCAAGGTGTGCTGCTTCAATAGCAACAACAAAGTTAGAGGCCTTTTTTACAGATGTTTAAGCAAGTGTGACTCCGTGGAGGAGTTTGAGAGAACCTGGTTTGAAATGATGAATGAAGGGGACCTCCACAACCATGACTGGTTGAAAGAGCTTTACAGAATAAGAAAGAAATGGTCCACAGCATTCAACAAGAGTTATTTTAATCTTGGCATTCTTTCGACACAGCGCAGCGAGTCAACTAACATGGTGTGTGATGGCATTTCTAAGTCAACAAGCAGTATAACTGATTATTTTTTGGGCCTAGAGAAGGTGATGAAGACATGACGTCAAAATGAACAGGGTGAAGATTTCAAATGCAGCCAGTCCCAAACTGTACCTTTAATTAAAAGTAGTCCAATACTCAAACAAGCAGCTTAGTTTTATTCACGAAAATTGTATTCATTCTTTGAGGAGGAGTTCTTACAGGGCGTTTGTGGAATGTGCATAGATCATATGTCAAGTGACTCAACAACATTTTATGTTAGAAACATTGAAAATACTGATCAGTTACACCTTTGGATAGTTCATTTCGATGCAGATGAAGGTAATATTCAGTACAGCTGTGTCAAGTTTAACATGATGGGGTTACTATATTCTCACTACATTAGAGTAATCATGCACTTAGCTATAGTGAATATTCCGCAAAAGTACCTAATTCTCAGATGGTCTGCTGGAGCTAGAAAAGACATTTATGCTGGCTGGACGTTCCCATGTATGGAGAACAAAGTGAGCCCAACTCATAAAGGATTAGGAAGCGGTATGATTTTTAGAAATCATTTTAGCAGATTTACTTATCAACTTAGTACACGAGTATAAGGGAATCATGAAGCAGAAGAGTACTTGTTGGCTACAATGACTGAGATGGGTGAGACTATAGACTTGATACTGGATGGCAAGAAAAAGAACCAAAGGTTTCTTACGATCAGGGGGGGTTCAAAAAAATTAAAAGATCCCCTAAAGTGCAGACCTAAAGGTATCTCGAATGCAAGGTTGAAGAGTCATTGGGAGAAGAGGAAGTGCAAGAAAAAGAAAGTACAAGAACCAGCTACTTTATCAACTCAACAATTTACACCCCTGGAACCAAATAGTCAGGTTTTCTTTTCAAGCATAGCAGAATGTTTCACGAATGAGTTCACTACCCGTTGACCAGCCATCCAGCCTACATCAGAGCAATATGTATGATTTATTATTATTTTACATTATAATTATTAGTTGTTTCAGTTGATACTCTTATTATCTTAAATTGTGATTGGTAGTTATAAGAGTTATTTTAAACTTGTTAGTTATTTCAGTAATTTTGAACAAGCTAGGTACCACTAAGTACCGCTCGGTACCGCCGCTCGATACTGCTCGATAGTTACGCAGAGGAAAGAAACGGTTTGACAACAAGTATATGATAAATTTCTTCACGACATCGGAAATTGGAGTTGAGTCATCAAGACTTAGAACCTCCTTCTTAATGTCATTTGCCGATTTTCCAGTGATTCGAGCGCTTCCCAATTCAAAATGTTTTCCTCTGCTCGGCAAGCCTAAGATCAAAGATACTTCATCAGTGGGTGAATGGTAACTTCAGATCCTTGATAATAAAGCATTGCTTCTTCAGATCCCAAAACGACAGCAACTTATGAAGCAACGTCACATTTTGAACGTATCGAGGCATCAAAACATACTGATGTAGCTGAATTTGCTGGAGTCTATCCAGAAAGTCTTGGCCAAATGTTTCAACCAAAAAATCGTATACTTCTCTAAATGTCGATATTTTGCATCGAAAACTAATCTTTGGAATATATCCCTACAATTTTAGCAGTTGATCAACAAAAAATACCGTGCGGTACCTAGAGGTACCTATCGGTACCGAGAGGTACCAAGCGGTATCAAGCGTTACTGAGCGGTACCGAGAGGTACCTAGCTATACCAATAGGTACCAAGGGTACCCAGCGGTACCCAGAGCCCAGTCGGGGTCCCCAGCGTTAGCCTAGACGGGGTACCGAGCGGTACATATGTAAGCCCCTAACCTCTGAGAAATAACAAACAAACCCTAACCTAAAATAGTCATTTACAAGAATTTTAGAACTTACCCTGTTAGCAAAAACATCACATTACCCATACATTACTATTTCCACAAGGAAGCGAGAGGTACCCAAACGGGGTACCGCTGGGTACCGCTCGGTTGCCAGAGGTACCCAAAGATACTAATATTAAAAAACATACCTTAGCCATGCCTTCTCTGTTTCTGGAGTAAATGAAGTGGCCTCAAGTAGAAGATGAAGCTCAAAGATGAAGAAGATGAAGAAGCGCCTGCAGCTAGACTGATGCCCAACTCGATCAGCAAAACTGAAACGCCGTGGTCATTTTCAAATATTTGATTTTTAAATATTTTTTTAGACGAATGGGTCGGGTCGGGTCGTCAGGCTGCTCTGTAATTGGGAAAACATGGTAAATAGAATGGTGGGGTCAGGGTAATTCCACGTGGCGCAATGGAAATGATTTTTGGATGTAGAGCTACGTCCTGAGTCCGGACCGAATAAAAATTTGTGAAGATGGGTGATTGATGTGACACAATAATGTGTGACTTACAGGAGGGAAGAGTAGGGTGGGGGAGTGACAACACTCAAAGCTATTTGAGAGCTAGAGTGCGAGAAACAGATATAAAGGTTGGAGAGATTATTACGTGCGGCGTCCGAACCGTCCAGAGGTGAATCCGGACGCGCCACGTCACCTGGATGCACCGGGCCCCGGGTGACGTGGCCCGTCCGGATTCGCCTCCGGACGAATCCGGACACTGCACGTAATAGTTTTCCCAAAGGTTGAGAGCAAGTTCTAAGTGATTGTAGAAGCATTGGAGAGAAATAATAAAAGATTACAAAGAACTTAATAAAGTTTGTTGTATAAGAAAATAGCCACTAATAAATGACAAAGTAATGAAAATAATAACCTTGTTGATCAGTGATTAAATAGTAACCAATAAACAAAGTGGGAGATTCGATGCTAATGGAAGAGGAGTCTACGTACGGAGGATTTACAAGCTTGAAAAAAAGGATTTTGTAGGGCTAAAGCAAATGGATCTACGACCAATAATAATATTGTTTAGTTGTGAGGTCAATGGTGGACGGACAAAGCCAAACCTTTGAGAAAGGTACCCTATCGAAAATGAAAAAAGAGGGAGGCAACATATTAAGGTCAAATTTGTCTAATTAACTTTGGAGTTACATACGATGTAACATAGTATTAGTTGAAGAATTATACCATAAGCTTATGATTTTAAATATGTCATCAATTCAAATAAAAACTTGATACTAAGAAATTATAGTAACTCGTATAAGACGACAACTAATATGTGTAATTAGTTTATTAAATGATCATGAAAACAAAATTTTAAGGCCTCTAGCTTGATTATAATCAAGTTGGAGGCATATTGATGATTCATGGTTGATATTCCATAGGTCATATGCCAATATCAATGTCTCTATTGGTCATAGTCATGCGCATGAAGGTTAGTTGGACGGGCAATTTTAAGCGATAATCAAATACACTCTAGGGTATAAAAATGCATAAAAAATACTTGCTATTATAAATGAAAATTTTTAGTTTATATGCTGCATAAAGTCTAAAACTAGATAAATGTGTTCATTATTTCAGCATAAAATACTCCAATCTAATCACATCTATATTACTATAAAATATGCCCTTAAAGATCATTGAGATTAATTAAAACCATTTTCATCAAGTGATAGTAGATAGGGGTGTCAAAATCGGGTTTCGGGTCGGGTTCGGGTCGAACCCGCAATGACCCGCAGCCTAAACGGGTTGACCCTAACCCGACCCGGGTAGGGAAACGGGTCAAAAAATCGGACCCGGACCCAACCCGTCGGGTTGGCGGGTCGACCCGACCTGACCCGGGTCGAGAAGGCGGACGCGCAGGACAGAGTGCGCGGGTGCGGGCGAGCACGCGGGTACGGGTGCGGGCGAGCCCGGGGGAGGGCACGGGCGAGCCCGGGGGAGAGCGCGGGCAAGCCCGGGGGAGGGCGCGGGTGAGCGGGGGCGCGGGCGAGCGCTGCGAGCGCTGGCGCGAGGGCGAGCGCGGATGCGTGCGGACAGGGCGGGCAGGGCTCTAAACAGGTTTTCGGGTTGACCTGGCAACCCGTCGGGTCAACCCGAACCCGACCCGTTTTTCAAACAGGTCGAATTCCTGAACCCGAACCCGACTCGTTTTGAACTCGGGTCGGGTTCGAGTCGGGTATTCGTGTCGTGTCAAATATTGACACCCCTAATAGTAGATATCTTTTTAATTTGTTATTGTGAATTTAAGTCACCAAGCTCTAAATTTTTTAGCATCACATCCATTAAAACAACACATTTATATAAATGTTTGTAATGCTCTCTAAATATATAAAAGTAAACATTTGCAAATTCGAATGATATGTACTTACCTATGATGTTCAACATAATTATTTCATTAGCCTCAATTGGTTCAAATTGTCTAACATTTTTCTCCATCGCATCCCCAAATTTATAGGTGACTCGTAGCTTTAAACTTTACTCCATAAATTTAAACTTTTCTCGAAAATTCAGTGAACACAAGATCAAACACTCGACTATTGTTCAAAACTTTTTCAAACATTGTTAAGAACTATTTTTAATCTTGATTGAATCAAGTTTTGCATATAATTAAAGCTTCTTCGACTATTATTTGATCCTAGTTTCGAAATTCAAACATTATTTAAATACACTTTGAAGCGTGTCTGATCATGTACCGAACATATATCGATAAAGGTCAAAATAAGTTTTCAGAAACATTTGAAGTTTGTAATCTCATATATAATATCCTTTTAGGTTAAGGATTAAGGGTGTAAACATAAAACATTTATTACTAACTTTCAACGATAATTAGTGATTAGCAAGAGACGAAAATGTTACATCAGAACTTTGCCTCCGAACATCACTCGTGAACAAGAATTGATGAGGAAGAATAATACATTGAGAATTTGAGGGATCGATACTTTTCTAGCGTAAGTATTTACTTATATAAACTAGAACATCCTTCAAATTATAGGCATAGTCTAATAAAATGAAACAATAGATAAATTTCTTTAGTTTTAAGCATTATGAGACAGTGGCGGAGCCAAAAATTTTATTCAGGGGGGGCCTAATTAAAATAATTCTGTTTGCTGTCTCATTTGGAAGGTTATAATATATTAAAATAGTTCTGTTTATCGTTTCATTATCGGAGCTAAGAGGAGCTGTAAGATCAAAATTAAGAATGCAAATAACATAGCCTTTAGAGCTTATAAGACATAAACATCTACCACGGGCGGTCTTCGTTTGGGGGCGAGAGAGGAGCGAAAGGGAAAATGAAAGTCGTGCTCAAGGTCGTGAGTCGCAAGTCGTGAGAGAGGAGAAAAGGGAAAAACAAACCATTGATGCTTTTCATGTGTCCAAAAAAAGATGTTCGTGACTTCTCCGGATTAATAAATAACTTTAAAAGAAAGAATTATAAAAATTAGAGCAGGTTTCCTCATTGGCGAACTTGTTGCTATGTTAAGCTACTAAAACAATCAGCTTCAAGTCCCTTTAGGCTAAGTCCTCCCCTGCAACTCTGCGTCAAAATCTCTTTTGATCATTTCGTCCACAATGGAAAGTCATTCCTCCCTCTCTCTTTCAATATTTTACCCCCATTAATCTTTCTCTCTCTACAGCTGAAGCATTGCATGGTCCGAATTAGAGGTGTCAAAATCGGGTTTCGGGTCGGGTTCGGGTCGAACCCGCAATGACCCACAGCCTAAACGGGTTGACCCTAACCCGACCCGGGTAGGGAAACGGGTCAGAAAATCGGACCCGGACCCGGACCCGGACCCGACCCGTCGGGTTGGCGGGTCGACCCGACCCTACCCTACCCGGGTCGCGAAGGCGGACACGCAGGCCAGAGCACGCGGGTGCGGGTGCGGGCGAGCGCTGCGAGCGCGTGGGCAGGGCTTTAAACAGGTTTTCGGGTTGACCCGGCAACCCGTCGGGTCAACCCGAACCCGACCCGTTTTTCAAACGTGTCGAATTCCTTAACCCGAACCCGACCCGTTTTGAACTCGGGTCGGGTTCGAGTCGGGTTTTCCGGGTCGGGTTCGAGTCAGATTTTCGTTTCGTATCAAATATTGACACCCCTAGTCCGAATAGAAGGTGGATTGAAGACTTGAAATGGAAAAATCCTGTAATAAACAAAATAAAAGCTGACAAGGGATTTAAAGAGGAGCTGGATATATATAGCATGAATTTGGTTGAGAAAATGATTTTTTTAAAAGTGCGAATTTTAGGCTATTTTTGAAAAAAAGCCCGGTGGATAACATTTGTTCGGCTCCTGCCAAGACGATAACGACCACACTGTCATTCTCCCTTCTTTTGGGAGAGAAGCTTAGAAGACGACGTCCATGGCCACCGCGAGCTCCGCTGCAACCTTGTCTATCTGCTCGTCTTCTTCCTCCTCTTTCTTCTCCCATATTCCAACCCGTATCCCACCTCAGTTCTCCTTTAATCATCAGAAGCCAAAGTGTCGGCTGCTGACAATTAGGGCTGCCATATACACCGCCCCTTCACCTACTCCTATGCCGGCAACTTCTTCTTCTGGAATCGTTCTCGTAGACAAGTCAGATTCTGAGAAGGTGAATCGCCTCAAGTCGGTTTATCTTGAGAAGATAGTTCCAATTCTTAAAGAGGAGTTCAGTTACAAGAACATACATGAGGTACACATTCAATTTCTCTTCTCCACAATTGCATCTTTTGTTTATTCTATAAAAATTATTATTATTTATGTGGATCGGAGTTAGGTGCCTAGAATAGAGAAGATAGTTGTGAACTGTGGTATGGGAGACGCCGAACAGAACTCAAAAGGTTTGGAGGCTACAATAAAGGATCTTTCACTGATAACGGGACAAAGGCCGGTGAAAACGAGGGCCAAGAAATCAATCGCCAGCTTCAAGCTTAGGGAAGGGACCACAGTAGGAATTGCTGTTACCCTTCGTGGAAATGTAAGTTTAAGTGCCTAAATCACTATAAGAATTAGTCTATTTGTGGGAATTTTGGATAATTAATGAAATTTGAGTTTCGTAACTGTTCAGATGTATTGTTTATATCAAATTTTCTAAAAAAAACTCAAATTCCTTTGAAATTCAGAATTTATTTCGATGTGTTTTGATTTGCTGATTAGTCATGTGGATCTTTGAATTCACTTTCCTGTAATTGAACTGATGAGTTTAAACTTTTGGATATGTATTTGAAGGAGATTATGTTGGAAGAAAATTCTCAGAATTGGGAATATTATTCCCCTTTTTTTTCTTATTGCATCCAGTTATATGCCTATTTATAGGTCATCTTACAAATCTATAATAGACACTGTGATTCATTACCTCTCAATATTGTATCAGAGCATGGCAAGAACCCTCCTGTTATTTTCTATGTCATTGTCCTCCTATCTATAGTTTCACCTACTTGCATGTGCTTGATACTTTGCTCGCTTGCAACAATTGCTAGCTCTACACAGTAAATTCGTTCTTTGCCCTGTTGTTCTAGTGATCCTACACAAGTGATGCTTCACATAATATGGCACACATTATGTTAGCGATTCTTGTATTCTTGGCAGGTGGTATGACCCACTGCAAGATTGCAACCTTTGACTTGCCCCACAACCTATTCGTCGCCCATGATGCCTAGCATGATGGCTTTATTTAGTGTGCCCTACATGCCCTACTTTTACCCTTCTCTTCAATGATATACAAACCTTATTCTAATTTTTTTCTTCTTTTACCTTTATATCTTCCATGGTATCATGGCATCTGCATGTATCATGGCATTTACATTTGACTTTTATGATGCGAACTTCCACTGTTGATACTTCTATCAATTTTAACGATATTAATTATCTCCTGTAGTCACATACCTTTTGTTTTTTTATTTATTCTCATGACAAACTCTCTCATGTCATGCACCTCTTTTTACTCATAATGATACCATCAAATACTCCAAATGGCAAGCATTTGATTATGCCATTATCATTTGTTGTTGAATAGCTTCTAACCTTATATTGCCTTTACAATCTTGCTTTATGAGACTACCAAGACAATAGTGTTAACTATCTCCAATCTTGTTTCGTATGACCTTCTATCTTCTGATTGTGTCTTTTAGGATCTCAATTCAAAGATGATTGATGGGGGTGTTGAAGTTGGTGGGATCTACTACCTGATGATTGATGCTTACTCCGCATTTTCCTCCACCATTACTCTTTCTTATTGGCACTATTAGTTGAATCATCTTTATCCCAA
This sequence comes from Dendrobium chrysotoxum, assembly GCA_019925795.1. Lineage (NCBI taxonomy): Eukaryota > Viridiplantae > Streptophyta > Magnoliopsida > Asparagales > Orchidaceae > Dendrobium > Dendrobium chrysotoxum. The sequence goes on from CM034309.1 coordinate 28,654,144, forward strand.
TTGACTTTAACATTTTATCTTTGGTTCGTCATATGCACTTAAATTTCATTGTCATACATGAAAGCTTGGTAAGCATCACTGTGTGTCATTTCCAACCTCTACCACTAGTTATTGTCATCATCCTTTTGAGTTTATTCACTCAGATATTTGGAGTTCTAGCCCGATCCTTGCTCATCTAGGTTTCCTCTATTTTGTAACATTCATCGATGGTTTTTCATGGATTTACTTAAATATCACTCTATGATCATTCATAAATCTCATATCTTTTATGAATGTACAAATAATATCTTTTATTTCATGCTATCTCAATTACACACCCTCAATGGAATGGCGATGCTCAACACAAAAATCAAAACCTTAATGTTGTAAGGATATTGATGCTTCACATGTTCCTCATCAATAACGAGGGAATGTATTCTTAACCGCATGTTATCTCATTAATCGAACTCCTCCACTTCTAGACCACACCTTATATACCTCCACTCTATATTCTGGTCAAGCTATTTTTCCCTTTACATCACAAATTTTTAGTTATGTTTGCTTTGTTAATGTGTTTCTCTCGCTAGTTGAAATCTTTCTACATACTATCAGGTTTATCTTCCTCATATTCTCTTGTTCTCAAAAAAGAAATTGGTGCTATAATCCACTTATAAAAAGTTCATTAATGTTATCCTTCATAAGACCACCCCTTTCTTTTCACCCTCTGCTCTTGAGCGTTCCTCCCTATCTAGTCTCCCCTCAGGAGCTTCTCATCTTACATTACTTCTTTATAAGTATAGTTTTGTCATCTTTGACCTCCTTTTATGACAACACCTCCCACCACATTGTCTTATTCAATTTAGCATCCACTAGCCGATGAGCCTTATCACCTCAATCATTCTATTGCCTCTCAGAGAGGCAAAATGTAATGTATTTCTTATCCTGTTCGCTGTTAGTAGTTGATAGCGGGTTTTTAAAAAAAAATTAGTTTTCTTTGGGGAATTTAAAAATTGATGTTGAGTTCTAATTCTAAAATCGAACATCCCATTGGAAGAAATATACCACCTTGGGAGGTGGAGATAAAATTTCACGATGGGGTTCAGATTTAAAATTATAAATTCCGTCTTGAATATCGTAACCGTATTTAAGAGAGAACTTCATGTGGCTCCAATCCAGGCCGGGTTATCCTAAATTTTTTTATTAAAATTTAAGTAGAAGAATTTTTTTCATACCCTCACGAGCCTTCACGTATCCAGGCTAAATCAAAAAGAACGACATGCAATCGCCAAAAAAACTAAGAAAAGCAGACAATCCTATACGCAATCAAATCAAATCAAAACACATTGAATAATCAAACTAATTAAGTAAATGTTCATACGCAAATTGTCTTCCTTATTACAACCCAGATTTACATAAATTAAAAGTGACCGGGCACCACCGACAACAACCTGGATTCTAATCCTAATACAGACGCAAGCGACTTTGAGTGAGATACTCTCTGTCTTCAGCTCCTCGGTCTTCTCCTCCTCGAGCTCCTTGGATTCTTCGTGATCGGATACCCAAATGAAAAAGAGAACTCTTCCCTTGAGGGGAAGGTTACTCTTTTCACTTTTGATAGTAAAATGATTCAAATTTGGAGTTCCAAATGGATAAGGATTATCCCCCAAAGGGGTATCCTTTTCTCTTTGGAATCTAACCTTTGGATCTATGTATCACAAACTCAAAGTGTCACTTTCACAACTCAATACTCAAAAAAATTACATGAATGTAAAAATAAAAATTATAGACTCTCCTGCAGGGTTATCCTAAGCATTTAAATATTAAATTATATCTCAAGCAGTTATATATATATATATGCAGAAAAGTAAACACACTTGGCCACGCTCTTTTTATTTGGGGGTTGAGCAGCTGAAGCACCTGTAGCATTTATATTTATAATTTATTTAGCCCCCTTTATTGCCCTGCACGAGCGTGGCCACCTGCAGATAATCCAGTGAGCATCCAGATCATTCCTAATCTAAGGGTAATCTAGTCGCCCATCACATCAATCCACAGAGTGCAGTAAAAGTAAACAAACACATCAATCAATTTTAATCATAACATGCAATGAAAACTTAAAAAATCCGGCACACAGCAGAAAAGTAAACAACGGCCTAGCCTAGATCTAGAGTCGATTGTCCTAGCAAACCATCTAAAGTGTGTGTAGTAGGTCGTGTGGCTAGGGTAGATCCTAAGCTGGGTAATCTGTTGAAGTTGTTTAATATTTGAGTTTGTTAAAGGCTAAAAGGGAATTTTATGTTCGAGTTTAAGTATTAATGAGTTAAAGTTTGATTTAAATGCATTTTAATTGTTAAATTATTGCTACTTTTGTTGCTCACCGAGGCCATGAAATTTATTTCACCTTCTTTGGGGCTAAGTTAATAGCCTCATAGGCCTGGGTTACCCAGTAGCAATCGGGGTTGATTAAGTTGATTTAGTTTGTTAAAAATTAAGGATCAATTAATATTAATTAATTCAATTAATTACTGATTTTAAAAGTTAAATTATTTTATATTTTCCATCAACAGGTTCGTGGCATTTTGCCACCAGGCTCGAGGAACCAGGCCTCCTTAGGACACTTAGCCCCGCAGCCCAGAGTAGTCCATCCTAAAAACCTTGCTGATGTAGTTGAATTAAGGGTTTTAACTTAGTTAAGTAATCAAAAGTAACTTAATTTTGACATTTAACACTCCATTGAATCCATTCGTGACGTTGTGCCACCAGGCTCGAGGAACCAGGCCTCCTTAGGACACTTAGCTCCGCAGTCCGGAGTAGTCCATCCAATAAACTTCATCTTTGGAGTGGTTGTTGTGCATTTGAGTGTTGGTTGAATGTTTTATTAATTAAATCAAAGTTTTCTGGAATTTTGATGAATTATTGGATTTTTAGGATTTATTAGAATTATTTAATTATGTTAATTAAGGGTCAAAAGTTGACTTTTTAAATTAAAGTTAGTTTTGTAAGTTTCAGATTTTTAATAAATATTAGACCTTATGATGAGTAGTTAGACTGTTAGCACACTCAATTTAGAGTTTTCTATGAAAAGTTATGATTTTTTTGAAGTTCAGGCCTAGATCTGAACTACGGTTGATCAAAAGGTTGACTTTTTGACTTTGACCAGAATTTGGAAGTTTGATATTTTTAGAAAATACTAGACCTTAATTGGAGTTGATAGACACTAAGTTTGCTCAATTTGAATTTTTCTGTAATTAGTTATAAATTTTCAAAGTTTTACTAATTATTCGAATTTTAAAAATTCCTTAATTAAGAAGGTTTTGATCATTTTGACCCAAACTCATCCCAAACTGCCTAGAATCACTCCCAAAGATCAGATATAACCCATGATAGTGTTTCCAAGTGTTTGGACATTATTTGGGATTTTTAATAATTTTTAATTAATTAATTTAATTAATTGTTGATTTTCATAAAAAGTCAAATTAAAGTTAAATTAGGAGTCCAGTCAAGGGGCTTTTATTTTTCCTAGGTAAAGGGCTAAGTTCTGATCAATTTGAGTTATTATTCATAATTTTTGGACTTAATATGGATTTATTATATTTTTTTGAAGTTTCTGGGCCCTTAAAAGGGCTGAAAGTTTAGGTAATTAATTTTCTAACCTAATGACCTCTAAATTTAATGAAATTTGAACCTAAGGTTTAGGATGTCACTAAGTTTACTGTATTCAAGTTTCACCCCTATTGGGTGTGTATACAATTCCCTAAGAATTTCCAAAGTTCTCTAGACATTTTCCTAACTATTTTCCCTAGGTGTCTCTACTGTTCAAATAGGCTTACAATTTGGTGTGACTAACCCTGACCCAAATGTAGACACACAGAAAAAATCATGCAACCTAATTCTACAGAAACATGGAGTTATGAATTTTCAAAGTTTTGGTCCAAAATGGACCCATTACCTTAAAAATTCACATCACAGAAAATGATTAAGCATCTGACCCTAGGAAAATTATGGAACATGCTTAAGATGCTCAAAAACACTCCACCAAAATTTGGGATCCATTTGACCCCTGGATTGCAAGAAAATTGAGAAAAATAAAAATCAAACAAACACCATTTCCTCTCAATCCAGAGCTCAAAATAACTTAATTTTATTTTTAATAAATACTACATGTAATTACCTTTCCAACGATACCAAAAACATCAATTTTGGTGGAAAAATGAATTTTCTGTGAATTTTAAAAGATTATGGGCATTTTTACAATTTTTAAAACCCATTTAGGTCAAATCAGCCGCCGACACCAATCATTGGCAATGATTGGCGCTGGAAACAGCGGCGGCATGCCTAGTTGAGACACGTGGCGGGCGGGACCCGCCACTTAACCACGTTAGCGGTCCATTAGGACCGCTGATCCGACCACGGAACGGATGGACGGCGGAGATGGCGCTACGTAGGCGCCCGCGGTGCGAAACGGCGCGGGTTCGAACCCCGCGGGAGACGCGTGGCCTGGGTCGGCTGACGCGGCCGTTTCTGGGCCGTCCGATCGCGCCTTAAGTCAAAAATTTTTAAATGCCCATATCTTTTAAAATACTCAACAAAATTTGACGAAATTTGAACTGTAGTTAGAGGGCAACATGATCTTGCAATGCCTGGAGTTTGGAGGCTCCATGCATTGCAAAATTCCTACAGTTTCAAATTGAATATTTAACTAAAAGTGGAGATATCTTACAATCTACCCGGTGGATTTTTGTGTTCTTGGGCTCTCTGAACTTGTAGTTTGTCCACGCTCAAGTTTGCAGAAGACCCTAGGAGATTTTAACGGCTGGATTTGAAGATGTCGAAGAGAGATTGTGTTTCTCTCTTTTCTCTCTCCATTTTCACTAAAATGAGGGTTTTAGTGGTGGAAATGATGGGGGAAGGGCTGGAATGGTCTTGGAGAGTAATGAGGAGTATGGGAAACTCTTGGAGAGCTTTGGGGCTGCTGGAATTTGGAACTTAGATGAAAAAATGAACAAGATGAGGGGTTAGGGTAAGTTTTGCCCACTTAACTCTCATGATTTGAAATGGATGGCTTGGATCTCATCAAGGGTGCCTTGGATGCTTGCCATGTGTCCCATGGGCAGCCCAAAACCAGGAGAGGGCTGAGGTTGAGAGGGATTGCCTTGAGCCAAGAGGGGGGGGGGAGGACCACACCCCTTTTCCCTAATTTGGCTAAACCAAGCCTGAGCATGGTTTAGGGGGCTGGTTTGTGGCCTCTTAGGAAAGGAAAATAATTCCTTTTGAACAGGTTTAGGGCAGATTTTGGGAGAGGGAAAAGGGTTGTCCATGTGGCATGGTCAAATGACCATGACTTGGTCTCATTTCAACAAAATTTGACCTATTGACTTGTTGACCAGTCAATGGTGACTCATGAGGTCTTCAATGGGATGTATTTGGCTGGTTGAATGATTAGCTAAGTGATTGAAGCAATGGGTTTAGGATTTTGGCCAAATGGGTGAGATTAGAGAGGATTTTAGTCCTCCCAATTGGGTTGACCAAATCAAACTAAGGAAAATTTAATTTGGGGAATTTTAGAGCTGATGAGAGTGTACAAACAAATAATTTTGAAGTGCTAGATCAGTTTGAAATGGATTTAAATGTTGAAAACAATCATGGTTGGGTTAAGGGTGAATTTGGTCAACCATAGTTGACTTGGTCAACCAGGTTAAACCAAAGAGTGAATTTGGTTTCAATGGGTCTTAAATATCATAGAAAATTCATTGAGAGAGATTTTAAAGGTTAAAAATGTTGAACCATGTTGAGTCTTGGTCAAAAGTCCAAAAATCCCCTTAAAGGGCATTTTGGTCATTTTGATCTCGGGTCGACTGGGGGTCACAGCGAGTCCAGAAAGATGCAGGTTAATGTTGAACACATTAATATTAAAATTTTGGAAGTGATAGAAGGGTGTGGAGGGGGCTCCAAGGTCAAATTCCACTAGGTGACGGGCCTAGTGGCACGGGCTGTAAATATTTGAAGGTTTTGCAGCCTTCAAGTTCAATTTAGTTTCTGGGTGTAGAAGTAGCAGATTGAGCTCAAATTTGGAGGGTTGACCCTAGAGACATGCCTAGTCAATATGCGACTGACAGATCATAAATCAGAGGTCATTTGACTGGGTTTTGAAGTGTTCAAAGATTTCATGGAAAAGGCTTTTAGGACTTAGATCTTTGGCCTTGGATTCTGGATTTGAAAATCTGGATTTGATATAGATTTTGGGTTTGAATTGGTTTTTTGTGAGTTTGCATGGCTGGATCTGAATGGTCCAAATCATTCATGATTATTAGGAGATCATAAGTGATAGGATAGGGTTGGAGTTTGATTGGGGGCAAAATTAAGGTTTGAACTAGAATTTGAAATTTTAGACTGGGCTGGAATTTGGATTTTGATTGAGGTTTGAACTGAATTACGGTTTAGATTGGCTTGAATTCAGGATTGAATAAGGATTTAGATCCTGGAAGAGTTCTAGAATCTAAGAAACCTTGGGGTCTGAGGTCTTCTAGGATCCTAAGACCTAAGAAGGTCATAGGGTTGGAGTCTAAAAGAGACCTAAGGTGTGGGAAGGTCCTAGGATCTAGAGACTAGAAGGATCCTAAAGTCTAGAGATCCTAAGGTCTATGATCTAGAAGAACTCTAGGACCTAAGCAGGATTTAGGGTTTGGAATCTAGGAGGGTCCTAGAATTTAGATTAGTCAAGAGGCTGGATTGATCTAAGATCATGATTGGTCCTAGGATCTGGATTAGTCTGAGATATGGGTTGGGTCCTAATGGCCTCACAAAAAAATGAGGTCAACATTCGCTCCTATGTTTCATTTGATCAATTATCCACTTTTTTCATACATTTTCCCTGTATATATCCTCTATATCTATTCCCGTGCATTTCAAGGTGCTACAAAAGCCTTTATAAAAGCATGCTGTAGATGTAAAAATGGAGGCTCTTCTCAGTTCTCATATTTGGAATCCGGTTGCCCGCACTTTTAATGATCAAATTAACTACTTGTTTGGAGGTACACCGTGGAATTTCTTCCAAATGGATCAATTGATCATTGTAAAGTTTGGTTGGTTGGCAAATGGTTCACCCATGTATATGAGATCGACTATTTTGACAGACTTCCTAGTTGCATGCCTATACTTTGTCCGAATCTTCTTGTTTGTGGCCATCAATTAAGGTTGGCATATGTTCAAGATGGATATTAAGAAGATATAGTTGAGATTTCAAGAATCCATATTAATTTTTGAAAATATTGTAGTATTGTTATTCATTTCTATTATGACACATGCTTTTCATAGTGCTTTAATTTGATTAGGATTCATTTTGGATTTATTAGATTGTTTGGTTAAGATTTTACTTCCGTATTGTTTCAAATAAATTTGATTAACTTTTGTTAGTTGTACAAATTTGATCATTAATAAATCATCTAAAAGTCTATTTGATTGGGCACGAATCTTGAGTCAATATTCAAATTTAAAAAAAAAATTAAATTAAATTTAGGGTAATTCGAACTCTAATTTTAGCAAATTTATAGTAACACCTCAATAGACGAATCCAAATGAGCTCAAATCAAGCACCTACAATATATTTGCATGCCTACTGTTGAAACGAGCATTTCACTGAAAGAAATTCAATAAACCCATGATCACTTAATTCTAAAGCACTTAAATACTGAAAGAATGGTCTAGATCAAATGAGTAAATACGAACCGTCCGATAGGTGTTTTGAGATTTTAGCTAGATTTATCAAAATGTTACTATAAAAAACTATAAATAGATATTCGTTCTCTACATAAAAGTGTCCTTCATTTGAAATTGGAGATAACCTTGAGATTTAAAGAACTCTAGAGCTCTGCTCGACATTCGACACTCATAATCACCGTCACTCAACTATTGTTGTCTGCTTGAATGTCTTCAACTGTCTACTTCCGTCCGACCACTCTCGCCTAGCCTTTCATGTTCGATCGCTATTGTTTGACCACTGTTACCTGACTATTATTTCCCGATCGTTGTTGCTCGAATAACATCATCTAACCCCGTCATCATCTTTACACTACATTTCTAGTATTTTCTATCACTTTCATGAATGCTAAACTTGTATTACATACTTTGTAATCATGTTTTCTCCTGTTTAGGAGAAGGGCGGAATCGTATAAGCTTGTTGATATTGGTGAATCTTTACAATTAACCTAAGCCCCATACTTTTTTTTTAGATTTTCTTTTTAAAATTTTTGTTATCTATCTGTTGTTCTCTTTTATCTATATAATCTACAGCATATGTGGGAAGAGATGATCGTATCATAGCTAGACTTGTTCAATGGCTAATAATGGGTCTTCTCCCTCCAACACTCATCAATCCAGGAGTTAGACCCAAAATCAAAGACATCATAATCAGGCAAAAGTATACCCTTAATATCTATCTTTAGAGGATTGGATGTGTAGGGTGGAGAATCATAAAGTCATAATCCTTCAACTATTAAAAGAGGCTAGCCAATATAGAGAACCTTCACATCATCATTGAGCTCGTCAACCACAAAATCAATGGAATTGGGTTGGATAATTTAAAAATGTTTATGTAGGACCACCATGGCATCATAATGAAGTTCTTCCTACACCACAATCTAATCTAGAACACCTCGACACTACTAGTATAACCCATTATTTTTGTATTGCTCAACCGACTTGTAATCCTCTAGTGGCCTTGGTGGACTTGATTTGACCTCATCTTATGGATACTCCTCGTGATATCATGCGGTATGAGTTGCAACATCTAGTTCAAAAATAATTTTCTATGCGGGATAAGGATTTGCCTGCTCGACACAACTTCCAGGAGTCTTCACCCTGAGTTAATAAAATACTTCAACATCCTATTTTGGGGGGATTTAAGGTACTTGCTATTGATTCATATGATGGGTCCTTAGATTGTTATGAACATATCGATCATTAAAGGCCATCATGCATATCCAATAGGCCTCAAATACACTCTTCTGCCAGGGTCTTTCATGCCACTTTCAAGGTCAAGCCCACACTTAATTCTACTCTCTCTCAAGTAGAACCATCCACAATTTTGCCCAACTTGCCAAACTTTTCATCCAATAGTTCATCACAATTGGAGAATCATCAAAGGTTTTTCTCATATTTTAAGGAACTACCAAAATAAACGAGAATTGTTAAAGAGTACTTTCAAAGTTTTTTTCTTTAAAACTCATCAAACTTCAGGAATGGATCCTAAGTTGTCATAAGATGTCTTTGTTGGAAGTCTTCACCTTAAAACTTTTTTACTTTTCATTGATACAAAACACTTTCCACTCTTATCTAATGTTATCTATAGAGTGGAAGCACACATTCCTATTGATGAGGCTATCAATGCACATCAAAAGTAATTCGAACAATCTTTTAGCAAGAGAAAGAATGGTAAAAAAAGTAATGCCCAAAAATCTCAGTGAAAAAAGTACAAATAGTAGAGAAATTGGGATCTTTATCAGCCTTCTTAGCAATAGCATGAATATAGACAGCAGGAGTACACTTCACTGACTACATCTCATGCTAATGTTTTGATGACCATTTGAGATGGAGAATGTTGAGTGGTCTAATTTGCTAAGTCCAAATGCTGAGAATCAAAAGTATTGTCATTTCCATCGAAGCTATAACATGCCACAGAAGCCTACAGGCAATTGAAAGAAAAAATTGAGAGGTTGATCTAATAGAGTTATCTTTGCTAAATTATTTAAAATCAACTAGTTCGGGTTGGCAATAACCATATTTGGGGGTATAACTAACATTAACAAAGACAAGATAATTGTCAAATGGTTGTTGAAATTAAGACCATTATCGGAGGGCCATTACTATCATCCCAAATTCTCTTCAACACTAGTGAATAACTAGCATCGGAGAAATCTCATGCTAATCTTTCTATCATGTTTAATGATTCTGACCTGGAAGAGATCCAAACTCCGCGTCAAATCCCACTTGTCATTAATGCTGGAATTGGTGATTATTGCTACAATGTTAAGAGAATTATAATTGATAATAAAAACCCTATTAAAATTTTGATCTATGAGATGAAGATGCACTTTAGAGGGCCTTGCTTGTGAAAGAATCGGTCCATGTCTCGTAATTAGATGAGCATCCTTCACGAATGATACAAGTTGGTTCTTTACTCTTTGATGAGAAGAGCAAGAGTATGTAGTTTTTTAATGATAAAATCAAGACATCTTTGTTTGGAGGCTAACAAATATTCCTGGCATTAATCCTTAGGTAATCTCACACTCCCTTCAAATAGACCTAACGCTCATTCCCATCATTTAAAAGAGAGAAATTTTATGCAAAGTCATCTGCAAGCAATTGAATAAAAAGTTGACAAACTCTTTGATATTGGATTCTTCCAAGAGCTACTACCCCACTTGATTGGCAAATATAGTTTTGGTCTCGGAGATCTGGAGGATGTGTGTAGATTACATCAACCTTAATAAAGCTTATACAAATGATAGCTTCCCGTTCCTTGCATAGATCAGTTGGTAGACTCCACCTCTGTGTATTAGATGCTTAGTTTTATAGATGTCCATCCATCTATAATCAAATAAAAATAAATCTTGCTTAAAAGAAGCTAACACTTTTTAGACGAACGAAGGATTGAATTGTTACTAAGTCATGTGATTTGGATTCAAGAATGCCGATGCAACTTATGAGCACCTCATGAACAAAGTATTCAAAGACTTATTGGGCCCACCGTGAAAGTTTGTTGAAGAAATATTGGTAAAAGATTTTGAGAGAATACATCATCTTTTTCATTTGGGATAATGTTTTCTACTTCGATATTATAATATGTGCCTAAATCCGACTAAATGTACTATAAGGGCCACATCAATTATATTTTTAAGATTCGTAGTTATCTATCGAGAAATTGAGGTGAATTCAGAGAAGTTTAAGATCATACAAAATATGACACCTCCAATAAAATATAAAAGAGGTACAATGCTTGGATGGATGAATGACAGTCTTGTCTTCTTTCCTGGCTCGCTCTGAAGATAAATATTTGTTATTTTTTATGGCATTTAAAGGTGCTTTTAATATTGACTTTCGATAAACGGATTGAGCAACTCAAAATATATTTAGCTTCACCACCTCTATTATAAAAGTAAATCTTAAGAAAAATGCTCTATCTACATCTTGATGTTTATTCTCATGCAATAAGCTCAATGCCGGTATGAGAGAAGAATGTGGGGCAACACTTTGTCAATTATATCAACAATATCATATCTGACACAGACGGGCGATATTCACTAGCAAATAAGATTTCCTTGGTGCTAATATTCTCATCAAGAAAGCTACGCCCACATTTTTTAGCCCAAACCATTCATGTTTATACTCAACTACCACTTATGGCTATCATTCAGAAATAATAAACTTTAGGTCTATTAAATAAGTGGTCAATAAAGTACGGTGAATTTGATATTTCTTTTGGCTAAGCAGATATCAAATCACAAGTGTTGTAGACTTTGTGGTTGAATACACTATTCATGACTTTATTGATTCATTTTCTCCTTCTTTAACACCCCATTGGATATTGTATGTCAATGGAGCCTCCGAGAGCTCTAGTTTTTGGGCAGGGATGTAGCTTTTCTCTTCCCAACATGACGTTTTAGAATATGAGTTTCGTCTGATGTTCTTTGCAACCGATAATGGCATCGAGTATGAAGCCCTCATGGTAGGGCTGAAACTCATCATTGATTATGGAACTCAAAATCTAATGATTCATGCAGACAACTCATAAATTCTCAAGAAGAGGGTGGACACTTTGATGCTCAAAATCTACAGTTGGTGCAACACCTCAACTTTGTGAAGTCACTTCTTCCTGATATCAATGCACATCAGATTATGCACATATCTTGGGAACAGAATGCTCAGGTTGATGCTTTTTTCAAGCTTACAACTTCATCAACAGGAGATTCTTATAGGAGATGTATTAAGGATATGCACTTTCTCAGTATTCACTATCCATGAGAAATACAATCCATTGAAAAATCAGATGAGACATCTTGGATGGACTTCATAATCTTCTTATGGGATGGGACACTGATCGAAATTCAATGGCCACCATTATTCAACTATTTTTGTTCTAATCGATGTATCAATTTAATGGAAGGCTGAAATTATAGTTTGTGAGAATTTTCTTAGTTCATGACCTTGGTGGGATGTCCAAACACATCCATGAAATGTTGTCTTATAATTTTTTCTAAGTTATAATTTTACATCGTAATTTTTTATAAGGACTCAATATATATTTTAGATAATATGGGCTTCGATGTTCAAAAATAGAAGGGCAAATGATACATCATCTGAAAATCCATTTAGCTGGACACAAATCTTGAGAGAATATTTGGTGCAACCTAAGTTTCTAAATATTTTATGGAGAACACTTAGGAAAGCAATTAGCGAACTTCTTCCTTTCAGTAAATCATAAACATCCACATATAAAACTAAAAGTAGAAACAAGTTCTAGAAAGCAGCTTACAAAATCCGTAAACATAAAGAAATGACAACAAGGCTACCCTCAGAATAACCAACAAACGGTCACCTCACATGCAAAACTTGAAATATAAAGGATAGGTGCTCAAAGGATAGATCTAATCCGGAATTCACCGTTGAAACGATCCGGCACAAGTCCACACTCTTCTGGCAAATACCAACCAAAACGTGGCAGCAGATACCACCAAGCTCACAAGAGAAGAATGATACAAATGGGGCGGGAAACGTAGATAGAGAAGAAGAGGTAGAAGACAGAGACAGAGTAATAGAGGGGAAGGGGAAAGGAGGCTAGCTAGCCGCAGGTTTGTATGCAAATTCTTTACCAAAAATTGTCCAAAACCAATGGGAAAACAACCCCTATTTATAGGGAAGAATAGGGAGAAAGAGTAATAAATGTCGGTAGGTAAAACACCACATATCCAACCAATAAAAACTCATCAAAACTGCAGCAAACAGGGACCGAAGGGACATCTGCCAAGAGGGAAAAATGAAGTATCCACATAGCATAAAGGGGGGAAAAACCGAAGCAACAACAAAGCTGCCAAGGAGGGGGAAACTGAAGCATCAAAGTGACGGAAAGGGAGAGAAAAACCTAAGAGCACCAACCTAACATGATCATTAGTTTCCTTCCATCATAGGGTAACCAAAATAAAATTACAAAACATAATCAACCAAAATATAAAAGAGTACATAAATATTTGTATACATCAATATTCAATTGGAAACTTTCAAAATTAAATTCAGGATCATCCAAACTCCAATTTTAGCAAATTTATAGGCGAATTGAATATCTTGACATGATGAATCTAACAACATCAAAAGTGATCAAATCCGAACCCAAACGAGTCAAAATCAATAACTAGAAGTATGGTTAGAAATTTCTAGATATTAATTGAAAGACCAAATGATCTTCGATTTTTGCAGTCAAAATGAGCATTTTGATGAGAGAAATCTAAGGAGACCAATATCACTTAATTATGATATCATTAAGACAATTAAATACTAAAAAATACTCTATTATTAAAATAATTAACATGAGTCATTTGATGGAGTGTTTTGATATTTTGGCTAAATTTACTAAAATTTCACTCTAAAAATTATAAATATAATTCATTGTACATGTGAATAAGATTTTGATTTGAAATTGAAAAGAGCTAGGAGATCTGAAGAACCCTAGAGCTCTATCTGAAGTTCGACATAGGTGATTGCGACTAGCAACCATTGTCATTCAGTTGATGTCTCCCATCCTTCATCATTCGATTGTTGTCACTTGAACGTCATCCTTCGTCTATTGTTGTCCAATCATTGTCGCTTGCTAAATACTAAAAAACACTCTATGATTAAAATAATCTGCATGAGCCATTTGATGGAGCGTTTTGATATTTTGACTAAACTTACTAAAATTTCACTCTAAAAAATTATAAATAAACATTCATATTCTCTATGTGAATGAGATTTTAATTTGAAATTGAAAAGAGCAAAGATATTTGAAGAACTCTAGAGTTCTGTCCGAAGTTCGATGCAGGTGATTGCCACCAGCAACCACTGTCGTTTAACTGATGTCTCCCACCTGTCATCATTCGATTGGTGTCACTTGAACGTCATCCTTCGTCTGTTGTTGTCCAATCGTTGTCATTCGCTCGTCATTGCCCATTTACCATCATCTGATTGTCATTATTCAATCATCGTCGTCTGACCATCATTGCTTGATTATCATTTATTCAACCATTGTCATCCCACTAACATAGTTTGATTGACATCATTATTCTTTCACTGTATCTCCTGCATTCTTCTCCACATTCATAAGAAGTTGAGCTTGTATTACATAATTTTAAATTTTTAATCATGTCTTCTCTAGTTGAGATGAAGATTAGACTCATTAAACCTTGTTGTAATAATGGATCGTTTCAACTGGGCTATATCTTTTGATTGCTTTCCTTACTAGATTTTCCGCATAAAATTTTAGTATAATCTATGTTCTTCTCTTTTATTTATGTGCGCGCAAAATTTTAGTGCAAAAGTAGAACGTAAAACTCTCACTTTATCATCACAAATTTTCTAGTGTTTTGATGTATCTTCATGTAAGCTTTTTAGTTATTTCATTCAAAGCAAATGAATGGTTGAATAGAATTTCTCAAACCTAAATTGTGACTGTTTTTATCTTAGATTGATTCCAAGTATTGTGAAGTTAGTCCTTTTCTCTTGGAATTATTCTGAAGTACCTTACCCACTATACATTATGACATACTTTTCACCATTCATTTTCTGCTTTTATAACTGGGCTTTCTTCTAAGTTTAAAATATTCCGGGTCTTAAAATAGTTGACTTATTTTTCCAGTTACCTCGTTTTCATTCAAATATTCAAACATTGTTCAAGGTTTTTTTTTTCCATTGTATGGAATTTCTTTTTAGGCTAAGCTGAAGAGTTTCTTGATATTCTTTGCATTGAATGACTGTTAGGTGATGTATTCTTTCCTTGACCGATTGATCAACTTGGGGTTCCCCAGGACAAGGGATTTTCAAGGAGTCAACCCGAACAGTTTTGATGGGCATGGAAACTACAGCATAGGAATGCGAGACCAGAGTGTCTTCCCTGAGATAAGATACGAAGCCCTTGGAAAGACTAGAGGCATGGATGTTTGCATCACTACATCAGCAAATACAGATAACGAGGCCCAGAGGCTGCTCGCTCTCCTTGGCATGCCATTTAAAGAGGGAGCAGGTCCTACAGTTCTCTTGCGAAGGAAGAGGAAGAAAGCTCATCATTTTGAGTCGAAGATTAAAGGAAAAAAATGAAGAGAACTAGATTGCCTGGGTTTTATCCTCCTAAGCAATCAGGCATCTTCTACATCTTTACTCAATTTCAATCTCTTAATTCCGTCTAGTTATTGTAGATTTTTCCTATTGTTAAAAATCTTATGCTTTAATTGAAAAACTTGTATGCAATGAGAATCGGCGATCTATCTTTTTAATTGTGCGGCAATTTCGTATCATTAGTTCACAGCTTTCTTATTGTTTTTTGAGCTAAAAATTTTGTTGCTTAATGGCCTCATTGGACTTTTTTTTGACAGGGTAAGGATCTCTGCGAGCAATGCATCCGTTGAAAATGTAATCCTTATAGCGATTGATTAACTTGCAGAGCCTTACATTGTGATTAGCATAGAATAATAAAAGGAGCACCTATACAACTTACCCATACACATAACTAGCACTTAACTCTTAAAACCCACTCAACACAAATTATTTTCCTGAATTAAGACGTGTAATGGACGGCTGAAAAAGATTAAAAAATATTTCAATCAAATAAACATAAATTTTACAAACAGTATGTTTTATAATTTATTATTATAAAATAAATTTCCGAGTCATAGGAACATAGTGTATTATTACTTCATCATAAACTATAAATTATAACAAGATTTTATCTGTTTCAGTTATAGACTATTCATTAATTAAAATAATAATAAATTTTAAATTATTATTCAAAAAGGGTGACTAATAAGTTTAGAATATTTTATTGTTTAAGCTTACACCCGTTAAGCACCCCATCCCAAACCACAAAACCTAAATAACACAGCAGAGAACCATTTATACTTAACCACACTGCCCGACCCTTACGCTTTCAATTGGCAGCGGAATCGTGGGGTAGTCGCATGGCTTCCCATTCTCCGGCAGCTCATCACATGCCTTCGGACTTACATAGTTGCTCACTCCCTCCACCAAACTACAATTCCACAGCACCTTCTTCGGCTTGGCGCTCAACTCCGCCGTCACGTTCGAAATGCAAATATCCGTAAAAGTATCTTTCTCAATCCCTTGGAGATTCGCCACCATGGTCACATTTTCAGCAAAGAAATCGCTATAATTAATCCGCGTAATCTCGGGGAGGGCGTCGGGGTCCCAATGGTCGTCGGCGTGGTTCCCGTAGTTGCCTGTTATCCAGAAAACGTATTTCATCGTGTGGAGGCTCACGCCCTTGACGAAGATGTCGCGGACAAAGCCGCCGCGGCCGATGGCCGTCTTGATGCGGACGGCTGCTTCGGAGTTGACGGCGACGATGTTCTCCGCGCGGACGTCTTGGATGCCGCCGGACATCTCGCTGCCGAGGGCGATGACGGCGCTGTCGGGGGAGATGCAGGTGACGCCACGGATGAGGATGTGCTCGCTCGGCCGGCCGTATCTTATGCCGTACTCGTCCCAGCCGCTCTTGATGGCGATGCAGTCGTCGCCGGAGACGATGAAGCTGTTCTCGATCAGGACGTTGGAGCATGAGTCTGGGGTAAGGTTAGTAGGCACAACTTAGTTTCACATCTATATACAGTGCATATTGAATGGTTGAATTTAAACTGTGAGACATTTAAATTCCGGTCATTCATAGTGCATTCGATGATGAAGTTGACTCAATTTTAATGAAAATTGTGATTCTCCTTAAATGAATTTCCTGTAAGATACTGAAACTTACCTGGATCGATGCCATCAGTGTTAGGGGAATCTACAGGAGCCAGAACGGTGACATTTGAAATGATGACATTGCTATAGATGGAAAATATAATTTTAATTAGTTAATAATCGACTAGCTGACATTTGAAATTGACAAGGTAAAGCAAAGCACTAACTTGCAGTAAACCGGATGCAGTGTCCATGCTGGAGAGTTAATGAAAGTGAGATTGGAGATGAGGATGTTCTCCGAATGCATGAGTTCAAGGAGGTATCCGCGAGTAGAGTCGAGCTCCTTTTTGTGAAATTTATCCCACCAGAACTGGCCTTGACCATTGATCGTCCCATTTTCACCTATTATTTTATGCATAAACCATAACAAGTTATGTACTAAATGTGAAAAAGATGATAGAACAGTTGATAGAGAGATAAGGGGAGTGCTTTGTTATGCCTGTGATGATGACATCGGTTAGATTCGCCCCCCAGATGAAGTTGCTGTATCTTCCACCAGTGGCATCCCTCCCTCTTCCGTAGGACGGCAAGGGCTCAACGATTGGATACTCATCCATGTCCTGTGGGCAACAAGCTAACAAAATCATCAAGGATATTTACTTCAGTAATTTATTATTAAAGTAATGCTACTAAACATTTGATTTTGCAGGAGACGATCAAATTTATGAAACATAGGTGTCGCTTGAATTTATTGACATCTAAATATAAAAAATTATCTAATAAAAATATTAAATCATTAAAAAAATAATAATATTAAATCATAAAAATATTAAAATAATTTTGATCCTATATTATTATATGAATTTATAGAATATATCATTAAGGGCCTATTTGAATTCATTTTGTTTTTAAAAGCATATTTGTTTGGTGTTTTTTTTAACTGTTTTTATTTTTAAAATAAATCAAATTGTTTTTTTTAATAATTAAAATGTTTATGTATTTTTAAAACTAATTATCATCATTGGCTGATCATCGTTGTCATTGTCCCACTACCAACTGTCACCATCATTACATAAATCAACTTTTTCACTATTCAATTAAAATAAAATTAGCATATTTATGAATATCAAATATATTCTATTTTATGTGAAATAATAAATAAAGTTAAATTAAAATAAAAAATATAAGTAATCCCAAACTATCCTTAAAATACATTGGCTAAGTAATCCAACTATAATATATATATATATATATATATATATATATATATATATATATATATATATATATATATATATATAATTTATGGGGGCTGAATGGCTTGTATTACTTTTTAAATTTTAATAATATCTTCTGCGAATAAAATCTTTACTTGTTAGGTAGAAACTCAACAATGCTCATCTTGGCCTGTTGATTGGGAGCTTAGGTTATCAATTAAGAGGTTTTAGATTTGAGTCTTGTGTATGTGATGTGTGTATGAGTTTGTCTTAATTGGCCTAAATGTCCCCCCCCCACCCAAAAAAAAGTAGAAACTTAGAAACTCAACTCTCGTACAGTTGTTATGGGATGAAAGCCGAAAGGTGTTTGATAGAGAAGAGGATTAACGAATTAGGACAGAATTTGAAAGAAGTGGAGCTTGCTAAAGTAGATCTTTAGGAGGATAAGCTTTGAATCTTGAAATTGAGATGACCATCGAGGTTATATCTGCTTATGCTTGAACTGAACAACTAAAGGTTGTCCTGCAATTTTCAAAAAATAAATGCAGCACCAAAGTCCTAATGAAGCCTTGGTCGTGTAACCTTGACGTTCAAAATTAAAATTTGCTAATTTAGTATTTCCTAATGACCTGGTCACGTGTTATAGCACGCAATTAATGGTAAGCATTAGCTACTATTGTTAATTAATGAAGGAAACAATAATGTTGATTTAAATGTGATGCTGACGATGTCCTTCTTCCTTAATTTGGGCAATTTAAACACAAGACGTTAACTCTTTTGTTTATAATAATACGGCAATTGTTGTATATGTGCTAAGTTAAAATGACATTTTTCATGTCCTCAAACATTTTGGCATTGCCTCACAATAACATTTAGATAGGATTGTAACTTAAATTAAATTCTAAATTTCTATGTGAAATAAATTTATATTATTATATAATTATTACATCATTATTATTTTATTTTATTTTTTTAGTTGAATAATTTTAATGTTTATTATATCATCCACTATTTAATTTGATTTTAACAATCTTGGAAAGATGGATAGGCCGTGTTTAATTTAAATACGGTCTCATATTTTGACTTTAAAAATTAACCCATCCTTATATTTATGGCAGTGATAGATTTTTTTGTGTTTGGGCATCGACCAAAATTTCTCAAATCTATTTTTTTTATATGTAGCACTTTTAGTTCCTTGTGACAATCACTTTATTTTACTTGAAGCACAGTTATGACAAAAATTAAAAGAATTTCAATACCACTAAAATTATATTAAATTTGTTGGGTACAAGCACAGATGAACATACCCTAGAAGAGACTGAATTAGATAACTATGCAATTTGTTTAAGAAATTAGACTATATAAATTTCTATTTCATTGTACGGCACGTTTGGTAATCTTCCAAACTTAAATCGAAACAAACAAAAATCATAAGAAACTCAATTAAAACATCAAAATTCAACCAAAGTCATTAAAAATTACTATGAAAAGTTTGTCTCGATGAATTTAAGTGTTACTGAAATATAATATTTACAAGAATGATTTAAATCAAACTTTTATGGACTTAAACCATTCTGCAGCAAAGGGTTAATATAAAAACTTTATTTCATGGATAGGATGAATAATGATATTACGCCCAAGAAATCGGCAAAACAAATCCATTAGAGCGGCGCCAAAAGAAACCCGTGAACCCTTCCCCAACTAATCCTATGGCCTCTAACGACTCACCCACGTCCACAGGGTCCACCACATTCCTTTCCCGCTTTCCGTTAAACAAAATCGATATCAGAAATTCCCAAATCCCTCTGCACGTGAATCAAAGGAGGTGAGCGTACCGTGCTTGCGACAATCTCAGCATGTCCTTGGAGGAAGAGGGTGAAGTGGCTCGTCAGATTAAAAGGTCCGGTGAGCCACCGCCCCGGCGGGACGATGAGCATGCTTCCGCCATCGGAGGCGTATTGGCTGAGATTAGCGATGGCGTCGCGGAACGCTTTGGTGTTCGATGTGACCCCATCACTTACTCCGCCGAACTGTACAAGATCCGCCGCGTAGGCTCGGCATCCGCCCGGCGCGCCATCGCCGACGGACCACAGCTGGTGGCCGAGCTCCTTTGCACGCTGGCACTCCGCCGTCCACACTAATGCGGCCATCGAGATGATCTGCGGAAATCGGTATCGAAAATTTACAAAAACTGGAAGGTTTGGACATTAGAGAAGGAGAAATCAAGAGCAAGAAAGGAAAATACCAAAAGTCGAATTGATCTGCTTCGGATTCCGAAGGGTTCCATGAGTGCCGAGAGGAAGGTTAACGGATTTGTAGAAGGTAGGAAGAATCGCAAGAGAGATGGGTTGGTATTTATAGGCGGGGGAACGGGTTTTGCATTGAAGCGATGCAATCTTTGGATTTACGAATTGCCATTTCTTTTCGTGCAATAAATGGAAGGTAGTGTGCACCCACACGATCTCCGAAACTACGAATTATTTGTTGATAGTTTGATTGTAAATATTTAGATTCGTAGGTAATTTAAATGTATTATAATATAAATATAATATATTTAAAATTATTTGTTTAATCATAAAATAAATTCAAGAGATTATTTTTATATTTAATTAAAAATAAATAAAATTTTAATTAAAAAAGAAATAAATAAACTAATTGAGTGGGGATGTAGGTCGCATGAGGGTTGTTATATGAGGTTACAAAAGCTCATCTCGGTCTCTTGGTTCGGTGCTTTGGTTATCAACTAAGGGATTTTGAATTTGAGTCTTGCGTATATGATGTATGCGTGAGTTTGCTTCCTCCCCAAAAAGAAAAAAAAAGCTATATGAGATTGATGAACGACAAGGTGCGGTGCATTGTTTGTGTAGTGCGTTGTTAGTGTTGTCACGGGATAGGTCGATGAGCAAGTATCAACTACAAAAGCGAGGGTGCTTCAAGCTAGTTGGGTCATGGCTAGCACTCGTGCAATGCAACGAGCATCACCAAATGAGATGCGAGAGCTACGTCCGTTACAATAGGTCGTGAAGGCTTAGGTTTCGTTTGAGACAGCTGTTTTACCGCTTTGTAAGCTGCTTTTTAGTACAAAAATCTCTTAAAAGAAGAGAATAAATAGCTTTCTAAAACTGTCCCAAACGAAGACTTAGGCTTCGTTTGAGACGACTTTTTTATTACTTTTTAAAATGGAATTTTAGTACAAAAATTACTAAAACTCTGTTTTAAGAAATATTAAAAAGTCGTTCCAAACGAAGTCTTACTCTCATGTATTTGAAATTCATTTGAATCAACTGCATTTCATGTACACTGAAAATAAACTGTTTTGAGATTTCTCAATCCCTCAATAAATTACTTAGAAATTTTTTTTCTTCCAATCAAATACTTCTTATAATGGAATGAGAATTACTTATCGTAGATAGAAGTATAGAACACACAGCCAATCATTAAAAATTTTGAATATAATGGAAAAAAGGGGTTTTAATTGCAATAAGCAAAATTCAAATTAGATCCCAATTATGTGACAAGAAAGTTAATATTTGATTGATTCGTTATGTAGAGAATGATTATCGGAGGAAATATATTTATTTTAATTTATATGAGAGATTTTTACTAAACTTTATTAAAAAAGAAAGTGAATTAACACTTAGAATGAATGGCGATTTAAAATAAATAGAATAACACAAAATAAGAAAGATTAATTTATTTTATTTCTCTAATACGTTAATCATTCTGTTATATATTTTTGCTGCTATATTTGATCTATCCTTTTTGCCTAACGTTTATTAGCTGCTGGGTTTGGTTACTACTTTTTGTTACTTTTTTATTGCTTTTTCAAAAATTTCTGTGATGTAAAACTGTTTTTTATAATCAGAATAGTTAAGTTGATTTCTCATAATCACTTCACAAATTCAGGGGCGGATCCAACCATAATTTTCAAGGGGGGGCAAACTTATAAGTAAAAATATATAATTTTTTTCATAAACATCCTTACAACCAAAATTTTTTTTGAGGGCACTGCCTCTCGTCCCCTATTTGTTCATTGTTGTACGCTTCACAGATATGTTGGGGGGTCCAAGGGGGCAGCGCCCCCTGGCGGGGTTCCGGTCAGACCGGGGTCAAGGGGCAACGCTCCTGCGGGGGTTTCCTGGGGCAGCGCCCCCGGAACAAATTTTGGTTGTAAGAATATTGTTGGATTTTCTTTACTATTTCTTTCTGTATTTGGTTCATCGTTCTCTAACAATAACATCTCTACACAATGTGTTTAATTATGTTGGGGCAATTGCCTATTGAGCATAGTATTTTAAAACTTTTAAGGGGGGCACTTGCCTTAAAACCCTTATAATAAAGAATAAAAAATGTATGGAGGGGGACAAATTACCTAAAGAATCATATAATAAAGAATTTTTAAATTTTTTCAGGGGGGACAATTGTCCCCCTTGGCCTTAAGGTGGATCTGCCCATATTCGCAATCAACTTCGTAAAAAGCTGCAATCATCCCAAATAGATATTCAGTGGCATATGTTACTCTTGGCCAAGCATGCTTGTTTTACTTGCTTCATGTTTTATTTTGTTTAGTTGTTTCTTTGTGTCTAATGAAATATTGATCCTCACAAAAAATTTTGAAGGTACTAACCTACTAGACCTGTCGGCTCCAACTATGATGTCTATTGAGGGTCTTGTTGTTGACCGATATCTTTTGGAGATAAATTTTTATGCCTAATCTCTATACGTGTATTACCTATCATATTTTATCTAACCTCTATAAGTTTATCAAGAGCTTACTTTACCTAACCTTTACACATTTCTTTTTACAATATATCATATACCTAATCTTTATAATTTTGTTCAACTTTAAATATTATATATAAGGAGGTCAGTTCATGGTATTAGAAGGCATCACACATTCTTCTCTTTGAAAGAACTAAATATAGGGATGGAGGTTTAAGAAGTGTCAATGAGTGATCAAAGCTTAGTAGTTTTCTTGGCTAGTGTCAAATAGCGAATTTATGTATTAAATGAATGTCAATGATGACTAAATGTCCAAAGGTGCAACCAACAACTAGATCAAGCCTTCTAAAGAGGAATATGTTATTGTCACAAGGGATGATGATTAACTAGGTGGTCTAATACAGTTGTCTAAGGTTTTCATTGAGTTTGGAGAAAGATTTTCTTTTCATTTTCTCTCTTTATTACTCTCTCCCTCTCTCTCTCTCTCTTATATTACCCTTATACACACACATATATAATTGTTGTGTCATGGAACATTCACGACGGTAGAGAGAAATAGTGTTTAACATCCGAGTTTTATACGAAGATTTAGCACACAGACAGATAAGAGAGAGAGGTACGAGAGTTATAAAAGATACTATAATTTTTATGTGAAAATTTTTAAAAAGAGAGAAAAACCATGGGGCCTAGCCTAGTTGAAATGAATCTACTAGTGTTTGTAGTCGATTACATAATACATTATATGGTGGGAGTTGGAAGAATCTAGTGATATGAGAGTTGTTCTCAAGAGAGCGTTGGCCTGTTCGCTGGTCAGTAAGATCGTAGTCGGGCGATGGTGGTTGGAGGGACCATAGTTGGCGGGCGACAGTGGTTGGAGGGACTATAGTAGGCAGGCGACGATGGTTGAAGGATCGTAGTTGGGTGATGGTGGTCGGAGGGATCGTAGTCGGTGAGCGATGCTGGTCGAAGAGACTGTAGTCTACGAGAGAAGGTGTGGAGGGATCGTAATTGGCAGGTGACGGTGGTCGGAAGATGGTTGGGCGAAAGTCCAATGGCAGTCGGCTGCCAAGTGGAAGTCCAGTGGCGTTCGGTGGCCGGGTGGAAGTCAAGTGGCAGTCGGCAGCTAGGTGAAAGTCCAGCGGCGGTCGGCGGCCTGGCAATGGTCCGGCAACGGGCGGTGGTCCGACTATGGTCGAGTTGAATTCCAACAGCGGTGGTCCGACAATGTTCGTTGGGTAGGCGATGGTAAAGAGATGATCGATGGCAGCGCGGTGGTCTGGCGGTAGTCAACCAAAGTTCAACAGCGGTGATGCTTGGGTAGAACTCTAGTGTGACACCTACAGGCTCAGCATTCAGTTCCGTTAGTTTCGACTCAATTGGAAAAATGTAAGGTTTCGAACTTTTGAGTTTTTCAACTATTTGCATATTGTGGACCTCCGAAAGGACTACAGACACCATCGCCCCGCGAGGGGAGACAAGTATCTGGCCAATGGAAGGGCAGATTCGATCATGCATACGATTAACCATTGAGGATAGTGGCTCTCACCAGCACACCCCGATGGATAATAATATGTACAATCTAATCACAACGGGTTTCCCCCACCCGATACATTAGCTCGAATGGGGTTTGTTTGAGAGTGGGATTCGGTTTCCCACGGGCGCAAGCCCCCGTGGTTAATTACATCTCAAGCCGGGGCCTGAGAATACTCTCGATTAAGGATTCTACATTATTCTTTCTAAATTGGGATTGACACATAGGGGGAAGACTAGGAAGCCCTACTCGAAGGGAAAGAGAGGTTCAACTAGGCTTAGTCAACATGCACGGCTCACATCAGCATCCGGAGGGACTAAGGTAGTGAGAAGAAACTGGAGAAAAATAAATAAATCATACACTCGAAACATGCAGGAGGGAAGGATGGAGGTGGCGTCATCCGTGTGGCGCGGATATGTAGGGTTTAGGGTCTCTGGAAGACAGAAGACCTACCTACTGATGAGGCGCACTACGAAACAATAGTAGCCTTGAATCCTAAATCTAATGGGTTTAGTGTTCTACGCAACACTAACACCCGTGTCCTAACTAATGCAATGCAAAACCTGGACTTACCCCGGCCTGGAAGGGGGAGCCAGCTAACCACCTAATCGCTTTAAAGCCATGCTGTCCAGTCATTTATGAAAGATGGGTAGGTGGGTTATAGTTCTGGGAGGTAGGGCTGACGTCTAGAGGATTTCCTAATTGGCCCCGGACTGATGTTGGGTGAATGCTCCTAAGACTAATGCAATTAAAATTTTGATTTAGTTAGTTTCTAATGCAATGCATGCTAGTTAGAGTATCCGAATCAGGTATGCATAGAACTTTAAAAAGGCTTATAAAAATAATTTTTAGAATTAGACTGGGCTTCCCCAGGTCCGGCACCTCATCCTCATAGGTCAGATTATCCGGACTCTACCCACGGGCGGGGAAGTGTCTTATAGAAGGAAAGAGAGAAATGCAACGATATGCATGCTACCCCGGACGATTCCGGCAATTCCCTAGGTCGTTAAGTTTCTAAATTATTTAAATCTTAAAATTTGAATGTTAGTTGGGAGTAGAAAAAGTTTTAGTCCTTAAAGAGCCTAACGAAATCCAGGCTAAAACAAAAGCGACATGCAAAACGCCAAGAAACTAAGAAAAGCAAACAATCCTAGAGGCACACAATCATAAAACACATCAAAATTATCCAAACAAATTAATAAATGTCCATAGGCCAACTGCCCTTAATTACAACCCAGGGTCTGCAGAAAATTAAAGTGGCCGGGCACCACTGCCAACAACCCGGATTTCTAATCCTAAGACTGACGCAAGTTATTTTGAGTGGGATACTCTCGGTCTTCATCTTCTTGATCTTCTCTTTCTTAGACTCCTTGGATCTGAGCTTCCTCGGACTCCTTGGACCTCAGCTTCCTTGGACTCCTCGGGTAGTAGAATAATCCAAATTTGGATTCTCAAACAGAAAAGGACTATCCTCATATTGGGTGTCCTTTTCTCTTTGGGCATCCAACCTTTGGATTCTTGTATCCCCACTCAAAATAAACTTTCACAACTCAATACCAAGTTACAAACCATTTACATTAAATGAAAGCAGTAAATCTAGACTCTCCTGCAAGGTTATCCTAAAAAAAAAATCAACCCAAGCAATTTTATATTATCCCAAGCAATTTATATAGAAATGAAAATACTCATCACAGCCACACTTGGCCATGCTCTTAAATGTTTGAGGGCTAAGCAAGCTCTGGAGCACCTGTAGCAATTTATAATGATTTTCAATTAGCCCTCATTTATTTAGGGGGGCTGAGCAATTTCTGAAGCACCTGCATAAAACAACATTAATTTTTAAATCATGATTATTGCCCCCCCTTATATTTAGCGCTGCATGAGCATGGCCACCTGCAGAAAACATCATTAGTATCAACCTCGATCCTAACCTATGGGTAGTCTATCGTGCAATCACATCAATTCCCAGAGTGCAGTAAAAGTAAACAAACACACCAATAGTTCAATCACAACATGCAATGAAATCCGGAAGACTCGGCACGCAGCAGAAAAGTAAACACCGGCCTAACCTAAGCCTAAAAGTGGTGCCCTAGCAAACAATTCTACAGTGTGTGTAAAAGCCTGTGTGGCTGAGGTAGATCCTAAGCTGGGTAGTTAGTTACAATTGCCTACTGTCCAGGTTGGTTGTAGGTCTGAAAAGTGAATTTTATTTAAAGTCCAAATATTAGTGAATTGAGATCTATCTTAGTTGATTTAATGTGTGGATCAATTTTAGTTCTTAGGGTAATAATATTTAAAGTTTAAATTGCATTAATGAGTTTTAGGGGGGTTCGGGGTCCACCTATACACTAAGTAAAAGGGGGTCCAAAATTGACTTTTTGATTAAAGGGTATTTATGATCAGCTAACATTTTTTATAAAATACTAGGCCTTAACCTGATCAATTAGACAGTTAGCATGCCCGATTTGGATTCTTCTATCCAAAGTTATGAATTTCTGAAGTTTTGGTCTTGTTTTTGAACTAAGTTTGACCGGATTGTTGACTTTTTGATTTAAGTTGATTTCTGGACACCTAATATTTTTAACAAATACTGGACCTTAATGTGAGTTGAATGCCTTTTAGTTTGCTAGATTTGGAGTTTCCTACGCAAAGTTATGAATTTTAGAAGTTTCGGGCCCTAGACTATAGGCTACGGTTGACCGAAGAGTTGACTTTTTGTTTTAGATTGATTTCTGGACACCTAATATTTTTAACAAATACTAGACTTTAATTAGAGTTAGGTGCCTTTTAGTTTGCTAGATTTGGAGTTTTCTATAATTAGTTATGATTTTTAGAAGTTGGGGCAATTAAAGGAATTATCGAAATTGCCTAATTAGGGGTATTTTGGGGGTTTTGGCCCAAATCAGCTCCAAACTGATTGGAATTACCCCCAAAGGTCAGAAATGACCTAAGAGGGTGTTCCCAAGTGTTTGGGGAAAGTTTGGGATTTTTAATAATTTTTAATGATTTAATTAAGGCAAAAAGGTGATTTTTGATTAAGGTTGAATTAAAGTCCAGATTAAGGTTCAATTAAGGGGGCCCTAATTATCTAAGGTTGGGGAATGAATTCTGGAGAGTTTGAGGTATTATGGGTATTTTTCTGATTTAAAATGCATTTATTATATTTTTCTGAAGTTTCCAAGGCTTAGTTAACGGGTAAATTAGGGTTTACTAGTTAAGTGTTTTAAAGAGTCCGGAAAGTTCTTAGAAAATTCTAGAGGGTCCCAGATGTCACTATGTTTAAGTGTTTCAAATTTCAAGCTATTCAGGGTTCTACCCTAATTCCTGGAATTTTTCTAAGTTTGCTAGACGGGTCCTTAATTGTTGTCCTTAGGGTGTCACTACGTTACATAGGAGTGAAATGAAGTAACTAACCCTTAGGCATAATACAAAGGGTAAATGCAGCAGATATAAACACACCAAACAATGTCCTTAGATCTAGGAGAGCCTAGGCTATGTGCTTGTGCAACCTACACATGCAAGGACTACGAAAATACTAAGTAAAGAGGCCTAATGAAGTGATTAGTGAATGATTGGGATACAATCATTCACTAATCCTTCTCCCACATGAATGCTTTTCAAACATATAGTCTAGGTTTAAAATTTCAAAGAGGTAGACCTCCCAAAATTAGGGGATTTAAATAATATTTAATTTTAAAATAAGTTTTAAAATACATAAATATCATAAATATATAATAATATAGGTTTAAAGATAAGCTAGTTGAAATTAGTTCAATTCATAGGCATGGGAGGCCTACCAGCCACCAGGGGATTTTAAAATAATTTTTATTTTTAAAAATAATTAATTATATTAATTAAATAATATTTAAATAGTTAAATAACCAAGTAATACAGAAAACATCCAGAAAGGACAGAATTAGATGCAAGAAATAATTTTAAATTAAAATTCATATTTTTCTGAAAAGTTTAAGGTATTGTGCGTCAAAATCCGGTTTAAAACGAGAAAGTTGTGAATTTTTGAAGTTTAATAGGTTCAAAGGTAATTTTAAAATAAATTTAAAATAATTAATATTTAAAAATAATTAATTATTTTAAAACAAATCAGATATAATATCTGGATTTTAAAATAAAAATAAATTTAAATACCAATAAAATGACTTTAAAGCATTAAAAAAAAAAGTAATAATAGTCAAGATAGTTTCAAAGTATTAACAATATAATAATATTATTAAAATAATAATATTATTAATTTAATAATGTTAAAATAATGTTAATAATAATAATGAACTATTAACATTATAATAACATGAATATTTAATGTAGTAATGATAATAATATTATTATTATTAACGATATTGATATTAAAATAATATTAATAATGATAATAAATATTAATATTATAATAATATAAACATTAGTATAATAATAATATTATTAAAATAATAATACTATTATTAATCATAATATTAATATTATAATAATATTAATAATAATAATTAATTAATATAATAATAGTAATAGTAATAAAAATAATTAGGATAATTAAAATGATTAAAAATAGTAATAATAATAATAATATAATAATAATGATAATAACAATTAGAATAATTAAAATAATGATAATAATAATAATGATAATAATAAAAATAATGATAATTAAAATAATTAAACTAATTAAAATAATAATAGTATAATAATGATAATAATAATAATAATAATAATAATGATAAAAAAAAGATTAAAATAATAATAATAATAATAATAATAATAATAATAATAATAATAATAAATAATTTTCATAAATAATTTAAATATTGTAAATAATAATAACTAAATAATTATTTAAATTTATTTAAATTTTTCTGATTTTTAAAATACAAATAAAACATATTTTAAAATAAATATTATTTAAAAAAAAACATTTGGCGGCGGCGGCGGCTCGGTGCGGCGGCGGTCAGCCACGTGTCGGCCCGGGACTGGTTCCGCGGTCCCGGGCAATGATTGGGGAGAGAACCCGCGGCGGCGACGGCTGGGTGGCCACGCGGCGAGCCCTGATTGGGTCCGCGTTTCTGGGGCAATGATTGCCGCGGCGGGCAATCATTGCCGTAATGACCGCGGCAATGATTGCCGCGGTCGAACCGCCACTTAGCCACGTCAGCGCTTGGCGCTGTCCGTCGGATCGTCCGCGGTTTGAACGGACGCCCCAGATCGCTCCACGTGGCTATCGGAACCGTGGGGTCAGTTCCCGTAGTCGATCTGGACCGCGGGACGGCGGGATCGTGACCGTTGATCTCGAAATCAACGGTCCAGATCGGCTCCCAGCGAACGGTAGCAGAACCCGAGCCCTAGAACGAGTTTTTGGGCTCGTTCTCTCGATCCGATGGATTGAATCGAATGAAAATTGAGACTTAAGCTATAAACATGAAGAGCAATCATGTGGGGCAAAGATTTTGATCTAAATCGCAATATTCGCAACGCTAATTAACTCCATGTGTTCTAAACTAGGGTTTACGTTTTTACCTAATCCACACGGTGGATTCGGAAGATCTTGGGCTTGTTGAGCTTGTAGATTGTCCACGTATAATTCCTTAGTTGATCTCGAGCTCTGAAACACCCTCGATTGGACGGATAATGGCTTGGAACCTTTGGAGTCTCGGTTCGCCGGAGATCTCGCCGCCGGCGAGGTTCTGACGCCGGGTTTCGGTTGGGGAAGGTGGAAGAAGGTCGTGGGAACACTCTCACCGAATCTTCGAGTCTAAGGAAGTCTGGGGAGAGAGCAAGAGCAAAAGTCCCCTTTCTCAACCCTAATTCCATCTATTTAAAGCTTTAGGGTCAAGACCAACGGCTAGGATCCTATCTAGGGTTTGATTAGGAGGTTATTGGGCCTCTAATGCCGTGGTTTGAGTAGGGAGCTCATTAGGAAAGGGTTTAATGCATTAAATGGGTCTTAATGGGTCATTTTGACCTATTAATGGCTTAGGTTGACCAAGTCAAGGGTTGACTTGGTCAACCCTAGTCAAGTGGGTCCAAGGGAGGAGGGTATGAGCCTTGAAGCCCTTGGTTGGGCTTGGATCTGATTAGAATTTGATTTAAGCCTATTAGGGCCTATTGGGTCAACCTGGGTTGACCTGGTCAACCAGGTTGACCCAGGACCAAGACTTGGGCCCAATGGGTCAAGCCTGACCCACTGAGTCCAGTGGAGGAGAGAATAGGGCTTGGAGAGCCCTGGATTGGGTTTGAATCTAATTTGGACTTGATTTAGACCCACATGGGTCTAATGGGTCAACCTGGGTTGACCTGGTCAACCAGGTTGACCCAGGGCCTGGGTCTGGGCTCAACAGACTCAGGTTGACCCATTGAACACAAGGGAGAGGGTCTTGGGCCCTGACTTGGTCAATTTGACCAGGTCAACTCCCTTGACCAAGCCTGGGAGAAAATCAGGGTCAACAAACGGACCCCCCAACAGGAGTGGCGAACAAACTAGTGAACCGCTCGTGTTGGCGTTGACCGAATGTGACAGAAGAAGTAGAGTAAAGGTTCTAGGAAAGAGCACCAAAAGAGGTGAAAGAGAGCAAAGGGGGATCTTCTCCTGGCCTTGCCTTACAGCAAGGGCAGAGCCAAGGAGAAAGTGGAAAGCAAAATAGTAACAGGTCACAAAAAGGTGACAGAGTAAAAGGAAATCCCATCCTCACCTTGCCCTGTAGCAAGGGCAGAGCTGAGGGGGAGACCCAAAAAAAGGTGGGGTAGTAAAGAAAACCAACTATCCATCTGACCGCATCGAAACAACAAGATGGAAGGTGAAAGGGTGGTGAGGTATGCCTTCCAGGGACACTGTCAGGCTCACTCGACCAAGTAAAGTCTGATGTCTGCTTGATCAGAGCAAAACAATCAGGGAAGAAGTAGTGGTGAGGAATGCCTCCCAGGGACACTGTCGGGCTCACTCAACCAGGTAAGTAAAACCAACTACCTGACTGTTCATCTCAAACAGCAGAATAGAAGGTGAAAGGATCCCGTCTCCTCCTGCTCCTTTCGGAACAGCGGATAGGGGTGACTCGATACTTCCGTCTGACCTCAACAAAAGTAAATAAGCCACGAAATTGGAGTCTGCGTAGTCTTTTACAGAACATCCAGAGTAAAGGGGTGGTGAGGAATGCCTCCCAGGGACTCTGTCGGGCTCTCTCAACCGGTAAGTAAAACCAACTACCTGACTGTTCATTTCAAACAGCAGGATAGAAGGTGAAAGGATCCCGTCTCCTCCTGCTCCTTTCGGAACAGCGGATAGGGGTGACTCAATACTTCTGCCTGACCTCAGCAAAAGTAAATAAGCCACGAAATTGGAGTCTGCGTAGTCTTTTACAGAACATCCAGAGTAAAGGGGTGGTGAGGAATGCCTTCCAGGGACACTGTCGGGCTCTCTCGACCGGTAAGTAAAACCAACTACCTGACTGTTCATTTCAAACAGCAGGATAGAAGGTGAAAGGATCCCGTCTCCTCCTGCTCCTTTCGGAACAGCGGATAGGGGTGACTCAATACTTCTGCCTGACCTCAGCAAAAGTAAATAAGCCACGAAATTGGAGTCTGCGTAGTCTTTTACAGAACATCCAGAGTAAAAGTGGTGGTGGGGAATGCCTCCCAGGGACTCTGTCGGGCTCCCACTCAACCGGGTAAAGTCTGATGTCTGCTTGATCAGAGCAAGACGACCAGGGTAAGGGTCTGATGTCTACCAGAGCGGTAGGACAGTCAGGGTAAAGGTGTGGTGAGCTATGCCTCGCAGGGGCTCTGCGGGGTGCTCCCAACCAAGTAAAGCCTGATGTCTACTCGGCGCATATGCCTGCAGCAGAGCAATCAGGAAAAAGAGATGGTGAGATATGCCTCCCAGGGGCTCTGTGGGGCACTCTCAACCAAGTAAAGTCTGATGCCTACCCGGCGCATATGCCTGCAGTAGAGCAATCAGGGGAAAGTCATCTCAACCATACCCTAACACGCATATGCGTAGGGATGGGAAGAGGAGTAGAAAATGGAAAATTTCAAAGAGAGAAGGGTCGTCTAAGGAGTTTCAAACTAGTGTTTCGGGTACCACGTGGTAGAGGACAAGTCGTCGTGGCCACGAGTATCCAAAAGCCAGTGAAACTGCCTAGGCGAAACCAAAATCATACAAACCTGGAAGCACCAGAACGATGCCTCGAGAGACCATAGGGAAAGGTACGCCCTCAACAAAGTGTGAGAGGGGTAGTCTCATTCCTATTGAGTAGCTAAAGTAGCAAGGTGGACACACTTGCTACAGAGAAAAGGACTATATTAATGAGAAATAATCATAGAAGACTACAGTGGTACACCCACGTAAGCTAGTGGGACCCTGTAGAGGTGGAAAGCAACATAAACACATCCAAGGGACCGCTCCACAACCAGGAGTCGGGTCACGGCGGGCAAGTATGTCACTCTAAGACAAGTGAAGTGATTTTCTGCTAGAAAATCAAAGTTCACTTAAGAAGCGACGCTAACATCTGAGACTCGATGTACTGCATCACAACTAAGAAAGCACACAAGAGTAGCGAGGGGACACACTCGCCACTAAGGGAAGTAACGTTGCATATGAATGATATTTATGAAAAGCTCACAGTAGTGGTACCCACACAAACTGGTGGGACCCTGTGGGAGTTGGAATATTATCAGTACATCCGTAGAGCTACCCTAGCAGCTGAGAGTAGAGTACGAATGAGAGAGAGAGTAAAGTAGAAACTGAGTTGATTTTCTGCTAGAAAATCAGAGCTCTCAAGTCAGTGATGCTAACGCCGGTAACCAGGCGTACTGCAACACTACTGGGGAAACAGCTCAAGATGGCGAGGAGACACACTCGCCATTGAGGGAGATGATTTATGAGTGAAATCAATAAACATCAAACACCACAGCGGTAACACTCACCCTGACCGGGGGGACCCTGTGAGAGGCAGGAGCGACACTACCAAACCCATAGGACTGCTCTAGTAGCTGAGAGCAAGGCAAGGGTGAAAAAGTAGGTCGCTAAAAGAAACTGGAGAGCTGATTCCCTACTAGGGAATCAGAGCTCGCGAAGGTGGGATGTTAACATCTTGAGCAAGATGTATCACACCACTAACGAGGACTATCATGATTGTGAAAGACCATAATAATCACAAGTGTAAACACATCCTTGAAGCAATCACTCAGACGCTTCGTAGGAGAAGAGAAAGAAAGACTTTGGGGAATTTGAGCTCTTAGAGAGTATTACCGGGTTCCACCTGTGACAAGGGCAACCGGTTTTGCTCTACTGAGAGCTTCCCTCTTTTATTGTATAGATGCACATTTTTTGTAGGTTCACAATCATAGACTAAATATGTCTCGTACTGTCGAAGGTAACACGCGGTAGAGGGAACGTTTACCATATCCGTGTGTTACTCCTAGTATGGGACATCCTCTAATGATTGGAACTCAAAGAGGGATATAGGATTGGCTTTGATAACCCAGGCCACATTCGTCACATGAATAAAACTGGGGGCACAATCATAACACAATTGATATGTGAATGAAATTTAGATTAGGATAGTGGATCAACATTACCATCCCTAGCTAGCATAGGTTGGTATGGACCCGGTACAAAAGAAGTCTGAATTGGTTTTGATATTCCAGACCACACTTGGGAGCACCAAGTGAAACTGGGGGACAGAGAGGGGGAAACTCCCAAATTACCAGAACTCAGAAGAGGAAGGTAAAATAAATGCGAGACTCTTACCAGTCCTTAAGAATGGTCTATAACCAGATGGTGGGGTCAAAATATTTTTTGTGCACGAATTTTTAAAAGAATATGGCAAGCATTTAAACAAACTCAATAGTGTGACCACTAAGAGATGTTTAAGCCCTTACCAATCAATCTGAGATAAGTCTGATTCATACATTTCCTAAAGAGTAAAAATTTCATCAGAGAGTGAAAGGATTATTTTTAGAAATGAAAAATTAACCTCTGAATCATCTTGAACCTTAGAAAAGGTTCAGAAAGTTCAGCAATATAGGTTGACTCCATCTAAACCCGAGAAGGTTAGGGATTTAAATTTTGCTAACCCAGCTTAAGCTCCCTACAAGCTAAGCTGGGCTTTCTCCCTTACATATTCTGAATAAATATCTAATTCAAAAGGGTGTAAATTAGAGAGAGAAACTGGATCTTCTCAATCTTTTTGCATGAAAATATTTTTATATCTAATAGAACATCCTTGCACGATGATGAGTCCAAAATCACGATTTTCAAACTCAAGTATCACAAATATCCGAGGTATGAATTTTCTGAGACTTAGAGATTTACAAGAAAGGGAAGCCATTTACTTATCCACTTTGGGTTCATTTTGAGCCCCTCAACTTGGTTTGGCGCACTGCGCATCTTTTAATTACTTGATACACTTTGTGTATCCTTGACTTTATGGCGCATCTTGCGCAACTTTCACTTTTGATACACTTTGTGTATCTTTGATTTTTGGCGCACTGCGCATCTTTTCACTTTTGATACACTTTGTGTATCTTTCATTTTGTAACTGGCTCCCTTTCCAAACCTCTAAAGGAAAACTTTCTCAGTTGTAAGATTATCTTCCAAACATAAGAGAAGAAAAACTCACTCTCTCGTGCGAGGAAGAAGAATCCACAAAGCAAATCCAATCCTATGATAAGAATGAACGACTTGAATAAGAAAATTATGAGATGGATTCATCAGCCTGCGGAAGATGCCTATGAGATAGAAAACTGCAAGACGATTGAGAAAATATGCGTCTCTAAATCTAATTTCAATTTGATATAGATTTTAGTTCAAAATAGGAAATCATCCCAAGAAAGGGATGAGAGAGAAGGCATACATTTTTTTGAATCATTATAATCGTCTTTCAAGCATTTAGAGGAGTCAACCACCAATTACTTAATTTTCTAAAGAAGACAGGGATAAGTCTTTCATTAGGAAAAATAAATTCTATACTTTCCAAGGAAAAATTCTCTAAAAGGTTTACTTCGTGTTTTAAGCTCTCAGACTTTTCTCAGATTAATCTCTCTTTTAAAAACTTTGCATATTAAATTTAAAGATCCCACCATTGAAAATAGAACTTGAATCTGTATTTGGACTGATATGGGTCAAGATCTGGCCTAGAAGAGTTCAGACAAGGGAGATGATAGAGACTAGAGTTTATGTCAGTGTACGAATCATATCATCTCACCTCATCACCCCTAAGGATAGCCTCATACTTCTCGCAACAAACATCGTGTGGTAGAGGACAAATCGTCGTGGCCACACAGACTGTCGAAAAGTGAAGAAGCCCCTCCAAAGGGGGTACATATACAGGGGAGTATTTGCAGGCGGTAAGGAGACCCCCTCCCTCTCGAAGAGCGAACTCAGGCATAGTACTTTTTCAAGTACTGCCCGTTGATGACAGGCATAGGGTGAACACCATTGGCATCAACGAGTAGGTAGGCACCACCTTCGTAGACTTGCTCTACAGCAAAGGGGCCTTCCCAGACAGGCTCGAACTTACCACTTCGGCGACGACGCGAAACGATAGGTCTACGTAAAACAAGGACCAACTCGCCAACCCGGAAAGCACGGGGTCGAACAAGGCGATCATGTGATCGAGCCATACGTGCCTGGTATAGTTTGAGGTTCTGATAAGCTTGCAGGCGAAGCTCTTCTAAACCATCAAGCTCTTCCGTCCGTAATTGGGCGTTATCTTCGTGGGAAAGATTGTGGCTGACTGCCACACGTAGCGAGGGGAGCTCGACCTCAAGTGGGAGGACGGCCTCGACCCCGAAAGCCAAAGCATATGGGGTAGACTGAGTAGGAGTACGGTATGTAGTCCTATAGGCCTATAGTGCTTCAGGAAGTCTATCGTGCCACTCTCGTTTGTTTGCAACCAGGATTTTTCTTATTAACTGCACGAGAGTTTTATTGAATGCTTCCGCCAAGCCATTAGCCTTGGGATAGTAAATTGAAGAGTATCGCCAATTGATGTTATGGCGGCGGGCAAATCTGACAATTTTGGTGCTTCTAAATGACGGGCCGTTATCTGAGATGATACGGCGCGGGACACCAAAACGATAGACGATATGATCACGAAAGAAACGCATCACATCTTCTGATTTGACTTCCTTAAGTGGCACAGCTTCTGCCCACTTAGAGAAGTAATCAGTGGCAGCTAAAATGAACCTATGGCCCTTAGAGGAAGGAGGGTCAATAGGACCCACTACATCCGTGCCCCAGCCCTCGAATGGCCAAGATGATACAGTAGGGTGCAGCGGATTAGGGGGTTGGTGAATCACCGTGCCATGAATTTGGCACTGGTGGCACTTTCTAGCGTGCTCCATACAATCACGGATCATAGTCGGCCAATAGTAACCGAGGCGTTTAATTCTGCCTTTCATTTTTGGTCCGGACTGATGAGCACCGCAAAGACCTTCATGTATCTCGCCCATGACCTTGCGAGCCTCTTCGCTGTTGAGGCAACGCAACCACATTTGGTCGAAAGAGCGTCGATACAAGGTGTCGTTCACATAAGTGAATGATAGGGCTCTCTTTCTGACCTGGGCAGCAAGAGATCTATCATCTGGAAGCCTGCCATGCTTCAAATACTCTATAAAGGGTACTCTCCAGTCTGATTCTTCCTCAACTGAGAACACTGTGAGGGTCTGATCGGGAGAAGACAGGTCTGCGGGGCGTAGGGCTTGACGGCACTGGACAACGATAGACAGTGGGTTGCCAGTTGGGTCAGCCAGTTCCTTTGCTAACTTAGCTAGTGCATCTGCCTTGCCATTGGCAGATCTAGGGATTTTAGCTAAGGTCACTTCAGGAATCAAACACAAGAGCTCCATTGCCTTGCTGTGATAAGGCAAGAGCTCAGGTTTAAGCACTTTGTAGACTCCCGCTACTTGATTTATGATCAGTTGTGAGTCTCCAAAGATTTTCACCCGCATGACATTCATCTGAATGGCCAACTCTAGTCCCAAAATCAGAGCTTCGTACTCAGCTTCATTATTAGTACGAGGTTCTGAAAGACTGTAGGAATATCTCAGAGTGTGACCTTCAGGGGATACGAAAATGAGGCCCAGACCTACCCTAACTATAGGAGTTTCATTCGGGCTCAAGGCTCTAACGGACGACGCACCGTCAAAGTAAAACTCCCAAGTAGGGGACTCCTGCTCCACCACACTCATGATTAGCTCGTCAGGCAGCTCATCATTGAGTGGGGAGTCTGCAGGGATCAGGTGAGCAGCAAGAAAATCAGCTAGAGCCTGTCCTTTGACGGCCCGCTGCGGGACGAAAGTGATGTCAAACTGCAGTAGGATCATAGACCATCGTGCCAGACGACCTGAGAGGGTCGGACGGGTCATCAGATACTGCAAGGGGTTGACTCGAGAGATTAGGTTGACCTTGTGTGAAAGCATATAATGCCTAAGCTTCTGTACCGCGAAGATCAAAGCTAAACACTGCTTTTCCATTGCGGGGTACTTCAGCTCTGCGGGTATCAACCGTCTACTGAGGTAGTACAAGGCATTCTCCTTGCCTTCCTCATTCTCTTGAGCCAATAATGCACCCAAGGACTCATCCAGGGCCGTAGTATAGAGAATTAACGGCCTCCCTGGGATGGGTGCAGCTAAAACAGGGGGGTTTATCAGGTAGCGCTTTATACTCTCAAAGGCCTCCTGACAACGCTCATCCCAGTGAAAGCGGGCGTCTTTCTTTGCCAGGGCAGCAAAGGGGTGACATCTACCAGACAAATTGGAGATAAATCTCCGCAGGAAGGCTAGCTTTCCTTGAAAAGACCTTAGCTGGGTAAGGCTTTTAGGGGGTTTTAGATCTACTATGGCTTTGATCATGGAAGGATCAATCTCAATGCCACGGTAGCGGACTATAAACCCCAGGAACTTTCCTGCACTAACTCTAAATGCGCATTTTAGAGGATTCATTTTCAAATCATATTTGCGTAGGCGTTCAAAAACGATTCGTAGATCTCGAAGGTGATCTCCACGGACCTTGCTTTTGACTACCAGATCATCCACATAGCATTCAACTTGCTCGTGTATCATCTCGTCGAAGATAACAGTCATAGCACGTTGATAGGTGGCCCCGGCATTCTTGAGACCAAAGGGCATCACCTTGTAGCAGAACACACCTATAGGTGTGCGAAACGCAGTAAACTTTTCCTCTTCGGGGTCCATCTTTATCTGATTGTAACCAGATGAACCATCCATGAAGGAGAAAATGCTATGGGACGACGCTATATCCACCATAAGCTCGGGGATAGGAAGAGAAAAATCATCCTTAGGACATGCCTTGTTTAAATCACGAAAGTCGATACAGACACGAATCTGCCCGTTCTTTTTCCGGACTGGAACAATGTTGGCAAGCCAAGTAGGGTACTTCTCTTCACGAATGAAATCGGCCTCTATAAGCTTCTTAGTCTCAGCGATCACCTGTTGTTCTATTTCTAACCTCATCCTGCGAGGTGCTTGTTTAACAGGGACTGCATCAGACTTAATGGCTAGTTTATGGACTGCTACATCTGGATTTAGACCAGGCATCTCGGTGTAGTTCCAGGCAAAGCAATCTTTAAACTCTGAGAGTAGCTCGATGTATTCTTGAGCCTCTGAGTCAGATAACAAGACACTATGAAAAATAGGTCTAGGATCTGATTCAGTGCCTAAGTTTACCTCACACAATTCGTCCATGGCAGAAGTGATGCCATCTTCAAACTCTTGAGGAGCATCGAGTACTCTATCCTCATCATCTCCCGGGTCTTCTTTATCGGTAAGAGAAACAATCGGGTATGAGTGGGAAACCGTTCGGATGTTAGCATGGTTAGGTGAGCTCTGCTCGACATAACCTAAACCTTGCTTAGTTTGAGGCATATCAGTCCGCCAAACACGAGCCTGTCGTAGAGCTTGTTCATCTGACCAAGTCGAGATGACTGCACCCCGCTCTACACAGTCTTCCACGAAAGGGGAAAAATAACGAGGGGCAGTTGTGACCCTGTTATCTATAGCGGTCTCCGCTGAACCCTGACTCCCAGGACCCAGTGGGGCACCTACACTATGGGATAACGAGGCACACTCACTAGCTCTTGGTGGCACAAAGGTTTCGTACAGAGGAGGCGGAGGGCGACCTCTAACTTGTAGTGCACCACCATCACTAGTGGAGGGGGTAACCAAAGATCTTTGGTGAGACCCCTCAACTCTTATTCCACGTATCTGACGGGAAAGGGACTGTTGACTAGTGGTCTGACGTCGGGGGTCTACTTCCTCGTCTGAACCACTGTCAATAACTAAACCACCCTCGGGTATCAGGTACCTACAAAAGGTAGGTAGTGTACTATAATCAGTGAAGTCCGGGGCTGGTGAGGGAGCTGAGCGATGAGGGGTAGTGATCATCTCATCGTCAGAGGAGTCGGACTCGACAGTCAAAGGAGAAGCATAAAGATATGAGGGAGGAGGGATTTGAGTATCGTAGTTTCGCGGCGGGCGAGTCGATCCTCTACCTCTACCTCTACCTCGCTCTCCCCTACCTCTACTAGGGGGAACATCGTGCCCAACTGCAAATTGGAAAGGAGATCTAACAGGATCTGCAGTGGAGGTATCTGCCTCAATACTAACCTGTGACGGACCTTGCACAGGTAGCTGCACAGGACCCTGTACAGTACTGGCAGGTGTCACTGGTGACTGGGCAGAAGGAGGTTTACTCTTCTTACGAGGTATGTAATGCTCAGCATCATCGTAAATAGAGACCTCATGCACGGAAAAGGGTTGGGTATCCCCGGGAATGGAGTACTCGACTTCATTCCTCATATACTTCATACATTGGTGCAGGGTGGAGGGCACCATTCCATACTCATGAATCCAGGGCCTTCCTAAGAGAGCCCTGTATGAAGTATCTGCCTCGATCACATGAAACTTCGCCTCAGTAAGGAAATTTCCAAACTTCAGGGGTAGGGTGATAGACCCTAGGGCACGCTGTCCTTGGTCATTGAAGCCTTTCAACATAATCTTATCGGAGGTTAACTTCAAATGACCCAGGGAGAGGCTCTTCAAAGTTTCATAACTCAGAATGTTTACTGAAGCTCCTTGGTCAATGAGGACCCTGTTCAACTCATAACCATTGACTTCAGCGGTGACATACAAAGGACGATTGTGATCAGAGGTACCCAATAGGAGATCACGATCTGAAAAGGTAATGCACGGCATCTCTCTCAAAAGGCATGCATCTCCAACAGATTCGGAAGCAAAGAAGGCTTGATAGGACTCTGGTTCGAGTAGTGCTTTTACCAGGGTCTCTCTCAAGTCAGAAGACATCATCAAAGCATCATAGACACTGAGAAGGGCAGGAATTTTCCTTAAATGGGCCAACACATTGTAATCGACCTCCAGCTGAGGGCCTTTCCCTTTCTCCTTAGACTGCTCTTGGGAGGAAGGGATAGGATCGTCCTGCTGGGTGACAATGTTCTTATCTTTCTCTTTTGTATTCTTAGCCATCCTAGGTGGAAGAACCTTCCCTGAACGCAAGTGAACTTCCTGTATCGAGTCATCTTTGACAGGGGATTCACTTGGTTCAACGGTGATGGCATGTGTTGGCTCCAAGGAAAGTAACTGGAGTGGGTTCTCGGATTCATCTTCTGAATCCATGTAACAACCACCCTCCGGAATCATAAAGACTGGTTCCTCATCACACTCAGACTCTTCATCACATACAGAACCATCATAAGAAACATGTAAAATATTGAAAGAGCGAGTGCTAGAAGAAATAAAAGTAGGAGCAGAACACCAGAAGTAGCCAGAATCACCTTCTTCTATTATTTCATCATCAGTTGAAGGGAGAACGAAATCCTTCAGCGTAAGTGCTGGAAGGCATCCCGTCTTCCCCTCAGAAGTTACAACAAACTTTTCCTTTTCATACATCTTTTTATTACATAAAACAGGAAAAGAAATGTGCTCAGTAGGCACTACAACAGGAGAAGAAAAAGGTGCTGGCGAAGAAACTGGGCTGGCAACTGTCGATTTGGCCTGGGTAGGCCTCCTCTCAACCGCCTCTGAACTCTGAACTGTCTGCCGGATCATCTGCCTCGTCTTCCGAGAGAGTGCTAACTGCCACTCCCCCTCAGAACCTCTGGGTGATCTGCTACGACTGCTCTGTCTGCCACTCTGGCTGTCACTACAACTACTGGAGCCCGAGATCATCTGAACTGTCTGAGGTGTCTTGCCCTTGGGCTGAACCAAGTCGCTGTCCTGTAGGTGGATCTGCCCACTAGCCATGAGCTTCTCAACTCTGTCTTTGAACACATAGCAGTCTTCTATGACATGCCTGATATGTCTGTGAAATGGACAATAGAGTGGGTGTTCTGTCTGCCCCTCCTCTTCCACTCTATTGTTGTTCGGGAATGTTAAGATGTTTCTCTTAGTAAGGAACTTGAAGATCTTCATCACACTTTCCCTTTTAAAGGGATATTCCTTACTAAGCTTCTCCCGTAGGTACTGCTGACTCTCTGGGGTCCTACGGGAGGGTCTAGCCTGCACTGCTGACTGGCCCGGTGTGTGAGACTGCTGAGGTGGTGCTGAACTGACTGAGGGCTTCTTGCCCTTATCTGATGGCCCATAAGTACTGTGTACCTCCCCTCTCCTAGGTGGGGGTGCTCCTGATGACTCCTGCCGCTGACGTCTACGCGAAGGTTGACTCTCAACCTTAGGAGGGACTGCATCGGGTATGCTGTCCTGCAAACTGATCACCTTTGTCAACAACTTCTGAAAGGTTCGGATGCTGAAACCCTTCAGATAAGGTGCTATCGGA
This sequence comes from Dendrobium chrysotoxum, assembly GCA_019925795.1. Lineage (NCBI taxonomy): Eukaryota > Viridiplantae > Streptophyta > Magnoliopsida > Asparagales > Orchidaceae > Dendrobium > Dendrobium chrysotoxum. Next base: position 28,696,337 of record CM034309.1, read on the forward strand.
CCATCTATGTTCTTCAATAAAATTTCTACTGCATGCTGCTCCTGTAACTGGGGCTCACACTGTAGGCTGAGGTTCCTCCATCTGACTATGTAATCTGGGAGAGGCTCTCGGGGCCGCTGTCTAGTCACAACTAGCTCTCCAACTGTAACTCGGTGCTCTGCACTGACAAACCTCTGAACAAACAACTGCTCCAACTCTGCAAAGGTGCGTACTGAATCATTAGGGAGGTCGGCGTACCAGGCAAAGGCCACCCCAACTAAACTGCTGACAAAGAGTCTCAACATCAGTGCATCGTTCCCTCCTATGTTGCAACAGATGGCTCGGTACTGGGCCACGTGCTGCCTCGGGTTCCCAAACCCATCAAAGACTCTGAACCTAGGAGGGACAAAACCAGGGGGGTAGGGCTCGTGCTCGTACTCTACTGGGTAAGGACGCCCCCTGCTAACTACCTCTCCAGACTTCCTGGAGGAAATGGCCTGCTCGACCTTCTGGGCAATCAGATCTTGAATCTGTCCGGCTGACAACTGAACTGACTGACTCTGGACTGGGGTAGTAAAAGCAACTGCTGTCGGTGCCACTGGAACTGCTCTCTGGGCCCTGTCTACTCCCACAGGACCTGGTGCTACTACAGGTGGTGCTGCTGGCTCGTCCCTGGACGTAGCAGGAGTGCCTACGCCCGTCATCTGGGGCATCGCCCCCAAAGCTGTCAACTGAGCTGTCATCGCTGCCATGGCCCTGGCCATCTCTGCCATCTGAGTCTGTAACTGTAGTACTGTGGCATCTGTCTCAACTGACCGGGGAGATCCTCCTACCTCAGCTTCTCCCTGCTCATCATCATCATCTGCCTCTATCTGCTCGTCTGAGTGGCCACGTCTAGTAACCACACACACTCTGTGTACCGGTATGTCTCCATCTGACTCCTCCTCGAGTAAATCATCCTCAAGTGCCTCATCCTCGTAGAGGGTCTGATGGAAGTCCTCTGCATACGGACTCAAATGGGAAGAAGTCTCGTAAGGGCTAAGGGCTGGCTCTGCCCGAACCGGTGAACCACTAGGAGAAACTGCAACATCATCGTCCGTTGCTGCATCACAGACCATCGGAACTGCCTCTGATCCGGAAGGAACAACTGCCTCTAACTGCTCAACTGCCTGAACTGGCTGTACTGCATCGACAGGGGACTCTGCCTGTCGTCGTCTCCACACCCATCTGCTGCGACGGGACCCAGTAGGGGCAACTGACTGCTGCGGGGCTACTACAACTGAAGGGAGCTGGGGTCTGGGAGGCTCCAACTGCTGCCTCTGTCCACGACGACGTGGGCGTCGTCCAACAACCGGAGTAACTGTCTGTGGTCTCGCCAATGGAACTGAACTAACAGGCTGCCTGGGTGGCTGTCCTCTCTGCCACCTGTACCTCTGTCTGGCAGTCTGTCTCTACAACTGAACGGACGCCTGAGAAATCTGGTGGAGTAACCTCTCTCGACTGACAGGGCCTCGACCCCGCGCTAAGCGGATAATACTCCGAATCCTCTGAGAGAGGGTTCGAGCAGCATCATCCCTGGGGACCCTAGCGCGTGGTAAAGTAGTAGTGACAGGAGGGGCCGCCGCAATGCGAGCAACATCCTCCTCATCACCACTGTGTGTCAGTGGGGAGAAGCGTCCTCCCTGAACTGCTGCTATCTCAGGGGCAACTGTAACGTCCGGGGTAGGGGAAACTGCAACTGGTCGTGGTGCCCGCTGCCTAGGGACCACTCTCCTCTGAACTGGCTCCTGGTGAGCCAACGAATCTGCCATCCGCTGTCTATCTGCCTCGGATGCAGCCAACCGAAGTCTACGGTTTCTATTCCTCCGGGCCCTTCTCCCAAGGCCGGAGGCGGAAGACGAAGCAACATCTGAACCCACCACCTGAGTGGCAGGGGGAACGGGAAGTACGGGAAGTGTCGGGGTCTGCACGAGGGTCTCTGGGTGAGACAGTCGAGCGAAAGCTGAAACCCGACGGGAGGAAGGCGAAGGAGCCTCGGTCTGGGCACCCCTCTTCCTGGAGGAAGAAGGAGGGGGAACCCGAACACGAGCTACCTCTACCGGAGTAACAACAGGGGTAACTACTGCCTGCCGGCGCTGAGGGGCCGGGGCAGCCTGAACAACAGGTGCGATAGGCACTGGTCGCCTAACCGCTGGACGAGTGGGCTGAACAGGGAGTGGTCTAGGCACTGGCTGCCTAACCACAGGGTGTGCCGGCTGCACACGAACAGGAGTAGGACGAGCAGGTGCCCGGGCTGTCCGCCGAGAAACTGGACGTCCAAAAGGTCGCATGGCTGCGCGAGCCCTCCTCTGGGGAGGAGAGTAGGCAGCAGTTTCGGCAGGGGTCGGCCCGCCAAGAGTGACGAAGGCCGAGTCAGTGAAGGAACCAAAAGTGATTCCTCCAGCGGGAGGACTGGCTAGCAGGGACTCAGGAAGTGTCACCCGCGCGTCAGAACCAAAACTGAAAGTAACGGAAGGCACGAAGGAAGCCATGGCACTGTCTTCCAAAAAGAAGAAAAGAAACTTAAAATGATTAGTAAGAAATAACGAGAAGATGAATGATAGATAGGGAACGGAATGACCTAGAAGGTCAGAAGGAAAGGAAGCTTAGCTAGGGGGAAACCCTAACTAAGAAGAACGGAAAGAAAGAAACCTAGCTAGGGGGGGGAACCCTAACTAAGAAAAAGAAGGACGATCCTAACTAAGGAAGGACCCTAACTAAGAGTGGGACGGACCTAATCTAAGGAGTACCAATCCCGGAGTACACACAAGAAAGAATAATATAGAATCCAAAGATGGAGAGAGAAACTTGTCCCACCGTGGTCGCCAGAAACCTGTGGACCTCCGAAAGGACTACAGACACCATCGCCCCGCGAGGGGAGACAAGTATCTGGCCAATGGAAGGGCAGATTCGATCATGCATACGATTAACCATTGAGGATAGTGGCTCTCACCAGCACACCCCGATGGATAATAATATGTACAATCTAATCACAACGGGTTTCCCCCACCCGATACATTAGCTCGAATGGGGTTTGTTTGAGAGTGGGATTCGGTTTCCCACGGGCGCAAGCCCCCGTGGTTAATTACATCTCAAGCCGGGGCCTGAGAATACTCTCGATTAAGGATTCTACATTATTCTTTCTAAATTGGGATTGACACATAGGGGGAAGACTAGGAAGCCCTACTCGAAGGGAAAGAGAGGTTCAACTAGGCTTAGTCAACATGCACGGCTCACATCAGCATCCGGAGGGACTAAGGTAGTGAGAAGAAACTGGAGAAAAATAAATAAATCATACACTCGAAACATGCAGGAGGGAAGGATGGAGGTGGCGTCATCCGTGTGGCGCGGATATGTAGGGTTTAGGGTCTCTGGAAGACAGAAGACCTACCTACTGATGAGGCGCACTACGAAACAATAGTAGCCTTGAATCCTAAATCTAATGGGTTTAGTGTTCTACGCAACACTAACACCCGTGTCCTAACTAATGCAATGCAAAACCTGGACTTACCCCGGCCTGGAAGGGGGAGCCAGCTAACCACCTAATCGCTTTAAAGCCATGCTGTCCAGTCATTTATGAAAGATGGGTAGGTGGGTTATAGTTCTGGGAGGTAGGGCTGACGTCTAGAGGATTTCCTAATTGGCCCCGGACTGATGTTGGGTGAATGCTCCTAAGACTAATGCAATTAAAATTTTGATTTAGTTAGTTTCTAATGCAATGCATGCTAGTTAGAGTATCCGAATCAGGTATGCATAGAACTTTAAAAAGGCTTATAAAAATAATTTTTAGAATTAGACTGGGCTTCCCCAGGTCCGGCACCTCATCCTCATAGGTCAGATTATCCGGACTCTACCCACGGGCGGGGAAGTGTCTTATAGAAGGAAAGAGAGAAATGCAACGATATGCATGCTACCCCGGACGATTCCGGCAATTCCCTAGGTCGTTAAGTTTCTAAATTATTTAAATCTTAAAATTTGAATGTTAGTTGGGAGTAGAAAAAGTTTTAGTCCTTAAAGAGCCTAACGAAATCCAGGCTAAAACAAAAGCGACATGCAAAACGCCAAGAAACTAAGAAAAGCAAACAATCCTAGAGGCACACAATCATAAAACACATCAAAATTATCCAAACAAATTAATAAATGTCCATAGGCCAACTGCCCTTAATTACAACCCAGGGTCTGCAGAAAATTAAAGTGGCCGGGCACCACTGCCAACAACCCGGATTTCTAATCCTAAGACTGACGCAAGTTATTTTGAGTGGGATACTCTCGGTCTTCATCTTCTTGATCTTCTCTTTCTTAGACTCCTTGGATCTGAGCTTCCTCGGACTCCTTGGACCTCAGCTTCCTTGGACTCCTCGGGTAGTAGAATAATCCAAATTTGGATTCTCAAACAGAAAAGGACTATCCTCATATTGGGTGTCCTTTTCTCTTTGGGCATCCAACCTTTGGATTCTTGTATCCCCACTCAAAATAAACTTTCACAACTCAATACCAAGTTACAAACCATTTACATTAAATGAAAGCAGTAAATCTAGACTCTCCTGCAAGGTTATCCTAAAAAAAAAATCAACCCAAGCAATTTTATATTATCCCAAGCAATTTATATAGAAATGAAAATACTCATCACAGCCACACTTGGCCATGCTCTTAAATGTTTGAGGGCTAAGCAAGCTCTGGAGCACCTGTAGCAATTTATAATGATTTTCAATTAGCCCTCATTTATTTAGGGGGGCTGAGCAATTTCTGAAGCACCTGCATAAAACAACATTAATTTTTAAATCATGATTATTGCCCCCCCTTATATTTAGCGCTGCATGAGCATGGCCACCTGTAGAAAACATCATTAGTATCAACCTCGATCCTAACCTATGGGTAGTCTATCGTGCAATCACATCAATTCCCAGAGTGCAGTAAAAGTAAACAAACACACCAATAGTTCAATCACAACATGCAATGAAATCCGGAAGACTCGGCACGCAGCAGAAAAGTAAACACCGGCCTAACCTAAGCCTAAAAGTGGTGCCCTAGCAAACAATTCTACAGTGTGTGTAAAAGCCTGTGTGGCTGAGGTAGATCCTAAGCTGGGTAGTTAGTTACAATTGCCTACTGTCCAGGTTGGTTGTAGGTCTGAAAAGTGAATTTTATTTAAAGTCCAAATATTAGTGAATTGAGATCTATCTTAGTTGATTTAATGTGTGGATCAATTTTAGTTCTTAGGGTAATAATATTTAAAGTTTAAATTGCATTAATGAGTTTTAGGGGGGTTCGGGGTCCACCTATACACTAAGTAAAAGGGGGTCCAAAATTGACTTTTTGATTAAAGGGTATTTATGATCAGCTAACATTTTTTATAAAATACTAGGCCTTAACCTGATCAATTAGACAGTTAGCATGCCCGATTTGGATTCTTCTATCCAAAGTTATGAATTTCTGAAGTTTTGGTCTTGTTTTTGAACTAAGTTTGACCGGATTGTTGACTTTTTGATTTAAGTTGATTTCTAGACACCTAATATTTTTAACAAATACTGGACCTTAATGTGAGTTGAATGCCTTTTAGTTTGCTAGATTTGGAGTTTCCTACGCAAAGTTATGAATTTTAGAAGTTTCGGGCCCTAGACTATAGGCTACGGTTGACCGAAGAGTTGACTTTTTGTTTTAGATTGATTTCTGGACACCTAATATTTTTAACAAATACTAGACTTTAATTAGAGTTAGGTGCCTTTTAGTTTGCTAGATTTGGAGTTTTCTATAATTAGTTATGATTTTTAGAAGTTGGGGCAATTAAAGGAATTATCGAAATTGCCTAATTAGGGGTATTTTGGGGGTTTTGGCCCAAATCAGCTCCAAACTGATTGGAATCACCCCCAAAGGTCAGAAATGACCTAAGAGGGTGTTCCCAAGTGTTTGGGGAAAGTTTGGGATTTTTAATAATTTTTAATGATTTAATTAAGGCAAAAAGGTGATTTTTGATTAAGGTTGAATTAAAGTCCAGATTAAGGTTCAATTAAGGGGGCCCTAATTATCTAAGGTTGGGGAATGAATTCTGGAGAGTTTGAGGTATTATGGGTATTTTTCTGATTTAAAATGCATTTATTATATTTTTCTGAAGTTTCCAAGGCTTAGTTAACGGGTAAATTAGGGTTTACTAGTTAAGTGTTTTAAAGAGTCCGGAAAGTTCTTAGAAAATTCTAGAGGGTCCCAGATGTCACTATGTTTAAGTGTTTCAAATTTCAAGCTATTCAGGGTTCTACCCTAATTCCTGGAATTTTTCTAAGTTTGCTAGACGGGTCCTTAATTGTTGTCCTTAGGGTGTCACTACGTTACATAGGAGTGAAATGAAGTAACTAACCCTTAGGCATAATACAAAGGGTAAATGCAGCAGATATAAACACACCAAACAATGTCCTTAGATCTAGGAGAGCCTAGGCTATGTGCTTGTGCAACCTACACATGCAAGGACTACGAAAACACTAAGTAAAGAGGCCTAATGAAGTGATTAGTGAATGATTGGGATACAATCATTCACTAATCCTTCTCCCACATGAATGCTTTTCAAACATATAGTCTAGGTTTAAAATTTCAAAGAGGTAGACCTCCCAAAATTAGGGGATTTAAATAATATTTAATTTTAAAATAAGTTTTAAAATACATAAATATCATAAATATATAATAATATAGGTTTAAAGATAAGCTAGTTGAAATTAGTTCAATTCATAGGCATGGGAGGCCTACCAGCCACCAGGGGATTTTAAAATAATTTTTATTTTTAAAAATAATTAATTATATTAATTAAATAATATTTAAATAGTTAAATAACCAAGTAATACAGAAAACATCCAGAAAGGACAGAATTAGATGCAAGAAATAATTTTAAATTAAAATTCATATTTTTCTGAAAAGTTTAAGGTATTGTGCGTCAAAATCCGGTTTAAAACGAGAAAGTTGTGAATTTTTGAAGTTTAATAGGTTCAAAGGTAATTTTAAAATAAATTTAAAATAATTAATATTTAAAAATAATTAATTATTTTAAAACAAATCAGATATAATATCTGGATTTTAAAATAAAAATAAATTTAAATACCAATAAAATGACTTTAAAGCATTAAAAAAAAAAAGTAATAATAGTCAAGATAGTTTCAAAGTATTAACAATATAATAATATTATTAAAATAATAATATTATTAATTTAATAATGTTAAAATAATGTTAATAATAATAATGAACTATTAACATTATAATAACATGAATATTTAATGTAGTAATGATAATAATATTATTATTATTGACGATATTGATATTAAAATAATATTAATAATGATAATAAATATTAATATTATAATAATATAAACATTAGTATAATAATAATATTATTAAAATAATAATACTATTATTAATCATAATATTAATATTATAATAATATTAATAATAATTAATTAATTAATATAATAATAGTAATAGTAATAAAAATAATTAGGATAATTAAAATGATTAAAAATAGTAATAATAATAATAATATAATAATAATGATAATAACAATTAGAATAATTAAAATAATGATAATAATAATAATGATAATAATAAAAATAATGATAATTAAAATAATTAAACTAATTAAAATAATAATAGTATAATAATGATAATAATAATAATAATAATAATAATGATAAAAAAAAGATTAAAATAATAATAATAATAATAATAATAATAATAAATAATTTTCATAAATAATTTAAATATTGTAAATAATAATAACTAAATAATTATTTAAATTTATTTAAATTTTTCTGATTTTTAAAATACAAATAAAACATATTTTAAAATAAATATTATTTAAAAAAAAACATTTGGCGGCGGCGGCGGCTCGGTGCGGCGGCGGTCAGCCACGTGTCGGCCCGGGACTGGTTCCGCGGTCCCGGGCAATGATTGGGGAGAGAACCCGCGGCGGCGACGGCTGGGTGGCCACGCGGCAAGCCCTGATTGGGTCCGCGTTTCTGGGGCAATGATTGCCGCGGCGGGCAATCATTGCCGTAATGACCGCGGCAATGATTGCCGCGGTCGAACCGCCACTTAGCCACGTCAGCGCTTGGCGCTGTCCGTCGGATCGTCCGCGGTTTGAACGGACGCCCCAGATCGCTCCACGTGGCTATCGGAACCGCGGGGTCAGTTCCCGTAGTCGATCTGGACCGCGGGACGGCGGGATCGTGACCGTTGATCTCGAAATCAACGGTCCATATCGGCTCCCAGCGAACGGTAGCAGAACCCGAGCCCTAGAATGAGTTTTTGGGCTCGTTCTCTCGATCCGATGGATCGAATCGAATGAAAATTGAGACTTAAGCTATAAACATGAAGAGCAATCATGTGGGGCAAAGATTTTGATCTAAATCGCAATATTCGCAACGCTAATTAACTCCATGTGTTCTAAACTAGGGTTTACGTTTTTACCTAATCCACACGGTGGATTCGGAAGATCTTGGGCTTGTTGAGCTTGTAGATTGTCCACGTATAATTCCTTAGTTGATCTCGAGCTCTGAAACACCCTCGATTGGACGGATAATGGCTTGGAACCTTTGGAGTCTCGGTTCGCCGGAGATCTCGCCGCCGGCGAGGTTCTGACGCCGGGTTTCGGTTGGGGAAGGTGGAAGAAGGTCGTGGGAACACTCTCACCGAATCTTCGAGTCTAAGGAAGTCTGGGGAGAGAGCAAGAGCAAAAGTCCCCTTTCTCAACCCTAATTCCATCTATTTAAAGCTCTAGGGTCAAGACCAACGGCTAGGATCCTATCTAGGGTTTGATTAGGAGGTTATTGGGCCTCTAATGCCGTGGTTTGAGTAGGGAGCTCATTAGGAAAGGGTTTAATGCATTAAATGGGTCTTAATGGGTCATTTTGACCTATTAATGGCTTAGGTTGACCAAGTCAAGGGTTGACTTGGTCAACCCTAGTCAAGTGGGTCCAAGGGAGGAGGGTATGAGCCTTGAAGCCCTTGGTTGGGCTTGGATCTGATTAGGATTTGATTTAAGCCTATTAGGGCCTATTGGGTCAACCTGGGTTGACCTGGTCAACCAGGTTGACCCAGGACCAAGACTTGGGCCCAATGGGTCAAGCCTGACCCACTGAGTCCAGTGGAGGAGAGAATAGGGCTTGGAGAGCCCTGGATTAGGTTTGAATCTAATTTGGACTTGATTTAGACCCACATGGGTCTAATGGGTCAACCTGGGTTGACCTGGTCAACCAGGTTGACCCAGGGCCTGGGTCTGGGCTCAACAGACTCAGGTTGACCCATTGAACACAAGGGAGAGGGTCTTGGGCCCTGACTTGGTCAATTTGACCAGGTCAACTCCCTTGACCAAGCCTGGGAGAAAATCAGGGTCAACACATATCTTTGCGAGTGTTTTAATGCATGAAATCGATTGGTGTGCTCTAGAATGTGTCCCAAGTGTTGTGTGCAAATTTCGACAAAATCTGAGAATATCACTTTTGAAGCGCAACGGCGCTGCACTCAGCCAAGGCGTCAGAAAGTAACATTGTGGCTCCAGCTCTCTATTTTTTGCAGATTTTTGAGCGTCGCAGCGCTAGGCCATTATGAACTTATTTAATATTAAAATTTTCCATTTAATCTGATCAATTGCATTCGAGTAACCTTCATGTAGGAGAGATAAAGAGAGAGATTGGAGAGACAAAATTCACGTTTCGAGCTGCTTCGGGCCATTTTCAGCTATCGACCCTGCTGGGAAAGTTGTCCGGATCAAGGTTGGTCACAATATGCCTACCTCAGTTCTCAAAATTACCAAATTTTATCGAATTTTTCGATTAAAATTGTATTTCTGTTAGAAAAAAATGCGTATAACTTTACAATGATAAAACTTTCACCGCATAACTTTTTATATTTTATTGAGAACATGATTATTAATATTTTGAGTATTTTTTAAAAATTTTATACTAGGTATGTTGGAATTTATGCTATTTTAATTGAACAAAAATTAATCTAGACACTTAAAAATAATATTGTAGTTCAATAAATATCTTAAAATAGTATTTTACATATTCCTTTGTAATTTAGTTACGTTTTGACATTGTGAAATTTACTCAGTAGGAAGTTCAGTTGTCTACCGTTATACAATAATATGCAATTCTGACATGTGTTTAATTTTTTTTAACTATTATAATGTGATGAAATATACGCTTCTGTGATGAAATTATGTTTATATGATTGAAAATCATCAGCTGGGAGTTATAAGGTGCCAAAATCCTTTGAGATTCTATCTGTATCAGGGATTATTCTAGTGTCTATAAAATATATTTTGGTGGCTATAAGCCATATTATGGTGTCTATAAGCATGTTTTGGTGCTATTAGCACAAAAGGAAGACATAAGGGGCCATAATCTTTTGAGATTGTATCTGGGACCGGAATATATGATATAAATTGATATGTGATATGAATTGCTATGTGATATAAATTATTTTATAATTTATATGTTCAACATTATTGTTTAAATAAATTGGATAATTACTATGCTTTGAATTCCTTTCCTAGTAAAATCATTAATTTATTCACCTGTTTCTAAATATTCAAAAATATTAATAAAAGGGAATTTGAAATTTTAGATTAGCTTGTGTGATCTGCTGAGCTGTTATAGCTCACTGTTAGTTGTTTGTGATTTTTAGGGTCTTGAAAAGAGGAGGCTGTTGATTAACAGTTCAGGATCAGATCTGAGTTGATAGATATTTTGCTATTATGATTTTTGTACAGTCATGACTAATTAAATTTTTAGTTCTGGAGGTCTTACCCGTAACAATGTACTGTAATGTAAATATTTATTTTGATGAAATGAAAAAAAAACTTTATGGATGAGTTGATTTGCTGTATTTGAATATTTTAGTAGCTCTATTATCTGTAGTTTTATTTGAAATGAAATTAAAAGTGACTATGAACATTCCAAAACTACATTTTGGGAATTGCTTGTCATAGCTTAACACGATTGGATCTATCTCGATCGGGTTGGAGTGTGACATCTAGGATCCTAGAAGCCTCAGAGCTCTTTTCCATCTCCAGCCAAAGATCCAAGCTTGCAAAGGTCCAAGACCCCTTGTAAATATGGAGAAGATTTGGGGCAAATTTGGAGTGCTCCATCAGACGACCCATATTGATCCCCTTAATCATAGAGCATTTGTCAAATATTTATATGCCAAGATGATGTTAGAATTAAACTATTTTGGGCTCGTTGGATTCATCTTATCAAACCGCCTGATTCGACTATAAGCATTGTTGCGGACTAGAATATACGCGGTAGTAGAGTAAAAAATACAACGTCTTAGCAATATACGTATAACTAGCACACCAACAGATAGTTGAGGGAGAAACACCAGAAACTTTTTACGTGGAAAACCCGGAAAGGGAAAAACCACGGGGCCTGGCCCAGATGAGAATAATTCCACTAAGTTTGGGTTGAATACAAAGTTTGATTCGCTCCTTTACTTGGAGACGTTGGAATTACAACAGATGAACCGGCGAAAATACAGTAGTGATTGAGAAGAGCTTCAGCATTGATCAGAAAAACTCTGGCAGCGATCAGATGGAAACTTTGGCGAAAGTCAGAATAATCTCCGGTGATGGTCGGCAATAACTCCGACAGTGGTCGGCAGGAACTCCGGCGGTGATCCGAAGGAACTCCGGTGGTGATCGGCAGGAACTCCGGCGGTGGTCGGTAGGAACTCCGACGGTGGTTGGTAGGAACTCCGGCGGTGGTTCAAAGGAACTCCGGCGGTGGTCGGCAGGAACTCCGGCGGTGGTCGGCAGGAACTCCGGCGGTGGTCGGAAGGAACTCCGGCGGTGGTCGGAAAGAACTCCGGCGGTGGTCGGCAGGAACTCCGGCGGTGGTCGGAAGGAACTCCGGCGGTGGTCGGCAGGAACTCCGGCGGTGGTCGGTAGGAACTCCGGCGGTGGTTCAAAGGAACTCCGGCGGTGGTCGGCAGGAACTCCGGCGGTGGTCAGAAGGAACTCCGGCGGTGGTCGGAAGGAACTCCAGCGGTGGTCGGCAGGAACTCCGGCGGTGGTCGGAAGGAACTCCGGCGGTAGTCGGAAGGAACTCCTGCGGTGGTCGGTAGGAACTCCGGCGGTGGTCGGAAGGAACTCCGGCGGTGGTCGGAACGAACTCCAGCGGTGGTCGGCAGAAACTCCGGCGGTGGTCGATGGCAAGAGCTCCCAAATTCCTCCCTTCCTTTTCTTCTTCCCTTCCTTTCTCCCCTCTTTCATGAGAAGAGTGGGGGCTATTTATAGATTTTTGAGAGTGGCATGGCTTGTAAATATGTGGAGGATCAAGGTCAAAATGAGAGTGGTTTGAATGGACGGCCGATATTGATCTCTTTGATCATGGACTGTTTAATGGCCATTTGAATGCCTTAATGATATCAGAATTTAGTGATCTTGGGCTCGTTGGATTCGTCTCGTCGAGCCGCTCGATTCGAATATAAGCATGTCAAGTTTAGATACCATTTGGTAATTCAAATTATGATTTGAACCCTCCGAATGCGCTTTGGGTCCTTGATTTGGACTCATTTGGGCTCGGATTGAGTCGAATTTAGTGTCGTTGGGTTCATCTTTTCAAGACGTTCAGTTCGACTATAAGTTTGCTGAAATCGGAGTTTGGATGGTCCCTGATTTAATTTCGGAAGCTTCCAACTTGATTTTGCTTCAAGATTCGTGCCGATCAAGATAAAATTTTACCTGATATATCAGTTGCCCCCCTATTTTCGGACGTCAAAGATTGTAAAGTCCGAAAATATATATATTTGTTCCTTTTTGAGCTGCTTATGACTAATAATTACTATTATGATGTTAAACCTAAAATAAATTGGGATGATTATCTTACTTTTGTTGAATTATAAATATATAACAAAATATTGCATATAATATCTTATGTTATTAGATCAAATTATATATCAATGTGAGGGCCTTAATTAAATATATTAGATTAAATAAGTATATGCAACATTGCGGCATATTACTAATATAATTATGTGTTTTGTGCTATTAAATATTATATAATTTATGTTATAACTTTCAAGAAATTATTAATTAATATGGAGATGTTGCCCGGCCAATCAATTATTATGGGGAGTTATAAAAATGTCATAACTTTATATTTTATAATAGTTTTCATGCAAACGTTTCTATGCCAGCCATTTTGATTCAAGGGAACTTTTCTTTTTTTTTTTTTTTTTTTAAGTTTCACCTATACTTTCAAGGTACAGTTATTATTATATTATTAAAATTATTGTCTTTTGATGTGTCTACATCTCTATAGTTAAGCAAAACAATGGCTCTCCGTTGCTAAACTCTGATGGGCATTTAAAGTTTTGATATATTATAGCTGTTGCAAGTTATTAAGCGGTAGTCTTATTTACAACCTACCGTTTCGCCTTCAGCCTTATGTAAATAAGGCTTTAATTTGAGGCGGCCTAACAGCCACTTCTCATTATTTTTATTTTTATTTTACTATTTACGGCCAACGTTTGGCCTTCTCGGTTATTAGATGAGATGAGGTGTCGCCTTATATTTTAATTGAGATGGCTGTTTCGCCATCTCAAATTAATTTTTTTTTTTTATTCAAAAAATTCTGAAATGACTCTTGAATTCTTATATTTATTTATATAATTAATTAAGGATAATTAATCTTGTCTCTTAGCATTCTATATATAAATATATATATTTATAAAAAATTCTAGAGTGACTTTTTATCTTCCTATTTGCAGCTATAAATACCCCTCTTAGGGCATGATGAAGAGCACAATCTCTTGTGCCGGTCCAAACCCTCTCTTTGGATTGGTAGCTCGGGGATTGTCAGCAACGATCAAAACCTTGCTCTCTTGTGCCCGTCCTAGTATTCCTTTGGATTGGTAGCTCGGGGAGCGTAGGTGGCGATCAAAGCGAACATTGGTGGCGATCAAAGCCTAGTTCTCTTGTGCCGATCTAAATTTTTCTTTGGATTGGTAGCTCGGGGAGCGTAGGTGGCGATTAAAGCGTTCGTTGGTGGCGGTCAAAGCCTTGTCCTCTTGTGCCGGTCCAAAATTTTCTTTGGATTGGTAGCTCGGAGGCTGTAGTCCTTCTCAGATTTGGAGAGAAATATGGCCGGTAATTCCAAGGACGTCAACCAACGGAGAACATTGGATACAACATCAAAGAGATCTTCTTCCAAAAATCCGAAGAATACTGCTGGTAATAATATTTGATTTTCTATGTTCGAGCATTTTGATATTTTATTTCATCAAAACTAAATTTCTTTAGGTGGAGGATTGACGGATGCCTCCAAAATTATTCCTTCTTCTCATGATGGTGATCGGAGGAGATCTGACGATGTCGCATCCATCATCACATCTGATAGCTTGGCGACGATTCGCAAAAAATTTCATGTGCCAAACGATGTGTTGATTATGGCTCCAAAGAGGACCGATAGGGCACATACTCCTCCACAAGGATTTGTAGCAGTTTATGAGATGACTCTACGCGCTGGTTTGAGGTTTCCTCCAGCTCCCGAGTTACTTGATATTTTCAAAGCATGTGGCGTTGCCTTACCCCAATTTTTATGTAGAGCGATAACAATTATAGTAGGCTTGATAGTATTCTTTAGGGAACGTGGAGCGACATTAACTGTAGAATATTTATCAAAAATGTGTAAATTTACTAGTGATTCTTATGGCCGAATTTCATGTCGAGCCAATAAGAAATGGTTGGATTTTGTAACAAGGGACCCTTCGAAGAATTGGTATAACTCATTCTTTTTTATAAAGAATGAGTGGGGCCTTCCTGAAAAATGGGATAAATTGAAAGAACTACCAAGTTCTTTGCATGTAGGGGAGGGAGATATTTTGAGAATTTTGAATTTTTCTGATACGGAAAGTCTTCAACAAGAACTGCGATATATTAGTCGATGTGTGACGGAGGAATGTCTTTTTAAAGTTGGCCTTTCTATTCAAGTTGGAAGATCACATGCAATTCAGTTAAAGAAATCTGAGAAGACTCCTGAAGTAAAATCCAATGCTCTTAAGCGACCAGCCAGTCATTCCTTAGAAGATCAAAAAATTATTGATCCATCCTCCCTGAAGAAGAGGAAAACAAATGATAAAGTGATCATACCGAGAGATAGCGGTAGAGGCAAAGAAGTTGCACATCCCCTGGCCACTGATACATTTTCTCTTGATTCGGATAGCGAGGTTCGCCCTTCAAAGATACACATTCCAGAAGATGTATTAAAGCATATTTGTATCGGGCGACGTCATGCTAAAGAAATAGTAAGCTCTTTCAATCTTCTTTCTTCTTCTCTTTCCATAATTTCTAATTATATTTCTTGTTGTAGACGATTCAAAAGATGAATATGGAATCCAAATTTGAATCAATTTTGGATGATTGGAATGATGAGTTTGTAAAAGTCAAGTTCCTTCAAGGAGAATACAAGCGGAGGTTGGAGGCGAAAACTAAAGAGACGTCAATCTTGGAGGGTCAATTGACTGAATGTAGAGCTGAGCTGGCGACGATATCCACTTCTCTTTCATTCCAAAATCGGGAAGCTGATCTTTCCCGCCATGAGTTAATTGAGGCTCATGCAGAGATTAACCAGCATAAAGAAACTTTGAAAAAGCTTGCACTAGAGAAGAACGCCCTTGAGAAGGAGAACAAGAAATTGCAAGATCATCTTCATGAGAGAGAAACAACTAATTTGGATATTGAAGCCATATCATTGAAGGCTGTAGAGGAATTTAAAAAATCTGTAACTTATCGCCGAGAGATCCAACATCTTATTCAAGAGGCTTATGAAAAATTATTTGATGTTGAAGTGAAGGATCTGGAGCGTCAGAGTCTTGAAGAAGGCTTTACTCGTGGTTTCTTGAAAGGTGTTCGGTTGGTTCACCGTAAGACTGGGGTCGATATTGAAGGGCTTACCCCCAGTCAAGCATCTGAGGATTCTTCTCCAGATTCAGGCGATGAAGATATTGAAAGTGAATTGAAAAAGGCTCTTTTCAGTGATGATGATGATATTGATATTGTATAAGATGTTTATTATTGATTGTATTTCATCTATTTTTCTTAGAAGTTTTTATGTATTTATTATGTTTGCAAAGATGTATCTCCAAATCTATATATTGATTTTTAGAAATATTAAAGTTTTTTATAAGAAAACTTTCTTAAAAATTTATGATTCATTTAGTGAAACTTTTTTATTAATTTGGAAGAATTGAGAGACATCCTTTTAGGAGGTTTAACCTATCCAAGGTTGTATTGTCAAAACATTGTTTGATGACATTAACCTGTGTGGAAGAGGTTGGATCAAATCCCTATAGGATTGATCAAAGAAATGATAGATATCCTTTTAGGATGTTAAACCTATCCAAAGTTGTGCTGTCAAAGTATTGTCCGATGACATTAACTTGAGTGGATGAGGTTGGATCAAATTCCCCTGGAATTGATCATATGTTGATTGAGATACAATGAATATTGTGTATTTCTCGAATCAACATTATATTTTGTATTTTGTTTAGGACCACGACTATGATCCGATTTAGAAAAGAGAAAAACGATGATAATGATCAAACCAAATTTCACTTTTTAAGAAAATAGGACAATAATTTTATGATGTTTCATAGAAATAGGAGGGCTATATAACTACTGATAATATTTGCGAAGATTTTCGATATTCCAAGTCCGAGGTAGCATTTTTCCGTCACTATCTTTTAACTTGAATGTTCCAGGTTTGACCATGGATGCCACCATATAAGGGCCTTCCCATAATGGTGATAGCTTATTACGTTGGGGGCCCTTTCCAGCCGCTTCAAGACTTCGCAGAACTAGATCTCCAACTGAGATGCGTCGGGGTTTCACCTTTCGATTGTAGTGGCGAGCTATTCGTTGATGATATGCTGCAATTTTAAGCGACGCCATGTCTCTTGTCTCAGGAAGAAAATCTAAAGAGTTTCGAAGCTTTTCCTCATTATTGTTAAAGTCAAAAGTCTGGACTCTGAGGCTCGGGACTCCGATATCGACCGGGATGATTGCTTCTATGCCAAAGCAGAGATTGTATGGAGTTTCTCCTGTTGGAGTTCTAGCAGTAGTGCGGTAAGCCCAAAGAACATTTGGTAGTTCATCAGCCCACTGCCCCCCAGCTTTTCCAAGACGTGTTTTTAATCCTTTAAGTATAGTCCGGTTTGTAACCTCTGTCTGTCCATTTGCTTGAGGATGAGCCACAGCTGTATGCACCAGTTGTATATGGAGGTCTTTGCACAATGCTGTAAAGATTTTTCCTGTAAATTGGGTTCCATTGTCTGTGATGATTTTTGCAGGAATGCCAAAACGACAAATAATATTTTTCCATACAAATTGTTTTGCATTTGCTTCAGTAATTTTTGCGAGTGCTTCAGCCTCCACCCACTTGGTGAAGTAGTCCACTGCCAAGATGATAAACTTTCGTTGTCTGGTAGCTATTGGAAAAGGTCCCATTATATCGATCCCCTATTGGGCGAAAGGCCATGGGCTCTGAAATGATGAAAGTTCAGTGGCTGGTAAATGAGTGAGATTGGAGTGCAATTGACAGTTATTACACTTCTGAGTGAATTCTAGTGCATCTTGTTTCATCGTGGGCCAGTAAAATCCTTGTCGTATAATTTTGTTAGCCAATGCCCTTCCTCCTAAATGTTCCCCGCATATGCCTGAATGAACTTATCGTAATGCATAATCAGCTTCTGAAGGTGGAAGGCATTTGAGGTATGGTCCACTAAAGGCACGTTTATATAATTCTCCTCCAATGATAGTAAAGTTAGCAGCCTGCCTTCGGAGTCGCATTGCAGTTGTTGGATCTTCAAGTAGCACTCCTTCTTGTAAGAAGGATAATATAGGATCAATCCAAGAAGGCTCTCTTGGCTCGTCAATTGATTGTATCACCCATGGTCCTTCGATACTAGGAAAATGTACTTCTTCGATATATTTTCTTTTAAAAAGATCACTGGTTAACGATGTAGCAAGTTTTGAAAGAGTGTCTGCACGAGTATTTTGTTCCCGAGGTATATGAATAAGTTCAAATTTCTCTATACGGGTGAGAAGTGACTTCACCATATCACAATATTGTGCTAATTGTGGATTTTGAGCCTCAAATTCTCCTCCTACTTGAGAAACTACAAGTTGTGAGTCAGTATGGACTATTAAATTTTGCACCTCACATTCTATAGCTAGCCTCAACCCGGCAATAAGGGCTTCATATTCAGCGACATTATTAGTTGCAGGAAATTTTAGTCGTAGTCCATATTCTATAGTGGTATGATGAGGAGAGATTAGCAAAATTCCAGCCCCAGCGCCAGAACTTCCAGAGGCCCCATCAACGTATAACGTCCAACAAGAAGAAGAGGAAGGATGAATTAGTGGTTCATCAGAAATAGGAACAGTGCACTCGACCACAAAATCTGCCAAAATTTGAGATTTTATATCTGGTCTGGGTAAGAAATGGATGTCGAACTCTCCCAGTTCTACTGACCATTTGATTAATCTTCCAGAAGCTTCAGGCTTTTGAAGGATGCTCCGCAAAGGAAGATTTGTGTAAACCTCAATCGTATGAGCTTGAAAATATGGCCTTAATTTTCTAGCAAAAAATACTAATGCCAAAACTGTCTTGTCTGCCAATGGGTATCGTCCTTCAGTCTCAGAAAGGATTTTACTGACATAGTATACTGGTCGTTGAATATCATTTTCTTCTCGGACCAGTACTGAGCTTATAGCATGTGAAGAGACAGCCAAATATAAATATAACCTTTCTCCTTGGATTGGTTTTGATAGAAGAGGAGGTGAAGCTAAATAAGTTCGAAGCTGTTCGAAAGCTGCTTGACACTCATCTGTCCATTGAAATCCCTTATTTCGGGCATTTCTTAGGGTTTTGAAGAAAGGCAAGTATTTATCTCCTGATCGGGCCAAGAAACGAGATAGGGCAGCGATTCTCCCATTCAGACGTTGAACTTCTTTTATATTCCTTGGGGGCACCATCTCTCTCAAAGCTTTGATCTTTTCAGGGT
Organism: Dendrobium chrysotoxum; assembly: GCA_019925795.1. Classification (NCBI taxonomy): domain Eukaryota; kingdom Viridiplantae; phylum Streptophyta; class Magnoliopsida; order Asparagales; family Orchidaceae; genus Dendrobium; species Dendrobium chrysotoxum. Next base: position 28,715,402 of record CM034309.1, read on the forward strand.
TAGCTTCTATCCCTCTATGAGTAACCATGAAGCCCAAGAATTTCCCAGATGTGACTCCAAAAGCACATTTTGTAGGGTTGAGTCGTATATTATAATGTCGAAGGAGGCCAAAGCATTGCTCCAGATCAAAAATATGTTGTGTCCTTTCAAGACTTTTAACTAACATATCATCTATATATACCTCCATTGATCGGCCAATAAGGTTCTTAAAAATCTTATTCATGAGGCGCTGATAAGTTGCCCCAGCATTTTTGAGTCCAAACGGCATGACCCTATAGCAGTATAGCCCCTTATCAGTTTGAAAAGCAGTTGCCTCCTCATCTGCAGGATCCATTCTTATTTGATTATATCCAGAGTATGCATCCATAAAACTTAACATTTGATGTCCAGACGTTGCATCAACTAATTGATCAATACGAGGAAGTGGAAAGCTGTCCTTTGGGCAAGCCTTATTAAGATCTGTGTAATCCACGCACATCCTCCATGCCCTACTAGCTTTTTTAACCATTACGACATTTGCAAGCCAAGTTGGATAATATACCTCTCTTATGAATTCAGCTTTCAAAAGTTTATCCACTTCCTGCTCTATAGCTTGCTGACGATCTGGTGCAAAATTTCTCTTCTTCTGAATGATTGGTTTAAACGTTGGATTTATCCTGAGTGAATGTACAATAATTTGAGGGTCGATTCCAGGCATATCTGCTGAACTCCATGCAAAAATATCTTGATTTGTTCATAAAAAATCTGTATATTGCATCTTTTCTTCATCAGAAAGTAAAGACCCAATCTGTACCGTTTTGAGAGGATCTTCTTCTGATATGGACACACAGATTAAATCCTCCACTGGAGAAGCTCTATAAATGATATCTTCATTTTGGAGATCAGAATTTTCAATGCTTAAAGTAATAGATGGGCGAGGTTGAGCTTGCCTGAGATAACAAGATTGTGCCTCATGTTGATTTCCTCGCACTTCTCCAATCCCCGCTGGAGTTGGGAATTTCATTTTCAAATGAGGCACTGATGCGATAGCTCTAAAAATTGATTGTAAAGGTCGTCCGAAGATAGCATTATATGCCGATTCAGACTTAACCACAATAAACTGAACTGAATGAGTAACTTGTCGAGGGAATTCCCCAAGTGTAACAGGGAGAGTAATTGTTCCCTCAATCCTTACTGGATGATTATCAAATCCATATAATGGTCCGGCGGCAGGTTGAAGCTTCTCTCTAGTCAATCCCATACTAAGAAAAGTTGAGTAAAACAGGACATCAACAGAACTCCCATTGTCGATTAAAATTCTTTTGACATTATAACATGGATCTCCAATACCAGCATTAATGACAAGAGGGTCTTGGTGCGGAGTATGAATCCCTTCCAAGTCAGAATCACCAAATATGATGGAGTGATCAGATCGTGCCTTCTTTAGAGTTGGTTCCTCCGGATTAGTGAGTAAGACTTGAGAGGATATTAAAGGTCCTCCAGCAATAGTTTCAATTTCTCCCACTATTTGGCGATTTGCATATTGTTGATTCTGCTGCTGTTGATTTTATCGTTGTTGATTCTGCCCCCCAGTAGGATTAACCTCATTTTGCGTAGATGGGTTTTGAGTGAATTGACGGAGATATCCCTGTTGAATCAGCCTTTCAATTTCTTCCTTCAATTGTCTACAAGCTTCAGTTGCATGTCCGCGGCTTCGATGAAAATGACAATAATAATCTTGGTTTCCAGAATTTGGCTTCAATGGATTAGGCCATTTAATATTTTGCTCATTTTGTATAGCCATGAGAATATTAACACGAGTTGTATTTAATGGAGTGTATTCCTTCTTTGGCTTGAAGTCCTGATTTTGCTGAGGGGGGCGAGGTGGAAGATCTTGATTCCTCTTTTGAGATTTTTGTACTCCAGCTCCAGCTTCGTGCCCATTCTTTCTCTTATTAGAAGGTTGTTCAAATTGTTTTCGATGAGCATTGATAGCCTCATCGGCAGTAATTTGAGCTTCTACTCTGTGAATTAGGTCAGCATAAGAACGGACAGTCTCTCGCATTAACGAAGAGTAAAATGGTCCGGGGCGTAGTCCTCCAAGAAAAACACCTCGTAGTAACTCAGGATCCACTCCTGGGATTTGTCGAGCTTCAGAAGAAAATCTTTGAAAATATTCTTTTAAAGATTCTCCCTCATTTTGACGAATTCCAGAGAGATGCGATGAATCTTTAATAATTCTTCTATTTGCAATGAACTGTTCGACAAAGAGCCTTGCAAGATGAGTAAAACTACGGATTGTATTTCTAGGCAAAGCATAAAACCAAGTACGAGCCTGACCCTTGAGGGTGGCAGGAAAAACTTGACAAAGAAGAGCATCAGAAGCTCGTTGTATGTGCATAATCGTTCGATAATGATCAACGTGTTCATAAGGATCAGATGACCCATCGTATGGATCAATGGTTGGTAGTTTGAACCCATTTGGAATAGGGTGTAGGAGAATTTCATAAGTCAACGGAGAAGATTCTTGGAAACTTCGTTGGAGATTAAAATGATTCCTATCCCTTATTGGGAATTCTTCCTGGACAAGACGTCGTAATTCATCTCGTATAACATCACGAGGAGTATCTAGAGCAGGCTGGAGATTTTGCATCTGATGGGCTCTAGGTGGAGGATGCGTCGAACTTGCAGCATCATCTATTTCTGGATTATATTGCAGTGGAGGAGCATTAGCTTGACGATGAGCATTTTCAAATTGTTCGCCCATATTATGTTGCTGAGGATGAGAGTGAGGAGCTTCATCATCTTGAGATGGTGTCCTTTGTTGGCCTGCCTCCTCTAATATTTTTAGGATTCTCGCTTGTTGCTCCTCCATCATACGAATTCGAGTTTCCAAGGAATAAGGTCTTTCCCTTGAATAATTACGACGTCCATGATTACCAGATGGGAATCTAGTTCGATGTGTGTTAGAGCGAGAGAATCTATTGTTGGTATAACTTCGATCAGCCATTGAAATATGGGGAATGTTTCCCACAGACGGCGCCAAACTGTTGCGGACTAGAATATACGCGACAGTAGAGTAAAAAATACAACGTCTTAGCAATATACGTATAACTAGCACACCAACAGATAGTTGAGGGAGAAACACCAGAAACTTTTTACGTGGAAAACCCGGAAAGGGAAAAACCATGGGGCCTGGCCCAGATGAGAATAATTCCACTAAGTTTGGGTTGAATACAAAGTTTGATTCGCTCCTTTACTTGGAGACGTTGGAATTACAACAGATGAACCGGCGAAAATACAGTAGTGATTGAGAAGAGCTTCAGCATTGATCAGAAAAACTCTGGCAGCAATCAGATGGAAACTTTGGCGAAAGTCAGAATAATCTCCGGTGATGGTCAGCAATAACTCCGGCAGTGGTCGGCAGGAACTCCGGCGGTGATCCGAAGGAACTCCGGCTGTGATCGGCAGGAACTCCGGCGGTGGTCGGCAGGAACTCCGACGGTGGTCGGCAGGAACTCCGACGGTGGTTGGTAGGAACTCCGGCGGTGGTTCAAAGGAACTCCGGCGGTGGTCGGCAGGAACTCCGGCGGTGGTCAGAAGGAACTCCGGCGGTGGTCGGAAGGAACTCCGGCGGTGGTCGGAAGGAACTCCGGCGGTGGTCGGCAGGAACTCTGGCGGTGGTCGGAAGGAACTCCGGCGGTGGTCGGCAGAAACTCCGGCAGTGGTCGGTAGGAACTCCGGCGGTGGTTCAAAGGAACTCCGGCGGTGGTCGGCAGGAACTCCGGCGGTGGTCAGAAGGAACTCCGGCGGTGGTCGGAAGGAACTCCGGCGGTGGTCGGCAGGAACTCCGGCGGTGGTCGGAAGGAACTCCAGCGGTAGTCGGAAGGAACTCTTGCGGTGGTCGGTAGGAACTCCGGCGGTGGTCGGAAGGAACTCCGGCGGTGGTCGGAACGAACTCCAGCGGTGGTTGGCAGAAACTCCGGCGGTGGTCGATGGCAAGAGCTCCCAAATTCCTCCCTTCCTTTTCTTCTTCCCTTCCTTTCTCCCCTCTTTCATGAGAAGAGTGGGGGCTATTTATAGATTTTTGAGAGTGGCATGGCTTGTAAATATGTGGAGGATCAAGGTCAAAATGAGAGTGGTTTGAATGGACGGCCGATATTGATCTCCTTGATCATGGACTGTTTAATGGCCATTTGAATGCCTTAATGATATCAGAATTTAGTGATCTTGGGCTCGTTGGATTCGTCTCGTCGAGCCGCTCGATTCGAATATAAGCATGTCAAGTTTAGATACCATTTGGTAATTCAAATTATGATTTGAACCCTCCGAATGCGCTTTGGGTCCTTGATTTGGACTCATTTGGGCTCGGATTGAGTCGAATTTAGTGTCGTTGGGTTCATCTTTTCAAGACGTTCAGTTCGACTATAAGTTTGCTGAAATCAGAGTTTGGATGGTCCCTGATTTAATTTCGGAAGCTTCCAACTTGATTTTGCTTCAAGATTCGTGCCGATCAAGATAAAATTTTACCTGATATATCAAGCATATTATATTTGAATATTATTTTATCATCCAATTTATATTTTGAACCTTTCAAATATGCTTCGGCCCCTTGATTTGGATCCATTTGGACTCGAATTGAACAGCTTTTGATATCGTTGGGTTTGTGTTGACCTCGACATCGAATAAAAAAAACGGAAATGAAAATACCTGCTCAAACTTTCGTCAAAAAAAGCGAGAAAACTCGCAAGAAATCCCGATTACTTACAGACTGGCATCATTTATGTCCCCTCCCGTTATTCCTACAGCTCACCTCGATCGAGCCTCCATTCCCTTCGTTAAAACTAGAACAAATAGGGCCTTCAGCTCTTCTTCAACACATGAATATATCCTGATCTCCACTGTCCCTATCGTCTTCAACCACATATTCCTCCAACTTAGCCCCGTTCGGCCTCAATCGAGCAACCCGCAGTCTAGGACCGAACCCTCCTCTCTAATAGCCGAATAACTTTGCGATTTGAACCACCCAGCAAGCCGAAGCCAGCCAAACTCACACCTAAAGCCCGAGAAGAGTCTGACGTTGACCACCTCTTCACGATCGGCTCAATTCTATCTATCAGCCATATCCGCTCAATCCCGCCATCTCCCACGTAGTGCCGATCACTCCCTATTATTTGCATAAATCAACCATCACTGTGACTACTACACCGGTCTCCTTTACCGTAAGTCACAATCTTGGCCCTTCCTCACGACCACGATCCGACCTCGACCGAGTCGTTCGATCCCCATGCCACATCCGAGCTCAATCACACGAAAGGAAGACCCTTCCTATCTCCCTCTCGATCTTTGAGTACCCGTAAGCCTTTGATTGAACCCCCTCAACCCTTAATCTCCTCCTACAACACTCACAAACTTCCACGACCCATTCCTACAAGCTGAACTTAAACTTCCCTGCCTCCAACTGAGCCCAATCAATCAGCCCACCTCCACTTCACTTGACTAACCCGCCTCCTACAATAAATCATAGTCTCTTGGCAATCTCCCTGTTAATATATATATATATATATATATATATATATAAAATTGATATATCACCAAAAAATTATCTTGATCGGGCACGAATCTCGAGGAAAAAACTCAAGTTGGAAACTTCAAAAATTAATTCGGAGACCATTTAAATTACGATTTCAGCAAGCTTATAGTCGAACTGAGCGTCTCAAAAATACGAACCCAACGACACCAAATTCGACTCAATCTGAGCCCAAATGAGTCCAAACCAAGTACCCGAAGCGCTGTTGGAAGCCTCGAACAGCAATTTGAGTTACCAAACGGTCTCCGATTTTGACGAGCTTATAGTCGAATCGAGCGGATCGACGAGACGAAACCAACGAGCCCAAGATCCTTGAATTCTCATACCATTAAGACCTTCAAATGCTCAATAAACGGTTCATAATCAAGGGATTCAACATCAGCCGTCCATCCGGATCACTCCATAATTGCCCCTGATCCTTCATCTATTTACGAGCTATGCCACTCTAGAAAATCTATAAATAGAGCCCTCATTTTCTCTTAAGGGGGGACCTAAGCCAAGAAGAGAAGAAGAGAAGAAGAAGAGAAGAGAAGTCTAGGAGGGAATAGCTCCTCCTCAACCACCGCCGGAACACCGCCGGAACATCGCCGGAGCATCACTAGACGCCCGAGGGACGCCGGAGCTTTGCCTGAGGCCCATGCAACACCGAAATTCTGCCCGACGCTGGAGTTCTACCCGGCGCCCGAGTGACGCCAGAATTCTTTCCAAGTGACGCCGAAATTCTGCCGGACACCCGAGTAACGTCGGATCTCTGCTTGGCCTTGTAATTGATACTCATTGTAATCTGATCGCCCTGAATTTAAAGGATGAATCAGCCTCGTGTATTTCATACAACACTAGTGGAACTTTTTCAACTGGGCGTGGCCCCGTGGTTTTTCCCTTTTCCAGGGCTTTCCACGTAAAAATCCTGGTGTTCTTTCATTCTTCTATTTGTACGCTGGATATACGTACAACGCTGAGACAGAAATTTAAACTCTATCGCCGTGTATATTCTAGTCCGCAACAGTTTGGCGCCGTCTGTGGGAAACTTATCCCACAACTTCAAGTATTACTACAATGGTCAACATGCGCAGCAGTCGTATCATTGGAGCTTCTCGCTCCAACTCTCACCAGTCCAAAAATCAGTCTATAAATCATAGACGCCCGATATCTACCTCTTTCTACCCCGGGGGGCAAAACGCACCTGGAGAAGGGACCTTGGGACCCTCCCTAGAAGAGAGAATTCGAAAGATGGAAGAATCTCAAAACAAGAGGGGTCTTTCTTGGAGGACTTTGTCCTGGCCCCTTCTATTCGGCACTCATGCGTGATACTGTTCATTCATATGCCGATCTAATCCATCATGTGGAAGCACATATATCAGCAGATGAGGCAATAAATGCTCACAGAAAACAGTTCGAGCAACCCACTGGGAAGCGTAAGGGAGCACCTGAGATGGATAATCCATCATCACAACAGAAAAAGCAAGGAAAGAGCAATCTACCTCCTAGACCCCCATTGCCACGACGAGAACCTCGATAGGAGAAGGAGTACACTCCGCTCAACACATCTTGAGCAAATGTGTTAATGGCGATTCAAGATCAAGACAAAGTGAAGTGGCCGCATCCTTTGAAGTCGAATACAGGAAACCAAGATCAGTACTGCCACTTTCATCGTAGTCGTGGCCACACTACTGAATCTTGTAGGCAACTTAGGGAAGAGATTGAAAGACTCATCCGTCAGGGCTATCTTCGACAGTTTATTGGGAATCCACTTACCCAAGAAGAAGCTCGTCCCACTGGGGGGCAGAATCAACCACAAAGACAGTCAGTGAATAACCGGATAACGGTTGGCGAAATTGAAACAATCGCCGGAGGCCCCTTACTATCCGACCAAGTCTTTTTGACTGTGGAAGAAAACCCAACTCCAAAAAAGGCTTGTATCGATCATTCCATCACATTTGATGATTCCGACCTGGAATGAGTAAAAACCCCCCATCAAGATCCGCTTGTCATTAACACAGGCATAGGTGACCCGTGTTACAATATCAAAAGAATTCTTGTGGACAACGGAAGCTCTGTAGATGTCCTGTTCTACTCTACTTTTCTCAACATGGGTCTCTCAAGAGAAAAACTTCAACTTGCGGCAGGTCCTTTATATGGATTTGATAATCAACCTGTACAAGCAGAAGGTATAATCAATCTCCCGGTAGTACTTGGAGAATTTCCTCGACAGACTACACACCCCATTCAATTAATCCTGGTGAAGTCAGAATCGGCTTACAACGCTATCTTCGGGAGGCCGCTCCAGTCAATTTTTTGGATCATCGCCTCCATCCCTCACCTCAAGCTGAAATTTCATACCCCATCAGGAGTCGGTGTAGTACGCGGAGATCAGCAAATAGCGCAAACCTGCTATCTTAGGCAGATCAAGCCTCGTCCAACAGTTACCCTGAGCATCGAAGATTTTGATCTACGAACCGAAGATATTCCTCAAAGAGCTTCCCCTGTGGAAGATCTTACTACTGTATCTATATCTGAAGAGCATCCTTCAAACACAGTGCGAATTGTATCGCTTCTCTCAGATGATGAGAAGAAAAACTTTACAGATTTTCTACGAGAAAATCAAGATATTTTTGCATGGAGTCCAGCAGATATGCCTGAAATTGACCCCGAAGTGATCGTTCACTCCCTCAAAGTCAATCCAACGTGCAAACCGATTGTCCAGAAGAAACGAAACTTTGCACCAAATTGTCAGCAAGAGATTGAACAAGAAGTAGATAAACTTTTAGAAGTCGGATTCATACGAGAGGTGCACTATCCTACTTGGTTAACAAATGTTGTCATGGTATGGAAGGGGAGTGGAGCTTGGAGAATGTGTATAGATTATACTGATCTCAACAAAGCTTGCCCAAAAGATAGTTTTTCGCTCCCTCACATTGACCAGTTAGTTAATACCACCTCTGGTCATCAGATGTTGAGCTTTATGGATGCCTACTCCGGCTACAATCAAATAAAAATGAATCCTGCTGATGAAGAAGCAACAGCTTTTCAAACAGACAAAGGATTGTACTGCTACCGGGTGATGCCCTTCGGGCTCAAAAATACTAGAGCAACCTATCAGCGCCTCATGAACAAGGTTTTCAAAAGCCTTATTGGACGTACTATGGAGGTGTACGTGGACGATATGTTGGTAAAAAGTCTTGAAAAATCCTAATATATCTCTGACCTGAAATAATGTTTCCACTTATTGAGACATTATAATATGCGACTCAACCCTGCTAAATGTGCTTTTGGAGTCGCTTCTGGAAAGTTTTTAGGATTTATGGTAACCCATAAAGGAATTGAGGCTAATCTAGAGAAGATTAAGGCACTAAGAGATATGGTGACGCCAAAGAACATCAAGGAGGTCCAAAGGCTGAATGGGAGAATTACGGCACTATCTCGTTTCCTGGCACGTTCAGGAGACAAATATTTTCCCTTCTTCAAGATACTTAGAGGCGCTCGTAGCTCTGGATTCCAATGGACAGATGAATGTCAAGAAGCCTTCGAACAATTACGAAAGTATTTGGCATCCCCTCCACTACTTTCTAAACCCATACCAGGAGAGAGATTGTATTTGTATATGGCTATATCTATCCAAGCCATTAGTTCGGTTCTGGTCCGAGAAGAAAATGCTATACAACATCCTATCTACTATGTTAATAAGATTTTATCTGAAGTAGAGGGACGTTATCCTTTGGCAGATAAGATAACATTGGCGTTAGTTTATTCTACCAGAAAACTACACCCTTACTTTCAAGCCCATTCAATTGGGGTTTACACGAATCTGCTGTTAAAAAGCATTCTGCAGAAGCCAGAAGCATCGGGCAGGCTTGTTAAGTGGTCTGTAGAACTGGGAGAATTTGATATCCACTACTTGCCTAGGCCCGATATTAAATCTCAAGCACTAGCAGATTTCGTAGTTGAATGCACCGTTCTAGTATCTGATGTACAATCGAGTGCTTCACCTTCTTCTCCATGCTGGACGTTGTACGTCGATGGAGCTTCAGGAAGTTCCAGGGCCGGTGCTAGAATTTTATTAATCTCTCCGCAGAAAGTTACCCTTGAGTACGGGCTCCGACTCAAGTTCCCAGCAACCAACAACATAGCCGAATACGAGGCCCTTATTGCTTGATTGAGACTAGCAATTGACTGTGAAGTCCAAAACCTAATAGACCACACTGATTCCCAACTAGTCGCTTCTTAGGTGGAGGGGGAGTTTGATATTCACAATCCTCAGCTAGCTCAATATTGTAACATTGTGAAGCTACTCTTGGCTCGTATAGGAGAGCATCAAATCATACATATCCTCCGAGAATAAAATGCGAGAGCAGACGCTCTTTCTAAACTTGCTACATCAATAATAGGGGACATCTATAAGAGAAGGTGTATCGAGGAGATCCACTTTCCAAGTATTCAGGGTCCGTAGGTCATACAATCAATTGACGAACCAAGAGAGATATCTTGGATCGAACCCATCTTATCTTTTCTGAAAGATGGAGTGCTACCTGAAGAACATATGGCTGCAATACGACTTCGTAGACAAGCTACAAATTTCACCATTATTGGCAACGAGTTGTATAAGCGCTCCTTTATTGGGCCGTACCTCAAGTGTCTCCCACCATCAGAAGCTGATTACGCACTTCGAGAAGTTTATTCTGGAGTATGTGGAGAACATTTGGGAGGAAGAGCGTTAGCTTACAAGATTATGAGACAGGGATTCTATTGGCCTACAATGAAACAGGACGCACTTGAGTTCACACAAAAGTGTGAAAGCTGTCAACTGCATTCCAACCTCACTCATACACCTGCTCTGGAGCTTGCATCCCTTCAAAGCCCCTGGCCTTTTGCCCACTGGAGAATTGATATAATAGGACCTTTTTCTATAGCGACTGGACAACAAAAATTCATTATTTTGGCTGTAGATTACTTCACTAAATGGGTGGAGGCAGAACCTTTGGCGAAGATTACTGAAGCAAATGCCAAGCAATTCTTATGGAAGAACATAATAGGTCGCTTTGGCATTCCTGCGAAAATCGTCACTGATAATGGGACACAGTTCACCGGGAAGATCTTTACATCTTTTTGTAAGGATTTTCATATTCAGCTCATTCACACAGCTGTTGCCCATCCTCAAGCCAATGGGCAAACAGAGGTTACAAACCGAACAATCCTGAAAGGGCTGAAGACACACCTGGGGAAGGCTGGGGGGCAATGGGCCGAAGAACTCCCCAATGTCCTTTGGGCTTATCGGACCACCGCTAGAACTCCTACAGGGGAAACCCCATATAACCTTTGCTTTGGTACAGAAGTAATCATACCGGTTGATATCGGAGTTCCTAGCCACAGAGTTTAGACTTTTGACTTCAATACCAACGAGGAGAGGCTTAGAATAAATTTGGATCTCCTCCCAGAAGTAAGAGATGAAGTCTCACTCAGAACCGTTGCATACCACCAAAGAATCGCCCGTCACTACAATTGAAGGGTGAAACCTCGCCCTATCACCATTGGAGACTTAGTACTACGAAGCATTGAAGCCGCTGGAAAAGGTCCTCAGCGTAATAAGCTCTCCCCCCTCTGGGAGGGTCCTTATTTGGTAGCGGCTATGGTCAAGCCTGGAATTTTAAAACTGAAGGATGCTGGTGAAAAAATACTTCCCCAAACTTGGAACCTGGGCAACCTTCGCAAATACTATCAGTAGGAGTTGATACCACTATCTGTCTATGTGCTATGTTTATCTTGCATCTTATCTTCTCATGTAGTCGTGTTATGTATCTTTAAAGTTTTTCGTACATCCCTTATGTGTTAATTATAGAAGAACTTTTTTCTTGTATCCCTAAGTTGTTCTAGGGAACTGCTATCTTATATTACAAAGTAATGTGATATTCACTTTGTCGTGCTATTGTCTCTTCTCTCCAAACTTTTTTTTTGCGATTTGAGAAATACACAATCTACATTGTATCTCAATCACTGAATGATCAATCCCAGGGGGATTTAATCCGACCTCTTCCACACAGGTTAATGTCATCAAGCAAAAGCTTTGACTAACAACCTCGGATAGGTCGAATATCCTAGGAGGATATCTTGGATATCAAAATCATTTGATGATCAATCCCAAAGGGACTTGATCTGACCTTTTCCGGACAGGTTAATGTCACTAAGCAAAATGCTTTCACTAATAACCCCGGATAAGTCAAAACCTTTAAAAAAAAGGGATATCTCACATTTACTCAAGTCAAAAAGAGTTCACTAAAATACTCTCATCCATACTAAAGTAAAACCAAGTGAATTTCATTTGCATGTGAGAAAAGAACATCAACAACTTCTTTATATATCACTGAACATCGAGTACACCAAATAGAAATATCAATATCGAGCATGCATACAATCACTAGAAAGAAAGCAAAGAGATATAAAATAACATCAAAGACATCCTACAGAATCTCAACATCATCCTCATCCTCCTCCAAGGAAAAAGCTCGTTGCAACTCGCTCTCCAGCTCTTCACCCCCAGAGTTTGAAGAAGCATCACTAGAAGCCTGGCTAGGAGTCAACCCCTCGATCTCCACTCTAATCTTGCGATGTACTGTACGTACACCCTTCATAAAGCCCCTGATGAAGCCATCCTCTACGCACTCTGCCTCCAAGGCCTTCACCTCCACATCATGAATATTACTGCGAGCCTCCTGAATGTGGTCCTTAATGATGATCTTGAAAGCATAAGATTTCTTAAACTCCTCAATAACTGCAGATGGCAACTGCTGGGCCTCCTTCTCGGACAGTACACTCTGAAGCCTCTCATTCTCAGCCTCAAGGATCTGCTGAGTCTTTTCCTGCTGCTTGATTGTCACCTGTGCCTCCACCAACTCTATATGCAGACGATCCATCCGTTCATTCTGAGAAGAGGCTGAAGTAATTTTGTTGGCCAACTCTGCTCTACACCCCTCAAGCTGATCCTCTACCACCTTCATCTCCTTCACTTTGCTGTCATATTTCTTCTTGTACTCTCTCTGAAGGTATTTAACCTTCACAAACTCTTTGTTCCAATCATTCAGAGTCTTGGTCATCTCGAGCTTGAAATCAGAATACTGAGAGAAGAGAATATCAGAAATATATTCCTTAAGAAATATAAAAAAGAGGAAGAAGTAAAGGAGAACTCACCAACTCCTCAGCCCGTCGGCGGCCAATGCACTGATGGTTCAACACATCTTTCAGAATATATGACTTGAATGGAGAAACTCGAGGACCTTTGCTAACAACTGTCAAAACCTCATCTGCCTTCTTCTTCCTCGGTGCCTGCAAACCTTCCACACTCCCTGGTCGCTTGGAGTGATTCTTTTGGGGAACCACTTCTGGAACTCTAGCAGACTTCTTCAACATTTGAGCATGTGATCTCCCTGCTTGAGTAGATAATCCAACCTTGAACAAGTACTCTTCATCTATGTATCTACTCAAGTAACGCACATCGTAGTGTTGAGCGTCCAAATCAAGGAGCTTGAGTATCCTCAATAAATCTTCTGCTCTAATGTGAAGGGGGACATGTAGCTCTTTCAACTTCCCCCATTTCTCCTGAAGACCCCAATCATTCTGCACATAAAAGAAATTGCTGCTCCAACCTTTCGAGGGGTCTCTAGTGCGGATGTCCAACCACTTGGACCTGAAAGAAATACGTCCCTGCGCGTCGCTAAAGAGACGCCCCATCCGAGAAAGGCACTCTGAGGAAAGTACCACTCCACGGTCTCTAAAGAGCACGATCAGGCCCATCACGATTGACATGACTCTGTAGGAAAATTGAGACAAGCATACCCCATAAATCGTCAGAATGTTGATCAGTTCGGAAGAAAGAGGAAATTATAGTCCCGCTCGCAGACTAAATTCATACACCGTCACATATCCCGGGGGAGGGAAGCAGGCACGATCAGTTCTGGCCGGCACCTTCATCACCAAATCATTAGGAAAATGAAATTTTTTTCTAAATGAGATAAAAGAATCCTCAGTAATGGTGGAAATCACATCATCAGCTTTCGGCGCCTTTTGAACCCTCTTTGAAATTTTAGATCGTTGCACAGGACGATCTTCCGTAGGATTTTTTGCAGAATCACCCATTTTGCTTCCTTTACTAAAGAGGGGTGTAAATCCAAGTAGGGAAAATCACCTACAACAGACTATGGAAAGCCTCCAAAGTGGGAAGAAAAAGGGAGAAAAATGGAGGGCGGTAGGGGGGAAAGCCGCTAACTTCTGCGCAAAAGGAGGGGCGCCGAGTCAAGTAGGGAAAGTCACCTACTTAAAAATGGCGGAAAGCCTCAGAATGCCAAAAGCTAGAAGGCCAGAGGAAGAAGAGAGTATGGTGCAAATTTTCATTACCCCAAGATGGGTATTTATAGGATGAAAAGGGGGAGAAAAAGAGAGGGAAATGTGAAGAAAAGAGGGGAAAAATGTTTGAAAATTGGAGGGAAAAGGCTTCTAAAAGAAACTTTGAATTTTTCTGAATTTTTCAGAATTTTTTCGGAATTTTTTGGGTTTTTTTTGGATTTTTTGGATTTTTTTATCCATGTGGGCCCCACTTTTAAAAAAATAATAAAAAATAAAAAAAGGGGGGGGGGGGGGGGGCGAAACAAACTGCCGCGCGCCCCTTGCCTGCGCGCCCCTTGCCCGCGCGGGCGCCGCCGGCGGCGGTTGCTGGCGGCCGGCCGGTTCGGCCGCCTACGCGTTACTGGGCTCCGATTTTGGGCCCGGACGGTCCAAATTCGACGTTTTTAAGATCCCCGGACACGTTTTTTGACGTTCCGGACTCAATTTTGACACTTTCGGAGCTCAACGAGGCCTCTACAATCGAGTTTGAGGAAAATTATATCTTTTTGAACGCCATTTTTTACGATTCGGCCGATGTAAAATGTCGGAACAAGTATTTTTGAACTCCTGGAGCTTCGACGTCCAAAAATAGGGGGGCAACTGATATATCACCAAAAAATTATCTTGATCGGGCACGAATCTCGAGGAAAAACTCAAGTTGGAAACTTCAAAAATTAATTCGGAGACCATTTAAACTACGATTTCAGCAAGCTTATAGTCGAACTGAGCGTCTCGAAAATACGAACCCAACGACACCAAATTCGACTCAATCTGAGCCCAAATGAGTCCAAACTAAGTACCCGAAGCACTGTTGGAAGCCTCGAAGAGCAATTTGGGTTACCAAACGGTCTCCGATTTTGACGAGCTTATAGCCAAATCGAGCGGCTCGACGAGACGAATCCAACGAGCCCAAGATCGTTGAATTATGATACCATTAAGACCTTCAAATGCTCAATAAACGGTTCATGATCAAGGGATTCAACATCAGTCGTCCATCCGGATCACTCCATAATTGCCCCTGATCCTTCATCTATTTACGAGCTATGCCACTCCAGAAAATCTATAAATAGAGCCCTCATTTTCTCTTGAGGGGGACCTAAGCCAAGAAGAGAAGAAGAGAAGAAGAAGACAAGAGAAGTCTAGGAGGGAATAGCTCCTCCTCGACCACCGCCGGAACACCGCCGGAACCCCGTCAGAACATCGCCGGAGCATCACTGGACGCCCGAGGGACGCCGGAGCTTTGCCTGACGCCCGAGCAACACCGGAATTCTGCCCGATGCTGGAATTCTACCCGGCGCCCTAGTGACGCCAGAATTCTTTCCAAGTGACGCCGGAATTCTGCCGGAGACCTGAGTAACGTCGGATCTCTGCTTGGCCTTGTAACTGATACTCATTGTAATCTGATCACCCTAAATTTAAAGGACGAATCAGCCTCGTGTATTTCATACAACACTAGTGGAACTTTTTTAACTGGGCGTGGCCCCGTGGTTTTTCCCTTTTCCAGGGCTTTCCACGTAAAAATCCTGGTGTTCTTTCATTCTTCTGTTTGTGCGCTGGATATACATACAACGCTAAGATGAAAATTTAAACTCTATCGCCGCATATATTTTAGTCCGCAACTATAATAAAAAAGAAATAGAGAAGAGGGGGGAAATTTCAAAAAAAAGAGGGGGAAAGAACACTCTTGCAATTTTCATCGTCATCACCACTACCGCATCACGCAGGTATAACGTTTCAAGCTCAAAGACCTCCAAAGTCCCATTCTCGACATTCGTGGCGCTCCGGGGGACCCCTTATATACGCTTTTCTTTGCGTAGTGGGGGGAACTTGATGAGGCATACGCTGAGGCGGGCGAGCCTTGTGCACGCTTTTCTTAGCACGGCAAGAAAAAATTTATGTACCCGTATGCACCTCAGTGCTGACAGGAAAATAACTGTTTGTTCAAACAAGTACCCCCAAAGACTTATGCACACCTTTCTTGGCATGGTAAGATTGAAAACTACAGTCACGGTGTCATCTGATACCGACCGTGCACATCTTTCTTAATGTGGCGGGTAGGCTATGACTCTTAAAATTTTCCCCAAATAGGGGAGACGTCTAGAGGCTACCGAAATTCAATCTGAGGATGCACAATAACTTATACAAATTATAAGGGACTTGACATTGAACAAATAACGATGAATTGAAATGGAACTTGAACATATATATGAATCAAACTTGTAGTCAGAATTACAGGGAACCAAAATGAATTTTAGATTTTAAAAGGCATAATCGAACTAAATATACAAATCCTAAAATATGAGTCAAGCCGTGTTAACGAATAATCAGAAGACTCGTGATGAACAAATAACCTTAAACACCACTTACTTATAGGCCGCAATATGAAATCTCTAATAAATGCTACAATGGTTAGATCAATCAAAGTGTAAATGCCAGCTAGCAATAACGATAGTGTTATTATTCATGTCATGAATCATCAAGTAATGCGATGAATAACCAATAACATTCACAACGAATTGTCTTTACGTAGACAATGAGAGGCATGTAATGAATATGAAGATTTGATAGCAATCATATGCAATAAATGTAATATGCCTACCAGTGAAGCAAGAGAATTGTGAAGGAAATAGCTTCATTGCCATTGATGTTGGTTAACTTGCAAATAAATATGCAGTAGCCTACTCGCAAGCAATGGCGGGTGGTTTAATATATTTGAAGATAATAACAGTTGAGATGTTGTAAGCATGGTAGATCACTTGTGGTCACAAATGTAGATGATATTTACAGGCAAGAACCAAAAGTCAGCCGGCAAACATGAGCCCCTATAAATCATTGTGGTAGATTTCTCATGCATATAACACTTCGCCTACACATGGAAAGGGAGGTTTGTAGTGCAAACACCACAGTTCATCAAAAGGCAAGAGCGTTAGACCTTCAATAAAAATATTAATGTCACTTTACAATCATAAGAGACAATCACCTGTGGGTCACGAAGGACTCTTAATACATGCTTGACAGATTGTTTACAGATGATAGTGAAAGGAATATGAGCTAATATAGCAGCTTGCTGATTGACATATATGAAGAAGTCAATGGTGCACGCAGCTTAACTTACAGTTAACGGTAATTTGACATACAATGACCACAACAAATTGACATATTCGATTGGCTTGAAGTAAATGAAGCCTATATATAGTCAATGACATTTAAATAGGTACATTAAATGTGCCAATAAGCAATCTGATGCGAACATAGTAATCTTCTTATGACTGAGATCAACCAGCTTGTAAGATGCACGCAGTAATTCCCACGAACACTGAAACACATGCAAGCAAATACAACATCTTATTAATCAATGTGCATAAGGAATTTGATGATGAATGCAACCGGTCATTAGTCAACATGTAGGGAGAAATCAGCGATGAACGCAACTCATCCGACAATCATTATTAATTTGTAAATGAACATACACATTCTCTTGCAAACAATAACACTAATTATTATCTTATGAATACACTCAAAGAGACTGAAGAATATAATGACATGTTCATAAGCAAAGTATGAGTCATGCAACAGATGGTGCACTCTCCTTACAGTCAACATCAAGAGATTTGTTGTATGCACAATAGCATGTCTACGGCTAATAATCAGCAACAAGGGATGGATGTTATGATGCCCTCATAGTTGTCAACCACTCAACTGCTGGAAAATACATTGATCCCCTAAAAGCAAGGAGGCTGATATGCAACAAATGTAAGCACTTACAAGTTGTTGTAGAGGAACCATCATGAGCTCAACACACTTCTTACAAGTAAAATTTAGAAGACCCCTCATACACATCACAAGCAAAATATGGGAGATTCGTTAATGCGCAACGGTCTACTTGTATAAAGTGATAAATGACCTACAATACAATGCCATGCCACCGGATCTGCGACATGCATGCAAGCGGATAAAAGGCATCTATAAGCTCTCAAATAGAGCATCACAAGCATTCAAATGAGGGTTACCCGCACAACTGAGCGGCCCCAAATATTTTTAAAAAAATGCCCCCATACATACATTGTAACATATATACACACAAACATAAGAAAATACACAGGCATTTGTATACTCGCATGGGCCCGAGTGAGCGTGTTATGGCTACACACGTGATGTCTGAGGATGCTGCATGGGTCAAATGATAAACCCAAGTTTGAGCCCAATCCTTCTATACTAGCAGATAGGAGTCGAAAAGCCTCAAGCTATCAAATAAATGTATGGTCGCAGTGTTGATTGAGACATTTGTTTTATACGTTCATATTAGGCCTTCAATGTCTATAATAAGAAAATCCACTGATAAAGGTACAAAGCCTACTTCGAACCCGATCCTCTCTATCAGTAGTTAGATAGAGTCGACAAGATTTAATAGATGATTACAAAAATATCCCCCAAATACCCGTATGGGCCCCAACGAGCGTATTCTATTTACACACGTGACATCTGATGTTGCTGCGTGGGTCAAGAAATGAACTTAAGTTCAAGTCCAATCCTTTTCCTTGATAGGATGGGAGTCTACACGACTTGAACCAATGAACAAATATACGATCACGACATTGACCGGGATATTTTATTTTATACATTCATATTAGGCCTTCAATACCTATAAATAATGAAAATTTACTAAATAAAGGCATAAAGCCGATAACTAACCCGATCCTTTATCAACAAATCGACAGAGTCGACAGGATTCAATCCATGAATGAAATAGCCCATAAATACCCCGATGATGGCCATGTTGAACGTAGATTTCAATCAGAAGAGTTAATTCTAAATATCCAAATTGCCTACCAGATATCTATGAGAATTCAAAACTCCAAAAAAATATCAAACCCAAAATATTTAAAAATTGAAATTAAACATTAAAATGCTTAAAGCAAAATTCATCCATCCTATGTAATAATTTATCGAGGTGGACAAGTTTGAAAATCACTTCAGCTCAAAAAAGTTAATGTATGGTCGAGAATATCACTAAGATTTATTCTCAAATAATCTTCTGCTAATAAGGATGTGGCATGTGTCCTCTAACCGATAATTTTGCCACCAAATGGCACCGTAGATAAACGGTTATGATCGGGGCCCTCTAAACCGGGTGGTTTGTCGCCAAATGGCACCCCTAAATTATGGTCATGGCCAGAGCCCGTAAGCTCCTCGATGGCACTAAATTCTTGATATATATATATATTTATTTATTTACTAAATTCTTGATATATGAATCAATAGGATATACTCGATAGGGCACAAAGCTCTCTATTAGCTAAGGTGGATTAAAATGTATCCCCTTAGGTAAATATTCATCCCATGTCTATAAGGTATCCTTGGACGAAGCAACCCATAGCTGCCGACAAGGATTCTTCTGTCAGGTTGGGTCGACTACCTCCGCTGACTAAGTAGACCAAGGACCATGATAACTTTGGACGATGGAATCATAGGATCTTGATCGGATCCATCATCCATTCCCCCACCATCTGCTTTAAGTGCAAGATGATAAAATTTCAAATTTTAAATATAAAATTCTTAAGTGCAAGAAAGAAATTGAAATTAATGGTTCCTCTCTTCATTTTCTATATATACATTTTCATTCAATTTGAATTAAGAATTTTATGCAACCCTTGCCCTAAAGTGTAACTAAGTTAAGGCTTAAGAAATTGAGCATTTTATTTAACAAAAGGGTTAGATAACCTAATTTTCTTTGCAAATCTTTTGTTTTACTGATATCATAAGTGTTGACGTAATTACAAATTATTATTGGTCAATAAAAAGAGAAGTAAATAATCAAATGATCGCATGCCTCTTTTAATGCATTACATGTTTAAGTGAATACTTATTTAGTTAAGAAAAGTTAAGGAAAAAAAAAGTGTAAGCTTGGTGCATTCTTAGGTTTATGCTTTAATTTGGCTAATTAAGCCTTGTTTTTAAAATGGATGCTATATAAAAATACCATTTATAGTGTCCACAAGGGCCGAATCAATCCTTCTTTTGTAGGTGTGCAAAATAGGATTGTGAAATATATAATCTTATATATGAAATAGAAAATGAATTTTTTTCTTAGAATTTGGACAATTGTATTTATTTGAGCAAAATAATTAAAATATTTATTTTTCTAAAAAAAATTTTCAGGAAGGGTGTTTCCACCCCTATTATAGATTGTGTATATAAATTTGAATTTAGATAATCTAAATTGTTTTGATGGATATAAATTATCATAAATTATTGTGTAAATAATTACACAACTAAGTAGAATAAATATAAATTTTATTGCTATGATTATTCTTTTTTTTTTTTAACAAATAAATGGGGTGTAATAAGAATGTTATGATATCTATATCACCTAATTTAGAATAAATTATAAAATCAGTGCTACAGAAATTTTTTTATTTTTTTTATGTAATTAATATCAATAAGCTAAACCCCTCAAATTTTCTAAAATTAATGCTTCACTCGCCCAGTAATTTCCCGTTTAAAATACTTTTTTATTCTGAAGCTACATAGGGTTCATTCTCCATGATTAGGCTACATATACATAAATAAAAATTATAAAAAATATATTTTTAATAACTTATTATTCAAATAATTATTATGATAAAATAGTAAAAAAATTAAAAATTAGAAGATAAATAATAAAGAATCACTTCACATACTACAACAGCAATAACAAGTCTTTATCCCACTATGTATGGTCGGCTACATGAATCTTTTTTTTCTCCATTGTGTCCTGTTAAAAATCAAATTCTCATTTAAATCTAATGAAAAAAGATTATTTTTAATATTTTCTAACCAAGTCTTTTTAGGTCTACATCTATTTTTCTTAACATAAGCAAAAATTAATACATTTACTCTCCTAATCGGGCCATCGGAAGACCGTCTTTTTATGTGACCAAATCATCTAAAGCGACTCTCTTTAATTTTTAAATATTTTTAATAATTTTATACTTAAATTAAACGAGTGACTCACAAGCTAATGAATCAAGTTAAGACTGGCATAAAATTGGCTCGTTAGCTCATTGAGCTCGACACAGTCATTTTTCAAACTGAGCTCGACCTAAATTACAAGTGGGCTTGTCTCAATCATTAAATAGGTACAATTTGCTTCATTGTTCAAATAAATGGATCATTAAATAGGTACAATTTATAAATGTTGAACAACTTTAAAAGACCAAAAGAAGTCAAATGCTTGGAAAAAATAATGATACAGAAAATAGATATGGACCGTTAATTCAACGTGTCGTTGTCTTAAAGTCGAAATATAATCGAATTTCTAATAAGCCCAACAAATAACTAATCTTAAAAAATAGGACCAGCAGCAAGAATCTCCTCTGTCAGCTTCGATTCTCCACCGACAGAGTAGTTAGCAAACACCTCAAAGTTCTTCTTAAACAAGCCAGCCAGCTTCTTCAAAGTTTCTTTGTAAGCCTCCTTATCATCCCAAGCATTCATCGGATCAAGAATCTCCGACGGCACTCCATCAACCGCCGCCGGTATGTCCAACCCGAACACCTCCGTCGTCTTATATTCCGCCTTCAAAAGGCTCCCAGAGTGAATTGCATCAATAATCCTACGAGTGTTAGCCAGTTTAATACGGCTTCCCACTCCATACCTTCCACCACACCACCCGGTATTGACGAGCCACGCCGTGGTGCCGTATTTGCGCATCTTGTCAGCCAACATGGCCGCGTATTTAGTCGGGTGAAGCATAATGAAGGCCGCGCCGAAACAAGCAGAGAACGTGGCTTGCGGCTCTTTGATTCCGTCCTCAGTCCCGGCAACCAACGCCGTGTAGCCGCTGATGAAATGGTACATTGTTTGTGCGAGAGTTAGTTTGCTCACTGGAGGGAGAACACCGAAGGCGTCGCAGGCGAGGAGAATAACGTTCTTCGGGTGGGGACCAACGCAGGGGCTTTTGGCATTAGGGATGTACTCAATCGGGTAAGATGCGCGAGTGTTCTCTGTAACGGATTTATCGGCGTAATCGACCTCACGGCTGTGCTCGTCGAACACGACGTTTTCGAGCACGGTGCCGAATTTGATCGCGTTGAATATATCGGGTTCTTTCTCCGGCGAAAGATCGAGACATTTGGCGTAGCAGCCGCCTTCAATGTTGGAAACTCCGGCGTCGCTCCAGCAATGTTCGTCGTCGCCGATGAGGAAACGGCTGTAGTCGGTGGAAAGAGTTGTTTTTCCGGTGCCGGATAAACCGAAGAAGAGGGCGACGTCGCCGTTTCTTCCCATGTTGCATCCGGAGTGTAGGGAAAGGATGCCTCTTTTAGGCATTAGATAGTGCATTAAGCTGAAAAGGCCCTTTTTCATCTCGCCGGCGTATTGTGTGCCGAGAATGACCATTTCACGCCTGGATAGATTGAGGTTTATGGTGGTTGATGAAGTCATGTAATTTGTGTAGCGGTTGCAGGGGAACTGACCGGCGTTATAAATGGTGAAATCCGGAGTGCCGAAATTTTGTAACTCTTCGAGTGTGGGCCGGATGCACATGTTGTGCATGAAAAGGGAGTGGTAGGCTCGGGCAGAGACGATTCGGACTTTGAAGCGATTGTTACTATCCCAATTAAGAAATTGGTCGTTAACAAATACACTGTCCAGTGAATTGAGATAATCAACGGCTCTTTCACGATTAACGAGGAAAGTGTGTTCGTCCATTTTAATATTGGGGGAGCCTTTGCCCCACCAAAGCTCGGCCGCTGTAGTCTCATCCTTGACCACTCTCTTGTCTTTGGGCGAGCGGCCCGTTTTAGCTCCCGAGAGGGTCGCGATGGCGCCACTTGAGGTTATAAAGGAGCCTTTCTCGTGCTTAATGGCGTGCTCGTAGAGCTCGGCGGGGGAGAGATTATAGAGGATGTGGGTGAATTTGAGGGCGCTGTCGCTGGTGCTGAGCGATGCGGGGGTCAGGTAGTCGAGTTTTTGTTTGACGGATTTGACTTTGGGTCCCGTCTCGCGTGTCAGGGAAGCGAGAGAAGCGCTTATGGATTGGAGATGAAGCTTTTGGAGATCTTCATCAGGGTGATGAGTTTTTGGTGTGGTTGGAACGGATCTCTTTTTTTGAAGGGAATGGAGCTCGTCGATGGTTTGAGCTTTGACTACAGGCGCGCTGTCGTCGTGGCAGAGATGGTCTTTTGATGCAAGGGCCTTACCGTCTGGGGTATTGATGGATGGAAGCAGGGTCGTAGTGTTGAGGAAGCAAACTTCGCCGTTGGTCGCCATTAAGATACGTGAGGAGCAGGAGATAGATCAATGCTTTGAAGGGAGGGATGAAAAGAAGAGTTTTTGGTTGGTATTTAAAGGTGTTTTGGTGTTGAGGGGGGTTTGAACCCAATGGTGGGAAGGTGAGTTAAGGCGTATGCATATGAAGAAAAATTGTTCTAATGGCGTGTTGGGTTGCGAAGAAGGGGGGAGGAAACAGAGTCCAGGTCTGAGTGACGATCTTGATCCTTATCCTCATCCGTTGGGTGCAATTCGAGGTGTTTTATATCTACATGTAACCGTATCAGGCAATCAGCTGCAGGGGATAAAATGAAATTTTTTGGGGGGCTTTAGGCTTCGTTTGGTTCAGTTTGTGCTTACTTAAAAAAGAGTTTTAGAAAAAGATGTTGAGAAAAAGAAGTTTAATAAAATGTAATTTTAATAATAATATGTTGTTTGAATAATATTTTTTTAAGTGTTTATTAATACTTGAAAGTAGATTTAAATTGTTTGTTTAGAAGTTCAGTTTTAACGATTTTATTATAAAAGATTAAATTACTCATACTTAAAAATTAAATATATGTAATTAATTTTTTTATTTTACAAGATAAACTTTACATAAATTTTTATATATGACTTTTTAAGAAAAATTTAATTTTCTACAAACTTATAATATCAAAAGTTTATATTATTAACTTATAATTTTTTAACATTCGGCATAATTTTTATTACAAATATGATAAAATTTAAATTATATTAATTTATTATTATAGTTATAATATTTCGTTATTATTTCTTCCATTAAAAAAACTTAACTTCAACTATACAAATATATTTATATTGGAAAGTGAATTTATGTTGTTTGCCAAAAAAAAGCATTTTCGTAATTCCATTTTATTATATTAGATACGCATATTCCTCAAATAAACTACTACCACAATCGAAAAATGTGACAATTCACATTCATCTAGATCTAATTGAAACTTTGGGGATACCAATCCACACCCATCCCTGTAAACTCCTGCCAAAATTATATTCCAGTGCAATAGAAAAATCCAAATCCCATAAGAATTTCAACAGAAATAAACAAAATCCTGTCTTTTGGCCAGTCCGCGATGATCCTCGCCATAAGAATATCAACAGCTACAGTAGAACTAGAAGCGAATCGTATCGGCCCGATGTCTGATACATCGTATAGCCGGACTTAAGCTCTAAATGATCATCCTCTAACATCTGATCTCCCTCCCTCATTGACGTCCGATTCAACGCTAACACCGCCGACAGAAACTGATAGCGGAACGAATCACTCCTACCTCGCTGATAATAAGCAAAAAATAGAGCACCGCAGGCCACAGTATGATTGATCGGCGGACGTAACTGGGATAGCATATTATGGTTTTCTTTGGAGTGGGTGAAGCGAACTAATCGGCCCTTTATTTTTGAGGAAGACGACGAAGAGCAAAGAAGGCATGCTTTGCGGTGTGTGGTGGCTGGGTTAATTTCGATATTTTGCTTCCAAACTCCTCTTTCAAATTTTGTGATGCGGACTAACCTAGCCCGACGGACCAGCACACCTGCCCTGCCACGCATAACGAATTGCTGCTTCCACTACTACCTTATTACACTACTACTTTATTACTGTTTTATTGCATGTGCCAACAAGTGGCCACCATAGAACGTTCTCTAGTTCTTTTCCTTTTACAGCACTAAGTAGATATATAGGAAGTATTACAGAGAATATGGGAAGATAGATGATATGAAATTCTAAAGCAGCTTATTATCCTCTTCCTGGTTCTCTTCTTCTTCTTCATTCCTTGCTCTGTTCTTGCCCTGTTCCTCTCTTTTCTCTACAGGTATTGCGGTTCCACACCATTTTGGAGGGAAATATAATGGTATTTTATGGAGGAAATAAACAGTAATTAGTTGTGAATGTTTCTGAATAGCTGTTAGAAAAAGCTGATTTCTGGTTCGGGAGAGTTTCAGTTAAGAACTTTTATAATTCAAATATGCTTAATTTTAATGTCACGATTGATCAAGTCCTGCATATAACAATTTGTTTTAGTTTCTGATACACTCGCTGTTCTTTTTGTCCTATTACTGAAAGCTTTTAGATCGAAGGTCATCCATTTATTAGTGTATGGAACACAACTTGAGCTCCAGAAATTTCAACCTCTTAATAGGTGATATTAAAGCTTTGTTTGGGACAACTTTTTTTTATTGCTTTCTAAACAACTTTTTAGTATAGAAATGTATCATGCACCAAATTGCCCATAAAGAATTTGATCAAGCACAACTATCCCATACAAGTTTCCATATATTTATAGCAAATCTCAATTATAAGGCAGGAGACATGATAGCTTCTCCGTTACAAAAGCACAAAAAGAATGATACTAAGAAAACGGGATGAAATGGTGAAAGGATTAGCAACTTATTGTGGCCAAGTAAGCCTTCCCTGTTACATAAAAAGCTTCAAAACATTTTGCAGTAAGGTTATCGCAAAGCTTAGAAGTCGAGCCGCATATGTCCACAGATTTGTATAGTAAATAAGGATTGGAAGCAAGAGAGGTTCAAGAAATATTTTATAGGCCTTCATCACGAACTGGAACAGGACATGAGGCTTCTCTAGAAACCCTGTAGTCAAAATTAAGTGGTTCATTAGCTATTTTTAAATTGTTTATTAACAAGTAAACAATAAGATGTGAAAAAAAAAGAGTAAGAATAGGTTGAACTAAGGCTTCGTTTGGGACGGATTTCTTTCTCGTTTTTTAAAACAACTTTTAAGTACAAAAATTTTTTGAACTAAAATTTTTTTACTAGAAACTGTTTTAGAAAGCGGTAAGAAAGTCGTCCCAAACTAAACCTAAATCTAATCCTAGATATCAGATATTTTCATCAAATTGCAATATTTTTCTTTTTTTTTACATATGAAAAATAAAGACAATTAGTTTTAATTAGATTAAAAAATTGTCTTATAAAATAAAATAGTCATGCTGCTCTTAACATTATAGCTTAAATTTTGCTTAAGATAAGTTTTGTCCCCACGAGAAGGTACTTACACACAGCCAACTTTGGAAACTTCTCAAAAAAGAATGTTACAAATCTGAGCAAATCCTGAAGTTGACATGACAGAAAAATGGTTCATCAGAAAATTTGAATTGCTGATGATATTCTGCAGTACTTTTTAAATGAAAATGATGAATTGGTATAACAAGTTTGGCTAACTGACCAGCACTATTGCTCCTGGTTTCACTGGTGATTCAACAAACACACATGCTTTCCTGCAGTTTATCTTTGGTCATGATATCCGATACAGTAAAAATTAATCGCTACTTTGATATTTTTTTTAGTTGTACAACAAAAGGATGTAATTTTCTCTAAGCTAATAGTTGTTTAGACATGTTTCAACTGTGTCATGTAAGTAGGGGTGTCAAAACCGGGTTTCGGGTCGGGTTCGGG
This sequence comes from Dendrobium chrysotoxum, assembly GCA_019925795.1. Classification (NCBI taxonomy): domain Eukaryota; kingdom Viridiplantae; phylum Streptophyta; class Magnoliopsida; order Asparagales; family Orchidaceae; genus Dendrobium; species Dendrobium chrysotoxum. Next base: position 28,742,028 of record CM034309.1, read on the forward strand.
TCGAACCCGAACTGACCTGAGGTTCAAATGGGTCAACCCTAATCCGACCTGGGTACGCAAACGGGTCAGAAATCCAGACCCGGACCCGATCCGTCGGGTTGCTCAATTGACCCGACCCGACCAGAAACGGGCTGGACGGCGGGCGACGAGCGGCGGGCGGACACGAGCGAACAGCAGCGCGGGCGGCCGGGCAAGCGCGCGGGCGCACAGGCAGCTTCGGCACGCGCTCGGGCAGACGCTGGCAACTTCGGCGGGCACGTGGGCAGCCGGACAGGGCGCTGGCAACCAGGGTAGCGCGGGCAGCTCATTTCAAACGGGTTATCGGGTTGACCCGACAACCCGTCGGGTCAACCCGAACCCGTCCCATTTTTCAAACGGGTCGATTTTGGGAACCCGACCCGTTTTGAAATCGGGTTGGATTAGAGTCGGGTTTTCGTGTCGTGTCAAATATTGACACCCCTACATGTAAAGAAATTACTCTTTTAACAAATTAAATGTTACAATTCATAGTTTTGTCATGTTTTTTTTCTATTACTTTAAATTATGATGCCATACAATAACATCCTTCATGCTTACATGACACAGCCATTACGACAGTTTTCTTACTGCTTCATGAAGTAATTTTTTAGTACAAATATCTTTTTGTACTAGAAAGTTGCTTCTTAAAGTAACAAGAAAGTTGTTCCAAACATCTTTAAAGCATGTTGAGCTTAACAGATTATAGATAGCTCAGGATGAATGATACTTGATGAGAAGGCTACTGGAGTTTTCTGAGCAGTAGAAGAAGCTGCAGCCTTTAGTGAAAGGTATAATACGCTTATTCCATTCTGCAATAAAAGTATACATTTTTCATGATTTTATTCATGTTTAGCACCATATATATTTGATGTTGAAAACAATAATAATTACCAAGATGCCACCTCGCTCCAGCATTTTGTTTGCCTTCTTCATACACATCATCAATTCTGAATCGAACATTTTTGCCCATGGCTGTTGCTAGTTTTTCAAGGAAATGGTAGACAGCTTGCTGCAGTGCCAGTTTGAATAAAAACAGTTCTTTGTGGATTAGAAACTCAGAACCAATTCTTCATCTCTTTAGTCTAAACTGGCTAACGAGGAAAAATTAAAAATTGTTTCTGGATTTTCTTCTTAAAATTTAGTTCTGTATGTGAGACATTCTTTGATCTACAAGATGAGTTTTTATGTTTTGTAAAATATTTTTTTGGTAAAAGTCTATCATGTGAACCCGGGTTGTGATTAGTTTAGTAGTTGATAGTGGATTAATTAGTGAGAGTAATTAATCTATATCTCGTGGGTCTATAAATGCCCCCACTTGGGGAGTATTGGGCTTGGAAAATGTAAGAATAAATTCTCCTCTTCTTGTATCTAATCTCTTTAATCCTTAATTTGGGAGTGTTAAACAGCTCGAATTATTGAACAACTAGGATTAAGGATCCTATCAATCCACTTCAACTCATTGTAGTTGCGGATCGAGTTGTGCCTTGTTCGTTGAAGGAAAAATTTCTTCCTAAGTAATTCGTGCTTGAATCACTCACTGTCAAAAAAAACTTTTTATGTCATTTTTAACAAATTTGGCATGGTATTTCAATCCATTAGCTAATATCTGAAAATTGATTTTCTGAGATGCAAATGATTAAAAAAAATGAATTCAAAGAATTTCTGTATTTCTTTTGTCAGAAGTTTTGTCAAAAAATAATAATAATAATAATAAAGGATTAGTGACAGAGAAAATTATTTTGACTTAATGAAATAATACCAAATTACTAGTTCGGCTAAATTCAAATTTTTACTTAATTTTGAAAAAGACCTTAAGTACCATCAAATTAAAACAAAGTCAAAGAAGACATTAAAAGAGTTTAGTTTTTTAAGAGCATCAAACATGAAAATTCTAGCTCTAAAGGCTACTATATATATATTATTATTATTATTATTATTATTATTCATAAAACCCACATATAGGGGCTTACACGTTAATATAAAAAGAGACTACAAGTCCTTACAGGATCAATAGCCCTCTAAAATACAACATTTGAAATAAAACCTACGAGCCTTTGATTCAATCTAAACAACAGACAAGCCAAAAAAAAGAAGATCGAACAACAAAGAGGCCCTCCAGACGAGTGTAAAGCGATCGATGACTCGAACCAAAGTAGCAACCGAAGCAAGACAACCCAGACGGACAGCAACAAACTAGCCAAACAACCAAGAGAAGGCCAACAGTAGCAGAGACAAAGAAAACCAAGTAGATTACTTCCTTTTATGCTTTCTCCTACGACATTTTCCATGCCCAATGGCAAATGCTTTTTCAACTATACGACCCACATTCAAATTAAACATCTCATTGAACTCATCCTCAGACACATCCAACTCCTCCCCAGCACCCCCACCAGGCGAGGAGAAGGACTCATCAAGCCAATCAGAATGATCAACACAAGGATCCTTCATAGCCAACCCCAAATGAGCTCTCAAAGCAGCATTAGAGATAATAGAAATTGGAACATCAATAAAAGGTTCTTCCGCAATCGCATTAGGAGACAAAGTCGGAACCGCAAAATCCACAGGAGATCCATCAGAGGCGACAACCAATCCGCTAGAGGAATCATTCAGCACCACCATATTAACATCACAAAGTTCCAACTTCTCATGAGACCAACCAAAAGCAGTTTCCTTCGGATCCTCAACAACAACAGAATCCAAAGCAACATCAACATTAGAAACAAGCGCAACCAAATCATTACCAGTATCCACCTTAGACAAATTATGCTTATCAACACCATCCTCATAACCCAAATTTAAATCAACCACAATCGATGAAATACCATTCTCAACAATCACAACAGAAGTCACCATACAAGTATTAACCCCCAAGTCCTCGTCAACACCCTATCTAAATTCACATTGCTCATCAATCGGGCCAATCACAGGAGAAGAAACAACCAAAGGGAGATGAACATTTTTGGGACATTAGTAGAGCCCCCCACCCTCGCAAAACCATCATCCAACAAAATTTCCCCCACAGGGCATGAACCATAGCCTTCGCCACATTTTCAAAAACAACATCCACCATATTTCCCCCCACGGAAGTAACCAGAGGTGTAGGAGCAGTTTCCATACCGACAGCATGGACAGACTTAAGAGAAAAAAAGGGTTCCTTAACTAAATGCAGATGCAAAGAAGCACATTCCTTCCTAAAATGACCCAAAGACTTGCAATGATCACAAAAAGAAGGAAATTCATCCATTAAAACTTTTGGGATGTAGCCAAATTTCTCCAGACCAATCCACACAAAAGTCAGATATTTTTTTTTGAAATGTCGAGTTTAACAATCACACGGGCAACTGAAGGTCATGAGCCATTTGAAGTTGCAATATCACATCGCAATGGCCGACCAAAAAAAGAATTAAGACCAAGCAAGATATAGGGAGCAAATAGATGCAGACGAAGATTAGGGAACGAAAATCAAATAGGAATAACGGAAGATTCTTCGACAATATCAAATTCTGGTGACCATTTCGTTAATTTCATGAAACAATTATTCATAAAATATGCACAATGAGCAAAAACACGACAATAATCCATGTCATTGATCAGTTTGATTAGCACATGCTTAGCATCAAGTAAAATAACCGAAAATATACAGGAAAGTTTCAGATTAAAGAAGAATTTCCTAATTACTTCCAACGACAAGCGATGATTAGGATGTTGACTGTAATTATCAACAGGACAAAAGGACCCCCGCTCCTGACCGACTCCACCTCAGCCATGATCGCCCACGTTCGTTAAAACTGCTCCCACGACCTCTCTCCAACCGCCTCTAACGACACAAAATAGGAAAATGTCTCTCATTCTCGCAGACGCTCTCAGAACCGGAAATACACGCACACAGAAAGGAGGAGGAAGGATTTTAGAAACTTACAGAGGCAAAACCAAGGCGCCCCCAATCTCCTGCTTGTGACCCTTTGCTCCGACCTCCGACTCCTGCACCCGACCGTCGCCGAAGCCAAACGCCGCAAGCCTTGCCATCTCCACTCCGTCCGAACCCGCCGTGCCCTAGCAACGTCAAAGTCGCCACTACTCCAACACTTGTCTTCTCCAAGCCGTTGAAGCTTGCGAACTCCTTCCCGGCCTCTAAATCTCCTCATCCCGACGGCCGATTTCGTCGACTCCTACTCCAACTCCAAGCCCAACATTGCCGGCTAGAACCTGCTCTCCGTCGTCGACCTCCAGCCTCCTGCGCCGACGCCTGCATCCGAAGCCTCCTCACAGCCGACGAAGCCGCCGCTGCCGACCCCGAGCCCGTCCGCCGCCTTGGTCACGCGTCCATGCCCATCTCTGCCCTAGCCCGATAATGGACTTCTTCTCTCTATATAATATTAGATATATTATACTAATATAATATATAATATTAAGTTATATTATATATATATAATATTATGTATATTATTAATAATATAATATTATATATGTAATAAATAAAAGAGAAAGAAAATAAAAAGAGAGAGAGAGAGAGATGAGAGGACTTTTCATACAGGTGCGAAATCAAATTGAAGACTCTATAATATATAATATTAAGTTATATTATATATATATAATATTATGTATATTATTAATAATATAATATTATATATGTAATAAATAAAAGAGAAAGAAAATAAAAAGAGAGAGAGAGAGAGAGATGAGAGGACTTTTCATACAGGTGCGAAATCAAATTGAAGACTCGAAGGAAGTCCCGGGGTTGATACGGTCCCCCGAAGCCCTCGGTCGTCGAGATAATCCGACTGAGGGATTGAAGACTTGAAGACTCAATCTCCTCGCCGTTGATTTGATCCGGTCGAGTCGAGCCAAAAGGGCAAATGCCCTCTTTACCTCGCGGCGCTGGGGAGGGGACGCCGGGAGGCTGCCGAAATTCACTCAAAAATTCAAGACTTAGAAAAATAAATATTTTTGGACTTGGATGAATTTTTGGAAAACACAAATCTAATTTGAAACTAATTAAATTCTAAATTCAATAATTTTAAATAAGTTAAAAAAAATGTTGTTAATCAAAACAACTTAATTTAAAATCATAATATAACAATATAATCCAACCAACAAATTTAAGTATAATTTTAATTAATTAAAACTTTGAGTTAATTAACATCTAATAAATGACCCAATTAAATTTAAACTTTAATTTAAGGAATAATTTGAACTCTCTTTAAACTAAATAAAATTAAAATTAAAATTTAAAATTTATCAAATTAAATTGAATTTAAAATCAAAACATAAAATTTTAATTCAAAATTAAACAAATCTCTTAATTAATTAAATTAATTAAGTAACTAATTTAATTTTAATAATTAAATAATTTCAAAAATATAATTTTAACTTTAACTTAAATTAAAATCAATCATAAATCAAACTTTAATTAAAATTTTAATCAAATTAATTGAACAAATTAAATTTTAAATCTTTTAATTAATTGATTACTAATCAAATCAATATTCTAACATAATTAATTTTAAAATACATTTAAAATTCACATTAACAAATAAATAATTGATTCAAATTAAATCTTAATTTCAATTAAAATTCACTTAATTAATTCACAAAATTAATTAATGCAATTGAAATAAAATAAAATGCATGAATAAAAAATTTCCAATAATCCAGCTTATGTATAAACTCTCAAACCCGTAGCTATCCAAGCAACTGACGGCTCTCCAAAGCTCTCCAAACAAGAAATGCTCTCTAATAAACAACCCCATAACACACATTCTCATTCAACTATATGATATCTGTGCATATAGATGATCGAAGAATAAATAAAATGAAAAAGTAGTATATTGAGCTTCAACGTATGGGCATTGACTTTGACTCCAACTATAATTGATAAAAAAAGGGGGGCAAGAAATAAAATCTCATGTTCAACAAACATCCTTACAAGTGGATGGTCCTTCTCTCAGTTATATATGTGACTTCCGATTCCAAGTCTTCAATTAAAGATATAGAGCATGTCATTTGAGGAGAAGGAGATCAATTCATCAAGATCTAAAATTGTTAGAGCGTCAAACTATTTCCTTCAACCCAAAGGCAAAATATATAACATACTATAATTCACCTGTAAGTAGGAACAGGGAGTTCGTAGTGCCGAGCATACAAGCAAGAACAAGAAGCTTGTATCGAACAAATCAGTCTATCTACGGGAGAAAATGGGAGAATTCGTAGCGAGCAAGATAATTCTCCTATGAACACGAGCACAGATCTCCTAGTACCTATTGAGCAAATATCATCTGCGAGCTGTGCTAGATAACACTTTAAAGTGTCAAAACAAACTAAATGCAATAAGTGAAATCTAACACACTCAAATGCCACTGGATCCGCAACATGTGTACAAGCGGACAGAAGGCGTTCGTAGGCCCCTAAGTGAAATCTCAGGCAATTTTCTAAATAAAATCACTAGCACTATGGATCATATTTAAATATTTTAAAATTTTCCTTTATGTATTAAATACGATCCCTTAAACTCAAGTGCTATCTCCCTGCAAGTGCTCCGACAAATACAATAAATTTCTAAATGCAAAAGTCTGAGAATACTGCGCAGGGTCAAATGCTACAACCCGCATGTGTTCCGATCATCACATCTAAGTCCCAAATCAAACAATTCGAGAATGCTGCGCGGGTCTAAATTCGAGTCTCATCCTCCTCCCCGAAAGGACTAGAGTCGACACGACTTAAATCACAAAGCCCTCTGTCAGCTAAGGTGGATTCAGATATATCCCCTTAGATAAACACCAACCCAAGTCTACAAGGTATTCTTGGATGAAGCAACCCATGGCTGCCGACAAGGTGCCTTCTGTCAGGTTGGGTCGACTACCTCCTCTGACTAAGTAGACCAGGGATCATGACAGCCCGGGACGATGGAACCATGGGATCTTGATCGGGCTCGTCTTCATTCCCCCCACCACCAGTTTTAAATTTACGGTGATAAACCTTAAATTCCTAAACTTCAAAGTTCAAATCTCAAATTCAAAACTCTAAGATTGTTGCTATTATACGATAGGTTCATAACATATGTGACTACTTTAATAACTAGCCTTAATCGAAAGTTCTCTCTTGTTATCAGGAGGGGTAATTAACTATAGGGGCTTGCGCCTATAGGAAACCAGAACTCAGATCAAAAAGTCCTCACAAATTGAGGGCGAAATCTCTGGGTAGTGTCTTATCTAAAACCCAATCTGCCTTCTGAAAATTCACCCGGAACCTAATCTTGTTAAAACTCTCTGCCATCACCGTCACAAATAAAAGAAAAATAGACCGATGGCGCGGAGAGGCCGGGAACGCATCCAATGGAATTTTCGGAGCCCACATAGGAAAGTTGCCGACTAAAGAACAAGCAAAGGGAGCAGCAAGGGACGCGATTTCGTCCTCTGAAATCCATAACGAAGACAAACCATGAAAAGTGGAAACTTTAAGTTCTGGAGAATCCATAGAAGAGGCAAACCCCAAAAGAGCATCAAGAAATGTCTTAGGAATAGGATTTCTAGCCAAAAAACTAGGATCAAACAATTTCACTTGATTAGCCGCCATCCTCGAAGGCAGTGGCTGCAAGATCAAGGAAAACCGAATCCAAAATGGAGGGAAGGAGAAGAACTACATTAGCAAAAAGAGAGAGTACTTTCCTGCGAGCGAGACTAGACGACGAACAGGCAACCAGCTCCGGGAACGACTAGGGGAAAAACCCTAGCATATTCGGCTAGGGCAGGCGGCCGAATTTGTACATTACTACATGTATATTAAATCTTTGTTGCAATTTAAATTTAGGGTTTTTTTTATCAAGCAAGTCTGTAGGAACTTAAGGAGAATTGGAGACGAGGTCTTAGAGGAAGGAAGGTTTTGAAGAGGAATAGCAAGGGATTCAAGTTAATTTTTGATAAATAACCATTACTTCAACATAGAGAGCTAGAGTTTTCTTTTTCTTTTTCTTTTTTTTTTTTGGGCAGGGGGAGAGGTGGATTTTTATGGCTTTGAATATGGATATAAAAATGCTTATGAACATGATAAATGAATGAGAATCTCTTCTTGTTTATTCACAAGATTATTTCTGTGGCGGCATGTTTACATGATTTTTATGGTTTTAAATATGGATATAAAAATGCTTATGAACATGATAAATGAATGAGAATTTCTTCATGTTTCTTCACACGATTATTTCTGGCTTATAATTTATTTTCCTATAGATGATTATTATAATGATACTACTTATAGATATGCTATATCATTAATTTTTTAAATATTACTTATGTTATGGAATGAAAGATTGCATAGCTTATCTTGTGAATGGAAAGGCATGCTTACATGATGATTAATGGATATAAAGAATGACTATAGGATGTCATGCGATGATTTAGATTTTGCTTGCCCCTTCACTTTTAAATTTGCTCAAATCATGATTGCCTGTTGCTGCATTTTTTCTTCTAAGGCTTCGTTTGGGACAATTTTCTTACTGTTTTCTAAAACAGTTTTCTAGTAAAAAAATTTTAGTTTAAATAATTTTTGTACTAAAAAATTGTTTTAGAAAGTAGTAAGAAAGTTGTCTCAAACGAAACCTAAATCCTACCCTCCTAAAGCAGCTAGAATATATGAAATATTCTTTGAAAAATCTATTAAGAACTTCTTCCGTTCCATTTGTCATTTTGTTACTCTATTTGAAAGAAATGAGTAGTTTTTGAGAAAATCTCCTCTTCTGGCACTATCTTGGCTAAGTTGAAATTTCTCCAAACTTCTAGAATTATGCACTGGAATAATAACGAAGTTGTGATGAGGCTCTTGAATGAGTTGGATTTCGTGTTAGTTGGATTTTGTACACTAATGTAATTGTTTACTACTTGGCTTTTTTTATGTAGATATTTTTCCATTATGCTATGCGAGATTGGAAGGATTTGTGTTGTTTCTGTTTTTTGGGCCATTTTGGCTGTGACAAAGATGGATAGAATCATAGAACATTCATAGATAGCACATTTTTTGGATCAATTTCTCCTCCATTACAATTAATCTTATGGTATTCGGAATCTCCATTTTTTTTAAGAAGGATTTACATATATATATGTCACAAAATTTTTTATATATTTATATTTATTTATACAATATCTAAATTTTTAAATCACAACTAATGATAATTTTTCTAAAGTAAAATACACCTCTCTCTCAATGTATATATTTTTATGTAATCGAACCACTAAAATGATATATAAATAAATATAAAAAATTAAATATTAGATATACAAATACATAAAAATTATGTAGTGCATATGATATAAAAATTTTGTTCTATAGTGAAAGAGCTGATGCTTAAAGTGTTTGAAGGGCGCGGTTGTGCCTGCCTAAAATAGCAGGATTGTGCCACTTATTGGTCTCCTCTCACCATATCGATCCTAGAAGGAGTGAAAATGTTCAGTTTGAGATGTAGAATAGAGGCGACAATTCCAAAGATCGACTAGAGGGGTCTGCCAAAGATAGCATTACAAGATGACTCTAACTTTACCATAATAAATTGGATTGTGTGAATGCTTATCAAGAAAATTCTTTGAGTATAACAGGGAGGCCAATTGTCCCTTCTACTGGTATGAGTCTATTATCAAACTCATATAACGATCCTGCGGTGGGTTGAAATTTTTCTCTAGTGAGACCCATATTAAGAAAAGTAGAGTAAAATAAGACATCAATGAAGCTCCCATTATCAACCAAAATTCTTTTGACGTTATAACACGGGTCACCTATTCTAGCATTAATAACGAGTGGATCTTGATGAGAGATTTTTACTCGCTCCAAATCATAATCATAAAAAATAAAAAAATGATAGATACGGGAATTCTTTGGTGTCGTCTCTTCATTTACTGTAAATAAGATTTGATTAGGAATTAAGGGGCCCCTTGCAATGGTTTCAATATCACCAACTGTTTGATGATTATTCAACAGTTGCTTTGTTGTTGTTGATTTTGCCCCTCAGTAGGATGAGCATCATCTCTAGCAGGTGGATTTTGAATAAACCGTTGAAGGTAGCCTTGTTAGATAAGTCTCTCAATTTCATCCTTGAGTTGCTTACAGGCTTTAGTGGTGTGCCCACGATTACGATGAAAATGACAGATTGATTCAGATTTCTTGTATTTGGCTTCAAAGGATTTCATCTCGAATGGCCATCAATATATTTTCTTGAAATGCGTTGAGCGGCATATACTCCTTCTCTTATTGAGGCTCACATCGTGGCGATTGAGGTCTAGAAGGCAGATTATTTAAAATAAAATCACTTGCGTAAATGGATCATATTTAAATATTTTAAAATCTCCCATATGTATTAAATATGACTCCTTAAACTAAAGCACAAAATTCCTACATGCGCTCCGATCAACGTGTTAAAGTTACAAACACAAATATTCGAGAATGCTATGCAGGGTCAAATGCTCGTTAATAGAACATTCTATTTGCAAAACTAAATACAACCCACATGTGCTCCGACAAATGCAATAAATTTCTAAACGCTAATATTTGAGAATGCTGAACGGGTCAAATATTGAAGTTTCATCCTCCTCCTTGAAAGGACTGGAGTTGACATGACTTGAATTACAAAATACCTTCCAAATTCCTACGAAAATACAAGTGACTTTAACGTCGCCCTGATGATGGCCGTATTGATATGAAATCTCAACCAGAGGGGTCAAATCTCAAAGCTAATAAAAGACAGAGTTCTTAAAATAAAATCAATCACCTAAAAACTTAAAACTAAAACAAATCCACATTCCGCAACCGTTTGTCGGGGACGATAAATTTGAAATTAACATCTCATAAAGAGCGAATGCGTGTCAGGTGTATCACTTAGATTCATCCTCAAATAGTCTCTTGCCAACAGAGACATGACACGTGCCCTCTGATCGGGTAGTTTTGCCGCAAAATGGCACCATTATATTACGATCAGGCTTCAAACCCTTGAATAATGAATCATAGGGTATATTCGATAGGCATAAAGCCCTCTGTCAGCGAAGGTAGATTCTGATATATCCCCTTAGACAAACACCAACCCAGGTCTATAAGGTATTCTTGGACAAAGCAACCCATGGCTGCTGACAAGGTGTCTTCTGTCAGGTTGGGTCGACTACCTCCTCTGACTAAGTAGACCAGGGAACATGACAGCCCGGGACAACGGAACCATGGGATCTTGATCGGGCTCATCTTCATCCCCCCACCACCAGTTTTAAGTTCATGGTGATAAATTCAAATCTCAAATTCAAACCCTAAAATTATTGCTATTATACGCTAGATTTATAATCTATGCGACCTCTTTAATAACTAGCTTTAATCGAAAGTTCTATCTTGTTATCAAGAGGGGTAATTAACTATAGGGCCTTTGCGCATATAGGAAACCAGAAAGTTCTATCTTGTTATCAAGAGGGGTAATTAACTATAGGGGCTTTGCGCATATAGGAAACCAGAACTCAAATCATAAAGTCCTCGCAAAATGAGGGCGAAATCTATGGGTAGTGTCTTATCTAAAACCCAATCTACCTTCTGAAAATTCACCAGGAACTTAAGCTCGTTAAAACTCTTCGCCGTCATTAAACAAAGAAATGAAAAGAGACCGATGGCACGGAGAGGCTGGGAGCGCATTTATGAAATTTTCGGAGCCCACATCTAAATTTTTAAATCACAACTAATGAGAATTTTTCTAAAGTGAAATACACATCTCTCTCTCAATGCATATATTTTTATGTAATCAAACCACTAAAATGATATATTAATATAAAAAATTAAATATTAGATATACAAATACATAAAAATTATGTAGTGCAAATGAAAATCTCCTTTTTTTATATATAAAAAGTTTGTTCTATCCATCATTTACTATAAAAAATATATATAGATGATAGTGAAAGAGCTGATGCTTTATTGCAGAGCTCAAGAGTTGGAATATCTAAGAAGTAATAATAAAAATAAAACAGCATGCTGAAATAATCACAACCAAACCAAAAAATGTTCACACAAAGGAAAGATGCCAACCTTCTCCTTGAATGGGCTGGGAAATGCCAAGTCTTCAAAGATGCAGCTGCTGTCCAGGAGCTCATTCAATTTCTTCATATCTTTATTGTTGAGATGTTCATAGAAATTTTTAACCAAATTTATAAGGGGCGAGGAAGGAAATATCTCAACCATGTTATCTGATGTTCCAAGGCACCTTAATGCCAAATCTATCTGCATTTTCTTCAAATTTAAAGCCATGGACTCGCATCTTTGCCTCGAAAATTTTGTAGCAGAAATACAGGAACGGAAATGAACTGATGAACAAGTAGAAAAATGGGTTTTTGCTGAAGATTTGAGAGTTGGGGATGGAAGCTGCAGAATGGCAGCCATGATGAAGAACACTCTGGGAGATTTCTACTCTTATAAGGCGAGTAAAAGGAAGGGGGTTAGGAATAAAGACAGAGAGTAAAGAACCAACGCAGAGCATTGCTTCTTGAAATAGTCCAGGAATATGACTTGACTTGTTTTGTTGCTCTTCTGTTACTCTTTGAAGATGCGTAGAGTAAAAAATTGATGTGAAAGGAGTTGCTGCTTTTGATATGAGCAAAGGCCTTCCATGAGCATAGCTGGATTTGAGATTCTGTACACTTTGTGATGTAGGGAGTATAATCGTTGGATCGTTAGAAGAAGAGGATGCTTGAAGGATTTCCAAGAACAAGATAATAAACCAAACTCAAAGGCTTCAATTCATATAATATTCATCAATATCCTTCTTACTACAATACTTTACCTTTTTGTAGGCTAATAAGAACATTATAGAAACTTGTAATAAGCTAGTCCTATGGAGTATTTTTAAGAACATTCTAGAAACTAGTAACAAATTTAGATAAACTACTCATAAGAAATACTACAACTAAAACGCTCCGCATCACTTTGAACTTCTGGAACCCTTTTTTACCAGAAGTCATTTTTTACAGCCCCGATGACAAAATTTTCAAGAGGTATACACTGGAATGAGCTGATCATTTCAATCAGTATCATGCACTCTTATCTTTTACTTTCGATCCATCAAGCAAACAAAGAAAGTTACAGTAGTTCTGCTCCGCATATCGCCGAAGGAAACTATGATGAACAAGTCCAACATTTACTGAATCAGATGTTCCAGCAAGTAATAAGGGGACGGTAGCTTCTTCTGCCGTTTTTTTCTGGGCAATTTTAATGCAAGATTCTGTGAAAGCCTCGACATATTAATTCAAACTCTTTTAAGAGATCATTTTGCAAAGAAAACATTCAACGAGATGGTGCAACAATTATCATCATTAGCCTTATGCCAACTATTTGGAATCAGGCGTTATGAATCCTTATTTTTTATTTATTCTTATTGAGTACTGATAAAAGTGTTAAATTTATTTTTCATAATCATTTTGAACAGCTTACATCCAAGTAATCTAAGGTTTGTCACTTTTTTCTTACTAATCCTTTGATAATAATTTAATCAACTCAACTAATTTGTATATTTTCTAAATTTCATAGTACATGTTAAATAAAATCACTAAAATTTATTTTCAATAATCTTATCTTTAATAATATCATTAAATATTTCCATTAATATAATCATTTCTTAATTTATTTTTTCATAATTATCCGTCATCCATATTAATATTGTGATATTCAAATGCATATAATATCACAGACCTAAATATAATTTTATAAATTTAACTTTAAGCCTCCTTGATACTCTAATTACAAAAAGACACCCAATGCACTTTTTCATTTTAACCATCTAGCATCAATGATAGAAATTATATCCTCCTTGACACACTTGCAAGCCACTATAGGAGACCCGCTATACATTCGACATACTGTCTATGAGAAAATGTAATGAAGTTGCAGTGAATATAAACATTTGCAAGCAATCGCAAGAGACTTGTTAGTGCATGGCAATCTACCTGTGTAAAGTAATAGGCATCTATAAGTTGGAACACGTTATATGACGCCACGCCACCGGATCCACAACATCTCTACAAGCAAATAGAAGACGTCTATGAGCTTCCAAATAGAACCCTGCATTCAAATGACAGTTGCCCGCATAGCTGATCAACATCAAATATTTTAAAATATCACCACACATGCATTATAATATGTATACACATAAACACAAAGAAATGCATATACAATCATACATCTGCATGGGCCCCGACGAGCGTATTGTGGGCAACACATGACGTCTGAGGATGTTGCACGGGTCAAATGATAAATCTAAATTCGAGCCCGACCTTCTATGCGAGTAAAAAGGAGTGTACACGGCTCGAGCTATCAAACAAATATATGGTCATGGTGTCAACCAAGATATTTATTTTTTATATGTCATATTAGGTCTTCAAGGCCTATAATTAAGAAAATTTATTAATAAAGACATAAAGCCTACAAAAAAAAATTCGATCCTCTATCGGCAAGTGGATAGAGTCGACAAGGTTCAATCCATAAATTAAATGTCCCATAAAATTACCCCGATGATGACCGTGTTGAACGTGGATCTCAACCGGAGGGGTTAATTCCAAGTATGCCTCCCAAATACCCGAATGCCCATAAAACCCATAATTCCAAAAAATTCCAAAATTTAAAAATATTTAAAATTGAAATCAATCATCAAACGCTTAAAACAAAATGTATCCACCCTCCGCAATAATTTATCGAGGTGGACAAATTTAAATATCACTTTAGCTCACAAAGAGCTAATGTCTGGTCGAGAATATCACTAGGATTCATTCTCAAATAATCTCCTGCCATGAAGGACGTGGCACGAGCCCTCTAACTGACGATTTTGCCACCAAATGGCACCGTAGGTAAACGGTTTGATCGGGGCCCTCTAAATCGGGTGAATTGCCGCCAAATGACACTATTAAATTATGTTCATGACTAGAGCCCGCATACTTCCCAATGACACTAAATCATTGATATATGAATCAATAAGATATAATCGATAGGGCATAAAACCCTTTGTTAGCTAAGGTGAATTCAAATTTGTACCCTTAGACAGATATTCACCCCAGGTCTACAGGGTACTCTTGGACGAAACAACCCATGACTGCCTACAAGGATCATTCTGTCAGGTTGGGTCGAGTACCTCCTTTGACTAAGTAGCTCAGGGACCGTGATGACTCGAGACGACGGAACCATGAGATCTTGATCGGGTTCATCATCATTCCCCCCACCATCCACTTTAAGTGCAAGATGGTAAAATTTCTATTTTAAATATAAAAAATTTAAATACCAACCAATGCTACTACTATACACTGGATATCACATATCTACGAATACAATATATTCATTTGATGACTAGCCTTAATCGAAAGTGCTCTCATTATCGGGAGGGATAATTAACTATAGGGGCTTGCGCCTATAGGAAATCAGAACTCAAATCAAAAAGTCCTTGCAAAATGAGGGCGAAATCTCTGAGTAGTGTCTTATTCCAAACCCAATCTATCTTCTGAAAATTTACCCTTGAACCTAAAGCGTTAAAACTCCTCCCAAAAGCAGGGAAGGCCGGGGCACGAATTTTCGGAGCCCACATATTAATTCTATCTTCTAAATATTTCCTCCACTACAATAATACCAAATTGAAATTGTAAAACAAGAAATATGATAAGGCTCATTTCTTCAGCTGGCCCGGTTACCAACGAGGACCGGATAAAATTCCATAACCATTGAGCAGAGCAATCTCAGGAAAAATGGCTGAATGAAACTAAGGGATAAAGCTACGAAATCCTCCCAAAACATGCACTGAAGACTATGAAATCCTCACAAAACATGCACTTCAGGTAACCTCCTGAAAGCATCCCTTATTGTGTTGTCAGCAACAAAGTAATCAAAACATCTGAAATAAAAGCAAAGAATACAGAAGAGCATACTTTCATAGTCTGTTTCATAATCTTTTTCATAGAACACAAGATTCAAAACAAAGAAATTTAGACAAGTTAAACAAGTTCGAGAAAGGATTAATCTTGAGCACGGGTTCCATTCTTTCGTTAGTTATCATATAAAAAAATAATAATGTTAAGTAATGTGCAATAACTCAATAATCATCTCGCACATAAATGTAAGGAAATAATTTAGAACATATTTGGATTTATAAATTTTTTTCTATTTGATATTTCATTATTATAATAGACTAAGGCTTCATTTGAAGTAGCTTTCTAGTATAAAATTTTTTTAAATTAAAATTTTTTATATTAAATAGACATTTAAGAAAGCTATCCCAAACAAAACCTAAAACTCAAATGTAACAGCAACATTTATAAATTTGGCTATACCTTAATATCCTTAGTCCAAATAAAATTAAATGTAGCCAAACATTAATTATTCCTCCTCACAAGGATTTCAGAGGTAGTTATGCAATACCTGCTTTAAGGGATGGGTCCGGCGGACTTTCTGTATGGCTACTATAAATATTGGCTCCCTTAACCCAGAAAATATTGGCATTGATGAGAATCCAAATATAAATCATTCATTGGTTGAACTTTGAACATTAAGTGATACAAAACCAAAGCTTAAAACATTATTAAAGTGAAATTAGGTGGCACAGACCAAAAGCAGAACTTATCATTACAGAGCAAAGCCACTTTCCATAACAGTTTTAAAATAATCTTACAAACAAACACAGAAAGCTCCTTCAAACAAACCAAACATTCGAAGACATACATAAGTTTTAACATTCAGGGAAAGAAATATATGATCATAAAAGAAATGTTGCATTTAACTCTATTCTATACAAGACCATCTGTATGCTTAAAAATACTTGAAAAGTCTAAAATTGCTATCAAAATCATGGCCTGGAACCATCCTGTTAATAACATTTGTTGCTGTATTTTGACCAGGGAAAAGGTTTTGTGAATTGTCTGTGATACACAATGATGAAACTGCATGTGCTGCAATTAGGCCTGCTGAATCCTCTACACCAAGCTCCAGCTCTTCATAATAAGGTTCATGCAGATCTCTGCCATGCAGTCCGGATGAAAATGACATTCCATTGGCCCAATCATTCCATTTATTTCTAGACGCATACGAATAAGAAATCCTTCCTGTTTCTCCTATGGAATATTTTGCAGAGCTGTGGTGATCCATCAAATGGCCAAGATTGCTAGAATTGCCAAAAGAATTAAATCTTTTAATGTTATTCCGCATAATTAGGGATGATTCATCTGCATCTTCTCCTATAAGAACATGTAGAGCAACAGCTTCAGCTGTCGCAGCACCTTCCTCATCCAAACGTTGTTGTTCTTCCATTTTCTTCAATTTTTTCTTCTCCAACTCAGAACGAATGGCTGCAGAAGTAGCAAGAGCTTTTTCTAAACGCCTCTTTTTCTTTTCAGCTTGCTTCAAACGGTCAACTTCATCTTTAACTTGTTTCTTTTTCTCCTTCCTTAATCCTATTGGAGCTTGTTTCCTTCCCAGTTTATCCATGACTACTGATTTAGCCAGCAATTGGTTTCAACTTATTGCCTTTAAAAGGACCGACTTCTAAGAGAAAAAATCCTATGGCACCTCACAAAAAGTAAAACTTATATTTGATGAGATCTAAATTTTTCTCAAGCTCTAGACTATTTTAACTGAACCTCAGTTCCTACACCCATTCAGGCCTGAACGAGTACATAATCTTGCGAATGGTGCAGTCCCAAACCGACACAACAGGAGAAAGCATAAGAGAAAAATAAAAGACCTTGATTGATGCATCTCTAATGGCTTGGTTTCCAACTTTATCACAAGATCGCACGCGATAGCCCATATTAGTCAATCCTTGCCAGAAAGTTCTGAATCTTCCAACAGCAGCAAAACTTAAGATGTGCGACCCAACAGCTCATAAGGCCAACTTACTACCAAAAAATAATAATAACAAAAAATTTAGTCAGGTTCAAAAATCTGGTAGTGTACTTATCCCATATGAAGACTTGCAGAAAACGATAGAAATAGAAAAAATTCAGCAAAATTGGGGGACAAGATTTTGCACAATTTATATAATCAGTAATCTAAAAATAAAACCTATGGAACAACATGGAAGCAATGACAACTTCCTCTACGTGATCAAATTTCGTGTTGTTATGTCAAGGAACCACATTTAGATTTTGATATATAACATCTAGTTCCTTTCTTAAAGATAACAAAAGGAAAAAAAATCATTTCCTTATTTTAAATCTTGATTTATATTTAGGCATCCCCCTGTAGGTAGAAACCATAAATTTGATGTCAGTTTGTTTTTTTAGCAGATTTGTAGGCTACAAATTTGATGTCAGTTTGTTTTTTCAGCAGATTTGAAGGCTACAAAAATAAAGGATGTCATTATTATTCTTTATCATAATTAGATTTATCTCAATTATTTAGATTGACTGTCATAATAAGCTTTATCCCAATTATTTGAGATCAGTTTTATGAATCATCACAGCCAACAACAAGAACAACTACATCAAGCCTTTATCCCACTATGTGGGGTAGGCTACATGAATCATTTTTCTCCATTGTCCTGGTAAGAGTTAAATTCTCATTTAAATCTAATAAGGAAATGTCATTTCAAATATTTTCTAACCAAACATTTTTAGGTCTAGCTCTACCTTTCTTAACATAAGTCAAATATAATACATCTACTTTCCTAAGTGGGTCATCGGAAGGCCGCCATTTTATGTGACCAAATCATTTAAGGCGACTCTCTAATCTTATCTTCCACTGGAGCTACTCCAACCTCTCACGTATATGCTCATTTTGTATCCTGTCTCTAAGAGTAAAGCCACTCATCCACCTGAGCATCCTCATCTCTGCAACACCTAACTTGATATTATGCTTCTCTTTTAATGGCCAACATTCTGCACCATAAAGCATTAAGTTAGAGAGGAACTTTTCTATCACACAACAAGCCCGATGCATTCCTCCACTTCAACCATCTAACTTAAATTCTACTAATAATATCCCCATCTATTTCACCATCACTCTGAACAATAGCACAAGATATCGAAAACACGTACTCTTATTAATTACTTGATCACCCAAAGTCACAATCCCTCCAATAAATCTACTATCACTAAAATTACACTCCATATATTCAGTTTTAGATCTACTCAAACAAAAGCTTTTAGACTCTAAAGTTGACCTCCATAATTCAAATTTACCTTCAACTCCCTCTCTAGTCTTATCAACAAAAGAATATCATCAGCAAAAAAGCATACACCAGGGTACAACCTCTTCCAAATGTCTAGTGAAAACATCCATGACTAAAGCAAAAAGATACAGGCATAATTAGATTTATCTCAATTATTTAGATTGATCGTCATAATAAGCTTTATCCCAATTATTTGAGATCAGCTTTATGAATCCTCCCCGCCACATTTCCAAAACTTGCAAGGGAAATAAAATAATAAAAATAAAGTTCAAGAGGATTATATGTTGTATTGACATGGGTTTAACTAGTTAAGATTTAAAATAAAAATGAATTCAAACACAAATAAATTAATGTTTAAATTTGTATTTGCCATACATTTCACGTGATAGTTAAATAAAATAAATGAAGCTTTTAAAAATTGAATTGTTTGGAATATAATACAGTAATTAACAATTTGATAAAGTAGCTAAAGATATTGATTTTAAATTTAATGTCATGTGTAAGCCATTAAATATATTTTCACTCACCATGATATAGCTATAAAATGTACAAAAAGTTATATTCATAAGTCAGTGCACTCATTTTTTATATGCTAGGGGCTTGAAAGTTTATTGATAATTCTTTAAAGCTAATTTAAATTTTAAAATAAGCATTTCTTCACATTAGCTAAAAATCTTAACATGTGTTTGCCTGGTGAAAGGACACATGGTTTCTGATTTTAGTTTTCCCTATTCTAGATAAAATTGATTCATCAATGTGACTTAATTTTAAGCTTTTGTGGAAGCAATTTCAAAGACCATAAATGCACCGGTTATTTTATCTAAATGTTTAGCAATGGTACCAGAAGCTCGAGGCTGAGTAGACTTCTGTGCTTCATAATTAATGAGAAACTCGATTAAGGAGTCATGATTAATGTTAAGATGAGAAAAAAAAGGTGGGGTGGGGGTGGGGGTTTGGGGGTGAGAGACAAGTGATAGAAGAAAGATAACCCAAGAAAAACAAATTAAAATTTTAATAAATATCACTTCATAATAAGAATTGTAGCAAAGACGCCAAATCTCCAACTCTTGGGGCATTGAACTCTCTTTCAAAATATATAATTGTTTCCTGCTGAGTATTGCCTATTTTTATACTAATTTTGCAAATCTAATTGAAAAACTTAATATCCATTTTACGTTACATGTATTTCTTAAAAATCCTCCAATGCAAGCTTTATATGTTTGTCAAATAGCTGTATTTTCTACACTTGTTGTGCATGCCCCCAAGGCCCCCCACCTAAGTCAATTTTCAAGTACCTGATCTTTAATACATATCACCATAACAGATCCTCTAATATAATATTTCATTTAATTCTCCTTCCTAATTATTTCACGAATCATAACATTCTCATTTCAGCCATCTGCAACTTAGTTGTCAACAATTCTTTACTGCCAACAATCAAATCCATATAATATCATCATCCTAGTTGTTTTATAAAATTTACATTAAAATTTCAATTATATACTCCTATCACATACTACTATAGAGGCACTGCTCCATTTTATCAATGTAGCCTGACCTCTAAAAGTTATATCATATCTAAGGCTTTGTTTGGAATGACTTTCTTATTGCTTCTTAAAGCAGAAGAAAGCTTCTTTAAGTAGCAATAAGAAAGCCGTCCCAAACGAAGCCTAAATCTTCATTCTTTTGTCTAATAGATCCAAGATACTTAAACCTATTACACCCAAATATTATTTTATCTCCTTATAAAATTGAATCATAGTTCTCCCACTAAAATTGCATATTATAATCTAAATTTTTGCTCAACTAATTTTAGGTCATTTATTTTTAAACATTTTCTTCATTATTCTAACTTTCTACTTTTTTAGGTAGATGCCCCAGTAATTAGAACGATCATCTAATAGAAAACATAAACAAAGGAATCTCACTTAGAATATACTTTATAAGCATCCACTTAACTAATAAAAAAATATGGAATAAATTTTGATCGCTAATGCAATCACAATTCGGAACTCTTTGGTCACTTACTTCACAACTACTTTTGATAATAGTCAATGTATATCTTTAATAAGCTCCACATACCTTTAAACACACTTTTCTGCCTTAATGTGCATACCAATTATCTAGGCACTCCAATATATGTCTTCTCAAGATCAATAAAAATCATATGAAGCTTATTTCTTTGCTCTCTACATTTTTCAATTCATTGTCTTCAAAAAAGGAAGCATTATTTAAATAGTAGATTTTCATTAAACCAAATTGATTCTCTCAAATTGATGTATTTATTCAAAGCTTATACTCTATTAATCTATCCCATAATTTCATTGTAAAATACATAAATTTGATTCCTCAATAATTGATATAATCTTGAAAATCTTCTTCATCCTTAAATATTGTTACTAAAATTCTTCTTAATCATTTGATATCCTCTTAATATTCAAAATTTAGAAAAGATTTCTCAACCAAATCATTGCAATATACCCCACAACTTTCCAAATTCCCATAAGTCTCTATCATCTTGACTTACAGCTTTACTTTTATGCATCTTCATCAAAACAAACACCAATTCACAATCAATCTATAATATACATATTACATGATTTTGCTCTTCCCAATTTATTTCTTCCTGAAAACACTAATTTAATAATTTCTCATAAATAATATTTCAATTTTCTTATTTCATTCATCGTTTGCCTAAGCTCTTACAATCTTTGCTTCTAAAAAATCTATTTGATCAAAGTCTCTAGATCATATATATATATATATATATATATCATTTCTTTTTTTTTCTTGGTATCAAATATATTATATAAATTATCAAAAATTATAACTTATGTTCTGCACACTAAACTCTTTATACAACTTCTAATTTCCTTATAATCATTATTAGCCTCAATAATATTAAATTATCGTAACACTTTAAAAGCACATTTCACTTTTAAAGGGTATAAAATGGATCCAATAATATTAGATCAAATCTAAACTGAGATACATAAACCCTGCTCAATTTAGAAATTTGAAAGGTTGAACGAGATTGGGGGCTAGAATTGTAAGGTCCAAAATGAGTTGGGATGGCATGTGAATTGATCTAACTGATCCAACATAGCTTAACTGGATGGGTTCCTTGGGTCAATAGGAATTATAACCCTACTCAATTGGAGAAAATTTAAGGGTTTAACAAGGATTCGGGGCTAAAAGTGCAAGTTGCAGATTGATATTGGATGGTATGTGAACTGATCTAACTTATCTAACATAGCATAAGTGGATTGATTCCTTAGGTCAAGAGAAAATCTAGATTCTAGAAGGTTGCATAATATAATTAAAAAAACGATAGTGCGGGTTTATTTGTTGTCACCCCTTATTTATGTAGAAGATGTCAGGTTTAGATTCCAAATACACATCATATTCAGTTTTTTTGGAAAAACTTAAATGTTTGAGTCTATGTTGAACTATTAAGGAACACTATTACTAAGGAATGTGTAAACCCGTTGGATTAGTTATTTCAACACAATAAATTGAGAACTATACCTAATTTTCTCATTCATGGGCTTTATGTAACACTGTAAAAGCAATCAACCACAAAATGGACAAATAAAGTGATGTGAAACAATCAACGGAAATTGTGGGATTTAATAAGAAAGTTGATTAACCAATACAATTATGCATTAATGCTTCACTTAAAATCAGATTCTCAGTTTCCGTAGTTGTTAATTCGATTATGCATGCAGTTACAAGTTAGATTAACAGAATACTTCAAAATAACAACAAAAGATAGTAAATTAAATATGCCGACTAACAAGAATCCGTTGCTTAACAAATAGAACTTTCACCTTCAAGTTTCCCTCTTATGCACTCTTGAAAGTAGGGTTAATGGAGGAAGAACGTCAGCAAACCTAGTGATGCCACGGAAAGACAGACGACGCCTATGGCCTTGATCAACAGGAAGGTAGCAGGAGGGGAGGAAACTGGTGGATGTCCGATGATCTGCCACTGTCCGGATGATTGTTGTTCGTCTATGATCTTAGCCAAACAATGGAGGATGTGGTCGACGTATTCCTCGACGGTGTCGTCAACTCCGAAGCCTAGATCGAAGAAAGGTGACTGAAGAATATCAATTCGCCCTTGAGAATCGTAAGCGAGCCCGTGGCCGACTTCAGGATCGGCCATCCATGAATATGGAAATCTTCTTCGTTGCAACCTTGGAGGGGCCGGCGGTTAGTGGAAGGAGAAGGGATGAGGGGAGGCGGTGGCTTGGGGTTTGGGGAAGAAGGGGACGGTTATGGTTAGAGAGGTTTGGGTTATGATATATTTGTTTTAAATTAATTACCAAGGAAGTTAATTAATTAAACGTAGTAATAGAGGTGAGAGGAAAATTAGAATTCAAACTTGAATTCAAAAATTTGGAGCCAAGGAGGGGGGGGGGGGGGGGGGGGGGGCGGCGGCATGCATAGGGAAGGAAGGGATTGGATCTAAGAACTTTCCTAATTTAGCTTTCTTATTTTAGGAAAGTATTTGATATTCAAAATTTGAATTTTAAATCAAATTAAATCTTTCCCCAAACTAAATAAGCTAATTTAGGTAGGTGCCAATGATGATGGAAATCATCATTAAGGGAAGAGAGGTGATGGGGCCGGCGATGGTGCTTGGGAAATGCAAGGCCGGCGGCAAGGACTTGAAGGTGGAGGTTGGTCGTGGGTTTTGGGGTTGGGGAGGGGTCGTGGATTGGTGATTTAGGGGAAGATGGGGAGGAGGTCGGCGGATAGAGTGGCAGATGGGGTTGATCGGCGGTGGAGGGAGGTGGAGGGGGCAGCCGGATGGGAAGGGAGAGAAAGAGACGATAAACCGCGAGTCCCGGAATCCACCGACGGCTGACGGGTGATGTTTGGCCCTCTCCTAGGGTTTCTCCTTTCAAGAACTCACAAAGAGATCAAGCAAGCAAAAACTGAAATTTTCATTCATCATTATCATTAACCTAATACAATGGTTCAAGCCTTAATATATAGGCCTCTAAGATAAAGAAAATAAATGACTCAAATGCCCTTAGGGCTACAACACTACGAAATCCCTCATAGGGGTACAAATGAAAAAGCTGAAATAAACATAAAAGAAAATATAATAAAACATCATAAATAGAGACTATGAATCGTAGCCGTCGATCTACGATTCCTCCGATGGTAGGTGCGTCGAAATCTCCTGCTAATGTCCTCATCATCCTTCCCGGGTGAGAGAAAGCTTGACCCCATCGAGTAAGCGTCTCGTGAACTCTCGTACAGCTCTAGAAGGTCGGGGTCTAATCTTTGTATCTCCTCACAATCCATCCACATGTTCTCTGTCTCCGGTTTCTCTTTCCATTGAACTAAGTACCTTTGGTGCCCACCATCTTTAGTGGAGATGATTTCATCACTAAGTATTGCTTCCATTTTCTCTGTATTAGGGAAAGTAGGGATATTTGGGAGTGGAGGTAGGCTAGGGTTCTCACCAGGTAGGGTCACACAAGGCTCAATATTTAGTGGATTTGTAGAGTTAAAATCTGGTCCCTCAAAGGTTACTAGATCTTCGATGTTAAACGTAGGATTAATGTTAAAACCTTCGGGAAGGTCTAGCACATAAGCATTACTATTTATTTTGGATATTATTTTGAAAGGTCCTACGCTTCTAGCATGTAACTTTTCAACGGTCCCTTGTGGGAACCGCTCCGGACGAAGCCTGTACCATTACAAAATCTCCAACCTTGAATTCTTTAAATCTTTTCTTAAGATCCACGTTAAGTTTATAATTAGCATTGCTTAATTCAATTTTCTTATGCAATTCCTGGAGATGTGATGCAAATGCAGATGCAGACTCAGATGCTCTTGACCTAGGACACATAGGGATCAAATCTATAGGCTATCTAGGTTGGTACTCATACACAATCTCAGCGGGACTTAGATCCGTAGTTCGATTGACAGAGTTATTATAGGCAAACTCAGCTATAGGTAATTTGGAATCCCATTCTCGAATATGCTCTCCTACCAAGGTCCTTAGGAGGTTACATAGACTCTTGTTAACGACTTCCGTCTGTCCGTCAGTTCGCGGGTGAAAAGAGGTGGAAAATTAGAGTTTAGTTCCCATTTTGTGCCATAAGGCCTTCCAAAAGTAACTAGTGAATTTAACGTCACGATCCGAAACTATGATTTTGGGTAAACCGTGAAGCCTAACAATTTTATCGAAATACAATTTGGCGATCCTAGAGGCATCAAACGTTTTGGAGCATAGGAGGAAATGAGCCATCTTAGAAAATCGATCTACTACCACACACACAGAGTCGTGCTTTCTAACAGTTTTGAATATACCTAAAACAAAATCCATGCTAACATCCTGCCAAGGACAGTTGGGTACAGGGAGGGGTGTGTAGAGACCAGTATTCTGTTTTCTTTGCTTGGCCAACTGATAGGTATGGCACCTCTTGACCAGTCTACGAACATCTCGTTTGAGGGTGGGCCAGAAGAATCGATGCTCAACGACAGCGATGGTTTTCAATTGCCCAAGTGTCCAGCTAATCCTCCCGCGTGTAATTCCCAAACGAGGAATTCTCGAAGTGAAGTATTAGGAATACAAAGCTTCTGTGATTTAAAC
This sequence comes from Dendrobium chrysotoxum, assembly GCA_019925795.1. NCBI lineage: Eukaryota > Viridiplantae > Streptophyta > Magnoliopsida > Asparagales > Orchidaceae > Dendrobium > Dendrobium chrysotoxum. The sequence goes on from CM034309.1 coordinate 28,767,802, forward strand.
AAATAATCATCTTCCAAGAAGAAGTCATCCACTATTCGTTCGCGTCCAGACGATAGTAGGGAATATGTCTCCTTAAAATCAGAGCAGTCCAAATAGCCTTCTTTAATTTGTTCGAAACCAACAACTTCAGTCCTCATTTCACGAGTCACCATCATCCGACGACTTAGTGCATCAGCGGCTTTATTCTCAGATCATGCCTTATGTCTAATCGTGTAAGTGTACTCTTGCAGGAATTCAACCCAACGACCATGACGGGCATTGAGTTTCTTCTGTGAATTAATGTATCGCAAAGCCTCATGGTCCGAAAAAATAACAAATTCTTGCAGCAGCAGCAAGTAGTGTCTCCAATACCTAAGGGACTGAACGATCGCATAAAACTCCTTATCATAAATAGAGTACCGTTGTCTGATATCGTTTAATTTCTAGAGGGTGTCCCTCTTGAGATAAGACTCCACCTATTCTGATACCAGAAGCGTCACAAGTTACTTCAAAAACTTTGAAAAAATCAGGTAGACGCATAATTGAGGCCTCTACCATTCTTTTCTTTATTTCTTCAAAAGCTTTAGAGGCCGACATAGTCCATTGAAATTCTCCCCATTTCAGACAGTCAGTTATGGGAGCTACGATGGTGCTAAAGTTTATAATAAACCTTCGATAAAAGGTGGTCAATCCATGAAAACTCCGAACGTCTCTGATGTTCTTTGGTTCAGGTCACTCATTAATTGCTCGTACTTTCTCAGGGTCAGCTGATATACCTTGTGAATATATGATAAATCCAAGAAAAGTGACACTATCTGTGAGGAACATACATTTCTTAGGGTTTGCGTACAATTGTTCTTTCCTCAAAACCTTACTGACTTGTTTCAGATGATTTACATGTTGGTCCACCGAGCTACTATAGATCAAGATATTATCAAAATAGACTACTACGAATTTTCCTAGGAACGGGCGAAGGACTTGGGTCATAACTCTCATGAAAGTACTTGGGGCATTGCTAAGGCCAAACGGCATAACCATCCATTCGTATAACCCATCCTTAGTTTTAAATGTCATCTTCCATTTGTCACCAGGGCGAATTCTAATCTAATGATAACCACTTTTAAGATCAATCTTTGAGAAAAGGGTTGCTCTAGTCATCATGTCCAACATGTCATTCAAGCAGGAAATGAGGAAACGATATTTCACAGTAATCTTGTTGATAGCGCAGCTATCAACACACATCCTCTAAGAGCCATCCTTCTTGGGAGTTAATAGAGCAGGAACAGCACATGGACTTAAGCTCTCTTTAATAAATCCCTTTTGGAGCAAATCATCGACTTGTTCTTTTAATTTGGCGTGTTCTCCCGGGTTCATATGATAGTGGAGAAGGTTGGGCAACGAGGCTCCGGGTACTAAGTCTATAGCGTACTGGAAGTCCCTTAACGGTGGCAGTTGGTTTGGGAGATCCTCAAGGAAAACATCCGCAAATGTTTCGAGGAGTGGTTGGACCTCTTCTGGAATAGGTTCTCCTAGTTCCACACTTGCTTCCCGGGCCACTAGGGCATACATAGGGGCTCCTTGACTAAGTTCTACATCTACTTCCTTCGCAGTTCAAAAGTTTAACCCTTTGCTAGGTTTAACAGGAGCAGGCTTGACTTCATCTTTACTGGGCTTAGGTTGGGAGGGTACTAGTTTGATCTTCTTGCCGTTATGCTCGAGCACGCAGGTGTTTGTCCTCCCATAAATATGGATATCGTTGTCAAATAACCAAGGGCGACCAAGGATAATTTGACCCACATCCATAGTCAAAACATCACACCAAATCTTCTCTTGATATCCCACAAACTCTATAGGAATAAGACTCCTATCCTTTATCTCCATAGCAGTCGAATTAATCCAAGCGACCTTATAAGGGTTCGAGTGGGGTGTCGTTTTCAAGTTAAGCTTGGATATCATTGTGGAAGAGACAGCGTTGATGCAGCTTCCACTGTCAATGATGATCTTACAGTTCTTATCTCCAATCTTGGTAAAGGTGTGGAAAATAGAAGTCCTAAGCCAATCATCACTCGGCTTCGGTTGGGACAAGACACATCTAACAACTTGCAAATCAACAGGGTTTTCTTCGTAGAAGAAGTCTTCATCATCATCAACGTGATGAACCAAATCAGTATCAGGCTCTTCCTCTTCTTCAACAACCTCTTCGATTATGGTAACTTTGTATGGACAATAACACTGCAAGGCAATATGTCCATAGCCATGACAGTTATAGCACTTGGTGCTAAAAGTTGTTTTGGGAGTATCACGCTCAGGAGTCTTCCCTTTTAAGTCAGGACGAGGTTGGGATTGGACAGTAGTTGGTCGGCCAATCACAGGGCCAATAGGTCGGTTTTGAGGTTGACTGGAAGAAGCTCTAAACGGAGGTGGTTGGGATTCTAGATTCCTAGAGTGGGACTGAGTCTTAGAATCTTCTAGGTCAAGCACTAAGTTGCAGGCGGCTTCCAACGTATCAATTCCCCTAGCGAAAAGTTCGTTACGAAGATCTTCCCTATGGCCAACTCTAAATATGGAAAGGATTTGGGCAGGCGTAGTGGTTTCTTCACCACTACAACGTATCATGTAGTCATCAAAGGCCGAGATGTATTCCTTCACCGATTTACTATCCTTAGTTAGCCTATTCCACCTATCTAAAAGTCTGGGATAGTATGACGAAGGGAGGTACTTCTGTTTGAGTTCCTGCTTCATAGTTCTCCAATCGGTGATGGGGTTTTCGCCTCGAGCTTCTCGCATGTTTTCTAAGTTTGTCCAGTATTGGTTAGCCCTACCAGTAAGCTTCATCTCAGCGAACCTAACTTTCCTAGCCTCCGAGATATTGTACCACTTGAAATAACTATCCATCCCTTTAAGCCAATCCAAGAAAACTTGGGGTCGAGAATGCCATCGTAGGAAGGGGCATCTATTCGGATGTTCTTGAGTAACTGAGCGTCATTGTCTCTTCAAATTGGATCATGTCCTACGGGTTCCTAATTGGGTCTATGATGTTGACGGTAGGGATCTCGAGGAGGTCTGTAGTCAGCTCGAGCTTCTTCGACATAAGGGGAGGGAGGTCTAGAAGGGGTATACATTATAGGATGTCGTAGCCTTTCGATGTTATCTAGGCGTTCTTCAGCTTGTCTCCTAAAATCAAATAAGTCGCCTTGGGTTTCCCAAATCTGTTGGGTAACGGTTCCAAGTTGACCTAAAATTAAGTCTAAAGTACGTTGAATTTGTTCCGGATCCATGGGTAAACACTAGGGGACAATTAGGGGGTTTGCTAGGCTGAGAACAACACTTAAACACCTAATCAGACTCACCTCATGTTCACTAAAAGGTGCAGGAAATGAATGAACAACAAGCTAAAATAGTAAATTGACTTGTCTATGCGAGATAAGGGAGGTTGTAGGGTTGAGGACAGCACTTAAACTCATGAAACAATGCGCCTACTGCTTGCTAAATGCTGCTGAAATGTAAAGGACAGCAAACAAACAACTTGCAATAAAATTATAAATGTAATGCTATGCGAAAACTAAGCTTAAAGATTGCTAGGATTGGTTATAAGCTAAGCTCTAACACATGCAAATGAGCAACCATGCTCTAATACCAAGATTATGTGAAACAATAAACGGGAATTGCGGGATTTAATAAGAAAGTTGATTAACCAATACAATTATGCGTAATGCTTCACTTAAAATCAGATTGTCAGTTTCCGTAGTTGTTAATTCGATTAGGCATGCAGTTACAAGTTAGACTAACAGAATACTTCAAAATAACAACAAAAGATAGTAAATTAAATATGCCGACTAACAAGAATCCGTCGCCTAACAAATAGAACTTTCACCTTTGAGTTTCCCTCTTATGCACTCTTGAAAGTAGGGTTAATGGAGGAAGAACGTCAGCAAACCTAGTGATGCCACAGAAAGACAGACGACACCTATGGCCTTGATCGACAGGAAGGTAGCAGGAGGGGAGAAAACTGGTGGATGTCCGATGATCTGTCACTGTCCGAATGATTGTTGTTCGTCTATAATCTCAGCCAAATGGTGGAGGATGCAGTCGACGTATTCCTCGATGGTGTCGTCAACTCCGAAGCCGAGATCAAAGAAAGGTGAATATCGATTCGCCCTTGAGAATCGTAAGTGAACCCATGGTCGACTTCAGGATCGGCCATCCATGAATATGGGAATCTTCTTCGTTATAACCTTGGAGGGGCCGGCAGTTAGTGGAAGGAGAAGGGAGGAGGGGAGGCGGTGGCTTGGGGTTTGGGGAAGGGGACGGTTAGGGTTAGAGAGGTTTGGGTTATGATATATTTGTTTTAAATTAATTACCAAGGAAGGTAATTAATTAAATGTAGTAATGGAGGTGAGAGGAAAATTAGAATTCAAACTTGAATTCAAAAATTTGGAGCCAAGTAGGGAGGGGGGCCGGCGACATGCATAGGGAAGGAGGGGATTGGGAGGGAATTAGGAGCTTCCTAATTCAATATTCTAGATTAGGAATAAAATAATGATCTCAAATCTAATTTAAAATTAAATTAGATTCAAATCTAGGAACTTTTTTAATTTAGTTTTCTTATTTTAGGAAAGTATTTGAAATTCAAATTTTGAATTTCAAATCAAATTAAATCTTTCCCCAAACTAAATAAGCTAATTTAGGTAGGTGCCAATGATGATGGAAATCATCATTAAGGGAAGAGAGGTGATGGGGCCGACTATGGTGCTTGGGAAATGGAAGGCCTGCGATAAGGACTTGAAGGTGGAGGTTGGCCGTGGGTTTTGGGGTTGGGGAGGGGTCGTGGATTGGCGGTTTAGGGGAAGATGGGGAGGAGGTCGGTGGATAGGGTGGCGGATGAGGTTGACCGACGGTGGAGGGAGGTGGAGGGGGTGGCCGGATGGGAAGGGAGAGAAAGAGACGATAAACCGCGAGTCCTGGAATCCACCGGCGACTGACGGGTGATGCTTAGCCCTCTCCTAGGATTTCTCCTTTCAAGAACTCACAAAGAGATAAAGCAAGCAAAAACTGAAAATTTCATTTATCATTATCATTAACCTAATACAATGGTTCAAACCTTAATATATAGGCCTCTAAGATAAAGAAAATAAATGACTCAAATGCCCTTGGGGCTACAACACTACGAAATCCCTCATAGGGGTACAAATGGAAAAGCTGAAATAAAGATAAAAGAAAATACAATAAAACATCATAAACAGAGACTATGAATCGTTACCGTCGATCTACGATTCCTCCGATGGTAGGTGCGTCGAAATCTCCTATTGATGTCCTCATCATAAAGCCTGGTTCAATCTAGATTTAGACTTCATTCAGGTCGGTTTTTTTATTGCTTCTTAAAACAGTTTTCTAGTACAAAAATTTTAATTTTTTTTACTAGAAAGCTGCTTTAAGAAGCAATAAGAAAGCCGTCCCAAATGAAGCCTTAACTACATCCTTTTATTCTTGATTTTCATTTCACAAACCCTTCAATCATTATTTTCAATTCTATGAAAATCCTGGGTGAATAATTATTAAATATCACCTCTATAGCATGATAAATTTGATTTTGATAAAATTGAGATATTTCAAAAAACTAAGCACCATGTTAATTTAAGCTTGCGCTTCCAATTAGCATCTATCATGCAAGGAATGAAGACTAACACCTCAAAAATATAATGATATTGAAAATAATCCGTCGTCACAAAAAGGTTTACCTTTCCCCTTATAGCAATGTTTTTAAACAGGTTCTTGCCCCTTAATCTCATTTCATCATTCTTGTTTTATATCATTCACCTCCATCATCAAACCCCTCGACTCAAAAAAAGGTAAACAAATGAAACTTAAGAGATTAATAGAATGAAGCAATTATATAAAGGAAACCTTTCAGCTCAAAGTATAATTTATCCAACTTTGTCCTTAATAAAACATGCAAGCTTAATCAGGGACATGTAATACAGTATTTAATTTTAGGCATTTGTAAAAGCCTCCCTACATATACCTTTTCATGAATAAGGGAAATAATATTGAAGATTGATATTAAAAAAATCACCTAGTTCCAATTTCTTGCAAATAAAATGTAAATAAACTAGGTGATTTTTGAATTCAAATCAGCCCTCTTTCTCTAAATAAACCTTTCATAATTACCTCCCAAATTTAAATTCAAATCAGCCCTCTTTGCCTAAATAAACCTTTCCTGATTCCCTCCGAAATCTAAATTCAAATCAGCCCACTTTCCCTAAATAAATATTTCGTAATTCTCTCCCAAATCTGAATTCAAATCAGCCCTCTTTCCATAAATAAACTTTCCTAATTCCCTCCCAATTTTAATTTTCTATGTTAAGTAATTAAAATGGAATTAATCCCCTTTCCTCTTCTTGCCCGCGTCCCACCCTAGTGGGACCCATAGGCTCAGTTGGTCCATCATATACTTATTTGATTTTGGGAGAAGCCCAAGTTTTTATGTTGGGTGGCCTAAAACCAATGTATCTTTATCAGGTTCTAATACGATAAATACATATCCACCCAAGCATGATGCAACAAAGATATTTAGCGCTAACTGTCAACCCTATATTTAGTTATGATTCAACCTAATTATATTAATCAACAAACAAATAAGTTCTGATCAATCAAAAAAGTTCTACAATAAGTACCATTAGCCACCTAAAACTAAATTTGGTGGACCAGACAACAAGGTCTTTGCAAGAAATCGCCTACTATAGGATCCCATGCATGGATCTCGTGAAGGAACCGATCAACTTGCGAGAGATCTCAAATTTGAACACCTAAGACATGTTTGAAGGCATAACTTGATTTTCTTCAAGCATTATGCTTGATTCGAGATGGAAACAACAGATTCATTTTGCTCTCACCATTCCTTGTTGATCCGCTCCTGCCATCGGAAGAACCAAATGATAAGCATGGTGATGTCATGTAAACATGTCTGAATGCCGAAGAGAGCTTGGCAACATAAATTCATCCAAAAAGCCATAGCATAGAAAATCGAAAGGAGAGAAGGGAACAATAGTATATTTTATGGTTGGTTTTAGGAGAAGAACTTGACCATATTCTTTGCCCAAATGGGGAAATAAATTAACTTACAAGGATCCTAAATAAACTACCACTAAATCTCGACATCGAAAATTAAATAAAAAACCTAATAATTTTTTTCAAAATAAGTAAGCAAATAATTAAAAACATAATAAATTAAAATTGAATTCTTCTGGGGAGGATTGACAAGGCCCTCTCTCTTGGCCTTTTCGACCAAATATTAGGCAAGATCTTGCAATTCTCCGACATCATAGCTCCCCCTTTTTATGCTCATTTGCTCCTACAAATTGGAGATGAGAGAAGAGTGTTACTCTTCTAGAATTTCACTTACATGTTTGAGAGTTTATCAGTTATTGGCAGAAGTATCCTTAGTCCACCTCATGTCGAGATGATCTTCATATCGCTAATACAATTATATGATGGACCTCCTAACTGGATGTTAAGATCTTTCATAAAAGGAAAGATCCATTTGTGCTCCTCTTCATTGTCTAACAATGAAGGCTCAAATAATTTTAATTTGTTGCATTGATAATAGAGTTGATCTATGTATATGGAGGCGGGTCCAATCAAAACACATTAACACCAGTTTTATGAATTACTTAGAACCCAAACCAAATTGGCTTGATTTTTCAAACCTCTCATTTTAGCACTCAACGTCATGCTTGATACGAGCTTTATATTTTTCATGTGACATTTTAAAACAATCCTCCATCTCCTAATGGATATTTCATAACCCTTTAAAGAATCATTGCACTCGTCAAACTTCTTGATTCCAGTCTTCTAATAAAGCTATGAAAAATTCAAATCAAACAAACTTTGAAACAGAAAGCTTAGGCAGGCCTCAAAAGAGAATTTTATTGTTGATATATGTATCACTGAATTGAAGGCCATCTATATGCAAAGGATATTATCATACCAAATTTCTTCCAATGCTGAAAATTATAGCCAAGCAACTTACAAATCATTCTCACATTGATTACTTTTATCTAACCATCAGCAAAAAGGTAAAATAAGATGATACTTTTTAGCTTCATGTTCATTAGCTCATCTCAAAAATTACACTAAAAATAATTGTTCCAATTAAAAACAATATTGGTGTGCAATCTGAAGTATTTCCATACATGAAGAAAAAACAGGTATGTTGTTTACTCTCTTGTGATAGTCTTTTTGCAAGAAATTTAAAACGCCATCTTACTGAAACAATCAACATTTGTCGGGGAATGATTCATTCCAAGAAGGTGTGAAGCATGTCATCCAAATTCTTCAAACTCTTTCAGTATCCCTTCTGAATGGTAGTCATCTTGTGAGTTACAATTTATGGTCTCTTGACTACTTGTTGATTCTTAATTTTGGCCGCTCTCAAAATTTTGAGTGCAATTAGGATAAACATTCGCTTTATTTTTTCCATGATTTCCCGTACTTCTATAAGCCGAAATCTATGCTCTGATACTAAATTTAATCCCAATCTCAACAATTCCAAGTTTTAGAACTCCTAAATGAGAGATCTAAGATGTTTAATGCTTAATATGATATTCTTTAAGCAAAATCCTTACTGCAAATAAGCAAAACAAAACTTTCTAGCTCTTGTTATCCCAGTTGATTAATTATTACTATTAGAAGAAGGTAGAGGCTTGGGAGGTCTCAATGACCTTCTAAGAGGCACACCACAGATGACTCAATGGTTGGAAGTCATCTAAGGTTGTTGAATACATAAAACTGAAAGAAGAGAAAGGGACAAATATAAATGTTGGGGCTAGTTTAAAAGAAAGAACTTGATTACTTAATTGTTTTCCCTAATGGGAGATTAGACATACAAGGTCATAAATAAGACAGTTAAAAGTAAATCTCAAAATAATAAGACAAATAACACATCTCAAAATTAAGGAAATAAATAACAAACATCATTGCGATTCTCAAAAGAAGTAGACAAATGATCATAACTCCTTAAATCCTAACAATGGGAGATTAGACAAATGATCATAACAAATTGAAAATCAAATCCTTCTTGGGAGGATTTATAGCCCACCTTTCTTGCTTGGCTTTCTAGACAAGTCCATTGGAGCAAACTATGAGAACCTCTCAAATCACTACAAGATCCTATTAGCAATCTCTATATGATATCTTTGAAGGAGGTTTTGGCATCGAATAGGCGAAGGGATTGCAAGGAGAAAGGAGAGAAATAATAGCATTAAAATAATATCTAGCATATTAGATAATTTTAATTGTCCTTGTTTACAAAGAAATTGAAACTAAGAGACTCTAAATACAAAACTTTTAAAAAATACTTCTTTCACTAAAAAAGGATATTGTACATTTGAATATCCAGTTGGTCGGATTCAATTCAAGTAGGCCCAGTTCAAGCCAAGTCGGCCTGATTCAAACCAAGTCGAGCTGGTTTAAGCCACATTGGCCCGATTCAAGTCAATTCAATCTACTCAATCTTGGCTCAAAAGAAACTTACCAGTCTGCAAATCAACTCATTCCAACTAGACGAGTACGACATATCAAGTCGGCCCTAGTGATTACTCAAGTGGGAGACTTTCTTCATATGGAAAACTATTGATCAACTATTAGGCTACTCATCCGCCCATACACACTTGGCCAATGACTTCTTATTAGCTTGATGGAGAACTTCCTCAAATCAGATATTCTAATTAGGCGATACGATATTTGTATTTTTCTCTTACTTTATGTACAACCATTTATGTAGCTAATTTTATAATGTTCAATCCCCAACCCAAATCTATAAATAGGCAGTCAAGAGGTGAGCTCAGTTTAAGAAATTTCCTATACTAAAGCTTATTTTATAAAAATTTCAAAGCTTCTAACACTTGAATTCTTGCTCTCTCAATTTCTATATTATCTTTTCGCTCAACATAATTTGGTGTGTTTCATGGTCAATTTTAAATACAAGATCCTAAAAGATGAGATGAACATCAAGCATGCCACAACTAGAAGCGTACTTCATGAAGCAGAGCAGCAACTCAGAGGTGGAGAAAGATCTGTGAATAAGGAAAATAACTAGAAATTCATCACAATTAGGCAGCTTGCTAAATTTGAAAAAAGAATTACGAGAACGGTTCAGGGAGCACTACAATGAATTTCAACAACCATTCATGAGGTAGAGTTACCGACAGATTCTTCTGATTTTGTGATGAGGAGAAGAAGACTCTTTGGGGGTGGAGCATTAAACTCTACTCATGTGGCTGATGAAACTCATTACCCAACAGTGAAAAGTTGAACTCGACTCTTCATCAAGAAGAAAACAAGTTGAAAGAGGAGATTGCTATTGACAATGATTCTTAAGGGAGATTGTTAAGGTTTAGCCTCCAACAAAGTTCAAAATTAATCATTTAGATTTGTATAAGAGAAAAAAGGGTCCAGCCAACCATGTCGCATATTTCGAGTCGATCGCCTCATTGATCGACATTGATGATGCATTAAAATGTAGATTATTCTTCAACACCTTAAAAAAATCACCTCTAAAGTGGTTCTTGCATCTCCCAATCAACATGATCACTTCATTCACCAAATTCAAGAGAATGTTTATCACTCAGTTTGTCAGTGCACGAAAACTTCTTAAAAATTCACAAGCCTTGCTGTAAATGAGATAAGAGCCAAGCGAGTCACTGAGGAGCTTCATGACATGATTCTAAAAAGAGGTGAAGGATATGAATGATCTAGAGCCGACTCTGACACAAGCCACTCTAACAGAAGGTTTGCCAGAGTGACATTTCAAATGTACATTCAACTTGCAGTAGCTAGAGACTTCAACGAGTTGTTGGAATTTGCCAATAGTCATATCAATACAAAGAAGTATAATACTGAGATTAGTACAGTTGCAACAACAAAGAGGAAGAAGTAGAATTATCTAGGAGAGAAATTTTGCAATTTTCTAAGGATTAGAAAAGTCACCACAAGATTCATAGAAATGCATGAAGATTCTTCAATGATCAGAGAATAAATGTGAACCATCAGCAACTTAAAATAGGTGATACAGCTGAATGGATCCATCTTCCTCTTATATGAGCCCAAGAGAGGAATCATGAATTTTGTTAAAGGCTTAGACTCGACAATCTCCCCTGAGAAAACATTTGACAGCAAAAACTTTCTCTTCTCAACCCACCTTTCTTCTCACCGAACAATTAAGGTCAACTCCTAATTGTTTGAATAATAAGTCTCATCAGCCGCTGAAAGTGGAGGTCAATATGCTAGTTCCAGAGGTCTTCTTGACAATTTCCTTTTATTATTTATCCTTTTGAATATAATTTTTTGTTTCCTTTGATAGATTAAATGAATGAAAAATAATGACACATAAATACAACTATAAATATTAAATCATTAGGATAGTGTCGATGACAATAGTAACACACCTTACATGGCATTGCTAATGAAATAAATAATGTCAACTTAAATGTCAACCAATATGAAAAAAAAAATTAACCATATTGAAACTCTACCCAACAAAAATTAAATTGAAGACATTGTTACACCATTTCACTCTCATTTTTCATTGCAAGAAAAACACAATGGTTTATTTGGTTTTTTGAACAGGAGACATATTATTATAATAATACATTTCTCTTATTTAATTTGATTATATACTTGATATATCATCAAAAATTTATATTGATCAGGCATGAATCTCGAGGCAAAATCAAGTTGAAAACTTCCGAAATTAAATTCGGAACCATATGAACTCCGATTTCAACAAACTTATAGTCAAATTGAACGTGAACGTCTCGAAAAGACAAGCCCAACGACACCAAATTCGACTCAATCCGAGCCCAAATGAGTCCAAATCGAAGACCCAAAGTGCATTTGGAAGGTTCAAACCATAAATTGGATGACCAAACGGTTTCCTAATGTGACATGCTTATAGTCGAATCGAGCGGCTCGACGAGATGAATTCAACGAGCCTAAGATCATCAAATTTTGACATCATTAGGTCACTAAAATACTTAATAAATAGTCCACAATCAAGAGGATCAACATCGGCCATCCATTCAAACCACTCCCAACTTGCCTTTGATCTCCCTCCTATTTACTGGCCTTGTCACTCTTAGAAAACTATAAATAGACCTCTCATTCTTCATTGGAGAGGGAGAAAGAGGAGGGACCCAAGCAAGGAAGGAGAGGAAGCAAGCAAGAGAAGGAAGAAGAGAAACTTGAATTCTCTTGCCACCAGACTCCTCGACCACCGTCAGACTCCCGCCCGGCCACCAACTGACTCCGAACTTCCGCCGGGCTGCCGACTGACACCGGACTTCCACCCGGCCGCGGTCTAACGCTGGACTTTAACCCGGTCGTCAACTGACGCCAGAATTCCACCCTGCTGCCTGACGTCAGACTTCCACCCGGTCGTCGACTGACGCAGGACTTCCACCCGGCCACCGAATGACGCCGGACTTCCACCCGGCTGCCGACTGATGTCGGACTTCCACCTGGCCGCCGAGTGACGTCGGACTTCCACCCGGCTACTGACTGACGCCAGACTTCCTCTGACTGATGTCGAAATTCCACCCGATCGCCTGACGCCGGACTTCCACCCGACTGCGACTAACAACAGAATTCCACCCGGCCGCCGACCAACGCCGGACTTCCACCCGGCTGCCGACTGACGCCGGACTTCCACCCGGCCGCCGACTGACGCCAGACTTCCACCCAGCCGCCGACTGACGCCGAACTTCCACCCGGCTGCTGACTGACGCCAAACTTCCACCCTGCTGCCGACTGACACCGGAATTTCACCCCGCCACCGACTAACACCGGACTTTCACCCGGCTGCCGATTGACGCTGGACTTCCACCCGGCTGTCGATTGACGATGGACTTCCACCCAGCTGCTGACTGACGTCGGACTTTCGCTGACTAAAGCTGGAATTCCACCCGACCGCCGACTAAAGCCAGACTTCCACCCGGCTGCCGACTGACGCCAAAATTCCACCCCGCCACCGAGTGACGTCGGACTTCCATCCGGTTGCCGACTGACGCCGGACTTCTATCCGGCATCCAACTGGCACCCGGCTTCCAATTCTTGTTAGACTTCTACTCGACAACGATCTTTTCGACCTTCGTCATCGGCCGACTATGGTCCTTCTGACCTCTGTCGCCAGACAACGATCTTTACGACCTTCGTTACCCGCTGACTACGGTCATTCTAACCTCTGTCGCAAGACAACAGTCTTTATGACCTCCATCACCTGCCGACTACGGTCCTTCGACCTCCGTTGTCTAACAACGGTCTTTCCGACCTTCGTCGCCCGCTGACCATGGTCCTTCCGACCACTATCACCCGAATACAATCTTTCTGACCTTCGTCGCTAGCCGACTAAGGTCTTGCAGACCAAACGAATATATCAATTCTGATTCTTCCAATTTTTACCATGTAATGCATTCTGTATGATGTATATTTGCTAAATCAAACCAAGGCCTTTCCCCTAAAGAAGGGCCTCATTTGTAATTAACTGCAAATACTAGTGAATACATTCAAATTGGGCTAAGCCCCATGGTTTTTCCCCTTTTTAGGGTTTTCCATGTAAAAATCTTGATGTCTCTTATAAATACTGCACCCTCTCACTTATCTGATTATGTGCTGGATATTCGTGCAAAGCTAAGACATTAAACTTTATATTTCTCTACCGCCGCGAATATTCCAGGACGCAACAATACTATATATGAAGAAGTTGCTATGAGATGTCAGTTTAAGGCTTGATGGCTAAGATCTACTTGTGCGGTAATTTTAAACAAGATGAAAAAAAAAAATGCAATCTCTATTGATCATTCCAAATAGTACTTGAATCTTTATAAATAGCTACATTGGACAAAACAGCAAGCAATAGATTGAACTAATATTCAAGATGACAACACTTCAATCTAGATCTTGCACCTTAATATTTGCACAAACTTGACGGAGCTAGTAAGCAAACCTATTTTTTTAAGAACCATAAAGCATGCGGAATGAATTCACCAAGAAGGTGTATATTATGATTTGCCTCTCACAAGTAATCCCAATCCAAACAAATCCATGATTGGTGCATCGTTTTGAATGCTTTCCCTATTTATGTTACCTTTGTAAATATGAAAAACGCAAAATTGAATGATCAATATTCCATTCTGCCATATTTCTGCAATAAGCAACAGATACATGACGCGGAAAGAGAAAAGACTCTGTCCCTGTATCTATTTCTTTTAACATCAACGCATCGATGCTACTTGCAAAAAATACAACCAGGATTATTATTAAAACCTGGTCTAATTGCCGAATTCTTCATAGGAGGACAAATCAATTTAAAACCCTAATTTAATCAACGAAGTTCAAACAAAAATATCCAAAACCTCCCCGTACTCAGCGACCAAATCACAAAACCCCTGAATTCGGTTTGCCGGTCAAAAGGCGCTGAACCACCACACCATACAGATATGAAAAGCTCGATCGCCTCTCAAAAAATATTAAACCGTCGATAAGATAACATCACTACAAAACGCAACCAAAAATAAACACCAAAGGCGCGCCCCCTTACCTTGGATATTCGCGATCAAAACTCCTACAACCGAACCCTTTCCTCGATCATATCGACGAAAACGATGATGGCGGAAAAGGAGTCAATAGAATTGCATCGGGGATTGTAAGCCTGGAATTTGGATCTGCAAGTAACCTAGCGACACATAGAGGAGAGGCAGAGGAGAGAGAGTTGGTGTGAGTTTATGCGAGGGGGCAGCGTGTAGGACAAAAGACCGACCGCACGCAATGGGTGTGAAGAATAACTGGAGGAGACGACAGCATGCTAAGGGTATTTATGTAATTTCGTATTCATGCAGCGAGGTGGTTTCGCTCGCCTCCGCTGCCCCTGCGGTGCCTGTCGACCGGGTTCAGTAATGATGGAGATTCGATCCAACGGTTAATGTTGTGCATGGGTAGTTAGGATAAGCGTGGATTATACGGCCCGACTGAATGGGCCGATTATGGCTGTCCCGCGACAAAATCGGTGTAAATATGCAACCTGCAATTTGGGCATGTCGGCCCACATACTCAATGCGTGTGTACGATCCTCGCTAAAAAATGATTATAAATTCGATAATTTGTGTTTTGGGCTGACATTAATCAGAAAATTATTGTGGAAATTTTTAGTAAAATAGGTTGAATTATTTGTAGACACATATGGCACTGATGTTATCTGGAAAATAAACCAGATTATATTATTTGTTAAAACTTTTTATATGTTGCTTTCTCTAGCAAGAGATATTCTTATTTTTCTCACTATACAATAATAAATTACATGATTGATAATTGCATGAGAGGTCATAGGTGGGGGCAATGGGGCCCAATGAGTGTAGATTTCATCAACTTGAATGAATTTAAAAAAGATCTGATATGTCACAAAAAATCATCTTGATTGAGCACAAATCTTGAGACAAACTAGTTAGAAACTTTTTTAATTAAATTTGGGACAATTCAAACTCTAATTTCATTAAACTTATAATCAAATTGAACAACTTGATGAAATGAGCCCAATAACACTAAAATCAGTCAAATTCGACCCCAAAATGGGTCAAAATCAAATGACTAAAATATATTTAAATGTTTCAAAGTATTGAATGGGTAATCAAATTATATTCAAATATGGCATGCTTATAATCAAATTGAGTGGCTCGATGAGACGAATCCAACAAGCCCAAGAGCGCTTAATTCTAACATCATTACGGTACTTAAATGATTGGCAAATGCTTTATGATCGAGAGAAGCAGCATGGGTTGTCCGATGGAACACTCTGAATTTGCCCATAATCTTCTCTGTATTTAAGAGACATGTCACTCTCAAAATCTATAAATAAATCTCGACTTTTAGAGAAGGTTGAACCATTTGCTAAGGATTTAAGAGAGCTCTGAAGGCTAGAAGAATCCCGGAGCTCCACCTCGACACCATCACCGACAAACCCTCGCAACTCGACCACCATTGCTCGACCTCTGCCCCACCATCGTCGTCGAACTTCCGTCCAGCTATCATTGTCAGCTCTTCGCTCGACTTTCGTTGCTTGACGATTATAATTCTTTAGACCACTGTTGATCGCCGATTACGATCCATCCACCACCGTTGCTAGCCTACGGTCCTTCCGACCTTTATCACTCACTGACTACGATCCTTCCGCCCCTCGTCGTTTGCTATCTACAATCCCTCTAACCATTGTCACCCGAATATGGTCCTTTTCGACCTCCATCACATGCCGACTACAGTCTCTCTGACCATCGTTGCTTAACTATGTTCATTCCAACCTCCTTCATTCATTGTCTACAGTCCCTCCAACCACCGTCGCCTGACTACAGTCCCTCCAACCACCTGCCGACTACAGTCTCTCTGACCATCGTTGCTTAACTATGTTCATTCCAACCTCCTTCATTCATTGTCTACAGTCCCTCCAACCACCGTCGCCTGACTACAGTCCCTCCAACCACCTTCGCCTGACTACGGCCCTTCCGACCTCTGTCGCCCGCAGTCTATGGTCCCTCCAACCACCGTCATCTAACTATGGTCCTTCCGACCTCCATCGCCTGCCGTCTACGGTCCTTCTAAGCATCATTGTCTAACTATGATCCTTCCGACCTCTGTCACATGTTGTCTACGGTCCCCAAACTACCGTCACCTAACTACGATCCTTCCGACCTTTGTCGCCATCCGTATATATTCCCTCCAACCACTATCACCAGACTGCGGTCCTTCAACCTCCATCACCGACTACGCTCCTTATGACCTCCGTCGCCCACTGATTACGATATTTTTAACCTCTTTCGCCGAAAAATACAATCCTACCGACCAAATGAGCATGCCAACAATCACTTGAGGATAGCTCTCATATCATTAGATTCTTCCAAATATAACTATGAAATGTGACCTATACAATATATATTTGTTACATTGAGCCAAAACTCCCCCTGGGAAAGGGCATCATTTTTAATCAACAACCAACACTAGTGAAATCATTTCAACTGGGCAAGGTCTTATAGTTTAACCCTCTTTTTGGGGTTTCCCACATAAAATTTTTTGATCTCTTATGATTGTTACACCCTCTCTCTCTTATATGTATGTAAGTTGAATCTCCGTACAAAATTAGGACGTTAAACTCTATATTTCTCTACCGCTGCGAATATTCCGGCACGCAACAAGATCAAAAAATAAAATTTTGAGGTATTTCAAACTTAGATCTAATAAGAATTTGTTTCTTAGTAGGGCACAAAATAGAGAAAAATGATTCATGTAGCTAATCCCAAGTAGTGGGATAAAGACTTGATGTTATTTTTTTTGTTGTGAGGTATTTCAAACTCTTCATAAAATTATTTTACATAGGTTCTACTTTATATCAAATATCTTACAAAACAATTTTTTTATTCATTTTACGTTGCATCCTTAATATTCAAATCAAATAGCACTAAAAGATAATATTTTCTTCAAAATTCTTTCACATGCTATACCTTTATAAATATTGTTGCATGTTAAAAAAAGTTGAAGCAATGGAGTAAGAATTTTTGTGTCTTTTACATGAAGATCTGCACACATACATATAAGATAACCTCGCAAGAGACATAATAATTGTTATGTAAAAAACTAAAGAAAAATCTTAGATCCTAAATTAATTGAAATAATCTTCTAAATAGGTGAATATTATAGAAGTCTATACTTCCTCTTAATTATAGAAGATGCAATTACCAAGTATGTATTGCTAACTCTTCCATGAGTGTAGTGAAAAGTACTGGAGAAATAGTGAGAAATGATATGCGCCAGTGTTAGTTGATGGTTGATAAAAGCGGGCGAGGGAGATGACAATCATTGATGTTGGTTGATGGTGAGCCTCAGCAAATGCGAAGTTAATTGCCAAAAGGCAACAACAATCAAAAGACAATAGTCTAGTAAGGACAATCGGGTGATGAAGATCAAGCGACGATGGTTGTTGTTGATGATGAAATTAACATTGATTGACTAGTAGAGCTCTATGATTTTTCAAATCTCTATGTTCTCTCTAATTTTAGATTTTATTCATGTGAAAAATAATAACTATCTATAGATTTTTTTAAAATATTTACTCAATTATTATTTTGCCATTTCATTCAAAGAATATTAATTTTTATCGTTTGTTTATCTTATAATGAATAAAAGCATAAAAAAGCTGACCCAAATAAAACCTAAATTTAAATTAGTTAGCACTTTAATTAATAAATCTAAACCGAATAATCACCATCAGTTATGTCATCCCAGCAACTTGTGCTTAGCTTTGCAGAAGGTCAAACCTTCACTTTCTTACTCTGGTACTTGATGTGCCTATTGTATTGTAAAGATTTTTGTTTCGCATTTTTTGCTCTACCAATAATATTTTTTTGTTTGTTCGAAGTACCATTTTTTCATATTAAGAATTTATTTGGGATAATTTTCTTACTATTATGTAAAGCTACTGTATAAAAATTAATTTCTTAAAACTGTTATAGAAAACAACTTTCTAGCACAAAGTAAAATTTAGAAGAGATAAGAAAGCTATCACGAATGGGACAACTTTTTCACGATTTTGTAAAGCTGATGTGGAGAAATTAACTTTTTAAAGTTATTGTAGAAAATAACTTTCTAGTTTTTTTTTTGGAAACCAATGAAAAAATAGTGACCATATAAGAATTAATTTTGCTGTTTAAAAAGCAAAATAGTAAAAATAAAAGCGATCGCTATAGATGTTCGAAAAGTTGTTAGCAACTTAAGATGTTCACTTATCATGTGAAAAAGGCCAAAATTTCATGCCTTTATGTTAAAGAGCCGCCAATACTCTAAACTTTACTAAATTAAGACAAAATCTGTAGTATTACATATATTAATAACTTTTTTTTTCATTCTTCACCTCTCATAGCACCAACAATGCAGAGATTATTACGTGCGGAGTCTAGACACAGGGAACTGTTCGGTCTTGTGACTGTGAACAGTAAAAGCGCAGGGGTGACAGTAGTCACAGTAAGAGCGCGGTGGTGAACAGTAATTGCGCTTTTACTATTCACAGTCACAAAATCGAACGGTTCTCTGTGTTCGTACTCCGCACGTAATAATCTCTCCCAACAATTAGGCATATAAAGTGCATGGCGGATAACAACAATCAAGCATGGGTTACACCAAATCCAAACAATCATGCTTGAATTACAACATAAATTAGGTATGCATGGTATAAAACCTCAATTTATGCACCTTCAACGTGGCAAGTCCTACTTAAATTGTAGTATGTCTAACCTACACAACTAGACCATCTAGATGATAAGGATATGTTGGAACTGAGCCACCACTTGGATATTTAATTCGTATTAATTAGGTTTATCAGCCCTACAACTATATGCCCAAAAATATAAGAGCAGTCGATTTGGTGACATAGCATTACAGTGCCCAAGTGACAGCGCTATATATATATATATATATATATATATATATATATATAACATCTGCTCCATTCTCTCCCTCACTTGTCGGGTTGGCCAGGAAGGAAACTGGAAAGAGGAAAGGGGAAGGAGGAGAGAGAAAAGAGAAAGTTGGATTTTTAGTTGCTGGTTCGCTTGGCTGCTTTTACAAATTTTCTTCAGATCATTGTAAGTGATTTCTATCATAATTCTATTTTTTAATATTTTAATTTCTACTGTTTCATTTCTCCCAAATTGATTTTATTATATTTTCTCTTGATTTAGAGAGCTTCGACGACATAACTTTTGGTATAATGTAGTACTTATTATTCTAGTTATTTTGACTGATTGGTTTCAAATTTTTCACCAATTAAAATACAAATTATTGCATTATATATATACGATTTGAATAAAAATAGTAATTTTGGCATTTTAATACAATTATATTGTTAATGCAAGCATTGTGAATGAATATGTGCATGTAATTGAGTAATAGTTGGTTATTATTATGTTTACAATATGATGATAATAGTGTGTATGAAAATAAGTAAAGGCTAATTATTATTGAAGTTGGCTAGAGACTGATTTATATCTGTACAAGACAGTGGGTCGATGTACTTTTCTTTAAATAATATGATTTGTGGTGTTATCATCTATTGATTCACTGATTCATGTGATTTACTAAATAGGAGTTATAAGGAGATGATTACTATGCTAACGGGCAGGAGTGATGACTCCATTTACTGAAAGCGAAGTTACGGATCACTAATACTAATTTACTGATTACTATAAAAATATCACACGGGCCAGAACTCCTTACTTGTTTAGTGAATATTTAAGATACTTATTTATTGTTTTGATTTACTATCACTATACAAATTTATTGTTATTGTACTGATTTATTGTTATGGTGTTGTATTGATAGTTACTGAGCACGTGATTCATATTATTAAACATGTGATATAAGATGATAATTTTGATACTAGTATAACTAAGCATCCTGTTTACACTCCTACATGTTCTAGATAATATTATATTGTATTGCTATATATTTTGATAGTTTTGTTGAGTACTTCTATTTTACTGGTTTATATGATTTCTTGAATTTTGACAGTTTTCCTGAGTATTTCTGCTTTACTGGTTTATGTAATTTTTTAAATATTTGGATAATAATACTACGATGTATAATTTAAGAATTATTGCTTATTGTTTTATTGCTTTGACATATGTTCTGCACTATTTTATTGGATTTACTATTTTTAGCATGTGTTTTATTATTTTTGTACTGATTCATGATCATATTGATTTACTATTATGAATCGAATAATTACATGCATATTCTTTTTTTATACTTTGAGTTTGATAGTAGGATTTTAGTGATCTATTAGGCTTTTTAAGCTCATTATATGTAGTTTAATGATTTCAGATCAGAGAAAAAAATCGAGAGTGTGAGACTGATCAGATACAAGAATTTTGAAGTTCTACTATTGTTTTGTCTTTTAGTTATTATGTTATAATCAAGGGTGTATAGACATTATGTTGTATTTGTATGACTCCTAGTTATTGTTATAATTTTAAAAAAAATAAATACATATGTATATTCATATTTTAATCAATATATTTGTTTCCACTGGTATTTTATTATTGAAAGAAATTAAAGAGTTCTGGTGGTCATTATTAAAAGATAAAAGATACTATTCTTTTAAATTTAGATTCTAGGATGTGACAGCATATATATGTGTGTGTTGACATCATACTTTTATGCAATTATATTTAATATTTTTTATGATACATTTTTATAAAGAAAATAATCCTGATTTATGATTAAAATTTTAAAATAAAGTTAATAGACTTTACTCAATCAATTTAAAAGTATATTAGAAATTAACCTTTATTGGCTAGACTCAAATTTGGCCCAAGTATCTTTGATTTTTATTTTAGGCCAATTTACTCAAACTTGACTCAACATCACCCGTTGAAAAGAAAGAGTGTTAATAAGGATGGTTGTGGTTGTATTGTTGTAATTCTCCTTTTTCTTTAGCGAAATTATTCCCACTCTCCTATAATGGAAGTAGGCCAACACACTAAATTACTTAAAATATTATGTGTTAAATCCTCTCTCTCTCTCTCTCTCTCTCTCTCTCTCTCTCATTCATATGCCCACAAACAAGCTGATGTGTCTCCTCCATCAAAAAGTAAATTAGCCAACCATTGAACCTTCCATTTCTTCTATCTTCTTTTTATATGAGAGCCTATTAAAATTCAACTTGAGTGGACTATTTACTCGCAAGGGTCATTTTCAACCTTCATAACTTTTTAATGTTCTAATTAAGGGATTGAGTTTGGCCAAAAATTTGATGGGGGGTCATTTGATGATTTGAGAAAATTAGCTTTTATTATCATCTTCAAGGCTTTTATATATTGGTGATGGATAAGTTCCCTCCAAATTGGGGGAGGCCTATGTCATAATGTCCTAGTTCTTAATGTTTTATTGGAAGTTTGATAATATAATGTCCCATAATCTAAGTGAAAGAATATATTTTCTATTCTCTATTTTTATTTTTATTTTCATTT
Source organism: Dendrobium chrysotoxum (assembly GCA_019925795.1). NCBI lineage: Eukaryota > Viridiplantae > Streptophyta > Magnoliopsida > Asparagales > Orchidaceae > Dendrobium > Dendrobium chrysotoxum. The sequence goes on from CM034309.1 coordinate 28,789,839, forward strand.
ATCGACCAGATCAATACATGCATCCATAATTGATTAATTGCATTAAAGAAAACAAATAAAATACGAAAAACATAATTCACATTACTACAGTTAATAATTACAATCCACAACTAGAGTCAAAAAGAATATATACAATATCCACACTGACTACAAAAAAATACTTAATCTAAAAACTAACATAAAAATTATACTAGCGTCAATATAAAGCTTCAAGCTGCAGGCTTTTTACCTGAAATCATTTAAAACCATATATGATGAGCTAAAATCCGAGCAGGTCACCAAAACCTATAACTAAATTCAAAGCCCGGTAAAAAAGCAATATGCATGTTAAAGATCAAGTCATAGTAGTAGTAGTCATATGATTATTGAATAAGTGTAAGAATAGTAAAACTCAAATGTAGTAACAGACAAATTTGTAAGCAGTAAAATACTACTGTACAACAGCTAGTAAAGTAGTAACCCAGTATAACTGTCAAATCTATAAATCAATCATGTCTTCGTAATTGCATAAAATATCAAATCAAAATATCGATAAAGATTGTCAAAATCAAATCAATACAGTAAAATTATATAAGAATGTATACATACTATTTAGGCCTGTTATGTCACATGATCAGTATATCACATGCTTAGCATAATTACATTCAATCAATATTATCAAATAGTATCGATATCCAGATCGATAATAATAAAAATCTAGTGGCAAAACAGTAGAATAATGCAATAACAGTAAATACGTGCAATACTAATAATCTGTACAATAGTAAGAATAATGCCTCAAAATATGCATTTAAGTAGTCACACTAAACAAGTAAGAAGTATTGTCTATCATGATATTTTTTAGTGTTAGTATCAGTAAAGAAAAGCCCGTCGGCTCACCATCCTGTACAGATTAGTCAGTCTCCAACCAATGGGCCAACCAATCTTTATTTGTCTTTTACACGACACGCATATTATTATCATAATATTATAACAGTAATAGTGACTAGCTATTACTTAAGCATAGATCCACATTCATTTATAATATATTACAATAAATAAAACATAATTGAGCATAATTTAGAAAATGCTAAAATGTATTAAAGGTATATACCAAAAATCATACTGAGCAAAAATTCATATTTTTCAGAATTTGACCAAAATATTAAATATTGCATAAAATAATATTCTGAAGCTTTAGTTGAACTAAATCACTATTTTTAGACATCAAAATAAATTTTTGAGTAGATAAAAATTGCTTTTTTTTCAAAATCACCTGGTAAAAAATCTTAAATAAATACTCAAAACGTTCATAATCTCAATCTCTATAACATACAAAAAGTTACGCGGTGAAAGTTTCACCAATACAAAGTTATTCACATTTTTTTGATAACAGAAACATAAATTTGATCAGAAAAATATCAAAAATAAAAAATCTTTAAAATCAGAAATATGGTAAAGGTTCCTTACAGCGAAGCGAACAATTTTCCCTACAACGTTGGCGGACAAAAATCACTCTGTGGCCTCCAAATCCTAGGTTCTATTTTCTCTTTCCTCTCTTTCTCTCACTTTTCCTCAAGCAAACTCTCTGTTTCGACTGAATGAAGATAATCCAAAGGTTTTAATAAATTTAATTAGTGGATTAAGATATTTATAATAAAATATTAATATAATTATTTAATATAATAATATAATATAATAAATTTTTATTTTAAACTTCATATAAATTATTTTGGGCTTTAAAAATTATAGAAAAATATCCATAAAATAAATCATGTTCTTTAGAAAATATTGATGAAATCGGTTTGCATAACGGACACCTGAAGGTCCTGAAATTTTCACTTGTACCGATAGGTACCAGTTTCTTAATGATTTTTACCGGTGCCCAAAAATTATCAAAAATTTCATGCAAGTAAAATAGTACAATCAAAATACTATGGCGAAGACAGTTTGCGATTTGGAGTTATAATGACTCTAAAAAATTTTGGCACAGTCAAAATACGGACTATTACAGATACTCTCATTTTAAAATCATCATTTTATGTTCTTCCAACTTTGTAAGTCGTTGGATCATTTACAACTCACAAACCAGTTCCTAATAGATTGCATTTTTCTTTATGCTACTTATTACTCTAGTAGTCGATAGTACATCAACCTATATTATGTTGTCCAACCATATGACATTGATCGTTATCAACGGTTTAACCTCGTTTATAATTAACCATGAAGGAGAAGAGACTCCTATAGGGCCTCATGTGCTAATACAACCATCTAAATATTATTTGACCAGTTTTCCTTTCATAATAAATAATGGGGAGCCTATAACACCAAAATTCCAAGCCATGACTTAATTTTATGATGTATGACCTTAGCTTATGTCTCTGCTAATTTGTATTACGCTTATTTGCAACATCATAAAATAACTTTTCTTAAAGATATTTGATATATATCCCATCAAAGAGCATCAATTCCATTGGTGAATTGTGTCAACGGTTCATCATTGAAACCTCCATCAATAAGCTTCCTTTAAAATATGTCAGACATTGCTCAATATGAATCCTTAAGGGATTATATCTCTTGGTTCATGTTGACAAATTAAGAGGATATTATTTTTTATTTATTCATCATAAAGCACTATCAATAGTTCATTTTTGTGACACATCAATCAATTACTCTATTTCGAACAAGGTGTATATCACCGGCACCCGTCACCATAGCCAAACTGCTAAATCATGTGCTAAAATTCATTAGCATTAATAAAGTGATGTGTACGTGCCTACCAATAAATACATGGTAAGAGGATGTTTTGGTCTTCAGACACAATCAATTCATATTATTCAACTATTAAAATCATTGTAACCATGACAGTGGTAAAATAATTATCATAATAACTTTCATAATGTTTAGGATGTCCATCATGTCAAGCACCTATATGATAGTTGATCTTAATTGAAAGATCATCTTTTTTATAACATAGGATATAAGATCATGTTAGACCATTTTAATCATGAATTTGACTAAAGCTTTATGTCCATTTGTAATGAGTGATTCTTAAGGTGGTATGATCCACCTTGTAAACCCCAAATATATATATGGTTTTATTTATAACACAATTTGATTAATATTAAAATGAAAGTCTATCAAATTGTTTAAGACCTCATTGAGAAGATATTGGAATAAAATTGCTTGAAGGAATTTATGGTTCAACCAATGCTAATAGCTAATAACAACAACAATAATAATAATAGCACCAACCACATTGTCAACCAATAAGCTTGACTTTGGGCAATCAACACTGATTTAGTAAAGTTTTTGTTATATCTAACCTTAACCCAATCAACAGGCATATCGACCCTAAAGCCTCTAAATGATAAAGCTTTCAATGATGGATCCTATGCATGTTAACTTTTATAAGTAAATATTATTATAATCCAAAATTTCATAAAATGAATTAATTTGAAAATATAAAAAAATGTGAACTATAACACTACATTAAGAGATCACAAGGGTGCTCTGTTCTCTATTCTACATTAATCTGGATATATGCATGTGACGTTGTGGTTTATAGCGCCGCAATGCCATGCATTAAATTTTATATATATATATATATATATATATATATATATATATATATATATATATATATATATATATATATACCCAATTGTCATGGAAGAAAGGAGAAGAAAAGAAAAGGAGAGAAGGGAGAGAAAGGAGAGAGAAGGCCTTCCGGAGCATTTCTGTTCGTTAGCTCTATTACAAAACTTCAACTGATTATGGTAGGTTACCTAAATCCTATTTCTATTTTTGATGATTTTAATTTCTCAGATTTTATCTCTCCTAAAATTGATAAAAATATAATATTTTTTCTTTTAGTAAATTTTAACCGTGTAATTTTTTATATGTGATTGATATCATCTCCCTGAATATTTAAATAGGATTATATTAAGATTTTATCTGTTGATTTTGCATATATGTCATTTATCTAAAATGAGTGGAGTAATACCGAATATGAAGTGATTGAGAATCAGTATATCACACATAGGCATGAAATACATGATATACATAAATTTACTATTCATCCAACCTTAACTTGCATTATGGCACAATACATGTATATTGATGAGCATTTGATATATTATATCCTTGATATTGCGTATGCACATATTATGTGATACTTAGTAATGATATGTTATATATGATGTGACTTTGAGTGAGTAAGAAGAAAAGATTGACAATAAAATATATGATTGATGAGGGTTGGCTATAGATTGAATTTCCTACATAAGAGGGTGGGCTGATGGATATTTCTTAAAATCCTAGATTGAGCTTAAGACTGATTAATTAATTACACTAACAGGTAGAGAATGACGACTCTTAAATGAAAGTCACATATTTAAAGTTTGATAGGTGTGATAGAATGAGAAAATACCATGTGATAGATGAATGTCATGTCTTGCTTCACATTAATATTTTATAAACATACATGCATGATTTATATTTTAGTATATGACATACATGATGAGATTGAAGAGAGAGAGAGAGAGAGAGAGAGAGAGAGAGAGAGAGAGAGAGAGAGAGAGAGAGAGAGAGAGAGAGAGAGAGAGATTTATATAACTAATAAAGCCGATGTAAGAGTATGAGTGAAGTTATAAGAAGATTGATATATAAATGACACATGACAAATTGCATTCTTTTGATAAAAGAATAAGGATTCATAACTGATTGCTTAACTTTAATATTATAGAATATTAATATAGAACTCTATTGATGTAAAGATTTTTTTATTTACTTTTATTTATTAATGTTTGAAAGATTCTTGCACCAACATTTATTTATTGATCATATTAATTCATACTATTCATTAATTGATGTAAATTCATATAGACCTCAACAAGTTGTATTGATTGAGATGAAGCATGCATATTGATTTTGAATGTCTTACATTTAATGCAGTGGTAGGTTATGGCAACCTACTAGACTTTTGTAGCTCATAATGTGGTTTTATTCATTTCAGATAGTGGAAGGCATCTGGACTCAGTGAAATGAGGCTCATCAGAATCTTCAGATTTTATCTTATTATATTTATTAGTATGGATGTAGTAAATTGAACTCCTGGTTATTGTCAAGAAATTTTGGGTAATGAATATAAGAATTATAAATTGATGTGTATGACTTGATGTATATGATTTTTAGATATTTTTTGTTGGATTTATTTATAGCAATAAATCATTAGAGGCTCTGGCAAATTAAATAAAGGATAAAAATATGAATTTTTTTTCTAAATTAGATATTAGGGCATCACACATATCTATATCACACATTTACATATCACTTCCTTCATATTTTATAATATTCCATAAGCTTAAATACTCATCATGATATGATAGTCATCATATCAATTATCAATGATTTTAAGATCCTACAAATCCTCATTAATATGTGAAGTAAGGTGAACATGATCTCCTCTCTTCTTGTATAATTAGAAAAATCTCAATCTTTATAACCTTTAGGTGCAAGTAAGGTGAACATGATCTCCTCTCTTCTTGGTTCATAGGGAAGCAACGAATCATGGTGGGGGTGATCATAATTGAAATAATGTGTTAAAAGTTCTTAGACACCTTTCTTAAAGTCTTCATAATTCTTCAAGCACCCTCTATAAATAATGCAATTTTTGGTCAATATATTTTTTAATCATTTTAATAAGATGGTCTATGCGGACTTGGTTGTTTCGTGTTGATGTGACTAAACACGATATAAGAGACCCAAAATGTTAAGAAGGCAATTAAGGAACAAGAACTAACTGGCATCACTAACTAGTAAAGGATATTTGGGAGAACCTTATTTGGTTCTTAAAATGACTTTGGATAGACTTTTCACATTATATCCTCCTAAAAAGGTAATTACATATTGTAACCAACTTTAAATTTATAATTAGTCTCAACATATTTTGTGTAGGAGCCATTTTAAATGTCGAATGTCGACCTTAATGTTACATATCACCAACTCCAAATTTGCTTAGACAACAAGCATATTCAACAAAAGAAAATAAACAACTCCACTAAAGGAGGTTAGTAAGATAGTATAAGTGAGACACATCTAAGTTGTTGGGTCTCAAACATGGTAATAGTGAAGCATGCCAGTGAGAAATAGTGGATTTGTAGATTTTAAGAAGTTGAATTCCTACAAAATTCCAAAAATTGATAGCTTAGTAAACTCAATGGTTTACCATCTCTTGATTTCTTAGATATTATATATATCTTATTAGAACAAAATAAAAATGTTCTAAGAAAATGAAGATGAAACAAGCTTCATCATTGATGAAAGGAAGTTCTAATAGATGATGATATACTTTAAATTGAAGAACAATGGATCCACCTATTAGAGGTTAATAAATCATGCCATCTAATATCATGAAGAAAAATAATAAAAGTATATATTGAAGATCTATTTGTGATGAGAAGTTCATTACCTGAACATCTATATAACCACTGTGATACATTCAAAATGCTAAGGAGGTTCAATATATGACTAGTTTGGTGAAGTTAATTTGGAGCAAACTCCATTAACATCTTAATTTCATGATTGCAATGAATAAAGTGTCACTTCAATTAAATAACGTGTGAGAAGTTCTTTGATGCCCCTCCTCCTTGATTTGTTATAGTTGTTTAAATTTTAATCAAGTGATATGTTACCATCAATAACACAATAAAAGGAGATAATGTCAAGAAAATAGGAAATAGTGAGGTTAGTAATGACTAATGAATTCTTATATTTAAAGCAAGAAATGCAAATGTTTCAATAATAAAATAAAGAAGCGATGATATAAGGAGGTAGATAATGCTTCCTTGAATCACCTTCTCTTTAGCTTTTTAACTCATTGAGTATCTATTTAGAATAAAAACTTTCTTTTATAAGTTTCAACCCTCAAATATTTCCCAACTATTTTTGTTCCATGATAGCTCTTTATAAATATAATTATTTTTTTTAATGATTAAAAACCAAGGAAACAATGATTATAAGGTACAACTCCATATAGAACATTGAATTGATATGAAAAATCATAAATAACAAAGTAAGAGTTGTTGACATAATTATATAGGTCACAACTGTCATGATAACACTATAACAACTCAACAATTAACATCTCTCGGGGTATATTATTAAGTTCCTCTAGATATGCAAAATCATAAATATCTTACCAATTCATGTTGGCATTATTACATTTTTCTTGATAGCACACCAATCTTTAGGTTACCCTTCTCAACTTTTAAGTCCCATTAACTTGATCTCAATGTACCTTCATAATGACCTCCTCATAAGAGAAGATTCACTCCAATGAATCGATATGTAGGAGATGAAACAACTTGGCTCCTCTCCCTCAAATATATAATCTTCATTTGGATGCCCTTTTTTATCGATCTAATAAAAATCCGTAGTGTTATGATTATCTTCTTCAAAAGTTGTCCCTCTATTGATTCATTCACTCATCCTTATAGTAGGTCATTGAGAGGAAGTAGGAGTACTTCCACCATACCATCTACTAAAGGCTTGAATGAATTCATATTTTTCATATTTGCATTATGGATATTAATGTATATGGTAAAAACCAATTGGTATGTGTTGTCTTAGTCTTCTTCAAAATCATAAATGGATTATAATGAATTATGTTAATTTTATATTCATCGTCCTAGAATTTATGTAATGGATTTACTTTGACTTTGAATCTTTACCATAAGTCAAATGGTACTAAATTAATTATAGAGAAGTCTAGAATTTTAGCTGGGAGAGAGAGAAGGCTAGTCACCAAAATGTTCAGGGGAGCACCAAGGTGCTGGGGATTCTGGCGCTGCAACATTGAGCTCTCCGCTTGAGGCCAATTCTGCGGAGGCACCGCTGCGATGCCCAATTCACTATTCATGAGAATTTTGGCGAATCTTGAAGATTCTTTGAGAGCGCGGTAGCGCTGGGATGGTGGGCACTATGGTGTTTGGTCAAAATGAGTGTTTTTTAAAATAATAAATAATCTATTTGTTTAACTCCCCCCTACCCTAGCCATCCTCGTCGGAGGAGAGAAGAAGAGGAGAAGGAAAAGAGGAGAGAGAAAGAAGAGGAGAGGGTTTGGAGTCTAGAACTTGGAAACCATCAATTCAATTAGTTAAGAAAATTATTTGACTCGAGATGGATAACCTATGTTCTATTTCTGATTTAAATTCTGAAATTTCTTTAAAGATATGCTTAAAAATATAATTTTCATAACTTTGGGAAAGTTTCACCATGTAATTTTTAGTATAATGCTCTACACTTTATTCTAAACAAGTTAACTATAAAAATGCAGCTTTGCACTGGTTGTTTTACTCTGTATAAATTTTTAAAGATTTTGTACAAGTGCACCACTACTGAACCCCCGTATAGTTAGGAAAATATATTAAAATGACATTTATATAATCTCTATAAATTTAGTAATATTCTAGAATATTTTGAGTTGATATCTAACATTTGGTGAAATTTTCATAAAACTAGACGACTTAAACACTTTAATTTAATTATTTGATTACATTATATGTGCATTATTATGCGTTTCATAACATTCTGGAATTCTATTATGAAAAGGAAAGTGCACTGTGAATTCTCTCCTTGAGCCCAACGAAAATGTACAATTATTTTATACTATTATGTTTTGCTCTGACCTCTGAATTGGTTATGTTATTTAATTCCTCTGCTCTGTTATGGTTTATGCTCTGCACCTGCTTAGAGTAGGTGAGAGGTGGTAAAAAGGGAGTTCTAAGCTGACATTGAATCATGTGCATTGGTGCATCCATAGTAGCATGTGAGTTTAATTTGTTTTGTCGTCACACTTTGTATTTTGTAAACTCTATTCTGTTATAAGTTTGAATAAAGTTGTAAATTCTCTGTGTTCTTTCTCATTTCAATTGTATTGTGAATTGAATTCTCTTATGGAGAAAGGTTGGCCCATTGAATCCAATACTCATGTTGTTGTTTAAAATATTTCAGGAAAAGGGAAGGGTCTTGCTGAATAAGTTGTTTCTGATAGGGAGCATATAAAATTTGGGTCTATAAGGTGCACATTATTTTGTTAGTTCAATTTTATTTAAGTATTTTGTTGAAATTATTGTATTATGAGCTATTATTTAGGGATTCTGAATGTAATGAAAATCTGCATAGGAGGTCATGTATATTTTGATGTATTATAATTGGGGGTTAAAAATCTATTTTTTGAAGGTTAAATTCCTCCCTTTGGTCATGAGGTGTTACAATTAATCTTCCAATCTCCCTTTAATATCTTCTTGATGATGTGGAGCCATATAAGATCTCATTGAAACTTTTTTTTTTTCCATTCAATGTCAATTATGTCCACTCTTATAGCATTTTTACGATTTAATAAGCTGTGTCTCTATAATGGATTGAATTCTATTTATTTCATTTTAGAATATTTTGGCTCACTTACATGTATATACTATGAAGAATAATCATTGCTTTTAGCACAAAGCCTTGGCATGTCATGAATGGAGCTCACATTATTGAACTATGTATCATTTTATTGATTGAAAAATGAATATTTTTGTATTCTTTTATTATAATTAGTTTTGTGAAATATCATATTATTTATAACTTTATATAATGCGCATTTTTAAGCATATAATTTTGGATATGGTAATAGGTTGCTTATCAATGTGATATAAATTATTATTTATTATTCTTTCCCATTGCTTTTGATTATCCAATTCTTAATTATAAACTTTATGAGCCTTCTAATGTTAGTTGCATGATGAACCTAGAATTTCATATATTATTAGAGTATATAGTACTCTTGCATTATCATACAAATTACATGGCATATATTTCATGTAGCATGACTAAACATTACTATACTCATCGGCATTCAAAGGGAATTTATGTCCATATGGTATTCATGGGTGCATGATTTAAGAAATGCATTGATGCTTTGCAATTTGATGAGTTATCGTATCATGCATTCCTATACCTACAACTATAGCATTATGATGATTTGATAAGTTGTGTCACTAGTTAAGAGTGAATTCTCTTTATTCCATTTAAGAATCTTTTCGTTCTCCCAAGACTTAGATATATGTTCTCAAAGATAGTAATTGATTTTATAATGGACTCCAATCGAACAAGCTCTTGAGGTCCAAATCCTAGGCAAGCCTCGAATGGAACTCAAAATGATCTACTTTATTTTATATTTATTTATTATACTTTGCATTATTTTGTATTCCAACTAACATCTAATTTTGTAAAATCTCTGTATTTGAAGTACTTTACACCATAAAGTAATCCAACCAAAAGTCCGTTAGTTCAATTATAAATTTGTTGAAATCAAAATATAAATGAATTTGAATAAAAAGTTTTAAAAATTTTAATTAAATATTATCCCAAATTTTTTAATTCGAATTTTTGACGCACGAAGGCTTTTTGGCATGTTTTCTCCAACAAATTCCCCAAGAAAATTTCTGACCCTCGCTTTTTCAACCCGGATTGCCGAAACGTTGAGGAAAAACTTGCTCGCAAAACTCACATGAAAGAGAAATGTTATTGGATTTGCATTTCGGTCGATCCAAATGGCGTTGAAATTGCATTGAAATTGATTTCTTATATTAATTCGGGGTTCTATTAGTTAGATGCTGGTATTTTCTCGAGCTCGAGTCTTGAGAATTGTTAAGCGGGATATTTTTTCTTCCCGGGCGGTGCAGCTCCTGAGCGTCTTAGCGACCAAATCCAAACACGGAACAGCTTTTAATTCCCAGCTTAGTGGGGCCACTCCTTCGATTCCAACCCACGTTGATCTGTGATCTGCCCATCTGCTTCTCGGCCGATCTAGTTAGGGCTAACGGAGCAAGGCCGAAAAATTCAAAGAGAAGGTTGAGGCCGGTAGTGCCGTGGTGGCGCCGGTGGTGGAGAGAAGCTGGAGCCGGAGATCTAATAACTTTGCAGAGCGTTCTCTGCCGCCGTAGTTTTTCTATTATTGTTTTGCTTCTTCGCCTTTCCGGTTATCTTCAGTGATACACCGTGAGCTTGTGGAAAAGTATCTAGGGGACAGTGAGAAGGGTAAGGGGAGAGAATGATGAAGGAGGTGGTGCTGCACGTGTACGACGTGACAAACAGCGGATCAGAGAAGACGAACAATACGATCTTGCAGATCAACAGGATCTTCAAAGATCGCATCGGCCTCGGCGGCATCTTCCACAGCGCCATTCAGGCACACCATCCAAACCTCTAACCCTATAATTTAACACATGTCGTTTGCGTTGTCTGCAAATATGTAGAAGTTATTGATCTAGCGTTTTTCTGATCCCGGCTAGATATGGTTTAACCGCTTTTATTCTTCGAATTGCTGCTTCCATTTTTATTTGTGTTTTCTTTTGTTTGAATGGTTGATGGATCTTGCGCGGGGAATGAAAACGTAGCTCGTTATGTGGTATTTGTTGAAGAATCTAGGGCAAGCAAGTTCTCCATGCTCTAGTTCTTCGACCTCAACTTCGTAAATTTGTGGAAAGTGAGGTTGTGAATAGGAGTGTTTTGTTTAGAGGAGCAGTGATTTTAAGAACGCTAATTCTTGCATCAATGGCATACATTTTGCCGAAGATAATACATTGAGCATTACCGAAAATTTCTGAAGCTTTTTTGAGAAATAAGTACACATATGTGATATTTTAATCAGTTTCAACGACCTCTTGTTTTAGACTCCGTCCTTCTATTCTCTACAGAATTTTGCACGAGCAATGATTCTCACTTTTTCGGGATTATATTCAAAACCTAACCTATGAGACACGCCCTTTAGTGATTGTTATATTTCAATTGAGTATGCCGCACTTCACAACAGTGCATACCGCATAGCATGGTGTTGAAGCAGCATAGACTCTCGGACTGCAGGATGCTTTATATCACCAGCTTAGTAACGAGCCACTGTTATTAAGTTGAGTTACCGGAGACTAGATAGCTTTAAACTTAAAAAAAGAAAATTGTCATCTTTTCCTCCACAACCTTTGTTAGACTGAGGCCCTTCTTGTAAACAGTATTTTTGGAATAACTGTGCATTTGAACCTGCATATATATAAAAGAGCTTGGGCATTTTTTTTAATGAGCAGGTCTGTAAATAAATTGAAAGCATCCCTAGGTGGCTAACACTTCCTTGTGGTTGTAGTACTAATAATCCATTTTACTTTACTTAATTGTGCACTTCAGTTTGAATAAGATCAGGGCAATCTCTAATTTTGACTGCAGTTTTGATATCAATTTCAATCCCATCATGTTCGATTATGTTTTTATTTCTTGTTTTTTATTTTAAAAAACAACTTCTTATATTAGAAAATATGTTTGGTTAATGATTTCTATTTTTTTTGGCAAACAAATTAATGTGTTTTTAAAAAACTTTTAAAGTACCATATAAGGTGTTTTTATCTGTTTTTGAAAGTCCTATTGTGAAAACAGGAAATAAATACACAAACAAACATATTTCTGCTTTAAGTGGAAAAAAAAACCAAAACAAATAAATAGAAAGCAAAACAAAAATGAAACACAACCAAACACGTCCTTAGTGAAAGTCTCAATGATATAAAAAAGATTAATCTGATGTCAATTTGGATGAACCCTTGTTGATGGTCACTTTGTTAATTTTCTTCTTTCTTATCCTCTCGAAATCATCTTTGAATTGCTCAATATTTTTTCTTGATTTCACCCTTAATGTTGATACAGAATTAAAAAGGAGCATAGAAAGAGATCTTTTGAGAGAAAGAGGTAGATTGTTTGGCTTAGAGGGGAATTCCAAGTAGAAGGTACTAAACTTTTGGATGAATTACAATTTTGAATGTAGGAGAAGAAAATGTTAGGGAGGAAAGAGGGGAGATAATAATGGAGAGGGAATATTTCTAAATTTTGTTCATAATTGGTTAATTCAATTACAAGCAATAAGGCCCTTATTTATAAATTTAGAGTTGCATTTTAAAATTAAATGTTTAAAAACTGAAATATAGACATGTCTAATAAATATTATGATTGAATTTGAAATAAAGGTAATATTAAAAGTTGATTACATTAAAATTGATATGACATTCATAAAATAACCTAAAATATTAGATAAATCTAGAATAATTTTGATGTCTGGTATTGCATCATGAAATACCTCTTGGTTCTATTTCATGTTTTTTCTGATTCACCATGTGCTTGCAATGGTGTGTTCTTGATTTAGTTATGATTTCGGTTTTGACAATGGTGGTGGTTCAAAGAGGTCTGCATTTTAATTTATTATCATAATGCCCTTTAATTTTGTAGGTTTATGGAGATGAAGAATGGTCGTTTGGCTTCTGTGAAAATGGTCCTGGAGTTTTTAATTGCCCTCCTGGTAAAAACCCAATGTATACCTATCGTGAGAGGATTGTCCTTGGAGAGACTAGTTGTTCATTGTTAAAAGTAAAACAAATATTGAGGGATCTTAGTCGAGAATGGCCTGGTGACTCTTATGATCTTCTATCAAGAAATTGCAACCATTTTTGTGATGTATTCTGTGAAAGACTTGATGTGCCAAAATTGCCAGGTAACATAGGCTCTAACTTTAAGGAATGGAAGTTGCTTATTATATGATTTACCATTGCCTAATACACTTTGTTACTTTATTGTTGTTTGGTTATCTATATTTATACTTTATTAATTTGCATATTGTTTCGACAAGCTCATTTTTGCATATTAGCCTTCCTAATTAATATTTTTGTGGAAGGGTTTCAACTTTGATTGACACTTCATGATATTGGTTATTGGGTATAATTCAGGTCATTCCACATTAGATTTGTATCTTCTATAAATTACCTTTAGAACTTAAATCATTATTTAAGATTTTGGTATTTTTCTAAGCAGATGTAGGAATCAGTATCATGCTCTCTTATATTATCATGCATCAATAACATACTTTTCCTTTGATTATCCCTTGCCTTTTACCTGCAGAACGGATTAAATAGTTTCTGATGCCCATAAATCACTCTTCCTTCCATGCTTCCACATAGGCTTTGGAAAGGGTTTGGTGTTCATTACTTGTTAATGTACTCTCTTGTTTGTTGGTCGAGTTTTTAAGTGGAAATTAGTTCCAATATGCAGACACTTTTTATTCTTATCAAACGATGATGTTGTACTTCTTGAATATGTTATTAGATCTGGCACAATAGATGAATGTAGGACAACTAGAAGAGACAAAGAAGCGGCGATGCTTAAAGCAAAGGAGAAATGAGGATGATGGAATCAAGTAGTGCTATTCCAGCTACCTCAACCAGTTCAATAGTTGTAAGAGAACAGATTTTAGTTACATGGAGTAAACATTCATTTATAGACACTTGGTATCCATCTAGATGTGATATGGATTCATGAATCCTCTATAGCTCCCTCCAGCAATTGTTGGTATATTTCGTGAATCTTTCTCATCTTTATTTCTCCCTATTCCTCTACTTTAAAAGAACTCATCCTCAATCAATTTCAATTCCTATATTTGTGAGCAATGGGGTGCAATAAAATATTGATTCACTTTATAGAATTCATGGAGTGTAAATTTAGTAGTAATATATCTAGTGGTGCGATTGTGACATTTGGTGATCAAGTTATCAAAAAGAGTACATGTTTTAGATATCTCGGGTCTATTGTTCAAAGCAATGGTGAAATGGATGGGAATGTTATTTGTAGAATTCAAGTGTGGATGGTTGAAGTTAAGGAATGCACTGGGTTTTGTTCTGTGATAGCTCAAGCTTAAAGTTAAAATTTTATATGATGGTGTTGAGACCTACAATGCTTTATGGCGCAAAATGTTGGCCATTAAAAGGGAAGCATAAAATTAAGTTAAGTGTTGCAGAGATGAGGATGCTCAGGTTGTTGAGTGGCTTTGCACTTAGAGAGCGCGGAACGAGTATATACGTGAAAAGGTTAGAGTTGCTCCAATAGTAGATAAGATTAGAGAGTTGCCTTAGATGGTTGATCACATAAAATGTCAGCCTTTCAATGATCGTGTTAGGTGAGTAGATTTATTAGATCCAACCTATGTTAAGAAAAGTAGACAACAACAAGAACAACAACAACAGCATCAAGCATTTGTCCCACTACTCGGGGAATAAATTGGTAGAAAGTATTAAAAATGATATTTTTTTAATTAGATTTAAATCAAAAGTTGGCTCTTAATATGACACAATAGAGAAAAATAATTTATATAGTCAACCCCACGTAATGATATAAAGGCTTGTTGTTGTTGTATTCACTTTATAGGATTATTTGACATAGAACAATGCTTGAGCTAATTTATTGAGCTTTGAAATACTACCAAGAAATTGTTTATATGCAATGTCATCATTTTAGTAAATTTTTCTCATTGTTGTTTAGATTAATTCTCAATATTGATTATATTATTTGGTTTGCATGTGTTTAATGCATTTTTGAGCAGGTTCATCCTGGTGAAAGAAATTAATTATTTGGTTCTTTTATCAAATACTGTCTCCCCTCTAATTTCATGCCTATTATGACCAAAAAATCCCATCCCCTTCTTAAATTTGATTTAAAAGATTTATTCATATATCTTCCCTGCTCAGAGCATTAACTAAAGATAAAAGGATCAAAATGGTTCTTCAACTCTTTGTGAGGGGTCAAAAGAGTCCCTAACTCTTTGAGTGACCAATTTGATCCCTCAACTCTTTAAAATAGGACATTTTTTTTTCTAATATCTAATGTTGGAGTTAATGATGTTAAATATAAGGGTATTTTGGTCATTTTTTAATTAAATATAATTGTCAAGAAAATTATATTTTTTCTAAAATTTTTTATTAAATGTTTCTTTAGTAAAAAAAATAGTTTTAATTTAAAAATTTTAATCATATTTTATAAAATATGATATTTATTGATTTAGAGAAATCAAATGCAAATAGATGTTATTTTCAACTTAGTCACACTAATTTTTACTAATCATATTTTATAAAATATGATTAAATTTTTTAAAATTAAAATTAAAATTATTTTTTTATTAAAGAAACATTCAATAAATATTTTTTGAAAAAATTATAATTGCTTGAAAATTTTATTTAATAAATATTTAATTAAAAAATGACCAAAATACCTTTACATTTAACATCATTAACTCCAACATTGGATGTTAGGAAAAAAAAAATCTCATTTTAAAGAGTTGAGGGATCAAATTGACCCCTGAAAAGAGTTGGTGACCATTTTGGTTCCTCACAAAGAGTTGAGGGATTATTTTGATCCTTTTCTCATTAACTAAATGTAAAATGGACATATATGTTGACTGCTAGTA
Organism: Dendrobium chrysotoxum; assembly: GCA_019925795.1. NCBI lineage: Eukaryota > Viridiplantae > Streptophyta > Magnoliopsida > Asparagales > Orchidaceae > Dendrobium > Dendrobium chrysotoxum. The sequence goes on from CM034309.1 coordinate 28,806,130, forward strand.
AGACTCTAGGTACTCTTCCATGTGAAGATCCTAACATATATTATAAGTTAGATAATGATGAATAAAAATCCTAAAATAATTTAGTCTAGTTTATGTAAAGATTTATCAATATTTCTATTCTTCTCTACTCTTATTGATGCATCATGATTCTAGTGTATGAATTCTCAACCTGGATGTGATTCGAAGCATGTCTTTCTCTATGCTAATCTTGAAAATTCCATGAGACCACCTTTGCCATATTAAGTTTTTTTCTTATTCTCCTACTCTCAATATTCACTCATATCGTATGTGGCCTTGTGAATGCAACACAAATATGATGTTTAGAGACTTGATTGAAGCTTATGGGTTTAGTTTTTGCTTTCCTTTATTTCTTGTAGTTCATCACATGCAACACTAATAGAATGGGCTTGAAAGCCTTGAATCCTTACTTTAGAAAGCGGAATGGCCTACTTTGCTTGCTATTTTCCTAGTTTCCTCACGTCTTTTGTACTAGAATTATGTCTAATATCATAATTATATTTTGTCTTGGTGCAAACCCCACTTCCTTTTTCGAGTAGCTTATAAAAACAACATAATCCATGCAGCCAAGTGTCTATTTTTGATAATCATAGAAAACTCTCCATCATTATTATGGGTTTAGCCCTACCCTCACTTCATTGTTGCTTTAGTTCACTCCATCACATTCGCTACCTCAAACTCTTTATCACTATTCACTATTTCTTATACTTTTTTAGATTGGTGTTGTGATTTCATGTTAAATTTTGAAAACAATTCTACTTGTAGAATTAAAAAAGTGCTTCCAAATGCATTTGTGTATCCAATATTATTTTTGAAAACAATTCTACTTGTAGAATTAAAAAAGTGCTTCCAAATGCATTTGTGTATCCAATATTATTTTGCCTTCGATAAGCCATTACGACAAAATTGCAGTGTATACTAACATAGTAAGATGTATAGCTTTCATTTTAAAACCATCATCATCATCATCATCATCTTCTTAACCTAACAATCTAGTATTGGCTATAAATTCTAATGCTTCATTAGTTCTAATTGGGTGATATATTGTGTGTTAACTTTATTTTATGCTTTTTTACAAAACTTTAACCCATACTACCTTTAGTTTATCTATTTTTCTTTCTAATACTCTCTATTAATTTTTTTACTTTGTTTTTTGGTGCATCTTCTAAATGTTATTGTAAACGGCCAAACTATTTAAATCTATTTTTCTCTACTTTTTTTTAATATATGTTATTTTTGCCGGCCCTTAAGTATAAATTTTTTTTTTCATTGTGTTCTTTTCTTTCTAGTTTTAACATATGCCACTCAAAATTGCAATGACATCACTTCTTCTTAATTAGAATTGACCTTTAACTGCACGCATGTTCTCGTAATATATAATACTTTTGAGGCACTTCTTTTCAACCACTTAAGGGCTATTTGGTTTGCTGAAAAAGGAATGCAAAGTTAAATGAATGCAGTGTAAAACAAAATTTGGGTGTTTGGTTTGATGAAAGAATGCAATATAAAGTTTTAGTGAATTACTTTTTCACTATCTAGTTGATTTTTAATGTATTGTAAACTCACCCAGTTTTGACCAAATTCTTTTTTTATCGCAAGCCAATTGAGTTGTCGTTGCCCGCCCCCACCTCATGGTGGGCACTTGGCACTGGTCGCCTGTCATCGCCCACTGCTCACCTCCAGCCGACCGGTCGTCGACAGCTACCATAAGTCACCACTGCTCGTCGCCAGGCCCGGGCATTGCCTCCAGCCATTACCGCATGCTACCAGCCATCGGTCACCAGTCAACTGCCACCAATCACTGGCTGTCGTTGCCGCTGTCGGCCATCAGCATAATTTTATTTATCATTGCATTCATTTTACTTTAAATCAAATAAAAAAAATATTTTGAATTCCTTTTACACTCATCTAAACAAATTCAAACATTTCAAATATACTACATTCCTTTTACACTACAATTCTTTTTCTTTGCATTCTTTGTTCAACAAACAGAACAACCCCTTAACTTTAACTTAGAAGTTATGCCGCTCTCCAATCTCCATATCTTTATATCTTGTTATTTGATTTCAAAGATATTTGAATTTTTTAATTTTTGATGTCAGTTAATCGTTCTATAGCACTGACTAATAATTGTCAATCTCATATCTACCATAATCACATTTCATTTTCTTACTCCTTGGTGCGAACCTCTTTATGTTTTAAACTTTTTTTGCATTATTATTCTTATTTTTTAACTCTAGGAGATGCTCACCCGAATAAGTCTATATCATTTGCAAAACATTTATATATTGTAGTCAAATAATTATGTATTCTTTTATTTTGGTTGATTATTTATTGCAATTTTTATTTTGGTTACCCTTTGATGGAAGGCAACCGATGAACATACTAGGTTGGTGCTCTTAGGAGTGTCTCTTCCTATCCTTCACTCTGTTTCTTTAGGTATTCCCTTGGTTGGCTGATGGGTTGATTCCACGTGGGCTACTTTCCTTTGCTTTCCCTTAGGCTGGGCTGTACGTGGCTTGCTCCCCTCTTGGCTAGTTAGAATTCTTGCTGTTTTCCATATTGTTTTCCATATTGTTTTTCCTCTGCTTGGAAAATCTATTTTTTCTGGATTCTTGTGCTGGCCGTTCCCCTCCTATATGCTATTTCCTAAGCCTCTTGAAAAATTTGCATTGGCTGCTGTGTTGTTGTGCTGTCGCATGGGTTTCCCTGCTCATTTAATGCTGTGTTGATGCTTCGATTTTCCCCTTGGCAGCTGTTCCTTCGGTCTCTGTTTTGCTGCAGCTTTGAGGTGTTCCTTGTGGCTAGATGTGTGGTGCTTTAACTACCTGCCTTAATTGCTCTTTTCTCTTTTTCTTCCCTATAAATAGGGGTTGGTTCCCACCAGTTTGGGCAGTTTTTGGTGAAGTGTTTGCATACAAACCTGCGGGTTGTTCTAGCTTTCTAGCTAGCCTCCTTTCCGCTTCCCCTCTACTACTTCGTCTCGGTGTTCTTCCTCTTCTTCTCTCTCCACGGTTCCCGCCGCATCTACATCCTTGTTCTTTTGTGAGCGTAGTGGTGTTGGCTGCCTCGTTTTGGTTGGTATTTGCTAGAGGAGGGTGGACTTGTGTTGGATTATTTCAGTGGTGGATTCCGGGTTAGATCTTTCCTTTGAGCACCTATCCTAATTTTTTGAGCTTTGCATGTGAGGTGAGCACTTGTTGGTTGTTCTGAGGGTAGCCTTATTTACATTTTTCTATGTATTTTTCCCTACGGATTTCGTAAGCAGTTTTCTAAAAACTTGTTTCTACTTTTAAGTTTTTAAAATGTGGAAGTTTATGTTTTATTGAAAGGAAAAATTTTCTATTTCTTTCCTAAATGTGCTCCATAAAATATTTAGAAACTTAGGTTGCATCATATATAAAAAAGCCTCACTTTAAATATCAATGAGAAGTATCTCCATATCCAATAAAAATGATATGAATACAAGGTTGATTATTGATGTTATTCTATTGTGACCAAAACTTTGCTGTTCCACAACTGCTATTTATGCTATCTATTGTTGTGTCATTCATATCTTTAAGAGAAAGTCTATACATATCACAATATCTGCCAAGCTTTCCACTAAAATTGATGAAGTTATTGCTTTATCCATGCTTTTGATTTCATGAATATCTAGTGTAAAAGTCTTTGGGTAGTTTTAATTATTTTAGATGTTTCAATAATATATTAGGGAGATTTTTTATCGTGTAAATAGCATGTCTAATTATAATATCTTCAACAAGTTTTTTTAGGCTCCTTGTCTCTTTAACGTTGATCAAATCATTTCTTTTGTTGCTTGATTATATTTTATGTTGTCAAGAATAATAGCTATCATATGAAGATCCTATCATTGCTTTTATTTCTCGTTAACTGCCTTAGCTCAAAAATCGCCATAGTTGGCCCTGATCTTCAAGGTATAAGCAAATTGATTCTGCATACCAATTGATTTTTTTTAATTTATTTTTCATTATGTTCATAATGTTATTGTTTGGTTCATACATTTGGCTCCATCATTTGGTTTATACATTTGGCTCCATTGTTTGGTTCATACATAATTTTAGTAGATCTCTTTCTTAAAGGCCAATACCAAAATACTGCTTCTCCCATTATTTGCAATCTTAATTTTTAGATTTTAGCAAACAAGTTAATTGAACTCCTTGAATGTCCAATGTATTTGTCCCGATCTTAATAGGATTCATCCAAATTTATTAAACCTGGGTTTCAGACGTGGCAAGCGTTGCAGTCGTGATGACTTATTCATTGATATGTTAATATAAATATATAAACAATATTCTTGGGAAAACACATTTCATTTGATAGTTGACTGTAAGCAATATAATTTATCCAATAATTGTGGAGTGAAATTTAGTTAACATATTATATGTTGAATTTGACGAATTCCTATTATATATATTTTTTGTTTGAGGGGATGAAATCTGTGTCTGCTCTCTTTTCTTTATTAACTTCTTCGGGTAAATTGAGTAATGTCAATGTATTCTCTAGTTAAAGAATAATTGATGCTCTCACAAACACTCTAACTTATTTGCAATAGTTTTTCCTTCGTGCTGTAGAAGTGTGTTTCAATTTTTCAATGATAGTTTGCATCAGTACTCAAGAGCTAAGTTGGAATTTGGATCATCAACTTGATCACGTAGTTTGCTTTTCGGGTTCTTATTTGATACTATGTGAAGTAGCTCCTTGGTGTTGTGTTATCTTTCACTTCCTTCATTTCAACCCCTTGAGTTGGCAATTCAAAGCTCACTTTTTTTTAAAAAAAAAAATTCAAAGCTCACTTATCTGAGCCTAGCATTTCTAAAGATCTAAAAAAATATGGAATATTTGACACCTGCTTTAGCAAAAAAAGTCACTAGTATTGTCTATATTTTCTTATTTATCTTGCCATTCCTTTATTGCAACTCTTTATTAGGTTGGTATTTGAAATATCAATCCGTTGAGAATACTTTCATTGTCAGATCCCAAGTCCTGAATGAGAAAAGTGGAGGGGTGTATTAGGTAGTTGAGAACCAGCATAAAATTTATCGAATAATTATAACATGAATAACCGATGTCACGTAGTGGGATAAATGCTTGATGTTGTTGTTGTAGTATTAAGATTTAATATTGTTGCGTCCTGGAGTATTCGCGGCGGTAGAGAAATATAAAGTTTAGCGTCTTAGCATTGTACGAAGATTCAACACACAATCAGATGAAAGAGAGAGGGTGTAGTACTCATAAGAGACACCAGAGTTTTTACGTGGAAACCCCTGAAAGGGGGAAAAACCACGGGGCTTGGCCCAGGTTGAATGGATCCACTAGTATTTGCAGTTGATTACAAATGTGGCCTTCCTTTTGGGGGAAGGACTTGGCCTGATATGGCCATTATACATCATATAAAGTGTATTACATGGTGGGAATCAAGATATGCATGTTTGTTGGGTCGGCTGACCATAGTTGGCAGGCAACGGAGGTCGGAAGGACCGTAGTTGGCGGGAGACCAGAATCAGAAAGACCGTTGTCTGGTGACGGAGGTCGGAAGGACCGTAGTTGACAGACGTTGTAGGTCAGGAAGATCGTAGTCTGATGAGAGAGGTCGGGAGGACCTTAGTTGCTCGGGCGATGGAGGTCAGAAGGACCGTATTTGGCTGGCGTTGGAGGTCAGAAAGACCGTAGTCTGGTGACAGAGGTCGGGAGGACCTTAGTTGGTCTGGCGACGGAGGTCAGAAGGATCGTAGTTGCTGGCGTTGGAGGTCAGAAAGACCGTAGTCTGGTGACAGAGGTCAGGAGGACCTTAGTTGGTGGTCCGGTAGAAGTGCAGGGCCTCAGGTGGTGGTCCGGCAGAGTGCAGGGCCTCAGGTGGTGGTCCGGCAGAGTGCAGGGCCTCAGGTGGTGGTCCGGCGAAGAGCAGGGCCTCAGGTGGTGGTCCTGTAGAGTGCAGGGCCTCAGGTGGTGGTCCGGCGAAGAGCAGGGCCTCAGGTGGTGGCCCGGCGAAGAGCAAGGCCTCAGGTGGTGGTCCGGCGAAGAGCAGGGCCTCAGATGGTGGTCCGGCGAAGAGCAGGGCCTCAGGTGGTGGTCCGGCAGAGTGCATGGCCTCAGGTGGTGGTCCGGCAGAGTGCAGGGCCTCAGGTGGTGGTTCGGCGAAGAGCAGGGCCTCAGGTGGTGGTCCGGCGAAGAGCAGGGCCTCAGGTGGTGGTCCGGCAGAGTGCAGGGCCTCAGGTGGTGGTCCGGCGAAGAGCAGGGCCTCAGGTGGTGGTTCGGCGAAGAGCAGGGCCTCAGGTGGTGGTCCGGCAGAGTGCAGGGCCTCAGGTGGTGGTCCGGCAGAGTGCAGGGCCTCAGGTGGTGGTCCGGCGAAGAGCAGGGCCTCAGGTGGTGGTCCTGCAGAGTGCAGGGCCTCAGGTGATGGTCCGGAGAAGAGCAGGGCCTCAGGTGGTGGTCCGGCGAAGAGCAGGGCCTCAGGTGGTGGCCGGCAGAGTGCAGGGCCTCAGGTGGTGGTCCGACAGAGTGCAGGGCCTCAGGTGGTGGTCCGGCGAAGTGCAGGGCCTCAGGTGGTGGTCCGGCGAAGAGCAGGGCCTCAGGTGGTGGTCTGACGAACTCCGGCGTCAGGCGGTGGTCCAGCGGAACTCCGGCGTCAGGCGGTGGTCCGGCGGAACTCCGGCGGTGGTCGAGGAGGAGCAAGGAGGCAAGAGCTCTCTCTTTTTCTCCTTAGGATTAGATGCCTTTTTTCATGAGAAATGGGGTCTCTATTTATAGATTTTCGTGAGTGGCATGGCCCGTAAATAGGTGGAAGATCAAGGGTAGTTAGGGAGTGGTTGAATGGACGGCCGATCTTGAATCCCTTGATCATAGACTGTTCGCTGGACATTTGAAGGTCTTAATGATGTCGGAATTTTGCGATCTTGGGCTCGTTGGATTCGTCTCGCCGAGACGCTCGATTCGACTATAAGCATGTCACATTTGGAGACCGTTTGGTAATCCAAATTATGGTTTGAACCATCCAACAGCGCTTCAGACCTTTGATTTGGACCCATTTGGGCTCGGAGTGGGTTGAATTTGGTGTCGTTGGGTTCGTATTTCTAAGACGCTCAGTTCGACTGTAAGTTTGCTGAAATCGGAGTTCGGATGGTCCCAATTTTAATTTCGGAAGCTTCCAACTTGGTTTTGCCTCGAAATTCGTGCCCGATCAAGATAATTTTTTGAGAATGTATCAAATATAATCAATGATCTCATGATGGAGCATTATTTTACCTGGTTTTGCACAAGTTATAGTCAAGTTATTGCGGCTTATCAGTGTTTTGGATGTTTCTAATTGTTTATTTTGCTTCTTTTCTATGCTCCTTGTTTATTTTTTAGCATGCATACTTGCTTTCAGTGAACTGAATAAATTTCTTTCGAATTATAGAGATCAAACTTTTAAGCTGAAATACTTTTAATTTCCATTGCTTGTCTATTTCTTAATCATATTTTAACTCTTTTTATACATTCGCAGCATGGGTCAATCGATTTGCAAATGCTGGTGATACTGCCATGATTGTAGCCGGAAATACTGCATTTCAGGTATGAAATCCTTCTAAAGTTCTTTGGTTTCATTTGTCTAGAAGTTGTTATTTGGATTGGCAAGAATTTTTTAATTTCATAGGGCGTTACAGAGTTTTTATTAGTATGTTGTCAACATCTTGCTATACTCAAAAACAGGTTCCTGTGCTGATGCAGAAGTTTTTGGGGTTGTATTGTCCTAGGTGCATTTGGTCCGGCATCTCTGCTCTAAGCAGTGTTGTTGCGGGGCCCTTCGAAAACTAATTTTACTATTTTTTTGTTATTGTTAACCTAAACCTCCAAAGAAATAAAGAGAGAGGAACTTTGTTCCATACCTACTTGCCTTTAGTAGGGTTGGGTTGGCCCAGGCTATAGAAAACATGCTTTGAATTTTTTCAAACTTACAATAGTTTTCAAGATATTAACAAAGAGAATATGATAGAAGGTCAAATCTTTTTCCTTTACTTGAGATGATGTTCTAGGTATTCTATTTAAAGTGATTGCTAAGATGTCAAAGTTACATGGCATTGGAAGAGGGGCCAAATACGTACACAATTAGTGCTCGATCATTCTTGATTACAACTGATAATTATTTCAGAAATTTCTTTCAAATTTTTACCCTTTGTATCAACAGGGAAGGACACCTCCCTCCGCATTACAAGTGTAAAACAAACTCAAGGATCTACCTAAAAAGGAAAATGGGTTCATGTTCTTACGAGATGGAGTTCCTGTAGAATTGATGCAGACTGTTTGAATATCTATAAATCTGGTTGCCATTAAGATGACGATAAGATTAAAAGCATATGTGATGTAGTGGGAGATGGGGGAAGATCATGCTGCTAGTCTATTAATTACTTTTTTTTCTTAGCAGGAACAAGTTGTGATAGAATACATTTTGTTTATCTCGAAGAGATGGGGGGATATCTATCCCAATGCCAAAAATATTTATCATGCTTAGTAGTTTCTCGATGGCTTCTCTTGTATTATCAGGAATGAGTGGTTTTGTTGCAGAATTTGTCTTTTTTGGAATAATTACCAGCCCAAAATATTTTTTCATGCCAAAATGTTAATCATATTTTGTTCGTATCAACAGAGAATGGGCTGTAGCCTCCCCCTCTCCACTTAGACCTTTTAATCACCTCTCCACAGCACAGAAAGGGAATCGTTCGTCCTAGCTCGGGCTAGATATGATGCTAGGCCATGCTTTCAATCCTGCACGCCACAAAATCAATATGTATTGCCCTTAATTGAAAAATAAAGGATATAATGACTTTGATAAACCAGCCCATAAACTTCAACAACATACTTGCTAGTTAGTTTCGTTTGTTGGATTTACAATTGATTTTGCTACTTGTAATACACAATATACGCTTGACTCCACTGACACGAAGAATAATGAGTCAAATCTTACCATTGGAAATGCATTTCAACCCACTCTCTTTCTTGGACAAACACTTTATCGTTACACAAGGGTTGAGGATGGCACAAGGACTAAAACCATCAAGAACATAAAACAATTTGGATGTGAAAGATAAACTAGTGAAGGATAAGATAAAAATAACAACAAAGACAAGTGACAACCTTTTTGGAGTTTTAATGCTAATTATTTTTAATCATTTTATCAGATGTTTTAGATGGATCTTTTTTGGGATGCATGGAGCTAGGATTTGACATGGATTTGGAGGTGTGAGTGCTGTTAAATAAAGGTGGCTTCAGGATGTGAGGTGGGCTACTTCGACAGTGCTAGTTTCAAAATCAGGTTCTGTTGCAGAATTCCACAACAGGATTGTGGTGATAAGGATGTGTGGGTAGGTGAATTGATGGTGCATTTCAGGTGACAAAAGTGAGCCAAAGTGGTTTTAGAATGCAAAAATAGTAAATTGAAGAAGAAGGGGGTGAGTTAATATAGATGTGGGAGTGAAGAGGATTTAAAAACAAAGGAGCATTATCGAACCTATTAATGAGTTGCTTATCAAGCTTAAAATTGAAGTTTCAATTGATTGAACTACTAAATAAATAAACATTTGAATGAGCATGAATAAGTCGCTTGTGTTTGTGAACAAAAGTAATCTAATACAGAAAAGAACAAGACTCCTCATAATCAAATATTAAATAAATTTATAATCGAGTGTTAAATGAGCATATTATCGATCTTGTTTAAGAGCTTTAAATGATATTATTCATTATTGTAAATGAATCAAAACATCAAGCTATTTGAGCTTGTTCATTTATTAATTGACTATTTATAAAAATGTCAAGTTTGTTTGATTAGTTAGTTAAATGATCAAAATCAATCTCTAACAAGCTGAGTCACCGATCTCTAACAAGTGAGTCACGAGTGGCTTATTGGGCATATTTGTTCACTTAGAGCCCTACTAGTAAGTTATTTTTTATCTTATCAATTTTTTTTTATCATTGCTGTCATTTTCTCGTCAAATAGTTGTAGTTTACTGTTAAATCAATTACTACATTGTTTTGGATAGATTTTGACTACGAGATGCTTCTATTTGAATTGGTTGTTTGGAGGCTTTTCGCAACCCTTCCTGTCCTTTTTTCTTGTTCAAACTCGGGAGTACGAGATGGAAAGGTAGGGGTGGCACGTGGCTTGCTCTTCTAGGGAACACCAGTGATGAAAAGGGAGGGGAGGGGGGTATCCCCCGAATCAAATTTTTTAAAACTTTTAAATTTGATTGTATTGCATCAGGTGATTTTTTTTTATAATATGAAATTTTAATAAAAAAGAAACTTGCAGATATTAATGAATTTTAGGTCAAGGATAGTATAGAATTGATTAAAGTAAGACTGTAAGAGCAACCAACTAGAACCTGAGACCAAAGAATCCTCCAAGACATCGAATTGTTGACTCCCTAAGGCGAGAAAACAAAAAAGTCAGAACCTATGCTGTAGAAAACTTTCATTATCTCAGCAATCTAAGATGACTCTAAAAATTCACACCGAAGGTCCTATTGATAGAAAAATTAAAGGCTAATTAAGTATAAACAAACCTTATCTTTATTACATATAAACCAATCAAAATAATAATATAAATAAAATTCCCCAATAAATAATAAGTGCCAAGAAACGTGTGAAAGCTGGTCTGGTTAAGTTATTTTATTACCTGTTCTGACTTCATGGATCTGGCATATGAGAAACTTAGTCCTTATTAACCAATTCGCTAACTCTGCTGCATTAGAGGGAGTTAGGGGGAGAAGTTATACTTAAGCTAACACGAGTTCTTATTTGTCATCTTATTTTTCCTATTGGAAAATGAATGGCTTGGGATTTGGCTTACCTGTTGAAGAAATCCAGTTAGCGACTCCTTGTGGAAGAAGGCATGCCAAGCGAATGATATTCATGCACAAGCATTAGGTGCTTTGAAGTTTAGCAGGAATTATAAGCTTCAAATAAATTGAGTTTCCTTCAACCCTAGAGCTTTGACGCTTTTCTTGGTAGTTTTATGTTAGGCCGGCCCAACCTGAACCGGTCCCTCCTGGACCAGTTCAATGCTACAGGAGGCGGGTCCATTGGGGTGGGGTGGGGTGCGCGGAACCTGGAGGAAGGCGGAACAGGAGTGGGGCCCAATCATTGATTGGAGCAAGGTGGTAGGAGGGAAATTTGAATTTGGGGGCTGTTTAGGGATTAACTAATTATCTTTTGCTTTATGTAATTTCCTTTTGGCTAGGGTTAGGTTTATCTTGAATTTGAATCTGAATTTGGGATCTCTTGTGTGGTGCTTGGGCTCTAGTCTTTGGCTAGATATTTGGAGAGTTGGTTCTTCCTCTTGAATTGAAGATCCGTGTATCTTGTGTTGTTTTTCTTCTTCTACTAGTGAATTTCAAGAGTTTTCTCTCAGATTTCCTACAGTTTGTGGGAAATACTGTTATGTACTGCATATTTCTGCTCTGTTTTCCATTATTTTGGGCTGTTTCCTATCAAATTGGTATCAGAGCACGTTGATCTAAGGGATATTAATGGCCGGAAGAAAGGTTGAAGTTTTGGTGGGAGAACTTGGGCAACTCAAATCAAATTTTGAGGAGATCTCCAATTTTCAGAATCAAATTGCATCCGTCAACGAAAGGATGGAGGGAAAGTTTGCCGTGGTGGAAGACATGTTTAAGAAATTGCTAGAAGCTAAACCCAATCCGGCGACATTGGAAGCAAAAGAAACTACCGGCGGCCATGGAAGAGGTGGGAACCCTAACACGTTTAGGGGAAGGAAAAATCCATAAGTGGATATCTTGGAGGGGGAAGATGGAATGCCTCCTATAGAACTACTTTCTAGAGAGGAGATGAGCATTGGCTATGAAAGAAGGGGTGCTGATTTTGTGAGGAGAGGGGACGATTTTGATCGCCAGGGTGTGGATGTTGAAAAAAGAAGAGGGGATTTTGATGAAGGGTTTGGGTACGATCGCCGGAGGGAAGATTGTGACAACTAGGGAGCACCTCCTCTTCGAGGAATGGGAGGTTATGGAGGATTCAGGGGAAATGGGGGTGACCCGAAGGTGAGCAAGTTGAAGATGCCCATCTTTGAGGGTGAGGACGCACATGGCTGGATCTACAATGTGGAGCGATACATTGCAGTCAACGGGTTGACTGAGGAGGAGAAATTGACAGTTGCAGGACTATGCTTAGAAGGGAAGGCACTGGCATGGTATCAATGATGGGACATGAGGTGACCCTTTCAGAGCTGGAGGGAGTTCAAGGATTGTTTACTAGAACATTTTCGAACCAGTAGGGGAGGGGACTTCTATAAGTAATTTTTTGCCTTGACGCAGGAAGGGACTGTGGCAGAGTTCCGTGACAGGTTTGAGTACCTTGCTAGCCGGCTAGATCGACTCTTAGAGATAGTTCTAGAAGGAAATTTTATGAAGGGGCTTAAATCGGAGATCCGAGCAGCAGTTAGGGTGATGAGACCACGAGACTTGGGGAAGCCATGGAGCTAGCACAGTTGGTGGAGGATCATAAGTATTTGGAAAAGGGGGTTAGGGGGAGCAACTCAGGGGGGTCGTATATGATGACTACCACCTTCTTAGTTCCAAAAGGGCCTGCACCAGGGAGTTTGAGAGAAGTACCAATGGAGAAAACTGGAGGAGGGGAAAATTTCAAGAAGCTTATTGAGATGGAGTTGTAGGAGAAGAGGGCAAGGGGGTTATGCTTTAGATGTGATGAGAAGTACACACTAGGGCATAGGTGCAAGGACCGAACTCTTCAGGTTCTCACCGTCTATGATGACGAGGAAACTGATGAGGGAGGTGAGAGTGGGCCAATGGTGGATGAAGAGGAGAAGTTGCATTTGGACATGGCGGAAGTTTCCCTGAACTCAGTGGTGGGATTTACCCCAAATCATACCATGAAAGTGAAGGGAGAGATAGCTGGTAGAGAGGTGGTGGTGCTGATCGATATTGGGGCCACCCACAATTTTATCTCTAATCAGATCATAGATCTATTGGTGGTGAAATTAGTAGACACTGGAGGATATGGAGTGATGAGGGGTACTGGGAAGGTGGAGATGGATAGAGGAGTGTGTAGAGGAGTATTACTGTTGATTCAGGAGATTCATGTGAGGGAGAATTTTCTTCCCTTGGAGTTGGGGAGCATTGATGTCATCTTAGAAATGAAGTGGCTGCAGACCTTGGGGGAGACCAAGGTCAATTGGGGAGCACTGAGGATGAAACTAGTGGTAGGAGGAAGGAGGATGGTGATCCAGGGCTGTCCAGGGTCAGAGTATCTCTCAAATCCATGATCAAGATCATACAGGAGGTGGGAGGTGGATATTTGGTGGAATTGCAACGCTTGGAGAGGGTCAGTGTGGGGGAAGAGGGGATATCCCTCTTGCAGTACAACCACTCATACAATAGTTCGGAGAGGTGTTTCGCCGCCTCAAGGCTTACGACCACCCAGAGAGCAAGAGCATGCAATCATTTTGAAGGAGGGGGTGTCACTGATTAGTGTATGACCATACCGCTACCCCCAAATTCAGAAGGATGAGATTGAGAAGTTGATTAGGGAGATGTTAGAAGCGGGGATCATCAGACCAAATGTGAGTCCTTTCTCTAGTCCAGTCTTATTGGTCAAGAAGAAGGATGCGAGCTAAAGGTTTTGTGTGGATTACAGGGCATTGAATAAGGAGACTGTGCCGGATAAGTTCCCCATCCCGGTGATCGATGAACTACTTGATGAGCTGTATGGAGAAGTGGTGTTTTTCAAGATGGACATGAAGTCGGACTACAATCAAATCAGGATGAAGGAGGAGGATATTTAGAAGATGGCTTTCAGGATGCACGAGGGGCACTACGAGTTCTTGGTGATGCCATTTTGGCTTATAAATGCCCTGCTACCTTCCAGTCATTGATGAATAGAGTGTTCAGGCCGTATCTTCGGAGGTTTGTCTTAGTTTTCTTTGATGACATACTTGTGTATAGCAGGACCAAAGAGGAGCATCTGGAGCATTTAAGGGTGGTCTTTGGAGTTCTATAGGAGCACCAGCTCAGAGCCAACTTGAAGAAATGCAGCTTCACACAAACTAGTGTGGAGTACTTGGGACACGTGGTATCTCAGGAGGGGGTAGCAGCAGATCCAACCAAAATTGAAGCAATGCAGAAGTGGTCTCTACCTAGGAACTTGAGAGAGCTGATGGGTTTCCTAGGATTGACGGGTTAATACCAGAGGTTTGTGAAGGGGTACAACAACATAGCCTTGCCTTTGACAGAGCAGTTAAAGAAGAATAGCTTCTTATGGGGAGAAGCGACCACCTAAGCTTTCGAGAAACTTAAGAAGGCAATGACCACAATACCCGTTTTGGCTTTGCCAGACTTCAGTCAGACTTTTTTGGTGGAGACAGATGCATCCGGATATGGGTTGGGTGCAGTGCTGATGCAAAATCATAGACCCATAGCCTACTTCAGTTAGGTATTGTCAGCTAGAGCTAGATTGAAATCTGTATATGAGCAGGAATTGATAGTCATTATGTTGGCCATTCAGAAGTGGCGTCCATACCTGCTGGGTCGGCACTTCATCGTCAGGACAGATCAAAAAAGCTTGAAATATCTATTAGAGCAGAGAATGGTGACTGAGGAACATCAGAGGTGGCTGTCTAAACTCTTGGGACATGATTTCGAGATCCAGTACCGACCAAGGTTGGAGAATAAGGCGGTTGATGCCTTATCCAAGTGTGGGGAAGAGCTCTAGGAGATGACCATTTCAGTACCCCTAATGGTGGATTAGGGGGCTATCAAGGAAGAAAGCATGCATGATGAAGAGTTGAAGAAGATTCAGATGGATCTGCTAAAGGATAGGAGCAGCCACCCAGGTTACTCCCTCGAGGAAGAGAGGGTGTTGTACCAAGAGAGATTTGTGATGCCATGAACCTCCATCCACATTCCCTAACTACTGCAGGAGTTTTATGGGAGTGCAGTTGGAGGCCATTCCGAGGTACAGAAGACATATAGGAGATTGACTGTTGAGTTATACTAGAAGGGGATGCATAAGGATGTGGAGGAGATGGTGGTAAGGTGTGAGGTGTGCTAGAGAAACAAGCACATGGCTATGGCTCCAAGGGGGCTACTACAACCCTTGGCACTTCCAAACAGGGTATGGGAGGAAGTGTCCATGGATTTTATAGATGACCTACCACGATCAGAGGGATTCACAGTCATTATGATGGTAGTGGACAGGCTGAGCAAGTACGCCTATTTCATTCTCTTATGACACCCCTACACCGCAGTGACAGTGGAAGCAACATTCATCAAGGAGGTGGTTAGACTGCATGGGATTCCCGAGTCGGTAGTTTTTGACCGGGACAAGGTGTTTCTTAGTCAGTTCTGGAGGGAGCTATTCACATTACAGGGAACAATACTCAAGAGAAGCACTGCTTACTACCCACAGATAGACGGGCAAACAGAGGTAGTCAACAGAAGCTTGGAGACTTACTTGAGGTGCTTTGCTTCTGAAACACCACTGATGTGGACCAAGTGGTTAGCATGGGCTGAATATTTGTACAATACCTCGTACCACTCAGCTTCTCAGATGACCCCTTTCAAGGTGTTGTATGCCACACTTGGTACACATTGGGAAAGGGAGCACACCAGTGTCCTCAGTAGAACAGTACTTGGAGGAAAGGGATAGGGTGTTGGAGGAGTTGAAGAAACATCTGTTGAGGGCACAACAGATCATGAAGAAGCAGGCAGATGCACATAGGAGAGACATCCAGTTTGAAGTGGGGGAGAAGGTGTTCTTAAAACTGCGGCCCTACAGACAGAGGACAGTGGCCAACAGGAAAAACGAGAAACTGTCCCCGAGGTACTTTGGTCCCTACGAGATATTGGACAAGATTGGAGCAGTGGCGTACTGCTTGAAGTTACCCCCATCCGCCACCATACACCCAGTCTTCCATGTGTCACAGTTGAGGAGAGCTCTTAGGGAGCATGCAGTTAGTGCATATTTACCAGCAACTTTGACAGAGGAATTAGAAGTGGTCTTAGAACCACTGGAGTTAAAAGGGGTGAGATCAGATAGAGAGGGGAATAAAGAAGTGCTTATTAAATGGAGGAACCTTCCCAACTTCGACGCTACTTGGGAACCATATGATAGGGTGAAGTATCAATTTCCTTCATTTCACCTTGAGGATAATGTGAGTTTTGGGGAGGGGGTAATGTTAGGCCGACCCAACCTGAACCCGGTCCCTCCTGGACCGGTTCAATGCTACAAGAGGCGGGTTCATAAGGGGGGGGCAGAACCTGGAGGGAGGTGGAACAGGAGTGGGGCCCAATCATTGATTGGAGCAAGGGTTTAGGAGGGAAAATTTGAATTTGGGGGCTGTTTAGGGATTAACTAATTGTCTTTTGCTTTATGTAATTTTCTTTTGGCTAGGGTTAGGGTTATCTTGAATTTGAATCTGAATTTTGGATCTCTTGTGTGGTGCTTGGGCTCTAGTCTTTGGCTAGAGATTTGGAGAATTGGTTTTTCCTCTCGAATTGAAGATCCGTGTATCTTGTGCTGCTTTTCTTCTTCTACTAGTGGATTTCAAGAGTTTTCTCTCAGATTTCCTACAGTTTGTGAGAAAAACTGCTGTTTACTGCATATTTCTGCTCTGTTTTCCATTATTTTGGGCCGTTTCCTATCATTTTACTTTGAAGTGCATGAGAGGTTTAAGATGACTTTTCCACGATTAACAGTGTATTTAGAAAGCCTTGTCGGTGTGCTGTATGGATGAATGTGCCAGAAAAAGCTATAGATATAGAATGAGTCTGTTTCAGCACTAGTTTTCCTCTAAACTAGCATAACTGAAGAGAGTAATTTGTTGAAAATGAAAACTTAATAGATTGAATTGTATGATGTTAGAAGATTCTCTACTCATATGTTGTCACAATGCTGGTACTTTGGTGTTAAGCGCTTTTATGTTTTCTACTTAGTAGAAGGCTTGGGGAACTTTACGGAAACAATAGTACGATATAATCTAGCAAAAACTTGGAAAAGGAAAGAATTAATGGATACAGAAAATACTAGAAGTTGCTAAATGATATTTGTAGCTACGGCCATAAGTCGGAGCTTCATAATTCTACCACTTATAATGATTAGAAAATTATAATGTACGCTAATTTCCATTTTAGATATTTTAGCTTAAATGCATGAAAGCCATTACCTCCATTCTGTTTCTCAACAAAGGACCATCACACCCGTCACCTGGTCCACATCTCCAGCACACGCACATAAACACAATACCCCCAACATCTTTCTTTTTATCTGTGGCATGCAACTCCTTAAATAATACGAAGCCACACTATAAAAGCTAAGAGGGGATGCTATGCCTGCCATCAATAAAAGATGAGTGTCATAACTAAAGACGCATCCCAGAAGATCACCAGAGAAGCAAGGTTTAAAATACTCTCTAGCTTTTACTTTTCAGATATAAAATGCAGACTTTTTTGTATTCAGATTTCTCTTTTTTTTCATGGGATTGAAGTGTTCCACACTCTTAGAAATGGTTGAAAATTTTCTTTCTCAAAACCGTCAATTCCCCTTGATAATGGAAGTGATAATTATCCAATTTCTGATTGTTTAGAGCCAGATACAAGGGTTCCTGTATTGTGCTGGGAAAATATGGTGTTCTGGATTCTTAATGTGGAGGAAGCGATTCAGTGTTATTTCTATATTTCATGCTAGAAAACTTATCATTTAAGGCATGAATCTTGTGCAATAGAGGGAGAAGGGGAGATAAGCTAATTGGTCATTTAACACAGGTTTTCTTTCTTCATATTTTACATCTTTTTTATTTGAGAAAGAAACACATACGACATTCCTAATCTGAAGTCAGTAACTCCTGGTGGGATGGCATGTCAAGCAAAAGGCAAGTTTTGTTGATGCAGTTAAATTTTAATTTAAAATCTTGGATTTCATTTAGTGTTGCGATTATTCTGATTGGTAAGGCATCCATGCCTGAGTTGGTCTTTTACAGCAATTAGTCTAGATTATATGGAAGGCATCAGTAATTGAAAAGCTTTCTACAATTAGGTCCCTACTGCTCATGCTAATCTGACCATAGACACGTATAAGTCCCAGCTTCCATATAAGCTTTAAGATTTTCTTTTGACTGTGAGATTAATTTTTGGAATGGCAGTGGTAGGATCTTATAGCTAAAACTGATAATCCATCCAAAGGATGGTGAATTGCTGTTGCATTTAACCCCTCATGAAAACTCATTACCTATAAAAGCTGTTGTTTTTTCTTGTCCTTTAATGTGTATAACTATCAGTTAATGGATTATATATCTTGGAGTAATCTTTTCCTTTTCTTTATTTCTGTTTCAGTTTTTCTAATTTTAGCATTTGACTAAACTTGTCAGCTCTTTTTTTTTCTTTTAATCCCAGCTAAGGAAAGCAAAAGAAGAGATTATCACAGCAAGCAAAGTGGCCTATAGATTCCTTGCAAGCAAAGCTTCAATATCTCAAGCATCTCCAGATCCTCCAAGCGATGCAAACAGAGAAGGAACTAATCCTAAACTCCAGGGATCATGGCTCAAGAATCTTGCAATCTTCGGTGCTAAGCCATCAGGTAGCTCATCAGATGTTTCTGAAACTAGCGATGAGACGCATCCATGTGAAAGTCATTTGTCTTCAGAAAGAGTTCAACATTAAGTGTAAAAATTGTTCAACATTAGACGCTGCATTTCATCATTTATTTGCAAGTTACGTTCTTTGCAATTCTTCACAGTCTCCCCACTGGGTTGTCAACGATTGTCTGTGTGCTTGTAGATTGAATGGCGTATTTATTCTCATTTAACAAGCTGTCCGGTCACCAGTAGGTAACTGTGTGTGCTAATTATGTACATCGTCAGAGTGACTTTCATTAGAATTGCTGTAATCGTGATGACATGAATGGATGGTACAGTTCTCCACTTGCATCTGTCCATTTCACTTCGGAGGGCGGGATTGGTTTATAATAATCATGACAGTTTTTGAAAAATTTATTTTTCTTATAATAATTCTACAGCTATTTTCACACACAGTAGTCATCGCAAGTGAAGCTAAAGCTAATTTTGCTCACCCATTGAGTGCTTTTGAGTTTTGACTGATATTTGGCACCTTTCACTTGTACTACGAGTCTACGACAATTGAGCTCATTGCAATTGCTGCAATGTGGTTCTGGACCAGGCCTCGCTTTGCTATGAGCCGTCTCATGACCCGCGCTTGTCCTGATACCCAATTTCTTTCGCTGTAGCTTTTCTTAATGATCATGTAGGTAAAAACATTACCAATTTTGTTGGCCTTAGGCATTAAGTAGCTGAAGGAAGAGAATAAAGGACGCTGTGGATGTTGCTGATACTAGTTTATACCTTTTTTTCAGTTCTCGCGTATATACATATAGGCCCTGACATTTTTATATAAGCACGAGCTGCGTTGAGAGAAAGGGAGACTTGTTCTAGAAATTGAAATTAAACAAAGCTACCAATCAAAATAGTTCCCTTTGATATGAAAGTGAAGTTAGGAGATTTTTAGTTTTTGACCATCTGGTTGGAGAATTCCATGCTAAGCATTATAAGCATGTGGTTGTTGATTAGTCAATTTAGGCTTTATTTGGACATTTTTTTAAATATTTTGTAAAGTTGCTATAAAGAAAGTAATTTTTAAATCTTTTATAAAAAATAATTTTTTGTGTATTTAAAAAAAAAAAAAAGTAGTAAGAAAGTTGTCTTTAATAAAGCCTTAATTTAAGCATTTTCCGAACCAAAGTTGCCTCTGGACTCAGAGTCCTTAGTAGGAACGAGGATGCCATATAGGTAAGATTACTGGTCGTTTTTATTTCTATTATTGGTATGTGTTTGGTTTTGCCTATTTCAAAATAAGAATAGTGAGATACTGGTTGGCTTGAAAGCTTTTGATGCGTTTTAGCTCTTGACTGTCCTCGTTAATGTGAGCTTAGCTTATGAATATATAATGTCACTAAACCAGGTGACCATAATTCCTAGAAACTTATACAACTGATGGCCGAAGAAGTCTCAACTAGCTCCTTCGATATTGATGATGACCTCCACAAGCCATACTCAAAACAGTTAAAAAGTGTCGAAGTAGGAAATATGGCCTATGATGCAACAAAGTTACAAAACAACGAATCTAAATTTTAAAGATTTGGTATAGTCCTTGTCCATTGCATGTCTTTTGCAGTAATAACAGGAGAGTATCAAACATCCGCATGATAGTGCAAATTAATTGAATTTTAATTAAGTGATATGGCCCGAGAGGGCATCTCGAGTTATCATCTCAAGGCCTCTCTCGGGAATCCCTCTTGGTCGATGCTGTTAGCAAAATCTCGTTGGAAGTTATCTTAGATCCTCTCGGCTTGTTTAGAGAACCTTCTAACTCCTAGTTAGCATATTTTTCTCATCAAAATTTGCCCTCCTACAACACTCAATTTTCTTGAACACACTCTTTATTTAAGTCTTAAAAGACACTTAGGGTAATATCTGACAACAATAAATGTATCTAACGAGTTGTAAAACACTAAGCAGATCGGCAACCTCACCTAATATTGAGGGTGTGAATGATTATTTTAATGTCACCACAGTGAATGGTTACTCCAGCTAGTCCAGAATTTTAGATATTCAACTTTATCATACATCAAAAGGATGACAGATGTTCCTTACCTCATCAATGCATTGCATCGCACAGGTGCCATCATTAACATAGATCATTAGTATGTTGTCATTACTAGCCTCTAATTCTAAGCATTAGCATTGGATATAAGATCCCCATCACTATGTTATTTATAACTTATTTATACTAATTCCTCTTTTTTATCAACAAAGTCACATAAATCCCTTCAAGTAGTCACCACATCCAAATTTTGTCCTTGGATTCTCATCCGCCTTTCGTCTCTCATATTCCAACTAACCTCCTAGGTTGGTATATTCCCATAAGAGTTTATTACACTCTTAGAGAGCCTTGGAAATGACAAATGTTTTGTAACACATACTATTTCAGGACTTAGGTGATTAACTTAATTTAGAATGAATATTTGCTTACTTTTTGATTTGGTTATGTGTTATAAGTCCTATAGTGCTTAATTAACCCTAAATAAGTCTAGAATTGAAGTGGGAAAGAGAAAATCATTAGTAGCTAAATACCTCTTGAAATGTTGCGATGCTAGGAGAGGCGGCTCCGTAACATTGTTCTCTTTGTTTGGGAGGTGAACTAAAAGGAAGCATTGTGGTGTTGGAGATGTTGTAGTCACGACACTAAGCTCTCTGTTTGGAGATGTTGCCGTCACGACATCTATGATCATATGGTGGATGTTCTGATGTGGGAGATTAGCAAAGTGCACTATAAAATCTATTCTATGGGCCCAACTTTCTGTTATGTTATGTTATGTTCTATTTTATTTCTGATTGTGGCTTCATCTACTTTATGCCGGTGCAAGAAGATCAAGGGAGACATAAGTGGAAGTAGAGCTATAAAAGAGTAGAAGTGTCTCCTTCACCTGGTGGAGGCAGATTTTGGGAGGCATAAGTAGAAGTAGAGTTATAAGCAAGCATCAAGACATTCATACCATTCTGCATATAATTTCATATTGCTTCTAAAATGAACATTATGATAAAAAGAGTAAATTTAATTAAAAAAAAAAAGATTCTGGAAGCCATTTCATTCAGTGATTTCTGTACAAGTGATAATCTGAATGATCTATGAAGGAAGTGAACGAAAACATAAACAATTGTTATGTTATGGAAATTTAGTGCACTCTGATAAGTCTATGAATTTGCGAAGAAAATATATATCTATGAAAAGTAAGTTCTAGTATATTTT
The DNA here is from genome assembly GCA_019925795.1 of Dendrobium chrysotoxum. Classification (NCBI taxonomy): domain Eukaryota; kingdom Viridiplantae; phylum Streptophyta; class Magnoliopsida; order Asparagales; family Orchidaceae; genus Dendrobium; species Dendrobium chrysotoxum. Next base: position 28,827,993 of record CM034309.1, read on the forward strand.
TGAGAAACTTATGTTTACTTTATGTTCTCTAAATTCACTTTGTTAATTTTAGGGAAAGGAAAGGGCCTAGCCGAGAAGAGTAGATAAGGGTAGGATTGCTATTATAAGAAATTTGAGATATTTTGTAATCCAGCCATTTATTTTGATGCAAAGATTTCATGAGAATTGAATTATTATATATGACTTTTGAGGAATAAAAGGTGATGTCCTGAGATCCAAAGAGGAAGAAATTTTTTTTTTCTCTTTGCTATATTTTTCTTATCATTAACAATCAGATTATTGATAACTAGAACTAACTAATTGCACTTAGGAAAAACATTAATAATAATAAATACAAGGAAATATAATTATATTTTCATAATCAATATTTACATCTTAATTCAAAGTCCAAAGTCTAAAAGTATATATACAATAGCCCCCACATGTTACAAAATAATACCCCTAAAGCCAAAAAGAAACAAAAAACTAAAAGTAAAATTGAACTAGCATCAAACCATCATCGTTGCTTAGTCTTACCCTACATGCTCCTTACTTTTATCTGAAATTATATAAGACCACATAACGATCATAAAAGTCTAGTAAGTAACCAAAATTTATCACTATATTTAATGCAAGATAAAATAATCAATATGCATGTTTCAATCATTGTCAATATCAATCAATAGTAAAACCAATATGACCACTAAAGCTAAAAGAGGTCTATATGACACCATAATACAAATTGGTACAAGACTCAATCAATATACAGCGTTAGTATATTATGCTATGTTGTATCAGTATCAGTCTAGTTCTATCAGTTCTATATCAGAAAAATCTATCAAAATAGCTTAATGTACTAACATGTAAATATAATCATGAATGCGATTTTGCTGAGCAAGGCATGATATCCAGCTTTAATGTTTTATTTTTATCCTTCTACCCCAATTGTTGATCAGATAGTCATCAGGCTTTAATTTAACTCCAAGTATCGATGAGTTGATCATCAGTCTTTATATTACCAATATTATTCATTATATTAAGTCAATTCACATGTGGCTTTCATTAAATTTTTAAGAGTTGTCACTCTCTACATATTGACGTAATTAGTCAATCGATTACATGTTACAACCAAGATCACACCACTAACCTTTTATTTTAAGGAAAACTCGTTGGATCAACCTTTTGAGCAGGTAATTATATTTTAAGAGATAACCCGTATTAATTATAGTATTAACAATCAGCATTCCTTGCTTATATATAAATATCACATTTATCTCATATATCAGTTATACCATTTTCTTTACGAAATACATTATCATGTATAAAATGCAATAATCCATGAAATGTAAAAAATTCTATAAAATATGTATAATATACTTTAACTTCAGAAATTCATAACTATCAATTTATTTAGTAAAATTCAATAATATTAAAATACTCATGAGGATCATATCTATCATATATAAAATTTACATGGTGAAAGCTTGATAAATCAGAAGAAAATATTCTTTTAGCGAATTTGGGAGAGATAAAATCATTAGAAAGAAAAATTATCAAAAACATGAGTAAGTGTAGTCACTTACTTCAAGTAAAATAAAATCTGCAACAAAAGCGCCAGACAAAACGACCCCAAAGAGCTTTCTCTCTCCTCTTCTCTCTCCCTTCTTTTATTCCCTTCCTCAGCTCCTTCCCTGGTAAGAAATGGAATAAGTGGGGAGGGGAGGATTGAGTGGAGGAAAAATATATATAAATAATGTTTTTCAGGACTAGCATTGTGGCGCTCTAACCCGGCACTGCAACGCCACATGCAAGCAGTCGCCCCGACCTCTCCTTCGTCCGAATCACGAACCAGCTGGCTCGCCTCCTTCGCACATGAGTGGGCCGAACAACCTCCCTTAACTGCAAATCTCCCTCCAACCAAGATTTCCTTCCATTTTTGATAGATTCTCCCGCCCTTGCCTACCTTGCTTTGCTTTGTAAAGAGAAATAAAACCTGGGGTATCGCTTAAATTCCTTCCCTGGCCTTTCTACAGCTGCCAAAATCTCCTCCCTTTCATGGCATCCCCCATCTCTATTTCTCTTCTCCCTCTTCATCTCTTTCTTGCTGTCATTTCCGGTGAAGATTTTGGCCTTCTTCTCCTCTTTTATGTCTTCCTCCTTGGTTGAGAACTTCTCAATTGGTTGAGAGGTAACCACCAAATCTTCTCGTCTTCTTCATCATATCTGCTGATGAATCGTGTAAGCTTGATTTTTTTTAAATTTCTTAGCGCATTTTTAGGTTCGAGTTATGAGAGCGTTATATTTTAAGCATTTGATTCTTTCAGTGCTATCTTGTATATTAAATTAGGATTCTTCTTGTAGGGCTTTTGGAGTCATTGTCTTCGTAGCCTTGTCGATTCCAAACCGAATAGGCTTGGAGTTTCATATTGCTCACCTAAAAAATAAGTAACTGTTATTTATTTTGGTGTAAATATATCCTCCTTTGTTAGGGGTGTAATCTGTGCCAATTGTAGTAGGTTCCATTGTAGCTATTTAGATTGTCAGTTTTATTTTGAATTCTTTAGCATAATTACATATAATAAATCTTTGTTATTATTCATATCGAATCAGCATGTGATAATCATAACTCTACTTGATTTATTTCTCATTAGTTCTTAATCATGCAAGTTAAATTTGTATGTTATAAAAGTTAAATTTATGCAATTTAGCTTGGTTAAATGAAATGAATTTCATTTATGCAGATTATACTTGACATGTTGATTTATATGATGTTTGTTGGTTATTCATAAGAGCATTTATCTTATATGATTATATGCATGTCGGTAGAACCCTATTGATTTTTTGGCTAGCCGAGATCGACGAACCCTCAAAGTGACAACTCTACAAAAAATCACTGGATTTTCTTAGGTTGGTGTTTACCTTCCCAGTATGGGTATATGATGAACCAACAATAAATCTATATGTTTAAATGAAACTATAAGCAAAAGTGAATAAAAAATAATAAATAATTGTAGGTTATTTTGAGTATGATGATACCTAGTATGATTGCATTTTTGGGTATTAAAATAATTACATTGATAGTGTTTTTGCTCATATATTAATGTCACTAGCATATTAGATCTCTATTGTAAGAAACATGACATCTGTCAGTGCTATTTGCTTTGATGACTTAAAGTTGTTACTTCTACCCTTTGGTTGTCCATATTGCATACCTACTCCTTTCTTATTTATGCTTTGATAGATAGCAGTTACTTGCCGAGTTTGACCGGTTGTCTTTTTCAGCAGGTCTTACAGGCATGTTTGGTGGACCGCTACCTCTGGAGTAGGGTTACCAGTAGTAGACTGTTTTTAGTATTTATTATTTTGAAGTAGTTTATTATTTTATGTTTATGATTTCTGTGGGTTGGGTAGTTTCTTTCATGCATTTCGTTCTATTTATATTGGCTTGTGTCATAACTCTTGCTATTAGATGTTTTGAATATTTGAACTTCTATTAATTAATTGAATCTTTATTTCACTTCCTCTGTTTACTCTGATGTATATGTATCCTTTGTATATGCATGCTCTCTTTCTGAATACAAAAAATGTTTTTTTTATTCATTCAACGCGTCCCGTGTTGTTGGGGTGTACCGCCTTCCGAGCCCAGGGTGTGACATTACCTCTGTCATGATCTATCTAAATCCATAATAAGCTAAACTAAAATGGATAATTGGACAATTAACATCCAAAGAGTACATGACAATTTTTTTTAAAGTGCATTATATAATTGAGAAGTTCAAGTTGAGCTCAATAATTAACTCGTTGATTGAGTTCAATGCTCTAACAAGTCAAATTCGAGTCAGCTCTGGCTAAACTCATTAGCTCATGAACTAACTCAATAAAAAAAAATTAATATAAAATAAATTTGAAGTATAATATAATTTAAGTTTAAATATAATTATTAAAATATTTAAAAATATCTCTTAACTCTTAATATTAAATGATTTATTATTTGTTCTTCTTTAATATTTAAATTTTTAATATTTTATTAAACCAGCTGATTGTAATCCACTGATAAGTTTTGAATCCGTAAATTTGAGCCAGAATTTAAACTCAAATATCAATTAACTAATCAAGTTCAAACGTTAATTTCAGGCTTCATTTGAGACAAATTTTTTATTATTTTATTTCTCATATCATAAATATAATTTTTATTTGACCAATTTTTTTTTTTTTTCAGCTTTTCAAAAATTTTTATACTAAAAAAAATACTTTTTATAATTATTTTTAAAATTTAATTTCTTCATAATAACTTTATAAAATTATAAAAAAACTATCCCAAGAAAACGTCCGTCTACTATTCCCTCAGTGTTAAAGCCTGAAGGTGCAGTCCCGCGGGTTTAGTTACGCCGATGAACCGGTAGCGGCCGTTCGCTCGACCCGCCAAGTCCCCGAACCATAAAATTAGAAATTTAGAATCGAGCGATCTACCGACAGCGAGCACTCAGTGAAGCCGAGGGGAAAAATTAGAGTCCTGTAATTGCCAGCGTGGTGACCGAAAAAGGTAAGAATAAAAATGTAACATCTCATTCACCGCCTTCTGAATCCTTTCAGTATAACTATCCCCGATGGATGGGCCACTAGATCATTTTGAACGGTCCACTTTATTCATTTTGTTTCTTTTTTTCTTTTACTTTTGCAATTTTGTTATCGCCTTCCGTCTCTTTCCCTCGGAAGTTTTGATGCCTCAGCTCTTAAATAAATTTGTATTTTTTCTACATCTAGGTTTAGATTTCGGTCCTGAAAAGGAGAGAAAAATTGTGTTTTGGTCAGAGGTTTTCATATGTTGTGAGTGAGCTTTTGTTAATTTTGACCCGTTGGGTTTGCTTATTAGCCTATATGTTCTTCTTAGAACAGTATATTTGAATAATTTTAGCTGTTATTGTTACTGGGAACTCTATGCTTGGTGGAGTTATTATCCCCAGCCATTCATACCTTATCATTTTGGCTTAGAGAAATGCCCAACACACCGGACAAGTTAGCACATTTTTCAACACTATCCCTACCCAATATGTCATAGAAAAATGTGGTGTTGGCCCATCACATTCTCTTATAACATGCTTTTGTTAAATTTGCAATGACACATTGATTTGGGTGTAGTATTGCTCATTTTGCTTATGCGGCACTAAATTGTGCCAGAATGTAAAGCTAGATTCCCTACTGATTGCTGAGAACGCTTGACCTCTACAGACTAATGGTTGGTTGCTATCTTCAGCCGAGCGAGATAGAGTGGCCTTGGTTTTGTTTGTCATGTACCTTTACTTTCCATTGGGTGGAGTATTTTGATTCTCCTTTCCATGTTGTGGGTGAAGAACTAGCTCTTATACTTATTTATTTCTTTCTTTAATAAATTGTGCTATCACCCTTTATTCATGCCAAAAAAAAAAAAAAAAAACCTAAGTGGCTTGTAGTGATCTTAATTTGCATGTTTGTTTCATATATTGATAGGATCACATTTTTTGAATTTTGACTCAAAAAGGAGACAGATCTAATTAATTCACTGTTTTAAGTTAAGGGCTGAACGGTATTTCTTTGAAATTGAGTTTGCAGGAAGTTAGTTCTTTCACAAAACGAACAAATATTATTGAAACTTAGTTCAATAAAACTCAAAATTTTGAACTCAGCTCTAATCGCTGTCAAAAACTTATGTCAAAATGAACTAGCTCTTATTAAATATAAGATAATGAAAAATAGATTTAAATAATTTGAGTCGGTATGATAGGGAGCAAATAATGTATTTTGTAAAGCAGATAGATATATTTGATGTAAAATGAGTAGGTAGAAAAAAGGTGGATTAAAGATGATATAGTTTGAATCAGGGTAAAAAGACTCTCCCTCGTTTAACATGCAGTGTGAATAAATTGAGGAGAACTAATAGAGCCAACCATGAATAGTTGGCAAACAATGATGACTGCTTTCAATCTTGACCACCAAAACTATCCTAAATGCCAACTGATGGTTTAATCAAGCGATAGTACCTGAAAGAAAATATTCCAATGGAAATCTTATATCATTCTTTTAATTACATCATAGATCTCACCTCAAATTGTTTTTGCTAGTCATGATTATGTCATAATCAGTTTCTTCTCATTTATACTTTCTTATGTACATCGTTTTCTTCTTTCTGATTAATGGCATCTTACCTCTTGTTATGAGGTTCTGCTAGGAATAGAAGGCGTCATTTTACCAGAAAGGTGCAGAAAAATTACAGTTCTGTGAAGATAGCTTGACGAAAGTTTGGCCATGTCAAGAGCTAGGACAGTTTTCCAAATTTGTTTGCATGCTGTGAATAGGCATGATTCTTGTACTGGATCTTCACAATTACATATACACAGTATGAATATTTCAAAGTTTAGTTGGAATTGCTTTCAAACAGCATCATGTCTCAATGAAGGCAAGAATCAGAAGGCAAAAACCTTAACCTTACATCATTCAGTGGAGGAAACTGCTGCTTTGTTCCCATTCTCTTTTCATGAGACTAAACAACGCAGGAACAGCTTTTCTAAAAAAAATTATTCTAGATCCTTGAACAGCCGTTGTTTGATGAAAAAGGAATTATGTTTACAGCATCGCTTTCTCCCTTGGGGTTCACAGTTTTCTTGTCGTTCCTACTCATCAGATGCAAGCAGCAAAACAGATGGCCTTCAAAATGCCACTCCAAATGATTTTGCAAAAGAAACAGCAGAGAAAATTACTAATTCTGAGTGGAGTGATATTTTGAATGATGCCTATCAGTCTGTGGTGGGTGCTGTTTCTTATGTAGGAAGAAGGACAAAGGAGGTTTCAGATGAAGTCAGTCCTTACATGCAACAGCTGTATTATTCACATCCATATCTGGAGAAAGTGATAGTACCCGTTGGTGGCACCATGGCAGCAACCTTGCTAGCTTGGTTTATCATGCCTAGGATTTTTAGGAAATTTCACAAGTATGGGAGTAGGAATCCTCTTGCATTATTATCGGGAGGATCAATTGTGGAAGAAATTCCTTATGAGAAAAGTGTATGGAGTGCTTTGGAAGATCCTGCTAGATATCTTATTACTTTCATGGCATTTTACGAGTTGTGAGATTCCTTCCATTTAATCTCCATTGTATTTTCTATTTATCTCTTGATGGACATTTTATTGCTTCATTGCTTATTTATTTATTTTTTCTGAAGTTGTCTTTCATAATGTAATGCATATTTCAATAACCATTTTCTCTTTTTATGTTAATTCAATTTATCTGAGTGAATGCTTTCACTTCATATTCAAGACATTCCTGTATGTCAGATTGTTGGAAACATGAATTTTGCATTGTTGGTTTAGCCAATGAAACTAAATGAATTGATCAGTATTAACGCTATTTCGTCTCGTGATATTATATTACTGACTATAATAATTTGTAGGCTATGACTTATTATTCTATTATAGTCTATAACTTATTGTTCTGTTTTTAAGGTCGTAATGCATGTTTTTTTAGTCATGACTCCCTATTTTTTGTGGAAACGTAGATGCATGCTTTTCTATTGTTAGAAATATTCATATGAAGAAAAGAAGAATATCAAACATAAAATTGATTCCTATGTTCACATCAACTGCATGTGGCTTATGCCGATGTGGGTTCTAGATGGGGTTGACATTTTAAGCTTTACTGTACATTGCAGAGAGGCTATTTTCTTCAATTAAATCGATAGCTTCCCTGTCAATCAACGATCCATTGGTCTAGGACTGCATTCATCAGAATTGATATCTTTAAGGTCCACAAATGTCTAGCACATCTTATGCTGAATTATGCATGATTTATACGAGATAGTCTCTGGATTAAGTAGAAATCTAAACAAACATGGTTTTCTGTTGTTCTGTTTGTCCTTGTCACTGTTTCTCCTCTCCTGATTTAAAAGATCATTAATGTCTCTAGTGGTAATATATTTTCGAACCTGTAATCTATAGTCAAATGTTAATTTTTATCCTTTCTAACTTTGCTTCCCATTTTCATTGAGTTTTAGCTTGCCTGTAACTTCTTGATGATTAGACTTTTTCTCATGCTTTTTATGAAATGATGCACTCTTCCCCTAGGGATAGAAATGTTCTTTTCTTTGGTCAGTTCAGGTACCCTAAAATCAGCCACGGTCATAAAAAACAATTATGATTGGCAAATGATTGCACGAACAAGCTAATCATCATAACTATTGTTAGTACTGCTGGAAAAATGCTCCCCCCACACATTTTGGTCTCTATGTAAGGAGTCTGGGGACAAGTTTGACTTTTTTGCATAGCCTGAGACTAAAATATTCCCCCCACTCACAAATTGTCAAGATATCATTTTAGTTCTTTTCTCTATATCTAGGATTTTTTAATTTGAGTAAATAAAAGTCTAGGTTAAGTTTACTTTATCTTAAGTCAAGAGAATTGAAAATTGAACTTCCAACTTTCGAATCAAACTCATGCTCATAGTTGGCTTCCACAAGCAAGCCTCCTGTGCGACACCATTCATGTTGTTGCGACCTTACTCGCTCGCCTTTATGTCGGCTTTGTAGTCATGTTATCATTCTATCTTGGTCTCCCTCAATTTTCCCTTCTTATTGCTTTATCTGTTTTCCCTCTTGATGTCTACCTCCCGCTTGTCGCTCTCTCTCATCTCACTCCCACTTCCTTTATTCTCTCGTTGCTCTCCTCTGTGCAGTCGCTTACTTCATCTCTCTCTCTCTCTCTCTCTCTCTCTCTCTCCTACCTCTGTCTCCCCTTCTCTCTTGATTAATAAACAAAGCTGACTGCCGTCAGTTCAGTTGAAAACTTCAGAACTAACTAATGTTGGTTCATATTATGATGTTTAGGTTTAGGCCATAATTTGTAGTTCTAGATAGCATGATATAAATCTAAACATTTGGCCCTTAACAGTTAATATGGTGGAATAATATTAACTTTTGTCTATTAAGCATAGATGACTGACCATGTAGAACACATATCTAATGAACTTAAGCAAAGACATTTTGGCTTAATATTTACTGACAATAAGCTAATATATTGTTGTAAGATCAGCGCTCTAGTAAGTTTAATCTTAAATAGAAGTGATGCAGGACTATAATGTTTAGAAGTAAATTGCACGATTATTTGAGGTGGGCAAGTATAATTATAAAATTATTAGCAATCTAAAACATTAATAAAACAAGAGAGGGGTGCCTACGCTTAGGCTAAATCACTTACTAAGCACTTGAACAAGCAAAACAATTAGAAAATCGACAACATGCGGAGTAGTAGGTATTCAATCAAAATCCATAAATTAACAATAAGATGAGTAACAAATAAAGGTACACTCAAGCCCTATGTTTATTAAGCTTTAGCATTTAGCGGAGTTCGACCCTTTGCGAGTACGTCATCACCTACAAAGTTAGTGAATGAAGAGGTAATTGAGTAAGGAGAAAAAGTTCACCCTTATCGTGATTCAGAAGAGGAACGTTCCCGGATTTTGTCCACTTGCTTGCTAATAGCGTCGGTGAGGAGACGTAGGAGGTGAACGATGTAACTTTTAACGGAAAGCGAAGAGGTAGCCGGAATGTGGAGGTCGTTGATCGGCCGACGATGATCCAACGCCCCTTTGACCTTTGCTCGTCGATCACGTCAACCAAGACAATTTGGATGCGATCGATATATTTTTCAATAGTGTTGTCGAAGTCGAAACCCACGTCAAAGAAAGGAGACCGAAGGATGTCAATTTTGCCTTTATTGTCATATGTCAATCCATAGTCCCACTCGGGAACCTCCATTCATGATGATTTTGGAGGAGAATGGTTGAAGGGGATGCTCCTTGCTGTCCTTGATGTCTCTCCCCAAGAGATTGGGGTTTTTTGCCTTGAAAATCAAGTGGAGGAAGGGTGAGGGGGTGGCCGGCCAAGGGAGAGGTTGGGAGAAGGAGTTGGCTTAGATTTGGAGGGGCTAGGGTTAGGATTTTGGAAGGGAGGAATTCTGAAAAACTGAAATTGATTTTAAATAAGATTTGGAGGGAATTAGGAATTTCAACTTTGAATTAATTTCTAAATGAAGTGGGGTTTAATGTGGAAAGAGGGAGGGAAATTGGGGAGAGAGGGGGCGGGTAGGGAGATGGGGCCGGCGGCTATAGCAAGGGGTGGGAATTAATTGGGGTGGCATTGAGTACTTTCCAATTAGGAGAACTCTTCATTAGGCAAGAGGATTTAATCAAATTTGAGTTAAATTTGATTGGGATTTGATTTGAGGATATATTAGGAAACTTTCCTAAAATAGATTTAATAATTTTAGGAAAGTTTTGAATTTCAAATTGGATGGATTTGAATTCAAAATCTATCCTAATTATATCAATCCCAATTAGGTAATGACATTGGAGAGGGAAGGGGGGACTAGGGGCCGGCGGCTTGTGGGGTTCGGATGGGGGGTTTGGGCGGCTAGGGCTTGCGGTTTGGATGCTTTGGTGGTGGGAGGGAGGATGGGGAAGTGGGGGTTTTCGGCATGGGTGGGATTTGGGCCATGGGGAAGGGGAGAAAGGGAGGGGAGGTCGGTGGTGGTGGTGGTAAGGGGGGATGGGGCCGGTGGTGGAGGAGAAGGGGAGAAGAGAAAAATAGAGAAAAATAAACCACGAATCCGACGCTTCTGGATTGGTGGGTGATGCACAATTCTCCCTCTCCTAGGGATCCTCCTCAAGGGCTCTCAACTCTCAAGCTCTCAAACACAAGTGCAGGAATTTTTCTTTTTTCTCATTCATTAAGCTTAAAGATACATCAAAGGGCTTTTAAATAGCCTCAAACAAAGGACTAAAACAAAAGACAACAATGCCCCCTTGGGCTTACAAACAATCCACCCTTAAGTAAGGGGTAAAACAGGAAAAGAAATAACATAATCAAATAAAAGAAACACGACACAACAAGACTCAAAAGTACAATGACTCAATCGTAGTCGTAGATCGACGAACACGTCTTCGATAAACTTTCCATGTAGTGATGTCCTCATCAAGAAGTTATAACTTTATCAACGTCAGTAGTTTCCTTAGGCTCTTGTTGAGTCAGAGCATAGATTGGTGTTTGCATATTCTGCCGACATTGATTTTGCGTTTGATCTAAAGCAGTCAATTCTATCATCATTTTTTTTTATCAAAATTTCTCTATGAAGGTGCTTCACTTGATTTCAGTTTTCAAGAAACCTTCTGACCAAGTGTAAGGCAGTACCTTGTTGTGTCTCGGTATATAACACCAATAACAAGCGGCAGAATCTGACAAATATTCACCCCTTTTGAAATCTTCTATACTTAACATAAGTTTTTATAACACTATAGGCCATATCACCACTTCTAACTTCACTTGTATTGGACATAGGTTTTTGATAGAACACAGCCGCCAAAGTGCAAGAAATTGCTGAATTTCAAAGAAATTCAGCAAGTATGATGCAGAAATTGTAAACGAAGTAGAGAAAACAACAAGTTTAAGTCTCCAATTCAACAAAAGAACAAGAAAATCAGCAAACGATACAAGGATCTTCAATTCGAGAGGAAGATCCAACTCTTCAAATCTCTAGCCAAAGACTAGAGCCCTAGCACCACACAAGAGATCCCAAATTCAGAATTCAAATTCAAGATGAAACCCTAACCCTCACAAGAAAAAATAATTAAAGCAAAGAGGACAATTACAAAATCCCTAAACAACCCCTAATTCAAAATTTCCCTTCCAAAGCAAAGTTTAATTGAGTTGTGGGCCCCATCTCTCCAGCCGGCCCCCTCTGTTTCTTCCCCATGGTTCCGCCCGCCCCTTTGGATTGCCGCCTGTAGCATAGAACCGGTCCAAGTTGGACCGGTTCAGCCGGCCCTTGGGCCGGCCTAATTATTTTTTCTAATAAAAGTCTCCCAACTACATATCATGCTTTAGAGTGAGATTTTTTTTATACATATCTCTACACTTCAGAGTGATTTGAAAGTCAATTTTTATCAGTCTGGCCATCTCTACCAATAATGAATAATCATTAATCCATAAAGGTACTAAAGGCTATCAGATCACATACTTTCACTCAGATATGAATCAATGACATTTTTCTTTTGAATTTGGCTTCAGTTGTGCTGCATACCATGATCATGTCGTAAATTCTGCTTCATGTTCTATAATCGATTTATCTCCTTGTAATTGTCTTATAAACTTAATATGCATCCGCCTCTATGTAGAAAGAGGTGCAAACTATTATCTGAAAGTCTCTATAAAATCTTCCTAATTAATCAATAGATTGGGTAGTTCTCCAAGGTTGTCTTGACATTGCCGTCTCCACCATCGTCCCGCTTCTTTATTTTATGTGAATGTAGCAAGTGACGCCTTAATTTCATTGGGACATGGCATATTATCCAGTATCTTCATAATTAATTAACATATTGGGTAGTTCTCCAAGGTTGTCTTGACCTTGCTATCTCCACCATCATTCTGCTTCTTTATCTTATGTGACTGTAGCAATTGACACCTTCATTTCATTGGGACATGGCATATTATCTGGTATCTTCATAATATGTAGTAACCAATTTTTTGTTTCAATTGGTCCTTCAGCTCCTATAAATCGTGGTCATATATCCTGAAACAATTTCAAATATTTAGCCATTATGGTGATATTGTTACTTCCATTAGGTTGGGATGTGGAGCCTTTTGGATTATTTGTGTTATTTCTATCATCATTTGGGTAAGAGCATTAATATTCATAATAATATTTGTTGTACTTCATCTCCCTCATATTTTTGTCTCGTACATCCTTTTGATTCTTCATATGCTTGAAATATAATGACTAAAAAACTCTCCTAAATATCTTTAAAAATTTTCATTGATCATCCTAATGGCTCTTTGGTTATGATCAATACTACTTAATCCTTGAAACTTGCATATTGCATTACTAAATTAAAAGGGCAAAAAGTTTACAAAAAGGAGAAACAAATATGGAGTATCAACATTGGCTTTGATATCACTTTATCGTGGCTCGATCTGAGAGCTTCAAATGCTAAAGCTGGAATAGACGGTCAGATTGAGTTTTAAAATACTTGTGTAGTTCTACTTACACCAAAAATTATATCTAAACACAATTTCATAGATATTCTTATAATATCATCATCCAATACAATAAAAGCCATTACTATATAATGTTAATTCTAAACCAAAAATACAACAATTCTAGTAATGTTTACCAATCATTCGTATAATGTAAATACCGTTCTCTTGTAACACCATGTTTAGAATATGCCAAAGTGGTCTAACTTCCACGAATGAATCACTTTCATGGAATCTTTCTATGTTGGGCGAAACCATCCATTTGAGTTCCATTTTTAGTTGCTGTTTCTATAACAGCTGCTTTTGTCTTGCTTTCATATGTTATCATTGTGAGTTTTAAGCATATTTCTTGTAATAATCTTTTTCCAGTACTGTTTGACAGAGGTATAATTATTGCACCAACTACTGCACAATATCTACCTCAAGCATGGAGGGGTGCAGTTGTTCTTTCTCTTGTGTGGTTTCTCCATAGATGGAAAACTAATGTTTTTACCCGTGCTATGGAAAAGCCATCTACGGTTGGTCTTGATCGAGACAAGCTCTTAACATTAGAGAAAATTTCTTCTATGGGCCTTCTTGTATTAGGAGCAATAGCTCTAGCTGAGGCGTGTGGTGTGGCTGTGCAGTCAATTTTAACTGTTGGCGGCATAGGAGGTAATAATGTCAATCATGTTTTTCTTGTGAACCTTTGAATGAAATTTGCTATATTTTGTTAACACAATTCTCTATTGTGTTGTTGATTTCCCTTATCAACAAAATTGTTGTAGATGCTAGCCTGGCAAAGCTGCTCTATATGTAGATTTCAGGTTGCCTCTGCCTGTATGCATCTTTAATTGCCAGTAACTCTTAAGATTTAACAAAATGCGTTAGAAGTAATTTTTTTATTTACCCTCTGAATTATTTAACATGACTGGTTTACGGAGTTTCTATTTGCTGCTTGAACTGGGAGAAGTAGAGACATAAGGTTTGCAATAAAGTCTGCGGGCACTCTTTCTGTTGTGATTCTAGGTAGGGACGAGACCATACAAATGCGAAGGAAATAAGTGGACTTCGAAGAGTGAAGGAGTCCAATGGGGACGGGCCTGCCAGCCAAAAAGTGGAGGCATTAAGGCAATGGTTTTGTAAAAGATTGTAGAAGTTGTAGCTGGCCCTATGTGGTTATCAACTGGTGTCGACAGAGGGAAATTGAGTAAGCCAATGACAGCAGGGATCATAGAATGAAATAGCTGAAGGGCGGTGGATGGCGAGAGAATGTTTAATATCAATGCATAGCTTCATTGATAGATGGTAAAAATAAACGGCAAATTCAAATAACCGTCTCCTATACCTTTAGCATTTCCCAACATTTTACCTACTAGACGTAAGTTGCCTAATAATTGCATGTAGAAATTTAAAGCGCTGCATTATCATTTAAGCTTCGTTTGGTTATCCTGCTCCTTTTCTAAAAGGCAGTTTTAAAACTGTTGTTTGAGGAAATGGAGTTTTGAAACGGAGAAGGAGATATCCTAAAGCTTTTTACAACAGTAAAAAATACAGTTCTCTAAAAAGTATTTCTGCAAAAATGTCACAAACAAACATCACCCAAAAAAAAAATTCCTCCGTTTCTAAACGGAGAAGGCAAAAAAAAAACGGAGAAACAAACTGGGCCTTACTCTCTATTCACTCATGTTAACCCCCTTTGACTTGGTAATCCTTGAGACATGTTGGTTTCTTGTGCCTCCTTTGGCCTTGCTGCATCGCTGAGGTCATTGTTAGTTGATCTGGCCTTATCTTTGTATCAATTCCCTTTTCCTTTAAAAGAACGACCTTGTCCACTGAATTCTGGTTGGAATATATGGCGTAATATCTTTATCGTTAATCCACATCACTTCATCTGAGGAGATGCCAGCCCATTGGATGCGGTGTTGCCATGTAGAGTGTGTACCATTGAAAATTTGACAGGAAATTAGAATTAGCTCCTGTTGGTTGATTGCTTGGTTTTTAAGTGAAGCTGGAGACAGTGAACTTGGATGTAAACTACAG
Source organism: Dendrobium chrysotoxum (assembly GCA_019925795.1). NCBI lineage: Eukaryota > Viridiplantae > Streptophyta > Magnoliopsida > Asparagales > Orchidaceae > Dendrobium > Dendrobium chrysotoxum. Next base: position 28,843,049 of record CM034309.1, read on the forward strand.
TTCACTGAATGGTTTTCCGAAAATAGTCCTCAGATTATTCGGATATGACCATTTTTTTTACCTAAAATATCACATTATTCCAATTTAGTCCATCTACTGTACAAAATTGATCCAAAATGATTTCTTATGTTATAATTGTGATATAAAATTGATTATAGTTTAATTCATAGACTATACAAAATTGTTCCCAAGTTAGTCCCGAAGGGGCTATTTTAGATCGATTTTGTTTAATCGAGGGATTTAATTGGAGTTGCATGATATTTTGAGATTGAATTGATCATATATAAATAGTTGGGGGGCTATTTTAAAGTTTACCTTTGTCTTAAGATAGATATATGAAAAATTGGATGTTTTTGAGAGTACGCCGGAAGCTTTATGTAATTTCTAAAGAAGGCATTGATGAGTTTGTTTGATGGCCTAGACTTGCACTCGATTGTGAAACCATGACTGATCTTTTCTTTTGGAAATGATGTTGCTCCGACGTCTGTATAACTTGATCCATATTTCGTTGATTTTTTGGTCTATCTGAATGATGAGGCAGTGAGCCTAGTAAATATTGCCTTCATCTAGCTATATCCTTCGTGATAGTGAACATCTTGTAACGTAAGTTGAGGATTGTTGCATTTTTCTGGTTAAGCTTCTTACTATCGAAAGTGATTGATTTGGAGTCTTGAATAACACGGATGTTGATGTCAGTGATGTCTGTGTTAATGGCAAAAGATTTGATGGCATATTGTAATGTTAACATAGGTGTCACGAACCTTTATTTGAGTGTAGCAATGGTTTCTTCTGCGCAGTCATCCTTTGGAATTGGTCATGTTGAAGCATGGCTATGAGAGGTCTTGTGATGCTTGCAAAGCCACAAAAATATTTTTGATATTAGCTGGCTAGGCCCAAGAAGTTACAAAGAGCCTTGACCATGCGATGGGCTAGTGAGGAATGTTCTTAATTTTTTTATTGTGGTTGGTCTATATTGCTAATTAAACGGTGTGTCTCAATTATTCAATATGTGTTTGTCCGAAGAGACATTTAAATTTCTTAAGATGGAATGCATTTTATCAGAGGCAGCTGAAAACCAAAGCCAAATGAGTAGAATGGGAGTATAATGAAGTGTTAAGGATGTCATTAAAAAATGATTAAAATTTTTTTAGGTTTGGTTTTAAAATTGAATAATGATATTTTGTAAGGTAGGTGTGTTTGTTAACTCAGAAGACATGATTGTGAATTCGTAGTGGCCATCATGCGTTTGAAAATTGGTCTTGGCAATATCTTCTTAGGCCACAGAAATTTAATGGTATCCTGCCAAGAGGTCTAGTTTGGAGTAAATTGTTGTGCCACAGAGCTCATCAAGAGTCTCATTCACTAACAGAATAGGGAATCATTGGGGAATTGTCACTTGATTAAAGCCATGATGGTCAAAATAAAATGTCCACATGCAATCCGTCTTTCTAACTAGCAATATGGGAGAGAAAGGGGTCTAGAACTTGGTCGAATCACACCGGTTTTTTTGTAAGGTCTTACATTGATGGGGGCCGTGCCATCCTTGGGATAGATCCGCTGATTGTATTTGTGGGAAGGCTTTAGACGAGTTTGTTTGGCAAATAAGTTCATCTACTTAGCGGGGACATTAGAGAGTTCAGGGGCAAAAGAATGTGAAGTCGTCTCTGGTGTGCTGTTTGGAGGATTTAGTGCCAACAATTTAAAGCAAGGCAATGGAGCAATTAGAGGCTAGCTTCAGCAATTTCCCAAATGGAATTGGATTTAGTTCATTTAATGTATTCATCTGCAATATCCGTTGGCTACCTTGTTATATGAAACTTATGGTGAGAGTTTTATAATCGGTAAGGATTGCACCAAGTTGTTGTAGCCATGCCTAAGATGTCATCCGCTTCTTGAATTGACAGGAAACAGAAAGTGAATGTGTGTGGGCTTCGAAAATTCATGTGTAGCTCTACTAAGAGAGTTTTGGGTGTTCGGGTAAAATTTTCATAAGACAATTTGGGTTGTAGCTAAGGCACTACCCTGATATTTCACCCTTATTTTGTGAAGACTTTGATATCTGATTTCAAATTTCTTATAGGCTTAAGCTCCTATGGTTAATTAACCCTCAGTGATGATAGAACTTTCAATTAAGGCTGCTCATTAGACACTAAGTGCTTAGTCTGTAGTAGCTGCAAATTTGGCTTAGAATTGAGACATTTACCACCTTAAACTTAATACTGATGGTGGGGGGAAATGATGATGAACTCGATCAAGATCTTATAGTTTCGTTGTCCCAACTTTTCATGATGGTCTATTTTGTTAGAGGAGGTAGTCCCTAATATGACCTAATGATCATTGTCGACAGCCATGGATTTCATCGTCTAAGAAGATTTTATAAATGTAGGGTGAATTTTTGTCTAAGGGGCTGAATTTAAGTCGACCTTAATTAATAGAGGGATTTATATCTTATCAAGTATATTACATGATTCACTAATCAAGAGTTTTTGAGCCATTGGGGAACTTATGAGCTCTACCCATGATCGTAATTTAATGGTGCCATTTTATAACTAAATCACTTGACCAGAGGGCATCCGTCATAACTATTTATCTGTGGTGTTGTTGTTGACATATATTTTCACATCGACGCAGCCTCGATTGAGCCGATTCGAGTATGAGTGGTCTCGATCAACTAAATCGATCGTCGTCGAGCGTCAATTAATTCAAATTGGACCCAAATTAAATTAAATTAAATTCAATTTAATTAAATTAAAATCAAATTGATCGAATTGACCCAAGATCAATTCAAATCGAACCCAATCGAGCCTCGTCGAGCCTTGTCGAACCAAATTCAACGCAATTCGGCGTCGATTTAAGTTTAATTTCACAAAATTAACTTGATCGGACCCACTCGGACCCGAATCGACCCAAATCGGTTCGGGTCGAGTCCGATTCGGACTCAATTTCAGCCCTAATTGATCAATTGGGGCTAAATTAAATTTCCCAAATCAAATTTCTTGATCAAGGGTTGAGATTTCACTTGAAATCCCACTCAATTTCTGCCATTTTCCTTCGTTTCGCGCGAGAAGGCTCCGTATTGGAGCGTTTGGGCGGTGGCCTGCTCCGTGCGTGGCTCTCAAAGAAAACGAGAGGGAGAGGCGGGGAGCCATTCGGCTCCCCCGTTTTCGTTCGTTCCGTCCGCCCGAGCCGAAGCAGAGAAAGCGAGAGAGAGAGCGGGGAAGAGGCGGAAACCCTCCGCCCCTTTGCGTGCGACTACCCCAGGCGAAGCCCCTCCCGCATGCGTAAGCCCCCTCCGGTTGCATTCCTGCGTGCAGAAACTCCGTCCGAACCCATCCAGGGCTTCGGCCGAACCCGCCAGGAGGTCCGATTCCCTCTTTCTCCGGACTCGTGCGACCTAATCGACGTAAGGAAGGCTTTGCATCCACTGCAAAGATTTCTGCCTCCTCCCCCTTCAACTCCGACGAGTTCGTAGTGGCCGTGGGGGCTGTTGGAAGCTTCCAAACAGCAAAGGAAGCCTCCATTTCCGTCCAAATCATCTCCGGAGACTTTCAAACGGTCAGAACTGCTGTTTGGGGCCTTTGGACAGCAACTTTCCTCCTCCGGAAAGCCTTGGACAGCAGCTTTCTTCGTCCGGAACGCCTTGGACAGCAGCGGCGACGTCCGGGGAGGCTTGGACAGCAGATTTCTCCTTCCAAAACGTATTGGACAGCAGTTTGGAATCATCAAAGGAGCTTGGACAGTGATCCGGAGCTTGCATTGGAGCTTGGGAGCACTTGGAGCTTGGATTGGAGCACTTGGACAACATACTTCCTCGCCTTTAGCTAGGCGAGTGCATTGTGGCTTGCGCCGTGACAATCCGGCGAGGTAAAACTCTAAAACTTAGGGAAACCTAGGATCCCCCAAGGCCCATGATTGTATGGTTGACGATCCAAAGCCATAGGTCCATAGAAAACCTTAATTTGTGCTCTCCCAAAACCCCCTTGTTGGCTGTCCTCTTTGTAAAACAGTGAAAACTTAGTGGTTTTCACGTGTTGGCTCTCATGTGAGAGTCCGGAGAGGATGTCATCGCGTGTAGAAGTGTTGGATTGATATCCAACACCTCTCAAATGCATGTAAAAGCATTCATATCGCATCTCCTCCATCGCTTACAACTAAACCATAGGATAGGTGATTATATTTGATCCAAAATCAAATGTTGAGGTGTAGATCTTTCCGAACATTGAAAGCTATGCTCTCTTTCTTCTTATCACAAGTTATGCCAAAATTAACTTAAAGATATAGGAGGTTTGCATTACTACGACATTTGTCATTTCCTCCAAATTTATTGAATGTCTAAGTATGTGCTTCAATTAATTTATAAAGCTCATAGGTTGTGGGGTCTTTCATGAACATTTATGTTTGTGTTTTAAATCCCACGATGAGTAGATTGATTGAACATCCTTGACATCTCTCCAAATTTAGAGAATCTAGCAATTCGCAAAAGCACCCAATCTAAACGTTTGCATACTTAGTCAAGTTAGTTTGCATGAATAGAATTGCATCATTCATATCTCAAACGAATGCATATTGTGGGTCTTTTGCTAGCTCATTGTTTACTTAAGTTTGCGAACCTATAAGCATGCTCATTTAATTTTCAAATGCTTGTAAAGCAAAGGTGATGTATTCCATGACATTCAAAGGTCTATGGATCATACACCACCATACTTTGAAATTATCTAAGCATAATTAGTATGATTCGCAAATTGAAAGGTTCGAGTGCAATGACAAATGATGTAGGCAATCGGTGTTATTCCAAATGACAAACCTACACACGCATATTCTTAGGTTCCTTCTAGAACTTTTCAAAAATGATCTTTAGGATATTCCTAGAAGCCTTCAAATCCCCTAAATCATATCAAAATTGATTTAGGAAAACCCTTCTAAAGCTTTAGGAGATCAACCCTTCCCTTCTCCGAATAAGTCTAAGACATTCGTAGGGGAGTAGGAAGTTCATTTCCTCACACCCATGTCCCCCATGTAAAATAGTGGGAGCACCCTGAATGCCCCAATTATTGCATTGCATGGACCATTTGAGCTTAAAGCCAAAATTTCAAGCTCTTTTACTATGTTTGTTGGAGCACCTAACCAACAAATACTTCCCTCATGTGTGGTATTTGGAACACTTCCAAGGCTCTAAACGCTCCTACACATGAATCGTCGTAGCTTAGAACCAAATTCTAAGCTATTCACCCTCTCGTTGGAAGATAAAACCAACAAATCATCTCCTCGTTTTGTTTGTTGAGATACAAGAAATCAACAAGCAATCACTCCTCTTCCCCCATGTATTATATTTGAAACCCCCTCAAGGTTTCAAATGTTACATTACATGAGTCATTGGATCTTAGAACCAAATTCTAAGCTATCCATTTCTTGTTTGTTGAGACAAAATCAACAAGCAATCATTTCATTCCTCCCTCAAGTATTGCAAGTGGGGCCTCCTCAAGGTTCCAGGTGCCATGATTTGGAGCTTCTCCAAGCTCCAAATGTTCTATGCATGAATCATTTGAACTTGGAGCCAAATTTCAAGTTCTCCCACCTTGTTGGTTGAAACACAAGATCAACAAACCATCGCCCAAGTCTCCTAATCATGCCAAAAGTGATTTAGGAATCTTTTCCAATACATTGGAAGCTTTCTAGTAGAGCCTCCTCTTCCTCATGCATGATAGTTTGGAGCATCTCAAAGCTCAAAACGCATCATTACATAAATTCTTTAAACTTGGAACCAAATCCCAAGTTCTTCTATCATTTGTTTGTTGGAAGCACAAAATCAACAAACATACATCTATCTTCTCCTCATGCATGATTATTTGAGACTTCTCAAGTCTCCAAAAAAAAAGCATCATTGCGTAAATTATTTGGAGCTTAGAGCTAAATCCTAAGCTCCTTCCTTCGTTTGTTGAGTAATAAAATCAACGAACGAATCCATACAACCCATCTTTGTCATGTATTGTATTATGGATTTCTATAAATCTTAAATACATCATGTCATGAGTTTTTGAACTTAGAAGCGAAGTCTAAGTTTATCCCATCTCATTTGTTGGAGCAAGAGACCAACGTATGATTTTCCCCTTCATTTGCCTAGACTCAAATTAGGCAAATATACATTCCTCTTTGGACGCCAAATGTCCAAAGAATATCTTCAATCCACAACTTCTAAGTTGTGTCATCTTCTCCTACCTTCTACAAACCAAAGGTGTAGAACATCTCCTCATTCATTCAACTCAAATTGTATGAATGAATATTCTTTCTTTGAATACCTAATGTTCAAAGAAACTCCTTCAGTTTGCAATCTCTAGGTTGTATCTCCCTCTCCATTTTCTACGATTCAAAATTGTAGGAAATTATCTCCATTTTACTTAGCCTAAACTAAGTGGTCATCTCTCTTTGAACACCAAATATTCAAAGAACTTCTCCCAACTTGCAATTTAAAGTTTGCTTGTTGCCTCCCTCCTCTTACAACTCAATGGTTGTGGGAAATTTCTACATTCACTTGACTCATATTAAGTGAATCAAACATACCTAAATCAATTCACTTGTTGAGCCAAAATCAACAAGTAATTTCATCTCAAGCATAGGATACAAAAGTCCTATCTTCTTTTCACCCATCCAACCCAATACGGAAGAGTGGATTCCTCTCATTGAACATTTGAAAGTTCAAAGAGAATCCATGGTGGCTTGTAGTTCAAATCTATATACCACCTTCTCATATTTACCCAACACAAGTTGGGTAGATTACCTTCTTTCTTTATCTCTTTCCACAACTCAATGTTTGTATGAAATTCTTCTCATTCTTCTAACCTAAACTAGGAGAGTGTGCATCCTTCTTGGAATATCAAATGTTCAAAGAACTTTCAAGAATTTGCAACTCCTAAGTTGCATGTTCTTCTCTTCCATCCCTCCAACCCAAATTGGAGAAATGAACTTCCTCTCTTTGAACACCAAACGTTCAAGGGATTTTTCTGAGTTGCAACCTTTAAGTTGCATTTCCTTCATCATCTCCTATAAGCCAAAATTATAGGAGAATATTCAAATCTTCTTCCACTCTCCTAATCCCAAATTGGGAGATTGTATATCCTCTCTTTGAACATTCAAATGTTCAAAGAACATTCATAAGTTTGCAACCTAAAATTACACATTCTTTCTCTCCTTTCTATAACCCAAAAGATATAGAAAGTCTGCCCTTCACCCAACCCAAGTCAGGTGAATAAGCAATAAATGTTTATTGGCTTGTAGTTCCAAAATTATGAGTCATTTATCCTTTCTAAGACACCAAAAGTCCTAGAAAATTCTCTAACTCTTTAGCCTCAAAGCTATGAGTTTTGTTCCATTTCCCTCAGCTCCAAGGTTGAGAGGAAATCTCTCTTTCCTGAGAATTTGCATCCAACAAACTCTCTTATTGGGTATGAGTGGATTAATATTCCTATACCCAATGTAGGAATATTAACTTCTTTTCTCCTTTATCCTTCTAACCCAAGTTAGGAGAATGAATAGCTTCCTTTGGACATCTAAAAGTTCAAAGAAATCATGACTTGTGACCAAACATACATGTCTTCTTCTGTGTTTGCTTACTTAAACTTAGCAAACCTATCTTTATCATTGAAAACCAAAAACTCAATGATTTATCACATCGTTTGCTTAACCTAAATCAAGCAAACGAAGTCCCTCTTCTTGAATATAAAAAACTCAAGAGGAAATACCATAAATTTGTAACCTCAAAGTTGCAAATCTCATATACCTGTTGAGCCAAAACAAACAGGTGACCCATCTTCCTTTACTTCTATAGGCTCCAAAGCTTTAGAAGATTCCCTATCTTAGCCCAAAAGCTATAGATTTTCTCTCTACTCTCCTCCAACTTCCAAGGTATAGGAGATTTCCCCTCTCTTTGGCTCCAAAAAGCTAAAGGGAGTTCTCCAACATTTAGCCTAAAAGTTAAATGTTGGATTCCTACATCACCTCCTTAGCTCCAAAAGCTAGAGAGGATCTCCCAACATTTAGCTCCAAAGCTAAATGTTGGATACCTTTCCCTCCTCTTCTTCAGCTCCAAAAGCTAAAAGAAATATCAATCTTCTCTCTTTAGCTCCAAAAGCTAAGGAGAACTCCTCAACATTTAGCTCAAAAGCTACATGTTGGGTTCCCAAATTTCTTTTCTTAGCTCCAAAAGCTAAGAATGATCCCCCAACACTTAGCCCAAAAGCTATGTGTTGGACACCTTCACCTCTCCTTTAGCATCAAAACTAAAGGAAACATCAATCCATTCTCCCTAGCTCCAAAAGCTGAGGAGAATTCTTCTAATACTAAGCCCAAAATTAGTGTTGGACACCCTTCCCTTAGATCCAAACTCTAAGTGGAATACCCCTAGTGTGACATACCACACGAGCCCCTCACACACTTAGGTGCACAGCCCCTTAGGCATACTAGGATTAGGATTTTTCTTTGTGTGCGCATGTGGTTGATGTTGTGGTGTGAATGCCTTTTGGATTGTCTGCGTGTGGGCACTTGCCCTTAAATGGTTAGTATAGAAATATATACATGTTCTTCTGTGCAGGTGGCCATGTCTAAAAAGGGGGGATGCTTAAATCATAAATAATAAATTGCTTGCATGACAGGTACCGCTTAAAACCCCCCCAAGATGTGGCCAATAGGATAGAAGTAGATGCTTGGCACCTTAAGTGCTAGGCAAATTTTGAGTGTGATATTATTATATAAACTGCCTACTCACTCTGTTTTGCAGGCTTGAGTCTTTTCTTTTCAAATATGTATTTGATAGAATTAGGATGTAAAACTTGTGGGGGTTTGGAGCAAAAAAAAGGGAAGTGGACTAGAAGGATGTACCCGCCAAAGGTGAAGCCCTATGTCCATTCAGAAGTCAAGAGCTTGAAGATCCCCCACAAGTAGAGTCTGTAACATATTAACTGGGTTGTATAATGGCAGGCGACTCAGCTGCCAAAGCTGTTTGTAATAACTTGGACTCTATTTGCATTTCCTGCACTTGTTATATATATACATATGCATGTGTTGTTTGTTTACTGTGTGCGCACTAGAATAGCATGCTTTTCCTAGGTTTCTTCACTTGTTTGTGTGGGTGTGGCCTGGACTTGTGGAACGGTAGGCTCTTAGGAAAATTTAAGATTTCTACCCTTTAAAATGTAAACAAAATTGAAATCAAACTTAGGCTTCATGATTTTTCTAAACAAAAGAAACTTGCATGGCTTTTTTCTTTAAGAGCCAAGTTTTCAAATTAAATTGATCATGCATAGCCCAAAAAAAGAGTCACATGTAGAAGCCCTCACCTAAGGATTAGATAACAAAAAAATCTGCATCCGAGTCAGCATTCTGCATACCTTGCATACTTAGGCATCTTGGCCTCAAAGCCAAGTTGTAAGCCCTATTTCCTAAATAATAAGTCCCCACCACTCTTCATATGCATTGAGACCAGAAAGCATGGTTTTAAAAGCGATTAGGAGGAGTCTAGTTGGTAGTCCTTTCCAGGCAGGACAATAAATCTAGGGGTCGGGCTGGTTGTGCCTCTTGTGAGGTGCAACTTGTAAGTCCTTTTGCATCCGTTAGATTTAGGTTCGAGGCCCTACCTCTCAGTAGGCCTCACCTTAGCTTTAGGGTCTGAGGCATTGGTTGATTCCAATCACTATGTAAGCCCTCAACTCTCGGGCAATTCCTCCAACAGGTGTTGTTGGAATGTAAGCCCCAAATTTCTAATGAAAATATCAATTTGAACAAAAATCAGATTTCTAAAACATAAAGCCCAACATAGGGTAGTTTGAGCACCTCTGAGTTTCCCTCAGAATCAAGTGCTCCTACTTCATTCCCTTTGGCCTTCATTCAAAAAAAAAATCTGATTTCAAATCAATCCTCTATTCCTTGAAATTCCTTAAGGACTAAAAATCCTTCAAACAAGACTTTCATGGATTTTCAAAATCAAAAATCAAACTTTAATCAAAATTTAAATGACTCTAAAAAAAAAAACAAGAGAAAACCACTAATTTAATCAAAAGTTTTCTCAAGTACCAAAACTTGAGATGTAATTAACCATAGGGGCTTGCCCCTATGGGGCATCTGTACCCCAGAATAAATAAACCCTGTTCAACCAAACATTGAACGGGGGAATCTCTGTTAAATTGTAAATTTTGTCATTGAGTCCATAAAGAAACGATATTTTTGCCCTTTGGGGTAATATATCGTCTTTCTTATGCCGTACTCGAATATAAAGTATGCAATCCGTTAAGAGGAACACAAAATTCTCACAACAGTTGTTTGATAGCAAAATCATTGGTTAGAAGAATGTGTCATATCCTTATTGGTGAGAGATGATTTGAGAGTGAACACAGCGATAAGGTTGAGAAGACATTGACTCTTTGTGGCTAAGGTTCTTTTTAAATTTATCGTCCTTTATTTCACTTGAACATAATAAATTTTATGATGATTTTTGAATTTTTGTTGGCATTTAGACCCCAAATGATTTTGCTGAGGTTTGGGGGCATTTTGAGGATAGGGTCTTCTTCAATGGACATTGATTTTCAACACAACCATATCTAGGATTTCTTAAGATTTTTATTTTGCTATTATCAACCTTTTTGCCTTTGCCAACTTCGTTGCAGAGGACAAGTCTATGATTATCACTTACGATTACATTTTGTAGTTGCGGCCGGCATTACAAAGATTGCATTTGAAAGTGGATTTAATTTCTTAAAGACATTGAAGGCCTAGTATAAATGTAAAACAAAGCATAGTCATTTCAGATTCGTTATGCAGATGTTTGTTATGGGTTCAAGTTCTGTCGACTCTAGTCCTTGCGAGGAGTATCATACTTGAAATGTGAGTCTTACAACCCTTCCCTATAAGTATGGCAACCCGTTCGAGAAATATGATACACCTTGGTATCAAAAATTGCCAAGAACAAGGACAAATTCAGCAAACAACATATTTTTATTGATAAAAAAAGAAATATGAACGAGCAAGATACAATGATTCTCTTTCCAGAGGAGGACTGTCTCTCCCAAACCCTAGACGCCTGCTTGGATTCCTCACAAAACCAGTGGATAGCAAACACTCATAAAATTCTACATACAAAACATAACATAAACATTACTACTTATAACAAACAATAAACAACAAATTTTACAATAGCCCTCCCCCAATTTCCTCTCAAATTAACCCCCAAATCTGCCCTCTCCAATTAGGAAACATCTCCTAATTAATCAGCCCCCAAATTTGCCCATTTTTAATTAGGAAACATCTCCTAATTAATTTTCTCTAAATCATAATTCAAATTAGATCTCTTGCTCTAATAATTTCCTCCTAATTGTAATTAAAAATATCATAAATAATTCCCCTTTGATTAAGAGCCTTCATAAATAACTTCCTCTTGATTAGAAAACTTCCTAATTCCCTCTGAATCAAATCGGCCGGCCCATCAATACTCCCCTCCCAAAGTGTCAAATTGTTCTCAAAGTGGAACAAAGGAAATTGCCACTGAAGCACTAGACTAATATCATTGGACTGAAAAAGGGTTTGTCACTGGGTCGAATGATCCCTGCCTCCAGCATCTCCTCGATCAATCTCTTGATCTCATCCTTCTAGAGTTGAGGAGAACGGTATGCATACACAACAGTTCACACAAAGGCGATGGTAGATAACAAAAATGAATGCAATAATGCCCTACAGTCAATAGCAGGCAAATGCATTTATCCATCGCAAGCAAAGACAAGTGACAACTTGCTAGCCAACATACATGAGGGACCAATGATGAATGCAGTTCGCAACTGGTTGCTTACGTCAACACGCACGTGAATAAATAAACACCTATGAATGATAATAATTGATGCACAATGTTCATGCTTGTGAAAGATGCGCGATAGTTGCAATGCATGGGTGAAGTATAAAAATCCTGCAGTAAATGCTGCAACATCCTTGCAGTCAATGCCAACTCACTGGTAGATGAATATGATCGTTCCCTGTGAGTGGTGACGACTGATATGATATTTGTGGATAACAATGGTGGTTATATCATGAGTACGGTGGATCCCCTGTAGACACAAGTACATACAACACCTACGAACAATTGTTGGAGACTGGTTAAGTTGTAGTAGTCCACCTATGGGTAATGACAAATAACGTACAACAGGTGCAAACACCTATGAGCTACTGTAGGAGATGAGCTACACCCGGTATATGCTACCGACCAACAAGTGTAGGGAAATTGACAATAAATGCATGGCATTGGGGGTCAACAACAACATACATATGAGCACGCTGGATGTGTAATGATTGTGAAAATGCCCTTATAGTCAATGATAACCAAGCACCTAGCAGATGCACAAGCTCCCTGCAGACGAGTACACTAACTCACCTGCAAACAACAATGCTCTCTATAGGCACCTACAACAGCGATGATTGAGATGCTGCGAGTATGTTTGGTATAAAGGTAACTCGACATACGGAAGAGACCCATTGATACATCATTAAAGGAAGGTTCCAACTGTGACACGAAATTGCATAATTTTATGAATGATTCTGTAGAATCAAAGAACGAGCACTTGAAAAAAAGTCTTATTATATCATCTCTTTAGAAGTACCGAGGCTCTCGAAAATATACAACGCCATTTGTGCGAAGATCTAAAGAGCAAGGCTCGCGGCCCGATGTCCTACACATGCATCATAAATACATAGAACGACCCCCTTGAGTACACTATTCTGGAGTCGCAGAAGAAGCTTCTGTGTACTATGTGGATATCATATACTAGAATGTCACTGGGACATCGAAGATAACCTTGCACTCTGTCTTGTTCATGCTTCGAGGAGAATACCCTGTGGCGAATTGATGACAAGGAGAGCCAATAGTGCATTAGCCGAGCCTTCGATCTTATCAGCTTGCAATACTTCATCTATCACAAAACGACCTCAAATCGTTTGGATGTCCTTACCCAGTCTAAGCAAGGACTAGATGACTTATAGATCTGATCTCCCGAAGAATGAGAAAAAGGGAGCTTACATCAGAACAATGAAGTACCTCATGGCTACACCGAATGGTAATGCTAAGATTCACCTTTAAGCAAAAGTAGAGAGTCGGTAGTAAAAATCACGGGCCGCTGAAGCGCAACGCCACGCCACAGATCTGCAACATTCGTACAAGTGGACATAAGGCATCAACGAAGCCCACAAAAAAATCACGCGCATTTGGCAGCAATAAGCACCTATACAGCCGGCTACATTTAAAATTGCAAAACACCCCTTTGCACTACATGCAAATATTTTAAAAATGCCCTCATACACGCATTGCAACATATATGATAATTCATTTAAACATGTTATCCATACATTGCAAGATGCATTTTTATTGTAACAGTGCATTGCATTTACATGATAATATGTTGTTTATGCACGTGTCATAACTTATAGAATACGTGCATGTCATCCGACATCGCTGATACATGTTAAAATGACCTCCTACATGTATTGTTAAGATGCAGAGGGTTTCATTCAAACATATCTGTCGACATTGCAATTACACTCCAAAATGATCTCTTGTATGCATTTGCAATATAGAAAGGATTTCATTCTAGTGTGTCAATTGACACTACAATTGTTTTTCAAAAAATCGTATTATATGCACACGTGAACACATCCGAAATGCATCCAACAACATATACCCGCGTGGGCCCCAACGAGTTTGATGTAGATACACACGTGATGTCTGAGGATGCTGCGCTGGTCAAGAAATAAATTTGGATTCGAACTCGATCATCTGTCGACAAGTAGACAGAGTTGACAAGGTTCAATCAACAAAAAATATAACAATCCATAAACACCCCCATGACGGCCGTGTTGACAGAAAATCTCAACCGGAGGGGATATCAAACATTTAAAAATACCTCCCAAATGCCTATAAAATTTTAAAATTCCAAAAATATATAAACCCAAGATATTTAAAATTAAAATAAATTATCAAACACTTAAAGCAAGATACACATTCACCCTCCACAACAGCTTGTTGAGGTGGACAAATTTGAAAACTACTTCAGCTCACAAAGTGCTAATGTTTAGTCGAGAGTATCACTAGGATTCATTCGAAATCTGCCTCCTACCAGTAAGGACGTGGCACGCGTATTCTAACCGGTGGTTTTGCCGTCAAATGGCACCACAACGTGGATTCCGCCGCCAAATGGCGTTATAGGTAAACGGTTATGATCGGGACCCTTTGAACCGGATGGTTTGCCGCAAAATGGTGCCATTATATTACGGTCATAGTCAGCGCCCGTATGTTCCCCAATGACACTAAATCCTTGAGACATGAATCAATATGATATGCTCGATAGGGCACAAAATTCTCTGTTAGCTAAGGTAGATTTAAATTTGTCCCCTTACATAAATATCCACCCCAGGTCTACAAGGTACCCTTGGACAACGCAACCCGTGACTACCGACAAGGATCCTTCTGTCAAGTTGGGTCGACTACCTCCTCTGACTAAACAGACCAGGATCATGATAGCCAGGGATGACAAAACCATGTGATCTTGATCAGGCTTATTATCATTCCCCCACTATTCGCTTTAAGTGCAAGATGGTTAAATTTTCAATTTTAAATATTAAATTTTCACATACTAAATATGCTGCTAGTATATACCATATATTATGTATCTATTTGACGACTAACCTTAATCGAAAGTTCTCTCTCATTATCAGGAGGGGTAATTAACTATAGGGGCTTACGCCTATAGGAAACTAGAACTCGGATCATAAAGTCCACGCAAAAATGAGGGCGAAATCTCTGGGTGGTGTCTTATTTCAAACTCAATTTTTCTTCTGAAAATCTGTCCCGAAACTTAATTTGTTAAAACTCTCTCGAAAGCAGAGGGGAGGCCGGGGCGCGAATTTTCAGAGCCCCCCCTCCCCATACTAAACATGTATCTATTTGATGACTAGCCTTAATTGAAAGTTCTCTCTCATTATCAGGAGGGGTAATTAACTAAAGGGACTTGCGCCTATAGGAAACTAGAACTCAGATCATAAAGTCCTCACAAAAATGAGGGCGAAATCTCTGGGTAGTGTCTTATGTCAAACCCAATTTGCCTTCTGAAAATTTGCCCCGAAACTTAATTTGTTAAAACTCTCCCAAAAGCAGGGGGAGGCTGGGGCGCAAATTATATATAGTGTTTAGCGCCGCGGTGCTACAGACCACAGCACCGTAACGCTACATACAAAAATCCAGGTTACTGTAGAATAGAGAAGAAAGCGCCGTTGTGCTCGTCAGCATAGCACTGCAGTACTACAGTTCAAATTTTCAACCTACTTTATTTAAAATTTTTTGGTTATTACAGCTTATCCATTGCATCGTAAGTGTTGCCTATGAGTTTTATCATTGATCTAAGAAAATTGCGCACAAATTTTGCTCATTTCATCAAATACATGGCAATCAAGATTTTAAGAGTTTTGAGGTTGCATCTTGAGTTATGTGCTAGGTGTTGACAACGAGTATGATAATGACAAAGAACTTACTGTGAGGGCAAATCCATAAACTCTCTCTCCTTTTTGTTGCTCACTATCTTCTCACTTTTTATTTATTTATATATATAGAGAGAGGAAGTTTGGCAATAAGTTAGAGCAAGGTCTAAGTAGGATTAAATTTTGTTAAACAATAATAGATGCCAACTTTAAATTCTTTTGAATCTTAATTCTCATTTTTCCCTATTTTTAATTTCGACGAAAACTACAGTCCTTGCGAACTTATCTTCCTTTCTCTTCATGGGCTGTAAGTACTATTGATGCCTTCAGCAGTGAGTTCCCTTCATAGCTTCTTAGTTCCTTGGTGGTGTGTTGCCACAGGCTTAAGGAATTTGGGTAGGAGCTAGAGTGGAGAAGAATAAGAGGGAGAGTTGTGACATGACATGTCATTGGTGACCCTAGTGGACAAAGCCAACAAAAGAAGCCTTTTAGGTTGAGGTTAGTGCCCTAGTGTGAGGGTGAGAGAAGGATCTAACTTAAATTCCTCAATCTCTTGAACTCTATTGATGCAATCAAAAGAACCCCCAACCACGTGGGAGAACCTCAAATTACAAAATTACAAAACACTAGGTCTTCTTATACTTTATGATAAAACAAGATTACAACATAAAAACACTTATATATTAAGCAAACTTCAAATACAACCATAACACGCCATCCTAAAACAACTTTAGAAGAAAGATAAAGTGGCGTCGGACTTGCGGAGAGAAGAAAGAGGTTAGAAGACAAGATGAAATATAGTTCGCAAGCTATAGAGAGGAGAAGGAGAAGAAGAGGAGGCATAGCTCGCAAGCTATCCTCAAAAGAAACCTGCAGGTTCTTGTTCCAACAATTAGTCACATAGCACTACTTTTATCTATTACAAAACATCTTATATTAATAGGAGGTAGCCAAACAGCCAACCACCTCTAACCAAACCAATCAAAAAGAGGGAAATAGAAGGCCAAAGGGCATACCAGGACAGCAGCTGAAAAGCCTTCTAAAAATCAGGCCAAATACATACACGTACAGACTACCAGGGAAGGAACCTAAGAGGCAGCACAAAGGGGCGGAACCAGTAGGAAAACCCCAACAGCCAGCCACGGGAACAACACCAGACATAGGAAACCGAGAAGACAAGCACAGGAACCGAGAAGAGACAGCCACGGGAACCGGAAGAGGCAGCCAAGGGGGAAGGCGGACACCACAGGGAACCGGAACCAGCAGTCCAGGGACATTAAAATTATCATCTCCCCCCCCCTTGCCTACATCAATTCTACCCCACTTGAAAATGCTCATCTCCTGATGAGGTTGGATTTGAACATTCTTGACGAGATGACGGTGCCATATCCAATTTTTTTTATTTTTTATTTTTTCAAACACTTAAAAAAAACACAACAACAAACAAAAAGACACAAACAACCATAGGACATACTAAATTTGCTCTGATACCAAATTTATGCAATCAAAAGAACCCCCAACCACGTGGGAGAACCTCGAATTGCAAAATTACAAAACACTAGGTCTCCTTATACTTTATGATAAAACAAGATTACAACTTAAAACATAAAAACACATAAAAACACTTATATATTAAGCAAACTTCAAATACAACCATAACACGTCATCCTAAAACAGCTTTAGAAGAAAGATACAAGTGGCGTCAGACTTGCGGAGAGAAGAAAGAGGTTAGAAGACAAGATGAAATATAGCTCGCAAGCTATAGAGAGGAGAAGGAGAAGAGGAGGAGGCATAGCTCGCAAGCTATCCTCAAAAGAAACCTGCAGGTTCTTGTTCCAACAATTAGTCACATAACACTAATTTTATCTATTACAAAACATCTTATATTAATAGGAGAAATAGGAGGTAGCCAAACAGCCAACCACCTCCAACCAAACCAATCAAAAAGAGGGAAATAGAAGGCCAAAGGGCATACCAGGACAGCAGCTGAAAAGCCTCCTAAAAATCAGGCCAAATACATACACGTACAGACTACCAGGGAAGGAACTGAAGAGGCAGCACAAGGGGCGGAACCAACAGGAAAACCCCAACAGCCAGCCACGGGAACAGCACCAGACATAGGAAACTGAGAAGACAAGCACAGGAACCGGGAAGAGGCAGCCACGGGAACTGGAAGAGGCAGCCAAGAGGGAAGGCGGACACCACAGGGAACCGGAACCAGCAGTCCAGGGACATTAAAATTATCATCTTGTTTTGACCCCCCTTGCCTACATCATCTATCCTCTTCACACATTGCAGGTGCTGTAGATGTCTCGTCAGTGCATTCTCCAAAAAGCTCCCCTTGAAACTTCCTTCTATTATTGTCAAGGGTTTTGGGAAGTAGGAGATGAAGAAGGATGACTTGCACATCTTGCGAACTCCTCTTTTCTTTTACACAAAACAATCCTATAAAGGCCTTCATTATTGAGCTTCTATAGTGACTTCCCCTTCATACGCAATTGGTCTCACTGATGTCTTCTTCGAAGAGCTCTTGTGCAACCCTCCACTTCTTTGTCGTCGAGGATTTTTTTTTGTTGGAGCTGAATGGGAGAGAGGCACGACTAGGGTTAGGGGTGTAAACGAGTCAAGCTGAGCTCAATTTTGAGCTAGTTCAAGCTCGGCTCGTCAACTCAAATATAAGCTCGAACTTGAGCTCATATAGTGAGCTCGAACTTGGCTTGCATGAGTTGCCCTTAGCTCGACTCACTCGTAAGCTTGCCTCATCGGAGAAGTTGGAACTTTTGGTTGCCAGAGTTACAGTGGGCTTGGCTCGCCGGAGAAGGAGCTTGGGAGTCGAACTCGGGATTCGTTGATGAGCTCACCCATTGGAGAAGAAGAGCGTTGAAGATGAAAAATATATATATTTTTATAGGGAGAAGAGAGGAGTAGGTTTTTAAAAAAAATAATTAATGATTTTTTTTTTAAATAACAACACCAGCAGGCAGCTTTCCCAGAAAAAAGCTGTTGGGAGCTACAGTTTGCATTAATCTTATTAATTTCAATTAAAGTTGTGTATTTTTTTGGCTACTTTAGAAACAACATATTTTTTTTAATAATACAAGTTTTTGTTATTAGAATATTAGATTAAAAGAGCAGAGCTCGCAAGCGATGAGCCGAGTCTCGTCAAACTCGAACTCAAGCTCAAAGCTCTATAAGCTCGACTCCGGCTCATAAGACAGCTCAGCTCACGTACACTTCTAGCTAGGGTAATGGAGAGCGTGAGCTAGGCTAGAGATGGAACTTTATGTTGATAGGATGCAGGCTACAATATGGCATGAGATTTCAGGTGTTCGATGAAGGTATAGGAGGATATGATTTTAGTTTTTTTTTTAAATTTAATTCAATTAGATTAAAAAATGATAATAAATTATTAATTAACTCGATGCAATTTCACTTGCTCACATATTTTAAATTCATGTTGTCACTGCTTTTTGGAATTTCTGGTGCGATGAACTAAAAATTATGGGTGTCCTCCTGGATGTACTGGTGTGGTCCATTTTGTGAAACAAACAATATTTGATTGATTTTTTATTTGCATGATGCATTTTGAGTTGAATTTGCCAATACGGCGTCTGCTGACCATCATTTTAATCATGTTCAATATCATTGAATTATTTATCAGGTCTCGAATTCAACAGTGTTTCTGATTGATATCAAGGTATCATAACATTTGTTATTACATTCCAATCGCTCACCATTTTTAACCAGCATGTAGATGGTTGGCATGTTAGTTAGTGGTAACTTGATAGGAAACAGCCACGAAACACAAGAAAAAAACTGCTGAATTTCAGAAAAATTCAGCAAAAATGGTGCAATTTTCACAATAATCTGTAGGAAAATAGGGAGAAACACACTTGAAATTCAATAAGAGAAGGAAAAGACAACACGATACAATGAAACTTCAATTCGAGAGGAAGATTTCAGCTCTCCAAATCTCTAGCCGAAGCCTAGAGCCCAAGAACAAACCTTAGATCTCTAATTCAGATTTTACAAATTCAAGATAATCCCAAACCCTAACAAGAGAGACTAATTAAAGCAAAAGGAACATTACACAATCCCTAAACAACCCCTAATTCAAATTTTCCCTCCCAAGCAACATTTAATTAAGCCTCGGGCCCACCTAAGGCTCCCCCCCCCCCCTTGCTGTTCGCCCCCCATCTGGGCCGGCGGGTGTAAACCAGAACCGGTCCAGGTTGGACTGGTTCAGGTCTAACATAACTTAAGAACTCCTCAAAGAACCATTGAATAAAATTATGTGTTGAAGCTCTATCTATTAAGACTTGGCTATTGTGCCTGCGAGAAGACTTGTAACTCGAAGAGTATGTGAGGTGTGCTCACCATCCAAAGCATCGAGGCCGATTTATGGTAGATGCAAGTCTTGCGTTGATGATGGCTTGTAGTGTTGTTCAATTGTGGCATTGTCTTCTTTGAGATCATTGGCGGAGGATGGATCCTCTCAATAAGCAGGGCAAGTGCCTTTCCTTTGTAACATGGCTCTGATGGAACTTTTAACTACAGCTATAGCTTCAGACTTTTATCATGGTGATCATGAAGCTCAATTGGGCATAGTTTTCTGATGGAAATAGTGTTTGGTGGGAAGGGTTTTTGCTAGCCTTTGTAATAAAGGAAGAAGTGAGGATGGTTTTGCTGTTCGCAGGGTGGTCAATGAGAGATGAGTAGGATAACCATCATGGAGCTTATCCCCAATAAGCTTAGCTAATTCAATAGCTTGATCAAGAGATGTGGCTCGGCGTATTCAAACCACTTTGCAACTTCTAAGTTCCAATCCGATTCGAAATAGCTTGTAGGAGGCCTAATCCATGCTAGTAATTTGACTTGAAAGTTTTTCAAATTGAAGTTGGTAAGTACCCAACTGTAGAGGTTTGTTGAAGTTTTGCAAGTTCACCTTCAAGATCATGATATTTTGAAAGGATCAAATCAATTACAGAGGTCTGTCAGGAATTCAGGCCAAGATTTAAGGCATTTAATTTTTGAGTTCCATAATTTTGCTTGTCTGTCCATATGTAATCACATCAAAGCGAGTTTGTCATTGCGGAGAGTTTGTGAAAGCCGAAGTATTGCTCTATTTTATGTATCTAGGTTTCAAGGTTGTGGCTGGCAAAGCGCTGCTTAGCGACACGCATTGATTTGAAGCGTAGAGTAGCGATGCACATTGATTTGAATAGATTAGCATTGATAAGATCCTTCATGCTGGAATTGTAGTGGACGGTTGGCTATTGCTGAGTTTGTAGGGGTTGGGTTTGTGCAGAGGATGTTGTTTCCTATTTTACGTACTTCAATGTAAGGCCAAGCTAATTACACAAGGTTTCATTGATTACGGAGATTTAATTGTCAATGGTGTTAAAGCAGTAAGCTACATGTATGATTGAGCAGTTTTTGTCTACCATTTTGGATGAAGCTTAAGGAAAGTGAAAATGCTGGGGATGGAAGGATGGTCAACAAGAGCACCAATAATAGCAAAAAATGACAAATTCGTGGAATGCCGGCAACTCCAAGAACATTTTACTATTCTTTTAAACTGTAGCCCAAAACTACAGGGAAGGAAGGTGGTTTAGGAAGAAGAAGCTGAGTGTATTTTCATTGATTTATCCGTTCACATGATTCAGCTTATTATACTTCATATCCTAATGATGGAAAATCATAACTCACTCTTGGCTTGAAAAGTATCATTTTCCAACCATTTATTCACAAGAATCAAGGTAAAAACACCAAATTCTTATTCAGTAACTTCTTCAATTTACAGTCTATTGGAACTTGCTGCAGAAATTTTTGCACTGTTTCTTTTAAATTGGCAAGAAGTTATTATGTGCTACATATGTAGAGCAGAAGAATTTGCAGTTAGATTTTCACATTATTTCAAGCTTACAATTGAACTTCTAGCTTGAACTACAGTGAAATATTAAATATGCTGTGTTTTGCATATTTGTTCATTTATATGTAGCAATATCTTTCATTTCTTGAACCTCCCTCTATTTGGAATCTTCGTCAAACTCTGGCTGTTGTACTTTTTTTTTTTCTGTACCCATCTCTATACCGCATCATTCATTTGGTAGGGGCAACAGAAAATTTACTTTTTTTTGTTGCAGGAGTGGCCACTGCTTTTGCAGCGAGAGACATTCTTGGAAACATACTTAGTGGTCTTTCTTTGCAATTTTCAAAGCCCTTTTCACTTGGGGATTATATAAAGGTAAACTTGAAATCCATTACTGTGTGACTTGCATCATTCCTGTATTAGAGTTATCTCCATTCTATGTCATTTCAGCTTTTTTATTAAAGGCTTCTGAGCAGTTATCCATCCTTTCTTTGAGAAAATAAGTGGTTTTATGATTTATAGATTTAGAAAAATTGGTCTAAGTTTCTTCAAGTTATTTTGATTTTTTTACCTTTCAGGCTGGTTCAATTGAAGGGCAAGTGGTAGAAATGGGTCTGACAACCACATGTCTTATGAATCCTGAAAAGTTTCCTGTCATTGTTCCAAATTCTTTATTTTCCAGCCAGGTTTGCAGTATATTTTCTGGTTTTCTACTTTCGTTTCTCCATTTTCAGTTAGTGAATCTTCATAACTTAGATATTGTGATGTATATATTTGTTTAAAATTTATTGAGCCTCTCATATAAGCACAATGAAGAAATTATACACCAAGTTCCTCATGTTGACCTCCACACATCAGCCAAATCAGTACGAGCGAAGGCAAAGAAAGTGACGATCGACGAGCGCGATCATCGACAATCGCGATATTCACCAAACTATCCAAACGACCTCCAATCATCGAACGGATCGCTCCGATGCGATCAGAGCGTCAAATTTAGCCAAGGGAGGACCCCTCGCAGTTTAATTGAACGAAAGTGGTTGAAATCGGCAAATTACAGGCATGACGTTGCTTGAATAAGGTCCGTTCGCAAAACGGACTTCGCCGTTGCGTCCGGAACGTCGACAATATCCAAAAATGATTGTAATATCGCTGGGGTGCTTGCTCGAGCGAAAATGTGAATTTTGCGTTGGTTTCGAGGCGAGAAATCTCCTGCAGAATTAATCTATTCCTCTCATTGCCATTTATATATATATATATATATATATATAATCAATTTTTTTTAATCCAAATCCTGCTCAAATCACACTCAAATCCTGCTCAAATCCTTTGTAATTCGGCTGCCAATCCCTTGCAATTTGGCGCCGTTTCTGAACAAGCCACCGTCGACCCTGATCTCCATAACACGTTCAATCATTTGATCCTGTTACTCTTCCTCCCGTCACTGAGCCACCTCCCTCTGTTCCTGCCACTACCGAACCACTCCAGTAACCCAGTTGTAGCCGACCTCACACACTATAGTCGACCTCAGAACCTTCGAACGACTGAATCCAATCTCTGATCTGCAGCCTCTCACACGTGCATCCCATTTTCTGTGCCAAGCCGGTCGATTAGACTTCCTGATAAGGCTTCAACTCCAATTCAACAGCCAGCAACCTCCCGATGTCTGCTTCAATCGACCGCAATACACTCGATTGCGCTAATCCTTCGACCCTCACCCAATCGAATCAAACACAAGCAACCGACCACGCCTCCTCCTTCTTCCTTCGCTACTGATCTCAACCGTTTCCCCTGACCGATCGACTTGATCTCCTCCCTGCCGCAAGCCTTTCTTGTCCGTCTCCTACAGCCGACCATGACCAGCCAACCAAACTCCCTGCCTGTTCTCCAAGCCCGACTGAGATTCTCCTCCTATCTCAAACCTCCTGAACACAGCCGTCACCTTCCAGTTGGATCGAACGGTCCGACCTCCTTGTTCGAAGACGTACCTGATCGCAAACTGAGCCCCTCTTCTGTCTACAAGCTGCTGTACCGAGCCCACTTCCCCTCCTCACTAGCCAACCTCACACCACTCCCTCTTCTCTGTTCATTCCACTACATTATACTCACTTAGATAATCCTACAACTAACTCCACTTCATAGTCAAACCAACCCATCTCCCAAACACTCTACAGCCAAACAACTACATCATTTTCTTTATTTTCTCCCTATAACAGAGGCTTTAATCTACACTCTCCTTTCTCTCTCTCTCTATATTATTATTATTATTATTATTATTAAAGAAAAACAAAAACTAAAGGAGAAAAAAGAAAAAGAAGAAAGAAGAAAACTAAAAAAAAAGGAAAAGAAAGAGAGTTTCTAAAAAAAGAGAGGAAAGAAAAGAGAAAAGGAAATTTTTGTGCCTCGATTCTTGTGCACATTAAGTCGTCGTCGTCATTGTCCCGACACTGCCGCCTTCACCTTGCTCGTCAAGGTATAATTATTTCAAAACTCAAAAAACCCTCAAAATTTCATTTTCGGTGCTCACGTCGCATTGGGGGACCACTTATACACGTTTTTCTTAGCATGGTGGAAGTAAGCTCAGTGCGACGCTTATAGCGAGGTGGGTAGACCCTATATACACTTTTCTTAGCATGGAGGGGACACTCCTAAGTACCCGTGCATGTGCTTCTATGCCTGTGGGAAAAAACTGCAAATATTTCAAACATGTACCTCGAAGCCCCATACACTTTTTGCTTAGCGTGGTGGGATTAAAAATCACTGCCGCGATGTCGCCCGACACCTATCATACACTTTTTTCTTAGCATGGTGGGAAGACTCAACTCCCCAAAATTCTTCTAAACGAGGGAGACGTCGGGAGGCTACCGAATTTTTTAGTGAAATAGAGGACCTGAACTTAAATAAAATGCAAGGAATAAAATTTAAACTTGCAGGGAACTGAACTTGTAATAATAGAGAACTGGTCCTAATATTCAACATAAAAATGCAAGTCATGATATAACAACATTAAAAATGCAAATGTACAAGTAAAAATTTGTAATGAACATCAGCAAGCAAACAGAAGACTCATTGCATGCAAAGAACAATAAATACACTAAGGAGAACAACAACCCACATGAGACTGTGAACCTGAACATAATGCTTGCATAAATACAATAACTTATTTGTGGGAGGGAGATTTGTAATGAACACATATGGGAGGCAAGATGAGTGCAATGAATGTTATGGTGTGTTCATGAATGGAATGTAGAAGGTGCACAACAAATACAACACACTATAGTCAATATCAATATGCAATCAAGCACATTATACCCTGCAAGCAATAGAGGGATTTGACATGCAATGAATGCAACGACATTCCTGTAATCAACGTCGATCCACTCGTGAATGAATACAACAGTTCCATGTGAACAACAATCGACATGCAACAAGTACGATAACTCCTTCGCACAAACACGGCATGTTGTCTACGAAGAAAGACAACAAACTTGTAATGCATGCATATATTAACAAGCAGCGATGACAATGTATAAGCTATGAACATAGTAGTCTTCCTATGTTCAATATTAGCCAACTTGTTTAAGATCAGCCGGCTTGCACATCCGCTTGTGAGCGACAACAGGGGATAAATGTAGGCACCTACTAGCCACTGAAGGAAATTCGTCTTATACGCAATGATCCACATACGACGGCTAGAAAACTATGGATATCTACGGATAACCTACAAGCAGATTTAACAAAGCTTGCAACGGATGGTAGCTTGCATGTAAGAAGCCACAAGCGACCCATAGTGCAGTGTTATGAACCATTTACAAGAAAAATATACGTTGAATGCAGTCCACTTGCATGCAACAACGGATAACTTTTGGACGTCTGTTGACGGTGCACTACCAACAAATAAATCCAACAAAGCTTGCAATGCACAATAGCTTGCTTGCAAGAGGCAACGAGCGACCTATGGAGCAACACTTCGATTCACTTATAAGCAAAAGCAGGGAATCTGTAGTAAAAATTGCAGACCATTAGTAAACTAAAGCAGCAAATTTGCGACGCCAGGCTATCACACCAGATAAATCAGCTACTTGTAAGCAATAGGTGAAAGGCTCCTGATGTATAATACAATGTGTTTGTAGGCTGAAGTACACTCCCACAGGATGAATATTGAAAAAAATGATAGCATGCAAAAGACAAAATGAGCAAAACCACATTGCCAAAGCACGACAACTGAAACCCAGTGCAGCGTTAAGTAACGCCATCGGATCCGCAACACAAGTACAAGCGGATAGAATGCGTCTACATGCTTCTAAATAGAATATTATGCACACTCAAATGTCAATCATTCGCACAGCTGATTAGTGTCAAACACTTAAAATATTCTCCCGCATGCACTGCAATAGGCATAATGTTTTATTTAAGCGTGACATCCAGCATTGCAAGATGCATCATGCTGTAGTAGTGCATCATGTTAACATGCAAGTGTACAAATAACATATGAATGTATTGTACATACATGACTAACATGCAAATATATATGCAAATGCACAAATCTGCATATAACTATGAGAGTACATATGTAAATATGAAAACATGCAAGTACTCGTGTAAATGTGCATATGCACATGCATATATATCAGGCATACCCACTGCTTATATATTACTACCATACAAACACATCATGCGAAATACATTCAAAAGCATATACTTGTATGGGCCCCGATGAGCGTGATGTATGCACACACGTGACATCTGAGGATGTTGCGCGGGTTAAGAAATGAACTTAAATTCAAGCCCAATCCATCTATGTGAATAGATAGAAGTCGACACGGCTTGAACAGTCAAACAAATGTACTATCGCGGTGTCGACCGAGATATTTATTTTATACGTTTATATTAGGCCTTCAATGTCTATAACAAGAAAAATTCACTATTAAAGGCATAAAACTAACGATGAACCCAATCCTTTGTCGACAAGTAGACTGAGTCGACAAGATTCGACCAACAAAATGAAATTGCCCATAAATACCTTGATGATGGCTGTGTTGACAGAAGATCTCAACCGGAGGGGACTCCAACCATTCAAAATGCCTTCAAATTCTTATGAAATACATTCAATAATATAAATATTTAAAATTCAAATAAAATATCAATATACTTAAAGCAAAAATACCCATCCACCCTTCACAACAGTTTGCCAATGTGGACAAATCTGAAAATTATTTCAACTCACAAAGAGCGAATGCCTGGTCGAGAATATCACTAGGATTCATTCTCAAACCGTCTCCTACCAGTAAGGACGTGGCACGTGTCGTCTAACTAGTGGTTTTGCCTCTAAATGACACCACAGGAAACCGTTATGACCGGGATCCTCGAACTGGGTGGTTTTGCCTCCAAATGACATCATTAAATTACAATCATGGTCAGAGCCCGTATGTTCCTCAACACCGTTAAATCCTCGAGTAATGAATTAATAAAATATAATCGATAAGGCACAAAGCCCTATGTCAGCTAAGGTGGATTTAAACTTGTCCCCTTAGTCAAATATTCACCCCAGGTCCACAAGGTACCCTTGGATGAAACAACCTATGGTTGCCGACAATGATCTTTATGTCAGGTTGGGTCGACTACCTCCTGTGACTACGTAGACCAGGGATCATGATGACCCAAGACGACAGAACCATGGAATTTTGATAGGGTCTATCATCATTCCCCCCCCCCCCCCCCCCCACCATCCGCTTTATGTACAAGGTGATGAATTTCTGATCTTAAATATTAAATTTTCAAATACCTAATCATGCTGCTACTATATGCCGGATGCTAAGAATTTGTTTGACGACTAGCTTTAATTGAAAGTTCTCTCTAGCTATTGGGAGGGGTAATTACCTATAGGGGCTTGCGCCTTTAAGAAATTTGAACTCAGATCATAAAGTCATCGCAAAATGTTGTCAAAATCTCTGGGTAATGTCTTATTCAAAACCCAATCTGCTTTTTGAAAATTTGCTTCGGAACACACTCTCTAAAACTCTCCTCGACGACTTGAAGAAAGAGAAAGGGGCCGCGGAGAGGCTGGGGTGCGAATTTTTGAAGCGCACAACCACGCTCCTATTTCCCATGTGAATTCCTCTCTATTTGACGCAAACAAGCCCTTCTTCTCCCATTTTCCTCTCTCTGATCTCCACCCAAACTCCCCTTCTCTACTCGACTACACAGCCGCAACTCCTATTCCTCTAACCCGTCGAACTCCACCTATATGTTTGAAGACCCTGCTCGACTCACGAACAACCCGACTCAATCCCGTTGTCTAAAGGCTCTCCTCCTTACGACCCACATAGTCCGGACTTTGCAAGCCCTTAGCCGAACACTCCCCCTCTCCCATTTCTCCTCTCTGTCCCCTCCAAGGGGCAAGCAGCCCGCCTACAGCACCATACTCGTATTTTATACCATTTCTATATATACTTGATGATTGTGGTTGCGTGCATGGATTTAATCAAATGTTTTAGAATTAGATTTATTTGATCGTTCAAATCTAAATACCCACTCAGCTTAAATGATCTAAAATCTGTGATAAATTTTTAATGCGAGATCTTTTTTTGGTAAATCTTTGATTATGCGGGAGCCCTAATTCACACAGCGTTGATCATTTAGTATGTTATATGCATCATAAGCTTTAATTTTTTTTATTAGATTGTTTACTTATAAAGCAACGTTGTGTGCCAAATCTGCATTGCTTTGCATCTTATTAAAGAAAAAAAAAAACTACATTTTACAATGCATTGCATGCATAATTTTTTTTTATTTAACGTTGCATCCACATCTAAAACTCTAGTCTTTATACATCCTGTGTCACTTTGCTTGGTTACTCTTCATGTTGTGGTAATAGTATTATACATGTCACTGTAACAGCTTTCTCTATAACCGTGTGTAATGTTATTCTGGCTATGAATTAATGAGGATTTGTTTTACTTGTATGATTTAGTTTATTTTGGTTCTTTTAATCTATGTAAAGTATTAATTAACTTGCTTGAATGGTTTAGATTTTCTTAAGTTCTATATAAACTTCCTCGTGATTCTTTTTTTTTTTTTTAATGAAGAATACAAGAATGAACAAGAAAGTTTACAGTTGTAACAGGCTTGAGAAAAAAAGGGAGCAGCTTTCTGCTTTCTTGGAGAGGCTAAAACTTTTTTGGCATTAGAACAATATAGATCTTATTCAAGGTGAAATAAAAAAAAAACCTACCCAACCTATATTCAATTATCTCTTACATCATCAAGAGCTTGGCCTTAAGTTCTATTTGAAATTTTGTTGTCTCTGAAGAATGGATGAATGTGAATGAATTGAAATTTTAGAGTTGGTAGTTGCCTTGGGGAAACCATAAAAATCTACTCTGTTTTTTGCACATTCAATAATCCTATTAGCAGAAGTTCTCATTTTATTTTCTTGTTAGTAGCAAGCGAGTTTAAAGAAACAACTGCATGTACCTTTTTATATATGAATATTGAAAAAAATCAAATTAGTATTTTTATATGGTGGGAGATTATTTTAATCCTTCAAAAAAAGTTAGGGATCAATTTGATCCTTTTCTCATAGATTTGAAATAAAAACTATTGGAAGAAACATGGTTAAATTATTGCATGCATGTTATTAGTCATCCACATAAGTGCATGCTGATGTCCTAACCCATTTGGTATTTAGTGTTTACATTCTTTCTTGCATTCCCATGCCTTTATAATGGTACATTGCTACCATGGTTTGGCAAGTTGAGCAGGTGCATATAATCTTTTTTGAGGGTCTATTTTCTGGTTTTTTTTAAAAATTTATGATGAGGAGCTTTTTATAATTAGATCTGTTAGAATGTCATAACTGTAAGAAAATTGATATGTATCTTTTTCAGAATAGAAAAGACTTATAATACCCACATTAGCTTCAAAAAAATTTATTTCCCTCGCATCAGTCATACAACTACTTTTACCAATACCTGAAGCTGCCCCAAACGAGCTCTCATGAGTTACATTTATTGATTAAGCTGTTTACTGTTCTGAAAGATGTACTAATTGGTTCATTTTTTAACACATTATTATCAAAATTTGCAGGTAATCGTGAACAAATCACGTGCACAGTTACGTGCCTGCATGAAGAATATCGCTATTCAAATTGATGATTTACAGAAGGTTCCTTATGTCACTGAGGAGATAAAATCAATGCTTTGTTCTAATCCAAGAGTATCCTTAGAAAAGGATACCCCATATTGCTTCCTCTCTCGCATTGAAAATTCGTTCTTAGAACTTACTCTTGGATGCAATCTCAAAAATATGGTAGGTTTTCATTCTTCATTTCATATTCGTGGCTTCCATTGAAGTTCCTATTCCACAAATATAATATAATGGTTGATGCGCACATTTCTGGCTGCATTGATAAAATCATAATTTATCTGAATTACTTCAATTTTAGATTAATAGGAATGGATGCACTGTATTCTTTATCGTAGTTGCGTGACGCTTTTGGTAACAGTTCATCTTTGACTTATGCATATCCAATAATAATTTATAGAAAGTAATTGTATGTATCTTCTGATTGGTTAGCTCTTTTTAGGGAGATTTATGACCTAGCATTCTGTAACATGTCTCATGGTTGTAGAAAAAAGATGAGCTATATGCAACAGAGCAAAATATTCTGCTGCAAGCGGCAACAATTATTAATAAGCATGGTGCTAAAATTGGCAGCAACTTATGATTTCTACAGCAACTGATTTGGAAAGAACAGTTCATGCACAAGAGGTATGGATTATCACCTATTATGAGTAAACATATATTTTTTGTTTGTCATCTTCATGTATATGATAATTACATGACTTGGAGGTCATGAGCTTGAGTCATGGGAATAGTATCATTGCAATGCATGAGTGGTTATGGACATCAACTGCTGGGGAATAAAGCAAGACCTCATTCAAATCAACGAGAATAAATAAAAAAGATAACACACAAAAGATATCAATAATTTTGCAGATCGCCCAATTGATGGATATCTTATTTCCGATTCTACAATTTTCACTGACTTCGATTGTGGAGTTCTTAACATCTGTAATATCTTATATGTCACATAATGGTTGCACTTTTCTCCCACACTAGACTGATCCATGTTGGAGTGTAAGAAATTTCTTCATAGTGCATTAATTAGACTCCACAACTTACCATCAATTTCTCCTTAGGACTTGAGTTATGCGGCTCATGCCTCTTTTTTGTGCTAAGAATTCTCAAACAATTCTGCTTTGCAGTCCTGATGTCAGTAACAACATATCACTATTTTGTGATGCAATACATAGGCATAACAAAAAATGAGTGTTTTGTCGTTCAAAATCTCATCGTTGAACATACTGAAAACATTTTAAAAGACTTCTTAAGAATTTGTGATGCAGTTTTGTATCTACACAAGCCGTGTCTTCTACAAATTGTTGGAGTTTGCTCCAAACCTCGTCTTCCAAATTTAATTTTTATAACTGCACCTGTAGTTAGAAACAATCCTTATGCCTTTAATAATGCAATGGATTTGCACATAATGAAGTTCCATACTTACAGGTAATATGTAGAAGTTTTATTATCATCAGATGGTCCAAGCTCCTGCTTTCGATGCTGCTGCTCTAGTGTGGAGCAATAACTTAAGTGAGTATGGTTTGATTAGAATTTTATCGTGAGATGGAATTTGTATTTTCAATCCGTAAGTTCTATTCCTAATGATCGTTATTAGTTTTTTTTTTTTAATTTTTTAATTTTTTAAAAGCTCCCCCTAGTCTTCATGCTGTGAAAGCAACTTAAAATTTTCTGTGATCCTCTAATCCTGTTGCCTATGAAAAGCTGATATTGAGCTAATGCTGAGATTTTCCACTAGAATGTTGTGAATGTAGTTTGATTAAAATGACACTGGAATGAATGTTCCCTTGTAGTTCCACTTATTCGATTGATTGTTTCTTTGAATTTCTTGAAATATATTATTTAATTTGTGGTTTTTGGAGAGGGCTGTTGCGTATTCAATGATCTGACCCTGGCGCAAGTTTGGCCAAAGTCATTAGATCTGAACTCGAGACGGGCCAAGTCAGAATAAACTTTGGCTTGATCCAAACTCGATTCAACTCAGGCATGGCTCATTAAATTTGACCCAAGTTTCATTTGAGCTAAACTTTGCTCCGATCATTATTAAAATTATATATATATATATATATATATATATATATATATATATATATATATAGAGAGAGAGAGAGAGAGAGAGAGAGAGAGAGGTCATGTTTGACCTAATTGACGGCTTGGTCCTTTGAAAGTGAGTGCCAAAGTTCAAGCTCGTTGAGAAAACCATTGTGAGATTGGCATGCAACGGTGCTCACTTTGGAAGGCATCAAGGAACCAACACGTGTAAGGAGAAGAGGTGGTTGTGGAAGGCATCTCAAGATCATGCGAGTGATGGAGGTCATTGGGGAATGCGTTGTGGGATTGATGGTTGTGATGAAAAGAGGTCATTGGGGAAGGTATCGCATGAGATGATATTGTAGAGGAGGAATGCATAGTTTGGCAGGCGCATAAAAAGAGGAGTTTGCAATGAGAAGGCGCTGCTCAATCAATGTATATGAAGAGAAGAGGTCATTGAGGTAGACATTGTGGAACCGGTGCTTATGATGTAGAGAGGGTTCGAGATGGGAACTCGTAGGGGAAAGGTGTTGATGTGATTGGTGACATGTGGAGTGGGGGCTTGCGATGTTCGAACATGATTTGATTTTAGCTTTAAACTAGTTTGAACTTTTTTTTAAGGGACTAGCCCAAATTTTATTCAATAAAAAGAAGATTACAACGACCCAAGTAAAGCCAAAAAATACTTAAAACAATAGAGAGCATAAACTCCAAAAGATGAGTTGAGATGACAAAACTACGAAGCATAAATAAATCCAAGAAAAACAACGAATGCTACAACCCATACTGACCATCCATTGGAGGTAGTAAGCCACAAAGCAACCAGCAGATGATCTAAAAAAGATATAAACAACATCCCACAAGGCACTGGAAACCACTGGATAGGAACCAACCACCAGGTTATGCAGAATTGCCTTATCATAGTCCGAAATCCAAAACCAAAAGCCAAATCATAATAAATCACCTCCAACCGAAGAAGATCCCATACCAAGCACAGCACAAAGCTCACCACTAGCAAACACGCCAACAGCCCCGGAATCACCCACATCATAAATCCTATGCTTATAATAGAGCTATTTTTTCTTAGATTTACTTTGACATCTTTTGCAACACCACTTGTAACTGCATGATCAACTACACGGCCCGCCATGAAATTATACATATCTTGAAAATAATTTGCAAGCTCACTGACATCGACATCGGACATATTCAACCAATCAGAATGATCCAAACTTGAGTTACTCACTGACAAAGCAGATGGGCTTCAACTCCGCATTGGACACAACCTAAATTGGAATATCAACAACAGTTGTCGGTAAAGCCAAGTTAACTGAAGGACTAACTGCATCCCTGACCACATCCCCGTCATGTAGCGCCCCATTGAAAACCTCAACACCCTTAAGAGCCAAAGCATCACAAGGAACCCCAACATTTAAATTCTCAACCGACCCTTCCAAAGAAACCACAGGGCAAACAACATTCGGTCTCAAAGGAGTAGAATCTAAAACCACAACAACATCCTCACCATTATCATCAATAGAATTTGGAGCCAGACTAACTGG
This sequence comes from Dendrobium chrysotoxum, assembly GCA_019925795.1. Classification (NCBI taxonomy): domain Eukaryota; kingdom Viridiplantae; phylum Streptophyta; class Magnoliopsida; order Asparagales; family Orchidaceae; genus Dendrobium; species Dendrobium chrysotoxum. Next base: position 28,876,148 of record CM034309.1, read on the forward strand.
CTTCAAAGAATCAGAACAATAATCTTCCTCCACATCATCATCAACATCACCATTAATAGAAGATAGAACTGGAGTAGATACATGATTAACCAAGCAAGGGATAGAGCTCATGGCACTCTCACTATGGACAATAGAATTATTGAACACATTACCCATATTGTTACCAATATGCTCCTTAAGACCACCAGAAACATCACTACCTACAGGATTACAAAAGTCCTCATTAACACCTCCATCATCAACAATCTTAGTATCCAAAACAACAGGGCCAACAGGGGCCAAAGCCATAGGTTCAGACGAACCAATCCTGACTAAAAGAAGCTCCACAGCGACTTCCCCACACCCAAGTAGCACATTATCACCAATAACTGTTGAGGGCCCAGGCCAAGAAACAGCCCCAGCACCCATTTGAACAGTAGCTTCCACAGGAAGGCCATCATCATTCGAACCCCCCACAATCTGCTCGTCATTAACGACCAACGACGAAATAACAATTGCATTATTTTTAGCATTCCCAATAGGCAAAACAGGATTCACGTGAGAATGCGGAACAGACAAAGGGGCAGAGGAAATACTACACCCACCCCTAAGATGACCAAGACGCTTGCACGACTCACTGAAGAAATTCCTCAATCTAAACCCTTTGAACATACCTAGAATTCTCAAGCCCAAATTAGATTTTTTCAGGAAAGTGTTTTGTAATGTCCAGTTCCACTAAGACCCGCACAATATATGGCCTAGAACCAACATAAGTGGCATTGTCGACTTTCAAGGGTCGACCAAACATAGAACCCAGAGCGTGGAGTATACGAGGAGAGAATAGATGGGGTCTCATATTGGGAAAGAAAACCCATATCGGAATCACCGGAGATTCAATACCGACATCCAAAAACGGGGACCATTTTGTGAGTTTCATGAAGCAATTATTCACCAAATAGGATCTATGGCAAAAAATTCTACTTTAATCAAGGTCATTAGAAAGCTTAATCAGAATGTGCGACTGATCAAGAACAGTCACAGAGAAATCAGCATTCAGCTTCAAATTGAAAAAAAAATTGTGAATTACATTCAAAGAAGGACGACGCGTAGGAAAAAAGCCAACTAGAGCAAATTGAAAAGGAACTGAAAGAGCTAAAGTTTCTTCCTCTGATATCCACAAAGAGGGCAACCACGGAAAGAACATTGCCGATGCTCAGGAAAACAACCAGAAGGCGAAGAACCAGAAAAAGGCATCCACAAATGACCGCGATTTCAATGACCCATTCAAAAAACTGGGATCACTAACACGTCTAACCGCCATTCCGGCCGCGAATGGCCGGAGGTGGAAAAGACGAGGCAGCCAAACTGGTAAGAAAGGAAAAGAAAACAAACCAGCAAAAGGAGCAGGAAAGGGAACTTCCCTGGAACCTCCAGCAAGAAGCGGCACGTGATTCAACGGCGGAAAACCCCTAAAACGCGCCAAAGGAGCAGCTAGGGCAAAGCCCTAGCGGAGCGGGCAAAGCCTAGTTTGAACTTGGTTTGAATTTGTGCTTGACTCAGGTTTAAATTCAAGCATGTTTGAACTAATTTCAAATGTTTTGACTTTTAAAAATATGTTCGCTATTACAAGAGGTTATTGTTTATTAGGGTTACTTTTATCCAAAAGGACTTTTAGGAATATTTCTTCAAGAAAAGAAATATTAGGGATATATTTTCAATTATATGCATTATGAGTCATACAATATCAAATTTTCACACACACACACACACACAAACAAACACATATATATTGTTGCGTCTTGGAATATTTGTGACGGTAGGGAAATATAAAGGTTAACGTCTTAGTTTTATACGAAGATTCGACACACAAACAGATAAAAGATAGAGGTATAGCGTTCATAAGAGGCACCAAGATTTTTACGTGGAAAACTCTGAAAAAGAGAAAAATCATGAGGCCTGGCACAGTTTGAAAGAATTCACTAATGTTTGTAGTTGATTATAAATGAGACCCTTCTTTAGGGGGAAGGCCTTGGCTCGATGTAGCCAATATACATCATATATATTGCATTACATGGTGGGAGTTAGAAGAATCAATGTTGATATGTTCGCTTGGTCGGCAGGATTATAGTCGGCGAGCGATGTAGATCGGAAGGACTATAGTTGAGTGACCGTGGTCGGAAGGACTATAGTCGGGCAACGGAGGTCGAAAATATCATATTTGGCGGGCGACAAAGGTCATAAAGACTGTTGTGAGTTGATGACGGTCAGAGAGACCATAGTTTGGATATGGTAGTTGAAGATACCATAGTCGGCGGGTGATGGAGGTTGGAGAGACCGTAGTCGGCGGTCAATAATGATCAAAAAGACCGTAGTCGGCAGGCGACGGTCATCAGAAAGTTAGTAAAAGCCAGGCGACAATCAAGGGCAGGGCGTAAATCCGGCGTCAATTGGTGGCTGGACGAAAATATGGCAATAGTCAGTGGATGGGCATAAATCCGTTGTCAGTTGATGGTCGGGCGGAAGTCCGACAATAATTGGTGGCCGGGCATAAGTCCGATGACAGTTGGTGGCTGGGCGAAAGTCCGGCGAAAGTCAGTGGCCAGGCATAAATCTGGCATCAGTTGGTGGTATGGTGGAAATCCGATAATAATAGGTGGTCAGGCATAAGTCCGACGACAGTTGGTGGCCGGGCGAAAGTTTGACGACAGTTGGTGGCCAGGCGAAAGTCCGATGACAGTCGGCAAGTTGGGAGTGTTTTCAATGGACGGCCGACATTAACTCCCTTGATCAATGACCGTTTATTGAGTGTTTGGGTACCTTAATAATGTCAGAATTTTGCAATCTTGGGCTCGTTGGATTCGTCTCGCTGAGCCGCTCGATTCGACTATAAGGATGTCATGTTTGGAAATCATTTGATTGTCCAATTTATAGTATGAACCTTCCAAATGTGCTTCGGGTCTTCTATTTGGACCCATTTGGGCTCGGATTGGATCGAATTTGGTGTCGTTGGGTTCGTCTTTTTGAGAGGTTCAGTTCAACTATAAGTTTGCTGCAATCAGAATTTGGATGGCCTCGAATTTACTTTTTGAATTTTCCAATTCAACTTTGCCTCGAGAGTTCTGCTTATCAAGATAATTATTTGATTTTACATGGGATCAATCAAATTCAAATCCAATTCAAAATTAGCACAAAGATATAATCAAGTGAAAAACTTGAATTATAATTTGGCGATCTGCGCTAAAAATTAACTCAATCTTAGATCAATTTTCTTCCTTTGTGCTAAAACTTCAACTCTTTTCATGATTGACATAAGCTCTAATTGATTTCTATGGTGTAAAGCAGGCAATAAAGCCGAAGGAACTTTGTTCTTTTCTTTTCCTTAAATATTCTCTCATAAAAAGTTGAGATATTTTATTCCTGGAATAAAGCTATCGTACCTAAAGGTGACATTCCTTGTCTCGCAAGGATGGATTGCGAAAAAGCTGCAGTTCGATATTCTGGTAAATTTATATCATAATAAAAAATATTAAATTTTAAATTATAAAAAGGAGAAAATAATTCGAATTAGTACCCAATTGTTTTTAAAGGATCAAAACAATACTTTGATTATAAAAAAGTACTAATTTGATACCTTAATTCTTTAAATAAAAAATAAATTAATTATTTTGTGAGATCATTTAATTTTATATTAAAAATCAAATGATTAAAATAGGACTTTTAAATAATTAAGAGCTATTAAACTTCTTCATAAAGAATCAGAAGACTATTTTACTGTGTATATCATATAAAAAAACTTATTCTTATAGTTAAAATTATTTGAATAAAATAGGGAATATAATTTCACTTTTTCATAGATTAGCTCTCATGATATTTTATTATTTTACTATCTTATCATTGTATATAAAAAATTTATCCAGTTAATTTGATATAAATTTCTTTCAAAAGATTTTGCCCCTCCTTGGGCATTTTAAGCAGTTTTACCATACGTTTGGGACGTCTTTTTTACTGTTTTTTAAAGCAGCTTTTTAATACAAAAATTAAAAATTTTATATTAAAAAGCTGCTTTAAGAAGCAATAAAAAAGCTGTCACAAACAAAGCCTTAATCTATATTGCTTTGATGACAATTTATGGACCAGTTTTTTTTTTTAATGAGCTGGAATTTGACAAGGCTATATGCGGCTCATATTGGGTGTTATATATGCGGCTCATATTGGTCTGTTGGTTGAGAGCTTTGACTATCAATTAAGAAATCTTAGGTTCGAGTCTTGCGTATGTGATGTGTATATGAATTTGTCTTAATTGACCTAAATATTAAAAAAAAATAATAAATAAAGTTTTGATGTCATATAGGGAAACCAGCTAAATCTTAGGGGAAAAAAAGTGGGATTGGGTGGACCCGGCGAAAATCAAAGAAAAAAAATGTATAAGAATACATTATTTACAATTTGATCAAATTAATTTTATATTCTTCTGATTAATTTTGAGATTAGTATAATATATAAATAAATGATTAAAATTTATCTTACACTCATTGTAAAATAAATCGAATAACATTTAAATTCATTTTGATCAAATTTTAATAAAAATATTATCAATTCTTTATCGGGCTTATTCACGAGTTATAAATCTAAAATAAATCGAACCTCAAATTGTTCAAATTTGTTCATTTATTAATTGAGTATTTATAGAAGTGCCAAGTTTATTTGGTTAGTTCATATCACAATCATGACTGAGCTTTAATAAAGTCGAGTCACCAGCAGGCAGCAACTTGGTAAGCTTATTTGTTCATTTGCAGCTCTAATGGAAATGTTGCCATCTTGGATTTAACATCACAATATTTTAATTTCCATGACTTCTCTCTAAATAAGCCACAGTCCTTAAATTTGTTACATTATATTATCTGTCCTTTTGCCTTCTATTAATTATTTTTCTCTCTTTATATTAGTGGCTTTTCTCAATTGCTTGACTGATTTTGCCAAGGAAGATTAGGATTTTGTATCCCTTATGATAATGCACACTATCAAGTTATCACATATATAGGGTCTATTTGAGATGGTTGGAGTATTTTTATAAAATTGATTATGAAGTTGCTGTGGGGAAAACAACATAGTTATTCTAGTTGCAAAAAAATAGCCTTTCATCACGTAAATTTGTGAAAAGTAACGAGAAAATAACAATAAAATAATGACCAAATGAAGTTGTAGTTGTTGTTTGAAAAACAAAGCAATGATAAAACGGTCCCAAACAGAACCGTAGTTTAAATTTTGGCAATATTTAACAACTTGGTTTTTGAGGCTGCGAGTTCACGAACTCGCTTAATGAAGTCGAGTTATGCTCATGTACGAATCAATTCTATGTTGGCCTGGCCTATGTTTTCATTTCTGTAGCCAAGATCTTAGACTTCTATATCTTATTTAGAACCATCTAAGGAGACGCCAAGAACTTTTGTTATTGTAGCATCCTACAAGAATAAAAGATAAGATGGAGCTTAGACTTGTTTGGGTTTATATTTACCTTCAAAGCCTTTAATGAAGGTATAGGCATTGTTCTTTTTCTCTAAACACATTAAAATATAAGGTTTGGACACTAAAATCAAAGACTGAAATAAGTATTTCTCTTGAAGTCAGCCAAATGGTGGCTGATTAGTGCTAGGTTGAGTACTATTCTGAAGAGTAGAGTGAAGGGTCACAATGTCTGAAGCATACACTAATTTATTTATGAACTTGCAAAAATATAAACTTGACTGTGTCTACTGCACTTCTTGTGAAAATACAAGGACCAGAGATACAGAAAGCGAGACAGGAAAGACTCAAGAGAGAAGAGAATGAAAGTATTCTTTATTCATTATCTAATACATTACAGATATACAACTATATATAGAAGAGCTAAAGGGCAGACGGTTATCAAGATAGCTGATCTTGATTTTAGCGGTATGAATCTTGCCGAGTCAGCACAATTGCTGACGTGGGAGACACCTTAACAGCCCGCCGCAAATTAATCATTCGGTGATCGAATGGTTAATTTGGATCGTATGTCGCAGAATCGAGAGGCAGAGAGAGGCTTGGTGAGTATATTAGCTAGTTGGTCGGTAGTATTGATGCGACGAACTATGATGGCGCCTTGCTTCATGTGTCCACTGATAAAATGATGGTCGATTTCGATGTGTTTGGTTCGAGCGTGGAAGACGAGATTGTTGGCAAGCGCTATGGCGGAGGTGTTGTCGCAGAAGATTGGTGTCGAGGAGGTTTGAGGAATGTTAAAGTCCTTAGCTAATCTGCGGATCCAGAGAACGTCAGAGGTAGCGGACGAAAGGGACTGGTACTCTGCTTCTGTGGAGGATTTGACCACCGTTGATTATTTTTTGACTGACCAAGAGATTAATGTGCGGCCCAAGAACGTGCAAAATCCTGAAATTGATTTGCGATCTTCAGAGTCAGACGCCCAGTCGACATCCTTGTATGTTCAAAGTTGGTGGTCGCCTGGGATGATAGGGAGACCGTAGTGAATCGTGCCTTTGATATATCGGAGTAGTCATTTGAGAGCTTGATAGTCGGTGTTACGCGGTTGGTGCATTCGTTGGCAAATGCTATTTGTTGCAAAGGCAATGTCGGGGCGTGTGACAGATAGGTACTGTAGGGAGCCGACGAGCTTGCAAAACATGTGAGGATCATGGTATGGAGAGTCTTTTGTGCTGCTGATGGACCCTTGAGGCCACTGGGTGTCGTGGAGGGTTTGCAGTCAGAAAAACTAGCTGTGTGTAGAATTTCCTAAGCATAATGTTGCTGGTGCAGAAAGTAGCCCGTCGGAGTGTGAAGCACCTAGAGGCCAAGGAAGAGAGAGACATTGCCAAGTTGCTTGAGGCTGAACTGGGCGTAGAGTTGTTTCATAATGCTTTGAATTTTGGTAGAGTTGTTCCCTGTAATAAGAATATCGTCTACATAGACAAGTAAAAATACAAACATGTTATCGTGATTATAAATTAGTAAGGATGGATCCGCCTTGCTAAATTTGAAACCGATAGTTTGAAGGAAATTGGTAAATTGTTGAAACCATTGGCGAACTGTTTTGGTCCATAGATGGATTTATGCAGGTGGCAGACGTAATCGGGATGTTGAGCGTCAACGAAACCAGGAGGTTGTTTCATGTAGACCTCATCGTGAAGTTTGCCGTGTAGAAAGGCGTTGGAGACATCAAGTTGGGTGACAGGCCCGTGGTGATGAAGAGCTGTGGTTAGAAGAATGCGGATGGTGACCATTTTTGTGACGGGACTGAACGTTTCAGTGTAATTGACTCTGAATTCTTGAGAGCAGCCTTGAGCTACTAGACGGGCCTAGTATCGGTCAACCAGACCAGTAGGTTTAAGTTTTATCTTAAAAGTCCACTTGTACCCGAGAACGGGTTTGTCTGGTGGTGGGGAGACCAGAGACCATGTGCCTTGCTGTTGAAGGGCTTGAAATTCGGACGACATTGCCGATCTCCAATGCTCATAGTTGCGGGCTTGAGAGTAGGAGGTGGGAGTTGATTCCTGAGTGGAGACAGCTGAGAGAGTGAATATGTGCTTGGGTTTGAAAATTCCCGATTTTAAACGGGTCTGCATGTGATGAGTTTGAGGGTGATGGTTGTGAGAAGTAGATCTTGGCAGGGGAATAGGTTGGCTGTCATTAACCGAGATGGCGTGGAGGTTGTGGGCAGGGAAGGTAATTGGGTTTGTGACGGGATTGATGAAGTCTTGGAAGAATTGGGAGACTGGGCATGTTGCGAAATGGTGGAGGACGGCCGGACGGGACAAGCAGCAGAGGGGCATAGGTGTTATCCAAAGTGGTGGAGGGTTGCTTAGTCATGCTTGTTCGAAAAGGAAATTGATATTCGTAGAACGTAACGTGTCTTGAGATGTGGACACGGTTCGTTACAATATTGAGGCTGCGATAGCCTTTGTGTTGAGATGAGTAGCGGAGAAAGAGGCATTCTTGTGAGTACGGAGAGAGTTTGTTTTGGGTTTGGGGTTTAAGCCAGGGAAAGCACAAGCATCCGAAGGTGCAGAGATAAGTGTAGGTGGCGGGTCTACCATGTAGTTTGGAATAAGGAGTTTGATTTGATATGGCGGTAGAGGGTAACCTGTTTATTAAGTAGTTTGCGATGGAAATAGCTTCAGCCCAGAAATAATTTGGAAGATGGGCAGCATGGAGGAATGTCCTGGTGATATCAAGAAGGTGACGATGCTTGCGTTCCGCCATGCCGTTTTGCTCCGGTGTGTAAGGACAATTGATTTGGTGTGTAATGCCGTTGTTGTGGAGATAGGTACGGAAAGCATAGCTCGTAAATTCGCCTCCGCCGTCTGATCTGAAACTTTTAATGGAACTATTGAAGTTATTTTTAATCAGGTTATGGAGATGTTGGAATTTTGTGAATGTTTCAGTTTTGGAATGCATTAAGTATAGCCACGAGAATCATGTGAAATCGTCTATAAAAATGACGTAATACTTGGAACCATTGAGAGAGGGCTAGGGGGACGGACTCCAAACGTCAGAATGAATGAGTTGAAACGGTTTTTCACAAACAGAAGTACTAGGAGTAAACGGTAATTTGTGGCTTTTAGCCACATTACATGAAATGCAAGCATCTAAAGAATGTGTAGATTTACATAAATTTGGGATATGTTTAGCTAGAATGGGAAGAAGGTGGGAGTGCGGATGTCCGAGCCGTGCATGCCAAAGAGAGGTAGTACTATTCGACGCTCGTAGCGCCATGTTCCTGAATTTGTTGCAGGGATAGGAACTAATGTGGTAAAGACCATTGCGATTGTGACCTCGAAGAAGAAGGCGATTGTCCTGGCAGTCCTTAATAGCAAACCCGTTAGCATCAAAATAAACACCGACATTGTTATCAGCGGTTAATTTAGATATAGATAGTAAATTGTGAGAAATAGATGGTACGTGTAGGATTTTTCAAAGATAGAGCTTACGCGTGGAGTTAGGTAAAGGAAGTATGCCTTGTCTCGAGTTCTGGATTGGTAGGCTGCTTCCATTTGCTATAGATATGGAATCAAAGCTGGTATAAGGCGCAGGATGTTGAATGCGAGATGGGTCGAAGGTTAGATGTGAGGAGGCCCCCGAGTCAAGCACCCAATCAGCTGTGGAGGAGGTTTGTTGTTGAACTATGAGAGCTTTGGGTTGTGAGGGAGGTGCGTATGTCAAATTACACATGTGCCAGCAATTTAGTGCTGAATGTCCATTCTTGCCGCAGATTTGACATGTCTGTCGGGTGGTAGGCGATTGTTCGTGAACTAAGGAGTTGGAATTGGAGGGAGAACGCGAGATGGAGCCGTGTCCGCGATGTCTATTGGAGCGGCCTCGGCTGAACGTGTTGCGGTTTGACAGAAGAGCAACGTAATTGGATTGTTGTTGTGATTCTTTGAGCAGTTCTTGTTGGAGGTTGATCTCCTCGCTGCACAACAAAGAATAAAGAACGTCGAGGCTAATAGGACTGAGAGAGGTTCGGATTGCTGTCTTGAATGCATTGTAGGGAGGAGGAAGGCCGTTTAAGATGTATAGGATGATATCTTCGGTGTCGACCGTGGATCCAGCTGCCGCGATGTTGTCGACGAGTATCTTGCCCAAATCCAAGATTTGGGCAAGATACTGTTGCATCGTGCGATCTTTCATCTGCATTTGATGCAGTTCATTCTTTAGCTGGATTATGCGAGATCTATTTGTGGGTTAAAGTCGTCGCTCGAGGGTGATCCAGACCTCGTGTGCGGTAGTGAGATTGATAACATACGAAAGAATGCATGAGGAGATAGTGGAAAGAAGGGCAGAAATCAGGTTTCGATTTATAAGTTTCCATAGATTGTATTTTGTCGGAGCGGTTTCAGGTGGGCAAGTCGCCGGAGAGATGACCGCTAAACCCGTTAGCAGAGAAGTGTTGATGAAGTTGCAGTCGCCAGATTGAGTAATTTTCGCTAGTGAGTTGGGTGGGAACAAGATTTTTTAGATTTGATATGAGGAATTTGAGAGATGGGGGAATGGTGAGTTCGGTGAGAGAGACCGAGGTAGTCGAATTCTGATTTGTAGAGATGGCAGAATCTTGATCTGCCATTGATGAACAGCTGTGGAGCGTAGATGCTCTGATACCATGTGAAAATACAAGGACCAGAGATACAGAAAGCCAAACAGGAAAGACTCAAGAGAGAAGAGAATGAAAGTATTCTTTATTCATTATCTAATATGTTACAGATATACAACTATATATAGAAGAGCTAAAGGGCAGATGGTTATCAAGATAGCTGATCTTGATTTTAGCGGTACGAGTCTTGCCGAGTCAGCACAATTGCTGACGTGGGAGACACCTTAACACTTCTAATGCTTATATTGATGTAGCTATTATTCTCGGACCATCACTAAAAAGCAAGTCATCACGTAAGTTTGTTACTGTTTACTTCATTGTTTTCTTGTGAATTTTATGAAGTTATTTGTATTTCATAATGTAGTAATTTAGATTATGGTACGTGATAAGGTAAATAAGTGCTGGAAGTACTAACTGCAGGAAGTTAGTAGAGAACGTGGATACATGTTTTAGTATGTTTTCAGCATTGCAAGGCTGTTATGAGTATAGTCTAGTATGACTTTTAAGGAAATTTACGAAGATAAAAAATTCAAATGATCCCTCTCTCGCTCGTCTTCTTCTTTTTAAGCCCAAATTCTGACATATCAGTGATATCAGAGCCTTCCGATCATGGACACTTGTGGCAAAACAAATACCGAATTGCACATTGAGGTCATGAAATATTAGCTCTACATGAGTCTAGCTTTGATCAGGTTAATTCCACCCTTCAAGCGGTGTTAACCGAACTTCAAGCTCTAAAAGCTTCCCGAAGCCCACATATTGGCAAATCTGAAATCCACCAAATGGCCCTGGAAGAATCCTCACATTTAGCACAGGTAGCCTGTCCGAACACGAATAATCTTATCATCAACACCTCAAATTGTCCTTTTCAAGGTTCAACGGTGAGGACCCAACTGGGTAGGTCTACAAAGCAGAACAGTAATTTGATTTCAAAAATATTGCTTCAGACCAATAAATTATGCGAGCACCTTCCATCTTGATGGCATCGCCCTACAATGGCATCGTTGGTTGATGAAATTTTACGGACCTGTTACTTGCGATGAGTTCACCAAAGTTGACCTTCTCCGTTTTGGTCCAACAAATAACGGAGACCTGTCGGAAGCTCTCACTCGGCTTAGACAAAACTTATCGGTCACGGCCTATCAGGAAGCTTTCGACAAGCTTTCTCACCGCGTGACAGCCAACCAAAAAGTTTCCTCATTGGGTGTTTTATTGTCAGGCTTCGTGATGACATTCAGTTGGATGTGAAGATTAAGCAACCTAGGACCTTGGCATATACCATAGGAGTCGCTTGACTAATTGAGGAACAAAATCAGTTACAAAAGAAATCAAGCCAACCATTTTGCTTCCAATCGGTCTCCATGCCACCAAAGGCGATTAACCCCAACCTAGCAACTGGTGTACTTGGTCCTCCACCAATTCAGCTTGCCAATGCAAATAATATCCCTACACCATAATGTTGAATCACCTATCAAGAGGGATGGGACCGATAAGAGAAAGGGACATGTTAACTATTGTGATAAGAAGTTCATTTTGGTCCATCGCTGCAAACATCCACAACTATTAATGATCAAAGATTCATCTCCGTCGAGCCCCAATGATGAGATATCAATATACCACAAGAATCAGAAAGTCAAGAAGATATGCTTGAAATTTCTTTTCATGCAATTACACAAATGAATCATCAGTAGACACTACATGTCTAGGACAAGCTGAAAAACAAGAATGTTATTCTGTGAATAGATGGTGGCAATATTGTAACAGTCCAAACTCTTAACTATCGAGATATTATCTGCTTTGGCCTAAGAGGCTCACGGTTTTTCCTTGTTGGTGTAACTCCCCAGTAGGTCACCCATCCTAAAATTACTCTGGGATGAGCATGCTTAATTGCAGAGTTTCTTATGGAAATCTCAGCCATTACACCAAAATAAGCCTCGATGTTTAAGAGTTTAGCTTCTTTTACTTAAGGAATTTCACAATCTCCCCACTTAATTAACTGACATCATCGTCAGCATCTTTATATAGAATCATCCACCAGGTAGATAGGATTCTAGAGGTGGCTCCTACAAGTTCAAGTGGTGGCTCCTGTTATGTAGCACTTTGTCCATGCAGGCTCCCATGGCGTAGCACTTTATCTTGTATGACACTTAGTTCCCATCTTCTGGCTGGTGCATTGCTCTGATACAATTTATAACAACCCAAACTTTTAACTATTGACATATTATCCGCTTTGGCCTAAGATCCTCATGGTTTTGTCCTTGTTGGTTTAACTTTTCAGTAGGTCACAAATCCCAGAATTGCTCAGGGATGAGCACGTTTAACTGCGGAGTTTCTTATGAAATTTCTAGCCATTACACCAAAAGGCGCCTCGATGTTTAAGACTTTAGCTTCTTTTACTTAAGGGGTTTCACAAGTACTCACAATTTCATCGAGCAAGCCATAGTTACTAAGTATAGTTTACTTGGGCTTTAAGAAAAAATGTTTCAAGTTATGGTTGTCAATTGAGAGAAAATAGAATGTATTGGGTAGTGTTGAGCTCTTCCCACCACCAACCAAGGCTACTCTGTAATAGCATACGATTATGTTATTCAAGCGTCGGCACGCCAGCTACTCTTGGGCATGCAATGGCTTGCAACTCTCAAGGCTATTGAGAAAGATTATAAACAATTCACCATGATCTTCAAAGTTGGGGGAGTTTCCCACACTTTCTAATAACTAAAGTTTAATGGTGTTGAACCTTTGACAGACAAGGAGCTCAATTGTATACAAGGAATTAGCCTCTTCTTCCAAATTATTCCTTCTGCCTATAACCTCCAACCAAACTAGTATCCCCTAGACATGGTCTGTATGCTAGCTGACTTCTCCCACGTATTTAAAACTCCCAATTGCTTACACCAAGGTGTTTACAGGGCCCTCGCACTCCATCGAAACCAAACAAAGGACTTGTGAGTGTGAGGCCATATCGATATCCTTATTACTAGAAAATCAAAATAGAAAAAATGTTGAAGGAGCTTTTACATTCAGGGTTGATATGACACCGTAATAGCCCTTTTTAATCTTTGATTTTTTTAGTAAAGAAGGCAGACGACGATTGACAATTTTGCGTAGACTACAGGGCCTTAAATAGTATAAGAGTCAAAGATAAATACCCAATTATAGTGGTCGACTAGCTTGTAGATAAACTTCATGGAACCAAAATTTCCTCAAAATTAGATTTACGAGCTGGTTTTCATTAGATTCGAGTGCAAGAGGAAGACATTCCCAAAACTACATTTCGAAAACACAAAGGACATTATAGGTTTGTTATAATGCCTTTCATCCTCACCAATGCACCCGCAACCTTCCAAAGTCTGATGAATGATCTCTTATGTCCTTATCTTCGAAAGTTCATTTTGGTCTTTTTTGGTGATATCCTGGTGTACTCCACAATCTTGGGAGGATCATTTTTCACATTTGCGCATAATCTTCTGTCCTTGTCTACAAATGAAAAAGAAATGTTGGCAATCCTCAAGTCAATCCGGAAGTGCCTCAAATACTTACTCACGTATCGGATCATGACTCCAGCACAAATCCGATGGCTGCCAAAGTTACTTGGTTATGACTACAAAATTGAGTATAAAAGATGGCCTGAAAATCAGGTGCAGAATCGTTATCCCATATTGCTAAAATTCAAATTCTATTCATTTCAATGCCTCATGCAGATTGGTGGCCAGTACTAAAAAAGTACTACAAAATCTTTTTTTTTTATAAAGACTTGATCAATACAAAACTTGACCATCAAATAATCCAATGAGATGGAGTATGGTTAAAGAATAACATGGTTTATTTGAGACCGGCCTCCACTTTAATTTCACAAATAATAGCAGATTGTCATTCATCACCTGCCGGTGGCCATTTTGGATTCCATAAAACTCTTTCTTACATTAAGCATATCTTTGTTTGGTCTAACATGAGCAGGACAGTAAAGAATTTTTTTGCAACAATGCGATATATGTCAATGATATAATTCAGATTACATGAAACCCGCCGGGTTACTTCAACCACTACCAATTTTTGATCAAATATGGACAAATATTTCGATGGACTTTATCTAGGGGTTGCATCCAGCACTCGCTATCGCCAAAGAATTTATTACCAACGCTCCATGTCATTCCAAAATCCATTGTTAGTGATCGGGATAAGTTGTTTATCAGCCCTTTTTGGTGAGAATTGTTCCAATTGAAGGAATCCAAGCTTTGCATGAGTTAAAGCTATCACCCACAGTCTGATGGCCAAATGGAAATAGTAAATCACACATTGGAGCAATATTTGTGGTGTTTTGTAGGCCACCAACCCCAAAAATGGCTTGAATGGATTCCTTAGGTTGAGTTTAGCTACAACACATCGACTTATTCATTCATAAAAATGATATCTTTCAAGGCTGTTTATTGCATTCCACCTCCTAACCTATTGGCTTATGCTCCAAACACTTCCCGTGTCCAAGCCATGGATGATTACCTACATAACCGTTATGCTATTTTACACGAGTTACATCATAACCTTTAGTAGTCTCGAGACCGAATGAAGTGTCAAGCAGATCAACACCGGTGTGAGGTTTCATTCATGATTAGAGACTATGTTCATTGAAAGCTTTAACCATATCGACAAGTAATGTGGCCTTTCAACGATCAATAAAGCAAATTATCATAAAGGTAGGACTTATGGTGTACAAATTGGCTCTCCCTTCCGATTCTCAGATTCATAATGTATTATGTGTTAGTTTTTTACGAAAACATCTATGAACATTCAGACCGATCTCTACTCAACTTCCTCCAGTTAAAGATAATTCTACCATTTTGCCACAACCAAAATCTGTTCTAAATAGCTGTGTATTACAGAAGGATAAATATCTTCCAAAGTTCGTAGTCTTGATTAAATGGAAAGGACCACTAGTAGAAGATGCAACATGAGAAAATGTGTGGCATTTTTCCAAGTCATATCTTGATTTTGTCCTTGTAGACAAAGATTTTTAAGGGGGAGGAATAATTTGTGACAAGGTAGAGAAGTTACGACGCCTCAGGATCTAAAATGAAAGAATTTTATTTTATTTATTTTTATTTTCTTTTTCAATTCATTAACAACTAGAGCAGATTGATTGCATACAGTAAAAAAATAAAAAAATATAAACATAAAAAAATATGATTACATTACTATAATCAATATTTACATCCTGATTTGAAGTTCAAAATAATATATATTGCGGATTAGAATATATGCAGCAGTAGAGTAAAAAATATAGCGTCTTAGCAATGCACGCATATCCAGCACACCAATAGATAGTTGAGAGAGAGAAACACCAGAAACTTTTTTTTACGTGGAAAATCCGAAAAGGGAAAAACCACGGGGCCTGGCCCAGATGAGAAAATTCCACTAAGTTTGGGTTGATTACAAAGTTTGATTTGCTCCTTTACTTGGAGACGCTGGAATTACAACATGTTGAATAATCAGATAGAAATCTGGCGATGATTGATAATCCGGCGGAAGTAAGCCAGTGGTTGAGAAGAGCTTCAGCGATGGTCAGGAAGAAACTTTGGCAGTGGTCGGGAAGAAAACTCCGGCGATGGTTAGGAGGAAACTTCGACAACGGTCGGGAAGAATCTCTGGCGATGGTCGGGAAGAAACTTCGGCGACGGTCGGGAAGAATCTCCAGTAACGGTCATGAAGAACTTTGGTGGTTGTCGGGAAGAACTTCGGTGGTGGTGAGGAGAAACTCCGGCGGTGGTCGGGAAGAATCTCCAGTAACGGTCATGAAGAACTTTGGTGGTTGTCGGGAAGAACTTTGGTGGTGGTGAGAAAGAAACTTCGGCGGTGGTCGGGAGGAACTTCGACGGTGGTCGGCAAGAACTCCGGCGGTGGTCGGCAAGAACTCCAACGATGATTGGGAGCAACTCCGGCGGTAGTCGGTGGCAAGAGAGCTTCCAAACTCCTCCCTTCTTTTCCTCTCCCCTTCATTAGAAGAATGAGGCTATTTATAGTTTTTTTAGAGTGACATGACTTGTAAATATGTGGAAGATCAAGGTCAAAATGAGAGTGGTTTGAATGGACGACCGATATTGATCCCCTTGATCGTGGACTATTTAATGGTCATTTGAATGCGTTAATGATATTGGAATTCAATGATCTTGGGCTCGTTGGATTCATCTTGTCAAGCCGCTCGATTCGACTATAAGCATGTCACATTTGGAAACTATTTGGTAATTCAAATTATGGTTTGAACCTTCCAAATACGCTTTGGATCTTTGATTTGGACTCATTTGGGCTTAAATTGAGTCGAATTTGGTGTTGTTAGGTTCGTATGTTTGAGACGTTTAGTTTGACTATAAATTTGCTGAAATTGGAATTTAGATGGTCTCCGATTTAAATTTTGAAGCTTACAACTCAATTTCACTTCGAGATTCGTGCCTGATTAAGATAATTTTTTGATGATATATATATATATATATATATATATATATATATATATAATCAAAAAATTGAAAATAAAGTAACCAAAACTGCATAGCCTCAATCTGCAGGCTCCTTATCTTTACTTAAAATTATATAAAATCATGTAATAAGCACATAGCCTATCAAGTAAGCAAAATTTACCACCATATTTAATGCAAAGCAAAAGAATCAATATACCAGCTCCAATTTCAAGCAATATCAATCAACAATGAATAGTCTATCAATATGAATATTAAGCAATCTATAAAATTTGTATCAATAAAAAATAAAACAAATATGATCAATAAAGCTAAAATAGGCCCATCAATTATAAGAAAAATTTGTAAAAAGATTAATTATCGTTACAACATGTCATACTATGTTAGTGTACTTATCAATGTACTAAATTAGTATGCCTATCAATGTTTATTAATATCCATGTCATATGTTATGTAATGTTGTATTAGTATAAATATAAGTTTTATGAATTCTACTTCAATTCTATTTATCAATCTCATTTCATATGCTATCATGCAAATATGATCATGAATGTAATTATGAACAACGAGGTAGGACATTTAGCTTTAATGTGTTGTTTTTAAAAATTTCAACCCCAATTGTTAATTAGTTGGTCATCGATCTTTAATTTAACCCCAAATATTGACGAGTTGAACATCAATCTTTATCTTGCCATCATTGTTCATTATCTTAAATCAATTTACATTTGACTTTTAATAATCAATGAAGAGTCATCACTCTACCTGTGGTATAATTCGACTAATCTATTATAGGCTAACATCTATGATTATACCACAAATCTTTTATTTTTAAGGAAAGCTCGTTGGCCCACTCTCCTATGTAGGATATTATATTTTAAGCCCCAACCTGTATTAATTATAGTGTTAACAACCAGCCTTCCTTATTTAAATATAAATGTCACATTTATCTTGCATCAGTCATATCAATTTTTCTATGCAAATCAATATTATGTATGAAATATAATAATTTATAAAATGAAAAAAAACTTCAAAATTGGTGTAATATGTATTAACTTTAGAAAATCATAACATCCAGTTTACCCGATAAAATTCAGAGATAATACAGTCAAAATGCTCAATGAATCATATATATCATATATAAAAAGTTACATAATAAAAGTTTGATAAATCAAGAGAAAATATATTTTTAGTGAATTTTGGAGAAAAAGTACTTAGAAATTAAAACCAATGACAACAGAAGTAAGAGTATAATTACTTACAACTAGCAAAATAACTTTCATATTAAAACCATTGACAACAGAAAAGGAAATTATGTAGGACTTCCTCTCTCTTCTTTCTCTTCCTCTCTTCCCCCTTCTCTGCTTTTCCTTGGTTCCTTCCTCGACAAGAAACGAAATAAGGGGATAATATAAAAAATATATAAAATGTTGTTTAGTGCCTAGCATCGCGGCGCTCCCATGATCCAGCGCCGCAGTGTTCCATGTAAAACAGCACTGCTTCGCAGCGCCACCTCAACACCATTGCGCTAAATTATTTTTTAGAAATTCCAGAGAGCTTAGCACCGTGGTGGCACCTTCCCGATGATTTCCAACGCGGTAGCGCTCCAGTTCATAATTTTTAGATTTTTTAGATTTTCATTTTAAAATTATTTTACAAATTTTATGTTGTTATAGAAGTGCTGAAGATTAGCTGCAGGAAGTTAGTGGAGAATATGGATGCATGTTTTAGTTAGTTTGCTTGTTTTATTTAGCAAGTGGGTAGTTGTGTTTACTTCATAAAAATTATGTTTTCAGCATCGTTAAGACTATTATATATATAGTCTAGTATGACTTTATGGAAATTTTACGAAGATTAAAAATCAAAAGAACCCCTCTCATGCTCCTCTTCTTCTTTCTTTGCCCAAATTCTAACATATTTGATTATTGGAGAAATTCCTCCTTTATCCAACTTGGGCCAAGCTTGGTAAGCTGACTTTGATAATATTTTGAATAATATTCTAGAATAGCCTATTTACTTATCTCCTATAAAGAAAAAAGAGTCTTTATCCATGAAGAAGAAGAGACTAAGGTTTTGTTTGGGACAGCTTTTTTATTGCTTCTTAAAACAGCTTTTTAGTTTAAAAATTTTAATTTTTGTACTAGAAAGCTGCTTTAAGTAGTAAAAAAAGCTGTCCCAAACGAAGCCTAAAGGTCCGTTTGGAATAATTGTAATTTTTATAAGATTGTTGTAAAACTGATGTAGAGTAAATAATTTTTTTGAAAGCTGTTTTAGAAAACAGCTTCCTAGCATAAAATTTTTTAAAAACAGTGAAAAGCTGTGGCCAAATTAAATTTGTAATTACAATATGAAAAATGATGTAATAAAAAAATTGTTCCAAATGAAGCCTAAAAATGATGAAGACGAACAAAGTCCATGAAGAGATCCAAGAAGATGTCTCTGTTTATGCTCCATAATCAGCTTCAGTTGTTATCGCTAGCTTTACCCACTTTTGTCCAAGAAATAATGACTCTTGCGGCTTTGATCTTGTTTGGTAGCTGACCAATTAATATTTTAAGTAATCTGCACAAACTTCTTGAGAAGTTTCTGCAATATAATTAATACATCACATTGATGAGGAGACTTATGTTGACTTAGCTTATGTTGCGGGCTAGAATATTCGTGGCGGCGGTAGAGTGAGTAATTTTTCGTCTTAACGATGCACACATATCTAGCATACAAAAAGGTGATTCATGAGAGAAAGAGAATAGTAAAACACTAGATCATTGGGTTCGTCTCTTTGTGATGTTCATTTTGACAATAAGTTTGCTGAAATCGAAGTTC
This sequence comes from Dendrobium chrysotoxum, assembly GCA_019925795.1. NCBI lineage: Eukaryota > Viridiplantae > Streptophyta > Magnoliopsida > Asparagales > Orchidaceae > Dendrobium > Dendrobium chrysotoxum. The sequence goes on from CM034309.1 coordinate 28,895,534, forward strand.
AGATGGTCCTAAATTTAATTTTGAATGTTTTCAACTTATATATGCCTCGAGATTCGTGCTGGATCAAGCTGATTTTTGGTGACGTCTCAGTTGCTCCGTTATTTTTGGACGTCGAATCTTGCAGAGTCCAAATATATATATATATATATATATATATATATATATATATATATATATATATATATATATATATGATTTCAACATTCTAGACTATATTTTTTATCAAAATTAGAATTTATCTGATTAACAAATAATTTATAAATTCTGACAAATTAATTATGACTAGTGTTTGCTATTTTTTGCTGTCTATACTGGTCAACATTAAGTAGAAAGTCAAGCCACATAATAATAATTTTTAGTTACAAGCAGCTCAGAAAGGTACAAATATATATTTTTGGGCTCTGCAAGCTTCGATGTCCGAAAATATTGAGGCAACTGATATGTCACCTAAAAATTCGTCATGGATGCAAATATGAGATTGAGGCTTCAAAAATTAAAATTCGGACCATTTGATCGCCGATTTCAGCAAGCTTATAGTCAAATTGAACATCTCAAGGAGACAAACCCAACGACATCAAATTTGATCCAATCTGAGCCCAAATAAATCCAATCAAAGGTCCAAAGTCTATTTGGAAGCTTCAAATCTTTAATTGGACTACCAAATGATATTTGAATATGGCATACTTATAATCGAATTGAGCGGCTTGACAAGACAAATCCAACGAGCCTAAGATCACTCAATTTTGACATTTCTAGAGCATCTAAATGCTTGATAAACGCTTCATGATCAAGGGGATCACTAAGAGCCGGTCTATGGAATACTCCCAACATGCCCTTGATCTTCTCTATATTTACTAGTCATGTCACTCACAAAAAATTATAAATAGCCCCCAATTCTTCACATGAGCGGGATAAAGAAAAGCAGAAAACTTGGGGAGCTCCCTTGCCGCCATCCAACATCGGATCTCTTTCCGACCACCGACCGTCGTCGGACTTTAGCCTGTTCGTCGACCACCATCGGATCTCTTCCCGACCATCGATCATTGTCGAACTTCTGCCTGTTCGTGGGCCGCCTCTTGATCTCTTCTAGATCATCAATCATCATCAGACTTTTATTTGTTCGTTGAATACCACAATATCTCTTCTTGACCACCGACAATTGTCAGAGTTCATCCTAGTCGTCGATCACCATCGAATATCTTCCCAACCACCCATCATCAATGGGCTTTAGCCCATTCGTCGGCTGCCGCTAGATATCTTACTGACCACCGACAGTCATCGGACTTCTGCTCATTCATTGACCATCGTTGGAACTCTTCTCAACCACCGACCATCGCCGGAATTTCGCCCGTCCATCAACCACCGCAGTATCTCTTCCCGACCATCGATCGTCATCGGACTTCTGACCGTTCATGGGCTGCCAACTGATCTCTTCGTAATCACCAATCATCGTCGGACTTTTGCCTGTTCGTTGAATATCGTTGGATTGTTGATTGTCTCCAGACCTCCGCTGAACATTCTCCTAACCGTTGATACCAGATTTCTAATATTTGTCGATTCCATCCGAAGTTTAACAGGATTTTTAACATATTGTATTCACATTATCCTTGAGTTGAAGAATTGATCGACGTTTGTAACCTATTCAAACAATGGTGGAATATTTTCAAGTGCGATTCTTTTTTCATGATTTTTCATCATTTCAATTACGTGTTTGTGCGCTGAATTTTTATGCATCCCTAAGATGTAAAATCCTTCCGCTCTATCGCCGCGAATTTCTTAGCCCGTAACCGCTTAGTTCTTTTTTTCTAAGCCAATGATCATGAGAAGCTAGTCGCCAAGAACATTGACTTAAGAGGTGAATTGAACATTGTTACCCAGAAAAAGAGAATATATTAACAGCTTTTAAGAACAAAAATATTCTTTTGAAGAAGGCCTCAGATGACGCGAAGAGTACGAAGAGGTCTTGCAAAGAGTTTGCCATGAAGTATAACTCCGACTTGGATGCTTGAAGAGAAATTTCGAAGAAGAAATGAGCTTTAAAAGCTTCAATTAATTTGCAGAATGTGGAATTTAGTAGTTAAATCAAGAGCTTGAAATCTTCTAAAAAAAAAAAGAGCTTGAAATCTTCTCTGGCCGAGTTTGAGAGCTTAAAGGAAGAGTTAGCTTGCTTGTTATTATCATTTCACACAAAAAGTGCTGAGGAAAATAATTCCTTGAAGAAGTCGTTTTTTTAATCAACTTTTAAGAAAGTATTATATGGATAGTAACAAAAAAATAGCGCATACTCTAAGAGTATGTAGAGTAGAAAATAAATTGGGTATAATATATCATAATTAAGTCTAATCAAATATTTTGTCTTAAAGTATCATCAAATAAGATTTAATTTGGATGTGCTTTATCTTATGCCAGAGCTTTTATCTTTGCATGTATATCAAATCTAGTCTCGCCACTTAAAAAGGACTTCACCACTCTCAATATAGATTTTGGCTTCGTTCGGGATGGTTTAAGTTATTCCAAACAAAGCCTTTATCACAATGGGACAAGTTCAAATTCTATGACTTGACTTTTTATTCTTATGATACATAGGATTTTAGTGTAAGATGTTAATGGGTTTGAACCCAAAGATAACAAATTGCCTACAAAATTTGTAAATGATTTTCCTGTTTCTTATAGAGTTATCGATGATTGAACACTTTTTAATTTACTTAGAGAAGTCGGAGAAATTAGAGGTCTATGGTATTATGTAAGGAACCCCCCTTTCTCTTATTATGATGATACAAATGTTGAAAATACTTTCATGAATTAAATAAAATAACTATTTTTTGATTGGTTACCACTTTTAGTAAGTAACAATATTAAAAAATATTTCATTTTAGACACTTAGTCCAAAAGTCCAACTTTGCCAAAACCATGTGGGATTATAAAAGCACTTTGAGAAAGCAAAGTTTGGTGTTTACTATAATTGAACTAGTTTCTTATGATTACTATTTGGTTGTCACTAATAAACTTATGGTTGATAGTATCTTTAAGGAAATTGATGATAATCTAGATGTTCTTCAAATTTGATATGCATCTTATGAATTTAAATGAGATAGAACCAAATATTGACGAGTTAAGATAAATCAACTTCGGCTCATATAAAAATGTGGAGCCTAGATACATAAGTGCTCTAGTGGATACGGAAGATGTCATAATTTTAATTCAACTTCTTTCAGAGTTAAGGATTGCTTCATATAAATATGAGAACATGCATAGATTGTCTCTTAGATGTAGTAGCTCCTAAACTCAAAATACAATCTAATGTTATTTCAATTAAATTTACTCCTAGAATAATGCACATGGAAATCAAAATTGATTTGATAATTGAGGTTAAGGAATTGATTTAGAATGGCTTCATAAGAGAAGAAAATTATTCTGCTTGGTTAGCCAACATTGTCCCTATTATGAAAAAGAATTGAAAATTTTGTATATGTGTTGACTTCCACAACTTGGATAAGGCATGTCCTAAAAATGCATGCTACTTATGAATATAACCTCTTCATATTGTCTATTCTCTTTCACAAAAGATTTATATTGATATAACTAAATTAAGCTAGCTCTTGAGGATAACAAATTCACAATATTTAGAACTTCTATTGAAATATTATGTTACAAAGTTATGTCATTTTAACTTAAAAAATATTGGCGCTACAAAATTTTTAATAACCTCATTCATAAACTTAAAAAATATTGGCGCTACAAAATTTGTAAAATTAAGGAAGATTATTTATACAATTTGAAAATTATCTTTGAATGATGTTACAATTATAATCATGAGATGAGTCATTTGAAATATGCCTTTAGTATTACATTAGGGAAGTTCTTTGGATTTGTGGTATTACACTATAGGATAGAAATTGATCTTCTTAAAATTAAAGTCATTATAAATATGAAATCTCCTTTAAGTCTAACATAATTATGATCATTTGAAGACAGATTAACATATCTTAGATGCTTCATATTTATTCTTTCTAAAAGATGTCAACCTTCACATCCCTTTTCAATAGAAATGCTAAATCTAATTATGATAGACATCTCCCACAATTTTGATTGCTCTTATTTTAGGAAAACCATTAATTTTATAAACAATAGCTCTTGGTGAATCTCTTGGAGCGCTTTTAGCATAAGCTAATAGTTGGGGATAAGAGAATGTTTTATACTACTTAATTCGATGTTTAAAATTAAATATCCCCCAAGACAAAAGCATTGCTTAAAATTGATATTCGTTGTGCAAAATTTTCAATATTATCTGCTGACACAAAAAGTTAACTTTGTCTTAAAAATAAAAATTTTTAATATCTTAGAATCCTTGTAACATTGTTAAGACATTTGACATGATGGTCAATAATTACATTACAATTCAATTTTATATATGCTCTTCAATTTGTTATTAAAAGATCAAGCCTTGGATTGCAACATATCTGAGCCTTGCACATTCTCCCTTTAATGATGATTTGTATGGTGAGTAGATTATGAGTTTAAAGAAGAGGAAGACCTTATATGGGAACTATATTTTGATGGTTCAATTTCTTATACAAAGAATATGAAACACAATAATCTCTTACAAAGAAATTTAGTATCATGTTAATTTTCATCACTCATGATAGAAGAATTTGATGATTAACTCAAAATTTATTGAACCCTTGTATTGATATTGAAGCAAAGTATGTGATTTTGGGTATTGATAGAAAATTACCAATCTTAATGAATATGCAAAATATTTAAATTTATGGCAATTCCCAACTATTTATTAGTTAGGTTTCTAAGATCTATAAGGATCTTAAACATAACCTACTTAATTACCATTCATATACAATGAAATTATTTGAATAAGTTCTTAATGTAGCATTAATAAGAATCTCGTGTAGTATTAATGACACAATGGATGCACTAGTCAAACTTGCTAAATAAATATCTTATCCTAAAAGGGCTTCATTATCTTAGAAGTTCAAAACCATCAAGTTTTTTCTCCTATTAACTTGAAAACTATAGGTGAACTTCTTTCTAGTTTTAAGTTTTGATTCATTGTATGTGATGAAAAGGTTGACTAAAGATAATTATCATTGAATATTTACAAAATATTAAACTCCTTAGAAAATTCTCATGCATATCAATTAAGAAAATATCATTATTATTTGCATACATTAATGACACTTTGTACCAGTATTCATTCAATTAAATGTGGTAATTTTTTCCTAGAAAGGAGGTAGCCCACAAAATCAAGAATAAAGTGCATATTGAATAATATAGCTCCATTAATCTAAGCCTAAATAAAATTATTCAAATTATGTTGACATTATCCATCATTATCATCAATGTCCAATGCATGTTGTAATTTGCATTAACTACCTAATGTTTTGCATTTAATGATAGACTCTTTTAAGTTTAAAAAGAATATTGTGTAACAACCAGAAAATATGAAAAGTTCGACGCTGAGCATGTGAATGCTACGGTGTTATGCTTCAGAGCACAACAGTGCTAAAAATCGCAGCTGTGATATTTGAGACTCTATTCTACAGTAATTCTGGATTCAACATGCAGCGCTGTGGGGCTAGGTCTAAGTGCTGTGCCATTAGGCTTCTAACAATATTTTTATATAAATTAAATTCAAAACTCCAAGCACTAAAGCGCCTCAACTATATCCTTCTCCCTCATTAGGTTGGCTTGCTCGAGAAGGGAGAAGATGAGGATGAGGAGATAAGAGAGGAAGGTAAAAGGGGGCCTTCAGAGCTTTTCTATCTATCATTTCTGTTAGGAAAGTTCTTCTCATAGTAAGTAATCTTTACTTTGTATCAATTTTCAATGATTCTGAGTTTGATTCATTTTTTCTCCCCTAAAAGTAATAAAAAGCTTATATCTCCCATTTATATGAATTTCAATAGCATAACTTTTGGTATGTGATAGATGTTGCCAATATAAACATTTTGACTAAAAGCTTTTTGAATTTTACCATGTAAAATGAAAGTTATGATTTTCTGAAGCTATAGACTAATATACAATTTTTTTGTATTTTATATATTTAAGTATTTCATGTTATATTTTATATATTAAAGAGAGAGTGATACAACTGACATAAGATAAATGTGATATTTGCATATAGGCAAGAAAGGTTGGCTGTCAACACTATAATTAATATGGGTTGACTCTTAAAATATAATACCCTACGTTAGACGATAGGCCGATGAGCTTTTTTTTAAAAATGATTTGTGATGTTATCCCAGTTGTAGCTGTAACTTATGATTGATTATGCCAACGGGCAAAGAGTGATGACTCTTAATAATTTATTAAAAGCCACTTATGATAATAAAAGTTGATGTAATGATAATGATAATAATGATAATATAATAATACAATGAATATCGATAAAAAAATGAAAACACCATATTAAAACTGGATGACCTGTCTTGCTAAATCTTATATTGATGCATGCATATTTTAATAGCCTTGATAGATAGACTATATAACATTGATGTGTGTACATAGATAACATATGATATGGATACATGCATTGATAATATATGATAGATAAGAGGGATAAGATTACATGCATTGATAGTATGTAATAGATAAAGAGGGATAAGATTAACGACAGTTTATTGGCATGATATGATAGATAAGACTGACTAATTACTAATGACCACGGATTTTGAATGCTAAATTAATATTTGACTGATTGATGTGAAACTGAAATGCCACTATGTTATTAATATGCTACTAATATGATTGAGTATATGATAGACATTGATTTTAATTGTAGATATTGGTAACTTGTTGTCATTATGTAGTTTTTACATATTTTTAGGAAAATATAAGGAAGCTTGAGGATGATCTACATACTAGCTTCTAACAATCTTTCTATTTTATCGTCATGTATTCATTGAGATGAGTTAGTTTATTTTATTTCATGACTATTGTACATGTATTATTTTTGGGCTGATATTAGTTGTACATATTGAATAAATATAAAAGAAATGTTCTTTATTTTTTTACTGTTTTTATGAAATTTGTAAATTCTAATTGAATTGTTAAATAATTGTAAATAAAAATATAAAAGATATAATTCTTCCGACTTTGATCTTGTGGTGTGACATATTGTTTGGCCCATTAATCCTTCTAAGTATAGGGGTTGTTTGATAAGCATTAAACTATTTTTCTCAAAATAGAAATAAGTAATACCATTGAGAGAAGTCAAAGTTAAATATATATTCTAATTTTTTGGGGATCATATTGTTTATCAATTTGGCATGCCTTATTAAATTATAATTGATAAAGTTTTAGTTTTTAAAAGTATTAAAATTAATAAATTTATAGAACATCATAATATTGATTAGAAATACTCCACCATTCATTATCCTAAATCTAATTGATTTATTGTAGTTTTCAGCAAGACGTTTGTTCATCTTTTAAAGAAAAAATGATTCAAAATAGATTTATATGATATGAGAATTTGGTTGAAGATTTGTGGGTATATAGATTACATATAGAATACCAACTCACTCCACTTGAGGCTAGCAATACAAAAAAATAAAATTTAAATTTATATAAAATGCTTGAGTTAGACTTAAAGAGCTTTATGGTTTAGAATGGACATGTTTGCACACTTAAAGAGCCATTGAGTTCTATAAAATAAATATCGTATATGCCCATGATAAATTAGTCTACCTTAAAATTTTCAAAATTGGAGACTTAGTTTTGTTCCATGAAGCTTAATTGATGGGGAGGCTATCAAGATGTTTCAAGGTTGGTAGAGCAGTGGTGGGATGGTTAAGGTTGGTTGAAGGCTAAGGGAAAATATTGCATAAAGTTGAATTTTTTGTCATATTTATTTGAGACTTTAATGGAGTGAATGATCATGTTTTCTTTATGAAAAATGATTTTCTATGATGGAATGTGATGAGGGCATTTAAATTAGAGGTTTGGGATATTAGATAATTAATGGATGCAATTTTAAGTTTATTCGACATATCGATACAAAGTTACAATTTTTTTATATGTTGATTGATTACATCTATACAATAAGATGTAGGATTTATGTACTGATAAAATACCTATAAGCCTTGATAACAGGCGGGAGCAAAAGTATACACAAACATATAATTAAGAAGAAAGTTATAAATGAGCACAATAGTAATAGTATAGTATTCAATGCATTCTAATATATGTGAAAATAGTGAATATAGTGATTACATATATACTAGTAGAGTAAGTCATAGAGGTAGTTAAAAAATAGTGGTGGTGATTTGATCAAGTTGAAAAGGTATCCATAACTTCTGAAAACTGAGGAGAAGGTGTTAAACAAAAATTGAATCGTGAGAGGTAATGGAGACAAACAATTAAATTCCATTTATGGGAGGAGGCTCTGTTACCGCCTCTCAAGTTGAGGGGAACTGTGGACTGTCAACTTGTTTCTAAGGGAAGAAAATGCGGAGTTAGGTAGAGCCTTGTAAAGATGTCTGTTGTCTGATTGGTTAAATATATGTGCTGAACAATTAGAATGAGAGATTGTATTGCTTCATGAATGAAATGGTGATTGATCTCTATTTGTTTGATCTGTGCATGAAAAATATGATTGTTGGTAATGGAGAAAGAAAAAATATTGTCATAGAAAGAGGAGTGGTGTCCAATTTAATAAAAAAATCATGGCAGAGAAGGTGAAGCCAGATGATTTCTGTAGGGGCTACAGCAAGGGATTGATATTCAACCTCTATAGAAGAGTGGGTGACTGTGGTCTTTTCTTTTTACACTCTAAGTGATGAGGTTAGGGCCGAGAAAACATAAACTTGTAGTTGATTTGCGATACATAGCATCACCAGCCCAATCTGAGTCTGAAAAGGCTTGTTGTTGAAGATGACCTCGTTGGAAGTGAAGACCATAATTGGATGTCCCTTTTAGGTACCAAAGTATGCGTTTGAGTAGGTGAAAATGACAATCGAGTGGTTGGTGCATGTATTGACAAATTTTATTTACTAGTGAAGGAAATATCAGGACATGTAGAGGTCAGATACTGAAGAGAGCCATCCAATTGCCAAAGTATTGAAGGGTTGTGCAAAGGTTGTTGTAGTTCGGATGATGAAGGCAATTTGGAAGGCAAAGGATTAAGAATGGGCTTGCAATTTGTCATGTTGGCTTTGTGTAAAAGTTCCATTGTATAAGTATGCTGAGAGAAGTGATAAGAATTTTTATCTTGAGCAACATCAATACCAAGAAATCTGGACAGTTTTCCTAAATTTTGCATATTGAAGCGCAGCTGGAGTTTGTAGAGGAGATCATCAATAAAGAATTGATTATTGCCAGTGACTAAGATGTCATCAACATAGATGAGAAAGTATATGTGAATGTTATTTTTGTTGTATATCATGAGAGAGGAATAATCTGAGCTTGAATAAAAACCTTCAAGAGCAATATATGATGAGAGTGTAGCAAACCATTAGTGTGGAGCTTGTTTAAGGCCATAGAGAGCTTTTCTTAGGAGACATACATGGTTAGGGTATTGAGTATCTTGGAAGCCCTGAGGTTCAGACATATAAATAGTTTCATTTAAGTAGCTATGGAGAAAAGCATTTGCTATGTCAAGTTGTAAAATTTGCCATTGAAAATGAAGAGAAAAAAAGAGAAAGAGATGGATTGTAGGGGATTTAGCAATGGGACTAAATGTTTCATGATAATCAAGCCCATATTCTTGTTTGAATTCTTGTATAATTAGTTGAGCTTTGTATTGAGTAATAGAACCATTATAATGTCGTTTAATTTTAAATATCCATTTGCATCCAATAACATTATAATGGGGTTGAGTTGGAATAAGAAGCCAAGTACATTGAGCTTGTAGAGCATTAAATTCTTCGAAAAGAGCTTGTCGTCATTCATGAATTTTTATTATTGAAGTGTAACAAGTTGGGGTGTTTTGAATGGTATGACTGAGATCGAGTATCTGGTGGGATTTGAGTGAGCATGTGTGAAGGCGGGTAATCATCTGGTGGCGAACTTGCTATGGAGCTGTAGGTTGGGAAGTAAAGGATGAAGTAGATGAGTTAGATAAAGGGGAGTTAGCTCTTGGTGTGGATAAGGAGGGTGTGGGGGATGTTGGAGGGCTGATTTGAGATGTTGGTTGGCTGATTGGAGGAGTTAAGGTAGGTGATGAGATATGTGGTGAGGTAGAGCTGGGAATGCAAAGAGGTAGAGGAAGGGAAATGTGATATGTGGAGCTGGTTGTAGGTGTTAGAGTGGTAGGAGTTTCAATGGACTCATTAAATACGACATGTTTGGATACAAAGATGTGGCCTATAGAGGGATTATAACATTTGTAGCCTTTTTTATTTGAAGCACATCCAATGAAAATGCAAGGGATAGAATAGGGTGCAAGCTTGTGTGGAGCATATGGACGAATCCATGGGTAGCATCAACAACCAAATATATCAAGATGAGACTATTTTAGTGATTTGTTGTAGAGAAGCTGAAAAGATAATATATGTGAAGTAATAGGAGATGGTAGACGATTAATGAGATATAAATCAGTGAAAAGAGATTCAACCCATAAATGGTAGGATAGTTGAGAGTGACATAGGAGAGCACAAACAGTTTTGATAAGGTGACGGTGTTTTCGTTTGGTGACACCATTTTGTTGTGGAGTGTGAGGACAAGCATATTGATGATGGATGCCATTTTGAGCTAGGAAATTTGTAGATTATGGTTAAGAAACTCACCACCTCCATCAATATGAAGTGTTCAAATAGTTTTATGTAAATATTTTTCAATAAAAAGTTTGAATTGAATGAAGTTTTGTGTGGTATCTAATTTTGATTTCATGGGAAATATCCAGCTATAGCGGCTATAATCATCTACAAGAAGTAAGTAAAAATAAAAATCATGTGTAGATACAATGGGCGAAGGGCCCCAAACATCAGCATGAATGAGTTCTAGAGAAGTAGTAGAAAAACTATTTGATTCATTAAATGGTAATTTGTAACTTTTGGCTAAAGCGCATGAGGTAGACATAGAAGACAAAGAAAAAATACATAAATTAGGAAAAGACTTCACAACAACAGAAATAGTGGATGAGTTTGGATGGCCGAAGTACTGTCAATGCCAAATATTGGAAGTAGTAGATGCTGTGAAATATGTAATTGGTGAGGTAGACTGTGAAATATAGCTTGTGTAGATCGGGTAGAGACCATTAAGGCAGTGTCCTTGGAGAAGAAGTTAATCATGTGTCTTCCGTTCCTTGATACTATAGCCAGAAGGGTCAAAAGAGATATAACAATTGTTATCAGAAACAAGTTTAGAGATGGATAGAAGTTTGTGGGATAAACGAGGAACATGTAGAAGAGAAGGGAGAGTGAGCATACGAGAAGAAGTAGGTAGGAGACCTTTTCCTGAATGAGCAATGGGAAGAGTTGTACCATTGCCAATTAAAACTTGATCAGACCCTTGATAGGTAGCTGCATTTTTTAAGGAGTGAAAATCAGGTGTTAAGTGAGTAGTGGCACTGCTATCTAGAAACCATGGGGAAGCAGCCAAGGGTGATGATTTAACAAGGAAAGCTTGAGGTGCAGAGGGAGTGTGCTGAAGATTTGCACGATGCCAACATGAAGGGGTTAAGTGACTTCTTTTGCCACAAATTTGATAGTCTATAGTACTTCTAATTTTGTTGCCCTTGAAAGCAACGAGAGTGTTAGAAGTAATGTGAAATGATGAAGAACCACGTCCATGAAATCGAAAGGTCTGGCGGCCACGACCATGACCTATGGTGGAGATGACAACAAACTGAGTATCAGATGTGGGTGTTAGATCAAACAGAGAGTTCTTTGGCGGCATCAGTGGCAAGGTTAACTTCTTCGCTGCAGATGAGGGAATATAAGTCATCCAAAGAGATGGGAGTGAGCTTGGATCGAATAGTAGTTTTGAAAGCTTGATAATTAGCAGGCAATCCATTTAATATGTACAAAATAATGTCTTTTATGTTGATAAAGCCTCCAACAGTGGCAATGTTGTCCACCAAACGTTCAACTATGGAGAGATAATTAGTCATGGACTAATTTTGCATAGTAAGCGAATGAAGTTCATTCTTTAGTTGAATAAATCTGGAACGATTTGTAGAGAACAGTCGGCGCTTAAGTGTTGTCCAAATAGAATGACATGAGTTCATGTTAATAATGTAAGGCAGTAGTGAGGGAGAAATTGTGGAACAAAGAGCAGTAGCTAGATTTTGGCCAAGTAGAAGCCAGTGAGAATAGATGAGATTTAAGATGGGTTGTCTGGAACTGAGAGAAATATATTTGGGCGGACATACCGTAGTGCCATCAAGGTAGCCAACAAAACCATTAGCAAGAAATAATTTATGAACTTGAGTGCGCCAGGTCGAATAGTTGTCGGCAAGAAGCTGAATGTGTACAACATTCTTGATATTAGAAATAAATATTTTTAAGGAAGCAAGAATAGAGGGTTTGTTGGAGATAGTTGAAGTGTTCTGAGAAGTATCCATTGTAGGTGTAGTAGGAGGAATATTTGTTGAAGGGTTTTGAGAGGTATCCAATGTAGTTACGCAGGGAGCTTTGATACCATGATAAAATACCTATAAGCCTTTATAACAGGCAGCAGCATAAGTATACAAAAATAGAGAACTAAGATGAAAGTTAGAAATGAGCACAATAGTAACAATATTCAAAGCATTCAAATATATGTGACAATAGTGAATAAAGTGATTACATATATACTAGTAGAGTCAGTCATGTAGGTGGTTAAAAAATAGTGGTGGTGATTTGATCATGTTGAAAAGATATCCATAACTTCTGAAAACTGCAGGAGGTGGCAGACAAAAATTGAACGGTGCAGAGGTAATGGAGACAAAAATGAACCGTGAGAGGGAATGGAGACAAATGGTTAAATTCCATTTATGGGAGAGAGGCTTTGTTATGCACAACTGACCATTATCATTTATGGGAGGAGATTATCATGAAGCAAAATAGAAAATATAATATTAATAAGGCTAGATTTTAATCATTCTTTTTTTGAAGTAGAGTGCCACTCATTATTTGGAGATTATTTTTTTATTATTTTGAAGGAGATGACCAATCCTGCAAGAGAGGAAGTAAGCACTATACTTCTCTTAAGCCTTCATATTTGATTATTATTATCCTTATATGTAATATGAGAATCTCCAAATTATTTAGCTGTCTTCCACCTTTTCATGGGTGTGGTGGATAACTTTTTTTGGGATGATGAAACCTTAGAAGATGAAAAAGTAGGAGCTGATTAGGTTTGAATTTGAATTAAATTTTTTTTTGCATAGTTTTCTTATTATTTTTAAAGGTAATTTTTTTAGTATAAAAAAAATTAATTTAAAAAAGTTTTATATAAAAAATTAATTTAAAAAATAATAAAAAAATTATTCCAAATAAAATTTTAATCGGGTCACATACTACAAACAATCGGATGAGAAAATCGACCCGTTACGGTCACATCTTCATCTAGCCGCCTGACCCAGTTAACGATTCCCGAACCTGAAGCGCGACCAAATCGACAGCGCGAGCCTGAAATCAAAAGCCGGACCAAACCCTCTGCATTATGGTAATTTCGCGGTATTCGGTAGCCCACAGCACCCGCAGCCTGATGCTCTAAATACGTGGTCGTGGTGCGGGGAGGTCTTTCACACATAGAAGGGAAGAAGATAGCGGTCCTCAAAGAGGAAAGAAGAGGATCGGCGGAAGAGAAAGGATTAGCGTGCTAGAAAAGGAAATGCGTGAAAGGTAACACTGCAAGGAACGAATCTCGCTACCTCAGTAATCTCCTAAAGATCACCGGAAGCGACCGTAGAAGAAGAAGATTAGGGTGGTAAAGAAAGATTCAGCGGAAAGGGGAAGAGGAGTAACAGGAAGCGGATCATCGCATAGGAGGAGCAAACAAGAAATGGAAAGAGGAGACAGCGGACGGGTCTCTTTTCTCTTAGTCTGCTAACCCTCGGTTGGATCCAGGTATTGAAACCCTAGCTTTGATTTGTGTTTGTTTTTAGGTTGGTTTGTCATCAGAAGAGATGGATGCGCTTGGCTTGCTTATTTTTCGGCTGATGGAAAAGTCTAGTGTTCTGCCATTCCGATCACAGGGGATCCGCTGGTTTTACTGCGGAGATTGGTCTCCTTTCGCGATCTGGGGTTGGTTTTGTAAATGAAAAATGAAGATGGAAACACAGGTGTTAGGGTTTGTTTGTCTTTCTCAGAGAGGGAGGCCTTGGTCCATGGTCTTTAGATCTATTCCTTGTGTTAGCGGCTGTAAGCTTGGATAAGAAAGTTCAAGGTTCTGACGACGGAGACTCATCTGTTTTATCTTGGGCAAAGCTGTATTTGGATTTGATATTGCTTATGCCAGGGATTTAGGATTAGGTGCAGGATCTGGTCAGGAATGATGAACGAAGAACCTGTATTGGTGTACTTCTTTTGATTTCTCTGCCGCAGATTGGCGCCATCCGCCTCCCTTTATGCAGTTGAGCATGATGCGCTCCTTACTTGTCGTGGGACTTCCTGCTTGTTTTTTAGATAATAGCTTTTGATGATTGATGGCTTCTCCGAGAAATAATTGTCTGGGTCTTTTTTCTGTTGCTTCTACAAGGGATCTTTTGTTGATGCCATGATATGCTTCTTGCTCTTGACGATATCTTCCCTTCTTCAATTTGAATATAGATTCATCTGGTTTGAGGCAGGTCTGCTGTCCGGATAAATCATATACTATCTATATCAAAATGTTTTTGAGGTTTTATGATTAAACCGGCTTATGGAATTTTGGTGATTGCTGCAACTTGGAATCTCGCTTCTCCTTTTAGTCCAACAGTACGTTTTTTGGCCATTGTATTTATTTCATTATTGATCCATTTGAGAGGAAGTTGGCTTCAGGAGATTTGGTCCAACCTCCATCACTAGCTGCTCTTATGATTCTGTAGGGCTCCTCATTTGAGGTTGGGATAAATTGAAAACTGAGAATGGTGCTGGGCGTGATTGATTTGTGGATTGTTGATTAGTGTTTGTTGAGTATGAGAATGGATTAGAGAACCCATGGCTCATACCCCTGGAATGAACTGCGCTCTATTGATGGCTGATCAAAGTGTTCTATCTTTTTTGTATTGTGTTACTTGGAGGTTTTGCAGGCTCTATAACTAGGTTGACATGAAAATCTTGGCTGTAAATGTTCATGCCATCTAATTATTGAATTTGAATAAAGAGATGCACATGATTATCAGTAGGGGTAGTTTAGCATGATGCATCTTAAGGGTACCCTTGATGGCAAGGGCGGAGCTATGAAATATTTTTAGTGAGGGTGCAAATTGATATAAACTATTAAGTTACTTTTTCCTAATCTCTTTTTCTTAGAACAATCACATATCATAAGATAACACTTTAATAAAAAGTTAAGAGAAAAATCTACATGAAAAATTAGAGCTATTCCCATAAATGATGGCAGCGTGGGTGGCAAATGATGGCTCGACGATGGGTATGGGCGTGAACGTGAATGCAACACCTGGTGTGAGGCATATGTATGCGGTATGCACGGCCGGTTAGGAATTTGTATAAAAAAGTCCAAACCTTAAATCTTAATAATCGGTTTTGGGTCGGGCTAGTGGGGGCACGCCCCTAGTGGTACTTTTGTGGATCTGGCCATGCTTGATGGATCATGTCAGCATTTGTTGTCAGCGCTTTGAACTGTTTGTTTATCAGTTGATTTTGCTAGAATATGATATATTTTTGGGGCTCTTTGAATTCACGCATTGAATTCTCTTGTTCAGCGGCTAATCTATATTGTGTATATTTGGTATGCAGAAGGAAACATAATCATTCGAGAATTTGGTGACTTATGGGTTACAACCCGTTATTGTTCTGTTAGAAACATGATACGATATTTCAGTCAATGGTCAGTTGAACAATTATTCCTGTGTTTATGGCATAGTACCTCAATCAGCAGAGTGGATAAAATCATTATCTTTTGCTTTTCTATTACAGATTTAATTTTGTACCTGCAACAAGAGGATTGCCTCCCCTCTTGAGATTCCAGAGGGCCAAGAAAATCCAAAATCTTGCAAGTGCTGTGGTGGAATTATATCAGTTGGTAAACTTGGTGGCTTATCAAGAAGGAGCTGGAGCACTATGGGACCAGAGTTTTCTGGAGTGATTGATCCTCAGTTGAAATGGAAGACGTCTTCAAATGGTAAGCACAGGGCCTTAAGGAGAGCACGAACTTTTACTCAGGATAATGGAAGGAAATTCACTGCCAAGAATAAGGAAGATATTAAGGATTTTTGTGATGAAGCTTCGAAGAAAGAAGAGGACATGCTGGTCTTGGAGTCTGAGAAGGTTTATCTGCTTTGCTGTACTTTACAAATGTTAGTGCAGGTGATTTTTTTACATGATTAACAATGTTTTTCTCCTGACAGTTTGGTGTTAGTGTTCTTGGTCGGCGCTTCAGTGATAACTTAGAAAGTGTTCCAATAAAGAAAAGGAGATTTTCGTTACTTCCTCAGTCAACATCACATAGACTATCATCATCTGGCTTTCATGATCATAGTCATGGAAGGCGCCTTGCTTTATTCCAAAATAACCAAGTGTCTCTTAAACAAGATGAGTCTGGTGTATATTCTTCTAAAAGTTCTGCTGATGAGAAAACGAGCTTGGCAGACATTGATGAGCATTTAGATGATTCTGCAGATTTTTCTGGTATTTCTATCTTGGCGGCAGCTGCTTGTTATAGTAGCATAGAGAATGGATTAATGGATGCAAAGGGCCCAACAGTTAAAGGGCATTCATTTGAGGAAAACCCCTCATCATTAAGGTTTTCAGAATCACTTGAAGGTAAGGGATTCCCATCCCAACCTGAACTTGGAAGCATACCAAAACCGTCAGTGGTAACTTCTGTTGCAGGGGAAGCACTGGGTAGGGAAACAGGTCAAGTAAAGTTTGATGGCTGTATGGAAGAGCATTCTGTTGGTTCCTTGCAGAAATTTTCAAGGGAAAGGAATTCAGTGCCCTCTCGTGATGATAGGCTACATTGGGATCTCAATACGGTAATGGATGTATGGGAAAGCCAGTCAGATGGCTTTGCTAATTCTGATCCCCTTGATACAAATGTTAAAAGCAATGATAGTCATGACATACTTGGTCAGGATGAAGCTGGTTTTGGAATTGACAAAGTTGGATTGAAAGCTGCTGATAATCAAAATATTTCATACGGTTTCGAGAAGATGGATAGAAAACATGCTAGTGCTGTGGCAGATTATGACGAAGGAAAATATTGCTCACCCGAAACTCAAGTCTGTGAACCTTTGCCAGAAGAGTGCCTTTTTAAGGATGCTAAAGTCACGGTGGTAAATGCTCCTGAGAAAACAAATCTTGGGGGTGGTGGTGAGAAGAGTTACGTTTTTACTAGAAATACTTATACCATTGAAGGTATTGCACAATCAGATAAGGTCCTCTCCACAAAGGTGGTTGATGTGCCTGACAAAGATAAGTATGAAACTGATAATGTAAACTTTAGTGTGGAAGTGGACACTCATAATACCCTCCCTTCTCTGATTAGTGCTGGGAATGCTACTCTTGGCCTAACGATGAATGCCTCTAATCCATTTTCTGAGGACAAAAATGTCAATGAAATGTTCCTTGGTGATAGCTTATCCATTGCTACCTTAGATAGTTGTAATGATCATTCTGGGGAATGTCACCCAGCATATCTTGGGAAAAGTAATCAGCTGAGGAGCCCTTGCTCTGAGAAGCATCAGTCTGTATTAGCTGATGTAGTCAGTATTAATTCACAAAAATCACCTTCTGGACAACTTGATCAGAGCACTTCTGAAATTATAATTCATGGAGATGAAAAGATTTCTCAGGTATCACTTGATGGAAGCAGTTCCAAGAGCATGACAACTTATGGCGTTCTGGCAGATGAGACTGCATATATTGATGAATTTGGAAAAGCCTATGCTAATTCAAATCAATCAATTGTACATTTCAACTTCAGAGGGATATCTGATAATGAGCACCTTCTGTTGTCAAGAAATACATGCATCAATCAATATAAAGAGAGTTCTGCTGATTTGAAGGTTGATGAATGTAAATCTAGTATTTTGAGTGATGAATGTTTGAATGCTAGCACAGCTGTTCCAGTTCATACTTCTCCAAAGTTTCCCAATTCTATTTCAGAAGGTTCAATGCTGGAAAGAAATGACATTCCGTTAGCTGATGATATATTGATTTCTCATGAGGAATACAGAACACCTGTAGATGGTCATGTGAGGCGCTCAGTTAAGGATTCATTAGAGCATTTTGACTCGGACCATTTTTCAGATCCTTGTCCAGTTGACACTGATCATGCTATTGGATTGGAGAAGTTTGAGTTCCTTGGAGAAGATGATTCTCAGTATGAAGATGGGGAATTGAGAGAATCTGTTCTGAATAGCTGGGGAGAAGATGGAGTTGAGGAATTGGAAACTGAGCATGTGGACTATGGGTCTGACTGCAGAGAAGCAGATTTTTTTGAAGCTGATTCTGATTTTTGTTCTCAATCTGATTTGGTTGTTGTGACTACAGAATGTAAACATGAAGGGAAGCTGGTTTCTACTTGTAGTGATGGAGATAGATTAAGGGTTACAGAGGATGATTTACAGCCCAAATGTTTCCAAAAACACTCTTTCATAAAAGATGCTTCAAATGTCAGTTATGGCGAGGGAGATGCAAGGGAAAATCTGGAGGTAATTGATGCGAGTGAATTGCCTACAAGAGATGAAAACAGATTGCTTAAATCGAATATACCTACTGACAGGAGTGATGATCCTGGGAAATCAAGTCAACCAGATAGTTCTAGAATGAAGTCTTCAGGTTGGGACAAATTGCCTAGAACAGAAGATGCTGCTGTCGATTCTCCTTGGAATCATGATAGTGCTTCTGTCACAGCATCTGTTAATGGTGAATATGCAAGAAAAAAGGTTGTTTCATCGCTCAAAAGGGATTCATATTCAAGATTAGAAAGATCAAAGTCTTCTGACGCATCATGTAGAAAGGAAGTATCTTATACTATGGAAAACAAGTAATTTCCTTTTCAAGGCTTTAGCATACAAATTATGTTTTGTCTTGTTGTTCTGTTATCATTTCATGTGCTTAATATGTTTTTATGTCCAGGAAACTTGACCACTTTGATTTAAATGCTGAAAGGAGTACTAATGGAAGCAGATCAATTGGAAGGAACAGGCTACCTTTCCGTTCACATGGTAGAGGCAGGGTTGAGTGTTGGGTGGGTTCTCCAGATCATCATGGCAGTTGTCGTTTTGATACATCTGGGTATTATTCATCACCCAATTTTGCACCCACTGGTGCAAGGAATGCAGCTGCAGCTGCTGTTGCAAAGGTGGAAAGCAATGGCTTCGTTGTTGCACCTGATGGCACAATTGTTAGAGCTGGTAGTATGGGGTCTGGACCCAATTTATCTGGTCGTTCAACAAATTCTTCCTCTCATTTGCAATCTACTAGAAGGGGATCAACTATGGAGAGTGATGGAGCATTTGACATGTCTTCTGAGCCAAGTAACTCTACTAGAGAAGTTAGCCCTGATAGATGCTTTAATGTTGGTAGGGGAAGGCCTAGTAGACATGGTTCTAGGTTTATCAGCCTTGGTCATAGGAATATGTATCAAGCTCCTATGCTTGATCGCAGGATTGACTCTATACCATTGCAGCATCCTTCATCTAGGAGGCAGCAGAGTTTTTCTCCGCACAGAAGACCCATACATTTCTCACGTGAGCATACAAGATCGCCATCAAGGTCTAAAACACGGTCCCCCCATACTTGGACATCTCCAAGAGGAAGAGACAGTGGCCGGATAAGTGGTGTTCATGATGCAGGGAGACAAAGTAGGTCTCCTCAAAATTTTAAGACTCAAAGAAGGATGCAGAGACAGAGGTCGCCACAGCGCCAAGGTATTCTTGCTGAAGAGTTGGCTTCGTATGCCCCCCCTTCATCGAGAAGTCATTCTTCACCACCGCATGCTTCAAGATGGTTTGACAGTGAGAGGATCTTACAAGGTCACTTTCGGGAGCATCAATCTAGATGTCCAACAGGGAGAAGCTCGCCTGCTAGAATTTTTTCACAGAGCAATAGACTTGATCACATTGATTCCCGTGGAAGGGTGAAGCCAGATGAATACTATCAACCAGTTTATTCTGAAAGGTTTCATGAATATGCTGGCTATGGCTGGGGATCAAAACATGATAGCAGAGATGATGGCAGTAAGGGGAGAAGTAATAGATATGAATTGCTCCATTCTGAAGGACATTTGGAACGTAATGGCAATATGAAATGCCTTGGTTATGGTGAAAATGGCATAAGGGCTCACAACCTTCATCCAAAGACCTCAGGGTTTCAACGGAGGGAGAG
Organism: Dendrobium chrysotoxum; assembly: GCA_019925795.1. Lineage (NCBI taxonomy): Eukaryota > Viridiplantae > Streptophyta > Magnoliopsida > Asparagales > Orchidaceae > Dendrobium > Dendrobium chrysotoxum. The sequence continues at coordinate 28,915,969 of CM034309.1, forward strand.
TCCAATGACATTTGATAGGAGCATTGATGCTCAACGTAAAGATCCACCTCGAAGAGTTAAAGGAGAGATGATCCATTTCAGACGTGGTAGAGATGTAAAGTTGAACCCTGACTTCAAGTCATTTGGGGTTCAAGACACCACCGATGATATGGCCTTGCAGAGAAGACCTTCCTGACTGGTTGTTTGTATCAATTTCCTTTTCAGTTGTCCGGAGATGCTGTACCCAGTTATTATTTTTGTGATGGGAAGAAAGCATCTTGATCTTGCGGTTATCCCATTTTAAGCCACTTGTAAAAAGTCTACATCGTTATTAGGATTTTAAATTTTCTTTTTTTTTTTTCCTAGCCCTTTTTGTCTTTTTTTTTTTTATCTCCAAGGCAGTAGTTAGATAGAGTCTGTATGAGGCCCATGAAGAAGTGATTAATTAATGAAATTGATGATTTGGTCTCTCTGGACTTATGGTTGTGCAGTCTGATGATGTGCTGAGCGTCTGTCTTCTAGGAAGCATGAAGAAATGCTCGAAATTAGAGGCCCTGAACGGCATTAGGGGTGTCAATAAGTAGCCTTTCCAACTTTTCATTTTCTAAAGTTGGGAAATAGATGAAGACTTGTTAAATGTGTTAGGTTATTTTCATCATCATCATTTGCCTTATCCCAACCATTTGACATAGGCATTATGAATCCTCAATTTTCATTAATTTTTATTCAATATTGTTTGAGATATTAAAAAGTATTCTTCACAAATCATTTTGAATCATTGCTAATTATATAATTTTTGATCTATCATTTTTTTCTTCCTAATCATTGGCATGAATTTTATCTTGTTTAATGGGTATATTTCTACATTTTATTGCACCTGTCCAACTGATACTTGTGAACGACGAATAGCACATCATAAGTATAAGGCTCCCTATGAAGCTTTAGTGTATAGCGTGCGGCGTTATGCGTCCCATTTTAAACATAATGCCCAATTATCACAATCAAATGTGTAGGAAACTATGATCGAATCAATTGAAGCATCCAGGAATGTTCATAACACTATAGGCTGCCTTTGAAGTCACGATTGTCATGACAGAAGCTCGTAGGAACCTTCGATCGAAGCCTTAAAAATTTTTTTAATGCTATAAGTTGCCTCCAAATGTTGTGGTTGCCTTTGATATCATGATCGATGTGTGTAGGAACCTTAGATCGAACCGATTGAAGCCTATGAATCTTTGTAACCTTCGATCCAAGCTAGCATCTCCCGATTGAAGATTGCATCCCCGATCGAATCTTGCGCACGTGACTCCCACTTCTGAACTCTTTCGTGTGCACTACGACTCTTCCATGCGGGTGTGGGTGTTGATTTAGTGATAGGGTTAGATATTTTAATTTATTAGATATGTCAATTTATATTGTAATGATAGATTTAATAAATTTAAATATTAATTATAATTTAAAATTAAAATGTTTCAAAATAAAATTTTGAGCACTATTTGCGCCAAATTTTATTGCTCTTTCATGAAGCTAATAGCTCAATTATTTGAATTAGTGCGCCGTGTCAAGCAAATAGTGTCGTATGTGCGTTGCGCGCTTTTTAAGTCATGACACACTATTTTACGTCATTGACATGGATGATCCAGCACAAATTTATTTTTTATTTATCTTACTTTAATAGATGTCATTCTATTCTTTCTTATAACATAATCATTCCTTAATTTATCATTTATAGTGTTGCCATGCATCCACCTTAATTTTCTCATTTTTGCCTCGCTTAATTTAGATATTAGGGACTTTTTATTACACAACATGGGAATGCAATACAATATTACCGATCTAATTGTACTTTTATAAAAAATTACCTCTAAGCCTTCATGATATTATATTAGCATACAAAGCTTCCAAGATATTTGTCTGTTTTGATCTTATAATCTCAATTCTAGAAGTTGCTTTTTATTTATAACTTCTTTCTTTTGGATAATACATACCTAGATATTACTTCATCTTTGCATTGTTCCACTAAAATTATAAATCGCAGGTTCAGTTTTTGTTCTATTAACTCTAATGCTATCTCTTCTAAATATTTTCTCCGGTATTCTAATTTTTTATAATTTTAAGTAGACATCACAACAACAACAACAACATCAAGCCTTTATCTTACTATATGGGGTCGGCTACATGAATCCTTTTTCTCCATTATGTCCTGTAACTCTATTATTACTAAAATTACACTCCATATATTCCGTTTTAGATCTACTCAGGCAAAAACCTTTAGACTCTAAGGTTGACCTCCACAATTCTAGTTTACCTTCAACTCCCTCTCTAGTCTTATCAACAAGAAGAATATCATCAGCAAAAAGCATACACCAAGGTACATCTTCTTGCAAATGTATAGTGAGAACATCCATGACTAAAGCAAAAAGATATGGGCTTAAGGCTGATCCTTGATATAATCCAACTGAAATAGGGAAATACTTGGTCAAACCACCTTGTGTTTGAACACAAGTAATAGCTCCTACATACATATCTTATTTGAATATAAGCGTTATTAACTCCTTTCTTTTCAAGAACTCTCCATAGCACTTCTCTTGGAACTTTATCATATGCTTTTTCTAAATCAATAAATATCATATGTAATCCTCCTTATTCTCTCTATATTTCTCCATCAAACCACTTAATAAATATATGGCTTCCATAGTAGACCTACACGGCATGAATCCAAATTGATTTTGAGAAACATTAGTATCACGCCGCAACCTATGCTCCATAACTCGCTCTCATAGTTTTAAAGTATGACACATTAACTTAATTCCTCTATAATTCACACAATCTTGTGCATCACCTTTATTCTTAAAAATAAGGATTAACACGCACATTCTCCACTCATCTGGCATCTTTTTAGTCTTCAAAACAATATTAAAAAGTTTAGTAAGCCAAGAAATTCCTTCATCTCCTGAGCATTTCCACACCTCTATTGGAATATCATCAGGTCCAACAGCTTTTCCACCCTTTATTTTCTTTAAAGCCTCTCTAACTTCGATTTTACTAATACATCGATAAAAACATAAATCTTTATTTTCATTTAGGGTGCTAAGGTCATTACAGTCAATTTTATTTTCACATTCTTCATTAAAAAGTTTAGCAAAATATCTCATCCACCTTTGTTGAATATCATCTTCTAAAAAAAGTACTTTTTGAACTTCATCCTTAATACACTTCACTTGAACTAAATCCTTACTACTCCTATCTCTTTGTTTGGCTAACTTATACATATATCTTTTTCCCTCCTTAGTATCTAATCTATTATATAAATCACTAAAAGCTAAACTCTTTGCATCGCATATTGCTTTCTTAGATTCCTTATGTGCCTCTTTATATAATTTCCAATAATCAGAATTTTTACAATTAAACTAATTTTTATAACAAATCTTTTTATTTTTAATCTTTTCTTGCACATTTGGATTCCACCACTAACTATTTTTACTATTAGGAGCTTTTCCCTTTGAAACTCCAAGCACATCTTTTGCAATATTCTTAATATCACTAGCCACTTTTTCCCACATAATATTAGCATCCTCATGCACAGACAAAATCTTAAAATCTAAAATCTTACTCTAAAAAATATTTTTGTTAATATTTTTTAAATGCCCCCATCTAATCCTAGAAAATCGTTTTACTTTATTTTTTACTTTCTTCCCTATTATCTTCATGTCCAAAGCTAATAAACGATGCTGGGTACATAAATTTTCACTCAGAATAACTTTACAATCTCTTTACAATCTAAACGATATAATTTTCTTATAAGAAAATAATCAATCTGAGTTGTACTATATCCATTTTTATAAGTAATGAGATGCCCATTCCTTTTCTTAAATAAGGTATTAGCAATTAAAAAATCATAAGCTAAACAAAAATCTAAAATGGACTTACCACATTCATTTGTCGTTCTAAACCCATGGTCATCATGAATGCTTTTAAAACCATCTACCTCTCTACAAATATATCCATTTAAATCTCCTCCAATAAAAACTATTTTTTCAAGAGGTATCTTTTGTATTAATTCTTTTAAGTCATTCCAAAATTTTAATTTTGAATCCATATCCAAACTCACTTGAGGAGCATAAGCACTTATAATGTTAACAATCTTAGCATCAACAACATTCTTTAAAGCTATAATTCTATCTCCAATCCTATTAATATTTATAATATTGTCCTTCAAATTCTTATCTAAAATCATGCCTACACTATTTCTAGTACGACTCCAACCCGAATACTAAAGTTTAAATCATAAACTATCAATCTCCTTAGCCTTCTCTCCAATCCATTTAGTTTCCTGAATGTACAGAATATTTATCTTTCTATGAATCATAATATCTATTAATTCCATTAATTTTCTTGTAAGGGAACCTATATTCCAAGTTCCTATCCTAATTTTAGTTTCATGGACTAGCTTCTTTGCCCACATCCGTCCTTGATGTGGGAACCCTTTCCTATTTAACACTGCACCCGGGCGGCGGTGCAGTGGCTCTTACACACTTGTCACTATATTCAGGCCATACAACACGTCGCTTTCAGGGGACGCCCTAGCATTAACACAATTTCTTAAAGGATTCATGTCATTATTATTCAACAAGTTTTACGCTGGTTGTCGACTACCTAACGCAACCCTCTACTTTTCTCATCCAGGACTTGGGACATGGCAACGGTAGTGTTAAGTAGACATCACAACAATTACAATTATATCATCTATAAAAAAATATAAATCATAGCATCTTGCTTTCAATAAGTTCGGTAAGAATCTTTATAACTTTTGAGAAAAATATCGACTCAAGTTGATCTTTGTGATAATTGGAAACTTGTGGGTCACTAGAATTTTTTTTTTTACCTCGATGTAAACCTAAGGTAACATTAGAGGTGTAACCGAGTCAAGTCGACTCGCTAGCCGGCTCGGATTTGACTCGTTAACAGGCTCGACGAGTCAAAAGCTTATCGAGCTTGTGAGTCGAGCACGAACATGATTTTGAGCTCGACGACTTACAAGCTCGAGCTCGAATAGACCTCCGCTCGACTCGTGAGCTCGTCGAGCCGCTCGCGATGTGACCTTCAGATGTCGGAGGGAAAAAAATCAAAGGCGATGGAGCTCCGGATGACGGTAGAGAGCTCGGGTTGGGTCGACGACGGAGCTAGGGACAACGACGACGCTCGAGATGACGACAGACCTCTGGTCGAGGACGCTCAGGATGACGACAATGACGATGGAGCTCTGGACGACGATGACGCTCAAGATGACGACAAAGCTCGGGTCGACGACGAAGCTCGGGACGACGACGGGGCTCAGGATGGTAGTTGACGCGACGACGGAGCTCGGGATGATGACGGAGCTCTGGAGGACAGTGGACGCGACAATGGTGATTTGGACGATGAAGCTCGACGATGGAGCTTGCATGCTGCTCGGGATGGAGCTCGAAATGGAGCTCGATGAGCCGCTCGGCGTAGGACGAGTCGAGCTCAAGCTCGAGCTCAACTTGAGTTTGAGCTCGAGCTTGGTATTTGGCAGATGAGCTCGACTCGAACACCCTTGACTCAAGCTCGACTTGACTCATTTGCACCCTAGGTAACATGCACTCAATGTCTTGAGGCTCTATAGGCTTTAGTAAAACTCATTCAACTACTGGTCAAGGCATATTTGGCTGTGGTACTATACCTTCATTTCATTTTCATTTCTTCTGTTATACCGTTCTTTTAAGCAATAAAGCCTTTTCCTAGAATGCTGCGAATAAAAAAGCTCATCACATCTTTCCAAATAAACCTCATTTTGTGTGCCATTTCTGGTTGTCTTCTTCCTATGCCAATTGAGCCTATTTTGTATTTTATGCCTGTAAAGTTGTTTAGATGCTGATGCTCAGAATTCTTAGGGTGTTCCTGCTTTTGAAATTATTTTTCATCACTTGGACTCGTATTTCTTCAACAGATTTTTATGTTTAATTATTGGTTTTATGATGGCATCTAATGTTTAAAATGTGGCTTCTTGTGGGCAGGTGACATACATGTTGACAGAAGGGAAAGAGCATATAGGCTGCAAAGTTTCTTAGTTTAAGACTTCGTTCGGGATGGCTTTCTTAATGCTTCTTAAAGCAACTTTTTAGTACAAAAAATTTAAATTTTTTTACTAAAAAGCTATTTTAAGAAGCAACGAGAAAACCATCCCAAACGAAGCCTAACTTCTTCATTGATGGAATCTTGGTAAGCTCACTTGGGAATGGTAAGCGTTTCTTGATTTTGAAAAATTTCCACAAATCTCTTCTCTTTCAGAGTGTTTTAGTTGGCTTTTCTTGCTTTTCTGTAGGGAAACAGATATTCATTTTTGGGCGTCTTCTGCTCTAGCTGGCGCAATGGTGTCAAGTCCTATTTTGAACACATTGTTGCAATGAGTTTGCAAAGTGAATTGATGCTTTAGCCGGTCCTCATGATATGAAAGGTACGGCTAATTTTCTTGCTTGATCTTCAGGCTTCATATTTTTCCAACTGGTCGACGCCATCAAAATTTCAACTAATTGTGGTTCCAGTGATTCATACATGTTTCTTCAACCTTTTTACTAAACTTGGTTGTTGTGCTAGCGAAGCATTTGTATCAGTACTTGTACTATGGAGCATGGATGGATGTCCTGTGTGCTTGATCTCAAGCTGTTTGACCATAGCTTGAGGTGGTGTAATTTTTTGTCGTAGTATGACTTAGACTTCGTTTGAGACGAATTTTTTATTGCTTCTTAAAACAGAATTTTAATAAAGAAGCAATAAAAAAAACCGTCCTAAACAAAACCTTAGTATCTAAATAGTCAAGTTAAAATTTCCTACCACAATGAAGGTTCATAGGAAGTAGATAAATGAATGAAATTCTTTTAAGGTTTTAAGATTTGTGATGCAGGAGAAGCAAGAAGGCCTCTCATTAGGTCAATTTAAAGGCCAATTATTATGGCAATTAATTGTATCTTATTTTAATTTATTTTATTTTTAAGGAAATGTGATGCAGGAGAAGCCTTTTCTCATTGACAATGAACTCGTCAGTGCCTTTGATCCCTTCTCTATTATCATTTATATTTTCTAACATCTCCCCTTTCCCTGAGCGTCATCATTGCATTATCTATGTTACCTCCTGTAAATATATACTTGGCCTTTAAATATAATATTCAGCAGGTGTGTCAATTTGGGTTAATGAGTCTAATTTGAGTTCAACTTGAAATTGACCTAATTTAAATGTAGTGAACATGAACTTGATCCATTTATTAAACGGATAAAAAATTTCAACATAAACCCAACTCAAGTAAATTGTAACTCAACCTGACATGATAATTACTTAAGTTTGCCAGGTTAGTGTCAACTTGACGATTACTTGATTTGGACTCTAAATCACTCAATTTGGACATAAAAACTTAGAAATAATAAAAAATATTATAATTAAATTTTTGAGTTTTGAATAAAAAAGAAAAAAAGAAGTATCAAAGTGGTTAAATCATTATGTTTAGGTTATCTTGAGCTTGATGTAATTTATTTCGGGTTACTTAGGCTAACTTAAATCCGACTATAATCTTATATGAGTTGATCCAAACCTGAAAATTGTGTGTCCATGTTCTATAAGGTGGTGTTAGATTCAATATTGACACCCTTAACACTAACATTGTATAGCTCATTTAGTGCATGTCATTTGCTCTGTTGTTATGCTTTCCTAGTCTTTTTGGCACTTTCTTGTGTTATAGTGTGCTCGCTTGCTCTTTCTATCACTCCCCAAAACTTAATTTGGAAGAATTATCTATTTTAAATTTTTTATCACTTATCAGAGCCACAAAAACATCTATATAAAAAATAAACGCAATGGAAGTAATCTTTCATTTTATATATCTTCAAAATATATACATTGATGTTTCAATCTAAAAAATCATATACAGTAGCCATGAATTTCTTTCCAATCAATATATCTCTTATACATCCATGACTAAAAAAAATAAAAAGAAAATACAAGAAATACCTAAAACACAACTAGATCTATCTCACTCCACCGAGTTCTTACCCTTCCCTAAAATCATTAAAATCCACATGAGTAAAAGTCAATAGGTCACCAGAACCAACCACTATACCCCATGCAAGGAAAAAATAGAACAATATGCATGAAGTCATCAAATCATATCAATACAGCATGTCTTATCAATTCATGTAAGTAGTATGAAAAATAGCTAATAAATAATATAAATCAATTATGATCTTATAAATGATCAGTAATCATTGGCTTAGCTTTATCACAACATCTTGTAAGAAGTTATCGAAAAACCATTATGTGAATCATTAAAGCCAATTGTGTATTAATCCTATTGGTTACCAATACAAGAAATATTATGAATGTCATTTATATTATATTCTTGCTTATTAGTGTCTGCTATTATGCATGTCATATCATGTTATGTATGCAACATATACCCATTCAGATTTATCATGTGTATCATGTATCTACATTTGTATTAGTACCATTATGCATCATGTTCACGTATCATACAGCTTATACATGTTCATGTTATTTTTAAGCATCATATTATGTATGCACTTACACATCATTATAATGCAAGTCAGGACATCCAGCTAATCATATGATATTTTCTTGTATCTTATTATATTAAGTCATATCATGTCATGTGTCAGTATGTCTAGTGGCTATGTTGTAAGAGTCGTTACTCTTGCCCGTCAGTATATCTTGTCCACTTATAACTCCATGTCTTGTATCTTGTATCCTGTATTTTATATATGCAAAGTATAATGTAGATCATCTTAACATTGTTCTATCAGTATGCATTTCTTACCAGTGTGCTTGCCACAACATGCAGACCATATAATGTAAACTATATCATATGCATGTCATGGCAGGCTTACTGGATTAAATGCAATGGAATCTAATTAATCGAGCTCACATTCTTATGAATTTAAAACAAAAAAATATTGTACACGCAAATCTACTCAGTGGGATTTCAAAATGATAATGTCAAAATACTCATAATGATGATACTTATTATATATTAAAAGTTACACAGTAAAAACTTGCTAAATCTAGCAATAATACAGTTTAAATACATTTAAGAGAGATAAAAAATCAAAACTCAAAATCATTAGAAATAGAAATAGGATTTGGGGTACCTATTATGGTCAGAACAATTTTCACAACTAGGAGGAAGGACAAAAATAGCTTTGGGGCAAACTTCTCCCTGTTCTCCCTATCTTCTCTCCTTCTTCCTGGCCAAGCAACTGAATGGGGATGCGGGTTATGGCTTAAGTAATTAAAAATGGGGTTGTAGATTATGATATTTAAAAAAAAAAATTCACACCCAACGTCGTAGCACTCCCTATAGAAATTTCATGCATGACGTAAATTTTCTTATAGATCTTTAGTAGAATATTAATAGTCTTTAATCATTCAAAAATTAATGTCATTACACTCTCGCCCACTTGCTTGTGATTAGATTTTTGCAATCCTTCCATGCACTCTTATCTCTTATACTAGTCTAGCCATTTCCTTACGTCATGCATTGCTTGCATTCCAATCCACATGTCGCTTTATCTCACACCATCTTTAGTGCTCAACCAACCACATTCTGCAAGCTTTACCATGTCATTGCACATCTTTTGCGCTCGTTGCTCTACCACTCACGCCTGTATCCCTTACACCATTCAACTTGCCTATAAATTGACCTTTCCTCACAGCACTACCATTGAGTTGCCCTAAATTACCCAAGCCAAGCACAATTACAAACCAGATGAAACAAAAATGACAACTTTAATAAGTCATTATTTTAGTTGTTGAATCAATTTAGTAGGTACAAAATATTCAAGTTTTAAAGTTGCAAATCTTGAGGATGAAGAAGATGGGTGATAGGAGATAGAGGAAGAGATATAGGGCTTGAAATTTAATAATTGAAAAGATAACATGAATAATAATGAAGATGAAATATATGACAATGAAGATTGCTTTATCCTTTTATTATGTTTGCTATAAACTTGAGTAGTCTATTATACTTGTTTAAGATAATCTATCACCAATAATTTTTAACTTGGAATAGAGGGAATTTAAAAAATCATAATTCTCCCCTCTTATTTTAACGTGATGATGATCATTAAATCCTTAAAAAATGCATTATTTCTTAAAATTAGTTTATTAGTGATATATTTATTTTCTTTTAACACATATGTTCATTTGGGCAATTGCTTAATATAGTGCTTATCACTTGGAATATTGGACAATCATATCACTTTTATAACACCAAGAGCTTTTGGTGACACTCTGTCCAGCTTACATTGTTAATTTCATCGAGGCTTACGTAGATTGAGTGACTAAGGCCTAAAATCTTTCAATGGATATAATGGGTGTGATTTTTTCAACTTGAGTGAATGTGTTAGTGGTGGAAAATGTTATGAAAAAGAAAACGAAAAATAGAGTACCTTAATAGGTATTATTGTATCTTTTGTGACAGTTGAATTATTTATAAAAAAATGATAAATACATGATATATATGTGTCCTATATGAATATGCATAACATTTATGATTATTTTCAAAATAAATTTTAAGTATAATAAATTTATATTTTGTAACAATTATGCATATTATTTCAAATACCATGATGTTATTATAATTTAAAAGTATGATGTGCTGACTGAATTGCCTTATGATTCACCCTCGTTATTTGCAAATATGCACATGTATCATCCAAAATATTTAAATAAGTGAAAGATGAGAGAATATGTATTGTAGATGTGATGCTCCTAGAAAAAAGTTATTTATTTGAATAGTTATAGTATTTTACTTTAAAATACATTTGAGGTATTATTGGCTATTTCAGTATATTGGAAATAGTAAGTAAATTAAATTTTAAATAATCGTCTGACCGTCTGTTGTTGCCTTGTTAATTCGAGCCTCTGGGCTAGATTATGACACATGCATTAAATTATGAGAAAAATTAATTGAGCATAGGTTACGATGTCATAATAATGTTTTTTAAAATTAGTTTTAATTTATGCCGGATACATCTACTATGGAAGCTATATGTTCGCTGAGAGGTTTGATGTAAAAGTACAGAGAGAGCAAGGAGGATCTACATATGATATTTATTGATTTAGAGAAAACATATGATATAGTTTCAAGAGAAGTGTTCTCGAGAGTTCTAGAAAAGAAATGAATTAATAATATTTATATTCAAGTCATTAAGAATATGCATGACGGAGCTATTACTTGTGTTCAAACATAAAGTGGTTTGAACAAGTATTTTTCTACTTCAATTGGATAACATTTAGGATAAGCTTTAAGCCCATGTCTTTTTGCTTTAGTCATGGATGTTCTTATTAGACATTTGTAAGATGATGTACCTTTATGTATGCTTTTTGCTGATGCTATTCTTCTTATTGATAAGACTAGAGAGGGAGTTGATAAAAAACTTGAATTATAGAAGTCAACCTTAGAGTCTAAAGGTTTTCGTTGAGCAGTTCTAATACCGAATATATGGAGTGCAATTTTAGTAGTAATAAATCTAGTGGTGGGATTATGACATTGGATGATTAAGTCATTAAAAAGAGTGCACGTTCTAGATACCTTAGATCTATTATTTGAAGCGATAATAAAATATATGAGGATATTATTAGTAGAATTCAATTTGACTATTGGTGATTAAAAGAGAATCATAAAATTAAGTTAAGTGTTGTAGAGATGAGAATACTCAGGTACTAATGTGCGGCTTTATACATATAGACATAATGCGAAATGAGTATGTACATGAAAAGGTTTGAGAAACTCCAATAGTATATAAGATTAGAGAGAGTTGCCTTAGATGGTTTGGTCATATAAAACATCGGTCTTCCGATGACACTGTTAGGAGAGTAGATGTATTAGATCCGGTCTATGATAAGAAAGGTAGACCTAAAAAGATTTGGTTAGAAATTATTCAAAATGGCCTTTTTTATTAGATTTAAATAAGAATTTGACTCATAATAGGACACAATGGAGAAAAAAACATAAATGGATAAAGGGTTATTGTCGTAGATTGAATGTATCTATCCCAAAAAAAATTTCTTATAAGGAATTTGACTCCAAGTAAGGTTTATTTTAATTAAAGGGGTCAAGGTTTCCTAAGGGAGCACTCTTTTAAGGTTATGTACATATCGTGAGTATTCAAGAGCACTCTTGATTAAGGAATCAATGCTCTTGTATTAAAACCATAAAGAATTGATGTAGATTTGGTCAAGTCATTATTAGAATGGAACCTATGGAGTTTTATGGAGGATGAAAGTGTGGAACATCCTAGGAGCTAAGGAGGATAGGCTCAAAGGCATCAAAATAATCTCAAAACAGGGGCTTTTAGCTCCACATAAATCAACAGGAGATGAGTAGGATTGGATGTACACTACTATATGATGACACTTGCCCAGATGAAAATAATGAGTAGGTGCAGGAAAGCGTGAACTAATCTATCAAGTAGAATGATGACCTCAATCAATATTCCATTTTGCTAGCATTCCTCATCATCAAATGTCACAACGTAACCCGATGACACCCACTAATGGATCAGGTCATATCGTGTTGACTTGCAATAAGCCAGCCCAAGATCAGAGTTTTGAGAAAATTTTTCATCTTTTTTAAATTGAACTTTGAACAAACAATGGACTACAAAGCTACTAATAACTTCATGTATCCAAAAAAAAAAAACTCAACCATATAATTTTATTTCATTTCGCATCAAAATGTATATACAACAACTTCACTATAGTACATGGCTACATACTGAGCTACAAAATAGAGCAATTTAAACAACTAGTCATGACTGTACAAAAAGTTAGAAAAGGAAATACCTATACAACCTAAGACAGATCAGATCCTAACTAAGCTAATCAACTTGGCTCTTTTTTCCAAGACCTTCAAAATAAAATACATATAGATTATGAGTCAACGCAGTTCAGTAGGTCGCACTTACCGATCTAAATTTTTAAATAAATCATTTATTATGCATATAACTAAATTTAAGAGCAGTTTATAATAAACATTACACTGAATAGAATAATATTTGCAGTTATTCGAAATGTAAATAGCAAGCCAAGAAAGTAAATAAACAAACACTTCATATATCAGAGCTGAAAGTAATAGATTTCCTTCAGGCCTTTATACCTCCCATTAGAATAGAATTCAAAGAATTCCGGCCCTTATAACTCCTATGTTGACATATCAGGAAACATGCACTCTTATGACTCTCAATGCCCAATATTAGAATTTAATGTATATATAGCACCAAAATAGAATGTGCATATAATACTAGGATGTGCATTTAATATTAGAGCAGAAATTTCTCCACTCACACCAGATTTCCTCAGAACCATACATTTCAATCAAATAAGTATATAATTCGTTGCATTGCAGTAAAGAAAATGTAAATAAACTCATTTTAGAATCTAATATAATGCTTTAATGATAAGTAATGTAATATACTACCAAGCAGAAATGCACTATTTCAAAATATAATCAAATTATAATAGATTGTTCAGAGCTTTCTTTTGAAGTTTTAATTACACTACAACATTATTTTTGAGAGCCTGAATAAAATTTTAATTTGCCAAATATCACATATTTTCCAATTTACACTATGAAAATTTCCTAGAAAAATACCTAAATATACAAAACTATTGTATCCATAACATATAAAAAGTTACACGGTGAAAGTATTACAGATATCAAGTTATCCTCATTTTTCGCTAACAGAATTATAAATTAAATTAGAAAATTTTGAAAATTATTTTTAAAAGTTGAGATTGGCAAAATGCAACCTATCTTGAGTCGAAAAATTTTTAGAACTGAGCCGTTAGATGAAAATGGACCGGAGTACCTCAAAATCATCTTTCTCTCTCTCTCTCTAGTTGGCTGCCTTGAGGGAATGGAAGGGTCTGATTTTAGAGAAAAATAATATTTTTATTTAAAAATTTTGGTCGAGCACCCAATTGCGCACGCCGCGCCGCTCCCTCTGGGAGTCCATAGCGTCGCAACATGAATTAATTGCCAAAATTTCGGAGAGCTTAGCGTTGTTGCGCCGCCTGCCCCAGTGCCGCGACGCCCCAAGGGAAAAATTTCATATTTCATAAATATGCACATAGAACCCACTTTAAAGCACATGCAAACATTCACATGCATACAAAACATTCTCAGACACATGCATATGGATTCAAATGCTGAAATTCAGTGAACTATCTTGGGTCATATCAAGTTAGAATGGGTAGAACTGTGCACGAATTTGTACATGCTACATCAGCCCTTAGTTTATTTAGTATTATGAGGACTAAATGATTCTTGTTTGCAACTATGTGTTATCCCATCCAAATTGACCTTGCAAATCAAATATGTGGACCTAGTCCTGCTAGGCTAATAGACAAAATTTATACTTCATTACCATATTAGGGAGACGCTTGCATTAGATTTATAGTATCATGTGGTGGTACATACCAAGGTTTAGGAGGCTATCTAGCTTTTAAGAATGAGAGGTAGGAAGGGAGCTACCACCACGTGGTGGAAAAGATAACCTAAAATGGGACTTAAAACTTTATTGTATGAATTCAGGAAACTACAAAATCTCCTCTATATGGTAAAGAAGATACTAAAGGCATGAAAGATGGGACTTGAAGCTTGATCGCAGAAAATCGATAATGTGAAAGACGGTTTATATCTTGATTGCACATAATCAAGAAGCCCAGAATTCTTCTCAATATCAAATAAAAGATACAAAGGATGTGAAAGATGACTCTTACAACACTAACGCATATGATTAAGAAGCACTTCTATCTCCTCAATATAATGGAAAAGATAAGAAAGAAAGGGAAGGATAAGACTTAATAAGACTTATAGCTTCATTTTGTGCAATCAAGAAAGTCTAGAAATCTCCTCCATGTGGTGAGAAGATGCTCAAAATAGGACTTACAACTTGGTGCAAGTGACCAAGAAAGCTCAAAAGTTGGACATACAGATTGTCATGACTCGATCTGGAGACACGAATTAACGATGTGGGAATGAACAGTCAGAGGATTAAAACATTTCTTTCAAGTTCAAAAATAGTTTATCATCACATTATATATAAAAATTGAAGAGCCACTAATACAATTATACATTTTTAACATTTCTCTAAAACTTTATTTTACCTGCTTTCATTTGATCGCCGTCTTCTGCAGACATATTTCTCTCTTTCATCTATTTCTACTTTTTTGAAGATTTACCTAAATAAGTTAGTTTAACAGTTTGAATTTACTAAGTAAACTCAATGGATAATCACACTTGTAGCATAGATATTTTACATACATAAAGAATTCGTATTCGTTTGACTTTCTTTTGCAGTTATATATATAGTCTATTTCATATGATATAAATCATTTTTATAGATTTATCACATAACATTTTCTTTTTCCAATAAAGATTATTCATTTTTCATTTTCCAGATATTCATTTTCCCTTTTTCATTTTGTATAGGAGCATCATCTAAAATTTTGTACCAATGAAGGTACAATCATTTCCATTTCCTCTTCTATTTAACATGTACGGGTACATTACGTCCCCAGCCAGAACCATAAGGAGGTAAACTCATGTATTTACATGCATACACCTTTTCTTTCTTGTAAGACTTTCATTTATGCTTTTATTTATATATTACACGTTATTTCATTTATTTCATTATTTTTTATATATATCTTTACATATATTTTAAATAACATATACACTTTCACTTTCTTTTCCCTTGCATGTATTTTAAATATATCATGATAATTTATATACATTAATTCTGTCATGATAATTTTAATTTCTAATTTTCATCATCACATATATATTTTGAATTGACATCATCTTACACTTGATAACTTCTAAATATAATTAAAAACAAATATACAAGGTGTTACATTTAAAATTGAATTGAAATTAAAATAATGTAATTGTCATAAACAACTATAATTATCCACTTTGATTCTTTTAAATCCTCGATCCTTGAAAATAATCTTCTGTAATGCAGCCTAAAGTTACACACATAATTACATAAACTATTATTATCTTTAACTTTCATTAAATTTCAAATCATCGATCTTTGGAAATAACCTTGAATATTTACTTTGACTGTAGTAAGATTAGAATATAGAATATGCTCAATCCCGACATAACCCCATATGCCTGCACTCATACATGCATGGTTGGTGAAGCATTAATGGAAGCTCTATGAATGGATTGGGAGGAAAAATTTTGCTCGCAAAAGGTTCCAGGAGTGAATTTTAAAGCAATAAATAAAGATTAAGTTTGAATGAAAAAATAATATCTGGAGATAGAAAAAGGAACAACCGATGTAGTGAATGTAGTCAATGTGCTATTTAACTTTTAATCCAGCAAGAGGTTGGTTGTAGCGTTGGGAAGGGATCAATGACGTTGATAAATATTTTAATGATCTATGCCTGCTTCTGGGGGAAATACAGTTCTAATTTACCAACATTAAAGACTTGAGCCTAGTTGTCTCTTAACGTCGGTATAGGCACTGCTTTTTTTTTTTTTTTTAATTTCTGCACAACAAAAACTAAGTGTTGCAGAGATGAGGATGCTCAGGTGGATGAGTGGTTTTTCCCTTAGAGATAGAATATGAAATGAGCATATACGTGAAAAGGTTGGAGTAGCTCTAGTGGAAGATAAATTAGAGAGAGTCGCCTTAGATGGTTTGGTCACATAAAACGGCGGTGTTCAGATGACTCGGTTAGGAAAATAGAGGTATTAGATTTGACTTATGTTAAGAAAGGTAGAGTAGACCTAAAAAGACTTGATTAGAAAATATTAGAAATGATCGTTCTTTATTAGATTTAACATGACACAATGAAAAAAAAGGATTCATGTAGCCGACCCCACGTAGTGGGACAAAGGATTAATGTTCTTGTTGTTGTTGTTGTTGTAATTTATGCACAACAAAAAGGAATGCATTGAATGCTTTTCATGGTGGAAATTTTTGTTTTTATCATTAAGCATGAATGAATTGAGAATTCATAAATTAGCCCTATGAGATTATTATTCTGTGCGGAGTCCAGATGGAAGAACCGTCTGGACCGTGAGTGTACATATTGTGTACACACAGTGTGTACAAAAATTTGATACACACTATATACAAATTTGTGCATAGTATGTACACTCACATGTCTAGACGATTCTTTCCATCCAAACTCCGTAAGGAATAATTTCTCAAACTATTGGGATAAGGTTAATGTTTATGATGATTACTATCAAAGGTTTCAAATTAGTGATTGCTAGTAGTAAAAATTTCTCCTCTTTTCATAGGCTAAAGTAGAAGAATTTTTTTCTGTCTGATTTATTTGTGAGTTGGACCAATTTGGTGGGGGTTCCCATCTACATTTTTCTATGGCATGATGTTTTGTTTATCTTATGTAATGCAATTATTTCAACTACATGGAGATGTATGTACACCATATCTAAGGAATCCAGAAGTAAATAATGATTTTCTAGTGCATTACAATGGCTGATAAGTAAAAGGACTTCGAAAAAAAATCCGAATTACTCCTTTTATTTCATAAATTTTGCGATTAATGAAGTTGTACCTTCTGTTCTATTAACTAGATTCCACAGTTCCATGTAAAACCGAATTTTGGAGAGATTATTACGTGTGGTGTCCGGACCGTCCGTAGGCGAATCCGGACACACCACGTCATCCGTATGCACCGGGCCCCAGGCGATGTGCGCGTCCGAATTCGCCTCTGGACGAATCCGGACACCGGACGTAATAATTTTCCCGACTTTTGACCCTGCCTGACGCATTGAAAGCAGTGTAGTATGAAAAATGCAGACTAGTTTTACGGTACTTATGATCAGGTACTGCTTATAATCATTTTCCATCTTCAGCTGTCTTGCAGAAGAAAAGGATTTTTATTCACACATCTCTGATGCTGTGCGGACATTTTTGAAATAAAATTTGTAAATGAGAAAATGATCAAAATGATCTTTTGAATTCTTTATATGGGATCATTTTGATCTCAGCTATCTAATGTGTTCAAATTAATTTATTGGCTACTTAAATATGATTTAAAATAATTTCATTATTTTAGATCAAATTTGAAGAGTTAAATAATGAAATTGAACTCGTTAGACCCCCAATAAATAGTACAACTAATTTTTGACCTTCTCAGATAGTCTTTTTTTTTAGTTCATGAAGTATTGGTAAATAAATATAGATCTTCATACGTAAAGATTAAGGTTTCATTTGAGACGGCTTTCTTACTACTATAATTTTTTAGTAAAAAAAATAAATTAAAAATTAAAAATTGCTTGAGAAAGTTGTCCCAAACGAAATCTAAGTATGATTTTCAATTAGTTTAAGTAAGCTTTAATTTTTCCTTTTTAATTTCTATTTGCCATTGTTTTGTCCTTAATTATTGCTTCCTGTTTGAGACTTAGATCTAGTTTGGGACGACTTTCTTACTGCTTCTTAAAGCAGCTTTTTAGTATAAAAATTTTAATTTTTGTACTAAAAAGTTGTTTTAAGAAGCAACAAAAACGCCATCCCAAACGAAGCCCTAAACTTCATTTGGGACGGCTTTCTTAATGCTTCTAAAAAATTACTTTAAGAAACAGTAAGAAAGCCGTCCAAAATAGAACCTTATTGTTTCTTATGTTCATTGACAGGCCAGGCATGGCTATTTACTCTGAAGCAGTTTGCATAAAGAAATGAAATCACATTGTGAACACTGCCTATATTATAAAGTAAGGTGATTCCCAACTTATATAAATGTTTTCCAATAGTAAGTGGAGTGGGAAGTTGAGTACCTCACATATGGTAGTTATTTTTTCTCTTAAAATCAAGGTGAAGGTAACAAACAAGACATGTGGAGCAGACCAACTGGACATGGTCATAATTTGTGGCCATGCAATTAATTGTTAGGACCTGTCCAAAGTTCTTGAATATGGGGTGGATTTCAGATTCATGAACAATGTCATGGCAACTCGTTGATTTGCTTTAAAAATGTCTTAAGCATTTTTCTCATTTGAGCATGTTCATAAACAAGAGTGGAAGGCTATTTAGGGAGTACAGTGACATTCTTGTTAGTTAATATAGAAGAGGTTGGCTTTGTTGTAAATAGGTCATATTTGAAGTAAATAGTTTGCCTCAAAGTCATTATGAATATTTGGTTAAAAAAATGGTTGCAATGTGTTTTTTTCTTATTCATTCCTTTTAATCAAATATATCAAATGCTATACCCTTTTTTTTATTAGTCAGGATTTGAGTGAAACTTAGTTTAATTTATTTTCGAGGGACTTACATATATGCCATAGATTATTTATGTGGGTGTATATTTATATTTATTCAGTTAACACGAGTATTTAGGAGTGTCTTTAAATGATCTAATCCGTCAACCAAACCTAATTAAACATGTCGGATTTGAGTTGGCAAACTCGCTTTTGGCCTGTTTAATATCTTTTTGTCTTATCTTCTTATTTTTTATTAAATATTCTAAGCTTTATAGGTAATAAATTAAAAAAAATAACCAAAAATGATTTTACGGGTCACATTCAAGTCATTCAGGTTGCTAGCGGGCTGATTTTGAATTGGTCCTTTTAACTTTGTTATTAAAAGAGTTTGGTTCAAATTAATTGAATTTAAGTCAGTCAATTTCAGGTCAGATCCAAATCTGACCCATCAATCCATTTTGACAATCTTAACCCTTTGTCGGTTCCGATCATTTCTTTTCTCATCTTCATAGATTATATCATCGAATATAGCAAGATGACCATCATCTTTATGTATCGCTTGCCTAATAGAAAGGAAACTTAGTAGTTTTCATTAGATCAGATCTGAGTCGACAATAATTCGGTCACAATTCAAATTTGATTCAGAAACTATCCTAACTGCTCCATATTCAAGCGCATAATACAAAAAAAGAAAAAGGGTATGCTGAACTTGCACCCAATATGTTTCTCCATTTCTCGTAAGCTTTACTAGAGCTGACGTTGAAGGAAAGAAATGAATTAGGGTCTTAGATCTGGTGTAATAAATTTCAGATGAAACTGCCTGTGGGCAATTATTGCTAATCTTAAAGGCGCTATCTGGTCATAAAATCTTGTCTGGCCCATCCAATACAGATGCTCATTTGCAGAACTGTAGCAACATTAGCAGAACAAATGCGCCTTATTTTCAGCCGTTCAATTTATGCACAGAAAATGAACAACTCACCCTCCCAATTGTGGAGCATTAATGCGTTTGTTACGTATGGGCTCAATCTTAATCACACTAGTCATTTGCAGTAATAAATACTCGCTATATCGTTACAGTAGACGGGAGATATGATTCGGTGTTCGAAATGTAGAGTTTTTGAAGTAATACCTGCTGCCGTCACATGCTCCATGCTAGGCAATGAAGATTGCCTCTGCGAGCGTCCTCGCAATGCAAAACTAGAGAGAGATCATTCCAATTGAACTGGCATGGTGGCCTTTATTCAGGCTAGGCAATTATTACAGAGATGAAGGTAGAAATTTTTGGGCGTGATGGAATATTTATAATTGTTATGCGTTGAGAAATTTGTGGCGATAGAGTGAAAAAATTTTACGTCTTAGCGGTAAATGAAATTTGAACACACAAATAGATAATTGAAAAGATAGAGAAATACCCGACTTTTTATATGGAAAAATCATAAGACCTTGCCCACTTGAAAAGATTTCACTATTGTTCGAATGAGTTACAAAAGTTGATCCGTGTTTCAACTTAGAAATAATGTGAATACAATATGTTGATGATCTTGCTAAACTTCTGATGGATATGACAGATATTAGAAATTTGGTGTCAACAATTAGGAGAAAGTTCAGTGGAGGCCACAGTACGATTGGAGATCCAACTTTATCTAACGAACAGGCAAAACTCTGGTGACGATGGATACTTGGGAAGAGATCTGGCAATGGTGGACGAACGAGCGGAAACCCGTCGACAGTCAATGGTCTAGAAAAGATCTGGTAGTGGTCGACGAACAAGCAGAAATCCAGCGACGATCGATAATAAGGAAAAGATCCGGCAGAAGTCAGCGGCAAGAGAGCTTTCCAAATTTTTCGCCTTCTTCTCCTCCTTTTTTCATATAAATTTGCTGAAATTGTGGTTCGGTTGGTCCCAATTTTAATTTTTGACACCTTAATCTCATATTTGCATCGATATTCATGCCCGATCAAAATGAAATTATGGCGTCATATCAGTTGCCTACCTATTATTGGACGTCAAAGCTTGTAAAGTCAAAAAATATATGTCGAAGTTTTTGAAAGATTACATATCCGAAATTACAAATTATAATAAATTATACGACGTGAACACTTCCAGGCGTCCATCTGGTGCATTAAACCAATTTTGATATTAGTCCCTTAAATTATTTATTTGAAAGAAGTGATTTATGCCATGTATCTTGACTATTCTTTGGATGTTATAGTTGTGTAAAATTTAGAAATATATGACACTCATGATCATTTGGCATAATTTTGCTTTGAAGGTGCTAAAATATTTCATTTAAATTAAAAATAAATTTCTGCACTGATAGAATAAAGCCTAATTTTAGATATCTGTGATCCACTCATTCAACTTTCCTAAACTTTTATTTTCAAAATAAATCAGAAGATTAATTTAAGCTTTTTAAGATAACTCATGTAGAAAACATCTATAAGAGGAGATCAAGACATCAAGTCTTTATCTTATTACAAGTTTATCACCACAAGCTGAGGTCTAGTTTTCTTTTTCTTTTTTATTTTAAAAGATACGCATGTTGCTCTAATCAGCTGACAACAAAAGAGAAGGAGACAGTAGGGAAGAGACTAGTCTGTGATCAAATTTGTTGTTTATTGCTTTTGGAGTATCGTATTCAAACACAATTACAAGGAAGAAGGCTGCTCCGCCTCTCCGTAGCCCTTCATGCATCTGAAGAGGACTTTTCAATAGATTTTATGGACGGTTTGAATTTGCGCAGCTGAAAATGAATGATAGCTTATTTTTGAATTCTGTAAAATCAACGTGTTCAGTAAGTTTGCGTGATTTTTTTGTTGCGGCCTTTCTCAGATGAGCCGGCAACAGTGCCGCCTCGGTCTTCATTTTTTTACCCTTTTTTTATTTTTATTTTAAATGATTTTTATTATAGTTTTTAATAGAAATATTTAATTTATGAATTATAAAATTCCAAAAAAAGTATTAAAAATCAAAAACAATTCAGAAAATTCTTAGCTCTCTTGCCACTTACCATCGCCGAATTTCCGCTTGTTCGTCGACCACTGCTGGATCTTTTCCCGACCATCGACCATCGTTGTATTTCCACTCATTCGTCGACCGCTGTAAGATATCTTCCCAACCATCGATCGTCATTGGACTTCTATTTGTTCGTTGGATAAAGATGGATCTCCAACCGTACTCAGACCTCCACTGAACTTTCTCCTAATTGTTGACACCGAATTTCTAATATCTGTCATATCCATCTGAATTTTAGCAAGATCATCAACATATTGTATTCACATTGTTTCTGAGTTGAAGGACGGGGTCAACTTTTGTAACCCATTCAAACAGTAGTTGAATCTTTTCAATTGGGTTAGACCTCGTAGACTTTCCCATTTCAGGTTTTTTAAAGTAAAAGTTTTGGTGTTTCTCTATCTTTTCAATTATCTGTTTGTGTGCTGAAATTTTACTTACCGCTAAGACGTAAAATTGTTCCACTGATCTATCACTGTAAATTTCGTAGCCCGTAATAATTTGGCGCCGTCTGTGTGAAATGCTTAGCAACTTCCACTGTTGCGGGTTTCATCTTCCTCTAAAGATTGTCCTGTATGAGTTGAAAGATCGTCAATCTTTTCATCTTCCTAGGAAGATTGTCATGTTGGAGTCGTGAGACCATTAATCTCCGGCAATAATTGATCTTCTGCGAATTTATCAGCCCGCAATAATTTGGCACCATCAATTTTCCACATACGAAGTCAAACTATTGTGGGCTGAGAAATTCACGGCGATAACGAGGCACGAAAATTCAGCGCACAAATAGGTAATTGAAATGAAAAGAAACACCTAAATTTTTACGTAAAAGATTCTAATAAGGGGAAAACCACAGGATTTTGTTTGGTTGAAATGATTCTACAAATGTTTAAGCAGCTTACAGTAGACGAACCATCCCTTAACTCATGGACAATATAAATACAATGTGTTGAAGATATTGCCAAACTTCAGATGGATATTCTTGAGTTGGAATGAATGGTAGATGTTGAAAACCTGGCGGTTGACGAACAGGCGGAAGTTTGACGATAGTTGGTGGTCATGAAGAAACCCGGCGGCGGTCGACGAACAGACAGAAATCCAATGATAGTCAGTGGTCGGGATGAAATACAACGACAATCGATGAACAAATGGATGTCCGGTGAACTGACAAAAGTTCGGCGACGGTCAGTGGTCAAGAAGAAATCCGAAGGCGGTCGACGAACTGACAAAAGTTCGGCGACAGTCGGTGGTCAGAAAGAAATCCGATGGCGTTTGATGAACAGACGGAAGTCCGACGACGGTCAGTGGTAGGAAAGAAATACGGCGACGGTCGACAAACAGATGGAAGTCCAGCGACAGTTAGTGTTCGGGAAGAAATTCGGCAACAGTTCGCGAACAGATGGAAGTTCGGTGATGGTTAGTGGTGGGAAGAAATCCGATGGCTTGTTTGGTTAGTGGTGGGAAGAAATCCGATGGCAAACAAACGGCGCCAAACTTCTGTTGGCTAAGAAATTCATGGTGATATAGTGAAAAAATATTACGTCTTAGTGGTAAACAAAACTTCATCGCACTAATAGATAATTGAAAAGATAAAGAAACACTAGAATTTTTACATGAAAAATCCTGAAAGGGAAAAAACTAAGGGGCCTCGCCCAGTTGAAAAGATTCCACTATTGCTTGAATGAGTTACAAAAGTCGCCCCGTCCTTTAACTCGGAAACAATGTGAATATAATATGTTGATGATCTTGCTAAACTTTAGATGGATATGATAGATATTAGAAATCCGGTGTCAACAATTATAAGAAAGTTAAGTGGAGGTCTGAGTACGGTTGGAGATCCAGATTTATCCAATGAGTAGGCAGAAGTCTGATGAAAATCGATGGTGGGGAAGAGATCCAACTGTGGTTGACCAACGAGTGAAATTCGGCGAAGGTCGATGATCAGGAAAAGATTAGACAGTGGTCGACGAACGAGCGAAAATCTAGCGACAGTCGATGATCGGGAAAAGATCCGATGGTGATTAGCTGTATGAGAGCTCTCCAAATTTTTGTCCGTCTTCTTCTTCTTTTTTCATATGAAGAATGGGGGGTTATTTATAGTTTTTTTAGGAGTGGCATGGCTAGTAAATATGAAGAAGATGAAGGGCATGTTGATGGTTCATATTGATCCCCTTAGTCATGAAGCGTTTATCAAGCATTTATGTGCCATAATGACGTCAGAATTAACCAATCCTGAGCTTGTTGGATTAATCTTGTCGAGCCGCTGGATTTGACTATAAGCATGCCATATTCAATGTTCATTTGGCCATCCAATTAATTAATGCATTAAACCTTCCAAGTATAATTCAGACCCTTGATTTGGTCTCATTGAGCTCGGTTGGATTGATTTTGGTGTTGTTGGGTTCTTCCCGTTGAGATGTTCAATTTAACTCAAATTTTAATGTTTGACACCTTAATCTCATATTTGCGTTGATATTCGTGCATGATCAAAATGAAAGTTTGGTGACATATCAAGAATAATGGAGAAAGCGTTTAATGTTTTAATTTTATTTTTTTATGAAGATTCAATATATGTAAATAAAAAAAATATCACAAGACATTAAAATTTTTATACGAAAATTTTGAAATTGGAAAAAATTATTGGACTTGGTTTAGTTGAAATAATTTATTATGTAGAAATATATTCTTTCTTTTAATTAGAGAAGATGAAGTTATAAGTTTGGGAATACTAGTTTGGATTTCTATGTTTGTAGGAGAGAATGTTGGACAACTAGCAAAGGGTGATGATGATTATATAATGATGGTCGGATAGCAATAGTTATGTGATGATAGTCAAGTGATAAATGTTTAGTGACATCAGTCTAGTGATGGTGGTCAGATAATAATGGTCGAGTAATGACAATCAATTGATTGTAGTCAAGCAATAATAAGTAGGTCGCAACAATTGAGAGATTATGATCAACCATCGTTGGATGTGTGATGGTGATTTTTGGTGGTGTTCGTTTGGCATTAATCTCTGAGTAAAGCTTTGGAAATTTTCAGTTCTCTAAGCTCTTTTCAAATTTAGTTTAATGTCTATTTCATGCAGGGTCTATTATAATTTTTAAGAGTGATATTTTAATAATTTTTGCCAAAATCACAAAATACTTTATTGGATGGTTTGTGATATTACTTTTTTAATCTTATATCATTCTTTTGCCATTTATGTGACTAAATGGTTTCAAAAATATGTGATCCTAGTTACAGTAGATTTCTCTTCGTTGATATGCTCGCTTTGAATATATACATGTAAGATTTGAAGATTATTGTGTCCTTTCATTTAGGTCACAAAAATTTCAATTATACTTCAATTAGATTTGGGCTAGTCTACACTCGGATTAAAATACTTTAGGTGATGTTGGACTCATCCCATTAAAATGTCTATTTTGATATAAGTTTGTTGAAATTAGGTTTTAGATGATGCTGAATTTAATTTTCTAAGTTCAATTCAAATATTTCATTGATATTCATTTTTTATCAAATGATTTTTTTTGTGTTGACGTATCCTTTGCCCCATATTTTTTGGCATCAATATTTATGCCATTCCGAAATAGATCAAGTCTTTAAAAAATTTCACAATGCAAAATTATAAATTCAAAAAATTTATATGATGATCACTACTAACTGTCAATATGGACCTCCTTCGAGATATGAATAATATAAAAATGTCTCAATCATAATTTCACTTTTTTCTTAAAGGTGGCTCGTTTATTAGATTGAGGCTTCGTTTGAGACAGCTTTCTTACTGCTTCTTAAAGTAGCTTTTTAGTGTAAAAATTAAAAATTTTATACTATAAAGCTGCTTTAAAAAGCAGTAAGAAAGCCGTCCCAAACGAAACCTATGAATTATTTAAGTTATTGACCTTAAACTTGAAAATTTTGCTCAAAACTAATTGTAGTGATTCTTCTTAAATTATATTAAAACTTGTCTTATAAAGGTAACGTGTATTCTCCCATTCACATGCTTTGGCATTCCTATATAAAGAGATTTGATATGATGATGCAATATTTGATGAAGTACATTCCTTCTTTGTGAGCTTCAATGCTGCTCTATCAAGAGTCCTAGACTTTGTTTGGGACGGCTTTCTTACTGCTTCTTAAAACAGCTTTTTAGTATAAAAATTAAGATTTTTGTACTAAAAAATTGTTTTAAGAAGCGGTAAAAAAACTGTTTCAAACGAAGCCCTAATATTATCATAAATATGTAGAGAATTATGAGTAACAATTGAGATTTACAATCCCTTTGGCATGGCTCAAATCTTTCTTTTGGATGGGGATTCACTATCCTTATCTGGACATATAAGATCTGAGGTGGAAAAATGATTTTCTCCTCAAAAGAAGTTAATTATCCTAAAAAAATGGTGTAAATCACGCAGACAAATTCATCATCACATACTCGGCGTGGCAATGCAGAAATATTAATAAAAAGAGTTCTCCAAAAAACTATTAATATTTTATATGATACATTCCTTTCAACATTTTTGTAGTGATTTTCTTATTTATTTTTGAACTTTTTTACCAAAATTTTCGTTCATCTTTTTATTCAGTGATCATGTGCATCGGTATGCACTTTCTTTAAATTTTTTGTTATAAAATAATGCCATTTTCATCCTTTTGGGGGAATTTTAATTTTTGAATGTCTTGGTGCTGAAAGTTTGATGTCCTTTGCATGTGGAGAATTTTTGCGATCAAATTGATCATAAAAATAATTTAAAATATTATGTAAATGGATATAACATCTTTAGTCATCTTCATGATCTTATTTTTATGTGAAAATATTATCACCTAACACTGTCGTTGTCAGGTCCCAAGTCCTGGATGAGAAAAACGAAGAGTTGCGTTAGATAGTCGACAGTCACTGTCAAAATTGTCGAATAATCATAACATAAATTCTTTAATACATTGTGTTAATGTTAAGGCGTTCCCAATAAGCGACGCGCTATATGGCCTGAATACAGCGACAAGTGTGCAAGGGCCGCTGTATTGGTCACATAGTGGGAAAAAGGCTTGATGTTGTTGTTGTTGTTGCTGTTGAAAATATTATCACCTAGTAGGATAAAAAATTCATGAATATCTACTTTATCAAATCTGTAATTTTTCTAATTCCAGACTTCAAGGATTTCTTGTGATTTCTGTACTTACCTAAATTGATTGAAATTTTTCTAGGCTTACATTGCTATATAAAGTTTTAAAAACTTTTTCACAAAGTATTTTTCTCTGAATAAATTCTTTAGTTGTAAGTTTGTAATTCTTTACACTCCATTGTTGTGGTTGAAAAATTATTTGAAGCATCAAATAAAAAAAAATTTTTCGGGTACCTTATGTTGTTACTTGTTGCAAAGAGAATTCATTGATTTATATCTCTTAAATAATTTTTTTGGGTACTTCTCATATTGTTATGTATTTTTTTAACCTTTGTTCTAATATTATATGGATGTGTTTATATTTCAAGTACCATTAAAAATGAACTTCATTCTTAACTTGATAGTATCAAAATTGGTAAAGCCAGACATGTCAGTTTTTGGTGACACTAGTGATATAAGTGAGCCCAGCCGGCTCAAACTCAACTCGCTAATGAGCTCGGGAGTCAAGTTTATCGAGTTTTGAGTTCAAGCTTGAGCCAGTAATCGAGCTCGTTTACTAAACGAGCTTGATTTCCAGCTCAGTCCGACTCGACTCGTTAGCTCGTCGAACTACTTGATTTTAAAATATATTTTAAATAAATTTTAATATACCCTTCTTAAAAATCTTTTAAGATAACAAAAATTCGAGCTTCATAACTGAGTTGAGTTCTAGCTTCTCAATCGAGCCAAATTCGAGCTTTTTGAACTAGCTCGAATAATTCACCCCAGCTTGAGCCTGAATTTTATACAAAGAGTCGAGTTTGAGCTCATTAAATGAGCTTGTGCTCAGTATGAGCTAAATAAGCTCAGCTCAATAATGCCACTACTCGACTCGTTACACCCCTCGGTGACACCATTGAAATCATTTGGAATGAGCTACACTTGACATGGAAGTTACATCATTGCAACAAAATTTTATGGGGGAAGTAGGGGTGTCAAATTTTGACACAACCTGAAACACAACCCTAACCCGACCTCGAAAAATCTGAGTTCGGGTCGACCAGTTAGCAAACGGGTTGGGTTCGGGTTCGAATAGCTGACTCGATTTGAGTTTTGGGTCGTGTTCGGGTTGACCCGGAAACGACCCAAAACTAACCTGGAATTGGTTCTGCCCTGGTCTGCTGCCCCAACCTGCCTGCCCTGCCGCGCTGGGTCGGGTCGAGCCGCTCAGTCCGTGTCAGTCGCGTGACGCGACTCGCGTCTCTTCGCCTCGAAGGAGAGGCTGTCGCCGCTCTTCGCTTGAAGCACGCCACCATTGTCGCTGCTGCTGCCGCGCCGCTATTGCCAGCCTGCTGCACTGCCTATCCGCCGTTGCTGCTGCGTCTCTTCGCCTCCTTTGAGGCCTTCGCCGGCCTAAGTACCGCTGCTTCGTCGGGACAGCTCGCCGCCTCACTAGAATTGGAAGTAGCGCCGCTTCTTCAGCCATATCCCTTTAATTCATGCCGGGTCGGGTCAACCCGAAAACCCGACGAGTTGGGTCCGGTTGAACAAATCGAGCCGTTTACAAAACTGGATCGGGTCAAATAGCGCCGGATCAATTTCGGATTCGACCCGAACCTGACTTGTTGACCCGAATTGACGCCCCTAGGGGAAGAAATCCGTTAAAATAACAGTTTGAAAGTTAAAATGCTTTAGAAAACTCCGAGAAATTTTTGGCGATAGTGATGAAGAGTGTATTAATATGAAGTAAGTCTAAAGTTCTTTATGTGATTTTGAAAAAAAAAAAATTTCGGCCGGTGAATGTATATTTTTTATATATTAATATATAAGTTTAAAATCGATGTTTACAATTAAGTTTTTAAAATTAATGATAATTTTCATATTAGATATTCATATTTTTGAGATCTTATCCCCATAGGACATTAAACCCGCCAGATTTTTGAGGAATATTTGAAATTTTCAGGCCTTATTAAAAATTCAATTTTGAACTATTTGAATAAATGCAGTTGGGCTCATTGTACAGTGGAGCCATCCCATATGGATTCAGACAAAATTATGCATCAAATTCATTTTCTTTTTCGATATTTCATCAAAATTATAATTTTATTGGTTGAAATATCTTTAAATTTTGATATAAATATATATTTTAATAGATCTTTATTTGAAATCGTCATCTGTGAGAGTGTTTGAGTGATCTGTCTGGCTAGTACTTAGTCAAATAATGTACATTCTATCCTCAGCTTTTTCTGATAGGAGATCCATTCAGCCAATTAACTGAAACTTGGATTTTTATTTCATTTTAGGGAAATTTACATACATACCACTTTATTTCATGCTATCTACATATCTAACATCTAAAACTTTAATATTACATTTCTATTACTCATTTAAAATTTTAATATCAAATATACCACTCATATATTTCATTATCACCATCCATACCACTCTGCAAACTTTAATATTTCATTCCATGCACCCATTTTTATTCTATGGATGATAGGCATGTAATATTAAAATTTTAGTGTTAGATATGTAAATAGCATGAAATAAAGTGGTATGTATATAAAGATCCCTTAATTTTATTAAGCCTTAGGCTGAATTCCGCACCATTTCCTCCATAGTTGGCTACTCAAATGGGTTGGATTTTGGCACAACTTGGCCTGAAATTTCATGTGATTATTTGCACATGAAGATCAAAGTATGTACCATAGCAGGTTTGACGATCAAACATCACATCGGGTTGTAGGTCGAGGCTAATCTAGGCTTTATTCGGGACAACTTATGTTTTTCTGTT
Source organism: Dendrobium chrysotoxum (assembly GCA_019925795.1). Classification (NCBI taxonomy): domain Eukaryota; kingdom Viridiplantae; phylum Streptophyta; class Magnoliopsida; order Asparagales; family Orchidaceae; genus Dendrobium; species Dendrobium chrysotoxum. The sequence continues at coordinate 28,946,134 of CM034309.1, forward strand.
TTTGATTTTTAAAACACTCTTTCTTAACCACGGTTTCAAAAAGTGTTTTTTCAAAAACACTTATTTGAAGGTAAAACTTTGAAAAACAATGAAAAAGATGTTTTTCAAACACATATTTTTATGAACAACTTTTTTATGACAAAAAAAAAAGTTAAAAAAATGTTTCAAATAAAGCCTCGATTACATTAAAATTATGCTCAGTTAACAAGTATTTATTTATATAATATAAGAGTTATTTATTATAATTTCAAATTTGATTCATAATTTTTTTGTTGACTTTATCTACTTTCTCATCTTAATAGATCATAGTTTTATTTGGGACGACTTTTTTATTATTTTTTTGATATTAAAATACTGCTTTAAAAAATAGTTAAAAAATTATATATAAATAAAATCTATATCATAAAAATTTAGCAAGCTAACTATCATATCCATCACCTCCAAATACTGCTTGCTTTCTATAAGAAAATTTCATAGTTTTTTTTGGGTCGGTTTGAAGTCAGTTGTGGATTGGATTTGAGTTAATTGATTCAGTCAGAATTTCAATTTGATTTGAAAGCTATTTGCCTATTTGGGTTAGATCTCAATTAGAATCAATAACCAAATTGCAAGGAAAACAATTTTTTTTACTGAATTTGCATCTGATGATTTACTCCTTTCTTTCTTCTTGTGCTGCTTACTAGATCTGAAGTTGAAGTGGGGAAGGATAAGAACGACGGTCTGAGATTTGTTGTGATAAATTTCAGAGGAAAAGTCCCTAGTTTGTTGCTTAACGTTCTCCATGGCCGCTGTAATTTCGTGCAAAAGTATAAAATTAATTATCTTGGAAAAAATAACTTCTAAAAAAATTATAATAAATATTATAAATTTTTTAAAATTTTTTATTTTAATTTTTTTACAATTATCATATCCTAATTGATCTAATTGTCAAATATAATTTTTATCTTGAAAATTTTAAAATATAACAAAAACAAAAATATGATAAAAAGTAAAAAACTATCATATATTACTAATCTTAAAAGCGGTGTGCAGTCAATTCTCATCCGATTAAGAGCTTAGGCTATTAATCCTTGAATTTAAAATTGATATATCCAAATTCTCAATGAAAACAAAAAGTTAAAAGCGGCAATTGGTTCCAACTGTCACCTCTACCATCTTAAAATTGTCAGGCCCATCCAGAGCGCAACCTCATTTGCAGAACTGTGGCACACATTATCAGAACTGTGAGTAATGCACCCATTAGCGTCTGAATTGTGACGTATGGGCTCATCTGACTTCTCAGTGGAGCCACGTAAAGGTTACTACGATCACATGTTCAAGCTAGGCATGCGCAAAAATTGTCATGTAAGATAGTCCTCAATATTCAGACCAATAGGCAAATTATTCCAACAGAATTTTACATCGTGGCCATTAGCCTATTATTAGCAATGGTTCTACACCATATTGAGGCAGTGTGACTATCCAGAGATGAAGGGAACTTTTGTCATCAGAATCACCTAAAACTTGTGAGCTCTAAAAAGCTCATGCGCATATGAAAGATTATAGTTCACAAGCATTATTAATGATTTCTATTATATTGAATGGAGTTCGAGCAAATAAGCTGAAATTATTGAAGATTGTAATTAGGCCTCGATATATATAATATTTATGTTTTACAGGACAGAAAAGTCCCCCTCAAACTTACAGAAAAATTCTATAAGATGATGGTGAGACCTTTAACGCTTTATGACGCAGAATATTGGCCATTAAAAGTGAAGCATAATATTAATTTAAGTGTTATAGATGAGGGTACTTGGATAGATGAGTGGCTTTACTCATAGAGACAAGATTTGAAATGAGCATACACGTAAAAAGTTTGGAGTAGCTCCAATTGAATATACGATTAGAGAAAGTCGCCTTAAATGGTTTGATCACTTAAAGCGACGGTCTTTCCATGACCCGATTAGGAGAGTGGATGTATTAGATTTGACTTACATTGAGAAAATTAGAGGTAGGCCTAAAAAGACTTCATTGGAAAATATTAGCAATGATAATTTTTATTAAAAAATAAAAATATAATGAAAAAAATAATAATTCATACAATTGACCCCAGGTAGTAGGATGAATACTTGATATTGTTATTGTGGAGTGATATTATATGGTTCAATTTTGAACCATCTAAATGCCCATGACGAGCCCAAATAACAACGGAATATTTTTTATATTTTAACAAAATAAAAAAATTATTAATGTAAAAAGATCTTTTAACTTTGATATAAATATATATTTTATCTGTAAATGATTATAGTAATGATAGTTTTGTTTTATAAATTCTAGCATTATTTAATTATTTAAATACCACATGCCTGACGAAAAATTAATCAGATGCTCCTACAATGCAATTTATTCAGAGCTATAGGCTACGAACAGTGCAGTTTAGTAGTTTACCTTTCCCAACACTTTAAAGGAGAGATTATTAAGTTCGGACCAAAGCTTTGTCTGGTGTGCACATTAAAAGTACAGCGATGAACAATTACTATATTTTTACTGTGCATACTCGTAAAATCGAACAGCTCTCCGTCCAGACTCCGCACATAATCTCTCCTTGAGAAGGCAGGAGAATAACACGGTATAAAACATGGAAAATGACGAGATCACTTCTTTGTAGGATTCGTTGTCCTTAGCAACAATAGATGAGAAAGGTTAATATACGCAAAAAGCAAACATCACTAGTTTAATAAAACACGAAACACCCCAGTCAAAATCAAGAAAAAAGCAGTGAGAAAATCTTATGATAATAAATTAAAAGCTGTACCCAACCCTGACCCTTTTGTTTTGGACACAATTTTTTATCTCGAAATCACGGAGGAAATCGAACTTCGATGGATGGATGCACTTTTACCATCAAAATTTACTTGCATCATCTGATTAAGATCATTAAATGTTTTCAAGTGTTCAGTCAAACGCAGAATAAATTCTGATCCAAAACTTGAGTAAATTGGAACTATACAGAAGGAATTGGAAACTTGCCAACTAAATTTCAACATTCCTTTTCAATTTCCTACTTTCACTGTAGTCAATCTTGCCTCCCCTGGATCTATTTACAGTTACCGAAATTAAGCTGGTAGATCGTCCCATTTCCAACCTCCCGCCGCCGGCTAAACAAGAGCAGGCGAAAGAGGGGGAAACGAGAAGGGAGAGGGGAACGATGATGGGGAAGGGGAATCGCCGGAATCGGAGTCTGGAATGCCGGCAGCGGCCCACAACCGGAGATTGAAGGTTTCCTGCATCTCCTCTGGGATGAGCGGCGTCCGGCAGAGAGGGCAGGTTCGCTGATCGTGCTGCATCCACCGATCGAGACAACAACGATGGAATACATGGCGGCAGTTGCTTAGACGCCGTACCTCCTCCCAAGGTTCGATCTCATAAAGGCAGACAGCACAGCCGTCCGCCATTGGCCGCCGATCGATCTCCCCTTCCCCGGTGAGAAGGTCCTCAAAGCGAACCACCGGGAGGATCTCCTGGATCAGCATCGCTGAGACGGATTGGAACTCCGGGGGTTGGTATCTGGTGCTGCGGTGTGGGGTTTCGGTGGGCGGATCGGGCCATGGGGCGTCGGAGTCAAGGAGGTCGCCGAGGCCAACAGCGTCGAAGGCCGACGAGATGATTCGCCGCAAGAAGCCGAGGAAGAAGAAAAACTGGAGTAGGAGCTTTGGAAGTAGAAGCTCCGAATAACCAACGGGAAAACCCATGGAGGAGGAAGAGAGGTTTGGTGGTTAGAGAATCGCCTTTCACTGCTCTCTTTAAAGAGAAGTCTAGACGGTGAGAGTCTTCTCAATTTCTAGGCAGCGAAGGCCGATCGAAGCTGCTGTGCTTGGCGTTTATATAGCGGATCGCGGGGGACCATTTTTATAAAAAAAAATGCTTTTAAGTATTTGTATTCATTAAAATTAAAAAAATTACTTTCCAGCAAAAATTTGAGTACTCTTAACTTAAATTTTATTAAACTAAAATTTAGAATTATTTTAAGATGAGTATAATATATAGATAAAAAGAGACTTTTGAATCAATTAAAATAATCTCATGCATATATCACAAATGCAAGTTTCGAATCCAAAATCTTTTGATTGGAAGCTCACAGCCAACAGATCAAGATAAACTGCATATATATTAATATTTTTATCATACTAATTTACAAATGAGTTTAAAATTTTAAAAGTTCTCTTATATTTTTCAGGCAATCATTGTTAATGATCATCACCAGTAATCGCCACTAACGTCACTAAATTTCCATCAACATTTAACTATGTTGTTGGATTTCTATTATCCACCTGTGAACATAGGAATTATGTAATTCCTACTAAAGAAATAATATGATCATTCTTAATTGTGAATAATCCTGCCTTATTTATTTGTGAGAAAGCGAAAATTTTTGTTTCTCCTATTCTATAATAAATTTTTACAATTAGGTTAGGCTTCATAATTTTTTTCTTTTTAAATTTTCCATAAAAAAATTTTTTGTTTCCCACAAATTTTTTTTGTACGTTTTGAAATTTTAAAAAAAGTTAACATATTAAACAACTCTATTGATATATTTCTAGCATGTAAAATTAATAATAATAATAATAATAATGAAAAATATTTTTTTTAATTTTAGATAAATTAATATAAATTTTTGATATCATATAAAAATTAAAATATTTTAGAAATAAATATAAAAAATAGATATTTGATATAGAAATATATAAATCCCTTTTATATTAATATAAATTTGGACTAGTAGCCCCGAGGTTCCTTTATTCCTTATATAATACGAGAATGATGCCTCGAAGGATCAGAATTCAGAAGTTAGGAATCTGTAGTTCCTCTTGGGTGAATTAAAGTGGGGCACTTGGAACCTGCGGTACAACACACCGGGGCAAGGCTGACGTGCTGTAGGGAAAGTTGCGAGAAGAGGTGTTGCACGCTTTAATAATTAAAGTGATGAGGCTAGTTTACAGAGAGCGACCACGGCTGACTAATTAGCCCGGGCGTGGAACATGAATAGCTTTCGACTTCTGGATTTTCAACCCCTTACGTGAAATTTATGGCAGATACATATTTATTATTAATTATTATTTTTTTTCCAGCAAATTGGTGAAAGTCCAAATAAATAAAATCGAATAATGCTCGTTTTTTTAAACATAAAAATACTGATATTATTTGAGATTTTAATAACGAACCGAAAACAATCAAGTTATATGTAATTTATTTGATCATTTTTATTACATATAGATAGGGGTGTCAATATTTGACACGACACGAAAATCCGACTCGAACCCGACCTGGAAAATCTGACTCGAACCCGACCCGAGTTCAAAACGGGTCGGGGTCGGGTTCAGGAATTCGACTCGTTTGAAAAATGGGTCGGGTTCGGGTTGACCCGACGGGTTGCCGGGTCAACCCGAAAACCTGTTTAAAGCACTGCCCGCGAGCCCTGCCAGCCCTGCCCTGGCCTGCCCGCGCGCATCCGCGCTCGCTAGCACGCTCGCCCGTGCGCCCCCGCGCTCGCAGCACTCGCCCTCGCCCTACCCTAGGCTCGCCCGCGCCCCGCGCCAGCACCAGCCCGCACCCGCGCGTTCGACCGCACCCGCACCCGCGTGCTCGCCCGCGTGCTCGCGAGCTCTCGCCTGCGCGTCCGCACACGCGACCCGGGTCAGGTCGGGTCGACCCGCCAACCTGACAGGTCGGGTCCGGGTCCGATTTTCTGACCCGTTTCCCTACCTGGGTCGGGTTAGGGTCAACCCGTTTAGGCTGCGAGTCATTGCGGGTTCAACCCGAACCGACCCGAAACCCGATTTTGACACCCCTATATATAGGTGTTTATAGTCATATTAGCTATATTCTATGGTTATACATGTATTTAGGTGCTAGTGCAATAATGTTTTATATTATTATTTTTGAACTCCGCAAGCATCAAAGGGGGTCAAATGATACGTCACCAAAAAATAACTTGATCAAATTCTAATCTCGAGGCATGTTTGAATTGAAAATTTTCAAAATTAAATTTTGGATCATCCAAACTTTGATCTCAGCAACCTTACGGACAAACTAAATGTCTCGACAAGACAAACTAAATGACACCAAAATCGGCTCAATTCGAGTCCAAAAGGGTTTGAACTAATAGACTAAAGCATATTTGTAATCTTCAAAGCATTAATTAAGTAATCAAATAATCTCCAAATATAATATACTCAATTTTTTTAGCACGCAATAATTATATATAGATGCTTGCAATCATATAAATCATGTACATATTGACATACATGATATAGGTATGTTTGTACAAATTCCCCTATAATTTGGACTATATATAAGTGTCTATAGCCCTTTGAATTTCATGATCAACTCGTCTTATTTACCACATTTAATCTATGTATTTTCAATGTAACTATATAGGTTGCTATTTTTATAACACTAATTTTGTCCTTGCCTATAAAAAATGGTTTAATGATTAGATAAGCTTTTCAACTTATCATTTTTTTTACGTAGCTCATATTGAGTTGTTGGTTAGGAGCTTTGACCGAAACTAAGAAGCCTTGTGTTCAAAGCTTACGTATGTGATGTGTGTGTGACTTTTTCTTAATTGTCCTAAATGTCCCAAAAAAAAACTTTTTTTTTAAAATTTTGAGTGAGTTCAGTTGCATTCCGCGTACGACAATTCCCAATGGGCATCTTCAACCGAACTCCTCATTTTTCACTTCAAAATACACTAATAATCATATAAAAAAATAATTTATTTTCAACCGAACTCAATTTCTAACATCAAAAAGGAATATTCTATATAGATTCTTCCTCCTCTTCGTATATGCCCCAAAACTGGGTTTCTGTGAATAGTTCCACGTCAATACTGGCATCATGCTTTTCACAGCCCCAAAAATGCTTTTTTTTTTTCTGGTGGAGGCTCACGGTAGCTGCAAACATCCGGTTGGAGATGCCCTAAGAGTTTAATTTGAGACCAAATTTCTCACTTTTCTTTTAATATCTTGCGCATAATTTATTTCTCTAATAAAAATTTGATTTTATCCACCGAACAGCTAGCTCGATTTAATGGATTCCTTATCAATAACGCAGATGAATTTTATATAACAGTTATATTGTTTTTCAAAGTTAGAATCAAGGGATAGTTACTATGACAGTCGATCGCATTTGTTTAATATTATTGGGCACTAATCGGTGGTGTGCTTATTCAGTGCTAAATGAAGTATGGAGCAAGAAAACAATAAATTCAGCCACACTGTAGTTAGGAAAAGCCACTAAGGCAAAGATAATTGGACCACATTGTCAAATATGAGAAGCCCTCAATATCTATATTTATTTTTTATTTGCCATTTTTATCATTATTCTTTATTTTTAAAAAATTTAAATATTTATTCTTAACTTTTTTTTTTTTTGGCTCCTACAAGAAATATTGAAAATGCATTTTATATTATTTAAAATAATCGGATTTAAACAACTAATAAATATATTCAACATTCAAATGATTAGATTCATATTTATCAATTTATAATTGTAAGATGTACCAAGTCCAAGATAGTAATCATATTTAGATTTTAAATTTCTAATATTTAGGCTTTGAATAATATAGATCCTTCTATAATACTTATATAATCACATGCACATAGCTAGTAATTAGATTCAACTTATAAATAATAATATTTATGCATGTTAATTTATAATGATTAAATCAATCAAAACAATAAGCACATTCAATTTTAAATAACACCATTCTCCTAGCAATAATGGCAGGTTTCCTCCATGAGACCACAATAGAATAACAATTTGGTTTCCGATTGGCGATAATTTTGATTTAGTAGCTCTCATCACCTCCTTTATGTTGTGAAATCCATTAGTCACTGACATCTTTCCTGTGTATCGAGGTTGATTACTATTTATTTGATCATTTTTATTACATATAGATAGGGGTGTCAATATTTGACACGACACGAAAATCCGACTCGAACCCGACCTGAAAAACCTGACTCGAACCCGACCCGAGTTCAAAACGGGTCGGGGTCGGGTTCAGGAATTCGACTCGTTTGAAAAATGGGTCGGGTTCGGGTTGACCCGACGGGTTGCCAGGTCAACCCGAAAACCTGTTTAAAGCACTGCCCACGAGCCCTGCCCGCCCTGCCCCGGCCTGCCCGCGCGCATCCGCGCTCGCTAGCACGCTTGCCCGCGCGCCCCCGCGCTCGCAGCGCTCGCCGCGCTCGCCCTCGCCCTACCCTGGGCTCGCCCGCGCCCCGCGCCAGCACCAGCCCGCACCCGCGCGTTCGACCGCACCCGCACCCGCGTGCTCGCCCGCGCGCTCGCGAGCTCTCGCCTGCGCGTCCGCACACGCGACCCGGGTCAGGTCGGGTCGACCCGAACCCGACCCGAAACCCGATTTTGACACCCCTATATATAGGTGTTTATAGTCATATTAGCTATATTCTATGGTTATACATGTATTTAGGTGCTAGTGCAATAATGTTTTATATTATTATTTTTGAACTCTGCAAGCATCAAAGGGGGTCAAATGATACGTCACCAAAAAATAACTTGATCAAATTCTAATCTCGAGGCATGTTTGAATTGAAAATTTTCAAAATTAAATTTTGGATCATCCAAACTTTGATCTCAGCAACCTTACGGACAAACTAAATGTCTCGACAAGACAAACTAAATGACACCAAAATCGGCTCAATTCGAGTCCAAAAGGGTTTGAACTAATAGACTAAAGCATATTTGTAATCTTCAAAGCATTAATTGAGTAATCAAATAATCTCCAAATATAATATACTCAATTTTTTTAGCACGCAATAATTATATATAGATGCTTGCAATCATATAAATCATGTACATATTGACATACATGATATAGGTATGTTTGTACAAATTCTCCTATAATTTGGACTATATATAAGTGTCTATAGCCCTTTGAATTTCATGATCAACTCGTCTTATTTACCACATTTAATCTATGTATTTTCAATGTAACTATATAGGTTGCTATTTTTATAACACTAATTTTGTCCTTGCCTATAAAAAATGGTTTAATGATTAGATAAGCTTTTCAACTTATCCTTTTTTTTTACGTAGCTCATATTGAGTTGTTGGTTAGGAGCTTTGACCGAAACTAAGAAGCCTTGTGTTCAAAGCTTACGTATGTGATGTGTGTGTGACTTTTTTCTTAATTGGCCTAAATGTTCCAAAAAAAAACTTTTTTTTTTAAATTTTGAGTGAGTTCAGTTGCATTCCGCGTACGACAATTCCCAATGGGCATCTTCAACCGAACTCCTCATTTTTCACTTCAAAATACACTAATAATCATATAAAATAATAATTTATTTTCAACCGAACTCAATTTCTAACATCAAAAAGGAATATTCTATATAGATTCTTCCTCCTCTTCGTATATGCCCCAAAACTGGGTTTCTGTGAATAGTGCCACGTCAATACTGGCATCATGCTTTTCACAGCCCCAAAAATGCTTTTTTTTTTTTTTTCTGGTGGAGGCTCACGGTAGCTGCAAACATCCGGTTGGAGATGCCCTAAGAGATTAATTTGAGACCAAATTTCTCACTTTTCTTTTAATATCTTGCGCATAATTTATTTCTCTAATAAAAATTTGATTTTATCCACCGAACAGCTAGCTCGATTTAATGGATTCCTTATCAATAACGCAGATGAATTTTATATAACAGTTATATTGTTTTTCAAAGTTAGAATCAAGGGATAGTTACTATGACAGTCGATCGCATTTGTTTAATATTATTGGGCACTAATCGGTGGTGTGCTTATTCAGTGCTAAATGAAGTATGGAGCAAGAAAACAATAAATTCAGCCACACTGTAGTTAGGAAAAGCCGCTATGGCAAAGATAATTGGACCACATTGTCAAATATGAGAAGCCCTCAATATCTATATTTATTTTTTATTTGCCATTTTTATCATTATTCTTTATTTTTTAAAAAATTAAATATTTATTCTTAACTTTTTTTTTGGCTCCTACAAGAAATATTGAAAATGCATTTTATATTATTTATAATAATCGGATTTAAACAACTAATAAATATATTCAACATTCAAATGATTAGATTTATATTTATCAATTTATAATAGTAAGATGTACCAAGTCCAAGATAGTAATCATATTTAGATTTTAAATTTCTAATATTTAGGCTTTGAATAATATAGATCCTTCTATAATACTTATATAATCACATGCACATAGCTAGTAATTAGATTCAACTTATAAATAATAATATTTATGCATGTTAATTTTTAATGATTAAATCAATCAAAACAATAAGCACATTCAATTTTAAATAACACCATTCTCCTAGCAATAATGGCAGGTTTCCTCCATGAGACCACAATAGAATAACAATTTGTTTTCCGATTGGCGATAATTTTGATTTAGTAGCTCTCATCACCTCCTTTATGTTGTGAAATCCATTAGTCACTGACATCTTTCCTGTGTATCGAGGTTGATTACTATAATTAGGTCTTTGGTAGTCTCATTTTCTACAATCATAACTCTGTGAGAAGTATCTTTATATAGAACAGCTCCATCCTTCCTCTCATGTGTTTTAGCCACTCTTTTTTGAGTTATTTGGGCTTCCACCTAGTGAACAACCTTCTCTAATCATCATCCCATAAGATAATATAGAGAAGAGTCAGCAACCCCTTAACCATATAATTTCCAAATGGTGTCCTTTCAAAACCTTTGGAGGTGGGTCATAGCAGCCAAATTAGACGGTTCGAAAAGCCTCACTCAAGAAGCCAATCTTCACTCAACATTAATCAAGTTACAGGCTATAACTCATCAGCTTATTCATATTTTTCAGTACCCATCATGTTGGAAATCATAACTCGCCGCCTGCTCCACCAACAAGTTAATAATTGCCCACATTCATCCATCGACTTCACTAGCCATTATCTCTATGGAGAAGTCACCATCTCTATTGAGTCAAATTTATTAACTTTAGGGACAACATTATTGCGTTCCAAACTTAGATGGCATCCATGCATTCTACATTATTATAATAATCTAAATTTCAACGTCGTGTCTTGCCAAAGAAGAAAGAGGGAAGAGATAGAAGGTTATTCCAGGCTTTTACATTCGTCAATTTGTTAAGAGATTTCTTCTATTCGTTGTAAGTAACATAAATCTCATTTTAGTTTTCAATAATTTTAAGTATTATATAGATTTTCTTGTATTGAACAAAATTAACTATTTCCTACAACATTTTGATTGTGGCATTTGCATAAGCTAGAAAGGCTGACTGTTAATACTATAAAATGAGTTGGCTGTTAAAACATAATATCACACGCAGGAAGGTGGGCTGACGGGCTTTTCTTTAAAGATGGTTTGTGGTGTTATCCTGGTTGTAGCCTATAACAAATGGTTGATTATGCCAATGGGCAGAGAGTGACTATTTTTTATTAATTTAATAAAGCCACCCATAATGATAATTGATTAATTAAATATGATAATATATTAATTGAATAAATGATAATTAATGACTGATAACCAATTGAAAGTAGTTAGGGTTAAAGATGTTGAAAACACCACGTTAAAGATAGATGTTCTGCCTTACTAAATCATATATTGATGCATGTATATAATAATAATACTGATGATATTGATAGATATATTAATATCATTGACAGTATTGAATGCATTAATAATACATAAACAAATAATGCATATGAATAGATAATACAGATTCCTTGAGTGATTTATAAATGATTTCTATATCATTATTTTACCAATTTATTAAATTTTAAACTAGTTATTGATTCTTAAATTCATTGCAATGATTCTCTACTTTTATTATTGATCATTTTAAATTTTATTGATGATATTTGGTCATTAACTATATTGACTATTATTGATTATATTAGATTGAGTATTTCATATTGTTTATTTAGTCCTTGCTTTAAAAGCTTTAGTTAGTTTTAGATTACTGTTGGGCGTTTGAGCTCATTACAACAACAACAAGCTTTTGTCCCACTACGTGGGGTCGGCAACATGAATCCTTTTTCTCCATTGTGTCCGGTTCAAAGTCAAATTCTCGTTTAAATCTAATAGAGAAAGGTCATTTCTAATATTTTCTAACCAAGTCTTTTTAGGTCTACCTCTACCTTTCTTAACATAAGTCAAATCTAATACCTCTACTTTCCTAACTGGGTCATCGGAAGGCCGCCGTTTTATGTGACCAAACCATCTAAGGCGACTCTCTCTAATCTTATCCTCCACTGGAGCTACTCCAACCTTTTCACGTATATGCTCATTTCGTATCCTGTCTCTAAGAGTAAATCCACTCATCCACCTAAGCATCCTCATCTCCGCAACACATAACTTAGTATTGTGCTTCTCTTTTAATGGCCAACATTCTGCACCATAAAGCATTGCAGGTCTCACCATCATCTTATAGAATTTTCCCTTAAGTTTAAGGGGGACTTTTCTATCACACAACAAGCCCGATGCATTCCTCCACTTCAACCATCCAACTTGAATTCTACTGATAACATCCCCATCTATTTCACCATCACTCTGAACAATAGATCCAAGATATCTAAAACGTGTACTCTTATTAATGACTCGATCGCCCAAAGTCACAATCCCCTCACTAGGTCTATTACTGCTAAAATTACACTCCATATATTCAGTTTTAGATCTACTCAAGCGAAAACCTTTAGACTCTAAGGTTGATCTCCAGACTTCAAGTTTACCTTCAACTCCCTCTTTAGTCTTGTCAACAAGAAGAATATCATCAGCAAAAAGCATACACCAGGATACATCCTCTTGTAAATGTCTAGTGAGAACATCCATGACTAACACGAAAAGATATGGGCTTAAAGCTGATCCTTGATGTAATCCAACCGAAATAGGGAAATACTTGGTCAAACCACCTTGTGTTTGAACACAAGTAGTAGCTCCTTCATACATATCTTTAATGATTTGAATATAAGCATTATTAACTCCTTTCTTTTCAAGAACTCTCCATAGCACTTCTCTTGGAACTTTATCATATGCTTTCTCTAAATCAATAAATATCATATGTAGATCCTCCTTATTCTCCCTATATTTCTCCATCAAACCTCTCAATAAATGTATGGCTTCTATAGTAGACCTACCAGGCATGAATCCAAATTGATTTTGAGAAACATTAGTATCACGCCGCAGCCTACGCTCCATAACTCGCTCCCATAGTTTTAAAGTGTGACACATTAACTTAATTCCTCTATAATTCGCACAATCTTGTGCATCACCTTTATTCTTATAAATAGGAATCAATACACTCATTCTCCACGCATCTGGCATCTTTTTAGTCTTCAAAATATTATTAAAAAGTTTAGTTAGCCAAGAAATTCCTTCATCTCCTAAGCATTTCCACATCTCTATTGGGATATCATCAGGTCCAACAGCTTTTCCACACTTCATTTTCTTTAAAGCCTCTCTAACTTCGATTTTACTAATACGCCGATAAAAATAGAAATCTTTATTATCATTTAGGATGCTAAGGTCACTAAAGTCAATTGTATTCCTACAATCTTCATTAAAAAGTTTATCAAAATATCTCATCCACCTTTGTTGAATATCATCTTCTAAGAAAAGTACTTTTTGATCTTCATCCTTAATACACTTCACTTGAATTAAATCCTTACTACTCCTATCTCTTTGTTTGGCTAGCTTATACATATATCTTTCTCCCTCCTTAGTATCTAATCTATTATATAAATCATTAAAAGCTAAGATCTTTGCATCACATATTGTTTTCTTAGAATCCTTACATGCCTCTTTATATCTTTCCCAATTATCAGAATTTTTACATCTAAACCAATTTTTATAACAAATCTTCTTATTTTTTATCTTTTCTTGCACAATTGGATTCCACCACCAGCTATTTTTACTATTAGGGGCTTTTCCCTTTGATACTCCAAACACATCTTTTGCAATATTTTTAATATCACTAGCCACTTTTTCCCACATAACATTAGCATCCTCATGCACAAATAAAATCTTAGAATCTAAAATCTTACTCTCAAAAATATTTTTATTATTATTCTTTAAATGCCCCCATCTAATCCTAGAAAATCGTTTTACTTTATTTTTAATTTTCTGTCCTTTCATCTTAAAGTCTAAAACTAATAAGCGATGTTGGGTACATAAACTTTCACTCGGAATAACTTTACAATCTTTGTAATCTAAACGATCTACTTTTCTTATAAGAAAATAATCAATCTGAGTTTTACTATAACCATTCTTATAAGTGATGAGATGCGTTTGAGCTCATTATGTAAATTTAATGATTTTATGTCAAGGAATGGATCAGGATCAGGTGGAGTGAGATTGCCAGAGATCCTCATATATATATTTTTAATTTTATTTATTTTTTTTTATTCCTTTATAGTCAGGAGTTTGTGATAGAATAATAATTATACTGACCTCTTGGCTATTGTATATTGATTTTGGGAGAATGAATATAGTGTAGTATTTTGAGATATATAATTGTTCGTTACTTTCATTAGATTTATATTTATTATTTTGATGATTTATAGAAGCTCTGGTTGATTAATTAAGAAGAGAAAATAGATAATTTTTTAAAATTTGATTCTTGAGCATTACAATTGTGATTACATGCCATCTCCCACAAGAAAAATCTATGACTTGTTGTAATATGATGGTATCTATGATGGCTCCTTGATATTCTCAAACCACTCATGAGTGCCTATCCATAAGTGCATGCACTTGCCAGTTCTATTCAATGCCCATAGAGATCCACTGACTCCAACTAGGTACCACTCTACATCCATATTTTTTTTCACAAAAAGATTAATTTATTCCATCAAAGAAAAAGGAGTACAGGAAGGGCCACACAAGCATAAAGGCCAAAAAATAAAAAGAGATACAATAAGGGAGCACTAGAAGAAAAACAGGGCACCAATGCCCCCTGGGCTCAGCTTAAGGCACAGGCTTCCAACCACTCGAAACCCAGACTCGGACCATCCAGAGGAGTGAAGGAGCAATAATTCACCATAAAGCCAAACAGCCACCCGCACCGAAAAAAGAGATCCAACCGATAAAGGAATAAACACCACCAAAGGTTGCCAACAAGCCACGGATTTAAAGTGGTGAGCCCGAGCCACATCATAGCCCAAATAAAACAAGAAGATACCGCAGAGGCAACAACAAAACACATGAACTAAATAGTCACGAACAAGGGAAAACAAAAAATACCAATAAGGTAGCCACCATACAGCCCAGATGCCAACCAGCAGGGCATCCACAACCTTCTCCACAATGCCGTTAAAAACCACCACTGAAGAGCAAAAGAGCCTATTTCTTATTAACTTTACTTTTGTACCTCTTACCACCATTAGAACGACTAGGGTGAGCAACCTTAACAGGAACAACCTCCTCATAATCACTAAAGTCTGCTTCCTCCCCCTCATCAGAAGAAGAAAAGGAATCATCCATAACTAACCAATCATTTTGCACCAAAACAGAATTGTTCACAGATTTGTCCACCTGAGACTTCAATTCACTATTAGACATAATAGTAATAGGGACATTAATACAAGTAACAGAACCACCCGGGGTAACATTGGCAACAGGCGAAACAGCAATAGTTTGTTCCATATGATAGGGGGAGACACACCACAATCAACCAACACAGGTTCAGCAGGCACAGAATCCCCAGAGTTTACCTCCACTGACACATCATTCCGGTCAGGCACAACATCCACACAAGAAAAGCTAGCCTTTAGATTAGTATCATAGATCATATCTCCAACCTCACCAACAGGCAGGGAAGGAGCCAAATTATCAACAGCCAGGACCTCCGAGACCAACACCAAGGGACCAACAGCACATGCAACATCCAAAGCTTCCATAGTCACCACAGTAGCTATGTTATTAACTACATCAGCAGCCACCAAGGCATTACCACCATCAGACTCCTCCACCATAGGCAAAACAGGGCCCGCATTAACCAGATTCACCCCAGGCAACGCACAGGGTGTAGAAGAAGGTATAGGAATGGATTTAGAAGCAGAATTAAGATGAGGATGTAATTTTTGGCAATCCTCTTTCAAGTGGCCTAAAGAACTACAATGTGTGCAAAAGTGGGGAATATCATCATAAATCACAGATTGAATATAGCCAGAATTAAGTGAACCCACCCAAATTTTATCTGAAAGTTTTTTGGTGATATGCTAAACCGTAAGTGTCAAAGTCACAAACTCTTCGTCCAACGATATTTGATCCACCAGCCACTTATTGGTCTTGGAATAATAACTCTCAAGTATGTTAAAAGCCATACCTTGCTAGTTCATAATGATTAACCCTAGCCACCCATTATTAAATGGACTAGTTGACTCCTAATATGATACGTCCCTTATCTTAAGTGACTTTGCTAACTTAGCCTACGAATGCCTATTTACATGCTACTCTCTTTGTTTATCTTTTCTGAGACCTACATTATACTCATTTTTGCACCCATAATAGTATTTTGGGAGAATAAAAATTTATTGTAATTATCTAGTATAATATTTTTTAAGGGCTAATAGAATAGCATTATGCTGTAATATAAATAGGTTTCTGTTTTCTTAAATATGTTATTGGGAAATAAACTAATATAAAGTAGGTTAGAATATTGTCTGGGCGAGGACTTATTGAATGATGAATGCAATACATATTCTTATCCCATATTGTATGTTCTCTAATTTAGCCCTTCCTAGAAATAGGAGATTTATAGCACTTGATCAACACTTTCTGTATGCATTATTTTAGTTTTGTTATGGATATAACATGCTAATCTCATAATAGACTTTTAAAAATGTGAGAGTAAACCTCTATTTCATTAATAAATACATTCTTTGGCTATCATTTTATAGAAGCTTTAAAATGAACAAAAGATACTCTAAATTATTATTTTGAGTGTTGAAGAATGAAGCAAATTTCTAATGTTTGCACTTCAGAATATTAGTATACACACACGTAATAAACTAGTACAATCCTATAACTGTGACATCATGCAAGTAAATAAATATATGGATTAAATGATGAAGCTAATGATAAAGTGATTAGTTATTGTGCCATATATTTTTTACATAAGCTATAAAAATTAATATACCAAACAAAAAATTCACAAGATATTCACAAAAAAAATATTGTTAAGTAAATTGATATATGAAATATGAGAGTTATAAACTTGTAAGCACAAAGTTGATATTCTACTCTACATGAGAGCATAAGAACATAAAGTTTAATATTCATCACATTAACATTAATCACCATGTAAGAGTAATATAAATATGAAAGAAAATAAATCTAATCTATAAATATTTAAATATAAGAGATTTTCATATAGTTCAACATTGTATCCACCAACATCCATAAATATTCCCCAATTGCGCTAGCCTTCCACTTTTAGACTTATCATCATAAGCTCAAGCCATTTTATTGCACTAGAATTGTGCTAATATTGGATGATTGTATGTGCGATTTTTAATTGCATGCATGATCAGTTCAAGTTTAGTTGAATTTTATTCAAACGCGCTATTCAAGAGATAACACCACAACCTTCTTCATCTTCATAAATTGATTCGATAAAAGTTTAAAAGCATTATATTTAAAATATTTATGGGAAGCCATCCTAGAGAAGAAAGTTGGTTGCCATTCAAGCACAAGAAAATTTGTGCCTCCTCCTTTGAATGGTGAGAAAGAAAAACAGCAGGAGCATATGGCATCAATCTCAATGACTCAACCCCCTACTAGAGAAGGAGCCAATCCATTAATTAAAAAGATAAAGCAAGGCCATCATTAACTCTTCCTTGATACGACAGAGAACATTATGATAAAAGCATTTCCAGATTATTCTAAAGAATCATGCTCGGAAAATTGAAGAATCAAAAAATGAGATTTTCGATCTATAGGAACTTATCTCCCTCATAATCTTCTTATTTTCATGATTTTATAAATGCATTTTAAATTAGAAAATATCTTAAAATTTTAAAAATTTCTCAAAATTGAATAAATTTATTGCTCAAATTAATCAACTTGAATCAAACTTCTAGCCTAATACAAATCAAAATAAATGAATAATTTTAAGCCCATCTGCTTTAGGTCATGGTATATGAATTAAGGCTATGTTTGTGATAATTTTTTATCACTATTTTTTTGCTGATTTCAAGGAATATGTGTGCTCCAAAACTATTGTAGAAAGCAATAATAAAACTATCTCAAACGAAGCCTTGAGAAGAGTCCTGTAGGAAGGTATTCGCAGAAAAGCAATAACAGAGATAAACAGATATAAAAGATGATGTATATTGATGTAAGTTGAATAATGAAATACAGAGAGTAGTAAAGTTTAATAAACTATTCACTAGAGATGAAATTCCTAAGCTAGCCTTAGACAGTTAGCAGGCATCAAATGTTATTGGGCCAACTGTAAAGTGGTGGTTTCACTCATCTAATGCAGTTGAAGGTGGCTACAGACTGTGGCAAGTAGAATCATTTGTAGTAGTGGGTTTGTGTGTAGCAGTTTGATCAAGCTCGTTGTCACCCTCCCTTATGTTGATGATTGATTGAATGGTCAACTTGCTACGAAGAAGTGCAAATCTGGAAATTGACAAGCCTTTTGTAAGTATATCTGCCACTTGGCCCTGACTGGAAATATGATGAACTACTAAGACGTTGGAGTTAATTGATTCTCGGATGAAGTGGTGATCAATCTCAATATGTTTAGTGCAAGCATAAAAAATTGAATTAGTGGCAATGGACATGGCTGAAATGTTGTCACAATAAAGGAGTGTAGTAGACAAAGGAAAGGAGAAGTCCTGGCATAAATGACGAAGCCAAATTAACTCAGTTGTAGCAGCAACCAAGGAACAGTATTCTACTTCAGTAGAAGAGCGAGCTACAGTCGATTGTTTCTTGACACACCAAGTAATCAAATTTGGACCAAGGAAGATATAATATCAAATAGTAGATTTGCGGTCAAGATTGTCACTTGCCCAATCGGCATCAGCAAAGGCCGTTAGTTGAAGATCCCCTTATTGGATGTGAAGACTATAGGATGAAATCCCTTAGAGATATCGAAGAATTCTTTTAAGTGCTTGAAAATGACTGTCCATGGCATGATGCATATGCTGACAGATTTTGTTCACCGCAAATGCAATATCTGGATGAGTAGCGGTAAGATATTGGAGAGAGCCAGTAAGTTGTTTGAACAACAATAGGTTCGTAAAGGGAGTCTCTTGGATAGCAGCAGGAGCAGGTTTGGAGGATAATGGGGTTGAAAGAGGCTTACAAGTTTGCGTACTAGCCTTTTGAAGTAAATATTGAATAAAAGATTACTGTGAGAAAAAGTATCCAGTGCTAGTGGGGATGACATCAATCCCCAGAAATTAAGCTAAAGGTCCCAGCTTGTGCATAAGAAAATGGGATTTTAACTTGTCCAACAACTTTGAAATGAACAGCTGGTTGTTGCTGGTGATTAAAATATCATCCACATATATTAAGATATATATTTGAAAGTTGTGATGATTATAGATAAGAAATGAAGCATCTGTCGAACTGCTGTGAAAGCCTTATTCGTGTAGGTAAGAAGATAGTGTTGCAAACCATTGATGAGGTGTCTATTTAAGACCATAGATTACTTTAGGTAATAAGCAAACATACTCTGAACGTTGTGGATCACCAAATCCTTGTGGTTGAGCCATGTAAATCTTTTTGTCCAAAGGTCCATGAAGAAAAATATTGTCAATGTCGAGCTAAAGTATGAGCCATCGAAATGCAAAGCAACTATGAGAAATAATCAGATAGTTGGTGATTTGGCTACTGGGCTAAAGATTTCACCATAATCTACACCATATTCTTGTTTAAATCCTTGGGCAACAAGACTGGCTTTGTAACGAGCAATAGAGCCATCTGAGTAATGTTTAAGTTTGAAAATCCATTTACATCCAATAACATTTTGATTAGGATGTGGTGGTGCCAGTGTCCAAGTGTCTTGAGACTGTAAGGCATGAAATTCTATAGAGAGAGCATTGCGCCATTCAGGATGTTTATTGGCAATAAAAAAATAAGTGGGTATAGCAGAAACAGTATGATGATGATCAAATATTTGACATCATTTGAGATGACCAGTATGAGATCGGGTAATCATAGGATGATGCGGTGGAGCTGGAGGAACAATGTGAATGGGAGGTGGAGAAAAGGATGACGAGGAAGAAGAAGAAGATGGAGAGGGATGAGAGGTTGGCAGACTAGGTGGAGGTGAGGGAGCACTTTGTCAAGGAGTATTAGGTAGCAGAAATGGTGGGTTGTGAAGAGCTGGAGGTAGTAGAGGTGGAGAAATGGAAAGGGAGGAATTTGGTGGAATGGAAGTGTGTATAGATGGAGAGGATAAATTGTTGAGAGATGATTTATCAAAGAGTACATGATGAGAAATAAAAAGATGACCTGTGGAGGGATCGTAACATCGGTAGCCTTTTTAAGAGGAGGGATAACAAAAAAAAATACTGGGGAAGGATCTTGGTGCAAGTTTATGAGAGGAGTACGGTTGAATCCAAGGGTAACAATGACACCCAAAGACTTTCAGATGGCAGTAATCTGGAGGTTTGTTATACAGATGCTCATAAGGAGAAAGATTGTGGGTGTTTGGGGATGGTAAGCGATTGATTAGGTATACATCAGTAAGAGCGAAATCAACCCAAAATTGGGGGACAAGTGGGCTTCAAAAAGAAGAGCTCGAACTATCTCAGAATATGATGGTGTTTGCGTTCAACGACTCTGTTTTGTTGTGAGGCATGCGGGCAAGTATATTGATGATAAATGTCATGATGAGCTAAGAAGTGTTTAAGATTGTTGTTGAGAAATTCACCTCCGCCATCAGTTTGTAAGATTTTAATGGAGAGGTTAAATTGATTTTCAAAACGTTTTTTGAAGTTAATGAACTTAAGTGTAGTTTTGAATTTATGTTTCATAGGATATAACAAAGTGAAGCACGTGAAATCATCAATAAAGAGCACATAAAATCGAAAACCAGCATTTGAAGAAATAGGCGAGGGTCCCCAAACATTAGCATGAATAATTTGTAATTGAGTGAGATAGACATTGTATGATTCATTAAATGGCAAACGATGGCTCTTGGCAAGTGCACAAGAGTTACAAGATTTTGAAAAAAAAAAAGAAGAAATATATAAACTAAGATAACTTGTTGTTATAGCTTGAAGTGTTGAAGAACAGGGATGTCCGAGATGATGATGCCAGAGAACGGAGCCAGAAGTAGAGGGAAAGGCCGATGCAGACGTAGATGAATTTGATGAAGGTAGGTCGACGAGATGAGCTCGTCACGACAGGAGCTGCAAAGAAGTGGTTGGAGAGTCATCCGATCCTTTATGACATAACCAGAGAGATCAAAAGAGATAATGTAATTGTTATTAGTGGTTAGTTTAGAGATTGAGAGAAGTTTATGCGAAAGATTTGGAAAATGTAAAAGAGGCGTTATAGACAATTTACGTGTAGGGTTTGGAAGAATTCCTTTGCTGGAATTGACAATAGGGAGTTGATTTACATTGCCAAAAGCACATGATCGGAACCATTGTATTCAGAGCGCTATTGAATAGACTTGAGATCAAGAGTCAAATGGGCAGTGGCTACACTGTCTAAGAGCCACTAGTTGGATTGTCCACCAGTGTGACTAAGCATGGCATGATTTGCCGTAACAGCTGGAGGAATATAACTGAGATTTGCATGATGCCAATAGGTAAATGCAGAGTGGCCGTGTTCCACAAATCTGACAATCGACTGAAGCTCTGGTCCAGGTATTTCGAGCAGGAGAAATGGAGGATGTAGGGTATGTTCTATCGCAATCACGAGTAAGAGAAAATAGTCCTCGACCTCTTCCACAAACAGAGACAAGGGCAAACTATGCATCAGGAGCTGAAGGGCTATCATATAAGTTGATATCTTATGCAAATCCTGTGGCAATATTGATTTCCTCGCTGCATAGCAACGAATAGAGATCATCAAGACTAATAGGCTTAGGTCGGGTGTGCATGGAATTTTTAAATGATTGGTAGCAAGAAGGCAGCCATTCAAGATATAAAGAATAATATCTTCAACATCGACAGAGCCACCAGCTGAGGTAATGCTATCAACCAGCCATTTGACAATAGAAAGGTAATTAGTAATTGATTGAGTTTTCATTGCAAGAGAGTGAAGCTCATTTTTGAGCTGAATAACCCTTGATCAGTTAGTGGATTGAAGATGATATTCAAGGGTTTGCCAAACTTCATGACGAGTATCGAGATTCAAAATGTAGGGAAGGATTGAGGGTGAGATAGTATAAAATAAGGCTGCGGTAAGGTTTTGATCGATTAGAATCCGGAGAGTATGCAGTGAATTCGGCAAGGGTTGTCCGGTGTCAGACATAAAATGTTTTGGCAGACAAGTTGTTAAGCCATCAAGATATCCATCGAAGCCATTCGCAGTGAATAGCTTGAGGATTTGAGATCTCCATGTAGGGTAATTATTAGCGAGCAGCTGTATATGAAAAATGTTTTTAACATTGAACATAAGAAACTTAAGTTGGAAGGGTATTGTGATATCACCAAGCTTTATGACAGATGCAACCATTGGCGGAGATTAGGAGGGAGAATACAGATTTTCGACAGGATAAGAAAAGAGAGAAAGGATGTGCCGTTAGGCAAGAGTCTCTAATACCACGAGAAGAGTACATGTCCTGTAGAAAGGTATTAGAGAGATTAACGGATGTAGAAAATGATGTATACTGATGTAAGCTGAATAATGAAATACAGAGAATAGTAAAGTGCTATTTAAACTATTCATTGGAGATGAAATTCCTAAGCTAGCCTTAGATAGTTAGCAGGCAGCAAATGTTATTCGGCCAACTGTAAAGTGGCGGCTGCACTTATCTGATGCAGTTGAAGGTTGCTGCAGACTGCGGTAAGTAGAATCATTTGTAGTAGTGGATTAGTGTGTAGCAGTTTGATCAAGCTCATTGTCAAGTCGAAGTCCATCTGCTTAAGTCAGAGTACAGGTTTGGATTATAATTTACAGCCCTATTTAATAAACTAAGCGGTTTTTGCCATTTTCTTTTTTGCAATAAGCTACCTAAACAATTGCAGATTATCATAAAAATAATTATTTCGGAACAAAAAATCAACTTATCAATAATTTCCTGTTCAATGCAAATAACAACAACTATTTTTAATAAGTTGATGGTATTGATCGAGAAGCTTCGTCAATTGATTTGCTTACCCATTCCAACGACAAATTTGGGGTCAAAGCGCGTAATCAACCGGCCAACGTCCCCTCCCATTACTGAACCTTTTTAATTCGATTTTTAATAATTAATTAAAGTTTTTAATAAATCTATAATTTAAAGATAATAAGGTTCTTTTTCTTTATATTTTCTTGCCGGACGGGATAGGCCTCTTATATGCTCCCGTGTGGCTACTACGGTAATTAGATAAAATATTTTGAATTTTAAGACAATTATTAAATATAAAAAGATATTAAAACGCTTTGTTAAGACCTTTTTTTTTTTTTTTGCAAAGTTTTATATTTAGAACTCCGATAAATTATAAATCTTTCTCAAGACAACAAACAGGACGAGACAAAGTGCAAGCTACTGTTGAGATCGTTGAGATAATACCTAATTCGATAATGATGTGCTTGAAGAGAAGACGTCCAGTTAAAGTATAGTTTTTGGGTCTAAATTTTAAGTTGAAATTTGTCTTATTTATTTGGAATAATTTTTTTACTATTTTTTATATTAATTCTTTTTAATTTAATAATTTTTGTACTAAAAAATTATTTTAAAAAATAAGAAAAAAAACTGTCTCAGACGAAGCCTTAGATTTTAATTGTTGTAAGTTGTAACGTTTCAATCGAATAAAAAAATGATCAAATTGTTTAGAGTTAAATCTCTCAATTTTATATATCAAATTTATATATATTTTTTTATTAATTATGATTGTATATTTTGAATTGGAAATATATTAGACTCGATTTCTTATTCGACATGCTTTTCTAGGAAAAAGATAATATATTTCAATTAACTTGAATTACACAAAGAAAGATCACAACTAAATCAACTCATTTAAATTAAAAAAATAAAAATCAAGGACATTATTATTAAAAATATGATCTAAGAATACTGAGAGGGAAATATATACTAAAATTTAGATTTTAAGTCAAAAGGGTGGTAGAGGAAGAGCTTCATTATAGTTGTTTGAGGCTTCGTTTGTGACAATTTTTTTATTGCTTCTTAAAACAAAATTTTTATAATAAAACTCTGTTTTAAAAAGCAATAAAAAAGTAGTCTCAAACTAAGCCTCATACAAATAAAAGGAGTTGGTGTCAACCTCTACCAAGGGATAGAAAATATAAAAATGAGAGGGCGGAAGGAGGAATAGGGTTTGGGCTAGAGGTACTATCATGCCCGCATGCAAATGGTGTAGATCTTTATATTATAATGGTTAAAATTGTGGTTATATTCATGATAAATTGTAGTTCTTTTACTCCAAAATTAGTTGCATGTCTATTTTGTTGTCTCTTAAAATCATTGCATCTTTGATCCAGCAAACATACAGTTGTGCTACTAGATTTGAACTTATTCATCTTGACCAACCATTTTGGGTATCAGAAATCCACTTGTGTGACAATTTTGCTTTCAAAAATCATCAGAATAATAATTAAAAAATGTAACAACAACAACATCATCAAGCCTTTGTCCCACTACGTGGGGTCGGCTACATGAATCCTTTTTCTTCATTGTGTTCTGTTAAAAGTTAAATTCTCATTTAAATCTAATAAAGAAAGATCATTTCTAATATTTTCTAACCAAGTCTTTTTAGATCTACCTCTACCTTTCTTAATATAAGTCAAATCTAATACATCTATTTTTCTAACCAGATCATCGGAAGACCATCGTTTTATGTGACCAAACCATCTAAGACGATTCTCTCTAATCTTATCTTCCACTGGAGCTACTCTAACCTTTTCACGTATATGCTCATTTTGTATCTGTCTCCAAAGATAAATCCAGTTATTCACCTGAGCATCCTCATTTCTATCACACTTAAAAAAAAAAGTAAAATAAAACTAAATCCCCTGACCAACAAGCATAAAATCTACAGCCTGAATCCTGCCTCCAACAATATTCATTAAACAAGTAGTAAAACAGTAACCAACTAAACCAAAAAGAAAAGGGTACGTTGATTCCTTCATGGAAATAATCATTCCTCCTTAATTAAAAAGAATAGACATTTCCTCTCTTATATGCCGTACAAAACACAGTTCAGATTATTAATCAAAATACTTTGCCGCGCAGCTGCTCACTGATAACACCAAAGCAATCCAATCCCACCGAGCATTTTGTAACGTAGCGGCTGTCAAAGAACATCTACTTGCCAGCCATGTCGCGCAACTCGCAGGCACGAGCACGCCCCCATGTGACTCCCTCGCCTTCTTTGCCACTACAAATCTTACACGTGCCGAGCCAGCGATGAGATCATATGCCGGTTCGTCACACGTACGGTACGGCTCGGGGAAGGACGGCCGGGCTGGGAATCTGATACATTAGGCCGGGGACGAGCCGGGGCCCGGGGCTGCCTCATCGGCGCCATGTGGTGCTCCCGAGTTGATCGGGTAAGATATGGGTGGTGGGTAGTGGGTAGTGGCAACCGACGCGTGGCTGGCTTCCACAGTTCCACGGCGTCTTTCACTTTCTACGAGGACGAGGACGGGTTGCCTATTCGTGCACATGGGTCGGGACTGGGCGGGTGCTCGGCGGCCAGCTCAGGCATTTGATTGAAATATTCTTTCGGGAGTCTACGGCGGGAGGGTTACGGTACTTTTTATACTCCGTCAAGGAGGTGTATGGTTGGCATTTGTTTAAGGATAATGTTTACTCGACTAAAAAAATTTAGATTTATGATTTTTTATGTTATTTTGAGCTTAAAATATTTGATTAATAAAATATTAATCTAATTTTAAAGAACTTTTTTTAATGAAGAATTAATTTAACTTTAAACATATATTTCCTTTAAAATTGTAAAATATAATAATTGATATATCATCAAAAAATAATCTTGATAAATTTGAATTGGAAACTTCTAAAATTAATTCCGGGACCATCCGAACTATGATTTTAGCATACTTATCGTCAAACTGAATATCTCGAATAGACAAATCCAACGACACCAAATTCAAGAATCCAACGAGCCCAAGATTGTTGAATTCTGATATTATCAAGACACTCAAATGCTCAATAAACTGTCCATGATTAAGCGAATCAATATCAGCCATCCATCTGAAATGCTCCCAACCTATCCTTGATCTTCTCACTATTTAGTAGCAATGACACTCTCAAAAAATAATAAATAGAGCCCCCATTCTTCGCAAAAAAGAGGAGAAGAAAGAAGGAGATGGAAGAGAAAGAACGAAAAGAAATCTGAGACCTCTCTTGCCACCAAGCTCCTCCTCGAGCACTGCCCAGCCATCGTTGGACTCCAGACTTCCCTCCAGCCACCGATCAACGTCAAACTTCCGCCCAACCACCGGCCAACGCTGGACTTCCACCTAACTCTCTATACTATTGTAATTTCACCGTCTTTAATTTACAAGATGGATCAAGCTTTGTAATTCATTCAAATACTAGTTTTATCATTTGAACTAGGTCAGTCCCCATAATTTTTTCCCTTTTTCAGGGTTTCCACGTTAAAAACATTGGTAATTTATCTTTTCTATTTGTGTGCTGGATATTCGTGTAACGCTAAGATGAAAAACACCCTCATTCTACTGGCGCATATATTATAGCCCGCAACAATTATATATTATATATATTTGTATGAATTAATATAAATTTCATATAAATATTTAATTTATATCTCCTCTAAAATTTTACATGTTGCATTAATATGCCATCTAGTTACATATGTGAAGCATCATTAAAGATATGGAGTATTAGTTCCATGTGTATTAATTTAGATAAGGACAAAAAAAATAATTCTTTACTTAATCAAAACTTTCTATATTCAATAGCCAATCAAATTGCATTACTTTTTAAGTTAGCTTAGATAAAGATACTACTATTTGTGAAAAGCATTTTATAAAATTTTTATAATAATATACTAACCCAAAAAATTATTGATTTTAAATATGTAGATCATAGGCAATTTATTATTGCTTTTACATTTTGTTGTGTGTTGATCCGATTTTATATTAGGTTGATCCGCAAGCTATCACACTCCTTGTAAATGTCTATAAATAGCATTGTAGTTGATGTAAGGAACCCTCTTATAATAAGCCATTAAGGCCAAGGATGTGCTCCCTCTCCTCCGTCATCTCCCTCTCTCTCACTATAGGAAAAATGCTTATTTCCTACAAAAAATTCATCAGAAATATTTCCAGTGAAATTTTTGACGGTATTTGTTTTCCGACGCATGATTTACGTTCGAAAATCTGCCGAAAATTTAAATTACCAACGGATTTCATTCATTTTTTGACGAAAATAACCACCGAAAAATGACATTTTCTTGTAGTGTTTTGCATTCAAGAGATCCTGCAAATCATAACAAGTGGTATCAGAGCCTCGTTGAGGCAATCTCGAGGTGGAGGAAGATTCTTGTCTAAGAAAGGGGAGAAGAGGCGATCGCTACTGTGCGGGCTTGGTGTCCGGGGCAGTTTGATCACATAAGAAGTGTGCCATGATCGGCATGCTTGACGTTCGTGCATGACAGAATGAACCAGGGTTCAAATAATGAACTGGGGCCGACGGCTGGAGACTCATGCAAATCTCATGTGTATGGTCCACACGAGAAAGTTGGTGTGTAGGAGGCCTACCGCACGGGAGTGCGTGTGGGATAGAGCAGGCAGGCTGGAGTAGGCTGCCCAGAGTAGGCCGCACATGCGTGCGGGCACATAGGGCACGGAGCATGATGGAGGCCATGGGTAAATGCAAATTTGAATTATAATAATCAATGCTTAAAACTCTATCTCCCCTAAATAATGCTTAGTTTTTATTTAATATAAAATAGTAAACCCTGCTTAATATACTCAAGTATACATATCAATTAAGTAATAAAGTAATAGAGTAAAATGTCGAACCCATAAGGAAGTATACTTTTTTAACAATCAACTACTACTGTTTACTTTAAATGCATTTTTACTGAAAATATAACACATAAAATACACATTATTTATACTTATCAGAGTGTGGGGCAGGGGTTGCGGGGCAGGGGTTGCGAGGGCATCGACTCAATTTACAAGAAACTAATGGGAGTATGGGACCTTCAGTTCATCCCCACAAAAAATTGGAGCACGTGGGCCGGCAAGCACACGCCAGAGCAGAGACGAGCTGTTCTTGAATGTTCTGGCGAAGTAGCCTAACGCGCATTATCGTGCGTTATCAGAGATTAGAGGCTGTATGTTCCGGCTCCTGAGTAAAAATCGATCTAGATCTTTGAGTAAGAGATTGGTCTAGAGAGGAACACTGGGAGTGAAAGACATGAGTTGGTTCCACGAGCTAGAGAGGGAGGTGGAGTCGGGATCAGGTTCGGGAGAGGTTTGTGAGCCTATGAAAGGCGGAATCAAAGCCCGTGCTGGAGGTTCGAAGCGAGTTCTTTTGTGTGTGGGAGGCTGACAGGAGGCTGAGGTGCAGGCAGTGCAAGTGATCAGCTGCAGGATCAAGAATCTCATAGCAGATTATGTAGGAGTGCGCAAGAAGCGAGCATCGGACTCGGGATTGGACTGGTGGATCATGCGAAGCTGCAGGCTGCAGCACATGTAAGTACCTGGGGAAGATTATCGAGTTGGAGGATGCTCGGTGCTAGAGTGTAGGTGTGTCGTGCAGAAGCAGGCGATGCACAAGGCAAGAGTGTGCGAATCACGGGAGGAATAGCGAGGGACGCAGGCTCATGTAATGTAGAACGCGTGGGAGCGTGAGCTGGAGCCGTGGATCGGAACGCACATTGGAGGTCTTTGCGAGTGAGATTAGGCTTGGTTCGGTGGATTTGCTCGTGGAGTTAGTGCAGGGAGCTAGTCAGATTGCAGCAAGCGCACAGGTGGTTCTTTGATCGTAAAATCGAACCAAAATGGAGATTGTTGTGCATTGGTCCTGTTTTAGATTAGGTTGTTCTTTCAAGACACCACACCATGTATATATCCCTATAATTAGGTTATAAGTTGATGTATTGAGACACCCCTGTAAACTCCAACATGAATTAACAAATCCCTCTCCCTTTCCCTGCCTCTCTCTCCCTCTCTCATGCATTCAAGAATTCCTCCAAGTTATAACAAGCTCTGTCTTGCAAGAATAGCCTAAACAGATAGACTAGGCTTGGTTTAACTTATTATATGTGGAGAAAAGGCTTAAGGATAGAGTATTTATAATTGTTGGGTCAGCTTAAGTCAATTAGGAAGCATATCGCTATATGAGAGCCATTAATAATTATTTCTGGCAATGACGTGTGAACCATTTAGTAGGCTGAGGAGTGATCAAACTCTAAGAAAAAAATTAGATGGTTGGTTAGCTGATGGAGATTACTTCTGAATAGTTACGAAGATTATTAACAAAAAGATGTTGTGATATTATAAGAGATCTTCGGCACATGATTGTTGCTCTCGTACATAAAGTACCCTTAAAGAACTTCTCAGTGGCTTGAGCCAGTAGTGATGATTATTATAGTTTTTTTGATGAGAAGTCAAGTCTTTTGATGAAAATATTAATAATTTGGTCAAGGTCTTGAATATTTTGGGCAGCTCATCGAAGGCTCCTACATAATATGATTATAATATGTTGAAATATGAGATTTGTGTGACACTGGTTAAAAAAAAAAGATGCATTTTCTTATCTAATTAACAAAGGGAAAAGTCAAATAAACATTAAATAAGTCCTGTTTAATTTCTGTTCCAGCCTTTCCTGTATTCTCTTCTGAATTTGAATGAAGAAGTTATATAGCCTAATTGCTTGAGATATCAAATATGCGGACTCGTAGATAGTCCTTGTTGCGGACTCAAATATACGCGGCGATAGAGTTTAAATTTCCGTCTCAGCGTTGTACGTATATCCAGCACACAAACAGAAGAATGAAAGAACACCAGGATTTTTACGTGGAAAGCCCTGAAAAAGGGGAAAAATCACGGGGCCACGCCCAGTTGAAAAAGTTCCACTAGTGTTGTATGAAATACACGAGGCTGATTCGTCCGTTAAATTCAGGACGATCAGATTACAATGAGTATCAGTTAAGCAGAGTTCCGACGTCACTCGGGTGTCTGGCAGAATTCCGGCGTCACTCGGGCGTCGGGTAGAATTCCGGCGTCGGGCAGAATTCCGACGTTGCTCCGGCGTCCCTCGGGCGCCCGGTGGTGCTTTGGCGATGCTCCGGTGGTGTTCCGGCGAAGTTCCGGCGGTGGTCGAGGAGGAGTTGTTCCCTCCTAGCCTTCTCTTCTCTTCTTCTTCTCCTTGGCTTCTTGGCTTGGGTCCCCTCTTAAGAGAAATGAGGGGCTATTTATAGTTTTTCTGGAGTGGCATAGCCCGTAAATAGATGAGGGATCAGGGGCAAATAAGGAGTGATCCGGATGAACGGCTGATATTGAATCCCTTGATTATGAACCGTTTATTGAGCATCTTAAGGTCTTAATGGTATCAGAATTCTGCGATCTTGGGCTCGTTGGATTCGTCTCGTCGAGCCGCTCGATTCGACTATAAGCTCGTCAAAATCGGAGACCGTTTGGTAACTCAAATTGCTGTTCGAGGCTTCCAACAGTGCTTCGGGTACTTGATTTGGACTTATTTCGGCTCGGATTGAGTCGAATTTGGTGTCGTTGGGTTCGTATTTCCGAGACGCTCAATTCGACTATAAGCTTGCTGAAATCGGAGTTTAAATGGTCTCCGAATTAATTTTTGAAGTTTCCAACTTGAGTTTTTCTTCGAGATTCGTGCCCGATCAAGATAATTTTTTGGTGATATATCAGTCCTAATGTGGCACATAGATTGAGGTGTTGCACCCACAGGGCGGAACCACCTTAAGCCTAGGGGCGGCAATTGTCCCCCCTAAAAAAAATAAAAAAATTCTTTATTATATAATTGTTTAGGTAATTTGTCCCCATACATTCATTTTTTAGTTTTTATTACAAGGGTTTTTAGACAATTGCCCTCCTAAAAGTTTTAAAATACTATGATTTTTACGCAATTGCCCCAGCATAATTAAACACATGGTGTATATGTGTTACTGTTAGGGAACGATGAACCAAATATAAAGAGAACTAGTAAAGAGAATATAAAAATATCCTTACAAAGAGAAACCCTCGTAAGGGCGCTGCTCCTTGATCCCACGACTTGACCAGGCAGGTCAAACCCCGTTAGGGAGCGCTGCCTCATTGAACCCCCGACATATCTGCAAAATGTACAACGATCAAGTATATGAACAAATAGGAGTCAAGCCAATTACTTATAAGTTTGCCCCCTGAAAATTAAGGCTAGTTCAACCCCTGTGCACCCATGAAATCTTCCTCACCTGTGTCTATGATCATCATTAAAAATTTGTTATATCCCTCCACACTCCACAAATCTCTTTTATTAAGTTCATTTAAACTTGAAAGAAGCTCTTTAGGACAAATGTTTCCCTATAAACGCCCCTACCCTACCTTATTACTCAAAAAATATAGACTTTCCTCCTCTTTCTACAAACACCAGTGATCAACCTGTAGGATGGAATATATATGCAAGTCTCCACCCTTGATTCATTCGAAGTACTTATCAAACTCTTCAAGCAGTTAATAATCTCTTTTGCAGCATCAATTTTACCTAATACATGTTCAACAAGGATTCAGATAAGAAACTGGACTGAATTAATGGGCATCACGTTTGTTGGTATTGGGGGATTGACGGGAGAAATTATGGCTAGGTGAATTGCTACCGCCTTCATTATTCCCAACAATCTCGTCTACATTTGACAACCTAATGGTACTCTATGGGTTTCTTATTTGATCTTTTCTCCCACATTGCTTCATATTCAAATTGAAGGGCAAGTCCACTTTGAATGGGTGGGAAAATGATAAGTATGTGTTAAGTACTATTAATTGTACTGAATAGTTTAGATTATATTAGTTGTTAATAGGTACTCCCAATTAAAAAATAAAAAAAATGAATGAACTGTTCCCTCTATTATTTTCTCTTCTCTTTCTGAAGTTTAAGACATGCTAAAATTATCTGATTATCCCCTTAGTTTTCTTTCTAATACCCTGCTATTGCTTCCTCAACTATTTTCTCCATGCAACAGCCATTTTATTCAGGTCGCATCAGTCACACTTTTCCTACCAGCTTTCATATAAGTTTTGTACAATGAATACAACTCATCTTGATTTATTAGTGGGAGATTTTGCCTGTTAATTAAGAGTTCTTTATGTTTGAAACTTACCTATATGGTATGTGTGAATTTGCCTTAATAAATTTTTTTTGGAACGGGGGTATCTACTCGCTGTCAGCCCCGTAGAGAAGACGTTTGACGGAGTAACTAATCTCTCACAGGCATCAGATCATGCACTTATTTTCTCCCCACTTAAAAAGTGACGCCGCATGAAAGTGAAATTAAACTGAATTGAGGGATTCCCAATCAGGCTTGTCCACCAATCTAACTAAGCCCAGCAGGGTAAAGGGTTTAGGATAATGAACGCTTTTCCAGGCTTAGCATAAATTCTGCTACTGCGAGACCTGCAATAAATGTTTGGTTGGATGTAACTTCTGCTATCAAATTTGTTCACCTAATAGTACGCATTAATTTTTTTTTTCTATTGGAAATATTCAGAATTTAAACTATGTACCAAAAATATTAATGAATTTTGGCTTTTTTTGGCCTGAAATTTCAAGTTGTGATTAAATAATCAAAATCTAAATTATTATAAGTATCGTATTATTATAATACAAAATTATTTTTTAATAAATTTTACAACTAAAATTCATAAAAAAATCTTTCTTAAAAAATCCTAAACGTACTATTTTTCTTAAAATGCTACTTTTTTATTCTCATAAAATTAATTTTATTATCAAAAAAATAGCAATAGACAACAAAGGACGTATTTGGACGAATTTTTCATTTCTATGTGACTATATTTTTTTGTTTTATTTTCTACTCTTTTGGAATTTCAAAAGCTTCTAAAAAAGTAAGAAAATTACAACGATTTGCAAAATAAAATTATTAAGAAAATTATCAAAACCGCACCATTAATCTGACCGCAACATATGGGCTCAAATTCCCTGACCTGGTTATTCGTTTTGGTTTGCACGAATTTCCAAACAACAAAGCTGACTTATCCGTACCTACCGCTAATCCAAACGCAACTTATTGGTAAATAATAGCTGGACATTTTTGAATAATTAGTTATCTTAAGCGCTAAAGTCTATTAGGCAAATGAAATTCATTTCAGAACTCATAATTTTATATCAGTTTGTTTGGCTCAAATGTAATTATTAGTAACATTTATCTAATGATTAATTAAAAAATATTCATTTTCATTAATGAATTTTTAAAAAATCTTAAGGGCTGTAAGGGATAACTTTTCTTTTTTATTTGTATTTTATATTATTTATATTTTAAAATTTTTCTTTTTTATTTGTGGTGAGGGTGACAATCACAAGAAGAGTAATGACTGGCGAGCAGTGGCCCTTGGAGGTGGTTGCAAGTTGTGGATGGGGTTATCGACTTATCGTGCAAATATGATATACATTCGTTCATGATAATATGTGCTGGTGTTTGGAGGTGGCCGAGGTGGCGGCTGCTAGTGGAGGATGATATCAATGATAATTGTTTTAAAAAACATAAAAATATTTAAACATTAATTTGAGTGTTTTTAAAATAATATAATTTTAAAAAATAACTAAACAAACATGTTTCCAAAACAAAAATAAAAAATAAATAAAAATAATCCGAAATAATCACTTAGAATATCAAATATATTTTTATTTGGCCAATTTATAAAATTGAGTTTATTTTAAGTTTAAATTAGCTTAAGGTGCATGCTAACGAAAAAATTTAAAAAGCAGCAAATACGAATTTCAATTATTCAATTTCAATAGAAACCGGAACTTCATTATTCGGTTTCCGATTTCTATTGAAATCGGAACTTCATTATCCGGTTTCAATAGAAACTGATATTTTGTTCATTGGTTTTAATAAATAAATAAAAAATTTCCTTAAAAAATCGGTACTCTATATACTGAGTTTTTTAATAAAAAAAAAATTCCCCTAAGAAACCAGTATCGATTTCTATGAAAGTCAATTATTAATTTTACTTTTTCAGATTTAATTATCAATGTATAACCTAGTAGTAATTTATTTATTAAATTTTTTATTAAAAAATAAATTAAATATATTTAATAAAATTAATAAAAATTAATATATTTTTTAAATATTTAATAAAAAATTAAATTTATACTCACTAATTTATAAAATATAACTTACATTTTTTAAAATAAAATATAAGAAAAAAAATATTAACCGGAATTTAATATTAAAGTTTAAAAAGATTTTTAAATATTAAATGTTTTTCTTAAATAATTAATTATATAAAAATAAAAATTAAAAACATTTTATAACTTTATAAAATTTAATATTAAAGTTTAAAAACATTTAATAAATTGGCATTTTATAAAAACAAGTAATAAATTAAATTTAATTGATATTAAGTAATATTACTTGTATAGAAACAGGTACTAGTTTCTTAGGTGAAAATTTTTTCTTAAGGAAATTTTTTTTAATTAAAACCGGTGAATAGAGTATTGATTTCTATTAATACCGGATAATAAAATTTCAGTTTCAATAGAAATAAAAAATCAGATAATGAAGTTCTAATTTTTATTGAAACCGGATAATTGAAATCCGTATTTGTTTTTTTTTTAATTTTTTTGTTAACATGCTTCTTAAGCTAATTAAAATTTAAAATAAATTTTTTTATAAATTGGCCTTTTTATTTTGAATTAAATTATAAGAAGATATGAAATAAAAAAAATAATAATATCAAATAATCTTTAATAAAAAGATTCACATAAAAATTTATTAAATTATCATTGAGCTTTAACAAACCCCTTTTTTCACCAACCACAGAAAAAAAAAATCATTGAATTTTCCCTCAATCAAATAATTAGTGAAGTAAAATAAATTTTAATTATTTTATTTCCTTCTCTTCTAATTCCTTCAAACCAAAAAGAATTTTAGGCCAATGGAAATAATAATAGTTGAAATAATCATTCTATGCAGGTACGTACAAAACAAGCAATAATTTTGATGGCCGAAGGGCTGACCACTAAGTATAGTACAACGCATGTGGACTGTCCTCTTTCATCTCCCCCTTCCCATTTTTAAGCTTCTTGCATAACCAAAGCTACGGCGTAACACTGCAACCACAGCCTTCCTCCCAACAAAATCCAACGATGAATAATTGGTGTCCACCTTTATTCAGTGACACCTATCATACTTTTTGGGCCTTTTCGACAATAATTGTTTTTATATTCTTAATATTATTTCTATGGTACGGCTCAGTTGCTGGACGCATGCCTCAAAGATGAAAAACGTGTGCATTGGATTTGCCATTGTCAGTGTTTATCAGTAAATATATAATAAATGTTGTAGATAGGAAATAATTGTTATAAGGACAAATTTTAAGAAGCAGCAGAAAATATGTCAAATTTAATATTTCAGAAATATGATTAGTTTAAAATTTAAAAAATAGCAAATCAGTCAATAGATTTAACGTATTCAGCTAAAATGCTAAACCAATTGGCACAATCCTTGAATGCGTCAGACCCATCGGCGCATTAAGAATGCGCCAGAACTATTTGAATACGCCGAACATGACCGCGTATTCATCAATTTCACATCAAATTCTGGTTCGTTATTCTCGTTTTTCGAGTTTTTATTTATAAATTTCTTATGGTAATTTGTTATTGAGTTTAGGGTTATTTAAATATATAAATAAAAATTAATTTTATATATAAGTTTACTTATAATATAAAAAATATAATTTGATTAAATTTGAGATATAATTGATTGAATTAAATATATTTAGCTGAAAATTATTAAGAATTAAAAGTGAAATCTTTTAGTTTTATATAATTTTTTTTCATTTAATAAAAAATTAAATTGATAGAAATGAATAAATATGATTTATGATAACTTAATTTTTTAATTTAATGATTTATTAAAATAAATAAATTTTTTTATGAATAGTAAACATATTTATAAAGTAATATTGGCTAATTTAAAAATTTGGACAGGACTGAGAAATTGCAAACATAAGAAAGGATAAATTCATGAAAAATATAGCTGAATTAAAAAAACAACATGAAATACATTTTGATAGCGTCGCAATAAAGGTAAAAATATTCTCATTACATATTGGGCATTACTATGCGCATTCGTGCTTGGAGTTGGGTTAAAGTTGGACAACATATGAATGTTTTTGAAAATTTCATTTGGATGTATTGTCAATCCTTTATATTCAGAAACTCTTTCTTCTTTTGACCACCGACTATATTCAACTTACGGTATGATTCAGAGAGGAATGCATCTGACAGATTATGCCATATAGTATAAATAACACAGTAATCTACATCAGTTGTTGGATTATCAACAATAACCTCAATAGAACCATCTTGTTTGCGTCCGATTTCACGAATTCTGCTCAAAAGAATGCTCATAGGAGCGAGATGGTCACATTGATCCCTAAACCTTTGCTGAACAAATTTCCAACCCATCTCACTTAAATTTGTTCCATCCATATACATGGGATAGCGATATTTGATTACTTCGTCGTATGTATCCCATAAACTACCA
Source organism: Dendrobium chrysotoxum (assembly GCA_019925795.1). Lineage (NCBI taxonomy): Eukaryota > Viridiplantae > Streptophyta > Magnoliopsida > Asparagales > Orchidaceae > Dendrobium > Dendrobium chrysotoxum. The sequence continues at coordinate 28,983,012 of CM034309.1, forward strand.
TCTTCAAACCATGACCATTCATGTATACAACATCGAAAAATCTCATTCAATCTTGCTTTCTCCTCTAGGATATCATCAGTGGGGTACGGTTGACATTCAGTCAATCTAATAGTACCATCCAAGATCAACTTCTTCCTAGGTATTATATGAAGGAAATCTTTATCTACAGAGAGCCTTGTTGATGAAGACCTTGATGATAATAACATTATGAGCTGAATATGAACATGAATCAGTATTGAGTGTTATGAATATAATGCAAAAATAAGATAAATCTTGATTTCATTGAGTAATTACAAAAGACTTATAATTAATAAGAAATTAATGTAAATAAAAAATATGCTCATAAAATATCCATTGGAAATCACTGTTAAATTTAAGAAAATTACAAACTGACAGAGTAAGATGGAGAATAATCCTACATAGCAATACATAGCTTCATTTATATAGATTTATAATAAATAGGTAACAAGTGCATGCACAATAGATGTTACATATGTTTAATAGATATCATACACGAGATTGGAGTTGTGTTTGTGTAGGACAACATTTGAAGTGGAACACAAATTCTTATTGAACCTGCTGTCAATCTTCTCCATTTAGAAAATCCTTCTCCTTCTCATGTTCAGAACATCGTATAAGGGCATTTATAATAATCTAATAGCTAATGATCATGTTCATGAGACCAGTAACAGTATAGAATACAATGATCTATGTCAAGCATGGACCTTCCAAACCCTGGTTCAACTATACATTCTTTGTCACGACCAAGTTCACGAATTCGTGTCTTTAGAAAATCTAATGATACAAGGTGGCCGTCATGATTGCTAAATCTTTGTTGTAGATATATCCAACCCACGTCTCGAAGTTCAATGCCAGCCTTATATTGCTTTATATTTTTTACTTCATCCTGTTTGTGTCATAGTAAGCAATCCTCATCTTCCCCCCAATTATGCATAACACACCTGAATAATTCATTTGATGTTACCTTAGCCTCAAGGATTTCATCTGTTAGGAAAGCCAAACTTTCATGCAATCGGCTACTTCCCTCTGCAATCATTTATTTTGTGGGAACGCTTCTGAACTTATCCATAACGGACGAGTACATTATTGAGTATTGTAGTTGAAGAAGTAGATTCTCTGATGGACTGGCTCTTCCTTATATACCGGCTTCTTTTGCAGCTTTTAAAATCAAAAGTTTGAATTACTTTTAATGTCAGTAAGAAAAAAATTTATAACTGATATATAAAAAATATTTAAATCAATTATTTTAAATGATAGTATATAAAAAACTTAAAATCTTAGTTATGTTGATTAAAATTTGTAGGAACATTAATGTAATACAAAAATATTAAGAAAATATAAATTCATAATATGAAACACAATATTTATCGCGTACATAATGACATAAACATCACCATAAAAAATACAACACAAAGCTACATCTAACGATGCCGGGGTAATGCCCCACTCCCTGGAGTATATCTATTAGGGGCCTTTCGTCGCCTCTTTTGAAGTTGTTTCTCCTCTGACACGTCCTCCTCCTGCTGATCAACTTGGGTAGGCTGCTGTGATAGTTCTGTTCCTTGTTGTGATGGATACCTCCCCATTAACATTATGTCCTGCTGCGCGGGGGATGATGACAAGCCAACTAATGACATCCACTCAGGAATCGCCATTGGAAATAATGAATATGTTGTGGGTTGTTGAGATTGTGTACCGTAATATACATCTCCTGGTTCACTTGATTGTCCACCATATGGGCTCCAATGTCTTGCGAAAGGACCGGCACCAGTGAGGTCATAACCCATGGACGGCATGTACATAGAATGCCTAGGCGGATCACTCTCAACGGTCTGTCGGTGGCTGCTACCTATCGAACGGAATGGAGCACCAGAGGTAGATCATCTAGCACCGTGAGCTCTTTGAGAATCCGTTCCACGTTCCCTCGTTTGTGTTGCCTCTTTTGTAGATGTGTCAAAGGTGGTGTAGTCAATGAAAACTGATGGCTGAACTCTAGCAAAAAGTTCAGTGACTTGGTCAACAGCTAGCTGCAAAGAACTAGCATTCTGTCCTTTCCCCTAGCAAGCGGCTCAAGTATCGCAGTAGACCGTATGTAGTAGTCGGCCTATAGAGTAATGAGTGATTCGTTAGCAATATCATAATTCATTAAAAATATCATAATTCAACATACGTACCACTAATCTTTCTCCTGGTGATCTTGGGAAGAAAGTTTCGGGAGGCTTAGTTTGTGACTGTAAAAGGTAGATCGAAGCCATAGATCTATACCACCTAATGTAAGAACCTAACTGCCGATTACCAGTTCCTTCTTATGGAGTAATTGGAACCACATATGTCCTCCTCTCCTCCCATAGCTGCAGGTAGTCACGATACTGTACGGTCCAGTACATATCTGCTCTACCACGACCATCTATACGCCGAAAACTTTAATCCATTGGTTCAATATCGATGGATTGTACTCCTGCAAACTATCTCATTACACGGTCCGGGAGGTGCCACTCTGCACGTTTCCAACTAATAAGCAGTACCCTTGCCCTCCAAATCTCCCTCTCATCCTTACATTGTATGGGTAGAGAATCCAAAACTTATTGTGTATATGGAGTCATTGAAACCTAAAATTTTAAGCAATGAAATTATCAACAATATCTTAAATTTGTAATACAACAACAACAACAACATCAAGCCTTTATCCCACTACGTGGGGTCGGCTACATGAATCCTTTTTCTCCATTGTGTCCTATTAAAAGTCAAATTCTCATTTAAATCTAATAAAGAAAGATCATTTCTAATATTTTCTAACCAAGTCTTTTTAGGTCTACCTCTACCTTTCTTAACATAAGTCAAATCTAAGACCTCTACTTTCCTAACCGGGTCATCGGGAGGCCGCCGTTTTACGTGACCAAACCATCTAAGGCGACTCTCTCTAATCTTATCTTCCACTGGAGCTACTCCAACCTTTTCACGAATATGCTCATTTCGTATCCTATCTCTAAGGGTAAAGCCACTCATCCACCTGAGCATCCTCATCTCTGCAACACTTAACTTAGAATTATGCTTCTCTTTTAATGGCCAACATTCAGCACCATAAAGCATTGCAGGTCTCACCACCATCTTATAGAATTTTTCCTTAAGTTTGAGGGGTACTTTTCTATCACACAATAAGCCCGATGCATTCCTCCACTTCAACCATCCAACTTGGATTCTGCTGATAATATCCCCATCTATATCACCATCACTCTGAACAATAGATCCAAGATATCTAAAACGTGTACTCTTATTAATGACTTGATCGGCCAAAGTCACAATGCCCTCACTAGGTCTATTATTACTAAAATTACACTCCATCTTAAATTTGTAATAGATTTTTAAAATAAATCTTATTTGTCAAACTTGACTCATCCGCAGACCATCAAAATCATCCCGATAGGTCAATGTGTTTCCAGATTGAAGCTCATGTATCCTATCTTCGGCCCACCTGCTCAATTATTTAGTGAGTTGTTATTAACATATAATTTAAATTTAAATAAATATAACACGCTCACCTACAACCCAATGGTCGCCCAGCCAAGTCAAAATTTTGGGGGACTCGTAGTGTTGGCCTTCCAATATACAATATTTCCTAAGACCATACTTACAACAGTGCTACACATCCAGCGATATATGTCCTCGTCGGCCTAGTCGTATAGCATAATTCCTTGTAAAGATGTGCGAGAACCGCACCACCTATGAACATCCTGCTAAATGTGTCCACATATGCAAGCAAAGGTAACCACTGTAGCAATACATGACTCATTGATGTATTTGGTATGAGGAAGAAACCAATCATGAATAGGATGTATGCCCGAACATGTTGAAGGAAAAACTCGGGGGCCAAGTCATCATATGAGTCTCTGTAGAATGTCCATTGGAGCCAGCGAAGTGGGAGCATATACTTTACCTGTGCTGAACCCATCCTAAATGTCACTATGTCATCCTCATCACCATGAGTGTGGTACACTGTGTCCCTGCTAGGATGTAAACCAAGAAGCGCATTACATCAATTTAGCCAAGTTGTCTATATGCGTCCTGCACCAACAACATTGGGCCTCACAATAGCGGGTCCATCAACTCTAAGGCCCAACAACACCTGCACATCCTGCAATGTTATGGTCATCTCGCCAATCGTAAAATGAAAAGTGTTTGTCAATGGGCACCATCTCTCAACCAATGATGTGATTAAATTATGATCCAGCCGAATGAACTGTAAATGCCTTAGGTTTTGCAAGCCAAGGTTGGTCAAGACGTGTAACATATGGGGGCATTTAACTGGCTATTCCCTAGCCATGCGTAGATGAGTAGCAGCAACCAAAGGGGATGCCTACCAAATAAAATTTAATATTAGTAATGTGATTAATGTTGTCAGCATTATAAGAATAACATAATTTAATAATATTTTATACCTAATCTATATCATGAGCCTTGTGTGCTGCCCCAAGCGATGCAATGCTATTCTGCACTACTGTTCTTTCTGTAGCATTGTGATGAGCGATACGTCTGTTACAACGAGCTCACCTAGATCTGTCAGTCATATCTGTACCAATCATATAGATTAATTTAAAATATTTATATTTCAGAACCATGACTATGCATTTATTATTGGATTTGAAAAAAATATTTTTTTTCTTTATCACCTGGATGATGCAGGATTATTTGGACATGTAGCTCTATTGTGACCTTTTTTTTTGTAATATCCACAAGTTTTGTTTGATGTTGATGGCGTCTCATCCATAGTATTTCAAAATCTAGTTGATCTCGGTCTACCAACACACCTCCTAAATGTCGGTGCAATCAAAGGAATGATTCCTTGTTGTTCGTTGAAGTTTGGCCAAACATCTTTGAGGGGCAGAACATGGAATAATCCAGAGTACGTATTCCTATATGAGTTAACTGTGAAGTATTTTGATACGAACGCATTATGATTCCATCGCCTATATTCTGTAACTGCTAGCACATGAACACAGGGCATATGATATAACTGTGGTTTCATTCATCATACTTACTAACTCATCACATGACTAATTTTTAAAGTTGTTCTTTTAATCTTAAATGAAAGTTAACATGAATAGTAATATATCATTAATAAATAATAATTTAATATAAATATTTCTTCATTATACTTTCATTATTATTAATACATTTTAATACAGTAAATTAAATTTAACTTAAAACACAAAAAATAAGTATTTTGTCTTTATTATTATATTATAAATATTATTTATTATTTTAACATTTTTATTAGATAATAATCAAAATGTATATAAATAATTAAAAGTTAAATATTAATTATAACTTATTTTGATTGAATTATATATAATTATTTATTTTTAGATAACATTATAAATTATTTCTAAACTAATATAACATAATTAAAAATACATAATACTTCAAATTTGGTGGAAAATTACTTTAACCTACTCTTAACCTATTATTATTTTTCTAGATTGAATTTGATCTAAATTGAACACCCTGTCACATAGTTTAGACACGGTTTAAACCTTAGTAATAGGTTTTCATTTGACTTTTTGAATAGAGTATATTATAATCAATATTTTTAAGTTATTGAAATAATTCATAAATATGCCTTTTTATCTAATAGTTTAATCTAATTAGTTTTAAAGTATATAATTAATAGAATTTTATAATATATATACATTATTAAAAATTTTAAACATAGCTTTATCATAATTAATTGGATTTTATGTGGAGTGATTAGTTAGTAATGATGGCCTACTTACTAACTCTTCACATGACTAATTTTTAAAGTAGTTCTTTTAATCTTAAATGAAAGTTAACATGAATAGTAATATATCATTAACAAATAATTATTTGATATAAATATTTCTTCATTACACTTTTCATTATTATTAATACATTTTAATACAGTAAATTAAATTTAATTTAAAACACAAAAAATAAGCATTTTGTATTTATTATTATATTATAAATACTATTCAATATTTTTACATTTTTATTAGATAATAATCAAAATTTATATAAATAACTAAAAGTTAAATATCAATTACAAATTATTTTTTATTGAATTATATATAATTATTTATTTTTAGATAACATTATATATTATTTCTAAACTAATATATCATAATTAAAAATACATAATACTTCAAATTTGGTGGAAAATTACTTTAACCTTCTCTTAACATATTATTATTTTTCTAGATTGGATTTGATCTAAATTGAACACCCTGTCACATAATTTAGACATGGCTTAAACCTTAGTAATAGGTTTTCATTTGACTTTTTGAATAGAGTATATTATAATCAATATTTTAAAGTTATTGAAATAATTCATAAATACGACATTTTATCTAATAGTTTAATCTAATAAGTTTTAAAGTATATAATTAATAGAATTTTATAATATATATACATTATTAAAATTTTTAAATAGCGCTTTATCATAATTAATTGGATTTAATGTGGAGTGATTAGTTAGTAATGATGGCCTACTTACTAACTCATCACATTACTAATTTTTAAAGTTGTTCTTTTAATCTTAAATGAAAGTTAACATGAATAATAATATATCATTAACAAATAATATTTGATATAAATATTTCTTCTTTATACTTTTCATTATTATTAATACATTTTAATACAGTAAATTAAATTAAATTTAAAACACAAAAACTTAAGCATTTTGTATTTATTATTATATTATAGATACTATTTATTATTTTAACATCTTTATTACATAATAATCAAAATTAATAAAAATAATTAAAAGTTAAATATCAATTACAAATTATTTTTGATTGAATTATATATAATTATTTATTTTTAGATAACATTATATATTATTTCTAAACTAATATATCATAATTAAAAATACATAAAACTTAAAATTTCGTGGAAAATTACTTTAACCTTTTCTTAACCTATTATTATTTTTCTAGAATTATTTTTATTTTATTTTGATGTTATTTAGGATTTACAAAAATATAGGTTATATTTTAACCTTCATAATTTTGAAAAATTATTTTCATTATGTTTTCATTATATTTTCAAATATTTTTATTTTCATAATTTTGATGTTATTTAGGATTTACAAAAATATAGAGTTGTAAAATTTTAAACTTTGGTTTATCATAATTGATTGGATTTAATGTGGACTGATTAGTTTGTATTTATGTCCTAAATAATCACTAATTTCATTTCTATTTATTTTAGTTGTTTTTTAATCTAAAATGAAAGTTAACATTAATCATAATATATCATTCATTAATAAATAATTTTATAATACAAAAATTACTTAACTATACTTTTCAATATTATTAATGCATTATAATACAATATATTAAATTTTAATATTAAGAAAAGTACATTTTGTAATAATATATATATCATATATAAAATTAATTATTATAAAAATTTGATAATTTAATAAACAAAAATTTAATAAATAATGTAAAGTTATTTATCAAATAAAATTTAGTACTATTTAATATTATATTAATATTTATTTATCATTATAATTTTAAATAAATAATATCAGATTAAGGTTACTGTAATAATTATTTTTTAAAAATATCATTATATATTCTTTGTAAAATATGACATAACTAAAATTTCAAATTAAAGTAATTAATAATTATTATTTTAATATCTCTAGAAAAATTTTAAATTATAAATATGACATAACTTCAATTAAATTTAATTAATTTATCAAATTTAAACATTAATACACAAAAGATTTAAAGAAAACTGTTTGTTCAATAATATATAATATTTTCATAAATTAATAATACCATAACTTATCTGTTTCTATTTCAACTTATAGGACAATTATAACAATTTCATAATATTATTTACATATAATATTAGAAAATTTAGTTTATTACAATTTTCATGTTAAATTAAAGAAGATTATTTTATATATTTTTTGGCCATATGCTAAGAAAAACAATATTTCAAATTTTACAAAAAACTGTAAAAATAATTCTACATTGCAATCAACAATAGCTATCAGAAATGAGACCTTTGGTCTTAAAAAAATTAGATCTCTTAATTTTCCTTGCATTTATTTTTTGCTATATGATAATAAAATAATAGTTGGTATTATTAAAAAAATATTTAAATATAAATCTAGATTGCAATCAACTCTTCTTCCATAATTTATAACAAGCAAAAAATAATTACAACATAATTGCTTCAAAGAATTCAGGATAAAGTTGTTCTTTTTTAATACGCACTAGATATACAAAAAAATATATTCATATGTAAATAACACATCAAACAATGATAATATTTTCAGAACTAACATTATCTGCTTGTAAACAAATAATAACTCAGCAATCAAATAACTAATCAATATTTTACATTAAGAGCCATGAAATTAAAATATTCACTAATAAAATTCACATAAACATATTAATTCAACTTAGATCTATCACATACTTCCACAAATCATATGAACTAATTAGATTTAAAGCTTTCAAAAAAAAAAAAAAAACTTACTAACCTTCTACAATAGAGAGCAATCTTCAGAAAAAATGTGAGGTTTCCATCATGCATTGGGGGCTATTTATAAGACAAAAATCACCCGTTGCTTTGCATTTTTTTTTTCGCAGGCCAGCTAACCCGTGCGTAATTTTCGGATATGGTCCCCGCATCGAACACGTATTTCCCGGATCTGGTCCCCGCCTCAGACAAAATTCTCCAGAAAACCATGCTGGCGAGCGCATTCTGAGGAATGCGCCAATAGTTCTGGCGCATTCTTAAGAATGCGCCCAATATACTGGCGCATTCTTAAGAATGCGCGGAAAGGGCTGGGGCATTCAAAGATTGCGCCAATTGGTTTAGCGTTTTGGCTGAATGCGCCAAACGCTTTGGCTGGTTTGCTGTTTTTCAAAATTTGGGCTAATCATGCTTTTAATGCTAAATTCGGAATATTTCCCACTGCTTCTTAAAATTTGTCCTTGTTATAACGTATTCTCCATCAAAGTCATGCAAGGAGGGAGGGTCAGCTGCCGGATCGAGATGCTTCTAAATTGTTTTCTTATTGCTTTAGAGGTGTAAATGAGTAGTAGCATTATAAAGCTGAATTTGTTTAGCTTATATCGTGCTCAAATTGGAGCTCGGGTTCGAGCTCGAATTCGACTCATTGTATAAAAATCAAGCTCGAGTTTGGCTCAATTACTCGAGTTCGGCTCAATTACTCGAGTTCATTTAAAAGGCTCAAACTGGACTCATTTATGGAGCTTGAATTTATGTTATCTTAAAAAAGTCTTAAGAAAATGGTATATTCAAAATCTTAAAATATATATTTTTAAATTGAGTAGCTCGATGATCTAGCGAGTCGAGTCAAACTGAGATTGAACTTGAGCTCGTTTAGCAAATGAGCTCGATTACACGCTCAAGCTCGAATTTGAAACTCGATCACTCAACTCATGAGCGCGTTACCGGGTAGAGTTCGAGCAGGAGCTGGCTCGGTTCAGTGACACTCCTAGTAATTATAATTTTTATTTGACTGCGACTTCTTCATTGTTTTCAAGAAAATTTTATATTAAAAATTTGTTTTCTATAACAACTTTTAAAAAAATTACTTTTCTTGAAATACTAAATTTGGGAGAAGAAAGAGAATATTAACATGAAAAGACTTTCTTGGAGGCTAGAAAAACATGCACATGTTTATAGTGCATATGTGGTTGGACTTAATTAGGAGCCTATGTTCATTGGGCCAAGCGAGGGAGCAGCCTATTATGAAAGATAGTATCTACATGGTACAATGAGGGCCTACCTTGACTATTAGTTGATATATCATCAAAATATTATCTTGATCGGACACGAATTTTGAGACAAAATCAAGTTGAAAACTTTCAAAATTAAAATTGGGACTATCTGAACTCCGATTTCTGCAAACTTACAGTCAAATTGAACATCTCAAAAATACGAACCCAACGACACCAAATTCGAGTCAATTCGAGTCCAAATGGGTCCAAATCAAGGACCCGAAGCGCTATTTGAAGGTTCAAACCACAATTTGGATTACCAAACGGTTTCTAAACATGACATGCATATAGTCGAATCGAGCGGCTCAATGAGACAAATCCAACGAGCCCAAGATCACTGAATTTTGATATCACTAAAACATTCAAATGTCCAATAAATGATCCATGATCAAGAGAATTAATATCGGTCGTCCATACATACCACTCCCAAAATACCCTTGATCTTCCTCATATTTACGGGTCATGCCACTCTAGAAAATCTATAAATAGAGCCCCACTTTCTCATGAAAAGGGAACCCAAGCTAAAGGAAACAAAAGAGAGATTGGAGATCGCTCTTACCCCTTTTACTCCTCCTTGACCACCACCTGACGCCGGAGTTCCGCCAAACCACCGCCTGACATCAGAGTTCTGTCAAACCACTGACAAACGCCGGAGTTCTGCCAAACCATCGTCGGACCATCAATTAACGTCGGAGTTCCGCTGAACTTTGACCATCAGACAACCGACGGACTTCGGAGTTCCGCCGAACTTTCAAAGGGCGTCGGAGTTCTGTCAAACCGTCATCGGACTACCAACTGACGTCTGAACTTCCAAGTAACGCCAAACTTCCGCCGGACCACCAAGTAACGTCGGACTTCCGCCGGACCACCAAGTGACGTCAGACTTTTATCTAACCCCCGACTTCAACCATACGGTTGACATTTGTAATTTGATCGCCCTCGAGGGCGAGTTAGCCAACTGTAATCTACCCAAATTCTAGTGGAATCATTTTCAACTAGGCCAGGCCTCGTGGTTTTTCCCCTTTCCATGATTTTCCATGTAAAAAATCTTATGCTCTCTATGTGCGAGCTGGATATCTGTGCAATGCTAAGGCATAAGATTATAACTATGATGCCCTAGAATCTAAATTGGAAGAATTATTCATTTATCCTTTAAATAAATAATAATGAGAGCTATCTAATATCATCCATTAATATTAAACAGCAAAATAGGTTTATAATTCAAAATATTAATATATACATCTATATTTATTCTCAAAAATTATATATACTATTCAGGATCTATACAATCATATCATAACTATTCTTTTCTGTGTATAAAAGAAAAATAAAAAGAAATAGAATATGAAGAATCCTGACCAGCCTCACACTTCTGCTCCCCTGCCTGATCTAAAATCATTTAACCATATATAATGAGCTTAAAAAGCTCAGCAGATCACCAAAATCTATAATTAAATTCAAAGCACGATAAAGGAGAAATATATATGTCAACAATCAAATCACAATTATTATATTCATATGATCATTGAATCGATGTAGAAATAGTAAAATTCATATGTAGTAGTAGTATAATCTATAAATAGTAAAATATTATAATATAGAAGCCTGTAAAGCAGTAAACTAGCATGAATGTCAAATCTATAAAGCATTTATCATATTCGTAATATCAATCAATAAAGAAATCAGATAAAGTATCAAATCAAAATATCAGTAAAGACTATTGAAATTAAATCAATGTTGTAAAATCATACATGAATGTACACATGCTATCCAGTTATTCTATATCAGTATCAAATCAGTATTTTACATGTTTAATATGTCACATATTTATTGTACAGTGAATCAACAGTATCAAATAGTATCAGTATCTATATCAGTAATAGAAATAATCCGGTGGTGGGAGTAGTAGAATAATGCAATAATAGTAAATCCGTGTAGTAACAATAAATTCGTATAATAATAAGAATAATGCCTCAAAAATATATATTTTAATAGTCATACTAAACAAGTAAGAAGTCCTGATTATCATGATATTTTTCAGTATTGTATCAGTATCAGTAAACTGTTGGCTCAGTAAACAGAGTCGTCACTATTTACCTGTCGGCATAGTAAACATCTCGTCATAACTCCCAATCAATATCACATGAATCAGTAGATGGTAACACCAAATCACAATATTTAAAGAAAAGTTTGTCGGTCCACCATCATGTACATATCAATCAGTTTCTAACCAACGGGTCAACCAATCTTTACTTGTCTTTTACACATACATTATTATCACAGTACTATAACAATAATCTCAATCACAAATTCACATTCATTCTCAATACATTACATTAAATAAATCATAAATGAGCTTAATTCAAAAAATATCAAAATGCACTAACGGCACATAATAAAAATCATATTGAGCAAAAATTCACATTTTTAGAATTTGATCAAATTATCAAATATTGTATAAAATAATAGTATGAAGCTTTAGTTGAACTAGATCACTATTTTTAGACATCAAAATAAATTTTTGAATACAAAAAAATCGTTGTATTTTCAAAATAATCTGGTGAGAAATCTTAAATAAATACTCAAAATGTTCATAATCTCGATCTCTATAACATACAAAAAGTTACGTGGTAAAAGTTTTGCCAATACAAAGTTATTCATAATTTTCGATAATGGAAACACAAATTTGATCAAGAAATATCAAAAATATAAAATCTTTGAAATCAGAAATAGAGTAAAGATTCCTTACAGTGAGACAAGTAAATTTTCTAACTGAGTCGACTGATGAAAATCATTCCAAGGCCTCCAAATCTCAAGCTTTTCTTTTTCTCTCCTTACATTTCTCTCATAATTTTCCTAAAAAGCTTGTTGCTGAAAAGAAGAAATGAAAAGGCTTTTAAAAAACTTTTGATAATGTTTTTGATATTTTGAATATAATAATAATATAATATTATATAATTAATTTAATCATTTTTTAGTATAAATTCAAATAAATTATTTTAGGACTTCAAAAATTACAGAAAATCATAAAATAAAATAAATAATTTTATTTAAAAAAATATTGATGAAATCGATTTACAAAACTTGACGGTCCCAAAATTTTTATTTGTACCGACATGTACAAATTCCTTAAGAATTTTCACCGGTGCCTAAAAATTATGAAAGAATTCGTGTAAGTAAAATATTATAATCAAAATATTATGGCGAAGGTGGTTTGCGATTTAGAGTTATAATGACTCCATAAAAAAATGACAGTCAAAATACGGGTTATTATAATAACTCTATCGCCGCGTACATTCTAGCCCTCAACATTGGTCAATGTTAACAAGTAAATGGCAGAGAAGAAGATAATTGTGTTAGAGGAGGATGGCTCATTTTATGCATATAAGAGTTCTTTTTCTCAAAAGGATCAAAAGGTCTCATTCTATAGGGATAAGAGAAAATTTATATGTGCAAGAGTAGCTAAGGTGGTGTCATAGTTGGTAATGTCTCTTGTGAGTTTCCCTCAGTAGTTTCTCTTAGAAGTCTCCCAATAAAATTTCTCCTTAAGAGAAATTAATACATACGGTTGTCGGACGTCGTCCGGAGGTGAATCAGGACGTGTCATATCACCATTTTGCTATGTACCAAGTGACGTGACGTATCCTGATTCATCTCCAGATAATTCGGTGACCGCACATAATAATTTCTCCAAGAGTGATATGCCAATCTTGATACTCTTTCTGCTCCACTCAACATAGGGAAACAATTATCAAGCTGATGAACATTATAAAATTTGGATTTGTTTCAAATTGATGAATATCAATTTTTAAGATCAGTTATTGAAGTACAATTAAGGCTTTTTGAAATTTAAAAAAATTATTTGAATAAAGATTATTAAGAATTATGCTTCGTTTAGAATGGCTTTCTTATTGCTTTGTAAAGCTGCTTTTTAGTAAAAAAAAATTTTAAAAACAGGGAAAAAATAGTGATATACAGCTGTCCCAAAGAAAGCCTTAAAATCATTTTTCTTAGCTATATTTTTATTTTTTTACTTTTTTTTAATTCGTTCAAAATTTTAGCTTCTAATAAAAAAACAATTTTAAATTTTAAACTAAGAAATGAAATTTAATAATTAATAAATTAGAATTTTATAGATATAATTTTAATAAAAAAATAAAATAATGTAAAAACAAGATGCAAATGAAAGCAAAAGAAATTTCAAAATTTATAAACATAATTTTAGTCAAAAAATGAAAACTATATAAGAATTCTCTTTTTTTAATTTTTTTTATTATTTAAATTATTTTTATTAATGTTTCTTTAAAAAAACCGATTTTTTTGTTATGCACTTTTCAAATTTTAGTTCCTTAGTCATAATGGAAAATTAGATTTCTAAGTAATAATTAATCATCAAGATAACAAAGCAGATGATAACAAATTATTCAATAAATTAAATGTCAATTTTATGAATTTTTTATTTACTAATTATTTTTATGTAGTGCTGCTTTCGGTGTTAATCTATCGTTAATTACAAATTCTCATGCTTAATTTCTATTTATATTATTTTTATCAAACTCTCTGTTTTTAAATAATCTTTCTTATGTTAATTGATGTATTTAATATTATTTATTGCATCAATCCAAATATCTACTTTTCGTTATTCTATTTTCACTGAATGATAACTACTTTCACCATTTTTTAATATAAACATATTTCAATTTATTCTTCTAAATTTAATAAAATATTTATTTTAGTCATTTTATTTTTCCTAAATAATATTTACATTATATAAAAATAAAACAAAAATACAATGTCATTAATAATCTTTATCATAAATATAAACAATCAGATATAAATACTATGTTTTAAATGTGTGATGTCTGCTTGAAAATTGTTGATATTGGAGGGTTGAAAATGATGGATGTTTTAGCAATAAGGGGATTTATCATGAATCAAACGTGTGTTTTATTCAATATGCATGATACAATTCATTTTCACATGTTCTTTTAATATAATTTCTCATTGCAAGTGCTTAAAAATAGCATTCCCAATGAGGAATTCTTTCATATGGGCTGCAACTTTACTCAAATTGTCACTTATGCTAATTCTATGCCTTCTAAAACCATTAAGAAGGTCTTTCTTCTAGCTATCCATGTTACTTCTTACTATATTTTGGGAGAAAAGTAACTACATAATTTTTCAAGAGGTTTGCACCCCACCTAAAATATTAATAAAAGATTTAGGCTTTATTTGAGACATTTTTTCATGCTCTGTAAAATTACTGTAAAGAAAGCAAATTTTTGAAGGTATTATAGAAACAAGTTTCTAGTACAAAAATTTATTTAAAAGCAGCAAAGAAGCAGTTGCCAAACAGAAATTGTAGTTACATTTTGAAAAGCAAGTAGTAAGAAAGCTATCTCAAACGAAGCCTTAGTTCGCTATTGGACAAAAAAAGTAGAAAGTGGAAGTTCAAAGGCTAATTTGTTAGCTCAATTCAATAACTATACTTAATAGTGTAGGATCTGCTTTGAGAGGAAGGAGCTCTTCCTCTTGAGCTTCTTGAGAAAGGAGGAAAGAAAGGGAACCGGAGAGATAGCTGAAATCAGAATTAGAATTCTATATCTTTTGACGGCTTAATATGTTACCTTATTATAAACTATTGGTGTCTATATATAGACACAAATGGTAACAACAAAAGCTACACAAGAAACTAACCAATGTATCATAAAAGGCTACACAAAACTAACTAAAAGAAAGTACAATGTAGTAAATCTTGGACCAATCACAACAAACTCCATCTTTGTCCTAAATTTACAAAACATCTATGTCTTCATCTGTTGCCTTGATATGTTGGCACCGTCCTTGGGCCTAACTCCTTTTTGCTTTAGCAAATCCGAGCAATTTATTTTAAAGTGCCCTCCTTATGGCAGTGGAAGCATCTCTTGTTGGACTCGCGTCTTCCCTTACTATTGTCAACGCTTTCATCTTTGTCCTCATTTCTGAATTGTAATTGTTTGGATACCAAGACTAGCTTCACCTCAGTTATGGTCAACGTTTGCTTGCCATATAGTAATGTGTCCACTATATTTTTGTATGACTTCGTTAAACAACATAGAAGGATAATACCTTGATCTTCTTTCTCAATCCTTACATCTACAATCTTAAGATCAAGAATGAGTTTGTTAAATTCATCAATGTATTTTTTTTCAAATCTTTACCTTCTTCCATGTGCAACGTATATAGAGCTTTCTTTAGATATAGCTGGTTGGCCAACGATCTTTCCAGGTATAGAGACTCTAGTTTCGTTCACCATTCTAATCCGACTGCAAGAACTGTACCCGAGCTACAAACTGTAGCCTCGCACTTGCTTGCATTTCCACAATTAGCCCTGTGTGTTCTTGCTTATGCTCGCTTAGCTCCACCTCTTGGCAGATCTATGCTTGTCGCACTGTGTTCCACCCAGCAAACACCATGCACCATGTGCACTCCGCGTGCAGGCTCCGCGATCTCAACCCATGCAACCGCAGACACATGTGCCTTGCTCGGCGCTCTGCCTGTCTGCTCCGCTTCACGAGATTCAACCCGACTATAACCTACGGTCTGCCCGTGCATGTCTCCACTACGTGCATCTCTGCCCGTGCTTGTCCTCGCCCGTGCTTGCTTCAAGTCATCACCTAAGATAGGCTTAGACCAAGTGTCATGGACAAGTGACCAACATCAAGTAGATCATCAAGCAAAAGACTCCATGAAGTGTTTAACTCCTCATAGGATGACTCCAATCCAGCTCATCATCTCACCCTAAAGGATGATCATATGCGAGCTTAATATATCATGGAAGGAAGTTGACAGCCACACCAAATTGTAATATCTTGTAAACATCCATGATATGTACTTTAATCAATGTACTTTCATTCATGACAAATTTTATAATCAAGTCATTCCATTCATAAGCCGAATATACACTTATAAATAAGTGGTCCGAAAGTCAGATAATGTAGGACTTTCTATTTTTTTAAATCTATTTGCACTCATTTTCACTTGAGGAAAAACCTTTATACAAACTATACTCTCTTTTTTTTTTCCTCTAGTTTTATTATGGTCTATATGCTTCCTAGGAAAGGTTTTTTTAATTTTTTTATTTATTTTTAATGCTTCCTAGGAAAGGTTTTTTTAATTTTTTATTTATTTTTAATGCTTCGTAGGAAAGGTTGAGGGTACATGAAAGGATTACCTAGGTTCTGCCAGATAACTTTGGATATATAGTACTATTGATAATAATATATGATTTGACAATACATACCATCACATAGGTTAAAGACTCTAAATTTAATCTAAAATTGATCTTATGCATCTCCCAAATGTGATAACAAAGTAGAACTATTATTTTAGTTGAAAAAAATCAAGCTAACCTTAACAAAATATACTATTCATTTTCAAAAATTATGAGTCATGCTATTATGATCGAAATTGAGAATAAACATCAAATAAAATACTTTTTTTTACCTTCCTTGTAGAATGGAAACCCCCCTATCTTTAATTATAAAACTTAAATTAAATCACTAAAATCTTTTCATATTTATAAATTAACATAATTCATAATAACTTAGTATCAAGATAGAGGAACACATCTCGAATATATCACTACTTTGCAAATTAGATATCCGAAAGAATGATAAAACTTCTTACCTAATAATTAGAACGAGAATGTTATTTCTTTATGATACAAAATTTGAATCACATACTTTTTTAGTACTTTCTGAAGAAAAATGATTTACTATCGATTATAGGTCTTGTTGCAAGAACCTTTTATTTATTTTTTACGTCAAGCAAAGTACTAAACTGTAATTTTAAATTATATATATTTTTTGTACATCAAAATAAAATTGCATTCTAAGTTTTTATTTTTTTTTTAATTTTTTACACCTACTAATTTGTATGCATCTTAACCTATTTCCAAAACAATCACCCACATCTCATCTTAAGATGCTTTGGAGGTAGCTTTCACTTTGCCAACCTTCTACAAGCATATTCAGGGTTCATTGTATCCCTACCATTCATTTTCTCTGCCCCATGTTTGCTTTCGGTTCAATCGCTAGCACTTTGAAGCTTTATTATATTCTTGGACCCACACAAAGATATGCTGTGCAGCGAAAGAGAAGAATATTAGCACCAGTCCAAATTTTTATAATAATTTTAAGAAAAAAATTCTAATAAGCGCAATAATTTAATTTAAAAAAAAATAATTTTACTAATATAATTTAATTTAATATTAATTTTATTAGTATTTTGCTCGAGAATGATTCTCGGTCGAGCTATGCAAACGGAAAGAATTTCAATCTCGACCATGAAGGCAGGGTTGAAAATAGGAGGGGCTCAGGGTGGACAATTTGAAATCTTTTTTTTTCCTTGAAAGAATAAATATCTTAACTATTTTGCCCACCTTCAATAAATGCAATTTCCTAAGTTTTTTTTTTTTAATTCTTTTTTATTTGATACATAAAATCATGCATTTAACAATCATTTTTATCCTCCATCAAAAGAGAGGCTGGTTCCGCCCGTGATGAAGGGGCTATGAAGAGCTTGAACGGTTTTGAAATGCTAACAAGGAGAATGTTTTTTTCTCATCTTTTTCGCAAGTTGCTAAAGGAGATTCATGTACTTATCATTAAAATTTTTCGTGTTTACGATTATTAAAATTTTAGAATTAATTAATAAAATTATGAAAAATAATGAATATATATATTATATTTTTCTTGTTTATGAGCATATTTTTTAGTGTTATATGTTACCCCTCAATATAACTTAGTTATTAGATAATATAATTAAATTATTAGAAAAGTAAAATAAAATTATTAGAAAAAATAATAAATTAATAAATATTTATAAGTATAATTACGACACAAAAAAATTTATGAATGTATGATAATTTAAAGAATGGTCCACCCAACTAACTATAAAACACCAAAGAATGGTCCAATGAGGCCCGAAAAATGCCTCAATGGGCTTATTTGGGTACGAAGTTGGGCTTATACCCATGTAGGCAGGCTGCGCCATTGCGTGTATCAGTGTTGCAGGTAAGCAACATTTGTTGTGCTCTCATATTGGGCACATGCATATACTTTATTTTTTTATTTTAATATTAATATTTTCTTTTTTAAAGAAAACATATTTCAATTATTCCTATTAAATGCTATTAAAATGATTAAAAACTATACAAAATTGCAACAAACAAATAAATAAAAATTAAAAATTATTTAAAAAAACTTCACAAGTCTTTTATTTTCCTCCAAATCATTAAAATCTCCGATCTTCAAAAAATAATAATAATAATAATAAAATTTCCTATAGGGTTTTAAAAATATCATAATTCTCCTCCTCCTTTGCTCATTGACATCTCTATCATTCCTAAAGGAAATACTATACCTACTGATGTTATCCCTGCTCTCATTATGCCAGTTACTAATGAGGAAATTAGATTGACCATTTTTTTTATGCTCTAATTCAGCTCCTGGACTGGATGGCATTTCTTTTGAATTTTATAAGAAAACCTGGAGCATTACTGACCCTTTGGTGTGCAAAGTTGTTAAATCTTTTTTTTCAATAAATATTATCTTCCTAAAGGAGTTAAAACAACTGCTATTGCTCTTATACCCAATAAATCACATAGTGAGAATATCCATGATTTTCGTCCCATTGCCCTTTGTAATGTCTTTCATAAAATTATTGTAAAGGTTCTTGTCTCTCGTATGAAAGTGATTTTGCCGGAGATTATTCATCAGAGTCAAGCTACTTACATTTCTAATAGACTTTCTACTGATAACACTATTATGGCGGCTGAGATTCTAAGTTTATTCAAAAAGAACAACACTAACAAATTATTTTGCGCTAAATTTGATATAAGGAAAGCATTTGACACTGTCTCACAGGAATTCCTTTTTGCTCGTACGACTCAAAAGGGTTTTCCACCTATTTTCATTAATTGGGTTAAAGCCTGCATAAAGGATATACATTTTTCAATTTGTATGGATGGCGTCCTTGAGGGGTTTTTCTCTTCTTCCTCCGGTCTTAGGCAAGGATGCCCCCTCAATCCTTTTTTGTTTTCATCATTATGGATGCTCTTTCATGTCTTATTGTCGCCCCAAATGATGATCTAAGGTTTCAAGGCTTTAATCTATAGAATTTTCATGTCTCATCTCATTTATGCCAATGATCTCTTGGTTTTTGGTAAGGCTGATGGCAACAATTGCAACTGCATCATGAGGATACTCAACTATTTTTCTAGTTTATCAGGCTTGCATTTCAATTTTCATAAAAGCTCTCTCATCATCTCACCTAATGTCTTTCCATCTTGTGGCATCTCTAATATTTTTCAAATCCCTCATATTTTCACGAAAATATCTTACTTAGGGGTGCCTTTATCACTGGGAAGGAAAAAAGTTTCTGATTTTTCACCTTTGATTGATAAAATTAATGCTCTTCTCTCTAGTTGGAAGGCTCGGCTGCTTTCTTTTATTGGCAGGTTACAATATCTCAAATACACTATAGTTAATACTGTGGCATACTGGATTCGTAGCATTATCATCCCCAAAACCATTTGTAAGGCCATTAGAAAATTATGTTTGAATTTTTTATTTCATGGAGGTGCTGAGTTCAAGCTTATTCAACTTATCTCTTAGGCTAGAACTTGTCAGCCTTATTCTAAAGGTGGGCTTGGGATTGCCTCTCTTACGGCTCTTAGATATGCTTTTATCTGTGGGATTATTATGAGATGCTTCAATACCCACTCACCCCTCTCGAACTGGTTCATTTCTAAGTATATTTCTCCCTGGAAACCTCCTCAGCTTACTAATACTGTATATTGGAAAAGCATTTGTTGTTGCAAATTTGGTTTTGATGATGACAAACATGTTTGTATTCTGTTTTGCTTGGCTAATCCATTTCAGGTACAAAAGATCAAAAGCAACTCAAGATCGGGTCCAAGTGTGTCTAAATGTATTATTTTTTCTTTTCTCGAGTCAATTATAATGTAACTAATCCCCTAGCTAAGTAACCTTACACACACACACTCAGGGGGAGAGCTTGAGTGAATTAGAGTTTCTGTTTAATTTTTTGTTCAGATCGTCCTAGACGATATTCACATCGTCCTGGACGATCAAGTAAAAACAGAAACCCTAATTAGGGTGACCAAGCTAAGTCTGTCTGATTAAACCGATTGTCCTGGACGATCCACACATCATATGGGACAATATACTCAAATCAGAAATTCTCAGCCGCCAGATCAAGTTAGGCAATTATTTATTTTTAGATATTTGGTTTGATCGTCCCGGACGATACGTGTATCATCCTGGACGATCCAGTATAATCATTCCTAAAATAGTCTGGTAATTAAGAAAAGTAATTAATATTTAATTGATATGATCATATCGTCCGGGACGATCGCAGGATCGTCTGAGACGATCATGATCGTCTAGTGTGTTTCAGCTGTACGTCCAAAGCGATGCTCAGGACGATTTTGACACTTTTTGAACTAATCGTACAAGACGATACCCTTATCGTGCTGGACGATCAAGTCATTTTTAGATCGTCCAGCATAAGTTTCTCTGGACGACCAGAGCGGTCTTCTGGACGAAATTCCTGAATTTATACTAATCGTCTCGGATGATCGCAGAATCGTACGGGATGATCAGATCAATTTTTTCACTGATCGTCCAGAAGAGCCAGATCGTCCAGACTGAAATAGCTGATTTTGAACTGATCGTACCATCCTGGATGATCTTGACCGACCAGTTGAGATTTAGGGTAATTTTAGAGCCCTCCTTTAAAAAATATTTTTCTTCCAACAAGAAAAATATTTTGCTACTTGCCTTTCTAGAGAAACCCTAGAGAGAGAGAGAGTTTGGGAGAGAGAGAGAGAGGATCTTATAAGGGGGAGTTTGTGAGGGGTTCACAAAGGTTGCTCCAAGCAAGGATCAGAGTCGTCTTCTCCGCTCGTCGTCTCTGGTCTTATCGGTGTCTCTTGAGAGGATCATCGGCAAAAATATCTGGGTTCTCTGCCCGCTTCAGGAGGAAGCAAAAGGAGTTCAGGTTCTCTGCTTGCTTCAGGAGGAAGCGAAAGGAGTCCGAGGTTCTCTGCCTGCTTCAGGAGGAAGTAAAAGGAGGTTAGGTTCTTTGTCTCACCATGTTGGTGGAAAGGAGTTTTTGTACAGGCTTCTCCGCCTTGCTGTGGGAGCAAAAGGAGAGATACTTTGAGTTAGTGCAATACCCGGAGGGGAGGCTCCGGGGAGTGGACATAGGTCAAGTTGACCGAATCACTATAAAATCTGGTGTGCTCTTTCTGATTACTTTCTGCACTTAAGTTTTCTATGATTAACTACTTGGGTGAAATCTGTATTTGATCTTTTCGTTTGAGTGTTTTACTTGTTTCCGCTGCAAATCATCGAAAAGATTTTTTATTGTTGCTCTTGAATTTTTAAATAACCAATTCACCCCTCCTCTTGATTAACCTCGGGACTAGTTTATCAGGGCTTAACATCCCTATCGAACTTTCAAGTGGTATTAAAGAGGGATTCATAAAATCTAGTTTTGAAAAACTTTTGAATTTGATCCATGGCTAACTTTAGTAATCATAATACTGCTGAAGGTTATTCAATTATACGACCGTCATTATTTGATAACATACCTTTTGATTTTTGGAAAACTCGCATGTCCACTTTTCTTCAATCAATTGATTATCATATATGGATTCTTGTTAAGGATGGCTACGAGCCGCCTTTTGAAAAGCATTTGTAACACTGCCCATCAAGCTAGATCCAAATTTAGATTTCTCATTTGTCAAAATAGTCCCATTGCAATTCATTGGGAACATTCGTGCAGGGGAGACTTAGTAGCTGCCAGCTTTCCTGAATGCATTATATCCTCTGGATGCAAATCTAATGCATGCCTGGTTTATTGGATGCAGTATTGTACCTGGAATGTTTCAACCTGTTTTAGTACACATTTCAAAACTTTTTTACATGGTATTTCTATCTCCCCCTTTAATTCTTATCATATCTGTTGGTATGACTTAAAGTAGGCTTACTTCAGAGATTTTTATATAGATTTTTTTTGCTAATTATGCTGATTTTCATTGGCATTCCTTGGTCTGGCGTAAGAGACACTCTTTGAGATTTTTAGCATATTCTTGGATGGCTTTTATGGGCGGTTTAAAAACTGTAGATGTCCTTTGCACTAGAAATATTCAAATTCAAGATCTATCTTGCTCTTTCTGCCATGTTAGTAATGAGAATCTCTCTCATTTGATGTTTGAATGTGATTATACTTTTAAGATTTTGACTAAGTTAATTCTATATTTCCAAAGTTTTCTTCTAAGGCCTACGATTTTTCAAGCTTTTGATTATATTGGGGCACTCAGTGTTTCTAATAATATGAGAGAGGGTTTGCTTCTTATTCTTAATGCTACGGTTTACTACATATGGACTGAATGCAATAACAGGCGGTTTAACTCTAGTGCAGTTTGTGCTAACATTCTGTCAAGAAAGATTGCTAGAGTGATTTTTCTTAAGATTAAGAGATGGAAAAATGGGGAGTCTTGCAGGAAGCTTTAAACCTTAAGTATTGCTGAGTTCCTTGCTTTTCTTGTTGATTTATGCAGTCTTCTGGTAGTGAGATTCTGTTTTCATATGGATTTGTGGTTTATGTTGCTTGAGGGATTTCTCGGGTTATTTCTTGCTTCTCGACTTGTTAATATAAAGCTGATTGTATGCAAGGTCTTTTTGGGGGAGCTATCTCTTGATAGCTCTGTTTACGCATTCTGGATCCAGTTCCTGAATCTGAAGATGGTGTCGTTTGGGAGTTTTTGAGCAGGCTCATTTTTTGGGTTTGGATAATGATGATGCCTGCTTTTCTTCTTTTGGATGGTCTTCGGGCAACCAAAGAAGTTTTGTCTTGATTCCTTCAGGATATATTTTCTCTCATCTGAGTCCAGGCCAGACAAGACTTCTGTCTAGTTTGTATTTTGTCTTTGACTATTATAGTTTTGTTTTTCTTATTTTTATCTTCTTCTAATATAGCCGTCTTTGTGTGACGGCTGTTCTGATCTACACTTGTACATATTATTTTGGTTTCCATAGATACGGGCTCTGCCCTCAATTTCCCTATATATATATATATAGGGAAATATATATATTAGGTTTGTATTTCTAAAAAATGAGGCTAAAAGTTATCTGCGTTATGTATGATTCTAAGCAATGATTTAGGTTTCAAATTCCAATGATGAAACTTTGATTTTTCTTTGGAGAAGTGGATGACTGTCTTCTTTGGATGGATTGGATTGGAAAAGAGATTTACATCATATTTTGAAGTTTAAATCTCATTCCTAAGAGGAGTTAGTTTTCTTGAAAATTTAGTGTCAACTATAAAAGAGATGATGGTCACTTAATCAATATGAATCTCGAAATAATATTTGAATTGAAAATTCTTAGAATTAAATTCATAACTAATCAAATTCTAATTTCAACAAACTTATAGTCGAACTGAATGTCTCAACGAGAAAAACTCATTGACACCAAAATTGATCCAATCCAACTCTGAATGAGCTTTAATTAAGCACTTGCAATATAATTATAAATTTCTGAATATTAATTGGAAGACTGAATGGTCTTAAAATCTATTGTGCATGGAGTCAAATCTAGCAGCTCAGTGAGAAAAATCCAATGAGCCAAATATCATTTGATTACAATATTATTAAGGCACTCAAAAGCTAGATAAATAATTTATAATCAAGGGAATTAATCAGAAATGTTTGATCGAGTGTTTTGGATCTTGTTTAGCAAAATATCCTTATAAAAAGGTTATAAATATGATTCTATTTTCTATGTGAAGGAGATTCAAAAGCCGGGAGAAAATTTTTATTACATTTTCCTACGATCACTACTGACGATCACCATTTGTAATCGCTACCATCAATACAAAACTTTCGTCACCTGACTATTGTCATTTGATTATTAATATCTAAATATATTATTAGGCTTTAACTATCCACTTATGGATACTTGATTTATGTAATTTCTATAACAAGAATTAGAAAATTATTCTCAACTGTGTATAATCATATATTCTTTAATTATGAGGAAATGATGATTATTGTATCTTTTATTATTTAGTATGGATTCATTCAACTGTGAAGAGGTTAGTCATACCTACGATGAGCGATCATAGATTCACCAAAGGGCGAAGAACTTCATGACACTTGAAGCAAAGAAAAGCTCTCATAATAGAAAAAAAGACAACATGACCATCTATTAACTATTAAGAGATGAGACTTCTCTATTAGTGGTTGAAGTTGAGATTAGAGTTACATCTTTAATGGTCGTAGAAGTCTTTAAGTGATACATCTTTGAAGGTTTAAGAAGATTTCAAGTAATCTTGAGCGTGTCATTATTTGATAAAAAATCATATTTAACAAAATTATAATAAGATATTTGAAGTAGAGATAAATGACCTTAAGTATTAATGTCTTACAGAAGATTTTATTCGTAATCTTTCAAAGGAGATTCATACGGTATATTCTCAAAATGGAACCAATGTTGGAGGATTGTCTCCTAACCAAGCATCTAAAGTCTCCACTTTATATGTTAAAAATGAAGTAGAAAATGACCTAATTTAGGTGATTTCTATTATTGTGTTGAAGAATATACTAATATTTTATAAATATAAACCTCTATCATTGTTTCTTTACCAATATATGAAATAAGAATCCTTTTTTTATCAAGCCAATGACTACATTTTTTTTAAAACGACTTTCATAACTTTTGTGTCAAAATATAAGTTTTATTAGGCATTTTGATATGATAGTAATAAACTTTAGAGATATCATGATTTTAACCCAGCTTCGCATCTAGGATGAGGAGGGTCATGAAGAAGTCTTATATGAATTTTTAACTATTTTAGAATGTTGTTTTGTCTTAAATTACTAATAACAATTATAAAAAATTTAAATTATTTTCAGCTTGTGGTAGCATTTTTGCTTTTAAATCTTTGAGTTTGAACATCCCTCACTTCACATGGCCATAAAGTCATAGGAGCCATCCTAGATGGGGAGAGTTTATTGCATTGGTATCTTTTTTAGTAGCTTTAAGACTTGTATGACCAAATTTTTATATAAGGATAGATTGGGGGTTCACTCTTCAATTGAATTGGCAAGTTACTCTTTAATTAACTTCAAATATTTCTGATCTCTTTAAATATGATAAATAATCTTTGAATGAGATTGAATCAGTTTCAAATTAAACAAGGATTGAAAGAAACCTGATTCAAATAAGTTTCATATATTTTTCATACAATATTCAAATATGATTCAAATTTTCAACTATTGATTGGGCATTGTTTGAATCAGTTTCTTCGATCCTCGGTCTTGTTTTGCATCCAATCTTCATCAAAATGGCCTCAAATTTCTTTCTTAAATTCAATATAAAATATTATGGCTGCAAATGAACCGAGCGTTCGACGAGCTACTCGTAG
Source organism: Dendrobium chrysotoxum (assembly GCA_019925795.1). NCBI lineage: Eukaryota > Viridiplantae > Streptophyta > Magnoliopsida > Asparagales > Orchidaceae > Dendrobium > Dendrobium chrysotoxum. Next base: position 29,009,318 of record CM034309.1, read on the forward strand.
CAGGGCTCGATAAGTGCTCGTTTGATAAGGTAAACGAACAAGCATAAACAGCTTGATGTTCGACTCATTTATGTTCACAAAAAACATCATTTAGAGCTCGTGAATAAGCTCAATTAGAACTCGATGAGAGTTTTAAAAATAAATATTATTAAATTTGCTAATTTAATAAATTATATTTACTAATTTAAATAATTAAATTTACTAATTCTAAAATCTAGCTCCCGTTCACATTAAAAATAAAAAAAAAAATCCCGCACTCCCCTCCTGCGCCGCTCGTGTTTTCCGTTCCCGACTGCTGCTCGGGCTAAAAAAAATAAAAATAAAAAATCTCATGCGCTCGCTCACGCTTTTGTTCCATACGGTGAAAAAATTCTTTACATTACTCTATAAAATGAAAAAACATAAGATTGCCAACCGAACGGAAGCGAGAAGGCGGAAGCAAGGCGTATTCGTCTGCTGTTCGGAAGCCCAACCAATCACTCGTTAACGAGCAGCTCGCTAAGAGGGCTCGGTAAGCATTAATAAACGAGCTTTATTGCCAACACAAACTGAGCTTGAGCAGGATTTTTTTGAATGAGCTCGAGTTTGAACAAGGATAATAACTCATATTTTATTGAGCCGAGCTCGAACAGTATTCGGTCAAACAAGCCCTATAAAATATGTTTCATTGCAAAACCAGGTATATTTTTTTGGGGATAGTAAGGGGATTCGAGCCCGAATAAGATGGGAGGAACGTGCTCCGTTGATCACTCGGCCGCAGACCCATCCCAAAACCATGGTATATCATACGCCTATAATATAACTCAAATATTAAAAAATTAATTCATACATATCGAAGTCAGATTGATCTATTTTGTCCGATTCAAATTCAACGCCATGTTATTCTTATCGTGATATAAGAATATAATGATGATATTAGCATGAAAATGACTAGAAATGTATGGAGTAGTTGATTATATTTTTTAAAATATTTCGATTCAAAATAGCACAGTATTTTAAATGTTTTGATCCGAAATAAAGTTTTGATATATATTTTTTTCAAATAAAAATATATTTGACACATCATCAAAAAATTATGTTGATCGGGCATGAATCTCAAGGAAAAATCAAGTTGGAAACTTCAAAAATTAAATCGGAGACCATCTGAACTCCGGTTTCAACAAACTTCGAACTTAACGTCTCGAAAATACAAATCCAATAACACCAAATTCGACTCAAATCGAAGACCTGAAGCACATTTGGAATGTTCAATCCATAATTTGGATTATTAAACAGTTTCCAAACGTGACAAGCTTATAGGCAAATTTTGCGGCTCGACGAGACGAATCCAACGAGCCCAAAGATCGTCGAATTCTGATATCATTAAGACATTCAAATGTCCAGTAAACAGTCCATGATCAAGGGAATCAACATCAGCTGTCCAATCAAACCACTCTCAATTTCTCCTTGATCTTCCTCCTATTTACTGGCCATGCCACTTTCAGAAAACTATAAATAAACCCTTCATTTCTCATGAGAGGGGGCCCCAAGCAAGAAGCAAGGAAGAAAAGGAAGAGGAAGGAAAGAAGAGAGGAGAGGAAGAAAAATCAGAGATTTCCCTTCCCACCAAGCTCCTCCTCAACCACCTCTCAGCCACCGACCGATGCTGGACTTTTGTCGGACTTCTACCCGACGCCGAACTTCCGCCCGTCGCCAGATTTCCACCCGACACCGGATTTCCACCCGTCATCGAACTTCTGCCCTTCGTCGGACTTCTACCCAATGCTGGACTTTCGCCTGTCGCCGGACTTCTGTCCATCGCCGGACTTCCACCTTCTATCTAACGCCGGCTTGACACTGGACTTCCACCCACCGCCAGACTTCTGGCCTCCGTCGCCAGTTGACTACAGTCCTTCCAACCTCTTTCACCATACAATTATCTTTTTGACCACTATTGCCAATCGACTACGGTTCTTCCAACCTCCGCCGCTAAATAACGGTCTTTCTGTCCACTATCGCCCACCGACTACGGTCCTTTTGACATCCGTCGCCAGACAACGGTCTTTTTAACCACTGTCGCCTGGCGACTACAATCCTTCTGACCTCCATAGCCATATTGCGGTCATTCTGACCTCTGTTGCCCTACAACAATTTTTTTTGACCACTGTCACCTGCTGACTACGGTCCCTCCAACCACATTCACCAGACTACAATCTTTCCGACCTCAGTTGCTCACCAATTATGATCATGCCGACCAAATCATATAATGCACTTTATATGATTTATATTTAGTACATCAAGCCAAAGCCTTCCCCCAAGGAAGAGTTACATTTGTAATCAACTGCAAAAAATATTGGATTCATTCAAATTGTATTAGACCCTGTGGTTTTTCTCATTTTCAAGATTTTCCACATAAAAATTTTGGTGTCTATTATGAATACTGTACACTCTCTTTTATCTATATGTATACTGAATCTTCGTATAAACTAAGATGTTAAATTATATATTTTTCTACCACCACGAATATTTGAGGATTCAATAATAATGAATGTATTTATTTAAATATGCTAATTAAGAGGTGCCCAAAATAAAATTTATTCGGTGTAAATTTTTTTTTTTTTTGGGAAATTATTCGGTGTAAATTTAATGAAGAGAGCGTGATATTATTCTTCCAAAAAGCATAGGAACGTCTATCCGAATGTTAATTTAGTGACATTAATATTGTCGTTATGCGTTACCCCAGCCTGCGGACTGCCTATTATCAAAAGACGACAAGTTCAGTGGCAAGAGTAACTTAGCAGCTACCCTATTCATTGATGGCCGCATCCGCCCACTTCAAAAGCCTGTCCTCTTCCCAGTCGCACACCCAGTCCCCACACCCGCCTCCCAGATCCAAGCGCCGCAAGAACACCACCAACCTCTCCGCCGGCGCCACCATTCCCGACGTTGTTTCCTCCAATAGCGCCTGGTGCTGCCCCGCCTCCAAGTCCTTTACCCCGACACCTTCTGCTTCATCTTCGCCTTCGCACAATCTCCGCCGCAACTCTACTCCCACTCCGCCGCTGCCGCCCCCTCCAAATAACCCGGCTATTTCACCCTCTTCGGAGGAGGCTGGAGCTTCCCCTCCAATGGAAGCATCTCCCGGGGCTGGATACCCCGTCTATCCTTCCTGCTACACCAAGTTCAACTCCGCGCTCAATGCTGGACTCCTCAACCCCATGTCACCTCCCCCTGTTGACAAGACGCGATCCAGTCCCACCCTCTTCGACATGATGGCCAGCGAGCAGGAATACCATCCCAGGACTGGTGCTATGTCTTCTGCCGGTCAGATCCTTCCCCACGGGAGGACACCTGCCGTCTCGGCCCAGGACCGCCAGATCCTACTCCAGGAGCGCGTTGCAGAGATTCTCGGCAGCTGCAGTCCCGGCAACCAGTTCAATGATCAGGACACCGGCGACGTTCGCCTCACCCTCAGCTCCAAGGATGGCATCTCCGTGTCTCTCAGCGTCCACCGTCACATCCTTGTTTCGCATAGCCGATTTTTCGCCTCCAAGCTTTCTGATCGCTGGTCTAAGCAGCAGCGCTCCCTACCTCACCTCGTTGAGATCTCGGATTGCGACGATATTGAAGTCTATATCGAAACTCTTCGTCTTATGTATTGCAAGGACCTTCGGCACCGTCTTATGAGAGAGGACGTTTCTAAAGCCCTTGGCATTCTAAAGGTATTTAAACAAGGAAATGTCCTCCTGTTTTTGACCCAAGTTTGATGTCCATTTCGGATCCGCCGGCCTAATAGATTAATTTCATGTATAGATTTCGGCGGCGATCGCATTTGACGCCGGGGTTTTGTCTTGTCTGGAGTACCTAGAGGCTGCTCCATGGACGGAAGACGAGGAGGAGAAGGTAGCATCTGTTCTTTCACAGCTCAATCTCGAGAGCTCTGGAGCAGGGGAGGTTCTCAAAAGGGTCTCCCTCGAAGTAGTCCCATCGTCAGTGGAGGAAGCGAATGGGAATGGTGCCAGCGGAAACGGCGAAGAGATACTGCTGCGCCTCCTCCAGGTTGTTCTGGAAGGGAAGGACGAGAAGGCTAGACGGGAGATGAAGGGCCTCGTCTCCAAGATGCTGCGCGAGAACAACAGCGGGCGGGGTGGTACCGGGGACATTAGCAAGGAATCCCTCTTCTCCGCCTGCGAAGGCTGTCTCCGCCTCCTTCGCTTGCATTTCCTCCGTGCCGCCTCTTCCGACCTCTCCGACGCTGCCCAGATTGCGAGGCAGGCCGATAACCTCCATTGGATACTGGACATCCTGATCGACCGACAGATCGCAGATGATTTCTTGCGAACATGGGCAGCCGAGACAGAGCTTGCGGAGGCTCACCAGCAGGTGCCGGCCATCCACCGCTACGAGGTGAGCCGGATCACTTCAAGGCTGTTTGTGGGGATTGGCAAAGGCCAAATTTTGGTATCGAAGGAGGCAAGGTGCCTGCTGCTGAGGACGTGGCTGGAACCCTTCTACGAGGACTTTGGGTGGATGCGGCGTGCCTGCAAAGGACTCGACCGCCACCTCATTGAGGATGGGCTTAGCAACACTATACTGACGCTGCCATTGGCGATGCAGCAGGAGATTCTTCTGGCTTGGTTTGACCGCTTCCTCAACTCTGGTGACGATTGCCCCAACATCCAAAGAGGCTTCGAGGTGTGGTGGCGGCGGGCTTTCTGGCGTCGGAATGGTGAAACCAGCAGACCACCCCAGCTTAGGATAACAGCTGCTTGCGAGAATTCTTCCTGATTTCACTGGCATAGTTGTTGATGTTGTTTCAACTTTCAGGTTTTTTTTTCTTCTATTACTTCTTTTTCAATCATGTACAATTTTCTCTTTTTGTTCTTTGTTCGCTGAATGCTACAAAGGGTTTTGTCCTATTCTTCCTCTCTAGGTGTGTAGTTGTGTAGGGGGTTTATGACTTGTTAGTTTAACTGTGGGTGGAAATGAAGGAGGAAATGTGAGTTTTCTAGTATAGTAGGATGGAGACTGTTTTGTGTGGAGGGATATATATCTCTTATGACAGTAATTGAGTTATCTAATGCTTCTGAATGGAATGCCAAGTGTCTTTATTTTAATGCTTAGATTGGGCATTCTTTCACTGCTTTTCCAATTCTCTAATTTATTTTGTTAATTTTCTCTTGTGCTGGGATTTGAGTGTGTTCGGAAGTTATAAGTGGGCACAACAGTACTAAAAACTTTGAAGAATTTGAATTCGCCAATTTAGCATAGCCATGTGTGTGTGCCGTTTGATGATTTCAAATATTGGATGACCAAACCTGATCTTAGTAGCTGTGATTCATTAATATGGACCACATATTTTGACAAATAAAAAACTGAATCCTTTGATTAAATAAGAAGCAACAAAAAAAAGAGATTTTTTTTTTTGGAACCCAAATCAGCCTAATGCAGGTGAGGCAGGTGACATTGGAAATTTTGATCGTTAGAATTTCTTACCAGAAAGAAATGCCTGTGATATAGATTTATCAACTTCACATGGTTCATCTTTTTGATGGGTCAATTTAGCAAATATAGCCGTCCTCACAAATTTAAGGTGTGAAACTACTTGTTAATAAAGTTACATGTTACTTGCCACGTATGAACTTTGTGAAATGGATACATCTGTTGGAGTAAGTGGTCGAAGGAAGTGAAATGGTAGACTTTTTAATATGCTTGAATGGTTGGAGGAGAAAGAGAGAATAAGAGAGAAGAAGAATCAGGCTCATGGCCAAAGAGGGATAAATTTGACAAACATCATTTTTATTGCAATAATTATAGTCTGCAATAGATGATGCTTTGGTGACTTTTTATAATAAAAGATCCTAAAATTGACAAATGATATTATTTGAAAAAAATGATCATTCCTTCAAAATTTTTGAATGAAACAATGGAATTTTATGAATGCCTCTAAGTTGATATTTTTCACAATTTACATCACCCTGCTGTGGCTGACGATGATTTTATGGGCTAGGTTGGTTTTTGTTATTAATTGATGTGGAGAAGTGCAATAGGAGATTTGTGAATGCCTTAAATAGTTTAAGAAGGAGAAAGAATAAGAGAGAAGAAAATGGAAAGAGGAGAACTAGGCTCACAACCGAAGATGAGGAGAAGCATGCTAAGCGTGGCCTTTATCATACATCAGCAAGACACCACTTCTATTTTATGATGTGGATGCATAGAGAACATTTTGATATGAGAGTTTTATGACTAATGCGCCCAAAGATGCAAATGCAGAAGCTTCATTAGGATCAAGAATGATATGCTTAAAATTAGTATAATTGAGTAAATAAACACAATCAGAATGACACTAAGATTTATGTGGTTCAACTTCAATTAAGTCTATGTCCAAAAGAAAAGAGAGAGGATTCGATATCAAATATTAACAACCCATGTGTTGAATCCTGATTTGTCTGGTGGATGATGCCGGGACGTACTTCAGATCACTTATAGACCAAGATCCTGGAGGTGAAGATGATAAAGTGGGAATACAAGGGAAAGGGGGGAAATGATGGAGAAGATGAGAGATGATGTGGATCAAGATATAATCTTTATTATCCCAGCTAGACATATAAGAGTAATGGATGCGAGGGCTCTATACTGCAAAGCTTAAGCTAAGAAAAATGAAAATAGTATAGTGTTTCTTTCTCCTCAAAGATGAGAGCAAAAAAGGAGAGATCTATCTAAGAGAGATGTAGATCTTGGTGCATCCATGGCCCCCCCCTCCCTTCCCTTCCCTTCCCTTCCCTTTAAGGCTTCGAGAATGTGTATGAGATATATTAGTTGTCATGCCTGTTTTCGATGTAGCTCGACTGTCTGTGCCGAGTGAAATAGCGAATGCTGTGAAAGGAGGCGTGAGTGGGATGAACCCGCGGATCGAATCAGCGTCAGTAGGGATTCGGTCAGAGGTCGCCTCGTTGAACTGAGAGGGGTGAGTTATATATGGATGCAGTCAGGAGGTCAGACCGATGTATAGCAGGAAACTGATCTAAGGTTGCCCCGTTGAGGTAGGAGGGGCGAGTTGCTTCTTAAAGCATTCCTGAGGTCAATTCGATTGCGAGGTAAGTCTTATGGGATTGATAGATGCAATTAGCTTTGCCGTTGACGTATTTTGCAAGGGGGCTTGACTCTTGCTATGAGAAATAAAGATTTTTCTGACTAAGGGAGGAATTTCTGAGGTTGCCCTCGTTGGGGACAGCGATTGCCTGGAAGTGATGGTCGAAGCTGATCCGTCGTACTCTAGTGTTAAGCTCCTGAGCGAGTCTCTCGAAATGATTGTTCTGAGAGAGGAGAAAGTACTCCTTTCGCTTGACTCGGAAGTAACCTACAAGATACTTGCGAACGAGTACCTGCACAGGTAGTCATTGGTGTACACCATGTATATCATTCTATGAAAATCCAAAATTAGTTAGATCCAATTGAATGCACTTTAAATCCCATGTAAAGCCATGTATTAAAGTATTTAATGAAAATTTAACAATTCTACCTCTTAACTTGATACTGGGAAAGTATAGCTCCTCTTTATCTCCTCTTCTTTATGTTAGGCACTCTATGCTCTTAAAATTTTAACGGGCTAAAAATTTCACTTTTTCATTGAACCCAAATGTCGCTTGAATTGAATATTTGCAATAGACCTCTGCAGCACAAATGTTGTATTTAGAAGTGGCTTCATTGAACTTAAACCGACTTGTTAACTGTAGACTGAGCACAACCCACGATCTCATGACCTTAACCGTCGGCAAACCCACGATCAGGCTCAACCAACGGGTTCCCACAACCCACGATCCCCATGTTCGCTCCTCACGACACAAAACAACGAAGCCCTCTTTCATTCGGACTCTCACGCACATAGAGAAAAAAGGATTTTGGAACTTACCTCTCGCTCTCGGGATTGTCTCCTTAGCTGACTGCAGTCGAAGCCGACCCCTGCCATCGTGCCTTAGCAACACCGGCCTCCGCCTCCTATGCACTACCGAAGCCCTCCGATGCCTGCTTCTTCGTCGTCAACTCACTGGTTCGACTCCAACCGGATAGCCGTCGTGCCCTAGATCCAGACGAACCCGCCGCCAGTCGCCTCTTGTCGCCAACGCCTGCCTTTAGCCGCCTGAAGCTCGCCGACCAAGACCCGCCAAGACCTCCCGTCCGTGACTCCCGCCGCCTACAACTTAGCCCCGATTGGGCCCTCTCCCTTTCTCTGTGTTTTGATATATATATATATATATATATATATATATATATATATATATATATATATATATATAATGTATTATATTATAAATGATTTATGATATATAATATATTATATGATATATTATATTATATATATAAATATATATTTAAATAAAATAGAAGAAAATGAAATTAAAAAAAAGAAAGCGAGATGGAGAGAAATGAAAGGATTTTCAAACAAGTATTGCGACATCAAAAGATTTGAAGGAAGTCCTGGGGTTGATTCAGTCTCTCGAAGCCCTTGGCCGATTTGATCCGGCCGAGGGATCGAAGAAATTAATGGGATCGATTCGCTCTCGCAATCTCTGTGATGCCCCAAAATTTAATTTGGAAGAATTATTCATTTATCTCAATATACACGTCTATATTCATTCACAAAAATTATATGCACTACTCAAGATCTACACAATTATATCATAACTACTCTGTCCTGAGTACAAAAAAAAATTCTTCCAATTTAGATTCTAGGCCATCACAATCTTCTCGTCGTTGATTTGATCTGGCCGAGTTGAGCCAAAAGGGCAAGTGCCCTCCCCAACCTCCACGCGAGGGGAGGGGACGTCGGAAAGCTACCGGATTATTTAGGGGAATAAAAAATATTTTTTTAAATAAATTAAATCACTCAAATAACAGGTTGCATACAACTTGAAGACTAGAAGACTATCTAACGGGATTGATTCGCTCTCCCGAATTTCTTGCTGTCGATTTGATCAGGTTGAGTCGAGCCAAAAGGCAAGTGCTCTCCTCTACCTCCCGGCGTTGGGGAGGGGATGTCGGGAGTCTACCGAAATTTTCAATGAACAACAGGAAACTTGGACAGAAAATTGGAAATTGATTTGAACATAATTCAAACATAAAATTAATTTTAAATCAAATTTGATCAAATAATGTTGGACTTGGACTCAAACTCGAACTTTGACCAGACTTGCACTCAGCATGACTATAAGAACTTAAACTTTAATGAGTCACTTGGAAATTAGTGATGAATACAGCTTATGAGTATACTGCAAGCAATGGTGGTGGATATGCTCTAATATAATAGATCCCTTATAAGTGAAAAAATGAACATGATACTCCACACTATCATTCTCTTTCTTTAAACAATTTTGTTGAGAATAAATGAGCATCTCGGTTCTCACAAAGCATTTTCATGATAGTTATAACACCTCTAAGATCATTTATGAATCCTTAAAAGATACATGAAATTTTAATCATCAAGTTAGTAATGGCACGAGGGTGACTATAATGTCCTTTATACCCATCAATACATCTTAGGAGATGAGTATGGTGGAGATGCATTAGGAGGAGAAGAGAAAGAAGCAAAATATCAAGAATTAAGCATCGGTAAAGTATTAAGTCAATTACATCGGATGATGTGGAAAATTGATCTCTAATGGAAAACACTTCAAAAGACTTTATGGTGTTTTATAGAATTCAACTGAAGCTATAGTATATTTGATGAGGACATCCGATCGTGAAAGTTTATCAGAGGAGGAGCTGAAGATCGATGCCCATAATTGTTCCACTTTATTTTGAGTTATTATTTGTATTTTGATTTATTTATGCATTTTTTCTTTTTTACCCTCACTTGAGGGAGTAGGCCTATGTGACCATAGGGGGCACTTTTATCATTTATCTTATTATTGTATTTTTGGCTATTTATAGCCCTTCCCTCTTCTTTTGAGGTAATGGATGATTATTAAGAAAAAAAAATTATGCATTTTGTTCTTAAGAGCTTTGAGAGTTCTTATGAGAGTGGAAGTCCCTAGGTGAGGGAAACGTACTACCCACCAACCGCAGAAAGCGTCCGGGCTCGTAGTTTGAAGTCCCTAGGTGAGGCCAAAGTATTACCCATCAGCCGCAGGAAGCGTCCGGGCTCGTGGTTTATCTTCTCCTCCATCGTCTCTCCTTTCTCCTAGCCGCCGGAAACCCTCTCTCTTCCTCCTAATTGTCGGCTCAACACCCACCTCCCCTCTTTCTAGCCACTGGCCCAAAGCCTTTCCCCTTTCTCCTAACCGCCAGCCTCCACCTCTCCTCCTTCCTAGCCGCCGGCCCTAACCCTAATCCCCTCCTAGCCACCAGCCACATCTCCCCTCCTTTGCCTTCAAATTTTTCTAGTCTTACTACTTTCCTAAAATAGATCATGACGAATTTGGAAGGATATTAATTCAATTTTGGATCAATTTCAAATTTGAATTCTTTCCTAATTTAACATGAGTTATATTTGGAAAGTTTTTCAATCAAATCAATTTGAATTTGAATTCAAATTAAAAGAGATATAGGCATTAATTCTCTTTTAATTAAATTGGCTATGCTTGAAAACTATTTGAAATCCTTTCTAACTCCTCCCTCCTCCCTCCCTCTAGCTGCCGGCCCTACCTCTCTCCTCTCTAAATCTTATTTCATTAAGGCTCCTAATTACATTTCCAATCAATGTCCATTAAAAAATTTCAAACCCCTAATTGATTACTTTTTATATGTGATGCATCTTAAATTAGGAAGGTTTTAATTTATTTCAAATTTGAAATTCTTTCCTAAAATAAGAGAAGTTATATTAGTGAAGTCCTTCCAATCAAGGCCTTTTAAATTTGAATTTAAATTGGAGAGATAATTTGTATTAAATTTTCTTTCATAATTTAAATTACTTAGATTGGAAACTCAATTAAATCCCCTAATTTCCTCCAATCTTCTTTGATGCATGTGGGCCCCTCCCCTTCCCCTCTTAGCCGCCCCCTCTCTCTTCCTCTCCTCTAATTAAGAGGCCCATTAAAGCTCCCCCAATTAAGCCATCAATTCCCCAATTATCTCCACCCTTTTGGTTGAAATTAATTTCAAAAATTTTGAATTTGCTTCCCTCCCAATTCAAAATCAAAGTTTTCAAAATTAGATTTTAAATTTTTTAAAATCTAAAATTATTTTTCTAAAATAGATGGATTAAATTAGGAAAGGCCCCGCCATTCAAATTAATTTAAATTTTGAAAAGGAGATACTCTAAATCTCCTTTCCTAATTTAAATTTTCAAACTTAGCAACCCCTCTTAATCACCCCATTAAATCCCCATCAAGAGGCAGGCCCACCCTTCTTCCCTCCTTTAATTGGAGAAGATTCAAATTCAAACTTTTTCCTCCTCTCCAAACATTAAAATCTGAAATTAAATTTCAGATTTTGAATTGCCCAATCATGGCTAGCTTGGTTCTACATCAGTTTGGTATCAGAGCATGATTGCATTCCCGAGATGCATACTCGACAGAGTCGAGTTTTTTTTTTCACCCCAGGAGAATGATGAGGACATCCGACTGTGAAAGTTTATCAGAGGAGGAGCCGAAGATCGACCGCCATGATTGTTCTACTTTATTTTGAGTTATTATTTGTATTTTGATTTATTTATGCATTTTTTTATTTTTACCCTCACTTAAGGGAGTAGGCCTATGTGACCCTAGGGGGCACTTTTGTCATTTATCTTATTATTGTATTTTTGACTATTTATAGCCCTTCCCTCTTCTTTTGAGGTAATGAATGATTATTAAGAAAAAAAATTATGCACTTTGTTCTTAAGAGCTTTGAGAGTTCTTATGAGAGTGGAAGTCCCTAGGTGAGGGAAACGTACTACCCACCAGCCGCAGGAAGCGTCCGGGCTCATGGTTTGAAGTCCCTAGGTGAGGGCAAAGTATTACCCATCAATGGCAGGAAACATCCGGGCTCATAGTTTATCCTTTCCACCATCGTCTCTCCTTTCTCCTAGCCGTCGGCCGCCCTCTATCTTCCTCCTAATTGTCGACTCAACACTCGCCTCCCCTCCTTCTAGCCACCGGCCCAAAGCCTTTCCCCTTCCTCCTAACTGCCAGCCTCCACCTCTCCTCCTTGCTAGCCGTCGGCCCTAACCCTAATCCCCTCCTACCCGCTAGCTACATCTTCCCTCCTTTGCCTTCAAATTTTCCTAGTCTTACTACTTTCTTAAAATAGATCATGACGAATTTGGAAGGATATTAATTCAATTTTGGATCAATTTCAAATTTGAATTCTTTCCTAATTTAATATGAGTTATATTTGAAAAGTTTTTCAATCAAATCAATTTGAATTAGAATTCAAATTAAAAGAGATATAGGCATTAATTCTCTTTAATTAAATTGGCTGTGTTTGGAAACTATTTGAAATCCTTCCTAACTCCTCCCTCCCTCCTTTAGTCGCCGGCCCTACCTCTCTCCTCTCTAAATCCTATTTCATTAAGGCTCCTAATTACATTTCCAATCTCTAAATCCTATTTCATTAAGGCTCCTAATTACATTTCCAATCAATGTCCATTAAAGAATTTCAAATCCCTAATTGATTACTTTTCATATGTGATGCATCTTAAATTAGGAAGATTTTAATTTCAGATTTTAATTTATTTTGATTTTGAAATTCTTTCCTAAAATAAGAGAAGTTATATTAGGGAAGTCCCTCCAATCAAGGCCTTTTAAATTTGAATTTAAATTGGAGAGATAATTTATATTAAATTCTCTTTCCTAATTTAAATTACTTAGATTGGAAACTCAATTAGATCCCCTAATTTCCTCCAATCTTCTCTAATGCATGTGGGCCCCTCCCCTTCCCCTCTTGGCCGCCCCCTCTCTCTCCCTCTCCTTTAATTAAGAGTCCCATTAAAGCTCCCCCAATTAAGCCATCAATTCCCCAATTACCTCAACCCTTTTGGTTGAAATTAATTTCAGAAATTTTGAATTTGCTTCCCTTCCAATTCAAAATTAAAGTTTTCAAAATCAAATTTTAAATCCTTTAAAATCTGAAATTGTTTTCTTAAAATATATGGGTTAAATTAGGAAAGGCCCTACCATTCAAATTAATTTAAATTTTGAAAAAGAGATACTATAAATCTCCTTTCCTAATTTAAATTTTTAAACTTAGCAACCCCTCTTAATCACCCCATTAAATCCCCATCAAGGGGCAGGCCCACCCTTCCTCCCTCCTTTAATTGGAGAAGATTCACATTCAAACTTTTTCCTCTTCTTCAAACATTAAAATCTGAAATTAAATTTCAGATTTTGCATTGCCCAATCATGACTAGCTTGGTTCTACATCAATATTATATTGAGAATTCAACTGAAACTATAATATACTATATATGCATTGATGAAATCTATGTGCTATAAAATGATTGTGAAAAGGTGGGGTGCTCTAAATGAGATGGTTATAGCAATTTATAAGAAACTATGAAACAACACTTGCTATAAATCATGAAAGTAGAACAACCTCCCTATCTGTTAAGTACATGACAATCCAAATGCATTATGGGATGTTTATCTGCAAGAAGCAGCAAACAACATATAATGCCACCGGATCTGCAACACTCGTACAAGCGAACAGAAGGCTATATCTCTATAATAACTCCAATCTATAAACCAAAATACCCCGCATGTGCTCTAATAAATGTGTTAAAGTTACAAACATAAATGTTCAAGAATGCTGCACGGGGTCAAATGCTCACTAATGTAACATTCTATTTGCAAACTGAACACTCCCGCATGTGCTCTGTCCACCGCATATGATTCCAAAATCAAACTGTCCGAGAATGCTGCGCGGGTTTAATATTCAAGTTTCATCTTCCTTCTCGAAAGGACTGGAGTTAACATGACTTGAATTACAAATTGCCTCTCAAATTCCTACGAAAATACAAGTGCCTTTAACGTCACCTCGATAATGGTCGTGTTGAGGAAGGGTCAAATCTCCAATTCAATAAAAATCAAGAATTCTTAAAATAAAATACATCACCTGAAAACTTAAAACTAAAACATATTCACCTCCCGCAACTATTTGTCGGGGGTGATAAATTTGAAATTAACCTCAGCTCACAAAGAGCGAATATTGTGTCGAGTATATCACTAAAATTCATCTTCAAATAGTCTCTTGCCAGCTGGGACGTGGCACGTGCCCACTGATCAGGTGATTTTGCTACAAAATGGCATCATTATATTACAATCACGGCCAAAGCCCGTATGTTTCCTAACGGCTTCAAACCCTTGAGTAATGAATCATAGGGTATATTTGATAGGCATAAAGCCCTCTGTCAGCTAAGGTGAATTCATATCTATCCCCTTAGACAAACACCAACCCAGGTCTACAAGGTATTCTTGGACGAAGCAATCCATGGTTGCCGATAAGGTATCTTCTGTCAGGTTGGGTCGACTACCTCCTCTGACTAAGTAGATCAGGGATCATGACAGCCCGAGATGACGGAACCATGAGATCTTGATCGGGCTTGTCTTCATTCCCCCCACCACCAGTTTTAAGTTTATGGCGATAAATCTAAAGTCTCAAAACTCCAAAATTTATATCCAAAATTCAAACCTTAAAATTGTTTTATACGCTGGATTTATAACCTACGCGGTCTCTTTAACGACTAGCCTTAATCGAAAGTTCTCTCTTGTTATCAGGAGGGGTAATTAACTATAGGGGTTTGCGCCTATAGGAAACCAGAACTCAGATAAAAAAAAGTCCTCACAAAATAAGGACGAAATCTCTGGGTAGTGTTTTATTTAAAACCCAATCTGCCTTCTGAAAATTCACCCGGAATCTAAGCTTGTTAAAACTCTCTGCCGTCACACAAACACCAATAAGAAAAAAGGAGACTGGCACAGAGAGGCCAGGAAGCGCATCAATGAAATTTTTGGAGCCCACACGGCTTGCATATTCGTACCTTAGAATTGGTTATTGCATTGAAAGTTGTAATAGTATGTCTGGTGCTGAGATGAATTATGAAACCTAACCCTATCCACCTGATCACTTGAAGTCTTCCATCATAGCATGCTAGAATTGGTTCAAAACTTTCCATGCTTCATTGAAGCTAACTCTCTTTTTTTGCTTCGTCATGTGCAATGCTCCAATGAAGAAATAACTACAGCAGCCCTTGAATTTTCCTAAAACACATGTAGTCTTTGACTCTCTTGGCCTTCATATCAACTATAGAACCCTTGCAAACCTTGAGGATCTCAACATCTTTGAAATTTTAGAATGTTGCATTACGTAGAGCAGGTAAAGATGCAAGATTTATTTTCATATTTGGTACATATCTTACCAAGACCAATAGTTTTACGCACATGTTTATTTCCAATATACATACTATTATATGGTTTAAAATTAGAAAACAATAATCTTACCAAGACCAATAGTTTTACACACATGTTTATTTCCAATATGCATGCACAACTATATGGTTTAAAATTAGAAAACAATCATCAATCATGCCACATGAAAGGAGCATATTGTGAAGTACTTTACATTTTGCAAGGCCTTCCTCCCTCTTACCAATCTTTCAAAACAGCCATCCGCACTATGCTTACCCCCATAAGCTTGGATCATCTCTACCCACTTCTTCTAAGTGAGGAGATCCACATCACATCTGACGCGGCCAAAGAAGCTGCTGCTAACGATACCAAGATGGCTCTCTACGCATCCAGAGGACGCGGACGTCGGACCAGAGGCCGATCTTCCCAGTCCTCCTATGATTCTTCCACCAAGGTTAATCCAGCCTCTATCATTTACTGCCAAATCTGTCTCAAGAAGGGACACACGGCCCAAACCTGCTGGCATCGCCTCAACCCGCAATACATTCCGTCGGCATCTATGCAATCCAAACGTGCTCTTCTTGCTACAGCGGACAACACCTCCTCCAGCTGGTTCTTAGACTCCGGCGCTTCCTCACATCTCACGAACTCTCTGGACAATATGACCATTTCATCTCCTTACAATGGATCCAAGTCGGTTACAGTAGGTGATGGCGCGTTCGGTTAACATCAGTCACTCCGGTGAGGGACTGTTACCGACCCCATCTCGTAAGTTAATCCTTTCCAAAATTTTTCACTCTCCGTCATTTTAATTTAATCTTCTTTCAATTTCACAGCTTATTCAAGATAATCACATATCTATTACTTTTAATCCTCTTGGCTTCATTATTAAGGATTTGATGACCCAGCAAGTGCTTCTTCAAGGGCCCTATAGCAACGGTCTATACACTATTCCAGCAAGCACCCCACCTCAGTCGATTCCAGCTCTATCTGTAGCAACCACCAAGTCTCCGTTATGGCATCAAAGGCTTGGCCATACAAATTCAAGAACTATACAAACTATCTCTGCTTCTCAGCCTCAACTTCATATAGAAAAATCTCTGAATTCTTGTTCGGTTTGTAATAAATCGAAAGCTCATAAGCTTGTTTTTACCAAATCTGTTAATCACAGTAAAAAGCTTTTAGATCTCATTCACACCGATGTTTGGGGTCCCGCCCCTGTTGTATCTGTTCAAGGGTATCGATACTACATTCTTTTCGTTGACGATTTCTCTCACTTTATTTGGATATTTCCTATGCGCCATAAGTCCGAAGTTACTAACATCTTTATTAATTTCAAAACTTGCATAGAAAAATATACTTCTAACCAAATTAGAATGCTTCGATCTGACGGTGGTACTGAGTTCGTTAACACTGCCCTTCGCACCTTTCTTCTCAAGAACGGTATTACTCATCAACTATCTTGCCCTTACACCCCTGAGTAGAACGGAGTGGCGGAGCGTAAGCATCGCCACATTATTGAGACCACCAGAACCCTTCTATCCACTGCTTCCATTCCATACATCTACTGGCCGGAAGCTGTATCAACAGCCGTGTACTTAATAAACCGTATGCCCTCTCTGACCACTCACAACCTGTCTCCGTATGAACTTCTGCATAATACTAAACCAAACTACAGCCACCTTCGTGTCTTTGGATGCGAATGTTTTCCCCTGATCCCCTCTCAACATCGTCACAAGCTGCAACCCAAGGCCAAATCCACGGTTTTTCTAGGCTACTCAGAATCCTATAAGGGATATAAATGTCTTGATCTTGCCACCAACAAAATCAGCATATCCCGTCATCTTACATTCATTGAAAATTCTTTTCCCTTTTCTCAACATTCTCCTCATAGCAGCTCAACTCTTCCGCCCACCATACCTCCATTCATGCTTGTACCGACCTCTGCTCCAATTCCCTCAACCACCACTCCTATCCAACATGAACTCTCCGTTCCTGCAATCTCCGATGCCTTCCCCTCTGACATTCCGTTACAGCCCTCAGCTCCTGTTCCATCCCCCTCTCCTATTCATCAGCCTCATCCCATGATCACCAGAACTCGAACCGGCTCCTTAAAACCAATTCAAAGACTTAATCTATCCCACCACATATCATCTTCTGATATTCAGCTTCCTCCCTCTACTTATACTGAAGCCATTAAGCACATTGAATGGCGCAAGGCCATGGCCTCTGAATTCTTTGCCTTGCAGCGGCAAGGCACTTGGAGCCTTGTCCCACCGCCCCCCAACGTCTCTGTAATAGGTTGCAAATGGACTTATAGACTAAAACATCACGCTGACGGTTCCATTGCCAAGTATAAAGCTCGCCTTGTTGCTTTGGGAAATCACCAAGAATTCGGTATCGACTACACGGAAACATTCAGCCCTGTATCCAAACTTCCCACGATTCGCATCTTGCTTACTGTTGCCATTCATCGACAATGGTCTGTGCAGCAACTCGACGTCGCTAACGCCTTCTTGCATGGGAATCTCACTGAAACGGTGTTCATGTCTTAACCCAAAGGCTTTGAGGATGCATCTCAACCTGACTACGTTTGTAAACTGCATAAGGCCATCTACGGCCTTAAACAAGCTCCGCGTCAGTGGTATCACACTCTCAGCTCTAATCTTCTCTCTCTCGGTTTTATTCATAGCAATGCTGATCCCTCTCTCTTTATTTACAACTGCAATGACATACACATTTTTCTTCTTATATATGTTGACGATATTCTAATTACTGGTAACTGTAACAACACCATCTCCTCTATAATTCACAAGCTCAGTATTACATTTGACATGAAGCAGCTTGGCGAAGTTCATGACTTCCTCGGTATTCAGATTAAGCGCATGGATCAAGGTTACTTCATTTCCCAACAGCCATATGCGAAATCTATTCTACAGCAAGCTCATATGACCACCTGCAACCCTCTTTCTAACCCCAATTGTGCAAAGCTTCCGGAAAACATCCCTCCAGATCCTATTCTCTCCGACCCTCAGCTATACCGACGCATCGTTGGCTCCCTGCAATACCTTACGCTTACCAGGCCAGATATCGCCTTCAGCATTAACCATCTCTCTCAACACATGCATAATCCGCTATCTCATCACGTCTACCTCTTAAAGCGACTACTTCGCTATATCAAAGGTACGTTAGATTTTGGTCTTCCTATTATTCCATCTAATCCTATTCTTCATTCCTTTTCAGATGCCGATTGGGCCGGAGATCCCATCACACGCAAATCTACCTCTGGATATTGCTCCTTTCTCGGCCAAACTCTCATCTCTTGGACGGTCAAGAAGCAACACACTGTTGCGCGATCCTCTACGGAATCAGAATATCGATCACTCGCAGCTCTCACCTCTGATATCATCTGGCTACGCAGACTTCTGGCTGAGTTCGGAGTCCCTCAAGCACAACCCACAGATCTGTATTGTGACAATACCTCCGCCATCGCTCTCGCCAACAATCCCGTCTTCCACGCTCGCACTAAGCATATAGAGATTGATCAGAAATTTATCCGTGATCATATTCAACACAACAATATCCGTCTTCTTCCCATAAGCACTATTGACCAGGTTGCAGATATCTTTACCAAGCCGCTGTCCACCAAACGATTTCATGTCCTAAGGCTCAAACTGACGGTCTTTCAAGACCCATCAGTTTGCAGGGGGCTATTAGAACATAAAATCAAGTAGCATTTAATTTACCGGTGTCAGTCTCTGACTGGCTTACAGTTTCTTGCTTCTGTTCAAAGTCTATATAAAGATATCTCTATGTACTCAACAGAAATAATAATATACTTCTTATTTCTTTCCATTTCTTCTTTACTGTTTCTTTTCTCTGCTCGTTCGTTTCTTCAAGTACCTACTTATTATTTTGCTTATAAACCTGCACCATAGAAACAACATCACCATAATCTATATCAATTATATTTGCCTTTGCTATCATGTTCTTATGATGATTATTACTTGAATTCTATTTCTTTTTCTTCAAATTCAATAATTGTCATTAGATATGACTCCTCATATCACCATAATCTATAAGAGCAGTACCAAGAAGTTAATCATTAACAAACTCAAGAATCTCGATTCAATGGTAGTTTGGGTAATTCATTCAAAAATAATCTCTGGCTATTCCTTTTCCATTGGCTCACTCCAAGCTCTTAGGGCTCGATTCAGAATTCATGATGCATGCCTGACAGCTATTCCATAACAACTTGTGAGCCTGAATATAGAGGATGTCTGGTGCTTTACCTCGTAAAAACAAAACTCAGACTCCTCAAGTAAATGAAAGATATCACACTTCTGAAAACAACCGATTATAGTAAAGCGTGATAAGCTAGTCGATGCCAAATATGACATTGAAACTTTGGAATGGCAAAGTAATAAAGTTAGTAGTAAAAGACCTATCAAATATGATCACATCATAGTCAACTAACTTGTGTAGCCTTCAGACTCTCTCAAATCAAAAGCATAACAAATATTTTAGAAGTTACCACTACATATTTAAGGGTAAACACATAACAAACATAGTAAACATAAAATAATGAGTGACACCTGAATTAATAATGTTGTAGAAAGTTACCACTACATGCTTATTATCACATTGGGGAGGCTTGAGTATCGTGTGTTGTTAGTGCATATAATATAACCTGGCTTCTTGTTATCAATTGCTAAAATTCTAACCAGCATCATTGAATAACATCTGCCCCAGAGACGTGACGTTCCTAATGTCCTTTAATGGAGGGTAATGGTAATCCCTTTATCTTGCGCCAAACTATCCACATTTGAGACAAGTGCTTGTGGCTTTATAACACTGATTATTATGAGAAATTTTGCAACTCATGCATAAAAAAAATTGAAGGAGCCCTCGCCCTTAGTCTTAGGAATAAAAATTAACTTTTGTTGTTGGTCACTATTCTGTTGGGCTTAATATAGTTTTTTGCTGCTCCAATGAATGATGCTTTTTTATGTTTTTTACGATCATCTTTTTAGCCATCTCCAGCCTTCCTTTTTCGTTGATCCTTTCGAGCAAGCATCTTCTCCTAATCATATTATCATGAACTAAGTGATTCAAACTATTAGGTCAAGTCAAGCTAAGCCTGTTCGGTTTGGCCCTCCCGTCAAGGTGTTATCAAGTAGTTTTTCATAAGGGACATGGCGCTAGGAGTTAACACCCTTGATAGGCACCCAAATGGCCAATCAACTTGTGAACCAACACCCAGAGTTGGCACCATCAGGTGACGTCCAGTTTGTTACCCCTGTTTCTATCATAGATGGGCCATGAGATAAATAAAATGTAATAAAAGTAATCACTGCCACATTCACAAATCATATTAATTTAAATCCTTTTGAAGTTGACAATACAAGCTTTGTGCCTAATAGATGAGGCCCGCCAAAATCAAAATAAAAGAAAGCATCAAACTGTCCATAAATCCGTCAGTCAATACTTGATAACTTTGCATCTGATAGCTCTCGCTTTCCATACTCGATGGTCACCTATTACCTTTGACCTCCTCTTCCTTAACTCTCTTCCACTTTGTCCTATGCTGACCGGACTCTTGGATTGATAGCAAATGTTAGAAATGTTTTGTGGGAAATATATGAAATAATGACAGATGCCATGATGTTCATAAAGTAAGATAGCATAACAATGAATAACATGATAAGTTAACAGTATGTCAATAAGCAATACTATAGAGCCGTTGATAGTGTTAACATGATCATTTGATTGGTCATTTCCTAGGTATTGCTTCCTGGTGAGGTCGTTCCTTGGGACTCATTAGGCACCCCTCGTTAAAGGGCTAATACCAACTTAGTGTTGCCACTACCATTTAGTGAAAGTGTTTTCACTCGAATCTATTGGCTAACTGTAGTATATTTCATTAAGGATTCTTTAAACTAGCACCGTTTTTTCTGCAATCACAGGATGTTGTTTGCTCATTCATTTCATGCTTGTATTAAAAAAAGTAATTGACCATGCTATGATGGCGGTAATATGAAGATTGGAATACAATTATGAGATTAGGCTCAGCTCCAGCGTAGTGTCCATTTTTGGTCCCAAGCCATCAGGCTTCAGTGCTATTGCGTTTTCGTCCAACTCTAATGTTAGAGTAACCTTCCTTTGTGGGTGACTTGAAGAAAATGGCGGGGAGACAATTTGCTGACTTGTTTAAGCGATAAGTCCAATATTTTCAAGTGTCCTCTACATGTGGCTTTTCCTTTGTGTTACTTTCCTAACAGCTTGCTTTATTTTTGTTCTTCTTTGACTTTGACTGGCATGATATAGAGAGGCAATGGAGAAATTATTACGTGCAGAATCCAGACGGAGAGAACCGTCCGGATTTGCTGCATATTTACTGAGTATTTGCTGTGTATTTATAAATACTCAGTAAATACTTAACAAATACTCATTTGTGAGTATTACTAAGTATTTTGTGAGTATTTGATAAGTATTTTGTGAGTATTTGTTGAGTATTTTGTAAGTATTCGTTAAGTATTTTGTGAGTATTTGCTGATTTACTGTGTATTTATTAAGTATTTATAAATACTCAATAAATATTCGGTAAATACGTAGCAATCCGGACGGTTCTTCCCATTCGGATCCCGTACAGAAAAATTTCTCGTGGCGATGACATGTTTTATAGAAACAAGCTGCTTGTCAAATAAATTTCTTAGTGGGCTGCCAAAACAACATGCCATCAAGACAACTTGGCTTGACTTCCCAGTTCTGGCTCGTGGTAAGTTGTCGGCTTTCCAATCTGCCTTGCCTTGACGCTAGGTCTGTCCGTGGCCTGCTGAGCTATTGAGCGTGGTTAATGATCTGAGTTGGTGTTGTTGTCTTTATAGTTCTTGAT
Organism: Dendrobium chrysotoxum; assembly: GCA_019925795.1. NCBI lineage: Eukaryota > Viridiplantae > Streptophyta > Magnoliopsida > Asparagales > Orchidaceae > Dendrobium > Dendrobium chrysotoxum. Next base: position 29,031,515 of record CM034309.1, read on the forward strand.
ATAGTCGATACCTAATGGATCTCTTGTCCTTGAATCAATAGACACCCCACCCTTCGGGTCAAAACTAAAATGTGGGGAGAAAAATCAATATAAAAATTTTGGCCTCTTACACAGTTATACATATGCTTTATCAGTCAAGCTCTCTTCACCAGCTCAGTGAAGTCTATGATCTTTAGAGATATAAACTAGGTATGGATGACCTCTCTAAATCCAAATAAAAAACTGTGACACATGTCGGTCTCTGTTGCTTCCAGCTGAGGAACACAGCACGCTAACCTCCAGGTCCAGTTTTTAAGCTCTATCATTGGCATCGTGAGTTGATTTGGCTTTCCAACTCTTTGATCATCTTGAACTGAATCTTGAGAAGATTGTGCAAGAAGACTAAATTCCCAACCAACAAATGTAGTCCTCTTTCGGCCTTTCCACCAACTTCTTGCATTCCTATCCAAAACATAAGCGGCTAGGGATACCTTATTTTCCTCTTAGGCAAATCATAGCTCCCTACTCTTAAAATATCTTCTTCATTCATATCTGCCAATACTTGTCTCAAAAGGATCCACTACTTCAAAATTAGAAGGATGAGCTTTCAGGAACACCATTGTACAACCTATGTGGTTGGTCCAAACATATTTGATTATGGCGGAGAATGCCTAGAGCCCTGCATTCATGCTATCCCCACTTATGTAGTTATAGTGACTGTCTGCATCAAAAGATCCTAAAACAACACATACTATAGGGGAGGACACTTCCTACCCAAAGGTATATTTACAATTGATAGTATATGTAACTCAACTTGATCTGTTGGTTGAGAGCTTTGATTATTAATGAAGAGGTCTTGATTTGAGTATGTGAGTTTGTCTTAATTGGCTTAAATTTCTCAATAATTATATTAAATAAATAAACTCAATAAATAAAGATTCTAGATATATTATAAAATATTGAAAGGGTAATTCAATTTTAATTAAATATAATTATAAAATATGATAATAAAAATAAAGTAAAAACTATATTGAATATGATGGACACTTAGCTTTATAAGTAACTTGATTATAATATTTCACTACACATAAGCTAGTAACTATCTTGTGCCACATCATCTCTTCACTCATGAATGGGGGTAGCAAGTCCATGCTATTTATTTCATCTAGAATCCCCTAGTTTTTCTCATTTCTAATTGGATATATATTTTCTTCATATGCACCCATCCATGCTTCCTACATATAATATTTGAGCATAAACTATAGTAATTGTCCCTTTTGCCCAAAGCTGCAGCCAATACATTTTGGCATGGGAGACCTCTCATTAAAGTTTCTACATGCATGTCATCTCATTTAAATTAGGATTATCTTTAAGATTACCATCAAGAACATACATATTAAATTGATTGATGAGGTGGCTTTAGTGTTTATTGTAATGGTGTGTCTATCAAAGAAATATTTTTGCATTGTGTGGTTAATAAACTCCAACAAAGTAGTGATTGGATAGGATTGTACATATTTGATAACCTTATTGAAGTTCGAAATACAAGATTTCATCAAATTGACTCGATTCTTATGGAAGATAGCACAAGCTCACCTCTTAAAGCTAACATTTTTCTATTGATAGGCAAATTATAACTAGGTTCTTCACCCGTATTTTGTCAAACTACCTATAAAACGCAATACTTCGGTAACTTTTGGAAACCAAGTGATATTCCTCTTGAAAATTATTCATTTTGAACAACAGCATGACCTTCATTAGAACATTATGAGTGCAAGCTCCATGAATGCTTCATATTAATGCTTATTTTATAACTATTTGTTTTGGGGCTCCCAACTATTTACCTTGAAATTGGGGTTATCATTATTTTTAATGGTTAGTAAATGGATTGATATTTGAAGATGAAATAACGTCATAGAAAGAGTGATGTTTAGCATAATAACTGTCTTGTAGCATATATTAAGAAAGAAATATTTGACTTAATTCACAATAAAATTTTAATATAACATTATGACCCAAAAAAAATACAAAGGTTAAAATTATTATTTAATTTATCAATTATAATGAAATACAAGATTTTACTTTAAATTATGTCTTATATATTTTTTATTTCTTATATTTAATTATTTATATGATAAGATAATATCAATTAATTAAAATAATATATTAATAATAATTAAAAGCATAAAGTACTGTATGAATAATTACAAAATTTTATGATTAAATTTAAAATTTGTGATGATCCCAATAGAGAAGTCTATCCACTTGTATAAAGTAGAAAGATAACACCCATATCATTTAAAATTTTCATATTCATAGGTTAAAAGCTCTATTCTTTCTATTTATTTCATCATCCACTTTCATAAATACATATCACTAAAATTTTATATGTTTATACATATAATATTTAAATAATTATATTTACTAAGATAACATCATAATATCAAATTTATATAAAAAATAAGCATGGAAAAATGTATATTTTATTTAAAATCACTATTAATAATATTTTGATGTGATTTAAAAATTTAGACTTTATTTGAATAAATTATTAATAACTTAGATGTTAAATATATAAATAACATAAGAAAAATGAATTGGGTTAGATAATCCTAAATTTGATCAGAATAAAGTTTAAATTTATTTTAAAATTAATATAATATAAAATTCATCTAAAATTTTTTTAAAAAATAAAAAATTCAACCTGGTTAACTTTTATTCAGAACTTTCTGCAGAAAATTTTTTTCTTTCTCAACTACCTTTCATTAACTTCCTCAAAATTAGAGAACACAAATTAAATATTTATTATGAAAAATATCAAATAATAATATCATATCAATATATAATTTCTATATATAAATATATATCAAAACTTAAAGAAGTCATAGTGATATTTTTTCTGACATTTAAAAATTTGAATGACAGTTAGAGTAAAAAAAAATGTTAAATATATAAATAATTAAAATTTTTAGAAGACATTGGTGTAAATCTCACTATAAAATAAAGCTTTACATGTTTATATGTACATTTTTTTTTTGTAAGAACTCTCAATCATAGAGGTTTGCTATCTGCATTGATCATTTCTATAATTCTATTAGCTTCATGAGAACATAACCACATAAGCATTATCTGAATGGAATATTGTTTGATTAGTAAAAATTCCAAATCTCACAGAACAAATATATTCAAAAATTCAAATGAAACAAACTAAACAAACAACTACTATAGACACCCAACCACATGCACTCCACTTCTACTCCAAAATAAAAATTAAAAAAAAATCAAATCAGAATATCTTGAGCCAAATTAAGATGAAAATAGCTTTTCTTTTTCAAAATTTTAATTTTTTTTTTCAATGAGATTCACAGAAGAATTGATGGATAAAGAAATTGTTCTTCATCCCAATTTGACTCAGAGTACTCTGCCCTAAATTTTGTATCATATCCAAATCCCGATCTGTTACTTGTTTAATACACCAATTTCCTTGAAACTTTAAGTACTTACTAAAATCCTCTCCAAATTAAGCCCAGCCGGCTCTCTGCCCGCCCAGGTCTTGCAGTAATTGACCTCTCATCAAGCTCCTGTAAGTAGGCTTCTGCGCCTCGCCGTCGATCTTGGCGAATTGCTGATTATGCGCCGGCGAAAACGAGAAGCCACCACCGCCGTCGCGGCCGTTACCACCATTGTGATGCTGCAAGCCAAGCGTTAGGGAGACTCCATTGCCGCTGTAGCTTTGGCCGCTGCATTCGCTATAGGAAGAGAAATCGAAGTCCGCCACACCGAAATGCTCTGTTCTCTGCACCTGATTTTGGTAGTTGTGGAAGCTTCTCTGATTCGAATGGTCTCCGCGATCGGCGTTGATGATGGAGGTGAGGGAATCCGGGTCGGTGAGCAGTTCGGCCGGCTCTTTGGGATCAGTGGAGAAGCTAGGGTTAGGGTTCCGGTTGTCTTGTTGGGCTGGGCCGGTTGGGTTTTTAAGTTCGTCCTCCTTCGTTTCTTCCAAGTATATCTCTTCGATCATTGGCTTCCATAGCCTCACCCTTGCGTTGATGAACCAATTGGTAACCTGCAAGTAGAAGTACTGTTTTTAGCTTGTTGCAATTTCGTGAAGGCCATTTTTAGTTTTTTTTTTTTTTTTTTTGAATTAAGACTAATGCTGCGTATTTCAAATTTTTTTAATAAAAATTTGATAAACTATCATAATAAAAAATAATTTATTATTTCGCAAAATTACAACTCTATTATTATCTCATATTGAACCATTTGAATCGTGTTATAAATTATTATTATTTAAAATATAAATTTTTTTGAGAAATTTAGGTCAACTAAAGGAAATTCATACAAATCACATACGTAAGATTCGAATCTAAGACTTCTTATTATAGTCAAAACTCCTAACCAACAGACCAAAGTGAGCTGCATTGTTCATAACTTTTTATTTTGTGATGATTCAATTTATATCTCGAAGAGAAAAATAATTAAAAATTCAAGTTGAATTGACCTCGAGCTCGAGTCAACCGAGTCAATCTTGACTATAACTCGAGCTCAGCTAGATGAATTAAGCCGTGGCTCAACTTTAAAATCGGTGATTGAGCTTGAATAAATTAAGCTCATAGTAAGATCAAGCTTGAGCTCGATTAAGAGCTCTACTTGATTAACAACTAATCGTGTGGCTTATATAGATTAATGAATAAATTTGTTAAAAAAATTTTAAGATATCAATTTTTTTAATCAAATTATTCTTCATGAATTAGCTCAATGAGTCATAGAGTTAAGTTGGGTCGAGCTAGCACTCTAAGCCTGTATGTGGGAACATCAAAAGTCACACGACTCTGAGTAAATGGCTTAGTTTCTCTCCTACTAAGCATGGAGATTGAACAACTAAGAAGTCGAGTACCATACATCTAATATATGCCAGCTAAGGCTTCGTTTGGGACAGCTTGTTTGTTTCTTTTTAAAACAACTTTCTAGTACAAAAAATAAATTTTTTGTACTAAAAAACTGTTTTGAGAAGCAATAAGAAAGCCGTCCCAAATGAAGCCTAAGTCGTGATTCTTTATTTCATTGGGCTCATCAAATAAATCATAATATACTGATTATGAGTTTGTTTAAAACGGAGTTAAAATGAACTCAAAGATAATTTCTGACACTTTTGACCTAATATTTGGGTACTTTTAGAGTAAAACGCTACATTAAAATGTGTGCTTGATTAGATAAATTTATTGGTAGCATATCAGTTTCCCCTTAAATTTTAATATTAAAATCAATGAGTCCAAAAATAATCAAGACCTCAAAAATCTTGGAACATAAATTCAAAAAGTTGAGAAAAGTTCAAAGTTTGATCACTCTTTGGATGTCTATATGGTCTTTCTATTAGCTAGGTTAATGAAACAATTTATTCAACATAGATCATAAATTTACCATTTAATAAAGCCTACACATCTTTTAACATAAAAATTGTAAATTAATTTGGCTTAAAATTCTTCAAAATTTTGAAAAACTTAATTGAAGCCCTAAAGTAATATATGCATTGATATGAAATGCCTAAAGGCTTATTATTATATGATACATATAAATGCACAATGTAAAAAGGGGAAGAGAAGATTGCCCAACTCCATCAACCAAGAGATCAAATCCATCCAATTTCATCTGGGGGTAATATTACCTTTCTAAAAGTTAGTTGTTGATCTAAATCCAACATCATGAATTTATATCACTTTACCAAAGCCTATAAGTTTCATCTCATTCTTAAAGACATTTGAAGGGTTTAGTCTTCTCTTTGGAGTAAATTCTAAAAAAATCGTAGTTTCTCTGAAATACAGTCTATCACCTATCACACTATAATTTGATTTTTGCATATATTCCAAAATCATAACATTATGGGAGATATTTCTTCGTTGATTACAAACTAGAATCTATAGTAACTTGTGCATTTATTGTAATTGGTCAATTTTTTTATGTAGGGTTATTTCTATTCTCTTAAAAGTATTCATAATTTTTATTATAGTAGTTCATTTTAAGATTTTTGGAGTGGTTGTCGGTGTCTTCTATTTTTTTTCTTGACAAATAATTTATGAAATAAAATTCCTTTTTTTTCGCTCTTCTTCTTATTATTGCTTCCATATTTTTATACATCCAATCATATTAATTATATGAATTTTAATGACTTCTTTTAATATCTTAATGAAGGAAAAATATTTTTGTTGAGTTATTGAACCTAATTTCTTGCTCTAAAATTTTTTAAAAAGCAAGGCAATGCTAATTTTTATTTTAAGAAAATTTATTTCGCTTGAGACATTAGGATGGACTGATTTGACAATTTATGGAAGTCTACAATAAATGGAAAAATAATATAGTTTTTAGGATTTAAATTATGTATTAGACAGATGTCATGACAACCTTTATTATAATATCAAAATTTTTCCAATTTAATTCTTGATTATTAACATAAACTCCAATTCTTTTGAGTGATATGTGTAGGCATGCATATTTGTTAGCCTGGTTAGAGAGAATTCTTTCTAAAAGAACATGATGATTTTTTGCAGTAAACTCTTCTTTTTTTTGTTAAGAATTTGGCTTAACAAGTAATAAAATGATCCATGATTCTCTAAATTGGATATTTCATTTAATAAATATTGATTTTTAAAAGAAATTGTGTGTTGCTCCTTAGCTTCAAAAAAATTATTGTCATGCTTTAATAGAAATACTTTTTTGAATGTCAATCAGATTATAGTATTGGAGGTGATAACCCGTATCTCACCTTTGTATAAGAGTGAATAGAAATTTTTTAGGATTTATCCTTTTGAGAAGACTAAACCTTTTAGAAGTCTTTGAAATTGACATGAAACCTATATATTTTGTTAAAGTGATATAACTTCATGTTGTTGCAGCTAGATATTTTATCAAATTTTGGCAAGTTAATATTGCCCTTAGTTGAAGTAGAGTGGATTTGATCCCTTAGTTGATGGAGTTGGACAATCTTTTCTTCCCCTTTCTACATCTTGCTTTTCTATAACTCATATAATAATAAACTTTTATAGGGAATCTTCTAGATAATGATAATTGCATGTCCTCTTGAGATCCATATATTATAGATCGAGCTCTCCTAGGTGTCTTTAGATAATTATCATTTAATATATCTTTGTGCTTTCTTTGGAACTTATGAATAAAGAGATTTTTGTTTATTGCATGCACTCGAAGAATACATGCAATGATTGGTCATGCTAGAGAATTTTTATTAATGAAGGTGGATGTAGAGATAAGGCCTCAGCCTATAGTAGAAGATAATTGCTTAGGTATCTTCAAGTTGGTAGTCTCATATCTATAATAGAGGAAGATTGAATCTAATAATATTTTGATATGATGGCCCTCACTAATAAGATTTGTATAGAAAACATAGAATATAAATATATATATGAGATTCCTCCATATAACAAATGTATATAGTCTTCAAAGAAGAACTAGGAACAACTTCATTAATAGAGTTCCTTTAGTTAGGAGGTGAGCAAGCGACAATTTGACCTTATTGCATGAAAGGGTTCTTCAAAGGATAGAACCTTCCTGAGTAATTACTAGTGGGGACCCTATTTAACTCTTAGTTTTCTCCAAAGATTCTAAATTAGCATTCCCTATGTGCTTTTTTAGATAAGTTGAGACCTTATATAACACTTGCTCTCATGGGTTCCTTATAGAGAGGGCCCTCTCTAATATTAGGTGCTTTTTTAGTTATTTAAATTGATGCACCTTTCATAACCTTTTAGATATTTTTAGAAATTATTTATTATTTATTTAATCTCTTTGGGTCTATATATTATGAAGCCATCTTAAACAAGTTTTATGAAGAATCCTAACTAATACTAGATACTCTCTAAGCGTCTAAATGGTGTGGCCTTCACATGATTTTTTAAATTATGGAGTTCCCATAAGAATTATAAGCATAAATAAGATTTTCTTGAAAATTCCTTATAGAATTTCTCCTAGCTATATGTAGGAAGCTTTGAAATTTTTATAGTTTAGTCAAAATTTCCTTTAACTATAACGAGGCTTGAATACTAACATGGACATTCTCTTGTACTTCAAACTGCATAGAATCTCGAACTAGTTTTGTCAATAACAAATATAACCACCTTAGCCTTTTTATGCTACTTTCAATGAAGAGAGGTTGCCTTGAGTTGTTAATGGATGGTAGTGTGAAGGAGTTGCTTGGCTACAATCGTGCTTGGAAAGTTTATGTGAATACCCTTTTGAAGTTACAATCGAGGTGGTTCCTAATCGTGACAATTTATAGTATGATAAATTAATGTATATTAGAATATTCACATTGGTGAAGAAAAAACACATAATCTTAACATTATAAGAAAAATCCTGCATGCATATAGAAAAGTTAGGAGAAGTATATATGAGACGCAAGATCTCTTATGTATGTGTAAAGTTTTGAAAGGAGAAAATATCATAGATCCTAGCTCATTTGAAATATTTTGATTAATATAAATTAAAGTTTGTGAGGGATGCCCTTCTCATAATTAGAGAAGAAGTTAATAAAATTTAATAGATATAAACCATCAAAAATGAATTATATGGTTGTATCAGGAAAGTTCTTGATATGTTAGTATTGTCATCAAGTGATGATGGATGATTGGTTTGGTTAAAGATCTAATGACATTAAAAATGAGTTTCAAATATTGATGGTTGGACATTGGCCATTGCCTAGTGCTGAGCAATGAACGAAGAATAATGATAAAAGTTGAGTGATTGTAAGTCATTAGCTTAGCAATTTTTCTACTACGAGGGACATTCGGGTGACTTGCATGGTGACTGTCAGACGTTGATTGCCGACAGACATTAGACATCAATCATTAGCAGACATCAAATGATGGCAGACAAGATCGTCGGGAGTTAGTTGAAGTGGGTGTCATCATGGTTGCTCCTCATATGGATGAAAAGACTAGCTAGCTAGCTATGCAAACAGAAAATGAGAGTCAAATTTGAAGTTTTGATGGAATCAAATGTTGGAAAAATTATTCTGTGCGGATGCCGAACGCGACTCTACATCCGAAGACCAATTAGAATGAGCCACGTCAGCAATACCGAGCGTGGTGCCAAGCACTACCGAGCCGCGGTACCGACGTGGCTCATTTTGATTGGTCTTTAGACGGTGTTCGGCATCCGCACAGAATAGTTTCTCCAAATGTTAACCCCTATATGCATCGGATAATGATTGGCGGGATATGATAGAAGTCAAAATGACAGTAGATGATCTATCCAGTTATTTCCTTGATGGAAGAGAAGGGCAGGTGAACCATAAGATAAATGATACTGAAAAACAAGTCTTATACATCAACTCTGAATAATCTGATCATGATCCATTTTTATTTTCTTCCGTGAAGAACTGAGTTTCTTTGCCTTGAATATGTTACTTTCCCAATAAGAAATTTTGACAAGATCAAATCCCGGTTGTTTTCTTTCGCGATTCATCAAGCAATTACAGTCACACAAGTGGCATTGCTCATTTTCTTAAGTTTGTAACGTACTCATTTAAAACATTTAAGAAAATGGTGCACAGGTAAGAATAAAAAAATTAATGCTGACATGCTCTGAAAGAGAAGTCTATGACGTCGACGTACCTGGTTTCTGGAGAGCCCGGTTTGCCTCGCTAATATATGCTTATCAACATCGCTCGGGTACCTGCAAGTAGTCATCTTTAATTCATTATTTCATCGGTATTTACTAAAACTGTACTGTGCAGTTGCAGCAGAAAGCGAGTAATTAATATTTCCTCAAGCCATATATATCGTAAATACAAGAAAATATGAAGGATTTCACCGCATATTAAACCAGCGACTCTTCTTTCCTTTAGTTTTCACGGGAGAAATTGAGGTTTCATTTCAGATTATATTTATCATTATTTTTTTTACTGTTTTTAGAATATTTTTTAACTAAAAAGATACTATAGAAAGTAATAAAAAATTATCTCATATAAATTCTAAAATTTTATTTGGTACAGCTTTTTAGTGTGTTCTAAAACTATTTTTTAGTATAAAAATTATTAATTCTAAATTTTTTGTATTAAAAATAGTTTTAAAAAACAGTAAGAAATTTGATGCAGACGAATCCTAAATTAAAGCTTCATTTGGGACGACTTTCTTAATAGTTTTTAAATCAATTTTTTAGTATAAAATTAAAATTTAGTAAAAAAACTGTCACAAATAAAGCCTAAATAGCTAACTGTTGCCATATAAATATAAATCGAGGTGAAGATGCTGCGTCAATACAATAAATGTAGTGTCCTGCTTTTATATTTATATAATTAAGAGGAATGCCTTTGTGTGAACAAAGCTTGCCATATTTTTATATGTAACTATATTTATGGCGCATCTAATACATACACAGGCAGATAAAATGTCATTATCATATCTTTTATAAATTAAAAAAATAAAGATAATTTTGAAAAAATATATGGACTCCAAGTGCATTCCTATTGTAAATAATTGAGTATTTATTTAAGAAACAACTCACCCAACAGCCACCCAAATATGTAGTGATCATTCATTAATTGAGAAAAAAAAATTATGTCAAATATCATAATATTAGAGGGGACTTGAAGTTTTTTTTTTTTTTTTGAGATTAATGAAATATATATTATGAATTTCAGATTAAATTTAATAATTTTTAAATTTATTAAAATATAATAGTATGATTTTTATCATAGCACAATCCATACGCATCTGATTGTGAGTATGAATAGCATGGATCAATCAATGTAGATGGTGCCATTGTATACTTTTGCAAATGAGGGTTGTTGAGTGGTCCCTTGTTTTAGTTAAATATGATTAACTAACATTATTTTTTTGAAATTGTGAAATCACTTGAGTAAAAAGAAGTTAAACTCTTAAAATATCGAGATATCTTTTGATGTAATGGCCGAATATCATTAAGAAACTCCACAGCTAAGTATGTTCATCCCGAAAAAATCTTGAGATGGGCGATCTTCTGAGAAGTTGAACTAATAGGACAAAACCGTAAGGCCCTTAAGTCAAAATGTATAATATCTCGATAGTTAGGAGTTTGAATTGTTACAGAAATGATGAATGAAAAGTTTGAAAGCATATGATTTCAAATTTACACCTTTTTTGAATAATAGCAAAACCACAAATCACTGTAGTAATTAAACCGTTTAATTATTAAATTCCATTCGGCCTTTTCTTTAAAATTCTACTTATAACATTAATTGAATGCTTAAAAAGAACTAATTTCATGCATCACTAATTACACTTGTATTTTGGATGGGATATGTATATATATATATGGGCTTAAAACCCATTAAATTTATTCTATATTTTGTAAAAGATATAAAAAATTTAAATTATATTAATCTCAAAATAAATATAATAATTTTTAAGTCCATGCATGCATCATAAAAATGTCCTCATCAAATTAAAATTTTCCCCTCATTTACTAATTAGTTTCAATTAACATAGTACTATTACTAAATAATAACAAGTAAGAATAAAACAAGAACTAACGCGCATGAATATTTTTTTAATTACCCTCTCCCAAAACTTATTTCCCGAGTGCAAAAACCTATTAATCTGCATCAATTGAAAAAGAAATCTTTCAGTACTTACGGGTGTAGAAAATGCTCGAAGAGCCAAGCACGAAGAATGGAAACCGAGCGCTCAGGAAGGCCTCGCTGAGGCCGCCATGGCTGCTGATCCATAAAAATCCCTCCTTGTTGAAACGCCTTCTGCTGTCTAACGCAGAACTGGTCGATCAGCTTCAGCCTCGGCGTCTCCCCTCTGCTTATTCCTCGCGCTGCAATTGGATCTCTCTCTGCTATCGCCTTCCTCGTTGCCTGCATTTGCTCTACAATACCATCTCTCAAGCTTCGGAAATGCCTCGACATAGCCTTCGACGCCAGTGCAAGATACACCGTCGCCGCACCTTCGCCGGCTGCCGATTCGAACGACGAAGCCACCGCTGTCATTTGCTCGCAGTATTTTTTGTACTTCCCGTCCACCTTTTGCCATGAAGCCATAATTGATAGGTTATGATACTAACTAAGTAGTTATTAAAACTGATCTTAATAAAAAATAGTGATGAAAAAAACATTCCTTACTAGCACTTTCTATGAGGAATTCTTACAAGTTATGAACTTATGATTTTCTCATTGAAATGATTAACAGCAAGTAAATTAATATATAATTTAAAGTTAATAAAAATATATAGTTTTTTAGGATGAGACTAATTTTCGATTGATTAATTATAAATTCAGCATTGAAAAATTACTCATCTATATACATAGAATAAGGTAAAATAAAAGAGAGAGCAAAATAAAGATAGGATAGAGGGTGTTAATCAGTTGAGTTGAGCTTGGTCACCCTTGATTTGAGCTTGAGCTTGATTAATTTTTGAGTTCAAATTCGAGCTTAATTCAAGAAATTTTACTCAACACACGAGCAGAGTGTTGCTTTTCATCTTCCAAGGTTTGTTGTATTCCAAAATGATTCAATTAGGACAATAGGAGCAATGAACCCGAGATGCAAAATCTTCGACCTAGAAGGTTGCTCATGTTTTCTACACATACCTAGGAGGATGCAAAATTTTCGATGATGCGTATCGATGGAGTCGAGCTCTTCTGACGAAAGTTGAGTACGATGTAGAACATCCTAGTTATAGCTTACCTTAGGAATAGTTTATTTAGTTTGTTATATGTTTTCTAGAAGGTTCTATGAATAGCTTATAAATATAGCTATTGTGCTAGGGAGGAGGGATAAAGAATATGATATTTGGAGCTTTTAAGCTTGTGTTGGTTTCTTAGTTTTGTATCCCTTCTAGCAGATTCATTTCTTCCACCGATCAACTGCATCAGTTAGGGATGACACAAGTATGGCCGATTAACTCATCTAGTTCAACTCGTGTGATGTTTATCTGATCAAGCCTAATAAGCTAACTCACAAGTATATTTGACTACACTCCTAATAATGATAAGAAATGTTATTTTTAAAATAGAATTTTCTTTTATTTTTAATATTTAAAAATTCAAGCAAGAAGTTCTCATCTATCTAAAACATAAGACTCTTGGTTGAGAGGTTTTACTCCTCTTTCTATAATTTTAAATATTAAAAAAAACGAATAATCGCATGCCACTCAATCTGTGATAGAACTAACAAAATCTTTTTAAGATATTTTGCATGAGATTTACATTAAGAATTAAAAAAAGTATTATTATATTCCTTTTAAATTGCTTTTATTGATAAAATATCAAAAGATAAAATAAAATTTTCAGGCCTTTATTCAAAATGATATGTTTATAATATCTATGTAGATTTCTAAAATCATTATTTGAGTATTTATATTGTTCTTTATATGATTTGACTAATAATTTCCTCACCAAAATATTCAAAACTTGGAATACACATATGACATACTAGAAATTATATAGTTCAGGGTTCGTTTGCAATAGTTTTCTTCCTGCTTCCTAAAATAGTTTTCTAGCTAAAAAATTTATAGTTGATGAAATTTTTGTATTAAAAAATTGTTTTAAAAAGCATTAAAAAAGCTGTCACAAATGAAATCTCAATCTATCAATCATGTAATGGAAAATGTTCCTATATCTCATATGCACTCATGGTGTTGTATTTTTTAGTGAATAAAGCAAGAAGAAATCCACAATATGAACATTTTAATCAATTTTATTATTTATCTTGGAATGCATCTTATTCAGATCAAGTCATAATATAAAATTCATAAAGATATTAAATTTCATGTTTTTATATATTTATTTATTTCTCCTACCCTTTAATCAATGAAATAAGTGGGTTGGTAAATCTGTACTATAAATGCAAACATGAAATTTATTTTTAAATCAAAATTTAAATAAGTCAATAATAATAATAATAATAATAATAATAATAATCTCCTAAAATTTAATGACACTCTGAATGATAATTTTTTTTAAAAAATTGTTCCATCATATTTTTATAATTATTTTATAATTATATTCTCTTTAATTTTGCATATTTAGATATGACACATTTCTTTTTATTTAAATCTTAAACGATCATACCGCCCAAAAAAAGAATTATGTATGGCACTGTGATCTTGTTGTTATGGGCTTTAACTCTTACTTTGGAGGTTACTTTTTAATTTATAATGTTTATAATTAAATGCATTCAATGCAGCACAACAAATAATAATAATAATTATTATTATTATAATATAGAGATTTTCTAATGACCACTCGCTTTTCACTTAACTCACTTTCTATTTTTTTTACTACTGTATATAGCTATATTGTTTTTTGTCCTCCGCTGCTCAACGCATCTACCGTCATAGCAAGGAGACGATTAATAGCACTGCGATCCTATGAAAGGCAAAACGAATAGAGGTTTCTAAAAGTAAATAGAGTCCCTGAAACAGTAATATGTACTTTCATCGGCTGAGCTGAACAGTTATGGCAGCTCTGTAGCTCCACCATTATTGCGCCTTCGAACTCAACTCTACTTTCATCTTTCTCCGAACACTTACCATAGAGAAGCAAGAAAAAATTAAAGAAATAAAATTCTGGAGCTCACCTCTTCGAGCATACTCAGAAGGTTAGCCTTTCTCTTTTGCAGCTCTAGTATGTGGAGAGACTTGAGTGACTGGTCCAGCAGAGAGGCGGAGGAAGCAGTTCCTCCTTCCGCTAACCTTCTACTCTGTGATTTCTGCTTTGAACTTCTTATGAACCCTCCAAGGTTGCAGAACTCGTTGAGCAGCTCCTGCGCTGCAAACAAGTACTTGGAAAGCTTCAATCTTTGGCTTACAGTAACTTCTGTTTGCGCAGAAATGAACTTCCCATCATTAAAGAAGAAGTTTTGCTGCGGAGAAGAAACAATTGAAGGGAATTCAACAGCTGAAGTTGCCTGCAAGCTGTAAAGATCATGGCTTTCGTAGCCCTGCATCCCGAAATTGCCTCCTAATGAGAAGCCAGAGTAGCCCATAGCTGCAGCTGGCTGGCCGTGAAGCTCTCGATCCATTAATATTCTAAACCGGTGATTAATTAAGATGGAAAACTTAAATAACAGATCATAAGATCAAAGACTTTCATGTAGAAGCAACAAGTTATAAGTTTGAAACTTACCAGTTAATTTCGATCTGTTCTTATGAGTAGTGAAAGAGAATTAATTCCCTATCCTATAAGTTTGGTTGGACTTTCACTATGAGGGGTGACCACTTCAGGCCGGGCCATGGCAGGGAGCATAGAGTGGCTTTTAATTATTGTTTTGCTTTTGCTGATATGAAGAGGGTCGAGTGGTTCATCAGGGATTAGCAGCAATCCTTATCTCCTGAATTTCTTTCCCTGACTTTAGTTGATCCTCTTTGATTCTGCTTCGTCCTTGCAAGCTTTTTCAGGTTGGCTTCTGCTGCTCCTGCTCCTATTGCTGCTCGAAAGAAGACATGCAGATACTGACTTGTTTAATTATTGGGGATTGAGAACGAGAAAAGACGAAGTGGGAGGGGCGTAGGGGCAACAGTGGAGTGGATGCAACTGGAAAATATTTCAGAGATGGTGAATGGCTTCGTCTAAAGAGAGAGAAGAAATAGCCTTTGTGGTGTGGTCCTCTCTTTGGAAGTATTTCAATTAAAAGGGACATGGGACCGCATTCAGAAGAAATATTTATATTATCTAATAATTTAATGAGTATTAAGTTAATAATTGTAGGGGCTAGTGGGCATGTAGGCCATTGCCATAAATTTTTAGTTTTTACCCCTAAAAGGAAGGTCTGGATTTTGATTTCTTAAGAAATATCTACATAAAATTTTATAATTCATTGAAATTTGCTCCATCAAAATATTAGCAATATTTTAATAGAAATTTTATTTTATAGATTAATAAAATTTTAATTAAAATTTTTACCTTTAAACTGCTATACTCTCTTCATTAGTTACAATCTCACTCCTTGTTAAAGGAGTGATTTGATTGAGAGGAAGATTGAAAATTAGCAAGTATTTGACTTGATGGTAATTTTAATGAATTATGAGTAAACTAATGTGATAGTAATAAATATTGAGAATTTGGTGTTAATATATAAATAAATATGGTTTCACATATATGTTCATAATTGGATTTTTGATATCCATATGATCGTTCGTGGATGTGCCAACTCATTGAGGTAAAATGCTGAATGCTTTCTTCACCAAAGGGTAATCATTGTGATAGTAAACAACACTGCTTCATACTTTCAAATAACTTTTCTCAAATTAGGATTATTTTCTTGGTTACTTAACTTGAGTCCTCCAAAATTTTCCTCTTAAACAAACAAAATTTAGCACAAATTTTCTTATTATTGAGGTATATTCACTACAACCATATAGAATGGTGTATTTTATCATTTATAGATGGACATTAAAATTTTCGCTCCTTTAGAGGTATCATTGTCAATCGTACACAATCTATTACTTACTATATACTTATAACACCGACTTGTATCATCATAAGTTAATATTTGATATTTCATCCTTAATAGCAAGGATTAGATTAACTTGAGAATAAGAAAGAGATCCCTCTTATGAACTAGACACAGTCTACTAAGTAAAATACTTCAAAAGCTAACTTGGAGCTCCATTTGAAGTAGATTTGGGAGTGATAAATCTGTTTTGGAATTTATAATTCTTTTTCTTTTCATGTCAAGCCACAAGAATTGAGGAACCCTTTAAGTAAAAAGAAGTTAAACTCTCAAAATATCAAGGCGTCTTTTTGTGTAATAGTTGAAATTTTATTTAAGAAACTCTAAAGTTAAGCATGCTCATTCCGAAAAAAATTTGGGATGGGTGACCCCCTAAAAAGTTACACCAACAGGATAAAATCATGAGACCCTTAGGTCAAAGTGGACAATATCTCGATAGTTAAAAGTTTTGACTGTTACAAATGATATCAATGCAATACACCAGCCGGAATATGTGAATTAAATATCATACATGATAAAGTGCTACATCATGAGAGCCGTCTCTTGAATCATGTATGAGATAAAGTGCTACATCGTGGGAGTCACCACTTGAGCTTCTAAGGGCCACCTCTAGAATCCTATATGCCTGGTAGATGATTGTGGGATAGAGATACTAACGAGGACATCAGTTACTTAAGTGAGAGAGATTGTGAAATCCCTTACGTAAAAAGAAGTTAAACTCTTAAACATCGATGCGCCTTTTGGTGTAATTGTTGAAACTTTATATAAAAAACTTCGCAGTTAAGCATGCTCATCCCAGAGAAATCTTGGGATGTGTGACCTCCTGGGAAGTTACACCAATAAGATAAAACCATGAGGCCCTTAGGCCTAAGCGGACAATATCTCGATAGTTAAGAGTTTGGCCTGTTACAACAAAGTACTCTACACATAATCATTCATGAGTAGTGCAAAGTTTTTCCCATTTATTACAGTGGATGTAAATATTATCCGATCGAATCATTATAAATAATGCCTTCTATGTGTGTCTAGATCCTCTATTCTTATATATAAACATATATATTATTCATATGCACTTCTAAAATTAAAATCTCAAAAAGAGGGTTATTGTAATAACTTGAGAATAAGAAAGAGAGCCCTCCTATGAAAGAAACACATAATCTGCTAGGTGAAATACTTTTGAAGCCTACTTGGAGTTCCATTTCCATTCAATTCTTAAGTGATAAATCTATTGTGGCATTAACACTTCTTTCTCTTTTTCCTGACATGCCACAAGTATTCCATATATAATTATTGATGAGCAGTGCAAAGTTCTTCTCATGTACTATAGTGGATGTGGATATTATTCGTTAAATCATTATAAACAATGCCTATTCTTCTAGGTTATTGGAATAACTCGAAAGTAAAAAAAGAGAGCTCTACTATGAATAAGACATATAGTCCGTTAAGTGAAGTACTTTTGAAGCTTGCTGGAGCTCCCTTTCAAGTAAATTGTCGAGTGACAATTCTATTGAGACATTTATAATTATTTCTTTTTCATGACAGATCGAAGTGCCTTACATATAATCATTGAAGAGTAGTGTAAAGTTTCCCTCCAGTATAGTTGGATGTCAATATAACCCATCAAATCACTATAAATAATGCCTACTACGTGCATCAAGATCCATCATTCTTATAGCATCGACATATATAAACTTCTCATTATTAGTTCTCCATTTCTATAATAAATTGAATTAGAATCAACTTTTAATTTCTCTTCAAAATTAAATGGTCATATTTCTGCCCCACCTATCCTCATACGAGTCAAATAAGTGGCAAAAAGCATAATTCATATCTATGATGCTAAATGTGGGAAACTAAACTCAAATTTGATTGAAACTTGTACATGACTAACTATTTATGGTGGTGCACCATCATAAGAATCATTTTCCTTACTATATGACTTCTTAGGGTAAAGATAGTTCATCGCTAACATGTTAACATCCACCATCTGGCCAATACTAGCTTTGTCTGGCAATCTCCTCCTTCTACATTAAATGAAGTCTCAACTCACCACGAGAACCTTTTCATGTCCATAGAATGAATTTCCTTATGAGATTTTTTGGATTCTTGTGAAATCTAGACCCTTGCTTGAGCTGAGTCTATGCTAGGGAAGATGAACTATAGGCCTGCAGACCTTTATGTCTTGCATCAATAGAGTAATACAGACCTACTATGAAATAAAAATCATTATATTTGAGAAGTTTCGGGTTATTTGAATTGAATATTAATTTTTAAGTGCATCCAATCAGATGATGAATTTAACTAATATTGTTTTTTAAAATATATTTTCCAACTTCAAACAATAAAATGTGTCCTAAATTAGTGCGGTGCAACTTAACTAAATATAACTTTAGAAATATAATACCTTATGCACCTATTTTTTCTAGAAAGTTTTAGAGAGTTTTATGCTATTATATAATAATATAATATAGTTGTAAAAAAGAAAATGATATGATAATTTTTTTGGAAAAATATAGTATTTTTCACTGTTTTTTGTTTTTGAGCTATTTTGCTCTTTTGATTCCTTTTTTCACAATGATCTCTCCACATCAGTTGGTATTAGAGCCAGAGCTTTTGGGAGATCATGGATGAAAGAAGCTACATCAACACTTGACAGAGATCAGGGTTTGGATGCTTTGGGAGATCATGTATGGATGAAGCAGACATATAACCCTTGACGGCAATCAGAATTTGGATGCTTTGGAGGCAGCGCAAGCAAGCGTCACAAAGGCAACCTTCACCACCCGACAACCATGCCAACAAATAATTCCCCCACCAATCGGCGCACCATCCTCGAGCCCAACTCCACTCCTACTTCAACTCTCGCTCTCATACATCACCGCGCACAGTCTCGCCCCCAACCTGGCCAGCCCTTTGCGCCTTCGTATGTCCCTACTTGCCTCACCGATTCGCCCCCACGCAACACCCGTGCTCAAACGACCCCTTTGGACCGCACGACCATTCACCCTTGGTTCGATTGTGCCTGCCCGCGACCCCGCCTCAACTTCTCCACACAACCCGCAACCATCGATTAGGCCTGTCCCGCTCGCACCAGGTACTCTGATGCACACCAGATCCGCAACCTGGTCCCGTCAAATATGTGCACGTGACTCTAACGTCTCCCACGACATCGCCCTGTGTCCTGCATTCTTCAGATACCAGGAGAGTGTGATGTGGTGCATCTTAACTAAATACAGCTTTAGGAATAGAATACCTTTTGTACCTATTTTTCTAGAAGGTTCTAGAGAGTTCTATGCTAGATTATATAATATAATTATAAGAAAGAAGATAAAATGATAACTTTTTGAAAAAATATAGTATTTTCACTGTTTTTGATTCTTTGAGCTGTTTAGCTCTTTTGATCTCCTTTTTCACATTGATCTCCCCACATCACACTTTCTAGCATTTGCCTAGAAATAAATTAGGTTTATACTCAGGCTAATCAAAACCACAAGGAAAACTACTCTATAATCAGGGTTTCATCATAACATAGAATCTTAGGAACCATTTGAGATCAAATTCTAATTTTTATTTAACATGAAATATAATATATTTTGTATCTTAATTTATTATTTTTTATTTAAACAATTATGGTGGGGTGATTGCGATGTCTAATAAGACGATAACTGCAATCATGATCGCCTGCGTTAGTGTGGTGTGATAGTGGTGGTGATGGTCGACGATAGTTGACAATGGTGACATTAATGATCGATGGATGCAAATGAGCAACCGGGGTAGCACAACTATTGGTAGTTGTAGCCGATGCAATTTGATTTATGTTTTAAACATAAAAAATAAACGTAATTAAAAATTCACTAAACTAATATGCTTTAAAAAATAAATAATAAAAATAGCCCTAAATAGACCCTTATTTTACATACAATTTAGGTTGTAAATCGATGTATAGCTTCGTTTGAAACAACTTTTTTCTTGATTTCTTAAGTAGCTTTCTAGTATAAAAATTTCAATTTTCTAGTTCAAAAAATTTTTATACTAGAAAACTATCAATAAAAAAGCTATTCCAAACGAAGTCATAGTTTAAGGTTTCATTTGGGGTAGCTTCTTGCTACTTTATAAAGCTGCTATAGAGAAAATAACTATTGTAAAAAAAAAATTATATATTTTTTAAATAATAAAAAAATAATAACTAAATAAAAATTATGTCTGTAATCCCGAAAACAAACAGTTTCAACAGCTCCAAATGACGCCTGAGAGTGCAATATCAATTTCTGATTAATATTGTCTGACAGGCTAAAAAAATAGAAAATATTAGAGCCAGCAAAGCCCATCCCGCATGCGATCCTTAAATAATTCAACCAAAATCAATCGAAGATTGTACTCCGCAGCTCCATTATATTTATATATTTAACAAACGGAAAGCGATTCAATAGATTTTTTACTTATTAATGCACAAACAACTACGAAATCTTAATTTGTTAATGAGACCAAAATAAGGAATCTATAAGCTGCGTCAAAGTGCCGAAGCAAAATTCCAATTTCTTATATTTAAATTTTTCCCGAGAAAGAAATTAACAGAAATTGGTGACACAAATGGATGGTATAAGTCATAGCGGACAAGTAGAAGAGTAACCTTAACGAATGGCACACTATGACTTGGTTCTGAAACATTCAAAAATTCTACCATACAAAATGCGTTACAGGTATCCCATGTTATCATATGCTATGATACTATGTTGAATTGCCCAACGCTTTACGATTATATCGTGAGAGGTCTTTGAATTGTAACGTACGCCTCAACGGTTAGCTGTTCATTTGTCAACTACAGCATTGTGTTGTCGTCCTATTTTGCAGAATAGACCTCATCTTTTTTTTTTTTTTTTTTTTTTAGACTAGTAATTTAAATAAAATGATTTATTTTATAGATATTTTTCTGTAATTTTTAAAGTTTTAATTTGATTTATTTGAATTTATACTAAAGAAAATTGATTAAATTAGTTATATAATAATAAATTATTATTTTAACTAAAATATCTTAAAGCACTAATTTGTTTTCCATTAAAATCCATTTCTATTTCTCTTGAGTTCGGCAAACAGAGAATGAAAATGAGGGATTGAGAAGAAAAGGAAAGAGAAAGAAATGGAAACTTGAGATTTGGAGGCCGCGGAGTGATTTTCGTCCGTCGATGTAGTTGAGATATTTGCTCGTCTCATTGTAAGGAATCCATTTCCTATTTCTGATTTAGTAAACTATGTAGGTGAAAAGTTAAATGAATCATCCAAAGTCAAATGTACCAAATGAGCAACACAGTGCAGCTCCAGTGCCATCAGAAAGTATGATGCAGTTGGCTACTGTTATAGCACAGGTAATGGGGGATGCACAGAGTAAGTCAGCTGGGAGCAAAGAAGAAGAGAGAGACAAGCATTTGCTGATATTTCATAAGCGGAAGCCTCCGTTGTTCAAAGGAGCTGTAGGACCTCAAGCTGCAGAAGACTGGTTGCTGAGGATAGAAAAAATTTTTAACATCATGTAATTTCAGGAGAGCCGGAAGGTGCCATTGGCTGTGTTCCCCTTTGAAGGAGAGGCTGAGAGATGGTGGGTTGGCCAATAGAGAGAGAAATTTCAAGGGAAGATAAATGCTGAGATCACTTGGGACGAGTTCACTACAGTATTCAGGATGTGGTTTTACCTCCGTTAGCCCGACGACGGATGCATAAAGCTTTCATTAACCTGGAGCAATGACACAAGACAGTGATGTAGTATGAGATCGAGTTTACTGCTCTTGCTAGGTATGCTCCTCACTTGATCCCTACCGCTGAAGAAAAGTGCTACAAATTTCTGCAAGGATTGAATAGGGAGCTCAGACTCCCGCTTGTACCTCTATGGATTCAGAAGTTTTCTGAGTTGGTGGAGCGGGCCAGATTGATAGAGATTGATTTGGCAGCACCAGCATCCATATATGAGGTGGGCTCTAGATATGATGTTAGTAGGAGGAGGAGTAGAGATGAACCAAGCAGAGAGAGAGAGATGGTGACAAGAAAACATGTATAGTGATTCGAGGGGATCTACATCAGTTACATTTTCTGGCATCTACAGTGAGTGTATTCATTGTGGTCGATGACATGTAGGTCAGTGCTACTTGTTGACGGGGCGATATTTTTGTTGTGGACAGCAGGGACATAAGGTAGTAGACTGTCCTCAGAGGGGATTTGGAGGAAGAGCTGATTCTGGTGCAGGACAGAGGACTGTCGGGTCAAGAGCATATAGTGAAAGATCAATAAACAAGGCGGATGACAGAGTTGTTAGTGGTAGTCAGAGGGAGACTGTTCCACCACGACCTACTGCACCTACTCTAGTGATGCCACGTGTGTACAACTTATAGTATCTAGAAGATTAACAACAACATGAAAGCTCTACTAGTAAGAAATTTATTTGAATAAATGAATGGCATAGCATATCATATTTAGTTGAATAACATACGATAGAATGAACTACATGACCATATGATTTTAATGAGTTGATTTAGATTTGATTATATGGATTTGATTTATATTGATTTTATGCCATGATCCTTAAGGGAAATGTCGGGGACGACATTTTCTTAAGATGGGTAGATTGTAATAACCTGCATTTCAAATTTTGCTAAATTTTTTTGGAGTCATTATAACTCCAAATCGCAATCTGTTTTTGTCATAGTATTTTAATCGAAGTATTTTACTTACATGAATTTTTTCGTAATTTTTGGACACCAGTGAAAATCCTTAAAGAATTTGTACCTGTCGGTATAAAAGAGAATTTCGGGACCATCAAGTGTCCGTTTTGTAAACTGATTTCACCGATATTTTTTAAATAAAATGATTTATTTTATTGATATTTTTCTGTAATTTTTATGCTTCTAATTTGATTTATTTGAATTTATACCAAAGAAAATTGATTAAATTAGTTATATAATAATAAATTATTATTTTAACTAAAATATCTTAAAGCACTAATTTGTTTTCCATTAAAATCCATTTCTATTTCTCTTGAGTTCGGCAAACAGAGAATGAAAATGAGGGATTGAGAAGAAAAGGTAAGAGAGAGAAATGGAAACATGAGATTTGAAGGCCGCGAAGCGATTTTCGTCCGTCAATGCAGTTGAGATATTTGCTCGTTTCACTGTAAGGAATCAATTCTCTATTTCTGACTTCAAAGATTTTGTATTTTTAATATTTTTCTGTTTAAATTTGTGTTTCCGTTACCAAAAAACGTGCATAACTTTGTATTGACAAAACTTTCATCGCTTAACTTTTTGTATATTATAGAGATCATGATTATGAGCATTTTGAGTATTTATTTGAGATTTTTCACCATGTAGTTTTGAAAATACAACAATTTTTGTATACTCAGAAATTTATTTTGACCTCCAAAAATAGTGGTGTAGTACAATAAAAGTCTTAAAATATTATTTTACATAATCCCTAATAATTTGATAATTTTCTGAAAATATATATTTTTACCTAATAGGATTCTTCGTTGTATAATGTTATGACATTTTGGCATCTTCTTAATTAAGCTCAATTTTGCATTATTTGTTGCTATATATCAGAAATGAATGTTGAATATATGATTAAAATTACTGTTATAGTACCGTGATACTACTATGTGTGTAAAAGACAAGTAAAGACTGGTTGACCCGTTGGTTGGAGACTGATTGACCTGTACAGGATGGTGGTCCGACGGGCTTTCCTTTAAATACTGTGATTTGGTGTTATCCTCTATTGATTCATGTGATACTGATTGGGAGTTATAAGGAGATGATTACTATACCGACGGGCAAATAGTGACGACTCTGTTTACTGAGCCAACGGTTTATTGATACAATACTGAAAAATATCGTGATAGCCAGGACTTCCTACTTGTTTAGTGTGACCATTAAAATGCATGTTTTGAAGCATTTTTCTTATTATTGTATGGATTTATAAGTAATGTATGAATTTATTATTCTTGTATTATTTTATTGCTCTTGCCACTGGATTGTTACTATTACTGATATAGATACTGATACTATTTGATATTATTGATTCATTGTACTGATACTGAGCATGTGATATATAGAATTTATTAAGCATGTGATTAAGATATTAAGCTTTAGATTGAGATACTGATTTAAATGCTGCTATGTAATAAATAGATAGCATGTGAACACTCCTATATGATTTTGCTACATTGATTTGATTTAAACTGTTTTTACTGATATTTTGATTCGATGGTTTATCCTATTTCTTTACTGATTGGTATTACGACGATTTCTTTATAGATTTGACACTTGTACTAGTTTATCTACTTTATTGGCTTTCGTACCTTAGTTTTTACTATTAACAGATTGTACTACTGCTGCATGTGAATTTTATTATTTCTGCACTAATTCAATAATCATATGAATGTAACTGCTATGATTTGACTGTTGACATGCATATTGCTCCTTTGTCGTGCTTTGAATTCAGTTGTAGGTTTTGGTGACCTGCTGGGCTTTTTAAGCTCATTATATGTCGTTAAATAATTTTAGGTCAGGGCAGGGGAGCAGGAGTATGAAACTGGTCAGAAATCTTCATATTCAGGTTCTTTTTATGTTAGCTATTTTTGTACTCAGGACAGAATAGTTATGATTTAAGTTTGTAAATCTTGAGTAGTGTATATAAATTTTGGGAATGAATGTAGATGTATATATTAATGTTTTGAATTCTAGAATCTATTTTGTTGTTTATTACTGATAGATGATATTAGATTGCTTTGGTGCTTTGGTTATTATTTATTGAAAAAATAATAATTCTTCCAATTCAGATCCTAAGGCATCACATCCTCAAACTTGAGGGCAATTAGAATACAATAGTCAACCAAAAGGCTGAAATCTAGCGACAAATAGGAATTGGATGAAAATCTGGCGACATTCGGCGGTCTGATGTAAATCCGACGTCGGTTGGTGGCTGAGTTGAAGTTTTGTAGCAGTCGGCGATCAGGTGGAAGTCCGGCGACAATCAGCGGCTAGTCGTTGGTCCAGTAACAGTTGGTAGAGTTTCGCCGGTGATGATCCATGCCGAGGCGGTGGTCGAGGAGTTTGGTGGCAAGAGAGCTTTTTCTTCTCTTCCTTGCTTGGGTCGCCCTCAATGAAGAATGAGGGGCTTATTTATAATTTTTTGGGAGTGGCATGGCCAGCAAATAGGAGGGAGATCAAGGGTATGTTAGGAGTGGTTTGAATGGACATTCGATATTAATCCCCTTGATCGTGGACCATTTACTAAACATTTGAATGTCTTAATTATATCAGAATGTGATGATCTTGGGCTCGTTGGATTCGTTTGGTCGAGCCACTTGATTCGACAATAAGCATGCCACGTTTAGAAATCATTTAATCATCCAATTTATGGTTTGAACTTTCTAAAGGAGCTTTAGGTCTTCAATTTGGACTCATTTGGGCTCGGATTGAGTTGAATTTGGTGTCGTTGGGTTCAATTTTTTTTAGATGTTCAGTTCGATTGTAAGTTTGCTGAGATCGGAGTTCATATGGTTCTAGATTTAATTTCAAAAGTTTCCAACTTGATTTTGCCTTAAGATTTGTGCCCAATCAAGATAATTTTTCATTGATCACTAGTAATTACTTTTATTTATTGACTTAGTGCCCTTTTGGGTCAATTTATATTTATATATTTTGTTTTGTTTAATATTTTTTAGTTTGAAATAAGATATATTTGATAATTTGAAATAAAATTCATTTTGTTTTTATTGAATATTAACTGAATATATTTTTATGGTTGCGACCATGGCGATGGTTACAAACGGAATCAACAGATATAGCTGCTACGATGACCGACAATCGGGGCAACTATAATAATCAAAAGTGGTGATAATAGTGATCAATGATGGTGGCAAGGATTGCAGACTGCATTTAATGATTTAATTAAGAATATTCAAAATAACTAAATTTTATTTTGATAATTTTAAATCAATTTGATTTATTTTTTAAAATAAAAAGTAAAAATAGTTATAAAAATCTATTTTTAAAATAAAAAAAAAACAAAAAATACAAATAGACCCATAAGCTTTTACATTAATTAATGGATGTCCATCTGTTAGAATGTTGGCTTCAGTCCATAACAATTCACCATTCATAACAAGGGATATGAGAGTCCCTAATTCATTTAAAGTCTTCTGATATCTTATTATATGACATTTTGATGTTGTTGTTGAAATACTTCTATTTCAAAAAAAAAAAAAAAAAATCAAGTGATAACATATTTAAATGATTCTCATGTGCATAAGGATAATTTAAATGTGCATGAAATTTTTTATTTAAAAAAATTATATAAAAAATAAATAAAATAATTATTACAATATTAATATAAGGTATGCTTAATTAAGTCATCAACTAATTGCAAAGATATCGCTCAAATTACGACTCTTTGCTCAACTGTGACAATAAACTTGATCTCCACGTTAGTAACCCATATATAATTTAATATTATAGTGAGGTGCAGCTCATTTTGATATGTTGATTGGAAGTTTTGACTATCAACCAAGAGGTTTTGAATTTGAAACTTATATATGTGATGCGTGTGTAAATTTACTCTAATATATATATATCTAGCGAGCATTTAGAGCAATTCACTCATTTACACAAGGAAGTGAAACTACTTTGGTGCATCCATAACACTTGCTCCATCACAATCCTCTCCCACCGGCCTCTTCTCTCACAAAATGCTTCAAATACCTTTTCATATAACGGTAACTATTATTGCTATGGTTTATTGATATACAAGCTCAACACAGGTGCACACCAGCACATGATAGGGCGCCCACAAGTATCCGAACAAAGATTGATTGGACCTGATTTGATTAGCAAATTGGGACCGCTTGGCTATGATTATCTCTATCATTATCCACCGTCTGATGATCTGTACAAATCAACTTTTATATATTAATTGCGTGTGGCAAGCAGCGAGAATTTAGTTGGATCCTTCTTTTATTTTGCTTTATTTTTAAAATATAGCAACCTACATTATATGAATAGAGGTAATTTATGATCAAGTTCTTATTGCTGGTGTTGTTTTGCGGCTGGTTTAATTTATGTAGTTCCTTTGTGAGATTGTTCTTAGTAACATGAAACAAAGTAATATAATTAGAATCTCTTGAAATATTCTTTGTCTCATTACATATAGATGAATTATATAAGATTGGCTGTCAAGATGTATCTTGATATTAAGGAAATTTGTTTGATCATCATGTTGAGTTGGATTTACAATTAATGTCCTCATTAACTATGTTAATTAAAACAAAAAAAACTATGTTAATTATGGTCATAATGGATATCAGTTTCATCCTCTACTTAGAAAATCTCATATAATTATAATATTTGTAAAACATGTGTTAATTTAGGGGTGTCAAAATTTGACACGACCCGAAAATCCGACATGAACCCTACCCGAAAAATCCAGGTTATGACCAACCCGTTTTGCAAACCAGTTAGGTTTGGGTTCCAGGATTCAACGGGTTGGCT
This sequence comes from Dendrobium chrysotoxum, assembly GCA_019925795.1. Classification (NCBI taxonomy): domain Eukaryota; kingdom Viridiplantae; phylum Streptophyta; class Magnoliopsida; order Asparagales; family Orchidaceae; genus Dendrobium; species Dendrobium chrysotoxum. The sequence goes on from CM034309.1 coordinate 29,059,473, forward strand.
CCAGGTCACTCCACTAACCCAAAATTGACTTGGGCTCATCCGTTTGCAAAGATAGTAAAAACAAAAATAAAAATTTGAGTTGTCAGGAGTTGACCGTCATCATTGCACCCACAACCCTCGGGACCAAATGCTGAAATGCGATAACCCTCAGGACCAACGCGGCTGCAAGGTTGAAAACAACGTCGTCGTAGCCCCCATTGCTACTGATGACGTCGATGCCGCAGCCTCTGCTGCCGTCCCCTCCAAAATCAGACAAATGCGGTTCAAAATCCGACCCCGTCGGCGGAGGTTGACGGCAGCCGGAGGATCAATAGCATTGTGTCGTCGCTATAGCTGTTGCCATTGCTGACCTTAGTTGGCGGGTCATATCGGGTTGACCCTGGTCCGAAGCATGCCGAGTTCGGGTCCGAAAAAGTGACACGTTTGCAAAAATGGGTTGGGTCAACTTGTGTTGGGTCAATTCCAGGTTGGACCTGAACCCGACCCGTGACCCGATTTGTATAGCCCTATGTTAATTAATATTATTGATATTGATATTCAATGTTCTTTCAAGATAAATTGTGATTTGTGAGATGTTCTCTCGAGAGAAGCTTATTTTTAGAATTATTAAGTTGTTCCAAGATGGAGTGAAGTGTCTCAATTGGATATTATATATATATATATATATATATATATATATATATATATATATATATATATATATATATATATATATATATATATATATATTATGTCATGTGTATGATTGATATGGCATCTAAGATATAAGAAATTTGAGGATTACACCAAAAATGATGGTGAAGAGAAGAATAATAATCCTCCTAAGAGAATGCACTAAAAAATTGAATATAGCTGCAGAGAGGAAGAATAGTCCATCCCTTGGAAGGAAAAGGGATTATGTGACTTTAAGATGATGACAAAGAGGCAACAACAGCCCCTCTTTTGGATGGTGATAGAGTGGGGAAAAATAATTCATCTCTTAGAAAGAAAGGAAGTGTTGTGAGACTCAAATATGATGATAAAAGGAGGATGAATTATCCCTATTATGGAAGGAAAGAAATTATGACTTAAGCATGATGGTAAAGTGGAGAAGAACAACACCTCTCTTGAAAGGAGCGAGATTATATGACCTAAAGCTAATAATGAAGGTGGAGAGAATAGTCCCTCTCTAGGAAAGTGGAGGAAGAAAACTATATGACCCAAGCATGAATGACGGCAATGTGTAAAGATATCCCCTAACCTGGAAGGATGTGAGACTATATGCATTATAGAAGATGATAAAACGGAAAGTATAATCCCTCTTTTAAGTAGAGGGAGAATTATATGACTCAAAGAAGACAATGAAAGTGGGATAAGTAGTCTTTCTCATGAAAGGAGGGGATTGTCCAACCTAAAAATGATGTGATAGAAGGATATTGGAATACTTGAAAGAAGCAAATAAACTTCATGCAATGGCTATAGCTTTAGAATTTTCTTACAATCTAGAAGTTTAGAATGTCTCAAATGAAAAAAAAAATTAGAGTTTATCTTTATATTTTGAGGGGTGATGAAAGGGGGCGTATTCTAGTGCTTATCTAAATTATTTAAAAAAACTCTTATTCTTATCAACAATGGATGGACGAGAACACATCTTCTCTTACTCAAAAAATTTTTAGATGGCCACAATTTGAGACAACTGAATCGACCTACCTAGGCTATATCAATGTTAGACAATCAATCGAGAACGCTTTATGATGGTCACCACTGGAGATGTATTTATTCAATTAAAAAATATACTAACTTATAGATCTTGATATCAAAATCTCAATAAATTTGATGAATGAAAATTCTAAGTGTCAAATTATTTTGAATTCTTTCAAGAAAACTTGTAGATCAAATTTGGACTTGCCAAAAAATAAAAATGATAGGTCATAACTTTTGTTTAAATATTTGTCTCTCCCTAAGTAATCATTCATCTTAATGGGTTATGAAACAAAGATTTATGGTCGTCGTAGAAACTTAGGGAAGTTCAAATATTATTCGGTGAATTACATAAAAATAAATGTGACTTGGAATATTCAAACACTTAAAAAAGATATCTCAAAATCATCAACCATGTGCTACCGATGGTGTCCACTCCTCCCATCTAATCGCTTGTATTGACATATCTCATGTAATAAGCTGATCAATCATGGCTAACCTAAGTTTATTTTGATTAGTTGGGTAGGCCAGTATCAAATCATTCTTACCCTATGTAAGCATCACTTGATTGCATGTGATATTATTTTTATCATTTGGTATGCAATAAAATTAGTCTTACTTTTATATAGAATGCAAATTTGCACTTCGTAAGATTGTTATTATTATATGGACATTTGATTGCTTCAATGATTGACTTCTTTAACATAGTACAAATTTGAAGCCATAGAATTAGAGCAATTGTCAAGCTATGCGAGGTACAAAGTGCAAATGGTCTAACCATATCTTTTCTTCATAAATCAAAATAGTAAAATATTTAAATTTTAAGTGAGGTCTAAAACTAACTTTAGCTTTCAAGCTAGCTCTTCCGATATCTTGTGGTTCACACAATTTTTTTTTTGTTATAAATAATAAGCAATAAATTGCGAAATGTGCAGCTCAAATCACCAACCTGAAGAAATAATTTCTCCAACCGTTAGATTAGGGTTTATGGTTTAGGGTTTAGGCTTAGGGTATCACTTATCGCATTATTAAATATATTTCTATTCATTTTTTCCACACAACCAAAGAATTCAAAAGATATGAAGAACCATTAATATTAGCTCCTTGACTAAATAAATAAAATTAAAGTGGTAAAAAAGTCTTTAATGTTAACTATTTGTGACCTTTCTTGATAGATACAAGATTTTTCTTGTAAGCAAAAAGACATGACAACTTGCTTTAGATTATTTTACAATTGCTTTCAAAGTCATAGTATAATAAACTTAAGCAAAGTTTTAAACATGGGAAATGCTTTGATATCCTTTTGGATACAAACAGATAACATTTTGGATTATTTACCAATTTTTTTCACAACTGACATGCATCATAGGACAACAAGTCTTAATTTGCATACTTATACACATGGGAAATGCTTCCAAATGGATAACTAGATAGGTTAAGACTATAATAAAAGTTATATGAAAGAAAAAGCAAAATTTCAAAAGGATTTGTCTTGTCCATACACACTACTGAAAAATCTGTATGTTAACCAAATTTTCAGAAGGATTTATTGTGAGGAAATGGTGCAAGTTTTGAAAGTAATGATAATCCTACAAATTTTTTTTTTAAGAAAAAAAATCATTTATATGACATAAAAACTTGGAAATTGCTGAACAAGGTATTTAAGTTGATTAGAGTAGTATTATAATATTTGATTAATCATTTTCTTTTGACATGTGGGGGGGATTCAAGAAATTATATATCCTCGATTAGATATGAATAATATGATGAGTTAGATTTCGAATATATTGTGTTAGGGCTTGATGATTTGTTAGAATTTAACTTAATATATGTTCATTGATCACATTATGAAGTGGATATGTAAAGCTTTTTGGATAAATGTGAGGTGATTTTGAATAAATTAATTAGGTTTGTGATAGTTGGTGGCTATGTAGGTTTATGCATGAAAATTATAGGGTCATGAGAGTGGAAGATAACCATAAGCATTTTGTTAAGGAGTTGAGAATGAATTGAGAAGAGTAGAGTGTAGAGAACAAAAAGAAACAAAGGGAAGGTGAACGAGGTAAGCTTTTTTGAGGAACTTTTGAAGTAGGCAATTTTGTATAACTATTTATTCATTTTTATTATCTCTCCAAAGTTATTTCTCTTTTACTTATCCTTTTAGATTTGAGTCTTCTCCTCTTTCTTTGTTAAGGGAGGGCATAATTATTTTTTGAAAAATATTGGTAGGTATCACTACAGGAAAACTGGCCTTTGATTACCGTCAAAGCTTACGGCGGAAGTAAATACGTCGGAAACAACGACGCATGAACCGGCAGATTATTCATTAGTAACTAAACGACGGCTGTTCCGGTGTAAATTATGCTGGTTCTCTTTCGACGTATTATCTGTCGTCCAATCCGCCGTAATTTGGAAGATCTGCAGTTTATTCCGACGTATTTTTCGTCGGTATGTTCCGGCGTATTATCCCACCGATATTTCACCAGTCTATTTAAACTCGATGAACCTTTTCCGTCGAAATTTTTTACGGTAAAAATACTGACGTATTATCCACCGGAAAATCCGATGGCAAAAGCCCTATTTCCCTTCTGAGCCCGTCTTCCTTTTCCTTTCCTTCCTTTACGTTTCGTTCGCTCCGCTCGCATCTGTCGCCTCAGCCGAACGTCGTCGCTGCCAAGACCGACCCATTGCCGAAGGGACTTCCACCGAGTTTGTCGATGTTTGCCGCCTTAGTCGTTGACGTCCGCCGCTCTTTTGCCGAAATTCCAACATAAGATTTTATATTTTTTATGCACTACAGGAAAATTGCCAATTACCGGTGGTTCGTAAAATTTTCTGCAGTTTACAAACCCCCGGAATAAACTACATAGGAAAGGAAAACCAACAGCCATTTTCCGGTGGCAAACTTTTTCGACGGTTTTCTGGCAGCTAAAACAGCCAAAGATTAGTGAACCCAACACTGCGGGTAAACTATCGGTAAAATTCGGCGCAAAAACTGCCGGTTTATTACCGGCGACTTAACGACTTACCGGCCGTAGAAACCGCCAGTATATCCGACAGCCAAGTCGCCGGTAATAACCGGCGGTTAAATTAAAAAAAAAACAGTAACTAAAACGAGTTGTCTGGTATCGAAGTTTCTAGCGGCTAAACCGCAGAAAACCTACAGCATTTACAAAAAAAATTGACAGCCCCCTCTATTTACACCAATTTTCACATTACCTACACAAAATTCAAAACATACCTAAAACAGAAAATTTAAGGGCAACAACCCACAATACGTAACTCATAAAAAACAGAGTAAAAAATCACCAGAACAGTTCATATGAAATAATAAAACACAATCAACAAATATATTTACATAATCTACAATAAGCAAAAATAGTACTTTAAACAAATAAGAATGCATATATTCCACAATCAACATAATATATGAAATTCTCAGTCAAATGTTTCAAATACAATAAAAAGTTCTTCGAATAAATAACAACACTAATCATCCTCCGTATCCTTGCTTTAAACCGCCAGTTAATAGCGGTGGTCAAACCGCCGGTAAACTGCAAATTTCCTATAGTGATGGATTTTCTTGGTAGACATTAGTAGTAGATTGTACCATGGTGTATGCATTTTGTTGATGATATTCTTCTTGTTGATGAGTCTAGAGAGGGAGTTGAGGTGTATGTTTTTAGTAGAATTCAAATTGGATGGTTAAAGTAGATGAATGCGGTGAGATTTTTGAGGGAGATGATGTGTACAAGATATAGTGAGACTTGAGGGAGTTGATGTTTGCAAGATGTGGTGAGACTTGCAATGTGAGATATAAAATTTCCCTCATACTTAGAGAAAAACTCTATAAGATGTGGTGAGACACGTGAAAATATTGGAGAAGCTTTTATGAAAGATATGATTAGAGAGAGCGAAAGAGCTACCTTGGATGGTTTCATCACGTAAACTATATTTTCACACGCTAAGAAAATCGATAAATCTACTGGAAATATCTCTGGCGCAAACTGCCTTTTTACATAGGTATCCCCCCGAAGACCTATACACGCCTTTCTTGGCATGGTAGGATCGAAGGTCACGGTCATGGTGTCACCCGACACCGATCGTACATATTTTTCTTGATATGGCGGGCAGGCTAAGACTCTTTGTATTTCTCCTAAACATGGGAGACGCTGGGAGGCTGCTAGATTTTTCATTGACAGGGTACTTGTGTGAAATAACAATGCCATTCGATTTATAAATAAAATTAAAATCTATCTATTTCCCTTCAAAATATTTTTCAACAACATCTAATATCTTCATATTATATGTAGGCTATATATTATGGATATTAGAAATTAAAGAAGTTGGATGTATAACTGATTGGCGCAAGGACGAAAGACATTAACATATGAGTTCATTAATGGGATGAACCTTTTCATTCAGATAGCAAAATAACTGCCCAGCTTCATCTCAGATGAAAAGTTTTGATGTCTATATTCTAAACATAAAAATCAAGTGCACCTAAGACCAGTTGATGTAATTGTTGATCTATATCACAGAGGTTTCATGCCAGAATATTAGTATTGGACTTCTTATGGTGAGTATGAACCACATTTTATTCTCGATGCGGCCTGTCTACAAGTACTAATATAGCTAATGAAGAAAATATCCAACCAGATCTTGAGGACTTAGTTCAAGATGCAACTATGGCATAATTTGAATAATATATAGAAGGGTTACCAAATAAGAAGGCACAGAATTTTTATAATTTGTTGCATGCTGCCCAACGACCAATATGGAAGGCGTGTACCACTCACTCAGAGTTATATGTTGCTGTGAAGATGTTAAACATCAAGGCATAATATAATATCCCCCATAAATATTTTAATTAATTAGTTGGACTGCTTAATGAAACCAACCCGACAGATAATATAATTTCTACAAATTTATATCAAACAAAGAAGCTGGTTTCCAAACTTGGTGTGACATACATAAATATAAATTGTTGTATCAATGGATGCATATTATAGTTTAAGGATGATTTATCAGAGATTGTATGTCGTCATTGCAATACGCCAAGATTTAAATCAAAGTTTGGAACGAAAAGAAAGCTGAAGGAAGTACCTATTAATAGGATGTTTTACTTCCCCATAATTCCTTGACTACAACGATTATATGCATTTATGAGATCTGCTGCACATATGAGATGGCATAATGAACACATTTCGTAAGAAGATGTTCTTACACATCCAACAGGTAGTTGTCCTTCAAGCCGAGCTAGAGCAAGTAAGGAAATCTCAAGCTGATTGGCAAGTACAGATGCAGGTGCAGATGCAGATGCAAATGCAAATGCAGATGCAACACAATCAGTTGTTGGAAGAAATGTGAAAAATGAGGGAGCAGTTCACTGGAAAGGAGGCAGCTTCAGCAGAGGACGAGTCGATGAATTCAGATTAGATGTTTAGTCTTTTCAGCTTCATCTGTACTTATTTATTTTTGGACATTTGTGTACTTTTAAACTAATAAACTATCTAACTTCATTTTAAACTGTTTGGTTGATTGTTCAATATTTGGAATGTTTGGTTAATTGTTTAATATCAGATTGCTGCATTATTCATCAGTTGTTGGAATGTTTGGTTGATAATTATATGCAGGTTGAATTGTAGAAAATAGATTCATGTTAGGGAAGGCTGTTTTTTTTGTTAATGCTACAAGTTTTCGGTAGAAAATACGCTGAAAATCTGTCAGAAATGATGATATAACGAATCCTGCATCAATTTCTGATGTTTCTTTTACGCCAGAATTTTCGGCGTATTATTCGATTGTTATATTCGTCGATAATTCTTCAGCGCATGCAATGACGGAATATCCGCTGGAACTACCGGCGCAAAATCACGCCGGCAATACCAGTGGATATAACACCAGAATACGTGTTTAAAAGATGACGTTTTAACTTCATGTTTTTCGTCGGAAGTGCGCCGGAACGTTTGCCGGAAACATTTCCGGTAAAAATATTCTGTTGGAATTTTTCCCGACGCGTGAAATACCGTCGCATACAAATTCGCCGAAAATTCAATGAAAATCTTCTTTTTCCGTCCAATTTATCCCATTACCGACGGATTTTCTCCGCTGGTAATGAGACATTTTCCTATTGTGGTATCATTTTATGCATAGCACAATTGTGACTTCTTCATTATTTTTTTTATGAGTGGTGGATGATAAATCATAAAGTGTGTGACTCAAATTTACAACAAAAAAAAAATTTTCTCCAGTAGTAATTGGTCATGGATTTTTTCACGAATCATTTGTTAGTGAATCAAAATTCTCTTTTCTCTCATGAATGTAGGCTTATTTAAACCAAATAACATAAATTTTTGTGCACTTTTTTCAAACGCTTGATATTTTTTATGGCCCCTTAATAATTCCTAGTTTGAAATGCTAAGCATTAAGAACAATGAAGTAGAGGAAACACAAAATTGAATAAGAGATGTAGTTCATATCATGATTATGAGGAAATAAAAGGTATACTTATGAAGAAGGCTTTATTACAAGAGACTTTTTATTTTTATTTAATTACAAGGATATTATCAAGTGTGTTGTTAGGATTGAATGGTAGAGATTAATCAGCAAAGAAGCGTTGTAGCACAGAAAAGTTGCTGCAATGATAATAATTATTGCGGGCTAGAATATACGCGGTGATAGAGATTGAACTTTACGTCTTAGCGTTGCACGAATATCTAGCTCACACACAGAGAACACAAGATTTTTACGTGCAAAATCCTGAAAATGGGAAAAACCACGGGGCCTGGCCCAGTTGAAACAATTCCACTAGAACTTGAGTTAATTACAGGGGGGTTGACTCGCCTCCAAGAGCGATCAGATTACAAGTATCACCCGTAGGGCGGAAGTTAGAGGCTTTTAAAGGCCTAAGGTCATGCTGGCAGAACTTCGGAGTCTCCCGGCGGTCTGGTAGAATATTGGTCCCTAGGTAGTTGTTGGACAGAGTTGAGGACGTTAAATGGTGGTCCGACGGTGGTCCGGTGAAGAGCAAGGCCTCAGGTGGTGGTCCGGCGAAGAGCAGGGCCTCAGGTGGTGGTCCGGCGAAGTGCAGGGCCTCAGGTGGTGGTCCGGCGAAGTGCAGGGCCTCAGGTGGTGGTTCGGCAAAGAGCAGGCCCACAGGTGGTGGTCCGGTGAAGAGTAGGGCCTCAGGTGGTGGTCCGACGAAGTGCAGGGCTTTTAATGGTGGTTCGGCGAAGTGCAGGGCCTCAAGTGGTGGTCCGGCGAAGAGCAGGGCCTCAGGTGGTGGTCCGGCGAAGAGCAGGGCCTCAGGTGGTGGTCCGGTGAAGAGCAGGGCCTCAGGTGGTGGTCCGGCGAAGAGCAGAGCCTCAGGTGGTGGTTCGGCGGAACTCCGGCGTCAGGCGGTGGTCCGGCGAAACTCCGGCGGTGGTCGAGGAGGAGCGAGGGGGCAAGAGCTCTCTCTTTTTCTCCTTAGGAATAGGTGTCTTTTTCAAGAGGATAGGGGGCTCTATTTATAGATTTTTGAGAGTGGCATAGCCCGTAAATAGGTGGAAGATCAAGGGTAGTTAGGGAGTGGTTTGAATGGATGGCCGATCTTGAATCCTTTGATTATAGACCGTTCGTTGGACATTTGAAGGTCTTAATGATGTCAGAATTTGGCGATCTTGGGCTCATTGGATTTGCCTCATCGAGACGCTCGATTCGATTATAAGCATGTGACATTTGGAGATCGTTTGGTAATCCAAATTATGGTATGAACTTTCCAATAGCTCTTCAGACCCTTGATTTGGACCCACTTGGGCTCGGATTGGGTTGAATTTGGTGTCGTTGGGTTCGTATTTCCGAGACGCTCAGTTCGACTGTAAGTTTGCTGGAATCGGAGTTTGGATGGTCCCAAAATTAATGTCGGAAGCTTCCAACTTGTTTCTACCTCGAGATTCGTGCCCGATTAAGATAATTTTTTAAAGATGTATCAGTTGCCCCCCTATTTTTGTACGTCGAAGCCTTAGGAGTCCGAAAATACGTGTTGCAATTTTTCGGGAAATTTTTTCGGGCAATTTGATATTTGGATAAAACTAAACTTACTTGTAGAAGTCCCGAATGTCTTCAAAAGTGCAAAAATTGAGTCCGGAACGTCGAAAAAAGGTTCCGGGGACCCCAAAAATATCTGATTTGACCTTTCCGGACCCGAAATTGGGCCTGAAAATTGGCTAGGGCGGCCCAGCCGTCGCCGGCGGCCGCCGCTGCCGGACCGCCTGCGCGTAGCAGCGCGCCGCCTGGGCTCGCGCCCTGCCAGTCGGCAGGGCAGTTCTATCCGGTCGTGGCTGACCGGCAACCGCCGGCCAACCTCCGGCGGTTGCCGGAAATTTTTTTTTTTTTTTTTTTAACAGCATATAGCCCCCCCCCCCCCTTTTTTTTTCTCATAACTTCCCTAACCTCCCCAACTCCCCTAACTCCCTCCCATCCCCACCTATAAATACACCTCCCCCCCTAAGCCCTTAACCCTTGTACCTTTCCCCCCTTCCCCTCTCTTTTCTTTCACGTAAGGCCTTCCCCTGGCCCTGAACGGGTGGCATCCCTCGTCCAGGCCCAGGGCCCCTTACTGCGAGAAGGAGACTCCTTCCCCTCCACCCTTCTGCCTGTCTGCCCTCTTGCTATACGGGAGGTCTTCCCTTGCCTTCAGATAGGTGGCATCCCTTATCCTACAGCAGGGCCCCTCCCTATACAAAGGTCATGTCGAGCGACCCCCTTCCCTCGAGTGATCTCGTGGTCGGGAGAAAGTCTGCCGCGCTGCCTAACGGAGAGCGGAAGTCCACTAAAGGAGCAAAGGTGGATGATGTTGCGTCCACTATTACAGGCGATCTTCTGATGCTTCTCCATAAGAATTTTCACATCCCTAATGATGTGGTGACGACGGTTCCGAAGAGGTCTGATCGGGCCAGTCTTCCTCCTCCCGGGTACCTTATTGTTAGCGAGACCAGTCTGCGAGCAGGACTGCGCTTTCCACCTTCCGCTGAGCTGGTCGAGATTTTGAGGAGATGCGGAGTGTGCATGTCGCAGTTTTCTTATAGAGCCATGTCGGTGACAGTAGGACTGATTGCCCTTTTCAGAGACCGGGGGGCTGTGCTGACACCTGAGCACCTTTCACAGATGGGACGGCTTACCAGCGACATGCAGGGGTGTGTGACTTTTAGATGCAAATGGTTAGACATGCGCACCCGGGACACTGCGAAGACTGGTCCAGTTTCTACTTTTTTGTGAGGAATGACTGGGGCCTACTTGAGAAGTGGGGGAAGATGAGGGCGTCTGCTCGCGTATTTTGCTCCCGAAGAATATGTATAACTTGATGTTCGCTTATACTAGCTAGGAGCAGATTTACCATGTTACAATAAAGTGCCAACTGAGGGTTGTGGATTTCAAACTCCCCCTTCACCTGTGAAGCAACTAGTTGTGAATCAGTGTAGATCACTAGGTTTTGAACTTCACAGTCAATTGCCAGGCGTAATCCGGTAATAAGAGCCTCGTATTCGGCAGCGTTGTTTGTTGCAGGGAACTTGAGTCGGAGCCCATATTCAAGAGTAACTTGCTACGGAGAGATCAACAAAATTCCTGCTCCGGCACTAGAACTTCCGGATGCTCTGTCAACATATATTGTCCAACACGGGGGAGAAGGAGATGTGCTTAGTGACTTGTCAGATACTGAGATGGTGCATTCAACCACGAAATCTGCAAGTGCCTGGGACTTGATGTCAGGTCTGGGCAGGTAATGAATATCAAACTCTCCCAGTTCGATAGACCACTTGATGAGCCTGCCAGAGACTTCGGGCTTCTGCAGCACACTTTTTAGCGGCAGATTCGTGTAGACTCCAATTGTATGAGCCTGGAAGTAGGGGCGTAGCTTCCTAGCTGAGTAAACTAAGGCCAGTGCTGTTTTATCGGTAATGGGATAGCGTCCTTCTGTTTCAGATAGGATCTTGCTGACATAGTATACGGGACGCTGAGTAACATTCTCTTCTCGGACTAGGACTGAACTGATTGCTTGGGCAGAAACAGCCAAGTACAAAAATAATTTTTTCCCTAGAATTGGCTTTGAGAGTAGCGGAGGTGAAGCAAGATAGGTTCGAAGCTGCTCGAATGCCTCTTGACATTCATCAGTCCATTGAAATCCTGAGTTACGGGCCCCTCGGAGGATCTTGAAAAAGGGCAGATATTTATCCCCGGAGCGAGCTAAGAAGTGAGAGAGTGCCGCGATTCTTCCGTTTAGTCTCTGAACTTCCTTGATATTTGTTGGAGGTACCATGTCTCTCAGAGCCTGTATCTTCTCAGGATTGGCCTCAATCCCCCGATGGGTGACCATGAATCCCAGGAATTTTCCTGAGGTAACTCCGAACGCACATTTAGAGGGGTTGAGGCGCATGTTATAGGATCGCAGAAGGCAGAAGCACTGTTCTAAATCTGAGATATGGTGTGATTTTTCAAGACTTTTGACCAGCATGTCATCCACGTATACCTCCATAGTTGCCCAATAAGGTCTTTAAATACCTTATTCATGAGACATTGATATGTGGCTCCTGCATTTTTTAGTCCGAAGGGCATAACCTGGTAGCAGTATAGTCCTCTGTCCGTTTGAAAAGTTGTCGCCTCCTCGTCTGCGGGATTCATCCTTATTTGGTTGTAGCCTGAGTAGGCATCCATGAAGCTCAGCACTTGGTGCCCAGATGTGGCATCCACTAGTTGATCGATACAAGAGAGAGGAAAGCTGTCTTTCGGACAGGATTTATTGAGGTCTGTATAGTCTACGCACATCCTCCAAGCTCCACTGGTCTTTTTGACCATGACTATATTTACCAGCCAGGTGGGATAGTGTACTTCCCGTATGAATTCAGCTTTTAGAAGTTTATCAACCTCCTTTTCAATTGCTTGCTGGCGCTCTGGTACGAAATTCCGCTTCTTCTGGATTACTAGCTTGTAGGTTGGGTTTATTCTGAGAGAGTGGGTGATTACCTCAGGGCTGATTCCTGGCATATCCGCTGGAGTCCAGGTAAAGACATCCTGATTTTTCCGTAGAAATTCTACGTACTTTGTCTTTTCTTCTTCTAAGAGTAATGACCCGATCAGCACTGTTCTTGAAGGATGTTCATCGGACAAGGAGATATGGCCAAGGTCCTCGACGGGGGAAGCCTTTTGAGGAACATCTTCATTTCATAAATCAAAGTCCTTGATGCTCAAGGTAATTGATGGGCATAGTTGAGCTTGTTGAAGATAACAGGATTATGCTTCTTGCTGATCTCCTTGCACTATGCCAATTCCTGCTGGGGTGAGAAATTTTAACTTTAGGTGTGGAATTGAGGCAACCACCCCAAAGATCGATTGCAATGGCCTTCCAAAGATAGCATTGTATGCTGATTCTGACTTCAAGATAATAAACTGGATAGAGTGTGTGGCTTGTCGGGGGAACTCTCCCAGTACAACGGGAAGGCTAATCGTGCCTTCTACTCGTACGGGCCGATTGTCAAATCCGTATAACGGTCCTGCGGCAGTCTGGAGTTTTTCTCTTGCAAGACCCAAGCTGAGAAAAGTGGAGTAGAATAATATATCTATAGAGCTCCCGTTGTCTACCAAAATTCTCTTGACCTTATAGCATGGATCACCGATTCCTGCACTTATTACTAGTGGGTCTTGATGAGGGGTCTTCACCCCTTCCAGGTCTGAATCATTGAAGGAAATAGAATGGTCGGCATGAGACTTCTTTGGTGTAGGCTCTTTAGTGACGGCGATCAGTACTTGACTTGGCATTGAAGGTCCCCCAGCAATGGTTTCAATTTCGCCCACCATTTGGTGATTTGCTGGTTGTTTTTGTTGTTGAATCTGCCCCCAGCTTGGACACCATCTTCCCGGGTTGTTGGATTCTTGACAAATTATCGGAGATACCCTTGATGGATCAGTCTTTCAATCTCTTCTTTGAGCTGTTTGCAGGCTTCGGTAGTATGTCCACGACTGCGATGAAAGTGGCAATATTGCTCCTGATTCCCAGTATTGGGGTTTAGAGGCTGAGGCCACTTAACGCTCTCCTGATTTTGGATGGCCATTAGCACATTGGCCCGAGATGCGTTGAGTGGCGTATACTCCTTTTTTGGGCGAGATTCTCGTCGTGGCTGTGAGGGTCGATGGGACAAACTAGCGTTCTTCTTTCGATGGGAGGAAGGATTTTCCATCCCAGGTGTGCTTTTTTGTTTCCCAGCTGTTTGCTCAAACTGCTTCCTGTGGGCATTGATGGCCTCATCGACAGATATTTGTGCCTCTACACGATGGATTAGGTCAGCATATGAAGGGACCGTATCCCGCATAAGGGCTGAGTAAAAAGGGCCTGGACGGAGTCCTCCAAGAAAGACTCATCTGAGTAACTCAGGATCTACTCCAGGAATCTGTCAAGCTTCAGTAGAAAACCTCTGGAAGTACTCCTTGAGGGACTCATTTTCGTTCTGTCTAATTCCAGAGAAGTGGGAGGAGTCTTTAACCATCCTTCGATTGGCGACAAATTGTTCGACGAACACTTTGGCCAATTTAACAAACATGGGAATAGATCCGGTAGGGAGTGAATAAAACCATGTTCGGGCCTGCGCTTTAAGAGTGGCAGGAAAGACTTGGCAAAGGAGTGCATATGAAGCTCGCTGGATGTGCATTATAGTTCTGTAGTGATCGATATGCTCATATGGGTCAGATGTCCCATCATAGGAATCGATGCTGGGTAGCTTGAATCCTGCCGGGATAGGATGTTGAAGAATGGCCTCAGTCAAAGGTGATGACTCCTGGAAATCCCATGGGTGAGGTGGTTGCCTCGCACCTCCCCCAGGGAATTCTTCTCGGACCAGCCTTCGCAATTCATGCCTTAGGGCGTTGCGAGGGAGTTCAGCAATATGGGGTCGGGCTAGGCCTTCAGGAGCGTCCTGAGGAATGCGGTGTTGCTGATTTACGCGCGAAGGATGGGTAGAGCTGGCGGTGTCAGCAAGTTCATCATCTTGACGTGTTGGGGGGCGTCTTCTTGGTGGAGGGAGAGGAAACTCGACATGAAGATGGTCTGCTGGAACATCTTCGACCCTTGGCGGATCTCGAGGGAGTAGAATATCGTCAGGAGGTGTTAGCGTAGGTGGTCGAGTTTCTCGTAGAAGTTGAAGGATCTCCTTCTGGGAATCCTCCATTCTTTGAATGCGATCTTCTAGGGGCGGTCCTGAAGTCCCTTCTCCGGCAGGGTTTCAGCCACCTGGCTGAAAAGAGGCAGATGTTTGGCGTCCCTGATTCAGGGACTGATTCCGAGATTGGTGTGAATTAGAGCTAAAGGCTCCCATGATGCGATTACTGTGCCTGTTGGCCATTGCAGTGGTGCTTCAGGATAGTGGGATTTGTTTCCCACAGACGGCGCCAAACTGTTGCGGGCTAGAATATACGCGGCGATAGAGATTGAACTTTACGTCTTAGCGTTGCACGAATATCCAGATCACACACAGAGAACACAAGATTTTTATGTGGAAACCCCTGAAAATGGGAAAAACCACGGGGCCTGGCCAGTTGAAACGATTCCACTAGAACTTGAGTTAATTACAGGGGGGCTGACTCGCCTCCAAGAGCGATCAGATTACAAGTATCACCCGTAGGGTGGATGTTAGAGGCTTTTAAAGGCCTAAGGTCATGCTGGCAGAACTTCGGGGTCTCCCGACGGTCTGGTAGAATATTGGTCCCTAGGTAGTTATTGGACAGAGTTAAGGACATTAAATGGTGGTCCGGTGGAATTCTAGCGTCAGGCGGTGGTCCGGCGAAGAGCAAGGCCTCAGGTGGTGGTCCGGCGAAGAGCATGGCCTCAGGTGGTGGTCCGACGAAGTGCAGATCTTTAGGTGGTGGTTCGGCGAAGTGCATGGCCTCAAGTGGTGGTCCGGCGAAGTGCAGGGCCTCAGGTGGTGGTTCGGCGAAGAGCAGGGCCTCAGGTGGTGGTCCGGCGAAGAGCAGGGCCTCAGGTGGTGGTCCGGTGAAGTGCAGGGCCTCAGGTGGTGGTCCGACGAAGAGCAGGGCCTCACGTGGTGGTCAAGCGAAGAGCAGGGCCTCAGGTGGTGGTCCGGCGAAGTGGAGGGCCTCAGGTGGTGGTCCGGCGAAGTGCAGGGCTTTTGATGGTGGTCTGGCGAAGTGCAGGACCTCAGGTGGTGGTCCTGCGAAGTGCAGGGCCTCAGGTGGTGGTCTGGCGAAGAGCAGGGCCTCAGGTGGTGGTCCGGCGAAGAGCAGGGCCTTTGGTGGTGGTCCGGCGAAGAGCAGGGCCTCAGGTAGTGGTTCGGCGGAACTTCGGCGTCAAGCGGTGATCCGGCGAAACTCCGGCGGTGGTCGAGGAGGAGCGAGGGGGCAAGAGCTCTCTCTTTTTCTCCTTAGGAATATGTGTCTTTTTCAAGAGGAGAGGGGGCTCTATTTATAGATTTTTGGGAGTGGCATAGCCCGTAAATAGGTGGAAGATCAAGGGTAGTTAGAGAGTGGTTTGAATGGACGGCCGATCTCGAATCCTTTGATCATAGACCGTTCGTTGGACATTTGAAGGTCTTAATGATGTCAGAATTTGGTGATCTTGGGCTCGTTGGATTCGTCTCGTCAAGACGCTCGATTCGACTATAAGCATGTCACATTTGGAGATCGTTTGGTAATCCAAATTATGATATGAACTTTCTAATAGCGCTTCAGACCCTTGATTTGGACCCACTTGGGCTCGGATTGGGTTGAATTTGGTGTCGTTGGGTTTGTATTTCCAAGATGCTCAGTTCGACTGTAAGTTTGCTGGAATCGGAGTTCGGATTGTCCCAAAATTAATGTTGGAAGCTTCCAACTTGTTTCTACCTCGAGATTCGTGCCCGATTAAGATAATTTTTTTGAGGATGTATCAATAATAATATCAATAATTATGATTAGGAGATATTCTTTTCATCGCCCTACAAGTTAATGATCCATTCATGATGTTATATTTTTTTTATGGTTTTCAAAAGAAAAAATTTATAACAAAAATAATAATAATTATTCTAACAGAAATAATTATTATTGTTGTAACTGAAATAATTATTACTGTTGTAACCAAAATACTTATTGCTGTTGTAACGAAAATACATATTGCTATTTTATGACATGATTTAAAAATGTTTAAATTAATTATCATAAAGTTTATAATTAAAATGGCATTTTTTTTCTGGTCGATATAAGACCTTTTTGGTTATGATAAAAGGATAACACCAATTTTTCTCTTCATCATTCACTACATGCACCATACAAATATTTAGAGCAAATATCTGCATCATTATTCCTGCTTCCCGGTGTGATTAATGTAGATCACCACGTAGAGTCCTTTGAATTTTGAGAGTTAGACCACTCTATACCTTTGCACATGGGAGGAGCGAAAATCTAACTTTAACAATAATTCTTCACATGCCTCGGTCTATTTGTTTGATAAGTCTTCTAATCGTAATTGTCTTACAGCTCTTGTATATTTTTTACAACAATCTTAAAGTTAAAGTTTATAGATACTACAATGATTAGCACGGTTACAATAATTCTCAACTTAACAAAAATTTAGCCTTTTTCAGGACTGAATTTTAATAGATGACAAGCAAGGTTAAGTTTATCATTGATATTGCTACAGTTGAGCATGTACTTACTTTATTGCCACCTTCTATAGGAATGAAAAATTATGATACATTCTAGCTGATTGGAATAATGCGAATAAGATTTATAAAATAATTATTCTTTCTGCTTTATCAAATGAGTTATTTGATGTCTACTATAAAATTGAGTATGCTTTTGAAATTTAAAAAATATTAGAGAAGAAATATGTGCTAGAAAATACAGGAACCAAAAAGTGCACTGTAGGAAATTTGTTAGCCTTTTAGAAGAATGACTCTAAGGAAATTTCTGATCAGATATATGATTTTCATATTCTTATAAGTGAGCTTATGAATGAAGAGAAACTTCATGAATCTTGGAAGGAATATAAAAATATAATGAAGCATAAGCACAAGGATATGAGTTTAAAGCAATTCATTATTGATATTAGAATTGAAGAGACTAACCGAAAAAAGACTGATTTAGAAAGGGTCAGAGATTTTACTTCTAATGCAAATTTGATACTAAAGGGGAATAAGAATAGAGAAAGTTTTAAAAAATCTCTCTACAAATAAAAATTTCAAAGTCAAAGGAAATGAATAAAAGA
Organism: Dendrobium chrysotoxum; assembly: GCA_019925795.1. Taxonomy (NCBI): domain Eukaryota; kingdom Viridiplantae; phylum Streptophyta; class Magnoliopsida; order Asparagales; family Orchidaceae; genus Dendrobium; species Dendrobium chrysotoxum. The sequence goes on from CM034309.1 coordinate 29,077,381, forward strand.
AGAAAAGTGCTTATTTTGTTTGTGAAAAATCAGGCCATTTTGCTAGACAATGCAGACACAGAAAATTAAACGACCAATCAAATATCAACATTTCAGAAACCAGTGATGTTATTATTGTTGTAGTCTCAGAAGTTAATCTTGTTGAAGAAAAAGCATGGGTCATAGATTCAGGAGCCACTCATCATATATGTGCAAATAAAAATTTATTCTCCTCATATACTAGTTTTGGTGAAGAAGAAGAACATGTTTTCTTGGGAGATTCTAGTGTTGCAAAGGTTATTAGAAAAGGAAATATTAACATCAAGCTTACATCAAAAAAATTTTTTTTTACACTCTCTAATGTTTTACATGTGCCACAAATTAGATATAATTTGGTTTCTATCTCTTTACTTGGAAAAGCTAGTATTAAAGTTATTTTTTAGAGTGATAAAGTAGTATTAACAAAAAATGATAGCTTTGTGGGAAAAGGTTATGTGAGCAAGGTCTATTCATGTTAAATGTTATCAATGATATTAATAAAAATTTTTCTTCTTCTGCTTACTTACTAGAGTGTATGGATTTATGATATAGTAGATTGGGGCATGTTAATTTTTCTTATATTAAGAAAATGTATGAATTAGGAATATTAGAAAATTTATCTATTTCTAATTTTAATAGGTGTCTCATTTGTGCAGAGGCTAAATCATCTAAGAAAGTATGCAAATCTATAATGAATAGAGAATCTGAATTGTTATCTTTAATTCATTCTGATTTAGGTGATATGAAAAATAATATATCTAAAGGTGGAAAGAGGTATTATGTGTCATTTATTGATGATTTTTTTAGATACATATATGTATATTTACTTATAAATAAAGATGAGATTGAATCAAAATTCATGAAATATAAAGCTGAAGTAGAAACTAAATTAGAAAAAAAAAATCAAGAGACTTAGAACCAATAGAGGAAGAGAATATGACTCAAGAATTATTAGTTCTTTTTATGAAGCTAATGGTATTATTCATGAGGTAACTCTATCATATTCACTGAATTTAATGGTATCGTTGAACCAAAAAATAGAACCTTAATGGAAATGATGAATGTTATGCTCATTAGTTCAAGTGCTCCTGATTATTTAGGGGGTAAAGCTAATTTATATGTATGTCATTTATAAAATAGAATTATTTATAAAAATTCTGGAAAAGCACCCTTTAAATTTTGGGAGAATAGAATACCCAATCTAAAATATTTAAAAGTATGGTGGTGTCTTGCTAAGGTTCTTCTACCATATCCTAAGAAAAGGAAACTGGGTTCAAGAATATGTGATTGTGTTTTCATAGCATATGTAAAAAATAGTACACCCTATAGATTTATGGTTCTTAAGAGTGATGTTATAGAATCTAATACTATTATAGAATCTAAAAATGCAAAGTTTTTTAGGATATATTTCCTTTGAAATTATCTATAGACAAACTTATCTCAGTTGATCTTGATAATAGTGATACTCCTCTTTTAGAATCTAGAAGTAAAAGAATAAGAAAGGAGAAAAACTTTGGAGATGACTTTTACGTGTTCTTATTAGATAATGATCCCTTAACTTATTCTGAAGCGATGTCTTCATTAGATGCTAATTTTTAGAAGGAAGTCATTCAAGTTGAAATGGATTCTATTATGTCAAACCATACTTGGCAGATAGTGGATTTACCTCCAAGAACTAAAACTATTAGATGCAAATGAATCTTTAGGAAAAAACTCAAATCAGATGGATCAATTGAAAAATATAAAGCTAGGTTGGTTACTAAAGGATATACTCAAAAGAAAGATCTAGATTATTTTGATACTTATTCTCTTATTGTTAGAATTACTTCTATTAGAACTCTTAGTGGTTTAACTTTAATATTTAAATTATAAATTCATCAGATGGATGTGAAAACTGCATTCTTAAATGAAAATTTAGAAGAGAAAATATATATGGATCAACCAAAAGGTTTCATAGTACCTGGAACTAGGGGTGTCAATATTTGACACGACACGACAACCCGACTCGAACCCGACCCGGAAAACCCGACTCGAACCCGACCCGAGTTCAAAACGGGTCGGGTTCGGGTTGACCCGACGGGTTGCCGGGTCAACCCGTTTACCTGTTTAAGGCCCTGCCCGAGAAGCCTGCCCGCTCTGCCCGCCCTGCCCGCGCGCATCCGCGAACGCCAGCAGCGCGCCCGCTCCCGCGCGCCCGCGCCCTCGCCCGGGCTCGCCTCGCTCGCCCGCGCCCGCGCTCGCCCGCACCAGCGCGCTCGCCCGCACCCGCGCCGCGCGCTCGCCCGCACTTGCGCGCTCGCCCGCACCCGCGCGCTCGCCCGCCCCGCACCCGCGCGCTAGCCCGCGCACGCCCACGCGCGCCCACGCGCTCGCCCGCCCGCACCCGCCTCGCGTCCGCCTTCCTGACCCGGGTCGGGTCGGGTTGACCCGCCAACCCGACGGGTCGGGTCCGGGTCCGGTTTTCTGACCCGTTTCCCTACCCGGGTCGGGTTAGGGTCAACCCGTTTAGCTGCGGGTCATTGCGGGTTCGACCCGAACCCGACCCGAAACCCGATTTTAACACCCCTACCTGGAACTGAAAAGAAAGTTTATAATTTAATTAAGTCTTTATATTGACTAAAACAAGCTCCTACAATGTGGCACGAGAAACTTTATAATATATTAATATCTAATGATTATAAGATTAATGAAGCTGATACATGTATTTATTATAAATTTGATAATCCGATATTAGGAGTAATTATTTGTATTTATATAGATGATATGCATATTTTAGGATTTGATCTTTCTAAAATTATAGAAGCTAAATCTTTTCTATCTTTAAATTTTGAGATTAAGATTTAGGAGAAGCGGAAGTAATATTAGGAATAAATATAAGAAAATGAATTTCTCAAGAACACTTTATAGAAAAGATGTTGAGGAGATTTGGACATTTTGATTTTATACTAGTTAGTACTTCTTATAATGCTAGCATACATCTAAGGAAAATTTTGGGCAAAAGTGTATCTCAATCTGAGTATGCTCAAATTATAGGTAGTCGTATATATCTTATGAATTATACTAGGCCTGATATTGTTTACGCTATAAATAGGCTTAGTAGATATACTCATAATCCTAATAAAGATCATTGGACTGCTTTAGTGAGAATACTTAAATATTTAAAAGAAACTTCTAATTTAGGACTCCGTTGTTGCGGTTATCCTTCTATTCTTGAAAGATATAGTGATGCTAATTAGATCTTTGATTCTGATGAAAAAACATCTACTAGTAGATATATTTTCACTTTGGGTGGTAGAGCTATATCTTAGAAGTCTTCTAAATAGACTTGTATAGCTCGATCCACTATGGAATCAGAATTCATTGCTTTAAAAGAAGCAGGAGGAGAAGCATAATGGCTTAGAAATCTCTTAGCCAATATTCCAATTTTTTAGGGGCATATCTCCTTGGTGTCTCTACATTGTGATTGCCAAGCTGCAATAGCTAGAGCTAAAAATAAAATATATAATGTGAAGAATACACATATTCGTCTAAGACATAATATTGTGAAGCAATTACTTAATGATGGGATACTATCCCTAAATTTTGTGAGGTTAGAGATGAACTTAGCAGATCCTCTGACAAAATCACTTGGAAGGAAGCAAGTGATGGACACATCGAGGGGAATGGAACTTTTGCATATAAACAAAAATTGATATTGACAGTAAACCAACCTAATTTTATGGAGATCCCATAAAATAGGTACATATGGGAAGAACAAGTCATTAGTCAACTTGGTAGATTATTTAAGATAAATTTTATTGTCCATTCCTATATTATTGAATAATGTGATTTACAGTGATTTAGAGGTTGAGTTTTACTCTTAATGAATTCATAATTATTTTTAAGTTATTATGCTTACAATGAGGCACAACTAATGAATTCATCTATATGAGTGTAAAGGTTGGCCACCTTTTATGAGAATATAGGCAATTCTCTAGAGCACTCATGAAACCCAGATTCAGACGCATGGCCGTAAAGCGTCAAATTACAATGAACAGCTATCATTTAATTGATGTAATGTGGATAGATAATCTTGCTTATACTCAAAGAATCAAGTTCATAGAAATATTAAATTTCACTTAGTTCATATAAGTAAAGATTTTTTTATCCTAAAATATTGGTTCATAGTCCAAAAGACACCAATATGCATTATATCTTTTGCTCTAAACAAACTCTTATTCTAGATTTTACTTTTCTTTTGAAAATGTGAGGGATTGTTATATTTTTTTTTATGATTTTCAAAAGAGAAAATTTACAAAGGAAATAATTATTACTGTTGTAACTGAAATAATTATTACTGTTGTAACGAAAATTATTATTATTATAACTGAAATAATTATTATTGTTGTAACTGACATAATTATTACTATTGTAATGAATATACTTATTATTTTTGTAATGGAAATACTTATTACTATTTTATGACATGATTTGAAAATGTTTAAATTAATTATCATAAAGTTTGTAATTAAAATGGCCTTCTTTTCCTAGTCTATATAAGGCCTTTTTGGTTATGATGAAAGGATAACACCAATTTTTCTCTTCATCATTCACTCCACCATACATATATTCAGAACAATTATCTGCATCATTGTTCCTACTTCATGCTGTGATTAGTACAGATCACCGCGAAGAATCTATTGAATTCTTGGAGTTAGACCGCTATGTACCTTTGCACCTGGGAGAAGCAAAAAATCTAACATTAAGAATAGTGCTTCACACGCCTCGATCTATTTATTTGATAAGTCTTCTAATTGCAATTGTCTTATAGCTCTTATATATTTTTTACAACACATGAATCATTAATTTGTCTTGTATAAGCATGAAGCATGTAGTTGAAAGAGTTTATCACATATATCAGCTAGCTCTCTTGAGGTGTTATGTGATGAACCATGAGATCTTTGGATTTGATAGAATCTTATATAAAATAAAATCAAATCTCATTGTATTTTGTACGAACATGAAAAATAGGATTATTGACAAATGCGAGCACTGATACGTTGTCACCAAAACCTTGAGTACACTGAGAAACGTGCAAGCTAATATCTTGTTGGCACAACCAAACAACATTGGTAGCAGTAGTTGCCAAGGCTCTGTATTTAGCTTCTATAAATGAACATGTCATTTTGTCTACTTTTTTGTGTTTTTTCAAGAAAGACACAATACTCTATATTGGACTTCAGATCAGTAGAATCTCTCACACAATCATCATTAGAATAAGCATAAAGAACAAGATTAGCATGGTAGATTGGCAGTCCATAATTTAGAGTCCTTTTATAGAAATTTATGGATGGGTCATTATAAAATATTGCAAAAAACAAACAGTGTGCATGTATAGTTCTTGATTTGAGTATAAATTAGTGGTGTTTGATAATATTTGTAATTTAGTAGAAGCTAAATTTAGTACAACATTGCAATCAGTCATCCTGAATCATTGCAGAAGTCAGATGGCAAGATGAGACTGATTGAGATGAAGCCCAATAGGAGTATATTGCACTTGGATGCCAAGAAAATGGAAGATTGGACCAAGATTATGCATATGGAATGTTTGTCATAAATTATGAAGTAGATGCTTAAGAATTTTTTCAATATTTTTTATGAGAAGAATATCATCAATATATATATGATGATATAGAGAGATATATTGCCACGTTAATAGTATAAAAAATGGATATGCAATACTAGTATAAAAGCTAAATTATTGCAGATGGGTTGAAAATATAGCAAATCATTTATGTAGGACTCATTTGAGACATACATATCTTTATTGAAAAGGCCAACATAGCTCTGATTATGTGGATCTTAAAAACCTAGTAGTTGATATGTATAAATTGTTTCATCAATAGCAATGAGGGAAGGCATTAGATACGTCTAGTTGGAGTATTGGTCAACTATTTAATTGCCACTTATAAAAATTATGATGGTTGGTAGGCAATTTGACTAAATTTAATCAAGATCATATTCTTGCTTGTAACTTTAAGCTATAAGTCGAGCCTTATGTTGAGCAATTGAGCTGTCAAAGTTTTGCTTAATTTTATAAATCTATTTGTTGCACAAAATATTTTGCATCGGTCTACGGGTACAGGCCCCCAGGTACCTTTAGCTTATAAAGATGGAAATTCATGTGATATTGCTTTCCTCTAAACCTCTTCCTTAGCATCTTGTAAATAAAATATAAGTCAAGAGAAATTATATTATTCCGCCAGCTAAACACATATTTAGGTTTGGAATATCCTATTTAAAGACGAGTGATCATAAAGTGGTGAAAGATAGTATAGGGTAGTTGAGAATGGGATGAAGACTACTAAGAGATTATCTATAAGTTCTGAGAGTTTGATAATTGAAGCCAAAAGTGGTAGTATTGAGAGGTAGAGAAGTAGAACAAAAAGTAGTGGGGGATAGAAGAGATGTTGAAGGTAGTGGAGGTGTGGAATTTAGGCTTCCTCATGAAGAGGGGGATGGAAGCACAAGTGCAAGTGGTGGAATATATGATGGTGTATTCAATTTGTTATATGTATGGAATGAAAAATAAATAAAAAATAAAAAAGTTTTCATGAAGGTTATATGGCAGGATAGTAAAAAGTTTCCAATAGTGTAACTAATTAAGAACTTATGAAAAAAACAGGAAATAAAATTTGGTTCAAATTTATGAGCTGAGTGAGGATTTAACCATGAATATTCCATCTCTAAATGTGACATTATAATAATGGCGATGCCAATGAAATCTTTTCATAACTCATAAGCATTTCTTGATTAAAATTCTTTATATGATCGGTGATCATTTGGAAGTCAAGTAGGCTTGCAACTTAGAGAACAACAAGCGTAAAAGTTTCAACACAACAAATTGGAAATGTAGTCTGGTGCATGTTGAAGTTTGATAATTGGAATATTCTAAGGTTTCATTTGGAAAAATATTTTTACTGCTTTCTAAAACTATTTTTTAATACAAAAATTTTAACTTCAAATATTTTTAATAGTAAAAACAAAGCCTAAATATCTAACACAACATCAACAACAACATTAAACCTTTATCTCACTCCGTGAGGTCGACAATCTAAATATCCAACAAATCAAGTATATTTCCAACATACATCAAATATATATAATATGTCCAAAAAAATGAAAGATTTGCCCATAGTTTTTTTAATATATTTTACTTTTTTATATTTAATGTCTCATATGAAATTTATATTTTAAAAATAACTTGAATTTTTAAATTGAAAAGCATTGCTTTATTTTAAATATATGTATCTCATCTTAATATGTTGGTTAGGACTTCAGGAGCTTAAACTATCAAAATTTCATACATATGCAATGCGTATGAATTTAATATTAAATTCATACAATCCTCAAGAAGAAAACACATCAGCTGTGCAAGTATTTTACAATGATGAACACTACAAGAGAAAATAAACATTCTAAGTTTCAAACTCAAGAGATGCATGTGCTGCTGCTATTGCTTCACCTATGTAGGTACAGGGAACTGCGAACAAGTGGAAAGACAGTAATGCTTCATTTGGGACGACTTTCTTATTGTTTCTTAAAACAGATTTCTAGTACTAAAAAGTTGCTTTAAGAAGCAGTAAGAAAGTTGTCCCAAACGAAATCTAAACTGTCAACAATTCGCCAATATGATGAACCTAGACTATCGGAATACTATAGTACTGTAAAACTATCTGCAATGATGTTGAACAGATTATTCTTTGAAATAAATAATACTAAAGAGGAGAATATCTCGCATTCTTAAACCCCTGTTGTCTGAACTGGGCGTACCTTTACCTGTAAAAGATCAGCAAAACACAACTGTAAGATACCGATTCATGGACCATTTACACAGTAACGCAGATGCAGAATGCATAACCACATGATTTGCAGGCTACATAAGACGATTTTGAAGGATTCGAATCCCAGACATCTCCTTTGGAGATAATGAACAACACCATTAAGCTAAATTTGGGCTAAACAAGATTTGTTTTGAATGTCTTAAGGAGATTAGAGTTCATGAGAATAGAAGATGAAGACTTATCATTGATAACGATTCAAATGACAGTTTAGCGAATGTAAAATGGAAGGTCATTCTAGTGTGATCAATTATACACAAATAGGTCCATGATGTTGCATCAATGAACAGTAAATTGGCAATCCAGGTTTATGAGTACATTAAAAACATAAAAAAGAGCCTAAATGAAGTTTGATATAATACCTGAAGTTCCAGACAACAAAGGTAGCATAGTAGCCGATGGTGGCTTATCAAAAAATGAAAATAAGCTTCACTTGCTTAGTGCAATCTTATGGTAGCTGGGAAATTCATTATTATATAACGATACCTGTAAAAGAAAAATTCTTTGTTAGATCACAGATAAACCAAGGAAAAAATATTTATATCTTGATACATTTTGATCAGAATAAGACTAACTTTATTACAACTGTACTTTCCAATGATTTCATGGAGTTCTTTTTTTTTGGACAAATTTATACTTTTAAATGTCTACTTGTATAGATTTACTTGCATTCTATCATGCATACACTAAAAAAATTTGTTTCAAATAATTCATTTCATATTTTATTGTATCATGACTATTCTTTTAAATGTCTAATAGTTTAATTATTGATGCCTCACCAAAAATTGTTTTGATCAAGTACGGATCTTGAGATATATTCAAGTTGAAAACCTCCGAAATTAAATGTGAGACCATCTGAACTCCAATTTCAACGAACTTATAGCCAAACTGAACGTATCGAAGAGACGAACCCAACGGCACCAAAATCGGTCTAATTCGATCCCAAATGGGTCTGAATTAAGAATCCGAAGTATATTCGGAAGATTCAAAGCATTAATTGGATGACAAAATTATATCCAAATATAGCATGCTTATAGTCAAATTGAGCAGCTGAGCGAGATGAATCCAATGAGCCCAAGATCACTAAATTCTGACATCATTAAAGCACTTAAATATTTAAAAATACTCTATAATCGAGAGAATCAATATGGGTCATCCGATGAAGCACTCCGATTTCTTAGTCCTGCCATTTCTCATATGTTTTTTGAGATATACTCATATTTTTTAATGTCTAATAATTTAATTCTATTTGCTTTCTATGAAGCGCACATAAAAAAAACTGTTTGAGAGAATTCATCTCATAATTTTTTCTATTTTCTATGATAATTATATTTGTGAATGTCTAATAATTTAATTATATTAACGGATAACAAGTGATACGTAAAATAAAAAAAAATATAATAAAACAAAACGTATATCCTTGCAAAATATGTTTCCAAAAACCGATAAAAAATGCCCATTTTTCAAAACCCCCCAATCTACGTCGATGTCACGTCTATTGTTTGCATAAGCAAAGCACGTTTATACCTAACTCAAAGATAAAACGACAAAAGATATACATCAGCAAGGTTCGTAAGTTCGAAGAGGAAGACCACCTGTTTAATATCCACCTAAACCACCACCCCCCCCCCCCCCCCCCCCCCCCCCCCCCAAAAAAAATGCACAAAACAACGTGCACACAGCACCCCACCGATGACGAGTTTGCCTCCTCATTCAACCAAAGGCAAGAAAATAAACAAGTTGCAGGAACTACTCCGAGAACAAAATGAGAAAGGGTAATATACGCCGTTATTAAAATGAACTTCTTTTACTAACAGAAATGGATTCAGAAATTTCCAACTTGATCAAGACTTGTGAAAAAGATCTCCGAAAATTTTATATAAAGAGAATCTTTTTGGTACGAATACTGATCTTATTTAGGATATACGACTGGATAAAGTAATCAGTTCATACTTCATAAGCATTTATTTCTTTTCTGATCATAAACATGCTTCAAAGCTTCAAGTGCTCATAAGTCAACTCCGATAATACACAAGAAAGATAGAGAGTTTTTTCAAGCAAAGTAGAACAAATCCTAAGACATGATAATCATGAAAATTAACACTGAAATAAGAGAGAGAATTTTTTTTTCATAGCTCAAAAGAATAATAATAAGGCTTAATTCTTAATCTGATTGCTGCTGTAGTTGGATGTGGTTATTAAAATAATAAATTTACTGACTGTAATTTTGAATTTTTAACGTGATTATTAATATGTGAATACTCATGATTCAGAACATCAATAATCAGATTTACAATTTATAGAAAAGTTTTTGTTTTGTTCCGTTCAATTAATGGACTAAAAAATGTGTGATCAACCACAAGATCTAAACTAAATTTCCTCTAAATAAAATTGAGAAAGGAGGGCAATGGGTTTGATTAGTTCATATACCGCTTCGATATCTAATTTGTACACAAGTAGCTTGCGTCTCTCTCGGCAGCTGGTTCTATACGCCGCCACCACATGAGCCATGGCCAGAGCCATCGAGCTCAAGAACAGAGCCTCGATGGCCGGACCCTCCTTAGCTCCAAACATGAGAAGCCGTCGTTGCCCTCGCAGCGGCTCAGGCCCAAACATCATAATAGCCTTGAGCGACACGTACCCCACCGAGGCTATGCCGCAGACGGTCGTGACCCCCAAATACGGTCCCCACCCGTTACAGCACAAGTAAAAACCTGCAGCGTAAAACCGAGAATTCCTTTAGTGGCAACTCATCAAACAGGTAGAGATCAACCCGCCAGCTCCAGTCCTTACACAGTATGAGAATTGATCTGGCTATCGAGATGACGGGGAGATCGATGAGGGAGTCTTGGATTTTGAACGTTCTTAGCTGGAAGGATAACGATGGAGCCGCGTAGAACGCCGGGCGGTTGGCGGCTGCGAGCAGGGCGGAGGGGAGGAGGAGATCGAGGAGGATGACGAGAAGCGGAGGGGCGCAGACAAGGAGGAGGGAGACAAGCATGTTGACGACGAAAAAGAGGGTTTTTGCTCCTCGCCACGCGCGGCTCCATAGTCTTTCCTTGTTGGAAGCCATCGCGTTTTTTGTCGGGGAGAGGGAAGAAGACATTGAAGTCACTGTGGACATAAAGGGAAGAAAAGAAGGCGGGTTCAAAGAAACCAGAGAGACAGGGATAGCGGGGTGATGAAATGGGGAAGGAGGCCGGCTGTGGAAGGGTTGTGAATACTTGGGGGAAGCCATCACGGATTCACGGGTGTAGTGCGCTGGGTATCGTTTGATTTTCGAGGCAAGGAGTTGATTTAATGAACTCGGGCCGATCATGGGTGGGCGGGCCTTTCGGGCCCGTAGGAAATCTCGGACTGTAGTGATCCGTTGCGGCAGAATAGACACGGTAGAATATTTCGAGACAAATAACAACATGACGCGTTGCATCTTGCCCGAGTTGTCAGGAGCTCGTACTGTGATTTTTTCTTTCAATATTATATAATAAAACAGTTTTGGGTAATAAAATATATAATACTAAACTTTTATTTATTTATAAAACTAAAATTCATATCAATCTTTTTAAACTATTTAAATCGTTATAATTTCTATAAAAATAAATATATTAATTGATTTTTAAATTTTTTTTTAATATTTGAGTGAAATTTCTAAAAATTGAGATAGAAAAATGTTATTTTTGTAAATAGTTAAGACTTGAATATTGTGTATGTGATTGCCCTCATAATTTTTCATTGTAAATTTTATTACAAAAATTTTATTCTTCTATTTATATTTTTTGCCCATTTGATTATGAATCCCATAATATATGTTCGTAATTTATTATCTTTCAGTTGAATTTTTCTTAATGTTTTAAATATCTCATTTTTAGAATAAATAATTATTAATTAGTAATATTGTTATGGCACATATTTAGGAATTGTAATTGTTGAATTTATTTTGAGATAAATAATATTTTATTGTAATTATTTTAAAGTAAATTTAAAGATTTCCAAATTTAATCAAATTAAAATATGTTCAAGATGTATATTAAGTCAAAATTTTTAAGATTATCTTTCATAATTTTATTTATTATTAAATTAACGAATGATAGATTGTCTGCCATCTGCATCATTAAAATTAACCTAATCTTAATTAATTAGGTCAAAAGAGTGACATTTTGTGTAACAAGAAAAAAAAAAGATTTAGGCGTTATGGCCAATAATAAAAAGACTTTGATCATTGCAATAGGTAAACAAAATAATATACATACATACATACTATGTATGTATGTATGTATCTATATATGAGTTAGAATAAATTTATTTAAATTTTTTTATAATTAATAGTGGATAAAGCTCTCTTAATTTTGAATGATTTATTTATAAATTGTAGTTCAAAATTTTTTAAGTTTTTTTTTTAGGAATATTGCTATTCACAAAACTTTATATCTTCTTAAAATTATATATTTGTTGCATCCTGGAGTATTCGCATTGGTAGAGAAAAATAAAGCTTAACATCTTAGCATTGTATGAAGATCCAGCACACAATCAAATGAAAGAGAGAGGGTGTAGTACTCATACGAGACACCAGAGTTTTTACATGAAAACCCCTGAAAAGGGGAAAAACCACGGGGCTTGGCCCAATTTAAAGGAATCCACTGGTATTTGCGGTCGATTACAAATGAGGCCCTTTGGTGGGAGAAGGTTTTGGTTAGAAGTCACAAATATACACCATATAGAGCGCATTACATTGTTGGAATTACAATAATCATTGTATATATGTTTGTTGGGTCGGCATGACCATAGTCGATAAACGACAGAGGTCGGAAAGACCGTAGTCGACTGGCATTGGAGGTCAGAAAGATCGTAGTCAGATAATGGAGGTCGGGAGGACCTTAGTTGGTCAGGCGACGGAAGTCGGAAGGATCATAGTCGATTGGCGTTGGAGGTCAGAAAGATCATAGTCTGATGACAGAGGTCGGGAAAATTGTCTCAAACGAAGCCTAAGTCTTTAATATTGGTAAGGAAAAAATTATGATAAGATAAAATTATATATTTTTATAAAGTAGAAGATTAATTTTATTATGCATCTTGTCTATTAAATTAACTATATTTTAAAAAGATAATATATGAGAAGGTAAAAATATGCATAATAATAAAAAAAAAATCTATTGTAGGCAGCGGTCAGCGCCACCGATTCAAACTTCAAAAGATGAGAAACTTCTTTTGGCTCCACATTGAAACGGCACTGATGAGGAAGTGGAAGTCGACCACAATGAAAATATAAACTTTTCAAACATTAGGATCATCACCAAGTCGTCACTCTTCCGGGAATCATCAGCGATAAAGGCTTTGTGAGCCATAATCCATATGACAAATTCTAGAAAGAGGTACATTTTCCTCTGCCTATTGTAAATCAGGTGATTAAATGATTCGCCCACCCATGTGTCTTTTGTCCTCATCTTTCTTGGCCATACTGCGGCTCTAATCACACTTTATTATGTGTCACATGGCATGTTAGGGTTCTGACATCTCACATAACAATCTCAGGATTGAAATTTTAAAATAAAAAAGACAAGTCTTATTGATATATCATCAAAAAATTATCTTATCAGGCACGAATCTCAATACAAATATAAATTAAAATTTAATAAAATTAAATTTGGAATCATCTGAACTCCGATTTTATCAAACGTATAGTCAAACTGTACATCCCAAAGAGACAAAGCCAATGATATACAAATCGATCTAATCCAGACTCAAATGGGCCCAAATCGAGGGCACGAAACACGTTTAGAAGGTTCAAAGCATAAATAGGATGACTAAATGATATCCAAATGAGACATGTTTATAGTTAAATCGAACGACTCGATGAGACGAATCCGACGAGCCCAAGATCATAGAATTATGGCATCATTAAGACACTCAAATGTTCAATAAACAGTCCATGATTGAGGGAGTAGATATCGGCAGTCCAATGAAACACTCCCAATATGTCCTTGTTTTCTCCCTATTTACTAACCATGCTACTCCAATAAAATTATAAATAGACCTCTCATTCTTCATTGAAAAATGAGAGTAAACAAGAGAAAGAAGAGAAGAGATGAAGAGAAATCTGGGAGCTCTCTTGCCACCAGACTCCTCCTCGACCACCGCCCGGCCACCGACCATCGTCAGACTTCTGCTCGGTCACCAACCATCGCCGGACTTCCCCCTGGCCACTGATCATCGCCGTGCTTCCGCCCTATCATCGACCATCATCGGACTTCTTCCCGACAGCTGTTGGACTTTTTCTCTAGCACCATCAGACTTCTACCTGACCATCATTATAAATATTCACACAGTTCAACCCACTTCCTAGACTATTATAATTTGATCGTCCTCAAATTTAGGGATGGCTAAATCTTTGTATTATGCTCAAACAATAGTGTAATCATTTTGACTAGGCGTAGCCCCATGGTTTTTTTTTCCTTTTTCACGTAAAACATTTGGTGTTTTAAGTTCTTTGTTTGTATGTTGGATATCCGTGTAACACTGTAAGAAAAATTCTCTTACTTTAACACTGTACGAAAAAAATAATTTGACGCCATCTGTGGAAATACAATCCCACTATCATAAGCACAACTAAATCATTTCGAATGGTCAATATGCATAACAATTACAACATTGGAACCTCCTGCTCTAACTCACACCAATCCAGGAATCAGTCCATATAATCAGGGATGCCAAGTATCTGCTTTTTTTCTTTCTCAATGGAAGAAATCCTATTGAGGAAGGGACATCAGGGCTTTCCTTGGAATATCGTATCCACAAGATGGAAAAATCTCATAATCAAATCCTGTGACTTTTGTGAGGTACTCACCAATCAACACTAGTACAACAAGAGGGAATTTATCTCCCTCAGGATCCACCACTGGCTGGGGATGTCTGATCTGAACATCTTCAAGCAGTGCCCCATCTCCCTCAATCAAAGATTCATCCCCTGTCACATGAAGACATTGACCTTATTGATACAGTGAGTTCTACCCATCCCTCTAGCACAGGATGGTCGACATGTATTCCTCCAATCACTATTAATGGATTGGCTCAACCTCACATTGATGAAATCCCGCATAATGCTCTACGAGATGAATTGACGACTAGTCCTGGAAGAGTTCCCTTTAAGAGGTGGAAGACAATCCTTCCATCATCAGGATTTTCAGGAGTCATCTCACCTAATTGAAGCCATTTTTAAAAACCCTATTCCTACGGGCTTCAAATTGCCAAGAATAGAATCTTACGATGGATCATCCGACCCTTACAAACATATTGATCATTATAAAATCATTATAAATATCCAACGAGTCTCTAAAACACTTCTTTGAAAGTACCATGTCTAAATTCAATAAAGAGCTGCCAGTAGATGCTTAGACTCAATGAACATAATTTGAAAGGATCATGACTAAATTCAATAAAAAGTTGCCTCTTTTTTTTAGATTCATTGGAGAGCTTATAACAAAGGGTGATCATATGAAACAAGATTTTTTGGGTTGTAAGAAACCTAGAGAAAAATGTGGTAATCTTCCTCTTCTCCTCTTCTTCTAGTTCTTCTTCATGTTGTAAAACTCTTACAATGTTTTATTTGTAAACAAGATGTTATAGATTTGCCTCCCTAAGGTGATTATGCAATCTTATTATGACTCTTTATTTATCTTCTATTCTATTGATTTTAATTGATATTCTCTTTCAGTCAAGTATGCAATTTGTTCTTAACCCTGATATATATATATATATATATATATATATATATATATATATATATATATATATATATATATATATGAGTCAATATTTGACACGATCTGAAAACTCGACTCGAATTTGACCTGAAAATTCCGGGTTAGGGTCAACCCGTTTATGAAACAGGTCGGGTTGACCCGGAAACCTGAAAAAGAGTTTGCCCGCATCTGCTGCCTGCATTGCCCGACGTGTCGAGTTGCATTGAATCACGTGCACATTGTCGTCGTGTCTCTTTGCGTGAGTCATGCCGCCACTGCTGTTGCCGCGCCGCCGCTGTCACTATCGCTGCTGCTACTGCCACGTCTTCGCATGGCGTAAGGTAGGGTTTTGAATGGGTTGTTTAAAGCCTTCTTCGCCTCCTTCAATGATGTTCCTTCCTGTCAAATCGGAAGTCGCGAGAGTTCGCCGTTCATCGGAACTGGAAGTAGCGACAGGAGCTCGCTATCTTCCTCCCTTTCTTGCGCTTCTTCTTCCCTTTCGCAACAGTTCGCTGTAAATCCTTGTTGGGTCGGGTCAACTCGGAAACTTGACGTGTCGGGTCCATGTTGAACAAATCGACCCATTTGCAAAAATGGGTCAGGTGAGGGTCAACCCAAATAGTACACTTTAAAAATAAAAAACAAAAACAAAAATAGAACAAAGAAAGTGTTGGTATATTTTCAATATAGTTTAGCTAATGTGCTCAAGTTAACGAGCGTATCTATGCTGACTGAGCTTTACTTCCGCGCTACAATTACTATTCTAACAAATTCAAATATATGTCTCAAGTCTTAACTATTAATATATAAATATCTTAATATTTTATTATATGTATTTCATAGAATCTATTTAATTTCATATTTTTTCTATATATATATGATACGTCATCAAAAAATTATCTTGATCGGGCACGAATCTCGAGGAAAAACTCAAGTTGGAAACTTCAAAAATTATTTCGGAGACCATTTAAACTCCGATTTCAGCAAACTTATAGTCGAACTGAGCGTCTCGGAAATGCGAATCCAACGACACCAAATTCGACTCAATCCGAGCCCAAGTGAGTCCAAATCAAGTACCCGAAGTGCTGTTGGAAGCATCGAACAGCAATTTGAGTTACCAAACGGTCTCCGATTTTGGCGAGCTTATACTCGAATCGAGCGGCTCGACGAGACGAATCCAACGAACCCAAGATCGCAGAATTCTGATATCATTAAGACCTTCAAATGCTTGATAAACGGTTCACGATCAAGGGATTCAATATCGGCCGTTCATCCGGATCACTCCATATTCGCCCCTGATCCCTCACATATTTACGGGCTATGCCACTCCAGAAAAACTATAAATAGCCCCTCATTTCTCTTAAGAGGGGACCCAAGCCAAGAAGAAGAGAAGGAGAAGAAGAAGAAGAAAAGTGTAGGAGGGAACAGCTCCTCCTCGACCACCGCCGGAACTTCGCCGGAACTCCGCCGGAAGACCACCGGAGCACCACCAGGCGCCCGAGGGACGCCGGAGCTCTGCCCTACAGGGGAGCAGCGTCGGAATTCTGCCTGACGCCGGAATTCTACCCGACGCCCGAGCGACGCCGGGTTTCTTTCAAAGTGACGCCGGAATTCTGCTCGACACTCCGAGTGACGTCGGAACTCTGCTTGTCCTTGTAGCTGATACTCATTGTAATCTGATCGTCCTGAATTTAAAGGACGAATCAGCCTCGTGTATTTCAAACAACACTAGTGGAACTATTTCAACTGGGCGTGGCCCCGTGGTTTTTTCCCTTTCCAGGGTTTTCCACGTAAAAATCCTGGTGTTACTATTTCGATTCTGTTTGTGTGCTGAATATACGTACAACGCTGAGACGGAAATATTAAACTCTATCGCCGCGTATATTTGAGTCCGCAACAGTTTGGCGCCGTCTGTGGGAATCGAATCCCACTATCCTAAGCACCACTTTGATGGCCAACAGGCGTAGCAATCGTATCTTGGGAGCCTCCCGCTCCAATTCACATCAATCTCGGGATCAGTCTATGAATCATAGACCCCAAGTATCCGCCTCCTTTCATGCTGGGGGGCAAGACGCTATGGGAGAAGGAATTTCAGGACCGTCCATTGAAGACCGCATCAGGAAGATGGAGGAGTCTCAGAACGAGATCCTACAACTCCTGCGAGAGACTCGACAACCGGCACTAGCACCACAGGAACTAGCACCACTGGAGGAGGTTCTTCTCCCTCGAGATCCACCACATGTTGAAGATGTTCAAATCGAACATCTTCAAGATGAGATTCCTCTTCCTCCACTCAGGAGGTGTTCGCAGTCGCATCAAGATAATGAACTGGCTGATACAGCAAGTTCTACCCATCCTTCGCACACAGGTCGGCAACCTCGTATTCCTTTGGACCTCCCCGAAGAGTTAGCCCGACCACATATTGCTGAGCTCCCTCGCAATGCCCTTCGCCACGAACTGCGACGATTGGTCCGAGAAGAGTTCCCTACAGGAGGCATAAGGCAACCCCTTCGTCAGTGGGACTTGCAGGAGTCGTCACCCTTGACAGAAGCTATTCTTCAACACGCTATTCCGGCAGGATTTAAACTACCAAGCATCGATTCCTACGACGGGACATCCGACCCGTACGAGCACATCGATCATTACAGAACCATCATGCATATCCAGCGAGCTTCGGATGCCCTCATATGTCAGGTTTTTCCTACTACACTCAAAGGACAGGCGCGAACATGGTTCTATTCTCTTCCATCTGGAACGATCCCTTCATTCGTCAAATTGGCCAAAGCCTTCGTTGAACAGTTTGTAGCCAATCGAAGAATTGCTAAAGATTCTTCCCACCTCTCCGGGATTCGTCAAAACGAGGGAGAATCGTTAAAAGAGTACTTTCAGCGATTTTCCACCGAGGCACGACAGATTCCAGGACTAAACCCAGAATTGCTCCGAGGGGTCTTCCTTGGAGGCCTTCGTCCTGGTCCTTTCTATTCGGCACTTATGCGCGACACGGTTCATTCATACGCCGACCTGATTCATCGTGTGGAGGCACAAATCTCCGCAGATGAAGCCATAAATGCTCACAGAAAGCAGTTCGAGCAGACAAATGGGAAGCGCAAAGGTGCTCCTGGGATGGATAATCCTTCCTTACAACGGAAAAAGCAAGGGAATAGCAATATACCTCCTAGGCCCCCATTACCACAACGAGAACCTCGGCAGGAGAAAGAGTACACTCCGCTCAACACATCTCGAGCAAATGTGTTAATGGCGATTCAAGATCAGGACAAAGTGAAATGGCCGCATCCTTCGAAGCCAAATACAGGAAATCAAGATCAGTACTGTCACTTTCATCGTAGTCGTGGCCACACTACTGAAGCATGTTGGCAACTTAAGGATGAGATTGAAAGACTTATCCGCCAGGGCTATCTTCGACAGTTTATTGGGAACCCACCTACCCGAGAAGAAGCTCGCCCCACTGGGGGGCAAAATCAACAACAAAGACAACCATTGAATAATATTCAAATGATTGGTGAGATTGAGTAATGCTGCAACTTGAACCTTTGTGTTAGTAATACTACTTGTCATGTGTCACCATGTATCTCTTCTATGATCAGTAGGATGTCACTCTAATGTCCTTAGTATTTCTACCAAGTCAAATGATGTGGTTGTCCCTATATGTATCTCTTCTGTTGTACAAGAGAATTATTATCTACAGTAATATAATGTGTTGTTCGTCTAGTTTTGATATTGTCTCTTTCTTTAAAAAGAATACAAATGACAGTGAAAAACTACTGACAAATATAGTCTCTTTATCCTTGATTCGAGAAATACGCAATCTTTATTGTGTCTCAATCACTGGATGATCAATCCCAGGGGGATTCGATCCGACCTCTTCCATACAGGTTAACGTCATCGAGCAAAGGCTCCGACATACAACCTCGGATAGGTCTCACATCCTTGGTGGATTCTCTCGACCTCTTCCATACAGGTTAACGTCGTCGAGCGAAGGCTCCGACATACAACCTCGGATAGGTCTCACATCCTTGGTGGATTCTCTCGACCTCTTCCATACAGGTTAACGTCGTCGAGCAAAGGCTCCGACATACAACCTCGGATAAGTCTCACATCTTTAGTGGATTCTCTCGACTTCTTCCATATATGTTAACATCATCGAGCAAGGCTCTGACATACAACCTCGGATAAGTCTCACATCCTTGGTGGATTCCCTCGACCTCTCCTATACAGGTTAACGTCATTGAGCAGGGCTCTGACATACAACCTCATATAGGTCAAACGTCATAGGAGGATGTCTTGTATCTCATTCATTGGAAGACCATTCCTAGAGAGATTTAATCTAACAACTTCCCTTAACATCATCAAGCAAGAGCTTTGACTTACAATCTCAGATATATCAAAACATGTCTTACAGATGCAATAACAATTCAGCTCCCTTTAGGGGACAAATTTTCATATACAATATCATTGGAGTTACATAAATTCAGATTCAAATATACATTACTTCTCACCAGAAGTTGAAATCAAAAGGTACACTGGTGACATTCATACAAGCTAGTATCATCCAGCAACAAGTAACTTTAACACAGTCAAATATCCTTGGTGGATTTAAGTGACTTCTCCCTTACTGCACGCAAGCATCTCCTACAACTGCTCCTTTAAAGAAAGGACATAACTGGATCATCATCAGACCTCCACTCAGTTGACAGTGTTAGTGTATTGCCAGAATATTGGCATGTCACACTACTTCGGCCTCTTGATTCAGTAATATCTGATGTTGGCACACTTCAGTATGGATGAATATTGCCTTAACACAATGTTACTGGACGCCGGCCATCATCTGCCCGTCGCCAGACCCTCGTCGAATTTCTACCCAACGTTGTATTTCTGCCAGTTGCGTGACTTGCCTCGGATATCTACCCGACGTTGTACTTATGCCCGTCGAGGGACTTTCATCGGACTTCTGCCCAACGACGAGCTTCTTCCCGTTGCTGGGTCTCTACACGTCGCCGGACTTTCGTTGGAATTTTGCCCAATATTTTCGTCGGACTTCTGCCCGACACCATACTTCCACTCGACGCAGGACTTCTGCCAGTCGCGGGACTTTTGTCAGACTTCTATCTGCCGCCGAGCTTCCTCCCGTTGAAGGACTTCTGCCCGTCGCGGGACATTCGTCGGACTTCTGCCCGACACCGAGCTTCCTCCCGTTGAAGGACTTCTGCCCGTCGCGGGACATTCGTCGGACTTCTGCCCGACACCGAGCTTCCTCCCGTTGAAGGACTTCTGCCCATCGTGGGTCATTCGTCGAACTTCTGCCTGACACCAAAGTTCTGCCCGTCGCCGGACCCTCATCAGACTTCTACCCGACGCCGGACTTCTGCCCGTCGTCGGACCCTCGTCGGAGTTCTACCCGACGCTGGATTTCTACCCAACGCTGTACTTCTTCCCGACGTCGGACTTCTGCTCGTTGCCGGATGTTTGTTGGGCTTCTACCCGACACCAAATTTCTACCCGTCGTGGGACTTCTGCCCGCTGACGGATTTTCGTTGAAGTTATATCCGACGCCGTAATTCTTCCCGACGTCGGACTTCTGCCCATCGCCGGGTGTTTGTTGGGCTTCTACCCGACACCGAATTTCTACCCGTCATAGGACTTCTTCCCGCCGACGGATTTTCGTCGGAGTTCTACCCGACGCCGTACTTCTTCCCGACGCCTGACTTCCGACCATCTTCAGACTCCCTCCGACTAACATCTCACCTCCACATGAAGGAATGAAAAAGAAAAGAAATTTCTAACTCCTGTACAAGAGGAGGGGCGTTGTCTCAAGTGGGGAAAATCACCTACTGAATAACAACGGAATGCCTCAACTGCCAGAAAGCCAGAATGAGAGAAAAAAGAGGGAAAACCGCTAACTTCTGTGCAAAAGGAGGGGCGCCGAGTCAAGTAGGGAAAGTCACCTACTCAAAAACGGCGGAAGGCCTCAAAATGCCAGAAACTAGAGGGGAGAAAAGAGGAATACTCTAACCTCTGCGCAAAGGGAGGGGCGCCGAGTCAAGTAGGGAAAGTCACCTACTCAAAAATGGCGGAAGGCCTCAAAATGCCAGAAACTAGAGGGGAGAAGAGAGGTGCAAGAAACTCATAGGCCCTAGGGGGCTATTTATAGCAAGAGGGGGAAGTTGGGGAAGTTGCTGAAAAAAAAAAAAAAAAAAAATCGGCCTTAACCGCCAGCGGTTAGCTGGCGGTTAACTGGCGGTTACCCAACCGCCAGCGGTTGGCTGAACCGCCAGCCGCGGCTGAACTGCCAGCCGCGGCTAAACCGCCAGCCGCCAGAGCCGCGGCTCAGGAGAGCCGCGCTGGAGCCAGGGCAGCGCGGGCAGCGCCCGCTTGCGCGCGGGCAGGCGCGCCGGGCAGGGGGCGGGCGCGCGGCAGCTGCGGCGGCGGCGCGCGGGGAATCCGGCAGCGGCAGCGGCGGCCGGCGGCCGCCGGCGGCGGCGGAGCTGCCCCAACCCATTTTCGGGCCCAATTTCGGGCCCGGAAAGGTCAAATTGGACGTTTTTGGGGTCCCCGGAACCGTTTTTTCGACGTTCCGGACTCAATTTTGGCACTTTTAAGGCCATTCGAGACCTCTACACCCAAATTTGGTTTTTTGCAAATATCAAATTGCACGAAAAAATTTTCTCAAAGATTGAAACGCATATTTTCGGACTTCTAGAGCTTCGATGTCCGAAAATAGGGGGGCAACTGATACGTCATCAAAAAATTATCTTGATCGGGCACGAATCTCGAGGAAAAACTCAAGTTGGAAACTTCAAAAATTATTTCGGAGACCATTTAAACTTCGATTTCAGCAAACTTATAGTCGAACTGAGCGTCTCGGAAATGCGAATCCAACGACACCAAATTCGACTCAATCCGAGCCCAAGTGAGTCCAAATCAAGTACCCGAAGTGCTGTTGGAAGCATCGAACAGCAATTTGAGTTACCAAACGGTCTCCGATTTTGGCGAGCTTATACTCGAATCGAGCGGCTCGACGAGACGAATCCAACGAACCCAAGATCGCAGAATTCTGATATCATTAAGACCTTCAAATGCTTGATAAACGGTTCACGATCAAGGGATTCAATATCGGCCGTTCATCCGGATCACTCCCTATTCGCCCCTGATCCCTCACATATTTACGGGCTATGCCACTCCAGAAAAACTATAAATAGCCCCTCATTTCTCTTAAGAGGGGACCCAAGCCAAGAAGAAGAGAAGGAGAAGAAGAAGAAGAAAAGTGTAGGAGGGAACAGCTCCTCCTCGACCACCGCCGGAACTTCGCCGGAACTCCGCCGGAAGACCACCGGAGCACCACCAGGCGCCCGAGGGACGCCGGAGCTCTGCCCTACAGGGGAGCAGCGTCGGAATTCTGCCCGACGCCGGAATTCTACCCGACGCCCGAGCGACGCCGGGTTTCTTTCAAAGTGACGCCGGAATTCTGCTCGACACTCCGAGTGACGTCGGAACTCTGCTTGTCCTTGTAGCTGATACTCATTGTAATCTGATCGTCCTGAATTTAAAGGACGAATCAGCCTCGTGTATTTCAAACAACACTAGTGGAACTATTTCAACTGGGCGTGGCCCCGTGGTTTTTTCCCTTTCCAGGGTTTTCCACGTAAAAATCCTGGTGTTACTATTTCGATTCTGTTTGTGTGCTGAATATACGTACAACGCTGAGACGGAAATATTAAACTCTATCGCCGCGTATATTTGAGTCCGCAACAATATATATATATTATAATTACTATGTGTTAAATTTTTAAGCTTGTTTTGGCGAAAATCTAATGAGAGTATTCTAGCATAAAAACTTTTTATTGCCATCGTTCGATCATCAAGCATGTCACTAGTTGATCGAAGACACACAAGTCTTCAACCATACATTCAGCAATGTGATGCATCGGGACAAAACAGCTTATTCAAAATAGGAGCATATTTGAGACGGTTACAATTTTCTATGAAGTTGATTATAAAATTACTATGCCAGGTGTAATATTTTGAAAGCTGTTATAAAAAATTGCATTTTAACTCAGATGAAAGGAGCAAGAAAATATTGGCCAAATAAAATTATATTTATGGTTTGAAAAAAAATTGTAAAAAAAAATAGCCAAGTGCTCATTTCTCCAAGGCTTTGTTCGAGATAATTTTTTTTATTTTTTTAAAATAGTTTTTTAATATAAAAATTTTTTGAATTAAAATTTTTTATATTAGAAAGTTCTTTTAAAAAATATTAAAAAAAATAGTCCCAATTGAAGCCTAAATAAGTGACTATTTATTTATTTATTAATAAAGTTCCAAATGTCAATTTATGTGAACATGACTGCATTTATGCAAATAAATCAAAGAATTGAACTGTGCATGTGTTTTTGAGATATTTCACTGGCGAAATTTTTAAAAGGATCAGGCGTCACATAGGATTTAGGAAAAGAAATGTGATATAAATTTAATTTAAAAAGAATAAAAAAATGCAATGTTACGTTTTGTCTAAAAACGCCAAAAAAATTTGAGTATTAACAGAAAACGCAAACAATAATTGCATTTTCTGTTAAAAAGCAATTTTTTTACGTTTTCCATTTATTTCCTTTTTGTCCTGTGTTAACTGGCTGGAAGCAAATGAACTTAGTTTTTTTTTAGGTAGGCTTATGTTTTTTTTACTTATTCTTTTTATTACAATTAAGCGAGAGCCACATAGCATTTTTTTAACATTTTTTTGTTAGGACATAATATTTATTGATTTATTATAAGTAGTATAATATTTAAGTAATATTAAACTTTTCTCATATGAAAACAATACATTAAATATTACGTAAAATTATTTTAAATATAAGTTAAATAGATTGATTATATTTAATATTGAATTTAATTTTATTTAAATATATGATATGTAAGTTTATTAGCTTATATATAAGTATATGATAAACTTTTATAAGAATTTTTATATATTAAGTAAATATACGTATGATTAATTAATTAACGTTATATTATATTTATATAAAAATAATATGAAAAATAATATATTATATTTAAAATAAAAATAATCAAAAATGTAAATTAAATTTTCTTGCAAAGAATATATTTGGTTTGAACATTTGATTTTTTGAATTATGTAATTTGCAAAAAAAAATTACTTTATTTGTTCTTAACATTTTATTTTATCAATATAACTTTATCATTTAACTTATTTAACTAGATATTAACTCTTTTCTAAAAAAATTTCTTTGGAATTTAAAATATATTGGAATAATAAATCTGAAAGAAATTAGATTGATTTCAGAAAGTGACGAGCTTTTTTATAATTAGTAAGAAATTAACAATGACTAACTGAAAATATGATTAACCAGCTGTTTCTGAAATAGTTCGTTGAATAAAATATCTACATGAAGGCGGATTATAGGGAACTAATAACACAAAAATAAGACCTTTATATATTGCCAATCACTATGCGCATGTGCGCTTGGAGTTGAGTTTGAGTTGGATAGCATCTGAATTTGTCCTCAAACTCCTTCTGGATGTATTGTCACTCCCTTGCATTCAGAAACTATTTCCTCTTTTGATCAGTCACAATAGTAAGCGCATGATATGATTCAAATAGAAATGGATCTTGTGCACAATGCCATCTATGATAAAGAATATAGTGTTCTACTCAGCTATTGATCTTTTAACATTCACCTGAGCAGAATCATCTTGATTGCGTCCAATTTCATAAATTATGGTATTCAGAATGTTCATAGGAGCTAAATGGTCACCATGATCCCTGAACCTTTGTTGTAAAAATCTCCAAACCGTATCACTTAAATCTGCTTCATCCATATAGATGAGAAAGGGATATTTCATAACTTCGTCGTGCGTATACCACAAAATGGAATCTTCAAACTCTGACCAGGTATGCATGCAACAATGAAAAATTTCATTCGTTTCGCTTGCTCCTCTAGGATATCGTCAGTGGGATGCAACAAATAATCCTCAAATCGAATCGTTCCATCCACAATCAACTTCTTCGTAGGAATTTTCTAAATGTTATACATTACTTATGAAGAAATAATAAGTTGAAGATGATTTTCAATCAACTTGAGCGTCCAAGAAACTGAAAAACAAATAAACAATACATGGTCAATTTATAAAATTAACACAATTAATTTATATAGTTATGCCATTACATGTCATTAATGTTCGTCGAAAAAAAAATTCATTCATCATACTGATTATTACTACCACAATGACATGATAATAGAAGCCTGCAAATTTGATTTGATAATACAACTTTATAGTTATTGTAATGACTAAAATTAATGAAGGGTGCGCTGAGGTGTAAAGTTGTGTTGTCAATTGGTGAGATGACAACAACCTATCATATCAGGTAACTTGTAAAGATGTAAGGTCAAATCAAGCTATATTATAATTTCAAGCTATATGGAAAGGTGTAATATGGTTCACCACTACTATTTAAGGCGTGTATATTTATTTGAAGTTGAGGTGTGGATATTTTAAGTTATGCCTTCGAAATGTTTTATCCATGTATGGAAACTCTTCACGACATCCCCAATAAATAAAGGTTTGATGTTGCAAGCAGAAGAATGCATAAATGTATAGCACGAGCCCATGATAGCCCTTTGGAGCTGAAGGCGAATGCGAACAAGATATTTTGTTATTGCACCCATCAGTGGTCTGAAGATGAGGATGATGCGTTTCAAGCCGTGCATAAGGAAGTAATGAGGGTAAAACTCTACAAGACACAAGATTTTTTAAATGTGGTTAGTTGGAAGACTGTTCAGATTAGGTTCCGGGAAGAAAATGGTTATCTCGTCAATCCTTATCTCTTGCAAATGCGATATTATGAGATGCGACGTGATGATAAAGGTGGACATTCACCAGATGTTGACCGGAGCAACCTAGACATTGAGCATGTGATCTTGTATCGAAGTTAGCATCCTAGCTTGAACAAATTCATTTTGGAATTTTATAATACTCGGATGAAGGAGCTATTGTATGAAGGCAAGCAAAAAAGTTTTTTATGAAGAAAACATGAACATAGTTCGCTTTAGAAAGAAACGTGAACATAGTTCGCATTTATGATGAAAACGCAAAGGTACTTTGCATTTTCTTTCAAAACGCAACTCTAGTTTGTCTTTTCTGCAAAACGCCCTCCCACTTAGTGTTTTAGATCATTTTAAAATTAAATTTATATCACGTTCCTTCTCCTAAATCCTACGTCAAACCTGTTCCTTTTAAAAATTTTTCCTATTTCACCTATGCATTGTATTAAATGCGAGGGTGATGGTGTTGACACCTTAAATAACGTGATATAATCGATTAGACAATGTCATGAGAACCATCATATTAAGATTGATTCATGCACATATTTGAGTATCTCGATAGAGCTATAAATTTTTTATGGCCCACAAATTGAAGATTTTAAACTTTTCATACTCCTCTAAAAATCTACTTGATGAATTACAAATCTAGATGCATATTAGAATTAGAAGCCTTTGGAATTAAATGCAAAAATAGCCAAACTCCAATTTCAGTGAACTTATGGCCAAATAGATCATTTTGATGAGATGTACTCAACAACTTTAAAAGTAATCTAATCCTAATTCAAATGAGTCTAGATCAACCGCTTGAAACATGATTAAAATTTTTAGGACATTAATTAAAGAACCAAAGAATTTTCAAATTTGCATGTCCATATTCAAGTTTAGTGTTTAGATGAGACGAATCTAGCGAGCTTGAGATTGTTTAATTCAAATATCATTTAAATGCAAAAAGAACTCTATGATCAAATGAATTAATGCAGACAATCCAATGAAATGTTTTAAATTTTAGTTATATTTCTGCAGCTGCCACTCTTAATAACTACAGAAAAAGTTGCCACTCTTAATAACTATAGATAAACCCGCACTCTCAAAATGAGCATGCTTAAAATTTAGAGAGAAGAGGGTATAAGAATCTCGGAGCTCCACCAAATCACCATTCACTACCATCGTTGAATCACCAAATGGTCATCATCATCAAACCACCGCCCAACCACTATCATCAGACAGCCGTCCAACAACCACATCACGAACATTGTATGATCGTCATCATCGGATCATTGTCCGACCATTGTTGTCAAACAACTGCCTGACCACCACCATCAATGTCATTCAACCACATCCACCACTGGACCTTCATGCTTAGCTACAATCATTGAAACATTGTCATCTGACCTCCATCATCAAAATGCCGCCACCTAATTTTCATTGACAAACCATCATAGTCTATCGTCACTATTGAATTAACGCCACCCAACATCCTTGTTTAGACTGTTGTTGTTGGACCTTTGTCATCCAACCTTCACCATTAAATGGTCGTTGTTCAACCATCATCATTAGAACACTGCTGCCTAACCACCATCACCTCAGTTCTAATGTTAAATTGTCATTTTCTGAGTGCTATCATTGCACTGTCATCATTCGGCCACAACAAATTGAAGACTTGGACACCTACCATCCCTTATTGCCTCAGTGATATTTTCCATCTCTCATAGGAGGACACGCCACCAATTCTTACTCTTGCAAATTCTAACTTCTCCGATTTGGGAAACGAGCAAATTATAATGAATGCTCACATAGTTTAACTATTTTAGCTAGACTACACCCTGTAGTGTGTCCCCTTCGTAGATTTTTTTATGCAAAAATATTGGTGTCTCTCACATTCTCCATATAAAGCTAATATGTAAATCTCTCTTTATTATTGTGAATATTCTAGTGCATAACAACCCTTAAAATTTATCATCCGAACTTGGAACCAACATTGATCATTTATTTTTAAAAAAAATTAAAATTTTCATATAAAAAGATAAAATATAAGCTGACTAAAAACTAAGTATTGCCTATAATTTTTTACAAAATCTTAGTATTTTAAAATTATTGTGTAATCATTTCATTCTTAATGACCCAATGAACCCAATTTCCACAAACACCTTGCCATAGACTGCAATGGTTCAATTGCTGGCTCCATTCTTTCAGTCACTTCTGCGTTGCCACCAGCTCTGAATTCATTTTAATTTTCTAACTTTATTTAAAATGATAAGTACCTAAGCACAATATATCTGAATCTCTTCATCCAATGGAATGCTGTAACACTTAAGTTTTTTTTTTTAATTTGAGAATTTTTAGTTCAAAAATTCAAATTTGATATTAGGATCTTTATAATTTTTAAAATATAATCAATTAAGTTAATGGGCACCGCACATCAATCCCCACTCTTGTGATCAATCCCCAATGTAGGTCCTACCACTTTCACTCTCTGCATGTCACTTCATTGTCCGTCAATTCCCAACATTTGATGGCCACGATTCACTCTCACTTAATCCTTTGCATTCTAGTGAATTAAATGCAATGATCTCCTTTTTGAAACCCTAACAAAACTTCGCTCCTCCGAAAAGAATATATTCATGGGCAAATTATAAAAAGAAGCATGTTTAATATATAAATAAGTAAATGGATCGTGTTTAAAAAAAAATTAAAAAGGAGCAAAATCGGAGCATGAAAATCCGGTTTCTTAAGAAATCGGATTACAAAATTCCGGTTTCTAGAAGCCGGAATTTTGTAATCCGGTTTCTTAAGAAACCGGATTTTCATCATCCAGTTTCTTAAGAAACCGTTTTTTTATAAAAAAACTTTTTAAAATTTATATTTATATTAATAATTATTTTTAGATTATCAATTATTCTCATTTGAATGTCTTAATGATATCATAATTTGGCGATCTTGGGCTCGTTGGATTCGACTCGTCGGGCTGCTCGATTCGACTATAAGCATGTCATGTTTGGAAACCATTTGGAAATCCAAATTATGATTTGAACCTTCCAAATGTGTTTCAGGTCTTTGATTTGGACTCATTTGGCCTCGGATTGAGTCGAATTTGGTGTCGTTGTGTTTGTATTTTCGAGACGTTCAGTTTAACTATAAATTTGTTGAAATCAAAATTTAGGTGGTCTCCGATTTAATTTTTTAATTATATATCAAATATAAACATTTTAATAAAGATTTTATTTTTTAATTTAAATAATCAAATTAAAAAAATTTATTTTCTAAGTTTTATAAATATAATTGATTATTTATCTTAGTTTCTAAAAATAAAGAAAATAAAGAAACTGGATTATATATATAACTAAGTTTTAGAAAATAAAGAATTATATATCTAAGTAAGTTTTAGAAAATAAAGAAACCGGATTTTCAAAATCCGGTTTCTATAGTATTCTTTTTTATTTGATTATTTAAATTAAAAAATAAAATCTTTATTAAAATGTTTATATTTGATATATAATCAAAAAATTAAATCGGAGACCATTTGAATTTTGATTTCAACAAATTTATAGTCGAACTGAACGTCTCGAAAATACAAACACAACGACACCAAATTCGACTCAATCCGAGACCAAATGAGTCCAAATCAAAGACCTGAAGCACATTTGGAAGGTTCAAACCATAATTTGGATTTCCAAATGGTTTCCAAACATGACATGCTTATAGTCGAATCGAGCGGCCCGATGAGTCGAATCCAACGAGCCCAAGATCGCCAAATTCTGATATCATTAAGACATTCAAATGAGAATAATTGATAATCTAAAAATAATTATTAATATAAATATAAATTTTAAAAAGTTTTTTTATAAAAAACGGTTTTTTAAGAATTACAAAATTCCGGTTTCTAGAAACCGGAATTTTGTAATCCGGTTTCTTAAGAAACCGGATTTTTATGCTCCGGTTTTGCTCCTTTTTAATTTTTTTTTAAACACAATCCATCTGCTTATTTATGTATTAAACACGCTCCTTTTTATAATTTGTCATATATTCATTTACATTTTCTCTCTATCACTTACCCCTTTATATTCCGCCTCAAAAACTCTCTCCCCCCATTAATAGAACCTTCCAAGGCGAATGAGCTTAATCTTCTGAGGGATAATCAGCTAAATTTAAGCGTGACAATAACGATGTTGCAAGGTAATCATCTTGAAGAGTTAGGTTTTGTTTGGGATAGGTTTGAATCACTATTTTTTATTACTTTCAAAGAATTTTTATACTAAAAAATTACTTTATCAATAATAAGAAAGCTCTTTCAAACGAAACGTTAAACAATACGTTGAAGGAATTCTGGAGACTGGTGGTTAAACTCAACTAGTCCCCATCTCTTAAAGCCTAATTAACTACGAAGTAGTTAAGAGTTTTATTAAAAAAATTGCTTAAGCTTTTGAGCCGAGCCAATGGGGGGTATAAGCCAAGACCCTAATGTCATCACAGTAGCTACACACATACCAATATGTATCCAAAAGCTCCACATGCCCATCATTTCTTTTATACTAATTTCTTATCTGTTATCGTCGCAAGCCATATAAGCTTCTGCAATAATAAATTATTACACCTTAAAGCTACAAAGTATTGATATATCATCAAAAAATTATCTTAATCAGGCACGAATCTTAATGTAAATATAAGATTTAGGCTTCAAAAATTAAATCGGAGACCATCTGAACTCTGATTTCAGCAAACTTATAGTCAAACTGAACGTCTCAAAAATATGAACCCAATGACACCAAATTCGACTCAATCCGAGCCCAAATGAGTCCAAATCAAAGACCCAAAGCGCATTTGGAAGGTTCAAACCATAATTTGAATTACCAAACGGTTTCCAAATGTGACATGCTTAAAGTCGAATCGAGCGGCTCGACAAGACGAGTCCAACGAACCCAGGATCGCTGAATTCTAATATCATTAAGGCATTCAAATGATCATTAAACAATCCATGATCAAGGGGATCAATATCGGCCGTCCATTCAAACCACTCCCATTTGGACCATGATTCTCAATATATTTACAAGCCATGTCACTCTCAAAAAATTATAAATAGCCCCTATTTCTTCAAATGAAGAGGAGGGGGAAGAGAATGGAAGAGATTGGGAGCTTCCTCTCCGCCGACCATCGCCAGACTTCCTCCAGTCCACCGACCACTGCCGGACTTCCGCCCGTCCGCCGACCACTGCTGGACTTCTGCCAGTCCGCCGGCCACTGCCGGACTTCCGCCCGTCCGCCAAACTTCCGCTTGTTCGTCGACCACCTTCGGAGTTCTTCCCGACCACCGCCAGACTTCCGCCAGTCTGCCGACCACCGCCAGAGTTGTTCCCAGCCAACGCCAGACTTCCGCCAGTCCGCCGGCCATCCCTGGAGTTATTCCCAACCACCGACAAACTTCCGCTAGTCCGCTGACCACCTTCAAAGTTCTTCCCAACCATTGTCAGACTTCCGCCAGTCTGCCGACTACCACTGGAGTTCTTCCCGACCATCGTCAGACTTCCGCTAGTCCGCCGACAACTATCGGACTTTTGCCAGTCCGCTGACCACCCACGAACTTCCGCTAATCCTCCAGACCCTCCGTCGCTTGCCGACTACGGTCCTTCCGACCACCGTCACCCAACTACGGTCCTCCCGACCTCCGTCACCCACCGACTACGGTCCTATAGTCCTCCCGACCTCCGTCCCCTGCCGACTACGATCCTTCTGACCACTGTCACCCAACTACGGTCCTTCCGACCATCATCGTCCAACTACGGTCCTCTCGACCTCCATCGCCCGTCGACTATGATCCTTCCGACCATCATCACCTAACTATGGTCCTCCCAACATCCGTCGCCCGCCGACTACGATTCTTCCAACCACCATCTTCAACTACTATCTTTCTTACCTTTGTCATCCACCAACTATGGTTTTGCCGCCCCAAACAAACATATCAACGCTGATTCTTCCAACTCTTAGCATATAATACACTCTGTATGATGTATATTTGCTACATCAAGCCAAGACCTTTCTTCTAGGGAAGGCCTCATTTGTAATCAATTACAAACATTAGTGGATTCATTCAAACTGGGCTAGGCCCCATGGTTTTTCTCATTTTCAGAAGTTTTCACATAAAAATTATGATGTCTTTTATAAGCTCTACACCGCTACTTATTTATCTGTTTGTGTGTTAGATCTTCGCATAAAACTAGGACGTTAAACTTAATATATCTCTACTGCCACGAATATTCCAGGACGCAACAAGTATCCTACGTAATAGCATCCATGATTCATGGCTACAACTTCTCATTATCATGATTACTATACATCATTAATGATTTTTTTTTGCATATAAATTATTAATATCTTATTTGCCTTTGTGTAATATACTAAAAAGCCACAAGCACCCTAATTTTATGGCATCTGCGATTAAGCCAGTTTTGCTAATAAGAAGATTATGCTTAATCCCCATATTTGTCTATAATTATCAAAAAGTCTGGACAAGTGCGATGTTTTTTATTTTTTTTGTATTTTTGTCATTTCTATGGATCATTTAGCCTTTTCCTCCCATTTATTATGGTAAAGTTGAAAACTTCTCATGGCAATTTATATATGATAAATTAGGTCAATTGCTCGAGTGATGCTATATATGATCTCGTTTTAAATCAGTCAAATCAATTGGGAAAAAAATTTAGAGGAGATCAGAAGAGTTACATATATAACATCTAAAATTTATATATTTATAAAAGTAGCACTATATCAAAAATTTTAAATTATTGAATTGTTAGAAATTTGACAAAAATAAAAATATGAGTTAGGATTGCATTATGAATTTTGATATTTGGGAGATAATAAAAAAAAATGGATGTTAGAGGATAGTTTTGTAAATAATCAAGTTTTAGATGTTATGTATGTAATTGATCAAAATTTATGTGCTTAACCTCACTTCTCTTTTATATACTTGGCTTTTCTTCGTATTGATATTTCAATTGAAAATAAATTATTTTAAAAAATAACATATTTAATAAATAAAGAAATTATTTTTTTAAAACTAAATTATTTCAAATATTAGTATTGATAGATGTTTACCTAATAACAAGGTTTTGATTTAAAATTATTTCAAATATTAGTATTGATAGATGTTTACCTAATAACAAGGTTGCAAAAATCGAACCGGCCAATGAATTAGAAAAAGGAGAGGTTAATAATTTGATGGTTCGATCAGGATTGAACGGGATTGAACCGGATGACGTAATAAATATTTATTATATTCAAATATTAGATGATCTTATAATACAAAATCAAAACTTATTAAATAAATTTAAGATTATTTGGAGACAACCAAAATATTTCATATTTATCATAAGTATGCAACTTGAGATAAAGAGATTTGATGACAAAGTTGGAATGAAACATGAAACCAACATTATACAATCTATAATAGTAGATTTTTAGAGTCAACAAGAAAACTTAGGGTCATTTAGAGTCATAACAACAGCAAACTGCAACAAGATACCAGGCCAATAACATGGCAAGGCAGAGCAATAGATAAATGAAGCCAAAAGTTCTCATGTGTGCATTAAACACAAAGAATCATGACAAAATTCAAGCTCGGGTCAATTCTAGCTAATTGCAACAAACAACGAAATCAAAACAACATATACTCATGCAAAAATCATCTTATCTCAAAACTTTGTAAAGGAAACTGAATTTTTTGTTAGATATACGAAGGAAAATAAGTGGAAAATTATTATTAGTGGTGAGAATAATAATATGAATAGAAATCAAATGAAACTCACATCTAACAATATTGTAAGACAATGATAAATAGAAACCGCGTATCGACTTAGGTTAGAGGATATGTCGGCGACGCCTTCCTCTCATGCAATAGATCACGCTCAAGAAAGAGAATTAGGTTTGCGTCGGGGACGGGGACGGAACGAGAAGAAGATGAACAATGAATGAGAATTAGTAATTAGGATTTAAGAAATAGATTTCTTTGATTTTGACTATTTAATCTGAAATCAACGGCCACGAATTCGTTATTTTAAATAGCTCAATTTTTTAAAAATTGATATGATCCGCTAGTTTAGCGGTCGAACAATTGTTTTCCTCGGGTTGCATGCGGTTATGCTCAATACAGTTATCGTAGTTGACGGAATCGGCTGCCCGATCGATTTGAATAACATTTGAACCTGCCAGTCCAGTCTGATTTCTAAAACCATGCCTAATAATACAAACCCTTTATTGAATAACATTCTTTATACACACACACAATATATATATATATATATGTTAGAATTTTAATTAAAATTCTTTTATTAAGTATTGTTTATGCCTTTTTATAGCTAGAATATTCTAGAAAAATTCATTTACTTGTGGTACTATCTAATTTCCCCATGTGATTATTTTCTTTATTTAAGGTAATATATTTGCATCCAAAAATATGAAAATCGAAAATTTTCAATTTCTTTTTTGTCAAAAAATTATGCCGAGTTTTCTTAATGATATATTCATATACTTAAGGTGACAAACTACATATATATTTTATATAGCTAGTAAGGAGGACCCAGTATTCACTCGCTAGTTATGTTTTATCAATTTCATATTACAATCAATTTATCATCATCAAATAATAAGAGATTCTTGACCTCGTGATTCGTATTGTATATTATATTATATCATATATATTAGGATTGAATCCATAGTGATTTGAAACTAATATTTTGAGCTAATTTTAATCTCCATTCATCCCCCATATATATAAGACATTCTAATAGCTAAATATTCCACTTAAAATCAAATAAAATATTAGGAGTAACTTTAGCATACAAGTTTATCATCTCAAAGAATAAAAATTTTCATCAAAAGGAAAAGCTCCTTGTTTTCTCCATCGAAAGTTTGGAAGATTTTAGAAGAAGAGGAGTGTTAGTTTAGAGGGGTTTCCTTATCCATAATTCAAAGAAAGGTGCCCTTCTCATATGATGAAAGAAGGTATGATGATTTTTTCCTCAGCTTGTTGACAAATGAGTGATTGGCAGTGGAATTCAAATCAAGAGTGTGCTCATGCATGAATATAGGCTGAGTTAGGCCAAATCACATAAATACCATTCTATTTTATTTGTTTAAGGACCGGCTTACTTTATATTACACTTAACTTGATTTATATCCATGTGACTATTGAATGATTATGTGGTCATATTTTAATATTATGAAGTTAATCTTACATTAATCTCTATCTTGTGAAAATCGCACTTAATGTCATATCATAACTCTTTTCGCCATACTTTGTCAATCAATTGGATCTTGCATTACATATTTTTTGGTTATTCATACATTGCAAGTATTTATGCTTATGTGATAGAATTATCATTATACTTTATAATCTAAATTGTTTCATATTCTCACATAATATTGTTATTATCTTTCATATCATCATCATATCTATCATTTTGAGGACACTTGTGTTGAATTATAAATTGATATATCACCAAAAAATAATCTTGATCGGGCATGAATCTCGAGGCAAAATTCAAGTTGGAAACTTCAAAAAATAATTCAGAGACTATCTGAACTCTGATTTCAACAAACTTACAGTCGAATGAACGTCTCAAAATACGAACCCAACGACACAAAAATCGACTCAATTCGAGCCCAAATGAGTCTAAATCAAAGACCCGAAGCTCTATTGGAAGAGTTGAACCACAATTTTGAGGACACTTGTGTTGAATTATACAGTGATTATTTGTTATATAAATATTATTAGCTTAAAGCTTGATGAAATATTTAGTAGCACCGTCTACTCGTACACCTCTATACAAATATTATTATATTATTAATATATGCATGCTTAGTTTAACCTATTTATTCATATTTCATTGTATATATTATATAATGCTTTACCATAATTTATGTATATTATATATCTCATGTTCATGGTGTGAATTGACTTGGTTGAATTTGTACAAAAATTCTATAAAAGAAACATACGTTCAGTTCATCCCCCTCTTGATGTGCCATAAACTAGCACAAGTTTGGAACCTTCACAGAACAACAAAGCAAGATAATACCTTTAGGATTTCAAAATATACCCTAATATTTATGATTAGTTAAAAATACCTTGCAAAGTGGGTAATTTTTCTCCTAGATGTGTCCTTAATATATGTTATTCACTTCAATTCTTCTTGTCACAATCATTATATTGTCATCAAGCTCTATCTGCGTATTATATTTGGTCGTAAAAGAATAGTCATATTTACAGATAAAAAACTACTAGATCTACGAACCTGATGTCTATAATTATATTTCAAATTGTTTGATAGTTTGAGAGGTAGAAATAAGATGGTAAATTTCCTTTGATGTTCTTGATTAGCTTAAATACTAAATGCCCATACATTGCTCCTTCTTGCCCTCTTTTTCCTTGAGAGAAATCTGGTGCGCTTACTATTATTGGTGGCTTACTCGATGTTCTTCGATTTGGTAGCTGAACTGAGATTGACTATGTTATTTATAAAAATTTTAATATATTGGGCTCATTAAAAAAAAAAAAAAAAAAATATCGCTACGCGTTTCGAGTGGCTGTTTTTTTACTTGTTTTTTTTCTCGGAAGTTCATTGCATAAATGTCTTTGTAACTCCTTCTCCGATCCATAGTCCACGCAACGCTCTGTCAAGTCTTTCCCTCGATTAATTTCGGGGCAACCCGTAGATGTTTCGTAACCACGGTCCAAGTTGACGTCTTCTCGTTTTCCAGAAGCTTCATTTTTTAAGCCGGGAAGGCTAGTGGCCGCTGTTCTGCGGATCTTGATTGTTTCATTGGTCAGCCTTTGATCCTTCATCGCCGGCGCGGATTGGAGTTGACGCTCAGTCATGGCGTCTCAGGCTTACCTCGACAAGATGCAGCTCCGGCAGAGTTACCGGAACCTATGGCATACCGATCTTATGAGCACTATCAAGGCTGATTTCCCTTGTAAGACTCGTTTTCTCACCTTTACTTTTCTACATTCGTCCCCCTCCACCTTTTCAATCGCTGAGTTTTCTCTATTTCTTACTACCTCGGTGATGAAAAGAGTTTTTTTTTTTCCGTTTTCTTTTGCAGTTTGCTGTTTGGCTCTATGGTGGTAAGTTCCTAATCCGCGGTGAATTTTTTCGTTGATGCCTCGATTTTCTTTCTGTGGTTTGCTTGTGAACATTTTATTCGTTTCGTTTTCTGGCGAGATCTGAAATTTGCCTTTTGTGTGATGATGGCGTGGCATTTGTTGAAGAAGGCAACGCCGTTTACGGTAATTAATCGGCGGCGATAGTTTAGGATTGATCCAGGTGCTGCCGTGCTGGAAGAAGGCAGCGACGCTGCCGGTTAATTGAGCGGCTGCTGAGCGAGAAAGGTGGATAATAGATCTTCGGAAGAGTTAATTCCCTAGACTTACGGTTACTGTAAATCGAACGTTATAGATGTAGACTTATAAAAATAGTTACTGACATTGATAAATTGGATCTGATGATAGTAGTCTCTAACTTGTGACAGAGCAAACGGATCTAACACTTGGGTTGGGCTGGAGATAGGAACTGGTTAGGTTAGTAATTTGGTTGAATTTCTCTTTTGGTATTTTAGTCTAGTTGCCCCATCCTTTGTTAGGCTGCCATAAACCTATTGCTTTTCTCTCGTTAATTGTATCAGCTGCCCATCATACAAAAATTCTGCTAGCAGTTCTAAGTTCATTCGGAATTTTTTGAAACTTGTATTTCTGTCATCATAGAATGAAGACATAAAACCTTGAAAGAATTAAGAGGGAAAAGCTCAATTGGTTTTTTGAAACCGTGCATAGCGGTATTTAAAAATAGCTGATAAATTATGATCTTTGATGAACGTTACACTTTTGTGACAAAAATATTAAAGTTTGTGACTTGTTGGTTGCATTGGCTTGAATGTTAAAATTCAGTTATTCATGTACTTAAGACATGCTCCATACTACATTAATTGTTCATATTCGTTTCAGCTCTCACAATTTACTAGCTTGCTATAATATGTTGGATTTGATAATAAAATTTTAAACTTATACATCTTATTGTGCAAGAGGTGCTCTTTGAGCAAGTTTCATTCTGGGAGTTTCATATTTGAAAATATTAACACTAGTTACGTATGCAAAAAGTAGCATGATCAGAAAGTTATGAATTTTATACTGTTGCTTCTTTCCATGCGGCATTTTTTTTTACTACATTGATGATTTGATATTATAAAATAATACTAGAAATCACGTCATGAAATGTAACACTTACTGCAAAACATCTTAATATTGGCATGGTTTCAATTGTTCTTACTTTTGTGAAAACCTTCATGTTTTCACTGCACAAGTTGCTGAAGTATTTTCAGCTTAACATTTTCTTTTTGTTAACTGGTGATGTAGGATGTCTTAGGCTCTGGATTTTTTTTAATACAAATTCAGATGCAAGCACAGAACACGACTAAGAAGTAAAATTCACATGACACAAATTCTACACTTTAAATAATTATTTATTACATTTGATGAAGATGAAAATATAAATTTCAGTTCGGATGAAAGATCAATGGCCTACTATTTGAAATTATGATTAGAAATTTACAGATCACAGAAGTCATGCACACGATTGAAATCTGATGCGATGGAAGGAAATTCAAATTATAGTAAATTTGACAAAAATTAAATCTCATTTTAATCAATAATAAAAAACGATCAAGAGGAGGATTTCAAGTCTGATACTTTATCAAGGAGTTAAATCTCAGAAAAAGGAATGATTTATAAATAAATATTAAGATTGTTTTCATTATATGCCTTAATGCCTATGGTATAATGCCAAATAGAATCCAATTGAACAGCATCGGATGCAACAACTAAAGTAAGAAATATTAGAATTCAAAGGTTTTGTTGGAGAACCAAAATTGTTGACTCCACATCTAATTATGATGTTCCTTCTACTCTTTTATATCAATGTTCTTAGTCACAAGGGAAATTGCCCTAAGAAGAAGCTACATAACATGTCATTGAGTGGAAGCAGAGGAAAACGAAACAATGGCAATAAACACTTTGATATGATATGGTAACCTTCAATTAATTTTAAAATAGGATAATTTCATAGTCATGTAAATACAAACTCTCATGGACTCAAGTAATTGATTACAACTAAATTTATAAATAAAAAAAAAATACAATTATGCAAGTGTTCAAATTTCAAAGTGCCAGTTATAATGCACAATTTTGTGTTTTTCAATGGCTATAGGATGAGTTTCACTTCAATTTTTCATTGCTTAGAAAACTGAATTTAATAATTGTTTAGTAGATATTTATCTTATAGATTTAGTTATAACTATTGAACTTTTTGTAAATATTGTTGGCTTAAAGGCACCTAGAGGGGTGGATGGGGAGTTAATTGGGTGTGCCATGCACTATTTAACTTCTTTCAAAATTCTATCCAACTTAAAGCTAGGGCTGTAAGAGAAGTACTCTATCCTAGGAACAACTTGATGACCATTTGTATAGACTTGTTTATGTTCATTTATTTATAAAATTGAACAAGCATGTTTAGAATTTTAAAAACTCATTATATAAATTAGCAAGCTTGAGAATTGACCCATTTATTCAATTATGTTCGTGAACACACTCGTTTGTTGTTTAATAAATAGTTGATCATGAACTCAATAAAATGCTCATTTAATAATGTTTAATTGCTTATTTGATAACTTATTTTATGTTATTGTGTCTATTTTTTATATTTTATGCACTTTAAAATTATGTATATTATTAGAGGTATAAATAAGATAAAAATATCAAACAAATAGCTAGATTTATGGATTAAAATATTTTATTAATAATATTTGAAATTCATCAAACAACTTCAATTATGCTTAGTGAATTATGTCCAACAACAACAACATCAAGCCTTTATCCCACTACGTGGGGTCGGCTACATGAATTCTTTTTCTCCATAGTGTCCTGTTAAGAGTCAA
The DNA here is from genome assembly GCA_019925795.1 of Dendrobium chrysotoxum. Taxonomy (NCBI): domain Eukaryota; kingdom Viridiplantae; phylum Streptophyta; class Magnoliopsida; order Asparagales; family Orchidaceae; genus Dendrobium; species Dendrobium chrysotoxum. The sequence continues at coordinate 29,117,851 of CM034309.1, forward strand.
ATTCTCATTTAGATCTAATAAAGAAAGGTCATTTCTAGTATTTTCTAACCATCTTTTTAGGTCTATGATGCAGGACTAAGATGCTTTGAATGAAAGTTATGATTTGCACAATTGATTAGAAGAGCAAGACGAGATTAAATTACTAGCAATAGGAATGAAGAAATAAAACGAAGGAGGGATGCTTGCGTTTAGGCCAAACCACATATAAAATACTTGCACAAACAAAATAGATTAGAAAATTAAAGCAAGCTAACATAGAAGTTGTTCGGTCATAATCCCACAATTAACAATAAGATAGGTAACATAAAGGATCACTCAAAATAGCCCTACGTTTACTATGCTCTTAAGCAGATTAAGCGGCTTTGATCTTCAATGAATCCGTCACCTCCTACAGGGTTAGGAGAAAAGACGAAGTAATTGATGAGGGGTAAAAGTTCACCTTAATCGGAACGGAATCGTCGCCGGATGGTATCCACTTGAAGGCCGATGGTGTGGGTGAAGAATCGTAGTAATTGAGTGACGTAGTCTTTGACGGTGGGAGTAGCCGGAGGAGGAGCGGTCGTGGCTCGGCCAAGAATGGTCCACCGTTCCTTTTTCCTTTGATCGTCGATCGTATCCACCAAAGTGATATGGATCTGTTCGAAGTATTCTTCGACGGTGTTGTCGAAGTCGAATCCGACGTCGAAGAACGGAGAACGGAGGATGTCGATGTTGTCGTGTTCGTCAAGGATCAACCCGTAGTCCCATTCGGGGACTTCCATTCATGTTGGTGAGGAAAAGAAGGGTTGGAGCCAAAGATACCTTGCTGCCCTTGAAGTTTTTCTTCAATAGATTGAAGATTTTCTTGGAGAATCAAGTGGGAGAAGGGTTGGGGAAGGGGGCGGCCAAGGTGGGGGGTGTTGGGGAATTTGGTTCAGATTTTGGGAGAAGTAGGATTAGGATTAGGGTTAGGGTTTTGTGTCAAAACCTGAAGTTATTTTTCAGATTTTGAATTTGGAGGGAGGGGGATAAGGAAACTAGGTTTAATTTCCAAAGAGAGGATTTAATGTGAGAGAGGGGATTGGGGAAAGAGGGGGGGATTGGAGAGAGAAAGGGGGCGGCAAAGGGATAGGGGGGCCGGCGGCACTAGAGGGGATTGGGAGGGATTGGGGGAGTTGATTGAGTTTCCTAACTTAGAATTAGGAAATAGGAAAGATTTAATTCTCTCCCCTTTTATTAAAATTTCAAATAGACTTCAAATAGGAAACTTTCCTAAAATAGTTTTGGTAAGTTAGGAAAGTATTTTAATTTGAATTTAAACTAAATTCAAATCCCCAATGCTTTTCAAATATACTCCCTCACAATTTAGGAAACTTAATTAGAGAGAGAGAGGGGCCGGGGGAGGGTGTAGGCCGGCGGTTTGAGGGGGGTGAGGTGGGCCGTGGGCCGTGGGGTGTAAGGGGAAGTGGGGGAGGGTTTGGTGTGGGGAAGGGGGGGGGGGTAGGTGGTTAGGCCATGGGGTGTAAGGGGAGGTGGAGAGGGGCTGCTGTAGGGTGGTGGGAGGAGGAGGAGGGGGAGGGGCTGTCGGGTAGGAGGAAAGAGAGAGGGAGAAAGAGACTTGGGGAAGGAAGAAGAAGAGGCCACGAACTCGGACTCTTCCTAGGTTGGTGGGTGATTCGCTCTCCCTTTCCTAGGGATTTCTCTCCATTGCTCTCAAGCTCACACAAGAACACAATATGCAGGAATTTTGCTTGAAAATCATTTATTACCCTCAAACAATACAATAGTGGCTTATAAATAGCCTCAACAAAAGAAATGACGGAAAAGACTCAAATGCCCATATTGGGCTTACAAACATGCTGCCCTTTAGTAAGGGTAAAACAGTAAACTAGCAACAAAGAAACAAATAACATAATAAACTCAAAAATACAAGGACTCGATCGTGGCCGTAGATCGACGTCCACGTCTACGATAAACTTTCCAAGTGTGGATGTCCTCATCAGTCTACCTCTACCTTTCTTAACATAGGTCAAATCTAATGCATATACTCTGCTAACCGGGTCATCGAAAGGCCGCCGTTTTATGTGACCAAACCATCTAAGGCGACTCTCTCTAATCTTATCTGCCATTGGAGCTACTCCAACCTTTTCACGTATATGCTTGTTTCGTATCCTATCTCTAAGAGTAAAGTCACTCATCCACCTAAGCATCCTCATCTCTGCAACACTTAACTTAATATTATGCTGGCCAATATTTTGCGCCATAAAGCATTGTAGGTCTAACCACCATCTTATAGAAATTTTCCTTAAGTTTGAGTGGTACTTTTCTATCACACAACAAGCCCGATGCATTCCTCCACTTCACCATCTAACTTGAATTCTACTAATAATATCCCCATTTATTTCACAATCACTCTGAACAATAGACCTAAGATATCTAAAACGTATACTCTTATTACTAACTTGATTACTTAAAGTCACAAACCCCCCTCGAGATCTATTACTACTAAAATTATACTTCATGTATTCGGTTTTAGATTTACTCAAACGAAAACCTTTAGACTCTAAGGTTAACCTTCACAATTCAAGTTTACCTTCAACTCCCTCTTTAGTCTTATCAACAAGAAGAATATTGTTAGCAAAAAGCATACACCAGGGAACATCCTCTTGCAATTCTCTAGTAAGAACATCCATGACTAAAGCAAAAAGATTTGGGCTTAAGGCTGAACCTTGATGTAATCCAACTAAAATTGAAAAATACTTGGTCAAACCACCTTGTGTTTGAACACAAGTAACATCTCCATCATACATATCCCTAATGACTTGATTATAAGCATTATTAACCCCTTTCTTTTTTAGAACTCTCCATAGCACATCTCTTTGAACTTTATCATATGCTTTCTCTAAATCAATAAATATCATATAAAGATTCTCCTTATTCTCTCTATATTTCTCCATCAAACCTCTTAATAAATGTATGGCTTCCATAGTAGACCTACCTAGCATGAATCCAAATTGATTTTGAGAAAAATTAGTATCACGTCGTAACCTATGCTCGATAACTCTCTCTCATAATTTTAAAGTATGACACATCAACTTAATTCCTCTATAATTTGCACAATTTTGTGCATCACCTTTATTCTTAAAAATAGGAATCAACACACTCATTCTCCACACATCTGGCTTCTTTTAGTCTTCAAAATAATATTAAAAAGTTTAGTAAGCCAAGAAATTCCTTCATCTCCTAAGCATTTTCACACCTCTATTGGAATATCATCAGGTCCAACAGTTTTCCCGCACTTCATTTTCTTTAAAGCCTCTCTAACTTCAATTTTAGTAATACGCCGATAAAAACAAAAAATCCTATTTTCATTTAGAATACTAAGGTCACTAAAGTCAATCGAATTTTTATAATCTTCATTGAAAAGCTTAGCAAAAATATCTCATTCACCTTTGTTGAATACCTTCTTCTAAAAAAAATACTTTTTGATCTTCATCCTTAATGCATTTCACTTGAACTAAATCCTTACTACTCCTATCTCTTTATTTGGCTAGCTTATACGTATATCTTTCGCCCTCTTTAGCATCTAATATATTATATAAATCATTAAAAGCTAAAGTCTTTGCATCACAAAATGCTTTCTTAAACTCTTTACGGGCAACTTTATATCTTTCCCAATTTTCAGAATTTTTACATCTAAACTAATTTTTTATATCAGAGCTTCTTATTTTTGATCTTTTCTTGCATATTTTGATTCCACCACCAACTATTTTACTATTAGAAGCTTTTCCTTTTGATACTCCAAACACATCATTTGCAACATTTTTAATATTAGAAGCTACTATTTCTCACATAGCATTAGCTTCCTCTTGCACCGATAAAATCTTAAGACCGTGAATCTTACTCGCAAAGATATTTTTTTTAGAGTTTTTTAAGCCATCATCTAATCATAAAATAATGATATACTATATTTTTCATATTATGCCCCTTCATCTTAAAGTTCAAAACTAGTAAGCAATGTTGGGTATATAGACTTTCACTCGGAATAACTTTACAATCTTTACAATCTTAACGATCTATTTTTCTTACAAGAAAATAATCAATCTAAGTTTTACTATATCCATTCTTATAAGTGATGAGATGCTCATCTCTTTTCTTAAATAAGGTATTAGCAATTACAAAATCATAAGTTAGAGCAAAATCTAATATAGTCTTATCACTTTTATTAGTCCATCAAACCCCTAGCCACTATGAATGCTTAAAAAATCATTTACTTCTCTGCCAACATGTCCATTTAAATCTCCCCCAATAAAAATTCTTTCTTTAAGATGTATATTTTGTATTAATTCTTTTAAGTCATTCCAAAATTTTAATTTTGAACACATATCCAAACCTACTTGAGGAGCATAAGCACTTATAATATTAATAATCTTATCATTAACAATAAACTTCAAAGCAATATTCTATCTCCAATTCTATCAATTTTTACAACATCATCTTTCAAACTCTTATCTATAATCACACCTACATCATTTCTAGTACGACTCCTACTAGAATACCAAAGTTTAAACCCCAAACTATCAATCTCCTTAGCCTTATCTCCCACCCATTTAGTTTTTTGAATGCATAGAATATTTATCTTTTTATGAATCATAATATCAATTAGTTTCATTAATTTGCCTGTAAGGGAATCTACATTCCAAGATCCAAATTTAATTTTAGTTTCATGGACTAGCTTCTTTCCCCTCATCTATCCATGATGTGGGAACCCTTGTTTATTCAACACTACATTTGGGTGCCTATGTAGTGGCCCATGCACACTTCTCATTGTATTTAGGCCATACAACACGTCGCTTCCAGGGAATGCCCTAGTGCTAACACAATGTATTAAATGATTCATGTCATGATTATTTAACAAATTTTACACTAGTTGTCGACTACCTAACGCAACCTTCCACTTTTCTCATTTAGGTGAACTGTGTTCATTTGGATTAAAATTTATAAATTCAATTATTCCTACTAAGACTATGAATTCAAATCCTTAGTATCAAACATATAATTAGTTGGGACCGAAGCAAACTAATAATCAAAAGCTTGAACAATATTTTAAAATTCAGATCATATTTAAACTTTTCTTTATCTAGATAAGAAAATACATGAACGAGCTTGAATAAGGCAGTACTAAGCGTGGTTAGACTCAATTACAACCCTACTAAAAACCCTCACACTCAAGCATGTGAAAATAAATTATTAAATAATCAAATAATCAAATACATAAACTAAGCACATGAGCGTACAAATAAAAGAGAGAATATATGCAAGATGTGATTGACTAGTACCTCAATGATCAAGTGCTAAGCCAAAGAAAAATTACACTCAAGGATATTAGTGCACTTTTGTAATCATTAACTCAACCCTACCAGTGTGATGCCACATAAGTTAGTAAAACTATAGGTCTGATGAACAAGCGATTTATATAATTTGTATGCACAGTTGAAATTATATACTCAACTACACTAGCCAAGACAATCAAATTACTAAACACCAAAGCCTCTAATGTCTTCAATAAAATGATGGCAAAAATAAATAAGTATATGCTACATGAGGGCAATTCAGGTTTAATAACAATTAAAAAGATTTACTCACCACAAGGGCACAACAACATATTTTCCAACATTCACTACCTTAGCATTTAAGCATAAGTAATTCATTAAATAAACAAACAATAAAGTTAATTTAATCAATGGATTTGGTTTTGAACAATAGGATTTTTATATGGTTCAACACTCAACCAGTCTTTGTTCTTGCCTAAGTCCTATCCGGATTAGGATTTCAATAGTGCTCTTAGTATCACAAGTCTAACTCCTCCACTCAACAAGTTGGTGGAAAAATCTTCGCAATCTCGCTCTCACTTCAAGGGCGAGTGTACCCAAATACTAAGCTAGGCAACCCAAATAACAGTACAAGATTAAAATCCCTAGCCAAAACTCTTTAAAACTTCGATGATGAATGAATGAAATCACCAAATACCAGATGCAAACAATATCTAAACGGTATATTGAAAATATGCAATGTAAAGCAAGATACAAGTAACCTAGAGATCAATGACAAATGGTAATACCAAAATGAATTTGATTCTGTGATAAACAATTTTATTTTCTTCACAAAAGCCCTTAATTTGCTCTCACAATATAGCAAATTAAACTTGATTGATTTGATGTGAAAGCACACTCCTAAAATATTTAGTAACCTTTTTAGGAACATAAAACTTCAACATTTGCTCAGAATTCAATGAAAATTAAAAATAATGCTGGAGTAATGGAATATAGTGTGGTTTCATCCCTCTTTTAATATCAGATCTCAAACTAGACAAACTTCACTTATAACTTATCATACATAGTTTTCCTTAAAAAAGAAATTATCCAAATGCATTACACAATAATTAAAAAGAAAATTGGATCAATTTAATCATCAAAAGTATACAATTCAATTTTAAAATTTTTGGTTATGTAATCATCTATTTCAAATTTAGACAATTGATTTTTACAATCACTTTTGAGAAGCGGGTAAAATCTCATCCTTTTGATGATTTGTCAAGTTATCATGATATAGAGTCGCTTTTAAGTGATATATTAACCAAATCTAAAACTTTGATAACAAATTGATGTATAATATTGGAGTTATAGGGTTCCTAATGCATTTAAGATAATGTAATAAATATATGCCATGCAAAGAAATAAGAATCATAGATCAAAGACCACTAAATATAAAAAAAACTCACTTTTTTTCTATGTAAACTACAAGCTACGGTAATTTAAATCAAATTTATAATGAAATGATTGATTAAGCCAGAAAAATCAATGTGAAGTTTGAACTATGAAAAATCAATGAGCAATTGAATTTTTATGCTAAATTGAAAGCAAAGTTGAATCAACTTTGACCAAAATCAAGAAATTTATTAAACAACAAAAAATAACAACAACATCAAGCCTTTATCCCACTACGTCTCCATGAATCCTTTTTCCCCATTGTATCCTGTTAAGAGGCAAATTCTCATTTAAATCTAATAAAGAAAGGATATTTCTAATATTTTTAACTAAGTATTTTTAGGTTTACCTCTACCTTTCTTAACATAAGCCCAATCTAATACATCTACTCTCCTAACCGGGTCATCGGAAGGCCGCCGTTTTATGTGACCAAACCATCTAAGGCGACTCTCTCTAATCTTATCTGCCATTGGAGCTACTCCAACCTTTTACCTTACATGCTTGTTTCGTATCCTGAGTAAAGCCACTCATCCACCTAAGCATCCTCATCTCTGCAACACTTAACTTAATATTACGCTTCTCTTTTAATGGCCAACATTCTGCGCCATAAAGCATTACAAGTCTAACCACCGTCTTATAGAATTTTCCCTTAAGTTTGAGTGGTACTATTCTATCACACAACAAGCCCGATGCATTCCTCCACTTCAACCATCTAACTTGAATTTTACTAATAATATCCCCATCTATTTCACAATCACTCTGAACAATAGACCTAAGATATCTAAAACGTGTGCTCTTATTAATAACTTGATTACTTAAAGTCACAAACCCCCCATTAGATCTATTACTACTAAAATTACACTCCATGTATTCGGTTTTAGATCTACTCAAATGAAAACCTTTAGACTCTAAGGTTGACCTCCTGATGTAGAACGTACATGCAAAGATGAAATGCTTAATGAATTGCATGCTTAATATTTAGAGAGCAATATTGAATAAAATTTATGTTGATTTAAACGCTAAGATAAAACAAAAAGGTGATAAATAAGCTTAGGCTAAATCATATGCATAGGAGTTAAGATCGAAAAACAATCAATTAATCTAACATTGCATACGTGAAAAGTTTCAACAACAAATCCCTAGACTAACAATGAGATTAATATTATGAAGGACCTCTCACACAACTCTATAGATCTCTAAGTTTTTAGCGGAGGAGCATTAATACTATCCTCATGAATCTATTAAAACCACAAGTGAGAAGCAACTAAGAGGATAAAGAGTTGGGAGGATGAGTTACCCCAAAGAAACAGGAAAGACAAAGCTCCGGTGGTTGCTTAGGTGCTTGAGAGGAGGTAGACAACTACCACGAGCCTTCGAGATGCAGCGGGACAACAATCTGGACTTCAGAGACAGCGGAACAGCAATAGGACGTTGCCATGATTGCTGGACAGCAGCTTTGGTACTTGGAAAATCCTGGACAGCAAATTTACTCCTTGGATAGCAGCAGTTTGGCCTGGGGAAGGTTCTGGACAGCAGATTTCAAGGTCCCAAAACTCTGGACAGAATACCAAACAGTTTCTAGAGAATCTGGATAGCGGTTACCACGTCGAAGAGGTCTTTTGGACAGCAGAAACCTCTTGGAGATGCAGGACAGAAATACAGAGTTGCTGTAATTTCTTAGACAGCAATTATAAAACTCCCAAAGAGAGGAATTTAGTGGAAGGGGCCTTTGGAAGGCACGGGTAGGGTTGAAAGTGGTTTTCTTAAACCTAAAATTAAATTTCAGGTTCAACTATGAGAGGCTAAGGTTTGAATTTTGAATTCAAACTAATGGGAGGGAAAGGACAATCTTATTCCTAATTGATAGTTTTGATTGAGGTAATTAAGGGAAAAGAAAATTAATCTGGAGAGAGAAAAGTGGAGAGAGGGTGGGTCGGCCATGTATGGATATAGGAGAGAGGGTATTATGTTAAGTACGTGGGCCCCAAGAAATAATTAAAGATTTAAAACAAAATCTGAATTTAATCTCAGATTTATTTTAAAAAGGAGGTTTCCAAATTTAAGTTTTAGTATTAGGAAAGTATTTGAATTCCAAATTTTAATTGAAATCCAATTAGGTAACTTTCCTAATTAACTAGAACTTATGTTAGAAAGGTATTTAATGACCCAAAAGAATTTGAATTTCAAATTTGGGCAAGAGGGGACTGGCGGCTTGGGTAGGGATTAGGGAGGATGGGTGGAGGGAAGGGGGCCGGCGACTGAATGGGTGGTCGTCGGCGGTTGCGTAGCCAAGGGAGGTCGGTGGGGTTGGGGGGTAGGGGCGGTTTAGGGAGAAGAGGGCTGCTGCAGCCGGCTGTTGTGGGAGAGATTGGGGAGAGGAAAATGAAGGAAAATAAAAAAGAAAACACAAAATCAAGGGCTCACCCGCCGGTGGGCTGTTGGGTACTCTGTTGGCCTCTCGTGGGCTTCACCACCACTCTCTAGAACTCACAAAGAGATCATGACAAAAGCTGAATTTCATTTCAATAATCATCATCCCATAATACAAGAGAACTATCTTATAAATAGGCCTCATGAAATGAAAAGAAACAAAGACTAAAATGCCATTCGGGCTTCAACACACTAAACTCCCCTCATAGGGGTACAATGGGAAAAACAAAAAATAAAATAAACTCGTACATAAAACACATAAAAAAAAAATTAAACTCCAGATCGTAGCCGTTGATCTTCGATGTCCTCATCATTCTCCCCGAGTGGGAGAAAACTCGACTCTGTCAAGTGGGTGTCTCAAGAACTCTCGTGCACCTGGGTCGATCTGCTGTTGCTCCTCGCGCTCTGATTATGTATCCTCGGACTCTGGTTTACCTCTCCACCTTATCAGATATTTTCTTCGTCCATCCTCTTTTGTGAAAATAATGTCATCACTTCAGAATCATGTCAACCTTCTCTGCTATAGGTATTTTGGGAATCTTTTTAGGAGTGGAGGTAGGCTTGGGGTTCTCATAAGATGGGGTCACACAAGGCTTAATTTGAAGTGGATTTGGGGTTTAAACTCTGGACCTTCATAGACTACTAAATCTTCTATGTTAGAAAAGTAATGAATGTTGAACTCTGCAAGCAGATCCACCACGTAAGCATTGTCATTGATTTTATTGACTATTTTAACTAATCCCGCACTTCTACATGTAATTCCTTTACAGTTTCTTGTGGGAACCGCGCCGGACGAATCCGCACCATCACTGAATCACCAACCTCAAAAGTTTTAAATCGTCGTTTAAATTTAGCATGAAATCTATAATTAATATCGTTCTGTTCAATTAGGCATGCAATTTCCTTAAGTAGTTTATGCAGATGCGATGTAAATGCGATATGTTTTATGCGAAATCATGTGTCCAAATTCAAGACTCAACAAGATAAATGATATGAAAAAATGTGAAGCAAGAGACTTGATATGCATTATGAATGAAATGAATTGTGGACTCACACAAAAATTTTAAACAGAGTAAAATTTTGGGAGACAACTGACTACAAAAACACACACAAACATACTGACTCACAAGCACACACATAGATAGGAATAAAGACGGATCAAACATAAAATGAGAGGACATAAAGTTTCCATGTTTAAGGAAACTGGTGTAGGAGGAGCAATGAAGACATCCTTAGCTACAAGGGCATTTCTATAGGGAGTTTCAGCTAGGGTCATAGGTCATCTCCTAGGGGCAGCAGGGTATTCTAGCAAATTTATCCAACTAGGAGAGAGATGGTCCTTAACAGAGGAGGATAAGAATATAGAGGGCATGATGGAGGAATCAGGTATATGATAAGACGATGTGTCATGACTCACTACCAAAATAGGATAGCCCATAGGGTCACCAGCAGGTATGGGACTCAAGAAATGGGGTAGGGTATCCATAATAGAAGTGGGCGCAACAGTTAGAGAGGTGACATGAAAGTATGGGCTAAGACTCTCTCTAACATTAAAGTCGATACGAGTGGTGAGATAAGTCCAATCAAGAAACACACACTCTATCAAGTGTAAATCTAAAGGAGCAACTCCTATAATAGACTCTAATAAAATAAGAGGAGGCTCATTTTTCCACTTAGGCTCAGCATCATTCAAATTCAAATTACTGTCTTCCGAATTCATTTTCGTTGTGCTCAAGGTCAGATCAATTTCTTTCGGGATCAAATTAATATCATCGAGGCAGACCTTATCCAAAGGGATATCCTTGATGAGATTAGGATCCGGATGGGCTAATGTATCAAGGTTTAACGGTTCTAGATCTCCTAAATCAGGATTTAAGTCAGGTAGGGAGTCTAATTCAATCACTTCAGTTTCATCCTCAAAGAAGTCATTGTTATCAGTAATATGATTAACATCCACGAAATGGATGCACTCAGTCTTAGGTTCAGAGGACTTTTTCTTTTTAATGCATTTCTTTATTATAATTACACTTGCAGGGTTAAGGACTGGGGAGGCTAAAGGTTGACTGGGATGGCTAGGAGTGGATCCAAGTGGGGAGTCATGTGGGACCAATTCAGCAGAAGACCCAATAGAGGGTCGGCCATCAAGGCTAGGAGAAAACCTACAGGGTGGGGCAGCAACCCTGATGTTACTAAAGGATGGGTGGTCTTGACCACAGTAATGTCCACGGCTTGTCCCAACAAAAGAGGTAGGGAAATGAGTAACTGACGTGTGGTGAGGACTAGGAGTCATGATATCAGATGGGGGTGTAACAGGTGGGTACGACTGACGTTCACGTGTAGGGCTCTTGAAACTGCAACACCTAAAGATTTGATGAACAAGGGGTGACCTAAACTTAAAACCAGATGGTTGGTCACTGGTAGAGGGCAGGTGTTTTAAATTAAGTTCTCGCCTCATGTCTTTTCAAGTAGGGTACTTACCGCGAGACTCTTTATGATCTTTCAACCTCATCCAAAATTGAAGAGCCCGACCTTTTAGGTGAGACTTAGTTATGCTAACCTGGTGGGACTCAGGGATACCACGTGAATCAAAATAGTCCTCTAATTGTCTAATCCACTCCTTAAAGTAGTAAGGGTCTGAGGAACCATCAAAGGTGGGTAGACGGTAATGTGACTCTAAGTGAGGTTGTTGTTGCTTAAGCTCAGGTCTAGGTTGATAAATAGAGTGGGGCATCTTCCGACTAACATAACTGACCGAATGGGGCACAATCATAGAGTGGGGAGAGTCAACACGTTTCTCCATCATGGTTTGAGTTATAGAGCCCACTATATTAACTAGGTCATCTAACTTCTTTTGAAGTCCTATCGGGTCCATTGGGAAGCGCTTGGAAACACTTAGGGATGAATCTAGATAGGGGACAACACCTAAAGCGAAGTTGGACTCTCCAAATTGTCACTAGAAGGTGCACTAAAGATGTGGCCAGCAATCCACACTAGTGGATAAAATAGTCTAGGTGACTAGGAAGGGTACCGGATCGAGGACAGCACCTAAACGCTAAGGTTCCTAGCCTAAGAGTCCACTAAATGAGTGCAGGAGTGCTGTGGACAGCAACCTACAGCACTAGATTAAGAGGTCCAAGTGATGAGTGAAATGTCTAGAGTGAAGTTAGCACTTGAACACTAAGTTAGGTTCACTTAAATGCCACTAGGTAGTGCAGAAATGAGTGGACAGCAAGCATAACAATAGATAAAATCATTTTAAATGATGATATGCATGTATCAATACATAAGAATGGTTAGGGAACTTCTTAGGATAACTTCTAGCACATGTTATGCATGCTAAAGACTGCAGAAAAGTAAAGAACAGCAAACAAACAACTTGGAATAAAGTTAAAATGAAATGCTATGCGGGAACTTAAGCTTAAAGATTGTAAGACTTGGTTATACACTAAGTTCTAACACATGCCAAAGAGTGACCATGCTCTGATACCGAGATGATGTAGAACGTACATGCAAAGATGAAATGCTTAATGAATTTGCACGCTTAATATTTAGAGAGCAATATTAAATAAAACTTATGTTGATTTAAACGCTAAGATAAAACAAAAAGGTGATAAATAAGTTTAGGCTAAATCACATGCATAGGAGTTAAGATCGAAAAACAATCAATTAATCTAACATTACATACGTGGAAAGTTTCAACAACAAATCCCTAGACTAACAATGAGATTAATATTATGAAGGACCTCTCACACAACTCTATAGATCTCTAAGCTTTTAGCGGAGGAGCATTAACACTATCCTCATGAATCTATTAAAACCACAAGTGAGAAGCAACTAAGAGGATAAAGAGTGGGAGGATGAGTTACCCCAAAGAAACAGGAAAGACAAAGCTCCGGTGGTTGCTTGGGTGCTTGAGAGGAGGTAGACAGCTACCACGAGCCTTCGAGATGTAGCGGGACAGCAATCTGGATTTTAGAGACAGTGGAACAGCAATAGGAGGTTGCCATGATTGCTGGACAGCAGCTTTGGTACTTGGAAAATCCTGAACAGTAGATTTACTCCTTGGATAGCAGCAGTTTGGCTTGGGGAAGGTTCTGGACAGCAGACTTCAAGGTCCCAAAACTCTGGACAGAATACCAAACAGTTTCCAGAGAATCTGGATAGCGGTTACCACATCGGAGAGGTCTTTTGGACAGCAGAGACCTCTTGGAGATGCAGGACAGCAATACGGAGTTGCTGTAATTTCTTAGACATCAATTATAAAACTTCCAAAGAGAAGGAATTTAGTGGAAGGGGCCTTTGGAAGGCACGGGTAGGGTTGAAAGTGGTTTTCTTAAACCTGAAATTAAATTTCAGGTTCAACTATGAGAGGCTAAGGTTTGAATTTTGAATTCAAACTAATGGGAGGGAAAGGATAATCTTATTCCTAATTGATAGTTTTGATTGAGGTAATTAAGGGAAAAGAAATTAATGTGGAGAGAGAAAAGGGGAGAGAGGATGGGCCGGTCATGTATGGAGATAGGAGAGAGGGTATTATGTTAAGTATGTGGGCCCCAAGAAATAATTAAAGATTTAAAACCAAATATGAATTTAATCTCAGATTTATTTTAAAAAGGAGATTTCCAAATTTAAGTTTTAGTATTAGGAAAGTATTTGATTTCCAAAATTTAATTGAAATCCAATTAGGTAACTTTCCTAATTAACTAGAACTTATTTTAGAAAGGTATTTAATGACCCAAAAGAATTTGAATTTCAAATTTGGGCAAGAGGGGGCTGGCGGCTTGGGTAGGTATTAGGGAGGATGGGTGGAGGGAAGGGGGCCGGCGGCTGAATGGGTGGTCGTCGGTGGTTGCGTAGCCAAGGGAGGCTGGTGGGGTTGGGGGGTAGGGGCGGTTTAGGGAGGAGAAGAGGGCTGCTGCAGCCGGCTGTTGTGGGAGAGATTGGGGAGAGGAAAATGAAGGAAAATAAAAGAGAAAACAGAAAACCAAGAGCTCACCCGCTGGTGGGCTGTTGGGTACTCCGTTGGCCTCTCGTAGGCTTCACCACCACTCTCTAGAACTCACAAAGAGATCATGACAAAAGCTGAATTTCATTTCAATAATCATCATCCCATAATACAAGAGAACTAGCCTATAAATAGGCCTCATGAAATGAAAAGAAACAAAGACTAAAATGCCCTTCGGGCTTCAACACACTAAACTCCCCTTATAGGGGTACAATGGGAAAAACAGAAAATAAAATAAACTCGTACATAAAACACATAAAAAAAAATTAAACTCCAGATCGTAGCCGTTGATCTCCGATGTCCTCATCACCTCCATAATTCAAGTTTCCTTCAACTCCCTCTCTAGTCTTATCAACAAGAAGAATATCATCAGCAAAAAGCATACACCAGGGTACAACCCCTTGCAAATGTCTAGTGAGAACATCCATGACTAAAGCAAAAAGATATGGGCTTAAGGCTGATCATTGATGTAATCCAATAGAAATAGGAAAATACTTGGTCAAAACACCTTTGTATTTGAACACAAGTAACAGCTCCTGCTTACATATCCTTAGTGACTTGAATACGAGAAATTTATTAAAGCCAATACAGAATTATTTTGAAGGAAAAAGATCACCAAAGTATAAATATTTAAGTCTCATGCTAACGCAAGAAGATAACTTCTCTTGGAGGTTGTTAATTGCACTTGCACAAGACTACATTAGAAGTTATCACAAATTCAAGGGCACACAAGATTGTTAGGTGATATGATATTTTATTGGATAAAAATTCAATTAATTGTCCTGAGTATTAATATTTTTAATTTCTCATTCAACTGCTCTAATTGTTTTAATTTAAATTCCGAAAGAAAATCTTGGCATAATCAACAACAACAAAATATATGATCTCTATGGGACTGCCAAAATGTGCATAGATGGAGTCCAGCTATGTGATTTTTGCTACTGGTATTGGTGCCACAGGAATCAAGTTGAAGCATCACAAAGCTACAATTGCTACACTACAGGAAACCAACTGGATAAACCCCACCAACAAAACATGTTAAGGAGCCGCAAAAACTGAAGATTTAATAGTGCTATGGGGCAAATCCATAGAAACAACTCTAATAAAAGGAACATAGCTACAAGAAATCTGGGAAAACCAGAAAAATCCATAACCTAATCAGCCATTATGTTTAGACAAAACTGCAATCTATGGAGTTAACAATTCCAATCAGAAAATCCCACATTTGTTTTTAATCTAATCAAATTAAAATCCTGTTAAAAATGTAGTAGGCCTACCACTTAAACCAATCTAATTGAGAAGCCATCTATATCAGGAATCATCATGACCTATAATGCACACACTTCCCTTCAAAAAGGCGTGCAACGTCCAACACATATCTGACACGACACGCGTCCGACACTCCTCCGAGACATGTCTGACACACATGTCTTAAATATTTTTATGATTTTTTTAAAATATAATTTCTTTTTTTAATTTTTATTTATTTAAAATATAAAAACGAAAATTTTTATTTCCTATCCACAACACCAAATCAATCATCCTCACTCAATACCCCATTCATCGAATATTCTCATTTTCATTTTTCTTTGGCGGGTTGTAATTTTGGTTTCACAACAAGTCCAATGTGATCTCAATATCGACGTCTAATATCATTACAACATCAACATTTTAATATAAAAGTCTGACATTGTCTTGACATTGATGCTCAACTTTAGCAATTTCTACACCCACAACTTGACATCTCATCTTTGTTCGAAGTCTTCTTAACATTGACGACCAACGCTCTCTCAACATTGACAACAGACGCCCTCTTGACATTGATGCCCAATATTTAATGCATAATATCGATTCTTAACTCTCGACAGCATTGTCGTCTCCTTTCTCGATGCCTGATACACATCATCGACGCCTGACTCTCGACATCCTAATATTAATCATTTTAAACACAAATTCTAGTTAAATGACTTATTATTTCTAAATTATTTTTAATATTATGCTTATTCAATTTTTATACCCTATTTTTAAAACATAAAAATTATTATATCGTGTCCAACCCGTGTCCGTGTTCTATAGTTTTAATAATTGACGTGCCCCGTGTCTGTGTCGTGTTGTATCCGTGTACTCGTGTCCGTGTTGGTGCATCATAGATCATGACTAAAGGGAACACATTCAGTTGGCATTAGGCCATCATAGTAAGCATGTCTCAAATTAACGAAAATTACATTAGAAATAAAACAAATTTTAAATACTGAAACTTGGTCAAATCATTTATTTTCTCGACACTTCCAACGAGTTTAAACTTGCAGGTTTCCATCAATAATTGAATTGTTCATGAGGCAATCACTGAAAAGAAGAACTAACAAAATCTAAACGTCTCAGAAAAGAACCACAGCCATCGATTCAATGTTCAGTTCCTTTTTTTTGTTATAGTGATAAATTGAAGCCTTCTTTTGTAGATAAAATTGCATAAGTTAAAGAGTAATAAAACTCCTAGGATTAGAAATGTAACAACAGAATGCCCAATAGGATATAAAAAATTCTATAGAATCCAAAAATAGGATACAAATCCTCCTTAGGAGTAGGATATCGTCATGTGATGTATAAAGACATATTTCCATTGACATAATTAATTGATCAGGATAAAATTCAAAATATTAATCGCAAAAGTTCAATTTTCAATTTAATTGTTGTAATGCAAATGTTTTGTGTTTCCAATAATTTAGAATTTGATATTTGCATCAAATTAGCTTTATTTAGGAGAATTTAGTTGCTTGTCATGTTGGAGTTTTGATGTTGCATTAGTGCCTTAAATTTGTCAGTATATGCATGTGCACATGCATATCCATCGTTCTTGGTGGTGCAGACATTCTTGTATTATGTGACTAGTAATTTTTTGAATAATCAGATAAGGGTTTGATTGCGATTGAATCTTTTAGATGACATGTTTAGTGCAGCGAGTCTTAGTTCTTTATGTTTGCGACTTATTTTCTGAAAGGGTGAGTGAGTTCTCTTAATTTTTGGTAATTGAGTCGCCAATCTTATTGTCTTATTCCTAGCAATAAAATCCCTTGCATTATCCCTCTACTTCATTTCAAGCTAAAAAAAAAGGGAAAAAAAAAGAGGATCATATGGAAATGATGGCACCCATTTCTTTTTCAAAACTTAGAGAAGGGGGGTGGGGAGGTGCAATATAGACGAGGAAAAGAGCTATACTAGACTAGATTGGAAATAGGGGAAAGCAGGAAGTATTTCTCTATTAAATTTTATTTCTATTATAAGCTAGAGCTTGATTATAGTAAGCAAGTTTGTGTGTTGGGGTCAGCCTATTCTCTGTCTCTCTTGACTCCGAAAGAGAGCTAAGAAAAGTTATTTTTGAGGAGTTTTTTCAATGTTTGGAAATGCATTTGTAAATTGCGTTGGATTCATACATTCAATAAAAAAAGTGGTAGGTTGTAGTTAAAGGCAAAGAAGAATGAGGGAAGATAGAATTTAAGCGTTGCATGATTGCTTTCTTGTTGTTTGTTAATCCAAAATTTTAAAGCTGGACAGCTATAAATGGAAGGCAAGTGACGAGCAATATGCAAAGGGTAGGAAAATGGCACAGAAAATGACCTCAAAACTTGGCTACTATACAATAAGTAATAAGAACTTTAGTGAGAAGCTTTCTTTTCGCTACACTGCCCAGACTGTTATGAATTAAACTTGTGACATGGCATTGAATGATGCACCGAATGGATGCTATATCCACTTGGTGTTGTGATAGGAAGTGGAAGCACTTTTCACAAAAATCAGTGGATGAAACACAAAAAATTGGAGAAAAGAACGCCCCAAAAATTTTTATTGAAAGAACTATAAAGGAAAATCCAAGATACAATTGGATCTTCAATTGGAGAGGAAGATCCGGCTCTCTCAAATCCCTAGCTGCTGGCTAGAGCCCAAATAACCTAGCATAAATTAAATTTAGTAAATTCCAAAACATAATCCTGAAACCACCTTATGTTAGCCTTAATTAGGCTCCCATAATTCCCTCCCAAATCAGCCCCCTTTCCCTAAATAATTCTCTTTAAGATTTGAATTCAAATTAGATTTATTTCCCTAATTAATTTTCTCCCAATTATAATTAAAACTTTCCTAAACAATCCCCTGATTAATTCCTCATCCTTTTACCTAAATAATTCTGATAGAAAACACTTGTAGATCTCAAGTATTTCCTATCAATCTTCGGAAAACAGCGAGAATTCGCCACAAAAATCCGCACAAAACCACGAAAACAGTAAATAATTTGTATTATTTGATGAAAGGGAAACGGAAAATGGCAAGATACAATTGATCCTCTATTCGGGAGGAGGATCAATTTCTCCCAATCTCTAGACGCCGCTAGAGTCCAAAGGAAAACCTAAATATAGGAGATATCAAATTTCATCCAAATTCCAGATGTCCTAACCCTAGCAAAACAAACTATTTAATGCATACAATTCAAAAGAAAATCTCTAAACAGTCCCTACATTCAAATTCCCCCCAAATCCCTCAAAAATCTTTCCCAAAAAGCTCCCATGGAATTTGCGATTCAGTCGGTGCGTACAGGGAGGCGGAACCTCCGCCTCGCAAGAGCAAGTCCCGTGTGGACCGACTGGACCGGTCTAACAATACTCCCCTCCCAAAGATCCATCTTGTCCTCAAGATGGAAGGATGGGACGTTGTTGATAGCTTTCTTCAGCTGTTCTGTTAGTGGCTATGCTATCGTCCATTGGAACCAAGCTAAAGCTTTCCCTTCCAAATACAGGGCCGCTGCCGTCAGTCTCTCCTCCTCCGTCACCCCATTCACTATGAGATACATCTCCACCCGGTACACCCACCCATAAGCATCATCCCTTTCAAATACTGGCATCCCCAACTTCCTCATCCTAGGATCACTACCATCCCAATAGCTTCTTCCTCCTCTAGTGTAGCGGTTGTCGTGATCCCTCTATATTTTCCTTATGTATCGTGGGTGGGAATCCCACCTTCCTTCCCTTCGCCTCACATGACCTGATCCCCATGGTTCGGCCCATCCCCCTTCTTCAGTCGTCCACTTCCTTTGCCCAAAAGACCTCCCATAGGGGTTGGCCACCCCACCACCTTCACTACGAAATGCCCTTCCTGCTGTCATCCCATCCGGGAACCCTGATCCACCCCTTATCAGAGCCACAGGAGGTGGCTCTTAATGAAAGAAACTCCCCTCGTCAAATTCCTCTTGTCCGATCTCCTTTCCCTTCGATTTGGCCAAGGGAATCCCGATCAAATCTTGGTTAGGGTTAGCCATCGGAACCACCAGTGAATTGTTTGTTTGCATCTCCAAGAGTTCTTAACATCTCCTCCACCCTTCTAAATCGATTTTCCATACGGTTTTTCATATATGAAAATCTTTCTCTCATGGTAGAGAACTTCTCCAAGCCGGTTTTGAATTGCTCCATCTCGCCTTCCAACGTCTCCATCTTTTTTGCTGACATTAATTGGATATAGGCTCCAATTGCAAAAACAGCCAAGATATCATATTTTCCCACCCAAGAAAGGGTTTTGATACCAATTTGATAGGAAACACTTGTAGATCTCAAGTTTTTCCTATCAATCTTCAGAAAATAGCGAGAATTCTCCACAAAAATCCGCACAAAACCACGAAAACATTAAATAATTTGTATTATTTGATGAAAGGGAAACAGAAAATAGCAAGATACAATAGATCCTTTATTCGAGAGGAGGATCGATCTCTCCCAATCTCTAGATGCCGCTAGAGCCCAAAGGAAAACCTAAATCTAGGAGATTTCAAATTTCAGCCAAATTCCGGATGCCCAACTCTAGGAAAACAAACTATTTAATGCATACAATTCAAAAGAAAATTTCTAAACAGTTCCTACATTCAAATTTCCCTCTCAAATCCCTAAAAAATCTTTCCCAAAAAGCTCCCGTGGAATTTGCGATTCGGTCGGTGCGTACCAGGAGGCGGAACCTGCACCTCTGTTCGCAAGAGCCGGTCCCGTGTGGACTAGCTAGACCTGTCCGGTGGACCGGTCTAACAAATTTCCTCTTAGATTTTGAATTCAAATTAGGTCTCATGCCCTAAATAATTCTCTCCCAATTGCAATTAAACATTCCTAAACAATTCCCTTTTGATTAAGAATCTTCCTAAACAACTTCCTCTTGATTTGGAAACTTCTTAATTCCCTCTCAATCAAATTGGCCGGTCCATCATGTTGTAGTTCTAAAACTCTATATTGTGGTTTGTCTTGGAAATGAACATCTAAATTGGATAGAATTGCTAGATGGAAATAACTTAAATCAACATCAAACCAAAGACCAGGGATTTGATTCATGGGTTTCCCAAAGTAGAAGGGATAGCGTTATCATCGGACATAAAATAGGACTAGGAATGGATAAAATAAAATAAAGGAATATCAATTGGCTCTGGAAAATATTAAGGAAGATCAAACCTTAAAAAGGGAACAGAGTATAATCTCGTGTGGCTGAAGGCTTCCTTGGAGGTTCAGGTTCTTAATAAAAATCTCTACTCTAATAAGGAAATAAAATAGCAAATACTCTAACTTGAGTTAGAAATCTTTCATGACATACTTACGAGGATGTGGAACTTAGCTTCCCATAAATAAAAATGGGAAACTATTCCTCAAGTAGTTAGAGAACTTAGATTCATATTCTATATAATTTAATTATCTCTGTAGCAACTCGAAAACCATAATCCATCACCCCACAAAAATTGAAAGAAAGGCAAAGGGGACTTGCCATAGGTGTTTGCTTCTCTTGTGGGAAAGGTTATGTTTGCTTTTCCTGTGAAATGCAAAAAGATATTATTGATTGGGAATACTTGGTCAACAATGTGTTCCTCTCATCATTATAAAATTATTAATGCAAATATCTAATATGAAATTAAAAAAGACTAAAAATATTGGGCAACATATACACCACCAATGGAGAGAGAAGAAATGGAAGATACTTCCTACAACTGATGATTAAGAACCGCATTTACTTTTTTCAGTCAAATAAAAATAATGAAGGAATTGTTCTGGGTCGAAACTACAGTAACATGATGATAGGGTTAGATTAGTTATTGTAGCTTGAGACACTTAAATTTTCTTCATAAAAGCCAGTTACCTTATTGGTTCGTAGGTAGAGACCAGTGAAAATAAAACAATTTTATAAAAATAAGTTGTTCTGAACGGAATTGCCTTAGAACAAAATAAATGTGTACTGTTTTAGGGATAGATTCTTTGGAATAAAATTCCCCTTAATTGAGTTGGGTGATTGATAATGATTTTTATCTTGTGTAGGCTACATAGCTGATTGGCCTTAATTTATTTATAGATTTTATATGTTAAGAAAACGAGCAATAGATGGGCCACATGAAGTAGACGAATGGTTTATTCCATTATAAAGCTTGCATACCTGAAAGACTGTGTTATTCGATTTTCTTTATAATTGGAAGAGTTGAAACATTAAAAAAATTATGTTTCTTGAATTTATATAATCCAGTGTTTTTAGTAGAAGCCTTATTGATATTCTGGATGAAAATTGTGATTATTGTTGACCTCTACTAAAGCGGCCAAAAGAAACAAAAAGAAATAAAAAAATCATCAAAATGATTACCTGCTCCCGCAGCTCTGCCGTAAATCCTGCCCAAATCCTGTAGAGACAGTCGCCCCATTCCCTGCAACGGCGCCAAACAGTCGCTTCTCACATCTATTCGCGCATGCTGCGACCACGCTCTCATTTACGTCTATAAAATGAGAAGGAAGAGCTTCTCCTTCTCCACACACACACGATCTTCCTCTGCATACCCCACGACACCCCCAACCTCTCCCTTCCACGATCTCTGTCCGACCTCAACCCAAGCCCTAGTCGGATCCCTCTCCAAGCCGCAAGCAAGAGAGAGAGAGAGAGAGAGAGAGAGAGAGAGAGAGAGAGAGAGAGAGGAAGAAGAACTTCCCTACCTTCTTCCAGTAGCCGAAGCCGCCTCCTCTATCCCGACCTCCTGCTCTCTGCCGCCGCCCCTCTTCCGATCTCGAAGCTCGGCCGACCCGACTGCTGGGCCGAGAGCTGCGCCTTCGTGGCCGACCGACTTCGCTCCTTTGATCGACGTTCTCTTCCTGTGGGATCGGGAGTCACGACATTTTTGATCGGAAGCAGCAACAGGAACTTGCTTGTTGTGTAGGTAACTGTCTCCCTTTCGCGTGCTCTCCCGGCCAAATCCCGTAAATCCACAGAATGAGAGAGAGGAGGAGAGGGATTATTATTATTATTATTATTATTATTAGTAAATATAATTATTAATTAGTTATAATTAATTTATTAATTATAATTTGTAATTGATTATAATTAATTTATTAATTATAAATATTTATAGTTAATTATATTTAATAAATTAGTTATAATTAATTAATAATTAGTAATTGATTATTAATTATAATTATTTGACTAATTATAATTAATCAATAATTAATGATAATAATTAATTAACTAATCATAATTAATTAATAAATATAATTACTTAATTAATTATAAGTGATCATAATTAATTATGATTAATTATTAATTAATTATAATTATAATTAATTAATTGATTATACTTAATTAATTATTCATTATAATGAGTTAATTATCTATAATTAATTATTATTAATTATAATTATGATTAATTATAATTAATAATAAAACAAGAAATGTAAAGAGAAAATGCAAAAGAGACCTTTATCGCCTCGATCTACGTGCCAACCCCGACGCTTGCAAATGTATAATTTCTGAACATAAAACTCCGAAAGCTCGTCATTGTCGTTTGCGGCAGACCGGAAAACCACATATACACGCTTTTCTTAGCGTGGTGGGATGGGACCTCGGTGCGGTGTCTACGACAAGGCGAGTAATCACCAAAATCCTATCCTCGGCGTCCGTGTCGAGCCGGCAAATCGCCTATACACGCTTTCTTAAGCGTGGTGGGAAGGAAACCCGGTGCGACACCTACGGCGAGGCAGGTAGGCCATATACGCGCTTTTCTTAGCGTGGTGGGGACGATCTTAAGTACCCGTACGCGGCTCTGTACCTGCGGGGAAACAAATGCTTTCCTTTTTCAGGTACATTTGAAGACCCATACACGCTTTCTTAAGCGTGGTGGGGATTGAAGACTTTACACGGCCACGGTGTCCTCGAAAGAGGGCACCTACCATACATGCTTTCTTAAGCGTGGTGGGAAATGCCCAATTTTCTAGTAGTTTCCCCTAAACGGGGGAGACGCCGGGAGGCTGCCGAAATTTCAGGTGAATTTGAAATCGTGCTTGGACTTGTTTGAACTCAAAAGGAAAAGATAATAGAACTTATGAACTCAAACGAATTAAGTCTAAACTTGAACTCAAACTAAATTCGGAACTTGAACTTGATTTGAAAATCAAGTTGACAAAGCTTGGACTCAATTTGAATATCAAATGAATAATAACTTGAACTTGATTTGTGGACTTGGACTTGAAATGAGCAAACTATGGAGAACTAAATTCATAACAACATGGAGCTTAAACTTGTAAACTTGAACAGGGACTTGAATTAAACCCAATCAAGAAGAACTTAAATTGAACATTTGAACTCAAGCAAATACTTGAGTTAGATCACAGGAGACTTGGACAAGAACTTGAACGTTTGGACAACAAAGAACTTGCAGAATTTGAACCTAAGTGAATGACAAACTCGAGCTGACTTCAAAACAATTTGAAACTTGGTTTGAATCAGATGACAGAAGGATTGAATTCAAAGTTGGCTTGAACAATAAAGAAGCTCAAACCCAAAAGAACTAAGTGTAGTGAACATAAACTCAAGCAAAGAACTTGTGCTTTGAACTCAAGTGAACAAGTTGAGGACCAAAGGTTGAACTCAATATGACTACTAGGGACCCAACTAAACTGCAAAAAACTTGAATGTGAACCCAATTCAAACTTGAACATTAACTTGAGACTAATTGGGATATTAATCAAGCATAATTTGGACATGATTCGAACTCAAGTGAGGATTTGATTCAAGTCTACATTGAACTCAATTTGAACCAAACAACAAGAAGATTTGAACATTTATAGAAGTCCTAAACTTGAATCAAATGACGAAGACCTGGACTGGAACTTGAATTGCACAAAGGGACCTATGAACTTGGATTTTAATGAAATACATGAGATCAAGCCTAGATTAAGGTGCGACGACCCAAGCTCAATAGAAATAGCAAGGTATTTACAAATACACTGCAAGGGACCTATAATATAAGTGTTCATTCCAAAGGCGAAGATCAAAGACTTGGATAGCAATAATTATCATCCTACAAATATATGCAAGGAGATCATGATAAATGCAATGAACTCCCACAACAGTCCCTACGAGGTCAAATACATCGTACCCACAAGGATAACAGATGGTTGCAAATACATGTGTATCCTACATGTACTATTGGAGCCTCCAATACAAGCAGCAATACATGTTGATAGAAGAAGGCAACGCTGGAAGATCAATAGTGGAGAACCCATCGCCATAAATAAGTTATGAATGGCAAAGGTGGACACGATGCAGGAGCAATGGTTCTCATAGCAATCCTTACAAAGTTGAAAGTACTGTACTTGCAAATAACAATAACAAGTCACAGAATGCAGAGGTGTATTCTATATATGTCAATGAAATCCCCGATGCAAACAACAGTACCTGTTGATTGAAAAAGACAACATTGAAAATTGATAGTGAAGGACTCATCATTACAATCAAGTACAATCAATCCCACCTGAGATTGGTGAAAGGTGGATATGATGCAAGTACAACGATTCTCCTATAGGCACATTTAGGAGATTGTAGTGAACATGAATATCCCTTGCAAGCAGTGGTAAATGATATAATATTGGTGGATAGTAATAGTGGGTATATCATAAGTACAGAGAACTCCTTGTGGAAACAAATACACACAACATCTGTTAACAACTTTGAAAGATCTGCAATACATACGGTCTCTCTACGAATATAGACATATGTTCAATATGTCACCTATGGGTAGATACATAAAGACTCCAGTAAATGCAATATCTTGAGGTCAATCCAAATCTATGAATGAAAACATCTGCCTGCCTGCAAGCAACAGTAGTGGAGATCATATGATGCCACGCCACCGGATTCGTAACATTCATGCAAGCGGACAGAAGGCGTTTACAGATATTTCAATGTACCCCTGCACATGTGCACCTTAATTTGTATACACATAAGAACACAAAAAGGGCAAATACAATCATAACCCGCATGGGTCCCGGCGAGCGTGTTATTGGTACACACGTGACGTCTAGGGATGCTGCGCGGGTCAATAAGTGAATTCTAGTCCGAGCCCGATCCTCTTATACGGGTAGATAGGAGTTGATACGGCCCGGACCATTAAATAAATATACTGTCGCGAGATCGACCGGGATATTTATTTTATAGTTCATATTAGGCCTTCAAGGTCTATAATCAAGAGAATTCACTAACAAAGGTCCAAAGCCTACGAAACCCGATCCTCTATCGACTAGTAGATAGAATCGACAGGGTTCAATCAATGAAATATAAATGATCCCTTTCCACCCCGATGATGACCGCGTTGATTGAAGATCTCAACCGGAGGGGTCCATTCACAAACACTTTCAAACGTCTCTCAAACTCCTACAAAAATTCAAAACTCCAAACTCTAGATAATCCAAAAATCATCAAAATCCAAAACCTCAAACTCTAAACAATCCCAAAGTCCCAAACTCCAAAATATTTAAAATTGAAATAAATCTATTAAACACTTAAAGCATAAAATCCTTCCATCCTCCGCAAAAGTTTGCCTAGGTGGACAAATTGAAAAGTACTTCAGCTCACAAAGAGCTAATGCCTGGTCGAAAATATCACTAGGATCCATTCTCAAATAGTCTTCTGCCAGCAAGAACGTGGTACGAGTCCTCTAACCGGCAGTTTTGCCGCCAAATGGCACTGCAGGATAAACGGTTATGACTCGGGGCCCTCTGAACCAGGTGGTTGCCGCCAAATGGCACCATTATATTATGGTTATGGCCAGAGCCCGTATGCTCCCCAATGACATCAAATCCTTGAGACATGAATCAATAGGATATGATTGATAGGGCACAAAGCCCTCTGTTAGCTAAGGTGGATTCAAATTTGTCCCCTTAGACAAATACCCACCCCAGGTCTACAAGGTACCCTTGGACGAAGCAACCCATGGCTGCCGACAAGGATCCTTTTGTCAGGTTGGGTCGACTACCTCCTCTGACTAAGTAGACTAGGGACCACGATGGCCCGGGATGACGGAACCATGGGATCTTGATCGGGTCTATCATCCATTCCCCTACCATCTGCTTTAAGTGCAAGATGGTGCAATTTTCAATTTTAAATATTAAATCTCCAAATCTTTCAATCCTCCAAATTCTCAAATTCTCCAAATTTCAAAAACCTATACCCATGCTGCTACTATATGCCAGGTGTACGTATCTTCTACGTACCTGATTGACGACTAGCCTTAATCGAAAGTTCTCTCTTGTGATCGGGAGGGGTAATTAACTATAGGGGCTTGCGCCTATAGGAAACCAGAACTCAGATCATAAAGTCCTCGCAAAATGAGGGCGAAATCTCTGGGTAGTGTCTTATCTACAAACCCATCTGCCTTCCAAAATTTACCCCGGAACTTAGTTCGTTAAAACTCCCCCGAAAAGAAAAGCACAAAAGCAGGCGGAGGCCGTGGCCGAATTTTCGGAGCCCACAATTATATTATTCTTTTCTCAAATATCTTACTGCAGGGTAAGCGAGTAAATCTTTTAAGAGATAAAATTGATCATCGAAATATGAAATATGAAGAAAGAAAAGACCATCATTGAGGTTGTTAATAGAACAATTTATAGTTTTACCACTAAACCATACCCGCTTCATATTATTATTGAATATGAATGAAACATTTGTCCAAAAAACATGTTAGATATAGTTCTCAACATGGTGAATACCTGCCTGGGCGAGTTTGACATATACACAAATTTTTTTTTGAAGTATGTGCTTCATCGTACATGAATCACTTTTGAACAAAAAAAATCTAATACACCGAGAATATTGAATACCATGAGTAAATTATAGGGAAAGAAAAGTGCACTGAGTTCTTTTGCAAATTAATGTTACTAATACTCCTACAAAATACATAAAAGTTGATTGTAAGAAAGAGATTTAACAATATATGTATCATTAGTTCAATTATAAGATTGTTGAATTATGGTAGGAGTTAATGCTGAGAGATTACTGTTGGGGAAGATGAGGAGTAAACACCACAATGACGAAACAAGCAAGGAAGTAAAAACAGCACAAAAGTAAAGCACACCAGATTTAACATGGAAAAACCCAGAATAAGAAAAAAACCACGGAGCCACACCACACCAAGAAATACATTATGAAATTTGGGAGAAATAAGTACACATCTCTCTTCTCTCTCACTCTCTCCTTGCTTCTCTTCTCACATGCACTATTCTCAATGTCTACATCCTCAAAATACAAGAGAAAGCCAAGTAAAATAACCCCAAGGGTGCAACCCTTCATAAAAACGAGAAAGAAAACCGTCCAGTCCGTC
The DNA here is from genome assembly GCA_019925795.1 of Dendrobium chrysotoxum. Taxonomy (NCBI): domain Eukaryota; kingdom Viridiplantae; phylum Streptophyta; class Magnoliopsida; order Asparagales; family Orchidaceae; genus Dendrobium; species Dendrobium chrysotoxum. The sequence goes on from CM034309.1 coordinate 29,145,668, forward strand.
TCGCAGCACTGCGGCGCTTGAACCTCTGTCTTGATCCGCTGCAGCGCTGTATCTATGCCGTTACGGCGCTCTGCTCTCTGTCGTTCAGCACTGAGAAGCTCGGGAACACAGCGCCGGGGCACTCAGGTACGCAGCGCTGGGCGTTGTACGAAAAAAAATCCAGGTGCAAAGCGCCCGAACATAAGCAGGGGGTAAACCCTCCGCACCCCCTAGAGAGCACGAGAAACTTGAGGTCCGAGGCAACAAAACAATCCGATTGATCAACACAATCAGATTCCACACATAGCATTTACTTCAACTATCACTATATGGAAATTGAAATAAAAAATTGAACATACCGGAAATCGCAATACCAACAAGAAGATTTTGATGATCATTCGGTTGTAAATGAAATTATAGCTAGAAAAAGAAAATAAAGTTTTTGAGTAGTTAAAAGAAATTTAACTAACTAAAATAAAAAAGTCATCTCATTTATGATAAGAAATTTGAAGCATAGAAGTACAGTGAAATAGAAATGTGCAAGATATTTTTATCAAGGAAGCCTATCTTACAATTTAGGTAAGAAAAATAGAAAAAGAAATAAACTTAATTAGCATTCCTGTGACAAGATAAGAAATGTAAACAATGAATATAAATTGCATACATGTCAATTGAATTTTGCCACATGTTAATTAGCTTTTGCAATATATCTTGCTCTAAAAACTTGTTTCAATCTTCACATGTTAACTAAGAATCCTCAGATCTCACTTATGCCTTATGTCACTTTTGAAATTTTCTCTTGGTGTGTATAGACATTTTGACAGAGGATATATAGAGCTCGATCATACAACAAATAATATGTAATTATGCCAAATTTTCTATAAAAATGATATTAAAGGATATAAAGATAGAGATTTAACACTATTTGTATCATTAGTTCAATTATTAGAAATTATAGAATTGTGATTGAGTCAACGCTGAACAACTAAGTGTGATTGAGTCAACGCTGAACAACTAAGTGTGATTGAATGGTAATTGGAACAAAAAAAGAATTCATGAAATGGAGATATTTCCCATTTCATTTGTTCAATTATAAGAAATTGTAGAATTGTGATAGGGATCTACTCTACCAGATCATTTCAAGTCTGACTGAATGGAACTGGGAAGGAAAAAAAGAGAATTCATCAATAAAAAATAATTCGCATCTTAAGGTTGGGGAGAAAAGTTAACAATAAACTAAGGTAAAATATAAAAAGTGCAAACTTGTTATTTTTAAAGAAGCTGCACTAGAATTTAGGAAAAATTCAAGGGTATAAAATAGAAAAAGCAGACCTCCCTATGGCTTTATATATACAAGAAGAAATAACTAGAGTTACCCACTTTTCCAATTGAGATAAGAAACACTGATAAATAAAATTCATATGCATGCTAATTAAATTTGTTTCCATGTCAATTATCTTTTGTCATCTATATTTCTCTCAAAAAGTTGGTTGGAACTTTGATAATAAAGAAATTCTTGGCCAATATTAGTCAGGCCACATACAAGAACTACAATAACATCAAGGTTTTATCTCACTATGTGGGTCATGTCATGATTATTCGACAAGTTTTATGTTGGCTATCGATTACCTAATGCAACCCTTCATTTTTCTCATCCAGGACTTGAGACTTGGCAACGACAATATCAATAATTGCCTTTTGGTAGTCAATAAAAAGGCAGGCTAAGTTTAGCTTCCATGTGGAAAATAATAAATAATGTAGGATAATTTCAGTATAATTGTGACATTAAAGGGGACATTTTAAAGGCCGAATGTTCACCTCCTGAAAATTCATTACAATGAATCCTGAGTATATTTAAGTGTTTTACTTCGTTCTTGGTTAGATTTTTTTTTTGTGTTTCCTTGTGACTTCGTACATTTAGTAGTCTGTATGCACTGGTAAGTCCTATGTTCATCTATTCGTATATACATACATTGGTATGCATAGATTTATTTATTTCTTTACTCAATACATGTCGCCAGAGTGCTCAGCAGTTGTATTCCCGTTCACTTTCTGTTTCAATGTTCCGTTTTTCAGCTCCTTCTTTATTGTGTATTTTTGTGATGATTGATATCCTCTATTATTCTATAATATGTTAGTCTCATCCTTCTTTTCTCTGTTTGAATTGTTCCAGCGGACCGTGTGTGTCTTACATGCTTAGAAAACGGGCTCTTTATAATGATATGTCAAGGTAATTTTATGTTCTTTTGTTTGTGTCACATCAAGTACGTTTTATTTGCATTTCTGTTAGTGTTCTTACGGGTTTTGTGTGCTGTTTTCCTTTTTTAGATATGTCTGCTGCGCTGGTTATTTGCCATGTAGTGGCAAGTGTGGAGAGAGTAAATGCCCCGAGCTGTGTCTTTGCACTGAAGTAAGAACTTCTCTTAATTTTTTTTCATATGTTCTTGCTATTCACGTATTCTCAGTAATTTTAACATCAAATGATAGCACTTGATGGAAGGATGGGCTTTTGCTTTTAAGATCATGAATGTGATTCCTGTTAGCATATGTTGCTTATTAGAAAAATAAAATTAGAGAAGGGTTTTATTAAGAGCTTGTATAATTTGGGTAAACATACATTATAATTATTTATTGTAATTATTTTTTCATTTATTTTATTTCTATTTTATTCATCTTCTATGCCTATAAATAAACATATGCGTTCAGTGAGTAATTTTGTAAAGTTCTATTCTCATAACATGGTATTAGAGTCAGTCCCCATCGCCCAAATCCCCAAGTTGGCACAAGCCTCTCGTGTGCCACCAACTTGCCATAGCTATCATCGCTCTTCGCATGCTTTGGCATCTCACGTTCGCTTGCTCCCAATACCCCTTCTCAGACCGCTTGCTCAGGCTTTTCTCATCCATCCCATATTCATCCTATGTTTGTCAGGTGGCCCACATCATTCACACCCAAAGTGCATGAATCCGCAGCTCACACATGCGTGTGTACTTGCTTGCAGTGGATTTCACTGCTGATGGGCCCTCCTCTAGCATTCCCTTGCTCGCCGCTCTTTGCTTGTATGCCTTCTCTTCTTGCATGTTATTTCACTCAACATATGTGCCGCTTTCTCTTCTTGCATGTTATTTCACTTAACATATGTGCCTCTTTATTCTTCCTTGTTACCTGTAGTTTTACCTCTTACCTAGCTCTCAATCTTGCAGATCACCATTGCTCCATGATCAAACCAGAACTGACCTTTCCATCTCCATGATTAACATTCTCAAATCATCAATTGCTTCTATTGTTATGTTTCAAGGCATCACCAAGAATGTAGATATTTCTTTGTTCCACCTATTTTAAAGATGTTAATGTCTCTCGATCTACACTTTTTATTTAAATATCTTTTCTCTTCAATAAAATAATCTGTTGATTCAAGAATACTATAGCATATTGAGAAGGAAATATGATAAATTGCTTGATGCTGAACAAAGAAGGTAATAGTCATCTATATTATCATCCATATATGGAAAGAAATCAGGTCCACTATCACCATCCTAATAAAAAAGATTAATGTAGTCCACCACTACTTCATGATCAGCCAACACCTCACCTTTCCATTGTCATGGTTAACAATCTAGAACCGTCAATCAATTTTATTTTTTATGTTCCAAGTCACTTACAAGAAGATGCAGGATTTTCGTCTTTCCACCTACTTTTAAGATATTAATATCTCTTATTCTGGACTCTTTATTCTGACATTGTTTCTCTTAACAAAATAATATGTTGATTCAAGAGTACTATATCATATTGAGAGGGAAATATGATGAAATGTTTGAATATTGCATGATGCATAATAAAGAAGGTAAATAGTAATCTTTATTATCATCCATACATGGAAAGAAATTAGATCCATTATTATAATCCTAATATGGAAATTAGTGTTGTCCTCATCTTTCACCGTCCACATAATGAAAGACATTTATTATCTTGTCATCCAAACATGAAAATATTCAACTTATCATCATCATCGTAAATGTATGGAAATAAATTGCTATTATCATCCAATAATTATTATCATATTCATCAAGAGTGAGAGCAATCAAGGGAAGTATTTAATCATCATGAAGACATCAATATGAATCCACTCTCTCCTTTCATAAATGATTGGCCAAAATCTCCATACAAGAAAGCTTGCATAGTTCAACCACATCCCTCTCTCTCTCTCTCTCTCTCTTCTCTCCTTTAAGGCACTAGATGCAAGGAAGGGCTAGATTATTTATTTCAATCAGGGATCCAATTATGAGATTATTTTCAAACTATTCTAAAGGAGAATCAAACAATCAAACTCTCAAGTTTGGAATAAAAATTTTCTGTGATTATGAAGTGCCCCTCTCCTTAATTAAATTGAATTTTACTTTTTACATGTGAAGGAAAAAGACTTACCAATATGTACACCAGCTTGTATGAAAGTATATTGGGCTGAATTATGTTACAAGTGTTGCTTGAGAGAAATACTTGGATAGAGCTTAGTAACTCTTATTCGTGGAGGCCGTGGTGAATTTCCATCCAAATAATTATTAGTATCTTTCACTATCATTAATTAAATGAATAATGCCATCCATCTTTCTTACATCTCTATTTTTTCCATTCCTTACTACTAATCTTTATCATTTGTTATCAGAGCTAAAACCTGGAACACCTAGTGCAGGTGATCCTCTTCTTTTAATATGTTTTTTCAACATTTATTTTGCTCTTGGTTGTGCTTCCAAAATTCCATTGAGTCATTGCTCTTTTTCTTCACAAAATTAAATTTTTTTTGCTATCATCAATCATACATAGAGTTAAACTTGGTTCTAGGGGTGTCAATTCGGGTCAATGGGTCGAGTTCGGGTCGAACCTGAGTTGACCCAGGCATAAGCGGGTTAACTCGAACCCGACCCGGTTAGCTAAATGGGTTAGGGTTATCAACCCGGACCCGACCCGCATGGGTTACCGGGTAGACCCGACTGACCCGCGAACCCGATTAGCTAAAGGGCAAAAAATGCAAAATTTGACCCTACTGTACGTGGTGAGGCAGGGTGGTGAAGCCGACGGTGACTCGACCACTAGTGAGGCGGAGCAGGTGGTGAGGCCGACAGTAGAATCATCTCCAAAAGATGTTAGCGACCCGGTGTTCGCAATCGCAGTTTCGTGTTCGCAAAAGACGTCGACGGTGGCATTAGCGGAGATGCTGCTTTGCGGCAGTCAGCAGCCTGCAAGCCGGCGGCGATGGCAGTAGAACTCGACTAGACGCCTAGTCGCCTAAGACGCGGACGGCGGACATCTGGCCTGAAGCGACCAGACTAGATGCGGACGCAACGATTGAGGCATTGACACACGGACTCAACTTGCGAGGCATTGACATTCCCGGGTCAATTCGGGCCGACCTGCGGGTTGCCGGGTCAACCCGAACTCGATCCAGTTTTTAAATGGGTCAGAAATCCGAACCCGACCCATTTGCTAACCGGGTCAACCTGAACCCGGATTTTTCCGGGCCGGGTTCGGGTTGGGTTTCAAGTCGGGTCAATTCTTTTTTTTAATTTATAGTTGAGGATCAAACTAATTTGGAATATTGTTCAGAGAGCAAATTTATTTTTTCTTTCTCGGTAATGTTCTTTAGAGTTGTTTTTGTTCTTGCACAAAATCAATTGTTTTCCCTCTTGTCAATCTTATAAAGTTTAGGACTTGGTTGCTAGCTAGTTTTGATCTTGGTTAGATTCAACTCATCTTGGAATACCACTTGGAATGAAAAATTTATTTTCTTTTGTTGAGTTTAATAGTAGGTATCTAGTTCTAGTTTCATTCTTTTAGAATTTTAGTTTCCATTTTCTTTGCTATCCTTGTTCCATTTGTTTGCTTCTTGTATTTTCATTAGTGAAAAATCTAGTTTTCTCTTAGCTTACCCCACTTGGATGTCTCTACTTTCATTTCTACACAAGCAATATATGACTTAAACTACCTCAATTGTTCTATGGAGTAGAGTTTTTGTGGAAGGGTAGAATGATGATGATAGGAAACACTTGTAGATCTCAAGTAATTCCTATCAATCTTTGAAAAACAACGAGAATTCTCCACAAAAATCCACACAAAACCACGAAAATAATAGATAATTTGTGTTATTTGATGAAAGGGAAACAGAAAATACCGAGATACAATTGATCCTCTATTCGAGAGGAGGATCTATCTCTCCCAAATCTCTAGACGCCGCTAGAGACCAAAACCTAAGAGAGATCTCAAAGTTTAGCCAAATTCAAGATGCCCTAACCCTAGGAAAACAAACTATTTAATGCATACAATCCAAAAGGAAATCTCTAAATTGTCCCTACATTCAAATTTCCCTCATAAACTCCTCATAAATCCTTCCTAATCAGAGCTTTTGGCTATGCGGTTTGAGCAGCCTGTACAGGAGTCGGAGAAGTTTCGCCTCTGTTACGCATGAGCTGGTCCCATATGGACCGGCTAGAGCGGTCTAATAATACTCCCCTCCCAAAGACCCACCTTGCCCGCAAGGTGGAAAGACGACACCCTCCTCCATTCCCTCTTCATCATAAACGGTAAGAACATGAAAAGTTCGATCTATCTCTCCCAAATCTCTAGACGCCGCTAGAGACCAAAACCTAAGAGAGATCTCAAAGTTTAGCCAAATTCAAGATGCCCTAACCCTAGGAAAACAAACTATTTAATGCATACAATCCAAAAGGAAATCTCTAAATTGTCCCTACATTCAAATTTCCCTCATAAACTCCTCCTAAATCCTTCCTAATCAGAGCTTTTGGCTATGCGGTTTGAGCAGCCTGTACAGGAGTCGGAGAAGTTCCGCCTCTGTTACGCATGAGCTGGTCCCGTATGGACCGGCTAGAGCGGTCTAATAATACTCCCCTCCCAAAGACCCACCTTGCCCGCAAGGTGGAAAGACGACACCCTCCTCCATTCCCTCTTCATCATAAACGGTAAGAACATGAAAAGTTCGGTCGTTACACCTGTGCCCCGGCATATACCTCTTGTCACATCTAAAATAAAGCTGTTTTCGCCCTTTTCTCCTGTAATTTCATTTATGTGAGCTTCTTGAAGTTGTCCCCAGGTCTTCCTCCTATAGTCTTTTCCTTCGAAGTCTCCCGAAGAGTATCCAATATTAGTTCCTTGGGTGCCAAAACAGTGGTGGTTATCCTGTACGAGCTTCTTGAGCTACTGCCTACCGTTCCTCTCTCCAAGTACCTCTGATCCTCCACCAACTGAGCTAGCTCCATAGCCTCTCCCAAGTCATTAAGCCTCATCACTCTAACAGCTGCGCGGATCTTTGCTTTCAGTCCCTTCATAAAGTTTTCCTCCAGTACAGTCTCTAGAAGCCGATTCAGTCGACTGGCGAGGTACTCAAATTGCTCATGGTACTCCACCACTGTCCCCTCCTGCATCAAAGCGATGAGCCGCTCATAGAAGTCTCTTCCCCTACTGATTTGGAAACATTCCAACAAGCAGTCCTTAAACTCCCTCCAGGTTTGTATCGGTCGCCTCGTATCCCTCCACTGGTACCATACTCAATCTTTCCCTTCCAAGCACATCTCGGCTGCCGTTAGTCTCTCCCTCTCTGTCAATCTGTTGATGGTAAAGTACCTTTCTCCCTTGTAGATCCATCAATGGGTACCCTCTCCCTCAAAAATAGGCATCTTCAGCTTCCTCACCCTCAGATCATCTCCGTTCCCTCTGATCCCTTCATAAGTTTTCATTTCCCAAGGGGGGTGGTTCCCCCTAAGTGTCCCAATCATCCATTCTACATTCATACCCAAACCTTTCATCAAATTACCACATTCTCCTTTCAAATTCAGCACCCCTTGGATTATAACGAACCCCTCCCCTTTCAAATTCAGCCCCCCTTTGGTCATAGTTACCCTTTTCCCTTTCAAATCCCGTCCCTCTCCTCTTCAAATCAACACCTCTTCATTCTTTTCCTACCTCCTCCCGCCTCTTCCCATAGCCTCTACCCGACTCCTCCCTAGGAATAGGCCATAGGGGAGGCATTTTTTTTGTTCCCTCTAAAATCTCCACCTCTTGATCTTCCCTTCGTTTGATTGGCTTAGGGTTTTTTCCACTTCCTTGGCTGTCGGTACCTTCCTCACCTACGACGGCAATATTTTGGTTTGGGCCTCGAGCACTTTCTTCAACATCTCCTCTAGGATGGAAAAATTCGAATTGATCTTATCATTGATGACTGAAATATCCTTTTTTAAAAATGAAACTTGAGTTTGGAGATCTAAAATTTCAGATTTCATTTGTTTGATCATCTCTTCTAATATTTCTACCTTTCTTCCTGTCATAAGTCCCCGGATCTCTGTTAGACTCGAAAATCCGGATTTGCACCACAAAAACAACAAAAATCATGGCTTGAAATAGAAAAACTGCTGCAGAAATTCTCCAAAAACAGCCCAAAAATAGTCCGGAAACCGCTTTGATACCAATTTGATAGGAAACACTTGTAGATCTCAAGTAATTCCTATCAATCTTTGGAAAACAGCGAGAATTCTCTACACAAAACCACGAAAACAGTAGATAATTTGTATTATTTGATGAAATTCAAATGGAAAATACCAAGATACAATCGATCCTCAATTCGAGAGGAGGATCTATCTGTCCCAAATCTCTGGACGCTGCTAGAGCCTAAAACCTAAGAGAGATATCAAATTTCAGCCAGATTCAAGATGCCATAACCCTAGGAAAACAAACTATTTAATGCATACAATCCAAAGGAAATCTCTAATCAGAGCTTTTGGCTATGCAGTTTGAGCAGCCCGTATAGGAGGCGGAGAAGTTCCGCCTCTGTTACGCGTGAGCAGGTCTTCGTATGGACCGGCTGGACCAGTCCAATGGACCGGTCTAACAGATGAAGAATAAAGAAAGAAAATATTAATCTTCATCATCATCAATATGTGAAAATAAATCAATTCATCGTCATCATTTACTTATGGATATATTAGTATTGTCTTCATCATCACCATCCACATAATGAAGTTGATTGCATCATTATTATTCAGATATAAAAAGAATCAAGTTATCATCATGGTATATGTATCATGTATGAAAAGATATTGCTTTCATTATTATCATCTAAATAAAGAAGATATTAGCATTATATTCATCAAGAGTGGGATCAATCAAAAAAGAACTTAATCAATATGAAGACATCAATATGCGTCACTCCCTTTCCCTATATGCTTGATCAAAATCTCCATACATGGAAGCTTGCATGGTTTAACCTCCCCTTTCTCTCGTGTCTCCTTGGAGGTGCCAGGTGCAAGGTAGGAAGGAAGGTCTTGGTTATTTCTGCCAAAAAGGATTTAATTAAGAAATTATTTCCAAGCTATTTTGAAGTAGAACTAAGCAATCAGGCACTTAAGTTTGGAATTAAATATTCCATGTGATTATGAAGTGTCCTTTGCCTAATTAAATGTAATTTGTTTTTTTATGCAAAGGATAAAAGCTTATAAATTTGCACTCCATATATAAATTTGCACTTTCATAGGTAGTTTCTTCCTCGAGCTCTATTATCATAATTTCTATTGGTACATCCTGAGTTTTAGATTTAGGTGCATCTTCACATATGATATTTAATAAATAATTATTTTCTTTATGGAGCATGTCTTCTCTACCACTTATCATTATCTTTTTGATGGTTAACCATGATTTTTTTTTAAAAGAAAAAAGCACCGTCCATACACTATCTTACTATAATTTGTAATTATTTTATAGAAATCCTACTGTCTTGGATGTATCATGCTTCTCGAATTTTTAGTAAATTTATTATCCATACACTATCTTTACTATATTTTCTAATTATTTTATAACCATTTATTGAACTTACCATTTTTTAGTATCTCATCTTGAAGAAGATAATTAGTGGCGCTGTGGCGGTCCTTAATCTAAATGTATGTATCACGTAACAACTGACACTTCGTCCACATTTACCTAAACCTTTTGTTCTTATTAATGGAGCCACCACTTTAGCTAACCTCCTACACCTCAACTTTCGGAATTTATCGCCTCCTTCCCTTCAAGTTTGAATGCTCTACTTGTGAATTGGATAAACATCATCATCTCAACTACTAGTTATTCTTTTCTTTCTTATAAGTTATTTCTTTTTTTATTTTTTGCGGTTAAAATCTTATTCTAACTCCCTTAGGATTTTAATATTTTGTTATTGTTATTGATGATCATTCTAAAATAACATAGTTATATTTATTAGAATGTTGGTCAAAATTTCTTGATGTTTTCATATGTTTTATCAAAAAATAAAAATTCTTTTTTTTTACTTCACTCAAAATATTATACAACTGATATTGTCTTAAATACATGCACTCAATTCAATAGTTTTGTCCCAAAATGGTATTATTCAACAAACCTTTTTTATATGCCTCTTGACAAAATGACGTAGTAGAACATAAAAGTCATCTCCTCAATGTCACCAAGATACTCATATTTCACATGAATGCGCCCCAATCATTTTGGGGAGATGCAATCTTAATTGTCTTCTATCTTCTTAATCGTATTCCTCTTATAGCTCTTGACAATGAATTGACCATCACCATTTTCTCCCATCATACCTAATTTTCCTCTTCCATAGGTATTTGGTTGTCTTTGCTTTGTTCATGACTTCCACCCACATGAGAACTTCTCTCCCCATGCCACTCCCTAGAGACTCATATTATAAATATAATGATCTCTTTACCAAATATCTATATAATTCTACTAACATTAACTTCCTCGAAATTATTCCTTTCTTTTCATACACAATTTCTGAATCAAAACCATATGTTCCTTTTCCCCCTATTGCCCCGCTCTCTAATCTATTTCTTTAGAGGTGAAAGGTCTTGACCACCACCTCCTGCAACCTCTTATAATCTCATCTACTTCTATTGAGCAACCCTTGAGCGGATCCTTCAAATCTATATCTTCCCATTGCACTACGATGAATTAAAGACATCATTTATCATCTTATTCACCGCTGCATGGCTTTGACTATTTAACCTAATTTTATCATTTTTTGCCATATTTTTCTTTATTCTCTTTATTCCAGAACATATCTAGAAGCAATACAACATCCTCTACAGATGTTGAGATCAAGCTAATTTTTTGTTGATGAAATTTACTATCATGTTTAATCATAATGGGTCATTGATCGGTAAAATGCTCGATTATTTGCCAATTGGTTACTCAATTCTATGGGATATATTACTTTCTATTTAGTTGTTAGGCTTAACTTTGTTAGTTGCGTTTTTTGGCCCATATTGCTAATGGATGTTAGTAATACCTTCCTTAATGGTGATCTAAATGAGGCTTTATATATGGTGCATCCTCCTGTATATGTAACTTAGAGGGAGAAACACACATCTACCTACTTAGAAAGGCTATTCATGGGCTCAAGTAGAGGAGAAATTATTACGAGCGGACACCGGACGTAGAGATATGTCCGGACTCCAATGAAAATATAATGTGTGAACTAGTGTATTATTATGTATAACTAGGTATTACTATACATTACTGTATATGTAGTTATGTATTATTATGTATTACTATGTATTAGCTAGTACACAATAATACACACCTAATATACACCAATATACATCAATACACAATAATATTGTTGTGTATTGTTGTATATTGATGTTGACCTGTAAACCTACGACCAGATCGACTCCCACTTCCCACGACTCCACCTTGTTGGTTCCGACAACCCTACGATCTTCACATAACTCCCCATGTTCGCTCCTCACAGCACAAAAACTCCCTCACACGGCACGATCTGAAGGCCCCAAGCATTCAAACTCTCTTAGCTCTCCCTCTCGTGTTTGATCGACCACCGCAAGCAGTAGCCGAAGTCGGACCTCCCTATCCCTATTCCGCAAGCCGTCCGCATCAATAGCTGAAGCCACCGATCCAGCTTCGTCTCCCGCAATTGAACCCTCGAGCTGACGTCCAGCTTCCGTTGCACGCCACTTGTAGATGCACGAAGCCCGCGCGCCTCCTCGCCTCCAGCTTCCTTGCGCGAACGACCATTCGGCTCGATCTGTCCAACCCGAACCCGATCGCACCTCTGGCTCCAATTTCACGTGCAAACAAATCAGACCGCGCACCGTTCGCATGTATGCCTCCTCTGCCTATGCCTGGTTACACACCGGAGCCCATCTTTGTTTTCTTGAAATTGTGAGTGAGGGAGGAAATATCTAATAATAAAATATTAGTAATTATTATTGTTACTATAATAATAATAATTATTATTATCATCATTATTATTATTATTAAGAAAACCAAACACCACAATCATTCAACCGGAGAATCCAAAGACGTATTCCTGGGTTGATATGTTCCCCGAAGCCTTCTGCAGTCGATTTGATTTGGCTGAGCTGATCATAAGGGCAAATGCCCTCCCCAACCTCCCCTCACGGGGAAGGGGAGCTGAAAGGCTACCGAAAATTTGGGAAAGCGCCAAAATACTGCAAGCTTCAAATTGGAGCATCAAAGACCAATTTTGGGGTTGATTTTAATCCCTCGAAGCCCCCGACCATTAAATCCTATTCGGCTGGGCGGACTATAAAGGGCAAGTGCCCTCCCGAACTCCCTTCAGGGAGGAGAGTCCGTGAGGCTGCCGAAATTACGCCGCAGGATTGTTCGAGAGCTTTAATTAAAATTTAATTTTAACTAATTATTCTATTTAATTTAAATTTAAATTCCTAACTTTAATTTAAATTATACTAATTAACTAATTTTAAAATAAAATTTAAAATTAATAAAATTAAAATTCATATTCAAGTTTAAACTAAAATTCAATTAATTAAATAATTGATTAAGTTAAAATCTAATTAAAACAATTAATTTAAAATTTAATTAAAATTAGAGCTTTGATTAATTTAAAATTTAATTAAAACCTTAACCTTAATTAAACTAATTAATATAAAAATTAAAATCTTTTAATTAATAAACCATTTAATTAATCAATTTAAACCTTTAAATTAATTTAATCAATTGAGCAATCAATTTAATCTAAATAATTAAATAATTTTAAAATACACTTAAAATCAATTAATGAGTTGAGCAATTAATTTTAAATTAAAATTTAACTTTAATTATAAATTTATTTAATTAATTAAAGCAACTAAATTAAAATAAAAGAAAATAAAAGAATAAAAAAAATCATGTTTTCCACTATCCAACTTAAGTACAAGCTACCAGCTCTCTAACAAGTAGCTCTAAACAAACAAAACTCTCCAAAAAATAAACTCTCTCAGACTCTCAGTAGTAGCCTCAGCTGCAGCTACCTGTGAGCTCTCTAAGCTCTCCAAATTGCTGCAAGTACAACATACTTGCAAGTAAACAAACAAAGCATCAGCTCAGTGTACTAAAACAAATTCGTACTGGTAAAGCAAATATGTACTAAAATAAGCAGGTATTGAACAAACGATGATACTAAAGTAAAACACAGGCTGTTGAATTAAGAAAATTATGAGCAAAATCACAGTGAACTACTGATAGCTAGAGTAGAAAGCACAGGTGTCGGGCGGTAGGGTGTGTAACTACTCAAAAACAAGCATAATAGGTAACTACTAGCTAAAGTAGGGTAAATTTCAATTAAACCTCCGAAGGGGAGTTATAAACCCTCCGAAGGGGAGTGACAAATCCTCCCCAAGGGGAATAATCAAGCCCACTTCAAACAAATTAAGGGAAGCTTCTAATTGAAACATATCGACCGCCTTGTTTATAGGGCTAGGTTATAAGACCCACCTTTAGGCCGCTTCTAAATTAGTGTGTATTAGGTGTGTATTGCTGTGTACTAGCTAATACAAAATAATACACAGTAATACACACCAATACACATTAATACTTAGTCCATGCATCATATTTTCATTGGAGTCTGGGGGTAGCTTCTACGTCCAGTATCCGCACGTAATAATTTCTCCAAGTAGAGCCCTATATGTTTGACCTGACAAATACTGCAATTTTTTTGCAAAAGTTGGCCTCCCTGATAATACCACAGATCATTTTATTTTTATTAAATATACAATATTAGCCTTAATTATATTACCCATTTATGTAGATAATAATTGCTCACTGGGAGTGATTAAGGAGATATCACAAGTGAAGCTCACTGTAGGAAGTTTTTTGTAACCAATGATCTATAACAACTCTAAATAATTTTTTGAGATTGAATTTGCTTGTGACAAGAAAGGAGTCTCTATATATAAAAATATATATTTAAACTTCCTAAACTAGTTTTCTAGGATGCAAACCAGCTGCATCCCCATGGATAATCACACGATATTTAATTTTGATATACTATATGTTGATCCATCTGAGTTTTGAAGATTCGTTGAAAGATTGATTTTATCTGGTGGTTACAGTACCTGATATTTATAGTATTATGCAAGCATGAGGCTGGGAACATAGTAACTTCATACTTTAGATAATCTTTTCTGTTAAGTATTTACTTTAATTGAGAGCTGATTGTAAGATGGAATGAATTGGGAGAGATGGAGTCATCACTTCTACTCATCTGATGATTCAATATACGGAGATTATATTGTTGGCAAGGGGTTTAAGCACACTGCATAGAAAACGGATGGAACATGTTTTCCTTGCAGCACATTTTTTGTGCTTCTTTTTTTGTTTTCTGTTTGTTTTGGCATATACAATCCAATATATACAACAGATGTATATGTGATGTTTATCTTTTCTTCTCATATGCCAATTTCAACATTCTCTAGTAACTTGGGGCATATGAAGCTTACTGCTTGCCCTGCTTCATAAACCCAACAAACGATGTATTTGTTAATTTTGCTTTTCACTGTTCAGTTGAACAGATTCTTATTGATTGCATATCCAAAGACTTCAAGATTATATGGTTTTAACTTTTTGTACCAATGTTTTAGGTAAGCAGGGTTATCTTGACCTTTAGCTGCTTTTTCAGCGTTCTCCTCCTGTAGAGACAATGAAGCCCACGCATTTCATTGCAATAATGGAAGGCCTATAATATTGATAAATTAAATAAAAATTGAGTTTTAGTATCTGTATTTCATCCTTAACCGAGTAGTTGGTGACAACATACTTGAGAGTATCTATTATTCCATCGCAGATTATTTTAATAGTACAGAAATTATTAATGTCCTGCTGAAAATGCTAGTCTAGTTTTCCACTAATCTATCTACACTCATGCATATAAAAGTGCATTGCAGATTTTTTTATAAATATATGGCAAGCCTGATCTCATCATTAATTATCTGTAAATTGTACCTTAAACTTGACCATCATTTTCTCCTTAGGTCTTCTGCTGCTTTGGCAATTCGGTGGCTTCCACCCGCTTCTTGCTTCAAGATGAGTTTAATATACAGACTACGCAATGTGATAACTGCATCATTGTATGTTGTTCTCTTAACATCCCCTTTCTCTGCCTTCCTTCTCATATCTCAAATTCTCAAGGCAAACATGATTTTATGCCTTTTCTGGTTGATACTTCTTTTTGTCCTATTTAATATGCAGGGGTTTATGTTCTGCCTTCAGCAAGTAGCTTGCATTTTTTCCCTTGTAGCTATGATTGTTGGTAGTGATGAACTCCAAGAAGCTTCTCAGATACTGAACTGCCTCTCAGACTTTGTTTACTGCACGTAAGACTACCCTGTTTTCAGTACCATAGTTGTTCTCTATGAATTCTTCAACTAATATTATTTATTTCCTTTTGCAGGGTTTGTGCTTGCATGCAGGTAATATAAACAATACAACATTGTTTCCAATTTCTTTAGCCTTCTTATGTGGTTTCATTAAATCATGTTGATACGTTTGGTTGCTGCACAAGTGCAGACACAGCACAAGGTCGAAATGGATAAGAGAGATGGAAAGTTTGGGCCTCAGCCTATGATGGCCATTCCCCCAGCTCAACAGATGTCTAGATTTGACCAACCTGTACCACCTTCGGCTGGCTATCCTCCACCAGCTTATGGTTACCCCCCTCCACCTCAGGCTCCATATGCGGGCTACCCTCCATCTGCTTATCCTCCACCTGGTTATTCTGGTTATCCGAAGTAAATAGTGAGATTATCTGTCAACCTTTTGTTTCATGCCTTTAATGTCTGTTGGGTGTTTTTTTTGGCATAAAAATGTTCTCCATTTTTCCTTGGTGGAATTTGTCTCTTATTATACATGTTTTAGCAGTGCAGAAGGTCTAATTGACATTGCAACATCAATTGTGTGCAAAACATAAAGTTGCTATGAAGATTTTAAGAAGATGGACACTGTTTATTTTGTTCTTTTGATTGTTTATTGCGATGTAGTTGGCTTGAAGTTAGTTGGATTTTTTTTATTTGTTTTAATTATAAAGCATCTAGCACTTGTTGGAATCGATCCTTAGATTCTGGAAAATTAGCATTAGCCTTAAGAGTATAGACTTTGTTTGATATGATTTTCTTACTGCTTCTTAAAGCAGTATTTTAGTATAAAAATTTTGTACTAAAATGTTGCTTTGAGAAGCAGTAAGAAAGGCCTCTCAAATGAAATCTCGTTTGGGACAGTTTAAGATTTCATTTGGGACATTTTTTTTACAATTTTATTTTTAAAATCACAATTATAATTTTTGTCTGATCATTATTTTTTTGCTGCTCTTAATTTTAACATGCCTTCAAATTATGCGGAGAATGATAATTCTCTTTATAGGGCATGGTGCGTACACATATTTGCATGTATGTCTACGAGAATTATCATTCTCCATTTAAATTTGGAGGCATAGAAAAATTCCGAAATGGATAGATCTTTTTGCATAGAAAGATAGCTGTGATTTTAAAATATAATAAAGATGATACATAAATTGTTGGTCCATTTTGATTTTTGAAGTGTATAATTAAAATTAGATTTTTAAAAGGGACTTTTATATGTCCAATCAACTTTGATTTTTTTTTTATTATAAATGATTAAATCATTAAGAAGAGTGATGTAATTTGATTCCCAATACAAATATAATATTTAATAATTAATGTTGTGATTTTGAATTTGAAGATCATATATGAGATGAGAAAATTTGGAGTTCTTCTAGAAGGATAATAGCCTGTTTATCAATTTTTATAATATTTTAATTCAAGATTTTATAGTTGATTTTGATCGTCAACATAAGATATATGCAATGATTAGGTTTCATCGAATTTTCATTAAGATTTATCTATTCATTAAACATGTAAAGAATTCAAGGATTATTGGATAAGGCTAATTGGTTGAAGTTTTTTTTTTTCATCAATGAAAATTATGTTGGCCTGTTGGTTGAGAGCTTAGGCTTCCAACTAAGAGGTCTTGGATTTAAGTCTTTGTGTATGCGTTGTGTGTGAGTTTGTCTTAATTGACCTAAATGTCTCAAAAAAAAAAGTTATCTAATACATTCAACAGATCATCAATAGCCAATGCATTTGATTCAACACTTTTGGAATTCTCTACCAAAATTTTGAAGCCCCATTTCAATCTCATCTCTATCAAATGGAGAGTGTTGTCTAATATATCTTCCAAATGTGTTGAGGTTAAATCTTTGACATATCATTATACCCTCTTATGTCTCTTTAGAGAACCACTCATCGAAGCCAACTAAAGGGTATCACATATCCTTTTTACATATTCCATAGTCTCAATTGAGTGGCGCTTAAATAAATAAATAAAAAAAATCTTAAAATTGTTCAAAATATAGCCATAACTCTTTAACTCCTTAAAAAAATCATTCTTATTAATTTTAAATTCAAAACCTAGTTATCCAAAAATCAAAATTGAGTGTTTCTTTATATGTTTTAAAATTATCTTTTTGAGCCCAAATAATATTTTATTGGAAAATGATATTGATTATAAACATGAAATTATTTAGATAAAATAAGCCACCAAACATGCTTCTAAAAGAATTTTCATCTATTTTTTTGATCCTATCTATAAGTGTAAGCAATCCTTTTACATTCATTGTTGTCTTAGGGGACACATCACCTAATATGCCAAATTTAACTTTAACAAATTCAAAGCATACTTTTACTGAGAAATCTCTATCATATCATACATATAAAAACAAACTATAAAGATATCATCACCATGACTTTTGACATAAAGGGTTGGCTTACAGTAAAATAGTTGTCTATCTTTGTATGCCATGCTCCTGGCAACTATTTAAGCTCATATAATATTTTCTTTAGTTTTTCTATTTTATAGTCCATGCCTTTCCCCAGAGTCTTGAGTTTGAGGAACAAATACTCCTCCCCAAGTTCACCATTAAGAAAAGTTAATTTGATATCTAAGTGAACAATTTTTCAATTTTTTTGAGCTACTAATGTAAAAAATATATTTATATTGGCATCAATTCTAACAATTTCAAGCAAAATTTTTCGAGAAATAAATTCCATTTTATTGTTCATATCTTTTACAATCAATCGAGCTTTATACTTTTGAGGAGTTCCATTTAAGACTTCGTTTGGGACGGTTTTCTTATTGCTTCTTAAAGTAATTTTCTAGTAAAAAATAAAAAAATTTAATTTTTGTACTAAAAATTGTTTTAAGAAACAGTAAGAAAGCCGTCCCAAACGAAACCTAAGTTATCTTTGTAAAATCATCAATAAAAATGGCAAGATATTTACAAACATTAAAAGATAATATCAACATGGGACAACAAATATCATCAATAAAAATGTTCATTATTCTCATAATGAAAATTGGTTTTTGTAACAGATACTCTTTGCAATGATAGATTAGTTCCTATTTTGATTATTCTTATTTATAAACTGTATGATATAATCCTTGAAAGCATGATTTTTTTTTGGGGAACGTTGGGAGCTTTGAAAGCGGGTTCGTGGGAGGAAAATTTTCACATCTACCAACTGAGCTCCGCGCACGAGCCCGAAAGCATGATTTGTTTTTCCATAATAGGAACATTCCATCGAAGAAGACTTATAATGCCATCCTATCAAACTCATCCTCTGAATCCACCACAACCATGACCATTTCCACCTTGCTTTTCTTTTCCAGCAGCTTCTAGATCTTTCTTAAAATTCACCTTTGATTGAAATTGCTGCACCTTAAATTTTCTACAATCCTATTTAATCTCTGTTCATAAGCCTGCAAAGAACCCTTTAGTTCATTCATTGACTATTCAAATAAACATTTATAATTATCTATGACATCAACAATCTGAACATATTTAGTTGGGAAACTTCTTAAAACTTTCTTAATGATTTTTTAATATGAAAATTCCTCTCCATATGATCTAATTTGGCTCACAATTGAAATAATTTTTGTGAGAAAATCTGAAATAAAATTTGAAAGTTTCATAATTCACACATTATTTTAGATGTACCTCGATATTCTTTTTTAAGCAAATCTCAAAGTCCGTTTAAAGTATTAACAGTAAAATTTTTGAAAATGTCTCATCATCTGTTGCTTGTTGAATAAGAAAAAGAGCTTTCACCACCTTTTGTTTGGTTTATCCTCCAAATTATTTCCTTCAGTAATTGTTATTTTTCCAACTCAAAATGATATGATCGCTAGCCTTGACATATTTGCAGCGGATCACCTTGCGTTAAGCATTTCCTCGAATACAGCTTGGCTCTGTTCCAACTGCTATTGCATCTGCTATGAAGAATTTTTTTTTAAATGATGAGCCTTGGCTGCACATGGTATGGGCCTATGGGGTGTACAACAATGATCTTTAGTATGCTGAAATTGGGATAATAATACTATAGAAGAGAAGAACTTCACACATTGTTTGTCATTCAAAAGGGATTTCTAAATACAATCCATAATACTGCAAATAGCCATAAGAAACTCAACATCCTAAGTCCTAGCAGCCTTATCATAATGAAAATCAAACTCAAAAAATAGCCATAAATCTTCATCTTCCTAACAAGTTTATCTTTAGGTTTTTTAAATTCAAAATCAAATTTGAATTATCCTAATGCACAGGAGAGAGATTTTGAGGTGCCAGGAGATGAGAAAATATGCGAGCAAATTTACACTTCAGATGAACAAAATTAGACAATCAAGAGATCAACCATTATACATGTCCACAAGATTACATCTCCAGTAATTGAGTTATCAACAACTGAATGTCTTCACTATAGCATTTAATACAGCACTTTGGCAAACATTCATTGTTAGAAAAGCAAAAAAAAGTCTTGTGTATATATTTGTGGGTGGGGTTGAGCGATTATACTTTACATATCCAGCATTGTCAGTTTCCAGTTTTCTCTATTGACATTATTTTATACAAGATTGTTCAAACTGATACTTAGTACTCCACCTTGTCACCTTCTTTTTTTGGGCAAAAACTTATCCTTGTCATTGCTACCAAAAATCTATGTCATGTTTGAATCCCATCCACAACTACTAAGTTGATAACATGATATATATGATGATCATTTCCATGGATTCCTTCTCAGTTACCTGTGAACAAATCACCACATCAATGAGCTGCCATTCACATGAACTGAATTTGAACTCAATTGTGTCATTAACCAATGATCCATACTTTCTATATAAAGTGAAGCCTGGAGAAATACCTTTTGCGTTTAGACTTCAAGCAGCTTGTTGCAGACTGGGCGTTATTGTGCCAATTTCGCTTCCTTTGATTGATAAACCAATTGTTGATCTGTTTCAGTTGCAGGCCAGTCTCTTCAACAAGTTTTGCTTTGTCGTCTTCCTGCATGCCAAATCATCCATGTTAACAGCAGAGAAATGTAGGCACAATCTAAAAGGAGCCGGAACTATACTTGAATCATCAATGTCCTTAGAAACTTATTGTCTTGAACTATATTTACATATAATTTCCTAATCATATGATTCAGGATCATATACATTCATAAATAAAACAGTACTCTGATATAAATTTTTATACACACAAATATATAAGATATTTTACCTTCTAATAAGCTTATGTTAGTCGAGAAAACATTAAGTATTCATTAAAATGTTGTTAGTTCTCTTAACTGGTTACTAACAGAATGGCTAATCATTGATCCTTTTCCCCCGCCTCTCGTTCTTTTATTATTAAAACTTCACTGTTCTCCCTTCTCATAACTGTAGGCTAAATCAAATAATGCATACAAGGATACATTATTTGATTCGAACTCAAGCTAGCTTGATTCGATCGCTTAGCTCAGTTAATGCTTAATTCAGGTGAGATCTTACTCATCAGTCAGCTCCTTCAAACTATCCCTCAAATTTTACATTTAAAAAGCCACAGTAATCTCCCGTTAACTCACACCCAAAAGTACCATATTTATTAAAATCTAATCTATGATTAAAACTGTAAAAATAGACTAATCATACTGTTGGGTACGGCCATTTGGAATGCTGCTGCCACCATTGCTTGAGCACAGAAGTGGTGTCACCTGGAAGTTTTCCTGCCCTTCTCTTCCTCAGAATCTCCTCTCTTACATCTTCAATTCTCGACCTAAAACCCTGAAAGAAGACCATAAAATAAAAATAAAAAATAAAACAGAAGAGCGCCAGTCATAATTCATAAAATTACACATTGCAACCATTAAATCAGATTTGTTATGCAGATGAGAACTAGTAACAAAACCTGCTTCAGCTCAAGCTTGAGCTCTTGCCTCACTCTCTCCATTAAAGATCGCTCTGATTCGCTAGGTAGAAGTGGGCCGAAGCCCATCAGATCATGTCCGTCCATGACAGGATCAAGAGAGGAATCAAGTTGGAGATCATCTTCGTCATCTGACATGGTTGCCCCGGTTCCTTCATCCAGGGTTACTCCTGCAAATTTTTTGGTTACTTGCGGGAAATGCCCAAACAAAATTTTTGAGAGCAGCTACCAACATGATTCTTGTAAGGAGAGCTTTACTATCTGCCATTTTCTTCAATATTATACAATGAGAGATATATATATATATATATATATATATATATATATCAATCAAGTTAATAACCTATGGTATGATTCGTTGAATTATGGTATGATCAAATGATATTTGCCTATATAAGTATACTTTGTAGGGTCATTTGATATCCATTTTATGATCGAACAGTCTTTGCTAGTTTTTTTTTTCTTGATTTAATGTACTATTTTATGCTTAGTTTTTTTCTTATAATCATAAGAACCATGTATTTATCTAGGTATCAATCATTTTGGGTGGCTAGAACTCTAACCGAAAGATGAAAAAGATAAATGACTAGATTGCCCTCCCATCATCCTATTAGTCCATTATTCATAGGGCTGCAAGCGAACCAAACGTTCGACGAGCTACTCGTTGTTTGGTTCGATTAAAGCTTGTTTTTGATCGTTTAATTAACTAATCAAACAAACTTGAACAATATTTTAAATACTCGATCCTTGAATAAATAAGCTTGAACACTAATGTGTTCGGCTCATTTATGTTCATGAACAACAATATTTAAAGCTCGTGAACAAGTTCGACATTAAGCTCGATAAGAGGCTCGATAAAAGCTCAAATCATGTTCGATTCAGAACTCTTGAATAAGCTCGATAAAAATTCAATTAATATTTGATTATAAAATTAAAAAATATACATAAGATAAATATTTTATATTTATTATAACATAATGATATAATTATTGTTAAATAATAAAATTTAAAGTAATTCAATATTATAATATATGCTAACTAAAAAATTATCTAAATATGTTCACGAATATGCTCGATGTAATTGTTGTTTATGAGGCTCGATAAAGCTCATTTGTTAAGTTAATGAACATCTAGAAGTAGAGCTCGTTTATAGCTCGTTAAGGCTTATTTGTTTAAAACTCGATAAACACTAAACGAATCAAACATGAACCGAACATGAACACTCACTAATTTAAACGAACCAAACATGAACACAAACAATAAAGCTCGAATCAAACATAAACCAAACTTGAACAAGCTGATAATAAATGAACTCAAATATGAACACTCACATGATCAGCTCGGCTTGGTTCGTTTGCAGCCCTAATTATTCATCCCATTTAGGGGTGTAAAAAAATAGCCTTACTCGCCAACCCGATCAGAACCCGACGCGAAAAATTCAGGTTCGGGTTGACCCATTTAATAAAAGGGTCATGTTCAGGTCCAGATTCGGACCTGTTTTTAAACGGGTTAGATTCTAGTCGACCCGCTAATTTGATTTTAACCCGAAATGGCATATTTAATTTTTTATTTGTTGGTATGATTGTCTTATTTTTTATTAATTAATTTAAAATCTATTATTTAAAAGTTATACTTTTTTAAAAATAAAAATGGGCTATCGAGTCACGTTTGGGTCATTCGGGTTGCTAGCGTGTTAGGTTCGGGTCCACATTTTTTATCCGTTTATTAAACAGATTGGGTTCAGGTTGACAGGATTCAGGTGAGATCAATTTCAAGTTGGACCCGAACCTGACTCAATAACATATTTTGACACCCCTAATCCCATTTCCCCATTTTCAATCATATGGAGCACAATAAAAAAAAGGGGTGGAAAAACCTCTATGAAGGATGATGTGATTCAAAAACTAGGTATCTATAACTTCTAACATAATTATATGTGCATGTGATATATATATATATATATATATATATATATATATATATATATATATATATAATTTGAACCATGAATGCTTTAATTTCTATCATCTTATGTGAGAATTAATTTCTCTCATTCACATCTTTGATACTATTTGTGGAAAGATAAACTTTAACTCATAAGAAATGAGCAATGGATGATGACAACCACAAAGAAATGGTGTTCAGTTAAGATCAAATTTTGGTATTGTCCATTATTGGCGAGCCATCAATAATAACACCTTTGTTTCTTAAGAAAAATTACTATCATTAAGGTAATCAATGCTACCTGAATTGCCAACCTTCATGCAATTCATTCACCTTAGTCTTATCATAAAGATAAGGTAATTATAATTGATAATACTCTATCACATGTTGCACCCACTCATATCAAAGTTAAATGTATAATTCTACATTCAACCCTACAGTTCTGGGAGAGATTATCCCACTAAACTTCAATGTTCCTCAACTTGAAAAATATAAAGCAAGTATTGATCCTACTTATCAAATGAATAGCTTCGATAATATGCTTTAATTATATAACATCTTTGATGTTATAGAGTGCACATCTTTATAAAACCTATGCAAAGGTAATTCAATAGTTTATCTTTCTAGAGTAATATTTACTTTAAGGTTTGTTTTATCAATTTCTAGTACATTTCTCTATATTAAAAAGAGATTATTGAAGACCTCTCAATCACTCATTTTCTTTATGGATTCAAAAGCAATCCCATATAAAGTAACAATAAAGAAAAGTTCATCGAAAAGACATCTTCCATATTGGGATTGAGGATTAGAGCCTTCAAGTTTTTGGTACCCAATAATCCTCTATAGAGTATGAAGATATGAAGAAACTATTATGGACATCTTCAAAGCAAGTCAATAGTGAATAGTTTATGATTATGTGTTAGTTACAAAAGATTTTGCTTGGAGACTTTTTGGAGGTTAATAGGGTCATTCTAGCTATTCTTTATGGAGCAACAGAGAAGACATCAAGAAAAGCTAACCTTAAGTGATTTTAGTTAAGAGAGGTCTAAACTATTTCAACTTCTCACTCGGTTACTATGGAGGCTCCGCTAACCTTCTCAAATGTCAATAAGATACCAACTAGCAACTCTTATAAATATATTATCATTATCATTTCATGTTGCCAATTTTCTTATTAGTAATATTTTGATCAATACATAGACAAGTGTTAAAATTATTTTTTAAGTGTATTTTTTATTAGATAAATCATGAATCTTCTCAGTTGGAACCTACTATAATGCCCCTTAATAATACTCTCTCTTATGATTGTAGGAAAATTAATTATGCTTCATATTATTTGGGGTAAGAGTAAATATCAATACATTAACATGGAAGACTTCATCATAGTTGATGCCTCATTACCTATAGTATAATATTAATTATCCACTCCTTAAAAGAATCAAGCTAATCATCTCCACCAACTATGGGGTTGTGAAATTCTTGGTGATGGGCAAAGTATATATATTTAAACTAAGTTATTGCAATCCTATTCAAGCTCTACTTCAATATGCAACGTCAAGGATGAGGTGCTACAAATCAAGGTCTAGTTGGGAGCTATATTCATGGCCTCCAAGATCATAACAAAATCCTTGTCACATATATCAACAAAACTCTTATTTTGTGCATCAATTCTTTCTTCAACCTAGAGTATTGATAAGAGTACATCACACCATCCAATTGAATATTAAAATATTTTATTAGATTACAACTAAAATACTAGGCATAATATAAATATCTGCTACCATTAACTTAACATCGAGAAGCTAACTAATCCAATTAAGCAAAAGATTACAAATACCATAGGAAAACTTATTTGTTATGAGGTATAAGAGCTAAAAAATGGTTGACTTCATATATTAGGCTTTGTCCTAAGGGAAAGTTATAACTTCCAAAAATAAATGCTCAAATTGAATCTATTATTGGCTCTCTAGTCATGAGATTTTTTTTTATTCCTTCTCAATTTGTCATTAGATCTAAATGCATGCCATTACTACAAGAAGAAAACATTCATAACTGGTAATGGATTATAATGCTACAACATCATGTCATTAAACGTGAATAATATTGAGACCATTCACTACAACATGATGGAAATCATCTTTAAAGAATAAAGGAATCGTAATATAAAAGTACATGTCAATCTACTAATCAAAAGCAAGGCATTGACTCACCATATTCTTGATCTCTATGAAAGATCATCCATGCTTAAGAAAGTTAATATGAGCCTAAATATTTAGAACTATGTCTTTAGAGTACGATTTATGAAGTTTCTTGGATTCTTGCTCATAGTTGAAGGTTTCAATAAAAATCTCAACATGGTTAAGGCCATCTTATAGTTATCACCTTGGAGAATCATCAAAGAACTCCAACGACTTACTAAGTAGCGTATTGGTTTCATTCAATTCATATTAAAGTCCAATAAAAACTTCTCTCCTTTCTTCATGATTCTATGGAGCTCAAAGCAATTTAACAAGAATGACAAGTGTAACCAAGCTCACAATCATTTGAAAGCACTACTCTACTTGCTACTTTTTATTTAGAATTCACAACTTGAAGTTGGCTTGCTACTTTATCTTAACATGGGTGAGGATGTAATTCAATTTTTTCTTATTAGAGAAGATGAAAGAAAATAATTCACAATCTATTATATTAATAAAATCCTCTATGGGGGATAAACTGAGATACTCAGTTATGAAGAAACTAGCCTAGGCAACGATCATCACCATTCTTCAACTTCATTATTTCTTTCAAGCTCATTTAATTCAATCTACCATTAGCAAACCTTTAAATAATATATTGTCAAAGCTAGATCACTTAGGCTATCTTAAATGATAAATTAATTAAATTAAACAAATTTTAGATTTCTTATATGCCAAGGATCATTATTAAATTGCAATCACTAGCTAATTTTATATATGACTTCACATTTTATGTAGTAAAAAGGGCACATGATTGAAGGAGAGTTACACTATACCCTTTTTTGTATATGGAACCTTAAAGTTCAAGGAGTAAGCATTAGAATTTTTTTGAAGAGCCCATATGGGATCATTCTTTCTCAAGTTGTCAAAACTGTATATACATACATATATATACTTGCTAGCTTCTAATTTGCTCTCAAGGGTCAAATATCATGCAATTTTCTTTAACTCCAAACTTATTATAAATCAAATTAATGACAAATAAGAAGAAAGATCCAATAATGCAAAAATATCTTCACAAAGTAAAAACTAAAATAAACAAGTTCAAATACATTTGCCTCAAGCATACCCTCAAGCAAACAATCAATTTAATAATTTATTACCAAGGTGTTGCAACTCTGAGAGGTAACATGAACTAGAAATTTTTACTTGAGAATTGAAAAAGTTAAAGCTCAAGTTAAGGCCACTAATAGTTGGGTTGACTTGGTTGTTAAATAATTTTACATTTGCCAAATGTTGAATTCTAGTAAAGACATAGGAAGATTTGCAATCATGGCCCCTTGACATGCTTATTGATGATGAGTTACTTAATAGATCAATAACATTGAAAAATATTTATTCTGTACATACGCCCAAGATAATCATCATCCTTAAGGAGATTCATCTGGGAGTATGTAATAGCCATTTGACTTGGGGGGAAGATTGTAGCAAAATAAATACTAAGATAAGGCTTTTACTACCTTTGTAGAAATAAGGTGAGGGGCTATCAAAGAAACGAATTTACAGTCAAAAGTTTACTCCCAAACTATTTTAGCTTTCTTACAAAATTTAACCTATCTCAAGTTCATACTTGTCTTTTTAATCTTCTTATAGTGATCACTTATGATAATGATCCTCAATTTTTTTTATTAAAAGTGAAAGAAATGTGCCAGAGCTAAAGCATTCTTCTTAATTTTATTTCAGTGCACCACCCTAAGACGAATGAATAAATGAATGTTGTGAACAAGCATATGATAAACCTTCTTAGAAAAAAAAAGTTAAAGGTGCCAAAAATAAGTGAGTTGAGATGTCACTATATATTTTTTTTTTTGTAGGCCTTCAAACTATGCCATCTTTGGCAATTGGTCAAACTCTCTTCATTACCTCTTAAGAATTTTAATAACCTATCATTTATGGATTCAAATAATTATTGCTATTTTTTATTTTGAAGAGGAAGATAACAATGAGTGGAGAAATTTTAATGAAGGCATGTTACAAATTTTCGTAAAAGTGCTAGAAGAGTTGTGACTTGAAGCATCACAGTGAGGAGAAGAAGGAAAAAAAAGGCAAGTAGCAAGATATTATGATATGTTAGTAAGAAGTACATCCACTCTGAGATTTTGCTCTTCAAAAGATTGACACAAAAGATCATCAATACATACTTAAAAAACTCAGATCAACTTAGGAAAGATATTACATTATAAATGAACAACTCGAGTCTGACTCTTACATACCCCAAATTTTTACTAAAAAGAAATATCACAAACTTCCAGCAGTGGTGATTATCAATGAAAGAAAATGGAAATACACCTTTAAAATATTTTGATAAAATTATGAATTTCATAACAATTAAAGGGAAAAAATGTGTCTTTTGAATCAAACAATATGACATTACTCTTTCTAAATGATCTTTAATAAGTCATGTAGTCCACACTTGATAAAGCAAGTCACCTTAACACTTATTTTAAAACATGAATTTCATTAAAAAAAAAAAATTCAGACAAGTCAATAATGCTCAACACTCATTAGATATTAAAACTCATGATTTATTGATTTATCTATTAAAACTCATGATTATTAATTATTAATGAAGACAATTCATTAATGGATTTCATGTCACAAGTTCTTAGACTATATATTCTTAGAACTTTAAAGTTGCACATATAGGAATCAAACCTAAATTCTAAACATTAAATTAGGTATATATTGCTATATCTTTAATTTGATGTTCACCATTTTGATTCTTATGAGAAGAGTTCAACTCAGAGTGCCTCATATGGAACTCATGCAGAGAGATTCTACCTCGTGGATTCATAATCAAGTGGCTGAGAAACCAAAACATCAATGTATAGCATTACTATCTTCCCATATAGAGAACTCACACTTGCCACAAAAATATAATTCAAATTAATTTATTAGATTTAAATGAGAATTTGACTCTTAATAGGACACAATGAAGAAAAATAATTCATGTAGCTGACCCTACGTATTACTATTGTTGTTTTTGTTGTCTCTTTAATTGCTCGCCATAATCTATGATCATTCTACTTGGCCAAAATCTCTCTTAAAATCATAAAATCTTCCATGATAAGATGATTCCAATCTTTAACTTATCAACTAACCACTGAAGTAGAAGCCAACTTTGATCTGTAGATGAACCACTCCAAAGAATATCCATTATGATTATTAAAGTCACGCTACACCCATAGTAGTGATCTAAGCCTTGTTGATGTTTATCAACATTGACTTCTTACTTGTTTAATATTTTTTTAGAAGCAAACTCAATTATCTTGATATCCCTCAAGGTTTGAAATTAATAGCAACTTCAGTAGCTTTGATAGCTCTGCATAATGATGCCTCTCTAAACCTTTTCTAAATAACCTTAGAAATATGCTAACTCCAAAGACAATCTAACCTCCTCAACTTTTTAAAACACTGAAGAATAATCATGGTCTTAGAGCTTTATAAATGAAGAATAATTAAATAGTTCTAATGTCCTACCTTATAATTGATATTTATAAGTTCTTGAATAATGATAAATTATTTGTCAAGTGCCACATATATGATTATCTAAATTTAAGAAAATTTGTCAAATTGTACCAGAACCTTCCATATGCAATAATTCACTCATGGCAAAGTAGATTATGTAAAATTATTCTCACATTCTTCTTAATTTCTTATAAATGCAAGAGAATTTTGAAACAAATGTATTCCTAAAGTAGCTTGGGTCCGAATGCTCTAGTTAGTTGATAAGCCTACACTAAATTCTACAACTTGTAATTTTTAACCAGCTTAAATAACTCATAAGTTGATAAACTTAGAAATAACACATGGACTTGAGTAACCTATTATTCATACACACAAAAAAAAGAAGTTCTATTCTACACTTAATGCTTAAATATTAAACTAGTTAGCATCCTCACCTATCAACTATACTCTCTCACGAAGTAGGGGTTCCTGACAAGACAATGTTAGAGATCTTCCTAGATAATTACTTCAGGGGTATTCTCCCTTCTCACAATACTCAACCATAATTACTACCTAACAGATAACTGCCAGCCTAACTTACTTTCCATAAGAATATGTAGAAAAAGATAATCTATGTACTTTTTAGTTTTTTTATCCAATCCCATGCCATTGACTTTAATTGCTCTTACCTATAAATATGAATCACTGATCTTGACAAAACATTATATTCTGAATGATCTCATTCCGTGTCTTTATGGCCAAATCTTTGTAAATGTTTAAACATGTAAAAGGAAATTTCAATGTGATTGTATTCAATATTATGGTAGAATAAATGGAACTTATGGAGTAATTTCAAATACGTTGCATTGCAAGTGCCATAAACATCACCTTCAACTATGCACAAAATCTTATGCCAATCTTTGAAGGTGAAAACTATAAGTTTTTATGCATTGAAATACACAGTCTCTTCATCTCCCAAGGCTTATGGGACTTGTTTAAAGGAGGATACGAGGAACTAGATGATCAAGAAGAATAGCATGCCAACAAGCAAAGTAAGAGGAGTTCAAGGATAACCAAAAGACTAATGCAGAGGTATTGTTATTCATTCAACAAGTTGTCTTTCCAAGAATTATGGGTCCAACTAAATCAAACGATGCATGAGAAATTCTTAAAAGAGAGATTTAAGTGTTTGGAAAATTTATCTCAATGAGGTTACAATTCTTGTGGCTTCATTTTGATCATTTAGCTATGAAAGCGTTGAAGCATTAAAAATTTCTTCATTGAAGCTGTTGGAATTATTAATCAAATTAGAAGCTATGGAGATATAATTCAAGAAAAGAGAATTATTGAAAAGAATTTTAAGAAGCTTGTATGCTAGATTGATCACATAATTGTTATAATCAAAGAGTTGAAGGATTTATCCAATCTCACTTTGTATGGACTAAGTGGGCTTTCTTGAGGTGCATGAACAAAGGATAAGCAAATTCTTAGCTTGAACTTTTGAGCAAGCATTTTAGTTTAAACTTGCATTTGGAGAAAAATAATCACCAATATCACAACATGAAGGGAACCAAGGAAAAAGAAAGAGGAAAATAACCATATAATAATTTTCAAGGTAAAGGCAAAGGCCAAAAAGAAAATTTTTATCAAAGAAATGGTAATCCTAATCCTAATCTATATTTTATTTGAAAAAAAATGATAGGCTTTTTTAAAGATATTATAGATATAGATGAAGGATTGCAAAATTCCTAAACACTCTAAAAGAGATTGTTGGCATTTTAAAAAATAAAAAACAACGAGAGAAAAAAAAAACGAGTAAAATTCACAATGAATTATTGGATGAGCACACATCAATAATCACAAAAAAATATGATGTATAGATATATGGTGGTTGCAATTATTATATGAAAAGTGATCTAGAACTCTTAAGCTTGACCAAAAGCTTTCTCTTCTCAAGTCAATCTTGGTGATAAAAATGCACATGAAGGTTTTGTTTGGGACAATTCTTTTAAACGAAGCCGAAGTCAAAGGCAAAAGGTTCATTATAGTTTACATAAATGGAGGTATGAAAAGACGTTTGTTATGCTCTCTTTGTCATGTTTAATTCAAAACTTGTTAACAATTTGTCACATTGTTAAAATACGGATATCTAATTATTTTCTTCATGATTATGAATACAAAATCTATGACAAAGATAAGAAAACTTCTCTCATAAAAGTGAAAATGACTCAAAAATAAAGTCATTCCATTTATTATGCTAACTGAGTATTCTTTAGTTTCTCAAAATAGAAGTATTAATGAATCTTACCTATGACACTTTAGATGTGATCATATTAATTATAAATGCCTTCACTTGTTGAAGGAGAAGAATATGATTCATGGACAGAAATGCATTGACAAGAAGGATCAAATAGGTGAAGGTTATATCTATATCTTTTTAGGAAAAAAATTCAGAGGCCTTCTTCGCCATTCTTAAATTCAAAAAGTTTTGTTGAAATATAAATTGATAAACAATAAAAAAAAATTTAGGGCTGATTAAGGTGGTGAGTTCATCTATAGTTAATTCATTTATTGTAAAGAACAAGGCTTAAGAAAAAGAACTTACTATACAACATATGCTAGAATAAAAACGAATTGCGCAAAAATTGTACAATAAAAAAGAATTTTTTACATTTGGTGGAATTAATTATAATCACCTTGAAAAAAATAAAAGAGACATCTAAGATATTGGGAAAACTGTTTGAGGTGGATCATCGTTCATTCAAATTTAGCTCAATATATTAGTAGATGTATATCAGTTGGCCCACAATTTTAAGATGATGGATAAGACGCATTAATATATAGGAGTTTCTATTTTTGATTTAGGCTTTATTTGGGACAACTTTTTTGCTGCTGTCTAAAGCAATTTTTTTGATAAAAAATTTTTAATAAGAAAATCACTTAAGAAAATTAATTGCTTCTAATTATTATTATAAGTGAAATATAACCACTTCTAATTTCTCGGTGCATTGATTGCAGGTACAATACAAGCTAATTAATTCCAACGTGATAGTTTCTTTTTTATTTTGTGTTGTATTTATGTTATTAATCTATATTATTTTGTAATGATAATTAACAAAACATCAAAAGAAACTAATACTAAGCAATTAATATACTAAAGGAATCGATTCAACGTACAAGATTTTAAAATTTAGCTTATCCAACAAATCCTCTTAATGAAAAGATCCAATGTAAAACTTAAAAGCTACGTACAATCTAGCTTCTCATCTTGGATTTTGCTTAAGACAGCCTTAACAAGCTGCGGTTAAGTGACTCTAGGAATGGAAAGAGCGCAACAATAGCATTTCATTTAACTTTCAGCTGGGTAAGAAAATATATGATCAAATACTTAGTTCAGTTTTCTTCTATACCTTGCAAGCTAGAGCTAGAAATAAGAGAAACGTACAAGCTACACATCTTTTCTAGTAAATCCTAGCTATTAAATATTCAATCTGGACGCCATCTAACAATTGTACTCGTAAGTCTTCTAACGATTCAATTTATCATTCAGAAATCACAACATTTTACGAGCAGATTTTAATTGATTAGGGAAATCTCATCTGTAGTGAAGCTATATTTGTCCAAAAAGATTAAGTAATTTCGTTTATCGTTATGATAAGTGGAGGAAAGTACTAGAAAAAAGAAAAACTTTATATTCATTTACGTATCAAAGAACTGTTTCATGCAAATGAACAAGATTAAGCAACCATTCCCTCTTAATTAATTGATCTGAAGCTCCTAATTAAAGATTAATTGATGGTTAAATATTTATTCTCTTACTTTAAACGAGGGAGGCTTCATTTCATACACAACTGCCTCTTGATAGCAGCAGCATAACTAAATACAAGG
Organism: Dendrobium chrysotoxum; assembly: GCA_019925795.1. Taxonomy (NCBI): domain Eukaryota; kingdom Viridiplantae; phylum Streptophyta; class Magnoliopsida; order Asparagales; family Orchidaceae; genus Dendrobium; species Dendrobium chrysotoxum. The sequence goes on from CM034309.1 coordinate 29,178,767, forward strand.
AATTAATAATTAAGTATTCAACCACCGGTTGTTGGATAGATAGGATCATTAGGTTTATATACCTAATTAAGTAATCGAATATTGAAAAATAAAGCTCAGATTTCCTGAACCAATTTTAAATGAAAGTGTGCTGACAGTCATGAACCACCCATGATATATTGATATATATATGTATGATGAAAAAATTAGCTCAAAGTGTCCTAATCAAGGAGAATATTAACATCATTAAATATGTTACAAGAGGAGTACTGATATATATATAAATCCTAATTCATATTACACATATTTTTATATATTATATTAATCTCAAAACAATATCAAATGACGAGATTATCCCTCTCTTTGGATATCTTGACCTAACTTTTTTTTCTTCATGATGCATGGATATATATGGGTCCACTTCCTAGTTTTGCTTCAGTTTCCTGCATTGTAAGCGCCCTAAGTTTTGCGAAGGCAAGAATGTAATGCACTCTTTCATTCACTCTCGTGTTACTATTTCAAAGAGAAAACATGCGAGGAAAGAGAAAGGATGATCCATGAGGAAGGACGAGCCACCTATATATCTATATATACAAATTTCACTCGTGTTATCTCGGTCTCTCTCTCTCTCTCTCTCTCTCTCTCTCTCTCTCTCTCTCTCTTCTATATATAAATATAAAGTAGAATTAAACAATTAAATCCACCTACAAAACTCCATATTGCTATCCCGTCGATTGCTATATTACCATGCAAGAGTGACAGAAGAAACATGACAACGCTTTCTTTTGTCGCCAATTCCACCCACCTAACTTAACCAACATCCCCGTCGGGTCCCCTCAATGCTCTTAACCATATGGCAAGGCAAGGGAGATGAAGAAAAATTAACGGAAATTAACTTAATGTTAATTTATTTAACACCATTCCTATATTAATTAGCTTACCGTCAGAACAAGTATATAAGATTATCGATCGATCTAAATCAAAATAGCTCAAAAAAAAAAATTTAAATAATATGAGGAAATGGTTCAGTACCAGTGAGCTCATGAAGGGATTGCTCGATCTCGCGGCAAGCCATGACAGCCTCCACTGCGTGTACTCTGACGTGCTGCTGTAGCTGCTCCTTGAACGAGCACAATAATAGCGAATACTGCATCTTCATCAATATATATATGCAGTAGAATTAATTTGCATGAATTAAGGAAGAAATTATATGCGTGAATTGATGAAGAGGAGGGAATAGGATATAAATTCTAAAAATTAAGAAATCCAATTTCCTTTTTTATCATCAAAACTTTTTTGGATTTAATTAGTATGTAGCGAAATCTGAATGTCTGGAGAGTGATAATGAAGAGAATACTAACGAGGAAATTGTCGAGGTCGAGCTTTTCCTGCGGGGAAAGAAGGGGGCGGTGGAGGCCGGCGTAGGAGCGGAGAAGGTGGTGGGATTGGGAGAGTTGGGCGTCGATGAGGGGTAGATGGTCGATGGGGGTGGCGACGCGAAGGCAGCCGACGTGGGCAGAGAGAAGCTGTTCTAAGAACGGGTGTACTGAAATCTCAGCTTTCAGAAGACGGCGGTGCTCCTCCTCTGCGGCGGTTGAAGGTGGTACAGAGGAGGAGCACTCACCTACTGCTGCTGCTGTGGAGATATGCATACCGAGGTCTTGGTGGGGGTCTCCCTGCATCATCTTGGATGAAGGGAGATTTGGAGATCGACCAGTTGCTATTGAAATATGAGGTGATGGAGATAGAGGGCCACGGCAAGGGGCCTTCTTTATGCGGTGGTTGTGAGAGGAAGAGAAAGAGAAAGAGAAAGAGAGAGAGAGAGAGAGAGAGAGAGAGAGAGAGAGAGAGAGAGAGAGAGAGAGAGATGTTTTTGTATCTGGTTGGTCTCAGGAACCTTTTTAGAAGGGTCCCTGCCCAGAAGAAAAGGAGAGAGAGAGAGAGGCAATTGGGATAACGAGGAGGAAGATTGTTGCAAGGAGTAGAAATGAAGAGCACATGTGAAAGAAGGAAGGTGGGCGATGGTAATCGAAATTCGTTTAAAAAGGAACCTACAGAATCGTCATGATGGAGTTTCCTTTTTCTTTTTGGGTTTTATTATGATTGTTTTTTTTTTCTCTCCCTCTTTAATGAGTAGAGATAAAACTGAATGGACATAGAGTTAGAGAGCGCGCGCGCGAAGGGGTGAGGAGGAAAATAGTGAGAAAAAATCGGTTGGGGATATTGAGGAGTGATTTTGGTTTGGAGATAAAAATCTTATTGGCCCTGTTTTATTTGAAGGAATTTGAGAGAACGCTAAGACTTCTATATAATTATATCACACTTTTATTAATGAGCAAACTAAATTATTTAGAAAATAAGAATAATTTTTTTTTATTTGAATATTCTTTTATCCAAATCACAGTGAATATGGGAAAGAGGAAAAAAATTATGTAATTAGTATATCTCATATATACCTTCTTTATTAAAAAATTCAACATTTTATAAATAAATAGTAAATTAAGAGATTTCACTTCAGCTTTATTTGGGACGGCTTTCTTACTGCTTCTTAAAATGATTTTTTAGTAAAAAATTTTTATTTATTTACTAAAATTTTTTTAAAGTAGTAAGAAAATTGTCACAAATAAAACATTAATTTCTCGTTAGCCAAATTAGTAGGTAAAAGTAATTTTGAATTAAAAACTTTTCTTTATAATTTTTTTTATTTTTATTTTTCATTTGCCTCTATTTCAAAATTTTCAAGTAAAAAAGAGACATAAGAAATTCATTTCTGTAAGGAATACCCGATTAAATCTTACTTTAGGATTGTTAAAATTCATGACTTTTTTCTCATGGATTTTATTCTTAAAGTAAAATCTATGGTGATTGGTCTTGCATTATAGGGATTTAAGTAATTTTTTTATAGGATCGTTTTTTCAAAGAGCTATTTTAAATTACTTTTGAGTTATTACAATAATGTACATGTATTTGTTAGTCCTAAGCTCACTTCTTTCAAACAAAATTTGCATTGACTTTTTGCTTGGGCTACAATAAATTTTAATTATATCCACTATCACATTAATTTTTGTTGATTTTATATTTGTATACTTGCATATATATCTTCAAGCATTCAACAGGTAATCGGCAGGTCATAGCAGATGAACTCATATCTTATGGACCCACAAGGTGGTGGAGTTAATAAATGACTTGACTTGCCAACCCGACTTGAATTTGATCCGAAAGAATTTGGATTTAGATTGACCCGTTGAATAAATAGGTTGAGTTCAGGTTATGCATTTTGACCCGTTTATTAAATATGTTGGGTTTGAGTTGATTCGAAAATGAATCATTTAATAATTACTTTTCTTAAATTCTTTTATTTATTGATATCATATTCTTATTTTTAATCAATTAATATAAAATCTATAATTAATAAGCAAATAAAAAATATATATTTTAATTAAAATAGATTATCAGATAAAGTTTGGGTTACTAGAGTGTCAGGTTCAGGTTCATTTTTTGACTTATTTATTAAATAAATTGGACCCAAATCCTATCCATTGAACCCTTTTGACACCCCTACCACAAGAAAACTCGCCCAAAGACCACAAGACCCAACTTGATAGAGCACTCACGATGCTGGATCTAACATCGAGAGGGCCCACACGGGCTTTATGGGTTAAGTCTTTGCTAGTTGAAAATGTAGTGAATAGTGACTCTTTTATTTAATGAGAAATATTTGTTTTTACCAGAGCTAAATCAAATATAATTAGTATTATAATTCAAATGCTAATTAACTAAGAAAATAAAATCTTTTATCGTAAGTTAAAAAAAAAATTTACAAAATTGGCCCAAGATAAGTTTTATCCATAGCAGGGAAAGGAGCGTCGGCCAAGGAACGCTATCAACCTTCTTTCGCGTTTCATGTCTTGTCGTCCCTATCTTATCTTTATTTATTTGCTAATATGATAAATTATTGGGTTCTAATTGTTATTGGTTCTCTGTAATGATAAGAGTAACTTTAAGTGGGTTCTGCTTATGTCTTTTTTGCACCATCTTTAATTTAATATTGCAATGTGGTAAGAAATTTTATAAAATAATACGGTAAGAAATTATTCTGAACTTCCTGTAAGTGTCAGTGGGGGCGATCTATTCTACTGACGTAGCAATCACGGATTAAACCGAACCTGGCTTGAAACTTCAAATCAAGGGTTTTTAAACCCGGCCGGTGGAGTTACTGGTTTCTGCGATTTTGTTATTTAATTTTGGTTTTAATTATAATTATTTTTAAGACTTATAATGAAAATATTTTAAATATTAAAATTTTATTTGAGGCAGTTTTTTTATTTTTTTACTTTAAAAGCTCATTTGTCAAGTGTAGTTTGAAAAATGCTTTTCAAACCTGCTTTTTAAAGACAATGATTTGAAATAGCAATAAAAAATATCTTCTAAATATACATTATTTTCTTACTAATTATTTTTATTATCATGAAAGCATAAAAAATCTGTTCCAAATAAAGTTTAAGGGTCTGGTTGGGACGATATTTTTTATGCTTCGGGGCAGATAATAATCATAATTTTATTTGACTATTATTTTTTTAATTATTTTTTTATCATTTTTCAAAAAAAAAGTTATTTTTTTCAACTAAAATAATTTATCTATTTTTCCAATAATTATTTTACAGCCAACTTATAAGACGTTATAATCATCCCAAATAAATCCTAAGTTCCAATAATTACAACTGTATTAGTTATTTTAACTGATTCTGACTTTGTAATGACCTAAAAAAAGGTATAATTTAGCTATCAACTCAATAAAATGGCTTATAAATTGAGCTTTTATTTAAGTTTTGAACTAACTTACTTAAAAAATATTAATATATACTATATATTCATGAGTTCTCTTTCAATACCATAAAAAAATCTAAAAATCAAGCTTAATTAGTTTTCTCATTCACCCTTCTTCTTTTTTTTCTCTCATCAGAATAACTAACAACTATCTGACTAAGGCTTCGTTTGGCACAGCTTCTTTGTTACTTTCTAAAACGACTTTTTAGTACAAAAATTTCTTCAATTAGAAATTTTTGTATTAAAAAGTATTTTTATAAAGTAGCAAAAAAGCTATCTCAAAAGAAGGCTAAGACTTCATTTGGGATGACTTTCTTACTGCTTGTTAAAATAGCTTTTTAGTAAAAAATTAAAATTTTTATATTAAAAAGCTGTTTTAAGAAGCAGTTCAATCTCAAATAAAGCCTAAGGCTTTGTTTGGGACGACTTTTTTACTGCTTCATTAAACAACTTTTTTATACAAAAATTTTTTGAATTGAAAATTTTTATATAAAAAAACTGCTTTAGAAAGCATTAAAAAAGCCGCCCCAAACGAACCTCAATCTTCAAAATTAATTACTTGTACTAATGTTCCTTAATTTACGGATACGCTACTTATGATGCAAGACAGTTACGTAGATAGTCTTCAGGCTGTTATATATATATATTAATTATTATTTGAAACGTGCACAACCTTCTGCTGTAAGCACCTGAACATAATCTATTGGTGAACGTGCCAATTGCAAGCAAAGACAACTTCCAACACTAATTTAATCAAATTTCACTAATTTGTTTTATAAGTATCAGTGAGTGCTATGATTGTGATTGTTTTATCGTGCTACACATGCTCTAATTATTTCTAAATATTATCAATTTTTAGTGATAATCTGATGCGCACATTTTACTTTGCTATTTAACTGGTATTTATTTGTTCATTTTGGAGTTTAGAGAAGGTTTGGTTTGGTTCACATTGTATATTTAAAAGAAAAAGCAAATGATGTTAGTATACTTTAAGTTTTACTTTTTAGTGCAATTGGGTCATTGCTTAATAAATTAATCAGAAAATAGATATAATGGGTATGCACTAGAACTAATAATAATAATAATAATAATAAGTTAAAAAGCATATATATGACGATTATATTTGAGAAATACCTAAATATGATCAATAATATTTTTTGTGGTTGCATCTTGGGTTACTCCCCAACTTCATGTATTAGCCTCCTATGGAGGTATCATTATTTACTGTTATAATATTATTGAGGTTGAGCATTATCCTCCAATAAAAGGGTTAGGTAAAAGAAATTGATTGGTCATAATTATAAAAATATGAGGCATTGAGATTCTTTTACAGAGATGATCATCGAGCATTATGTTGCAAATCTGGTTTTAAAAAGTACAGTTTTGATAATGATAAATATGTTTGTATTCTGTTTTGCTTGGCTAACCCATTTCAGGTACAAAAAGATCAAAAGCAACTCAAGCCAACTCAAGATCGGGTCCAAATGTGTCTAAGTGTACTGTTTTCCTTTTCTTGAGTCAATTGTAATGTAACTGATCTCCTAGCTAAGTAACATTGCACACACACACTCAGTGGGAGAGCTTGAGTGAATTAGAGTTTCTGTTCATTTTTTTGTTCAGATCGTCCTGGACGATATTCACATCGTCCAGGACGATCAAGTAAAAATAGAAACCCTAATTAGGGCGACCAAGTTAAGTCTGTCTGATTAAGCTGATTGTCCTGGACGATCAATATATCGTACGGGACGATAGGCTCAAATCAAAAATTCTCAACCGCTAGATCAAGTTAGGCAAGTTTTTATTTTAAGATATTTGGTATGATCGTCCCGGACGATACGTGTATCGTCCTGGACGATCCAGTACAATCATGCATAAATTAGTCTGGTGATTAAAAAAGTAATTAATATTTAATTGATACGATCATATCATCCGGGACGATCGCAGGATCGTCCGCGACGATCATGATTGTCTAGTGTTTCAGCTGTAAGTCCAGAGCGGTGATCAGGACGATTTTGGCACTTTTTAAACTAATCATATAGGACGATATCCGTATCGTCCTGGACGATCAAGTCATTTTTGGGTCGTCCAGCACAAGTTTCTCTAGACGACCAGAGCGGTCTTCTAGATGAAATTCTTGAATTTACACTAATCGTCCCGGACAATCGCAGAATCGTACGGGATGATCTGAATAACTTTTTCCACTGATCGTCTAGGCTGAAACAACTAATTTTGAACTGATCGTACAGGACGATCTTGGCCGAACAGTTGAGATTTAGGGTAAATTTTGAGCCCTCATATAAAAGATCTTTTTTTTTCAACAAGAAAAATCTTTTACCACTATCCTTTACAGAGAAACCCTAGAAAGAGAGAGTTTGGGAGAGAGAGAGAGAGGATCTTGTGAGGGGGAGTTTGTGAGGGATTCACGAAGGTTGCTCCAAGCAAGGATCAGAGTCATCTTCTCCGTTCGTCGTCTCTCATCTTGTTGGTATTCTGTGTGGGAGGATCATTCGCAAGAAGATCCGAGTTCTCTGCCCACTTCAGGAGGAAGCGAAAGGAGTTCAGATTCTCTGCCTGCTTTAGGAGGAAGTGAAAGGAGTCCGAGGTTCTCTGCCTGCTTCATGAGGAAGCGAAAGGAGGTTAGGTTCTCTGCCTCACCGTGTCGGTGGAAAGGAGTTTTTGTACAGGCTTCTCCGCCTTGCTGTGGGAGCAGAAGGAGAGTCACTTTGAGTTAGTACAATACCCGGAGGGGAGGCTCCGGGGAGTTGACGTAGGTCAAGTTGACTGAACCACTATAAAATCTGGTGTGTTCTTTCTAATTACTTTCTGCACTTTAATTTTCTGTGATTATCTGCTTGGGTGAAATCTGTGTTTGATCTTTTCGTTTATGTATTTACTTGTTTCTGATGCATATCATCGAAAAGATTATTTCCTGTTATTCTCGAATTTTTAAATAACCAATTCACCCCCCTCTTGGTTAGCCTCGGGACTAGTTCATCAGGGCTTAACATCCCTATCAAACTTTCAAGTGGTATCAGAGCGGGATTCATAAAATCTAATTTTAAAAAACTTTTGAATTTGATCCATGACTAACTTTGGTAATCGTAATTTTGTTGAAGGTTATTTAATTACACGACCACCATTATTTGATAACATACCTTTTGATTTTTGAAAAACTCGCATGTCCACTTTTCTTCAATCAATTAATTATCGTATATGGATGCTTGTTAAGGATGGCTACGAGCCGCCTTTTAGAATGATTAATAATGTTAAAACTGAACTGCACTTTACTGATTGGACTTTTGATGATCGTGACTTAGCACAATTGAATGTCAAATGTTTGAACTATTTTTTCTGTGCTTTAAAATCTGAGGATTACATGCGTGTTTCTACTTATACAACTGGCAAAGAGATTTGGGATAGATTGTGCATCACTTATGAAGGTACAACTGAAGTCAAACAGTCTAGGTTAAACATATTGCTTCATAACTATAAATTTTTTTGCATGAAACCCACTGAATCTATTTCTAAAATGTATATGAGGTTCACTCAAATTGTCACTTCTTTGCATGCCTTAGATAGAGAACTTACAAACTATGAAAGAGTGAACAAAATTCTTAGATGTTTACCTTCTTCGTATGATGCTAAGATAACTGTAATCACTGAATCTAAGGATTTGAATACTTACTCTATTGATAGCTTACTTGGATCACTCATTACTTACGAGCAAGGGGTGAACCAAAGACAACTTAGTGCAGGTGAGAAGAAGAAGGAGAAAATAGTGGCACTGAAGGCTAACGAGAGTGATACTAGTTCTTCCAGGTCTGATAGCGATGATGTTGCCTTGATTACTAGGCAATTCAAAAGCTTTCTAAGGAAGAAACACAAGAACTTTCAGAAGTGGGACAAGGGTAAGTCTAGCAAAAATTTTAAGGGTTCATCTGATATTATCTATTTTAAATGCAGGAAGCCTGGACACCTTAATGCTGATTGTCCTACACTTTAAGCTCATCCAAGCAAGGAGAAGGGTGAGGGGAAATACAAGTTCAAGAAGGATAAGAAGCGAATTCAGAAGGCGTTCTAGGCAGATTCTGTATCAGACTCCTCTGAGACTGAAGCTGAAGAGGAGGAAACCAATTTGTGTCTGATGGCTGATGATCATCCTGATCAGTCTGACCAGGAAGAGGTATGTGAGCTTACTTACGATCAATTATTTGAAATATTTGAACGAATTCATGCATCGTATAGGAAGCTCAAGAAAACTCATGCTAGCCTGAAACTAAAATTTCTGAATTTATAAAAAGAGCATGATTCTGTAGTTAAAGATCATTCCACACTTGACAGCAATTATATGTCTTTACTTGATGAGTTTGATGAATTGAACAAAAAATATTCTGATTTAGTTACTGAGCATGATTCATTGAAAACCTCACATGTTGATTTAGAAAGAGCTTTTAAAGAAGTAGACAACATGGCATGTGAAGTGGAGAGTAGCAATGGTGCATTGAAATTTGAAATTGTAAGTCTTAACAAAGAGAATGAATTTCTGAAAGTTAAAATCAGTGCTTTTGAGAAAAATAAAACACCTTATACTTTTACACAGTTTTATGCACCCCCACCTTTTGAAGAATTTATTTCAAAATCATCAAAGTATGTTGCATACAAACCTAGGAAGAGGCACTATTACTCACGTAGATTAGTTAACCCTTTTTCTAGTGTTAGATATTTTTCATGTGGCATGCTAGGACACATTTCCCACACCTGCACTGTTTACCGTAGTACATATTGGGTATGGAGGCTCAAACTGCCTGTTTCACAGCACAATACACATGCATTGCATTCTTCTTTTCATAAGAAGGAACTCAAACCTATTTGGGTTCCTAAATCTGACGTTTGATGATTTTATAGGTGTGCTCTCACACAAGGTCTCATGAGAGCATATGGTACCTAGACAGCGGATGTTCAAGACACATGACTGGAGATGCAAATTAGTTCATTTCGCTGGAAGCCAAGGCGGGAGGCAAAGTTACACTTGGAGATAACACCACCAGGAGGGTGGTAAGTTCATGTATAATTGGTGATTCAAAGAATTTTATGATTGATAATATTTTGCTTGTAGATGGACTAAAACACAACCTGTTGAGCATCAGTCAACTCTTTGACAAAGGATACAACATCAAATTCCTGCCCACTTGCTATATTTTAAGCTTAAATGATAAAATTATTTTGTAGTGATAAAGGATCAACAATGCCAACAAGCTGAATGTAAGTTGCATTAAAACTGAAAATTCAATTTGCTTAAAAACTGCTGCTGATGAGTCTTAGTTGTGGCATAGGAGATTGTGCCATGCCAGTATGAAAACCCTTAGGAGAGTCACCCAAAAGGACTTAGTTAGAGGTGTCCCTAAGCTTAAGTTCACTAAGGACCACCTATGTGATGCCTGTCAATTAAGGAAGCAAGTCCAGTCCTCCTTTCACTCTGTTAAGGACATTAGCACCTCTAGACCTTTAGAAGTCCTTCACATGGATCTCTTTAGACCCATTAGCACTGTCAGCTTAGGGGGGAAGTCTATGGTTTTGTGATTGTTGATGATTACTCGAGGTTCACTTGGATTAAATTTCTGTCACATAAATCTGAATCATTTGATGAATTTAAGTCATTCTCCACTTGGATTCAGAGAAAGTTAGGTTGTGAGATCTTGATTATTCATAGTGATCATGGTGGAGAGTTTAAAAATATGAAGTTTGGAAGTTTTTGTGAGGAGCAAGGGATTAGTCACAATTTTTTAGCTCCTAGGACCCCTCAGTAGAACGAGGTAGTTGAAAGGAAGAACATGACCTTAGTGGAAGCCGCTAGAGTCATGCTTGCTGAGTATTCACTTTCAAAATATTTTTGGGCTGAAGCGATGAACACTGTCTGTTATGTGCTAAATATGGTGAATGTTAGATCAAATCTAAACAAAATACCTTATAAGATCATCAAGGGTAGAACTCCAAACCTGTCCCACCTCCATGTCTTTGGCTGTAAGGTTTTCATTCTGAACAACGGGAAATCATCCTTAGGAAAGTTTGACCCCAAATCTGATGAAGGAGTGTTCTTAGGCTATTCTAGTGTGGGGAAATCCTTTAGGGTGTTCAATAAGAGGACTTTGGTGGTGGAAGAGACAACTCATGTGATGTTTGATGAATCTGATCCTAAGGTGACTAGAGTTGAGGAAGAAGAAGATGTAGAAGAGATTACCCAAGGAGTTAAAAATACAAATCTGGAAGAAAGGGTAGAACCTCAAACCACTTTGCCTAGAGATTGGAGATATTCTTCAAGTCATCCTAAAGAACTAATCTTAGGAGACCCTTCTGAAGGTGTTAGGACTAGACATGGACTTAGGAAGGAAGTAAACCACTCTGCCTTTATCTCAATGACTGAACCCACAAACATCAATCAAGCCCTTTCTGATGAGTTTTGGATCTTAACCATGCAAGAGGAACTGAATCAATTTATAAGGAATGATGTTTGGAAGTTAGTAGAAAGACCTAAGAATTAAAGTATAGTGGGAACCAAGTGGGTTTTTAAGAATAAGATGAATGATTCTGATGTGGTGGTTAGGAATAAGGTAAGATTGGTGGCTAAGGGGTATAATCAGATTGAAAGGATTGATTTTGAGGAGATCTTTGCCCATGTAGCTAGATTGGAAGCCATTAGGGTGCTACTAGCCTTTGCTTGTTATAAGAAATTTAAGCTGTTTCAAATGGATGTCAAGAGTGTCTTTTTAAATGGGATAATAAAAAAGAATATTTTTGTAGAATAACCCCCAGATTTTGAGAGTTTCCAATATCCAAATCATATTTACAAATTAAAAAAGGCCTTATATGGATTGAAACAGGCACCCAGAGCTTGGTATGAGAGGCTTAGCACATTCCTGTTAGAAAGAGAGTTTGTTAAAGGGAGCGTAGACACCGCCCTATTTCTGAGGAGAATAGGGGATGACTTACTCATTGTCCAGATCTATGTTGATGATATAATTTTTGGATCTTCTGATAAATATTTATGTGATGAGTTTTCTAAAATATTGAGTAAGGAGTTTGAGATGAGTATGATGAGAGAATTGTCCTACTTTTTTGAGTTTAGCATAAGGTAAATGGATGATGGAACCATTCTCAATCAATTTAAATACACTAAGGACATTTTGAAGAAATATGAAATAGACAAAGCCAAGCCAATCAACACTCCCATGAGCTCCTCTGTTCAGTTAGATAAGGATTCAAGTGGAAAATCTGTTGATCAGAAGAAGTATAGAGGAATAATTGGATCACTACTTTACCTGACTGCTAGCCGACCTGATATCATGTTTAGTGTTTGTCTTTAATTGTGCTAGGTTTCAGGCTGATCCTAAAGAGTCCCACCTGACTACTGTTTAGAGAAATCTTAGATATCTTTTAGGGACCCCAAACCTAGGAATCTGGTACCCTAGGCACAACACCTCTTTTGAGATTATTGGATATTCTGATTCTGACTTTGTAGGGTGTAGGGTAGATAGAAAGAGCACTTCTGAAACTTGTCAATTCATAGGACAGTCTTTAGTCTCCTGGTCCAGTAGAAAATAAAACTCAGTTGCACTTTCCACTGCTGAAGTTGAGTATATTGTCTTAGGAAGTTGTGTGGCCCAAGTTTTTTGGTTGAAGCAACAAGTCTTGGATTTAGGATTACCTGTGGGCATAATTTCTATTCTGTGTGATAATACTAGTGCCATCTACATCTCTAAGAATCCAATCCAACATTCTAGAACCAAACACATTGATATAAGGCCTCATTTTGATTAGGGACCATGATACAAAATGGGACATTGAGCTACACCATGTAGCAACTGAAAATCAGCTGGCTGACATATTTACTAAACCACTGGCCTTTGACTCATTCAGCATCTTGAGGACCAGATTAGGTGTGATTGACATAAATGCTTGATTCTGATGACTGCTGATTTTTTATTTGTCTGTTTTTCATTCTGTTTCTATTAGTTAGCTATTTGATTTGATTATCTGTTTTCTGTTATTTTTATTTTTCTGTTGATTTCTATTTTAGCCTAGGTGTCAGTTTGATTTGAGTATTTATTTTGATGCGATTTTTTACTTATTTTTTATATACTGGTTCATATCTTTTATTTACTATTTTATCTCTTTCAAAATCAAATCACTGCTCACTACTACTGATAAACTAGATTTCTAACTGAGAGTTTTATCTTATTTTTATGTGAAAGCTGGTAAGCAGTAATTGATTCCATTGGATCTGTTAAAGGGAAGAAACATTGATGATTGTTTCTCTTCCTCTAACTCCTTTACTGGTGTATTATTTCTTTTGAATAAAAATCTTCTTCAAAATTAAATTATTAGTTTTTAAAATAGAGATTTATTTTATCTTCCTACAGTAATCTACCTCATATGAATAGTATTTTCAAAGTCTTGAGTCATTATTATGATTTTGTAAACCAAGTGATTGCACTTATCATGCGACGTATGGTTTTTATTTTTTGAATTACTCTTCCTTATTGTAGAGAGTAAGCTTTGGCGTCTCTTATGTCTGGAAGGTAATTTTATAACTGTGATCCTTTAATAATTTTGAGAGGGAGAAAACTTATAAAAGATGCGCAGTGCGTCAAACAAATTAAAAAAGAGGCACAAAATGAGCCCAAAGCTGAAAAGATGTGAAATATCGCCAAACTAAAAAATACACAAAGTGTATAAAAAATTAAAAGATACGTAAAGTGCCAAAAAATTTGAAAAAGAGGCACAAAATGAGCCCAAACCAAGCTTTCTTCCCTTTCAAATCATTAAATGTCTTAGAAAATTTCGTGCGCCACTTAATATTTTTAAAAGCTTGAGTTTGAAAATCCTGATTTCTGATTTATTACTTTGGAACACTATTATATCAGATATTTTTCTGGAAAGAGGCTTGAAAGAATTTCTTTTCGAATCTAATTTTATTTCTTCTAAATTGGATTTTTTATTTTGAAAGGGATTTGCATCTATAAGGTGTCCGAGGTGGGAGTTACGAAAGTCGATTTTCTAACTTTTTCTATATTTCAGCGATGTCAATCATCTTCTTATTAGTTTTTGGATTTAAAATCAAGAAAAAATTCTGATTTACTGGAGCAGATTGATCCAAAAAAAATATCAAAAAATTCAAAACTCTTTATTTTTGTGTCTCTCGTTTTGAGTTTTATTTACTCTGCTTTTATTTTTTATTTTACTGTATGTATTTTTGGGTTCCCTAATCTTTCATCTCCATCCTCCATCTTTTTCCTGTTTTATTCACATCGTCCTGGACGATCCCCACATCATCCTGGATGATCTTCTTCGTCCTGGATGATCCATCAATCGTCCTAGACGATCCATTCAAAACATCCCCACTCTGATCATACTGCTGAGAAACACCAATTATTAGTAATCGTCCTGGACGATCCTTACATCTTCCTGGACGATATAATCCATATCTTTCTGATCTGATCGAACGGTTGAGAATGCACCAATTATTGCTCATCGTTATAAATGATCCACCACATCATCCCAGACGATCCACGTGTCAGCAGCTGGATGATTCAAATTCGGCCCGTCCGACACTTTTATTGCATATCGTCCAGGACGATCCACCTAATTATCCTGGATGATACTTTTCATCAACGGTCGTCCGGCTTGACTTCTCGGGATGATCGCCTGTGTCTAATCATTCTGGATGATCTCTGATCATCCTGGACGATCTGACCGTCTTTTTGACCAATCGTCCTGGCCGTCATAAATGCTCATATGGTCCTGGACGATCCTGCGATCGTACGGGACGATCCGGCCGATTTCTATTTAAACAGCCGATTTCTTCAGTTTTTTCCACACATCTCCTTCCATTCTCCCTCACTTGTGCTTTCTAATGGCTGACGGGAAGCGTTCTGGGCAAAAGGGTGCGAGCTCCTCACGGGGGAATATCGATCCCCGCTTTTCCAATGCAGTCGATCAGGCTACCTTCGAGCAATATCTTGAGGTGGGCATCACACAGTACAAAATCGTAAACCCCCGCACCTTTACCTATCCTGTCCTCGATCTTTTTCCACACATCTCCTTCCATTCTCCCTCACTTGTGCTTTCTAATGGCTGACGGGAAGCGTTCTGGGCAAAAGGGTGCGAGCTCCTCACGGGGGAATATCGATCCCCGCTTTCCCAATGCAGTCGATCAGGCTACCTTCGAGCGATATCTTGAGGTGGGCATCACACAGTCCAAAATCGTAAACCCCCGCACCTTTACCTATCCTATCCTCGATCTTTTTGCACACACCTCACTCACTTTCATCCTCACCCTCACCTTCCCATTTAACACTGAACTTCTCTGAGTTTTCTTTACCAATCTTCGCATTTCTGCTGACTATTCCACCCTCCGCTTCTATGTGAATCAACGTCCAGTAGAACTCACAGCCGAGGACTTTCATAATATCCTTCAGCTCTCTGTGACTAGCAACAAAATCCACACCCTTATTTCTGATCCTAACTATGATTGGAGTGTCGCCAATCACTTTCTTAGAAATACAAATGCACCCTACCACGATAATGCTTGCACTTCCCTCCTTAAGGATGCACAGACCATTCAGCATGTCCTTCGTTCCTCCGTCATCCCAAAGGCTGGGGATCGAATTCACATCACCCCATTACTGTTCTGACCACCTATTACATCTTGGCCCACCGGGACTTCAATGTCACTAACCTTCTTTTCAGATATATCGAACATCTCACCACCATTAGGGATCTGGGCCATAGACGTTGTCCCAATCTATCTTTAGGACATATCATTACATATGCCTTGGATATCAAATATGACATGCAGTATCAAGTCCCTCCCAATATCCCTCCTTCCTTCTTCACCAATAATTCATTCCATGTACTCCACAGTACCCGACTACATCCGGAGCCCGCCCCGGATGTTGAGGAGGAAGAGGAAGAAGTGTTCCCGTTCCTGCTACACCCGATGCTTCTGCTCCCCTTCATATTGCTTCCCCTTTCAATCATCTGGTGCAGCGGTTCGACCAGTGGGAGGCCAGATTCGATTCTTATGTTGCTGCCCAGGAGCAGCAGCACGCTGAGGATCTGCAGCGCTTTACTGACTATGCTGCTCAGCAGCAACAACAGCACGACCAGGATATTGCCTGGATTGGAGCACACTTCGTCGCCATTCACAGTTACTTTACACCACCACAGCCACCTCCTCCTTCTGATCAGGATCTGCCTCCATTTTAGTTTTATATTTTGTGTTGTTTTCTCTATTTGTACTGTTGTTTCTGTTCCTCTTCCTTTTTTGTGATTTCAAAAGGGGGAGTCAGTAGTAATTTTTGTTTTATGCATTGATCTTGTCTTGTGGTGTTTATTTCATTTATAGTTGTTTTCTTGTACTGCTCTAATTGTTCAATGAAATTTATTTTTTGATGTGCGTTGGTTAACTCCTAGTTCTTTTATTTTAAACTACTGCATAAATATTTGCCATCATCACAAAGGGAGAGATTGTTGCAAATCTGGTTTCAAAAAGTACAGTTTTGATGATGACAAACATGTTTGTATTCTATTTTGCTTGGCTAACCCATTTCAGGTACAAAAAGATCAAAAGTAACTCAAGCCAACTCAAGATCGAGTCTAAGTGTACTGTTTTCCTTTTCTTGAGTTAATTGTAATGTAACTGATCCCCTAGCTAAGTAACATTGCACACACACACTCAGGAGGAGAGCTTGAGTAAATTAGAGTTTATGTTCATTTTTTTTTTGTTCAAATCGTCCTGGACGATATTCACATCTATTTTTCAAGCCTCAATTATACTCATTACTTTGGGTTCCATTAAGCTTGAAAAATCCTATAACTTTGAATATCTCAAATGAGTATAATTGAGGCTTATTTATTTATAGATTTTGAGAAATATTTTCTAATTTTTATTTGGACTTTTATAATCTACAAATTCACTTAGAAATATTAAAAGTTATAAATTATTTCCATAATCAAAATATGATCAAGTGTCTTTTCCCCTATGTTAATCCAATTGACCCGTTAGGATCAAACTCAGGCAACTGATGTTTGTTGGATAAATGGAACAAAAACCAAAGTTTTGGAATTTGGAAGAGTCTTGTAGCCTTCAGAATGTCAAAAAGTTGTCAATCAAATTACAAAAATTATGAGCAGGATCATATAGCATTAGCTTTATGCACTTATTGAGTATTTTTTGGGGAGGCTCATTCGACAACGCTCTAGAAAAACAATAAAATTGGCGGTAGTAGTGGGATCATTAGCATCCATGATCTTGCCCCTTATACATACAAGAAAGACTAGTTTGGTTGAGCTAATTTGGCACAAGCCAAGGTAGTTTAGATGCCTTTAACCATCTAAATTAGATAATTTTGATGTTGACGGGTTCATCTCGATAAAGTAATCATTTCAACTGTAACTTTGAATGCTTTTGACGTCATTCGATCTTTAGTTTAATTTTTTTAAGTAAAATTAAAAATCGGTGATGGCATTTTGAATTACTTCGACATCCTTATGTTAAAATTTAAATCAATTACAAAGATATTTTAGTATGTATGACATTCAAAACATAATATGACATGAAAACCACACAATGTTTCCCTTATAATTAGAGCCATCAATCAAAATACTGTTAAAGCATCAATGTCATTGGCACAACTTGCCTTTTGTGTGATGCTAGCATTTTATCTCCTAATAAATGCAACGAACTTGATTTCTTCTTCTAAGTTTCATGAATTTGAGATTGATTCATATTTAACATGTAGGTAATAGACCCATTTGTTAGCATTTGAGGGTGTTGATGAAGAGGGTGGAAAATGATCAGGCAACTCAAGCTAAAATTAATACACAAATAAATAAATACATAATAAGCAAAAGTTTCAATTAATTAATCGATAAAATTAGTTGTATTACTAATATATTAAACACTTAATTTTTTGTTTTAAATTTAATTTGATTAAATCATAATTATGAAACAAATCGTCAAAATTAAAAAAAGTAATTAAATATAAATAAAAAACAATACCATAGAGTATTTTTTTAACATAAAATTTAAGTAATTTTTAATTTTGAATATTTATCTCATATTTCTAGATGTTTTAACTAATTATGAATTTATTATCATATAAATTGCATTTATACAATCATTATTCCATTTATACCCTTCATCTACATTGCGTGCGACACCACTATCCTACATTAATTATGATTTAATTTTACATTTATCGTTTTCTGCACATATTATCTTTGATATAAACGAGAGGAATGAGGGGTAACAGCTCTAGCAAAGTCTTAGCGGCCAAATTATTGATCACACTTCAATTAGCCTTAGCTAAGCGCAGGGGCGGAACCAACTTTTTATCCATATAAATAGATTAATATTTTAAAAAATAATGAGAACATAATTCAAAGTAAAATCTTATATCTCATTATGATTGATAAATTAAAAATTATTACAAGTTTATTAATGTGTTTTGCATTTTTTGATAATGTTGCATTACAGTTTCGTTGGGAGTTAAATTGAACACATCTTTTTAAATGTAAGGCACCAGACAGTTGTTGAGCCAATCATCACCCATCCTACAACGCAATTGATGTTTGACAATTCTCATTGTAAAAAATGTTCGCTCCACTGTAGCAATAACAACTAATAAAGTTAATGCTAAAGTAATAATTCTGTAAATCAGAGGATAAACACCATCCTTCTTGATCTTAACAATTTGCTTTGAAAGATTGACAATATTGCTTAAAGAGGAGAACTCATCACATGTACGTATATTAATAATATAAGTTGATAATTGACTTCTAAGAGCCACAAACTCAATTGTAGAAAAATCACTTGAATATAATTTTACTAGACGTGTCAATTTCCTCTCATCATAAGCAAGGAAGGTATCACTTGGGTTTAAGCATGCCACACAATAGGGGCGAAACCAGCCTAAATTTTTAGGGGGGACAAACTTATAGGGGTGGAACCAGCCTGACGGGGTTCGAGGGGCAGCGCCCCTACGGGGGTTTCTGGGGGCAGCGCCCCTGGAACAAATTTTGCATGTAAGGATATTTTTGGATTCTCTTTACTATTTCTCTTTATATTTAGTTCATCGTTTTCTAACAATAACACCTCTACACAATATGTTTAATTATGCTGGGGGCAATTGCCTAAAGACTATAGTATTTTAAACTTTTAGGGGGGATAATTGCCTAAAAACTCTTGTAATAACACCTTAAATCCATGTAATAAACATTTTTTTTTGCGGCGGTTGGGGGGGGGGCAATTGCCCTCCCTGGGCACTTGGGGGTTCCCTGCCACACAAAGAAGCAATTTAATACTAGATTCAACAAAATGATTATTTAGCTCAACACATTCCTTCCTTTCAAATATTAATCCATCTACTATTACCTAACATAGTAAAAATTAAGTTAATATACTAAAACCTAAACACAATAAACATTAAGCAGGTTAAGCATAAATTATACATTAATACATCATCGAAAAGTCATCTTGATCGGGCACGAATCTCGAGGCAAAATCATGTTGAAAATTTCCAAAATTAAAATAAGGACCATCCGAACTCCGATTTCAACAAATTTGTAGTCAAACTGAACATCTCAGAAATACGAACCCAACGACACCAAATTCGACTCAATCCGAGCCCCAATGGGTCAAAATCAAGGGCCCAAAGAGCTTTTGGAAGGTTCAAAACACAATTTGGATTACCAAACGGTGTCCAAAACATAAAATGCTTATAATCGAATCGAGCAGCTCGACGAGACAAATCCAACGAGCCCAAGGTAAAAAAATTCTGATATCACTAAGACATTCAAATGTCTAGCATACAATTCGCGATCAAGGGATTCAACATCGGCCGTCCATTCAAACCACTCCCTAATTACCCTTGATCTTCCTCCTATTTATGGGCCATGCCACTCTAGGAAATCTATAAATAGACCCCTCCTTTCTCATAAGGGTGGGACCGAACCCAAAGGAAGAAAATAAAGATCAGTGATCGCTCTTGCCTCCTTGCTCCTCCTCGACCACCGTCGGAGTTCTGCCGGACCACTACTTGAGGCCCGGACTTCTGCTGGACCACCACCTGAGGCCCGAACTTCTACTAGACCACCACCTGAGGCCTGGAGTTCCGCCGGATCACTACCTGAGGCTCGGACTTCTACCGGACCACCACCTGAGGCCCGGAGTTCTGCTGGACCACCACTTGAGGCCCGGAGTTCCACTGGACCACCACTTGACACCCGAAGTTCCGCCAGACCACCACCTGATGCCGGAGTTCTGCCAGACCACCACCTGACACTCGTAGTTCCACCGGACCAGTGAATAATGCTCAGACTTCCGCTGAACCACCGACTTACAACTACAGTCTTTCTGACATCCAACGTCTACCAACTATGGTCCTTCCTACCTCCGTCGCCCCACCGACTAAGGTCCTCTCAACCTCTGTCATTAGACTACAGTCTTTCTGACCTCCAATGCCAGTCGACTATGATCCTTCCGACCTCCGTCGCCCCACCAACTAAGGTCCTCCCGACCTCTTTCATCAGACTAAGGTCTTTCTGACCTCAAATGCTAGTCGACTACGGTCCTTCCGACCTCTATCGCTCTACCAACTAAGGTCCTCCCGACCTCTATCATCAGACTATAATCTTTCTGACCTCCAACACCAGTCGACTAGGTCCTTTCGACCTCCATCGCCCGACTAACTAAGGTCCTCCTGACCTCTGTCATCAAATTAAGGTCCTTCTAACCTCTAACGCCAGTAGACTACAGTCCTTCCGACCTTCGTCTCCTGACCAACTAAGATCCTCCGGACCTCTGTCATCAGATTATGCTCTTTCTGTCCTCCAATGCATGTCAACTATAATCTTTCTGACCTCCGTCGTCTATCGACTATGGTCTTACCGACCAAACAAACATGTTTATGTTGATTATTGTAATTCCTACCATGTAATACGCTCTATATGCTGTATATTTATGACATCAAGCTAAGGTCTTCTCTTGAGGAATGGCCTCCTTTGTAATCGATTACAGATAATAGTAGATTCATTTAAACTAGGCTAGACCCCGTGGTTTTTCCCCTTTTTAGGGGTTTTCACATAAAAACTCTGGTGTCTTGAATGAATGCAATACCCTCTCTCTTATCTGATTACGTATTGGATCTTCGTATAATGCTAAGACGTTAAGCTTTATATTTCTCTACTGTTGCGAATACTCCAGGACTCAACACACATATTATAAGCTGCAATAAATAAATAAATATAAATCCTCAAATGTTTTTAATAAGCTCAAAAATAATGAAAGAACAATACACATAAACAAAAATCATAAAAAATAACACTGGGCATACCTTGTCGATTACAAGTTTAGAGTCAGCAAAACAAGCATGAAATTTCAACACAAACAAACCGTTGTTGGGAGCCCTAAAACCCCATAAAAAATATTTCACTTCCCAAAACCCATAGAAAAAAATTTCAGTTCATAGAAAACAAAAAAAATAGGATTTATCATTCTGGTAGAAAAAATGGATTTATCAAAATAATAGGATTTAAAATTTTCAAAATATGTTTGGCTAGATTTAACCTAAATATGGCTTGAATCCAACCTAAAATAGGATACAAAACAACACCTCAATTGAAATGAGTAAGCCATATGAGATAGCATGTTAAGCTTTCATCTTTAATAAGCAGTGGAGAACCTCAAACACTTATGTCGTATTGCCTGGTTAAAGTCATGAAATCCTTAATTTTTTTTACGAATTTTTTTATCTTGAACAATTAATAATTATTTCAGGATTCATTACAAGTCTAAATCACAAATCATTTTCGCTAGAACATATATAATATAGTGCTTTAATTACTCTATTTTTTTCATAATTTTTGGGCACTGATGAAATTTCTTAAGAAATCAGCATCGGTCAGTATAAGTGAGGTTTTTGAGATTGTTAGGTGTCCATTTTGTAAACCAATTTCATCAAATTTTTTAAATAAAATGACCTATTTATGAATATTTTTCTATAATTTTTAGTATCTCTAAAAGAATTTTTATGAACTTTATACTAAAAATTAATTATAATAATATTATTATGTTATTATTTTATTAAAAAATATCTAAAGCCATAATGGCTTTCTTTAATGCCATTTTTATTTCCAAAAATCCATTTCGGCTAACAGAGAGAAATTTGGGGAAAATAAGGGAAGAAGAGCGGAGGCGCTGCTTGAAGATGTTCAGGTCAGACGTCATTGGCCAGTGGCGGATCTTAAGGGAGATGAATCTCCTCTTGTTGTGCAAGCACTGGTTGTCGGATCCCTCGTAGAAGTTGAATGATTTTATTTTGAGATTCCTCTATTTTTCTGATGTGATTTTCTACAGAGGGTGCTGAAGTCCCTTCCCTAGCACGATTTCGCCCAATAATAGTGGGATAGTTTCCCACAAACAGTACCAAAATATTGCGTGCTAGAAAATTTGAGTCAATAGAGATTGTATTTTACATCTTAGCAATGCACAAAAATTCAGCATGAATAGATAAAAATGATAGGATTAGAGAATTTTTTACATGGAAAACCCATAAAGAAAAAAACCACGGGGTTTGGCCGGCCAGTTACAGGATTCACTATGTAACAAGTGGTATAAAAATCCTTCTTTCACTTTTGAAGAAGAGGAAAATCCAAAGACCAAATGTTTGTACCAAACAATAGGGTCAAATCTTGACAGTATTCTAGAGATGTTGCTGATTTCTGATGTCGATTGCCGGTAATGATGGTGGTTACCCATGGTAGTATATGGTGATTGTCGACAGCAACGATGGCTACAAAATGTAAGAGAGTTCTTTAATTTTGTTCCTCTTTTATTTCTCCTTTCTCCTCCTTTTAGTGAAGAATGAGGGGTTTATTTATAGTTTTTTTTTTTTTTGGAATGACATGGCTAGTAAATAGAGAGAAGATCAAGGGCATATTGAGAGTGTTTCAATTTACAGTCGATATCAACTCCCTCAATTATGGATCATTTATCTAGCATTTGAGTGTCTTAATGATGTCAGAATTCAGAGATCTTGGGCTCTTTGGATTCTTCTTGTCGAGCTGCTCGATTCGACTATAAGCACGTCAAATTTGGATATCATTTGATCATCCAATTAATGCTTTGAATCTTCCAAATAGGCTTTGGTTGTTTGATTCTGACCCATTTGGGATTAGATTGGATAAAATTTGGTGTTGTTGGATGGTCCCAATTTTAATATTTGAAGTTTCTGACGCATACTTACATTGAGATTCATGCTCGATCAAGACAATTTTTGGTGAAATATCAATAATTAAAGTATGAGATAATTCAATTAAATTATTGGAGAAACAATCTAAGCTATTAGACAATATAGCTAAACTATGAGACATGATCATTAAAAATATCTAGATATTTTATTGTAGTGTAATAATTTTGTTTTATTTTTGTAATAATTTAATGAAATTATCTAATATTTTAATGTGAAACAAAAATTAAAGGCAAATGACAAAAACAATAATCGCATCCTTATGCAAAATGCTTCAAGATATCCCAATACAATTATCTTCATTATGAATTTCGGCCCTATCATTAATAATAAAATTTTTTATAATTAATTATATTGATGATGTCATAATTTTAAGAGAATTAATAATGGTATTCAATAAATTTTAAGAGAAATTATAATAATACACTCATAATTAAAAAAAAAAGAAATATAAGCCCACTGTTAGTTGCCATTGCCTATAAAAAAAATAAATTTTATTTTAAAAAAGTTATAATATTAAATATCACAAAAAAAAAAAAAATAGAGCTTGGTTGAAAAACTCAAAGCTGTAGATGAGGAAAACTAGCGATAAAGAGAAGGCAATGTGGTCCTTTGGCCTATGTCGGTGGTAGCTGGCGAGCGTTGGTTAGAACCGAGCGTGGGCCCTAAGTTAAGTTGGTCCACCAGCAATTAAAGCATGGCGAGGAATGGACGCCATTGTCTTCTTCCAACCTTTTTCTTTTTTGCTGAGCTTTAAAGCCACTCCAAATTCTTCCTCTTTCTGCAATAAAACCGTCTATTCTTCCTCCTTTTAATTTCGTCAAATCCTTCTACTTTTCTCTATCCTGGTTTAATTAAAAGTGATTAATTGGTTGGTTGAGATCTTTATTGTAGTGGTGGGTGGATGGAAACTGATATCAGTTGCTTTGCAAAACAAGTTCATCTCCGACCTTGTAATTATGGATTCTGATTGAGTATTAAGCCCTATAAAAATGCCTACATTTATAACTATACAAAAATAAGGGAAATTAAAATACAATAATTGTGTAGCATGATCAAAAATTCTGATTAAATGTAATCATCAACCGAGTAGTCAAGTAGTTGAATTATCGATCAATAGCTTAGCTTGAGAAGTTGTCCCTCCTTGAATAGTCATCAAGGAAGGACGACTTCATAAATAATAGTTGCTAAGGCTAACTAATAGGCTTTACTAGCTGACTTGGACGAGTTTCTAGATCATGTGGCGATATAAGTTCTCTTGTAGGCCAATGAGTCTGAGATCAAGTAGATCAAGTTAACTTGGCTTGCACCAGATCAACTTATAGCTTCAACTAAGTTGACTTAACTTGAATCTAATTTTCTAAATATTTGAATGTACACTTTGCAACCTGATTCAAATAATAAGCTAATAATTGTTAGGCTATTCTTTAAAACTTAGCATCTTAGATCATGAGGTATATTCAAACCTCAATGATTAAGAAGTTTCTTTTGTAAGCGGGGCTCTAGCTATATTGAATGTGAATCCTAGTTTTCAAGTTACCACATGCAGAATGGTGCTAAAGCTACTATATATTAGACATTTAAGTTGTAGCTAGATTTTAGTCACAAATTTTCAAGTAAAAAAGATGTATTCTTAATTTTTTCAGCCATAAAATTTTTTAGTGGCAGAAATAATGATCGAAATTTAATAAATATGTTTAGGGAAAACAAAAAAATGTGGTAATAGTTTTATATTGATATTTTTAAAACATATAAGTCAATAAAATTTGAAAGCAAAGTTGAGAAAAAAGGGTAATTTGAATTTCTTTGTTTCATAATACAAATAATTGGCCAAATTAAATGTCTTTGTCATTCACTTTCTTGCAGAAATATATCTAAAAATTGCTTTCAAATAAAGTTACACTTAGGATGAAAATACAAGGGATAGTCATCGTAAAATCTCGACAGAGATGTCTGTTGAAACATCTTATTTTCAAGTGTTAATACCATCGTCCAAGAAATGTCGGTCATCTCTTTCAAGTGATCATTTGTATGTTGTAAAGTCTTGGCATGAACTCTTTCAAATAAACAAAAGTTAGTAATAATATTTTTTTTATTATAAATGTTTGAATGAAGGCCCCGAGGCTTGAAAATAAAAAAGCTTTTAGAGATCAATCTCTATTTGAACAAAGATTGTACATCTATTTCAAATGTAGGGTTTTGATACGTCATCAAAAAATAGTCTTGATCAAGCACGAATCTCGAGGCAAAATCAAGTTGGAATCTTCAAAAATTAAATCGGAGACCATATGAATTCCGATTTCAGTAAACTTACAGTTGATCTGAGCGTCTCGGAAACATGAACCCAACGACACCAAAATCGACCCAATCTGAGTCCAAATGAGTCCAAATCAAAGACTCGTAACACTTTTGGAAGGAACAAACCACAATTTGGGTTACCAAACGGTTTCCAATCGTGACATGCTTATAGTCGAATCGAGCAGCTCGACGAGACAAATCCAACGAGCCCAAGATCATCAAATTTTGATATCATTAAGATAGTCAAAGGTCCATTGAACTGTACATGATCGTAGGAATCAAGATCGGCCGTCCATCCGAATCACTCCCAATTTACCCTTGATCTTCCACTTATTTATGATCCATGCCACCCATTAATTCTATAAATAGAACCACATTTCCTCTTGAAAAAGGGGGATTGAAGCCGCCCAGCTCCTCCTCGACCATCGTCGAAGTTCTGCCGCACCACTGCTGGGGTTCTGTCGCACCACCGCTGGACCATCAAGGGACGCTGGGGTTCTGTCGAACCACCACCAGACCATCAAAGGACGACGAGGTGCCACCCGAAGCTAGCGTGCCCCCTGACGCCGAAGTGCCACTGCCAGACTACCACCTGACACCGGAGTGCTGTTGGATCACAACCTGACGTTGGAGTGACGCTGGACTTTTGTGAAACTTTCAATTGACATTTGTAATCTGGTCGTCTTCAAGGACGAGTCAGACCATTTGTACTGTACTCAAATTCTAGCGGAATCATTTTCAACTGGGCTAGGCCCCGTGATTTTTTCCCTTTTCCGGGTTTTCCACATAAAAAATATTGTGTTCTCTGTGTGTGAGTTGGATATTCGTGCAACGCTAAGACATAGAATTATAACTCTATCGCCGCGTATATTCTAGCCCGTAACAGATTTGATCATTAAATAGATGTGAAACTAGGTTCAAATCAATCTTTAAATAAGTTTCAAACATCAGGAACGAGGATGTATCAATATTTGAACAGGATTTGAATAATATTTAAACATAGTTAAAAATAGATTAAAACCATATTCAAATGTTATTTGAAGGAGGTTCAAATCTCATGCAAATATGATTCAAATTAGCTATATTATGATTTCACCTTCCTACATACATAAACATGCCCATTTTGATGGCTGAAATTTAAAAAAAAAAAAGACTAATATAAGGACAACAATAGAGATTTTATGAGAGAAGAAAATTAATGGAAAATATGCCTGTATTAATGAATTAATAGTCTTATTTTCCATTAAATTTCTTTTCTCTTATAAAATCTCATTATTATATTTATATTAGTCTCCTCTAACTTCAGTCCTTTTATATGAATGTGCTTATGTACATAGAAAGTTGAAGCTACATAGAAGGTGCTTTGAACAAAAATTATTCTTAAACATAGGATGTCATACTTATAGCATATTTGATAGATGATATTTAATATTAAAAACTAGTTTTTTTTTTTTTTAAATTTGTTATGATCTGGCAAGTAATTATTATTATAATATAGTTAAGTTTTTATAAATATTATGAGCTGCTTCTATTCAATTTGTTAAGTGTTGTCAAGTTCTGTATAAGACAGAGTGTTCATTGATGTATTTAAATGTTCATAATATTATTTGATTTTATTTTTTGATGAATGATTCATTGTGATGGTTTATTATTTCTATGAAACTCCAAAAGATTCGAGCATGAGATTCTTAATCAAACCATATTCGAATAAGATTGGGGGAAATTCAAATAATATTCAAATCCCGTTTAAATCGTATTTGAATGTTGTTAAAAAAATGGTTCAATAGGCTTCAAACAAAATATAATGAAAGAATATGAAGCACCAAAATGTAATCACATTAACAATAACACAACTAAAAATAACTTTTATAGAACATATTAAAATCACAACAATTATAATACAATAGACTATAACTTTGAGAATCTATAGTATAATCACAATAAATATAACAAAACAAAATTTATTAGTTCTATGTGGAATCTAATTGTATTGTTCTGTTGCCTCGGACCTCAATTCAATCTGTTGAGCTCACTAAGAGTTTGCAAGAGGTCCTCTACTGCTTGGGTTCGAGTGTTTTGCATCCGAAAAGTTTTTTTTTTTGGTATAACGACTCGGCGCTGTGTACCCGAGGCCTTAACGTTGTGTACCCGAGCATCTCGGCGCTGCATAGTTTGGTGGCAAAAGATTAAAAAGCAGAGTGAAACTCTACAAACCTCACCGCTACGACGTTCCAGACCCAGCGCTGCGGCAGTGTCGTGCAGGGAAATTAGAGAGTGGGGTGCGTCACAACATTCCAACTTGGTGGCTCAGCGCTGCATGGCCGATTGAGCAGTTTTCTTTCTCGTTTTTTCTTTAAGGGTTGTGTTCATTAGTGATTTTAATTGTATCTCTTTGTATGTTCTAGTGTGCGCATGGTGCAAGAAGAAGAGAAGAAGAGAGTGAGAAAGAAGAGAGATCTGTACTATTTCTCCTAAATTTTCATAGTGAATTTTTTGGTGTAGTGTAGTTCCATGATTTTTTCCCAATTTCAGATTTTTCCATGATAAATCCTAGTATTCTTTCTTTTCTACTGCATTTTCTATTCCTTGTTTGTTTCGTTGGGTGTTTTACTCCCCTCAAAATAATTGTATATCCCCTCCTATGTCTTCTGTGAGTATTCCAGTAACCCCTTAATACTGATGATACTAATCTCTTTCCATTCATCATAATTATAATACTCATTTGTATCATTATAAAGTATTCAAATCTTGCCCCACATCTATGTGAGGTCTATTATTAAGTGTATAATGACACTGCATCTACCAGTCAGCAAGAAAAGTCAATATTTTTTCATAAGTGAATATTCATTCAGAGATATTCTATGAAAGTATTAACTATAGAACTCTATTACCAAGATGAGTATTTATGTTTTATTTGCCATCGATCAGTTTCATTCATGTGAGGCTGTTGGAAAATAACAAAATTTATAACTGATGAAATTTGAAAAGTTGTTACATGTGGGATTACATTCTCTATTATTCCAAGCTTTGTAGCTTCCATTGGGGTACTCGATATAAGATTAAAGCTTCGTTTGGAATAATTTTGTGACTATTTTATAAAGTTGTTATAGAGAAAATTACTTTTTAAAATTATTGTAGAAAACAACTTCTAGTACAAAAATTTTTTAAAAGCTGTGAAAAAGCAGTGGACATTTGGTTATAAAGCTGCTGTGAAGAAAATTAATTTTTTAAAAGCTGCAGTACTAAAAAAGCAGCTTCCTAGCATAAAAGCAGTGATCAAATAAAAACTATAATTACAGTATGAAATATAAAACAATAAAAAAGTTGTCCCAAATGAAACATAAGAGTCTACGCATGCAACTAAGCATCAAGAAAAAAAAACTTTCTTAAGGCCTCAAAATTTTTTATTAAAAAGAAAACAGAAGCTTAAATAGATTGAATTTTTTAATTTTTCAAATATCTCAGCTTTAAAGTTTGAAGCATAATAAATAAATATAATGGAAAAGCTTTTAAAATTGGTTTCTGTTAGATTAAAAACATGTTTTGAGAAAAAATAAAGCATTTTTTTCAATTATTTAGCATTTCAAAAAAAAATCATCACTTTGTATACTTACAGATTTTTCCAGAATTAAAAATCTATATTAATGTACAATTACATCTAATCACATGATCAAATCAAATAATTCATAATTTTTTAAAAAATCTAAACTTTAATCAACCAAATAGGCCCTCAGCATCTTGGTGCTTAATTTATAGAGTTAGGCTTGCCCAAAAAACCTAGCTAGAGATGCTATGTTTCTTGTCTGAATTAAATAAACTATTGAAACGTACCTTACAGGTAATGAAAGGCTTAAACTATCTCCTCTTAATTAATTAAATCATATCTTGACACTTTTTCTGCAAAATAAAATATTATCTTTTTAAATTAATGATTGGCTTAGTTGTATTATTAATATGTAAACTGTAGATAATGATTAATGATGGTATGCAATGCGAACAAAAAAGCAGAATATTTGGCAATGCCAGCTGCCCAAAGTGTCAGTTGCTACAAGAGTTTACTTCCAAGGAGAAATTATAATCTGTGGAGTCTGGATGCAGAGAATTATTCAATTTTGTGATTATAAATAGTAAATGAGCTGTTATTTTTCACCGCTGCGCTTTTACTATGTTTTGCTATGCTTTTATTGTTCATAATCACAAAATCGAACTATTCTCTGTGTCCGGACTCCGCACGTAATAATCTCTCACTTCGAAGGGTTTACCTTAGGGTGGCTTGGTTTGCTTGGAAAAAAAAGTAATATATGATACAGTGTAAAAAAAATATAATGCATTTAAAATATTTGAAGTTATTTGAATTAGTATAACATATATATAATTATTTGTTTTATTTGGATTGAAATAAAATAAATGTAATATAAAATTTAAAAATGATGGCGCTTAATGGTTGATGGAAGGCATGAGAAGATGGCTAATAGTAGCAATGGGTGCCAGCCGGCGGTGGCCGACGATAGATGTGGTGGCTGGTGGCAACTTGGAAGGAAAATGACAGATGGAACTTGACCAAATCTAAAAATTCTCAAATACATTAAAATTTACGAATGTGCATTCTAAATATTTTAAAATTTTACATTGTAATTTTTTTCACATCAAATATATCACCAATATTCTCAAACCTACCGCATTTTAAATACTTTAGGGCATTCAATATTCAAATATTAGTAGAAAAATATATGAATTTGATATAAATAAATATCCATTTGTTCAATTTTTATTGATCCCCATTTGATTGCCATAATGAAACATGCATATTTGTCCTAAATAATGACTTGGCAATTGAAGTGCATAAGAAAAGAAAAACCTAATATGATACTTTGATTGGTGTTATCTTGTTAATAATGTAATAATTAGTAGCTCCAAACCTAACTATGGACTTAATAAAATGTTTTAATACATATATCGCATAATCAAAATCAAACACATTCAATAAGAATGCATGTTGACCTCCTACATTGATTTGATTTCTTCATTGAGTTTTGAGTGATTGATAATCATTGATTAATTAAAAAAAAACTTATCATAATCTTTTGTTAGCCATTAATAAAAGCTGCTAAACATTAAATAAGCTGTCTCAAACGAAGCTTTAAATAAGTTAAATTCAACATAGTTAGCTGTACTCTTGGACAGCTTTTGCAGAACCAGTAGCACTGTAGGAATTTTTTTTTTTTTTTTTTTTTAAAGATAGTTAGGGGATTCGAGCCCGGATGAGATGGCAGGAACTTATTCCGTCGACCACTCGGCCACAGACCCAATCTCCACAAGAATAAATTACAGCCACATGTTTTAAGTTTTGACCAAATAATGATTACAAATACAATTTTTCAAAAGTAATCCTTTGAAATTTTCCACTGTTTGAAAACTGAACACTATTATGACGATAATGAACAGAATTGTTACTGATCAATGGTTGAATGTTATCAAATAATTTTTGTGTACGTTTTGAGTTTTGCACATTACAAAACGGTGCTTTTGAGATATTTTGATTTTGATGGCACAGTTTTCTTTTTGTTTTTCTAAAAATAATTTTTTAGTACAAAATTTATTTAAAAGAAGTGAATAAATAATAATCAAAAGCTATTTCAAACAAAATTTTAGCTACTAAAGATAAGAGGGATATGATGGAGGAATGCATGAGATCCCTTGTAACTAAAAGCTCATTGACACAAGCAATGAGCAACAGAATGTTCTAATCAGTTGAAAGCAAGACCCTCAAAATGTCTTCGATAAGCCCAGAATCATATGTGCATGGCTTTAGGAAGTGACCAGGCAACAAGCTTGCCAGTCTTCCTCACAGCATTTTTCCTCTTTTCTTAAATTAGTTCGCATGCAAATTGATATTTTCATAGTACATTTCTCATAGAAATCAAAAAGAGCTTTGAAAACGAGGAAAAGGTTCTACCAAAATGATTTCTGGGAAGAAAGAGCTAAGACTACTTTGCAAAGCTACCGCACAAAAATTCATTGAGAAATATAGCTCTTTTGAAATGATAAAATCAGATCAATGATTGATAGAATTACTACTGATCACATGGTTCGGAATAAGATGATCTGTAATATTCCTTGAGGTCAAATCTTCGATCAACTAGATTTAGAGGATACCAGCTCAAACACTCACATCATTCTCAAAATGAATAAGAATAATAAATAATGTTGATATGGATAAAAATCGAAGACCGAGTGTGCAAGAATAAAGTTGTAGCTTTGAGATGCATGTGATTTTCTTATATAAAAAGAGACGGCCATTTCTTTCTTTTGATGATAAAGGATTATGACTACCTACCTACCATTCCCAGCAATGCATATCTACAATTATCTGCCAGCTAAGCATGTAATGTAAAACTTGTAATCTGAGATGAAGATGACACATGCTGGAGGAGCAAAACTAGATTTTTACTGTATTCTATCTGTTTTCAGGGAGAAATTATTCTGTGCGGAATCCGGATGGGAAGAATTGTCCGGACTGTGAGTGTGTACAAAATAATGTGTACACTCACAGTCCGGACGGTTCTTCCTGTCTGGACTCCGCATAAAATAATTTCTTGTTTTCAAGGCTCTAGCAACAGAACAATCAGAAATCTTGTTTAGAAAATTGATGAAATTTATTAAATTCAATCATTTCATTGGGTAAGTTATATATATATATATATATATTGATTTTAAACTTTACAAACTTTATTAATATAAAAAATTTATTTCCATGCTTAAAATAAAAGAAACAAAATGATCATTTCCCAATATATATTTTCTATTTACAAGCAACCAAATGAGCCATATTAATATGTTCCGGAATGTTTGCATATTCAATAAGATTAAAGTAGAAAAAAATACAAAAATTTTGAGTGAATACTTGATGTATTACTTAATGATTCGAGAAAGAGAAATAAAAAAGCCAACCCATATAGTTGAGTTAATAGAAATGTTTTATGATTAATTGATGATGACAATAGGCACAAGTTTTTTATTTTTTAATCATCATCATCATTATCCTTGTTCCAATTATTTGTAGTCAGATTTATGAATCCCAATTTTAAATTTGTTTATGTTAACCGTAGTATGAGGAGTTAAATCTATTATTTTTAAATCATTTTGTACTAACTATCTATTCATGTAATCTTACATCTTTCATTCTCCTTCCTAGGCCTTCAACAATAATTTTCTCTACTTATCTAATTGTTGACCCATACACTGAAATGCGCACAAAAGGAGTAAAATCGACGAACTAAGTTATGTGGCCGTCAGCGCGGTGCGTCACTTGAAGGATCAAATGACCTCCAATTGTCAAACGGACTGCGTTGTTATAATCAGGACCCCTACACTTGAATCCACCTCCCGCTCCAGCCGTTGATCACATGTGAGCTCACGAACCTGCACCGACCGCAGAGTTCAATTCCACCTACTACCCGATCTCCAGCCAATGTCAGACACTTCCAAACTCACACGACTCCTTCGATCGAGCCCGTCGAACACCTGCTTCTATCCATCTGATCACAACTGAGCTCCTTCACAGCCCTAGCTGACCGTCACTTGAGATCCCAAACCTCCGATTTTCCCTTGCCTCTACCAATCGAACCCGCAGCTCTCCGTCCCATTCTCCACGTCCGAATCCTTCAAGCCGCACTGTGTCGCCCTTCAGATCTACGATCGACCTCAGGCCCGTGCTCGATCGAACCCTGCCCGATTACCAACCGAACCCCTCCTCAACTTGACGCAAGTGGATCATCGCCGTAAGCTCGATTCTGTCTCCTTCTTCCTCCCTGTGCCGCCCTCAGCTTGCACAAGACAGTAACTAAAGGTATTTTGTTAATACCTATTTCATTACTCATAATTAATTTTCTTTAATTATGATTAATTATTGATTAATTAAAACTAACTATAGTTAATTATAAATTAACTATCATTGATTATGATGAATCACTGATAATTATAATTAATTATAGTTAATTATCATTAATTATCATTAATTACTATTAATTATAATTAATTAATATCAATTATAATTAATTACCATCAATTATAATTAATTATTATTAATTACCATTAATTGTAATTAATCATTATTAATTATGATTAATTACTTTAACTATCATTAATTATAGTTAATTATAATTAGTCATGATTAATTACTACTGCTTCTAATAGTTCATTGTAATTAATTTTCATTAAGTATGATTAATTATGCTTAATCATAATTAATTATTATTAATTATAGTTAATCAGTATTAATTACAATTTATTATTATTATTATTATTATTATTATTATTATTATTATTATTATTATTATTATTATTATTATTGTGAAAATTAAAAAAATGATGAAAATGAGGACAAATTTTGTATGCATCGATCGTCATGTCCCCAACATCGTCGACACTGTCACATTGCCAATTGCCAAGGTATAATCTCTCAAACTTGAAAACCTGTCCTTGCCACTCATGGCATGCCAAGGAACCACCTATACATGCTTTTCTTAGCTTGCTATGAGGAAACCCGGTGCGACACTTGTGGTGAGGTGGATAGGCCTTATACACACTTTTCTTAGCGTGGAGGAGATAATTTTAAGTACATGTCTATGAGCAACACACTAGCTAGTAGCTACCAACAGTAACATGTAAATGAACACATTAACCTATCTGCAAATGATGTACGTGCAGCTGTTCCCGCGAACATGGAAAGAGATACAAGTGAGCGTAGCAACTCGTCAACCAACAAGTGCGGGGAAATCAAAGATAAATGCTAGTTACTAGTGGTCGACAGTGGCATGCAAATAAACATGTTGGATATGCATTGATTGTAAAGATGTCCTTATAGTTAATGATAATCAAACATCTAGCCAATGCATAGGCTTCCTGCAGATGAGTACACAACCCTGCTTGCAGTCAATAGCAGCTAGCTAACGAACAAGTACCTTAACTTGTTCATAAGCAATGACAATAGATGTAACAACTTGCTTGCGAACAATAGAGCCTCTTGCAAATGCACACAGTACAAAGCATGATGAATGTGAATACCTGCTAGCATTGATGGAATACTTGTCGTACACTCAACAGTGATAACAGCAGCATGCAATGGTGCTACGACACCCTTGCAGTTAACCAGCATTAAATGTTAGACTAATGTACCGATTCCCTGCAAGCAAAGACGAATGGTATGCAACAAATGCGAACACCTACAAGCCACTGCATGAGGCCCATTGTACATTCAATATGCTATCTACATGTAAAATATAGAAGAACTGTAATAAATGCAAACACCTGCAAGTAGCATTAGAAGATCTGCATTCAACTCAGCTTGCCCACATACAACAATGGAGAGCTTGTAATGCATACAACAATCCTATCTACAAGCAATAATGATGAATGTACCGCCAATGTAATGGATGTTCTACAAGTATAAGATATAAGATCGTGGCAAATGTAAATGCCTACTAGTAATAATGGAAGTTTTGTCGTATGCACAATATATATGTCTAGGGGTAATGATTAGTGATAGGCAGTGAATGCAATAATGTCCTACAGTCAACAATAGTTAATTGACAAGGAAGGTCAGTAATGAATGCAATGTTGACTGGCGGTTAATGTGACATGCAGATGAGTACACAACCGTGCTTGCATTCAATAACAGCTAGTTGATGAGTAAGTACCTTAACTTGTTCATGAGCAAAAATAGCAAATGTAGCGACTCACCATCTAGTAATGAGTGCTGCTCAACTAGTTACCCACATCAACATGCCAACAAATGTATAATACCTACTTGCAAATAATAATATTCCTTGCGAACATCCATAAGCAGCGATGATAGTAGATATGCTGCAAGGATGCTCGCATGCAATATGATATTTGTGAGAAAGGACAGAAGATCGCAGTAAATATAGGTAAACTATAGCAACCGCAAGCACCTAAGAATTGTTGTAGAAGACCTTCGTAGTTAACAACCATGCTAAGAAGAAGCACATTCATCTCACATTCGAGTTGAAGGTTTTGTTGAGCAAGTATAATTAAACACTCCAATTGATGACCTTAGAGGTTCTGATGGTGGCAATTGGGATAAAGAAAGGCAACTTGGTGTAAATAGGAGGTTCACTTATGTATTACCAGTAGAAGGCCCTAACTGTGACACTAAGCATGCAAAGTCGAATGATTATGTAGAGTCAAAGAATGAGCAGTTGAAGAAATGTCTCATTATATCATCTCTAGAGAAATACTGAGGCTTCTGGAGAAATGTTGCACCATTTGAATGAGATCTAGAAATCAAGCTTCATGACCTAACATCCTCCATGTGCACCATTAAATGATGCAGCTGTAGATTGAAGGGAGCTACTCTTGGTTTCCATGTCAAGGGCTATAAAAAAAACTTCCACATCGCATGTGTATATCAGATGCTAGAATATCGTTGGAACACTAAAAATCATCTTATGCTTTGTCCTATTCATGCTTCGAGGAGACTACCTTGTTATGAAGTGGAGACCAAGAAATATAATAACACATCAACCGAGTCTTTGGTCTCATCCGCTATCACAAAATGACGTCATACAATTTGGATGTCCTTATATAATCTAAGCAACGATTAGAGGTTTCACGGATCTGATATTTCGAAGGATAAGAATATGGAGCTTGCATCAGAATAATGAAGTATCTCATGGCTATTCTGGATGCAACACTACAATTCACATGTAAGCAAAAGCAGAGAACCAGTAGTAAAAATCTCGGGCCACTAAAGCACAACGCCGCACCAACGGATTTGCAACACTCGTACAAGTAGACAGAATGCGTCTATAAGTTTCTAGATAGAACATTGGGCACATTCAAATGATAATTACCCGCACAATTGATTAGTGCCAAATACTTTAAAATGCCCCCTGTACATGCATGTTATGCAAATGTACTGCACGTTATGATAATGCGCCACGCCACCTGATTTGTGAAATTCGTATAGGTGGATAGAAGGCGTCAACAAAGCCCAAAATAAAGTCATGCATACTTATCAGCAATAGCTACCTACATAGTTAGCTACCTCCAAAAATATAAAACACCCCTCTAATGCATTAAAAGGCACATTCATATGCATCCCATAACATGCATAGGATTTCATTTTAGTATATCATTTGACATTGCAATCATAATTCAAAATGACCTCTTGTATGCATCTTTGATATGCATAGGGTTTCATTCCAGCATATCATTTGACATTGCAATCACAATTCAAAATGACCTCATGTGTGCATTTGTAGGATGTAAAGGTTTTCATTCAAGTGTGTCATTCGACATTACAATTACATTTTAAAGTGACATCTTGCATACGTTTATAGGATGTAGAGAATTTCGTTCAAACATATCATTCAATATTGCATTTACATGCAGATATACCATATACGCGTAACTGAGTGTCCTCCTACAAGTATTTGCTAGATACAGAGAATTTCATTCAAGTACTATCATGTAATATTCTATCTACATTCAAAAATATTGCACACTTCAACTATATAGTGTGCAAATGCAAAATATAAAATGTATAGGCCAATAAACGTGATACATGTAGATGCATCACATACACACTGCATATGTATAACAATCATATAATGCAAAATACATGTAACAACTTATACCCGTATGGGCCCCGGCAAGCATGTACACACATGACATCTGAGGATGCTATGCGGGTTAAGAAATACATTTAGATTCGAACATGATCCTCTTCCGGCAAGTAAAAAGAGTTAATAATGTTCAATCAACAAAAAATGAAATAACCTATGAGAACCCCAATGATGGTCATGTTGACAAAAAATCTCAACTAGAGGGGACCACAAATATTTATAATATCTCCCAAATGCCCATAAAAATTCAAAATCCCAAAACACTAAGATTTAAAATATTTAAAATAAAAATAAATCAGCAAACACTTAACGAAAAAATACACATCTATCATCCACAACAATTTGCCGAGGTGAACAAAATCTAAAAACTACTTCATCTCACAAAAAGTAAATGTCCACTCAAGAATATCACTAGGATTCATTCTCAATCCGTCTCTTGTCAGTAAAGACATGACATGTGTCCTCTAATCGGTGGTTTCGCTGTCAAATGGCACCACACCGATGGTTTCGCCACTAATTGACAGCACAAATAAACGGTTATGATCGGGACCCTCTGACCGAGTGGTTACCGTAAAATGGCACCATTATATTACGGTCATGGTTAGAGCTCGTATGTTCCTCATGGTTTCAACTCCTTGAGATATGAATCAATAGAATATAATCGATAGGGCACAAAGCCCTCTATTAGCTAAGGTGGATTCAAATTTATCTCCTTAGATAAATATTCACCCCAGGTGTATAAGGTACCCTTGGACAAAGCAACCCATGGCTGCCGACAATGATCATTCTATCAGGTTGGGTCAACTATTTTCTCTGACTAAGCAGACCAGGGACCATGATGGACCAGGATGACTAAACCATGAGATCTTGATCAGGTTCATCACCATTCCCCCCATTATTTGTTTTAAATGCAAGATGGTGAAATTTCTAATTTTAAATATTTAATTCTCAAATACCAAAACATATTGTTATTATGCGTCGGATACTACGTATCTGTTTGACGACTAGCCTTAATCAAAAGTTCTATCTCGCTATCGGGAGATAATTAACTATAGGGGCTTGCGCCTATAAGAAACCATAACTCGGATCATAAAATCCTCGCAAAATAAGGGTGAAATCTCTGGGTAGTGTCTTATTTCAAACCCAATCTTCCTTCTGAAAATTTGCTTGGAACTTAAGCGTTAAAACTCTCCTCGATGACCCGAAAAAGAAAGAAAGGGGTCCGCGGAGAGGCCTAAGCACTAATTTTCAAAGCCCACACTAATGAGCACACTGTCTATCATTCTCCTACATATCCAAATCAATTAAATATATTTTCAGTTATTATGTAAGCATTTTTTAATTTATCATCTTATTTTTATCATATATTTAACGTGACATTGTCAGTTTCGTCATACTCAATATAGATAAAAATCAACAAATTTTTATGCCCGACATTTTAATCCAAAATCATTATTGACTTAATTGCAATTTTATGAAATTTATCTATTAAATTTTCATATATAATATTTTGAAGTTTTTTCATCTAACATTAATTTTAGAAATTATACCCTCATTTATATCATAATTCTTTTGTATAATAGATTCATCATAACATTTTACACTCATGTATCACTTTATCTTTTACTAATATCGAATAGTAATTAGTAATATCACACACATTAATATAATCTTGAATTTTTCTAAGGAGGAAATAATTGCTTCGCATCCTGATAATGCATAAGAAACTAAAGCACAATAGCTTACAAGCCATAAACTTATAAGCTAGACTTATAAACGTTGAGTTGAAGTCAATGTGGATGACAAGCAAAGGAGAGAAAGACTGACAGTAAACAAAATATTTTGACTTATAACAGGAGAGAATGACTGACAATTTAATTCCTTCACAAACAAAAACCAAATGATAGGATCACAAATACGAGCACGTACAAGCTTTGAAATTAACCAACCCTGCATTTTACAAGCTTAGAAATATGGTGAGCACAAGTATTCTTTGGGGCAAATCAGATGGTTTCATGATGTGATGGACCTAACTAGTGGCAAAGTTCCAAGAGGGGCATGCAAAATCTAAAAGAACAAGGAATAAATTTAGTACATTAATGATACAAAGAAGGGAGAGAAAAAGGAAAAAAACACTCGAGGTT
This sequence comes from Dendrobium chrysotoxum, assembly GCA_019925795.1. Lineage (NCBI taxonomy): Eukaryota > Viridiplantae > Streptophyta > Magnoliopsida > Asparagales > Orchidaceae > Dendrobium > Dendrobium chrysotoxum. The sequence goes on from CM034309.1 coordinate 29,217,971, forward strand.
GGGATCAAGAGGGTGAGATAATGTTCTTGTGGACTATATTTCAAGCAAATATTGCAACCTGCAAATCTTATAAGATTAGGAAGGTTGAGAATTAAGTTGTAAAACTTTCTTATTACTTTCTAAAATAATTTTTAGTATAAAAAATTCTATTAAAAAATTATATTAAAAATATGCTTTAGAAAGTAATAAGAAAGCTGTCCTAAACGAAGCCTTTATCTATAATTTGTGACTTCAAAAGAGTCATTCTAGTTAGGATTCTCAAACATTCTATCCAGCCTATATTGTTCCTTCAATCATAAATTATTTCTTAAGCATTTAAATGACTTAATGATATTAGAATTAAGATGTCTTAACCTTATTAAATTTCTCCCGTCAAGAAACTCATTTTGACTATATGCCCGTAGTATTTAAAAATCATTTGGTCCTTCATATGGACTCAAATCAAGACATTTGTCATGTTGTTAAGCTAATCTTATTGAAACATTTATTTTCATTATAAATTTGTTGAAATTGAAATTAGGATTACTCTAAATTAAATTTTTAAAATTTTTTTATTCGATTGATGTTCATGTTAGATAGATGTTGATTTCATTTTTATTTTCTTTCATCTGAATTTTCATTTATCTAAACAGGGCCAAAATTATTGCTTGACTTTATTCAAAATGATAAAGTACAAACTTTTTCCACAGTGGTTTTCCATGGCATTTAGCCCATTTGCCAAGTTTGACTTGGCCTAAGGTTGGCACAAAAAACACAGCTGGACCCTATTATTTAAAACTGCCCTACTTCTCTTTTTTTCACATTAATCAAGCTGGGAAAACCAAATTCATAGTACAGCATAGAAGATAACACGAAAGCTTATTTGGAGTGTTCAGTACTGTAGAAAATTTTAAACTAAGTATGTTATTAATCTAATTTAACTAGTTAACTAACGATAAAAAATGAAATTGCCAAAGTAGTTTGTTTAACGAGCGACTTATCTTAAAGAACAAGTCGCCCCTTAAACAAATGACTTATATTTTTAAAATTATATATATATATATGTTAAGTTTTCATGATATGGTTTACAGATGCATAATACTTGAGCTAAAAAATTTTATTTTTTGAGCTGTCAAGTTGCGGAGAGTAGTTATATTGTATGAGCTATAAAGTTGTCTTATCAAATTATGATGTATCATCAAATCATATTTGTATGCATGTATTGTCTTGTCATATAGACAGTAACAATAAATTTTATTAAATGTTTTTCATATTTCATTTGTCATATCTTATTGTCATAAACTTGAAGTCTGGAGATCAACCTTAGAGTCTAAAGGTTTTCGCTTGAGTAGATCTAAAACTGAATATATGGAGTGTAATTTTAGCAGTAATAGACCTAGTGAGGGGATTGTGACTTTGGGCGATCGAGTCATTAATAAGAGTACACGTTTTAGATATCTTAGATCTATTGTTCAGAGTGATGGTGAAATAGATGGGGATGTTATCAGTAGAATTCAAGTTGGATGGTTGAAGTGGAGGAATGCAGCGGGCTTGTTGTGTGATAGAAAAGTCTCCCTTAAACTTAAGGGAAAATTCTATAAGATGGTGGTGAGACCTGCAATGCTTTATGGTGCAGAATGTTGGCCATTAAAAGAGAAGCACAATACTAAGTTATGTGTTGCGGAGATGAGGATGCTTAGGTGGATGAGTGGATTTACTCTTAGAGACAGGATACGAAATGAGCATATATGTGAAAAGGTTGGAGTAGCTCCAGTGGAGGATAAGATTAGAGAGAGTCGCCTTAGATGGTTTGGTCACATAAAACGGCGGCCTTCCGATGACCCAGTTAGGAAAGTAGAGGTATTAGATTTGACTTATGTTAAGAAAGGTAGAGGTAGACCTAAAAAGACTTGGTTAGAAAATATTAGAAATGACCTTTCTCTATTAGATTTAAACGAGAATTTGACTTTGAACCGGACACAATGGAGAAAAAGGATTCATGTTGCCGACCCCACGTAGTGGGACAAAGGCTTGTTGTTGTTGTTGTTGTATTTGTCATATCTTACGTATGCTTCTGTTTATATAAGTTGTAGATGTAGAGGTTCATTTGATGAGCAAGATCTGAATCTTGTAGCCTTAAATTTGTTTGCTAGAGTTGTCCAACCTCTCATACCTTACTCTACAATGTATTCACTAGTGATGGATAAGATTCGAAGAATTCTCACCAAGTAGATGATTGAAGAGGGAAGCACTCGTTTGAAAAAAAATTTGGCGCTAAGTTGTGATGAGAGCCTTGAAGAGAAGGCCGATGTGTTATGCATTTCTGGAGCGAAAATGAAGATTGCTTATTGTGGCATACGCATGATGAAGTTATGAAAGTAAAGGTATATAGGTTCGGTGATAATCTTAGAGACGTGGGGTTGAGATATGTACAGCAGAGGTTCATGAAACATGGTGGGCATTTGGTTTCGTTGGACATTCTTAGGGGTCAAATTCATGAAATCGATCGTGATAGAGAAGGTTCAATTGAGGTGCTCGTTGAAAGGTCAATGATTGATGTAGATCACTGCATTTTTTATCATAAATAGTATCCTCGACACAATGAATTTCTATTAGAATCCTATAAAATGCTTATTGGAAATATTGTATCAAGAAAGGAGTTTCTAAATAGAGCGGACTGATAGTATATTCAACAAGAGTTTTAGTACCACTTTAATTGTTGTCTAACACAGAACCAACTCTAAACTCGTCTGCGCATAATAATTAAAAATATGAAACTTGTTGTTTATGTGCTGATATCAATTAAAGTTATTAGTTTTTTTTGTTTAACTGTTTAATCCGAGTTATGTTATTTTTTAGTCTGTTTTGTAACTGTTATTGAATGAATGTTAGTTTGGTGTGATTTGAAAAGATTTGGTTAGGAGTAAGAAAGTTGTTTTGTATTTTAAATCTTTAACTTTGAATTAGTCATCTACGAATATGTATAACAACATAATAACATCAAAAATAGCACAAAATATAGTACATAATCTATATCTAAGGAGTACAATGTCAATATCTAAGCATATATAATGTTGATTTATGTGAGATTATGTAGGTTTACCATAGGATTTGATCAGTAAAATATAGTAGCATAGTTATGTCTGGATGAGGAGCGTTCATGGTCCTGACTACAACTATAGAGTGGCTCAGTACTTGAGTTAGTTCAGATCTTGGGCAACACTATATATGCTTAAGGCACCAATGGACCCTCCTAGCAACATACTATCCCAAAGCACCAATAGAACGGCATATGGTGAGTCTCCTTTTATTATATTACATTATCTACTGTCGAACTTAACAAAATTTGCAAATATGTGCAGCATGATTTCTTTCTAACAATGGAGAGGAGATTACAACCATATTTTGGAGGGACTGAGAATACAACCATACAGTGGGATGTTAACTTTGTAGGTAACTTATGTCACAGATTGCACCAGTTGATATACATTGACGATGATCAATATTTTGACGAGACAATTAGTGAGCACACACCATTAAGTCAGACCCCTGCTACTAAAGATCCATACTATGTTGGGGCGTCCTCTTACCTCGATGAGGGTCCCTCTCAGAGCTACCTTATAATACCAACACCGCTAGATATTCACAAAGCCTTCACACCAGATTTTATACATTCATCCTTGGACGAGCCTTCAGCTACACACCCTAATGTTAGTCTTGAGGACCAGCACCAGCTACGCACCAAGCCAGTGGATGCACCATAGCATTTCACTTCAGACACTGATGCGAAACCACATTGGAATAAGAGGATGAGGCATTACTAATATCTATTATGTACCTTTTTGGATGTTTTAGTTATATATTGATATTGACATTGTACTCCTTAGATATGGATTATGTACTATATTTTATGCTATTTTGATGTTATTATTACTCTTAAAATTTTTACAAAATTAAATTTTTAATTTTACAAAATAAATTTATATAAACATATTTCAAAGTAATACATAATAATTTTAAAGTTAATCATCAGATTGAAATGCACAAAAAAATCACAATCAAACATTACAAAAACACAAAAAAATAAAATACTTTGAAATCTAACAAATACAATGTCAAAATACTGTAACATAAATCATTTTTGGGCAACAAAATGACAGATAACTAAATCTAACAGAAAAACTTAGGCGATGTCTAAATATAACATATAAACTTAGAAATAACTTTATCAAACTTAAAATAAACACAACAGATAACAATATTAACGGCATTAAATTAAATGAATTAAAAAAAATAACCTCAATGTTGTTTTCGTTGGGATTTGGCTGCTAGGTTGCCGAACGGTTGTGGATAGATATAGAGCAGAAATTAGGGGTGTCAATATTTGACACGACTTGAAATCCGATCCGAAAAATTTCAGGTTTGGATCAACCCATTTGATATACAAGTCGAATTTGGGTTCAGCAAGTCCACTCATTTCAAAAATCAAGTCGAGTTCGAATAGACCCAGAAACTCGAAAGCGACCGAGTTGACCCGTTTAGTTACTACCGCGACATCGATGCTATGAGACTTGGTGCTGGACCTGCCCACGCTGCCCACTCCGTCTACGAGATCTCCAAGCGCCTCCTTCTCACCGAAGACCATCCGAACAACCCTGCCGCCCACACCACCGTTGGAGTTCTCGCCACAGTCGCAAGCGATGCTGTTTTCACGCCAATGGACACTGTTAAGCAGCGTCTGCGGATGGGAAGTAGCCCAAACAAGGGGGTCGTCGATTGCATGCGAAGGGTTTTGAAGGAGGAGGGCTTCCGAGCATTCTATACGTCTTACCGTACGACGGCAGGGGCGGCGGCTGGGTCGTTGGCGGCGGCTTTGATTTCTATAGCGGACGAAAGCCACACAAATGCTATAGCGGCTCATATTTGGAATTCGGGTAGACTCAAGACGATTCGAGTTCACGGTCCGTGGGTCAGGTCGGGTCAACCCGGTAACCCATACGGGTCAGATTTAGGTTAGATTTTCTGACCCATTAGTAAAAACATATCGAATTTGGGTCAACCCATTTAAACCCGGGTCAATCCGGATTTGATCAGAACCCAACCTGTGAACCCGTTTTGACACTCTTAGCCGAAATAAAAAAATAGGACTTTTTAGGTGATAAAAGTGATAGGGGTAAGTCACCTGTTTAATGAGTTAACTTATTCTTTAAGATAAGTCACCTGTTAAATGGACTGACTTTGATGATTTCATTTTTTTTTTTCGTTGGTTAACTATATAAATTAGATTAATAAGATAGTTTAAAATTTTGCCCATTGTTGCAGCGATCCAAAGCAAGAAGAAAACGGCCAAGTCTATGTTGAAATGTTGAATGGAACAGCACACTTGAATGAAGGGAAGGATCTGCTGTTCAATCTATAATGACGAATCATGGACAGGTTGCTGAATAATTTAAAAGTGCGCCATGGGGCTGCTTTTTCGATCTGAATTCAGTTTACGCACAGGCATTTACTGGTATTATATAAATTGAGAAACGATTTAATGTTTTTGGTGCTCACCAATCATCAATATCTCCGGTGAAAAGAAAAATTAACCAAATATGATGGACCAGGAAGACTTCAGTATACTACTTAAACAACGAATAAATAATATTACACAACAGGAAGCACACAACTGAACTCATTAGATCAGCCGCTAAGAGAAATACAAATTTTATAAGAATGTTTCTTAAAAAAATGATATAAATATCAAGGCAAAATCGAATTTGGTCCAACCAAGCACGTGAGAAACAAATGTTTCCCTCACAAATAGCAAACAGCAGGTGAGCAATCTATGCTGCTTTCTTCACTTTTGCATCCAACTTCCTCTTCACCCGGCTGAAGGGTCCTACTGTTCGATCCATGATGTACATGTAGATCACCTGGCTCCATGATCGGTATGACGTCAAGTTCATGTAGTATTCTGGTGCTATCTCCTTCACTTTGTGAAGCCTGCTTCCTGAAATTCGGGGGAAATCATGGTGCTCATTGTGATAACCCACACTCCAAGTCATAAGATTCAGAGGGCCATAGTAAGAATAGGTCTCTTGTCCTGGACGAAACACATAGTGCTCAGAGATAAAGTGACCAGCCATTGGATGCATCCCTCCACCAACAAATGTTGATAGGATAAGATAGGCAAGAGACTTCCATCCCCAGAAATATACCATGCAGGAGTCTAGGGAAACCTGGATTAGAAGGTTAATGAACTCCCACATGCCTGGTTTCTTCGGCTTTAGGAAGAGAGGCCGGAATGCATAGAAGAAGAGCTGCAAGATGATCCAGATAGATTTGGTGATAGCATTCTTGATAGCATGAGCCTCAGCATAGCTAGGGATGTCCATGTCAATGCCGTCGACTCCTTGGAAGTGATGGTGCTCGAGGTGGTACTTCTGAAATGTGATGGACATCGGAACACCAATCGGGAGATTGGCGAAGATCCCCAGCCAGCGATTGTAGCAAGGGGTTAAGAACGCAAGGTTGTGGCTTAGCTCATGGATGGCAAGGAAGAGGTTGTGGTTGAGGAAAGAGCCAAAGAAGTATGCAACTGTCAGTATCTTCAGCCAACTAGCAGTGCAAAGGTAGGTTGCTGTCCATAGTTGAATGAGAACAGCTGCACTAATCTGCAGTCGAGAATAATGGATATTTTAAGGCTTAATATTTGAATGATAGTGCATACTAATCAAGTTTTGCTTCTTAGCTTTATTGCAGCAAACAAGACAACCTGTCATTATGATAAAAAATTTGCCCATCCCACCTCTTCTGTCTCAGCTCTATGGTTCCTTCTTGATATATCTTCTGAGTATTGCATGTGTTTTAACTTTAGTTTCCGCATTATTTTCCTTAATTTCCAAATCCTCTTCTATTTCCTCTCTTCCATTCACATTAATTCTATCTTCCTGTGCACCGATAAGTATTTTCTCTCATAATATTACCCCAACCTCACACTGAAGTGAGTTGTTAAACGTCCACTCATGTTGAGTAGTTCCACCCAACAAAAAAAGAGAGAGAGAACTCTATAGTACATATTCAAATGACTGAAGACTACCATGTTCAACCTTGTCTATTATAGGTGCTACCTCCAAAACCTCTCTATTTCTAATATAATCAAACCATATTCATCTAAATTTTACCGCTTAAGCTGAAAAGTCTCATCAGTAACAAAATAAAAAAAAAGTTATCAATAATGGTTTCCCCAAATGCAAATTCTAATATGTTTTTATTGATTTTTAAAAATTACCTTTAAATTTTGTGATGCCTCATAATATAATATGTTTTAAGAAATTATTTATTTTAATCATTCAATTTTAACTATAAATTATATTCCAATGTCTGGTCACATTTTCATAAGAGATTCAGGAAATCTAGAACAGTCGCACCTACGTATCATTTGATCATCTAACATTATTAACAAATTATGGTTGATTCAATATACATTGAAATTGGATATCCTGTAGTACATTTTTTTCCCTGTAGTACGACGCTCCTATGTACAAAATTTTTACTCCATTGAAATAACATATCATAAAGTGGACATAGCATCAATCACAAACCTTCCATACATTCATAGGACTGGTAATAACATTTTAAACATGCACAGCTCGTGTAAATTTAGAAATTGTATAATGCAGATGCATTGCTACGGAACTTGGATGCAGAAAGGCATCTAAGAGAGACATGTGTGGGCTCCGAAAATTTGCGCCCCGGCCTCCCTGCTTCGGGGGAGTTTTGACGAATTAGGTTCCGGGGTAAATTTTCAAAAGGCAGATTGGGTTTGAACATAAGACACTACGTAGAGCTTTCACCCTCATTTTTGCGAGGACCTTATGATTTGAGTTCTGGTTTCCTATAGGCGCAAGCCCCTATAGTTAATTACACCTCTCGATCACGAGAGAGAACTTTCAATTAAGGCTAGTCATCGAATGAATACGTCGTACTCATAGATACGTGGTATCCGACATATAGCGGCAACATTGGTTTTGTATTTGAAATTTTGAAATTTAAAATTAGAAATTTCACCATCTTGCACTTAAAGCGGATGGTGGGGGAATTGATGATGGACCCGATCAAGATCCCATGGTTCCGTCGTCCTGGGCCATCGTGGTCCCTGGTCTACTTAGTCAGAGGAGGTAGTCGACCCAACCTGACAAAAGGATCCTTGTCGGCAGCCATAGGTTGCTTCGTCCAAGAGTACCTTGTAGACCTGGGGGGAATATTTGCCTAAGGGGATAAATTTGAATCCACCTTAGCTAACAGAGGGCTTTGTACCTACCGATTATATCATATTGATTCATATCTCAAGGATTTAGTGACTTTGGGGAGCTTACGGGCTCTGACCATGATCGTAATTTAGTAGCACCATTTGGCGGCAAACCACCTAGTTCAGAGGGCCCCGGTCATAACCGTTTACCTGTGGTGCCATTTGGCGGCAAAACCGTCGATTAGAGGACACGTGTCACGTCCTTGTTGGCAAGAGATTATTTGAGAATAAATCCTAGAGATATTCTCGACAAGACACTAACTCTTTGTGAGCTGAAGTGTATTTTCAAATTTGTTCACTCGACAAACTTTTGCAGAGGATGGATGGATTTTGCTTTAAGTGATTGATGATTGATTTCAATTTTAAATATTTTTTACTTTTGGTATTTTTGGAGTTTTGAATTTTCAGGCATTTAGGTGGCATTTTTCTTGTTTGTGAACCCCTCCTATTGAGGTTTTCTATCAACACGGCCATCATCGGGGTATTTCTGAGTATTATATTTTATTGATTGAACTTTGTCAACTATGTTTGTTGCCGACAGAGGATCGGGTTCAAGCTGACTGTACGCTTTTATTGATGAATTTCCTAGGTTATAGACCTTGAAGGTCTACTATAAACGTATAAAGCAAATGTCTTGGTCGACACTACAACCGTACATTTGTTTGATAGCTCGAGCTATGTCAACTCTTATCTGCTTGTATAGAAGGATGGGCTCAAACGGGTTTATCATTTGACCCGCGCAGCATCCTCTTACATCACGTGTGTACTTATAGCACACTCGTCGGTGCACATGCAAGTGTATGATTGCATATGTATTTATTTGTGTTTACGTGTATACATATTGTAGTACACATGCGAGGGCATTTTTGAAATATTTGATGCCGGTCAGTTGTGTGGGCAACTATCATTTGAATGCAGTGTTCGACTTTAGAGTTTATACACGCATCCTGTCCGCTTGTATATATGTTGCGGATGAGGTGGCATGGCATCGCACTACGAGTTGCCCATTGCTTTATACAAGTAAACTGCCGTGCACTAACTAGTCTCCTGTTGTTGCTTGCATATGCTTGCATTTGTCATTAACCTCTTCGTGCATGTTAACTGGTGAGTTATCACACTCATTGTACATTAGCTTTATATCCGTAGGAGACCGGTATGCTCATTTGTATTGTTGATTAGTGTTGAATGTAAAATATTGTAATATTCACTGCCTGTTGATGATTGTCACTCGTAGGCATATTATTGCACATATGGCGAATCTTCTATCACCGCCAATAAGTGTTTGTTGTGAAAGCCATTGCGCATGCTTTGGATTTTTTGTTGCCTGTAGAATTGAATGTATTTGTTTGTGTTTTAATATTGCTGGCTGTAAAAGCATCTTGGCATTTGTTGCATATCATTTGTTGTCGCCTGTAGGCGGATCACCATATGCATGACAAGTCTTTACTTTTGTTCGTAAATGTCTGTATGCATTGTGGACCTTCATTCATGCTTGTAAGTAGCATATCACATGGGTACCTACGTGCATAAGGGATTCCTTATATCTGCAACATATCCCCTATCGTCATTTGCATGCAAGTCGTTATGTTCATCTACAAATGGTTGTTGACCCCAATTGAGTTGTATTTGCTAATAATTCATTCATTGCTTGTCGGCATTCATATCTCAACTAGTGTGCTCTACATGAATGAGTCGCATTATCCATTGAAAGCTTCACATTACGGTTTGCGAGCAATATATTGCGCTTGCTGCAAATCTTTTCATTCATATTTGCCAGAGAATTCATCGTACTTGTAATATGCCCCACATCATTACTTGTAAGCACAATCGTTGTAGGCATTATAAGCTTTCCATCATTATTCACGGGCGAGCTGTATTGAATACAAATCTTCTAACACCACACGTATATATCTGTATCTATCACATTTCTCACGCATCTTGTTTGTGATATTTATGAAGGATCTTCTGTAGTGACACTTAGGAGCTTGTGTTTGCATTTGCTGAAAATCGGTCACCTTTGCTTGTATGGGATTGGAATATTTGCCCGACATCGAGCGATGATTGACTGCAAAGATGCTTTCATATTCGTTGCCTGTTAATACATAACTCACAGGTGCTTGTTACGCATCATTTGCTTCTCCCTACGGAGGACCGGTGCATTTGAGTTTCATGGGATGGTTATTGATCGTAGGCATGATTTATTGTCCATTATATATTGTCTGTCGACCACCCGTAATGAGTCTCCTACAATCACTAGCAAAAGTTCATCACGAATCTTCTAGTTTTGCAAGTATCTGTATTCATTGCAATTCTCCTGATGGTGTTTGTGGATGGCAGTGTCCATTATATATGGTAGGTGTCGGACGACACCGCGGCAGTATTTTTTTCGATCCCGCGATGTTGCAAGAGCGTGTATGGGGCTTCAAGGTACCTGTTCGAAAATGCAATTGATTTTCCCCTCCACGCTACGAGAGCGTGTACATGTACTTAGAAATGTCCCTGCCATGCTATGAGAGCATGTACGGGGCCTGCCCGCCTCGTCACACGCGTCGCACCGGGCTCCCTCCCATCGTACTACGAGAGCGTCTATAGAGGGTTCGTCGACTCGCTGCAAACGCCAAGAGCGGGTTTTTTGAAGTTTAGGATTTTATACCTGTGCGATGTCGACAACGACAAGGTGGAGGGTGACGAAATCACAAATGCACACAAATTTTCTTTCTTTTTCTTCTTTTTTTTTATTTTCTTTCCTCTCTTTTTTTTATTTTGTTATATATATATATATATTTAGGTATAAAGAGAGATGAGAGAGAGAGAGAGGAGTGATTACTTTGGTTGATTAAAGATATGAGTTGGGTTTCTCTATTTGTTTGGCTTAGAAATCTCAAGCTTCTCTTAGTGAAGTGACCAAGTGTTTGGGTTTGAGGAAGATTTTTTTCATGTGCTCCTTTTATTTGCACCCATTTGTGGCTTTTTCATTGTAGAGTGGTTCCTCTCATCTGCTGTGGACATAAGCTTTAACCGGAAATATTTATTTCGGTGTCTTCCGCTTGTTTGATATCTCTGTCATTTATTTTGTGTTTATCAAACTCAATCCTAGCTGGCCTTCCACACAAACAAGTGGCTTTTTCTAACATTTGTTGTATTAGAGTAGCCTTCTTTTTTTAACAATCCTAACCTTCAAAAATTAATATACAAATATGCTGTGCTAGATGTAAAATTATCACTTATAAACACAGAGGACAAGTTGTTTCGCAAGTGCATTGCCCATGGTTATGAAACCATGGAGAATATGCAAATGCAATTTAAGGTTCTGTTATGATAAGCCACAATTTCAAAAGTAAAGCAAAAGAATAGCACATGCTCGTGTTAAATTCAAAAATTGGTTTAAAAAAAAATCCAATTTCTAGTATACAAAACAACAGTTGATAATGGCACCAAGAGAAAAGCCGAGAAAACCCATGGCAAATGACTACAATCAGGACAGAAATTTGCTCAATTTGGTGGAAACGAAGCTCGTTCAATGGAGAAATCACTGAAAGACACTCCCTTATTAAGGCCTAGTTTGATTGGACGTTTTTTTGTGCTTATTCCTTTTTAAAACGGTAAATTTATTTCTTCTTTCCTGTTTAGTTCCTCAAACCACATTTTCAATAACATCATTTTTTTCATTTTTCTACTGTTTTGAAAAAGCTTTTTATATATGCTTTTCCGTTAAAAAACTCCCTCTCTGAACCGATGTTTCTTAAAAATACCTTTTACAAAAGTATGGGATAACCAAACAAAGCCTAAGTTGATGCAAATGAATCAAACCATAAACAAAATATAAATAAACATATAATCCCACCCGGTAACCTGAGCTACCTAATCGTCTAAATCTTTCCAAGGAGCTTTATTTCCATTGATTAAAATTGGAGTTGAGCGATAAGAAAGAAACGTTCTAATAATTCCCATTTCCACATCTACCTCACAGCGATAAAGTCCATTTTATAAGCTTTCATTCCTCATTTTGGTTGATAAAAAACAAATCGAACGCCGGCCTTTAGCAATCAAATCTTACAAATGCTGGTTACTCAACAGCATGTGGAAGACTCGAAGTTTTAGCATTTCCCAAACTTGATCTAAATAACTCTAAGGACACCACTTCCCAAACAGTAATGGCTATTAACTTCTAAAATCAGGAAAAAAAACTTATGCTTTGAACAGATAAGAACAAAAAGGGCAAAAGACATCAATCATCCACAGGAATCTCATCAAAGAATTTCAGGTCCGATAGCACAAATTCGAAAAACAAAGCCACATAATCACATAAAACAACAAATGCCAGCAAATAAGAGCAATGCAAGTAAAAAACCAAACAATAATTCGGCAAAAAGTCCTACAGAAATCATGAGAATCCGATTCCAACCTTGATGAAAGCCCAGGGATCGGGTCCAAAGAGCTCTCGAATCTGAGGATACTTGGCGAGGATCTGCTTCCTCCGTGTGGCATGCGGCTCGTCCGTGTACGACCAGAAAAAATCCGTAGCCATTACCCCTTCTTCTTCGTAATCTCCTATCTCTCCTTCGCGGCCCATCTCTCTCCTGAACACCCTTTTGAAATTTCAACTTTGAAGGAAAAAGAGAATGAAGAGAAATCCAGTGCGCGTTGCCTTTGTTCGGTTCTCTTAGTTTCCAACCAGGATGAAGAAAGAGGACGAACGGTGACAGCTTTGCTAAATTTAAAATAAGGAACGCATGACAAGTTTAGAGCAACAAAACCACAAGAACCGTTCCACAATTGAAGAGGGAGGAATCCTTGAATTAGAAGTTTTGGTTGGATTTAATTCAAATAGAAATTAATAAATTTTGTAATTTCAATTTAACTAAATTTTAGATGTTTTAAATCCTATAAAAATAGTTTGATATTGATATTGTATAATTTTAATAGCCCGTATATTGATTTGCCAAATATTTTTTGGTAGTCAATATAGGTATAAATCACAAATCGTCTTCGTCATAATGTTGTTATTATAGTATTTTAATTACACGAAATTTTTTGTAATTTTTGGGCGCCGGTGAAAATCTTTAAGAAATTGGCATCTGTCAGTACAAGTGGAGATTTCAAGATCATCAGGTGTTCGTTTTGCAAACCGATTTTATCCGAATTTTGTAAATGAAATAATTAATTTTATGGATATTTTTTTATAATTTGTAAAGCTCCAAAAAAATTTCTATAAATTTTATACTGAAAAAATTTGATTAAATTAATTATATAATATTAAATTATTATTTTAATCAAAATATCTTAAGTCGCTAAAATATTTTTAAAACCTTTTTCCTATTCATTTTTGGCAACAGAGAATGGTTTGAGAAAATAATAGAGAAAAGTGAGGAAAGAGAAAAGAAAAAGATAGGTTTTGGATGTCACAGTGCAATTTTTGTTAGTCGAGCCTGTTGAAAAATTTGCTCGTCTCGTTCTAAAGAATCATTGCCCTATTTCAGATAAAGATTTTATATTTTTGATATTTTTCTGATCAAATTTATATTTTCATTATCGAAAAATGAGAATAATTTTGTATTGATAAAACTTTCACCTCGTAATTTTTTATATGTTATAGAGATTAAGATTTTGAACGTTTTGATTATTTATTTGAGATTTTTCACCAGGTGATCTTGAAAATATAACGATTTTTGCGTACTCGAAAATTTATTTTGACATCTAAAAGTAGTGACTTAGTTCAACTAAAGTTTTAGAATGTTATTTTATGCAATATTTGATAATTTAATTAAATTCTAAAAATGTGAATTTTTGCTCAGTAAGATTTTTTTTGTCTACCATTATGACATTTTGCCACTTTCTGAATTAAGCTCAATTATACTTTATTTAATGCAATGCATTAAAAATGAATATAGATATGTGATTGAGGAATAGATTATCGTTATTATTATTATTATTATAGTACTGTGATAATAATGTGTATGTAAAAGACAAGTAAAGACTGGTTGACCTGTTGGTTGGAGACTGATTGACCTGTATAGAATGGTGGGCCGACGGGCTTTCCTTTAAATACTGTGGTTTGGTGTTATCCTTTACTGATTCACGTGATTATTAATTGAAGTTATAAGGAGATGATTACTATGCAGACAGGCAAATAGTGACGACTCTGTTTACTGAGTCAATGGTTTACTGATATTGATACGATACTGAAAAACATTGTGATAGCCAAAATTCTTATTTGTTTAGTGTGACTACTAAAATGAATGTTATTGAGGCATTGTTCATATTGGTATATGGATTAATTATTAACACTGTTACTGATTTATTGATATAAAAGACATGATATATTCATTGAAGACGTGATATATAAGATATATTGAGCATGTGATTAAGATATTGATTTAATATTGATATAAATTAATTGGATAACAGGTATACATTCATATACGATTTTACTACATTGATTTGATTTTAATAGCCTTTACTGATGTTTTAATTTGATGCTTTATCTAACTTTTATACTGATTGGTATTATAGATACGATGATTGTTTTATATATTTGACACTCATACTGATTTGCTGTTTGACTGACTTCCGTATCATAATGTTTTATTATTTATAAATTTTACTACTACTGCATGTGAATTTACTGTTTATGCACTGATTCAATGATCATATGAATGTAACTGCTATAATTTGATTGTTGACATGCATATTGCTCATTTACCGTGCTTTGAATTTAGTTGTAGGTTTTAGTGATCTGTTGGGCTTTTTAGCTCATTATATGTGGTTAAATAATTTCAGGTTATGACAGAGTAGTTATGACATGATTGTATAGATTTTTGGGAATGAATAGAGATGTATACATTAATGTTTTCAATTATAGAATGTGTTTTGTTGTTTATTACTGATAGATGATATAATATAGATCGGATTGTTATTTATTAAAAGATAAATAAATAATTCTTCCAAATTAGAGTATGGGGTATCACAGATATAATATAATAAAGCTTACCAATGATGTATTAGGGGTGCAAAGTAAAATAAATGTGTGGGTCTTATTTTCATCATGCTTATAGTTAGGAAGACTTAATAATTTAGTTGTATTGGCCAATGATATAGATCTATTTGTCTCTTATTTTATAGTTATTAAAAAAATTAGAAGCTTTATAAGATTTTTTATACATAAAGAAAATTTCTTCCTAAGATTTAGATTTCTTTTGGGATAGCTTTAATTTCTTACTGTCTTTTAAAGCAGCTTTCTAGTACAAAAATTATTGTACTAGAAAACTGCTTTAAGAAGCAGTAAGAAAGACGCCCCAAACAAAGCCTTAATCTCTCTCTCTCTCTCTCTCTCTCTAATCCTGAGATGGGAATGTCTAATAGTTTAGTTGTATTTTTCTTTTAAATTTATTTGTATTATCAATAATTTTAGTTATATTGAGGGATAACACGTAGCAGTTGAAATCAATAATGAGTAGTAAATTAACCTCTTTTTGGTATGATGCATATCAGAAAATCTTGATAGAATTTTTTTTCTTTAAGTATATTCTAGGAATTTTATAATACCCAAAAGTGCAATTTTTGGTGAATTCATGTCTCCCAAATTGGATGAATTCCAAATATGATTATACCCAAACACACATAATTCCCAAAAAAACTAATGTTGTCGCTGAAGCCATTGTTGCCGATAATTGTTGGATGCACTGTTTTGTCCCACATAACGACCTTGACCTCATGTTGGCCACCACACCATGATCCCAAACTAATCCGCAACTCCAAACCAACAAAGGGTGCAAACAAGTCGAGTCGACTTGAGCCCCTACAAACTCGAGTTTGACTCATATGTTGTATAGTTGTCTTGAACTCGAGCTCATAACTTGGGCTCAATCTCAACTCATTTGATAAATAGTAGGCTCAAACTTAGCTCGTAAGCTCGAGCTCAACTACAGAGCTAGAACTTTGCTCCATTTAAAGCTTAGTTTCTGAATGAATCATGATGTATTTAAATCAAGTTGTATGTATTTTTTCTACAGTTTACAGATAATGATGCAGTTTATTAAAAATAGTGAAAGGAAATACAATTATTTATTGAAGCTTAATTTAATAACGATTAGCTATTAAATAAATTTATTGAAGGGAAACAAGATTAATTTTGGCAGCAGATATTCTAACAAACAAAGATGCACAAACAATGGTACAACTCAAGTTCATAAACAGTTGATTATCCACAAAACTTTTTGTAATAGTCCATATATATTTCTGCTGAGTTTAGATAGTTTTTGACTTTTGAAGTTGTTGATTTCAGTTTTTCCTTTCATTTATTTTTATTCATACTTTCATGTACTCTTATTATGATATATAAAAAATTAGTTTAAGTCTTGTATATTTTGTTCATATAATTTGTGTAGGAACTTTTTTTTGTGTAAAAAATATATTTTCAAATCCCTTCATCACGTCCAATATTATTGGGGTAACCCCTTTTTATTTGATGCATGATTTTTTTATGATATTGAAAAGATTTTATATGAAGTGGAGCAAAGACTAACCCAGAAATATCATGCAAGTAGAAAATTATTAAGATTGAGAAGCCACTAAAGAAAATAAAACTAAACATTTAAACATGGTGATGCATTTTAGTGTAATGGTTGAAATTTTATTAGAAAATCCAAAGTTATACATGCTCGTATAGGAGAACTTTCAGAATTGGTGACCTCTTGAAGAGTTACATCAATGTGACTAAATTATGAGGCCATTAGACTAAAACAATCAATATCTCGATATATAAAAGTTTGGATTATTACAAATGATATGAGAGCAATACATCAGTCGAAAGATGAGAACTCTATGAGTAAAATCTTGTCTACTTTGAGGATGATTATCGGCTAAGAAAGTTGACAAGGACCTCAATTATCTAAGTGAAGGAGATTGCAAAACCTCTTAAGAAACTAAAATTAAACTCTTAAACATCGAGTTATTAGAAAATATATTGATATTAATAAAATATCAAATAACTTCAAACTTTTGGATCAATCTTGATCCTTGTTTTATTCACACCACCTCTACTAAGAGATTGTTTGTTTGGGCCAGTTGCCTATTTCTACGCATTAGGGACTTGAAGTTTACTCTCCACAATTATTCTTTACCAAACGAATTGAGTTCGAACCTAAGATAGATTATATTTGAAAATTTACTACTGATTACCATTGTCACGATACATTAGATTTTAGTCTTTATTGGTGTGATCAAGTGGCTCTTAGCTCCAATTAGCACTGAATTTCGATGATGAAATATTGGTCAGACGCATCAAATTTTATATTTTTGAGGTGAGACCTGCAATGCTTTATGGCGTAAAATATCGGTCATTAAAAGAGAAGCATAATATTAAGTTAAGTGTTGCTGAGATGAGGATGCTAAGGTGGATGAGTGGATTTACTCTTAGAGATAGGATACGAAACGGGCATATTCGTGAAAAGGTTTGAGTTGCTCCATAACAGATAATATTAGAGAGAGTTGCTTTAGATGATTTAGTCATATAAAATGGTGGCCTTCCGATGATCCTGGTAGGAGAGTAGATGTATTAGATTTGGCTATGTTAAGAAAAATAGAGATAAATCTAAAAAAGACTTGATTTGAAAATATTAAAAATAATATTTCTTTATTAGATTTAAATGAGAATTTGACTCTTAACAGAACACAATGGAGAAAAAGAATTCATGTAACCGATCCTACGTAGTGGAATAAAAGCTTGATGTTGTTGTTATTGTTGATGTTGAGATTGTTAGCTAATGCCTCTCTCTCTCTCTCTCTCTTATGACATGGCACTATTTCTTCTCATGTACTCTATAAATAATGTTGTATTGTCTCTGTTTAATAATAAGATCATTTATTTCCCTTTCTCCTGTTCGCCTTCTTGCTTCCACGCTGCCTTCTTTCATGGTATCAAGAGCCAATGGGGGATCAAGAATCTGCCGCCTCCCTCCCCCACCCTTCGTCTGCCATTTCTAACTCTCTCTCTGATCTCTCTATTCCTCATTCTCTGAAATTTCTCATCACCAATATCAAGAACCTGCTTCCTCATCCTCTAACCACAGAAAGCTATGCAATCTGGCGCCTCCAAGTGCTTCAACATTTCACGGCAAACGGGTATGCCGGTCACCTCACCGGCGAAACCCCCCTCCCCGCCGACGAAAATCTGACCGATCAACACAGATGGCGATTAGTTGACAGTAACCTCATTTCAGCCCTCTTCTCTATAATCTCGCAATCGATTCTTCCCTATGTCATTACCGCCACCACCGCCCAAGAAGTCTGGACGACCCTTGAACGTCGCCTTCAGCCGACGAGCCGCTCTCGAGTTATTCAACTCAAGAACGAGCTACATCACATACAAATGAAAGACTCCACGATGCAACAATATCTCACCCAAATCAAGACAATCGTTGACAATCTTGCGGCATCGGGCTCCAAGATCGACTCGGAGGACATCATCCTTTACATCCTTAATGGCCTTCCGTCGTCCTACAACTCGTTCAAGACTGCCATTCGTACTTCTCTCCTCCCCATAGATCTCGACACGCTTTACTCTCTTCTGTGCAGCGAAGAAATAAATCTTCAACAAGAATCTCTGAAAGAAATTTCTTTGTCTAACACCTCTGCCCTTTATGCCACATCCTCCAACTCGGCTCGAGGTCGCAACCAGAAAAGGTTTTATAAAAATAAAACCAAATCCACTCGGACAGAATCCAACGCCCCTATCCCTCCGCAGCCTGCAGCTTCCTCCTTCCGTCCTCAATGCCAAATATGTGGCAAAATTGGGCATATTGCCATAAATTGTTGGCATATGTGCAATCTCAACTATGCCCCCACCACCTCCCGTCAACCGAGAGCCATGCTTGCTCAACCGAACTCTAGCTAAACGCAAGATTGGATTCTGGACTTCATCGCCTTATCTCACCTAACTCCGGACAGAAACAATCTTCACCAACCAATGACGTATCATGGCTCGGATGCAGTTTCCATCGCTAACGGGAACTCTCTTCCCATTCAGAATTTCGGCCAAGGCTTACTCCCACTTCCGGATACTCCTCGTAAGCTCCATCTGCATAATCTTCTGCACGTTCCCTCTCTAACTCACAACCTCCTATCTGTGTCTAAGCTTACTTCTGACAATTCTGTTTCAATATGCTTTGATGCTAACGGTTTTGAAATCAAGGATCGTCTGGACCATCGATCGCTTCTTCGTGGACACCTCCATAATGGACTTTATCAAATTCTGCTCTCTCCAGATCCTGCTCCTACCGCCTTCCACGCCAACACCACTTCCGCCCCTCTATGGCACGCTCGGCTGGGACATCCTCACAACCGCATTCTTTCCATCTTAGCTAAACAAATACCTGAAATCAAAACTGTATCTTTTTCCTTTACTTGCACTTCTTGTAATGTGGCCAAGAGCCACACGATTCCATTTAATAAAAGTGTTTCTGTCTCTGCTTCTCCCTTTGATATTATACATTCTGACGTCTGGGGGCCGGCCCCGCATCTCTCTTTGGATGGCTTTAGATATTATGTAATCTTTGTTGACGACTACACTCGTTTTTCTTGGTTGTATCTAATGAATTCCAAAAATGAAACGTTCCCCAAATTTAAACTCTTCTGTAATCTTATTAAGACTCAATACCACTCAACTCCCAAAATCTTTCGTTCAGATGGCGGTGGCGAATACACGAGCAATGCATTTGAATCCTTTCTTCAAGATCATGGCATTAAACATCAGATATCCTGTCCTCACACTCCCGAGCACTCCCGAGCAAAACGGGCTTGCCGAGCGCAAACACCGGCATCTTCTCGATCTCACTCGAACTTTGCTACATGCCTCTAGTCTTCCTCACCAATTCTGGGCTGATGCCTTATCCACAGCTAACTATCTTATTAATCGTCTCCCCTCGAGCGCCATTCATTTTCAAACGCCCTTCTACCGTCTCACTGGCCAACACCCCGCCTACTCTCATTTAAGAACGTTCAGCTGTCTCTGCTTTCCGTGGCTTCAGCCTTACGCTCCCAACAAATTCTCACCGCGATCCCAACAATGCATCTTTCTTGGCTATTCTCCCTCGCACAAAGGCTATAAATGTTTTAATCTTGCATCTAGGAAGATTCATATTTCTCGCCATATTCTCTTTCACGAGCATATCTTTCCTCTACAAACTCTCAATTCCACTAATACTTCCTCATCTCCCAGCACAACCACTTCACCTCTGTTGCTTATCCCTACATCCCTCACATCTTGTTCCAGCAATACTACCTCTCATAAACCTAAGCCCTCCCCTCCGGCCATGCCTCCTACCACGTCCAGCAGCCCTTCTATACCTCCATCCCGTAACTCTTCCCCTTCTCAGTTTGCCAACACTTCCAATCCTCTACAGATTCCACCTCCTAGCTCTGTGCACCCTATGCAAACAAGGCTGCGGTCTGGCATCTCAAAACCGAAACAGATCTTCACTCTTCTTAGTTCCACCACACCTCCTTCCACCCCCCTCACCTACTCTCAAGCGGCTAAATCTGCACACTGGCGAGCTGCCATGACTGAAGAAATTAATGCTCTTCACAAACAAGGGACGTGGTCTCTCGTGCCATCTCCCTCTAACAAACCAATTCTAGGATGCAAGTGGACGTTCAAAACAAAAACACTTCCCAACGGTCAAATCGAATGTTACAAAGCCCGTCTTGTGGCTCAAGGCTACAATCAGACTTTCGGCGTGAACTACACGGAGACATTCAGTCCGGTAGCAAAGATGCCCACTATCCGTATCCTTCTCACTTTAGCCATTAATCGGAACTGGCCCATGCATCAACTAGACGTGTCCAACGCTTTTCCTCCACGGCGATCTTCCGGACGACATCTACATGCGCCAACCTCCCGGCTTCATCGATCCTCATCTTCCAAACTCCGTCTGCAAGCTACAGAAATCCCTATACGGGCTCAACAGGCACCTCGCCAATGGTTCCAAAAGCTCACCGGTTTTCTCCAAACTCAAGGCTTCAGGTTCAGTCGTTCTGACCCTTCTCTCCTTATACTTCATCATCGCAATGTCCAGATTTACTTTCTCATTTACGTCGACGATATTCTTGTAACAGGAAACGACTCCAAAGCTATTCAATCTCTTCTGCATCAACTTCATTCTCAATTCGCCCTCAAGCAGCTCGGTCAGATTTCTCTCTTCCTCGGAATACATGTTCACCGCACAGCCGAAGCGTTCTTTCTAAGCCAACAGCACTATTCAACCAAGCTCCTCAAAGACGCCGGCTTCCTTGACTGCAAGCCAGCACCGACCCCGATCATGCCTAATCACAAGATTAATTCCGCCAATAGCATGTCGTTTTCCGATCCGGCACTGTACAGGAAGCTCGCAGGTTCTCTTCAATACCTTTCTATCACTCGGCCAGACATCGCATTCGCCACTAACTCCGTCTGTCAACATATGCACACTCCCACCGTACAAGATTTTCTATCCCTCAAGCGCCTTCTCCGCTATGTCAAAGGAACTGTGGCCTTCGGTCTTCCCATCAAGCCAGGAGATCTTCAGCTCCGCTCTTACACAGACGCCGATTGGGCATCCGGCTCATCCGACAGGAAATCCATCTCCGGCTTCTGTATATTTTTGGGTCCAAATCTTATTTCCTGGTCAGTAAAGAAACAGGTAACGGTGGCAAAGTCTTCCACCGAGGCCGAATATAGGTCGCTCTCCGCCGCCACTTCAGACGTCCTCTGGCTTCGCCGACTAGTGGAGGAACTCAATATTCCGCAATCTTCTCCTACTACCATACACTGCGACAATACTTCTGCCATTGCACTTGCAAAGAATCCGGTCTTTCACGCCCGAACAAAACACATAGAGATCGATTACCACTTCATTCGTCAGCATCTCAGCTCAGGCGACATTCTTCTCACTCACATATCCTCGCAAGATCAGATTGCGGACATCCTGACCAAGGCATTCGCCCCTACTCGCTTTCATAATCTTCGTCGCAAATTAACCATTCGTCTACCGAATGATTAATTTGAGGGGGGCTGTTAGCTAATGCCTCTCTCTCTCTCTCTTATGACATGGCACTATTTCTTCTCATGTACTCTATAAATAACGTTGTATTGTCTCTGTTTAATAATAAGATCATTTATTTCCCTTTCTCATGTTCGCCTTCTTGCTTCCACGCTGCCTTCTTTCAGAGTTGAGTTAATGTTTGATAAAAAATATTGTATAATAGGCAGCTTCTTGAAAGCTTTAAAGTTATGCTTGGAACAAATTTCTTACTGCTTTTTAAACAACTTCTTAGTGCAACTGAAAAATTAATTTAGAAAACAGTAAAAAATTGTCATATTTTAATTAGTATGAATCTTAAAATTATAAAATTTATTATTTTGAGATAAGTATAAAATATAAATAATCATTATAATTTATATTATAATCATGTCAAAATAAAATTTAATAATTTTGAGATTCACCAATATCATGGCCCATCAGTCACCTCTATACTGCTGCATACAAGCAGCTTTCCATGCATGTGACATTTATTTGGATGCAACTTGCTGAACACTCACTGAAACCTGATGGGCAAAATAAAGTTGCACATTCTGATTAAAGGCAAGAGTACTTACTTCCGCCTGGAAAAAGAAAGGAAAAAGAGCATCCACATGTTCCTGGGCCCAAACCCTATCTGAAGACAATGAATGAATACTGACATGAAAGCAGAGTAAGCATGTGAGCAGAATTCAGAAAAGGGATCCAGATGTGGACAATAGAAAAAGACGATTATAGCAATTAAAGTTCTAGTACAAGCTCCAAACAAGATTTAAGAAAGCTTAAAAAAAACAGCCAAACAAGAGGGTTCTCAACCAAAGGAATGGCAGATACCTCTAGTCAGGTTGGGAAATCCCATCCAAAATGAGGTATACCCAAAGGCCATAGTGACAGAAAACAAGCTCTCTCTCCTTAGGAGAAGGCTGCAGTGTCACTACAACATTTACTCTCAAGCTTCTAAACATAAAGATGCTAATAATTAAGATTGACTAATGCTATACTTCCCAAATTGCAATCACATCAGTGCCAATGAGGTTACACTTATAGCTGACTCTTCTTCTCCACATGCAACTCTTTCTTCCACACGCTCAGAGATAAGGCATTTCACTTAGGACTAAGGTAGGATACCTTCAAGTTCAAAATAAATGAGTGAAATGTCTTATTTTTGAGTGAAGTACTGAAGATGAGAAGTTGGATGCGGAATATGAGAAGTCAGCTATAAATTTTCTAATTTTAAAAGGTGCCACATCACGACATCTGCTTCCACATAAGCAGCTGATGTAGCAATTTTTAGAAGTACAGCATTTTTATTAATATCATATGACGATGAACCATGGGGTAACGGCTATTCTTTTAACGGTATACAAAAGTAGTTCATTTACTCATTAAAAAGTGCCAACCACCACCTAACGGCCACTTTCTTTTCTATTGGAGATTGGCGGGCCTTCCCCCCCAACCTGCATTTTGTTAAAAGAAATTAAGGCGTGATGTGTATGTTGCTTTGGGAGACCAATTCCTTGGAATCACATCTCTTGCCGAGAGAGTCCTCTGCGTGGATAGTGTGGTCAGCTTTACAGAGAAAGGACCCATTAGCGGCCCACCAATTATGCACCAACTGGCACCCCACACATGCTTCATCTCTTTCCACTCAGTGGAAGTTGACTGCAAAAAGTATTATCAAATCAAAATAAATGTTAGTTGGAGAAGATTAATAATCATGAACATTGCGACCCATAAGAGAGTATATTAAGCCATAAACCAAGTACCAAACATGAATCTTTACAGTTAGTTTTGCATTTCTTCTTACCTTATGGAAGGGACATTTTGATATTATTAAATTGAATGTTTATAAGATATGACTTCTTTCTATTTTCTATTTTTATTAGGGCATCGCTTGATTAGAAGCAGTGCTCAATATATTTATCCCAAAAATCTTGAAAACGGCTCAAGATTTACTAAAGAATAATGCTGATTAGTCTGCATGCACTGTTCAAATAATGTGAAATCCCTGAATTTTGGTATGTCCTTGCTTTACGTCAAAACATGAGGATAAAACCAGAATACAAATACGATGCTATGTCATCTGAAATTCGTTCATACCATAAACCCACCATCCAATTCTTGATTTTTTTAAGTTGTTTTTTTTTTGTTAGTTTTCTGAAAAAGAATTACTTAGTTCCTCCCCAACGCTTCTTGTTTTCTTTTTGATCTTCAGCACTTTCACTTTTAAAATATCTAAGAACATCATTGCGTTTGATGACCAGGTACATATTGATGTAGTGAATCAGCTGAAGAAATGAATATGGAAGAGATATAAAACAAGGAACCAACACAAGCTCAAAGGCTTCAATATATCATAATATTCATCATCCCCTTCTTCCTACAACCTTCTATGTATACTACATAAAAAAAGAAATTCCAAGAACTTTCTAGAAAAATATGTAACAAACTAGATAAAATATTCATAAGGAAAACTTAAGCTAAGGTGTTCTACATCATAATCCCTTTACATCAAAAGAACTCAACTCCATCGAGGGGCGTCATCAGTAGGGTGGTCAGTGTAGATATCATGAGCAACCCTCTTGGATTGAAGATTTTGCATCTTAGATGCATGTTTGCAAGCACATTCAAAGACGGAGACGACGTTTCCCTGGATTCTACTTGATTTAGATTTTGTTCAGAGCTTTCTCGGTCATCCATAGACTGGGATCATGGGAGATCGTGCTCGACACCAAGCACAGGATCACAGACGCGGGGCTGGAATGGATTTGGAACATGAGCGGGCACTGGGTCGGATCGTGGGAGGCGTCGGTCACCGACGCAGAGAGGGGCGCGGATGGGCTCGGTTCGATAGCGTGGAGCATGGGCAGGGCCGCGTGTCAGTTCAAGCGTGCGAGAGGTGGAGAAGGTCTGGTGAATCGCTCTCCCTCGACGGAGTCGATATCAGTGGAGGAAGGATCGCGTGTCGGAGTGGCGAAACGAATCCAAGGCGAAGATGAAGCAAAGGGGAATCACAGACAATGGCCGCAGGTTGATTGGTCGGGCAGGGATCACGCCATTAGAGTGAAAGTTGGAGCGAGAGTGGAGTGGGTGTGGAATCGTACTGGAGCAGAGCCGATCGTGCGGAGAGGAGCAAAGTCATGGGTATGGTTGCATCGTATTCTCTCTATGGAATGACTGAAATTAGGCAATAAATGATCTATCCGATCAATTGAGGCATCCAATTGAGCTGCCCAAAGGGCTTTGTGGCATCGATCGTCGTCGACCGCCCATCTTCTTTGGCATCGATCTTTATCGACCGCTCATTTTCTTCGTCTTTGATTATCATTGACAACCCATCTTCTACGGCAATCCGTCATTCTTCACAAGCTTCAGGCTCGGATATCAACTGATGTAGTGGATTGACGGAAGAAATGGATCTACTAGAAGAGATACAAAACAACGAACCAACACAAGCTCAAAGGCTTCAAAATATCATAATATTCATTATCCCCCTTCTTCCTACCTTCTACATATAAATACTTATCAACGGTGAATGGCGCATAGCGCATAGCATGGCGTGGCATGCGCCATTTTGAACACAGCTCAAAATTAAATAAATATATATGTATATATGGATCCTATTTTAGAGTATCAATCAAGTTGGGGAAGGCTTGGTTGAATATGTTTATGGTCTAAAGTCCAAACCACTAAAGTGAGCTTCAAGTTCTTTCAGAATTTCTACTAAAATAAAGTCTACATAAAATCTAATAAAACCTAACTAAACAATTTTAATAATATCAAATAATTTAAAATTAATTATTATATTATTTAAAATATTAAAATATATAAATATTAAAATTATTTATAATTATATTAAAAAATTCCTAAAATTCAAAATACGCGCGCAGTGCACCATTACACACACATGGCGCAAATGGTGAGTGCCAACTTGAACATGTGTGCCGCGCTATGCAGCTGGCGCCGTAGGTGTGTCGTGCCGCTCCATGATGCGGGCCATTTTGCGCCATTGACAAGTATGATATATACTAAATCAAAAGAGATCCCTAGAACTTTCTAGAAAAAACATGTAAAAATATGTAACAAACTAGATAAAATATTTCTATGGAAAACTTAAGCTAAGATGTTCAACATCACATATAACATTAGATGTCAAAAGAAAAAAATATTGTCAAAGTCATTTCAAAAACTTGGGAAGAAGATGAAGGGCAAATGAGTGGGGTCAAGCAAATTGAAGAATAATTGAAAGATCACTCTCGAAACAACGTGAAGAGAGTGCTTTCATTATGTGTGTTTGCCAATCTTTTTGCAGTGCGATATGTAGTTAAATAAAAATGGCTTCTCACAAGTGAGGATGAATATTCAACACACGTGCAATATAATTTAAGGTGCACAAACAAGCATGCAAGTGACAGATCACAAGATTCACCCGCCGAAGTAGTTAGATAATTTGACATCACAGCAGAAAGTTTAAATTAATAGTCTATCCATTGCGAGAATTCTATATTTAGTGGATTGCAATATTCCTGGGAAAAGGCAAACATCATTAAGCTGCTACAATTAACCTCTGCTATAAATCATCACGCCATCCACTTACGAAATTTATGAAACAGTTTGTGTCAGTCCTTCAACAATATTCTGCCAGCCATGAGAGGAATCCCTAAATAGTTCATAGGAAATCTGTTGGTCTTAATACCAATCATATTCCCAAGCATATGAGAATTGATACATCATCAAAAATTACTTTGATTGAGCACGAATCTCGAGCCATATTCAAGTTGGAAACTTTCAAAATTTAAATTTAGGATCATCTGAATTCCAGTTTCAGCAAACTTATAGTCAAACTGAACATCTCAAAGAGACGAACCTAACGACACCAAAATCAGTCCAACCCAAGCCCAAATGAGTCTAAATCAAGGGCTCGGACCACATTTGGAAGGGTCAAATCATTATTTGGATGACAAATTGATATCCAATTATGGCATGCTTATAGTCAAATCGAGCGGCTCGGCGAGACGAATCCAACGAGCCCAAGATCGCTGAATTCCAACATCGTTAAGGCACCTAAACAGTTGAAAAACTTCCTATGATCGGGGGAATCAATACGAGCCATCCGATGGAGCACTGCGAACCTCACCCGGATCTTCTCTATATTTACGGGGTGTGCCACACATGAAAATCTATAAATAGACTCTTACTCTCTACATAAGGAGGACCCTTTGGCTGGAGATTGGAAGAGCTCTAAGGCTTCCAGAGCTCCAGCACCACCGCCGGCAAACCCCCGTCGACCTTCATCAGACCACCGCCCGGCCGCCGGACTTCCACCCGGACGCCGACCGCCACTGGACTTCCACTCGACCGCCGACCGCCGCCGGACTTCCACCCAGTCATCGGCCGCCATCGGACTTCAGCCTAACCTTCGTCGGACCACCGCCCGACAGCCGACTGCCGCCAGACTTCCACCCAGTCGTTGGCCGCCGCCGAACTTCAGCCCGACCATCGTCGGACCACCGCCCGGCCGCCGACCGCCGCCGGACTTCCACCCGGCCACCGAAAGACGCTGGACTTCAGCCCAACCTTCGTCAAACCACTGTCCGGCCGCCGAACGCCGCCAGACTTCCACCCGGCCGCCGACTGACGCCGGACTTCCACCCGGCCACCGACCGCCGCCGAACTTCCACCTGGCCGTCGACTGCAGCCGGACTTCAGCCAGACCTTCGTCGGACCACCGCCCGGCCGCCGACCGCCGCCAGACTTCCACCCAGCCGTCGGCCGCCGCCGGACTTCAACCTGACCTTCATTGGACCACTGCCCGGCCGCCGACGCCATCGGACTTCCACCCGGCCCTGACCGCCTCCGGACTTCAGCCCGACCTTCGTCGGACCACCGCCCGGCCGCCGACCTCAGCCGGACTTCCACCCAGTCGTCGGCCGCCGTCAAACTTTAGCCCGACCTTCGTCGGACCACCGCCCGGCCTCCGACTACCGTCGGACTTCCGCTCGAACATCACTAAATCTTTGTCTAACTCTCCAAGCTACTATAATTTGACTGCCTCTAAGTAGACGGACGGGTCAACCCTTGTAATTTGCTCAAGTTTAGTGGAATCTTTTTACCTGGGAGAGGCCCCGTGGTTTTTCCCTCTTCGAGCTTTCCACGTAAAAAAGATCGGGTGTTTCACTTTTTTCTTTCTGTTTGTGTGCTAGATATTCGTGCATCGCTAAGACAAAAACTTTACTCACTCTGCCGCCACGAATCTTCTAGCCCGCAACAAGGATCATTAACCAAATATGAAAAAAATAGATAACAGAGTAGGGATGCTTAGTTTTTAGGCCCATACGATCAGGAAGATAAAGGGAGAGCATAGTCCCATCCACAGCACTCAAAAAAACAAGATTATCCTGGCAAAGCAGGTGTCCAATAGAAACCTGATAAGAGAATATAGGAGCATAGCAACCAATACTAGAATTCTACTAAAAAATACGAGGGAAGTCCATGGCTATAGTAAAAAGAAATAGAAAAAGAGGGCAGCCTGGTCTTAAATCGTTTGTAAAGTTGAAGTAGCCATTAATCTTACCATTCCCAAGAACAAAAAAGGAGCATCTATAATGCAAGCTTCCTCCCGCTAAACAAATAAAGGTGGCCTTCCTTTGACAAGAAGGCTAGAAATAAGGGCTACATGTTTCATATTATCAAAAGCATTCTGGAGAGATCAATCATAGCACAAAAATGTCTTTGGTTGTCCAAAACTTAAATTATTTATAAGGTTATGGGCAAGATAAGTATTATTCTCAATATCCATATTTTCTACAAAAGTAGCTTGAGCAGGATGAATAATAAGTGGGAGAACAAGTTTGAGCATGCTAGCTAAAAGTTTAGGGATAAGAGTGATTAGACAATGCTTAGCCATATTAGAAAGTTTCCTGCTATTAAATAAATAATAAACAATTAGAGTGAAGTAAGTTCTCACCTGATCGCAAGAATCAGAAAAAACTTTGAAAGGAAATCATCTAGGCCAGGGGGTTTCTTTTTACAAACACTTAGGAAGACTTCCTAAATCTCCTCTTCAAAAAAAGAGGAAATGAAAGCATCAACCAGATTACAAGGAACATTATTTTCAAGCAGGAATATCCTTAGGAGGGAGAACTTTTATTATATGGCTAGATAGTTTCAATTATTGAGATGCTCTGTTTTTATTATCTAACTAACTGGCTTCGATCTGCATCCCTCCCTAAATGTGTTTTTAAGAAGATATCAATTTCAATGTCGATGTTCTTTTTCATAGGGATAATTTCAAGATTTAATTGGGAAACAAGAGGACTGGTCATTCCCTTCATCTCTTACTTGAACACTTCATGCGGGATGAATTTGATAAGGTCAGTTCCTAAATCTAGCACCCTGTTCTCTCGTTGGTGTAAGGATGCTTATACTTTCATCTAGTTGACAAGTGCATAATAGGTTTCTATGTTATGAAAAGAGCTGTAGCATATTGCTTCTATTGTGCGCTATCTTATTGTTTAAGTGATGGTTCTAGACTTCTAGTATCTTCCTTTTTTGGATCCTTGGCTTAATGATATTTCCTTAACTGAGAGGTTGAGAAGGAATGCTCGCTACCTTTTTAACACACCCAATGATTTACTTTTATGAATGGGATTGGCATGCGCCTAAACTAAAGCATTTCTCCCGATCTTGTTTAGATAACATAACTAGTATTCCTCTATATAGGAGAGATGAAATTAAGAGTTGGAAAAATTACTTCGCTGTTTTTGAGCTGAGAAAGCTATTTT
Organism: Dendrobium chrysotoxum; assembly: GCA_019925795.1. Taxonomy (NCBI): domain Eukaryota; kingdom Viridiplantae; phylum Streptophyta; class Magnoliopsida; order Asparagales; family Orchidaceae; genus Dendrobium; species Dendrobium chrysotoxum. The sequence goes on from CM034309.1 coordinate 29,248,084, forward strand.
CAGTCACATTCTGAATATACATTGGGCTAAGTTCACATTCATCTATAAAGGGAAAAAAGATAAGAAATTGTGGGTTGGAAAAATTACTTCCTTCTTTTTGAGCTGAGAAAGCTATTTTCAATCATATCCTGAATATACATTGGGCTAAGTTCATTTGTTTTAAGAGTTGCCCTCTCAAATTCTCTCTTTTCTCTTGGATGGAAATCCTTGGTGGCCTAAAACTACATAAAATATTAATGCTTGAGGGATTGATGTTAATGATATTCATCTGTTGTGTAATTAACATTTGGAGTCCCACTCCAATATTTTTTGGTTGTAACTTTGCAATGCATTTAGGTTAGAAATTTGTTTCCTAAGGGCATATTTTCTTGTTTTAGGTATTTTTGCTTTAGGCTATTGAAGCCATTTCCATCCATAGCTACTACCTTACTAAGAGACTACATTTCTGATTTCTCTATATAACTATATGGCGTATAATATTTGGTGGTGGGGAAATGATAGAGTTCATTGAGCAACTGATTCCAGTTTATTTGTTGTTACTATGAACATCAAAACTTGGGTAAACTTTAAAATTAACAAATGGAGAAATTGTGGTGATTGGCCTTTACAACACAACAATAACAAGCTTTTATCCAACTATATGAGTTCAGCTACATGAATGTGTCTGGTTAAGAGTCAAATTCTCATTTAAATAATAAAAAAACATCAAATAAAAAAAGTTCATTACAGGTTAAACTTTTTTGGAAGTCCGTTGAATGAGCACTTTCATCTTATGGCAGCTTGACAATTGATATGAAAAAAGAATAAGAAACAGAAAAGGAAAGTGAAAGAAAGAAATTCAAAACAAAAGAAGGAAAAGCAAAATTGAATGAAAAAGGAAAATAAAAAGTTCAAGAGGACGATAGCGACGAGGACGAAATCAAGATAACAGTTTGCCAACCGAATACCTATCCCTTACAGCAGGTGTCACGGTCAGAGGAAGGCATTGTTGAATCCATAACTATTTGAACATGATATCTATCTAGTGTGATATATGGAATATATGACAAAGGTAGAGTGTTGGAGTCTTTCTATCGATCGTTCATGTCATATAGGCCCGAGTCAGACATCAAATTGCTTTGATTGGAATTATCCGGAGGATACCTTCTATATATCAAGGTTTATATCAAAAAGATGTAAAATCAAACCTCTTTCTTGATTCAAGAGAAGCCCAAAGAAGTGAATAGGATACCCAAATAATGATAGATATGTCAAAAGATTTCTGCTACTCATCTATGGATCTTCCATGCTTAATTGGCTTTGTTGTTGAGATGTTTACTTACAATTCTGATAGGCAACATTTTACTCCGATTATTGTTGATTTTTATTCTGATTTCATTTGTCACTTTTCCCTTTACCTATAGTTGGTCTTTAGATACAACTCTAGATGTGCTTTCGTTGTAGAGTTTTTTTTTTTTTTTTTTTAAGGATCTGATGTCATTATTTCACCCATATGGTTTGGTGGGCACTATTCAATGATGATTGCGGTGTCAAAATAAAACTACACTTCAAATTCTACAATTGATTTGCACAACCAAGGTAGGAGAAAGTGGGCATTTCCATACTGTTTGGATATGTGAACCTATGCCACTTGCCTCATTTCAAAATTTATCTGACTCTTGTTTATTTAAGAGGGTTTATGTTATTTTAGGGTATATTTTTGCTAATTTTTACTCTCTGAGCTATGTTTTAGCCTTATTTAACTGCTAACTTTTTATACTCTTACTTTTATTCAATTAACAAATAGTCATGAAAATATGAAACGACAGCCATTTGAGTTTTCCTCCAATGATGCAATAATGAGCATTTATCTCAAATAATTAAAAGAGAGGAGGTCCTCTTGTTAAAATTAAACAAGCCAAGTATTATAGAATGTATGACAACCACCATGTATATAGGAGTTGCTCTATAGTAGTGCTCGTCTCAAATGATTAAAGAAGAGGAGGCCCTCCTGCTAAAATTGAAGAATGCATGCTCTGTGGAATATATGAAAACAAGCACAATAGGAAATGTAGGGTCAAGATCGTATAAGGTTTAGACGAGAAATGAGTCATTAACCTAACTTTATGCTCAAATGTTCAGCACCCATAAATCAAGCTTATATTCTAAAATTTCTCTATATCAACTAAACATAGTAATATCTGGTTGAAACTAACAAAAGAGGTTATGAATTCAAATCACAACTAATTTCTTGGCAATGCAATTTTAAGGCTATATTCATCAGGACTATGCAAGAAGCAAGTCACTACCTAACTATAAGCTCAAATGTTCGGTACCCATAAATAAGTTTAATATTCTAAAATTCCTTATCATGAACTAAGCATGGTAATATTGTGTTGGAATAAACAATTGAGCAAGATGTTAAAAGTTTGAATCACACACAGCTTCTTGTCAGTGCAAGGCTAAGGTCTTATCAATTTCTTGTGAGATCCCACATTGAAAAGACCTAATGTATTAAGTTCTTTTAATAGACGACAGACATATTTTGCATGCTATATTAAACATTGAAGACAACAAGTAGGAGATTAAATTTGTAACGTAATACAAAGATTAATAAATAAATGTTTCTCTCTATTATTATTAGACAAAAGTTTAAGTATAGAATGAAGGTTAAAAACTTACTGGTTTTATGTGCATTGATCCGATATCTCCATCACCATCTTCAAACTCCACAAGAAGAGAGAGCCAGTAGTCTGTGGAACCTTCATTCACATGAAAGGCTATGTTCTTCCCGCGGTACTTGCATAAAGTCCTAAAAATTATTTTAATTTACTCCATCAATTTTGAGAATCAAGATGCCAAACACGCAAACAAAATTGTAGCAAACTTCTTTAGCTCTCAAATTTCTATAAGCTAGTGTATAACATTTACTTCCCTAGAAAATTGTGAAAAATCACCAATATATAAAATTCCCATGTCTTTTTAACGAGCATCTAAGGTAGCATAGGAAGCATTCATACAACGCCGGAGTTCTCTAACCCTTGATAAATGCTACAGAAGAACAAACTTTGTAATTATATTGGAGCATACACTTTTTTTATTATATTGTTCACTATTTTTTAAAAACAATTACATTAAACAAGCACTCTTAACTAAGCCCGTGTTAATATAAAACTGTGAAGAAATTGAAGTTTATGTTTAGGTCTTGTTTGGCTAAGAAACTTATGGATTTTCTTTTCAATCATTTTATACATGAAAATAAATTCCTAGTTTTTAGCCCTAAAGTGTTTATTGAGTTAAAAAACATATTAATTTCTAAACGGATCCTACCTTTTAAATCATGGAATCTAAAAAATTTCATCATTTTTTGAAACATCTTTCTAACTTCAAACAACCAAAATGAGCACTTTTCAATGCAATCAAACATGAATTAGAAGAAAAAATGATATCTGCCCAAATTTGATAGAATTGGACTGCTCAACTCTCTTACAGCGTCTAATTCAAACTATATAAAATAACAGGCACTGTTTTTCAGTGACAGAGTTGAGCAGTCATCAAACAGTTAGAATCAAACAGACACAGCTCATCTTGGCTTGTTGGTTGAGAGCTTAGGCTTCCAACTAAGAGGTCTTGGGTTTGAGTTTTGTGTATGGGATGTGTGTGTGAGTTTGCTTTAATTGGCCTAAATGTCCCCCCCCCCCCCCCAAAAAAAAAAAAAAACAGAATTACAGTGCTCTGAATTAGACGTAAAGCAGATTGGTAGGCCATCAAGGAAACAAAGTACACGAGAAATGAAAGATGGTCTCCTAATTTCTACTTGATATAGACGTAAAGTAACTATCCAGAACCTGCAATAGAGAAATCTAAGTTCGACAGCTACCTATCAAGCCAGACAAAAACATCAGTTAATAAAATATCTAAGCACAAAATTAATAAGATGAAATAGGGAAATTAGGGCATGACATTCGGGAGATTAACTAGATAAAGAGAAAAGATGCAAAAGCTCGGGGCTGTTTTATTGCAAGATTTAGTAAGGATTTGGGTGAATCTAGCTGAATAATTTTTTGAGCTACTTAAATTTTATTATCTTCTTAAATTCAATTTTCCTCCTATTTTAGATTAAATTCTGGAATTAGTAAATCACAGGGATGTACGACTTAAAAAGAGATTATGTTACTTCCCATTGTTTCTTTTTCTCCTTCAATTAAGACTTCCTTTGGCACAGCTTTCTTCTGTTTTCTAAAACAGTTTTTTTTCAGTATAAAAAATTATTAAGAAAAAATAGTAGTGAAAAGCTGTCCCAACCAAAGCCAAAATCTTAAATCTTAGAATTATATGCAAACAATCTTTTAAGATTTCACAAGATTTTAACATCTACATGTCAAATAATTTTTAGGGTTTTAATCATCCAATATTAACTAAATCTAATTTTATAAGATTTACAAAATGTATATTTGAAGAAACTATATTTGAAGAAACTTTCTCAAAACTGTATTTTTTAAAAAATTATTATAATTTTATTTTGGCTATATTTTTTATTATTTTAAAAAATAATATTTTATAACTATATCCACTAAAATTATAAAAAACTGCTATTTGGATTCTTAAAAGTGAAAAAATTTTAAAATACCTCCACTCTAATCCTAACCGAATTAAAATTTACTTGCAGGCTTGCAGCAAAAAAGCCCCTTAAATACATTTTAAATAGAACTCGTAATCATCGAAAGTCGAAACCCCTTTTTGCGTTAGTTAAGGGTTTGTCTTCCATCACCGAAAGCAGTGTCGATGATTAAAATTTCCATTACACTGTACAAAAGAGATCTTCCAGAGAAAATGAGTAATTGCAGTAGATGATATACTATTACCGGCGATAGAGGACGGAGATCTCGCCGCGGTTGCGGAGCTCGGGACCCTGTCCAGCAATGGCCATGCGGCTGAAGGCGGCTCCGCTGAGATCAAAGTGGGTGCGGCCGAAGGCACAGTAGCCGCCGGGGCACTCGTCGGTGACGATGATGGTGACGGCGCGCCGCGAACAGATGGACTGATCGGCACACCGCACTTTGTAGCACGCGCCGCACCCTTCCCCGTCCTTAAACAGCACCGGGCTCACGGCACCCACCCGCGCCCGCATTGGTCGTACGTCCACCAGCGACCCGTACCCGCACGCACCACCTGTGTGTTCACATATACACCCGTAAGCGGAAAGCCCCCACCAAAAGTAAATAAAAATTCCATTTACAGCGGAAGGCCAAATAAGCAAATATAAGCACAGTATCTAATCGTGCTGGTTTTATTACTGTAAATTAATAAGAGATTTTTTTCAACAAAATTATCTTAGGATTTTTGCTTATAGCTATTTTTTTAATGCTTTATTAAAAAATTGAGGGTGTTATTCATTTATTATCTTATAAATTAAATCTATTACTTTGAAAAAATTAAAAATATTAAACATTAAGCAGGTAAAAAAAATTGACATAAGGGGCCTTAAAAAATTTAATATTTTTAATATTAATATAATATATAAATAAATAATATTAGACAAAAAATAAAATAAATTTAAAATATTTTAGTACCATTTTAATATAAAATATTTTCTTTAACTATATTTAACTAAACAATATATTATTATTATAATAAATTAATTGCGTTCTGAGAATATTGTGGTACCTTTTTAAAAAGAAAGTATGCACAAAACATGTAAAAAGCTAATATTTTTTGTCAAAAGCACAACGTGACCGACATATGGCAATAAAAAAGCTAAAATTTTTGGGAAAAAAAGTCTTTTCTTCCTTTCACATTTGTGTTTTTTTATTTTTGTGATATTACTCTTTAAAAAAAATATTATTAAAATTTGGACGATTACCAATCAAAACTCATTTTTATATTTCATATAGGACGGTTTTCTTACTGTTTCTTAAAGTAATTTTTTAATATTAAAATATTACTTTTTGTACTAAAAAATTATTTTAATAAGCAATAACAAAGCTGTCTCAAACAAAACTTTAATCTATTTTTTTTTCTATTTCATAATGAGTGTTATGCATACATTTAGGATCAAACAATTTTTTATTACTTCTTACTCTTAAAGCATTAAAAAAATTATTTTAAGAAATAATAAAAAAATTGTCTCAAATGAAGTCTTATACTTCATTTAGGATAATTTTTTTACTGTTTATTAAAATAATTTTTAGTAAAAAAATTTTTAAACTATAAAATTTTTTTATCAAAATTTATTTTAAAAAATAGTAAGAAAATTATCTTAAATAAAAACTAAGCTGACATTTTTTTATTATATATATCAAGTTTTTAATATCAGAATGCTCAAATAATAATATCGCAAGGAATAAACACATTTAGAAAATCATACATAAAGCATATATGTATTTTTAGAAAAAAAGAAAATAAGAATTTCTAAGGGGATAAATTAAAAATTACAGTGAGAAGAAGACAAAGGCTTCATATGCAACGACGGACTGACGGCCATGGGCGAAGATGGAGTTTGCGGAGGCAACATCTCTCGGATCAGGTGCCACTCTAGTAGTACCGTAACAGATAGCATAGCCTGACAACACGACACGTACCCCAGCTTAACTTATCTAACGAGCTAACCTGTTACAATAGTGCAGTATGGTGTTCATAACCTGAGAGCTGATCCTCGCCCCTGTACTAACGGTTAAATAATTGCCGGAGGCCAGCTCCCCAACGGCTACTTTACTATTAATAATAAAAAGATCGTTACTCTTTTTACCGTTACTAACCCGACTGTCATATCCACGTGGCGAAAGAAGAACAACGGTGAGTTTGCGTGGAAGGCCAAATGGGTGGTAATTACAAATCCTACCGAGCAAAATATAAAAACGCTGAAATCAAGTGAAATGGGGGTAAATAACTAACACACCGTCGCTGCCGTCGCCGTCGGGGCTGCCGTACCAAGTGGCGGTGGCGGGCTGCCAATGTGCATCATAGACGGTGCTGAGTTCGCCGGCGGCGGAACAGAGGAAGACTAAGCAGTAGAATATTACGGAGGAGAAGAGAAGAGAGACAGCCATTGCTTTCAAAATGGAGAAGAAGATGAAACAAAGAGAACCTTTCTCACTCTGTCCCTCTTCTTCTCCTCCGCTTTAAGAAACCTCGAGAAACCAACGAGCTTCTACTTCTATCTGCAGTGTAAACAACAAGCGGGAACTGCAGGCCGTTTTTATAGAAAAGCAAAGTTGATTTTGCCCCTTGTTAATTTAAGAAATTTTATGATACAAACACGCCCTCTTTTTTCAGGTAAGTGTACGCCTAACGAGGCAGGCAGCGCGTGCATTTATGAAGATGTGAGAGTGAACTTTGCAGCATTTGCTCATAAAATCGCGACTGGTCATGGTCCTCCGCGCTTAATCAATTTTTTTTTTTTAAGGCTCAATTTACTATGGATTGAGTGGTTGCGCTTAGAGCTGCAGAGTAAATTGAATGCAAAATTTTTTTACTGTTAGGTGTTTAGTTGAAAATTAATAAATTGTTTTTTTTTTTGTGGAAAAAATTGGGCAAAGCCCATTTCATTGACTAAAAATAATTACATAAGGTTGGGCACTTGGGCTCAAACCAACACAGCAAAGCAAAATTAGAAAGAGGAGATAAAACAACACTCCAATAAAAGAAACCTGTAGGGAAAACAGGAAAAGAACTAAGGAAATACAAAACCAAAGTCTGGACTCAGATCGGGCCAAAAAAAAACATCAAAATACATTCAACCAGTTCAGATAAGATGGCACCCCTGGTTGCCCGAGACTATCAGCGAGAAGAGCTGGTTGCCAAGATGACCTTGCAAGGGACTAACAGAACATAAGCACGGCCATCATCATAGTCCAGTAAAACGAAAACAAATCGATGCAGGATGGTACGCAAAGTAAGCATCCAGGGAGGGAGCTAGTCCAGCATCCAAAAAATCAAAATTGAGAGAAAGTGTGTATGTAAAAAGAGAGCTGCATAAAAAAAAGCAAGCTCCATCCTTTATGTATATCCCCACCAAGAGAATGCAGTATACCAGCAGCAAAAAGCAGAAAATAATGGCAATCCTCCAGCAAAGAAAATCAGAAAAGAGAGAGGCATTAGATGTATATAAGATGTATAATATCATCAAACTTGCTCCATTTGGATGACTTAGCTAAGAGAGCCTTTTTAATCATATAGCAGATATTAGAGGTGCTGTTTAACTGGTTACTAAATTTTCTAGAACTCCTCTCATTCCATAGGAAATAAAGAGAGCAGCATGATGAGAGAAAATAAAAATTTCTGGTAGTGCCACTTATATGTTGCATATCTTTAACAAAATCTAAAACTTGAATGAGATTAGGCCTAAATAAAAAATCAAAGGCCCAAGGCATAATTGATGTGATAATGGAGAAAGAGAAATCACTTTCAAAGAATGGGTACTTAATTATGACTTTCATCAGCAGCATTACATAGGACACAAGCAGCGGAGATCAATGTTGGAGTTGCCTCGAATTTGGCTTGACTCTTATTTGTTCATGTCCTTGACTGTCATGCACTTTGCAGATATGTCGGAGGTCCAAGGGAACAACACCCTCTGACAGGGTTAGATCTGCCCGGTTAGGTCACAGGGTCAAGGGACAGTACCCTCAGAACAAATTTTGGTTGTAGGGGTATTTTTGAAATTCTGCTTGTTTTTTTATGCCCTTCTAACATAGCCATTCAGGTGAAAGAAGAGTAACAAAGGCAAATTTCTTATGCCAAACCATATTATGCCACACCACGTGTTATAAATGTTGATAGAAATGAAATGAGAAGGACTTAAATGTAGGGGAATCCATTCCATCTCAACTTAAGTAGAAATTACAATGAGATTTTTTGGGCTAGCCAAAATCATTGATATAATATGAGGGGGAAACCAGGAGGTGATGAGCCAATCCCCCTAATTAATAATGTCACCAATAGAGACATGAGAGAAAGGTGAAATAGCAGTCGGTTCTAACAATTCAACAATAGAAGAGCCATCACACCAAGGATCCCACAGAGAGGACAGAGGGCTGTTGGGAGATATATTGAAAATAGTTTTACTCTTAGGCTTTATTTGGGATGACTTTTTTATTGCTTTCTGAAGCAACTTAACTTTTTTAGTTTACAAAATTTTTATTTTAAAAAATTACTTTTGAAAGTAGTAAAAAGCCATTCCAAACGAAGCCTTAATCTTTTTCTCTGCTTTCAAGAGATTTTTGTACTAAAAACAGCTTTACAAAGCAGTAAGAAATCTGTCCCAAACGAAGCCTTGGACTAATATTTTAGATTCTTGAATACATCAATTATGTAAATCTTCCCCTACAACCGTCACCAATCACTCATCACTATCACCTCAGATAACTCCTAATTCTTCTAAAGAAAGTTTTCAACTTTAATTGAACCTTTAAACTTTAAACATATTCTTCTTTTGATTTAATGTTAGATCCATTTTTAATTTTCTTACCTAAAAGCAGAGTTACGGTTGATAGAGCGGAATTTAAAAGAGGTGTAGAAAAAGTAGTTCCACAGCATTAAGGGAGGATTAGCCAAAACTAAAGCTTTGTGAATAATAGTCGGAGACAACAAGTAAATATTTAGGTTTTATGCGGGAGAGGGTCATAGTTCTCACTGGGAGGAAACCTTAGTAAGCTGCGAGAAGAAATGCATGACTTCTTCCAATGATCCCCTCTTCAACTTTTGTCCTGCCCATGTGATCAATAGGCAGGCAAACAATGCCTTTTCCTTTGAAATTCAATGAGGTTTAGGTTCAGAATGCAGACATTTTTGCCATCTCCTCCGGAGTTTGAGGGGTGACCAATTATCGTTCTCAAGCCAATTTAGATGAGTTTGTTGGAGGATCAATTTATAATTGTAATTGAATTAATTTATTACTTTGAAAAAATAATACTTCACATATTCATTAAAATAAAAATACTTACTAATATATTGTTACAAATCTTCTTATTTACTAATATGCTTGCTTTTTTGTAATTATTGATATATCAACTAATTTCATTAAATTGTTAATTATAATTTTTTTTGTAAAGGAACTTGATAATTAATTAATTAAATTAAATTAAATGAAAACAAGTTACTTGTCATCTTCATCCTTAAATATGCTAATGCTAAACTAGAGTTGAGCCTACATCGTTGTGGGATGACGTCTGTTCTTTATGTGTACCGATCTAAGCCCCCCCTCTTAGAAATTCCCAAAGGCCATATTCAACTTCATCGTAGTCTTGGTTAGCTTCTTATTCTTCTCTTACTTGCTTCTGTATTGAGTATTATAGATTAAAAAGATTCACCAAATAAGTCGGAAGAGATGTAAACATGGATGATATGCCTTGTATAGATCAATGAATTGGTAGGGAGGTCGTTTTGCACCCATAATGACAACAAAATCTCTAATATATGTCCCTTTCTTATGCATTCCATCCTAGATAAAATATTGGCTTTTGCTCATTGAATTGATCAGGATTGGTAATCAGAGATAATCTTAATGATTATTCATCTATGAAGCCCTTTCTTTCTTTCATCTCTCATCTCACATAAATGTTCCATAAAATTTTAGAAATGCATCATATTCCATAATTATTAGGACTCATAACTAAATGCATTAATAGCAAGCATCATTCAACTTGCATATCCTAGTCATTGTAGCAGAATGGTCGGAAGAAGTTCTTCATTCACTCTATGTACTCTTGCTATAATATTTTAGTTAGTTTTTTTGTGTAAACATAATGTACATACATAAACTAGTTCCATAGGTGTTCTAGGATAGTATTCTATTAGTGATGTGGCTCAGCTTGAATCAAATAAATTGAAGCTTAAGATTTGCACCACCTTAAATAATAAGCAATTGTACAATCATAATTATTATGAGTATTTATTGAATCCACAATATAAACAAGTATTTGATTACATAACTCTATATAGGACTTTAGATAGTCTAACCAATCCACATTCATATTTTTCTTACCATCTGCTCACTTGAAATTAGGATCAATTGACTTGATATTAATTTATAATTTATAATTAATAATGTAATTATCTTAATACATGATTCAATAGGTGCCCACTCTACACATTTTTCTGAAATTAGTAATACTCTTGGAACTAATATATCAAATCCATACATACAAATCGATAAAAAAAGTAACATTAAAGTTTGGTTTGGGATGACTTTTATACTGCTTTCTAAAATAGCTTTTTAGTACAAAAATTTTTAATTTACAAAATTTTTGTATTAAAAAGCTGCTTTAGAAAACACCAAAAAAGCTATTTCAAATGAAACATAAATCTTAAAAATATGAGGCCTAAATGTAGATATTGCAAATGAATTTTAGATTATGATGTATTAGACTTCGAGAAGTAGCCAATAATGAAGAGGATGTAAACATAAACAAGTCTAACTAATTCTATATTGGATGATTCTATATAAGAGTTTCTGGCAAATCTCCACCATAACCACCATAATAAGTGTAGGTTTGGGCACGTGATTGTCACATGTTGATTCTTTATGTAATCATTGGTTTAAATATAAAATGATACATAACTTTAAGAATGTGGTGCGTATTGAGAAACTCATCACAACATTTTTGCTATTTGGGCCATAAGAAATTAGATCCATCAATATTGTGTCTCATAAATGCTTAGCTATCTATTTAGGGTTCCTTTGGGACAGTTTTCTTATTATTTCTTAAAATAGTTTTTAGTACAAAAATTAAAATTTTTGTACTAAAAATTTGTTTTAAGAAGCAGGAAGAAAGTCGTCCCAAACGGAATTTTAAACACCAACTATAATACTTACATGCTAGAAGTGATAGTTATCTGTCTCCAAAATTAAAGAAAAAAGCACTTTTAAGTTATTGTCAAAATGAAATGATTGTGAAGTCTAGTGATCTATAAAATAATTCATAACAAGAACATAGAAAAGTTGAGCAACATCAAAATAATTTAAGCTCAGAAAAAATATCTTACACACTATATAACATATATAAAAATAAGTAGTTAAAAGATATATTTTTATTTTTCACACTTGGCATTTCATCGATATTCCTTGCTTTCATATATTTTGTTATCCTTCTTTAGCTTTGTGCATTCCAGATTTTAATTGATTCTATGTGATATAATATTTATGAAATTATTATTGGCGAAAGATATATATATATATATATATAAGTTGGTCAAATAAGAAAATAGGAGAATTAATAATTTAGTTCAAGTAAAATGTATTAAGAATGAAGATTAAAAAGTGTTTTTATTAGAAGTAGATATTCAACAAAGGAGGATGAGATATTTTGATAAGCTTTTCACTGAAAATTGTGAAAATATGATTACTTTAGTGACATTAGCATCTTAAATGAAAATAAAGTTTATTATTATTATCGGCGTATTAGCAAAACTAGAGTTAGAGAGGCTTTAAAGAAAATAAAGTGTGGAAAAGCTGCTAGACTTGATAATATTCCAATAGAGACATGTAAATGCTTAAAAGAGGTAGGATTTTTTTGGCTTACGAAACTTTTCAATACTATTTGGAATACTAAAAAGATACTAGATAAGTGGAGAAAGAGCATCTTGATTCTCCACTTATCTTGATTATGGCAGAATATTTATAATGTATTAAAAAATTAATCAAATCTAATGATTTTTAAACAAGTCAAAATTATATTTGAAATATATCAAAAAACTACTGTACATTTTATTTATTTCTTCTAAAATCTTTGCATTTAAAATACTACGTGCAGTATTTAGGCCCGTAGTAATTTGTCAGCCACAGTCGACAACAACACTGGCGGGTCAACAATTCCCTTACTGTAGGAGTGGATATCGCAAGAAGACAGTATTAAACATGAACTGATACTGTTTTTTTATCTCGAAAGGATTTTAATTTCTAGTAAAAAATCCCTAACTTCTTTCGACGCTGTATTGCATATATAGTCGGCAATATGTCATGTGATGATAAGCCGAAGAAAGCCTCCCATGTGGGAGCACATGGTGGGGGCAAGAGATTGATGTATAGTTGTGGCCAGAGACGTTTATCAACCAATGAATGAACAAAGATAAAAATTAATTGTAGCAAGAATGACAAAGCTCAAGATTTATGCGATTCCAATAACTGCTGGGATTTAATTGGAATCAAATCCAGTAAAGAATTCTTGTACTTTTTCTTTGAGAAAAATATATGAGAGATTGAAATTTGCTACATGTGTGCGCGGTGATTAAACAAAAAAAATTACATACACATGAGAAAATTTTTATCTTTCTATGTACCTAAGCAATTAAATTTTTATTCTTACTTATATTACATAAGTTGGGGGCACGTCTTTGATTTTTATAGATCGAGTAGATTATAGAAGAAATAGTTGAGGATTAATGACTGTAATTAGATGATATCACTCAGGCAATGATGGTAGGATTATGGTAGTCGGACGACAACAATCTCGTGATGGTCGTTTGGCAAGAACTACTGAATGATGATTGTCAAATGATGACAAATAGATTATGCAATTAGGAAACAACCGTCAAATGATGATGGTCGGGCGATGTCGATCAAATTATGGCGATTCGATGATGGTAGTAGTTGCTAGATTTTTCACTTTTCCAAGCACTCTTCAAACTAAGGTAAGGATTTGCTTTTCTTGATGATCGTAGAATTGAATAAATTTTTGCTCATTGGATGTTTCGCTAAGGCGCTCAATTCAACTACAAGCATATAAGATTTAAATTATTTGGCCCTTCAATTAATATCCCAAAGCTTCTAAACATGCATCATAAGACTCGAATTATATCACTCTTAGTATTGTTGGTTTTGTCTTGTTGAGAAATTCAGTTCAACTATAAATTTGTTGCAATTGGAGTTCAGTTTGTCATGACTTTAATTATGAAAGTTTTCAATTCAATTATTATCTCGAGATTCATGATTCATCAGACAAATATTGTAATGACAACAAAAAAATAAAAAATCAACATATTAGAAATGTAAATATATAAATATTTTATTATATATATGAATCCCCTCAAAATAAATTGATGTGAGTAAAGGTCATTGCATTTTTTTTTTTAAAATGCTTGTTTGCACGAATATATAGATCTTGATATAAATGGCGAGAGCTTATGAATTGTCTTGCATAAATGATTGTTGGCACATTTCAAATGTCATATAAGATTGTGAATATAGAAGAATTTCAAATATAAGAGAATTTATAGTGATTTTGTGACCTACACCAATTTTATAAGATTTTAAATGAATCTCTAATTAATCTCAATAACAACAAATGCCTTTAAGAAGAACATATAGGAAGAACTCTAGTTAAATGTGCACTCCTACTCTTACTATTAATTTTTTTAGCTTTCCATTTATTTATTAAAAGAATTATTTTAAATGCTAAAAAAAACTTAATTTTTATTACTAACATATTATTATATATCCATTGTTAACACATAAAATAGGTTGAAATTTATTTATCAATTTATCATTTTTTCAATTTCCTTTTAATAGTTTGAAGACGTTTTATAGAGCATTTATGAAAAAGAATTCAATATTAAATTATTTTAGAAAAAAGTTATCAAAATATTTTAATCAAAATTTTGATTAGGATGAATCTTAAAGTCTGTGGATATGCTTTAAAATTAGTGCAATACATAAAGTAATAAAGCTAACACAAATCTCAAAGCCGACTTAAAAGCTTTAAGATATATCGGGATCTTTTTTTTAGTAAGATATTGTGACATATTTTTTTAATTAATTTTTAATTCAAAATTTTAATTCTATAAAAGAGAATCAATCCTTAATATTCTAATATAAATATAATTTCAATAATTGTGATGAAAATATTATTAATACTATTAGCATTGGATTCTCCAGCAATTTACTATTGTTCGCTGAAGAAAGGTTCCTTTCTTGTGCTGGAAAATTCAACACATCCACAATTGCATAATTATCATTACATATTTATTTTTTTTAAATTTACAGTTACAAAATAAAACCTCATTTAAATGCTATAAAGTTAGGGCTTTAACTGCATATTTAAACACAAGGTTGGCCCACAAGATGTCAGCTGGGTAGAAGGCTAAAGACATTTAATGATGACTCCCGAATCTAGTCTTATTTAATTACAAAAGACATTTTGCTATCAATGCAGCCTGACGACAACTGAATAATTTTATTTATTTTTATAATATATTGTTTTTTTTAATCTTGATATAAACTCTCATATTTCTTTTCTTATAATTAATTAATTGAGCCATTCTTGCATAATTAATTTTTAATTCAAATTCATCAAAAATTAGATGCATTGATTACTCTAAACCATTAATCTTTTACTCAAAATAATAAATACTTTACTAGATAATGAATAATCTAAGAAATTGTTTCATTTCTTTCAATGAAAATTTCTTAGTTAGTGTGATAGAAAAATATGAAAATGAGATATATTTGATTTTCTAACTTTTAATAACTCAGAAATATATATCTTTAAATATAGGTTGAATGTTAACTCCATTAATTATATAACATGCAATACTGACCGCCTCAACTTAAAAATATTTATATATCTTGCATCTATTTAATATATAATTGGCAATCTCTGTGAGAGGCCTATTATTTATTTCTACTAATCTATTATGCTATGGAGTCCTAAGTGCTAAAATGTTATATTTAATTTTTTTCATCTTATAAAATTCATCAATATTTGTATTATCTAATTAACCTCTATCATCATTTTGAATAGTTAAAATCAGATATCATAAATGATATGTCACCAAAAATTCGTCTTGATCGGCACGAATCTCAATGTAAATATGAGATTGAGGCTCCAAAAATTAAAATCGAGATCATCTGATCTTCAATTTTAGTAAATTTATAGTCAAATTGAACATCTCAATGAGACAAACCCAACGACACCAAAATCAGTCTAATCTGATTCCAAATGAGCCAAATAAAGGGTTCAAAGCATTGATTGGATAATTAAATGATCGTCGACTATGGCATGCTTATAGTCAAATCGAGCGGCTCGATAAGATGAATCTAACGAGTCGAAGATCACTCAATTCTGACATCTCTAGGGCATCTAAATGCTTTATAAATGCTTTATGATCAAGTGGATCACTATGAGCCATCCAATGGAACACTCCCAGTATGCCCTCGATCTTCTTCATATTTACTAGTCATGTCACTCCCAAAAAATTATAAACAGCCCCACATTATTCACATGAGGGGAGAGGAGAAAAAAAGAGGAAGAGAGAAAGAGAGGAAGGAGAAAACTTAAAGAGCTCTAAAGCTAAAGCTCCACCCCGACACCACCGCCGACGAATTTGCACCACCAGGTTGCCGCTGTTGAACCTCTAGTCGACCATCATTGTCGGACTAAGGAAAACCATTAACGAGCCTTCCTCTACCATCGCCAACCATCGACTATGGTCTCTCCGTGTCTCCAAACTACGATCCTTCTGACCTCTGTTGTCCACCGACTATGGTCCTTCCGACCACCGTTGCCCGCATACTACGGTCCTTTCGACCACCGTCACCAGACTACGGTCCTTCCAACCACCTTTTTCGAACTATAGTCCTTTCGACCACCATTGTCTGACTACAATCTTTCTAACCTCCATAATCGGCCAACTACAGTCCTTCCATCGCTTGACTACAGTTTTTCTGACCTCTATTGTTAGCCAACTACAATCCTTCCCACCACCGTCGTTTGACTATGGTCCTCCCGACCACTGTCGTCTGACTATGATCCTCCTAACCACCGTGGCCTGACTACGGTCTTTCTGACCTCCGTCGTCTGCCAACTATGGTCCTCTCGACCACCGTCGCCCACCGACTACTATCCTTCTAACCACCATCACTAACTACAATCTTTCTGACCTTCGTCGTCCACCAACTATGGTCCTTCTAACCTCCATCGCCCTCTGACTATGATCTTTTCGACCACCATCGCCAGACTACGGTTCTTTCGACCACCGTCGACTGACTATAGTCTTTTCGACCTTTATCGTTCGATACGGTCCTTCCGACCAACATTATCCGACTATGGTCCTTCCGACCTACATTACTCGTCGACTATGGGCATGCCGACCAAATGAACAAATCAACACTGATTCTTCAAACTCCCACCATATAATGTACTCTATATGATGTATATTTGCTACATCGAGCCAAGGCCTTACTTCTATGGAAGGGCCTCATTTGAAATTAATTTCAAACACTAATGGGTTCATTCAAACTGGGTCAGGCCCTGTGATTTTTTCCCTTTTTCAAAGGTTTCCACATAAAAACTATGGTGTCTCTTATAAACACTACATCCCTACTTATTTATCGGTTTGTGTGATGGATCTTCATATAAGGCTAGGACGATAAACTTTATATTTCTCTGTCGCCGCGAATTTTCTAGGACACAACAATAAACTATTTTGGATTTATATTGTAAAGCTTTTAAATTCATCAAAAAAGTCATTCTTGTTAGCCACAAATTAAACTAATGTAATCGATATAGTCATCTGTAATAAGTATGAGCTGCTTAGTTGCAAGTATTTAAAATGCAAGTGTATATTAAATGTAATTGAAATAATTATGAATTGTCTAGATGCAATATTTATGCTAAATCCTGCTTAACAAGTTTTTGAGAACATGTTAAAAAATGTTTAAGGTTGGATAATTTACACATTGGATCAACGTATTTTAGCTGGTTTTTGATGCATAATAGTTGATGATGTTGAAATTTTTTATATGAGAGAGAGTGATGGTTGATGTGTAGAGTTTTCAAATGAGAGCATGATTGTTAATACATATAAACATATTAAATTTAATCCAACATCAAATAGCTGAAAAATATATTAGTATTAAAATATGAAGTGATATATCACGTCCTACATTGATCCCTTATTTACACTCTTTAATAAATTCCCTTAAGATTTTTTATATACAATATACTCAATAGTTTTTTAAAATTTCAAAACAAAATATTCTTTGAATCCACTGACCAAGCATAGAAAATTGTCACATAAGTTCAAGTTTCTTTTGGCTTGAGATGTTGCTTCATTCAGTTAACGATTTGCCTATCACATAGAGTTCATTCAAGTATGCATAGATTTGGGCTTTTTCTGCAGAGATTATAAGTTGGCCTAACTTGAGTGATCCAATCGTATTGATGGGCCTGAATTGGGCGAAGATCGCTTTATTTGGTAAGCTATCAATTACAAAAATGGTGTAATTGGGCTGGCAGTGCAAAATTAAATAAGTAATCTTCGACTTTGAGCTTTGCATCTTCGTTGGATTCATCAGGTGTGATCAGTCACTTTAGAATTGATCCGACTCAAATGTCTTTGAAAACTTCAATGGTGTATGGTTAAAATGGACTAAGAGAAGTCCACTTTAAATATAGAGAACTATTGGACTAAGAGAAGTCCAAAACTGTAACCATCATTTGCAACCTCAATTGTATGCTTTAGAATCTCAACAGCCCATATTGATCCTTTATCTCTCTTGTTCACTTATTATTCCCTCCAACTTGGAGGATAATTGCACCGTCCACCTAATAAATGGATTTCGATGCCCAAAATTTTTTGACATCATTGATTGATGCCAACGACTGAGGCTTCGTTTAGGACGGCTTTCTTGCTGTTTTTTGAAGCAGCTTTTTAGTATAAAAATTTAAATTTTTGTACTACTTCAACAAGCAATAAAAAAGTCATCCCAAACAAAGCCTAAGAAGAGGAAGACTTTTTGATATAATTTGAACTTGTTATTGATAATTTTTGTGTTGTTTGAATAAATGCAACACGATAATTATTTTTCCTTTAATTTGCTGAATTTATAGTTTATTTTGTGAACAATTATTTTTTATAAATAGTTAGATGAATTTTGGCCGTTGATTTTGCTCTAAAAATTATGCTCAAATGCGTGACATTTAAAAAAAAAAAAGCGTGAAATTTTGTGATCCAAACGAACAAAAGATGGCTTGGCAATCCCTCAATAAGGAATCTCAATCTTCTTTTAAAAAATGAATTACATTTCTTTACATATATATATAAAAATAGAGAGAGAGAATATCTTTATTATTTCCAAATACATAATAAATATATACACATATTTACTTACTAGTAGATTAAGGGTCGGGTGGGGATAGCTTTTTCATTTTTTTATTTTTAGATAACAATCATAATTTCATTCAACATTCTTATTTCCTTTTCTAAGCGTTTAAGAAATTCTGTAATAAAAAACTCTTTTTAACAATCCGAGAAATTAAATTATTTTTTTCAAAATAATATCACAATCAATTTTATAAAATGTTATAACCGTCCCAATCATTCCTTAAAATATTTCTGAAAAATAAGTACTAAATAGTATATCATCGCTGGAGACGGACATGATAATTTGTTACTTCCTGATGGACGGGTCAAGCAGACGTCGGACGTGGGCTATGCATGGCAATATTGATACCTCTTATGTTCATTCTTGGTAGACTATTCAGCTCTAAATAAGTGAGGACAATGCAACGAGGAACTAAGCAAAAGATCAACGATTGTTCGAGCTACAATAGATTATC
Source organism: Dendrobium chrysotoxum (assembly GCA_019925795.1). Classification (NCBI taxonomy): domain Eukaryota; kingdom Viridiplantae; phylum Streptophyta; class Magnoliopsida; order Asparagales; family Orchidaceae; genus Dendrobium; species Dendrobium chrysotoxum. Next base: position 29,267,619 of record CM034309.1, read on the forward strand.
TAATGTTTTTTTTTTTTTCTCTTTGATGCAAGTTCACCTATTGCATGCTTCGAACCAATGAAATAATGAAAACTAATAAATTAATTTTATTGTTCAAAGAATATATAAATAAAATTTTTACTATTGAAAATATTAATTAGCTAGGACTAAATAATATTTATTATTATATATGAAATATGTCAAAAGGTTAGAGTAGGGGCCTAAGTGAGCTGAGTCGACTCACGAACCGGCTTGAGCTCGACTCATTTATGGCCTTGTGAGCCGAGCTAATCGAGCTCACGAGTCGAGTTCGAGCTCGTATATTATATGAGTTCGAGTTTGACCACAGTCAGACTCGACTCACGAGCTCGTTGAGCCGACTCGATTAAGCGGGCTGGGACCAAGCGGGAACACTGAAGAGGGCAGAAGTCTGTCTCATGCCGCTTGCACTCGACAGGACGGAGGTGGACCTCGGGACTGAGCAACGTGCGTGCGGACCGAGGCCTTCAGGACTTGTGCGCTCAACGGGACGAAGGCGGACCGAGGCGGTGTGTGTGAGCTCAAAATGAGCGGACGACGGACCTCAGACCGAAGCGGGGTGCATGAGCTAACCTCGTGCCACGTGGGCTCGATGAGATGAAGAGGGAATTCGAAACTCAGAGCGGGAAAATTGGATGAGTCGAGCTCAAGCCACTCAACGAGTTGACCAGTAATGTGACAAGTTGCTCGAGCTCGTCTTCTAAGCTTGACTCGAACTCGAGCTCGAGTTAGAGCCAAAGTTCTAACTAACAAACCGAGCTCGATAAAGCCACAACGCGACTCGTTTACACCCCTAAGTTAGAGTCTTCGTAACCCGTTAAATCAGCCGCTAAATAAAATAATATATTCTAACTCTTCTGTTTAAAGTAAAAGTATTTTATAAACAATTCTAATAAAACCTAAAAAAATCATCTTTTGATGGTAGATTTTAAAATTTTTCATTAAATAGAAGATTTTAAATCTTATGCTATCAAATAAGAATGATATTTGATCTCATTTTAATCCGACATAGAATCAGCTCAAAATCCGATCATTCTTCCTCCAATCAAACCCCACGTGGATGAGTTGTCATAATGTACTATAAGCTAAATTTGAGCTAGGAGCCCTCGATTGCATGCCACCTGTTTGTTTCTTTATCTATTTCTTTCTTAATTTAATCACATAACTAATTAAGCTAATATGGATAAATGTTATGCAAGTAAGAGCTCTTGATCCAAAATTAGGTGAGCACTTCACAAATTACTTTTCTTAAGACTCGCCCATAATCAACTGACATGTGACACTGTTCCCTAAGCCAGTTGGCTGAACACTTCAATCCCATTCGTGAAGTGATCTTTCATTAAGATAATCATAAATGAATGTATACTTTACATTTTTTTTCCTTTTTTTGGAAAAAGTGAGAGTTACAGTTAGCCATTTTGAAAAAATAAATAAATAAAAAGTTAACCATTTTCATTAAGCATCAAAATATTTATATGCTGATGAAAAATAAATATCATTAGAAAAATAACAAAATTATATGAAAAAGCAATTGATGCTCGTAGATCTCCAACTTCAAAATGAAAATAAGAATATATGGCTCTATCCGAAATAATATAGAAGTGGAAAAGAATTGAATTGCTCACTTAAATTTTTTTAAGGATCAAAATAGTTACTGACTATACAAAAATATAATTTGATTTCTTAACACTTTAAATTTATTGAATCATTTAGATCCCAATTTAAAAAATCAAAGAATTAAAATTAGATTTTTAAATAATTGAGGATCATTTTGATCTTTATCTCAATATATACTTTCAACAAAAATAATAATTGTTGCGGGCTAGAATATACGAGGCGATAGAGTTAAAATACTATGTCTTAGCATTGTACGGATATCCAGCTCACACACAGAGAACACAATATTTTTACGTGGAAACCCTTGAAAATGGGAAAAACCACGGGGCCTGACCCAGTTGAAATGATTCCACTAGAACTTGAGTATATTACAGGGGGCTGACTCGCCTCCAAGGGCGGTCAGACTACAAGTATCACCCGTATGGTGGAAGTTAGAAGCTTGTGAGGGCCTAAGGTCGCGCTGGCAGAACTTCGGAGTCACCCGGTGGTCTAGCAGAAATTTGGTCCCTAGGTAGTTGTCAGGCAGAGTTGAGGACGTTAAATGGTGGTCCGGCGGAACTCCAGCGTCAGGCGGTGGTCCGGTCAAGAGCAGGGCCTCAGGTGGTGGTCCGGCGAAGAGCAGGGCCTCAGGTCGTGGTCCGGTGAAGAGCAGGGCCTCAGGTGGTGGTCCGGCGAAGTGTAGGGCCTCAGGTGGTGGTCCGGTGAAGAGCAGGGCCTCAGGTGGTGGTTCGGCAAAGTGCAGGGCCTCAGGTGGTGGTCCGACGAAGTGCAGGGCATCAGGTGGTGGTCCGGTGAAGAGCAGGGCCTCAGGTGGTGGTCCGACGAAGAGCAGGGCCTCAGGTTGTGGTCTGACGAAGTGCAGGGCCTCAGGTGGTGGTTCGGTGAAATGCAGGGCCTTAGTTGGTGGTCCGGCGAAGAGCAGGGCCTCAGGTGGTGGTCCGGCAAAGAGCAGGGCCTCAGGTGGTGGTCCGGCGAAGTGCAGGGCCTCAGGTGGTGGTCCGGAGAAGTGCAGGGCCTCAGTTGGTGGTCCGGCGATGGTCCGGCGGAGCAACGACGTCAAGGCGGTGGTCGAGGAGGAGCAAGGGGGCAAGAGCTCTTTCTTTTTCTCCTTAGGATTAGGTGTCCCTTTTCATGAGAAATGGGGTCTCTATTTATAGATTTTCGTGAGTGGCGTGGCCCATAAATAGGTGGAAGATCAGGGGTAGTTAGGGAGTGGTTGAATGGATGGCCGATCTTGAATCCCTTGATCATTGACCGTTCACTGGACATTTGAAGGTCTTAATGATGTCGGAATTTGGCGATCTTGGGCTCGATGGATTCGCCTCGTCGAGACGCTCGATTCAACTATAAGTATGTCACATTTGGAGACCGTTTGGTATTCCAAATTATAGTTTGAACCTTTTAATAGCGCTTTTGACCCTTGATTTGGACTCATTTGGGCTCGGATTTGGTTGAATTTGATGTCGTTGGGTTCGTATTTCCGTGACGCTCAGTTCGACTATAAGTTTACTGGAATCGGAGTTCAAATGGTCCCAAAATTAATTTTGAAATCTTCCAACTTGATTTTGCCTCGAGATTTGTGCCCGATCAAGATAATTTTTTGATGCCGTATCAGTTGCCCCCCCTATTTTCGGACGTCGAAGCTCCAGAAGTCCAAAAATATGTGTTTCAATCTTTGGGGAATTTTTTCGTGCAATTTGAAGTTTGCAAAAATTTGATCTTGGGTGTAGAGGTCTCGAACAGCCTTAAAAGTGTCAAAATTGAGTCCGGAACGTCGAAAAATGGTTCCGGGGACCCCAAAAACGTCCGATTTGACCTTTCCGGGCCCCAAATTGGGCCCGAAAACTGGCTGGGGCGGCCCTGCCCGCGCGCCACCGCGCGCACGCCGTCCCGCCTTCGCGCCTGCTGGCTGCCTGGGCCGCGCCTGCAGGCCGCCTGGCCCGCGCCCTGCCCGTCTGCAGGGCTCCTTGGTCGGTCGTGGATGACCGGCCCTCGTCAGCCGGTTTGACCGGCAACCGCCGGCGGTTGTCGGGAATTTTTTTTTTCTTAACAGCATACCCCCCCCCCCCCCCCCCCCCCCCCCCCCCCCTTTTTCATAACTTCCCTAACCTCCATAACTCCCCCTCTCCACCTATAAATATCCCCCCTTAAGCCCTTAACCCTTACACCTTTCTCCCCTCCCCCTCTCTTTTCTTTCACGTAAGGCCCTCCCCTTGCCCTGAACGGGTGGCATCCCTCGTCCAGGCCCAGGGCCCCTTGCTGCGAGAAGGAGACTCCTTCCCCTCCGCCCCTCTGCCTGTCTGCCCTCTTGCTATACGGGAGGTCTTCCCCTGCCTTCGGATAGGTGGCATCCCTTATCCTACAGCAGGGCCCCTCCCTATACAGAGGTCATATCGGGTGACCACATTCCCTCGAGTGATCCCGCGGTCAGGAGAAAGTCTGCTGCACTGCCTGACGAAGAGCGGAGGTCTACTAAAGGAGCGAAGGTGGATGATGTTGCGTCCACTATTACGGGCGATCTTCTGATGCTTCTCCACAAGAATTTCTACATCCCGAATGATGTGGTGACGATGGTTCCGAAGAGGTCTGATCGGGCCAGTCTTCCTCCTCTTGGGTACCTTACTGTCAGCAAGACCAGTCTGCGAGTAGGACTGCGTTTTCCACCTCTCGCTGAGCTGATCGAGATTTTGAGGAGATGCAGGGTGTGCTTGTCGCAGTTTTCTTATAGAGCCATGTCGGCGACAGTGGGACTGATTGCCCTTTTTAGAGACCGGGGGGCTATGCTGACACCTGAGAACCTTTCACGGATGGGACGACTTACCAGTGACATGTAGGGGCGTGTGACTTGTAGATGCAAATGGTTAGACATGCGCACCCGGGACCCTGCGAAGAGCTGGTCCAGTTCCTACTTTTTTGTGAGGAATGACTGGGGCCTACTTGAGAAGTGGGGGAAGATGAGGGACTTGCCAGCTCCTTTGCACGTCGGAGAGGAGGACATAATGAGGCTTCTGAAGGTCCCTGATGTTGAGCATCTTCTATATGAGGTTCGTTATTTAAATAAGTATATAGAAGAAGAGTTTTTGTTCAAGGTTGGCCTGTCCTTTCACCCCGGGAGGTCGGATGCTCGGATGTTGAAGCCGACTTCTAAGGTTCCTGAGCCACCTGTCCCAGTTCCAAAGGCTGCCTCTAAGCGACAGGTGGGAGGTGAATATCCTCAGGTTTTGCTGAAGAAGAAGAAGTTGGAGGGGGTTGCGGCGAACACAGGCAAGGTTGCACCTGTTTCTTCCCCTGTCAAGATTTGTGTTCATGGGGATGTCTTGATCCATCAATGTGTCGGACGTCGCAAAGCTGATGACCTGGTAAGGAACTCTTTTCTAGTGTTTCTTTTCTTTTTATTTTGGAATGACTTCCAATTCCCCTCTTCCCTCTTATTTCAGTTGTCACGGCGTACAGAGCTCGAGGCCGAGCTAACGGGGGCCCTGAATGAATGGAATGCTGAATTTGTGAAAATCAAGTATCTTCATGGAGAATTCAAGCGGAAGTATGACCAGAAGACTAAAGAGGCCAAGGTGCTGGAGGAGGAGCTGTGCGGGTGTAAGACCGAGTTGGCGAATATAGTACAATCCGTATCCCTCCAGAACTAGCAGATAGATCATCTTCAAGTTGATCCTGAGAGGGCTCAGGCGACGATTACCCAACTTCGTGAGGATCAGAGGGCTTCTGGAGAGAAAATAACGGTGCTCGAGGCTGAGAACAAGAGGTCCCAGACTCTTATTGCTGAGAAGGAAGCTGCTCTGACGAGTTTTGAGTCTTCAAGGGTCATTGATGATTTCAAGAAGTCCATAGCTTTCAAGATCATCATCCAGGACCATGTTCAGGAGGCTCGCGACCACATTTACGAGGTAGAAGTGAAGGCTTTAGAGCAGCAGTGCCTTGATGATGGGTTCATCCAGGGCTTCTTGAAGGGAGTCCGCTTGATGCAGCGAAAGACCGGAGTTGAAGTTGAGGGGCTAACACCTAGCCAGGCTTCAGATGACTTTCCTCCGGGTTCTGATGGCGACGAGATAGAGAGCGAGCTGTAGAAGGCCTTTGCCCTTGAGGTTGATGATGAGGTGGTAGATATTGAGTAGCGTCTTTGCTAGTTGTACTTATATGATCTTTCTTAGTGCTTTTTGTTTATGTTGGATGTTTGTGTTCATATATGTTATCATTTATGATTCAGTAGTGGATTGTTTATTTAGTGGTGAATTATGTGTTGCCTTCTATAATTTAGTCTGAATGACATTTATGCTTTTTCTCTCTTTTAAGGTACTTGAATCGTCTGAGATTATTGATTAATGCCGTTCAATCTATGCGAAAGAGGTCAGGTCGTACCCACTTAGGACCAACTCTCGAGCGACTGAGATTCAAGCTTCTCTTTTTAAGGAGTTCAAGTTTCAAATGAAGGACTTTTGACCTTTTCGAGATTGTTGATCATCCAGTGATTGAGGTGCAACGAAGAGTGTGCGTGCCTTGAACCAATGATATTATAACTAAGTGACATCCACTTAGGATGTTTTGACCTATCCGAGGTTGTGAATTGAAGCATTTGGTTATGCTTTTTAACCTGTGTGGAAGAGGTCGGATCAAATCCCCCTAGGACTGATCATCCTGGATTGAGTTGCAATCGTATTGCGTATTACTCACATCTAGGATTTTAATATTGAGGCTCACAATGTGTGTGAGATTGCAGTCCTAATTGAAGGAGGCACTAATATAACTGAACAAGGGAACAGAACTTTACTGCACTGAAAAACACCATACTGCCCTGATACAATTCAGGGATAGGAGCTATAAATGTTACTGTCAATACAGGAGGTAAACGACACTAAACACATACAACACTTAAAAACAAAAATATTTTTATCTTCTACTGATAGTATTTGCGAAGGTTGTCCACATTCCAGGTCCGAGGAAGCATTTTTCCTTCAGCATCTTTTAGTTTGAAGGTTCCAAGCTTTACCATGGTTGCCACCAAGTACGGACCCTCCCAGAGGGGGGAGAGTTTGTTGCGCTGAGGGCCTTTTCCTGCCGCCTCGATGCTGCGCAGAACTAGATCCCCTATCGCTATACAACGTGGTTTCATCCTTCGGTTATAGTAACGGGCAATTCTCTGGTGATATGCAGCATTCTTGAGCACCGCTTCATCTCTTACTTCTGGGAGGAGGTCTAGATTGCATCTGAGCTTTTCTTCGTTGCGGTTGAAGTCAAAAGTTTAGACTCTATGACTTGGAACTCCAATGTCGACTGGAATGATGGCTTCGGTGCTAAAGTATAGATTGTATGGGGTTTCTCCTGTAGGGGTTCGTGTCGTGGTACGATAGGCCCAGAGGATATTTGGGAGTTCGTTAGCCCATTGCCCCCCAGCCTTCTCCAAGCGTGTCTTCAATCCTTTCAGAATCGTCCGATTAGTGACCTCTATCTGTCCATTAATCTGGCGATGGGCCACAGCCGTGTGTACTAGCTGAATGTGAAGATCTTTACAAAATGTGGTAAAGACCTTTCCCGCGAACTGTGTTCCGTTATCTGTAATCACCTTGGCGGGAATGCCGAAACGACATATTACATTCTTCCACAAGAACTATTTGGTATTTGCCTCTGTGATTTTTGCCAGAGGTTCGGCCTCTACCCACTTGGTGAAGTAATCCACTGCTAGTATAATAAACATTCGTTGTTCAGTGGCTATGGGGAAGGGCCCCATTATGTCGATCCCCCACTGAGCAAAAGGTTAGGGACTTTGTAGTGTTGAGATTTCTGTAGCAAGTAGATGGGTAAGGTTGGCATGTAATTGACAGTTATTGCACTTTCGTACGAACTCTAGTGCATCTTGTTTCATCGTGGGCCAGTAGAAATCTTATCTCATTATCTTATGGGCGAGTGCCCTTCCGCCCAAATGTTCTCCACAGATACCCGAATGTACTTCTCGGAGCGCATAGTTAGCTTCTGAAGGAGGGAGGCACTTGAGATAGGGCCCTGTGAAAGCCCGTTTGTATAACTCTCCGTTTACAACAGTAAAGTTGGACGCCTGCCTCTGAAGTCGTACTGCTGCTATTTGGTCTTCTAGAAGAACACCTTCTTGTAAGAAAGATAGGAGAGGGTCAATCCAGGATGTCTCTCCTGATTCAATTGACTGTATTATCCACGGGCCCGAAATACTTGGAAAATATATCTCCTCAATATACCTTCTTTTGTATGTGTCACCGGTTGCAGCAGTAGCTAGTTTGGAGAGGGCGTCTGCTCGTGTATTTTGCTCCCAAAGAATATGTATAATTTGATGTTCGCTTATACGAGCTAGGAGCAGATTTACTATGTTGCAATAAAGTGCCAACTGGGGGTTATGGATGTCAAATTCCCCCTCCACCTATGAAGCAACTAGTTGTGAATCAGTGTAGACCACCAGGTTTTGTACTTCATAGTCAATTGCCAGGCGTAATCCGGCAATAAGAGCGTCATATTCTGCTACGTTGTTTGTTGCTGGGAACTTGAGTCGGAGCCCGTATTCAAGAGTAACTTGTTGCGGAGAGATCAACAAGATTCCTGCTCCGGCACCAGAACTTCTAGATGCTCCATCAACATACATCGTCCAGCACGGAGGAGAAGGAGAAGTGCTTAGTGACTTGTCAGATACTGAGATGGTGCATTCAACCATGAAATTAGCAAGTGCCTGGGACTTGATGTCAGGTCTGGGCAGGTAATGAATGTCAAACTCTCCCAGTTTTATAGACCACTTGATGAGCCTGCCAGAGCCTTTGGGCTTCTGCAGGACATTTTTCAACGGAATTTTTCTGAGGTAACTCTGAATGCATATTTAGAGGGGTTGAGGCGTATGTTATAGGATCGCAGAAGACAGAAGCATTGTTCTAAATCAGAGATATGCTGTGATTTTTCAAGACTTTTGACCAGCATGTCATCCACGTATACCTCCATAGTATGCCCAATAAGGTCTTTAAATACCTTATTCATGAGACGCTGATATGTGGCTCCTGCATTTTTCAGTCCGAATGGCATAACCTGGTAGCAGTATAGTCCTCTGTCCGTTTGAAAAAAGTTGTTGCCTCCTCGTCTACGGGATTCATCCTTATTTGGTTGTAGCCTGAGTAGGCATCCATGAAGCTCAGCATTTAGTGCCCAGATGTGGCATCCACTAGTTAATCGATACGAGGGAGAGGAAAATTATTTTTCGGACAGGCTTTGTTGAGGTCTGTGTAGTATGCACACATCCTCCAAGCTCCACTGGTCTTTTTGACCATGACTACATTTGCCAGCCAAGTGGGATAATATACTTCCCGTATGAATTCAGCTTTTAGGAGTTTGTCAACCTCCTTTTCAATTGCTTGCTGGTATTCTGGTGCAAAATTCTGCTTCTTCTGGATTACTGGCTTGTAGGTTGGGTTTATTCTGGGAGAGTGGGTGATTACCTCAGGGCTGATTCCTGGCATATCTGCTGGAGTCCAGGCGAAGACATCCTAATTTTTCCGTAGAAATTCTACGTACTTCATCTTTTCTTCTTCTAAGAGTAATGACCCGATCTGCACTATTCTTGAAGGATGTTCATCGGACAGGGAGATATGGGCAAGGTCCTCGACGGGGGAAGCCTTTTGAGGAATGTCTTTATTTCGTAAATCAAAGTCATCGATGCTCAAGGTGATTGATGGGCGTGGTTGAGCTTGTCGAAGACCATTTGGCGATTGTTTGCTGGTTGTTTCTGTTGTTGAATCTACCCCCCAGCTTGGACACCATCCTCCCGGGTTGGTGGATTCTTGACAAATTGTCGGAGATACCCCTGCTGGATCAGTCTTTCGATCTCTTCTTTGAGCTGTATGCAGGCGTCAGTAGTATGTCCATGACTGCGGTGGAAGTGGCATTATTGCTCCTGATTCCCAACATTGGGTTTTAGAGGCTGAGGCCACTTAACACTCTCCTGATTTTGGATGGCCATTAGCACATTGGCCCAGGACGCGTTGAGTGGCGTATACTCCTTTTCTAGGCGAGATTCTTGTCGTGGCTGTGAGGGTCGAGGGGGTAAATTAGCGTTCTTTTTTTGATGGGAGGAAGGATTTTTCATTCCAGGTGTGCTTTTTTGCTTCCCAATTATCTGCTCGAATTGCTTCCTGTGGGCATTGATGGCTTCATCGGCAGATATTTGTGCCTCCATACGGTGGATCAGGTCAGCATATGAAGGGACCGTATCCCGCATAAGGGCTGAGTAAAAAGTTCTGTAGTGGTCGATATGCTCTGTAGTGGTCGATATGCTCGTATGGGTCAGATGTATCGTCATAGGGATCGATGCTGGGTAGCTTGAATCCTGCCGGAATAGGATAATGAAGAATGGCCTCAGTTAGAGGTGATGACTCCTGGAAATCCCATGGGCGAGGTGGTTGTCTCACACCTCCCCCAGGAAATTCTTCTCGGACCAGCCTTCGTAATTCATGCCTTAGGGCGTTGCGAGGGAGTTCGGCAATATGGGGCCGGGCTAGGCCTTCGAGAGCGTCCTGAGGAATGCAGTGTTGCTGATCTGCGCGCGAAGGATGGGTAGAGCTGGCGGTGTCAGCAAGTTCATCATCTTGACGTGTTGGAGGACGTCTCTTTGGTTGAGGGAGAGGAAACTTGACATGAAGGTGGTCTGCTGGAACATCTTCGACCCTTGGCGGATCTCACGGGAGCAGAATCTCATCAGGAGGTGCTAGTCTAGGTGCTCGGGTCTCTCGTAGAAGTTGAAGGATCTCCTTCTGTGAATCCTCCATCCTTTGAATGCGATCTTCCAGGGACGGTGCTGAAGTCCCTTCTCCGGTAGGGTTTCAGCCACCGGGCTGAAAATAGGCAGATGCCTGGTGTCCCTGATTCAGGGACTGATTCCGAGATTGGTGTGAATTGGAGCGAGAGGCTCCCATGATGGTATTACTGTGCCTGTTGGCCATTGCAGTGGTGCTCAGGATAGTGGGACTACCTTTCCCACAGACGGCGCCAAACTGTTGCGGGCTAGAATATACGCGATGATAGAGTTAAAATATTATGTCTTAGTGTTGTACGGATATCCAGCTCACACACAGAGAACACAAGATTTTTACATGGAAACCCCTGAAAAGGGGAAAAACCATGGGGCCTAGCCCAGTTGAAATGATTCAACTAGAACTTGAGTAGATTACAGGGGGCTGACTCGCCTCCAAGGGCGATCAGACTACAAGTATCACCCGTAGGGTGGAAGTTAGAAGCTTGTGAGGGCCTAAGGTCGCGCTGGCAGAACTTCGAGGTCACCCGACGGTCTAGCAGAATTTTGGTCCCTAGGTAGTTGTCGGGCAGAGTTGAGGACGTTAAATGGTGGTTCGACGGAACTCCAGCATAAGGCGGTGGTCCGGTGAAGAGGAGGGCCTCAGGTGGTGGTCCGGAGAAGAGCAGGGCCTCAAGTGGTGGTCCGGTGAAGAGCAGGGCCTCAGGTGGATGTCCGGCGAAGTGCAGGGCCTCAGGTGGTGGTCCGGTGAAGTGTAGGGCCTCAGGTGGTGGTCTGACGAAGAGCAGGGCCTTAGGTGGTGGTCCGACGAAGAGCAGGGCCTCAGGTGGTGGTCCGGCAAAGTGCAGGGCCTCAGGTGGTGGTCCGGCGAAGTGCAAGGCCTCAGTTGGTGGTCCGGCAAAGAGTAATGCCTCAAGTGGTGGTCCAGCAAGAGCAGGGCCTCAGGTGGTGGTCCGGCGAAGTGCATGGCCTCAGGTGGTAGTCCGGCAAAGTGCAGGGCCTCAGTTGGTGGTCCGGCAATGGTCCGGCGGAGCAACGGCGTCAAGGCGGTGGTCCGGCGGTGGTCGAGGAGTAGCAAGGGGGCAAGAGCTCTCTCTTTTTCTTCTTAGGATTAGGTGTCCCTTTTCATGAGAAATGGGGTCTCTATATATAGATTTTTGTGAGTGGCGTGGCCCGTAAATAAGTGGAAGATCAAGGGTAGTTAGGGAGTGGCTGAATGGATGGTCGATCTTGAATCCGGTGATCATAGACCATTCACTGGACATTTGAAGGTCTTAATGATGTCGGAATTTGGTGATCTTGTTCTCGTTGGATTTGTCTCGTCGAGACGCTCGATTCGACTATAAACATGTCACATTTGGAGACTGTTTGGTAATCCAAATTATTTTTTGAACCTTCCAATAGCGCTTCTGACCCTTGATTTGGACTCATTTGGGCTCGAATTGGGTTGAATTTGATGTCGTTGGGTTCATATTTCCGAGACGCTCAGTTCGACTGTAAGTTTGCTGGAATCGGAGTTCGGATGGTCCCAAAATTAATTTCAGAAGCTTCCAACTTGATTTTGCCTCGAGATTCGTGCCCGATCAAGATAATTTTTTGATGACGTGTCAATAATAATCAGCTAAAAATTAAAAAAAAATTTCCCAATAAGGAGTCAACAAAATACTTGAGAAATCCAATAATAATAATAATAATTAATAGTATCATTGAATCACAGAATTGATTGGGAATCATATTCTCTAAAAATTATATTGAAAATATATATAAAAAAATCCAACATTTAGTACTTGATCAAGCAGCTGAGACCAAATAAAAAAAGAAATCGAGAATGTAATTTGAACAGTGTTCCTAAAAGAAAAAAGAAAATTTCTTCACTTTAAGAAATAATAATCTCTCATACACATTATGAAATATATATTCCAATCACATTGTGAGACACAAATGAATATCTAATTCTTCTCTATAGAATCAATATATCATTGTTGCGTCCTGAAATATTCACGACGGTAGAGAGTGATATAATTTAGTGTCTTAGCTTTGTACGAAGATCCAACCCACAAACAGATAATAGAGTATGGTTATAACGTTTATAAGCGACACCATAATTTTTACGTGGAAACCCTTAAAAAGGAGAAAAACCACGAGGTCTAGCCCAGTTTGAATAAATCCACTATTATTTTCAGTTGATTACAAATGAGGCCCTTCCTTAGGAGGAAGGTCTTGACTCGATGTAGCAAATATACATTAAATAGACTGGATTATATGGTGGGAGTTAGAAGAATTAATGTTGATATGTTCGTTTTGGCGGCAGGACCATAGTCGACGAGCGATGTAGGTAGGAAAGACCGTAGTCGAATGACGGTGGTCGGAAGGACTGTAGTCGAGCGACAGAGGATGAAAAGACCATAGTCAAGCGATGGTAGTTGGAATGACCATAGTCAGTGGGTGACGAAGGTCGGGAGAACCGTAGTTGGCGATAATGGTTGGAAAGACTATAGTCGGAGGGCGATGGAGATTGGGAGGACCATAGTTGGCGGGTGACAGAGATCACAAAGACGATAGTCTTGCGACGGAGGTCGGAAGGACCATAGTTGGTAGGCGACGGAGGTCGGAAAGATTGTAGTCTGAGGACGGAGAACGTAAGGCTATAGGCGGTGGACGACAATGATTAGAAAGATCGTAGTCGGTGGGCGACAGAGGTAAGAAAGACCGTAGTCGGGTGACGGTGGTCAGAAAGACTGTAGTCGGCAGGAGATGGAGGTCGGAAGGACTGTAGTCGGCGAGCGATGGAGGTTGGAAGGACCGTGGTCTGGTGACAGAGGTCGAAAGGACTATAGTTGGCTATGGTGGTCGGAAGGATCGTAGTTGGCAGACAACAGAGGTCCGTAAGACCGTAGTCGGCGGGCGACGGAGGTCAAAAGGATCGTAGTTCGCGACGGTAGTCGGAAGGATTGTAGTCGGCGATGGTGGTCGGAAGGATCATAATCGGCAGTCGGAAGGACCGTAGTCGGCGATGGTGGTCAGAAGTACCGTAGTCGGTGAGCGGCGTAGGTCAGGAGGACCATAGTCGGCGACGGAGGTTGGAAGGACCGTAATCGGCGACAGTGGTCAGAAAGACCAAAGTCGGTGGATGATGGAGTTTAGTAAGACCGTAGTCGACGGGCGACGAAGGTCGGAAGGACCGTAGTCGACGACTGTGGTCGGAAGGACCATAGTCGACGATGGTGGTCAGAAGGACCGTAGTCGGCATAAGGCAGAGGTTGGGAGGACCGTAGTTGGCGGCGGACGTCGAGAGAACCGTAGTTGGTGACAGAGGTCGGAAGGACCATAATCGGCGATGGTGGTCGGAAAGACCGTAGTTGGTGGACGACGGAGGTCCGTAAGACCGTAGTTGGCAGGCGAAGGAGGTCGGAAGGACCGTAGTCTACTACAATGGTCAGAAGGACTGTAGTCGGTGACAGTGGTCAGAAGAACTGTAGTCGGCGGGTAACAGAGGTCGAGAGGACCGTAGTTGAAGTCTGACGGTGATCGGGAAGAACTCTAGCGGTGGTCAACAAACAGGAGGAAGTCTGGTGGCGGTCGTCGAACAGGCGAAAGTTTGGTGGCGGTCGAGAAGAACTTTGATGGTGGTCAACGCATAGACGGAAGTCCGACAGTGATCGATGAACCGACGGTGGTCGGGAAGAACTCCAATGGTGGTCGACAGAAGTCTGATGGTGGTCGGCGGCAAGTCAGCTCCCAAATTTTTTCCTTCTCTTATTTCTTCTTCTTTTTTTCATGTGAAGAATGGGGGCCTATTTATAGTTTTTTGAGAGTGGCATGGCTTGTAAATATGGGAATGATCATGGCTAAGATGGGAGTGGTTTGAATGGACGGCCGATATTGATCCCTTTGATCGTGGACCATTTATTAGGCATTTCGATGTCTTAATTATATCAGAATTTGGTGATCTTGGGCTCGTTTGATTTGTCTATATATGATTCTAATGACATTGATGCATCATTGTTGATACCTTATGGGAGATAGAAAATTGCAAAAGTTAGCCCCCCAGCTTGGAATGTTTTCCCATAGTGGTTAGAAAGATCATAGTTGGAGGGCAACAGAGGTAAGAAAGATTATAGTCGGGTGACGGTGGTCAGAAAGACTGTAGTCGGCGGGAGATGGAGGTTGGAAGGACCGTAGTCGGCGGGCGATGGAGCTCAGAAGGATTGTAGTCAGCGACTATGGTCAGAAGGACCGTAGTTGGCGGACGACGGAGGTTCGTAAGATCTTAGCCGGAGGGCGACGGAGGTCTAAAGGATCGTAGTCGGCGACAGTAATAAGAAAGAATGTAGTCGACGACGGTCGTCAAAAGGACCATATTCGGCGAGGGTGGTCGGAAGGACCGCAGTCGGCGATGGTGGTCGGAAGGACTGTAGTCAGCGGCGATAGAGGTCGGGAAGACCGTAGTCGACGACGGAGGTCGGAAGGACTGTAATCGACGACAATATTCAGAAATACCATAATTGGTGAATGATGGAGGTTAGCAAGACCGTAGTTGACGGGCGATGAAGGTCGGAAGGAACATAGTCGATGATGGTGGTCGGAAGGGCCATAGTTGGCGACGGTGGTCGGAAGGACCGTAGTCAGCGGGCTGCAGAGGTCGGGAGGACTAGTCAGTGACAGAGGTCAGAAAGATCATAATCGAAGATGGTGGTCGGACAAACCGTAGTTGGCGGATGACGTAGACTATAGTCGACAAGCGACGGAGGTCGGAAGGACCGTAGTTTGCGATGGTGGTCGGAAGGATCGTAGTTGGCGAAGGTGGTCGAAAGAACTGTAGTCGGTGGGCGATAGAGGTCGGGAGGACCACAGTTGAAGTCCTAGGGTGATCGGGAAGAACTCTGGCGGTGGTCGACGAATAGGAGGAAGTCTGGTGGTGGTCGATGAAAAGGCAAAAGTTTGGCGGTAGTCGGGAAGAACTCTGATGGTGGTCGACAGAAGTCCGGCAATGGTCGACGAATAGACGGAAGTTCGAGAGTGGTCGACAAAAGTCCGGCAGTGGTCGGGAAGAACTCCTACGGTGGTTGGGAAGAACTCCTACCGTGATCGACAAAAGTCCGGCAGTGGTCGGTAGCAAGTCAGCTCCCTAATTCTTCCCTTCTCTTCTTTCTTCTTTTTTTTCTTCATGTGAAGAATGAGGACCTATTTATAGTTTTTTAAGAGTGGTATGGCTTGTAAATATGGGAAGGATCAAGGTCAAGATGAGAGTGGTTTGAATGGACGGCCGATATTGATCCCTTTGATCATAGACTGTTTATTGAGCATTTAGATGTCTTAATGATATCAAAATTTGGTGATATTCAGCTCGTTTGATTTTTCTCGTCGAGCCGTTCAATTCGACTATAAGCATGTCACGTTTAGGGTTCCTTTGGTAATCCAAATTATGCTTTGAACCTTCCAAATATGCCTTGGACTTTAATTTGGGCTAGGATTGGATTGATTTTGGTATCGTTGGGTTCATCTTTTCGAGACGTTCAGTTCGACAATAAGTTTGATGAAATCAGAGTTTGGATGGTCCCACTTTAATTTTGAAAACTTTCCACTCAATTTTGCTTTGAGATTCGTGCCGATCAAGATAAATTTTTTTGGTGACATATCAATCATAGATGTTTATGAATAAGATGCAAATATATACACATAGCTCACCTTAGTTTATTGGTTGAGAGCTAAGGCTATCAAGTAAGAAGTCTTTGGTTCGAATCTTATGTATATGATGTATATGTGAGTGTGTCTTAATTGTCCCATATATATATATATATATATATATATATATATATATATATATATATATATATATATATATATATATATCATGAAAAAATTATCTTGATCGGGCATGAATCTCGAGGCAAAAAGCAAGTTGAAAGCTTCAAAAATTAAATCCAGGACCATTTGAATTCCGATTTTGGCAAACTTATAGTTGAACTGAACGTCTCGAAAATACGAACCCAACGACACCAAATTCAACTCAATCCAAGCCTAAATGAGTCTAAATCAAAGACCCGAAGCACATTTGGAAGGTTCAATCCATAATTTGGATTACCAAATAGTATCCAAACATGACATGCTTATAATCGAATCGAGCGGCTCGATGAGGCGAATCCAACGAGCTCAAGATCGCCGAATTTTGATATCATTAAGACCTTAAAATGTCTGACAAACTGTCCACTATCAAGGGATTTAATATCGGTCGTCCATCCAAACCACTCCACATTTGCCTTTGAACCTCCTATTTACGGGTCATGCTATCATCGAAAAATTATAAATAGCCCCTCATTTCTCTTAAGGGGGAACCGAAGCAAGAGAAAGCAAGAAGAAGAAGAAAAGAAGAAGAAGAGAAGGAAAGGATGGAAGAAACTCCTCCTCGATCGACGCCGGAATTCTGCCCGACTTCCAAACAACGCTAGAATTCTGCCTGACTTCCGAACGACACCGAAATGTTGTTTAATCTTCAAGCGACTTTGGAATTCAGCTCGATGAATTTCAATCCGCAAGTGACATTGTAATCTGATCATCCTAAATTTTAAGGACGAGTCAGCCTCTTGTATCTCAAGCAAACACTAGTGAAATTATTTCAGCTGGGCGCGACCCTGTGGTTTTTCTTTTTCCAGAGTTTCCACGTAAAAATCATGGTATTTTTATTTCTCTCATGTTTGTGTGCTGGATATCCGTACAATGCTGAGATGATAAAATTTCTAACTCTATCGCCGCGTATATTCTAGCCCGCAATATATATATATATATATAATTTATTATTTATGTTTGTACGCTTAACTGCCACTATCTTCTGCTCAACGTACAAGTCTGATTTTTTTCTTAGACATTTAGGCCAATTAAAGCAAACTCACACACACATCGCATACACAAAAACTCAAACCTAAAATCTCATAGTTGGAAGCCTAAACAGCCACCAATAAATCAAGGTGAGCTGTGTAGTACATGTCTGATGGAACTTGAGAGGAGGAACTGCAAAAGGACCGTCTACTTCAATGCTTTCCATTTTCCAAAATCCAATTATCATATGGTATAATGGGAGTCTCACCTTTTAACTGGAACGGATAACTTAGCAGGTCCACCATGGCCCTTAGGACCATTCCCCGACTTGCTTTCCCTACATTTGAATAACAATAAAAAGCTAAAAACATGATGATGTCTGTGGTCTCATAGCATAACTTTAGGGACCGTCTGGGATTTTCATTTTTTATTTTTTTCTTTTTATTAATGTTATTTTATCATATTTTAATACAAAATATAATATATTTTATATCTTAAATATATTAATTATAATTTTATTCAATTTAAATAAATTTATTTATACAGCAATTGCCAGCAAGGCAACAATAAACACAAAAGATCATGAAAGTGATAGGTGATCGAAGGCACGATGATATGCAATGGTGATAGGCATTCGTGAAAATTAATATTTTAAAATATTTAAGATAATTTGAAAATAATTTGATTCATTCTTAAAATAAAAAATATGCTAAAAATATATGTTTTTGAAAAATAATAATAAAAATAATTTTTGTTGCATCCTAAAATATTCGCGGTGTTACGAGATAAAGAGCTTAATGTCTTAGCTTTAAACAGAGATTCAGTATACAAATAGATAAGAGAGAGATACACGAGAGTCAAAGCGACAACAATATTTTTACACGAAAAATTTTAAAAAGGGGAAAAATTACAGGTCTAGCCCAGTTAAAACGAATCCCTCAGGGAAATGTGTTGGCTTAATGTACATCATATAAATCATATTGCATAGTTGGGATTGGAAGAATCCAATTATATAAGAGTTATTCTCAAAAAGAATATTGGGCTGTTCATTTAGTTGGTAGGACTATAATCGGGCGACGGAGGTTAGAGGGATTGTAGTCGGGTGACGATGGTCGGAGGGACCATAGTCGGACAGTGACGGTGATCGGAGGAATCATAATTAGCGTGCGATGATGGCCGGACAAAGGTCCGATAGTGATCGAATGACAGACAGTGATCCGACAACGGTCGGCGACTAGGTGATGATCCGAAGATGGTTGGTCAGTGGCCATTTGGGATTTTTATTTTTATTTGCATTATTTTATCATATTTTAATATAAAGTATAAAATATTTTATATCTTGAATTATATTAATTATAATTTTATTCAATTTACATAAATTTATTTATACAGCAATTGCCAGCAAGACATCAATGAGCACAATTGATCATGAAAGTGATGGTGATCAAAGGCACGGTGATAGGCAAAGGTAACAGGCATTTGTGAAAATTAATTTTTAAAATATTTAAAATTATTTAAAATTTTAAAATAATTTGATAAAATTTTAAAAACAAAAATATGCTTAAAAAATATGTAGTTTTATAAAAAATAAAAAATAATAATAATCTCAAACAAACAATCCCTTAATGTCTTAATTGAGTGACTAAAAAATATTTAAATATATAGCTCATCTTAATCTATTACTTAAATGTTTAGGTTTTCAAAAAAAAGATCCTGAATTCGTAAGCTTTCAACTACGGGTATAACTTCATAATGATGCATCTCTTCTAGTTTGTGGGTTGGAAGTTTGAATTTCAATTTGAAGAAATTATTACGTGTGGAATTCGGACATAAATAACTATTTGATTTGAAAAATCACAAAATCAAACGGTTCTCTGTGTTCGAACTCCACACATAATAATCTCTTGTATATTTGGGTACAGCGACTAAAAACAAAACTTGGTAATGATTGAATTCGCTCACAAGCTAAAAAAAAATCATAATTGAATACACAAACAAGGCTGTAAGCCTGTAAGCCAATAACTATAGACTGAGTGCATAAAGAGGCAAATCTGTTAACAAATTTAATACCTTATCAGGAGCGAGCTCCATAACTGCGCGAGCTTATACATTTATTAGATCCCGTTTCTCAATTCTATTTGCAATATTACTTGAAAACCAATAATCCCTTGAAATAAAGCGGTGAGCCAAACAAGCACAAACCCAAAACAAGCTCTATATTCTTATTGACTTGAAATCCAAACGCAAAATTTAAATTTGAAGGAGATTAATTGAGAGAAAAGCTTAGAGGGAGTAGTCTCATGGAGTAAGCATCAAACATAGAAAATAACTGAGAAGACTAGAAATAGAATTCTCGTACTCCCACTCCCCTCTCTCCTTCTCTGTTAGTGTTAGAGGAGCTCTTCAGCCTGAACTAGCTGTTCACGGAACACCTTGAGAATTTCGCGAAACACAACAATGCCGACGAGGCTGTAGTCCTCCTCCACCACCCACACATACCCGACACGGTGCGCCAATGCCTGCACCATGACAGCTACCAGCGAGCTCCCCGGATGACAAACAATGGCCTCCTCCGACCTACGCCCCATCCTCGCTGAGTAGCTCCCCATCCACCTCGTCCTCCTTGGTCTTCTTAGTTTCTCCCCTTCTTCGTCGGAAGAAGAGGAAGCCGACGAAGTAGAAGACGATGAAGAAAACATTGGTGGCGAGAGCTCCCCTTGCATCAGCTCCAGCATCCCCTGCATTCCCTTTTCCTTCAGTATGGACTTCACAGTCCGCACGGCAGCGTCTGGCGGGGAGGCGCACCAGTCAATATAAGCCATGAGGTCGCCTGCTGAGAGGGCGGCGATGGCGGCGGCAACGGATTCGTCGCAGCCGGCGAGAGTGGAAGGGGAAATCTCGCCAATGAGCTTGTGGTCGTCGGTCACCACCGCAACCGAGGTTTGCTCGACGAGCGCGCGGCGGATGAGGGGTAGGAAGGAAAGGGCGGCGTCGTGGTAATGGACGGAAAGCACATCGGCGGAGCGGACGAGGCCAAGCTCGGTCACGGAAAGGGCGGCAATGGGGGAGAAGATCGCGATTGAGTTGAAGAAGAATCGGACGAAGTCCTCCTGCGTCAGCCAGCAGAACTCCCCCGAGCTACCGCCGCTGCCGCCGAGCTTCTTGCGGCCTGCGAATGAACGAATGGGGACCCAGAGGATATGCGCACCCTCCAGGAGTAGGTTCAGAGCATCAAGAACTCTGTTCATTAAAAAAAACATTTGGATTTTTATTAAAAGAACCAGCTTTCAGATGAAACAACTTTGACAAAATGAATTGGAAACAAATATAATGATCCGCTTATACATGACCTAAAACCAGGAGAATAAATGGAAACTTCAATGGGGGGTTTTATGCACAGAATCCTTATTCTAAGGTGCAAAGTTTGAAAAACAAGTTAAAAGTAAAACATGTTCATTTTACGAAAGAAAATGAACTCAATTTCCACTAAGAAATCAGTGGAATGCCTTTCATGAATCATAGATCTCCCTCAGGAAGGATGAAGAATCTCAACCACTTCATTTAAAATACTTTTTAGGAGGAAAATCGCATCCGTGACATCCATTCATCCAATCACAACCAGAACTAATCTGAGAAGAAAAGGATTTTTACCGCGTAAAAGGTTCTCCGAACTAAGTAATAAGCAGGATTCGGAATTCAATCAACTCCGAAATTCAGTCAAAGCACGGTTAATGCTTAGGTCAAAAGAATACCTTGAATGCGACTCGACACGGCGCATGAGAGCGGCCGTCTCCTTAGAGAGAAGGGCGGAGACGGGATTCTTGAGGGCGGCGACTGGCGACGAGATGTTCTCCTCCGCGCAGAGATAACAGAGAATGTCCACCATGCAGAGTTTTCCGGCGAAGGCCTTCTTCACCGGTGCCGATCGGTCAGAGGTCCACACGCTAACATAGGTATCACCGCATTGCTTGAGGACAAGGAGGGCTTCGCCGACTGTGGAGGAGATCGGTAGCGCTCTCAGCGCTGGTTTGCCGATGCAGAGATCGGATACCTCATAAGACATAAACTTCACTGCCATACACTAGAGGAATTTAAGGCTAAACCCTAAGAAGATTTCTCTGGGATAGAGAAACAGGTCGGAGAACGATGAGGTCGAGAGAACTGAGGAGCCAACTCGCTGGGTTTTAACGGAGCAGAGGCATATATTTATAAAGGGGTTATTTTTGGGGAGGAGCATCTAAGAAAAATAAAATGTCATTATGTTTTGTATCATGATCGAATTAATTTTGTTATTTTAATTCTTACTTTTAATCTTTTATATGCTATATAATATTCTATAATATAATTAAATTTCAAAAGCAAATATAATCAAATTATCAAATAAATTTGTAATAATTCAATTATATTAAAAATATAATAAAGGATATATAAAATTAAGAATATATGTAATTAAATTATTTCTATTCTGTTATAAAACAAATTAAATATTCTTTTATTTTTTTTTCAAATAAGAACTTAGTTTTCTAGCTGAATTAATTTATACAAACCTTATTAATATTTATATTTTGATGCTCATTATTTAAAAAAAAAAAAGGCTTAAGGGATTTTAATTATAAGCCGGCTTAAAAGTTAACATACTAAAATAGAACTTTAAATTTGCTATATTAAACTTTATTTAATTTCCAATAAAAATTGGTTATTAATAAAATAAGAAAATAATGTGTAAGAACAAATGGGGGCCATCTATTATCATGTTGTTGTTAATAAATGATTAATACATAGTTAGTTTTAATTAAATAAAATCAATTATGATAATTAGCTTTTATGGAGATTGATTAGCAACTAGAGAAAAAAGCTATTGAAGATGTATGATTTTGCTGCTATTATTTCAACGATGTGCATGTAGGATAGGAGTGACAAGATGAGTAATGACGATGATTGATTGGTAATAAAAAATTGGTGATGATTACTCTTGGATAAAAATGTGTGGTGATTAAGGATGATGATAATAATATTATAAGGAGCCATCGCAAGTATATGAGAAAGCAACAAAAATGGTGGATGGCAAGGATGGCAATCTTAAGAGGAAGTATTGTGATGCCAAAGAATTTTATTTTGGAAGAATTATTCTTTTATCTTTTAATAAACAATATCAGAGCTATCTAACTCCATTTATTAGAAATAAATAACAAAAATAATTTTAGAATTCAAAACATCTATGTATACATCCATATTCATTTCCCCAAATATCATATACACTACTCAGGATTTATACAATCATATTAGAACTATTCTGTCTTGAGTATAAAAAAGATAACTAAAATAAAAAAAAACCTAAACCTAAAAGAATCCTGATCAGTCTAACGTACACTCCTGCTTCCTTGCCCTGAACTAAAATCATTTTAACCATATATAATGAGCTCAAGAGCCCAAGTAATAAAATCCTATAACCGAACTCAACATAAGACAAATAAATAATATGCATGTCAGCAGTCAAATCATAACAATAACATTTATATGATCATGAATTTATGCAAAAAAAATAAAACTCATATACAGTAGAAGTAGAATCTATAAACGTTAAAATAGTATGGTACGAAAGCTAATAAATTAGTACGTGTGTCAAATCTATAAATAAATCGCATCAGTACTATCAATCCATTAAAAATCATATAAAGCGGTAAAACCAAAGCATTGATAAAGGCTGTCAAAATTATATCAATATAGTAAAATCATATAATTATGTATATGTGATATCCAATTATTATGTATTAATATTAAATCAACAACGTAATCACATGGTTAGATTATGTCACTAAACAAGTAAGAAGTCTTGGCATAATTTGTGTTTTTTTAGTATTGTACCAATGTCAGTAAATTGTTTACTCTGTAAATAGAATCGTCACTTTTTGCCCGTCAGTACAGTAACCATCTTCTTATAACTCACAATTTGTGTATCATATGAATCAGTTGAGGATAAACCAAACCACATATTTAAAGAAAAGCCTGTCGGCCTACCATCATATACATGTCAATCAGTCCATAACCAACATCAATGAATAATTAGTCTTTACTTATTTTTTTCTCACACACATATTATTATCACAGCACTATAATAGTAATATAACAACCAGCTATTGATTAGCCACATATTCACACTCCTTTTCAATGCAATACAGTAAATAAATCATAATTAGACTTAATTTGGAAAGTGTCAAAATGACCTAATGGTAGGTAACAGAAAATCATAATGAGAAAAATTCACATTTTTTAAAATTTATCAAATTATCATAGATTATAGGAAATAACATTTTAAAACTTTAATTAAACTAAAGCACTATTTTTATGTGTCAAAATATATTTCTGAATTGACAAAAATTACTATATTATTAAAATCAACTTGCAAAAAATATCAAATAAATACTTAAAATATTCATAATCTTAAGCTTTATAACATATAAAAAGTTACGCAGAAAAATTTTACCAATGTAAAATTATTCTCATTTTTTTATAATGAAAATAAAAAAAGATTGATTGAAAAAAATTAAATTATTGAAATCAGAAATAGGATAATGATTTTTTACCGCCAGACTAGCAAATCTCCTAACATGATCGACTGACAAATAAATAAATATATATATATATATATATATATATATATATATATATATATATATATTAGGGGTGTCAATTTCGGGTGACGGGTCGGGGTCGGGTTCGGGTCGAACCCGGAATGACCCGCGTTTAAAACGGGTCGACCCTAACCCGACCCGGGTAGGAAAACGGGTCGGAAATCGAAACCCGGACTCGACCCGGCGGGTTGACGGGTTGACCCGACCCGACACGGGAACGCTGGGGCGACTGGGTGAGGCGGACGCGGACGCGGACGCGGGATGGCGAGCTCGGACGCAGGCACGCTCGTGGGCGCGGGCAGCCGCAACACGTTGGTGGGCGCGGGCAGGCGTTGCGCGGGCATACGTGTGGGCGCGGGCAACCGCGCGGGCAGCCGCATGCAGGCAGCCGCAGCGGCGTGCAGGCAGCCTCGGGCGCGCGGTTGCGTGCGGGTAGACCCGGGCAGGTCCGCGGGCAGGCGCTGGCAGGTCCGCGGGCAGCAGGGCAGGGGGCGGGCAGGCTTCGTGGGCAGGGTTTAAATAGGTTTTTGGGTTGACCCGGCAACCCGTCGGGTCAACCCGAACCCGACCCGTTTTTTAAACGGGTCGAATTCCTGAACCCGAACCCGACCCGTTTTGAACTCAGGTCGGGTTCAAGTCGGGTTTTCCGGGTCAGGTTCGAGTCAGCTTTTTGTGTCGTGTCAAATATTGACACCCATAATATATATATATATATATATATATATATATATATATATATATATATATATATATATATATATATATATATATATATATATATATATATATATATATATATATATATTCATGCCTCATCCAATTGCCTCCTTCACTTGGTTGCATGGCTAGAAAGAAATTGAAGGGGGAGAAGAAGAGAAAGGAGGGAGAATGATCTTTTGGTTGTATTTGCCTGTCATTTTTATTATAGATTTTTTTAATTCATTGTAAATAACTATCTTCTTACTTTTATTTTTGATTATTTAATTTTTATGAATTTATCTAGATTAAATCTATCAAAAATATATTATATGATAGTTTTTAAGCTTTCATCATTGTTGACCTCATTTTCGTATAAAGTTAGTAGGACCAATCCAGACCTTAGGATCTTTTCAATCCTTAGGATCAATCTTGACCTTAAGATCAATCTGATCTTAGATCAATCCAGACTTTAAGATCAATTCAGATTTAAATCAATAATGACCCCAGATCAGTCTAGCTTATAGACCATCCTAGATCCTATGATCATTCTAGAATCTAAAAACCCTAGGATCTTCTTAGATTTCAGACTTTAGGATCTACTCTCGATCCTAAGACTCTTGTAGACCCTAGACCCTAAGATTCTTAGGCTCTAGAGACATCCTAGATCCTAGACCTTAGGATTCTTCCAGAATTCAGGCCTTAGGATATACCCATGTCCTAGATCTACCCAAACTCTAGGATCTTCCTAAACTTCAGTCCCTAAAATCTATTCTAGACCCTAGGATTCCCTTAAGCTGATCTAGACCATAGGATTTACTCTAAACCTCAAGATTCCTCTAGATCAATCTAGATTTCAATTCAATCTAAACTTAATTCAAATCCAGATATTCAAACCCAAAAATTCAATCCAAACCCAAGGCTAAGGACTCAGGTCCTGAAAGCCTTTTCTAGTGAATCTTTGAACACTTCAAAATCCAGTCAAATGACTTCTGATTCAGATTCTATCAATTCCACATTGATATGACATGTCTCTAGAGGTAACACTCCAAATTTGAGCCCATTCTGAGGTTTCTGACCCCAGAAATTGAATTAATTTCCAAAGGCTGTAAAACCTTCAAATATTTACGGCTTATGCCACTGGACTTGCCACCCAGTGAATTTTGACCTTAGAGACTTACCCAAAGCCTCTAAGCACATCCAGACCCTTAATCCTGATCTCTTGAATATTGAACTACATTTTGTTGGACTCACTTTGACCCCCAATTGACTAGGAGTCAAAACGACCAAAATATCCCTTTGGGGTCCAAATGCACATTTCAAACCAAATGATCTCCAAATTACTTGGGATCACTTCCAACAATTTTCAAATATGAAACCCAACTTATTGGACCCAAACCCAGACCTTGGGTCAACCTGGTTGACCAAGTCAACCTAGGTTGACCAAACAAGCATTTAAGGGTCAAAACAGGTCATTTTAATCATATGACATCTCTAGACCTTGAGACCACCACCAGTAGACTCAGAATATTATTTTGAACTGATTGAACCCAGTCCCTGACTCTGGGTCAACTTGGTTGATCAAGTCAACCTAGTTGACCCATTAGGCCCATTAAAATTAATTAAAAATTAAATAAAAACAAAAAAAAATTTTTGTATTAAAATACATAAAAAATTAAACCCTCTAATTTAAATTTAAAATTACTTTAAATATTAGATATATTTTAAATAATGTTAAAATATTTAATTTTAATGTTTAATTAAATATTAAATCAAATATTTAACATTTATATCTTAAGATATATTAAATAATGAAATATTCATTCTAAATTAATCTAATTTGAAATTAAGTTCAATTCAAGCGATATTTTGAATATTTTAAACTTTTTTATATAATTAATTATTTAAATGTTAATTATTATTTAATTTAAATAAATAAAAAAAATTCCTTCAAACAAAATTTAATTTAAATAATTTAAAATATCAAAAGATCTAAAACTCAATTTAATTTAGTTTAAGATTTATTTTAAATATTAATTTACTTTAAATTAAACTAAATAATTTAATTAACTTTAAGCTTAAAAAATTCAAATTAAATTTGAATTAATTTAGAAAATTTTAAATAATATATCAAAATTTCTGAAATTTTAAGTATTTTATTTCAAAATTATTTTTAAAATTTAAAAATTAATTTATTTTAAATAATTTGAATATTTGAAGGTTTTAATATTTAATTAAATATTATATTAAATATTTTAAAATTTTAAATTTTAATTTCAAATAAGACTTTGAAATGAGAGGATCCCTCATTAATATATTAAACCTACTTTGATGATACCTTTAATTTTTTTAATTTAAAACTTATATTTATATATAGGTTTATAGGTATAGATGTATATATTTTAAAATTAGTTTTTTTTTAAATTATATATATTTTAAACAGTTAAGGTTGAGGGATCCTTTTTGAAACTTTAAACATAGCTCAATTTTGATTGAATAGAATTTATGTGGATTGGTGATTAATCAATGCATAATCACTATTGATTATTCATTCATTAATCTTTCAATTAATTAGGCTTTAATTTATCTTGCATGCTAGGGTGCACACACTCACCTAGTTTTAAGGCTCTCTTAGATATAAGATTGGATTGTGATTATGTATGCATGTACATGTATGTTTGAGGGTTAGAAACTTTGATTCAAACCCATTAAATTTAGTGACATCATTAAGGATAATAATTAAGGACTCGATTAGAGAACTTAGAAAAATTCTAATAATTAAGATACACCTTCTTTTGACTTGAAACTCAAATCACTTGAACTTAATAACATGTTCAACCTTAAGAAAATTCTTCACTGATTTTTGAAATCATTAAGCCCCTTAATTAACTTAATCAAGTTTGAACCCTAAATTAAGCTTTAAAACATTCCAGAAAATATAATAAATCCAATTTAAATTTAAAAATTACAAATAATATATCTAACTATCCAGAATTAAATCCTTAATCAATGAAAAATAAAATCAACCAGATTTAACATCAATTTTAAGAAAAATTTAATTTTAAGTGAAATTGAACATTTAATTAATTTAATAAATAAAAATGATTTAAAATTCTAAAACTCTCTCAAACACTTAGAAATCTATTCTTAGGCCATTTCTGACCTTTGGAGTTGATTCCGAGGAGATTAGATGTCATTTGGACTCAAATCAATAAAAGGCCTTTAATTAAGTAAATTTTTGAAAATTCAATAAATACTCAAAATTTTAAAAATTCATAACTAATTCAAATAAACTCTAAATCAATCAAACTCAAAGGCATACAACTCATGTTAAGGTCTAGTATTTATCAAAAATATCAAATTTCCAGAAATCAATCAAATTTGAAAAAGTCAACTTTTGATCAAACCTAGTTCAAAATCAAGTCAAAACTTCAAACCTTCATAATAAAATACAGAAAAATCCAATTCCATTATACTTATAGTCTAACTGATCGTATTAAGGTCTAATATTTTAATAAAATACTAACTTTTCAAAATTTAAGCTTAATCAAAATATCAATTTTTGACCTCTTAATTAAATTATTAAAATAATCCAAAAAATTCTAAAATTCAATAAATCATAAAAAATTTCAGAAAACACCACTTTAACATTAAAACCAACAATAAATCAATTTGAATAAAATTTATTAATTCTCAAACCTTTAATCAATAAATATATTTAATTATACTATTATCACTATGTAACCTAGGCCTACGAGGCTATTAGCTTAGCCCCAAAGAAGGTGAAATAAACTGCACGGCCTCAGTGTGAGACAAAGGTGGTAATCAATAATCATTTAAAATATACTTTAAAATTAATTTTAAGCCATTAATGCTTAAACTCAAACTTAAAATCCCTTAAGCCTTTCAACCAACCAAAACGTCAAGCAACTTCAATCAAATGATCCTATTTAGGATATATCAAAGCCACACAGTCTCCTACACACACTTTCGATGGTTTACTAGGACAACCAACTCTAGTTTTAGGCTAGGCCGGTGTTTACTTTTCTGCTACTTGTATGTGCCAGGTTTTCTGTGATTTTCATTGCATGCTGGTTGTCAGAAATAAGTGATTGATTGATTGTTTATTTAAATTTCTACACCTGTATTATGATTGATTGTGTGTTAGATCTACCCCTAGGTTAGGGATGATTTGTACTAATTCAATTTTATGCAGTTGGCCATGCTCGCATAGGGCATTTAAAACTAAATGGGGCATAATAAAATCAAGCTTTTAAAAATTAACGACATTTTCTGTATGTGCTTTAGAATGCTTAAGACCCCCATTAAAATTAAAGGAGCATGGACAGGTGTGACTACTTTTAGCATATTAATTTTTAAAATATTAACTGCTTGGGATATTTATTAATTATTAATTATTAAGATAATCCTGCAGGATCGAGTCTAGATTTTAAATTTTGATTGATGTAATTTAAATATAATTGAGTTGTAAATTATATTAAGAGCTTTGAGATTGAGATATTAAGCATTCAATTTGGAATCCAAAGAGGAAGGAACATCTCTTAGGGGAGAGTTCCTATCCATTTGAAGATCCAAATTAGGATGACTTCAAATATCCAAAGAGAAAAGATAACACCCCTTTCGAGGGGGTGTTTTTTTTCATTTGGATATCTGGACCCGATGATTCAAGGAGCTCGTAGAAGGACAAAGAAGTGAAAAACGAGAAGAATCTCAAATCTCAAAGTCACTTGAGTCTTAGGAGTAGAATCTGGGTTGTAGTCAGTGGTACATAGGGCTGTCAATATTTGACACGACACGAAAACCTAACTTGAACCTGAACCAAAAATTTTGGGTTTGACCCGACCCGATTTAAAAACAGGTCAGGTTCAGGTTGACCCGACATGTTGCCGGGTCAACCTAAAAACCCGTTTAAAATGAGTTGCCCGTGCACCTGCTCCGGCTGCCCGTGCACCTGCCCAAGCACTTGCCCTCGCTCTGCCAGTAGCTGCCCTCACCTGCCAGCTGCCGCTCGCGCCTGCCAGCTATCGCACGTGCACCTGAGGCTGCCTACGCACCCTGCTTACGCGGCTGCACCCTGCCTGTGTGCTGCCCTGCCCGCTTGTAGACGCGCTGCCCAGCCCATGTGCTGCCCTGCCTGCTGGCGGACGTGCGTTGGCCTGCTTTCGCGCCTCTTGACGTCCAGCGCACCCGCCGCAGCCTCCCTCCGCAGCCGCCCACCGCTCTGTAGTCCGGTCGGGTCAACCTAGCAACCCGGGTCAGTTCGTGTCGTGTCGGGTCGGGTCAACCTGGCAACCCGACAGGTCGGGTCCGGGTTCGACCCAAACCCGACTCGAAACCTGATTTTGACACCCCTAGTGGTACCCGACCACTTTACTTTTCCTGCAGACCTTGGGTTATATAATTAAAAGGTACTTGCCTATGGACTTTCTTTTTTAATATTAATTTAATTGATTTGATTGATGTGTTGATTGCGATTAGGATTAGTCTGCTTTTATTAGTTTTCTTCACGATCTTGCATGTCGTGTTTTATTTTAGCCTGGAATCCGATCGGAGGCTCGTTAAAACTATTTCTACTTAAACAAAATTTAAAATATTTAGGTTCAGATAGTAACTCTAATATTTTATGAAGTAAGCTTGGAACCACCGGGGGTTTTTCATAAATATATTTGTTGCATTTTCTTTTCATTTTCTAAGCACCTCCTCGCTTGCGGGTTTTGGCAGACCACCTGGCCTATGAGGGTGTAGTTCTGTTTAAGCATTTCACCCAACACAAGTCAAGGGGTCAATTAAGAATCTGCTCTAGATGTCGACCCCAACTCCTTAAACTCAATCTTAAACAACATCCCTAACCACTCTTTCATTTAAAAGACCGGATACATGGTTTTGAAGCTCTTAGGTGGTTTAGCTGGCTCCCCAATCCAGGCTGGGGTAAGTCCAGGATTGTATTGCATTAGCTAGGATTCAGGTCACTGATTTTTAGTACCCAATTTTAGACTTAGATTTTAGGCAGATTTTCAATCTTAAGATCTCAACCTCCGGGAATCTAATTCCTAACTTCTAATAAAATTGACCATTCAAATATTAAATCTCTTTCAATCTAATGCAAGCCCAACAATAGGATAGACTGGGGTACTTCTAAATTATTTCAGAATCCCAAGTGCCTCCTACCTCTCTTCCTTTGACCTCTAGAAAGAACTGTTCAAATTTGATCCATTCCCATTTAAAATTTCAGTCCCTACCTCCTTTGGCATCAAACTTTGAAAATCTTAAATAAAATTCGTATCGCTATTTTAATCGAGAGTATTCATAGAAAATTTTCTAGTTTCCTACAATGTAATTAACTACGAGGGCTTGTGCTTGTAGGAGATTTAAAAATCCAGACCTGATTTTTAAAATCAAGTTTTCAAAAACCTCAATTAATTATCTTTGGGAAAATCAAACTCGACAATCATTATCGTCATTTTCAAACGATCAATAGTGATTGATAACTTCTTTCTCTGTAAAGATATATCAATTACTATCATAAATTTGATTATGAGATTAATGATCCTCTTATCCAAATTATTGTAGTTAAATATTTGATTCATTTTGACCCTTCGGGGTCATATGCAGTTCTTTTTTAAATTCAACTACGATAATCAGGATAAATTCAAAGTTTTGAAATTTGAACCTATTAGGAAACGATATGTTCACCTTTCGAGGTGATATATAATTCATAATAAGCGTTCAATCTTAAATATTAAAAATTCCAAAAATTTTAAGTTTCCCAAAGAAAATTAAATCTTTTTCAAAACTATTTATATATTTTTCAATCAAACAAAAATGACGACTCCGCTGGGAAAAATCTCTCTCTCCATCTTTAATAATGATACAAATTTTGATACATCGATAATTTTGACTACCTTTCTTCCGTTAGTCCCTCTCCTATTTCTTCCTTGGGTGAATGTGGCCAACTCAATTAAGATATGTGAAAAGAGAGGTGAGTGTAGGAAATCTCTCTCCAAGCTGGGCTTTGACATTTTGCCTTCAGGTTCATTGGTAAAGCGAAAGAGTCGAGCTAAACTTTTCAAAATCTTCCTGCATATGTTGTAAACTCGTATGCTCAAATAAATCTCTGCATGCTAAGTTTCATAATTTATAAAAAATCCCTCAATCTCAAAACCCAGATTCAAAATTTCTTTAATCAAATCTGGATTTTGACATTTCACCCTAAGCTAGTCAGTGTGGTGAAAGAGTCAAGCTAAGATCTCTAAATTTTTCCTTAATTTTTGTTAACCATTATGTTGAAAATAAAACTCAACATTTTGAGTTTCAAAAGCGAAGGAAAATCTTTCAAATCAATTTTGATCGTCATTGCTATGTGTCTTATGTAATATTCTGTTGTAGTTGAACATATGCAATACAAATATAAAACTCTCCTGTCAAATCTAAGCTTTGATATTTCACCCCCAAATCACTTGGTGGGGTGAAAAGAGTCAAGCCTAATTTCTTAGGATCTTCAAGTTAATTTGATAAACCTACATATTTGAACAAAATTTAATATATTGAGTTTAAAATTTTGAAGAAGATCCGTTTAGTTTCAACCTTAAGTTTAAATCTAATTTCAAACTTAAATTCAATCTCAATTGAAATTCAATTTGAAACTTAAATTCAAATCCAATTTAAACCTCAAGATTAAACTTAAATTCAACCTTAAGTCTAAATTCAAGTTTCACCTTGAATTCAAGTTTGATTCTAACTTCAAATTTAACTTTAAAATTGATTTCAAATTTAAACTCGGATGACATTTCAACCCAAGTTAATTGGTGAAACGAAAAGAGTTGAGCCCGATCCTCGGATCTTTCATATCGATTTTGTGCACCTACATGATTGAGTGAAACTCAACCTGTTGAGTCACAAAATTTGAAGACAGGTCTATTCGACTTCAACCTTAAGTTTAAATTTAATTTTCACTTTAAATTTAAATTCAATTTTGAATTCAAATTCGAGTTCAAACTTTGACATTTTGCCCCAAGTCAATTGGTGTAGCGAAACAGTCAAGTTTAACTCTTAAGTTCTCAACGTCAATCCTATGAACCACCGTGTTGAATGTAAACTTGACAATTTGAGTTATAAAATTTTGAATGAAATTAATCAAGTTTAAAATTCAAATTCAATTTCAAGATTAACTAATTCAAATCATCTTCTCTTAATTTTAGGAAATTAAGCACTCAAATGGCTGGGAAACTCATCTTCTCTCTAGATAGAAATTTAATAGTAGAAAGAACCACTTCTAGTAATTTCATCTAGTTTGAAATGTAATTTCAAGACTTCAAGTTATCAGTCAACAAAGAATAAATAATTAATCTGTCTGCTAGAAGACAAAGGGACATCCCCTTAGTTGAGATCACTTTAGAGTCAGGAGTTGACTCCCCCATCTCCGAGATGGAGGTCGCTATCACCCCTTTACCCACTGTATCCTCTACTGAGGAGGATAACAACCAGAAGTCAATAACGACGGGAGAGCTACCATCTCAATTCGAGATTGGGTCGAGTTCTAGCATCTCTGTCGCCAGTAAGAACAAAAGGAAAAACTACCTTTGAAGAGTTAGAAAGAAGGTTGTTAAGGCCAGAAAGACTGCTAAGGCGAAAGCCTTAAAGCACGTAAGGTCTAAGGCTAATTAAAAGTTCGTTGCTCCTTCTACGTACCCCTTCCCTGGTGGAAATCGTTTTCTCCCTTCTCATGTTGCTCAGAGGAGGGAGGTTATAGAAACGAGAGCACGATCTTCAATACACCTTCTCGGCTACTACATGACAAGAATCAATCAAATCAGAACTGAAAAAATACCAGCACTAGGCCCTAGGCCCCCAGTTGAAGGTTATGACCCATCTACTCTACTAGAAGATATTAGGTCACATTTCTATACGTGTCCCATTACATCAACTAGAGAGGAGAAGGTGTAGAAACCATTCAAGGTGCCACTCTCCTAATTACTAGACCACTAGTAATGAGAGGGGAAATAATCTAAGATTATATCAGATAGTGATACCATTAAAATTTAACTTTCAATGGGGTCCTATCAAGATAAATCTTTTTGATTAAAGTGATGCAGTAACTTCTATGGATAGTGCAGACCCAATAACAGTCTCTCTCTCCAAGGAGATCGTAGGAATCTAATTCCATACTGTTGGGATTTTACCACCTAGATTTACAACTTTTAAGGAAAACTTCCCATTTCTCAAATGTACTGATTTCATACTTTCAAGATAGCTGAGTTATATTTTTAATGGAAATTGACCTCTATTTTAAGTCTTAAGTAGGAGAAAGTTGTAGTTGACTGCACCAGATGTTTAAATGCCCCTCCCTCTCATCTCTTTTGTGGGATTGATTTAACTGTTGAACTAAAATCAATGTCAAACTTGAGTTGATCTCTGAAATGAAGATCTTCTCAAATCTCTAGTAATTTTATATCTTAATAGATGTCCCTTGCGTGTTTAAAATCTGTTCAATGAATTTCAAAAGTCAAGCCAATATTCTTTTTAAAAGGATTGGGTTCTGCCTTAAGGATTATTTTTCCTTATATAAGAGAGTGAGTTTTCTTCTCTTGTATTTGAGATATATAATCTCGGCATTTAAAGAAGGTGCAGTCTCTTCTCAAATTTAGTTGAAATTAAAAGATGCGTAAAGTGCACCAAAAAATCAAGAAATACACAAAGTGCACCAGAAGTTAAAAGATGCGTAATGTGCGCCACAAGTTAAGAAATGTGTGAAATGTACTATAAATTAAAAGATGCACAATGTGCGCCACCAGAAAAAGAAAGAAAGAGGCTCCCTTCTTCTAAATTATTAAATCTCAAAAGATCCAATCAACTTTAAATTACTTGCTTTTGAAAATCTTGAATCCAGAATTTCCATCGTGCATCTATAATCTATCAAGATACAAAAATCTCTCGGACAAGAGAATTGAAAAGATCAAATTTTTTTTTTCAACTTAAACTGCTTTGAAATCAATTTTAATTCAAAATATTTAAGGAAAACCCCAGTTTAGTTTCTACAAAATCTGGTCTGGGTCAACAAAACCTAAATCCTTAAACTTTTTCAGGTTAGCTGGAGTCACTCAAACTTTTCACTGCAGTTCTAAATTTGTTCCCACTTATCGTTCCGATAGGGTCCAAATACTTAGAGGAAGCTTTTCAATAAGAAGAATAAATCTTCTACTCTTGATGAAAATTCAAATCTAGTCCTTAAAAAATATGTGTGAGTTCTTCCACATAGGCATCTTTTCCTACAAGGCCTTCTTTATAAAATTACACTCTATGCTGGGTCCAAAATAAATCCACTAGAGGAGTATTTTCTAATGCTGCAGATTGTCGATCACAATCATACCACACCCTGTGGTGGGTCCTAGATCATCCTAATTTAGGGGTGTAGTTTTCTTTGCTAGGACTTGCTGTTCAAAATCAAACTCCAATTGAGCAGAGTGTCTGACTCCAATTCAAAGAGCTCGAGGGCCTCAAATAAAAATCAAAT
Source organism: Dendrobium chrysotoxum (assembly GCA_019925795.1). Lineage (NCBI taxonomy): Eukaryota > Viridiplantae > Streptophyta > Magnoliopsida > Asparagales > Orchidaceae > Dendrobium > Dendrobium chrysotoxum. The sequence continues at coordinate 29,302,696 of CM034309.1, forward strand.
ACATGCTCAATAAAGTTTAAAAGTTTATAAGTCACGTTTGATTCGAGATACTGATAATTTATATCACTTTAGAACTCTCCAAGTAGGAGACTTGGTCGTAGTCTTTTGGAGACCACTTTTAACCCCATTGTAAAATCAATGTAAAGCTTGAATCATTATTGACTGGATCGTTCATTCTAATAACAATCTTTGAGAGAATTTCCAACCAACTGATCAACCCTGAAGAATGCCACCCAATATTTTCAAACATTGGGGAGGCTCTTTTGGAAGTACCATGCCAGATGAGTGTCAAACTTAAAAGCAGGTTCAAAACCCTTTGAATTCAAAATCAAATCTTTAAAAAAACTTTTGAAATTCAAAATTAATTCGAATCAAATTCAAAATGCATCATAGATTAAAAACCCTTCAAATTATAATTCGTTAAATCAAGTTTCAAATTTAAAAATTTTCAAATTCAAAAATCATTCTAATCTCAAATTTCAGAATCTCAATCTGATCCTTTATGTAGAGTAAGTTTCCTATACTCATGATCATCTAAATCCGATCCTCTATGTAGAGCAAGTTTCCTCTACATACGATCATCCTAACCTGATCCTCTATATAGAGCAAATTTTCTCTATATATGATCATCCAGACTCGATCCTCTGTGTGAAGCAAGTTTTCTTCACATATGATCATCTCAAACTCGATCATATAGAGCAAGTTTCCTCTATATACGATCATCTAGACTCGATCCTCTGTGTGAAGCAAGTTTCCTTCATATATGATCATCTCAGACATGATTCTCTATATAGAGCAAGTTTCCTTTATATATGATCATCCAGACTCGATCCTCTGTGTGAAGTAAGTTTCCTTTACATACAATCATTCTAGACCCGATCCTCTATATAGAGTAAGTTTCCTCTATATACAATCACCCTGACCTGATCCTCTATGTGAAGCAAGTTTCTTTCACATATGATCACTTCAGGCTCGATTCTGTGCGAAGCAATGCTTCCTTCTCACAGAATCTTCCAGTTTTCTTTTCCTTAAGGATAGATGTGAGTCATCATGCTTTCTTTCCTTAGTATTAGATCTTCTAGTGATGGAGCACGCCCTCTGTAGCACCATCCTAGGTTTAAAATCCAGATCTGATCCTCTGTGATTAGGTGTGAGTCCCAGTACTTCCTTCCCACACGATCATCCAGTTTTCTTTTCCTTAACGATAGATGTGAGTCATCATGCTTTCTTTCCTTAGGATTAGATCATCTAGTGATGGAGCACGCCCTCTATGGCACCATCCTAGATTCAAAATCCAGATCTGACCTTCTATGGGAAACAATGCTTCCTTCCCACAGGGTTTCCACAGGGTCCTCCAGTTTTCTTTTCCTTAAGGACAGATGTGAGTCATCGTACTTTCTTTTCTTAGGATTAGATCGTCTAGTGATGGAGCACGCCCTCTGTGGCACCATCCTAGATTCAAAATCCAGATATAACCTTCTGTGGGAAGCAATGCTTTCTTCCCACAAGGTCCTTCAGTCTTTTGTTCCTTAAGGATAGATGTGAGTCATTGTGCTTTGTCTCCTTAGGATTAGATTTTCCTAGTGATGGATAACGCCCTCTGCGGCACCATCCTAGTTTCAAAATTCAAAACTTTAAGCCTGATCTCATATAGGAAGCAATACTATCTTCCTATAAGATTATCCAGTTCTCTTTTTCTTAGAGTAATTATTCTCCTTCTATTAGGATTAGACACCCTAGTGATGGAGTAAGACCTATGTGGCACCATCCTGGATTCAATCTCAATTTTAAAATCAAACTTTTTTTTCCTTAAGGCTAGGCTCTTCTTCATTCCCTTAGGATTGGACTCCCCAGTGATGGAGTAAGTCCCCTGCGGCACCGTCCTGGATTCAATCTTAATTTCAAAATCAAATTTTCTTTTCCTTAAGGTTAGGCTCTTCTTCCTTCCCTTGGGATTAAACTTCTCAGTGCTGGAGTAAATCCTTTGTGACACCGTCCTGGATTCAATTTTAAGTTGCAAAATCAAACCTTCTTTTCTTTAGGGCTAGGTTCTTCCTCATTCCCTTAGGATTGGATCTACTAGTGGTAGAGTACGCCCTTCGTGGCACTACCCTAGCATCAAAATTCAAATTTGATCCTCTACAGTTAGAAGTTCCTTCTTCCTATAGGATCATCCAGGTTTTCCTCTCCTTAAGGTTAGGTTCTTCCTTCCCTTAGGACTAGATCTATTAGTGGAAGAGTATGCCCCTCGTGGTACTACCTTAGTGTCAATTCAAATTTCATAATCAATCTTTTTTCATCTAGGATCTGGTTTCTCCTTTCCTTAGAGTCAAAACCCTGACTCGGTCCCCTGTAGCTAGAAGTTCTTTCTTTCTATATAACCACTCAATCTCCTTTCCTTAGGGTTAGATGTTTCCTCCCTTAGGACTGAAAGTTTAATAGGGATGTTAAGCCTTTATGAACTAGTCCCGAGGCTAACCAAGAGGGAGGGGGTGAATTGGTAGTTTTAAAAATTTGAGAGCAAAATAATAATTTAGAAAATTTTTTTGAATGTTTTAAAACTTTTACAGTTATGTGCTAAAGTGCAGATATTCAACAATAATAGAATAATAATAACAATCACACAATCATCAACAGAACAGTAAATACGAAAAATAATCAAAAAGAATACACCAGATTTTATAGTGGTTTGATCATCTTGACCTACGTCCACTCCCCGGAGCCTCCCCTCTAGGTATTGCACTAACACTAAGTGACTCTCCTTCTGCTCCCACAGCAAGGCAGAGAAGCTTGTATAAAAACTCCTTTCTACCAACCCAATGAGGCAGAGAACCTAAACTCCTTTCACTTCCTCCTGAAGCAAGCAGAGAACCAAGACTCCTTTCACTTCCTCCAAAAGCAGATAGAGAACCTGGACTCCTTTCGCTTCCTCCTGAAGCAGACAGAGAACCCGGATCTTCTTGCGAATGATCCTCCCATAGAGATACCGACAAGATAAGAGATGACGAACGGAGAAGATGACTCAGATCCTTGCCTGGAGCAATCTTTGTGAATCCCTCACAAACTCCCCCTAACAAGATTCTCTCTCTCTCTCTCAAGGTTTTCTCTGGAAAGGAAAGTGACAAAAGATTTTTCTTGTTGGAAGAAAAAGATCTTTTATAGGAGAGCTCAAAAATTGCCCTAAATCTCAACTGGTCGTCAAATATAGTCAAGGACGATTGTACGATCGTCCTTTACGATCAGTTCAAAATCACATATTTCAGCTTGGATAATCTGGTTCCTCTGAACGATTAGTAGATAAAATTTGTTCATATCGTCCCGTATGATTCCGCGATCATCCAGGACGATTAGTGTAAACCAAGAATTTCGTCCAGAAGATAGCTCTAGTCATCTAGATGAACTTGTGCTGGATGATCTCAAAATGACTTGATCGTCTGGGATGATATAGGTATCGTTCCGTACGATAATTCAAAAATGCCCAAAATTGTCCTAAACACCGCTCCGTCCGTACAGCTCAAACATATTGGACAATTTTAAAATGACTTGATCGTCCGGGATGATAAGTAGATCATCCCGTATAATTAGTTCAAAAATTTGAGAATCGTCCTGCACACAGGTCTGGACGTACAGGTGAAATGCACTAGACAGCCAGGATTTTTCATGTATCTTCCCGTACGAACTTGCGATCGTACAGAACGATATGATCATATCAATCAAACCTTAATTACTTTCCTTAATCACCAGACTAATTTAGGCATGATTGTAATGGATCATCCAGGACGATACACGTATCATCCGGGACGATCAGACCAAATCTCTAAAAATAAAAACTTGCCTAACTTAATCTGACGACTGAGAATTTCTGATTTAAGCTTATCGCCATGTACGATATAAAGATCATCCAGGATGATCTGCTTAATCAGACCGACTTAACTTGGTTGCCCTAATTAGGGTTTCTGTTTTCACTGGATCGTCCAGGACGATGTGAATATTGTTCAGGACGATCTGAACAAAAAAATGAACAGAAACTCTGATTCACTAAAACTCTCCCCCTGAGTGTGTGTGTGCAAGGTTACTTAGCTAGGGGATCCTTTACATTACATTTGACTCAATAAAGATGAAAATAATATATTGGACATGAATTATAAAATAGGCTGACTAGATCTTGGGCTGGCTTGAACTTGCAATTGATCCTGCGGACCTGAAAGATTAGACAATCAACCAGAAATAGAAATATTTGCTATCATCAAAATCATAATCCTTGAAACCCAGATTTGCAACAATCTTCCCCTTTTTGATGATGGCAAACATTTATTCAGTAGTTTTAAATTAACCAGATTGCAGTAATTAAAGCACAGGCGAGAGACAATAAATTTTACTAATCATTAATAACCAGTGACATTCAATACAATAAAGGACACAACTATAAAAAAATAACAAATAAAACTACTACAACACAAAAACAACTCTCCCTTTTAACATCACAAAAAGGAGGAACATAAAAGACAAAAATAACAGCAAACTAACACATCACACAGAAAGTAAAACAAATAATCTAATAAAGAGGCGGATCCTGATCAGACGAAGGAGGTGGTGGTGGATTAAAGTAACTATGAATGGTGGCGATCTGCTCTCCAAACCAGGCCATGTCCTGGTAGTGCTGCTCCCGTTAGGTAGTCACATAGGAGTCAAAACGGGCCTCCCACTGGGAGAAATGATGCACCAGATGATCAAAGGGTAATGCAATACGAAGAGGAGCAGGTGCATCAAGTGTAGTAGGTACAGGAACAGCTTCTTCCTCTTCCTCTTCAACATCTGCGGCGGGCTCCAGATAAAGTCGGGTACTGTAGAGGACATGGAAAGAGTTGTTTGTGTAGTAGGAAGGAGGGACATTGAGCTACATCATGTAGCAACTAAAAATTAACTGGCTGACATTTTTACTAAACCACTGGCCTTTGACTCATTCAGCATTTTGAGGACCAGATTGGGTGTGATTGACATAAATGCATGAATCTGATGATTACTAATTTCTGATGTTTCTCTGTTTTCTTCATTTTGCTTCTAGCTTTTGTCTATTTTGATTGTCCGTTTTACTTTAGAATTTTTTCTTTTTCTGCTGATTTTAATGTTTTGATTTGCTTATCAGATTTAATTATTTTCTGCTGATTTTTATTTGTTGGTTTTCATTTACTGATTTTTTTTACGTGTCTATTTTTCTTCCTTCTTATTTTTTTTATTATTCACTTCAAAATCAGATCACTGCTCACTACTGCTGATAAACTAAATTTTTGATTGAGAGTTTTACCTTATTTTTGTTTGAAAGCTTATAAGCAGTGATTGACTCCTCTGAATCTGTTAAAGGGAAGAAACGTTGATGATTATTTCTCTTCCTCTAACTCCTTTAATGGTGTATTATTTCTTTTGGATAAAAATCTTCTTTAAAATAAAAAAGTTAGTTTAACTACCAATTCACCCACCCTCTTGGTTAGTCTCGGGACTAGTTCATAAGGGCTTAACATCCCTATCAAACTTTCAAGTGATATCAGAGTAAAACAACGATTTAGAAAATCTTTTTGAATATTTTAAAACTTTTATAGTTATGTGATGATGTGCATATATTCAACGATAATAGAATAATAATAACAATCACACAATCATCAACAGAAAAGTAAATGCGAAAAATAATCAAAAAGAATACACCAGATTTTATAGTAGTTCTGTCAACTTGACCTACGTCCAGTCCCCGGAGCCTCCCCTCCAAGTATTGCACTAACACTAAGTGACTCTCCTTCTGCTCCCACAGCAAGGCGGAGAAGCCTATACAAAAACTCTTTTCCACCAACCCGGTGAGGCAGAGAACCTGAACTCCTTTCGTTTCCTCCTGAAGCAGGCAGAGAACCTAGACTCCTTTCGCTTCCTCCTGAAGCAGGCAGAGAACATGGACTCCTTTCGCTTCCTCCTGAAGTAGGTAGAGAACCCAGATCTTCTTACGAACGATCCTCCCATAAAGATACCAACAAGATAAGAGACGACGAACAGAGAAGACGACTCAGATCCTTACTTGGAGTAACCTTTGTGAATCCCTCACAAACTCCCCCTCACAAGATCCTCTCTCTCTCAAGCTCTCTCTCAAGGTTTTCTCTGGAAAAAAAAGTGGCAAAAGATTTTTCTTATTGGAAGAAAAAGATCTTTTATAGGAGAGCTCAAAAATTGCCCTAAATCTCAACTGGTAGTCAAAGATCATCCAGAACGATCGTAAAATCGTCCTGTACGATCAGTTCAAAATCACATATTTCAGCCTGGACGATCTGGTTCCTCTGGACGATTAGAAGACAAAATTTGTTCATATTGTCCCATACGATTCCACGATTATCCGGGACGATTAGTGTAGATCAGGAATTTCGTCCAGAAGATAGCTCTGGTCGTCCAGGGGAACTTGTGCTGGATGATCTCAAAATGACTTGATCGTCCGGGATGATATAGGTATCGTCCAGTACGATTAGTTCAAAAATGCCCAAAATTGTCCTGAGCACCACTCTGTCCTTACAGCTCAAACATGTTGGATAATTTTAAAATGACTTGATCATTCGGGATGATAAGTAGATCGTCCCATATGATTAGTTCAAAAAGCTGAGAATCATCCTGCACACAGCTCTGGATGTACAGGTGAAAGGCACTAGGCGATCAAGATTTTTCATGTATCATCCTGTACGATCTTGCGATCGTCCAGGATGATATGATCGTATCAATCAAACATTAATTGCTTTCCTTGATCACCAGACTAATTTAGGCATGATTGTAACGGATCGTCCATGACGATACACGTATCGTCCGGGACGATCAGACCAAATCTCTAAAAATAAAAACTTACCTAACTTAATCTGGAGGCTGAGAATTTCTAGTTTAAGCTTATCATTATGTATGATATAAAGATCGTCTAGGATGATCTGCTTAATCAGACCAACTTAACTTGGTTGCCCTAATTAGGGTTTTTGTTTTCACTAGATCGTTCAAGACGATGTGAATATCATCTAGGACGATCTAAAAAAAATGAACAGAAACTCTAATTCACTAAAACTCTCCCCCTGAGTGTGTGTGTGCAAGGTTACTTAGCTAGGGGATCCTTTACATTACATTTGACTCAATAAAGATGAAAATAGTATATTAGACCTGAATTACAAAACAGACTGACTCGATCTTAGGCTGGCTTGAACTTGCAATTGATCATATGGACCTGAAAGATTAGATAATCAACTAGAAATAGAAACGTTTGCTATTATCAAAATCATTATCCTTGAAATTCAAATTTGCAACAAGGACTAGATTTACTAGTGGTAGAGTACGCTGTCCCCAACACTACCATAGTATCATTTTAAATTCAATCTTCTGAGGTTAAGTTTCCCTTTCCCTTAGAATCAAATTTAAATTTGTTTCTTTATAGTTAGGAGTTCCTTCTTCCTATAGGATCATCCAGTTCTTCTTTTCCTTAAGGATAGGTTTTCTTCCCTTCCTTAGGATTAGATCAACTAGTGGTAGAGTACGCCCTTTGTGGCACTACCCTAGTATCTATTCAAAATTTCAATTTTCTAAGTTTAGAATTTCCTTTTCCTTAGTATCAAAATTCAACTTCAATCATCTATAGTTGGGAATTCTTCCTTTCTATACGATCATCCAGACTTCTTCTTCCTAAGGTTTGGACTTCCCTTCCCTTAGGATTAGATCTACTAGTGGTGGAGTACGCCCCTCGTGGCACTACCCTAATATCAAATTTCACTTTGATCCTCTGTAGTTAGGAATTCTTCCTTTCTATACGATCATCCAGACTTCTTTTTTCGAAGGTTAGGACTTCCCTTCCCTTAGGATTAGATCTACTAGTGGTGGAGTACGCCCCTCGTGGCACTACCCTAGTATCAAATTTCAATTTGAGCCTCTATAGTTATGAGCTCTTCCTTCTTATGTAATCATTTAATTTTTCTTCCTTAGGGTGTAGGTACTCCCTTCCCTTAGGACCATACGCAGTAGGAATAGAGTACGCTCTTCGTGGCATTTCCCTAGTACCAATTTAAACCTTTGATTCCCTAGGGATAAAATTTTTCTTCCCGTTAGGATCAAAACTCAAGACTTGACCATTTTATTCGGTCAACGTTAATATGTGCAATAAAACTCTATTCTATTACACATATTAGGGGTCCATTTGTTGACCTCATTTTCGTATGAGGTCAGTAGGACCAATCCAGATCTTAGGATCTTTTCAATCCTTAGGATTAATCTTGACCCTAGGATCAATCTGATCTTAGATCAATCCAAACTTTAAGATCAATCCAGATTTAAATCAATCATGACCCCAGATCAGTCTAGCTTATCGACCATCCTAGATCTTAGGATCATTCTAGAATCTAAAAACCTTAGGATCTTCCTAGATTTCAGACTTTAGGATCTACTCTAGATCCTAAGACTCTTGTAAACCCTAGACCCTAGGATTCTTAGACTCTAGAGACCTCCTAGATCCTGGACCTTAAGATTCTTCCAGACTTCAGGTCTTAGGATCTACCCATACCCTAGATCTATCTAGACTCTAGGATCTTCCTAGACTTCAGTCCCTAGGATTTACTCTAGACCCTAGGATTCCTTTAAGTTGATCTAGACTCTAGGATTTACTCTAAATCTCAGGATTCCTCTAGATTGATCTTGATTTCAATTCAATCTAAACTTAATTCAAATCCAGATATTCAAACCCAGAAATTCAATCCAAACCCATGGCTAAGGACTCAGGTCCTGAAAGCCTTTTCCAGTGAATCTTTGAACACTTTAAAATCCAGTCAAATAACTTCTGATTCAGAGTCTATCAATTCCACATTGATATGAAATATCTCTAGAGGCAACCCTCCAAATTTGATCCCATTCTGAGGTCTCTAACCCCAAAAATTGAATTGATTTCCAAAGGCTGTAAAACCTTCAAATATTTATGGCCTATGCCACTGGACCTGTCACCCAGTGGATTTTGACCATAAAGACTTACCCAAAGCCTGTAAGCACATCCAGACCCTTAATCCAGACCTCTTGAACATTGAACTACATTTTGTTGGACTCACTTTGACCCCTAGTTGACTAGTAGTCAAAATGACCAAAATACCCCTTTGTGGTCCAAATGCACATTTCAAACCAAATGATCTCCAAATTGTTTGGGATCACTTTCAACAATTTTTAAATATCAAACCCAATCTATTGGACCCAAACCCAGACTTTGGGTCAACCTGGTTGACCAAGTCAATCTAGGTTGACCAAACAAGCCTTTAAGGGTCAAAACAGGTCATTTTAACCATATGACCTCTCCAGATCTTGAGACCACCACCAATAGACTCAGAATGTTATTTTGAACTGATTGAACCTAGTTTCTGACCCTGGGTCAACTTGGTTGACCAAGTCAACCTAGTTGACCCATTAGGCCCATTAAGGGCCTGAATAGGTCATTTGATCTGAATGACCATTCCAGACCCTGAAACCACCTCCACTAGACCTCAAATATCACATCAAACCATTCCAGCCCAAACCTTGGCCCTAGGTCAACCTAGTTGACCAGTTTAAACCCTTAAGCCTATTTACACCTAATCAAGCCTCAGATTAATTTCAAACTTATTCAAACTCCCTTGAGCACTTATCTTGGTGATTTGGGCTAGATTAGACCCTTTGACCCAGTCAAGAGTTGATAAAGTCAACTGAATCTATGATTGGTAAAAGTTAGCCCATATGACCCATTTCAATGCTTTTAATCAATTCAACTCATTTTAAATCTCAAACCCACTTCAAATCATAACCTTAGTATGCCTTAATGCTTGGCCAACCTAATTCAAGTCTAGTTGACCAAGTCAACACTTTGAGACTTGGTCAAACTAGCTTAAACCCTTTTAAAACATTCAAATTCTAATGTCAAGCCATCAAACTCCCTTTGAATAAATCCAAGCAGCTCTTTAAGACCTCTTTGCTGCCACCTCAGCATGCATGGACCCATTGACTAGTCAAACCATCAATGAGTGGTCAAATGGCCTCTTAAATGGTCAAATCTCTATTTCTAATCCTTCCTATTCTAATCTTAACCACTCTAATAGCTTTAAACATCTTCTGGAATGTTCCTAAGCTTATTTTAAACTTTGGATTAGAGCTAAACGTAATGCACATGGCCACATGTGCCCCAAAGGATAAGAGGCCTTTCCACCTCACTTATCCTTGGTGTCCTTTATTCCCCTGCTGCCAACAACCTCCAGAACACTTGGCAGCTATTTAGACCCTCAACCAATTAATCCCAACCCTTGATTCAATCCAGGGACGTTTTTAATAGTCAAAATACTCTAATCAAGCTCATTCTTGACCATATATTCTCTCACTACCTTAAGTCCCTCCAGTGGAGTTCTATTCTCGTTTGAGCTCTTAATGTATCCCTTAACACCTTCCAAGTCCAACCATGGCGACTGAGAGCTACCGGCGACGAACTTCCGGTGAGCCAAGGCTAAAGCGTCCAAAGCTTCCTCAGCACAATCCGTGGCGTTTCAGACCATAGTTCCTTCTAGAAGATTATACGTGGACAAACTATAATTTCAGAGAACTTAAAATCGTTCAAATTCATTAATTGGATCAAGTATAAACCTAAACCCTAGATTAAGCCACTTAGTTCAATATAGCTTTACAAAAAGCGCTTTTCAAATTGTTAAAAAAATTCCACATAACTTCTTTTCATTCCAGTAATCTACGTTTAAAATTTCAATTATTTTAATCCATTGAATTGAGAGAACGAGCCCTTTTTGTCGTTAGGGCTTCGGAAGCAGCCATGCTTGGGCGGCGTGCTTTTTGAGCCATTGATCCTTAGATTAACGGCTCGGATTGAGCAGTACCGCGGTTCTACGTAACCGCGCGGTACCCGTGACCACTTAAATCTCAGTCCGCTGAGATCACAACCGTCCATTCAGAGTAACGGGTGATCCGATGGCACACATCTGTGCTGACTGGTTTAAGTAAAAGATGGGTGGGCCCCATCGCCTTTCAGTATTAATGGCTGATGATTGCCGGTGGCGCAATCATCAGCACTTAATGGTGCCACCGACAATCATTAGCCGCGGTTTGAATAGCCAGTGGAAGGATGCCATGTGGCATACCGCATTTTCTTTTTTATTTATTATTTAAAAATTAGTTTAAATTTATTTTTAAATACAAAAAATTCAAAAAAATTAATTAAAAATTAAATAAAAATAAAAAAATTTGTATTAAAATACATAGAAAATTAAACCCTCTAATTTAAATTTAAAATTACTTTAAATATTAGATATATTTTAAATAATGTTAAAATATTTAATTTTAATGTTTAATTAAATATTAAATCAAATATTTAAAGTTTGTATATTAAGATATACTAAATAATTAAATATTCATTTTAAATTAATCTAATTTGAAATTAAGTTCAATTCAAGCAATATTTTGAATATTTTAAACTTTTTTTATATAATTAATTATTTAAATGTTAATTATTATTTAATTTATATAAATAAAAAAAATTCCTTCAAACAAAATTTAATTTAAATAATTTAAAATTTCAGAAGATCTAAAACTCAATTTAATTTAGTTTAAGATTTATTCTAAATATTAATTAACTTTAAATTAAACTAAATAATTTAATTAACTTTAAGCTTCAAAAATTCAAATTAAATTCGAATTAATTCAAAAAATTTTAAATAATATATCAAAATTTCTGAAATTTTAAGTATTTTATTTCAAAATTATTTTCAAAATTTAAAACTTAATTTATTTTAAATAATTTGAATATTTGAATGTTTTAATATTTAATTAATATTATATTAAATATTTTAAAATTTTAAATTTTAATTTCATATAAAACTTTGAAATCGGAGGATCCCTCATTAATATGTTAAACCTATTTTGATGATACCTTTAATTATTTTAATTTAAAACTTAAATTTATATATAGGTTTATAGGTATAGATGTATATATTTTAAAATTAGTTTTTTTTAAATTATATATATTTTAAACATTTAAGGTTGAGGGAGCCTTTTTTAAACTTTAAACATAGCTCAAGCTTGATTGAGTAGAATTTATGTGGATTGGTGATTAATGAATGCATAATCACTTTGTTGATTATTCATTGATTAATCCTTCAATTAATTAGGTTTTAATTTATCTTGCATGCTTAGGGTGCACACACTCACCTAGTTTTAAGGCTCTCTAAGATCTAGGATTAGATTGTGATTATGTATGCATGTACATGTATGTTTGAGGGTTAGAAATTTTGATTTAAACCCATTAAACTTAGTGACATCATTAAGGATAATAATTAAGGACTCGATTAGATAACTTAGAAAAATTATAATAATTAAGATACACCTCCTTTTGACTTGAAACTTAAATCACTTGAACTTAGTGACATGTTCAACCTTAAGAAAATTCTTCACTAATTTTTGAAATCTTTAAGCCCCTTAATTAACTTAATCAAGTTTAAACCCTTAATTAAGCTTTAAAACCTTCCAGAAAATATAATAAATCCAATTTAAATCTAAAAATTACAAATAATATCTCTAACTGACCAGAATTAAATCCTTAATCAATAAAAAATAAAATCAACTAGATTTGACATCTATTTTAAGAATAATTTAATTTTAAGTGAAATTGAACATTTAATTAATTTAATTAATTAAAAATGATTTAAAAATTCCAAAACTCTTTCAAACTTAGTTCAAAATCAAGTTAAAACTTCAAACCTTCATAATAAAATACAGAAAAATCCAATTCCAATGTACTTATAGTTTAACTGATTGTATTAAGGTCTAGTATTTTAATAAAATACTAACTTTCTAAAATTTAAGCTTAATCAAAATTTCAATTTTTGATCCCTTAATTAAATTATTAAAATAATTCAGAAAATTCTAAAATTCAATAAATCATAAAAAATTCTAGAAAACACCAATTTAATATTAAAATCATCAACTAATCAATTTGAATAAAATTTATTAACTCTCAAACCTTTAATCAATTAAAATATTTAATTATATGATTATCACTAGGTAACTCAGGCCTACGAGGCTATTAGTTTAGCCCCAATGAAGGTAAAATAAATTTCACGATCTCAGTGTAAAATAAAGGTGGTAATCAATAATCATTTAAAATACACTTTAAAATTATTTTTAAGCAATTAATGCTTAAACTCAAACTTAAAATCCCTTAAGCCTTTCAACCAACCAAAACGTCAAGCAACTTCACTCAAATGATCCTATTTAGGATATATCAAAGCCACACAACCTCCTACACACACTTTAGATGATTTTCTCGGACAACCAACCCTAGTTTTAGGCTAGACCGATGTTTACTTTTCTACTACTTGCGTGTGCCGGGTTTTCTGTGATTTTCATTGCATGCTGGTTGTTAGAATTAAGTGATTGATTGATTGTTTATTTAAATTTCTGCACTCTATGTTGTGATTGATTGTGTGTTAGATCTACCCCTAGGTTAAGGATGATTTATACTTATTCAATCTTATGCAGTTGGCCATGCTCGCATAGGGCATTTAAAACTAAATGGGGCATAATTAAATCAAGCTTTTAAAAATTAACGACATTTTCTGTAGGTGCTTCAGAATACTTAAGACCCCCTTTAAAATTAAAAGAGCATGGCCAGGTGTGGCTAGTTTTAGCATTTTAAATTTTAAAATATTAACTGCTTGAGATATTTATTAATTATTGATTATTAGGATAACCCTGTAGGATTGAGTCTAGATTTTTAATTTTGATTGATGTAATTTAAATGTAATTGAGTTGTAAATTATATTAAGTGCTTTGAGATTGAGATATTAAGCATCCAATTTAGAATCCAAAGAGGAAGGAACATCAATTATGGGAGAGTTCCTATCCATTTGGAGATACAAATTAGGATGACTTCAAATATCCAAAGAGAAAAGATAACACCCCTTTCAAGGGGAAGTTTCTTTTCATTTGGATATCCGGACCCGATGATTCAAGGAGCTCGTAGAAGGACAAAGAAGTGAAGAATGAGAAGAATCTCAAATCTCAAAGTCACTTGAGTCTTAGGAGTAGAATCCAGGTTGTAGTCAGTGGTGCCCGACCAGTTTACTTTTCCTGCAGACCCTGAGTTGTATAAATAAAAGGTACTTGCCTAAGGAATTTCATTTTGAATATTAATTTAATTGATTTAATTATTTGATTGATGTGTTGATTGCGATTAGGATTTACTTGCTTTTATTAGTTTTTTTTGCGATCTTGCATGTCGTGTTTTATTTTAGCCTAGAATCCGATCGGAGGCTCGTGAGGACACGTTAAAACTATTTCTACTTAAACAAAATTTAAAATATTTAGGTTTGGATAGTAACTCTAACATTTTAAGAAGTAAGCTCGGGACCGCCAGGGGGTTTTTCATAAACATATTTATTACACTTTCTTTTCATTTACTAGGCACCTCCCCACCTGCGGGTTTGGCAGACCACTTGGCCTATGAGGGTGTAGTTATGTCTAAGGGGATCTGTGCATCTCTAGGATAAAATTATTTTTAAGCCTAATTTTAAAACTTCTTTATCCTGATTTAAGCATTTAATAGAGTCAATTAGCATACATTGCATTAGCAACAAATTAAAATTGATTCTAAATTTTAATTGCATTTTAGTTTAAGCATTTCACCCAACACAAGTCAAGGGGTCAATTAGGAATCTGCTCTAGATGTCGACCCCAACTTCTTAAAATCAATCTTAAACAACATCCCTAACCACTTTTTCATTTAAAAGACTGGACACATGATTTTGAAGCGCTTAGGTGGTTTAGCTGGCTCCCCAATCCAGGCCGGGGTAAGTCCAAGATTGCATTGTATTAGCTAGGATCCGGGTCACTGATTTTCAGTACCCAATTTTAGACTTAGGTTCTGAGCCAGATTTTCAATCTTAAGATCTCAACCTCCGGGAATCTACTACCCAACTTCTAATAAAATTGATCATTCAAATATTAAATCTCTTTCAATCTAATTTAAGCCCAACAAATAGGATAGACTGGGGTACTTCTAAATTATTTCAAAATCCCAAGTGCCTCCTACCTCTCTTCCTTTGACCTCTAGAAAGAACTGTTCAAATTTGATCCATTCCCATTTGAAATTCCAGTCCCTATCTCCTTTGACATCAGACTTTGAAAATCCTAAATAAAATTCGTATCGCTATTTTAATCAAGAGTATTCATGGGAAATTTTTTGGTTTCCTACGATGTAATTAACTACGAGGGCTTGCGCTCGTAGGAGATTTAGAAACCCAGACCTGATTTTTAAAATCAAGTTTTTAAAAACCTCAATTAATTATCTTTAGAAAAATCAAACTCGACGATCATTATCGTCATTTTCAAACGATCAATAGTGATTGATAACTTCTTTCTCTGGAAAGATATATCAATTACTATCATAAGTTTGATTATGAGACCAATGATCCTCTCATCCAAATTATTATAGTTAAATATTTGATTGAATACTCATTTTGACCCTTCGGGGTCATATGTAATTTTTTCTTAAATTCAACTATGATAATCATGATAAATTTAAAGTTTTGAAATTTGAACCTATTAGGGAACGATATGTTCACCTTTCGAGGTGATATATCATTCATAATAAGCGTTCGATCTCAAATATTAAAAATTCCAAAAATTTTAAGTTTCCCAAAAAAAAATAAATCTTTTTCAAAACTATTTATATATTTTTCAATCAAACAATCATATAACTTTTGATATATTATAAATTTGATCATTCTAAATAATATGATAAAATTTTATTACATTTTCACCATTTAAATTTGTGTATAATAATTTTTGAGTAAAATGAGTAAGGAAAAGATAGATTGAAAATAAGTTTAAAAGTGTTATATTGTAATTTAACATGATAAGACTACTAGATAATATATACTGAAATGATTGATATGATTGAGTGATGCAAGAATATTTGTTACTAGTTTGAATCTAATATGATGGATAGATATAATGTATTGATTGATATTAGATATATACTATGATAAACTCATGTGATATCTTCATGATTCATGTAGTCCACTAACTAAAGTCAGTGTCGGTGAATGGGAGTCGCAAGGAGTTGAAGATTGATTGAGAGTTATAAGAAATTGGGTGATTAATTCAAGTGATTCAAAGAGAGTTTTAAGGAGCACACTGACTGGGAGTTATAAGGGGTGACTGATTGGGAGTTATAAGTCCAGGAGCAAAATACCCTCAAGATATTCTCTTATGAGTATCTAAATATCTAGATATTACTATTGATTACTATTATTGATTATTATTATTATGATTATTGTGATTGATATTGAGAATACTGATACTATTACTAATACAATTTTATTAATGATACCCAATACTATTATTGATACTGTGACTATAACTAACAGATTGATGTGAACTGAATGAATGATAAGATTGGATAAAGTTATTTGAGTGATAAAGATCGACTGACTAACTGATTGATTAAAGTTTATAATGGAAGAATGAAACAGAACTGATTGAGATATATTATGTTATAGACTGATTATTAATATAGATAATCGATATATATATATATATATATATATATATATATATATATATATATATATATATATATATATATATACATTGATGCATATAGTTTTTATATGATTTATAACATATCGTTCTCTTTTACCTTGTATTGATTTCAATTGTAAGATTTTGGTTACTTGCTTGACTATATACTCATTATGTAGTTTTATATTATTTCTGGTAAAGGTAAGGATCCTATGATATGAGGCTCCGGGCAGCATGCATAGTACTTTTTGCTGTTCACAAGAAATTGGTAAGCTCTATTTAAATGCTCAAATGAAAGACAAATCTAATTCTTTCAATATAGATTCTAGGGCATCGATATGACTAGTCAAGCATATCCTGAGTAAATTATATAATAGCTGAGTAGTTAAAGTGCTAAACTACTAGGAAGGTTATGAGATAGACTAAGATCTATTTTGGCGATACCTAGGAAGATCAAAGTAAATCAGCCTTATTAAAATAGGTATTGGTATAAGCATAAGTGTTATTAGATAAACTAGGAACTATTTCGAAAAAACCTAGGTATATCATTCTAGACCATCATTATTAAAATAAGTTTGGGTATAGAACATGATGTTGATACTCAGTATTGAGTGAATAATGCCATGTTAGGATGCTTTTGAGTTACATATGGAATAGAGTGCATGATGGAGGCAAAGATATAAGCCATGTTACTAACTGAATAGAAAAGAGGTTTATGTCAAATAAACTATTGTTTATGTTGATTTTGATGAAGGCTACATAACTATTATCATTTCACTCTTTAGTTTACTCAAACTAAAGTTATCACTAAATAATGGAAAAAAGATGTCTACTTAAGTCTTGCTCTTTAACTATAGATGCTCAACTATGAAACTCCAATCTTTATATCCTAACTATAGTCATACGATAACCATCACCTGACTATAATTCTTCAGACACTATTGCCTGCCTACAATCCTTTAACCACCATCCTTTAACTTTGGTCTATGGATTACTAACACCAAATTATGGTCATTTAATCGTCACTCAATAGTGATCCTCAACATCCCGGATTAAAATCCTCCAAACACTATTGCTAGGCTATGGTTCTCTAATAATTATCTCCCAATTACAGGATATTGTTGCCCGACTATGAACCTTTAACTACCATCATCTGATGGTCATTCCTTGATCATAATCCTCTGATTATTATCCCTCAACTATTATCTTTTGACCACAATCATCCAACAACATTCTTTTAACCATAATCACCCGAGTACAATCACTACAGGAAAATAGTTTATTTCTGGCGAAAATAAATTTGTCACAAATTTCGACAGATTACTAACGAAAAATTTTTGGCGGATTTTCCGACGAATTTCTAGGGGATTTTTTGATTGGCTTTCTGACGGATTGATTTCCAATAAAATTTCCGACGAAAATTAATTTTTTCTAAAAAAATGGCTATAATAATATTTATAATTAATTATTTTGTTAAATAAAGTTAAATAATTTAATAACTTATTGTTAAATTTAATTATTTAAATTAAACATTTTAAAAATAAATTAACTAATTTAATAATTCATTATTAAATTAATTTAATTTAAAATAAAATAAATAAATTATATTAATTAGATTAATAATTCATTGTTAAATTAAATTAATTAAATTAATAATTCATTATTAAATTTAATTTATTTTATTTAAATTAAATTAATAATTACTTTTTATATTTTATAAGTTATAATTTAAACAAAGAAAAGCTTATGAAGCAGTTTTATCTTTGTGGCGTGATGGTTGCATGTGGGCTTGAGCATGGGCGGGGTTCGAATCTCGTCGTAAGCGGGCTGGGGTGGTTGGGTTGTGGTGGGGCGCATGGGTTGAACCGGGTCCGCGGGTTGGGCAGTGGCATGTTAATTTTTAATCCGTAGGAAGGAATAATCCGCCGAAAGTATTTTTGGAGATTATTTTGCATCAGAATGACTTTTCTGACTAGTATTTTACCGGTGAAAAAATTTCCATAAAAAATCCATCGAAATGGCCCTCGAAAAATAACATTTTTTCTTTAGTGAATCCTCCAACTTCCTTTATGTGATTATGATCTTTAAATACATTCACTCGATCACTATCACCCAACTACAATCCATCAAATTATATTACTCAACTATGATCTTTCAACCATCATCCTCTGATTACAGCCCTCTAAGAATATTTGTCTAACTATGGTCCTCCGACAACCTTTACCTATGTAGAGTCCTCCAATCTCACTCAACTATGGCCTAACCACAATCCCCCAAATACGTTCCTCCAATTATCGTTGCCCAACTATAATCCTACAACAACCATTGCCTGACTATGGTCCTCCAACCTTCATCACCGGATTATGATCCTCCGACCTTCAACACTCGAATATGATGACCATCATCCCCTGATTATAGTAACACAATAATCATTGTTGAATTATAGTTCTCCAACCACTATTGTCAGATTGTGAACATTTGACCACTATCATTCAACTACATTCATCAGACCACTATCGCTCAACTACGAACCTCTAATTGCCATTGTTCAACTATGATCTCTTAACTGTTGTCACTCCACTATAGCATCCTAACCATTGCTACCCAACTATGTCGACACCTACTAACTTTGTTACCTGTCATCACCATTAGCGTCTAAGCATAACATCATCTATAAGGATGATGCACGATGTCCATATAAATTTCAATTCTTGATGTCAACACAAAGATTTATATTATACTTAATGGTCTATGATCTCCTCTTCTCAAAGGAGAATGACCAAACAAACAACAAGCAATCCCTTGGAGATAGTTATCTTACCAAAAAAACTTTTCCAACTTATAAGGTCTTCTTTGATTGAGCTTTTTATTTATTTTGCAACAACAAAAAAATTATGTAATGATGCATTTTATTTTGGTTAAAATTATTGATCTGTATTATTTTAAAATTTACTAACAAGGATTATTCAAAAATAAAAATTTGGAATTTCCTAAGATAAAATTACTACAGCTTCCTCATCTATTGCATTATCATGAACTGTTGCATCTCATAAATGACTTTGAATTGGTCATTTCCTTAAGAGAATCATCTTAAGCATAAGCTTACTTCTGCACACAACTTTGTGCTATCACCCAATTGAACCTACACATTCTTCCCCGTCAAGCTTTCGTTCGTCCACTGAATCTGGTAAGAATGTGTCCCACAAGGGTACCTCTGGTCCCATTCACAACTAGGATGGCATTCGACGCATGGAAGATGATGTGAAACATCCTAGCTAATAGTTCTCCTTAGGAATATCTTATCTAGTTTGTTATAAGTTTTTCTAGAATCTTCTATAGCTAGTTTATATAGGTATGCATTGTAGTAGGAAAGGCATTATTGATGAAAATATATTCTCTTTGAAGCTTTAGAACTTTGTGCATATCCTTGTTCCCATGGATTGGGATTGAAGTCCTTCAAGCATCTTCTTCCAACGATCCAAACCACATCAGTTTGGTATCAGAGCCCAGAGCTTGCGAAGATCGATAGACTGCAGAAGAAGGTCGGCTGTCGACGACGATCAAAGTCAAAGAATAAGATTCGCGGTCGACGATGATTGACGCCAAGGAAGGTGGGCTGTCGATGATGATCGAAGCCATATTGACTTCTATCAAGCTCAAGTGAAGGCATCACTTGATCGAGTAGACAAAAATCTTGATCAGATAGACAAAAATCTTCGATCCATAAGGAGAATGCGAATGTCGTCGGCAACCATACCGGCGTCTTCACCTTCACTCCTCTCATTCGCTTCACGCGAACGTCGTCAGATTCATAATCAACCCACTGTGGATGACTACTACCCTCTGCTCGAGATTCCTCTCTAATGGCGAGATCCCCCTCGATTCCAACACTCAAATCGAGCTCCTCTGCCTCCGCAGACAACCGCGACTGAATCAAGCTTGACCCAACTCCAAAGTCTCTCGCCTATGGATGTTGCGAAGCAAGGCCACTCTATCTCCTCCAACCATAATTCCACCTCTGCTTCTTCCGGCAATCCAGCCCAGTGCCCTGTTTCAGAACCCGCGACCATTCCCACTCTCTAGCTCGATTTTGCTTTCATACCTATGACCCGAGAAGATCCATAGCTCGCCGTTGATTTTGACTCGATCTCTCCTCCTGATGTTATATCAAAGCCTGATTCCACACTCGCCCGGTGTCACAACCCAACCTGACCAGGATAGGTCCTATCGTGTTGAGCTGTGACAAGCAAGCCCCAAGATCTAGGTTTGGAATTATTTTAGATTTTCTGTTAATATTCATTAAAATAAATGATAAACTATAGAGCTACTAAACTATCCAAATACTGAAAAACTAATTTATAAAATTTTTTTCATTCATCAAAATAAATATCTATACTACAGTACATGGCTACAGGCAAGAGCTACAGAACTAAAAATTTAACTAGCCATGATTGTACAAAAATCAAAAGTGCAAAATACCTATGATCTCAGATCTGATACTAAACTGCTAGTCCACAACCTCTTTACCCTTCCCAGATCCTGAAAATTAGAAGTAAAACCACAGTGAGCTACAATAGCTCAGCAAGCCACACAAATCGATCTAAATTTTCAAATATTCTTTTATCAAATATTTTGATGAATATTTAAGAGCAGTTAATTACAGTTTAAATAAATCACTGAACTGAAAATCATAAGACTGGGAAATGTAATAAATGCATATCAATAATAGTACATAACAAATGAATAAACTGAAATTCATATCGCGGAGTAGTTCAGATCACATTTCCCGGACCCAGACAGAATCTCAAAGGATTCTAGCCCCTTATGACTCCCTTTTTATTTGTGCTTTTAGCACCAAAACATATCAGATATCCCTGTCTCAGATAGCATCTCAAAGGATTCTGGCCCCTTATAACTCCCAATAATTCCCTGACACAGACAGAATCTCAAAGGATTCTGACCCCTTATAGCTCCCAGCAGATATCATTTACTCACATATGCACATATATAATCACATTATAAAATTTAATCAACAATTGAGCATGTATTAAAATTTCACAGTGTTGTATAACGGTAGACAATAGAAAATCCAACTTGGCAAAAATGCACATTTTCAAAAAATTACCAAATTATCAGATATTGTGTAAAACGATGTTTTAAGACTTTTATTATACTACAACACTATTTTTTAATATCCCGATAATTTTCTATTCGGTAAAAACCCTACAAATTTCAAAACTCCCAGTAAAAAATTTCCAAAAAATATTCAAAATGTGTATAATCGTAATATCTAAAGCATACAAAAAGTTACGCGGTGAAAATTTTTTCGGTGCAAAGTTATCCCCGTTTTTCGCTAACAAATACAAAATTTTAATCGAAATATTCACTAAAACTTGCACATTTTTAAAAATTGAGATGGGCATAATTTGTCTTACTACGAGACGAACAACTTTCTCAACTGTGTCGACGGACGAAAACGGCCCTAAGTCGCCCACAATCCGATTTTCTCTTCTCTCGCCTCTCTTTTTCCCTTATGCCCTCTAATCCGGTCTCTGTTTGGAACTTTTATTAGGTCCGGAATCAGGACGTAGCTCTGCATCCGGAAATCATTTCCATTGGGCCACATGGATTTACCCTAACCCCACCGTTCTATTTACCACGTTTTCCTAATTACAGCGGAGCCCGATGACCCGACACGACCCAAAAATGTTTGTAAAAATAAAAAATATGAAAATGACCACGGCGTTTTAGTTTTGCTTTATCGGGTCGGGCATCAGTCTAGCTACAGGCGATTCTTCATCTTCTTCATCTTCGAGCTTCAACTTCTACTCGAGGCCACTTCATTTACTCCAGAAACAGAGAAGGCATGGCTAAGGTATGTTTTTTAATATTAGTAACATTTAGGTGCCGCTAGATACCGAGCGGTACCCCGTCTGGGTACCGCTCGCTTCCTCGTGGAAACAGTAATGTATGGGTAATATGATATTTTTGCTAACAGGGTAAGTTCTAAAATTCTTTTAAATGACTATTTTAGGTTAGGGTTTCATTTAGGGTTACATTTGTACCGCTCGGTACCCCGTCTTGGCTAACGCTGGGACCCCGAGTGGTCTCTGGGTACGGCTGGGTACCCTTGGTACCTTTTGGTACCTCTAGGTACCTAGCTGTACTGATCGGTACCTCTCGTTACCTCTCGATACATAGAGGTACCTCTCGGTACCGCTCGGTACCTCTAGGTACCGCTAGGTATTTTTGCTCATCAACTGTTAAATTTTTAGGGATATGTTCCGAAGATTAGTTTCCGATGCAGAACTTCGACATTTAGAGAAGTATGTAATTTTTTGGTTGAAACATTTGACCAAGACTTTCTGGATAGACTCCAACAAATTCAGCTACATCAGTATGTTTTGATGCCTCGATACGTTTAGAATGTGCCGTTGGTTCACAAGTTACTGTCATTTTGGGATCTGAAGAAGCAATGCTTTATCATGAAGGGTCGGAAGTTACCATTCACCGCTGATGAAGTTTCTTTGATCTTAGGATTGCCGAACAGAGGAAAACATTTTGAATTGGGAAGCGCTCGAATCACTGGAAAATCTGCCACTGACATTAAGAAGGAGGTTCTAAGCCTTGATGAGTCAACTCCAATTCCCGATGTCGTGAAGAAATTTATAATATACTTGTTGTCAAACCTTTTCTTTCCTCTGCATAACTATCGAACACCAGCTTCTATCCTATATGTTGCTCGTGATGCAGCTAATTTTTTTTCATACAATTGGCCAGAATCAATAAGAAATTTCCTTGTGAGTGAGTTTGATGCAATTTCTACGAAGTTATCCAAAGGTCAACCGCTCGGATACATGAACGGATTTGTACATGTTTTGATTGTAAGTACACACAAATTTCTTTCTATATTCAATTTTGATTTGTTGGCTCAAATAATATTATTTTGCTATCAGTTATGGTTTCTGGAACATACCACAATTCACGCACCAATGGCTTCGAAAGCAAGACCACACTTTCTCCGCTGGGGTTGTGATATAACCTACAACGAAGTAGAGGCTTCTAGTTTATTTGAAAGTCTAGAAGATGTAAATATATTAAATTCTTTTGAGGGAATAACCAGTGAGGAGAGAGCATACCTGGATCAAACGTCCACTTCTCCCCAAACATTTCCTAATTTACAACTCTCCTTGATTAAACCTCGTCGTTATGTTGTTTCGTCCCCTTCCAGGTCAATTACACCCCCCAGTCCAGTCAGACCTCCTAGCCCACAAAGCGATACCCAAGTACCCGTTAGTGCCCCCCGACCGCAACAACCTACTTCTCCCAAACAACCCACTTCTCCCAAACATGAGAGCCTTCAGGCAGGGATCAATAAAATAATTGCTCAAAACAAAATTATACTGAAATGCTTAGTTCAACTTGAAGCCACATCTGGACTGCTTGAGCACCGAGTAGATGTAATAGAACATCAATTATTCGATCAGAGGGAGAAGGATAGTAGATTTGAGGCCATTGAGAAGTTTATGTCTCAACAATTCCCTACATTTAAACCTTTAAATACTGGATATCAAGCTGAATCTTCTTCTAGAACTATAACAGAGGAGAAGATAATCGAGAAGCAAGATGAACTAAATGATGCTCCCTTGCCTGATCCTTTACCTGAGCCGTTACCTGATCAATCGAAGGTTGAGGTGCATCAGGTGGCTGATGTCATTGATTCAACATGCAGCACAGGCATAGCAAGAAGGGTGAGACGAAGGATCGACCGGAAGCCTAAAGAAGTTCAGTCTCTATTTACAACCGGTCAATATAAGAAGAGAACACTAATGAAGAAAGCAGTTGCAAGACCTGCTCGAACTGCAACTGCCTTCATTAACATTGAAACCGTAAAATCACCCGAACCCAGACCAGCTCCTACTGAAGTAAAATATCCCGGGAGGCCAATGATTGATGAAAATATTAGGATGTTCATCGATGACTGTCTTAAGAAACATACTGATAAGTAAGTTTGACTTAACAAACCTCTGGGTACCGCTGGGTACTTCTAGGTACCTCTGGGTACCACTGGGTACCGCTTGGTACCGATGATTACCGCTAAGTTTTTCTTGCTGATAACCTCGGCACCTCTCGGTACTGCTTGGTACCTCTCGGTACCGCTATCTTTTGCTTTTTGACTCGCTCGGTACTGCTCGGTACCTGTCGGTACCTCTTTCTTTTGCTTGTTGATTACCTTAGGTACCGCTCGGTACTGGTCGGTACTGATCGGTACCGCTTGGTTTTTTGCTTGCTGATGAACTTTTCTATTTTGTAGGGGAGACATTATATATTCAGCAGGCAACGTCCATATTTTTAGAAGTCAAATAGACGAACTGTTGACAGATCAATACTTGGACAACAACCATATTGATGCATTTGCCATTTTGCTAGCCGAGAAGAGTAAATTATGTCATACCCTTTATCAACCATTCATTCATGTTTCTAGTCTGCATTGGGTAAGCAATGAAGTTGAAAATATTTCGTAAGTATATTTGTGTAAGGTTTCTTAATATCTTCGAACATGTTCCACCGCAGGGTTTAACATTATATAAATATGATAGCAAACAGTATGTATCACATGTTAGTAAGGAGTCGGTCCGGGCAGCCAATTTACTACTAATGCCAGTTTCGAACAATGAGCACTGGACACTTCTGGTAGCCGATTAAAAGAGCTTGTCTTGGACATTTGTCGATTCTTTGCCAAACCCGACTCATAAGGCAGTTCTACCAGATGTCGTAAGTAACGGAAATTTGATACAGATCTTAACCAAGTGGTGCGGTGTCAATTGACCTTATATACAGCCTAATTTCTAAATTTATGTGCAGATCAATCATTTGCATGAGGAGACAGGGGATTACTTTGAAAGTGACTTTCATTCGTGGCCTCTAACTGTTGCCAGTGGAGTTCCAACCCAGAAAAATGGATTTGATTGCGGGATGTTTGTTTGTAAATACATGGAAAATGCTATCCTAGCGCTTCCTTTCAAGTGGGAAGAACTCTCGCACTGGCAAGATGAAATGCCTAAATTCAGAGCCGAGCTGGCTTACGCACTCCTTTGTAAAACGATTAATTAATTTTGTTTGAGTCAAGCATGTTTATTGTTTCAAATACTGCTATTAGTACTTGTACATAATATGAACGATGCATACCATAGCACGATTTCATTAAAGAAACTTTTTTACCATAACACCATTTGATTATCTTATAACTAATTAAGTAAAAATCGGAGACGTTGCTGGAGTTGACTTTGCGTTGGACAACATCCAAAAACAGCCATCATCTCGTACTGCAAATCCTGCCAATCACTCAGGTTTAGGAACTTCTTTCGCTTGCTTCCATATGGATGCTTCTTAAGTAATTGCTTAAACAGGTCAACTACAAAGGCATCTTCAACTGGATGCCAAGGTCAGTATAGAATTATATTTTCTAAATCACAGGGCACTCTTTCAACATGAACTGAACCCGCTTCGCCCTTACGTCGTGTTAGCTCATGATGATGTTGTTGTAGGAAGTTCAAACAGACTAAATGACGGTAGTACTCAAAAAATTTTCTTTGAACACATTTCCATCCTTCTGCATTAAGGAACTGACCTGTTCTGTTAGAATCAACAGCCATTGCCTCTCTCCACGAAACTTCAAGAACACTGTCTGGGAGGTCGTACCATATATGCTCACAACACCTGTATATTTCGTTTGCCCTGGCTTGTTGCTCCAGAGGACCTTCTGGCACTTTGCCATGCATTCATGCATCCTAATGGTAGCAATATCTACCTATTGTTTCATAGGCAATCCTAGATGCAGGTTTGCATCCGGCCACCGTAGTTTATAGACCATATTTGAAATGTTAAGAGTAGCTTCAAAGATAAGACCTTATACAGCTGAGAAGTGCAACCAATCATATTAAATGTCGCAACAACCCATCTTAAATGTTTTAACTTACACACCAACCCGTCTTAAATGAACGAACTGACCATTGGCTAGCGGTACCGATCGGTACAGACCGGTACCTAGCGGTACCGAGCGGTACCTACCGGTATCGAGCAGTACCTAGAGGTACCGAGAGGTACCAAGGGGTACCGATCGGTACCGAGAGGTACCGAGCAGTACCTAATTTCATCAGCAAACAAAAACCAAGCTGTACCGAGCGGTACAGAGCATCGATATTGAGCGGTACGTAGCAGTACCTACCATGTTCAAAATTACAGAGATAACTAACAGAACACCTACAACTACCAGTCCCAATTTAAGATAATAAGAGTATCAACTGAAACAACTAACAATCACAAAGAAAAATAACAATAAATCATACATATTGATCTAATGCAGGCTGGACTGGTGGTCGACGGGTAGTGAAGTCATTAGTGAAACATTCAGCTATGCTTGAAAAGATAACCTGGCTATTTGGTTCCAGGGGCATAAATTGTTGAGTTGATGTAGTAGCTGCTTCTTCTACTTTCTTTTTCTTACACTTCCTCTTCTCCCAATGACTCTTCAACCTTGCATTCGAGATACCTTTCGGTTTGCACTTTAGGGGATCTTTTAATTATTTTGAACCCCCCTTAATCGTAAGTAACCTTTGATTCTTTTCCTTGCCATCCAGTATCAGGTCTAGAGTATCACTCATCTCAGCCATTGTAGCCAACAAGTACTCCTCGGCTTCATCATTCCCTTGTGCTCGTGTACTAAGTTGGTAAGCAAATCTGCTAAAATGATTTCTGAAAATCATACCGCTTCCTAATCCTTCATGAGTTGGGCTCAGTTGGTTCTGCAAACATGGGAACGCCCGGCCAGCATAAATGTCTTTTCTAGCTCTAGCAGACCATCTGAGAATTAGGTACTTTTGTGGAATACTCACAATAGCTAACTGCATTATTACTCTAATGCAATGAGAACATAGTAACCCCATCATGTTAAACTTGTCACAGGTGCACTGAATATTACCTTCATCTGGATCAAAATGAACTGTCCAAAGGTGAAACTGATCAGTATTTTCAATGCTTCTAACATAAAATGTTATTGAGTCACTTGACGTATTATCTATGCACATTCCACCAACGCCTTGTAAGAACTCCTCCTCAAAGAATGAATACAATTTTCGTGAATAAAACCGAGCTGCTTGCTTGAGTATTGGACTACTTTTAATTAAAGGTACAGTTTGGGACTGGCTGCATTTGAAATCTTTATCCTGTTCATTCCGATGCCATGACTTCATCATCTTCTCTAGGCCCAAAAAACAATCAGTTATACTGCTTGTTGACTTAGAAATGCCATGACACACCATGTTAGTTGACTCGCTGCGCTGTGTCGAAAGAATGCCAAGATTAAAACAACTCTTGTTGAAGGCTGTGGACCATTTCCTTCTTATTCTGTAAAGCTCTTTCAACCAGTCATGAGTGTGGAGGTCACCTTCATTCATCATTTCAAACCAAGTTCGCTCAAACTCCTCCTCAGAGTCACACTTGCTAAGACATCTGTAAAAAAGGCCTCTAACCTTCTTGTTGCTATTGAAGCAACACACCTTGGATGGCGCCTTCTTGCTGATGTGCCATTGGCACAGCCTATGGCGTGTTTGAGGGAATGCAATCTCGATTGCCCTAGCCATAGCTTGGTCCTGATCAGTAAAAATTGTAATGGGATGTTTATTACCCATTATTCGCAGAAATGTTCTAAATAACCATATAAATGATTCAATTGTTTCATCAGAAAGAAATGCCACCCCTAAAAGAACATTCTGCCAATGATTATTAACTCCAACAAATGGTGCACACGCTAGATTATATTTATTAAGCCTATAGCTAGTATCAAATATTATGACATCTCCAAAGTAGTCATAATCTATTCTCCCCAACCCATCAACCCAGAAAAAATTCATCAATCTGTCATCCTCATCAGTTTGGACGTCCCAGGCAAACATGTTGTCATGAACAAGTCGTTCTTTAAATAATTCAATTAATGAATTTGTGCCCCCATTCTCGATCTTCGCTCTTCTTTTTTTTTGAATGTAGTTGTATGCATCCCTTCTAGAGAAACTTAAATTCTGCACACCTCCTACTTCATCAGCTAGGTATGTAAATGCATCAACGGTTCTAATCCTGGCTTCTGTCATAGATTTCAGAACAGATGCTTTATCAGCACTAATATTCCTACATGATCTTAGCAAATGTTGATCTTCATGCCTAGCTAATTCGTGATTGTGGCTCTCTATACATTTTTGAACCCTCTACACTCCATCTAGGTCCACTAAAAATCTAATCATTGCGGGGCAGCCGGTCCTGGTATTGGATTTTCTATATTTCGATTTGGAGTTTAAATCAATACCCTTCTTAAATCTAGCTTTAGAACATGCAAAATCCTTGAATCTTAATCTTCTTGAATTAGGCCAGTAACTATGATGTTCTTTTCGAACACTAAAACCAACATCATGAGCGTGCTGACAATATATCTCATAAGCTTCCTTCTCAGAGTTACAAACAACCTGCATACAAGATTAATAATAAA
The DNA here is from genome assembly GCA_019925795.1 of Dendrobium chrysotoxum. Classification (NCBI taxonomy): domain Eukaryota; kingdom Viridiplantae; phylum Streptophyta; class Magnoliopsida; order Asparagales; family Orchidaceae; genus Dendrobium; species Dendrobium chrysotoxum. The sequence goes on from CM034309.1 coordinate 29,331,821, forward strand.
AAAACTTCGACTTCACCATGAAAAACAAGAAGCCACCATCGTTGCCCCACGGTACCGAGGGGTACCGATCGGTACCGAGCAGTACCGAGCAGTACCGAATATGGGTACCGACCGGTACTGAGCAATAACTTGCATCACCAGGGATTAGCGGTCCCTGCTGGTAAAGAACAACGGTATACAGCTTCTTCATTTCTTGAAGAAAAAAATATTAAAACCTATTCGGCGTATTATATTTACCGATTGTATCTCCGACTTCTCCTCCCTGCTTTCCTGAGTTACTTCTTCCATATATTGCTGCCACTCTTGGGTAACGCCTCCAATGTCCTCGCAATATTCACCATAGTCAAAACTACTTTCCATCTTCAAAGCCTCCTCCCTTCTCTTTCTCTCCTCTCAGCTATTCTAACCTATTTAAAATGAGGAAGAAAGTCCGCCAAAATATAAAGAAAAAAACCCTAGACATTCCTGCTATTTTTTTGAGACGAATGGGTCAAGTCGGGTCATTGGGCTCCGCTGTAATTAGGAAAACGTGGTAAATAGAACGGTGGGGTCAGGGTAAATCCACGTGGCCCAATAGAAATGATTTCCGGATGCAGATCTACGTCCTGATTTCGGACCTAATAAAAGTTCCTCTGTTTGGGCAAAACTGAAAAAACAAGTTTTTTTTTATAATAATAGAATTAGTGGAATGTGATATTTTGTTATTTTAATTATTAAATAATATATAATAATTAATTTTTAGTAGAAAAATTATAAAAATTATTTTAAGAATTCCATAAATTATAGAAAAATATTCATAAATTAACTTATTTTATTTAAAAAATTCTAGTGAAATTAGTTTTTAAAACGGACGCCTGAAGGTCCCAAAACCCTCATTTGTACCGACAGGTGCCAATTTCTTAAGAAATTTTGACAGTGCCCAAAAATTATGAAAAAATTAGGGAAGCTAAAATACCATATTTTAAATGTTCTGGAGAAGACGGTTTGTGATTTGGACTTCTCTCGGTCAACAAAAAAATCTTGAAATTTTAAAGGGTTTCACACCCGGCCTCCTACGCTCCCGCACGATTTATGGCTTCCGTATCCGCCTCTGTGCGTGACCTCCGTGCGACACAGCTCATCAAATTGAGCTCCTTCGCTGTCGCAGATGATCGCGCCTCCACCTTTGCTCCAGATCTCTGATCCCGTGTCCGCGATTGTCCCATCCACACGAACGACTCGACCCCTTCACCACGACCTCGTCCGCATGGGCCATAAAGTCCGCCTGGAGTATGGCGTAGGATGCATTGAGGAGGATGGCCTTCTCCAACCGCCGAATCTGTGCTTTGAACGATGTCATATCCGTATGGGTGAAAACTACCAAAATGGGTGTAATGGTGAAAGAGCAGCAAAAGTTAATAGTGCAAAACAAAATCAGGAGTCTACAGAAGAAGCCTGTGAAAAATGGCGACTTAGGGGTAATCAGGCTTGTGCATATGGAAATCTATCTAAAGCTGAAGAATACTATAGTCGTGGAGTGGACTCTCTCTCTTTGAAGGAAATTTCCAAAAGTTGCGGTAGGGCCTTGATGTTATGTTATAGTAATCGAGCAGCTACACGAATGTCTCTAGGAAGATTGAGGGAAGCACTTGGTGACTGCAAGATTGCTGTTGCAATTGATCCAAGCTTTCTTGGAGCCCGATTAAGGGCTGGGAATATCCACTTATCTCTTGGAGAGCCTGCAGATGCACTACAACATTTTGAGAAGTTTTTGCAACTAAGCAAGGAGACAAAAATCTGACCAGAAAATTCTATTAGAGGCTGTGGATGGCCTCGAAAAAACTCAGAAGTTGAATGATTTAATAAATCAGTCTAACATATTATTAACAAAAAGAACTTTAGATGATGCAACAAAAGTTTTGGAGATTATCTCTGAGGCACTCTCCATTGCTCCTTATTCAGAATCTTGTTAGAAATGAAAGCTGAGGCTCTAGTGAAGCTACGGAACTTTGATGAATCGATTCAGATATGTGAACAGACACTGGCGTTTGCTGAAAAGAATGCTAGTATCACTGAAACTGATTGTCAATCAAAGGAAATCGAAGCCTATACATATTCGAATGTGGATATGGATGATGATGAAGGGTGCGTCGTTCGTTCCAGTTCAGACCTCCTGAACCGCAAGCTAGATGCTGAATGCGACCTAACACTGGATGAACTGAATGCTGGAACATTTGGATACATTGCTCCAGAATACGGAATGCGCGGCATGTTCTCTACTAAATTATATGTTTTCAGCTATGCAATGCTGGTGCTGGAGATTATAACAGGAAGTGTACAAAAGCTTGATGAGAAGTCCACTGACAAAGTTAATCTAATGCCATGCTCACAAGTTAACAGGAGCATCCTAGCTAATAGTTCTCCTTAGGAATATCTTATCTAGTTTGTTATAAGTTTTTCTAGAATCTTCTATAGCTATTTTATATAGGTATGCATTGTAGAAGGAAAGGCATTATTGATGAAAATATATTCTCTTTGAAGCTTTAGACCTTTGTGTATCTACTTGTTCCCATGGATTGGGATTGAAATCCTTCAGGCATCTTCTTCCAACGATCCCAACCACATCAGAAGAGACACTAGGCATGACCATTTAACTCTCTAGGAGTTTTCCAGATTACGATTATCACATCTCAACTCCTTCATAGTGCATCTTCCGACCAACTGTCAACACATTTAGATTCATTAGGTGGATAACACTTGTGCAATAGCATTGCATTATTAAGCTATGTTTGATGGGGGAGGTCGGTTGGTGATAATCGAACGGTAGTGGTCCGATGAAAGTAGCTTTCCGATGACAAAGCTTGGGTGGTAATGGTCTAATGGTAGAGGTTAACAATGGCGGTTAGGTGGCGGCCGTATGAAGATGGTTTGGTGGTGGCGATATGACATCAATGGTTTAATAATGGTGGTCTTATAATTGTAGTCAAACCACAATGACCGATTGATGGTCCGATGGTGGATGTTCAGTGGCAATCTACCTGTGGTCTGATGGCGATTAAGCAATGGTTCCATGGTGGGGCATAAGTAGAGCTCTGAGATTCTTCAAGCCTCTGAGCTCTCTTAAATCTCATGTCATGATTTCTCTTTATGTACATAATAGAGGGCTATTTATTATTTTTGATATTAATGTCCCCTATAAATATAACTAAAATCCAAAACATTTCTTCAGACGGTCCATATAAATTCCCTTGATATATATTATTTTTTTAACATTTAGATGTCTTGATAATTTATGATTTAAAAGATCTCAGGCTCGTTGGATTTATCTCGTGCAGACATTTAAGAGTTCATAAACAAGAAAATTAAAATGAACAAAGCATTGATTAGGAGAGTGATAATGAATTAATGATTGTTTAGATCACAACCCACACAATAAGAAAAAAATATATGAAAAACTACTAAAAAAATGACTCGATGGAGTCTCAACGTCTATGTTCCTTACAAAAAAAAAAAACAAATTTAAAAGGCGTCACCCCCGAAATCCCAACTGGGGAGGTGCGCTACACCCTTGCAATCCCCAACAAACTTTTCATCAAGCTTAACAGACAAAATTGAGGTCTGATTCAACATTACTGTTGATTTGGGATTCTTTCCAAATCCAAATCAGCCTTGATTTGAAAGGCTTTGATTGCTCAATTATATAATTGATTAGGGAGTGATTATTTTTCTAATTAAGTTGATTTGATTTGAGATTTAATTGGATGTATTAATTAAGGAGATCTAATTATTGCATTAATTAGTTATTTGATTGGGATTGACTAGGATTAGATTAAGAAGTTTTTTCCTAATTACTTTGGCTCAAATCTATAAATAGAGCCCCGGGACTACTGTTGAGTGTATGAGAGGAAGAAAGAGCTCATTGTAATTCCCTATTGGTCTCCAATTTAGTAAAATCATCATCCCCTCCTCATTCACGTAGGCATCTTCGCCAAATCACGTAAATTGCGGTGTTATTATATTTGTGTTGTGTGATTTTATTTTCACTGTGATTGTTTGCACAATAGTTACAACTTGATTGATCGACAGAATCAGACTCCACAAAGAACAAACAAATGAAAAAAGCATACAATAAAATAAGATAAATAACTTAAGGAGCTGCTTTATGGAACAAATAAACAAAAGAAATATGAGGAAAATTCTACACAAAAATCAAAGGGTAAAAAAGAGTATGGCTAAGCTTGACGTTAGTGTGCATTTATAAATATGTTTATATGGAAATGAGAGTTTACATAAACATAAATGATCCATGTTGTTCCTTGCATCATAAGGAATGCATGTCAGGCTCGCGCGTCACAGCTTGTTGGTTGACGCGAACTCGTTCCTCCCAACGAGCCCGCGTTCGAAGCACCTCAACTTTCCCAAAAAAAAGAATGCATGTCATATGAAAATACTAGTGGTATTATATAAATAAAAAGTGAATGCCTCAACATGTAAGTAAAAATTGATTATTATATTGATACCTCACAAAAGGTTGATTCATGTAGAGCCTCACGTAGGAGAGCAAATTGGCAAACTTACCTATATAATGATAGAGATGGGGTAGGCGTTATCTCTAATAATGAAGGTCGTAGGCTAAGATTGATGTATTAATTTGTTTACTCATGCAATTTTCGGTGGTGCATATTATATTATATTATGTGGTTAATTAATTGATGATAGGATAATGACTTTTTATATGATATGTATATGGAGATAGCCTAATAAGCATGAATTTGAAATGAAAAATGCTAAAATGAATGATGAGCCATATTTTAGCATATTTTTCTTTTAATGATTTATTGTTATGAATGCATGGATTATTTATTAAAATATTGAAATAGGTCAATTAATATCTTATACAACTCATGTTCATTATTATTGATGTGGATATTCATGAAAATATATATTTCATTATAAATTATTGCTCAATTGATATGAATAATGAATATTTTAATTATTATTAAATATTAAAATCATGAATATTATTTTTTCTATTATGTATTGGCTCTTTCATAAGAATTTTGCACCCTATTATACTACATGCGCACCCTATTATATATATTGGTTCATAGGAAAGGTAAGGAGTAGGAAGAGTAAGAGTTGTTGTAACATGGGTTGGGTTGAGTTATATTTATATTGGTAATTATATTGATGTAATTATTTTATTTGAAACTTTGACATAAAATACACATTTATTACACATCAGCTTGATGTGATTTTTTTTTAAGAAGAACTTGATTTTATTTCAAAAATGAAAAAGGATACAAGCAATTCCATCAATAAAAAGAAAGATACACAACTAAAAATATAAATAACGAGGTAGCCATCGGCTCAATAATTGGCAAAGTATCCTGCAACCTACCAGACGCTAGGCTAGGATCATCCAGAGGCGGAAGGCAGCAACAAACCACAAAGAAACAGCTGAGAGAAGAACCACCAACCCAAACAAGGTCACCAAAAACAAGCCTCAGCAGACCAACATCAACTTGATGTGATCCATTAATGAGATACATTGGATTAGGGCGTGACATAATTATTAGATCTCTTGAGAGATATTGGAGTTGTAAATCTAGAATCATCTCAATTATTATTTACATTCCTCTTAATCGAGATAAGGATTGTTGACCTCATTTTTCGAGGTCAATTTCCCTGGAATTAACTCTAGCACCTAGGTCTTCGTTGCCTAGTGTAAACATCGCTCCCTTAGATGGATACCCACTGACGTAGAGGTGACTCAACTTCCTAATTCAGCCTAAATCGACACTATTTTAATCAAAATTGATTCGACCATTCTACTTGATTCAAATTGATTTGCCTCGAGTTAATTGAATCTAAATTGTTGTAAATGAGATAAAATTAATAATTTAAAATTATTAAAATTTTAAAATTAACACAATAATTATTTTAAATTATCAATTCTATTCTAAATTAAACCCGAATCATCCTCAAGCTTTTTGAATTATAAATAAACTCTCAATTTCATCTTTAAATCATAATTTAATCTGAGCCGTCAATTTGAATGGGAATAAATTTAAATAAGGCATGTTTAGGACTGGTTGAGCCAAAACAATGCATTAGATGAGGTTAGGGTCGGTTCATGCACGATCCCCCTCTATCTATCTGGCGAAACCGAAACCCCCAGCTTTCCTATCAGTTCGCGAACTGCCTCCTCCTCATTCGCACGAAACTGCCCCAGGCGCTCTCCCATTTCCCTACTCTTTCGCAAGAACCGAACCACACAGCCCGCCTCTCTCTGTCGCGTGAGAAACCCAAAGACGAAGCCCCTCTGCCTTCTTGCTCCCAGTTCGCACAATCCAAACGGACCCCCCCCCCCCCCCCCCCCCTTCTCCGGCTTGCCCCCTCTCTCCCGTCTCCTGCTCTGTTTCGCGACGAACCCAGGCGAAAACCCCAGGTCCCTTCTCGCTCTGTTTCGCACGACCCCAGAGCCCTTCGCCTCCCAGCCCTAGTCGGTCTGTTTTGCCCCAAGGAGGCTGATCCAACCTCTCTTGCCTCAACTGAGTTCAGGTATACTACTTCTTGGTTCTTCTTCCTCGCTTTTCCTCCTCTCCATTTCTTCTTCTTGTTGGGCCTTCAGTTGCTGCGCGTGAGGCAGAGTTTAGGAATCGCTACAACCTTCTTCGTAATCATCCCATAGGCATGTGTTTGCTTGTTAAATTTCAATTAGGTACAGTTACAAAATATTCAAATCTGAAATTTATATGAACTCATAAGCTCTTTGGCCGTTCAGATTGGAGAATAAATGTCATTAAGAAGTGTATTTTATACTTGGGTACTCATAGTTTGAAGAAGAAGGTTTACTTGCTATTTATTGGAAAATTTATGTTTGCATTTTTGCCGCCCTTAGTTAATAGTTGCTTGATTTGTACTTAAACTTGAAACTCACTTATAATTTGATACAAGATTTGAATTCTTGGTCTGTATGATTTGTGGTGTATGCAGTGACCTATGGTAATTGAATTAAATTGTCAATGAGGCTAGAGGTATTGGTGTTTTTGAAACTTATTTTCTATGAAAACTGTATGCTAAAATTATTTCTTGAATTTTCTTCTTGAAATATTGGATAACATTAATGTTTTTTTTTTTTTAATGGCAAGCACAGATGCAATGCAAATGTATTTTGGCTTTGTTAGAAAGTTTCTTTTAACTGTTGGATAAGCATGAAGCTTTCACTTTCAATATAAAAATGCAAGAAAATCTTATGAGTGGATGGAGATTTGCAAGGTATTTTGTGTTGTGATTTGGGAAAAGAAGAAGTTAGGTAAAGTGTGTATATGGTTTGAAAAGTAAATTTTAGGATTTTGGAAAGTGAAAAGCACATGTTTTGAAAGGTGAGAATGTGTATAAGGCAAAGTGTGTGTATCTTTTGGAAGATAAAAATATATATATTCTGAAAAGTAACATGTGTGTTTCTTTTTGAAGAGTAATATATGTAAGTGTGAAGAGTAAAGAGTTTTGTTTATTTTGTGAGAATGGTGATGGTTGTTAAAGATGAAAAATAATTTGTGAGGCTTTGAAAGGTATATGTTGGAATATAAAGAATGATATAAATGTGTTTGTATTAAAAATAAAGCTTGAGTATGCTTAGAAAGGTGAAACTGTGTGGGTTTTTGGAAAAGTGAAAGTGTATGTCTTTGATGCGAAGTGTGTGTTTTGGAAGGTGAAGAGTATGTATGTTTTGGGAAATGAAACAGGTGAAATGTACAAATTGAAGTGTATGGTTTTTTAAAAAAAATGGAAGAGTGTGTGTGTGATTGTTGGAAAGTGACATGTGTATATCTTAAAAGGTAAAGTGTTTTGACAAGTAAATGTGTGTTGAAAGGTGTGGAGAAGTGAAACATATATATGCAAAATGTGAAAGTAAGATGTCTTGGAATATGAAATGTATGTTTTGAAAAGTATATGTTTTGAGAGATGAAGTATTTTGGAAAGTTTGTGTATTGAAGAGTGAACTAAGTGTATTGAAACTTGAAGTGTTTGTGAAAAGTGTGTGTGTGATTTTTGGAAAGTAGAATTTGTGTGTTTGGAAAGGTATTGTGTGAGAAAGGTAAAGTGTTTGAGCTTTCAAAGATAAAGTGATATGTATAGGTGTGTTTGAAATTTAGAATTGTGAACTTTGTATAAATTTTGAGATTTGAGAAATAAGGCAAAGTGTGTGTTGGTGAAAAATATTGTGTAGAGAATGATGAAAAGTAAAGTGTAAGTTGTGAAAGAGTAAAGTGTGTATCTTTTGAGAGTTTTGGAAAGTAGAGTTTGTGTTCATGTTGAAAGATGATGTCTTGAAAGTGAAAGTTGTGTGGAAAAAGTGGTTTGCGTTGGAGAGTGAGTTAGTTGAGTGTGTATTAGAAAATGAAAGTGTTGAAAAGTAATACCTCTCTTTCTCTCTCCCTACCCCTTTCTCCTTCTTCTACTACTTTCCCTTGTGCCTCGAGGTGAATGTTGGGAAAATACAAAGTATGCTTTCAAGAGTGACAAGTTCAAAAGGTTGACAGCTTGTGCTGGTCTTCAAGCCCGAAGAAAGGTACGTTTTTATTTTTAGTAAATTTTTAATCATTTCATTATTAATTATTAAATGTGCTTCTAATCCCTCTTTTCTTGTATTTATTTGCATGAACTGCGAGGAACGGTACCAATCAAGTGAACAAGAGGAAGCAGATTAAAGGTGTCAGTCGCCTCTATCCAACCGGGCAGAGGTGCTACGGGCGTAATCCACCGGGTCATAGCCCCCGGTGTTGTAAGTTTTCTTAAAACTTAGAAAGCCCCTAGGAGGCCGTGGTGTGTTTTGTGCGAGCTCCTCCCTTCTAGGTCCCTATAGCAACTTCAATTTTATTAAGATTATTTATTCTATTTTAGATCCTTAAACTTCTTTACACGTACGCAAAGTCCTAAGGGTTAGTGACAACAAAATTCTTTTCATTCCATATAACATTAGTGACATCTAAGGACAAAAATTAAGGATTGAGTCCTAGAGAACTTAGACTTAGGATGCATGCACACTTTAGGATAGAAATACATAAACATAGAAAACTTAGTGACATTCCCCTTAGAATTATTGTATGTTATTAATATAATCTTAATCAGGTCTAATTAAACTTAAATAAATAATTAAGGAGAAATTCAAATACACTAATGATAATCCAAATAAAATAAAAGTATACAAAGATCACATAACCTCTAATAACTAAGTCATAATTAACACACATAGCACTAGGAGATTAAATTTGAATATAAAAATAAAATGGAATCTAATTAATGTATTAATCATCTTATAATCAAATAATAAAATAATAACTAAATAAAATTTTTCAAACTTTAATAAACCCTCAACAATTTAATAAATCATTAACAAATCAAATAAAATCATTAAAATTTTAATAAAACACTAACACTTTAATAAGTCAATTAAAATTCCAATAAATGATTTAAGATTAACAAAATTTTAAAATGTTTAATAAATTATTAAAAATTCAATAAATCATTAATTAAAAGAATCTAAAAGAAAATGGTTAACTCAAATACAAATAACAAAACCCTATTAATCAACTTTAACAATCAAAATTCAATCTAAAACAAACTTCAAAACAGTAAAGACACAAAAACTTAAATCTGAACTAAAATTCCCTTTGACCCTTCAACAAATCAATTTCAATCAGTTAGATAACTTTAACTAAAAGTAAACTCAGGATGCATCCAAACCACACAGCCTACCGCACACACTTAGATTTGTTTGCTAGGACAACCGACTCTAGCTCTAGGTTAGGCCGGTGTTTACTTTCTTGCTGTTGTGTGACGGGCTTTCTCGGTTTTCATTGCATGCTTGTATGATTGACATTGAGTGTTTGTTTACTTTTATTGCTCTCTGTGATATGATGTGATGGGCGATAGATTACCCCTAGGTTAGGAACGATCTGGATGCTCACAGAATCTTATGCAGGTGGCCATGCTCGTGCAGGGCTAAATAAAAAGGGGGCAAATTAAAGATTTAAATTAATAATATTTTCTGCAGGTGCTTCAAAAAATGCTAAGCCCCTTAAAATTAAAAGAGCATGGCCAAGTGCGACTGATAAATTTAATATAAATATATAACTGCTTGGGAATGTTTTTATTATAAACGTCTAGGATAACCTTGCAGGTGTGTCTAGATTTTCTTTTTCTTTCTGGAATGTAATGTAAATGTAATTATTTGTTAAAGTCAAATGTTGTGAAAGTGATTCAAAAGTGGGATATCACACCCAACTCGGAATCCAAAGAGAAAAGAATGTCCCTTAAGGGAGTATTCTCTTTTATTTAGAAAGCCAAGTTAGGGTGGTTCTAATATCCAAAGAGAAAAGAAAATACCCCTTCGGGGATGAGTTTCTTTTCATTTGGATATCCAGGCCTGGCGGATCTAAGGAGCTCGTAGCGGATCCAAGGAGCTCGTAGCGGATCCAAGAAGCTCGTAAAGGAAAGAAGACAAAGAAGTGACGAATAGAAGAAGACAAAGAAGTGACGAATAGAAGAAGACGAAGAAATTAAGATAAGAAGAAAAGTATATCCCATTTTGAAATCACTTGCGTCAGTCTTAGGATTAGAATCCGGGTTTGTTGTCAGTGGTGCCCGGTCACTTTACTTTTTCAGTAGACCCTGGGTTGTAAATAAACTGGACATTGGACATTATATTTTTGGATAATTTAATTTGAGTGTTTACTTTATTTGTGCACTAGTTTTTTTTTAGGACTCTTGCATGCCGTGTTTTGTTTTAGCCTGGATACGCATCGGAGTGTTTTTTTTGGTAAGGATCACGATAAACTTTTTCTACTTGAAATTTAAAATAAAATTTTTTTAGGCTCACATAGAAACTCTAACGAATCTAAGAAGTAAGCTCAGACCGCCGAGAGTCAGCATAATCATATTATTACTTTCTCTTCCTTGTTAGGCACCTCCCCGCCTGCGGGTTCTGGCAGACCACCTGACCTATTAGGGTGCAGTTCTGTCAAGGGGATGTTGTGCAATCTCTAGGGAAAAATCTATTTTCTAAGCCTGATTTTAAAACTGCTTCATAAATCATTTTATGCATTCGAGTCAATTAGCATGCATTGCATTAGATACAAATTAAAAGAGTCTAAAATTTTAATTGCATTATGCTCCTAGGCATCATTTACCCTACATAAGTAAAGGGGCCAATTAGAGTTTATCTTAGATGTCGGCCCCGATTCCTCAAAACTTAAATAACGTCCCTACCCATCTTTCATAAGAGACTGGATACATGGATTTGAAGCGCCTAGGTGGTTAGCTGGCTCCCCAATCCAGGCCGGGGTAAGTCCAGATTTGCACTGCATTAGTCAGGTTCGGGTCACTACTTTGTAGTACCCAAATTAGATTTAGGTTCTGAGGCAGATTTGTGAATCTTAAGTCCTCACCCTTCGGGAAAAAAATCCCAAATTTCTAATAAAATGTCAATTCAAACCTAAAAATTTTCTCTCTTAAAATGTAAAGCCCAACATAGGATAGACTGAGGTTGCCTCTGAGCTTCTCAGAATCCGACACCTCCTACTCTTCTTCCTTTTACTCGTTAATAACTGTTCAATGTTGAGCTTTCTCCTTGAAAATTCTCACTTCTTTTCTTGCTTTCTACTTTGTAATCAAAGGGTACGAAATCACTGCTTTAATCGAGAGTTTTCTTAGGAGTACCCCTCCTAGGATGTAATTAACTATAGGGGCTTGCCCCTATAGGGATTTGAGAATCCCAGATTAAAATAAACCTTGTTTTATTTTTTTTTTTATAAAACAAGGGAAAAATCTTTGGGAACGCAAACATATTTTAAAACCTCATTTCTAACTTTAAACATATTTATAGAATATTATTATTATCTTTGCAGGTAATATAATATTCTATTTATTATGTTCAATTTTAAAAATGATGACTTTTATAAAACCCATTCTTTCTTTTGGGTGTTTTTGAAGAATGTTATGTTCGTCTTTTCAGATGATACAATATTCTTCTTATTACACCTAAATAAAGGGATGGATGAACTTTTCAAAACTATATTTCTATTTTTAAACACATTCTACAGAATTTCGTGTTCATCTCTCAAGATGATATGTTATTCATAGAATTGTGTTTGACTATAGAAATATTATTTTCTAAAACCCTGTTTTGATATTGAATCCATTATAGAATATTGTGTCAGTCTCCCGAGACTGTACTTTATTCTTAATGTAGTATTCGATTACAAAATAGGAGAAATCAAAATCTGCGTGGTGACATAAATTTTCCCACCAAGGATCAATCTCTTTTTTATTTGACATTAAATTTAATGTTTAACAATGAACTTTATGATTTATCATTTTTTAGTATATTAAATGTATGGTGACGTTACATTTCTACCATGATGCATTAGAAGAATAAAATATTGAGATCAATAATAACATAATTTTGGCAAACTCAATGATTCATCCAAGTTGATTCCTCATAACTTGCAATCATACAAGTTATAGGAATGATGAGGATTGCAACCAAATGAGTAAGATGTAATCTAAATCCAAAGAACGGCTACAAAGTAATTATATATTTGTCTTTTATTAGTGAGCTTGAAGTTGAATGAATACAAAAAGAAACAGTTCCATAATGTTCAAATTTTCTATTGTGGGGTTGATAAGTGAGGTTAAATTAAATAAGTTATTGTCAAATTTGATGATATCTTAATATAGCTTACTAGAGGCTAGAGATCAAGGGGCATTATCATATGATTATCGATGAGAAATAGTTAGAGATCATTTGATATGCTTGATCATCCTCATTATAGGAGTGGAGACCTCGCAACCAGGAAGTCGAGTTTCGTACATCAATGACTAAATAGATGTTTGACATCAATCTTTAATAAGCATCAGATAATGATTATTTATGAATGTCAAATATGGAGCAGTATTGTGTAGTATGCTTCATCATTTCCCTAATGAGAGGAGAGACCAAGTGACTGGCAAAATAATATCAAAGGCTGATGGTTAATATACATCAGATAGAGATCGATAGTATGTATCAAATGATTGAGCAACAAAAGATGTTCAGTTTAGTCATTCCCCTTGTGCGAGGAGAGATCAAATATATGTGTATAGATATATGTCATTCATAATTGATGAAATATATCAGATGTTGACGGCTAGCATGCATCAGATCTGAATCATTAGAACTGATTAGATAACAATCAATGGTGAATTTTAGAGCTCGGGAGATTTTATGCAACAAACTTGTTCATTATACTTTAACGAAGGATAAATTATTTAGCATGCGACATTGATGGATATTGATATCGATCGAAAGGCAACAATGGACTTATGTCACAACATTGATAAAATAATTGACATCTAGCAGTCTTGATGGTGGGAATGACTTGGTTTGACAATAAATGCTAAATGACAGCGGTGTTAAATGTCAAATTATGTTGACAACTAGCATTTGGTGGTTGCATCAGTGGAAGTCAAAGTTGGTTGGCAACTAGTGCAAGTAACAACATCCATATCTCTTAAATTCCTTAAGCTAAAAAATTTTATCCACCAAATTTCTCCCATTAATATATAGAAATATTGCAAATTTATATACTTTTAAAAGAAATATTTTGGTCATTTCTATCATAAATTAGAATACTTCATTGGACAGTCCAAATTTATCCCTTTGATTATTTGATAATTTTTTGAACATCTTACTTAGTGCTTTAATGAACTCGGAAATAAAAAATCTTAAAATTGTGAAATTCATCTCTTTCTTTTTCAATTAGTGCTTGATTTATCTCCATTGGGACTCAAATCAATGCATTCTTCATACAATTGAAATATTCTTGTTAAAATCATGATCTCAATCATAAATTTATTAAAAACGGTGTTAAGATGACCTCATAATTAATTTTTAAACTTTTATTATTTTTAAATAAAATTAAATAATGCTCTCTTCTTTATTTAGTACTATGGGGTTGATTGGTTCGAAGTAAAAGGAGTGTAAAGTTTTTCTAATGTAAGAGTTTTGAGAATATTGACCTTTGGTTTTAAGAAAATAAATGCAGTGTGAAATTTTAGTACATTTGAAATTCACCCTCTAATTTATTTTTGATGTATATTAAATTCCTAAAATTTGGGTGAGTTTTAAATACACTAAAATTTCATTACAATAATCATTGCCTGCCGCATCCACAGCCACAGCTGTCGAGCACCGCCGCCTCCGCCGACCATTGCCCACTATTGCCAACCACTGCGCGCCACCACAAGCCACAGCCAACCACCACCACCACCGCCGAGCACCACCTGTTGCCGCCGACCATCACCCACCACCAACAGCCAGCACCGCAGGCCGCAGCCAACCACCACCTTCACCCCCGCTATCGTTGACCACCAATGCTGCCTGCCACCGCCCAACACTACCACCGGCTACCATCGACCACCACCGCTACAGTCGGCCACCACCACCGTTGCTCGCCACCTCCGCTGCTCACCGGCCGCCACTGTCCACCAACATAGGTCGCCCTCGGCCACCACCCCTCCAATGTCGACAATCACCCTGCTAATGTGAATTTTCATATCACTATCCTCTTTACATTTTATATTTCATCATTTTACTTTAAGTCAAATAAAAAAAATCAATGCATTTAGTTTACACTCATCCGAATAATTTCAAAATATTTTTTGAAACTATATTTATTTTATATTATATTTTTTTTATAATACATTCATTTTTTTATTTATCAGCCAATCAGAGAGCCAAAAAATTTATTCACAACCAATATTTTATTGAAATGTATTGGTGAGTGTGCGGCGAAGCTCTCCTACTTTACTCTTTATTGGAGTATCTCGACCACGTAAGCAGATCATCTACCGGGACCGTTCGTAGTTCTTAATATAATTGTCCGTGCGTGGTACCCATGTGAATAAGCGTATCCCTAGTCGAAGGTTCTTCAATATAATTTAATACACACAGCTTTTCTTGATTTAGTAATTGAAAATTTTGACTATAAATTAAAAAATTTTGAATTCAAATGTTACATATGAGATATATATGATTTTATCTTAATAACTCAAATATCTCAATATAAATATAGTCAAATCACCTTGATTCAGTGGCGGAGTCAGGATGAGGGCACTGGGGGTAGACTCCCACTGGCTGAAGAGCCATGAGAGGGACTTGTTTAGCGTCAAAAGACATCTTGCAGGATGAACTCTTCTTCCAAACTTTTCAAGCCAATTAACCACTAAATCATCCAACAAATCCTCCATTCAAACTGGCTGAGAGAAGACAACCTATTGTCTTGATTAACAGTGACATGGATTGGGCATAAGGAACTAATGAGCTGCTTGCTTTCAAAGCAACACTGCTCTTTAAAGATTGAGGGCAAGCTAATAATGAATCTTCTAATGATGGAAGTGCCATAATGTTAATCCTGGGAAAGTCTTTCAAACCAACACTTTGCTCTCTCTCTCTTCTCTCTTCAAGATTTTGCCTGCAGTTTTTTGAAGATGATATAGGCTTCGTTTGAGACGGCTTTTTTATTGCTTCTTAAAATAGTTTCTAGTTTAAAAATAAAAATTTTTATACTAAAAAACTGTTTTAAGAAGCAGTAAAAAAGTCATCCCAAATGAAGCCATAAACCAACAGTAGGTTTAAGGAATTAAATTTGATTTTGTTTATTTTTGTTTAAAATTTTGTTTTATTTATTTTGATTTTTTTTAATTTAATGGACCTTATTCGTGCCCAATCAAGATAATTTTTTGATGATATATCAGCATTAAAAATTTATTTAACTTTAAATACTATTAAGTTTTTCATATACTTAGAATTCAATTCAATAGAGCAAGTTCTAATTTTAGTCTTTAATATTAAAATTTTTAATTTGTCTAAATAGTCTCCATTATTTTCGAAGAATTTTTAGAAATAATTATTATAATTTATTGTGTACTAAAACCTACATCAAAGTTTTTATTAATTTATTGTCGAGATTAAAAGCTAAAAGTATTTTGAAGGTCTAATAATTGTGCCCCACAAGAAAAAAGCTCCCTGCCTTGACTTATATTATAATAAATTAAAACCTTTATATTTCATATAGCTTAAAGCCGCTTTCATCAGAGTCCACTTTCTAAATATTATTTCATTTATGATGATAACTTCGCATATGATTTTTAACAGCTCCAACTGAACCTGGCTGGATGCGGGGGAGGACGAAGATTTAGGGCCCACCATTTTGAGAGACGACGTGGACTGACATGCACCATTTGTTATCCGAGTCCGTAATATTCGAAATTGAATATATATATATATATATATATAATATTTATTTATTTATAATTTTATTTCTTAAAAGATACACTTGAAAATTCTTAGAAGATCAAATGTACTTTTAATTTTAATCGAACATTTCGCTTCATTATTTGAAAAAATAATAATAATGAAATTTCAAACATGATTAAACAAGTCATTATTATTATTTTTTTTAAATTAAAATCCCAAAGAGCCTACACGTTAATCAAAAAAATGATACAAATACATAAAAGACAAAGAGCTCACAAATGCTCCCAAGAGCAACAATAAAGGAGGTAAGAGGAACCTAATGAACAAAAAATCAGACTACATAACAAAGAGTAAATCAAAATACAACAACAGAAGATGAAAAGATCCAAAGATTTGGGCTCAGGAGAGAGGCCTCGCACAGTAGCCCCCAAGCCAAGCAAGCGCCTTCCATTGGAGGCTGCAAACCATGATCCAAAACCAGCCGCAAAAGCCCACAAAAGTCTCCCAAACCGCAAGATTAATGATCACCAAGGTTGCCAGCAAGCAAGGGCCCAAGAGGTGGCACACAAAAGCCTCGTCATCATTGCCTGGAAAAGCAGCTGGAAGAGGCAAACACCAACCCAACAGAGACAATCGCCGAAACAGATCGCAAGTAGCATAAGAGGACACCATCGACGAAGAGGAAGAAACAACAATCAATCCGAACCAAAAGGGAAATTCATATTTTAGATTTATGTTTTTTTTCCTACTATTTTTAGTAGAAAAACCAACGTCAGCAATTTGAAGAATGCGCATATCAAAGTTATCCCTAGATTCTAATACTTTCTCATCAAATTCCTCCCCAGCAGCTAAGGAAAAGTCAACATTGAACCAGTCACCATGCATGACCTCAAAATTCCTTGCATTACAAGTAAGGTGAGCTAGCAAGGCATCATTAGATAAAACTGATATGGGAGCATCAACTACGCCCAAATTTTCTGCCATAGAATGACCACCCCTAGATAAAGAAGCACCAGCACCCACACAACAATTACTCCCACCCGCAAATGAAGCACATTCACGATCTCTGGGGTTCAGAGGAACCGAATCATCAGAAGAACCATTTTCACCATCACTAACACCAACATTAGAATCAAGAGGTACGATGGGACTAGTTACCAAATTTAGTAAGCAATGGTTAGCCTCACAAGCTTCAACAACCTCCTTATTAAATCCATAGGAAAGAGCCTCACAAGCTTCAACACCATCCTAAAAAATACCACAGGAAGGTGCAACCAGTAAAGCAAGCATAATAGCCCCCTCCAGAACAACTGTAGGAGGGTCCAAACTGGCTAGCACAATATCAGGCACATTTATAAAAACATTCAAAGGCACTTGATCCAAGTCCTCAACAATAGTAGGGTTGATAACAACAGTGGTAGGGGGAATCATAAAATCCGTAGGAAGAGAAGGATCATTTAGAGCCAAGGGAACTGGGTCCACAACGGGCATAGTGAAAAAAACAACATGAGGCTGAGCAGGAGCTTCAGCCCGCCTCAAATGAGGAAACAACTGAATACATTCAGACCTTTTATGTCCCACAGCTTTGCAATGAGAACAATAACTAGGAAATCCTTCTAAAACAACTTTCTGAATTAGCCTAATTTTTTAGGACCAAGCCATACAGAGTCAGGATAAGTTTTAGAAATGTCCATTTCCATATGGATACGAGCAACGGATGGCCTCGAACCAACAACAGTGGCATTGTCCGTGTGAAGCGGACGGCCAAATAATGAACCCAAACCGAAAAGAATACGAGGAGAAAATAGGTGTGGGCGAAGCTCCAAAAATGAAATCCAAACAGGGACGATTGGCGACTCCTCCGATAGCTCAAGGAACTGTGTCCATTTTATCACTTTCATAAAACAACCATTAATGAAATATGATATATGCACAAAAACCCTTATGTAGTCGAGATCATTAGAAAGCTTAATCAAAACATTACTCTAATCCAAAAGAGTAATAAAGAACTCACCCGATAATTTGAGGTTGAAAAAAAACCTCCTAATCGAGTCTAAAACCGGCCGCCACAGCGGAAATTTCCCCACTAAAGCGAATTCGAAATGCTTAGCAAGATGAAAGACCTCTTCCTCCGAGATCCATAAAGCTGGCAAACCTCGAATCGTAGTAACTTGCAGATCCGGAAACACCTTCAAAGCATCAGAGCCAGACAAAATATCCTTGAAAGATTTGAAACGATTCTTACAATCAAGAAATCCAGGATCTAAACGCTTAATAGAATTCGCCATAGCACTAGGGAAGGACAAAGAACAAAAAAAAAATGCAACCCAAACACAAGCAAACAAACGGAAGAAAGCAAGGGCGGACGGAGAAGAAATAGCACAAGAAAAAGCAAAGAGCAAACTCCTCTCAAGCGCGAAGGAGGCGGATCGACCCCCACATCAAGCAACGGCTAGGGTAAAAGCCCTAGCAGAGCGAAAGGAAGGAAACCCAGCTCATTCGGAAATAAACAAGTCATTATTGTAAAAATTTATAAAACAGTAAATTACAAGTTTGAATCAAGTTAGTTTAATATTTAACATAACAAAATAAATTTAAAGGGAATCACAATCAGTGGTGGAGCCAAAAAATTTATTGAAGGCCGCGGGGGGGGGGGTTAAATTATTTTATTAAAAATTTTCGTCAACTTTTTTCATGCGGGCTTAGATAAATTTAAAATTTTTTTTTCAATTATTATTCAAAAATGTATAATATTAAATATAAGATAGTAAACAACTTACAATTTACGATATTAAATATAAGATTTGTAAGGAGAATCAAGAAGGTTACTAAAGATTGAAGCAGTTTACGAGGACTTGATATGATTTAATAATTATCGTGAAAAATTAGGAAATATAATACCCAGAGTAAAAAAAGAAACAACCTTAGGGTTCAATTGATTTATCAAGTTAGAAAGCAATTTTTTGAAAAAAAAAAATTGCATTTTATTTTAATTCCTCAAAAGTGAGGATTTCATTTTGTCTCTCAAAATGACTGAAAGCAAAAAAACATGGCTTTCTAAAGCTTGCTTTGCATTTTACAAGCAACCAAATGAGCTCTTAAAACTCTAATAAAAAAACTTAAACAGTTCTAGTTCGGATTTTAACAGTAGCATCCACTAACCTGAACTTGAAGCTGCAATTGCTTCAAGTATTCAATCGCTTCATCAAGCATTGAAGCCTTGTCAGTCTGTTCGGGCACAATTTTCATTTTTTTGACTTTACGTAGTAACACAAATCAAGCAAAACTAATCAAACAAAGTATTTCTAAAAACTAATCTAAAAGCAACTGGCAACCTTGTTAGACTTAGGAACCAGGTTCTGCAAGGCTCTCATCTTCTCATTTATCCTACTCCTCCTCCTCTGACAAGGAAGGATAATAGCTTGAGGGGGTAAAAAAAATCAAAGAAAAATCAGAAACAGGGAAACCAGCCAACAAAGCTACCGCCATTACCTCGACCTCTAACTCAAGTTTCTCAGTAATCAGAGGCCCACTCTCTCTGCTTAGAAATTATGAACTCCTAAGTGAAGAACCAAATAAAGTGAAATATTTTATGGCATCGTGGTCTGAGATTTTGCTCCCCGCATTAAGGCGAGGTTAAATAGATTAGCAGTAAATTTTTAATATTTACGATTAAATTGCTCAATATAAATTTTTTTAAAAAAATAAAACATAAACAACTATCGCTAAATAAAGGGTGACTTTTCGGTTGGGTTTATTTCTGAGCTACATTGGTCTCACTATAGATGTGTTGAAATGGAACACTAAATTGGGTTCTCAACTTACTTACCATTCACCATTCTGCTCCTTATAAACATTGAGTTTTTAGAGTATTATTATAATTCTAGCCATCTATTTAAGGGTTTACTGATATAGATTTTTATTCTTACTATTATCTGTAGCTCGAAATATTGGAGATTTATGTTCATATGAAAGTTTAGATCTGGCAGGTCTTGCTTGAGCTTTATAATTTGAATTAAGTTTTCATTATTTAATCAATGTTGATATTTCCTTATGCTGACTTCAGATGGCTTCGATCTAATATTATGTATTGGTTGGGAGAAATTATTCTGTGCGGATGTCAAACGCAGTTGTACATCCGGAGACTAATCAGAATGAGCCACGTCAGCAATATCGAACACGGTACTGAGCCGCGGTACAGAGTTGTACCGAGCAGTACTGAGCCACGGTACCGACGTAGCTCATTCTGATTAGTCTCTGGACGGCATTCGGCATCCGTACAAAATAATTTCTTGTAAGTTGGTCGGCTAATTCGATTCGCTATAATATATTGAGACCTCGTATGTTCACTATTGCGATTGTTTTAAATTCGAATTGTGGACAACTTATCTTCAATCTTATTATATTTTTTGATATACTAATAACCAATATAAATATTATATTTTCATATGCACATCTTCTAATTTCTAAAGTCAATAATGATTATCCGACTTTTTTTAATTGAGTTTCATGAATAGTACAAGGTGTAACATGGCTAGTTGTGCCATCAAATTCTTCAATTCAAATATTATATTCTATCATTAATTACGGCATCAAGGATCGCCTATTTTCAATGGGCTGCAACCAAGCGCACTTTCTTCTTGTTGCACTATGACAATAACATGAAATGAACGAGTTTACTGAATAAACTCTAAAACTTCTAAGGGCATCTCCAACCAAAAAATTCACTTTTCACTCTAAAATATAATAATATATCAAAATACAGTATTTTATTTCCAACCGAACTTCATTTTCCAACACAAAAAAAAATCCTAATATATTTTTTCCCATACTTCATTTTATATCATAATTTTTAAATTTTAAAAAAAATAAATGGCAGGTGGCATTGCATTGTTCATCAGCAATCAAATAGTGGCAAAAATGCCGATCGATTGGAGCGACGGGAGAACGACAAACAGATGTATGACATTCCATTGGAGATGCCCTAAGATTGTATATGTATATTTCATCATTAAAAATATAAGTAATTCATCTTAATTAGTGCTTTGCTTCAACTAGGGCTTAGCTTTTTTATTACTTTCTAAAATAATTTTTTTAGTGTAAAATTTTTTGTAATAAAAAATATTTTAAAAAATAATAAGAAAATTATTTCAAATAAAATCTGATTCGTACAGTATAACTCCGTTGTCTATAATTCAAAATAATTCGTCACCAACCAATACAGTTATACAATTTTTTTTTTTTGGGAAAAATATGGGCATTGCCCGTTTTTCATTGATCAACAAACTAGTTACATGTAAGAAAAGAACAGAAGATCAAAAAGAAAAACAAAGGTGTTAGAGGACAAAATTAACACCCAAAGATAACAAAATTGGTGTTAGAGAAAAAATAACACCCTATAGCAAAAAATACAGCCACAGTAAACTGAAACGGAGAGAGAGAAAAAAAAACCCATCGGGCTCAGGAATACAGTTATACAGTTAACTATCCATCTCCATTGAGGGTTACCTTTTCAATAAAGCTATTGATAGTAATAATTAAATTGAGTAAATTTATATTAAAATACTCTAATATAAAATATATTAAATAAATAAAATTTTTGAAAATTTCTATTAAAATTTATATAATTTAAAATATTATATATAGAAATATTCTCAATTTAAATTTTAATATTTTTTTATGTATTTTATGTCTGACATAAAAATTTTAATTAAATTAAAAAATTATTTTATTAGAATGTCATAATTAATTTTGCATTATAATAGATTTTAAAATTTTTTAATTTATGCTTAGATTAATATTATATATATAGCATATATTAAATTATATTAATTTTAATATAAAATTAAAAAATTTGAAATCTACTACAATATAAATTGCATAATATTCAAATATAAGTTTTTTTTTTTCAGTTAAAATGATAAGAGATACGAAATCTCATTTTAATACGTAATAAAAATGGGAGTCACGGACTTGCAGCCTAAAAGTGGCTTGGGACTGAATAGTGGCCTTCACATGATGGTAATAATGGGCGCCCCTCCAAAATATCGGTGAGGAAAAGGTTGAGGGCCTGACTCTTTCAACAGCTCTGTCTGCTTACCTTCACATCTCATATAGAACGTACCATCTAACATCTCCCTCTACTCTTTGCCATTAACGTCTTTTTTATGCGAAGTGCCAACTTTGCCCAAGTGATACTTAATTCCTTAAAAATTAGATATTTTATGGCATTAAATAATGATCTTCAAATTCTAGGAGCTTATAATAAAATTGAGCATTTTCTGAGATGAATCAAATGAGCTTAAGATTATTCAAATTTGAGATTATTAAGACACTTAATAATTTTTAATGCAAGGGGTCAATATGAACTATTTGATGAAGTGTTTTGAATCTTTTGATTCTAACTAAATTTACTTAAATATCCCTTTTAAAAAAAATTATAAACATGACTTTATTTTTTCACATGAAGTGGTTCAAGAGCTAAGAGATTTAAGACTGTCTACTGCATGTTCTAATGATTGCCACCAACAATTACTATTTGTCACCACCATTGTCTGAATTCAATTATTCAACTAATGTTGTTTAACAATTAATATTCAACCCTATTATTATACTTCAATTGTCTGCTTATGAATATCCAATTTTTGTAATCCGTAAAACGGAAATCAATCAATTATTCTTAATTGTTTAATAATATCTTCTTTAACTATAAAGAAAAGTGAGTTTATGTATTTATAATTATATAATAGATTATTGCAATTAAGTCTGGCTTCATGATTTCCTTCCTTTTTATTTATTTTTCATGTAAAAAATTATAATATATATTATTACTTTTATTTTTTATATTCTATATTTGTACAAAGTTTTGATATTGAGCACTCTGCAGTCTGCTCCATAAATTTTCTAACAACTAACAAAGTGCAAAATTTTTATTTTTGAATTTAACTGCCATGCATGAACAAGATGGCATAACAATTGATAAGTATTTTCATTATAATTCATTTACTAATAAAGTTGATATAAATTTATAAATTCATTTTCTAATAATTCATTTAAAATCTAAAAGTTTTTTCAATGTCATGTTGGCTAATAGAAGAATAAAATCAAATGATATAAACAAACTGAGCCTCAAATTCTTGGTCAATCTTTGATCTAAATTCGAATTTTTCGACAAATTTGTGCGATTTGCCATTGGGAAGTATCATCAGGAGAATAGTCTCTTAAACTACTTCCAATAAATCATTGTATCAAGTCCAAAGTTATTGCTATAATGGATTTCCCACCAATCATCTACAACTTAATGAAGGGGAAATCTTACCGTGCGTATCCACCTTATGATTTTCTGGCACTTGAAATCACGAAGTCTCTCCTTAATGCCATGAAGCTAAGACATCAAATTTCGTTGGTTCTACAATTCCATTGAATGCAAGAGAATAATTCCTTGGGAATTTCTTTATAATTCTATTCATCTTTTCTCCATTAGATTGCGCAACTTGTGAAACTCTAATTATGCATTGCTTGTGCATCTATGTTTTCTTGAGTTACATGAGTTTTTAAAGCATTTTTATTGGATTCACTTGGGTTTCTATCTTGGTTGGTGCATATATGTGTAATAACCAGACCGAATCAGTCCAGGTTCTTCTGCAAGTGGGAGCCAGCTAAAGCGTCCGCCCCATCTTGCCTGCATTGAACTGAGCGAGCCAAGCCTTCCGTACGCGAGCAGACCCTTCGATCCTCTCTTATGCATGTCTCTCTCTCCAATCAAATAAATCATGCGATTTGTCCCATCCTTGTTTGATTTTTTTATGCTCCCCACCTTCCCTCTTGCCATTTAAATCAAATAGGAAGCTAGGGCATCGCTTATTCTCCTTTCCTTACCTATTTACAACCACCAAACTTCCCTATCCTCTCTCTCCCAACCGTCAAATAATTTTGACCTTCTCATAGCTGCAATAAGAGGAAGCTCTCAGCTTTCAATCTCCTTCAATTATTGGCATCAACGAACAATCCTCATTCACAAGAAGTATATTTCTCATATTCTTCTGCTGCAAGTTTCATCCACGCTGTTTTCATCATCAATTGATGATTTTGGGCGATATGGATTAACTTCTATGTTTTGATAGATTGAATTGAGTAAGATTTTAATTAGTTGAACTTATTGAAATTTATGTGTTTGTATTTTTCCTTCGTGCTAATAAATTTGAATTATTTAGGATTTTTAACCTAAACCGATTACGCTTGAGTAATAACTTTGTGTGAAGGTCATTAAATTGAGAATAACGAACCTTATATTTTTAAGCATTGATTTCTTGATCATTATTTTAGACATTAAATTAGGATTTTTTTTCTTATAGGATTTTTTCGGGTCTTTACCCTCGTAGCTCTGCCTATTGAATATCTAATAGGCTTGTAATTTTATGTCACTCACCCAAAGGTATGTAAATGTTAGTTATTCTGATGTAAATAAACCCTTCCACTGAAGGAAAAATGAAAATTTCCGGCAAAAATTTTCTGTCGGACATTCCAGCCTTTTCTCCAACGGATTCCCGGCGGATTCCCAACGAAATATTTTTAATGGATTTCTGGCAATAATTTTCGACGGATTTCTGGCGGAATTTAAAATTTTCTAGAAAATAATTATAATTAAAATTTATAAAAAAATAAATAGTAATAATAATAATTGTTAAGTTAAATTAATTAGTTTAAATTGACTAATTAACTAATTTAATATGTTTAGTTAAATAATTTTAATTTCGGCATAAAATTCCAAAAATTTTAATTAAAAATCTTATTATTTAATAATCTTTAATAAAAATAATCTTTATATATAATTTAAAGACTAAAAAAATTATTAAAAATAATCTTTGATAAAATATATTATGTTCTGAATATTGTTTAATTAAAAATAATATTTAATGAGTATTAAAAAAATATTAGCAAAGATTATATTTCAAAAATATTAATACTAATTTTTAATCAATTATTAATTTTCATATTATATAATGAGAGCTGGATCCACCGAAGGGGCGGGGTTCGAATCATGCACAGGCACAGGCAGTGTTTGCAGGCTGGTTGGCAGGGGCAATTGGGCAACGCAGGTAGCTGGGTTCGTCGGCTGGCAGGCAATCAAGCGAGCAGCGGCCTGCTTGTTCAGAATTTGAACAAAAAAATGTAATTTTTTTGGCAACAAAAAAATGTAATTTTTTTTTCGGTGGATTTTTTTCACTGGTATTTATTTTTCGACACATATTTTATCGAAGAAATTATTTCGCCTGAAATATAATTTACCGACATATTTCAGTCATTTTCTGGCAAAAAATGGCCGCTGGAAAATGAAATTTTTCCTACAATGTTCTTTGTTAGGGGCGTAATCCGTAATATTTGTAATATGTTATTTTATTATTTTTTTAGGTTGTTAGTTCTATTTCTAATATTTATCAGTGTTGTGCATGTCAGCGATCATATTTATGGCTCAGGTTGAAATCCTCATGTAGTAAAAATAATATTATTTTAATTTGTTCATACAAGAGCTTTTAGCATTTAAATGGTTCGTGCTATAGAAACTTAATCTATACATATTAACTTTATTTACTGCAGTACATGATACACTTATTGTAAATCATGTTGGTTATATAAATTATGATTGTCATGTAGATTTATATAACATCTATTGATATTTTTTATAAAAGCACTTGCACTATATGACTATGTGTATGTTGGTAGAATCCTATTGATTTTTGGCTAGCCGGGGTCGATGAGCCCCCATAGTGATGACTCAGTAGGAAATCAATGGATTTCCTTAGATTGGTGTTTACCTTTTCGGTGATAGTATGTGATAAACCGACAATAAATATATATGTATAAATATAAAAAAAATATATGTGGACATCAATTGGAAATAATAAATGGCTGCTATGTCATTTTGAGGTATGATGATACCTAGTGTTATTGTAATTATGAGCATTAAAAAAATTTGTATTGATACTAGTAAGAAACATGACATGTGTCAATGCTACTTTGTAGTTATTATAGGTTGTTATTTCTACCCTTTGATTGTTCATACTGTATGCCCCATTTTTTTTGTCATTTATGCTTTGATAGATAGGAGTTGCACGCTGAGTTTGATTTATCAAACTCACTCGTTGTCTCTTTTTATAGTAGATTCGGTGTAACAACCCAGACTCTTAACTCTCGAAATACTATCCACTTTGGCCTAAAGGCCTCACAATTTTGTCCTGTTGGTGTAACTTCTCATGAGATCACCAATCCTAAGATTTCTCCAGAATGAGCACGCTTAACTGCAGAGTTTCTTAATAAAATTTTAACCATTACACCAAAAGGAGCTTCAATATTTAAGAGTATAGTTTTTTCTTACTTAAGGGATTTCACAATCTCCTCTACTTAAGTAACTGATGTCCTCATCAGTATCTTTATTCCAAAATTATCCAAAATAAAGATAAGATTTTAAAGATGGCCCTTACAAGTTCAAGTGGTGACTCCAGCCACATAGGACTTTGTCTCATACAGAGTTCAAGAGTTGGATCCAATGACATAGCAATTTGTCTTGTATGGTCATAGCACTTTGGCTTAATTGTCACTTAGCTCCCAGCTTCATGCTAGTGTATTGCTTTGATACCATTTGTAACAGCTTAAACTCTTAACTATCGAGATATTGTTCACTTTGACCTAAAAGCCTCACAGTTTTGTTCTGTTGGTGTAACTTCCCAGGAGGTAACCTATCCAAGGATTTATTTGAGAAGAGCATGCTTAACAACAATTTCTTAATAAAATCTCAATCATTACACCAAAATGTGTCACAATTTTTAACTTTTTTTTTAACTTGAGGAGTTTCACATTCGGTAAAAGTGTTTGGAGGACCGGAACAGAGTTATCAGCAGTAGTTTATTTTTTTGTATTTTATATTTTGCATTAGTTTATTTTGCTTCTGATTGAGGTTGGCTAATTTTTTCCTACTTTCTATTCTATTTACAATTCTTATGCTTTGTATCAGAACTATTGTTATTTGATGTACTAGTAATTTGCATTTTATTAATGAATTGGCTTTTTAACTCACTCCTTTGTTTACTATGATATAGATTTACATTATGTTGTATCACTCGTATATGTTTGTTCCTCTTTGTAAATACAAAACATATCTTTTTATCCCTTCATCGCGTCTCGTGTTGCTAGGATGTATCGCCTTCCAGACCCGAGGTGTGACACTATGATTGCTCATTACGTTGATTGAGTTGCTTTCTAGAATTTTCGAGGACAACCTGTTCTTTTTTTTTTTTTTCCATTAACTTTGAAAACAAAAAAGGATTGTAAATGTAGCCTACCTTGATTTAATAATTGAGAGATTTGCCTACCACCATATTATTATATGTTTAAGGGCTACTAAATGCGAGTTTGTGTATATATTTATGATTAAGGCTTCATTTGGAATAGCTCTTCACCACTTCTTTTTTATTGCTTCTAATATGTTTTTGTATTATAAAACTATTGTAGAAACAGTAAGAAAATTATTCCAAATATTATGACAACAAAATTATGTCAAGATTGATCTAAAGAAGACTTTTAACAGCATTAATAGAAATTCCATCTTGTAGATACTTCTCAAAAAGGTTTTCCTCCTTTATTTGTTAGGTGGGTTTCAACATGCATTAATAATGTACCGTTTTCTATTGCTATTAATGGTATTGAAAGAAAAAGCTTCATTAATTTGTCTAGAAGATTGAGACAAGAATGCCTTCTATCTCACTTTCTCTTTATTATTATTATGGATGTATTCTCTTGGTTTATAGATAATGAAATTTTTAATGGAAACTTCTCATCCATCTCAGTGATCAAATATTAAGTATATATTCCATGTATGATGATGATCTTTTTATGGGTATAGTCAATGAGAGAACTATGCTATCCTTGAATACTTCTCTCCATAGTCTTACCAAATATATAAACTTATATGTGAATCATTTTATATTTGAGTTATATGTTCTAAACATAACAATTCTGAATCTTTGTGTAATATTACGTGAAAAAGATAAGTCTTTATTTTCGTCAAGCATTGGGACATGCCCTAAGTGATCGCAAAATTTAAGAGAAAGATTTTATACCTCTTTTTGATCAGATTAATGGATGGTCGTTGTGTTAAACAAATAAAATTTTATCTTTGGATGAAAATGTTCTTGAGTAAATTACTTCTCTAACATCTAGGTTTCCTTTTTTATGAGTCGAATTCCAAGATATTGCATCTTATTTCGTAGCATCAATGTGCTTTACCAAAAGAGAAAGATGACATGGACCTTTCTTTTATTTGTAATGTTACTATTTGTAATGTTACTTCCTTCTCAAAAATAAAAGTTGTTCGAAGGCTCCTTTCCCCTCTAACTACAAAGGTATATGTATATTTAGAATAAAAATAGGGGTTAGGTTGCTTTTTTTTGGGAAAGAACTAAAATATATTGCCACTCCTTTTATTGATGGCTAACTTTAAATTCAATATTGTACATAGATCCCTTATATCTCTGTTTAAATAACCTTTAATTTTTATAATTTAATGAAGAAAATTTACATAAATACACCATGATATATTTTAATCGTGATCATAATATTAAATAATTTTGTTTTCCAAGATGGGTCTTGAGCTATCCCTAATATTTCGGATACTAATTGCTTCGCTTTCTTTAACATCATCATAAGAATTCTTGTACTTATGGGTCTAACAAGTGCTTGTGCATGAGGATGATTCGCTCGTTTTCTAGGACAAGAAAGCTATTTTTTGGATGGTCATGATGCTTATTTGTCTAAAATTTTGTTCAGGACGGCTTTTTAATTGCTTCTTAAAGTAAATTTTTAGTACAAAATTTTAATTTTTTACTAAAAAACTATTTTCCCAAATAAAGCCAAAGTTGGTATGATTTAAAAGGCCACCCCATTAAAAAGTATTTATTTTGTTGAATGGCTTGCCTTCAAGCGTTTAAAACCAGTGATGTTTTAAGATATAAACGGTCTCCTTGCTTCAAATTCTGGAAGCCACTTCTATGCAAAAAGCAAAAATATATCAGACGACTAAAAAATCTTTTTCACCTCTTTGTGTTTGTTCATATTTATTTATTTGGAAGAAAAGGAGTGATAGAGTTTTTTTTATAAGTGTGAATAGATTGATACTTCTATTGCTTGCTAAGACTAGAATTCAATTTATGAGTTGCTTAATATCTAAAAGATACTGGTTCTTCTGCTTTTCTGGGTAATTATGCCACTGTTCTTCTCATGGCATCGATCAAATTTTGATTTGCATTTGTCCTTTCACTATCTCCTCCATTTGCGTTTGTGAACAATGCGATTGTAACTGGCGTCGCAATGTTCACCTTGCAAAAATGCGATTGGAACTGGCAGTCGGGTGGACCTTGAGACGGACAGTAAACACCTGTTTGCTTGGAGATAACCTTGAGGTAAATATGTAACAAAAAAATAAAGAGCCTTTTGCAAATACAGAATAAGGTAGCACATATATGCATAAGTTCAATAGAATAGAAGTTACTAAGCAAAAAACAATGCATAAAATTAGCCTTCCCGAAAGAAGAGGTAAGGTAATTATGTAACAAAGAAAAATAGTAAGCCTTGACAAAATACCGAATGAGCATGCGATAGTAGAGTTAAAATAGCACATTTAATTTGACAGAACTAACTCAAATTGCACTACGGTTCAGAACTTAATACTCATTTTACGACATCAAAAACACTACATAGCCGTCTATCTCATAGATTGGATATATGACCAAACGAACAAATGGTTCATTTGACAGATGCTTGAGAGAATAAACCAAACTGGAATCTTTGCGTAGTACCATTGCTTAAACTGCAAAGGAATTAAAAAAAAAAAAAAAGAAAATCAGCAAGCACTAAAATTAGCTGCACAAACCATACAAGAAGATCAATGCATTGTAATACAATCTAGCTTTCACTGTAAATCCCCAAACCTTTCCTTTCTCTGAATTTGATCTTCAGAAGTTTGCTAATGGCGATTCACAGTGTTGAAACTCCGAAATGTCAGAAAGGCGTTGTCTTTGTGATGCTGTTGAACTGAACAACATATCAGATTCAGGACTTGATATATTCTTTCTCTTTTGTGATTCCTGCTTTACTTGTTCCGCTGAATTTTCTAAGATGGGACTTAGAGAAAGCTGTTCTTTTTGTGATATCATCAATTGTGCTTCTTCCATCACAGAACCGTTATTATATGTAGAGTACAATATCCCTTGGATAGTTCGAACTAGCTGTCATATATCACATAGTAGTGAGGCAAGAATGGTTCAAATATTAAGAATGACAAAACATTGAAAAAATAAAGCTTTAGTTCATGTACATTCTTTATAAATTATAAAGAGTGTAGCCTTCCTATGAAATTGCACAAAGAAATGACTATTTTTAAGTAATAAATTTTATTAGAATATGAAAATAGAGAAAGAGCAAGCATGTTTGTATCTTACCGGCAAATGCTCTACGTCAGGGCTCTGGCAGAGTATTTCAATGTCTCTAAGTTTGGCATAGTAATAATCTCTTTCCTTCTCAAGGCTATCAACAAATAACTTCATCTCTGTAATCTGCATGCATTTTCTTACAATTATTAAACCACATATAATCCCTAAAACCAAAGCATACATATCTTGAATTGAACCTTTACTACCTGCTCATCATAAGTATCTACTTCAGCAGTTGTGGCAAGTTTAGACGCTTTCTGCATTGCATTAGCTGAACTAGTATCATTTTTCTTGTTGGGCTGTAATGAGTTGGTTCTAGCGTTCGTAGAAGAAGTTTTGGATGAAGTTAGTACGGTTGAAATTTTCTTGTTCACTTCCTTGCCTCCCTTGCATGAATCTCTTCTCTCCAAGGCATTATAGCTGAAATATGATTTAAAAGACGAAAGCTCAGTAACTTTATTCACTAATTATGCTGAATGTCGTAGTGACAGTAAATGAGTGTCTTTTTTTTATTAAATTTAAATGAGAATTTCACTCTTAACAGCACAATAGAAAAAAATGAATCATATAGCCAACTCCACGCAATGAGATAAAGATTTGATGCTATTGTTATTGTTGCTACAATTAACTTGATATATACTTCTAACTAAGATCAAAGTCTAAAAATCTCTTACCTTTTATCTTGAATATTATAGATATCATATTTTCTTCTTCCAGCATATAATTATATTTTTTATATAAATATATTAAAAAATTAAATAATTATGTCACTTTTATAATTTACTAATATAAACCAAGAGTTACATTTATAGCAACAGGCTCCTATAAGGCAAGAAAATTCTATTGCTTTTATATTAAGCCACATCTATAATTAGTTGCACCCTATAAGACAAGATGATGCAATCAAATTTGAGTCCTGCTACTGTTAATCCTAGGGAGGAAATTGTTCCGTTGAAATGATGTTAATGATAATTTGGGTGTTAACAATTGTATGGTTAACCTCACTGATAGTCCCATTATATCCCCTAATTCTAAAATGGCTAATGAAGAGGTTGATGTTGATTATGGCTGTGCGGATTCTGGAGAGCTCAGGTGTCCTGTTGTTGGGAATTCGGGGCCTATCATGCCTGTTAGATTGTCGGCTACGGCTATTAATTCTAATGCTCCTGTGGATGGTGATATGCCTCTAATTAATGTTCCTATTTCTATTGTTGATAAGGAAGCTTTATTAGCTCAATTCGCTTCCAAAGATCATGTGGTGGTTCAAGGGGACTAGTTAACTGATTGTGGTTCAAGGCGGCATGGTGACTGGTTAGATGATGAATATGGGGAGGAAATTAATGAAAAAGAATTTGAGTCTCAGGATAACTTTGATTTAAGTATTCTTCAAATTGCTGATGTTAGTTTTTTTAAAAACAGTGGTAAACATAGACAACATAAATCCAAAAAATGAGTTTTTTTTTTGATTTGGCCTTCGTTTTCTTTGTGACCAGGGTAATGATGTGGCCACTTTCTGCTCACCACCTGGTCGGTTGCGGTTTGTTGGCAACCTTTGGTGGTACTTCTTTTTGCTCTAATTGGTGGCTTTTGTTTGGGATGTGAGATTATGATTTGCCCATTTCATCAGTGTGGATTATTGTTTGCTTCCTCATCTAGATGATCCTTGCCTAGCTACTGGGTGGTTGCAGTAAGCGTCTTGCCAATGACTGAGCCCGACTAACTTTTGCCTTCTTTACAGCTTCATATTCTTTGTTTTAGCTGTGTATTTTTGGCTTTTTCCTTTGTAGGACTTGCTTGTATCCTTCTGTTTTTTTGAATGAATTATATTTCCTTTAAAAAAAAAAAAATTGAGTTGAGCAGGGTCCTCCTTAATTGGGATTTATATTCAACCTAAGAAGATTTTTATCACATTTAGGGTCCACCCACATGAATGAGAGCAATTTAGGAGTAGGATAACCCATCTTTTATTTGTGGTACTATTAGGACACTAAGTGATCTTATTAGGTAGAAGGAACAATAATGACGACTAGAAGGGAAAAAATAGGCAACTTTGGTTCTTCAATAATTGAGATCTAATCCTACCAATCAAGTCTAATGATTAGAGAGAGCTTCTCTTCATGTCAATTCATATTATAGGCTAATTTTTTTGTTATTCTTCTTACACAATATTAACGTATTGTGTTATGAGATCTAGTGCAAATTACATCGTAGAAATCTATTTTTATGATAAAGTTCATTATTCTTGTTGAACACTAGCATAGTAAAAAATAAGGTAAACCGGATTGTTTGAGCACGGGAGAAAATTAAAAAGTGAACTTCTTGGCCTTGTAGTTTTTCCTCTCCACAAAAGTTTTACTTAAATTTTTCTTTATGCTTGATCAAATTGATTCAGAGTTTCATTTAATTTTCATCTCACTTGTACTCTATGTTCATGCATGATCTATTATTTCGTTCCATCAACTAACACAAAGGGGAGAATAGTGACCATTCTAAAGCTCATAGATAATCTATCCAAAGTTCTCCCAACAACACAATTAAGGCGGAAATAGGTAGACCATTGATTGCATGGATTTGCGAGAAAAGATGATAATCTAGAGTTAACAACATTTGTATCACACCATAAGAATGAATAGAATAGAAAATTCATAAAGTTGATCTAAATTGCTAGAATAAGATGGTATTGATTATTATAAATAATATAAGCATATTTGGCCGAATAACAATTTTAGCAAACATTACTTTTATCAGTGAAATCAACTACAAGAAAATGAAAACAAAATAAAAAAGAAATCAAGAAGAAGATAATGCATGATAAGCACGGTTCCTTTGCATTTGGAGACTATTTATGAAAGGTACAGTACATGGTGCACCCAGCATCAACCAGAAGAAAAGGTAGACAATAAGATTTGTATACAGATATTTACTTACGTCTTAAAGTAAAATAGTGCAAGAGGGAAGGTGTTAGAAATTACTTCTTAAGCGTGCTGCCAATCACAGAGTCACAATATCTCTTCATCCATTGCATGAACTCCAGATTATCAAGAGGCCTTCCTTTGACAAGCTTACTGACTTCAATATGCTGAAAAAGAATATTAGAATTTAGAAAGAACATCCTATAAGAAATCATGAAGACCTTGGGTTGGAAATTTACTTGTATGGATAAATAATCCATATATGTTTCTTATTGTGTCCATGAAATCTTTCTTCAGTTCTTGAGCCTTGAGTACTGTTGGTTTCCCTATAATGCCCGTTTTTTTTTCATTCTAGTTACCAAGGATCTTCTTTTTTAGCATTAAGTAAAAAGAAAAAAAATGCTCGAAAGCTGAAATTTCTCATTGAAATGCTTTAAACACTTTGGCCACCAGACAAGAATCACTTTTCCTTTCCATGTCCATGAAGTCTTAATAAAATTAATGGCACCTGACTTCTACACAATCAATTTAAAATGTAAAGAAATTTTATGAATCTGAAATAAGCAATGAAGGGCGATTTACAACAAAGAAAACATATAAAATGAACAATATCTATTTAAGATACCATATTCATTTAAATCCTAAATTCTGAAAGCCAAGCAGTTTATCCAAATGGGGTTTAACAGTTGTTCTCACAAACAGTTTTCAAGATTTAATACTCTCAAGATTCACCTACCTACTCAAAATTTACGGGATTTACTGATTTGAATGGAGGAAATTCCTTTTTCCATATACATTAACAGGTGTAAAATCCAAGAAAAACTGAATACCGGTAATCATTATCGATGAAAAGAAACATAGAAAGACCAAAAAAAAGTACGGGATCAAAAATATATAACACGAAACTGCTTGAAGGACCTTAGTGATCTTAAGCTTGTTGAACACATCCTGCAGAACCTTGTAGTTCTGGATCATCTCGTATTCACTCTTGGCGTCGAAGTTCACTTTATGCATTGGCACCATCCCAGGATGAACCGCGTCCATCAACTGGCACTGTACTGCACCAGACGCCGCCTGCCAAGCAGCCCATCAATGTCAATGCGACATCAAACTACAAATCGTCAAATTCAGAAACATAACCCAGAGCAGAAAGAAGAGGTTTTGGAAAGATCATAAAACCTCTTCTACTTTAGAGAGGTTAAGTTGGAGGGTGGAGTTGATCCATGCCAGGATCTCGCTCCTTCCAACAAAATAAGCTCCATCCATCATTCCAATGTTGGTGGCCGCCATCTCTCTCTTTCTGTGAACTGGGACTTGGATTAGGGTGAGGGGAAGGTGCTTCGAAACAGAGCTTAGATTAGGGGTTACGGTATTCTAGTTGTCGTCAAGGGGACGGGAAGGGAGGAAGGGAAAAGGAGGCTGGATCTTGAAAATTTTTACTTGCGATTCAAATTATGGGACCAACGGGGAAACCTTTTCCATTAACGAGTGGGGAAGCGTGACGGCCTGACGGGGTTGTACCTCATAGTTCTGCCTCTGTTCGGCCTAACGGCTACATTGCCGTTAGGGTTAAAATAATTGAACTAAGCTGTGGTCCCCACTGGGCACAAGGATTCGAAATTTGAATTAGAAGAACCTTGCGTTGCTTTGCTGGGGGCTGTCAGTTTGCCTATGGTTCACTTCATTTGGTTAAAAGGATTATATATTTTTATAATTGATTTATTGTTTATTATTAAAAAAAAAACAAATATGAAAAATTGTTGGCCAAGACTCAAGATCATACTCAAAGTTTGATTAAGATTTAAAATAGTTTTCCTAATATTAAATTTAATTAAAATAAATATAATGTAAAAATTAATTAATTAATATTATTTTAAAATAAATCTAATAATTAAAAAACGCATCCTCCCTTCAGATATAGTGACCCAAAATTTATTAATTCACTTATTATACAACCATATATTCATGCTACACCTTTATTCTACTAACATATTTAAATAATTCTAAAAGATCGTTTTAGATATATTTTAAAATATATAAAAGATTTGTTTATATATATATATATATACTTTGATAGAGTTGGTATTTATAACTTTGCTTTGTACAAAAATTCATATGTGAAAAATCCGAAAAAGGAAAAAACTACAAACCTAGTTGAAAAATTCATTATATATTATTAGAACCAAATAATATAAAACTGTAGCAATATATTATATAGCTCTATATGTAGCCGTTTATACTTCTATTAGCTCTATGCTCTATATATAGAGTTGTATTTCTCTTGTATGTATACAGATTACATAATACAATTCCTTTCATCCCTATCTGGTGTCTGCTTGCCTTTCTACATGGTATCAGAGCAACCGTGACGCTTCCTGGCTCATGGCGTCCATCTCCCCTTCTCAAATCGACGACCAACCGGAGATTACAAGCTCGCCTACTCCGGTCATCTCGTCGACGCTCAAATTTGTTCTTTCAAATCTCAAGAACATTGTTCAAACCCCTCTTTCTCCCGATAATTACCCCCTTTGGCGTTCTCAGATCTTGAAGATCTGTAGGGCAAACAGCCTAGACTCCTTTCTTGATCCGCATTCTCCTATCCCAGACAAGCTTCTATTTAGGTCAGATCTTAAACCTGTTTCAAATCCCGCCTACGCTCAATGGCTCCTCAACGATCAAAACCTTGCGGCTGCCATTTGCTCCACAATTTTCGCCTCCATTCTCCCTTACATTCTGAATCTGGAATCAACCTCTGCCATTTCGATTGCTCTTCAAACTTGTTTTCAATCCACTAATCGTTCCAAGGTCATTCAACTCAAGAATGAACTTCACCACATTTCTCTCAAGAATCTGTCCATGCTCCAATACCTGAACGAAATCAAATCTCTCGTGGATCAAATCGCGGCTGCTGGTGCTCAGATCGACTCGGAAGACATTATTCTTCACATTCTAAACGGGCTTCCGCAGACCTACCAATCTTTCAAAATCGCTATCCGCACTATGACGCAGCCTCTCAATATTGATCAATTGTACTCATTACTCATCAGTGAAGAAATACACATCGCATCTGATGCCGCTCGTCTCGCTCCAGCTGACGGTTCTCACACAGCTCTGTTCTCCACCCGTGGTCGAGGTCGACGAAGCAAAGGAAGATCCTATGGTCCCAGAAATTCTTCCCGGGAACCTTCCCCTCATGCCTCTACCACCTGCCAGATCTGTCTCAAGAAAGGACACTCAGCTCCTGAATGTTAGCACCGGCTGAACATTCAGTACTCACCGTCAACCAGTCAACCAACCCAAGCGCTCGTTGTCGAACCATTGTCTGCATATAACAATTGGTATCTCGACTCAGGCGCTTCCTCCCACATATCACAATCTCTGGACAATCTCTCTATTTCCACTTCTTACCAAGGCACCGACAGCATCACAATTGGCGACGGGAGTTCGGTTAGCATAGCAAATTCTGGTCAAGGCTTGCTACCGACTCCCTCTCGTAAGCTAACTTTGTCTCACATTTTGCATACTCCTCATCTTCATTACAATTTACTTTCTATTTCTCAACTAACCAAAGATAACCACATTGCCATTACTTTTGATCCTTCTGGTTTTGTATTTAAGGATTTGAAAACTCAGCAAATCATCCTTCAAGGACCTTGCCGTGATGGCATATATCCCATACGAACTCCGGCTGCAGTTTCCCAGAATCAAGCTCTTCATGCTTCTTGGAATAGATCCCGCCCGTGGCATAACCGATTGGGTCATCCCAGTCAGCGTACTCTTACTCATATTTCTTCTTGTAACACTCAGTTACACATAGATACTACACCTTTTATATGTCATCCTTGCAACACGGCTAAGAGCCATAAACTTGTGTTTGATACATCTACTACTAGAGAACATTCCTTTCTTGCTTTACTGCATTCTGACGTGTGGGGTCCTGCTCCCATGTCTTCTAATACTGGTTATTTCTATTATGTTATATTTGTTGACGACTATACCAGATTTTCGTGGTTATTTCCCATCCGACAAAAATCGGAAGTACTCAACATTTTTACAACATTCAAAACTTACATTGAAAATACCAACAACAACAACAACAACAATAACAAGCCTTTGTCCCACTACGTGGGGTCGGCTACATGAATCCTTTTTCTCCATTGTGTCTGGTTCAAAGTCAAATTCTCGTTTAAATCTAATAGAGAAAGATCATTTTTAATATTTTCTAACCAAGACTTTTTAGGTCTACCTCTACCTTTCTTAACATAAGTCAAATCTAATACCTCTACTTTCCTAACTGGGTCATCGGAAGGCCGCCGTTTTATGTGACCAAACCATCTAAGGCGACTCTCTCTAATCTTATCCTCCACTGGAGCTACTCCAACCTTTTCACGTATATGCTCATTTCGTATCCTGTCTCTAAGAGTAAATCCACTCATCCACCTAAGCATCCTCATCTCCGCAACACATAACTTAGTATTGTGCTTCTCTTTTAATGGCCAACATTCTGCACCATAAAGCATTGCAGGTCTCACCACCATCTTATAGAATTTTCCCTTAAGTTTAAGGGGGACTTTTCTATCACACAACAAGCCCGATGCATTCCTCCACTTCAACCATCCAACTTGAATTCTACTGATAACATCCCCATCTATTTCACCATCACTCTGAACAATAGATCCAAGATATCTAAAACGTGTACTCTTATTAATGACTTGATCGCCCAAAGTCACAATCCCCTCACTAGGTCTATTACTGCTAAAATTACACTCCATATATTCAGTTTTAGATCTACTCAAGCGAAAACCTTTAGACTCTAAGGTTGATCTCCAGACTTCAAGTTTACCTTCAACTCCCTCTTTAGTCTTGTCAACAAGAAGAATATCATCAGCAAAAAGCATACACCAGGGTGCATCCTCTTGTAAATGTCTAGTGAGAACATCCATGACTAACGCGAAAAGATATGGGCTTAAAGCTGATCCTTGATGTAATCCAACCGAAATAGGGAAATACTTGGTCAAACCACCTTGTGTTTGAACACAAGTAGTAGCTCCTTCATACATATCTTTAATGATTTGAATATAAGCATTATTAACTCCTTTCTAAATTTATTAAAGGATTCATGTCATGGTTATTCGACAAGTTTTACGCTGGCTGTCGACTACCTAACGCAACCCTCCACTTTTCTCATCCAGGACTTGGGACCTGGCAAAACTTACATTGAAAATACCACTTCTCACAAAATTAAATGCATTCGTACTGACGGAGGAGGTGAATACCTAAGCAATTCATTCGTTCAGTTTCTTCAACATCACGGTATTTCCCATCAAATTTCTTGTCCATATACTCCTGAACAAAATGGCGTCGTCGAGAGGAAACATCGCCACATTCTTGAAACTACAAGAACCCTTCTACAAACTGCTTCAGTTCCTTATAACTATTGGCCCAATGCTGTACTAACTTCTGTAGATCTTATAAACAGGATGCCATCTTCAAATACCAATCACGTTTCACCCTTTCAACTTTTACATAACACCGCTCCTGACTACAGTCACCTACGCACGTTTGGATGCGCCTGCTTTCCTCTCACCCCGTCTCATCTTCGTCACAAACTTTAGCCAAAAGCTCAACTATGTGTTTTTTTGGGTTATTCGAACACTTATAAAGGCTATAAATGCCTTAATCTTCAAACCAACAAGATTACGTTTTCTCGTCACGTTCAGTTTGACGAAAATTATTTTCCTTTTGCTACTGCTAAAAATGTTCCATCTTCTGTTTCCCAGCATCTCTCTCCCCTATTTCTGACGCCCACCTCTGTGGTTCAACAATTAAATTCATCTATATTTACTCAAAGCCCATCCAGATGTCCGTCTGTACCCAAGCCCATTCCTACAGCAACCACGGTAGCTTCCACGTCTACCAGCTCTCAACCGCATTGCCAAATTCCTACACCCATTTCCGTTCAGCGGTCTACTCACCCAATGCTCACCAGACACAAAATGGGTCATCTCAGACCTCCTCAACGTTTGAATCTGCTCCATCACAAGGAACCATCTGTTACTCTAGCCGCTCCGTCCACTTACACAGAGGCTAGCAAACATACTGAATGAAGACAAGCAATGGCAGCTGAATTTTTCGCATTACAACGACAAGACACTTGGAGTCTTGTTCCTCTACCACCAAACTCATCTGCTCTCAGCTGCAAGTGGACGTATCGCATCAAACTCCATTCGGATGGATCAATTGTAAAGTACAAAGCCCGACTTGTTACACAGGGTAATCACCAAGAATATGGCCTGGACTACACAGAAACGTTCAGTCCGGTTGTCAAATTACCTACCATCCGCATCCTACTTACCCTTGCACTACATAACAACTGGCAAGTTCAACAACTGGACATTTCCAATGCGTTTCTTCACGGATCACTCTCAGAAACGGTCTACATGCTCCAACCAAAAGGTTTCGAAGATGCTACCAATCCTGATCATGTATGTCTTCTTCATAAAGCTATTTACGGTCTTAAAAAGGCGCCCCGTCAATGGTATAACACTTTCACTTCGTTCTTGGTTTCTATTGGGTTTACTCATAGCAAATCTAACCCTTCTCTTCTTATCTTTACTCATTCCAATATCAAAATAGTTTTGCTTATCTATGTCGATGATATTCTTATCACTGGAAATGACAATGCAGAAATTCGTAAAATTCTTTCTCAACTAGATGACAGGTTCGCCATGAAGCATCTTGGGGAAGCCAACTCCTATCTCTGCATCCAAATTAATCACACTCCAGACCACTACTTTCTCTCACAGAAAATATATGCTCATTCCATCCTACAAACAACCAAAATGACCGAATGCAATCCACTATCAAACTCGACATGTACCAAGCTTCCACAGGAGTTTCCTACAGATCCTCTATTAGCAAATCCGCACATGTACCGCAAGTTAACAGGCTCTCTTCAATACTTGACCCTTACACGACCCGACATTTCATATAGCGTCAATATTCTATCTCAACACATGCATCAACCACTGCCTCAACACATATATCTTCTCAAAAGACTATTACGCTACATCAAAGGTACGATAGACTATGATATTCCTATTACAAAATCTAACTTATGCCTTACATCATTCTCAGATAATGATTGGGCTGGTGATCCCATTATAAGACGATCCACGTCCGACAATTGCTCGTTTCTTGGTGATACCCTCATCTCATGGACGGTCAAGAAACAGAACACTATCGCTCGATCATCTACTGAATCTGAGTATAAAGCCTTAGCTGCTCTTACCACTGATGTTATATGGCTTCGAAGCCTCCTTGCTTATTTTGGAATCCCACAAGATCAACCGACAGATCTTTACTGTGACAACACTTCAGCAATCGCACTGGCAAATAATCCTGTATTCCATGCCATAACCAAGCACATTGAAATTGATCACCGATTTGTTCATGACCACATTCAGCAACAACACATTCGATTACTTCCCATTAGCACCATAGACCAAATTGCTGATATCTTGACTAAGTCTCTCTCCACACCACGATTTCATAAACTTTGTCTCAAACTGAAAGTCATTCAAGACCCTTCGGTTTGCAGGGGCCTATTAGAACCAAATAATATAAAACTGTATCAATATATTATATAGCTCTATATGTAGCTGTTTATACTTCTATTAGCTCTATGCTCTATATATAGAGTTGTATTTCTCTTGTATGTATACAGATTACATAATACAATTCCTTTCCTCTCCTATCTGGTGTCTGCTTGCGTTTCTACATATATTAGAAGGTACAAGAATCATTCATTCCTCAAAATTGAAGAAGAAGATGACTATTTGAGAATAAAATATATAATTTCTTTTTATGGGGATTATAAAAGTTTGGTGTCCACAAGCGGACAATGAAAACCCAGCTGCAATGTTAGATCTTGCCAAAAGTTTGTACATAATGGTGGTGATTGCTAGTATTGTTCGCCAGCGAGAGTTGATGGAAACATTCATGACATATCTTTTGATATGTGATACATTTTGATAATATGAGCATTTTGACTGTAATATTATTCAATTTCACTAAGTAAAATAAAACTTATTGAATTTTGTATGATTTTTATTAATGATATTTTTATTTAAGCTCACTATTAATACAGACATTGAGAATGAAAATGAGTGTATGATTGGGAAATACCTGGTTGCTATTACTATTATAATACAGTGATAAAAATATGTATAAGGAGAAGTAAAAGTTATTTCACTGATGTTGGCAAACATATTGTTAATATTGATCTGTACATGATTGTGGGTCGACAAACTTTCCTTTAAATATTGTAGTTGGATGTTATCCTCTACTGATTCACGTGATACACTGAGTGGGAGTTATAAGATATTATTACTGTGCCAACGAGCAAAAATGTGACAACTCTATTTATTGAGCCAACGATTACTAGCAACTAATTTAATGCTAAAAAAAATATTGCTTGAACAAGGACTTCTTATGTTTAATATGACTAATAAAATATATGTTACTAATTCATTTACTTCTTTACTATTACTATTTACTGATTTACTATCAGAGTAAGAATTTATTGTTACTGCATTGCCTTACTGTTACTGTCATTAGTTTTACTAAAGACATTGTACTGATACTAAACATGTAACATACTGAGCACATGATATATTGAGTATGTGATTAAAATATTGATTTGATACTAATATAGAATAACTAAATAATATGTGTATATTAATATAAGATTTTACTACATTGATATGATTTTGGTTGTCTTTACTGATGCTTCAATTTTACAGTTTAATATGATTGCTTTACTGATTGATAGTACTAATACGACGGCTATTTTATTAATTCGACACCCATACTGATTTACTAGTTTCTCCATTGTAGTACTATATTGGCTTTTATACCATATTATTTTTATAGTTTATATACTTTTTTACTACTTCTGCATTGATTCGTGATCATATAGATATTACCGCTATGATTTGACTAATGATATACATATTGCTTCTTTATAGTGCTTTTAATTAGTTGTAGGATTTGGTTACTTGCTAGGCTCCTAAGCTCATTATATATAGTTAAATGATTTCATATCAGGATAAGAGAGTAGGGGTGTAAGATTGACTAATATCCTTCAAGTTCAGGTTCTTATTATTTTAGCTATTATTTTATACACGACAAAGTAGTTATGATATGATTATCTAAATCCTTCTCTCATTAGACATTTGCAAGAGGATGTACCTTGGTGTATGCTTTTTGCTGATGATATTCTTCTTGTTGATAAGACTAGACAGGGAGTTGAAGGTAAACAAGAATTGTGGAGGTCAACCTTAGAGTCTAAAGGTTTTCGCTTGAGTAGATCTAAAATGGAATATATTGAGTGTAATTTTAGTAATAATAGACCTAGTGAGGGGATTGTGACTTTGGGCGATCAAGTCATTAATAAGAGTACACGTTTTAAATATCTTGGATCTATTGTTCAGAGTGATGGTGAAATAAATGGGGATATTATCAGCAGAATCCAAGTTGGATGGTTGAAGTGGAGGAATGCATCGGGCTTATTGTGTGATAGAAAAGTACCCCTCAAACTTAAGGGAAAATTCTATAAGATGGTGGTGAGACCTGCAATGCTTTATGGTGCCGAATGTTGTCCATTAAAAGAGAAGCATAATTCTAAGTTAAGTGTTGCAGAGATGAGGATGCTTAGGTGGATGAGTGGCTTTACCCTTAGAGAAAGGATACGAAATGAACATATTCGTGAAAAGATTGTAGTAGCTCCAATGGAAGAAAAGATTAGAGAGAGTCGCCTTAGATGGTTTGGTCACATAAAACGGCGGCCTCCCGATGATCTGGTTAGGAAAGTAGAGGTCTTAGATTTGACTTATGTTAAGAAAGGTAGAGGTAGACCTAAAAAGACTTGGTTAGAAAATATTAGAAATGATCTTTCTTTATTAGATTTAAATGAGAATTTGACTTTTAACAGGACACAATGAAGAAAAAGAATTCATGTAGCCGACCCCACGTAGTGGGATAAAGGCTTGATGTTGTTGTTATTATTATTGTTGTATTTATATTGATAAGAAAATTTAGGTAGCTCTGGTTGTTGTATATTAAAAGATAAAAGAATAATTCTTTTAAATTAGATTCAGGGGCATCACAACAACCAACTAATTTGCCCAATATCCTTTAAAATTGGATATCTCATTTGAATTCCCCACTAAAACGTAGGTGGCAATGTCCATCTAAATTAATTGAAACATCTCATTACAAATTTATAAGAGGGTGGAACTTAGTAGCTTTATGACTATAATGGCATGCACCCAATGGATCTCATCAACATATAATACTTTAACAAAATATTATGCCTAATCACATGTGTTGAAAATGATCTTCTTATTTGGCCATTTGTAATTGCATTCATATACATCCAAAGATTCTTTCCTTAATATAACACATTGTCTTATATGTTTAATCAGGAACATATATAAGAGAACGATTGACCATATCATAGCCACTAACAAGTAAAAATGACTCGATGCCTCCTTACCGAAACTCATTCTTCTAAGCACCTCTTACCTAAGTACTCATAAGAATATTTAAACTAATTTAGACCTATCTTAAGCCATTATGGCCCACACTACTCAAATTAAGTCAACCTCTCCAAAACATAGGGTCATTGACCTAATAGAGGATCCACTAAAACCATAACATATCCATAAAACCTACAAGACTCACCTAACTTAACCTAATTAATCTTGGGTTCATTTTGGTCAACCTCGATGAGCTTGATTAATAAAATGTAATAGTTAATCCAATATTGATCCCTAACCTATTTGATGACCTAATTAGGATCTTGGGTTTATTAGAAACCCATAGTACCCAAAAAAGATAAAAATAATAAAAAAGACCCTAAGCTAATTCAACCTAATCCTAAGTGACCTAACTTAATAACATGAATCATTAAGTGACTTATTAAGTAGTTAAAATTATTAATAGCCCAATTAATTCACTATAATTAGAATAAAATTTTTCACTAATCATGAATTGATCAAACCCAAGTCAATTAATCATTTCCCCCATGTTAAACGTCTAGTTGACCCATTTGATAATTTTGGGCACGACTAGAATATTTAAGTCAAATTAATACCAATATTTCATCATACC
Organism: Dendrobium chrysotoxum; assembly: GCA_019925795.1. Lineage (NCBI taxonomy): Eukaryota > Viridiplantae > Streptophyta > Magnoliopsida > Asparagales > Orchidaceae > Dendrobium > Dendrobium chrysotoxum. The sequence continues at coordinate 29,376,676 of CM034309.1, forward strand.
AACATACTAGCATACCCCTATCTTTATGGATCTCACATCTAGGCCACCTTGGAGGATTCTCTACAATAGGCAACCCATTTGATTTGGCCCTTTACATGATGTTAGATTACCTTTATATATCAGGCATTGCCTAAGGGGGGCATGAGACTATAAGATTTTTTATATCACTTGTCTATAAATAACATCTTTAGGCCACCACATGCCCCTATTATTCATCTTTATTAAAAACCTCTATAATGCTCTTGACATTAGTCCAGGTTGACACATTTATGATTGCCATTAACTCATCAACATAATTAAGCTTAATTATTCCACTTTTAACATTTAGTTCAACCCTTAAAAATTTTTAATTAAATTATTGACATTATTGATGCTGTTTTATGATCTTGATGAATAATCTTCAATGCATAAGATACACTGAGAACTAATTTGTTGTAATAACTCATAAATTTAAAATGAATTTGTTTAAAAACATGAAAATATGATCAAGCAGGCAGTACTGCGCTGGAAAGCACATCAGCATTGAAGGTGCTATGGTGATGGGAAATATCATTGCAATATTGAATCCTTTATTTGATAGTAACTCTAGGGGGGTATGCAACGCAGCGGCGCTGTCATGTGTGTCATGACGTTGGGCACTAAAAAATGATTTTTTTAATAATTTATATTTAAATATCCCTATCATCCTACCACCCTCTCTCACTCTCATTTTGTGACTTGCTAGGAAAGGAAATAAAGGAGAAGAAAAAGGGAAGGGAGAGAGAAGAGAGAGAAAGTGCTTCGGGGTGTTTTCATCTGTCACGTCTGTTATGGATTTTATTCTAATTAAAGTAAGTAACAATACTCTTATTCCTGCTTTTTATAGTTTTGATTTCTAAGAATTTTATTTATCCCAAATTCACCAAAAAAATATTTCTCCTGATTTATTAAAATTTTACTATGTAGCATTTTATGTATGATAGATATGACTCTTATGAATATTTTGACTATAATATTATTAAAATTTATTGGGTAAATTAGAAGTTATGATTTTCTAAAGTTAATGCATAATATGTAGATTTTATAAATTTTCATGAATTTCATAAATTAATGCATTTAATATATGATATTGAACTGTATAGAGAAAATGATAAGATATATATAAAATAAATATAACATTTACACGTAAACAAAAAGGCTATCAATATTATAATTAATACGTGGTGGCTCTTAAAATATAATACCCTATACAGGAGAGTAAGCCAATAAACTTTTCTTAAAATAAAATATTTATAATATAATACTAATTATATCATCTAACCGATTGACTGATTTATGTCGACAAGTAGAGGGTGATGATTCTTAATAATTTATTGAAAGCCACATGTGAATTCATTTAAGATTTATAAATAATAATAATAATATAAAGATTGATGACTAATTGGTCGACAATTGGGTTTAAATTAAAAACTGATAATCAATTGGTTGATAATTAAAATTAAAGATATTGAAAACATCATATTAAAGCTAGATGTCCTGCCTTACTATTCATAATCACATTCATGACTATATTTATATGAAAGCATATGAGTTGATTGATAGTAGAACTAAAGCCGTATTAATAGAACGTACATTGATATTGATAGATCATGATATAGCCGATGATAAGGACATTGATAGACATACTTATATTGATGTAGTACACTTATAAGTACACTGAAATAGCATATTGATATAACATCTTGTTTGATAGACTTTTTATCAAATTTTCTTATAGTTTGATAGACCTCTTGTGACTTTATTGATCATATTAATTTTACTATTGATTGATATTAATTTCACATATTGCTTATTGTTCATACTGATAACTTATTAATCGATATTGACTAGAACTAGAAATGGAGTAAGCATATTGATTATTTTGTCTTGCCTTGAATGCAGTGTAAGTTTTGATTATTTCTTGGACCATGTCCTCACTACATAGTTTTTATATGATTTAAGGTAAACATAAAGTGCCTATAGAGTAAGGCTATGTAGTGATGATAGTTTAGTTTTATTTTTAGCACTTTGATTTTATATATTCTTTTGTAGCATGTTGTGACTATTATATATATTATTTTGAGACTTTGGACTTTAATTATGATATAAATATTAAAGATAGTAATGTAATTATATTTTTCATTATTTATATTCTCTTGAATGCAATTAGTCAGTTATAGTTATCAATGATCTGATTGTTAATGAATTAAAAAAATAAAAAGGATAATAACAATAAATAAATGATATTCTTTCATTTCAGATCCAAGAGCATCACAAAGTTATATTAAAACAATGGTTAGTGAAATAATTTGATTGTAACTAGAGCTACAATAATGATTGTATTATTTATTGGTTAAATACATTTATAAATTTATTTTATTTCAAAGAATTTGTTTTATATTTGAGATTTATTTATTGATCAAATAAATGAATCTGAAAGGAAAAGAAAAGAAGATTAAACTCAATACTGAAGCATTTTCTGTAGCATTTGGGAATACGATGAAGTTCGCCAATATGATTGCCCAAATGGTTTGTGATAGATTAGCAAAATAGTATGATTAAAATTACAAGAGAATGAATAAAAGTAATAAGAAAAGGACTAGTAAGATTATAAAAACACCTATTCTGTAATGTGTCTCATGTGAGAGAAGACATCTAGGACTTATTATAGGGCGACCTAACAATATTATAGTTGTTGTGATTTTGGGCTTAAATTGACCAAATGCCCATGCATGAACATGGGCAAATACAAGTTCAAATTAAAAGTAGACTATTAGAACAAGTGAAAGAGGCTTCTGAAATGTCTGGTATGATTTTATTTTATTTTTTTAAGTTAAACTTTTTTATGTGATTTTTATATAGATTCTTGATTTTTAATTCTTGAACTAATTTTATTTGGCATATTATAGATTTATTTATTTATTAAGCATACTCTCTCAGCCTGATATAGAAATATCGATGACGATATTTTTTAAAGATAGGGAGATTCTAATAACCTAAAAGTTTAAAATGAATTTAAAACAATATGATCCAGCAGGCAGTGCTGGGCCGTTGAGCTGGCAAGCACAGCGATGCTGAAGGCATTGCGGCTTCAGAAAATACTATTATGATATTGAAGGCTATGTTCTACAGTAACTTTGGGGGTGGTATGCAACACTACGATGTTGTATCATGAGCATCGTGGCTTTAAGCACTAAAGTTTATTTTTAGAAAAAAAATTTATTTAAATATCCCTGTCATACCACTACCCTCCATCACTCTCATTTCCTGACTTGCCAAGGAAGGAAAGAAAGGAGAATAAAAAGGGAAGGGGGAGAAAAGAGGTTGGGGTGTTTTTGTCCATCACTTCTATTGTAAATTTTATTCTCATTGAAGTAGGTAACTATACTCTTACTCCTATTTATGATGATTTTGATTTCTAAGAATTTTGTATCTCTTAAATTTGCTAAAAATATATTTTCTCCTTATTTATCAAACTTTTACCATGTAATTTTTTATATATGATAGATATAATTCTTATGAAAAATTTAGCTGTACTACTACTGAAATTCACTAGATAAATTGAACGTTATAATTTTCTGAAGTTAATGCATAATATATAAATTTTATGGATTTTCCTGAATTTTGTAGATTACTGCATTTTATACATGATATTGAACTGCGTAAAAAAAATAATAAGATTGATATAAAATAAATATGACATTTTTATGTAACCAAGGAAGGGCGGTTGTTAATACTATAGTTAATATGGGCTGACACTTAAAATATAATACCCTTTACATTAGGGTAGGTCAATGAATTTTTCTTAAAATAAAAAGTTTGTGGTGTAATTTAGCATGTAACCGATTGATTGATTTTCGTCGATTGGCAAAGTATGACGACTCTTAATGATTTATTGAAAGCTACCTATGAATTGATTTAAAATTTGTAAACAATGATGATAAGAAAAAGATTGATGACCAATTAGTCGACAGTTAGAATTAAATTAAAGACTGATGATCAGCAAGTTGATAGTTATGATCAAAGATATTAAAAACACCACATTAAAGCTGAATGTCCTGTCTTGTTATTCATAATCGCATTCATGATTGTATTTATATGATAGTATATGAATTGATTGATAGATAAAATTGAAGTCATACTGAGAGAACCTACATTGATACTAATACATCATGACGTAGCTTATGATAGGGACATTGATAGACATTGACATGCATATTGATGTAGTACACTCATAAGTACACTAACATAGCATACTAATATGGCATATTGATTGATGGTCTTTTTTATAAATTTTTCTTATAGTTTGACAAATCTCTTTTAGCTTTACTGATCATATTAATTTTACTATTAATTGATATTGATGTCACTTATTGCTTATTGTTCATACCGATAGCTTATTAATTGATATTGACTGAAACTGAAACCGGGCAAGCATATTGATTTTTTTTTTCTTGCATTGAATGCATTGATAAGTTTGATTACTTGTTGGGTTATGTGCTCATTTTATGATTTTTATATGATTTCAGGTAAATATAAGGAACCTGTAGAATGAGGCTAGGCGGTGATGATAGTTTATTTTATTTTCAGCTTTTTGGTTTATAATTTTTTGTAGCCCGTTGTGACTATTTTATATATTACTTTGGGACTTTGAACTTTAATCAGCATGTAAATATTGACTGTAGTAATATAATTATATTTTATGTTATTTGAATTTTCTTGAATGCAATTAGTCAGCTCTAATTATCAATGATCTAGTTGTTAATGAATTAAAAAAAAGGATAATAAAAAAGAAAAGAAATGAAATTCTTTTCATTTCTTTTATGTTAGAACCTAGGGCATCACGTTTGCTTTGCCAAATGGTATTGAAGTACCATTATGACATTCATATCTCTACTTTGGGATTTTACAAGGGAACTTTTGAGGGAGAAGAATGTCCCAGCAGTTCTGATAGTGCTTTTATAAGTGTTATTTGAATCAATACGATAACACTCAAACCATGACTAAAAATTTGAATAAATTCAAGTAACTAATTTTTATTGTAGTTTGGATGATCAGCGATTAATAACAAAAATTATTAATGACCACTATTTAAACACAATTTTTAAGATTTGTTTATAGGATTTCAATTTAATGGAGAATATTTTTCACAAAGCATGCTTATGTAAGCCATGGAGGTGGAGGAGAGAGGGCGGCACTTATGCACGAGTAGATCATCATATTGTATATGCCATGGCCTTTCATGAGAGTGAGAGCAAGTGGAGATTGCCCTTTTACCTTAGTCTGTAATAGTCTATGGCTTTCTGCAAGGGGTTGTTTGTGTTAGTGTAGCTACACACATCATCATGCTGACTCATCAAGATTTGTACGAGCAATCAAGATTGCCTCTTCTTGTAACCGGTTCTCTATATATGTTGTACTCTGCATTTCCTTCAATAATAAGAAACAATCATTCTTCTCATTCTCTCTCTCTGCTATGGCGTGTTCTTCTTCCTCATTCCTGAAATTCTATCATGGTATCAGAGCCTAAGAGGTTCACAGCGAAGATCAGCAATGGCGGACCAGAGCTTCGCAAACTCTACTCCGCAAAACTCATCTCTTTCTGCCTCCCTCACCAAATTCGCCATCCCCTCACATCTCAAATTTCTCATATCAAACCTCAAAAGCCTCATCCCTACTCTTCTCACCAGCGAAAATTACTCCATATGGCGCCTACAACTATATCAACACTTCACCGCCAATGGATTCAGCGAACACCTCTTCGGCACCTCTTCTTGCCCATCGAAAACCTCACCATCAGAGCATACTTTGTGGAAACTTATTGATCAAAACCTTATCTCATCTCTTTTCTCTATAATTTCACCATCTGTTCTACCATATGTCATTACCCTCACAACAGCTCATGAAGTTTGGTCTACCCTTGAAAGAAGGCTTCAACCCACAAACCGATCTCGTGTAATTCAGCTCAAAAACGAGCTACATCAAGTACAAATGAAAGATCGCACTATGCAACAGTATCTTGCTCAAATCAAGATACTCGTCGATAACATAGCCGCCACCGTATCGAATGTCGACACTAAAGATATCATATTACACATCCTAAACGGCCTTCCTCCTACCTACAACGCCTTCAAAACCTCCATTCAAACTTCTCTCAGTCCGATTAGTTTAGACATTCTTTATTCCCTTTTATGTAGTGAGGAGATCAATCTTCACCAACAACAGATCAAAGAATCTCAACAGCAACCCGACTCCGTCACTCTTCTGTCAAATCGATCTTCTTTCAGCTGCGGACGTTCCAATAGGTATCGCGGGCGTGGCTCAAACTCTCGTTCATCCTCAAACTCCAATTCTTTATCTCAAGGCCAATCATCCATGCATAAACAAACTTGCCAAATTTGCGGCAAGAATGGGCACTCCGCTCTAAACTGCTGGCACCAATGTAATTTAAACTACGCTCGGCCCTCCAACTCCAAAGCCCTCACGGTTCAACAATAACACTTATCCATGATGGACTGGGTTTTGGATTCGGGGGCCTCCTCGCATCTAACTTCTGATCTTTCCAATCTCCACCACTCAACTCCTTACAACGGTGTCGACTCCGTCTCCATCGCTAACGATAGCACTTTACCCATTCAAAACTCGGGACAAGGCATACTGCCTCTATCGGACTCGACACGTAAGCTACATCTCCAAAATATTTTACATGTTCCTTCTATTTCTCACAACCTGTTATATATATATCTAAACTAACTGCTGACAACAACGTTGCCGTTTGTTTTGATGCTAATGGTTTTGCTATTAAGGATCGTCAGGACAATCATCTTCTTCTCCAAGGTTGCACTCGCAATGGCCTTTATCAAATCTGAACTTCTCCTAGCAACCACCCACCCATCACTTCTTTGCGGGCCTCGAACAGATCTACCTCCTTGTGGCACGCTCGGCTTGGCCAACCGCACTCTCGCATTCTTCAATCTTTAGCTAAATACATTCCAGATCTATGTAACTCTTCGCATTCTTTACTCACCTATATTTCTTATAATGTGACCAAAAGCCACAAATTACCTTTCTCTCCCAGCATTTCTACATGTGAAAAACCTTTCCAACTGATTCATTCAGACGTTTGGGGCCCGTCCTCTCAGCCATCTCTAAATGGCTTTCGGTACTATGTTGTTTTTATTGATGATTTTACGAGATTCTTGTGGCTATATTTGATGCACTCCAAAAATGAAACGTTTGCAAAATTTTAACACCTCCATAATTTAATCAAAAATACCTTTAATAGTTCTATTCAAACTCTCCGATCAGATGGCGGTGGGGAATTTGTAAACAATGTTTTTGGTTCTTTTCTTCTAAATAACGGCATTACTCACCAAATCAGTTGCCCGCACACTCCAGAGAAAAATGGCCTCGTTGAACGTAAGCACCGTCATTTCTTAGATCTCACGAGAACATTTCTTCATGCATCTAACCTCCCGAACTCTTTTTGGGCTGAAGCTATCTCCACAGCAAACTACCTAATAAACGGACTTCCCTCCTCCACCATTTCCAATCAAACTCCGTACTACAAACTTCATGGCCGACCCGCAACCTATACTCATTTGCGCACCTTCGGCTGCTTGTGTTTTCCGTGGCTAAAACCCTAAGCTCAAAACAAACTTTCTCCTCACTCTCAGGAATGTATCTTCCTCGGTTACTCATCCCAACACAAAGGTTATCGATGTCTAACTTTATTAACCAATCGTGTTCACATCTCAAGACATGTTATCTTTCATGAACACCAATTCCCTTTTCACTCAAAACCCTCTCAGACCTACTCCACATCTTCGGACACCATCGACTCACCCTGCTGTTGGTTCCTTCATCCACCATCTCGCAGAATTTTAAATCTCCTTCTACCTCCACACAGTCTCAAAATCTTCCGCTATTCACAGCTACCTGTCCTCCTACATCCTCCACTACCAAGTCTACTAGTGACAGACAACCCATCAATCCACAAGCTTCCGCACTTCCCAACCAACACACTCAACCTCATCCAATGCAGACGCGCCTAAAATCCGGCATATCTAGACCCAAGAAAATATTCAACCTATCCACTGTCTCCACTATGGAACCCACTCCTACATCCTACGCTCAAGCCAGCAAATATACTCACTGGAGATCTGCAATGTCTCCTAAATTCCGTGCCCTTCAAACGCAAGGAATCTGGTCTCTTGTTCCTCCACCGATAGATAAAACCAATACTCGGCTGCAAATGGACATTCAAGACAAAACTCCAACCCAACGGTCAGGTCGCAAGATACAAGGCTCGTCTAGTTGCACAAGGATGCTCTAAGGAATTTGGCATAAACTATACAGAAACATTTAGTCCAGTTGCCAAAATGGTTACAATCCACATGCTGCTAACTGTAGCTCTACATAACCAATGGCCCATTACTCAACTCGACGTCTCTAACGCTTTTCTGCATGGTGAACTACACGATGAAGTCTACATGAAACAACCCACTGGTTTCGTCGATGTCCAACATCCTCATCATGTGTGTCGACTACGTAAATCCATATACGGACTAAAACAATCCCCTCGCCAATGTTCCAGCAACTCACAAACTCTCTACAATCTCTCGGCTTCCATTTTAGTAAAGCAGACCCTTCACTACTAATCTTTAATCAGGATAATACTCACATATTTATTCTTGTCTATGTAGACGATATACTTATTACAGGGAACAACTCTACCAAAATTGAAAACGTCCTACGACAGCTACATTCCCAGTTCAGTTTAAAGCAACTTGGCAATGTTTCTCTCTTTTTAGGCATATAGGTTCTTCAAACTTTGGCAAGATACTTCTTGCACCAACAACATTACGCTCAAGAAATTCTGAACACAGCCGGTTTTTCAGATTGCAAACCATACATGACTCCTATAGGTCTAAAACAATCCACCTGCAATAACAAAGATCCGCCATATCACGATCCTCACACGTTCCGCAAGCTCGCGGGCTCCCTACAATACCTATCGGTCACTAGACCTGACATTGCGTTTGCCACAAACATCATCTGCCAACACATGCATCAACCACGTATCTCCAATTACCAAGCTCTGAAACGACTGCTCAGGTATATAAAAGGTACGATTAACTATGGTCTTCCAATCACAACAGGAGATCTCCAACTCCGCACTTACACCGACGCCGATTGCTACAGAAGTCAAAACTCATGTCCGGAAACAGTAATGAATCCAGCGAAATTATCTTAACATGCATGCAGTATAAAAAATGAATCCAGCGAATCTGTTGCAGTTTACAAAATGTGAAGGAACATAACAATAATTGAACTCATAAGAAATGACTTAGCAAATAATGTCATTGTTTGTATAAACTACACTCTACAGTGTAAGAAAACTTATCCTCATAACTACTCTTAAATTATAGTTTTTAACCCAGACCACTTTGACAAACCAAATGCTAAATCAGTACAAAAAGTACCGGAGAAGAACTCCTAATAGGTTTCCTGTGTCATAACGTTACCATAAGATAGTTATAAAGACTTATTTCCTGTGATCAAGTAAATTAAAAATCATAAAAGCCAAAGTAATTCAATCCACAGTATCTGGCTCTGCAGCTACTTTCCCTTCCACTACTGCTGCAGCTGAAACTTGTGTTGCTTCTTTTTTGGGTGAGGTAGCATCAGGAACCTTGGATGCTTCTTCTTTAGTAGGTGATGTTATTTTCTTATCATCTTTTTTCCCTTCAGCGTCACCATCTTTTGCAGATTCTTTATCTGGGGGTGGTGGTGCCTTCATGTGAGGCGGAGGGGTATGCTTAAGCTTCACTAGCAACTGACGCATCCTCGAGAGATCAGTAGGCTTGCCCGGTTTTGGCCCCTGAATTACCATAATGGATGGTTTCTTTTCCTGATCTTTCTTCCCTCTCTTCTCAATATTTGGCACTTCATTAGGGATGATGTCTGCTATAGCTTTCCAGTACTGCTTATCGGCATCAGCATGAAACTTCTCTTGGTTTGCCAAAAATACCTGGCATAGAGAAACATGATAACAAGATTTAATAAGCAAACCATTTTTGCCAAACAATGAGAAGGAAAAATTTGAAGCACCTTCTCTTTTTCTCTGTTATTGGCCTTATTTATATCACGATTAAGTCCGCGCTTCTCGTAGAATGCTAGTTTGAATTCATCAGCCTCTGCAATGATCTGATTCCGCATCTCCTTTTCTTTTCTTTCCTTTTCCTCGAGATGAATTGCATTCTGCCTGTATGCAGGAATAACAAGTAAAACCTAGTAAATAGAACAAAATTTTAAAACTGGAAGTCTTAAAGAAAATTTTCATTAACGATGAGATGAAGAGCAAAATAACATTGTACATAGGATGATAAAGAAACAATGGCCCAAAATGCAATAATCAAATCCTACTATAGAGAGTCAACAAAACTTGGTTCTAAACAAAGTGTAAGCAAGTGCATTAGTCGTTGTGATGAGGTGGAGCGGGTGGCGCACAAGTGGTATGGATTTTTGCTGTAAGATTTGAACACAAGCCTAAGGAATAGAGCTGCTATTTTGTGTGAGATAAAGCAGCAACAATGAATTACAAATGAACCCCAACTCATGTGCTAATGGAATTGAAGAACTATAACAAATAGAAATTCAATACAAGAAAAATAATTGTAGCATAAAAGAAATATAACAAGCAACTGAAGAAAAGAAAATTTTGAAAGCAGAGATTCTACTTGCAAAGCTTGCATGTTAGGGCTGCTAGCGTTAAAGATTCTAAAATAGATGGCATACATGTTAAACATAACATGTTGCAGTTTAGGATAGCTCTTGGTAAGAAAAATCTCAAATAAATCTGATAGAATTAATGATAACATAATATTCTTGCACGAAAATATTAATAAATAAAGTGTCAACAATCAATTTCAATTAGGTTTGTCTTCCACAGAAGACTGAAAATTTCATTCCATGTAGATTGTCGCAATAGTGGGGTAGATGCATCTTAGAAAAAAATCTTAGGTAGCAGACTACATGGTTCAATACTCTACTGCGCTAGACATAGAGAACATGTCTTACTCTTTGCACTCCATAATCTGCGATTCTACCAAAAAACATACGATAGTCGGATGCAGTTCATTGATTAGGTGAATTGGTTTCAGTCCAACATTGATTTGAATATGCTCATAGCTTGATCATTGAAGAAGTTAAAAAGAGAACAAATAATGATACTTCTCATATAACACAATATTCACAATAGAACAGCATAGTGGTGTGGAACCGCAATAACCTGTAGAGAAAAACAGAGAAACAGAGAAGCAAACAGGGAACAGAGCAAAGAAGAAGAAACCGAGATAAGGAGGAAGATAGCAGAAATCCGTTTTTAGGAATTAATAATCATCAACATACCTATTCTTCTTCCTATGGAGCTTATATACTCTCCAGTAATGCTGAAAGGAAAATGCTCAAAGAAGGAATATTGTCCTACGGTTGCCAGTACTCGGCACATGCAATGAAACAGTAAAATAGAAACTAGGAAAAAATAGCATAATAGCAAAGTAGTGGAGGACGTAAGGTTGTTATAAGCAACAGGTCCGCTGTTGTAGTGCTCCGCTAGACTAGGATAGAGGATAGTCCACATCAGGTCTCCCCGGCTTCAAAAGATTCCTCACCAGAGGATACTGTTTGAGCTATACCGGTGTCGGAAGAGTTGTAAGCAACGATGTCGGCGACATTAAAAGTGGAAGGGATCAGAAATCCCGGTGGAAGATCGACAATGTAGGCGTTATCATTGATACGCCGAATAATAGGCATCGGTCCGATTTTTCGTGGACTAAGCTTTGAATAAGTGCCAGGTGGGAACCTTTCTTTGCGAAGGCGAACCATGACGAGATCGCCAGGACCAAATATTTTCTCTCGCCTATGTGAGTCGGCCATCTGTTTGTAATTTTCGTTGGAAGTGGACAGCTTCACTTTGATATCCTGTAGCATCTTTGAGTATGTTTCAGCTGTGTGAGCTGCTGATTTACTCTTGCACTTGGGAAGGACAGCGATATCTACTACATGGTTGGGTACTTTGGTATAAACGATGCTAAATGGACACTGCCCGGTCGAACGGTTGGCCATGGAATTATATGCAAATTCTGCTTGGCTTAGGTAATCATCCCATTGTTTGGGGTGCTCATGGGCTATACATCGCAACATGTTACCTAGAGAACGGTTAACCACCTCCGTTTGTCCGTCGGATTGCGGGTGATAGGCTGAGCTAAGTTTGATTTCAGTCCGCAATCGCATCCATAATTCGCGCCAAAAATGACTAACAAATTTTACATCTCTATCGGATGTGATACTGCGCGGTAAGCCATGTAGGCGGACAATTTCTTTGAAGAAAAGAATAGCAACATTTAGAGCGTCGAAGGTTCGCTTGCAAGGGAGAAAGTGCGTCATTTTGGAGAACCTGTCAACAACCACCATTATCGAATCGGCACCTCGCTTTGTCCGTGGCAGTCCCAATACGAAATCCATGCTGAGGTCCTCCCAAATGGAATTGGGCAGTGGTAGAGGCATGTACAAACCGGTGTTCTGAGCATTCCCTTTGTATAATTGGCAGATGGGGCACCTTTCCACAAACTTGACAACATCTCGGCGAAGGTGAGGCCAGTAAAACCTGCTCTGCATTTGTTCCAATGTTTTAGTTCGGCCAACGTGCGCAGCCAGTCCCCCACTATGCATTTCTTTAATCAAGTACTCCCTCCAGGATGAGTCAGGTACGCATAGTAAATTTCCTTTGAACAAATAGTTATGCCGCAAGGAAAAGTCACGGAATGAAACAGCGGGATGTTTAGATAATTCAGTCCACGGTTCGGAGAAGTCCTTGTCCGAGGAATATAGCTCTTGGAGGTTATGCAGTCCCTGTATGTCCGTTTGGAGCTGAGTAAGCAAAGCTGTGCGCCTACTAAGAGCATCTGCGACCCTATTCTGAGCACCAGACTTGTGTTTCAACACGAAACTAAACCGCTGCAGGAAAGTTAGCCACCTTGCGTGCATCCGGTTAATGGCCTTTTGACTGTTAATAAATTGGAGCGCGTGATTATCACTGCATAGAACGAAATCTTGATGTATAAGATAATGCTCCCATTGCTTTAAGGCCCTAACAACAGCATACAACTCCTGCTCGTAAGCTGACCAGTTCTGACGAGCAGGACTCAATTTTTCGCTGAAGAATTCAAGAGGCCTATCCTCTTGTGACAGGACCGCGCCTATGCCAATTGCGGATGCATCCGTGTCCACATGAAATGGCTTGTTGAAGTCAGGAATCGCCAAAACAGGGCCAGAACTCAATGCTGCCTTGACAGCGTCGAAGCTACTCTGCTGGACTTGTGTCCATTGAAATGACTTGTTTTTGAGGCAATCCGTAAGTGGAGCCACTAGGATGCTGAAACCACGGATGAACCTGCGATAAAAGTTTGCGAGCCCAATGAAACTGCGGACGTCGGAGACGGAGCGGGGATTCGGCCAATCCGTAATTGCGACCACTTTCTGAGGGTCCATGTGTATACCGCTGCCCGAGATTATAAACCCAAGAAAGTGGACTGAATCTGTTGCAAACTCACACTTAGAAAAATTTAAGTACAGTTTATTTTCTCTCAAAATTTCAAAAATTGAAAGAAGGTGAGTTAGATGAGCTTGCGGGTTGGCACTATAAACAAGAATATCGTCGAAATAGACGACACAGTACTTCCCGAGGACTGGCTTGAGGATGTCGTTCATAAGCCTCATAAATGTTGCGGGGGCATTGCACAAGCCGAAGGGCATCACTCGCCACTCGTATAGGCCATCGCGGGTCTTAAAGGCGGTCTTCCACTCGTCGCCGGGTCGGATGCGGATTTGGTGATATCCGCTCCGCAGGTCAAGCTTGGAGAAAACAGAGGCTCCGGTGAGCTTGTCCAACATGTCCTCGAGGCGAGGCACTGGAAATCGGTACTTCATTGTAATTTTGTTGATAGCTCGACTATCAACACACATTCGCCAACTTCCGTCTTTCTTCGGCACCAGTAGAGCGGGAACGGCACATGGACTCAAGCTCGGTTGGATTAGATTTTTCTGCAACAACTCCTCGACAATACTCTGTAAAGCTTCATGTTCCTGCGGGCTCATTCGATAATGAGGCAAATTTGGTAGTGTCGCCCCCGGTTGTAATTCTATCTGGTGTTGGAGTTTTCGTAGTGGTGGTAGAGAACTGGGTAGTTCATCAGGCCAAATATCTGAGTAGTTCTGGAGGGCATCTTGCACTTCCTTGGGCAGCTGGCGGAATTTGCTATTCGGGTTGGGCGTTGAAACGAGTAAGGCTAGCATGTTGGATGATTCTTTCCATGAGTGTATAAGGCTCTGTCCCGTAACTATAAGCATAGCAGCTTTTTCAGGTGTAGTTTGGTTGTTATCATTTGGTGAATGAGGTAACAGCCGGATGTTACGATTTTTCCATTCAAAAGTATAGGTATTTAGACGACCATCATGTGTAGCTCCGACATCAAATTGCCACGGTCGGCCTAAAATAATGTGGCACACGTCCATCTCCAAAACATCGCATAAAACTTCGCAGATATAGTTCTTCCCGATGGAGAAGGTCACCCGACACATTTCCGACACAAGAATATCCACACCTTTCTTTACCCAGCTGATTTTATACGGCTGCGGATTCTTTGTCGTCTTCAATTGGAGTTTCTGAACCACTGATCGCGAAATAATGTTCTCCTTTCACCCACTGTCGATCAGCATATCACAAACCTTCCCGCTAATGATACACCGTGTGCGAAAAATAGCATGACGCTGAGAGTTGTTGGCTTGACGCTGGGCCAATAGAAGTCTTTCCAGGATGCAAATCAATTGCTCTCCTTCATCCGCCTGTAGGTCTTCGAAATCCTGCTCATTAACGGTCTCCGCCAAATGATGTTCACCCTCCTGTTCTCCCTCAACAAGATGAAGTTGTTGTCTATTTGGGCAGTCATTGGATTTGTGTCCCGGTTGAAAACAACGGTAACACTTAAGTGTAGTAGGCCGGGCATAAGGATTATTTTCCTTGGTAGGCAATTTTGGCCGCAGTGAGGTCGCCGATTTCGGTTCTGCCCCAAGTATTCCGACACCTCCAGGTTGGGGAGTTGTGGGTTTGCTGCCACTAATGACAGGTGGCCTGCTAGTCTCGCCGATTGAATCGGTAGTGTAACGACTTGTGGTGCGACTCCTCGGATGGCGGTTAAGTTGTTGTTCTGCCTTAAGAGCATAATTCACTGCTTGAGATAAAGTCCAGACGGAGTTCAGTTCCAGTTTGTCCTGCAGAGCTTCCCTCAGACCTCCAATGTAGCGTGCCACAAGTTGGTTTTCAGATTCGCTCAGGTTATTTCGAGCACTTAGCCTGTAGAATTCTTCGGTGTATTCATTCACCGTTCGACCACCCTGCGAGCAATGTTGATACTGAAGATAAAGCATCTGTTCAAAATCAGTCGGGAGGAAGTGTCCCCGTAGCAGTCGTTTCATTCGGTACCAGCTCGTTATGCTGCCCTTTCCTTCTCGTCGTCTCGACTGCAACAGCTGCATCCACCATGCTCCCGCTCCGCCCTTCAGACGGCAAGCGACATACTTCATTTGCTTTTCCGGTGCGATTTCCATGTAATCGAAGAAGGCCTCAACAGCCCGTTCCCAGTCGAGGTAATCTTCTATATTCAACCGCCCCTCAAAGAAGGGGATATCAAGCTTGATGCGAAATTCACCTTGTTGGCGATGTTGTAACGGTGGTCGGCGTGGGTGCTCGTAGTAATTTGGTCGTTCTTCTTCTGCAGAATCTGACGCATCCAAGGTTTGCCGCTGCTCCGGTTCATTATCCGAATCGGACCCAATCGGTGTTGCTGTAGGGAGACGTCGATGGGGGTGCTGCCGATGGACCGGAAAGGCTGCCGGTGCTGGCGGTCGGTCCCCCGTGACCATCGGCCTCGTCGTTCTCAAAGATCGGAGCTCCGCTCGCATTTCTGTAGAGAACCGGAAGAATTCATTTGTGAGTACCTCCATTTGCCGTGCGATGTTGGTTTGAGCATTCCACAGGGCTTCCAAACTCCGATCGTCGTCGAGAGTGGAACGTTTGCTTCCTTCCGCCATTGATGCCCACAACCGAGCTTTGATACCAATGTGGTGTGGAACCGCAATAACCTGTAGAGAAAAACAGAGAAACAGAGAAGCAAACAGGGAACAGAGCAAAGAAGAAGAAACCGAGATAAGGAGGAAGATAGCAGAAATCCGTTTTTAGGAATTAATAATCATCAACATACCTATTCTTCTTCCTATGGAGCTTATATACTCTCCAGTAATGCTGAAAGGAAAATGCTCAAAGAAGGAATATTGTCCTACGGTTGCCAGTACTCGGCACATGCAATGAAACAGTAAAATAGAAACTAGGAAAAAATAGCATAATAGCAAAGTAGTGGAGGACGTAAGGTTGTTATAAGCAACAGGTCCGCTGTTGTAGTGCTCCGCTAGACTAGGATAGAGGATAGTCCACATCACATAGTGTGTGGTTTTTGGAGGATAAATTGAAAGCGATATAAAGAAGGTAAGAATCATCAAACCTAAAATGGTGAGATAAAAAAAAGTTGCCACACTACTGCAAGTTCTTTATATCCTGCAGCATTCTCTAGAGATTTCATCATATATGATATAAATTTATGATGAATTTGCATAAAGTAACTAGAATGGCCTAGTCTGTAACAACTGCACACATAAGAGTATATCTAAGCTTCACTTTTCTGTGAGAAGGGGGCGAAATGAATAAAATATAGAAGAGAGCCAAAATCGTTTATTTCAAATTGTTGATGCTGATAAGCTTCATTTCTTGTGATAAACTCATAATCATCTCTGGTAATGATATCGTCAAACATGTAGCAATAGTATGTCCAATTGTTAAGATGATGTATAAATAGAGCATAATTGTTCCAATGCAGAGGTTTGACAACCTTTGATGTCAAGAACGAAGGTTTCACAATTACTAGACAATATCTATCTTATGTCGTTTATTCTGTGGTACTTTAATGTCAGGCATAGAGAAGGTCCACCTGCCAATCCCAAAATCAGGATTACTTTAAACCATATATCTTGATTGTTGAAAAACATTAAATGGAGGATGACAGAGTATGACTCCACATATATACTTATCTTAAAAATACCATAAAGAAAAATCGGTTCAATTGCTATTAGAGATTGTGTGAATATTATTTTAGCCATGATTTTGAAAACCGGATCAGATCGGGTGGTTCGACTGATTCAACCAAGAACCAATCATATGGACGGTTTGGTTTGCCGTAAAAAGCGGCCCAACATCAAACTGGTGTGAACCAGTTTAAACCGCCGATTCAACCGGCGAACCGTTGAGCTAGTCCCGATAGAGGCTGATGAGAATAATTTTTTAAATAATGAGAATAATATTCATTTTGTTGGTTGATTACATTTATTTTTTTTATTTTTAAATATACATAATTAAAAATTAATTTTTATCTATTTATTAATTATAAATAATATAATATGAATGATTTATAGATGTAAAATTATAATGTTAGTTTAACATATAATTTATAGTTGAAAATTTTATCTAAATATATAATATAAATTAATAATAATTTATATTAACATAAAGTAGTAATAATTTATATATAAACTAAATTTATTTTTAGACACAAATTTATATCATTATATATTTATTCCATTCTTATTATATTACTTATTTTTATTTAAATAATAATAATATTTATTATGTCATCCGATTCAACCTCTGGTTCAACTCCTGTCAAACCGTTGAACCTTGAACCTCTTATTTTTCTGGTTCGACGTATGGTCCGGTTTTCATAATCCTAATTTGAGTTTCTATGACAATGTTTAACTCAGCATACTATACATTTTTAATTGAATCTTTTGCTACCTATTAACTCTTGTTCCACTAAACCGTCACCTTTGTCGTGTAGAATGGATATTTTTGCAACTTGGGGACAAGCATGATAATGGGGAGAAAAAGAAGATGACATACTAACAAGACTATCAACTGATGTTAGCAGCGTTGGTGGCAAAGAAGCATCAATTGCATTAATTTTTTTAAACATAAACTTGGATCATTGATTCAGCATCAAAAGTTGTTGGAAGAAGGATATTGCTAATTAGCGCATACTGGCTAAGTCATTTGATTGACTTGTTTGTTAATCTTGAAGATCTTGACCTCTATTTCATAGTCCACTTCATATCAATATTGACATCAATAGATCCCTAGGCTAGATTCCATCATCCAATTCATATGGTCAAAACTCAATCCTTGGCTTTGATCAAGCAATCCAATTATAGCCAACATCAACAATAAGCTAGGGTGCACTGTCCTATAATCCATCTATTCATCTTAGGAACCATATCATATAGCACAATCTTTGAGGATGAACTGCTCGTTTCCACACCCATAAATTTGCAGGATTATCAAATTGTTGCAAACCAAATGGGATATGATCTGAGATGCTAGCAGAAAAAGAAAGACATAACAAGTAATTGATATGTATCTAATCCCAACAACTCTTCCTAATGTTGGGATTGACCTTGATCTAAACCATAGATAAGGCTTTTCGGGATAGTTATTTCATTATCTTTCCTCCATTCCATCATATGAGATTACTAGATTTTAAGAGATCAATCATCTCCTCATAGGTATCCTCTTCTTGAGCCGAAGACTCAACTTCATGGAACTAAAGTCGTGTTGCAAATGGCTAAACCGAATTACCGTCAATTCAATAGTTGAGCATTAGCCCTCAATTTCTTTCATGAGCACCCTAAGGGGTTGTTTGGTATGTAACTTAGATCCTATGAAACAGAATTTTGGGCGCTTTAAATCCTACTGTTTTGATAAATCTCATTTCAGCCCTATTATTCATTAAATCAAAGATTTATTAAATCTCATCATTCACAATATTTAACAAATTTAACTATTTTTTCCTCTCACAAATCTTAAGTCCTGAAATCAATGGTGAAACAGTTTGTTTATGATTTAGCTTTTAATCCTCTCAAGTTTAACTAAATTTGGATTTACTGGAGTTCTAAATGTATTGAATTAAATGCTACTTGTAGCCAAACAGCACTTACGAGGCAATAGCACTTTTCTCTTAAGTTTCTAAAGATCTTCCATGTCGCTCAATCTCTACCGAAAATGACAACATTTGCACGCAAAAATCATATCCATTCTATCACAGAACCAATATATGGCAGGCGCAAAAAAATATTAAGAATTCTACCTTAGTACCTTTTATCTTCAAGAAAAAAAATAAAGATTCAATAGCACAAGGAGAAGCGAAAGCAGAATTCTATGTGACAACCCTAAAACTTGGAGCACCAAATTAGCACATCTAGAAAAGAGAAGGCTCCTCACCGGCGCCACTCACGTAGAAGAAACCCTTCCTCCTTCATCTCCTCCGGCTCAGGAAGAATTGGACCATCAGATACAAAGACATCAACGTTCTCCTCCACCCCATAGACCTGCCCGTTGGATTCGGGCGTCGAAAAAGGAGACGCGACAGAGGAATACTCTACGTGCGAATCAGTGCGGAAGCCGTCATCATGATCAACGAGGATCTCTTCCACATTTTCGATTATCTCACCCTGGATATAATCGGTGACCCCAATAGAGTCCCGTGCTTCTTCCTCGTGGCCCAAATTAGAGTACGACTCGTCGCCCATGTCACCAGTGTCATCGAAGGGGTGGCTTGGAACCCTCGCTGCCTCCTCACCGTCGTTACTGAAGGTATCGAACTGCGAAGACATCTCTTCTCCGGCGATCTCTCTTTATCTCTATCTCTGTAGCTTGCCTTGTTTTCTTGGATGCTGATTTTCGGTGACTTGCTTTTCGTTGAAGGATTTTCCCCGCCACTGTTGTTGACATATGAAGCAATCTGACTAATCAACAGCTGTCAACGAACTTGCTCAGTGGTCAAACATTTCATGGTCGAGTTGCCACGTCACACACAATGAATAGATAAGTCACCACTTCGAGAGCACCCATCGCGCACAAATCATATAAAATGTGGTTGGTGTCGAGTACTGAAAAGTCAAACTATTTTATTTCAGAGGGAGTACCCTTTCCTATTTTCTTTTATTTAAAAAAAATTTCAATATTTATTGGATAATTTTTTTAAACTAAACATCACTTAAGATTTAATTAAGCGATTATTTAATAATTTAAAAAAATTTAAAATTCGTCAAAGTCGCCCGTTTAATAGGCGACTTATAGGTTCGAGTAAGTTGCCCGTTAAACGGGCGACTTACGTCCATATGGCTGTTATGCTGATAGCCATTATGGTGATAGCCGTTATGCTGACAAGCGGAAAAGCTGCCAGTAAGTCGCCCGTTAAACGGGCGACTTTAGCTTATTACTTTTTTTTTAAAAAATAATTTCTTGTATTGTCAAATCAAATCCTATAAAGTTGTATAGTCATATCACTTTATATTTATGTAGCAGTATGTGTTGTTAGAACACTTTATAACAACAACTCAATATGTGTTATTATATCAGTTTGTAATGAAACTTTTTTAAGTCATGTGAAATCCTCATTTAGTCATGTCAAATCAAACTTTTTTTATTTCTAACCAATTAATTATTACACCTCTATACATATGTAGTTCTCTTATAAATAGATAATCTTTTACTTCTAAGGATCAAATTAACTAGTATCCTGCATTTATATCAAAATGTATAGAAACAGAAAGTATGTGAGTGAAAAAGTTCCTTTGAAGCAGTTGATCATGGAGGTAGTGATCGAGTTCATAGATGTTTAGAACTTTCATATTTTGTGACTTGAGCCTGTTATGGACATACTTCTTAAGTTTTATGCTAATTTCTATGTTATAAATCTTTATTAAAATATTTGAATTTCTATGTTCTTGTCAACTAGAAATTTTGTATTATTTAAATATAACTCGCTAATCATCTAGTAAAGCGAAGACTATTTCGCTAATCTAAAGAAATTAAAGTCATAAAGGCAACATAATGTAGAATACAAACATAAAATCAACTAGTCCTTTATGTAGAATATATATATTTATGTCATGTAGAATCTTAAATATATATATACCTATCTATGTCAATGAAATGTACAATCCTTATTCTTGTAAACGTTTATTCAAATATATTTGATAAAACCAATTTGCTTCTATGATATTTACATTATTTTCTTATATATATATATATATATATATATATATATATATATATATATATATATATATATATATATATTGTATAATTATCTTAATCCCAAACATCTCATTCATATCTTTAAACTTAAAGTCATTAAATGCAAGAGCAAAATTATAAAGATCCGCTAGTTCTCCTTAATCATAGTAGCATACTGAGATACATAAAAACAACAATTATATCTAACTAAATCAACTAAAAGATACATGATACAAATCACTAATGCCTCCTCTTACGTCGATGTGGAATCGCATAAGTGCCTGGAGTGAAATGTTGTGGTGCTCGTGGTGGCCTGGTACATAGATGGTGCTGCTCCTGATCACTAACATTAGCCTAAGTAATTGGGGACTCTCCCAAGGAAGAAGGCACGAACAGAGGTGTGCAGGCGATCTCAAACTCTGCTGTGAAGTGGCTCTAAGAGGGTCTAACATCAGGATAGGAGGATGGCCTAGCATGGTCTGGATCTGCAGTCGGAACGGGTGGACTAAACATTGTATGTTGGGTATCCGTATCATCGAAATAATAAGCATCAACAATGTATATTTGCTGTCGCAATCTTTGGCACATCTCTCCAATAATGTTCACATCGATCTGCATTAGTGTCTCCTCAGTCCCCCCAAAGTAAGGTTGCAATCTCCTCTCCATGCTCACAAAGAAATCTCGCTGCAAATATAAGTAATTCAGCTAAGTTTACCATATAATTAAATATAATGCTTCTTGTATAACTCAAACTTACCATGTGACGTTCAGTAGGTGATCTTGGATAGTATATACTCAGAGGATCCACTGGGGCCTTTAGCATGTATAGTGTCGCGCCCAGGAATGAAACCATGCCAGGTACTGCTTCACTCTATAATCATAGTCCAACCCAAGAATCTCTCCTGTAACAATGTATGCTCTCCTGCTCTCCCACAGTGCAATACTTGCTTGGTGATATAAAGCCCAATCTGTATCTGCCTTGCCGCGTCCATCTACTCTGACAAAACTAGGATCCATAGGCATGATATCGGTGGACGGGCAATATCCAAACTGCCGTAGTACTCGATCAGGAAAATGCCACTCTACCCTTTTCTAACTGATCAAAAAAACCCTTGTACGATTTGAGAAACCATTTATTGAAGGGCCAAATGAGAAAAATAATATCTCAAATCTGTGATTCTCAGATGTATGTATGTTGTAAACGGTTTCAGGCATGGATAACACAACAGCATCCATGAACAAATTTATGGTTCGGTAAGACTACTCCCAGCTACCAAATACTAGTTTCACAGCTTTTCGTCTGGCATCCCAAGCTTTCATATATGAAACTTTTATGTTAAACTTTGCTTCAATTTGGCCTATAATCTCTCGCAGCTTGAGATCCATATACCTTCTAATACTGGGTAAAATGAAATAGCTTATAAATTGAGAGTTGCATTATCTATGTCCTGTTGTTAGAATTGGAATTGCGCAGGTATGTTGGTTCTCCATAGTAGGTCCAACCATTTATCGAAGGGCCAAATGAGAAAAATAATCTCTCAAATATGTGATTCTCAGATGTTTGTATGTTGTAAACGGTTTCAGGCATGGATAACACAACAACGTCCATGAACAAATTTATGGTTCGGTAAGACTACTCCCAACTACCAAATATTAGTTTCACAGCTTTTCGTCTGGCATCCCAAGCTTTTATATATGAAACTTTTATGTTAAATTTTGCTTTAATTTGGCCTATAATCTCTCGTGGCTTGAGATATATATGCCTTCTAATACTGGGTAAAATGAAATATCTTATAAATTAAGAGTTGCATTGTTTATATCCTGTTGTTAGAATTAGAGTTGCTCAGGTATATTGGTTCTTCATAGAAGATATTTTCCATATGCCTCCTAGCCGTTTGCTCACCCCTGTATACAAACGCCATATACATGGCATGCCTGATCTGCCACTCTAAGCACAAAGCACAGTGAATTTCTATTTGTTCAAAGCTACAACGACATACTCCCCATTATTTATAATCGATCAACCATATAATGCGAATTGAAGATTATCTTTCTTGTTAAAACACATACCCTCCATCAGCTCTATTGGAATTGAAATTCTTCCTCAACTTGGCTACCAGCATATTCCCTATCATTTGCTACATCCTCATCCCACTCACGAGTTGTTGAGTATGCCTTCACAAACTCATTGTTTACAGTTACGCCTTCTGCAGTGCCGACATTCATATAACAATAACGTTGGACCATGATATGGATCTCTTGATTCATATTAATATTCTCTTCATCTGAATGATATTGTGCGTCATCATCACCATCATCAGGACCTGGATCGCTCGATCCACTACTCATTGTTTCATAACCATCATCAATATTGACCAATGGTCTCTTAGAAGTTCCCATAATATCACAACAAAAAGTTCTTTGCCGTTCACTCCATCACATAAATAATATTTTGTTAACAATAGGAAATTTCTTAAACAATAATACTTTATGTAATACACATTAAAAATTCATAAATGAGATACTTACTCAGGACATTGCGGCACGAGACTTGGATTGGTCGAACCGCCTTCTATCACCCCGTCAAAATTATATGTCTCATGCATTTGAGATGTAATTTGCTCAGCAACTAAATTTGGTGCAGTAATATCTTCAACCTCTATATAAAGTAGAAGTATCTGCCCAATTGCATGAGATAACACCATTTGACATACCTCAACATCCTCCACAGCCGAAACTATGAACTCATTCCCTAAGGGCAGACGACAAACCAAGTTTGCTGTGTACTTCGACATATCATATTTAAGGGCTTTTAGACTCCTGATCTTCAGTTGCTCTAAGTTCATCTTAGCAGACACTTACAAGGGCCAATTCCTCCACCCAATATATATTGGTAAATATCTATCATCTAAAGACAACTGTCCATCATATATAAGGACAAACGATGCTCCCTGTCTAGACATTGTGGAATACTACGTATCGCTAATGATAGCCTGCACAAAAAAAAATTTTCAAAAACTTTCTAACATACCATTACAAAATATAATAGCATTTACATATCAAAATAAATAAATAAATAATCACTAATGGTTTTACGGTCACATTATTCTATCTACGATCGTTTGTATTATAAAAGCTTCACTTTTCTTGAAAATATTATTTTAAAAAATAATTTTCTTTTAGAAAAATATATTTCAAATTTTGATTTAAAATATATATTTTTAATATTAACTATAAATGTATGTTACTTACATAAAGTCCAAATATTACACTTTCTAATAATCTGACGTAAAAAATTTAGCTAGGATCTTTTACTTATCATAATTTTTTTGATTAAATATTTTTTAAAAATTTCTTTGAATTGAACAATCCTTATAATCCCTCAAACTTCCTAAGACTCTAATCATTACAAAAAATATATTTATCTAACAAATGTACCCAAACATTATATCTCTCAAAATAATATCATTCTACATTTACTCAAACGATTCATAGCAACAACAAAGTATTCTCCATAAATCAAAGTTATCTTCAATCTTTCGCAATGAACAAACACATCTCACACACAAATCTTAAGTCTCAACACTAAAGCACACCTAAACTTTCAACATAATACACTCTAACGAAGAAGACTACTAAAGGAATACAATTTAAACAAAAAAAAATTAAAAGAAATTACAAAAAAGCTTACCCGTCAGCTCTGCGTTCCATTCGCGAACTCCCTTTCCCGTCGGCCCTCTCCATTTGCGAACTCGAACTTAGGGCACGAATTGGGCAATCGGGGGGATAAAATAGGTAAGTCACCCATTTAATGGGCGACTTACCCTATCGACATAAGTCGCCCATTAAACGGACAACTTTGGCGTATTTTAAATTTTTTTAAAACGTGGTTAATCGCTTAATTATAATTAAGACGATACTTAGTTTTAAGAATTACCCATATTTATTAAGTAAATAAATAAAGCAAAAACATGAGGGATTTTCAAATACCCAAATATTTTGTTGGGCCACTCGTAATTCCTGTCGCCGCCACCGTTCGATGTAGCCATTACCGTGATCGCTTGCGTCCTTTCTCCTTTGTATTTTTATGCATTTAAATATATCATAATTAATAATAAAATTAATTTTAATATATTTAATTAAATAATTTTACTTTTCTGATATATGTATTTTAATGATTTAATCTCTCTATTTTAAAACCATCTAATGAAAGAAATCTTAATATAAATAAAGCTAAACAACATATCTTTATTGGTCTTTCTTGGTGGGTGAAATTTGGTATAATTCTGCTTTCATATTTTAATATTTTTTATGATATATCTTAAAAATAAAATTTTAATTCTCGATCTTATCATAACATTATTTCGTTTACTGATTTTAATTGTAGAATTGATATATCATCAAAAAATTATGTTGAAAGGCACGAATCTCGAAGCAAAAATTAAGTTGGAAACTTCAAAAGTTAAATTGAAGATCATCTGAACTCTGATTTTAGAAAACCTATAGTCGAACTGAACGTCTCAGAAATACGAACCCAACGACACCAAATTCAACCCAATCAGAGCTCAAATGGGTCTAAATAAAATACCCAAAGCGCATTTGGAGGATTCAAACCATAATTTGGATTACCAAACGAATTCCAAACGTGACATGGTTATAATCGAATCGAGCGGCTTGACGAGAAGAATCCAACAAACCCAAGATCGTCAAATTCTGATATCATTAAGACATTCGAATTCCTAATAAATGGTCCACGAATAAGAGATTCAACATCGGTCATCCATTCAAACCACTCCCAATTTACCATTGATCTTCCTCCTATTTACTGGCCATTCAACTCTGAGAAAACTATAAATAGACCCCTCATTCTTCATTGAAGGGGGGAGTAAGAAGGAGACCAAGCAAGAAGAGAAGGAAGAGCTCTCTTGCCACCAGACTCCTCCTTGACTACCGCCGGACTTCAGCCTGGCCACCGACTATCGTCGGGCTTCCGCCCAGCTACAGACTAATCTCAAACTTCTACCTGATGTCGTACTTATGCCCATTACTAGACTTTCCTTGGACTTCAACCCGACGCCAGACTTCTACCCGATGCCGAACTTCTGGTCGTCGTCAAATTTTCGTCGGACTTCTACCCGACACCGTACTTTAGCCCGTCGCCAGACTTTCAACGGACTTCTACCCAACGATGGACTTTTTCCCATCACCGAACTTTCGTCAGAATTCTACCCGACGCCATACTTCCTCCCGTAGCTGGACTTCTGCTCGTCGCCAGACTGTTATCGGACTTCTAGCCGACGCCAGGATTCCATTCCCTCTGGACTTCTGCCCATCGTCAAACTTTCGTCGGACTTTTACTCGAAGCCGGACTTCTGCCCAATGCTGGATTTATGTCCATCATCAGACTTTTGACCTCCATCACCAGACAATTTGACAACGGTCTTTCCGACCTCTGTCGCCCACTGACTATGGTTCTTCCGACCACCGTGACCTGAATTCGGTCTTTTCCGACCTCCATCGCCAACCTACTATGGTCATGTAGACCAAACGAACACATAAATTCTGAATTTTCCAATTCCCACCATGTATTGCACTCCATATGATGTCTATTTGTTACATCAAGCTAAGGCCTTCCCCCATAGAAGGGCCTCATTTATAATCAACTACAAATACTAATGAATTCATTCAAACTGAGCTAGACCCCATGGTTTTTCCCTATTGATGGTTTTTCACATAAAAATCTTGGTGTCTCTTATAAATACTGCACCAACGCTTTTTATATATATGCTTGTTGGATCTTCGTACAACACTAAGACGTTAAACATTATACTTCTTTACCGCCGTGAGCATTCCAGGATGCAACAAGAATAAAGTTTGTGTAACATAAAGTTATTCAACAATCCTTAATTGATCAGTAAAAGTGAAAATATATAATCATTTTATTAATAAAATATGCAATAACTATATTTACAATTTAATCCAAAAAATTAATACAAAGTCAAATAGAACAAATATTGCTCTTGTTTCAATTCGAAAAAATTTCTCCCTAAGGACCCTATTTTCCAATTCCTTTAGCCAGACATTGGATTAGAATGAATAAAAGCAAAGGAAATGAAATAAAATAAAAGCAATGTCATTTGAGGACAGTTTACTTATTGCTTTTTATAATAATTTTTACTAGAAAATTTTCTTTGAAAGAATGAAAAAAATAGTGATAAAAAATGCCCAAATGGAAACTTAATGTTTTTATAATTTCATTTTTCATTTTCTTTCAATCATATTTCCAACATCTAAAAATAATCATAAAACACAATCATAGAACTAACCAACTTCATTTTATTCCTGTTCCATTCTGGAATATTTATGACGGTAGAGATATACGGTGGGCGACGGAGGTCAGAAGGATCATAGTCGGTGATGGAGGTCGAAAGGACCATAAATGGCGTGCGACAGAGGTCAGAGGGACCATAATTATCAGGCGATGATGGTCTGAATGACCACAAGACGATGAAGGTTTGAAGGATCATAGTCAGCGAACGACGATGGTTGGAAGGACCGTAGTTTGCTAGCGACGGAGGTCGAATGGACCGTAGTCGGCAGGCGATGAAGGTAGAAAGGACCGTAGTAAGATGACATTGGTCGAAAGGATTGTATACTGAGGTCGACGGAGGTTAATGAAAGGATCATATTTGGCGGGTGATGGTCGGATGGAGGTTTGATGACAATCAGTTGTTGGGAAGAGATCCGACGATGACAGTGCTTAGGTGGAGATCCAACGATAATCACCAGACAGGTGGAAGTCAAGCGATGATTGGTGGTAGAGAAGAGATTTAGCGATGTCAGTGTTTGGGAGGAGTTTCAACAATAATCAGGTGTCACACCTCAGGAACTATATTAGAAGAATTACATCTGTCTTTCATTTTAACCATTTAACTAGAGCTTATCAATGAACAAAATTGTATTTTTGTCTTATTCGGAGCCTTATATCATAGGATCCTTACCCTTTCCTGAAAACATGTAAAATCACGTAATGAGCATATAGCCCAACAAGTAACTAAAATCTTACAATTAAAATCAATGCAATATACAAAAGAATAATATGCTATAACTCATAAAGAAATATTTGCATAAATATCTATACTGATTATCTGTATCAATTTATCATTCTATAGTTCATGAGTCATAGTATCAGTAACAATCAATAGTATTAATGCTAGTATCAATATTAATATCATGATCAATAATGTTAAATAATTTTAATGATAGTAAATAGTATTAGTGTTAGTCATAATATCAATACAGTATTCGTAGTAATGTTGGTATCAATATTTAGATATTTAATGAGTATATATTAAGGGTATCTTGTTCCTATACTTATGACTCCCAATTAGTCACCCCTTATAACTCTAAATTAATGTACTTCTTATAACTCCCCCTGAATTACAAGAATCAGTCGCCCCGACTCCTTATAACTCTCAATCAATCTCTAGCTTCTTATGACTCCAGATTAGTAAATCAAGTAGATCAGTATGGTATCACGTGGAATTATCATATCATATATCTGATATCATTATGTACTTTATTTAAAATGCAATAAAATCATATCAAATTATTCAGAATGATTAAATTTATAATATAATCAAGCTTGCACGGTGAAAGCTTATGAAATCAGGAGATAATGCAATTTTTGCATATTTAAGAGAGAGAAAATTTATAGAAATCAAAATCATTGAAACTAGAAATAAGAGATTAGACACTTATAATGAATAGAATAAAATCAAAAAAAGGAATGGCTGACAATTAATATAATCCAAAGACCTTTGCCTCTCCTCTCTCTTCTTCCCCTCTTCAATTTTTTCCTGGCCAAGCAATCAAGTGAGGGAGTCAGTGGAGTGAGGCATATATATATATATATATATATATATATATATATATATAATTTATGGCTTAGCACTGCAGCGCTTATCAGATCAGCACTAAAGCACTTTATTTCAGAATTTTCATATTTTTTAAATAAATTTATTTCACATATTTGAGTTATAACATCAGAGAATGGGCGAAAGTCTAACGACAGTCGGTGGTCAGGAAAAGATCCAGCAGCAGCAGCGCCCAAGAGGAGATCCGAAAATAATTAGTGGACGAGCAGAAGTCCAATGATGAGCAGTAGTCAGGAAGAGATCTGACGGTGGCGAAATGCAAGAGAGCTCTCTAATTTTCTCCTTTTCTTCTCCCCCCTCATGTGAAGAATGACGGCCTATTTATAATTTTTAGGTAGTGACATGCTTAGTAAATATGAAAAAGATCTCAGGCAAATTTAGAGTGTTCCATCAAATGGTTGATATTAATTCCTTCGATCATGAAGTATTATTCAAACATTTATATGTCATAATAATGTCATAATTAAGTGATCTTAGGATCATTGGATTCATCTCGTCGAGCTGCTCAATTCAACTATAAGCATGTCATATTTGAATATCATTTGGTCATCTAATTAATTCTTTAAAGCTTTTAAATATGTTTTGGTCATTTGATTTGGGCTTATTTGGACTTAGATTGGATCGAACTTGGTGTCATTCGGTTCGTCTCTTTGATATGTTCAATTTGATTATAAGTTTGCTGAAATCAGAGTTTGACGATCCTGAATTTATTTTTGAAAAATTTCACTTCAGATTGCATTGAGATTCATGTCCAATCAAAGTGATTTTTTATTGTGACATATCAATTCCCATTCGCTTTCATGATGTGTTTAAAATTGTTAGTAATACAACAGATTTTAGGTAATAACTTGTTTACTTTCGATAAGCTATTACAATAACATCAACAACATCAAGCTTTTATCCCACTATGTAGGGTTGATTACATGAATCAATTTTCTCTGTTGTGTCATGTTGAGCGTCAAATTCTCATTTAAATTTGATAAAAAAAAAGGTCAGATGTTAACACTACTGTTGCAAGGTACCAAGCCCTGGATAAGAAAAACAGAGAGTTGTGTAAAGCAGTCGACAGTCAACCTAAAACTTGTCGAATAATCATTACTTTCCATAAGTTGTTATGAATTTAAAAAAATTGATGAACTCTGGCCAAAATTATTATTTCTTTTGAGAAATTATATGACACTCAGTATTTGGATTTATACTTTTAACATCTAAATTTTATTATTCACATCATCAAACACTCTATTAATAGAGTTAATAGATTTCGTCGAATACTCGCTGAAATCCTTGTTGGACTAATCGATTCCTTCTACCTGCCATTCACCTCCCAAGCATGGACCTTTTGTTATGCAAAGTGAGTTCTCATCGCAATACCTGTACCTATTAATGTCATCGTTTATGAGATCCCGTAAGTGAAAGAGTCGAGTGGGCAGAGATAAAGAGGAAAATCAAGAAGAGGGAGGAGCGTAAAGACAAGAGGTTTAGCAGCTATTGCACAGTGTGTAAAGGGCGATGGGATCGATGATGAAGGTGGGACAAACAACATAATACAGGGTTTAGAGATTGTGATGAGGGTGTTATTTTATTTTATTTAATATTTTGAGTGCTACATATACAAATAATAAAAATTAGGTGTTAAGTATATAATTTTCAATATTTTATGTGCTATATGTAAAGGAAAATTTGTCTTATAGGCCCCATAATACTCAAAATTAAAAAAAAAATGTGCTAAGTTTCATTTCTTGGATAAATATAGATGAAAGTTTTGTTCATGCTAAACTACGGCTAATTTGGACCATGGGCTACTTCATTAAGTCCATCACAAAAATTTATTGAGTAGCATTCAAATAATATTGGTACAACATTTGATCAAGGTTTAAAATATATATAAAGAAAAACTTCATTATGATCAAATATTATTCAAATCCTAATCAAACATTGATCCTTCATATTTGAATTTTTTTTTCATCTTAGTTCAAGCATGATTTGAAGCATATTCAACTATTATTAGATTTTGGTTCTAAATATGAAAGAGTTTTGAATAAGCTTCTAAAAATGTTCAATTAAAGGCCAAACATTTTTTCAGTTTATATAAGAATACATTTTTAGCAATATTTGAAGCTAGTAATCTCATATCTAATATCTTTCTAGGTTTAGAATTCAAAGTATAAAAGTATTAAATTACTAATCTTGAATAGCAATCACTTGCTGCTAATTTTGGCTTAAACCCATCATTTGTGAATGGGAATAGCCAAAGAAAAAGAAGGTGCTGAGAAATTGGAGGGGTAGATCATTTTTTTGCATTAAAAATAACTTATATAAACTAGTGTGTCTCTTCCAATTCAAGAGGTGTTTTGATCTGAACAAAACATTCAGGCATATTTTCTTGAGAACTGAAGAAGCTGACATATTTCTATAATATCAGTTATTATGAGGTATATAAAGCCAATTGTCCCCAAGTAAATCCCCAACTTTTTCTAAGGGAAAGAGGCCATAGTAGGGTTCTTGATGGCTTGAGGTTGGATTGACGCCAATTGTTTTTATTTATCAATGTTATAGTCTTTCAGATAAGCCATCTAACCAGAGGTTACCTCATCACCTCTTTATTTAATGAAAATAATATGATTTTCTTAGAAGATGAGTGAATGCAAACGGGCATCACTACGGAGTTCCGAGCTCTGATCAAGCACGAGTCACATCATCATTTACACAAAATATTTTTTTCTTAATATATTCTTTAAGTAATAATTTGGGTGTTATTAAGAAATTGTCATGTACTTTTTATATTAACCTGATCTTGCAAAATTTATGATGCCTTACTAATTTTTTGATTAAATAAATTGTTGCGTCCTGAAATATTCGCGGCGGTAGAGAAATATAAAATTTAGTGTCTTAATTTTGTGCGAAGATTCAACACACAATCAGATAAAAAAGACAGTACAACGTTCATAAAAGACACCAGAGTTTTTACGTGGAAACCCCTGAAAAAGGGGGAAAAACCATGGGGCCTAGCCTAGTTCGAATGAATCCACTAGTTTTTGCAGTCGATTACAAATGAGGCCCTTTTTTGGGGGAAGGCCTTGGGTAGATGTAGCAAATATACATCATATGGAGTGCATTACATGGTGGGAATTGGAAGAATTAGTATTGACATGTTCTTTTAGTTGGCAGGACCATAGTCGACAGACGACAAAGGTCAGAAAGACTGTTGTTTGGCGAAGGAGGTCGGAAGGACCGTAGTCGGCGAAGAAGGTCGGAAGGACCGTAGTCGGTGGGCGACGAAGGTCAAAAAGACCATTGTCGGCGGGCGACGGAGGTCGGGAAGACCGTTGTCTGGCGACAGAGGTCGTAAAGACCGTAGTCGGCGAAGGAGGTCGGAAGGACTGTAGTAGACGGGCAACGAAGGTTGGAAAGACAACAGTCAGCGGGCGACGGAGGTCAGAAAGACCCTTATTTGGCGACAAAGGTCGAAAAGATCGTAGTCTGGCAACGGAGGTCAGAAGGACTGTATTCGGCGGGTGACAGTGGTCAGAAAGACCGATGTCTGTGAACAAGATCGGAAGGATCGTAGTCAGCGAAGGAGGTCGGAAGGACCGTTGTCTTGTGATGGAGGTCGAATGGACCGTAGTCGGCGATAGGCGGTGGTTATATGGACCATAGTCGGCTGGCGACGGTGGTCTGAGGGACCTTATTAGGTGGGCGTCAATGGTCTGAGGGACCGTAGTCCGCAGGCGGCGGTGGTTAGAGGGATCGTACTTGGCAGCCCAACAGAGGACCAATAATGGTTGGCTGCATGAGGAGGTCAAATGGTAGTTGGTGGCTGGGCGGTGGTTCGATGAAGGTTGGGCTGAAGTCCGACGATGGTCAGCGATCAGGTGGAAGTTCAAAGGCGGTCGGCGGCCGGCGGTGGTTCGACGTGGTCGGGCTGAAGTCCGGCTGCAATCGCGCGGTCGAGTGGAAGTCCGATGGTGGTCAGCGACCGAGCAGTGGTCCGACGAAGGTCAGGCTGAAGTCCAGCGGAGGTTGGCGACCAGGCGGAAGTCCAGCAGTGGTCGACGGTCATGCGGTTATCCTACGAAGGTTAGGCTGAAGTCCGGTGGCGGTCGGCGGTCGGCGGCCGGGTAGAAGTCCGGCGGAGATCGACGGCTGAGCGGTGGTTCGATGAAGGTCGGGCAGAAGTCCGGCAGTGGTTGGCGGCCAAGTGGAAGTCTGGCGGTGGCTGAG
Source organism: Dendrobium chrysotoxum (assembly GCA_019925795.1). Taxonomy (NCBI): domain Eukaryota; kingdom Viridiplantae; phylum Streptophyta; class Magnoliopsida; order Asparagales; family Orchidaceae; genus Dendrobium; species Dendrobium chrysotoxum. The sequence goes on from CM034309.1 coordinate 29,410,093, forward strand.
CGAAAGTTTGGCGGTGATTGACGGCCGAGCGGTGGTCCGACGGTAGTCGATGGTTGTTCGTCGGCAATGGTGTTGGAGCTCTTGAAGCCTTAGAGCTCTCTCCAATCTTCAGCCAAAGGTCCTCCTTCATGTAGAGAGTAGGGGTTTATTTATAGGTTTTTGTTAGTGGCACATCCTGTAAATATAGAGAAGATCCGAAGCAAGTTCAGATTTCTCCATCGAATGTCTCGTATTGATTCCCCCGATCATATAGAGTTCTTCAATTGTTTAAGGGCCTTAGCAATGTTGGAATTTAGCAATCTTGGGCTTGTTAGATTCGTCTCATCGAGCCGCTCGATTTGACTATATGAATGTCATATTTTTATATCATTTTGTCATTCAAATAATACTTTAACCTTCCAAAAGTGGTTCGGTCCCCCGATTTGGACCCATTTGGGTTCAGGTTGGATCGATTTTGGTGTTGTTAGGTTCGTCATTTGAGACGTTCAGTTTGACTATAAGTTTACTGAAATTGAATTTCATATGATCTCGAATTTAATTTTGAGAGCTTCCACTTGAATACGCCTTGAGATTCGTGCATGATCAAGAAGATTTTTGGTGACGTATCAGGTGCCCCCTATTTTTGGGCGTTGAATCTTGTGGATTCCAAAAATATATCAGTGATTTTAGCATTCTGGGAAGCCAGAATATTAATCGGAGCAAAAAATGTCGAAGAAGTTTACTCCAAAACTTTTCAAATAGCTCAAAACTTATCATAAAAGCTCTTTTGAGCTTTAGGAGTATCAAAATCTAGACCGAAACGTCGAAAATTGGTTCCAGGGCACAAAAAATATCCAATTTAAACTTCCTGGGACAAAGAAATAAATAATTAATTACTTAATCAATTAATTATAAATGAATATATAGTAATTATGTTATAGATAATCAACATATATATTTATTTGTTAATATTACGTCATTATTACATTATATATAACAGTTATAGATATATATATTAAGTTATTAATTATTTCCTGTAGAAGGCGGATACAGCAGACGCCTTAATGAGGCGGTTGGGGATTTTTTTTTAGATAATTAATTTTATTTTATTTCCTTTTTAAATAATTTAAAAAAGGGAAAATATTTCTTTTTTGGCCAAAAAATTTTGAAAAATTTTTTAAACAAAATCCAGAATATTTTCTAGAAAGGAAATAATTAATTTAATGTATATTTATTTTATTTTAAACATAATTAATTTCAAATTATTGCCTCTTTTATTTTTTTCAAAAATTGAAGTAACTATTTTTTGGCATTAAAAATTCTGAAAAATTAATAAAAAATTCAAAAAATTACTTTCTAAATCTCCTTTAAAAAATTATAAATACATCCCTTAACAGCAAGAGAGAAGGCACTATAAAAAAGATTCTCAAGATCCACAATGAACCGTTGGCAGGAGAGATAGACTTGATGAAAAAGGTTCTCAAGCGCCCATCGGACCAGAAAGGAGTTCCTAAATGAAGTCTCTCCAGGGGGGTTGATGTGCGATTCCAATCTGAATATTGGGGGTGAGTGAGAGGGACCGCTCATGAAGGTTTACTAGGCAGCAACCTCACAGGGACTTCGATTTTTTCCACTACGTACTAGAGACTTTTCCTATAACCAACCTAATTCATGTAACCAACCCTACTACTTGAACTAGTACCAGCACGGGGAGAACCTGTACCTCTGTTTCTACCCTAATATCATGTTACTTTGCAAGAGCGGAAGCGAGAAAAGCAGGTTTTACATACTTTATTATAATATCGTCTGAGACTTGAAACTAGCAACCATGAGGTACAGTTGAAAAAAGCGGTTCATGCAGCCTTTTCGGGGTGAATTCTTTCGAGTCTTCCAGCGATGTCCATGGTTAACTACATAAATCGGTAGCTTAGCCCTGGGAACCAGTGAAAACTAAAGAAATTTGACTTAGAACTTCAAAAGAAATCCAATCCATCTTTGAAACGGATTCTTCTTCGGCCAGATTCGCTCCCATTGGGGGAAAAACTGTCTGGAAAGAGTTTAAATACTGGCGGCAGAGGCGATCAAGACCCGATACTCTTACGCAGGCTCCAGTTCACTCTCATTGGGGAAAAAACTGTCCGACAAGAGTCTAAATACTGGCAGCAGAGGAGATCAACATCTGTTGGCTACAGTTTTCCCCTGTTGTAAGGCGAATATCGTCAGCTAGAGGTGAGGGCACCTAGAATAGTACCTAAAAAGGTGGTTCTGGCTCATCTAATACGAGGCAAGTTTCAAGGAACCCAAAGGATCTTCCAAGTATATTCTTTCTCCCTTCTTCGCTCTTTCTTATCCTCGCCGCATTAATCTTCAAGCATTATCCATTCATTTATGTATGTCCCTCTAGGTAGCAGGCAGCTAGATATGTTAGATGTTATTCCTTCTTCCCGTAAAATGGTTGAGCCAGTGCGAGCTCCTCAGACTACGAAGGTCGATGAGAGTAGGAGACTGACATTAACCTGTATAGAAGAGGCTAAGAGAATCCACCAATGATGTATGACATATCTGATATTTTTTGTCAGAGCATTGCTTGATGACGTTAACCTGTATAGAAGAGGCCGAGAGAATCTACCAAGGATGTATGACCTATTCGATGTTGTTTGTCAGAGCATTGCTCGATGACGTTAACATATATGGAAAAACTCGAGAGAATCCACCAATTATGTATAACCTATCCGAGGTTGTTTGTCAGAGCGTTGCTCTATTGTAAAATATTTTATGATGTTAATTATTAATAGATAAGACTCGAATTAGTCCAACAGCCAATTTCACTCATATGTGGCTGTAGTCAAAATATGAAATTTAGTTTAAAATTTCTGCCCCAACTATTAATAACTTGAATAGACGTCATCCCTAATTAATCAATCCTAGATTTTATGTTGACTAATGCTAAACTGCAGAGCTGATTTCTTCCAAACTTGTCCTATATATATATATATCCTATATATATATATATATATATATATATATATATATATCATAAAATATAGATTAAACTTAATCAATGAACGTTTCAATGAGATAACTAACTAACATCAATGTTTCTTGATAAGATAAAATGAAGATAAATTAAGAACATGAAGTATAGTTAAAAGCTTAATGATACTATTTGAGAGACCAAACAATTTCCAAATCCTATGTGCTTATGATCGAAAAGAGCATTTAGATGAGATGAATTTAATTAGCCCAATGTTACAAATTTATTATGTCATTAGGGCACCCAAATACCTAAAATATATTCTATGATGAATGTGATTAATATAGACCACTTAATGAAATATTTGAGATTTTAGTAAAAATAAAATGAAAATTCCAAAATATATCATTATGTAATCATTCTTCACTGGAAAAGAATCTACAACTTGACTAGGGCTGAAGAGAGCTCTGTCCAAAGATCAACGTTAATGATCATAGTCAAACAACTCCCACTCCTACCATCACCAAAAAGGTCAATGCATATTGTAGTCAACAAAGTAGATGCACGCTATCAATAAGGCTAATGTTCATTGTTGGTGCTAATGATGATGCTTGCCATCATCGTCAATGCTGACGCATGCCAACACCAACAAACCCAAGGTTTTTAAAATCGAATCGGACCGTCCGGTTAAACCGTGAATCAGTCGGCCGGCCAGTTCTATTTCATCAGAGGACTGAACTTGCAAAAAATTAGAGGAAATTGTTTGACCTTACAATCGGACCAGTAAACCGACAAACCGGAGCCTGTTTTGAAAAACCATTCGTTTCAATTAAAACGAAATATCATTGGTTGGAATTAGATCGAGCGATGTATGAGAAAAAAATTAGGAAAGAAAAACCTAATATTCCTATTTCAACCTCGTTCGTCTCCTCTTCATTCGCTGAATAGCATAATAGGTTCTAACGTTCCATTCATCTCGTCTTCATTCTCGAACTTGACAAGTGACTAGTTTCATTACAACAGTGATGATGGCTCCTCCCAATGCATGCATTATTCGTCTCCGAAATCACACTGGGATGTAAGTTTTTTGGGAAACCTAATTTTTTAGATTTTGTTTTGATTTTTTTTTTTTAATATTTGAGACTTTGAGATGAAGATTGAAAGTTGATTTGTAGGTTGCATTGGTGATTTGCATAATTGTTTTTCTAAGGAAATGAAAGTTGAGTTGAGCAACAATAATGCAGGAATCTTGTGGCTTGTGCATATATTGTACATATATATATATTTGTTTTCGTTAATGATCTCTACTAACTTGTGGGTATGCTATTTTCTTGTGGGTATACTATTTTCTTTTAAAAAAATATTGTGATTTTGCTATTGAGAGTGCTACACTGCTACCTGGTGAGGTTTTGTATTTGTTAGGAAGCTTGGACCACAAGTCAACAACTACTTAAAAAACTTATACAAAAAGGTCTTCTAAGAGATATGTTCCGATTTATTTAGAAAATATCAAGTTATCTAATTTTTCAACAGTTAAAATCTAATTAAGGCTCTGTTATAAAGTTCATTTATTGAATTATGTGCATGAGGTAAATTTTGTAGGCTGATTGATGCATTGTTATTAGACTTATAATTTAGAACAACACCAAGTTATTAGCTTTATATATGTCTTTAATTTTAAAAATAATAAATGTTGTAGTATTTTATATATTTCATAATTATTTATTTTGTCACATATTTTAATTGATCGCATCATTATTACATCAATTATGTTATATTTTAAATAAAATTAGTATTTATTACGTCATAGGGTTCAATCATGATCGAACCTTCGATCCGTGAACATCATCTTCATCCGATTTATAGGCCGGTCCGATTTTCAAAATCTTGAACAAATCTAATGCATGGCATCCAACGTCAACACATACAACCACGAAGAAGTCTGATGCCACCATCAAGGCTAATGTCTGAGGTTAATTTTTAAATTTATGCTAGCTTTTTAGTCTTTGGTTTCCCCTCTAAGGTTAATGACAAAAAAAAATCACCAAAAATCTCTTGAAAATAACTTTAACACCTCAAAGCTCCATCAACTTTTATTGTAGAAGCCATAATCTAGAGTCCATGTCAACTACGTTATATTAATACATTTCTCAATTACGGAGAAAGAGATTATTTCTAACATGCAACACAGGGTCATATATCAAGATTTTTTTTCCTTTCTATATTCCCACCAAAAAAATAAAAAAAACTCTTATAGGCTATAGGTCGTATGAGGTGCTCTTGCTTATTTTATCTAGAAATGCAGGGTCTTCATACAATGCTAAACCATTAAACTATTTTTCGCTCAACAACTACAAAATTTTTTAGCACATATCAATGATTAAGCCAAAACAAATTGATTATAATTTCAAAGTTAATTAAAATTCAAGAAATTATCAAACAAAGTATGAAATTTCAGACAAAATTATTGACCCCAACAATATTAAACTTTCATATTAATTTGCTTATAACGTGGATAAAACAAAATAGAAATTCTATTCCACCATCCTTCATAAATATAACAATATCTGTTTTCAAAGCAAGTTACAATCTTCAGTTTAACTTAAGAATGACATACTGTTGTAGAATATTTGGCATCGCCCTTAATGTTTTATAAGAAACAAAATGATCTTCAATTATATTAAAAAACTTCTATTTTGATCTCTCGAGTTCTTTAAAAGAATCAAAATAGTCCTATAGTGAGACCATTTTGATTCTTCTTTAAAAAATTGAAAGATTAAAATAATATTTTAATATAATTGAAGTCCATTCTGATCTTTCATAAAAAGTCCAAAAGATCATTTTAAACATTTTCTTACGTCCAATCTTCTTCACATACATAAGCAATTAAACATAAATCATATTAAATTGCCAATGAAAGCAGCCACCGGATCTCCTCCTCTTGTTACCATCTTCTCCCAGTTCTCCTCAACCTCTACCTCTTCAAACAGGCCAAGCTCCTCCGCCAATTCCATCATCCACCTCTCGCTTTCACCAAACCCAATAGGATCCTTCCCTGATTCAAAAGGGACAGCCAGATCCTTTTGTTCTGAGGCGATTGCAACAAGCTCAAACGGCTTTGGAGGCAAAGTGTTCGACGAAATGACGCAATGGGTTTGGGCCTCGATCATGTTACTCGTGCCGGCGCCTGATTTGAGCATCGAGTTGCTGTTTTGGAGCATGGTTCTCTTTTTGAGGTAGGTGTTCCAGATGTTCTTGATCTCGTTGTCGGTTCTACCGGGAAGGAACGAAGCGATCTTCGACCAACTGGAGATAATATTAATGGATTATGATGGGCAGTGAAATTTAATTCGGGGAATATGTATAGATGGAATAATCAAAAGAGGCTTACTGGTTTCCTAGCATTCTCTGTAGTTGGATTATGGTTTCTTCCTCCTCTTTCGTGAAGTTGCCGCGCTTGATGCCCGGGCGGAGGTAATTGACCCATCTCAGCCGGCAGCTTTTGCCACAGCGCAGCAAGCCTGCAAAGTGAAGACAAAAATTAATGTAATTAAGGCTTAATTTAGGGAGAAATTATTATGCATGCAGTCCAGACGTAAAGCTACGTCCGAAGTCTAATTATATGAAGACACTTGAATTTTTTCTCTCTTGTACACTCTGTGTAGAAGATAGAGAAAAAAGTTCACATGTCCTCACCTGATTGGAGTTCGGATGACGTTTAAATTCCGCAAGTAATAATTTTTCTCATAGGATAATTTTCTTATTATTTTTAAAGCAGCTTTTTAATAAACAAATTTTTTTATGTAATATACGTTTAGGATTAATTCATATAGATTGGGGTCCATGAACAAATATTTTCTTAATAAAAATATGTCAATTTAATTCCAAAATTTTTAATTTTATCGATGCATGGGAATTAAAAAGTTCATTTTAAGCTAACATGCATTGTATGAAATCCGATCTCATTAAGATAAGTGGACTCAATCATATGAGACATTCATGATACTGATTTTATTCTTCTTAAGACTATTTTTTATCCATCAATCAAAAAATATTTTGGCCAAAATTTGATCAAGTTTTAGTTGCATCATATAGCTCATCTTGATTATTGGTTGGAAGTTTTGATTACTAATCAATAAATCTTGAGTTAGAGTCTTACGTATATGATTGTGTGTGTAAAATAAACAAAAAATAAAAGAAGAGGGAAAGAATAGCTCAACCTGATCGTTTTGGAAGAGATCTCCAATTTTGATGACCATACTTCTGAATGTACGAAACTAGTTTATTGTCTTCCTCTGTAGTCCACCAACCTTTCTTCAACTCCATCCTATTACAACAAGGAACTGTCCTTCTCTCCATACATATATCTCTCTCTACTGAAACTCAACTTGTACCTTAGAGACATATAAGTACTTGCAGGTAGATAAGGGGACCGCTAAAACTATTGTTAGTGAGCAGTTTCAAAGGAGAATTGCCGCCCAAGTCTTAACTTTTCTCTTTAAGGCTTGTTTTCTTTTTCAGTAAGATGCATTAAATTTCCATAACTCTCCATAAGAAAAAACTTCCTGTTGTTTTGTGATTTAGTAGGTACCTCTCGTATAGTTCGAGTAATATAGCACATTTTGTTATGGTGAAAATAAGTGGATGAATTGGCTGTTAGTGACTATATTAGAAGAAAATTGCATTGCGATTGGGAGATCTAAGCCAATATTTCAGGATTAGAAATGGAAAGACTGTTTTGATAGCTTGGACAAACACTATATACTGCCAAGAGTTTAATACCGAGCGCCTCAACTTTTTCCTTTGTGAGTTGATTTTGGGTTGCAATTTCTAGTTAGTAAATTGATTTTAATTTTAAGTTTTGGAAAAAATTATCAACCATTAAAATGAATTTTTAAGTTCGTTCATTTATTTTTGTTATGAATTTCAAGCAAAGCTTGAATATGACTCTAGTTTTAAATTTTTATTTAAAATTTTATTTAAATCATCATATCTAAGTATTCATTTAATATATATATATATATATATATATATATATATATATATATATATATATATATCATTTTTAAAGTATATGAGTTGTAAAAAATTTAGAAAGAATATCAAATAAATCATCAATTAAATAATTAAGCTATCATTAAATAAATATTCTATTATATTCTTAACAAGCCACTTATTTAACAATAAACAAGCATATTTATAAATATAAATGAACTCTACTAATTAATTTATTTATATGACATAAATTTTTTTATTTTTTCAAATTTATTCAATTTATAAATAAATAAATATAAACCAACCTTATACTTATGAAAAGTATACAAAATTTATATTATAAAATTATATTTGTAAATTAATGTTATATTATTCAATATTAAAATATAGATAAAAATTTTAAAAAATTATATTAGATAATTAAATAAAATGAAAAAAATAATTGATAAAAATTAAATATTATTTACATTATTAAATTATATATATATATGATATAATTTTATAATATAAATTTTGTATACTTTTCATAGGTATAAATTATATTTAAACATATAAAATAAAATAAAAATTATTTATATTAAATTTAAAAATATATATGTAAATTAATTTTATATTAAATATGAATTATATTGTTTATAAAATATAATTTTAAACCTCCAACTCATTTTTAATTTGGATATTTGATATATAGGAAGAATTTGTGTTTAAGTTTAAGGTTAGATCATTATATTATCATATTAATTTTTAATAATATTATTATTTATTACATCATCCAGTTCGACCATGATGGAACTGGTCAAATTATGAACCTCTTCTTCATTCGGGCCATTGTTCAGTCCAATTTTCAAAGCCTTGCAAGAAATCTTACTCTATTAGTAAATTGAACGCTAGCTTGCTGCTTGTTCCTGGCTCAAGATCATACCTACTTTTATTCCTAATCTTCGCAAACAAACGCCAATTCATCCACTTATTTTCACCTTAACAGAATGCGCTATATTACTCAAACTATACCAGAGGTACCTACTAAATCACAGAACAACAGGAAGTTTTTTCTTGTGGAAAGTTATGGAAGTTTAATGCATCTTACTGAAAAAGAAAAGGAGCCTTAAAGAGAAAAGTTGCGAAATGGGCGGAAACTCTCCGTTGAAACAGCTCACTAACAATAGTTTCAGCGGTCCCCTTATCTACCTGCAAGTACTTATATGTCTCTTAAGGTGCAAGCTGAGTTTCAGTAGAGAGAGATATATGTATGGAGAGAAGGACAGTTCGTTGTTGTAATAGGATGGAGTTGAAGAAAGGTTGGTGGACTGAGTTTCGTACATTCAGAAGTATGGTCATCAAAACTGGAGATCTCTTCCAAAACGAGCAGGTTGAGCTATACTTTCCCTCTTCTTTTATTTTTTGTTTATTTTACTTATCTATGTAGTTCCTTTTACTTTGCTTTCTTAGTTCAGAGAATTATATCATGATGAATAGAATGGTAGCTGTGGGAATAAAAAGGCTCGCTTGATGGAAATATATACGTAATCCTCAGCTATTCAGCTTGCATGATTTGTGCTGTTATGCCTTTCGTTTTTTTTTTTTTTCATAAAGAGTATCACTCTATGGTGTCTGTCATAATCTTGAAATGATAGGTTTGAGTCTTGATTATTTATTTATTTATTTTAATCTTAAACCACTAAATCATTTTTCTTTTATTTGAAAGCATAGGATGAACGGTACAGTAGCAATCTCTAATTTTGTAAGGTCTGATTGATCCAGTAAAAAAAAAAATCGTACCCAAACCTTTTAGGGTACACCAACAACAACAACATCAAACTTTTGTCCCACTATATGGGGTCGGCTACATGAATCCTTTTTCTCCATTGTGCCCTATTAAAAGTCAAATTCTCGTTTAAGTCTAATGAAGAAAAATCATTTCTAATATTTTATAACCAAATCTTTTTAGGTCTACCTCTATCTTTCTTAACATAAGTCAATTCTAATAACTCTACTCTCCTAATCGGGTCATCGAAAGGCCGCCATTTTATGTGACTAAACCATCTAAGACGACTCTCTCTGATCTTATCTTCCATTGGAGCTACTCCAACCTTTTCACTTGCAAATTAATTAAAAAAAAAGTAAGAATGCTATTCCAAACGAAGCATTAGACATGAGGAAGACCTTATTCGGTTCCGACCCTAACCATTGGCCACGTGGTGCCCAATTAATTAAAAAATATTTTACCCACGTAAATTTCAATAATTTCGTAGCTTGTGTTAGTGTTAGTTAAGTAATGGTTAAACGCTTTGAAGTTTTTATTAAGACTCTAAAATTAAACTCCGCTTACGTATTTCGTTGCTCAGCACTGTCACTTGCTTGGCCATAGGAAAAATTATTAGGTCCGATCACCTGACCTAGAGATAGGTCCGGATTATTGACACGTGGCACTTAAAGTTAAAGTGCAGGTCAAGTGCAGGTAAAGCGCAGGTGAAGCACAGGTCAAAAGCGCAGGTAAAATGCAGGTAAAGCGAAAGTCAAAAAGCAGTCAAAAGCGCAGTCCACGTGGCAATTTTTTAGTGGACGTCCGGACCTATTTTTAGGTCAGGTGACCGGACCTAATAATTTTCCTGGCCATAGGGCCCACTGTATCTCTCTGACCTTTGGACGTATTGTTAGTGTTTGCTTGCGAAAACTAAAGGAATAAAAGTAGGTATGATCTTGAGCCAGCGAACATAGAACCTGGAACAAGCAGCAAGCTAGCGTTCGGAAGCCATATTCAGCAAATGCAACTCTCATAACTACAGAAATTTTAAGATAATAAGTCTCTGTTCGCCAAAATATAACAAATTTTGCCATCACTCATCTAAAATATCATTCCTTGCTATTGTCTCCATAAATATGACCACTTCTTCCACAGAACGAAAGGCAGTTGTGCTTTTCAGCTGGAATGATGCTAACTCATTGACGGTCAATAAACATAGTAATGCGTCTGTGTTATACTCTGATAATACAAATTAAGGAGCAACGAGGAACAATTGCAGTATAACAATCCAAATAAAGAACAGTAAAAAAAAAAATCAGATCATTGCAGAAGATCAAAATAAACTAAATTCTTAGAAATTTAGCTACCATTGGGTTAGTTTAGTTTAATTCAGACCATAGCAGAAGTTTACAGGAGCCGCAAAGCTCAACTCTAACTGAACAACAGTAAGCCAAACCTTGATGCAGTGTTACATTTATACTTCAACGAGAGAGATTCAAAGCTCATAAGCAGGAAACCTTGATTCAGTGGGACTGGTCATGTCGAGAAAGAGATAGGCCATGCCACCCTGACCTTCAAACAATGACGAGGGATGATCACCACCATGCATCTGACCTGTTGAAATCAGCTGGTGAGCTCTGTCAAGGAGGAAGCAAGCAAATGCTTTTGCACGGTACAGGTACTCAGCATTGCCCGTCAACCTATACAATGACAGAAACACATAGGCGTTGCCACTAATTCCATGGCAAATCCCAACTCTCCTCAAGAGACCTCGATTCCAGACCACCTCTGCGGCATCCACAGCTGCTTGGAAAAATCTCTCATCACCAAACACCTGCAGCCATTGTTGAACATCACAAAGGATGAAAAGTATGAACAATTGTCATTAATTAAAAATGGCGAAAGGGAAAGATAGCAATCACCTGAGCAGCTTTTACTAGGGTCAGGGTGATTCCAGGGGCACCATGACACCAATGAACAAGTCTGTCAGTGTCAGAGTTCTCACTCGAGGGGTAGTTGCCACTTGGAAAGCGATTCTTGATCATGTAGAGGAGCGTGCCTTTAACATATTCTTTCTCTTCGGGTTTCAGTTCCATGTCCATCAGAACATGCATGATCCCTGCTAGACCATGAGCTGCTCCCCAGTATTTCTTGCCATGCCATTCATACATCAGAGGGCAGCTTCCTTTATTAGATAACTGCCTTCCTTCTCTAATCACTTCCTTTACTATTGAATCCTAAGAAGTAGTTAGTGACAGTGCGTTACCACGAAATTCTATCATTACTCAATGTATAAGTAAAGGCAGATGTAAGAGGGTAAGATAAGAGCACAACTCACTGTATAGGTGGAAGGGATTGTCCCCTCTCCAATGTGCTTGTTAAGGAAAGAACAAGCCCACAGGTATCCAGCTCTTCCATACAGAAGCTCATTAGGAACCCCAACGGGCAATGTAATCTGTTTACAGCAGGAATGCAAAATGGGGTAATAACAGATTTTTCAAACTTAACGTGAAATTATGAGTAACAATAACGGCTTAGATAAATGGGGCCGCAAGGTATTGATTCAATATTGGTATTCAAGTATTTTTTGGATTTCAAAATTCACAGCAGCTGATGTTAAAATGCTGACTGAAGATTGGTTTATTTGGTGCAACTTGCATCGCACTGGATCTGCAAAAATATTGGATGAAATCTAACTGCTTTCCCATTTCTAAGCAAGCTTTCATGTTCCTGGGGTGTTGCATGGTTGATTCGAAAAGCTGGTAGTATGCAATTTTCGGCTTTGTTTTGTGCATGAAAATAGGAAAAATGAGGACAAGAATATTTTTTTTCCCCTTGTGCGCAGGTTTGGTGTATGGGTAGTTGCACTAAGATAGGAAAGTTGGGTTAGGTTCTTTGAAGACTAACAGTACATTTATGTGGTCACCTTGTTTTTATATGGCAACAACAAGCCTTGTTTTCTCCATTGTATCCTGTTAAAAGTTAAATTCTCGTTTAAATCTAATAAAGAAAGATCATTTCTAATATTTTCTAACCAAGTCTTTTTAGGTCTACCTCTACCTTTCTTAACATAAGTCAAATCTAATACCTCTACTTTCATAACCTTGTTTTTATATGGCATGAAAAAAAAAATCCCTGATTTTCTTCTTGAGCTCAGGGGCTATTGAAGGGCTCTTGGTCTCTCCTATATTGCAGCTAGTGGCAGAGAGGCTGAGCTACTTGGTTAGTGGGGTCATCTCGGTGGATTGTGGCTTAATTTTGTTAGGGAAAGGTATCCAACTAAGGGTGCATGTTTACGTGAGAGGGGCAGTTGCCTGCCCTTAAAAAAAAAAAAGATAGTTATCATGGGGGCAAAATTCGGAAGTTTTCCCCCTCTCAAAAATTTTAATTTGCCCTACTGCCCTTTTGACTTATACAGGGTTTAGGTGTGAAAGCAACAAGTGGAGGGGGAAAAAAAAGTCAAGGAGTTGCGGCAATAAAACTTTTTCTTGATTTCTAAGCTGAGTTTAGGCTACATTGCCATGTGAATGGGGGCTTGGCTATAAGAATTACTTGCATAGTAGGTGGTAGGAAACACATTAAAAAACATAGGGCTTTATGTCACGTAATTTGTATGACAAGTTGAAGCTGCTTGTGTTTTCTTTATTTCATTTTTGCTCATCGTAGGACAATACTTAATTTTATTTTAGTTTAGTTCATCTAAAGATTTTGTCGTGATCACTATTTAGTTCGTCTCTAAGGAGATATTTGAGAAATTTTTTTATTTTTATTTATTTTATTTTGTTTTTATTTTGGTTGAAAATTAAGTATATTTGATATATAAAAATAAATTTCTATTTTTAATAAAAATTGAATAACTTAATTTATGTAGTAATGCAATGATCTCCAGTAGAGCAATGATGTAGTGGCAAATTAGAGATGTTGGAAGGCATTTGCGGAGCTGGTGGCCATAGATTGTAACAATTATAATTATTTTTTAATTTATCAATCATAAAATAATTTGTTGCTTATAAATTTTATCATATAGCAGCTAATGTTAAAATGCGCGGATTTTGAGAAAACACACAAATTAAGGGATCAACGTACGAATTTCCGTTTCATTTCTATTATCCCTATAATAATAATTTTAGTAGTAATAATTATAATATTATTATTGTTATTATTAATAAAAAAATCAAATTAATCAAAAAATACCTCAAATGTTCTGCGCTGGCTCTATCCAAACCCCCGAAATTCTGGCTGTTCAATTCACGTCTCCTCCTAGGAATCCTATGTAAATCCCTCACCTCGATCATCGTCTGCTCGCGTTAAAACGAGAACGAAACGGGCCTCGTTTGTTTTCCTGCTCGCTCTTGCACACGAGAACTCTGTCCAATTTTCCTCCACTGCCTGTTTCAAATTCCTCACGCTCACAAACTGTAGCTCCCGATTTCTCCACAGCTGCTCATATATTTCCCCTTTGATCACAAGCCGACCGAACCTCCGACCTCACTCACGTCGACCCAACAACCGATGTCCAAGCCACCTCAATCGAACATACCTCCCAGCTGCACTTCCCTATACCCGATCCCGTCAAAACCCGACCAGCTGCAGATCTCGATTGCTCACCGACCAAGCTCCTCACAATCGGATCGGACCCTGACTCCTGCATATGATCTGTCTAATTGAGCTCGTGAATCCTCCGTCTACCTGATCCTGGCCCGACTACCATCCGACGCTGCAAGCACTCACTATGTCCAGCTACCGCCAATCTTCCACTTCAATCGAAGAGCTTCCGAACTCCAATCAACTCCAGCCCCGAAGCCTTGTCGTGCCGAAGTCACAGCAAACAGCATAGTCTCTAGACATCACAACCCGCCTCCTCTCCCGCGCCTTCCGATCCAGCCTCCAGATCGACCGAACCCCCAGCTCCTCTCCACTGTGCTGAATCACCCAAAGCCAACGTCCAGCTTACCCGTCAACTCCACAACCTGATCAATCCCCGTACAGCTTTAACCGAACCTCCGTCCCTCCTCTTCAAGTCGTGATTCCCTGTCGGAACACCACCAGATCCCAGCTCAACCACCTCCCAAATCCTCTGGCACAATTTCCCTCACATAAGCAGACGAATCAGCCTCCCAAATCTCTGCTGATCTAGTTAATCCTTCCTCTATTCTCTCAACTAACACCACTCCAACTACACTTGCCTTCCCTACCCAAACAACCCCTCAAACAAATCCATCAACAATCTCCACTTCTCTCCCCACACAAATAGCCCTCCAATATATCTCCTTTAACTCCAGTTTATTTGAACTTCTCTTCCATCTCATCCTCTCTCTCTCTCTCCCCCTCTCTATCTTAATATTATTAATAGTATAATTAATATTATTAATTAGTATTATTATTTATGTTATTATTATTAGGTTAAAAAAAAGAAAAAGTAGAAAAGAAAGATAAAAAAGAGGAAAAGAAAAAGAAAAAAGAGATTCAAAAAAAGAAAGAAAAAGAGTGATTTTTGTGCTTCGATCCTCGTGCCGTCATCACACCGTCGTCGTCACTTTGCTCGTTGAGGTATAACTCCTCTAAACCTTAAAACTGTTGTTAGACTTCTATCTTTATTGAAGTTAGATCTCATCTCAAAAGATTTTTCCATAACTGTTGATCCATCAACAATTTTTTTCATCTTCAACACACTCATGCTTAGCAAATCACATTCAAAAAAAAAAAGTTCACATCTCCTTAGCTGATGTGTGTATCTCTATCATTATATATGAAAGAAAAGACAAGATACAGCTGGATCTTCAATTGGAGAGTAAGATCTGACTCTCCCAAATCTCTAGATGTCGCTAGAGCCCAAAGCAACCTAAAAACACTATAATTTCAGCAAACAAGACCTACCCCTAACCCTAGTAAAATCTCTTACTAAAAGCAAACAATAAACAACAAATACCCAAACAACCCTCCCCCAATTCCCTCCCAAATCGGCCCAATTTCCTTAATTATTCCCCTCCAAATCAGCCCTCAAATCAGCCCTCTTCAATTAGGCAACATCTCCTAATTAAACCCCTCTAAATCAGCCCTCAAATCTACCCTCTTCAATTGGAAAATATTTCCTAATTAATTCCTTTTAAATCGGCCCTCAAATCAGCCCCCAAATATGCTATCTTCAATTAGGAAACATCTCCTAATTAATTCTCTTTGATTAAGAACCTTCCTAAACAGCTCCCTCTTGATTAGGAAACTTCTTCATTTCTTCCCAATCAAATATGCTGGTCCATCAGGTTCCAAGAAAAAAAGAAAGCACAGTTGAAAGAGGTTGTGGAGATGATTATGCATATTGATTTTACATTGAATAGTTTGTTCTAGTTTTAGGTCGTATCATTATCGTATTTTAGTGAGGAGATACCCAATTTAAAAGGTGCAAAAAATCAATAGTAGCTCCACTTTTGATATAAGTGGATACAATTTGGTGGGTAGTAGATGCTTTAGAGGTCTCTTGCTGAAGTTCAAATGTCACTTGGGCTTATTGAAGTTATGTGATATTTAGTCTTACGAGACTTTTGAAGCTTAGAGTGATCATCTTAGAGATTAGTCACAGAGGAAATCCAAATTTATCATCCATAATAGTGAATCAAGAGGGGTGATGATAAGGAAGAAAGGAACGAAAAAATTCTCTTGTGTATTCAGACTTATTTTGCAAAAGAGGTCTTGACATAAGACTTGGAGGAAATAACTATAGAATGTTTGTGGCTCAAAAATAGAATCTTTATACATGACCAAAAGCCTCTACAATAACTTTTATAAAAGGCAAAAACTATTTTTGTTTCACATGCAAGAAAATATGCCCATTAAATCACATCTAAATGATTTTCATTCCAATTTTTGTGGAGCATTGATGTGAAATTGATTGTGAAAGTCAATCGTTATTGCTATTGTGCTCTTTACCTCCATCTTATAAATATTTTTATGGCACCATATTGTATAGAATATATACAATTAACATATATAATGTCAAGAATTCCCTTCTTTTTAAAGGTGTTAATGTTCAACTTGAGAGTGTACAAGAAGAAAAACCATTATAGAGATTAAATAATGTTCTAAAAAAGATCTCTCTAATCATGACAAAAATAAGTCTAATGGTAATACAAAGATGTGACTTACTTTTATTGTGGGAAGAAATGTACCGTTAGAAAAAACTATCAGACTTTGAATTATAACCACAAGGAAAGTAAGTAGATTTACTGTAAACGGGTCTAATTCAATATAATTGATGTTGTTTAGGTTAGTACTGAAGAAAGATTTTTAGTTTCAACTTGCTCATGCCATATGTCATAACAAGGAGCTTTTCCCACTTATGATCCATGTATTAGCGGCTATTTTTATATTAAAAATAATTTTGCTTACAAGACTATTAGTTTTAGCATTATGAACTTGATGATACATTGTCGTGTGACTAGGATATTTGTTCGAGTTAGACTGTATCAAATCTTAAGAAAAAATTGATATCTTTGAGTGCTCTTAAAAATGCAAGGTATGCGTCCTCAAAAGTGCTAAAGTCCTTAAGGTAAAAAAAATGTTAGTGGCCTCTATGTGCTGCAGACTATAACTTCAAGTGAATTTGCATAAATTTCAGCATTTGAGTTGTATCATCATAAATTAAGGGTCTGTTTTGGGCAATCTCACTGTTTCGCAATCCATATCGCTTTCACACTTTCGTTTGGTTGTTGCTTTCATATTGTTTTTAAAAAATTAATGTTGCAAGAAACTGCTTCTGAGGAGGTAGCCAACTAATAAATCCATCTGAAGCTCTTGGCCATGTAAATTGGAAAGATTCCCCTTTTGGGTCTATAATGAACTTTCCTTCGACTCTATTTCCAAGGACTTACCTTTGGATGACACTATAGCATATACACTATTTTTTATTATTCTGGTAAAAATGAGAGTTGCTTTGCCTAGTAAAGTTTGGAAACTTTTTAGAATTCAATGATACTGTGGTATTTGACTAAATTCTAATGGATCATGAATATTCACTGTATTTGGGTCTTTTGGGGTTACATGTAGTATTCACTAGGCATGTAACTTCAGTCAACACTGAGAAGCACAATAAATTTTATTTTTCTCAATTCTTTTGAGTGTTATTACATGTGTATTTTTCGAATGTTTCACAAATTCAAACGACTACTTTTGAGATGGGTCTCCTTATACTAACATGAAGCTTAGTTCTTTTATTGGGAGATTTATATTATTGTTCTTGATATTAATTTGTTCAACGGCAAGAACATTTGAATTCAATGGCAAGAAAATATCTCGAGCTTTCTCACTTGAAATTGATGAGAATTCAAGCATTGAGGTGATATCAGAATGATTGTTAATTATTAGGCTGGTCAGGGCTGAGTGATGCTGGCAAGGGTCCTGATGATAGGTGACAATTGGTTGGAAAATCCTAGTTCCCAGCAAAAGTGACTA
Organism: Dendrobium chrysotoxum; assembly: GCA_019925795.1. Taxonomy (NCBI): domain Eukaryota; kingdom Viridiplantae; phylum Streptophyta; class Magnoliopsida; order Asparagales; family Orchidaceae; genus Dendrobium; species Dendrobium chrysotoxum. The sequence continues at coordinate 29,428,230 of CM034309.1, forward strand.
AATTCTTGAGGACCAATGACTAATTAACAACTATGGTTTCAAACTATGAAGATATTTCTCAAGGATGTCTTCCTTGTAACTAGGAAATTGGACTATCATTTTGGATATAGATAGGATGCATTGCCAATGCAACTTTAACACCTAAATGACCTCCAAATTTTGCAGGAACACAAAGAGAAGAAAGTTAATGACGTCAAGGTGTGAGGTACAATCAACCAAAGGGATTTTTGGCGTCCTCTTTATGGATGTTTAGTTGTACTTAAATTGGTAAGGGTTGATGAGTGTCTTCTCCACACCATTTATGACTTTATGTTTTTAGTGAATTTGTTCCCCTCTTCTCTACCATGGACATAAACTTGCATTAGCCAAAACATGTAAACTATGATGTTCGTCTGTGACGCTTGATCTCTTTCACGATCACTTTGTAGTTCATCATAATCTCTCCGGGTTAGCACTTCCACATAAAAATAGGATGTTTTTCCTAACATCAATATCATTTCCACAATTCAAACTAAATATAAAGCCAGGACATTTTTCTCTATTGCTTTATTTGCAAGGTATAGAAAGCCTAGCCCATTGCCCTGATTTGTTTTTAGTTAACATGCTTTCATCCATCTTAAGTCTTACCAACTCCGAAATCAATTTTACTTAAACATCATGATTTCAAAAGTAAACTATTGGACCATAACCACTTAGTTATGGTTGAGATTGTTTATGACTAAATTGGTAGTTTTAACACATTAGAAACTCAATACTTATTAATGCTATTGCAAATAATGGGGAAAAAAATATTGCATCAAGAAGATGTAAAATACATAACTCATGGCCATTAAACTATATTATAAAATAAAAACTCATACCCAACGCATAAAGTTCCCACTAATATGGGGTCCAAGTAGAAGTGTAAAAATAGAGCAACCATTTTTATTTTTCCCACATGAGGGGTTGAGATTTGTTGATGTTGGTGGGATTCAAACTCAAGACCTTGACAAAAACTTCTAATGTACTTTACTAAATGAACCAACTGGCAACCCTTAAAAATAGAGCAATGATTTACCACATACACTTCTGACTGCTCTAGTTTTGCTAGTTTCAACAAGAAAATGTAATAACATCCCAGAATCATGCAATTCACACCTTATGTAATAACTAGGGGTGTAAGTGAGCCGAGCCGGCTCGAGCTCGACTGTGGGCTCCGAAAATTCGACCCCGGCCTCCGCCCGATTTTTGTGCTTTCTTCGGGGGGGTTTTAACGAACTAAGTTCCGAGGTAAATTTTGGAAGGCAGATGGGTTTGTAGATTAGACACTACCCAGAGATTTCGCCCTCATTTTGTGAGGACTTTATGATCTGAGTTCTGGTTTCCTATAGGCGCAAGCCCCTATAGTTAATTACCCCTCTCGGTAACGAGAGAGAACTTTCGATTAAGGCTAGTCATCAATCAGATATGTATAGATACGTGCATCTGGCATATAGTAGCAGCATAGACATGGGTTGGAAAGTTGAGGGATTTGATATTTAAAATAGAAATTTCACCATCTCAGACTTAAAGCAGATGGCGGGGGAATGGATGATAGACCCGATCAAGATCCCATGGTTCCGTCGTCCCGGGCCATCGTGGTCCCTGGTCTACTTAGTCAGAGGAGGTAGTCGACCCAACCTGACAGAAGGATCCTTGTCGGCAGCCATGGGTTGCTTCGTCCAAGGGTACCTTGTAGACCTGGGGTGAGTGTTTGTCTAAGGGGACAAATTTGAATCCACCTTAGCTAACAGAGGGCTTTGTGCCCTATCAATCATATCCTATTGATTCATATCTCAAGGATTTGATGCCATTGGGGAGCATACGGGCTCTGGCCATAACCATAATATAATGGTGCCATTTGGCGGCGACCACCTGGTTCAGAGGGCCCCGAATCATAACCGTTTTTCCTGCAGTGCCATTTGGCGGCGAAACTGCCGGTTAGAGGACTCGTACCACGTCCTTGCTGGCAGGAGATTGTTTGAGAATGGATCCTAGTGATATTTTCGACTAGGCACTAGCTCTATGTGAGCTGAAGTATATTTTGATTTGTCCACCTCGGCAAACTGTTGCGGAGGATGGATGAATTTTGCTTTAAGTGGTTTGATAGTTGGATTTCAATTTTTAAATATCTGGAGTTGAAAAGATTTTTGGATTTTGGGATTTTTTAGAAGATTGGATTTTGTAGGGAATCTGGGATTTTGGGAGTTTTGTGGAGTTTTGGATTTTATGAAATTTGAGATAGTATTTTGAAACGATCTGTGTGGACCCCTCCAGTTGAGGCTTGCATTCAACATGGCCATCATCGGGGTGTGGGGTTATTTATATTTTATTGATTGGACCCTGTCGACTCTATCTACTGGTCGATAGAGGATCGGGTTTCGTAGGCTTTGAGCCTTTTGTAAGTGAATTCACTTGATTATAGACCTTGAAGGCCTAATATGAATGTATAAAATAAATATCTCAGTCGATCTCACGACTGCATATTTATTTAATGGTTCGAGCCGTGTCGACTCCTATCTACCTGTATAGGAGGATCGGGCTCGAACTTGAATTCACTTATTAACCCGCGCAGCATCCCTAGACGTCACGTGTGTACCAATAACACGCTCACCGGGGCCCATGCGGGTTATGATTATATTTTCCCCTTTTAGTGTACCTATGTGTATACAAATTAAAGTGCACACGTGCAGGGGTATTCTTGGAATATTTGTACACGCCTTCTGTCCGCTTGCATGAAAGTTGCGGATCCGGTGGCGTGGCGTTATATGATCTCCCCTACTGCTGCTTGTAGGTAGGTAGATGTATTGATTCATAGATTGAAATTGACTTCAGGATACTGCATTTACTGAAGACTTTCTGCATCTACCCACAGATGGCATATAGTGCTCACATTTGTATTCGTAGGAGACTTGTATGTCTTGCAGATCTTTAATATTCATTCATATATAATTTATTGTATGCACAACGAATTTCCTGTAGCAACTCGTATGCATTTGCATTTGATGTAGTCACTTTGCACTTTGCTTGTGGACAACGCATTGGGCAGGATATTCTACAGCTTTTCATGGGAGTTCATATTTGCCACAATTCTCTTTTGTATTTGTCGTGTAGATGACATATCGAGTGCACGACGAATCTTCTACGATGACTCATAGGTATTTGTATTCGCTGCATATCATATGCTTCTGCTTGTAACTGTTCAACACTTTTCCTTGAGGGTAGCTTACAGCTTGTATGAGATCATGCCACACATTATTTCTGATCTCCATTGCTGGTCTATGGTTTTCCCATTGATCTCTTATCTTTCATCACTAATGAAAGATTCACCATATGCATCACCAGTCTTTTGATGTGTTTACTTGTGCTCTTTTGTATACATAACAATCCAGTGGTTGTTTTCACTGTCCTCTTGCTTTGCTTGTGGACCTACTATATTCATCGTGTATGATGGATAGCGAATCATCATGTTCATTACGTTGCTTGCAGGTACGATGCGTCTAATATTGCAGAAACTATTGTAAGAGTCTACTACATCTGTCATTGTAGAAATTGACATCATTCATTGCATGCTGAATTATTGTTGACGATGAAGATGTTATTGCATTCATTGCGCATCCTTGTAGTTTTCTGCAATCATTCTAAGTCACTCAGTCATATGTTGGAGATGAATATTGTGGACTAATCATCATCATTCACATGAATGATATCCTTTATGCTTCCATCATTACACACATGTTCACCTGCATCTAATTCAAAGCATATTACCTTGCGAGCTATACTCTTGTTTTAAGCATTATTAAGCTCCTTGTGTATGTTCACATTCAAGCTCAAAGTCCCTTGCACTTGGTTCAAATCCAAGTTCAAGTTCTCTTGCATATGATTCAAGTCCTTTGAGTCCGAATCTTGAGTTCAAACTCATTTAAGTCTCCTGCGATCCTTAAAAGTTCAATTGCATGTTCACTTTTTGGTTTAAAGCCTTCTGGAGTCTTTGCAGGATCGATTTCATGTTCAAGTTGATTTGAATGTAGACTTGAATCAAATCCTCACTTGAGTTCAAATCATGTCCAAATTATGCTTGATTAATATCCCAATTAGTCTCAAGTTAATGTTTAAGTTCGAATTGGGTTCACATTCAAATCTTTTGCAGTTTAGTTGGGTCCCTCGTAGTCACATTGAGTTCAACCTTTGGTCCTCAACTGGTTCACTTGAGTTCAAAACACAAGTCCTTGTTGTCCTTTGCAAGTTCAAATCAAGTCTGATATATAGTTCATTGTGATTTGCACCAATTAAAATTCATTTGATTTCAATTTAAAATGTTTGTTCAGTTTAGGTTCATTTGTGTTCATTCAAGTTCAAAGCACAAGTCCAAGTCCTCTTCCTTTGAGCTCAAATAAGTCCAAGTACGGTCATATGATCACCCGAAATTTCGGCAGCATTCCGGAATCTCCCCCGTTTAGGGGAAATAACGGAAAACTGGGCCTTTCCCACCACGCTTAAGAAAGCGTGTATGGTAGATGCCCTCTTTCGAGGACACCGCGGCCATGTAAAGTCTTCAATCCCCCACCACGCTTAAGAAAGCGTGTATGGGTCTTCGACGTACCTGAAAAAAGAAAGGCATTTGTTTCCCCGCAGGTACAGAGCCGCGTACGGGTACTTAAAATTGTCCCCACCACGCTAAGAAAAGCGTGTATAGGGCCTACCCGCCTCGCCGTAGGTGTCGCACCGGGTTCCCTTCCCACCATGCTTAAGAAAGCGTGTATAGGCGGTTTGCCGGCTCGACACGAACGCCGAGGCTAGGATTTTGAGGTGATTACCCGCCTCGTTGTAGGCGCCGCACCGGGGTCCCATCCCACCACGCTTATGAAAGCGTGTATAGGCGGTTTTCCGGTCCGCCGCAGACAACGAAGTAGGCTCTCGAAGTTTAGGGTTTAGAAGGGTTATACCTTGGCGAGCGTCGGGGTAGGAGCACGTAGATCGAGGCAAATGGGGAAAAGAGCATTCTCTCTTTTTTTTATTAATTATCATTAATTATAATTAAAAAAGAATTAATTGTAATTAATAGTAATTGATAATAATTAATTATCATTAATGATAATTAACTAATATTAAAATAACTAATTATAATAAATTATGATTAATAATTAATTAATCATAATTAATCGTAATTAATTATGTTTGATAGTAATTAATTATAATTGTTAATAATTAATTATAATTACTTATAATTAATAACAATTAATTACGAATAATCATAATTAATGATAGTAAACAGAACTGGCATAGGATCAAAATAGAATTTATACAAGGATTAGAGCAGGTTCTATGTTAAATCCTTCTGCAAACAAATTAAATCCTCTGTTTCCCCTATTTAGCCGTAAATCCCAGGTTTACCAAACCTGTAGCTCGACTGATTTACGGAATTTGGCCGAACAAGCGCGCGGATGGGAGAAGTTACCTTCACAGCCGCGAGCTGCTTGCGATCAAAATGTCGGAACTTCCGATCCGAGAGGAAGGAAAGTCGCTGGAGGGAGATGGAGGGAGCGGCTAGGTAAGGGGATTCGGTAGAGGAGGAAGAAGGGAGGTCCGGCTAGGGCAGAGACGGGCAAGGGTGAGATCGGCGGCAAGAGGTAGGGGCTTCGCTCCTCTCTCTCTCTCTCTCTCTCTCTCTCTCTCTCTCTCTCTCTCTCTCTCTCTCTCTCTCTCTCTCTTGTTCGAAGGAGGAGAGGGCTCGGATGAAGCTAGGGCAGAGGTCGGACAAAGGTGGAGGTTGGGCACGGGAGTTCTGCGACAGGGCACTCCTCTCCTCCATTTTATAGACGCAAATGGGGGCACGATCGAGGTTGGATTTGCGAGATTTACGGGAAGAGACCAATTCGGCGCCGGATGAACAGTATTCTAGCGGGATTTGAGCAGGATATCGGGGATCAGCGATTTCAGCAAGATTTGAGGATCCGGCGGGCATGAGCATGAGGTATGGTTTCATTTTTTTTTGTTTTCCTTTGAGTATTATACAGGGGTCAACAAATGCCCCCCAACAAATATGGTTCATGTCTGGAGCGAATCACGTTTGTTGTATGTTGATTGACCCTATGGATCTCTAGATATTTTCTCTGGATGTCACACAAAGGGTTTTCGTTTAGTGGATCTCTAAAGATTTGCTTGAATGTCACACTAAGATTTTCATTTAGTGGATCTCCAAAAGTTTTCTTGGATGTCACACTAAGATTATTATTCTGTAGACCTTTAAGAATCCATTTCTGTGCCTTCGTGGATCTTCAGATGTACTTGTAATCTTCAGTATAGTTGACATATTTGCTCTTAGTCAAGTAGAGATCCATGAGATAGTGACATAGCACTTTGTACTTGGATTTCTTGAGGATCACTCTGTAAATTGATGCTAGTAGATAGCATCACCATTATTTGTTTCCTTAATCACCACGATCACCTTAGTTCTTTCAGCATTTCATAACTGCTCACCTCTTTCATCACCGCAGTCATACATGAATGTAATATTTCTGATATATTGCTGATATCATTCGAGATTTATTTGAATTTTGCAGATCCATCAGTTGGTGGGACTTTGTTGTCTCTTCTACTGATTGTATCCTGCTCAAATTGTACTTTTTGCTGATGACACATTCAATTTATGGAGGATCTTCTATTCTTCCCTCCTTTAACTGTATTTCAGCAAGAAATTTTAAATATTTATTTGGGGATCTCGGCATGCGGCGCGATGTCGACCCAAATAAATATTTAAAATGCCCCCACTCTTTAGGGACATTTGTATGAGTCATTCAGGATACTTCTATTGTAGCTTTAGTTTCCTTGAGATTTTGGTTCATCCTGTCCTGTGCTTTGTGTTGCGGACATTGATGGAGAATTACCTGATTTGTCTTCATTGACTTGTCAGGTGATTTTTGTATCTTCTGCCCTATGCTTCTAGCTTTGGCGGGCTTGATGAAGGAGTAGATGCCGATGACCTAAACCCTTAGGTTTGTAATAGGTCGATGGCGAGAAGTCATCGGTCCAGAGCTTTGTGCATGACGGACTTGTTGATGACGGAATCCTCACAGTTCAGCCTCAGGCTTTTCATGAACTTTGGGATAATTTCTTCGGTCCTTTGCTTTGTACTTTGGTGGACTTGTTGAAGAAGAATTCCTTCAATCCTAGCTTTGTGCTTTACGGATTTATTGAAGGATTTGCAGGTTTCATATTTGATTGATAGTACCAAATATAGGTAGTATCTTGATCCTTGACCACTTGAGGAGACTTTAATCTGAGTCACTTGAGTTCATTAAATTGGGCGAGCTGGAATTTGACAGCTCTTCGTCCTCTGGTTGCTGAGATGGGGGTTCCTCTACTACGGCCTTTGTTATGGCATGTTGAGTAGATGGAGCTGCCAGCGATCCGGCCATATTTGGGCTTGTTGGATCCGACCTCTTACACCCATTCAGGCTTCAGACTTGAGCTAGGGGAAATGTACTTCCCAATGCTGATTTTGCTGAAGTTGATAGATTTGGAGTCTTCCTTCGTGGTTGAAGATTTAGAGCCTACGCGAATTTGGTAGTTGCTCGAGATTCCTCCTTTCCACTGGAACTTTGATTCTCCAGCCAATTAGGAGAATTTTGTAGACTACGATCACTTGAACTTATCGAGTCAGATTTGCCTTCGTACTTCCTACAGTCCCTACTGACGGGTTGACGAAGTGGGGGTTCCGCTACTACGGCCTTTCTTATGGCGTGTTGAGTAGACGGAGCTGCCAGCGATCCGGCCATATTTGGGCGTGTTGGATCCGACCTCTTACACCCACTCGAACCTTAAGCTTCAGGCTGCTGAAAGACTTCAGGTTGTTCTGGCTCAACTTGTTAGAGTGTGTAGTTGTAAAAATCTTTTTCTGACCTTTGAAATCTTGGTACGTTGGAGAAGGTGGTGTCTCGATCTTTTGAAGCTCACCTGCATATACTTTGAAAAGAATTCGTTGTGTTCTTCAGTATAAAAGAATATTTGTGTTGGTGATTTTAAATATTTATTCGGGGATCTCGGCACGCAGCGCGATGTCGACCCGAATAAATATTTAGAATGCCCCCTGTCTCGCAGGGGCATTTCAGAATGAGAAGAAAGTTTGAAATTTTATTTTTAAATATTTATTTGGGGATCTCGGCGCGTAGCACGATGTCGACCCAAATAAATATTTAAAATGCCCCCTGTCCTGTAGGGTGATTTTGAAATGCATTCTTGTAACACAAAAGAATTTCAAAAATGTAGAGTGTATATGTTAATAAACATGCATGGAATACACAATACATAAAACGTAACATTTCTTTAAGCAATTTTACGCATGATATTTCTTCAGGTGTCGACCGTTGATCGGCGGCATGGGCCTCTGACCGTGCAGATCGATGAGCTGGTAGGCTCCTCCTTGATACACTTTCTCAATGACGAAAGGACCCTCCCAATTGGATACAAATTTGCCACCAATTTTTCGGTGAGGGATGATTGGCCTTCTCAGCACCAAGACCAATTCCCCTTCTTGAAAGGATCGAGGGCGCACCATCCGATCAAATGATTTTGCCATCCTTCCTCGGTAGATTTCTAAGTTCTGTTGGGCTTGCAACCTGACTTCGTCGAGTGCATCGAGCTCCTCAATTCTTAGGCGAGCATTCTGCTCTTGAGTAAGCTCATTCTGGATAGCGACCCGAAGAGAGGGTAATTCAACTTCTAGTGGCAAAACGGCTTCAGCTCCGAACACTAGTGAGTAGGGAGTGGCTTTGGTTGGTGTTTTGTAGGTCGTACGATACACCCACAATGCTTCTGCCATCTTTGTATGTCATTCTCTTTTATTCTTGGTGAGGATCTTCTTCAACAATTTTACCAGCGTCTTGTTGAAGGCATCAGCCAAACCATTGGCTCTTGGGTTGTATATAGACGAGTACCGCCAGTCAATCTTGTGACGATCTACAAACTTGTAGATTTTCGTGCTTTTGAATGCTGTGCCATTGTCTGAGATCACGCGGCGTGGTACACCGAATCTATAGACGACATTGTGGGTGAAGAAATTGATCACGTGCTCGGACGTGACTTCCCTGAATGGAGCTGCTTCTGCCCATTTAGAAAAATAGTCTGTTGCTGCCAGAATAAAGCGGTGCCCTGCCGATGACGGCGGATCTATTGGCCCAATTATGTCTGTGCCCCAACATTCAAATGGCCAGGACGCTATCGTTGGGTGTAGAGGATTTGGCGGTTGATGAATAACATCACCATGGATCTGACACTCGTGGCACCTCTTAGCGTGGTCGATACAATTTCTCACCAGCGCAGGCCAGTAATAACTCATTCTCTTGATTTTAACAGCCATCTTGGGACCTGACTGGTGTGCTCCGCAGAGTCCTTCATGAACTTCTGCTATCACTTTATCAGCTTCCTTGGTCCCTAGGCACCTTAGCCACATTTGATCAAAAGCTCGTCGGTACAACGTGTCATTGACAAACGCGTATCGTAATGCTCTTTTTCTAATTTGTGCAGCCAGAGATTTATCTGTTGGGAGTTTGCTTTCTTTGAAGTAGTCGACGAATGGTTGCCTCCAATCATCTTCGACTTCAACATCTAGGCAATCCAACCACGACTCTGAGAATCTACCAGTTCTTCGTCTTTTTACTGCTGGACGTTCCCCTGGTTGATTTTTAATAGTGATTTGTCGGGGAGGTTGAGGATCAACTGGGGCTGCATCCTGTTGGCTTGAACCTGGTATTCCCTCTGCCTGCGGGAATTATAGGGTTGCTGGCTCTAAGACCCGGCGATTTTCAACCGCAATGAATATAGGTGGCCTCTTATCTTCATATGCAAGCTCCTTGGCCAGTTTAGCTAGACAATCTGCTTTTGCATTCTGTCCTCGAGGAACTTGAGTTATCTTGACATTCGATATTTGTTTTAGAAGCTCGAGAGCTCGTCGGTGATAGTGAGCCAATTCAAGTTTGCAGATTTTGTAAATGCCCAGAACTTGATTTATCACAAGTTGAGAATCGCCGAAGATTTGGAGATCTGTGATTTGAACATCAATTGCAATCTCCAGTCCTGCTATTAGAGCTTCGTATTCAGCTTCATTATTGGTCTGAGGTTCAGTTAGACTGAACGAGAATCTCATGATACCTCCCTCGGGTTCTATAAAGACTAGACCGATGCCAGCTTGGGCCTTTGCAAGATTTGGAGGTTTGGGAGACTTGATAGACGATGCCCCATCAAAATACATCTCCCAAAACAGTACCTTTTCTTCTTCATCAACTTGCATGATTTGTTCATCTGGCAAATCATCATTGAGCGGAGAGTCAGCTGGGATTGGATGTGCGGCGAGGAAATCTGCCAAAGCTTGTCCCCTTACTGCTTTCTATGGCATGTACACTATATCAAATTGCAGTAATAGCACTGCCCACCTTGCCAGACGACCTGTCAATGCTGGTCTTGTCATCAAGAACTTCAGCGGATCGATCATTGATATCAAGGTGATTTTATGAGATAACATGTAGTGGCGAAGTTTCTGGACTGCAAAGATCAATGCCAGACAATGTTTCTCAATTGGAGAATATCGTATCTCTGCTCCGATTAATCTCCGACTGATGTAATAGAGTGCATTCTCTTTTCCTTCCTCATTGTGCTGAGCCAGTAACGCTCCGAGGGACTCTTCTAGTGCCGCTGTATATAGTATAAGAGGCTTCCCTGGAATTGGCGCTGCGAGGATAGGTGGATTCAACAAGTATCTCTTGATATTGTCAAATGCTTCCTGACATTCTTCATCCCACCTGAAGCGAACGTCCTTCTTCATTAATTTCGAAAATGGCTGGCACCTACCCGACAGATTCGATATGAATCGTCGAATGAAAGCCAGTTGCCCTTGCAAGGAACGGAGTTGACGGAGGCTTCTTGGCAGTGGCATCTCTGTGAATGCCTTGATCTTGTTGGGGTCGATTTCAATACCTCGGTGACGAACGACATACCCCAAAAATTTGCCGGAGGAGACCCCGAAAGCACATTTGAGAGGATTCATTTTCAGATCAAACTTTCTGATTCTCTCAAATACAATTCTTAAGTCATTTAGATGCTCTTTTCGGTCTATGCTCTTAACGACAAGGTCATCTACATAGCACTCGACCTTCTGATGTATTAATTCATCAAAAATACGGGTCATCGCCCGTTGGTAGGTGGCACCAGCGTTCTTCAATCCGAAGGGCATGACCGTATAGCAGAAAATGCCGATGGGCGTTCTGAATGACGTATGCCTTTCATCCTCAGGAGCCATCTTGATCTGGTTGTATCCTGACGATCCATCCATAAACGAGAACATGTCATAATTTGACATGTTGTCTACTAGGAGTTCGGATACAGGCAGCGGAAAATCATCTTTTGGACACGCCTTGTTGAGGTCCCGAAAGTCGATACAGATACGAATCTGTCCATTCTTCTTCTTCACCGGGACGATATTGGCGATCCAGTCAGCGTATTTCTCTTCACGGATGAAGCCCGCTTCTATGAGCTTTTTGGTTTCAGCAATCACCTGTTCTTCAATCTCCAATCTCATTCTTCTTGGAGCTTGTTTGACGGGTGCGACATCCGGTTTGATTGCCAACCTATGAACTGCTACCTCAGGGGATAAGCCAGGCATTTCAGCATATGTCCAGGCAAAGCAATCCCTGAATTCACAGAGGAGTTCTTTTATCTCTTCCACTTGATCTTCTGGCAGAAGGGAACTAATGAATGTTGGGCGAGGGTCATCCTCGGTTCCCAAGTTGACTTCTTTTAGCTCGTCCATAGTGGCTGCCTGTCCACCATCTTCAAGCTCTTCTGGTGCAGGCTTGGCCTCTAGAGGCTGATCATCGTAATCCTCAGCTTTGTAGGCTTCTTCATCAGGAACATCATTGGATTCAACTTCCCTGCAAGTGATGGCTCGGCAAGTCTCCTTCCGGATGCATTTTCGCCTGACGAATCCAATACCTTTATATGCATTCATCTCCTTCCGCCGCATTGGACGTGGATTCCTTCCATACCAGAGACTTAGGCACATACGAAGTTGTCGCTTGGGGGTGGGAACATTGATCCACTTTCGCAACATTCTTTGAATACCTTTGGTATTAAACCTAGGTAGCCTCGTAGGTAGTAATTCTTCAGAATCGATGAAGACATGGTCCCAATCACGATTCACTTCTTCATCCTTTCCTGCGGAGTAGAATATATTTCCTGACTCGATCCCCTTTCTGATTGGAGGCAGATAAAGGGTTACAAGTTCTTCAACTTTATGCACATCTCGTTGAATTATTTCTTTAAAATACTGTAAGGGAATACGAGTGACTACGAGCACGCTATCTGAGATTGACAGGCTACCTATTCTTCTAGAGAATACCTCTTGCACCGTGTTCATGTAGATAGAGTCGTAGTCATAATCATCATTTGAATATGCGACCTCCCTACTCCATTCGTCCATCGAATGGCATACCTTCTGGGATTTTGTAGAGGTGACATCCTCTTCATCTGTGTCGCTCCCAAGGTGAGGTACACGTTTCCTTTCTTTAGAAGTGGAAGTGGTAGCTTCTTTGGGAAGAGTCGGCGTTGCCTTCTTTCTCCCCACCTGCTTCCTCTCACCTTTCTGTTCAGGTTGCTTTGCACTCTTTGGGTTAGATGCTTGAGCCTTTAGAGAGCTTGATAACTTTTGCTTCTTTGGCATGAAGTACTGCGCATCTTCATAGACTGTTGCTTCATGGACTGCAAAGGGTTGAATATCACCAGAGATCCTGAATTCTTCCCCATCCCTAAGGCACTTCATGCACTGGTGTAGTGTTGATGGGACGATACCATACTCATGCAACCAGGGGCGACCCAGGAGCGCCTTGAATGAAGTGTCCGCATCAATCACATGAAATTTAGCTTCTGTATGGAATTCTCCAAATACAAGAGGGAGCATAAACGATCCAAGGGTTTTCTGCCCTTTTTCGTTAAAGCCATGTACCATAAGCTTATCTGGCCCGAGGTGCTCTACGTTGAGGCACAACGAACTTAGCGCTTTTAAGCTCATGAGGTTGATGGAGGATCCAGGGTCGATCAGAATTCGACTGATTACCAAATCGTCACTCTCTGCAGTAACATACAGAGGTCGATTGTGGTCTGCCGTCCCAAGCATCATGTCGTCCTCAGTAAAAGTGATGAACGGTTCATTTCGAGCTTGCAGGACCTCAGTCAGGTTGCGCTCAGCGAAGTACGCCTCATATCTTTCGGGGTCTTTGAGAGCCTGAATCAAAGTCTCCCGAAGATCCTTGGACATCACCAGAGCGTCGTATATGCTGAGCTGGGCAGGGATCTTCCTCAGATGGGATAAGATATTATAATCTATTCCCTTAACTGGAGTATGTTTCTTCTTGGGATCCTCGGAGATAATGTCTTCGTTGACAACTATCTCTTTTCCCTTATCCTTATTGGATATCCCTTTCTTTGGCGGAGGTGGTAGTATCTTGCCACTTCTCAACTGTACTTGAGCGATCTCTTCTGGCTCAGACTCATTTAATGGAATTTCTTCTTCAGAGTCAGCCATTATTGTGTCTAGAGATTCATTCGTTGATCCAGAGTCACTTCCCAGATTTACATGTCCTATCTGCGACGCTATATCGGGATCAGATTCATCTATCTTTGGAAAATACAGATCCTCCTCTGAGCTGTAATCCATTGACGATGTTGCCAGACAGGTTTCAACGATCATCTCTCTGACATATTTTTCTTTTGTCAGAGTTATTGGCGTTGCTGAAATGACCCGACAGATTTCTGTGGGAAGAGGATCCTCATCAGCCTCTTCTGCTTCGTCAATCTTGAGCTCTGACATAAAGTCAGCAAGCTTAATAGGACGCCTCGCGGTCTGGTAGTATTCATCCAGACTATCTATAACCCTTTGAGTTGCTGTTTTCTTTTCCTTGGGCTTCTTCAGTTTTGTCTTCTTCTTGGAGGACTTTTTCTTTCCAGACTTTGAAGTTCCAACTTGGTTGGGAAACTGTTTAGAAGCAGACGCTCGCACCACGGGCAGAGCCTTGGGGTCTATCACCGGCTTAGTGGGAGATTTCCATTTTACACATGGAACTTCTTCAAGCTGTTTCAACATTTTCACAGTTTTCTTAGAGACCACAGTCTCCCACTGTTCTTCTGGAATCGGCTTCTTCCCTTTTCTCCTTTCTTCAATCGGGGGTACGGAAGAAGTCGTAACTACCCGAGTTGATTCTTTTCTGGGATGAGTCAGCACGTTGTCGGACAATGTGAGCTCTCCCCTTCGATATTTTCTTTCAAGCCAATCCTTGAAGACATAGCAATCTTCAATTGGATGACTCATCACCCGATGATATGGGCAATAGTTTGGGTCGCCGCTATGTTTTGACTCCTCGGGTCTCTTGCACTCTGGCAGTTCTAAACCCGCTTTCAACGCCTGTCGAAACAGCTTGGCAACACTTTCCCTTTTAAATGAATATTCTTTGTTCATTTTATCTTTGAGGGAGGGGAACGTTCAATCACCAGTTCCCGTTGTTTGCCTCGGGCGTTCTCCACCGCCCTGATAATTTCGTGGTTTATCATTACCCCCGAGTATCAGCTTCGGCTGGGGGTTAGGGTTGTAGACTTGCTTAGGCTTTTCCTGATATTGCATTGGCTGCTTGCCTTTGTCTACGTTGTACGTCATCTGCTTCTCCTTATCAGCTCTGGAGAAAAATATGGAGTCAGCCTCACCTCTTCTAACACCTGAGGCTTTAGCTTTCTTGGGTTTATCAGAATAATTTTCTGATTTTGACAAGTTCAATTTCTCAAACTTGGCCACTCTGTCCAGCAGGTCCTGAAATGTGGTGATAGTAGCCATGCACAGGAAGGGTTGCATTTTATCATCAATGTTTCCCATTAATAACTGTACGGCATGTTCTTCTTCAAGTTGTTGCTCACATTTCATGCTTAGATTGCGCCAGCGAGTGATGTATTTAGTCACTGATTCTTCCTTCTTTCTCTTATTCAGAGCAAGGTCAGCGATCGTTATCTTCTCGGTCGCACTGGCAAATCTCTTCACGAACATATTCTCTAACTCTGCAAATGTCTTTACAGAGTCATTTGGTAGTTCGGCGTACCATTCGAAAGCAGCTGCTGTCAAACTGCTAACGAATTGTCGGAAGAGTAGAGCATCATTCCCTCCAGTATTCCCGCAGGTGGCTTTGAACTGCGCCAGGTGCTGTCTGGGATTTTTGTTGCCGTCAAAAGTATTGAATTTTGGCACAGAATATCCCTTCGGGTATGGCACCTGATCATACTCTGCCGAGTACGGGCGACCTTTACCCACTAATTTTTCTGCCTGATCAATGGCTATAATAGCCCTGATCCTCTCTGTAATGATCCCTTCAAGCTGTGCAGCAGTTACAGGCTCGGAGGTACTTGCAATATTCTGCGGAGTGGGCTGACGAGTGGTATTCTGAGCCTCGTGGCCACCTTCAGGAGTGTCCCGTACTCCTGAGACTTGCGGCACTTGGAAGTTTGGAGGATCAGGGGGAGGATTGGGCATAGAACCAACTGCAGCATTTCTCTGCATGATCTGCATCATTGCCGTCATTTGGGTCATCATCTCTGTCATTTTCTCATGCAACTGAGAGATTTCCCTATCATTGGCCCTCATTTGACGTTTCATTTGTCTCTGCATTTCTGTGAGCGTGACGTTATCGTCAGCAAAGGGATTATCCTCAGCCTCTTCTCGCTCTTCTTGGGAATGGACACCTCTGCCAGTGGTGGACCCGGCTTCATGGCGGCGCCGATATATTTGTCTAGGCGGTGGTTGCCAACGATCGTCATCTTCATCATCGTCGTAGTAGGCCTCCTCTTCGATATTGATGTGTCTCACCATGTAGACCACTTCCATGTCCAAGGTGTTATTTACCTCTTCCAAGTCTTCTTCTATGTATTCCATATTTTCTTCTAGATTTTCTTCCATGTATTCTTCAATATTTTCTTCTCCCGTATCTTCTTCTCCTTCTTCTAGTACTCGGATCTCCGAGCGGCGGCGCCACTGGATCTCCGGTTCTTGGTTAGGCAGGAAGATCTCTTCGACCCGTGGGCTACGGTCGAAGTTAGACTCTTCCTTGGGAGGAGTTGGTGAGCGACGGAATCCCCTGGAGGATTCTCCAAGGTGTCTACCATTGGGAGGAGTTATAGAACGACGGGATCCCCTGGAAGACTCTCCAAGGTGTCTACCGTCAGAATTGGCATCATCATGGGTCTTCTTTTGGACCCATTTTTGATATTGTTTACTAGCGGGGGCAGATCTCCGGGAAGTTGTACCGGATGTCACGCCCAAGTCAGTTCTTTTTCTTCTATTGTCTTCTTCTCTGCGAGGCTTTGGCCTCCAGATTTCCTTTCCTTTCCGCCGGGACCTTTCGGCGACGGATCCCTGAACTCGAGGTTCAGGTGTCACGCCCCGATGTTCACCGTGCGGGGTGTATTTTCTTTCCTTTCTCTCCACAGTAAGAGACAGGCGCTCTCTTGGTGGAGTTCTTCTGGCTTCGACCATCAGCGGTTGCTGATATCTTCTCTTTTTCAGTCCTCTCTCCTTCACGGTTTTCAGGACTCTGTAGACTCGAGCTGAGAGAGTTTCAGGCTCCTTCTTTTGAGGAGGTGGGACTTCAGGCTGTCGGTCCCAGAATGACTTTTTCAGCTCTCCAGTTGAGCTATTTCTCTTTACCCACCTCAGGTCCGTAAACTTGTTCCGGGTAGGAACGTTGGATATATGCTCTGGAGCAGGCAGGTTCGAGGGATGCACAGGCACTAATAGCTGCTGAGCCCGGAGTTCAGCATTCATCTTCCTTCTCTGCCTCCTGGTGGGCCTTCCTCCAGATGAGGAAGCTTCAGTATTGTTCCTCCCAGGTACAGATGACCCTATTGGCAGCGTAGTGGTCCTGGTAGGTACCACTGAGATTTTCCCATCAGTCACTATCCTTCTGGTGGTTGGGATCTCAGATTGAGAAAGTCGTTCGAACACAGAGATCCTTCCACGAGAATTTTCAGCAGCAGCAAGTCGTTGTGCCTGCAGGTGCACACGACGAGTGGTAGTTCCAGCAGAGTGTGGCCTCCTAGCAGGCCCTTCAGTATTTCTGCCATTCGTAGGAATGGCGGTGGCCCTTTCAACAACAGCAGGGAAGTCGATGCTACCAAACTGGATGGTAGCTCCAGCATTCCCTGTCTCAATGATAGCGTTCGCCAGTTGGATCCTGGCTCCTTGTCCCAACTGGACAGTCATTGGTGTGTTCTGTAGATCCATCTGCACAAATGAAAGGTAAGGGTTAGTGATCAAAATTTGATACATCACCCCACACTTTCAAAAATGCAGAGACTTGCACAGAATAGAAAACAGAAATAGATAACATTAGCGAGCAAATTCAAATGATATAAATTTAAAATACTGCTAACTACGTTATCCTGATAAATTTGTTTGAACGATCATTTTGAGAGATTCAAAATTTTAAATATGCGTTGATTTGACTGCTACGATAGTACTGAGATGACTAGCCAAAGATGGAAAGAGAAACCAATCCCCAGTGGAGTCGCCAGAAATCTGTGGGCTCCGAAAATTCGACCCCGGCCTCCGCCCGATTTTTGTGCTTTCTTCGGGGGGGTTTTAACGAACTAAGTTCCGAGGTAAATTTTGGAAGGCAGATGGGTTTGTAGATTAGACACTACCCAGAGATTTCGCCCTCATTTTGTGAGGACTTTATGATCTGAGTTCTGGTTTCCTATAGGCGCAAGCCCCTATAGTTAATTACCCCTCTCGGTAACGAGAGAGAACTTTCGATTAAGGCTAGTCATCAATCAGATATGTATAGATACGTGCATCTGGCATATAGTAGCAGCATAGACATGGGTTGGAAAGTTGAGGGATTTGATATTTAAAATAGAAATTTCACCATCTCAGACTTAAAGCAGATGGCGGGGGAATGGATGATAGACCCGATCAAGATCCCATGGTTCCGTCGTCCCGGGCCATCGTGGTCCCTGGTCTACTTAGTCAGAGGAGGTAGTCGACCCAACCTGACAGAAGGATCCTTGTCGGCAGCCATGGGTTGCTTCGTCCAAGGGTACCTTGTAGACCTGGGGTGAGTGTTTGTCTAAGGGGACAAATTTGAATCTACCTTAGCTAACAGAGGGCTTTGTGCCCTATCAATCATATCCTATTGATTCATATCTCAAGGATTTGATGCCATTGGGGAGCATATGGGCTCTGGCCATAACCATAATATAATGGTGCCATTTGGCGGTGACCACCTGGTTCAGAGGGCCCCAAATCATAACCGTTTATCCTGCAGTGCCATTTGGCGGCGAAACTGCCGGTTAGAGGACTCGTACCACGTCCTTGCTGGCAGGAGATTGTTTGAGAATGGATCCTAGTGATATTTTCGACTAGGCACTAGCTTTATGTGAGCTGAAGTATATTTTGATTTGTCCACCTCGGCAAACTGTTGCGGAGGATGGATGAATTTTGCTTTAAGTGGTTTGATAGTTGGATTTCAATTTTTAAATATCTGGAGTTGAAAAGATTTTTGGATTTTGGGATTTTTTAGAAGATTGGATTTTGTAGGGAATCTGGGATTTTGGGAGTTTTGTGGAGTTTTGGATTTTATAAAATTTGAGATAGTATTTTGAAACGATCTGTGTGGACCCCTCCGGTTGAGGCTTGCATTCAACATGGCCATCATCGGGGTGTGGGGTTATTTATATTTTATTGATTGGACCCTGTCGACTCTATTTACTGGTCGATAGAGGATCGGGTTTCGTAGGCTTTGAGCCTTTTGTAAGTGAATTCACTTGATTATAGACCTTGAAGGCCTAATATGAATGTATAAAATAAATATCTCAGTCGATCTCACGACTGCATATTTATTTAATGGTTCGAGCCGTGTCGACTCCTATCTACCTGTATAGGAGGATCGGGCTCGAACTTGAATTCACTTATTAACCCGCGCAGCATCCCTAGACGTCACGTGTGTACCAATAACACGCTCACCGGGGCCCATGCGGGTTATGATTATATTTTCCCCTTTTAGTGTACCTATGTGTATACAAATTAAAGTGCACACGTGCAGGGGTATTCTTGGAATATTTGTACACACCTTCTGTCCGCTTGCATGAAAGTTGCGGATCCGGTGGCGTGGCGTTATATGATCTCCCATACTGCTGCTTGTAGGTAGGTAGATGTATTGATTCATAGATTGAAATTGACTTCAGGATACTGCATTTACTGAAGACTTTCTGCATCTACCCACAGATGGCATATAGTGCTCACATTTGTATTCGTAGGAGACTTGTATGTCTTGCAGATCTTTAATATTCATTCATATATAATTTATTGTATGCACAACGAATTTCCTGTAGCAACTCGTATGCATTTGCATTTGATGTAGTCACTTTGCACTTTGCTTGTGGACAACGAATTTCCTGTAGCAACTCGTACGAATTTCTCTCTCTCTCTCTCTCTCTCTCTCTCTCTCTCTCTCTCTCTCTCTCTCTCTCTTGTTCGAAGGAGGAGAGGGCTCGGATGAAGCTAGGGCAGAGGTCGGACAAAGGTGGAGGTTGGGCACGGGAGTTCTGCGACAGGGCACTCCTCTCCTCCATTTTATAGACGCAAATGGGGGCACGATCGAGGTTGGATTTGCGAGATTTACGGGAAGAGACCAATTCGGCGCCGGATGAACAGTATTCTAGCGGGATTTGAGCAGGATATCGGGGATCAGCGATTTCAGCAAGATTTGAGGATCCGGCGGGCATGAGCATGAGGTATGGTTTCATTTTTTTTGTTTTCCTTTGAGTATTATACAGGGGTCAACAATTGTTCTCTCACTAGAAAAGTAAATGCTTGAGCTTGAGAAGCTTCCAGCCCAGTGGGTCCATAAAACTCACTAGGATAAGCGGTATTATTGAACCAAACGAAATCACAAGCGATGAAACCAAAGAAAGATAAAGCACCTAAACTATAAGACAAGTAAGCCTCTCCCAACCATACAAATGCACGACGGGCCCATGTAGCACTGGCACGACGGGCCCATGTAGCACTAGCACGTAAGTCAACTCCTCGGCTCACTTCAGTTGCCATTTCTCCTGAGGCACATGTCTCAGCAACATAAAATGAGGGTTTCACTCGTTATAGGACTTGACCAAATATCTCATGACACGAGTTGACAACAGCCATACAGCAACTATATAAAAGCCAGTATCATACCGTTAAGGATAGGTTTTGTTGTTCATATGTCAAGGGCTGGTAAGGCTTTGTACGTTGTATTGAATTAAACCACATGCTCCACCACTTGTGCAGCCCCCGTAATCAAGAATTTGAGCCACTGTGTTCTGCAAACATAGCTTCTGCTCTTTGCAAATAAAATAAAAATAAAAATAATCTCCATTACCATGTCTATTCAGCTTGGACCAATAATATATTGAAATCTATTACATATAAAACACAAGAACGATATGCAGATTGCATTTCAACAGGTAAATTTCCCGCAAAAATACAACAGATTTTTCACTAGATGTAGTGTCATGCAATCCACTGAAGTAGCATCTCAAAACACAATACAAACCAAGGACAAATAACTGAGAACTCTCTCAAACTACAAACAATGTAAGTAGAATACCTCTTTAAATGACCTTAAATAATAGTCCAGCAGCTTCCTATCCCCTAATTGCTTGGCGACCACCGCCCCTAGCGCACAAACGCCTGCCCTCCCACATATAAAAGTCACATGCCTGCCCCAAAACCGCTATCAGCAAACAAAGGGCAATAACTCGAATAAATCAAAAGGAATATCGCAGGTTACCGCGAACCACGGGAAGCAGTGTCACAAGCCTTAACGATATCACGGCAGAGATCGAGATCACTGCGATTGTTAGTCACCCGATACTTCTTCGACAGCAGGAACGCCGTTCCGAGCGCGCCGGTATACAGAGTAGGGTCCTTCGCGTGACTTGCGTAACGAATACCCGTCTCCTTAACCACCTGGAAGAAGAAAATGAAGAAGGCATGGGATCCAATAGCTGGGTTTTGCCCATAAGATATCTGTAAAAGTGCAACACATAAAGCAAGAGAAAGTTAACCGTTTCGCTGAGATCAAGCCCGGCACGCAGTAGTCTCTCGGCGGTTTTCGGGTAGGGAAGCGAGAGGAGCTTGTGAAGGGTGGAATCGCTAGCAGTGATCTCCGTCTCCTCGACGAAGTCGGGCATATCGTTCGGGAAGAATCGGTCCGCCATTCTCTCTCTCTCTCTCTCTCTCTCTCTCTCTCAGTTGACGAGTCGATCGAACAGGCAGGAGGTCAAGGGAGCTTACCAGCCCATAATGCCCATTCACAGCTGAAGGATCATCGTACATCTGAGAATAATGCCAGCGGAGAGGCTATGAAATCGTATAAAAATGAATTGCAAAATAATATAGACTAAATTTAAATATCAAAATACTGATCTCATAACAGCTCTCTAAATGAATAAAATTCAATTTTCAAACCGAAACACCTTCTGCAAGGAATCTCAATTTCTTAAAAATTCTTTTATTAAAACTTTATGAGAAATTATCTATAGAGGAAATTGTTTAAAAGCGGAGTTTGCCAATAGAAAAGAACTAAAAGCATCATCACTTTTACAAATAAAACTTATTAGCATTTAGTAGTGTGAATCCTTCTATGGTTTCTGGATATGTTGATCGTCATTGGGTCAGGGAAATTGAACTCTATAATTACAGAACCGCAGTCAAAATTTGTTGTTGCTGTTGTTGAGATTTAAATAAATTTTTTTATTATTGAAAAACACCAAACTTTTTATATTTTTTCCGACCAAGTTAATGGTCGAGATTTTCAGAGGCCGAACCAATGAACTAATCAAAGACAATGATTCAGGATTACTTGGTTCAACATAATAAGCTTTATGAGATCGGGTCTGTAGCTGAGTGATCGACGAAACACATTTCTCCTATCTCATCCGGACTCGAATCCCTAACTGTCCAAAAATAAATAAACTTTATGCTTTTATCACAGTATGTAAGTTGTACTTACACTCCACGAGGCCTTTTTTTAAGAATTTTGCAGAACTCTTTATTAAGCTATATCTACAAAGTTTGTCTCCTTCCTTTTACATAAATGTTCTAACATTATATCAACTTGCCAGTTTATCTTCTTCCTGTTATTTTGTACATTAATTATATATATTCATCTAAACAATCTCAAAATAGGAATTTTTTATCGACTCGGCTAAATTTAAATTTCAACAATTATCTTTTGTACATGCTACTTAGTCTTTTTAATATACTAGTTTCTTACTATAATTTTAAATTTTGCCACATGCCTAGGTGCATAATTTTATTCTAAAACACTTCAATCTATTGTTACTAATTTTTTTATTATCCAATATTTTTTCAAGTAATTTGATAAACCAACCTAATTATAGTTTTATAAAAAAAAAAATGATTATATTACAAGAATATTTAAAATAACATCCGTTCAAAAAACATTAATGAAAATATATTTAGTTGCATTTTTAACATGAGCTTCAAGCGTAGTTGTAGGATTAGCAATATGCTTTTGAATATTACTCAAAAAACAATGCAAAACACTCTTGAAAACCATTTTTTAGTAAAGTCGAGCCACTCCAATCAGAGCATTCTATAAGCAAGGACTTGAACCATAATAAAGTTTTAGAAGGGACTGTAATTACCAATAAAGGGCAATCAGATACTGATAACAAGAGAACTCATACTAATACAAAGAAAAGAATACAATAATCACTCTAACGGAGATACTAAAAAGAGATGTTGAAGGAAATGCCTCGAATACAATTTACCTCATACTTCCTATCAACAGATACAATTTTTCTCAAAATAAAGGCATTGCCCACAGAAGCAGCCTCAGCGATCATTTAAAGAATCAGTGTATCCTGTTGAAGTTCAAAGGTACAAATTAACTAATGGTATGTAATACTGAAGGTTTGAGGACATCAAAGAATCAGCATCTTTTGTGTGAGTTATACCGGAGAATCAATCATGCGCCTGCCTGAAAGTTCAGACCTGCAAATATGCATGTGAAATTTGGGTAAGGAAATCACTACAGAAGAGCTTCCGAAGTTTGTAAAATGAAAAAGAAGCGATCACTGATCCTGAAAATGACCTCAGGAGTTTCAGTAACTGTCCCATCCTCGCAAATTAACAAGCCGGAGATGCAAGGTGGGATTGCATAGGAGAAATTAATAGGTGCAGACTACATATGTTAAACTCTAAGTGTGAAATGTGTGAATACAAACTCACTATATACTTGATATGAACTGCTTTGTACTCCAATCATATAGAGTGCTAAGCATACAGGGAGCATATAATTGTTTACTCAACTTTTTTACACATAGAGTTACATACGTAATCAATACCTGATAATTTCTCCTACATAAGTGGCTTGAGCGAGTACCTTTATTTTTCCTATATCAAGTATATCTTACACATGCCAAAAACCCAGCTTGTGAAACGCAAGCCCTGTAAGTTAAATGTTCCCTTAATAAACAATAAGCAGATATAACAGGAAAACTATCACACAAATTTTTTTTTTTTTTTGGGACATGTAGGCCAATTAAGACAAACTCATATACACATATGCAAAAGACTCAAATCCAGGACCTCTTAGTTGGTAGCCAAAGTTCCCAACCAACAGACCAAGTGAGTTGCGTATACAAAATAAATTAGAAAAAATTACAAATTCCTTGTTCGGCTGATTCAGGAATGCTACTAATAGGAAACACAGCAGAATTCAATTTTTCCTTGGCTGAAATTGAATTTCAACACCTCAAAAACAGTCTTCAAGATGAATTTAAGAGAAATAACGGAGAAAAACTCTTGCAAGTGATGAAGCAGAGAAGAAAACCCACAAGATACAATTGATCCGCAATTCGAGAGGAGGATCTATCTCTCCCTAATCACTAGACGCCGTAGAGCCCAAGAACGTCAAGCACCAACTGAAATCAGCACAATCTCCAAATAATCATGGGCATACAAAATAATCTCCCCAAAAGACTAAACAGCACTCCTAATTCAAAACTTCCCTCCTAAACACCCCCTCTTCTCTCTACTTAGGCTGTGGACCCCACCCCAAGGAGGGCGGAACAGCAGGCTTCCACCTGCTATAAGTATGAGTCGACCCCTGTGTTGGGCCTGCTAGACCGGTCCCTCCTGGACCGGTCTATCAATACCCCGGTCCCAAAGAATCACTTTGTCCTCAAGGTGAAAAGATGGGAATTGATGTTGCATCCTCTCGTACGGCTCCCATGTAGCGTCATAATCAGGGAGGTTCCTCCATTTGATCAACACTTTGATCCCGCCCTCTCCCTGGCATACCCCTTGTAGCTCTAGTGGTTCCAATACCACTTCCAAATCTTCAGTTAGCGTGGCCGGCAACTTGGAACTAGCTGTGTGATCCCCAATAGCTCTCCTCAACTGTGATACATGGAATACTGTATGTATGGTAACAGTCGGATGTAACCTCAAACGATAAACTACTACCCCAATCTTCTTTAATATCTCATAAGGGCCAAAATATCTCGAAGCCAACTTCGTGTTCCTCCTGTTAGCTACTGTCCTCTGTCTGTAAGGTTGAAGCTTCAGGAACACTCTGTCCCCAACTTCAAACTGGATATCTTTCCTATGCCCATCCGCCCGTTTCTTCATAATCTGTTGAGCCCTCAACAAATGTCTTTTCAATTTTTCCAACACTTTGTCCCTCTCCTCCAAGTATTCTTCTACTAAAGAAACTGGAGTGTTATTCTGCCCAAAATACATCAAATAAGGTAGGTCTCGTTCGTACAACACTTTGAATGGGGTCATCTGAGAAGCGGAATGATACGAAGTGTTGTACCACTACCCTGCCCATGCTAGTCACTTGGCCCAAAGCCTACGTGTCTCCGACACAAAGCATCGTAGGTATGTCTCCAGGCTCCTATTTACCACCTCCGTCTGCCAATCTGTCTGAGGATGGTAAGTTGTACTCCTATTTAGTATTGTCCCCTGCAACCTGAATAGCTCCCTCCAGAAATGGCCAAGGAACACTTTATCCCTTTCGAATACTATAGACCCTGGTATCCCATGTAGTCTGACCACCTCTCTGATGAAAGTTGCTGCAACTATCACTGTCGTGTAGGGGTGTCATAGAGAAATCAAGTGAGCATACTTGCTCATCAGTCCACTATCACCAGAATCACTGTAAACCCCTCAGATCGGGGTAACCCGTCTATAAAATCCATAGAGACATCCTCCCACACCCAATTTGGTAAAGCCAGATGTTGCAGTAATCCCCCTGGAGCAATGAACATTACTTATTTCTCTGACAAACCTCACAATGGGCTACCATCTCCTTCACATCCTTGTGCATCCCTTTCCAATACAACTCTGCGGCGAGTCTCCTATATATCTTCTGCACCCCCGAGTGACCCCCAACAGCGCTCCCATGGAACTCTTGCAGCAAATGTGGGATATGGACTAATGTCCTAAGTATCACAAACCTTCCCTGATACAGCAGCCTCTCCCCCTCTATAGAATAGCCAGGGTGTATATTCTTATTCTTCAATAACTCTTCCTTAATCCTCCCCAACTCTTTATCCTGCGCAATCTCCTCCTTAATGGCCTCCCAATCCAACATCAAGGGTATCGATATTGCCAACTCCTGGAGTTCCTCCATATATCTGGACAAGGCATCTGCTGCCTTGTTCTCTATCCCAGGCCTATATTGGATCTCGAAGTCATATACAATAACTTTGACAGCCATCTCTGGTGCTCCTCTGTCACCATCCTCTGCTCCAACAAGTACTTCAAGCTCCGTTGGTCCGTCCTGACAATGAAATGTCGACCTAACCAGTAAGGTCGCCACTTCTGGATAGCTAACACAATAGCCATCAACTCCCTCTCGTAGACCGACTTCAGCCTAGCTCTAGCTGTCAACACCTGGCTAAGTAAGTTATGGGTCGGTCACTCTGCATGAGAATTGCTCCCAATTCGTAATCTGATGCATTAGACTCAACCACGAACACCTGACTGAAATCTGGTAGGCCCAAAACTAGTACAGTAGTCATGGCTTTCTTCAATCTCTCAATCCATGGTGGCTGCCTCCCACCATAAGAAACCATCCTTCTTTAATTATTCTATCAGTGGTCAGGCGATGGTGTTGAAGCCCCTCACAAACCTCATATTGTATCCCGCCAGTCCTAGGAATCCCCTCAGCTCTCTCAGATTTCTCGGTTGCAGCCATCTCAACATGGCCTCGATCTTGGCCTGATCAGCGGCCACCCCCTCTTGAGATACGTGTCCTAAATATTCCACCCTAGCCTGTGCAAAGCAACACTTCTTCAGCTTGGCCATTAGCTGCTGCTCCTGTAACACCTCTAGGACTAGCCTCAAGTGCTCCCAATGTTTCTCATCCAACCTGCTGTATACCAGGATATCATCAAAGAAAACCAACACAAACCTCCTGAGATATGGTTGGAACACCCTGTTCATGAGGGATTGGAATGTAGTTGGGGCATTGGTGAGGCCAAACGGCATCACCAGAAATTCATAATGTCGCTCATGTGTTCTAAAAACAGTCTTTTGGAACATCCTCCTCTCTCATCCAGATCTGATGATATCCGGACTTCAAATTTATCTTAATGAAAATAACCGCTCCACACAGCTCATCTATCACCCACAGACAGTTGGTCAAACAGAAGTAGTCAACAGGAGCTTGGAGACCTACCTCAGATGTTTTGTGGTGGAGACACCCAAGTTATAGGCCAAGTGGCTAGCATGGGCGGAGTATTGATACACCTCTTATCATTCGTCTTCTCAGATGACACCCTTCAAGCTATTGTATGGAAGGGATCCACCTCATCTGGTGCACTTTGGGCATAGCAGCACTCCAGTTTCTTCAGTGGGAGAGTATTTGGAGGAGAGGGACAGGGTGTTGGAAGAGTTGAAAAGGCATCTATTGAGAGCTCAACAGATTATGAAAAAAACAAGCTGATGGGCATAGGAAGGACATTCAATTCGAAGTAGGAGAGAAGGTGTTCTTGAAGCTCCGACCATACAGGCAAAAGACCATCGCCAACAGGAGAAATGAGAAGCTTACCCCAAAGTACTTTGGACCTTATGAGGTATTGGAAAAGATTGGAACGGTGGCATATCAGCTGAAACTACCACCAACGGCGACCATACATCTTGTGTTCCATGTATCCCAACTGAGGAGAGTCATTGGAGATCATGCAACAAGTTTTGAATTACCAGCAACATTAACCGAGGATTTGGAGGTGATGTTAGAACCCTTTGAGCTACAAGGGGTGTGCCAGTAGGCGGGAAGGGAAAAAGAGGTGTTGATCAAGTGTAAGGATCTTCCAGATTATGAGGTGACACGGGAGCCTTATGAGAGGGTAAAGCATCCGTTTCTCTCCTTTCACCTTGAGGACAAGGTGATTCTTTGGGAGGGCGGTATTGTTAGGTCGGTTCAGGTGGAACCGGCCCAACAAGGGCCGGTTCGATTCTATAGGAGGCGGACTAATGCCGCCTCCTCTAATGTTGCCGCCCAAACCATGAGGCCCACTATTTGAATTAATCTAAAAATAGCAGGGGGGTGGGGTGGCTAATGCATGGGAGGGAGTTTTGAATTAGAAAATTAATGTATTAAATAGGCATGAGATGTTAGGGTTAGGGTGATGCTTATTATTGTATTCTCTTAGAGTTCTAGAGGGTGTCTTGGGCTCTAGATTCATCGTCTAGAGATTGGGAGAGAACGATCCTCCTCTCGAATTGAAGATCTATTGTATTTTTGCTTTGTTTTTTATTTTGGTTTGATTCCTATAATACAATCTACAATCTATACTGTTTTGGATTGTTTTTATTGGAGATATTGAGATTTTCTCGCTGTTTTTATCAATCTTGTTAGGGTTTACTTGAAATATTCAAGTATTTCCTATCAGAAATTTCATGATTTATTTTAGGTACTTTATAAAAGTTAAAATAATAAATTTAGATTTTATAAATGGTCCCTATTAAGAAGCTACTTAAAATTTTTTGAATGCTTCCTAAAATTTTCAAATTTTATGCAACTCTCTTAATTGTCATGCATCTTATAAGAATTTTGACATTTTAAAAACTGAAAGATATGCATGTTATTTAAAAAGACAAATATGGAGGGGATTTGTTGACTTGGCCATAGCTAATGGGGCCTATATAAATGATGGGGCGATCTAGTTGGTGACAAGTTGTGGACGATGGGAACAACTAGACCACTATCCAAATAAACCTAATAGGACACAATAATTGATATGGCATCCTCTGCACCTTCCAAATGCCTTGTGACATAGCGCTATGTGGCATTTACGTGGAACCCTGCATGTGGGAACCATATGCTAATGTTGCACTCTATGACCTTACCACATGACACAGGTGGGTCGCAGACCCCTATTTTAATCATTTTTTAAATGATTAAGTGGTGGTTTCTCTAGGCCATGTGGCTGAAACCAATTTTTCATAATGGCCTGAGATACTCTCTAACTATTTCTAGCAGCTGTTAATGGCATCTACAAGCGATGATCCAAGTAGATTCACCATAATTGGCAAGCACAATGATGCATTTTGAGAGGCTTAAGTCATCGCTCCAATGGGTTGGAATGTCCTACACCACACAATCACGAAAGAAAAATGAGTAAATAGATCAACCAATCAAATATGTTGGAATTTCCTACACTACAAAATCAAGGAAGAAAAATAAGTTCACCGATCAAACAGAGCAAGAATAAGATACATTTTTTATACGCTTAAACCCATACCTTATAATGAGTTTTTCGTTCTCCCCATTTCTAGGTCATTAGATTCAATGTATTTGGTCATATTTTAAAACCCAATCACATCAATAAATAATCTCTCAATTACTGATAAAATATAGATGAATTAGAAAGTTATGTATCCAATGCGCAAGACTCCAACCAATATAATGTTCGGATAGAGAATGGTGTAGACATCCTTACTATTGATTTGTTAAAATAGTAGTTTCCATGATTCAGATACATTAGCTCAATGTCATAAGAGATATAGCCTAAACATAACTCAAAAACAGTCCTTTGAAACACATCCTCGAATATCACATCAAACTTTCCCAAAGGTTTAAATTTCTCACTCTAAGATTATATTTTTTTTTTTCTTCATCTGAGTTCTGTATGTGAGATCTCAATTTTTTCCACACATCCTAATTTAGGAAGTTCTTTATCCTCCATTATTAGATCAATTTTCCCCCTACATCAATTGGCATCCAGGCTTTTATTTTTTCATCAACTTGGTACAAGGATAATTGATCCTGTTACATCAGGTTATGGAAAGAAAGAAAAATAGCTATTTTCATCACCCTTAATCTTACAAAACTTAGAGAAGCTACAGGCTTAACATTTAGTCCTCATATTTCATTCATTCATGTTCATTAACACAGGAGGTAAGTTCTTCATCCTATTCTTTATGGTGGAACCAAAATAGCTTGCTTTTGCCTCTTACATACATGAAATGTTCTCAAAGATATTGTCCAATTAACTTCTCTTTTTATTGTTCTTTAATACATACAAATGTCGATTGGAGGCTCTACTCATCCATTGCTGCAAGCCCATCATATATTTTTATTATTGGCTAATTAACATTTAGGTAATAAGAGCAACAAAAAAGGTATTTCTTTTTTGTATGATGTTGGAAATACATTTATATGCTTTATTTTAACTACCTTTTATCCTAAAAATGAAACTTCTGCAAAATTTAGACAGTAATTACACTTAGCTATCATTGAGAAACGATTCAAGGTCTAAACTGACATAATATTAAGATAAATAGACAATCTCCCTTCCGATGGACATTTTTAAGTGGCATTAGCACACTTCTATCAGGTCAAATTTGCATAGCAGAGTCAATGAAAGATGATAAGGTTATGGTACGTAGAAACCAGAAAAATAATAGAACACAGCTTGATAGTAACAAATATAGTAAAAGGTGATAATATATGGCATCCCAACTTTCATAAATGTAAGGAACATATATATAATAAGCACTATTTTCTAAAATGTGCCTAATTTCCCAACCATCATTAGGAAGATTAGAGGAAATTATAAAGAACTGAATTACCTTTCTTGTTTAGATTACACCTTGAATTCATCAACACGGAACCATTTTGTGGAAGACCACTTATTTCCTATAATCACAGGACATCCACCTAGGAAAAAATGAATTATAAGCATATGCTAATTTCATTTATGAAAAGATCTCACGATATTATTTGGGCAAGAACTGAAAAGTTAAAACTTAGCGGTAATAAGATGTATAGTGTCTGATAAAATACTTTACTCCAACGCAGTGAAACATTTAAACTAATTTTTTATACCAAATAACTTCGTGAAGCAGAATACTTGTAGAGAATTCACGAAATACTAACCATGCAAACTAGATGGATCTAACGTTCCATCAGGCTTCATGCTCCAGAAAAGCAGTGCATCACCCATCTTTGGTTTAACAGACAAACCGCTTTTACCACACTCTGATAATTCGTTATACCATGGCAAAGAACTGCTATTTACTTTGGCTGATGGAAATACCGTCTCACCACCTTCCTCGACATCAGAACTAAAATTTAACAACAAATAAGACAAAAGGCACTGTCAAAGAAGCAGCAAGTGTTGATTAAATGCAAGAGAAAGAGCATGTGGAAAATCTGAGTGAGCTCCATACAGATACATTAGAACAGTAGCTATGCGCTGACCCCCATTCTTAGTATTAAACTCGTCAAGGAAGTAATCATAGTGAGAATCATATTTTTGACCAACTTCATAATGGAGAACCTGAAGGCCCTCACCATTCTCTGTGAAACATCATCAACGAAGGCTGTTACAAAATCATCTTAAGAAAAAGCAGAGCAGAAAATGGAAGATCTAACAGGCAATGGTTTGATGAAATTGCATGCTTGCACAGAAATTGTGCATTCTTTGTTATGAGTAAGGCATAGGATAAGACATAATTTTAGGTGGGGGGGGGGGGGGGGGGGGGGGGGGGGGGGGGGGGGGGGTTGGGGGGGGGGGCGGGGTTGTATTGGGAAAGAAAATTCCTTCTTAACAGGCCTTGACGATTCATGTTCTACAAAGGAGATTAAAATTAATAAGCTTTATAGGGCTTCATAAATTTGCTTTGTAACAAACAGGTGTTTAAACATTGTCATGGTGCAGCAAAGAGCAGGTTAGAAAAGACCACCCTTGGAAAAAAAATGAAGATTTTTCTGTAAATAACAATATATAATCCTATCCAAATAACATACCAACAGGTAAGAAAGTGAAATCTGATAGTCGTTTCTCAATAGACCGAATCATCTTGTCTCTTCCTCTTCCAAGAAATGTGCCTGAACTTGTGCGCACCCTGCATAAAGTGCTAAAATAAGAAACTCTTCATATAAAAGCACAAAATTAAAGACGACAGGCAATAGTAATCCACAGACCTGCTATCCTTGCTGTGGCCAGTAGCACTGTCAACAACAGTTGACTTCTCCATATTAGGCTTTGCCAATTCAATTAAGTACTTGCATTCCTCCTTAGACTAACCAATAAAATAACCAAAATCATGACAAAGGCAGTAGCCCATTGGACATCATCATCAATAAATCATACTAAGATAGGAATATAACAGAAGATACACTCATAGTTCACCACTTAAAACAGAAAAGTAAAGCTTATTGAAAAGCAGATGAAAATCTCCTTGCAGGATTGGAAGTCCTCAAATAGGTATAACTAAAAAGGACATGATAAACAGTTTTAAAGAGAGAAATTAAGAATTTTAACTGTTCCTTAACTTATACTGCTTCATATCTATTCAAGAACCACAAGGTCATTTAAGCCCTAGGGGCCTACTTTTAAGGTTATTGCAGGTCAAAGATGACCTCATAAAGAAAAGTAATTTCCATCCCTAAGAATGTTTCTTTAAAATTCAAATACATGAAACTTCAAAGGTTTATAAATATTATGTAGCAAAAATGATAGTGCTACATATGGTTATGCCTTCCCTGTGACGTGTTGCTGTGCTGTATAAAAGGTAGCCGCAAAACAGAATGGGAATGTGTTTGGTTAAGATGCTTTATTTAAAGCCAATTCCAACAGTAGCTGCAATGAACCTTGCATTGGATTTGAGTTGTTTCTGCTCCCCACTACGTCACAATGCATTTCTGCAGATAAGCAATTTTAAGGGACAAAAACAGTGATGGTAGTATATCATAATTACGTCAAAGTACTTATAATCCTACCCAAGCCCTATAAGCCCTCTCATCTTCGCACATCCTTTTTGGATCCCTATTGAACAATTCACAGATGCATGACTTCACTCACTGCTATAAAGAACTATTCTAGAGGTTCACTTCCTCATGCACTCAAATCATCTCAAGAATTTCAGAGGTAGGACGATGAGTCTCATTTTAGTTCATCATAAAGGCCATTTTTTTTACATATGTTCTTATTGATGCTTAGCTAATTCTGTAATAACCGAACTAGGCACCAACTGCAACCCTTGGTGCGTGGTCCTTAACATGGTTTAAAATTACGCAATTAGAGGCGCGCCTCTGCGCAATTTGGGCCCATATAGCCTCATTGCCTAAGCAATTCTGGTGATTCATGAGGCTTACGCCTCACTGGCATTGAGGCGCGCCTCAAGGCGCTATTGCGCAATAATAATAGAGGCGTACGCCTCATGGGGGTCCCACTCACTTAAGTTTTACTTAAAAAAAACCCCAACTCTTCCTTCTTCTACCAGCTCACCCGATAGGAACGAAACCTCCGCACGGTTTTCGCAGACGACAAAAATTTTCCGCACCCTAGCCTCTCCGCCGCCTCTCCCGCCGGCGCCGCCTAACGCCGGTGAAACCATTGTGTCCGGCCGCCCTCTAAGACTCTTCTTCTACTGGTTTGAGGTATTTGTTTTAAGTTTAAGGAAATATTTTTCAAGTTATAAAAAATCTAGGGTTTATAATTTTTTGAGTTTTTTTTTTGTTTTCGCTTTTTTGCATTAGGAAGCATGATTAGAGGAAAGGAAAAGACATCCATTTATGGTGAAATTTATTTCTTTAGGGTTTATGAAACATTGCTTCATTTGATTGAATGGTAGCCATTGATAGTGCAAGAAAATGAAAATAATATAACTTTTTTATTTATGTAATATTTAGATATCTTTTTGTTAGACTTATGTGTATGGTTGCCATTGATATGTAAGGAAATGAAAATGTATGGTTGTTTTTTTTTTAGTAGTGACTTGATTTTTTGATCTTCTATTTTATATTCTTCTCATAAAGGATGGTCAGAAGTAAGGATAAAGCTGCATCAGGTCGTAGAAAAGATCCAGCATGGAAACATAGCACTCAGGTGGATGTAGGCGGAAGTGATAAAACATATATCTATCTAAAACATATATCATTATTGTGACAAAGTTGTAAAGGGTGGTGTGACTAGGATGAAGGAACACCTTGCAGGGTCTCACAAGAATGTTGCTCCATGCTCCAAAGTTCCTGATACTATAAGGGAGGAGATAAAATCATACATGAATAAGTCTACCACATCAAAACATCTTGCACAGAAGCAATTTGAGGACAGAGTTGATGTTGGCTCTTACTACGGGAGTGAGCGCAGTGTTAGGGATTCATCTTCTTCGATGAAGCCCATTTCATCTATGGGTGCTAGAGGGCCTATGGATAATGGACACATCAGAGGATAGGCCTCTTGCTACACAGAAGATGGTCCTAGAAAATGCAAGGGAGGCACGGAGAAGAGTGTGTAAGGATATAGGCAGATTCTTCTATGAAAATGCGATTCTATTTAATGTTGCAACATCACCTGCCTATTACAACATGATTCTTTCAGTTGGAGCATTTGGGAGAGGGTTCAAACCTCCAACCATGTATGATTTGAGAACATGGATTCTTAAGGAGGAGTTGGAAAACATTGATAAAAGCATTGAAGAAATTAAGAGGACTTGGGCCCAAACAGGAGTAACAATTATGTCAGATGGGTGGTCTGATATCAAACATAGAAGTCTGATCAACATCCTCATTAATAATCCTTATGGTACTGTGTTTTTAAGGTCAGTTGAAGCATCTGACCAGGTCAAAGATGCTGAGTTCATATTTGGATTATTAGATAGCATTATTGATGAGGTTGGAGAACATTTGGTTGTACAAGTTGTGACAGATAATGCAAGTGCTTATAAGGCTGCAGGTAAAAAACTTATGGAGAAGAGGAAACATATGTACTGGACTCCTTGTGTTGCACATTGCATAGATCTGATTCTTGAGAAGCTTGGGGAGCTACCTCAACATAAAAATGCACTTACTAAAGCAAAAAAAATAACCAAGTTTATTTACAACCACTCTTGGGTTCTAGCTCTTATGAGGAAATTTTCAAAGAAAGAAATTCTAAGGCCAGCATCAACAAGATTTGCCACCGCTTACTTGACCTTAGAGAGCATGCTGGATGCTAGACAACCTTTAGAGGCTATGTTCACATCGACACAGTGGTTGAGTTGTGCTTGGGCAAAGAAGGCTGAGAGAAAAGATATTAGAAAGATTGTTTTAAATGACAGATTTTGGCAAAGTGTCTTATATGCCATTACAACCACTAGACCTTTAGTTCAAGTTTTAAGGATGGTGGATGCTGAGAAGAAGCCTGCAATGGGTTTCATCTACAATGCCATGGATGAAGCCAAAGAGATGATTGCCTCCAACTTAGGAGGCGAAGAGGGAAACTTTAGGGAAATTTGGAATATTATTGATGATAGGTGGGAGCTATAGCTTCACCGGCACTTGCATGCAGCTGGCTATTACCTAAACCCTCAGTATCAATATGCAGAGAACAAGTCTACAAACCCTGAAATAAAGTTGGGATTGTATCATTGCATGGATCGGCTAATAAATGATGCAACTGAAAGATCAAATGCTGACATGCAATTGGTACCTTTTAGGAACAAAGAAGGCTTTTTTGGATTACAACAAGCAAAGGATACAATTGCCAAACGATCTCCAGGTGATTTTATTTAATGTTTAAACATTTATTTAAAAGTTATTTTTTCACACTAATTAAACTCTCTTATATAAATATTAGTTGAGTGGTGGATTCAATTTGGTGATGGGACTCCAGAATTGCAGCATTTTGCTGTGAAAGTTTTGGGTTTGCAATGCTCTTCATCTGGCTGTGAAAGAAATTGGAATACCTACAATCAAGTACATACAAAGAGGAGAAATCGCTTGTCAACATTGAGGATGAATTCACTGGTGTACATTATGTACAATAGGAGACTCAGAGATAGGAATTTGAAGAAAAAAGGATTAATGGATGATGAAGATCCTTTGCTTTGCGAGGACGTGGCATCTGATGATGAGTGATTTATAGATGATGAAGTTGAAGTGATGCCATCTGAATTACAAGATGAAGATTTAAATATTGATTTCTTTGATAGTCATAAAGCATCTACATCCACCACAACTCAAGAACAAATCAAAAAAGGTATATAAATAATATAGTTTTCTTTTCTTAGACTTTAATTTATTAATGTATTACACTATTATTCATTATGATATTGTTCAAAAATATTTAGGGAAGAGGAAGATAATTGATATTGAGGAAGGAGCTGTTTGGGAGACATTGGACTCTATAGGAGAGGAGGAAGGAGAGAGAGCAGTTCATCATAATGATGATTCAAATGAAGATTCTTTTAGTGATGACAGTGCTGATGACTTATGAGTTCTTATGTGATATGTCATTGCTATTTATTTTTGGAATTATATGTTAATGAAAAGAATACTGTGATTTGGGAAAGATGGAGTTTGAGTTGAAGTTGAACTATATTTCATGTTTTCTTATTATTAGGATATTTTGATTTTACTTCATATCTTGTGCATTTTTATGTTTTATATATTATTTACTTATTAGAATATACAAATTTTATCATTTTTTGTTTACGCAATTCTTTGATTTTGAGGCTTACGCCTCAAAACGCCTTGAGGCTTACGCCTCGCCTCACGAACGAAAAACGCCTCAATACCCGATTACGCAATTTTAAACATTGGTTCTTAATATTTGTTTTAGGTTCTCAGATATTCATAGGTCGTCGATCATGTTTTTGTTATTCAATGATTTGTTATACATATGCCTGTACATTTGTTTTATGCTCATAATGAAATAGCAAGTTGAATGGCTAATTTTGTCCTGATTTATTACTACAAAAAATTCATGTATATTGAATTAATTCTTGTTGTAGCAAGATCTATTTGTCATGTATGTCACCTACTGAAATAAATTTTATTCCTACAAATCATGTTTTATTATAAAATTAGCAACTGTCATATTAATTATATATTACTTGTTGAGAATCTGCTTATGAAATACATGAAAATTATATGCCAATATGCAGTGGTATGTAGTTGATAGAATACTTTCCAATATTGGCTAGCGGTACCAACAGGCTCACAAAATGATGACTCTATTCAAAATCAGTGAATTCCCATGAGGTAGTGTTTACCTTCTCAATTTCATAGTGCCTTTATAAAACCGACTATATATATATATATATATATATAATGAGTCATGTTCAAAAAGGTATGACTATACCTAACATGACTGCATATGGAATATGGATGTGCTATAATAGAATTACATTGATTATAATTTATCATACAAATAATCATAAACATCTTCATATTAAAAACCATCTTAATTTAGATGACATTTATCATTTATTCAATATAATATTAATAACATGCTCATTTAAAGACACATAATACACTGTTATTACATAATAGCCCATCATTCTTTTATTGTTCATGCTGAATGCCCCAGCATCTTATCACTTATAGTTTAATAAATAGGAGTTACATGCTAGATTTGAGTTATCAAACTCACTCACTGTAAATTTTTCTTAATGTAGATTCTGCCAAGTCACTTGGTAAACTATCAACACGAGCAATTTTTCAACAATGATAGCAAGGGTTTTATTGTTCATGTCGAATTCTCCAATATCTTAGTATTTTCAACTTTCTATTGTAGTCCAATTAACACTATCGTTGTCAGCCCTCAAGCTCATGATAAGAAAAGTTGAGGGCTATATTAGGTAGTCGACAATTAGCGTAAAATTTATTGAATAATCATGACATAAATCATTTAATATATTGTGTTAATGCTAGGGCGTTCCCTGAAAGCAACGTGTTGTATGGCCTGAATATAGCGAAAAGTGTGCAAGGGCCGCTGCACTGGCGCCCAGATGCAGTGTTAAATAAGCAAGGGTTCCCACATCATGAATAGATGTGGGCAAAGAAGCTAGTCCATGAAACTATGATTAGGATAGGAACTTGAAATATAAGTTTTCTTATAGACAAATTAATAGAATTAATAGATACTATTATTCATAGGAATATAAATATTCTATGTATTCAGGAAACTAAATGGGTTGGAGAGAAGACTACGAAGATTGATAGTTTAGGATTTAAATCATAGTATTCAGGTAGGAGCCGTACTAGAAATGATGTAGGTGTGATTATAGAGAAGAGTTTGAAGGATAATGTTATAGAAATTAATAGAATTTGATATAGAATTATGGCTTTAAAGATTGATATTGATGCTAAGATTATTAATATTATAAATATTCATGCTCCTTATGTAGAGGGTTGGATATGTGCTCATAATTAAAATTTTAGAATGACTTAGAAGAATTAATACAAAATATATTTCTTGAAGAAAGAGTTTTTTTTTAGGAGATTTAAATGGACATGTTGGTAGAGTGGTAAAAGATTTTAAAAATATTTATGGTGGTTATGGGTTTGGAACAACTAATGAAATTTGTATTATTATATTTGATTTTGCTCTTGCTTATGATTTTGTGATTGCTAATACCTTATTTAAAAAAAGAGATAAGTACTCGCTACTTATAAGAATGGATATAGTAAAACTTAAATTAATTATTTTCTTATAAGGAAAATATATCATTTAGATTACAAAGATTATTAAATTATTCCAAGTAAAAATTTATGTACTCAGCTTCACTTATTAGTTTTGAACTTCAAGATAAAAGGTAGAATATAAAAAATCAAGTAAAATATCATCCTAGGATTATATGAGAGCATTTAAGAAACACTAACAAAAATATGTTTGAGAGTACGATTCAAGATCTTAAAATTTTGACTGTGCATAAGAAAGCTAATGTTATGTAAAAAAAATAGCTAATTATATTAAAAATATTGCAAAGGATATGCTTGGAGTATCAAAAAAAAAGTCCCTAATAGTAAAAATAGTTGGTGGTGAAATCGAAATGTGCAAGAAAAGATAAAAAAAGAAATTTTGTTATAAAAATTGGTTTGTACGTAAAAGCATAAAAAGTAGAAAAGATATAAATGGGCCCGTAAGGAATCTAAAGCAATATGAGATGCAAAGAATTTAACTTTAATGATTTATATAATAGACTAGATACAAAGGAGGGTGAAAGAGGTATATATAAGCTAACCAAATAAAGACAGAAAAACTAAGGATTTAATGCAAGTGAAATGCATTAAGGATAAAGATCAAAAAATACTTTTATTAGAAAAAGATGTTCAACAAAGGTGAATGAGATATTTTGATAAGTTTTTCAATGAAGATTGTAAAAATACGATTAACTTTAGTAACCTTAGTATCCTAAATTAAAATAGATATTTTTTTATTTTTATCATCGTATTAGTAAAATCGAAGTTAGAGGGGCCTTAAAAAAATTAAGTGTGGAAAAGCGGTTGAACCTGATGATATTCTAATAGAAGTGAGGAAATGCTTAGGAGATGTTCTTGGCTTACAAAACTTTCCAATATATTTTTAAAGACTAAAAAGATGTCAGATGAGTGGAGAAGAAGTGTGTTGATTACTATTTTTAAAAATAAAGGTGATGCACAAGAGTGTGCGAATTATAGAAGAATTAAATTAATGTATCATACTTTAAAACTATGGGAGAGAGTTATTGAGCATAGGTTATAACAAGATACTAAGGTTTCTCAAAATCAATTTGGATTCATGTCGGGTAGGTCTACTATGGAAGCTATACCTTTATTGAGAGATTTGAATAAGTATAGAAAGAATAAAGAGGATCTCTACATATGACATTTATTGATCTAGAGAAAATATATGATAAAGTTCCAAGAGAAGTGCTTTGGAGAGTTCTAGAAAGAAAGAAGTTAATAATATTTATATTTAAGTCATTAAAGATATGTATGTAGGAGCTATTACTTGTGTTCAAACAAGGAGGTTTGACCAAGAATTTTCTTATTTCAGTTGGATTATATCGAGGATCAGCTTTAAGCACATATCTTTTTGCTTTAGTCATGGATGTTCTTAATAGACATTTACAAGAGAATGTTCCCTGGTGTATGTTTTTTGCTGATGATATTCTTCTTATTGATAAGACTAGAGAGGGAGTTGAAAGAAAACTTGAATTATGGAGGTCAACCTTAGAGTCAAAAGGTTTTCATTTGAGTAGATATAAAATTGAATACATGGAGTGTAATTTTAATAGTAATAGATTTAGTGGGGGATTGTGACTTTGGGCAATCAAGTCATTAATAAGAGTACACATTTTAAATATTTTGGATCTATTGTTCAAAGTGATGGTGAAATAGATAGACATATTATTAGTAGAATTAAAGTTAGATGGTTGAAGTGGAGGAATGCATCAGGACTGTTGTGTGATAGAAAAGACCCCTCAAACTTAAAAGAAAATTCTATAAGATTGTGGTGAGATTTGCAATGCTTTATGGCGTTGAATGTTGGCCATTAAAAGAGAAGCATAAAGTTAAGTGTTACAGAGATCAGAATGCTCAGGTAGATGATTGGCTCTTCACTCTTAGAGAAAGAATTATAAGACAAAAAATGTCAAAAAATAATGCTTGGTGATCTAATATCAATGAATTTTTAGATTAAATATGTCATGTTAAATGGAAAAAGCAAAAATCAAAATAAGTTCTATTTCATTCATTATTAGATTATAGCTTTAAGATTCAAGAGAAGATTTGTAATCCTCTTTTATTAAAAAGAGGGGCTTTAATAACATGGATCATAAAAGGCCTATGTGAAATATAAAAAAACAATCCACGTATAACAGACGAAGAATCAAGTTTTGAGAAGGTCTAACTTGATTTGATTTTGAAGTTTATGAATCTAATTGAAATTGAACAAGCCAACGTCAATTTTGACTAGTCTTAAGCATATTTTGAATGTATCATAAAATGTATAGAAAATAATATCTTACCAGATAAAAATTAATTACATAGCATCGACTAGTATATATAAATTTTTTTTCTTCATTTTTTTTGTATTTGCATGCTTGTGTGCATTTTCATAAATGCATATGAATGTTGGCTATCACCCCCCCCCCCCCCCCAAAGAAAGCCATTTTTTAATGTGTTCTTTAGGTAATGAAAGGGCACCAATTTATTTCATTCATTTTGCATGTAAGAAGTTGAGAATGAAAATTTCTTTATAATTTGGACTAGGAGAAAGACTATACAAGATATCATCACAGTGTTCATTGTAATCAATCATCAAATATACCAGATACTATCAAGGAGACATTTATGTAATTCCAACACATTTGAATGTCTATATACTTTAAAATCTCAATTATTTTCTCATGCAATTGGAGTCATCCATTGTGAAAATTTTTATGCATCTAATTGATAATAAATATCATAAAAATTATTGAAATCATACATGTTAGATGCAGCAAGCACATGTGCCCGCTCACACAAGATTCAATAATATTTTTGAACTAACTCAAATAAATTGATTCAGTTTAGAATAGGTCAAAACTTGAACTAGTTTAATTTCGATCATAATTTCCAACTCAATACCTACAGTCAAAATATTAGAACTTCAATTAATAGCTAAATTCTCATATCAACTGCTAAACTTGTCTGCCACAATAAAATTACCAAAAAACAACTACTTTCCACAGGGAAAAAGTCGACTGACCTTAGTAATGTAACAAAAGAATTTCATGCTTATCTCAGAAAAACAAGCATACCAATCAAGTGATAGAATTCTGTTGGAAGGTTAATACTGTCCATTAATAATGCCTGGTGAGCTAATGTCAACGATTCTTGGGTCCTAGAAAATTTACGAATGTAGAATTCTTTCATCTGTAACATTAAAGAGTATTTATTAAGCACTTGGCTTTATTTTTAGTTGTGACAAGTACCTGCTTCATAGAGCAGGAAAAGTGACGAATACTAACAATGAGCTAAAAATGACTATAAGAACAGGATAAAACCTTTTATCACAAAAATCCTTGGTCGATATCTAAGCCACTGATGAAGACATAGAAGTTAAGGAAAAAAAAAAAAACCTTTCCTGATAAC
The DNA here is from genome assembly GCA_019925795.1 of Dendrobium chrysotoxum. Classification (NCBI taxonomy): domain Eukaryota; kingdom Viridiplantae; phylum Streptophyta; class Magnoliopsida; order Asparagales; family Orchidaceae; genus Dendrobium; species Dendrobium chrysotoxum. The sequence continues at coordinate 29,469,686 of CM034309.1, forward strand.
TTCTAATACGCATGGAAAATAATGTCTCAAAAGCCGTAAAGACAGACAGAGATTTACAGCACAGTTTTTTTCTTTTTTCTTTTACCACAAGCTAAGACTGAACAATGTAAATTCAAGCAGAGATCCAAAATAAAGTTGACAAACTAACAAATTCCTATTTAGCTTACCAAAAAGTTATGGTAGATGAAAGCCCTAGGTTCCCAAGAGATCACCTCCACCCATTGCTCTCCTCGGCCCGTCCTACCCAAAACCAACCGATTAAAAAAAAGCAATTAAGATTTTGGAAGATCTCATCGAACTAAATTACATAGCTGCGATCCAACCCCTTACGTCTCGTAAACAGATCGATCGGAGCGACGCTCAACTTTGGGCGCATCTTTGGATTTGATAGGAAGAGACAAAATGCCGAGGGAGAGAAGCACAAGAACGACCATGGAGAGGGATAGGAACACCGTCAATACCAATGAGCACGACGAAGATTTCCGTCGGGAAACCGCTCGAGGGTACCGCGAGCCTCTCATCGTCATAGATTAAGCGAGGAAAACCAAAAGCTAACAAAGCAGAGTAAAGAGGTACCAAAGAGAAGCAAGGAGAAGAGGTGCCACGAGAGTATGGCGAGGAGAATTGAAAGATTGATGAAGAACAGGGATCTAAGTAATCTTCTTGATGTCTGAAATCAGGTTCTGTCGTCCTACTCCTACCTGCTCCGTAATCGCTCCCCGTTAGTCAATGTGCGACAATCGGCGTAACTGATGAAACACAACTTTGAAGAGAGAGAAAGCAGAAAAAAAATCCTCCAAACTGAAATCTTCAATTAAAAGGCGGAATTTTATCCCTCTTAATACATAATACAAAATTGTGTTAATGTCAAAATTTCAATTAAATCGTCTAAATTATTTTTTATCAAAATATTCTGAGAGATAATTCATTATATTCGAAAAAACTTGTTAGAATTTAAAATATGTAATTTTCATGAATTGTATTTTAATCAATAATAAATTTATTTGAATACTAAAAATTTAATTCGAATATAATTAGAAGGACACCTCCGAACTTAGGCTTCGTTGAGGCTCGATTTGGGGGGAAATTATTTCGTGCGGTGTCCAGATTCGTCCGGAGGTGAATCCGGACAGTTCAGACGCCGCAAGCAATAATCTCTCCAATTTGGGATATTTTTTATAACTTTTTTTTCTGTACTTTAAAGAAAATTTTTATTAAAAAATTATTGTGAAAAATAGTTGTGTTCTAGAATATTCACGGCGAAAGAGATATATAAAATTTAGCGTCTTAATTTTATATGAAGACCCAGCGTACAAATAGATAAAAGAATAAAATGTAATACTCATATGAGACATCAATATTTTCGCGTAGAAAATCACGAAAAGGGAAAATACCACGGGGCCTGGCCTAGTTTGAATGAATCCACTAGTATTAATGGTTGATTACAAATAATATATCTCCTAGGAGGAGGGTGCTGACTTAATGTAGCAAATACACATTACATAGAGTGCATTACATGGCAACAATTCTGAAGAAAATGTTGGTTTATTTATTTTGTCAATAGGACTGTAATCGGCAGATGACGGCGTTCGAAAGGAACAAACTCGGCGAGCGACGATGGTTCGAAGATTATAGTCGACGAGCGATAGTGGTCAGAAGGACTATACTCGGCGGGCGACGCTAGTCGGAAGGACCGTAGTCGATGAACAACGGTGTTCGGAAGAATCATAGTAGGCAGGTAACTATAGTTGGAAGGACCATAGACGGGCAACGATGGTCAAAAGGATCGTAGTCGACAGGCGATGTTGGTCAGAAGGATTGTAATCAGCTGGTGATAGAGGTCGAAAGAACCATAGTCGGCCGAATGTGGGAAGTCTGGCAGTCAACGACCAGGCGGTGCAAGTTTGAGAAAGCAAGAGAGATAAATCATTTTTCATCTCTTTCTCCATCCCCTTTGTGAAGAATGAGGGTCTATTTATATTTTTTATAAGTAGTATGACTAGTAAATAGGGAGAATATCAAGGGCATGTTGGGAGTGTTTCAACGTACGACTGATATCAACTCCCTCGATCATGAATCGTTTATTGAGCCTTTGAATATCTTGATGACATCAGAATTCTGTGACCTTGGGCTCGTTAGATTTTTCACGTCGAGCTACTCTATTCGACTATAAGCATGCCACATTTGAAGCTTTCTAGGCTTCGGGCCCTCGATTTGGACCCATTTGGGTTCGAATTGGACCGATTTCAGTGTCCTTGGTTTCATTTCCTTGAGATGTTCAATTCTACTATAAGCTTGTGGAAATCGGAGTCCGGATGATCTTGAATTTAATTTTGAAAGTTTCTGATTCATACTTGCATCGAGATTTGTGCCCGATCAAGATAATTTTTTGATGAAATATCAAAAATAATAAGAAAATTGTCCCAAACAATGCATGAGACAGCTTTTAAACACTTTTTTTTATTGTTTTTAAAAAAAATATATTAAAAATAATTATTCTAAAAAATAATAAGAAAACTGACCAAAGGAAGCCTTAATTAAGGCGATTGTTAAGTGGACGTCCGAACTCCGAACTGCAAATTCAAACTTAATTGATTACTGCACGTCCGCAACATAACTGTTAAAACTGCACGTCCGACTTTGAAAGTTCAGAGCAGATTCTTTTTGAAAAAATATGTTTTCATTGTTAATGCCACAAAATGGCTGATGATGGAGTCATCGTTAAAGAGGTTGTAGCAGGAAACAGGAGGCAAAATACATCAGTTTGCTCTGTCTGTTCACTCATAAGTTGAACGAAGAGCTCATAAGATCGAGGAAAGATTGAACTCTTTTCCAAAGGCTCAGTGGTTTAGGATGAATATGAGGGCGGAGACAAAGTCCACGAAGAAGCTTGCGATTAAGGAGGAAAGGGATTGAATTTGGACTGCAAGAAATCAAATTAAACTTATAGAAATTGGCTCAAAATCGGCTCATGCACGAATTAGATTGACTCAAAATTAAGAACCGATGCATCGTTACAACGTGCAGTGGAAGCATATGAAAACCTTCGACTTACTTATATCTCGTTGATATTGCCTATATAATCTATATTTCTCTCGCTCTCTGTTGGGGAACTAAATCACGCAACGAACACAAATATTAAAGAGAAAATACAACGAAAAGAACGAACATTAGGATTTAACGTGAAAAAGTCCGAAATCCAGAAAAAACCATCGAACCCACACCACACCAAGAAATCACTATGAAACTCGGAGAAATTTATACATATCTCTCTTCTCTATTACTCTCTCATTATCTCTCTTCACCCTTAAACCGTTTTCTTGCAAACATACAAGAGAAACATACACAGAACCATCAACGGATACAACCCTTCATAAAAAAATGAGAAATAAAACTGTCCAGCCCGCCTTGCAATATCTCGATGCTCCACGCTTTATCTCTAGTTTGCCCGGCAGTGCCTGGATCTGGAGCGCCACAGCGCTCCGCTCTCTGTCTGTCTCCAAGCAACTATACAACACTGTAGTGCAGCACTGTAGTGTTGTACAGTTGTGCATTAAAAAAAAAATTTTGGGTGTACCTACACCCAAATTCAAGCAGGGGGTTTGCAACCTCCGAGGAGCTTGACTGATGGAATTGAAGTTCAAAGCAGCAGTACAATTTGATTGATCTAACTTAAAGACTTAGTGTTAAAATGATCATCTTCTCTCTCCTCAAACTAAGGGGAGAACTCAAATTCAAAACTCTTTTAAAAACTGTAAACATCAGCTTGTTAATAGCTATATACAACATTTACATAATAAATGAATAAGTTCAACTGCAAGCAACTTAGGCATAGAGAGCTGAAAAAAATATGACTAAGATTGTGGACAAGCACAATGGACAGCTCTTCTAGAGAGTACATTTATTTGGCTGATGAGTTTAAAAATTCTTGGAATGAATACTCATAATGAGTGGACAACTTTATAAATATCTTGACTGAATTTATTAACTTGGTACATACTACATAGGATTAAGTAAGAACTAACTATAGCAAACTTATGCAGTGTGCATGATCTCTTGGCTGCTCATGGCTTTAGGTATTTCAAATTTGGAAAGTTCCAAATTGAATAAACTTCAAGCTAGCTCATAATCAATAAATTCATAAACCTAAATTAGGTTCTCATATAACTTGATTAATATGAGAAATTAATATTAATGTGTATTAGCTCTGTGATTCTTTTATCTATTTAGATAATCCAAAAAGGATAATAAAAGTTCAAAAAAAAAAAAATCTAATTGCAAGAAAACAATGATGTGGAGCATTAATTTCCTGGAAATTCTCAACACATTTCAGTCACATTATCATCAATGTTTTATATTCAAGATATGCACTTTATTTCCAGATTTCTCCATTTATGCCTTAATTATCATGCTTTTTGTTGATAATTGTCTCAAAGCTCTGTTTTTTTAGAGATGAAAAAATTCCAGCGAATTCCATAATTGATCATCAAGAAACTTTGAAAAAAATTTAGTAATGGCTTCCAAGCAATGTCCCCTATGTTCGTCAATGTACATCAGCTATGAAAAAAATCATCATTGAAAAAATGTGGATGTTGGAAAGACAAAAAAATACAGAGAAGTTGGATTCAAAGCTAGGCAAGGTGATTTCAAAGGAGGGTGTTGAAGCTAGAAAGAATTTTTCTAAGGGAATAGATGCGTTGATATAATCTTTGAGGATATTTCAAAGGAGGGTATATTATTATCTTGTTTTTCATATTTCATGCAAATACCTTCAAAACTTATTATTTTATCTTAAAAGTTATACAAATATCTTCATTTAGTGTCCTATGCCAAAATGAAAATCTTATGAGCACAAATATTTTCAAAATTTAATATTTCATTTTTCAACTATAGAAAACTTCATTATTTTCTATAAATATATATTGAAGCTAAGTGAACCAAACACATAATTTAAACTTTTACATACCGTGTGCCAAGATTTTTAAATCTTTCCAACAAAAACTTGTAAGGAAAAATGACATCTTTGTTATGCCTGGGAAAATAGATGCTTGCACTCAGCTTTTATTCTCTAGTACATCTAAAACTACCACAACAAAATTCACAAAATGCTGCTGCTGCAGAAGCTACAACAGGTTCTGGCCTCACTAGCCATTGATGGCCACACGATTCACACAACTAAACTAGAAGCAAGCTAAAGAAACAGCAAAGATATCAGCGAAGAAAAGCTTCAGCCATCAAGCTAGTCCAAGCAGCTTCTCGGTCATCTCCCACACCTTCCGAGCCTTTTCCACATCACTGGCCTCCTGCGAAAGCTGGTTCTCAAATGACGCAGAGTTCTTGTTCCAGCTCCAGTACACACCCGACTTGGTCAAGCTCGGATCACTCACCACCTGAAATCCACCCCCAAAGCAAGATTAGTTCGCAAATGACGACTAAGAATTTGATTGTTTGATTCAATATTATCTGAATAGGAATGTTGAGTGATTTTAGCCTTTCTATTCGTATTAAAGAATAGCAAAATTTACAAGGAAGTTAATATGGAAAAAGATGGTAAAAAGCAGAATACACTTGGGTAAGGCTCAGGCGAGCGACTTGATCCTACCGACACGCATTTTGGTCAACATTTTAGACCCAAGGCCACATGTCATGCTTAAGAAAGATATCTTCAATAGAACCTGACCGACTCAAACAAGCTTTAAAGTTGATCAGGCCTGACTTGCGCCTAACCCAACCTACCTAATCCCCACTTCCCGTGCAATACTCTCTTGCTTAAGCAAAATTAATATTATATAGAATGATCTAATAGCTTGCTATAATTTAAACAAATGTCACAAAACAATAGTGGTCGATCATGTCTTTTTTTTTAAATTATTTAATCAGATAGCTGACATACTGCCAACTAGATTCAGTATGCTTGAATGACAGTAAAATAAGGCTGATTTTTAAAAAAATTATCGTTAAGCGGCCCTTTGGTTCCAAGATTTAGCTAAGATTTAAGAAAATTCTTGCCCAATTGTCTTTGAGCAATAAAAATTAAACTACCTTCTTAAATTTAATTTTCCTCTCATTTTAGGCTAAACTCCAGATTCAATAAATTCCGAAGAAAGTAAGATTTAAAAGATTTGCACTTCTCCTCATTATGTCTCTCCTCTCCTTTATTTAAATCATAAATCTAAAAATGTATGTCAAATAATTTATTAGAATTTGAGAGAAAAAGTTCAAAATAACCATCTGGTTATTCATATTTAGTCAATTTAGATCCATAATATCACATTCATCATGTCAAACAGTTTCTGAAATTTAACACCAAGGATTTACTGAATCAGATTTTCCAAGGCTTACTAAATCATACTTGTAGCCAAACAGCCCCTTAAAGAGACATGAAATCGAACGTATATGATGACGCATGAATGCTGGACATCAATTATAAGAAGCTAAATTGTACCTGTGCCAGCCTATTGCCTGCTTCTTCTTCAGAGACGAAGCCTTTGGTGATATATTTCTGGAAAGGAGGGAAGAGGGTGCGGAAGAGACCGATGTGTTCTCTGAAGAGGCCGGTTGTGGCAATGCAGCCAGGGTAGAGGGAAGCGAAGCTTATGCCTGTCTCCTCATGATATCGTCTGTGGAATTCCTGCATTGTCAGCATGTTACAAACTTTGCTGTCCTTGTAAGCCTTAGCGCCATCAAACTTGCCACCGTCAATCATCGCCGACCCTGTCGTCTCATTTAGCCCGCCTGCAAGCCCTCGAAGATCTCCAAGGTTGGCCTTTGGTGGAATGTTGCCGGCCAATGTGTTTGTGTTTCCTGCACACCATGGCCAGCCACTCTCAGTCTTATCAGATTTCATAATGAAGAAGCTAGCACTTATCTAAACTTATATCACATTGAATTAAATATTTATATCTGATCATAAGAATTTTGTAGGTTAAGTTTGTCAATTTCTGTCTGGTATGAGCTTCATGGTAAGATGAGTTAATCATTTAGTTTGATATCAAATTATTGGAAAAATATGATGGTACAAAAATATTAAATGATTGATTTTCATCTATAGGTTTAAATTTTTGGGATAAAAATAGATTTGGTTATTAATTTCTTAGTCCAACTTTTACCCTTATTGAAAAAACATTTTGATATAAAAATACGATATGTTTAATTTTTTTAGTTGACAATAGATTCGATCATTGATGTATCTTGCCCAACTAAATCCATTTTAGATCACTTAACAATTTTGAATTATTGGTCTAATCAGTAGAATGAAAGAAGACTATAGATTCCTAAACCCACTCCAATAGTCAGGATAAACTAATGATCCTGATATGATGATAAGCCTAATTTAATTGTTAATTATGATTTAGGAGAATAAAAGTGTAATTATTCAAACTTCAATCAGCAAATAATAAATTAATTAATGATTAATAGAAAAGAAACTTCAATAAAAATTGATTAGGTTAAGAACTTAACTTTGAGGCTTAAAAGACTTGAGAATTGTGACTTGAAACTTCTCCAACCTGCAAAAGCATACCTGTGATGGAGCCAACAATGATCAGGCGTCGAGAGGGATAATCAGACTGCTTCATATCCTCTAGCAGCTCCCGTGCAAGCAAGAAATGGCCGATATGATTGACCCCCACACTCATCTCGAAACCATCGGCAGTGTAGGTGGGCTCACCGGCGGTGGGGAAGTAGACAGCAGCATTGCAAACCAATGCGTCAAGCGGCATTCCAGACCGTTGGAAATTGCTCACAAACTGACGGACACTGTCGAGGGAGGCTAGGTCGAGGTGCATGATGCTGTAGTTCTCCTTCGCCATGCCGGCTGATTTTGCAGCCTTCTCGGCCTTGAGGAAGTCACGGCAGGCCATCACGACATTCCACTTGCCGGTCTCTGCCAGCGCCTTGGCGGTGGCAAGGCCTAGGCCGGATGAGGCTCCTGTGATCACGACATTTCCCTTTCTCAGCGTTTTCTTGGCTTCAGGCGAGGCCTTGTTGATGGCTGGGGAGGCTGTTGCTGCCGTCTGTGCTCTGATAATGGTTGATGCGTTTAGGCGCTGAAACCATCAAAGAGAGCCAATTTGAATGTCCGAACACTATAAACTGGCAACTAGCATGGTGAATTTAAGGTGTTTGTTTATTTGTCAACATAAATAATGGTTAAATATGAAGAAGAATAAAAATATATATATTTTTTGAGTTTTGATTTTGTAAATGAACTATCAATTTATGTTGACTTGATTTTAGAAAATTTTTCTCAGATTATTTAAAAGTAAATGAAGTCAATTTAAATATCACTGTAAGCTGCAGCATCCCCAAGGCTCAATTTGGGCTATGATCGTATTTATTTGTGATGATTTGAATTATTTGTATATATTTGCACTCAAATAACTCCAACAACACTAAAAACAATGCATAGAAACACGGAAGAATCTAGAACAAAGTAAAATCCATGATCAATGGCTTCTCCCAACAAATTTGGCTCGCACAACACTCCAATTCTACTGTGCAGAGGATAATAACACCTTAAATTTGTTCTGCGCAGAGGGCGCATGACATTCTACACACAAAATGCTTGGTACAGTGAGGATTGTGAACCAAATAGGGAATTTGGGTTAATGAGTTAGTTCTGAATTCGACCCAAATGCAGTAAAGCTAAATGACTAGGTTATTGAACTCAAATCATATTTGAATTGATAAAACCTAAACTCGGCAGTGCCAGACATGATAAATGCTTAAGTTGTGCTTGATTAATGTCACTTGGACAAAGATTTGACACAATAATCAAATCTATACGCACCAACTCTAACAATAACCAAAACTGCTATAAACCCGATCAAAACTTAGTTTTTCGGGACACTTAAGTTGACATGAACTTGGGCCAAATACGGATTGCTCAGAAGTGAAAACCAACAGGTCAAATGCCCCATCCACAGCAGTGAGATAAAATATCAAGAATATCATATCAAGCATAGTATCAGCAGACTATATTCTATTTATATGAAATTTCCTGTAGCTATCAACCCTAGAAAGTAGGAGAGAGAGGTAATACACAGTAAATTCACAAATACATATTTACTATGCATTTACTGTATAACCTCACAAAATCCGGACGCAAGGACTCCTCACCGTAATAATCTCTCGGAAAGTAGATGCTCAAGCATGCATTCTAGCATGCTACTTACCTTGCCACTTGTAAGCAGAGGTGAACTGAAGCTGGACTTTATCCGGTGCTCAGAGAGATTAACTCCCAAAAAAGCCGAGTCCTTGAGTCCACCATTGGCCTTCCCCTGCACCAAGCCAGATAATTGGTAATAGATGCAGAAAAATAAGCAGATGGACAAAAGATTATAAGGAAGAAAAAAATCTCCAACCTCTTTATGTGCGGAGAGAGCGGATGGGAGGAAAGAGGAGGCCTGGAGTGCCATGGAGTACTAACTGAGGAGCGGATGCGGCGGAACAGAACAGAAATTAATTTGCTGATTAGCTCTTTAGGGGAAACTGGGAAAGGCGAAGCTTTATACACAGGTTTGACAAGGGTGGATACTGGATAAGTAAAGATAGATGTTGGCCCCACATTTCTCCACGTCTGCGAGGCTTCCTCCACTAGGATTTCGCCGTTCGGATTTCTTCTCGTGCGATATTTCTGCCCCAATGCCTCCCTACCACGCCAACGAAATTACTAAATTATGCCGTGTGCTGTCAGCGCCGAAATTATGAAGCATGAAGATTTGGCTGCTTTATAGGGGTGGATCTTTTCTTCTACCACCCGTGATATTTTTTTTAATATTGAGCGAAAAATTGGCAGGTGCAGGATTAGAGTATCCTCATTCCTCAACCACGTCGGCAATCAGTCCACCATCTACTGGCCCTGGTTAGGTGCCATTGTAGCGATATGCAGGTGGGCGAGTCCGGCGGCATGGCTTGACCGGATGACAAGTGTAACTGGTGGGACCGATATGATGCTGCGTGGCTCGCGGCATAAAGATCATTTAAGAAAATCTTTCTGGACAAGGACTTTAAATGTTAAAGATTTGATTTTTAGAGTTCACCAATCTAAAAACATACAAGCCACTAGAGCACCATGCGCAGGTTTTCTTTCTTTAGCCCGGTATGCATCTTTCTCCTTCCAAGATTTCAATTTCATGAACAATTTTTTTTTCTTTTATGACTTAACTCGTTTATATTCCTTTACATCTCTCTCTCTCTCTCTCTCTCTCTCTCTCTCTCTCTCTTCCCTGAAAAACCAGCACAAAAGCAATTAAGCAACGACTTGGCTAAGAGACGCCAATCTCCACTACACCTTTTAAGGCTATACAATGAATTTCTATTTTGCCCTCTTACTAAGAAAAAAAAAATACAAGAAATGTAAATGGGATATGCCAAAGAACTAATCCCTAAAGAAAAAAAAAATGTGACCCCAACAGTGCAGAATAAATAGTTTCTCAACGCACAGGCTAGGCAGCATCAAATTCAAATCAGCCTCCACCATGCTAATAGCGTACACAGCATATCTAGAAGTTCTAAGCTCCAATGAATCGAGTGATTTAGTTGACGTAATGGCTCTCAGAAATCAGTTGAATTTTGGATCAACCAAAACCACTTCATATATCCAACTACAACACTGGCAGAGTAAGCAGATCGGAGGTCTTGCCATCGAAAAAAAAGGCTGATGTCGAGTAGTCGATCATACACGAACAGGTAATCCATAGTTTTGGTATATTCTGATCACACCTCCTCGGCTCGCAGTTACAATTACCATTCCCCAAGCCAATCTGCTCTGCAGCACTGAATCCCCATTGGAAAGATCACCACTGCTATGAAAACTATTCTTGCCAAAGGAAGAATGCGGCTTTTCTTCAGGCCAAGTACCTGATACCCTGTCACCAAAGGGTCCAGACCTGCTGTTAAGGCCAATGTACCTAAATTCTGGGGAAAGGGAACTATATTGACCACTGGACTCCACAATCATGTCTGAGTTCTTCTTACGGTTTGATATACAAATGCGATTATCTTCTTTGACCTCTAACGACAAAGAAATTCCTTCCAGCCTCGAGCTAGTGTTAGGCCAGGGAACTGCTACCGTGACACCCAGACAGTGAAAATGTTCGTAGGACTGACAGACATTTACAACACTATTGCTTCTACTTGGACGTGTATCAGCATCATATCTCCATACGTACACATTAGAGTCCTCACTAGCACATATTACATGCTTGCCAGTTGTTGTTGGGTAGGCACAAATTTGACTGCTTGTGTTGCGAAACCCTGGAAGAAGGAAGAAAATGGATATTTTTTTATGAACAATCCACAGGGAAAAAAATTAGGATTTTATCTTTTGCAAAGATGACAAATTCTAGCATCACATTCGAAGCAAGCATTGAATTAATTCACAAAAGAGAAGAAAAATCAATCTATCATCATCATCTTTACTGATCATATCCCAACTATTTGGGAAAAGCATCTGAATCCAACTTCCCAATTCGGTCTGTTGAATGCTAGGTGTTAGCTCTAGTTTAAGCAAGTCATTCTACATAATTTCAAGTTAGGTTAACTTTTGCCCTTAACCTTTTTTTTCCTCTTCCTTGCAAATTAATTATAATAACCTTATTGGTGTATCTTTTGCCCTTCATTTTATATGATAAAGTCACTTGATTCCATTTTCTACTAAGTTATCATCAGAAAGTGCAAGTTCCACCCTCTCTGTATAATCATATTTCTCTCCATCCTTTTAGATTTTACATCACATCCATTTTTAATATTTTCTTTTCTCAACTTGATTGTTGCTGACATCTTTAATGTCCAACATTCGAAACCCTATAGAATCACAATGGACACAAACAATCCGCACTACTGCTTCCTCTTTAAAATCAAGACCTTTTCATCGCATATATCATAATAAATCAACCTAATGATATTCCTTGACTTTATAGATTCACACCAAGTTAGGATGCAAGGCTATGAAAATTAATCTTGAAGCATAAAAGAAAGAAATCACCTTTGAACTTGTGTACAAGATTGCTACCATCAATGACCCGGATTCGTGAGTCAGCAGATGTGATTAGCACTTCTGATGAACTGCCTGGAGTAAACTGTTTGATGACACTAATCAAAGAATTGTCCATATATTCACAAAATTTGTACAAAAATAATAAAATTCAAACACCTGATATTAGAAAATGGAAGAACTACGTATAATGAAGAAATGTTCTTAAATGGTATCATCTACTAGTTAATGACATCCGTATCACTATACAACCATCAGTCCAAGGAGAACTTGGTGCACTACAAGAGCACCAGAAAATGACCCAAGAGGTGATGGATGTTATCTTTATATCAGACTTGGCTAAGCACAGAACTAGACATATACAATGATACAAGGCTCGGTTTGCTACACCTCAGGATCCCAACCACAGTTGTAATCACCTGCTATTAACTAGTCTTAATATATATAATACCAAGCTATGGTTCATATATATAGCTTTACATTTCCTTCACCGTTTTTTTTAACCCTGCCAGTGTCTGCTCCACCGGCTGCCTCAGCAAAGGTGGTTATTTTCCTTTAGTTTTTTTACTACATATGCAATCTAAAAGGAAAAAGCAGGGCAGAATAATGAATGTTCATGCTACCTCAAATGATGCTCCAGGCATTGGATGAACATCCACAGGGTCCCCATCCTCAAAACTGAAATGAACGGCAACTGCAACTGGAGAGGAGTGAACCCAGAGAAGGATTTACCAAGGTGAAGTCCCTACTTGATCCCCTAACTCTGATAGGTACATCTCTGACTCCAACAATGAGGCTGAATCATGGGCCTGCAAAGGACCAAGGGCCTATCCTCAACAACATCAAAATCAAGACTAGGAATGTCAATATTTGACACAACCTGAAAATCTGGCCCAAAAATTCCATGTCCGGATCAGTCCATTTGGAAAACGGGGCGGGTTCGGGTTTTAAATTTTGACCCGATTGCAATTTTGGGTCGGGTTCGGGTCAACCCGAAAACCTAAAAGTAACCCGAAACTCGTCCTTCGCTCGAACTCGTCGCGCTCATCCATGGGTCGTCTCGTCCCAATCGTTGCTCAAGCAACTCAAGCTAGCCTGCTCGCCCGATCTTCATAGCGTTTGCTTGCCTGCTAGATCTCCTATGCTTGCTCACCTGCTTGTCCGCTCGACTGCTTATGCGCTGAGTCACCCGCTCCGCTTGCCAGCTCGACCGCCCGCGCAGTTTGCTCGGTCAACCGCTTGCCCTCAACCGGGTTACCGGGTCGGGCCAGGTTGACCCGAGTTAGGGGCGGGTCAGATTCGGGTCAAGTCAGTTGAAGATAGGTAGGTTTCGGGTTGGACCTGAATCCGACCCGAAAATCTATTTTGACACCCCTAATTAAGAATATAAGCTTCATTTGATATCCCAATCTTTAATGGTCGTATGCACTTTTTTTTTCTTTTTTCCTTTTTTTTTGTTTTTTTTTAATGGTCGTATGCACATTGAAGAGTGCTTGGGTTGGATCAAATCCATGGTATTGCTCTTCAAATACATGGACCTTCCCAATGACAAAGAGGTCAAGCTTGTGGTATACAAGCTTAAGGAAGGGGCAGCCGATTGGTGGGAGCAGCTACAGACCCACCATAGGCGGGAAGGCAAACCATCAATTTGCTCCTAGGAATGAATAAGGAAACTACTCAAGGACCGATTCTTGGTGGTCGATTACAATCAAATCCTCTACCACCAAAACAAAAACTACGACCAACAAGGGCACGTTCTATTAGCGAGCATTTGAAAGAATTCTACAGTCTCAATGCTCAGGATGACTTGGATGAGCCGAAAAGTTACTAAGTACAGCAGTAACTTGGTGGATTGAAAGACTGTGTGTGTGACCAACTAGCCCTTCAATCTATTTAGTGCCTCTTTCAAGTAGTAAACTTGGCATACAAGACCGGGACTACCCTGTCTGACAATTGCAACTCGAATTTTGGCGTTGAAACATGTCAGCTCCCTTGGACAATTGACTTCCACTTGACCCATTCCCACTCCTGCAGCTATCAACGATTCCTTTGCTAATCTAAACATACCAACAAGACTCCAACCACTGTAGTTAAAGCTAACCATTACACCTAACCAAGCTCAATCCGTTGCTACCGATGTAACCAAGTTAAACATAAATCGAATGAGTACCCACAACCCTGACCACTTCATATAATTGATGATGAAATGAGGATGAAGGAGATTGGGGATTTAATGAAGAGGGTGAAGACACAATGGGAGAGGTCGAATTTTTAGAAGGAAATGTGGGAGAACTTCTAGCATGCATCGTTGAATGCCTTCTTTAAGCGAAGTTTTTTGTCCTCAATCAACGATACTCTATATTCTGCACTCGTTGCATCATACTTAAGAAGGTCAGCAACGTAAATGTTTACATTAGCAGGCGTGAGAATATCTTATCAAAGGCGCTCATGAAGTCTCTTAATTTACCAACTGAGAACCATCCACATTCTTATAAAATTTTGTTGAACAAGAAAAGCAGCTGTTATGAAAATCTGTCGGGCACCATTGTCCATTGGCAAGTTTTACCAAGATGACTTTCAATGTGAGAGTGGATACGGATGCTCTTCTCGGACATCCATGGTAGTTCAACATGAATGCCACACGCCATGACAAGGAGAATAGTTATGCATTTTTATGGAATGAGAAGTTTGTGCTCCTTCCTTCACCGTTGCAGAATGGAAGCTCAACCACCCCAATTTTGCCAACAATTCTCCTAAAACTTACGTGTGAATAGAATTTCCTAAACCTTAGGTCTTTATAGAAGCCCTTGCATTTATTATTTCAAACCCAATATCCTGCTAGTGAGTAGGAATTTACTCGTTAGTATCAAGCTTAAGGTTGCGTAGCTTTGATTTATTACCTACACTTAAGAAACATTTTTTCTTGATTTTTTCTATAGCATAATATGCACAATTCTAAATAAATGAAATAAAATAAATTTCTTAATAAAATAAAATAAAATAGTTAAATATAAAATGAAGTAAACCCAATTAACCTTAAGTGAATGAATGATATTGATGAATCCCAATTACATAAATTAAAAATAAAATCTAAAATAAATTAAAATGAAATAAATGAAACACAAATACAAAAATTAAATAAAAGAATTCGATGAAACTTTAAAATAAAATTAAATAATTTGATTTTATTAAATAATCATAACACAATAATTAAAAGTTAATTAAAAACTTAAATAAATCTTTAATAATTTAAATAAATCAAATAAAAATCATTGAATAATAAATAAATCTTAATTAACTTAATTAAATAAAATTTCATAATTCCCCAATTCAACTTGATTTAATTAAATAAATTTATTAATTAAATATTAATCCATTAATTAAAGGACCCTTATGCTTTATATTGATTCCCTTGGAGAATATAATAGCATTGAATTTTATGGGTCCTATATAACTTTTAAATAATTAATCTTGGTCCTCACGCTCATTGTGAAAATGCCACAAATGAATTGACATAATGTAAGTATTAAACTATAAATATTATAAATCTGTAATTTATCAATTAAATTAATTAATTAGAAATCATTAATCAATAATCAAACTTAAATGAACAAGTAATTATTGAGTAACTCGATCTTACGAGGCTATTAACTTAGCCTCAAGGAGAATGAAATAAACCTTATAGCCCTGATTTAACAAAGACATTAATAACTGATAAATCAGTAATAAAATATTTAAAAATTAGAGATTTATACTCTCGTGCTTACTTTTTTTTAAGAAAGCAAAGGTGTATTTGATTGAAAGTTATTAAGGACTAAAACACCTAATTAAAATGCAAGGACTCTATGCAACCAATCCTATCTTTTATGGGGAATGGTAACATTACAATTATGAGCCTTAAGACTTGGGTTAGTGACTTTTGCACTTTGCAGTCACCAATTAACATGGCTCTTTAAACCTAAAATGAAACAACTCAAACTAATAAAATCCTCTAAAATTTAATTAATAAAATTCTAAAATATTAAAAATTAATTTTAAATTAAAATCTCCCTTGACCTACAACCAACAAATAATCTTAAATTTAAATAACAAACATCAAACTTTCCAGGACATATCAAAAGACACGCTACCTTTTTCACACACTAGAACTTGTTTGTTAAGATCACTGACTCTAGTCTTAGGCTAGACCATAGTGTGTTTGGTGTGATGCAGGTACCTTTGCCTGAAGGGTATACTTGGTGTGTTTGTTTATTTTCAGTACTCTGGATGTTATGCCATGCATAATTTACTTTTCTGCCATGCACTTTAGCTTTTAAATTGTATACACATCACCACATTCAAACATGCATATATATTTATGCTATTTTTTTCCTTTGTTGCAAAAAGAAAAGCAAAGTAGAATGCATCTACGCTTGCTTGTTAAAGTGAAAGAGAGCAAAGTAGAATGTACCTAGGTGCAAATGTATGTGCAGATGATCAAATATAAATATAAAGTGTCTAGAATATAATTAGGTCGAGTTGTATACATTCAAAAAGTTCTAAAAGGTTAAATATGATTACTTATACATACGTATAAGGCTCCAAAAGATAATCCCTTCTTCTCTGGAGGGTGTTCTCTTTTGGAACTCTATAGTGTAGACTTGAAGCCAGAGGATAATAAGCAATCATGTTTAGACCTATTTCATTCATAGCTATAGAAATCCAAACATGTTGTGATGGAGCTGGGTCACCTTACTTTCTTGCAGACCCTGGGTTATATTTATGTTTTCAAAGAAATGAATAAAAGATTTTCTTTATGCATTTGCTTCATGCATCATCATACAAGGCGCTAGTTAAATTCATTCGCATATTTTATATATCCCTGATGTAAATCTTTGAATTAAAAATCCTTGATTCCTTAGGATAGAGCCATTCTTTCTTGTATTCATAAGGCGATTATGTTTAGGATATTAGCTGACAGCTGACTCCAGGCAAGCATAAGCCCAGATTGTACACCCCCAGCATGTCTTTTCTAAATCCTAAACGAATTCTAGATCTCTAATTTCTTTTTAAATGTTGAATCAATCTTTGATCTTATAAACTCAAAATTTTAATCAAATCTTCATACACTTAAAAGATATAATCCTCACAAAAGATAAAGAGAAGAGTTTATCCTCTTTAGATTAGAAGAATTTAGGAATCCCCACCATGCACCAAACTAGGAAGAGAATAAAATAACATCCCTAATCGAGAGTATTCTTAGGCCAAGACTTAAGATGTAATTAACCACGGGGGCTTGCGCTTGTGAAAAATTGATACCAACATTAAATAAACCTCACTTGAGCTGATGTATCAGATGAGGAAAATCTCGTGAATATCGAGTTATACATATTATTATCATCGAGATGTGTCGGCAAAAGCTGCTATTTTACATGGATAATCGAATATATAATTCCATCTGCTCTTTCATTGGCCTGCTTGCGTAGAGTGTAAAGTCTACAATCGTTTTGTCTTATGGGATAGTGTGATCGTACCCCTTGCATTTTGACTCCCGCGAGCAGTATCCTTTCGGAGACCCACACTAATATCAAAGAGTAAAACTCGGAGTCGAGCTCTTCAGAAGATTAGGAGAAATGATGCTGGGCCATGTTGATGCACCTCAGAACTGAACCATAGTTATACTCACGTGCTATTAACTAGTTTTAATATATATGATAGCCAGATATAGTTCATATATATAGCTTTTGATGTAGAACTAAATGATGCAACAATAATATTTAAAGAGTTTGCATGCTTTTAATTAAGAGCAATAACGAATTTGAACTTTAACTACTTAACGAAAATAGAAAATAAGAAAGGGGTGCCTTAGTTTAGGCCAAGTCACACCATGAGAGTTAAGATCACAAGACAAGTACAAAATTCAACATAAGCAAACATAGAAGATTTTCAATAGCATTCCTAGGTTAAAATCAAGATTAGAAAACATAGAAAATCAAAACTCAGGCCCTACGTTTACTAAGCATTGGCAATTAGCTTTGCACATTCCTTGTGCTTGACTCACAACCTACAAGAGAAGAAGATTAGGAGAAAATTGAATAGGAGGAAAAAGTTCACCCTCGTCGTGGGACGGTGGTGATTTGCCAATGAACGGTGGAAAGCTGCTCTTCGATGGCTTCGGAAAAGGTGAAGAAGATACGCTCCAAGTACTCCTCGACGGAATTGTCTATTTTCGAATTGATGTCGAAGAAAGTCGACTGGAGGATGTCGACGAATCCTTGCTCGTTGTAGACGAAGTCGGAGTCAAGATCGGGATCGGCCATGCATCGATTTCGTAGGATTGAAGTGTGTAGACGACGTCCTTTGCTTTCCTTAGAGATTCCCCTTGAGAGAAAGAAGTTTCTCTCTAGACTTCAAGTTGAGGAGAAAGGTGAAAGGTGGCCTTCCTATTCTTGAGAAAGGAGGAAGCGGAAGATGGTTCGGCTAAGGGAAGAAGAGTCATGTGTGGGGAATTAGGTTTAGGTTTTGGGAGAGAAAATAACTTAAAATCTAAAATTAATTTCTGATTTTTACCTTGGAGGGATTTAGAAAATTGGAATTTGAAATTAATTCCAAAAGGGGAAGGAGATTTAATGGGGAGGGAGATTGGAGAGAGAGAGGAGGGGTGGGGTAGAGAGAGGGGGTCGGCGGCTTCAAGAGGAGGGAAGGGGTTTGGGGAAAGGTTTTAGTGCTTGCCTCTTTGGGAATTCCAAATTAAGGAGGAGAAATTAAGTCCAATCTAATTTAAATTTAATTTGGATTTGATTGGAAGAGTTTCCTAAAATAGAACTCTATTTTAAGGAATAATTCACATTTCATATTTTGATTGGGTGATTGGATTGAAAGCTTTCCCAAAGTAGTTTGTATGGAAAAGGAAAGAAGTAATGGAGGGGATTTGAATTTTGGAGGCAAAGAGGGAGATGGGGGGTGGCAGCTAGGTCTAGGATTAGGGTAGGATTTGTGGCTTGAAGGTTGGGTGATGTGAGAGGAAAGTGGCCGGTTGGGTGAGTCTAGGGTGGCCGACGGTTGAGTGGAGGGGGGGAGAAGGGAACTTGGGCCGGCGGGTAGGGGGGCTATGGTGGGGGTTCAGCCGTGGGTGGGGAAGATGAGGTAGGGTCGGCGGTGGTGAAGAGAGGAGGGAGAAAAGATAGAAAATAAAAGCCACGAACCCGGACACTTCCAAGGTTGGTGGGTGATTCGCTTCCCTCTCCTAGGATTTCTTCCCCATAGCTCTCAAGCTCTCACAAACATAAGGATGCATAAATTTCTTTGATAATCATTCATTAACTTCAAAAGAAACATATGAGGCTTATATATAGCCTCCTACAATGAAAGGGAAATAAAGGACGACAATGCCCCTAGGGCTTACATATGACAAAACCTTTAAGGTCAAAACGAGAAATGCTACTAAAACAAATACATAAAGCAAATAAATAACACAAATATATATGAAAACTCAAAAATAGATCGGCTCGATCATGGCCGTAGATCGACGGCCCCGCCTCTGATAGACTTTCCATGATCTGATGTCCCCATCAGCTTTACTTTTCACTCTCCTTTTTTTTATTCCACCACATTGTCTGCTCCACTCGCTGGTTCAGCATAGGTGGCTACTTATCTTTAGTTTTGTTGCTGCTTTTTTTTTTAAAGTTTTGTTACTACATATGCAATGCTGTAATGTAAAAAGACAAAGCAGGCAGAATATTGAATACCATTTTCCTATTAATTTTTTTATCTATTGTTTTGAGGCATCTTTCCTGTATTTCACCGTCCTTCATCATGAAAATTCAATGTTCTATTGCTACTGGCATTGATTCTAACAAATCAATAATCAAAGATATATTACCTGGAAACCGGTGATTTTCCTGTGACTGGATTTCTTTTTCTTGTTCGGTAAATCGATTTGACTTCTCTGAAGGAGCTTATTTTCTACCAAATGATAAGAAAAATAGAGACATAAGAAAATTAGCACAAAATAAGCAGTTAAAAGTTGCTGATCTAAAAAAACAGATGTGAAGTTGAGAATAATTTCATGGGAAATTATAAATAATAGGGGTTGAGAAGATTGTTGAGGTAAAAAGGAATATAAAATTCGTCATACCAGAAGTGTCGTACAAATGGCACTTGCCTTTATTTGAACCAACTAAAGCACCCTGCGGAAGAACAAAACATTTATCAAACCACTATGAAGTGTGAGTGTTCTGTGATTAAGTCAAGGAAAATAGGGGGATAGATTTTACTAAACAAGTTAGAAAATGTAATGAAGACAGAATCAACTATGGAACCTGTCCATCAGGTTTGTAGCAAGCAGCAGTAATTATTTCATGCAGATCATTCCAATCAACAACTTGCCCATCAGGGATGCTCCATAAGCGGACTTTTGCATCAAGGGAACCACTAATGAAGTATCTCTCATCAATCGGATTGAACTGGATGCATGTCACTGCATTGGAGCAATATTTTTATCATCAGAGTTAAAACAATGCCGAAGTAAAAGAAAATGCAAAGAATCAAATACCATACCATAATCACTGTGTGAGAAAATTTTCAAGCAAGAATTGCTAGACAAGTGCCAAAGCCTAACGGTCATGTCCATAGAGGATGAGAGCAAATACTGCATGCACAAATATGCAACGTAAGTACAAATGGCTTAAATTCAAATTACCATCTAATTTATAACTTCTATGTTTTAGTAAGTCCTGTGAGTTCTATTAAAGCTAGGGTCAAAAATCTCTAATGAATTGGTATGTTTCATAGATTATTAAAATTCAATATCTTAATTTCTATCTTAATTTTTTGAAAATACAAAAACACTAACAAAGAGCCGGGAGTTTGCCTATGCGCTCAAGCAAGGGAAGACTGCTCATAGCATCTCGTGCACTCAAAAGAAAGCACCGTTACTAAAGCATGCATTGGCTAGTTCTCATCTTGTATGAAGAGATATGTGATAATGCCTCAAATGTAAAGAATGAGTTAGCTTTTCATGATAATAATGTGACATGAGTTGATGCGAAAAGAACATCAAGAGTTTGAAAAATAAGGATGTGCCCCTAAAAACAAGTTAGATAAATTATTGATTTAAGAGTTTCAAGTTCTAAGAGGATAAATCTTTAGTATGACCAAGATAAGTTGGCCAGAGGAAGAGATAGAGGGCTAGAAATTCATAACTAGAAAAGAGAACATGAATTAAAAAAAAAATTCATAATTTTTCCTTGCCTACTTAAATATGATGATTAGCACTTCATACACTTAAAATATATTGATCATACTTAGAATTAGTTTACAAGTGATATAGTTATTTCTCTTTGAGCGCCTAATTTTGCTCATATAAATGCCTAGTGTGGCACCAAATGCCTTAAGTGTTGGTCAATCAATTGCTTTAAGAATGCCTAGCGCTTTTGATAACACCATAAGGAACAAATCTATAGCAACAACTACTCAATCTGAAATGTAGAACACAAGCAAAAGTTGATTCAAAGCATTTGTACTTAGTATTAAATCAATATCCATTTCTAATAATTTTTACATGTAGCTAAAATCCAAACTTTTCCATGTACTATATAGTAGTGGAAAGTGGAGGGGAGAGACAATAAAGTCAATGGGCCATAAAAAAAGCTCTATTTTGAAATAGTGTCCTCTCATATTTTTAAGATATAATGTTTCAAAAACAAGAGGGGAAACATGTAATCCCAGAATTTCAAAGTTTGAGATCTTCAAATTATTAGATGAGATGTGTCCCCTCTTTATAAATTTTAAATCTAAAATTAATTTTAAGAAAACAATTAAATATTTTCAAATCATTTGTACCAGTATTGGGGCTCACTCATGCTCATCATAAAGCCCAACTGAAGCTACACATAGCTTAAGTTTATCAACTATCATCGTCTTCGTCAGCATGTCTGTAGGATTCTGCATCATATGTAATCTTCTCCAAAGATAACTGACCATCTTCCAGAAGCGATCTGATAAAAGATATCGAAGTTGAATGTACTTCGTCTTGAAATGGAATGAAGTATTCTTGGCTAGATGAATAACACCCATGCTTTCACTATGCAACTTCCAATTCATTTTTCCCTTTGTCAAGTTCTACCAAGAAACTTTGCAACCATATCATCTCCTTGCTAGCCTCAGTGATAATAATGTACTCAGCTTTTGTGGTAGAACATGCAACAATCTTCTATAATTGGAAAACCCAACTCACTACAGTCTTTCCCAAAGTGAAGATATAATCAGTTGTGCTTCTCCTACCATCAAGATCTACAGCTACATCAAAATTTACATATCCCTGTAGATTAATCTTTGCATCTCCAAAATAAAGAGCTTTGTCAACTAATCATCTTAAGTACCTAAGAATCCACTTAATCACCTCCCAACAAAGTTTATTTGGGTTACTCATAAATCTGCTGATTACTCCAACTACATATGCTATATTTGGTCTTATATATATCATAACATACATCAAACTTTCAACTGTTGAAAAATACAAAGTCTTCTCCATCTGCTCTTGCGCTACTTAAGATTTTGGCGATTGTTCCTTGGATAGTTGAAAATGATTACCCAAGGGAGTGCAAACTGGTTTTGTCTCACTCATGTTGAATCTCTGCAGCACCTTTTCAACATACTCAGTTTGAAACAACTTAAGTAAACCTGCACTTCTATCCTTGTTGATTCTCATACCAAAAATTTTATTTGCTGGACCTAAATCTTTCATTTCAAACTCATTTGATAACGCTCCTTTAAACATCTTATTTTCTCCATATCTGACCTTGGAATCAGCATGCCATCTACATATAAAAGTAGAATAATATAACAGATATCAAAATATTTAAATAAACAACAATGATCTATCTGGCACTTCGTATACCCAATATTTGACATAAACCTATCAAATCTCCTGTACCGTTGTCTTGGTACCTGCATAAGTCCATATAGGCTCCTTTTAGCCTACACATTAGATCTTCTTTATTTGTGATCCCATTTCCCTGAGGTTGCATCATGTACAACTCTTCTTCAAGATCACCATGAAGAAATATTGTCTTTACATCTATGTGCTTTAGATGTAAATTCTCCACTGTTATTATACTCAGTACAGCTCTAACTATAGTCATATTCACTACTAGAGAGAAAATTTCAGTGTAGTCCACTCATTCCCTTTGCTAAAAACCTTTAACTACTGTTGACCTCATTTTTCGCATTTAGACTCTGTAGCATACCGGTTGTCGTCCGATTGAGTTAGATTTGGGCCCAGGCGGGCTCGATCGTATTGGGTCGGCTCAATCGAGCCACAATGAGCTATGTTCGAGTTGAATCAGCGTCAATTAGAACTCGATTTCAAATTGACTCCGATCGAGTCGAATTTGACTCAACTGTACTCGATTGATCTCGACAAACACAAATTGATCGCGCCGGACCCAATTTAATTTCAATTGATGTCAGTTTTGGGCCTAATTTCATATAGCTTAATTTATTGTACTAGAATTGAACCCGAATTGACTCAAGTTGAGCCAAATTTGGACTTGGGTCCAACCGGATTTGGCCCAAATTAGCTCAGCTTAATTCTAATTAAGTGTTATCTGACTTTTTTTATAATTCAAATACTTCCCTAAATCAGGAAATCAAA
The DNA here is from genome assembly GCA_019925795.1 of Dendrobium chrysotoxum. NCBI lineage: Eukaryota > Viridiplantae > Streptophyta > Magnoliopsida > Asparagales > Orchidaceae > Dendrobium > Dendrobium chrysotoxum. The sequence continues at coordinate 29,493,319 of CM034309.1, forward strand.
TCAACGGCAACGATTTCATCGAAATTCAAATGCTGAGCCATTGCCTTTGTCCAGTCGTGTGATTCCCTATTTTGAAACAAGTTCGGATGGCTTTAGTAGGAGCGGGTACGAGAGGACGTTCGTTCTTTCATGTATTGGGAAGCCGAAGCAGAGCTGAACTTCGAGGAATGCTGTAGAAGTCTTCGGCAAGGGATTTACTCAAGGCATTTTTTTTTTCTCGCTAGAGGCTGGGGGATTGGAGGCTAGAGGACCGAAGTTTTCTCCTTGCTCTCCGCCTCCCTTTTTGTTCTCTCGGTTAGCAAGAGTTTCGCCGCCCCTCCTCTCTCCATTGTGCAGCCGAGTCCGACGAGCTTTTCTCTCGATTTCCCCCACCTCCTCCTCTCGCTGGATCACGAGAAGATTGAGGCCCCAAGCCCTTTCCTTCTATCTTGTCTTGTTGGTTTGTTCGCATATCCAGCCGAAGACAAGAAGCCCAAACGGACCTAGCCCGATCCTTAGCCGCTGCGGGTTCCTAGCTCCGACCAGATCTCACACGCAAGGTCCTCTCACATACAGGTATTTCCTCACCTCCCTCTCATCTTCTCTAATTTGCACAGAACAACTTGCTGCTTCTTGCGTAAGCTTTCCCCTCTCTACTATGGCCACTCATGAGGTCTGCAGCTCATCACATATCCTCGCCACCTAACATCCCTCTCCGTTTCACTCAAAGCTCTTCATCCCTTACTGTCTAGGACTTGCCATGAAAGCTCCCAAGTCGATTAGCTCTTCCTGCTTATGAACTGGACTTCCCTTCTCCCTTCTAGACATTAAATCTTTTAATAAAAAAATTTAGAAATATACATTCGCTTACTTCATTTTAATCGAATATCCCCCGCTGTTGTTTTCAAGAATCTCATTTAAAGATATCCGATTGTATGCGTGACTTTGAGGCGAAGTTTTGAAGCAGATCTTCTCCATATCATTTAATTCATGTAAATAACTATTCATAGCTAGCAATTACTACACGTTTCTGACCAAATGTCCATGTATTAAGTATGCCATATATATCATTTAACATTTAATGAGATCTGAGCCATGTTGAGGTAGTCATGATGGTTCATTATTTTATTATTATTATTATTTGACAACTCTCATATGCTTTAATGTGAAGTCTTTGCTGCAAAACCACGTATTGGACTTTGGCACTAAGTCATAATTAGAAGAAAGGGATAGCAAATAAGATGCAAACATGTTGCAGGAATCAAATTTGTCATATCACTGTTTGATAAAATCTATTAAATTCTTGGACCAATCCAAATGCAGAGAGAGGAAATCAAGTTTTGTTTTCATATAGTTTCAAACCCTTTTTTTTTTATTTGCTTTTTTTTTTTTTGCTGTTTGAAGGGATTGGATTTAGGTATAAATGAGAACAACGACATTTATTTTAAATCATCGTTTTCATTTTATATATACTAAAGTCTTATACAACTAATATAATTTTGTTAAAATATGTGAACGAGTATAATCAAATATTAAACTCATGTATTGCATCATGTGTAAAGACTTTATTTTGTTGATTTGTGCGCTATATTACACAAGTGAAATTGTATTTATCCCTCTTCTCAATTTATATTCGATTTGTGCATCAAGTTAAAGCAATAACCGATGAAAGCATCATATAACATTTATCTCGCTAAGTCACATTCCTGTGGTTTATTGTTTGTAGGTGATAATCGAATTCAATTTTAAGTTTGGGCTTTCATATATGAAGTATTAAAAATTTGTTTATATATATAGTCTTGAATATAGGTACACGGAGCGTGATAGGTAAATTGTCGTGTTCAATTTTATACTTAATATAAAAAAAATGTTTTGTATGTTGATCAAGATTCATAAATTTCTCTAGCAGCTAACTTCTCATACATATATTCTTTAATTTTAAATGCTAGATCTATATACTTGATGTTAGGTAAGCATAGAGGCTTGCAACTATGTTATTTAATCTCATCGCCTCTATGTTTCAATCACAATGATGCATAGATCAAGTTCAAAATCATATGATTTGTGTTTGTTAGGAGGGTTCATTATCAATTATGACGACATGAGTTCAAGATTTGAGTGAAAATATGTATATTTATATTATTGGCCTCAAGTGTCACATTCGCATGCTTCTCTAAAATTTTGGTATCATAGGCAAAAGGTATATCTTGTCATGTGGTTGGACGAACGCCCTCTTCTTGTTAACTTGTATATGCCTAGTGAGGTTTGATGTGTAGAGATGTTTATATTCGAAGATTATGTTTCGATATCATGTATTCATTTGATTAGATTAGAAAACCCTCACATGCTTCATGTATAAGTTCTCTCCATGTTCCATAATTAGTAAGCTTGCGTGCGATTCCTTTATAGACATTCTTCATGCTATATGTGGTAAACCCTCGCATGTCCTATATACGGTTCTCTTTATATTTTATGATAGCAAATTTATAGGCGAGGCTAATAAACTTTACATGCTTTCTTATAGTCTTGTTTACTCTATGTTCTTATGAAGAAGTATTATATGTGTATTTTGCTACGATTGAAGCATGTTTTGGGTTGTGGAGAGCTATGCTTAACGCTAATTTCAACACTTGAGATTAAATTATTCAAATGCAAAATGGCTTGTTTTATGTTGGGGGGTCTTTCGAGTTGTGTTTGTTGGAAAAGCTTTGTGAGTCGTTTTGCATTGAAAAGTCCTATTATGTGCTTTGTGAGTGTTTTATAACGAGAGGCTTTATGAAATCTTCTTATTAGAAAATTTTCATGATTTACCCCACTTCAAAAAAAAAAAAATTCGATTGTTTTGTGTCAAAAAGAACTTGCGGATTTCTTCTAAGAGAGGTTTTGGGCTATTTTGTTTGGGAGTTTTTCATGAGTTGTTTTGAGATTAGAGTTTTTTTTTATAAATGTCTTTATGTTGAAAAGGTTCTTTAATATCTTGTTAGAACAAAGTGATGTTTAGTGTGTAAATTTCCTCTCCTTTGTTAGCATTTATTTCTAAATGTGAGTTTGGATTGGATATGGAATGAAAGCTGCTTGTTTATATTTTAGTTTTGGGAGCTTGTTTTCCCCTTCGTTGTTTTGGGTTTCGTATAGGATATAGTGTGGGTCATTGAGTTATATGAATGCTTGTTCTTGGAGTGTGGGGACAACAAATAGCATCTAAATCTCTTTTCTCTTTACTCATGTTACATTGAACTAAAGGGAAGAGCGTTTTAGAGGCATGCTTGATTTTGAATGAGCATGCCCAACAATAAGGTGCTAACATTTATTTCATTAGATCGGTTTTCCTTTCCTTTTCTTTTCGGCATTATTGTCTTTCTTTTGGCTTCCTCGCTCTTTTGCCACCTGCCTACTTGGGTTTAAAAAAAAAATCAAGTGCTTGCGAAATGTGAGAGCTTAAAGGTGCAAAGTGGCTCAACCGGTATACAAGCCCGATAAGAACAAGGTACGTTAATGTTTTAATAATGTTTTGTCATTTAGATAACTAATATTAATGTGCTCTAATACAACTCTCCTTTACTTGTTTGTGTTTTGCGAGGTGCATTTGGGAGAGCAAAGAGACAATGAACCCAGGAGTTGCTGTGACGAAGGAGCCTTCATAAATAAATCAGTCGCCCCCATTCATTCCGATGGGGGTGTTACGGGCGATACCACCGGGTCATAGCCCCCGGTGCTGTAAGTTTCTTAAAACTTAGATAGCCTTTAGGAGCCAATCAGTGTGTACGCCTCCCATCCTTAGGGCCTCGTAGTAACTTCAATACTATTAGGATCTTTTTGTTTCTTTTAGACCCCTAAACCCATCTATACGTAAGAATGTCCAAGAGGGTTAGAAAATGAACTTCATTTCATCTCCTACAATATCAGTGACACCTAAGGACAAAAACTTAAGGACGAGTCTTAGATAATATAGACTTAGGGAGCATGTTCACTATAGGGCAGAGACATAAAACATAGAAAACTTAGCGTCACCTCACCATAGGACTAGTATATTAGTATTTAAGGTAAATTAATCATTAATAATAACCAATCTATAATTAAAATCACCAACAAATCAACAAGAAACCCAAGCCAAATGCATTAAAATACTTGACCCCTAAGCAAACCATAGGCAGCATACATAACCTTTAAAAGTGAAACTTGAACATAAATCTAAACTAAGTCTAATTAATTCATCAATAATCCTTTAATAAACTCAAACTTAGAGATAAGAGATAAATCAAGAGATCTAATCTAAATCAAAATTTATTGGGTAAAGAGACTTCTAAAACTCAAATTTTAATCAAACCATCTTTTAATCAACTACACACCTAATTTAAAATTCCTCTAACCTTGAACACTAATGAATCATAACTTAATCAACAAAGACATAAGAGATTTATTGAAACTTAATCATAACCTAAAAAACTTTAGAACCTTAATAACTCACTTAAGATTTAACTACATCATTAATCTAGTCTCTTAAAATCAACCAACAAACCCTTAATTAATGATAAATCACTTAATCTACCTCTCTTTTAATTTCCAACAAATCAAAATAACTCAACAAAATTGGTTACTACTAGGTAACCCAGGCCTACGAGGCTATTAAGTTAGCCCCAAGGAGGGTGAAATAAACCTCACGGCCTCGGTGAGCAACAAAGGTAGTAATCAACCAAACACTAAAATAAAAATCTCTAAAATCAATCTTAACTTGCTAATACTTGCACTTAAACCAAAATTCCCCTTTACCTTCAACAAATCAAATTACAAACAACTTTAACTAAACTATTTTACATAGGACACACCTAAAACCACACAGCCTACACACACTTAGATTTGTTTGGTAAGACACGACTTTTAGCTTTAGGTTAGGCCGGTGTTCCCTTCCTTTATTATTTCTGTGGTGTAGCGATTTGCATGTGACACGTGTGTTGGTTGCTTTAGTTTCTTGTGTTAGATTTCTATGTTGATTTCTATGATGGTGGTTTTATTTATTGTATTGTCTCTGTGATGTGATGGGCGATAGATTACCCATAGGTTATGGACGATTTTTGACATTGACGATGTTTTCTGCAGGTGGCCATGCTCATACAGCGCTAAAAGGGGGGCTAAAATAAATAAATCATGAATAACTGCTACAGGTGCTTTAGCTGCTTAGCCCCTAAATAAATAAGAGCATGGCCAAGTGTGGCTGGTTTGAGTATTTTTATTTTCATATATAACTGCGTGGGATAATTGATTTTGATTGCTTAGGATAACCCTGCAGGAGAGTCTAGATTTTTCTTTTATAATTCTGATGTAATGTATTCATTGTATCGAGTTGTGAAAGTTTATAAAATGGGGCATTTTATAAAAGATTAGGGATCCAAAGGGAAAAGAAAGTCCCCTCACAGGGAATTTCTTTTCATTTGGATATCCTACTGGCGATGTACTACGAGGAGACTAAGAGAAGGCGATCCAAAGAAAGACTAGAAGATGAAGATGAAGACTAAAAATGCCTCATTTTAAAACTTGCGTCGTTCTATAGGATTAGAATCCAGGTTGTTGTCGGTGGAGCCTGGCCACCACTACTTTTCTGTACTCTGGGATGTATATTATATGGCACTTGCCATGAACTTTGGACACTCTTTCCTATGGTTTTGATGTGATGATTTATTTACCTGGTTGCGCAGTAGAAATGGCATGATTTTTATAGGTTTCTTTCTTGCATGTGTATGTGCCCGACTCGCTAGGCTCTTTAGGGATAAAATTCTTCTACTCATAATTAATATTAAAATTTTAAGAATTAAATAACATAGAAAGATAACGATTTAGAGAATAGCCGGAATCGTCCGGGGTCGCATGCATATCAATGCATCTTCTTTTCCTTGTTTAGACTCTTCCCCGCCTGCGAGTAGAGTTCAGATAATCCGACCTATGAGAATGAGGTTCTGAACCTGGGGAAGCCTAGTCTTTCTAAAAATTTATTTTTATAAGCCTTTTTAAAATTTCATGCATTTCTGATTTAGGTATTTAATCAGCACGCATTGCATTAGGATAACCTACTGGCGATGTACTACGATGATTGATTTTTATTTTCATATATAACTGCGTGGGATGATTGATTTTGATTGCTTAGGATAACCCTGCAGGAGAGTCTAGATTTTTCTTTTAAAATTCTGATGTAATGTATTCATTGTATCGAGTTGTGAAAGTTTATAAAATGGGGCATTTTATAAAAGATTAGGGATCCAAAGGGAAAAGAAAGTCCCCTCATAGAGAATTTCTTTTCATTTGGATATCCTACTGGCGATGTACTACGAGGAGACTAAGAGAAGGCGATCCACAGAAAGACTAGAAGATGAAGATGAAGACTAAAAATGCCTCATTTTAAAACTTGCGTCGTTCTATAGGATTAGAATCCAGGTTGTTGTCGGTGGAGCCTGGCCACCACTACTTTTCTGCACTCTGGGATGTATATTATATGGCACTTGCCATGGACACTTTGGATACTCTTTTCTGATTTGGGTATTTAATCAGCACGCATTGCATTAGTAACTAATGAAAATTAAAATTTAATTGCATTAGTCTTAGGAGCATAGTACCATACATAAGTACGGGGTCACTTAGGAAATCTCTCTAGATGTCGACCTCAAATTTCAAAAACTCAGCCATCTACCCATCTTTCATAAAAACCGGACATCATGGATTTTATACGATTAGGTGGTTTAGCTGGCTTTCCTTTTTAGGCAGGATATAAGTCCAGGATGCATTAGTTAAGACACGGGCCTTAGTGTTGTGTGGAACACTAAGCCCACCTTAGATTTAGGATTCAAGACTACTACACTGGGTGTCTCGTAGTATGCCTCATCGGTGGGTAAGCTCCTCCTCCTTTCGGGGCTATAAACCCTGCCTATCCGTGTCACATGGATGGCGCCGCTTCCATCTTTCTCTCACGCATGTGGTATGAAGTGATTTCTTTTCCAGTTTCCTTCAGTTTGACCGGCCGAGTGCTTGTGTGATCCGTGTATGTTGAAATAACCAAATTGAGCCTATCTTTTTCCCTTGATTAGGAAGATCCTAGAAATTTTCCTACATGCCAAATCCATTTGAGAGAATAATATAGCGTCTTTAATCGGGAGTTTTTTTAGGCTGAGGTCTAAGATGTAATTAACCACGGGGGCTTGCGCCCGTGGGAGACCGATCCCCAAATCAAATAAATCCCATTGGAGCTGATGTATCGAATGGGAGAAATCTCGTGACTCTTGGGTTATGCATATTATTACCCATCGAGGTATGTGAGCGAAAGCCTCTATCCTTCATGGTTAATCGTATGTATAATCCCATCTGCCCTCCCATTGGTCTACTTGTGTATAGTGCAAAGGTCTACGATCATTTTGTCCTACGGGATAGTGTGGTCGTACCCTTTACATTTTGTTCCCCACACGTAGAATCCTTTCGGAGACCCACAACTACAAGCCTGACCTTATAATGCTTGCTACCATCATGGTTTTCTTTCAGCCTATATACCCACTTATTTTGCAGTGCTTTCTTGCCATCTGATAGCTCTGTTAACTCTCAAATATGATTCAACTCAAGTGAATGCATCTCATCATCTATGATTTGCTCAAATTTCTTTGAATCATCAACTTGAATGGCCTATTATAACAATCTGGCTCACCACCATCTATCAGTAGCAGATAGTATAAGGAGAATATCTTTGTGATGGCTTTGAGATTCTGCTAGATCTCTTAACTTCAGTAGCAGGTGTCTGAGGAAAACTTTGTGCTTCATCAGCTTGAACATACCTCCTGTCTTTGTCTTCTTGATTATCATCATCTTCTATCTCAACATATTTGAAAGAATCTCCAGGAGCCGCATTTATATCTTTGTACATTTCATTTTCATTAAATATAACATCCCTGCTCCTGATAAATTTCTAATATTGATAGTCTCAGAATTTATAGTCAAATTCATCTAAGCCATATTCAATGAATATACATTAGATAGATTTTGGATCAATATACTCATAGATTCTACATCAACATGAACATAGGATGAATAATCAAAAATTTTGAGGTAAGATAAATTTACATCCTTGCCACTCCATGCTTCCTCAGGTAATCCCTCATTCAAAAGAACTGATGGTTCACGATTGATCAGATAAACAATAATATTCACTTCCTATGCCCAGAACTATTTGGATAGACCATCTTGCAGCCTCATGCTCCTGGTGCACTCAGTGATAGTTATATTCATGCGCCTTACAACACTATCTACTATAGTGTTCTTAGAACGGTGAACTCATATCTAATCTCATCCAAAGTATAATACTGCTTGAACTTTTTATCACAATACTCATCACCATTATCTGATTTGAGACACTTAAGCTTTAAACCTGTCTCATTTTTAATCATGTCCTTTCACTTCTTGAAAATATCAAACACATTTGAGTTGTATTTAAAAAGTACATCCATATCTTTCTACTGTGATCATCAATAAAAGTGATAAAATATAAATACCCTCCTATGGAAGAAATTGGTGTACGACCTCAAGCACTAACTCCAGCTTCTTTGACTTCACACATTTGAACCAGTTTTTGAAAAGCTCACCCTTTGTTGCTCGTTATATACAGAGTCTTCATAAAAATTTAGATTTATAGATTTTAAACTATGAAACTTTTCTCTAGTAAGAAGTGAATACATATCTTTTTAACTTATATAGCCAAGCCTAAGATGCTAAAGACCTTCATCAACATCTGAATCAGCTACTCTAATGGAATCTGATCTCTTGTTGATAATATACAAGTGCCTTCAATACTGCCATGAGCTATAACTATAGCCCCTTTTGTTACCTTCCACGAACCTCATATGAATGATGTTACGTGGCCTGACTTTGCAAGTTGACTCACTGAAATTAAATTCCTCTTCAAATAAGGAACATACCTAACCATCCTTGAGTCTCCAGTTGACCTATTTGGCATTCTGATATCAACATCTCTTTGTCCTACAGTGTTGTATGGCTTGTTGTCTTCTTGAAACACTTTGCCCAAATCACCTTAAGTGTAGTTCTTAAATACCTCTTTGCTAGGACTGCATGAAATAAAGCATCTAAATCTATAACCCAAGATTCAGAATTAACCAAAGATAAAAATAGAGAATTTGACTGAAACTCTTCTGTAGGTATATTTGCAAAGTGACATTTATCTTGACTTCCACTGCTAGCATTTTTTGAAACAGTACAACCCTTTTTCAAGTAACCATTATTTCCACAATTTCAACACACAACTTTAACTCTACATGAAGTTATCTTTCCTCTATTGGATTTAGATCTTCCTCTACTTGAATTTCTATCTAAACCCCTTCCTCTCACTTTAGCATTCAGAGTATAATTTGAAGATTCATTGTTCACTTTCCTGTGAACCTCTTCATTAAGCATTAATCCCACAATATCCTCAAAGTTCAACTTTGAACTTCCTGAAGAGTTTATCATGTCAATAATCAACCCATCCCAGCTATCCAACAATGAAGATAACAATAACAATGCTCTAACCTCATCATCAACTTGATGCCAACTGAACACAACTGACTTATCATAGTATTCAAATTATTTAGGTGTTCTTTCATTGAAGTGCTATCTAATATTTTCATATTAAATAACTTCTTCATCAAGCACATTTTGTTTGAGGCTGACAGCTTCTCATACATCTTAGTCAGTGCAGCCATAAGATCGACAATAGTTTTCTCATTTATAATGTTAAATGTAACAGACGAGGAAAGTGATAGTAGAATCAAACCTAAGATTGTTCGGTCAAGAACCTCCCACTCCTCCATAGTCATTAAATCTGACCTCTTGGTGATTTCTTCCAACGATAAATACAACTTCTTTTGATATTGTAGATATTCAATTTGCATCTTCTAGAATACAAAATTTGAATCATTGAACTTCTCAATCTTGTATATTGCTTTGTCATCCATTATCCCCACTCAAACTGAAGAACGTGGTTTTAATACCAATTATTGGGGAAGTAAACCACGCAGCGAACACAAATAAAAAATAGAAAATGCAGCAGAAATAAAGAATATCAGGATTTTAATGTGAAAAAAACCTAAGATAAGGAAAAAACCACGAAGTCATACCACACCAAGAAATTCACTATGAAAATTTAGGAGAAATAGTACAAATCTCACTCTCTCTTATTCTCTCCTTATCTCTATTCTCTCTTGCACTATTCTCACAATAGAACTAACAAAGAGATATATTAAAACCACCAAGGGATGCAATTTGTCATGAAAAACAAGAAAGAAAATTGTCAACCTATCTCGCAATGCCGCTGCACTAGATTTGGAGCGTCGCGGCACTCAACTATCTATCTATTGTCTGCCTGACAGCACCATAGCACCGGGATCTAGAGTGCCGCAACGCTTTGCTCTTTGTCTGCCACCAACAAAACTACACAACTCCGCACGCTCGGGTACACAACCCCCGCAATATTGTATGATTGTAAGAAAAAAAATTTTAGGTGCAAAGCACCAGAACCCAAATAGGGGGAGGACTCCTAACGAGCTCGATTGATGGAATTGAGATATGATGCAGCAATATAACACGATTGATTAACAAAATCAGATTCCACATAGAACTAACATCTTTTATATAGATTTATATATTTTTGTTTAATTTTTTAAAAAAAATTAAATTTTGTAATATTTTATATAGATTTATAAGTTTACTTATTACATAATTTATTAAGAAAATAGAGACTCAAACAAATGAAATAAAAATATATACACTATATAGAAAAAGAAAGAGGAGAGGAAGTAAAAAAAGTAGAAGAACCATTCAAAGGCTCCATTTTGATATAGTGCTATTGTATGTTTTGAGATTCAACATTTTAGAAAGAGAAATCATTACTCCACAGATGGTTGTTATAAATCCCTAAAAATTTTATTTGTTTTTTTTAGCAATTTTAACTAGACCCAACGGGCTAGTTTCTATTGACTCAAGAGAACTTGGTGAGTCTAGGTGGTAGGAACCACTATAGTGCGACACTAGACCGAATTAAGCCAAGGGGTGTAAACAAGAAAATTGGAGGGTTACATTAGGTAGTCGACGACCACCGTAAAACTTGTTGAATAATCATGATATAAATCATTTAATACATAATGTTAATGCTTGGGCATTCCCTGGAATAGACATGTTGTATGGCTTGAATACAACAAAAAGTGTGCAATGGTTACTGCATCGATGCCCAAATTAAGTGTTAAATAGGCAAGTGTTTCCACATCATAGACGGATGTGGGCAAAGAAGCTAGTCCATAATACTAAAATTAGGATAAGAACTTAGAATATAGGCTCCCTTACAGGCAAATTAATAAAATTAATAAATATTATGATTCATAGGAAAATAAATATTTTACACATTCAGGAAACTAAATTAGTTGGAAAGAAGGCTAAAGATATTGATAGTTTAGGATTTAAACTCTGATATTATGATAGGAGTCGTACTAGAAATAGTATAGGAGTGATTATAGATAATAGTTCGATGGATAATGTTATAAAATTAATAGAATTAGAGATATAATTATAGTTTTAAATATTATTATTAATGCTAATATTATAAATATTATAAGTACTTATTCTCCTCAAGTAGATTTGGATATGTATTCAAAATTAAAATTTTAGAATCGCTTAAAAGAATTAATATAAAAGATACCTCTTGAAGAAAAGGTTTTTATTGGAGGAAATTTAAATGGACATGTTGGTAGAGAGGTAGATAATTTTAAAAATATTCATGGTGGCTATGAGCTTGGAGTGACTAATGAAGGTATTAAGACCTTATTAAATTTTGCTCTAGCTTATGATTTTGTAATTGATAATATATTATTTAAGGAAAGAGATGAACATCTCATTACTTATAAGAATGAATATAGTAAAATTCAGATTGATTATTTTATTATAAGAAAAATAATCGTTTAGATTGCAAAAATTATAAAATTATTCTGAGTGAAAATTTATATACTCAATATCGCTTATTAATTTTGGACTTTAAGATGAAAAGACAGAATATGAAAAATAAAGTAAAACGTTGTTCTAGGATTAGATGTAGGCATTTAAAGAACAATAATAAATATATTTTTAGGAGTAAGATTTTAGATCGTAAGATTTTATTTGTGCATGAGGAAGCTAATATTATTTGAGAAAAAATAGCTAGTGATATAAAAATGTTGCAAAGAATGTGCTTGGAGTATCAAAATAAAAAGCTTCTAATAATAAAAATAGTGGGTGGTGGAATCAAAATATGCAAGAAATTATAAAAAAAAGAAGTTTTGTTATAAAAATTTGTTTAGATATGAACACTCTGAAAAATTGGTAAAGATATAAAGAAGCCTATAAGGAGTCTAAGAAAGCAATTTGCGATGTAAAAAATTTAGCTTTTAATGATTTATATAATAAATTAGATACTAAGAAAAGCGATATATATATATATATATATATATATATATATATATATATATATATATATATTAGCCAAACAAAGAGATAGGAGTAGTAAAGATTTTGTTCAAGTGAAGTGCATTAAGGATGAAGATAAAAAAAAAATTTTATTAGAAGAGGATATTCAACAAAGGTGGATGAGATATTTTGCTAATATTTTCAATAAAGATTATGCGAATATGATTGATTAATGATTTTAGCACCTTAAATGAAAATAAAGATTTTTTATTTTTATCAATGTATTAATAAAATCAAATGAAGTATGAAAAAGTTGATTATGATGATATTCCAATAGAGGTGTGGAAATGCCTAGGATATGAAGTAATCTCTTGGATTATTATATTTTTTAATATTATTTTGAAGATTAAAAAGATGTCAGATGAGTGGACATTGGGTTTGTTGATTCTTATTTTTAAGAATAAAAGTGATGCACAAGATTGTGTGAATTATAGAGGAATAAAATTAATGAGTCATACTTTAAAACTATGGGAGAGAGTTATAGAGTATAGGTAACAACGTGATACTAATATTTCTCAAAATTAATTTGGATTCATGCCGAGTAGGCCTACTATGGAAGCTATACATTTATTGAGAGATTTGATAGAGAAGTATGGAGAGAATAAGGAGGATCTACATATAATATTTATTAATTTAGATAAAGCATATGATAAAGTTTCAAGAAAAGCGCTATGGAGAGTTCTAGAAAAGTAAGAGATTAATAATGCTTATATTCAAGATATTAAAGATATGTATGTAGGAGTTGTTACTTGTGTTCAAACACAAGATGGTTTGACTAAGTATTTTCCTATTTCAATTGGATTACATTCCTTAAGCCCATAACTTTTTTGCTTTAGTCATGGATGTTCTTATTAGACATTTGCAAGAGGATGTACCCTGATATACGCTTTTTGCTGATGTTCTTCTTGTTGATAAGACTAGGGAGTGAGTTGAAGGTAAACTTGAATTATAGAGGTCAACTTTAGAGTCTAAAGGTTTTCATTTGAGTAGATCTAAAACCGAATACATGGAGTGTAATTTTAGTTATAATAGATCTAGTTGGGGATTGTGATTTTGGGCGATCAAGTTATTAATAAGAGTACATGTTTTAAATATCTTTGGTTTATTGTTCAGAGTGATGGTGAAATTGATGGGGATATTATTAATAGAATTCAAATTGGATAGTTGAAGTGAATGAATGCATCGGGGTTGTTGTGTGATTTAGAAATACCCTCAAACTTAAGGGAAGATTCTTAAGATTGTGGTGAGACATGCAATGCTTTATGGGGCAGAGTGTTGGCCATTAAAAGAGAAGCATAAATATTAAGTTAAGTGTTGTAGAGATGAGGATGCTCAGGTGGATGAGTAACTTTACTATTAGAGATAGGATACGAAACGAGCATATACATGAAAATGTTGGAGTAGCTCTAGTGGAAGATAAAATTAGAGAGTTGCCTTAGATGGTTTTGTCACATAAAACGGTGGCCTTCCAATGACCCGATTAGGAGAGCAGATATATTAGATTTGGCTTATGTTCAGAAGGCAGAGGTAGACCTAAAAAGATTTGGTAAAAAAATATTAGAAATGACATTTCTTTATTAGATTTAAATGAGAATTTGACTCTTAATATGAGACACAATGGAGAAAAAAGATTCATGTAGCCGATCCCACATAGTGGGATAAAGGCTTGATGTTGTTATTGTTGTGGTGGTGTAAATGAGTTGAGTCAAGTCGAGTATCTGCCTAATTGCGCTAAGCTTGTTTAACCCTTGCTGAGCTCGAGCTTGTTTACTGAGCTCGAGCTTGGCTTGTTCGAAAATTATTAGGCTCGAGCTCGGCTCATTTACTCAAGCTCGTAAAGAAGCTCGAGCTTGACTCGTGAAATAATTAAAAATATTTAGTATTTATTTTATTATATTATTTTAAACATAGATTTTAAATATATTTTAATTTAAACGAGCAGCTCGACAAGGTTACGAGTCGAGCCTAGTTGAGCTCGAGCTCGAGCTCGTATAATATATGAGCTCGACTATATGCTCGAGCTCGAACTCGTGGCTCAATAAGCTCGACTCGTGAGCTCGTTAACGAGTCGAGTACGAGCCGGCTCGGTTCACTTACACCTATTTAAGCCAAGCACACTTAATGGGCTAACAATTGACTTGGCGGGCGAGGCTTGACAGACAAGCAAGTTGATGACATATGTCATGCTACCCTAAAAAGGTCTTTGTTTTGGAAACCAATTGGAAATTGCCTAGTTGACAACTAACACGTACCAATTCCTCTATGACACATCAGTCAAGACCAACAAAAAATATGAGTGAAGCAAACCACCATGGAAGGTGAATGTTCAAAAAGTAATCGCATGAAGAAATCATTACAAGAAGCAACACATCCAAAAGTATCACATGCAAAAAGGCATAACACCTCTAAGCCATCGCTTGAGCACATTAGCAGTTTTCTCCCTATTATCTCTCTATAAAAAGGGGCTTGAGACTGATCAAGGAGGTTATAGTAGCTTGACAGGACTCTACTACTACAAAGACTAACAAGTAAGAAAGAGTGGTTGAAGCAAATCTTCGTGCTTACACTTAAGGTGTGAATTATGAATGCTTAGCTATAGATTTCATTTTAATGTTATCATAACATAATCGACCAATTTCCATTGCATGCATGAAATGTACGACCCAATGGCACTATGTGATTGTATGAAAATAATGTTAACTTAAAAAAATATGATGAAATATTTTTCAGTGGGCCTATAAGTCCTAGTGTAAATGCTATCATCGAATGGTAGTTTTCGATGCTATAAGAGCGCCAGCTCTCTAACAAAGGAGAAATTATTCCGTGCGGAGTCGGGATGGAAAGTTCCTGTCCGGACTGTGACTGTACACACTGTGTATAATTTTTTTACACAGTTTGGTTCAAACTGTGTACACTCATAGTCCGTACATGAACTTCCCGTCTGGACTCTGCACAGAACAATTTCTCCTAACAAAGGGACTCACAGACCCAAGACTCAAACTGACAAAAAACCCACACCTAAATAAATGATTAAGTGAATGACAATTAACCTAATATTAATGCCATGATGCCATGTTTAATGCCCCAAGTCTCACCTAATATTAATGCCATGTTTAATGTCAAAGGTTCTAATGCCTCCAAGTATCAGTATAGACCATCATGAATGTATGATGCTAGTGTATTGTTTAAATAACATGCATTCATCATCTTGCCACACCATTGTCATGTTTAATCTCAAACAAATGTTATGATTTATATGGTTATTATTTCATATATTTCTACTGAGTATTCCAAAGTGTTATCTCTGCAAATGTTGGGTCAATAAGGGATTAGGCAGAGCTGAGCCAAAAAAAAGAAAAAGAAAGTCAACGACTATGGGTAGCCACCAAATAAGGTGATCGTTAATAGAAGAGTTGACAAGTGTGCTAGGTTGGTTTTACCAATGGGTTTCTTGTGAGAGTTTTAAACTATTGTCTTTTATGTTGTATTTGGGCATTATTTGAAGGAATAAACTTTAAGCTTATACTCAAAACTTTAGAAATGAGTTTTAGTTTGAAACATTTGTGATTTGACTACAAATCCATCTTAAAATCATTATATTTTGCATTCCTTTTTTTGCCATATGTGTAGGAATCGAGCAAAGGATTAAAGCGAACCCTCATAGTGCCACGTCTTGATGCTAAACTCTTGACCCAATATTTCATTGGGTGTAATGTCAGTGGCAATAACTCCTAACATTTAGTCTCCTGTAAATGAGTAAATCTCGACATCTCGCCACGACTATTTACGGGTAGGTCTGACCGCCCTAACAATTTGGCCTATTGAGTTCTAGGATCATAACAAATGCAAGGATATATCTTATTTAGCCCCACATCACGAACTTTTTTTCTTTGTTATTAGTAATTGTCCATAAACGATTCAATAAACTTGTTCCAACTCTACTTTCCGAGTACAAATATCACTATCATTAAGATTTTATCAATATATTCAACCTTAAAAATAAATGTTTCCTCAGTTCTTATCAAAATGGTAGGCTAACTATCTTAAAGTGCAACTCCACACTTCTAACTCCTCAATCTGATAAATATTTATCAATACATAGTCCTCTAATATCCTCTACGGCCGAAAAGTTTAACCATAAAAAAGTATGATATCCAGAGTGATGTTATAATTCTTTGCAAGCATGGATTATATCTCTCAACTTGATGCAGTTGTGCAAAACTTAAAATTTATCCACCAATTCATTATTTATTATGACATGTTAATCTAAAGAAACTATAACAACATGATAAAATCATCAATGAATTTATTTTAATTTCAGTTTTCACATAGAAAAAACAATTCATATGCATCTAATTTACTTCACCGTAGATACTTCATGAAGAGCATGATCACACACTTCATCAAGAGGTGTTTTATAAAATAGCTGAAGTTAACTCTATAGTACAGATAAGCTAAATAATTTTAGAACTCGTAACAACATGAAAGTCATTCCAATTGAGCTGTCATTTGTGTAGTATGAAAAATTGCACAACTAACCTATGTTTTTAAGAGAATAATTTGTTTACCTTCTAAATTATTCAACTACCCCCACCCTTCTTCTTACAGGATATTCTTTTAATTTCAATTTATTTGACTACCAATAAAAAATTTAGCTATACTTGCATTTTGAATCACTTTATTAAGTTGGATGATTAGTAGACTCTTCTTCTACTTGCAGTACATTATTATCCTTCTTATTTTTATAACAGAACCTAACCCACGCACAATTTAACCAAACAAAAAATTGAGCTGGTTTCAATCTGTATTCACATAACACTATTATATTAAAATCCCTTCTTTTTTATCCATTTATTCCAGATTATTTATCATCTCTTTTAATTCAAGAAAAATATCAAAATGATCCTTGAACTATTCATATGTCCATTTTATCCTAGCTATCTAATATATTTAGGGGTGTGCATTCAATTTATTTGGATGGATTGGTTGGTAGACTCGTCAAACCAATTAGTTTTGAATCTGAAATGTAGAAAATCAATCAACCAGTCTATAATGACAACCAAAACAAATCCAATACAGTTCGATTTTCATTAAATAAGAGAATGTTTCAAATAAGCAGAAGTATCGGACATGCTGATCTCTCCATCACTTGATTAAATATCTAGAACATTGATGTGACTCATTTTATTTATTTAATCGATCTTACAAAAGCAAAAATTGAATCAAATACTAAAATCTAAACAAAGTTCAAATTACAACGAATAACCGTACTGATATTTTGACAACTAAATAAGATTGGTTTGATTCAGTTTTTCTATTTTATCCAAGTAATACGCACTTCTAAATATGTTCAATTTTGTCCCTTAACTCTTCAGATATTATTCAAAATAGTCCATTTGTTAAATTATTTAGGATAAGATTTAGGGAGTCAGTGGGCTATTTTGGATCAAATTTGAGGAGTCAAGCAACTAAATTAGACATATTAGATAGTCTGGCACTACAAAAACTCCCATAAATAGTCCATGAACTATTTTGATTTTTCTCTTTTTAATTCCAATATTTACATTCACTTCTAGAAGTTTGAGCTTTATAAAAACTACTCGCAATTTAGACATTAAAGTTTCGGGGGGATGTGCACGCATGCCAGATCTTTACTCCTGGCTATACGTTCCAAGCAATATTTTAGCTCAATAGTCATCACATAATAGAGGAGGTAACATTTTGATGAAATCATTAAGAAGTACAAACTATTTATTCATCCAATTGTTCATTAATGAAAAGAAAAACCTCCTAAGACACCATAAAGTTAATAGAATGAAGCTCAAAACTCCGAACTGAGAAACAGATAAAGTAGTAACTGCACTCGTTTCTGCCATTGGAGATGATCTTCCACCAGCTTGTGTAATGTTTATAAGTTTTTACTAGTATGAGCACACATGGTAGTCACGATTTCTGTCTAGTCGCCTGACTCGCGCAACGGGTTAGAGTGCTTCTAATCTTCCTCTTGGTTGCGAGTTTTAGGATTGGCGTTTATGAGTTTGTGATTTATACTAATTTATTTTCCAATGAAAATACTAGTAAGTACATGCACAAAAGAGAAGACGGCAAAAAAAAGTACCTGTGATTTGGACCATGAGAGATCAAGCACATCGTTTAGATGTCCTATGAATGAGCACACTGGCCTCTCCGAGAGCGCAAATGCTTGTTCAGGCATCAGCACGTTGTCTGAACTCACAGATTTACTCCCAAAAGGACTCTTTGCACTTCTCTTCATCTCCCATTGACTTCCCTCCATGCATGGCGGTAAAATCATCTCCTCTGGTAAACCGTTATTAGGATTCGCTGCAAGGGGATTAACATTGACATTTTCCTGCCCTTCTCGATCCATCACGAACTCTAGATTCCTATCATGCTCAAAGACCTCCCACGCATGTATCACACAATCCTCCCCAGCACTAGCCAGATAACGACCGTCTAAGCTGAATTTGATCGTCCAGATGGATCCATTATGGGCTTCAATCTCTTGGCTCAAGAACAGACCCGTGAGCTCTTTATGGGACTTCCCACACTGCCGAACCTTAATACGCTCGGCGCTATGGCGAAGCGATTGCAACGCGTCTTGGCTGTCATCTGTCGCAGAACTAGACCTCCTCCCTCCCTTTTCTGAAGACGTGTCCTTCTCGTCGCTGCTCCGCCTATCCCGCCGCTGCCCTGCAGCCATAACGCTCTTTAAGCTCCTAAGCCAGCTCGACCTCCTCTTCGACCTCTCGCCACCGTTTGATTCAGCGCCGTCCTTCGACCGATCGCTGGAAGCGCTGGAGCCGTTCCCTCTGTCCTCGACATTCTGCCTTCGCATAAGCTCCTGTACGATGGGAGAGCTTCCAACGCATAACTCGAACTCATCCATCGATAACTGCCGCCCGGTTCCCACCTCCCTCAGCTTATTCCACATCCCGTCCTCTCGAAACTCCTTCACCACGAACTCCTTGCCGTTTCCGAGGTCCTTGATCGTGCACCTCTGCGCTTCTTCCCCCTCCCCATCCAACACCTCGAGTTCTCCCCCCACAGACGGCTTCGATCTCCCGACCAGCGGTGGCTTGCCAGTGACCGACGCCAACTGTCTACGTAAAATTCGAGGTTCGACGGAGCCGTCGGATCTGGAGCGGGCTAATACGCCTGCAGAGGAGGTAGCCCAGGCAGGATCAGCCAGAGGGCAGATGCCGTGGCAGGAGGCTGTTCGCTCCATCTCCCTCTCCCTCTCCACGCCGCTTTCCCCAGCATTGAGATTCACCCGATCGAGCTCCGGATCACGAGCGAGACCCATCTGGTGGAGCAAGTGGCGGCGGCGCTCCTCGACGGAGCCTGGCTCGGAGAGCCATACATCAAAGGAGATGGGGGATGGAAGGGGAAAGCGGGATTGGCAGCGGTGTTGCTTTGGATAGCTATAACCACCTTCGCCATCGGAGGAGGATGTAGAGGAGCCCGAAGACGAGAAGACACGATCAAGAGACTCATAGAACTCTTCATCCTCTCCACCCTCCGCCGAATTGCTCATACTATTGCGGCATTCCGACCCCCAATGACAGCGTCGGAGAAGAAAGATTCGAGAAATCGATGGGTGGAGCGAGAAGGAAACGAACGGGGGTTGAGATGAAGATTGCCGTTAGAAGAAAGAGTGAGGAGTCAAGAGGACCGGTCTGCCATTTATAAACCAACGAGGCTCGGGTCTTTTTTGTTCTATTTAAATATCTACTAGACCGCGCTGCGCACACCCCAAATGATATATGAACTCTGAGGGGCTGTTTGGTATCGGATTTGACATATGATTTAAACATGATTTAATATAAATCCAGCCAAACGGTTTTTTGGGCGCATGTAAATCCGGCGATAACATAAATCCCGGATTTAGAGATTTACGACATAAATTTGGGTAAATCCTAATCCCATCATTTTCCGAATTTAACGAGATTTACAGGATTTGACCGGAGAAGAGCGCAAAAGGGAGAAAGTTACCTTCAAAGCCAACGAGCTCCCGTTATTGCATCCAATAATTGTCCTAACTTCCGATCCGATAGGAAGGGAAAGTCGTCGAAGGAGCGAAGGAAGGGAAAGTCGTCTAAGGAGCGAAGTCGAACAGCCACGAAGGAGCCCAAGAAGCGACGCAATCTCTCTACACCTCCTACGAAGCTACGAAGCCGAACAACAACGACGAAAAGAGAAGATGAAAGGTAAACCCTACGGGCTTCTTTAAGTTATCACTAACTTAATTATTTAAAATAATAATAATTGAGTAAATTAATAGTATAATTTGTGTATAAAATAATTGTTTAATTTAACTTAATTGAATAATTAATGATATATTAGTAATAAAAAATAATATAATTAGCTTAATTAATATAATTTAAAATATATTTCACTAAATATATAATTAATAGTGTAAATAATAATTAATGAGTAATTTGATCTTAATAATTTAGATAATAGTACAATTTAAATATCTAACTATCATAAATCCTGAAATATATTGCCAAACAGTTTCTCAGGATTTAACAGAATTTAATATTTATCATACCAAACAGTTTTCAGGATTTAACAGCTTCAGGATTTACTAAATCCGGATTTACAGGATTTACTAAATCCTACTAAATTAAATCCAATCCAATACCAAACAGCCCCTGAAGCTGTTTTCTGATGTAGATTGCGAAAGCTAAACGCCCTTCAGTGCGGTAAGTCGGTAACCGATTAGTTCTACGTAGCTTAAGGTCGAAACACGGTCAAGACAACTCGATACAGCCCGTTCACAAGTCTACTCTGCCCTGGTTACATGGAAAAATTATTTGGGGTGGAGTCCGGACACCGACTCCCATTATGTGAAGAAATATGATTTTTTTTTATACATAGGATATGTATAAAAAAAAAATATGTGTCTTCACGCGATTGGAATCCGGATGAAAGATATATTTTTTAATCTAGCGCCGCGACCCTCACTCCGATAGTGCCGCAGCACCTCCTCAAATTCCCTTCTCAAACAGAGAGTATAATGTCGCAGCGCTGCCATTCCCAGCACAACGGCACTCCTAAGAGCATTTTCCCCTTTATGATTTTCTCTTCCCCATTTCCTTAAACTTATTTAAGATTAATTGGACATTCTAGAGCTTAAAATCAAAAATCAAAGCAAGATAGGTGAGGATTCGTACTGGATTAATTGGGTCCTGGAAGCTCTTTGTTCGTAGTCTAAGTTCATGAATCATCATCTCCTTCACCTTTAAAGTGACATATAATGATGACGACATTGAATGATTTCTTCGATAATTCCATCATCAATAAAATTAAAAGATCACCTAAGATTATCTTGATTTCAAGTAGAAAAGGGATAGCTAAAACAAAATAAGTTAAAAAAAAAGCATAAAGAAAAGAAAATTAAAGAAAGTTATCTTCTCTCACTAAGGTTTGCATTTTTTAAATCAGAGTACCTTTTTGATGACATTTTAAGTTATATTTGTTATCCTTTTTCTTCCTCTTACGTAATACCTACATAAGAAGTCCTATATAACGACACACCAACACGTAAACGACGACTTATTTGAATATATATAGACTAATCCAAATTAAAAGTTTAAAACAATCATCTACCTTTAATAATATGAGCTCATTTAGATTCCAAAACCAACCACATTACAAGGCCAGCCAATTGTTTCAAGACGGGCCAAGTTGCTAAATCTGGGGCTAATTGGCTATATGCGGAAATAAATGAAGAGTGGAAGCATCCTATAGGGTGAAAGGCAGCTTCCCACCAGCTGATTCACATAGAATTTGCATACCTGTGGGGTGGGAAAACCTTCATTGATTGAAGACTAATCATACGCTACCCAATAAAAAATTCTATACAAAATTATTTGGAATCTGTTTTTTAGGTGGGGTGAAATAATTTAATGTACTTTTATTTGGGAAAATTTTATCTATCCATCTTTATATGGGAAAATTTTTAACTACTAACAACCTTATCCATACTAATTGGAAATCTAATCTAAACGCATAAATCTCTAACTTCCAAACAAAATTTTCCTTAAAATTTTATATTTAAAGTTATATCTGAATTATCCTAACTCTCCCCAAAAATCAAATATGCAGCTAAAGACACCAGAAAGCAAAATTTCTTGAGCTACCCACCATTGTTTAGCTTGATTGGTGGGCGAGTATGGTTGGGATTTGGGAACCCCAAAACCCTTGCTCGAATCCCCTTGAGCGGCAGCGGCTCTTAAGTGGGGTCTGATCAAGTGCGGGCCAGGAGGTCACTAGGGTGGGTGCCTCTTCTAGGTCAGCTGAGGGATTAGTTACGTAACCAAGCTCCTCCTAAGGAGGTGGCCGGTGGCAGTGGGTAGATACCCATGTTCCAAAAAAAAAAATTTCTTGAGCTTGTCTTCAAATAAAGTAGCCATAAAAACCTAAACAACTTGATCTATTGATATGCAATGTTCCTTTGTCTCCTTTATTTATATTCTCTCTAATAAAATGATGATGCCTGTGAATGTATTTGCTCCTTGTTTACTTGCAGTATTAAAAGCAAATTTATTATTTCAAAGCATTTAGATAATCTCATTTTTTTTTGGTAGGTTGAGCGATTCGAATGTGGCATCAGCGGGAGGCACGAATGCCCTCAACCATCGTGCCATAGCACGAGCAGCAGGTAATCTCATTTTGCTCTGAACAAAAAATTATTCCCAATCATCTTCCATGATAATGTGTAGTTGTTGCAATAACTTAGGTTTCTTTTGGGAAACTTTCTTATTATTTTATTTTTCAGACCGCAATTACAAATTTCTATTGGGCCACTATTTTTTTACCGCTTCTACAAAAATTTCGTACGAAAAAATTGATTTATATAACAGCTTTAAAAAGTTACTTTCTCTACATCAATTTTACAAAGCAACAAAAATGCTATCTCAAATGAAGCCTTAGGATTGCTTTCTTTTTTGCTTTGCTTTTTAGATTAAAATCACAATTTTTTTTGGGCTACTATTTTTTATAATTTCAAAAATAATTAATTCGTATTAAGAAGCTATTTTTTTACAACAGCTACAAATAAATTATTTTATCAATTTTACAAAGAATATATATATTGCTTCAAATGAAATCTTATTCAAGATAAATGCTTGAAAATGTTATCATAAGTTGCTTCTTAAATTCCTATATTATAGCTCTAGAGACTAGAATCATGGCTAAAAAGACTACATGTTGTACTACTCCTATCATTTATAAAGCTTGTTCAATCACTATCAAAAAAGTTAGTCAACTTGAAATTTGTGACTTTTGAGTGTAAGATGTCAATATTAGTAGTGCTTGAATTTATCTCCAAATCCTCTTTATTGTGCCCAAGTGATGGTTACTTGAATTGTGCAAGAAAGTAGAAAACATAACGATTATATGCATGATAGTTAGTCATGTATGATTTTAAATAATTTTGCTTCCAAAAGACTTTTCCTCTACTTTTTTTTTTGCTCCATCAACATGTGTAAGCTTTTCACTTATATTCATTGATGTCAATTGTCATATTTGATGTACAATTTAACATGTTAAATTTATTTTTGGTAAATGAAAATCCATGTAGAATATTGAATGATTTGAATATCAAGAAAGTAGTGCAACAAATTCACATATGACAGTTCAAAGGTATTTTTCATACTTTCTCAAAATTCATTCATTATTTTTAAAGAACATCTACCATATGTCATAGCTTTTATATCCAAGCGAATGATTAGGATATCATCATCATGAGTTTTGATAGAATGAGTAGATTCGCTATGATTGATTTGGAAATTTTTTGTGTGAAAATACCAATCAATCTTGTTATAATATGTCATTGACACTTATTTAAGCTTATAAAATGTATTTTTTAGCTTGTAAATTTTATTATGTATCATTCTTTTCAATTGCATGTATTTCTGAATTAATATATCA
Organism: Dendrobium chrysotoxum; assembly: GCA_019925795.1. Classification (NCBI taxonomy): domain Eukaryota; kingdom Viridiplantae; phylum Streptophyta; class Magnoliopsida; order Asparagales; family Orchidaceae; genus Dendrobium; species Dendrobium chrysotoxum. The sequence continues at coordinate 29,517,769 of CM034309.1, forward strand.
TGTTAGTCTTCTTTCATAAATTCATCTTCAAAACAAATAGGATGAATATCAAAGCATAAACATTCATAAGAATTATAAATATTTCCAAGGCTTTTATATTTTGTAGAAGAGTTAGGAGATGAACTTGAAAAATCATAAATATTTGATGATGTATATATCTAGTAGATATAGATTTTTTTTTTCCACAACAACTTTACAATAACATTTAAAAAAAAAGCTTACATCCCAACCAGATTGTGAGTTTCATTGATGATGAGTCATAAATCTCCCTACTTTTCATTTCATCTTTACACATTGTCAGTGAGCTCTATAAAAATGAACACATCTTTATTTTTATAATATTAAAAAAAATGTCATGGTAAATCATACACTTCGTTTGTATCCATTACACTTTTATTTTATATTTATTAATTCATCACAACTATGTAATATTTAGAAAGAAATTTTGGGTAGGCGTTTAAAATTCAAATTTACGCGCCTGAACTTTATGAAAATAATATTTGATGTCAATTTAGGCTTTATTTGAGACGACTTTTTTATTGCTTCTTAAAGCAGCTTTTTAGTTAAAAATTTTACTTTTTATACTAAAAAGTTGCTTTTAAAAGTCATAAAAAAGCCTTCCCAAACGAAGTCTTAGTTGATCCATGTTTTATTAGTTATTAGGTAATCATACGCACATGATAATCTGCCAATTTTGAACAGTTAAATATAATAATTGCTTAATTACCCAATTTCTAATTATTAAATTTTAACCAAGTACAAATTATTGTGGCTTAAGCAATAATTTATATTAAAATGTGATAAATATCTCATTTCCATATATTCCATCCAAAGCATAATGAATCGGCAACTACCTAAGCAGTACTGAGGATTTTAAGCATATTCCTTAATTGAAATAAAAAATTCTAAGATCGTAAACTTAATCACCCTAATATATATATATTTAATTATATGAAGTATACAGCCCACAAAATTCGAATCCACACACTTAAAAGAGCTTGCACGTGCCTGGCTTGATGGTCTGTTTGCTACTATTTTAAAAATTTTAGCTTTCCACAACAATTGTATTTATGGACAATTATTCGGTTCCACGAGATGCAGCGGTGACGGAAGTTTGTCCAATAATTCAGATTAAAAACAATATTATATTGTAAATAATTACATTATTATTATTATTATTATTGTTATTAATACATCATCAAAAAACTATCTTGTTCGAATATAAATCTTGATACATATTTGAAATGAAAGCTTTTGGAATTATATTTAAGATCATTCTAATTTTAATTTCAATAAATTTATAGTCAAAATAAACATCTCAATGAGATGAACTCATCAACAACAAAAGTCTTCTGATTCGAGTTCAAATGAGCTAAGATCAAATACTTGAATTATAATTGAAAGATAAGCTTGCTATTAAGCATTAGATCGAGCACCAATGAGCGTCTCGAGATGAGATTATAATCAAATTGTCAAATCAAATATGAATTTGGTATGCTTATAGTTAAATTGAGCGTCACGACGAGATGAATCTAATGAGCCAAAATTGCTTAGAATCAAAGTAATTGCCTCACACAAAAACTTGATGCAATATTGATGATGAAAATTCTCTTTAATATTAGCTCTAGTTGATTTAGAGTGCTCTTAGGATCAAAACTCAAATCCCAAAATGACCTTCTCATCGATAATAGTACACCAGATGCCTTAAGAGGAAGAGAAGGGCTTTAGATAGTTTATAGGAGGTGAGAGAAGGTGCTTGGATTGAATGCCCAAGGAATTTGCATCCCCTTGGCTTAATCCTCATCAACCCATACGCTTAACCCATTGCTAATCTGAATCAGCGCATGGCTGGCCTAGGTACTTTCTAGGTGGACAACTAGGATCCTTATGATGCTGATCATGGCAGGTGAGGGCTATTATTGATATTAATTTAATGTAATTGTTTTAATTAAACCTTAATCCTAGTTTAGTCAAACCAAAGCTAGGTTTAGGATTTTTTTTGGAGAAAACTCACGGCAGGGCCTATGCGTTAAAAAAGAGTGTTACAGGTCCTAAAAGGATCAAAAGCTCGACTAAACAATACAACATTTTAAATAAAACCTAAAGAGCCTATGATCGAACTAATATAAGTAACAACCAACAAAGGTAAAAGCAGACAACCAAAGAAAACCCAAAAAAGAGTCCCTGCAGGAAAACCAGAAACCCAGAAGCAAGCAGCAGCACAGTTAGAGAACCAAATCAAACAGCACGAGCAATTGCAAGAAACACAACCTACAAGGAAGAAGAGTTAGCTCTGACAAAACGAAGCAAACAGAACAAGAGCCAAAGGTGGAAACAACCAAACAACTACAACCAACTAGCAATAGAAGAGACCCATCCGAGAGCACCCTATCCAAACCCAAACCATAGCACCACAACCGAAACCCAAACCCCCATCCAGAACAAAAACAATCCAACAAAACAAACACCACCTAGACAACCAAACGAGCGGCTAAACCCAAAGCTAGATCCCCACCCACTGGTCTACCACCAACCCAACTAGGCCCCAAAACAACCAACCCCCCAAACAGACCATTATAGCAGAACCACAAACAAAACATGAGGCATAACCAAATAAGAAGCCCCAACACCAACAGCTAAGACAAAATATAAAAACACAACCAACGCAAAAGGACAGAAGAAAATAAAAATAAAAAAAGGAAAATAAGCACTCATTTATTTTTAGGTTTTCTCCATCTGCGCTTAACAACATTCTTGAAGAATCCCTCATCAGCAATACGAATAACATTTAAACCATATTTTTTTAGATACTCATCACCTTGGCCTTCAATTCCCTCCTCATCCTCCAAATTAGCTGAAGAATCACAATCAGCTAACCATTCTCCTTAAGACACCATTATCAACCGCTTTTAAGGCCAAATGCTCTAACAAAGAATCATTAGAAATAATGAAAATGGGAACATGGATAAGTGGCGCTTCAGCATTAATATCCATAGAGGCCAAATGTGACGGAACAGGCACATTATCAGTATCAGTAGAATGAACACCCATATTTTTCTGATTAAGTTCACAGTTCTGACTACAATCATTTTCCAGAACAAAAGCTTTATAAGGCACCAAAACATTCAAATCATTAGCAACATCCACATTGTTAACAACACCAGCACACACAACCAACTTAGAAACATCAACATGAGAAGCCACGACATAATCTAGATCTCCCAAAGAGCTGTTAAACTGACACACCCCCGGGTTTAAAAGGGTTTCATATCCAACCCCATGTCCATCAATAAAACCAGTCTCAACACCTTGACCAACAATAGGCCATGCCAACGTGTTTGCCATACAATTATTAGCATCCAAAACGTCATTATCATCCTCTCTATTTTTACAAGAATTAGTAACAGGTAATCCGACCAAATTAGGAGTTACCACATCAACTTGACCGACAACAGGGCCAAATCGAGCATTAACAAAGGGCACAACAATAGGAGGACGCAAAGAAGAACATTCAGAATGACAAAATTTATGAAACTCTTCCATTTCTACAAACTGAACATACCCAAACTTATCAGGGCCAAGCCAAATTCTATCAGGATAGAGTTTGGTGATGCCTAACTTAATAAGGACGCGAGCAATAGAAGGTTGCGAGCCAATCGTGGTAGCATTGTCATTTTTAAGAGGTTTACCAAACAATAACCCCAAACCATGGAGGATATGGGGACAAAACAGATGAGGCCTTAAGTTAGGGAAAGAGACCCAAATCAGAATCACGGGGGATTCAACATTAACGTCAAAAAAGGGTGACCACTTAGATAACTTCATGAAGCAGTTGTTCACGAAATAAAACTGATGAGAGAAGATACGACTATAGTTTAAATCCTTAGCCAACTTAATCAACACATGCTTTTGATTGAGCAAAGTAACAGAGAACGAATTGATGAGCTTAAGGTTAAAAAAGAATTTATGAATAGCATCGATGGACGGACGGGGAGCAGGAAAAGTTCCAATCAACGAAAACTCAAAAGCACTGCTAAAGCAAGGTATTCCTTCTCCAAAATCCACAGGAAAGGTAAGCCACGAAGAGTAGTAGGTTTAAGGTTAGGAAACGCTACAGTCGGCGAAGCACTAGAAAGAGCTTCCAAGAAAAAACGAAAGTTTGATTGGCCATTCAAAAACCCCAGATCTCACACATTTTTTTCTATTTTCTATTTTTCTTTTTTTTATTTTTTTTATTTTTATGTTTTTTTAAGCTATGTTGGTTATTAGGGTTAGCTTGGGCACCTAATTGCATGAATGATTTGAACTAAATTGAAAATTAATTTGCAGTCAAGAATATGGATATTTTGATTCGAATGAAACTTTCAGATAGATTTTCCTAAGAAATGAAAGAGATAGCATGTCTCTCTTTTAAACTATTATGGGCATATAAAGTCAAATTTCTCTTTGAAAATCTAAATGACAAACTTCAAGTATAGCACTCTTGAGTCTTAAATAATAATAATAATAATAATTAATAATATGACCATACAATTGGAAATTGGAAGGGTAATTATGATACTTCATTTTAAGTAGTTCTCCAATCCAACTAAAAAAATAAGTGGCCCAAAGCAAAAGTGGACGTGAAAAAAAAAATCTAAAAAAAAATTTAATCATATAATAATTCAGTCTCGCTTAATATTTAAGAAATAAATAATTTTTATCAATAAAATAAACACTGATTAATATCGACTTAATTTGGCATTTCATAAAAAATAAAACCTGCATACATTACTAAATAAATACCTATATTATTAAAAAAAAGAAAATGCACTCTACGTCAAAAATGGCGCAACATTAGGCAGATAGGTTGAAAGTTTGGGTTAAATATGCTATCTTGTATTTTTTTGATACATATTATAAAAAAAAAGTTCAATAAAAAATTAAATAAAAAAGAATGAAAGTATTTAAAAAATATTTTTAAAAATAATTTAATTTATTTTAAAAAATATTCAGTTGATCAAATCCAATTTAATAAGATTATTAGCATAAATAATAGCACATTTGCTTGTTTATTCATTTATTTTTTGCTTATATACTCTAATATTTCTGGTTATGCACCATTCGTATAATAGAATGAGAATGAGAATTCACAAATGAGCTATTTTTATTTTTTAATTAAAAATAATTAGGTTATAGTTTTATTCGTTCATACGAATAATAGCTTTCGAAAGAGCTCAATATCAAATGACAAAATCCTGAATGTCAAGGCGAAAAAGAATCTCTATTTTCTCTATTATTTTCTCAAATCTTCATTTGTTTCTACTGAAGTAACATATTAGATTGATCGCGTAACTAAAAATAATCCATGTTAATTATATTGCTTAAATAAAATACGTTCAATATCTTCGGATTTAATTGATCAGAGTAGTATATGTAATAGCTTATATTCGATGGGTAGTGATTGAATGGTTTTTAGAATGATATCCTTTAACCAACTTGTGAAGAAACCAATTGGCAATACAACTATGAGGCAGCTATTAGAAAATTGAATATATATTAATTAAAATTCACATAGGGGCCTATGTGTTAAATTAAAAAATGATTACAAGTCTTTAATAGAAGAAAAACTCACTAAAAATACATTATTTGAAATAAAGCCTAAGAACGATTGTTCCAACCTATTACAATAAATAAAAAAAAGTAAAAGGAACCAACCAAATCCACCAAAGAAGGACATCTGGAAAAAACCAAGTCCAACGCAGGGAGAACTTCAGGCAAGAGCAACTTGCAGAGAAAACAAAATAGAAATAGGCCAAACAGAGAAAATGAACAAGAGGCCAATCCACCCACAGTAGTAGAACCCCAAACCACCCGGCCAGAAGCACAAAACTACTAGAACCACCTTTCCAAAAAGCCAAACCCCCCAACCAGCCAACATCAGAAAAACCACCACACAAGCCAACAGACAAAAAGACCACCCAGCTCACTCCCAGCAGCCAAATTAGAAACAACACACCCAATCTAAAGAGAGAAAAGCACCTGACAACCCAGAAAGAAATGAAGGATCCAAAAAGAAAAAGATAATTTCTATTTGGATCATTTCTTTTTGGATTTTATCCTTGTACGCTTGCTAGCATTTTTGTAAAAACTTTCCCCAGCTTTTCGAATAACATTTAACCCATAGTTGTCTAGGGATTCATCCCCAAGCACATCAATTTCTTCCCCCACATCCCAATTAGCCGATGAATCACAATCAGCTAACCAATCACGATGATCCAATCCATTGTCCTTCGCCAACTGAGGTAACAGTGTCTCATTAGAAAGAATGAAAATGGGAATATTTATGAGAGGCACTTCATCATTCACATTAGAAATCAAAGGTGGTGGAATATGAACAATATCATTAACTATAGAAGTATCATTTAGGTTCACTATATTTACTTCGTAATTCCCCATGTTCATAGGAATTTCTTCACAAAGTTGAGCAACAACAGGAGTTTGAAGCAAGGTGGTACAATCACAATCAACAGTAATAGGAACCTCCTGCCGCCCCAAACCAGAACCAACAGTGGGTTCAATCTCACCATTAAGACAAGTCAGAGGGTCATTAGAACAGTTCAGGGGAAAACCACCCAAATTTAAAAGCATATCCTTAGCATTGAAACCGTTACCCACATACCCATTGTTTATAACATCAGGACAAATATCATTGTTATCCAAAGGCACCACATTAGAAGTATTATAATTAACAACAACAGTCTTAGAAACCAAATCTAAAGTAATATGAGGTATATTAACATTATTCCCATCCTTTACAGCCGGCGAGTGAAGAAGTTCAGAGCCAGCCACATTACCCATAACATTAGGGAATAAATAATTATCAACCGTTGTGCAAATAGGGTTAACAATTAATTGGGGGTTCAATTTGTGAAAAAAAATTCTTAAACGCCCCAAGAATTTATAATGATCACAGAAAGAAGGGAAACTCTCCATTTCAACATGTTGAATGTAACCAAATTTGTCAGAACCAAGCCAAATGCGGTCGGGAAAGTGTTTGGTGACATCAAGCTCAACAAGCACACGGGCAACGGAGGGCCTTGAACCAACGAAGGTCGCACTGCCGGTCATAAGCGGCTGACCAAATAAAGAGCCCAATCCATGAAGAATACGAGGAGAGAACAAGTGAGGATGAAATTAGGGAAGAAAACTCAAATCGGGATAGTAGGAGATTCAGCGTTGACATCGAAGAATAGTGACCACTTGGTAAGTTTCATGTAGTAGTTGTTCACGAGGTATGAACGATGAGAGAAAACACGACTGTAATCCAACTTGTTCACGAATTTAATCAAAACATGCTTCAGGTTTAAGAGAGTAACAAAGAATTCATCATTGGTTTTAAGGTTGAAAAACAAAAACTTCCTAATCAAATCAAGAGCCGGCCTACGAGCAGGGAATTTACCAACCAAGGTGAATTCGAACGAAGCCGCGAGAGCTAAGATTTTCTCATCCGAAATACATAATGAAGGTAAGTCGCGATGTGTTATGGTTTTGAGATCAGGAAAAACAATCGAGGAAGACGGCCTAGACAGGGCATCCAAAAACGAATGAGAATGTGATTTCTCATTAAGAAAACCTGGATTGTTCAGTCGAGTGGCCGCCATTCAGCCGATGATACGACTGAAGGTGGAAGAATTAGTAAAGAGCCTCAAAATGCCAAATGGAAAGAATAACAAAAGAAAGAAAAAGGGGAGAAAATACCTGCCAAAAGAGCAAACCCGACATGAGCAACGACAGACCGCCTTGGGAGGACGATGCTCGAAACCGTAGAAAAGCGTGAGTGGAAGAGGTTGGTTAGTTAAAATCTCCTAAAAAAAATTGAGCAACAATAGGAGTTTGAAGCAAGGGCGGATTTATATTTAACTCAGCATCAAGGCAGATTATTGGGATATTAAAATTCTAATAAAGTCTTACTCAATCAACAAATATGAAGATCTTTTCCTATCAAGATGCCTCTATCTAGTTGACAAATGAAATTGTATAAATTTGTAAATATTTATTTAATTTATATAATTATTATATAAAATTCTTATATTTATGATATAATATTAGAATATTATGCTCAATATATGTTTGTGTGCCCTATACTTTCAATAATAAAGATGTTCTATATCAATGTCGTATCATGTTTGTATTTTGATATCATATTAATGCATCATATTTTAAAATAAGTATAATTATATATAATTTATTATTAAAATGAGGGGGAAATGACTTGGTGAAAAAAATATCACTATTGTACACTCATATGCCTTTTTAAATATTTATTAGATAGCCGTCAGATCATAACATGTGAACTCCTACCTCGTGGATCTCATAAGGAGAGTTCGCCCGAGGGTCAGCTAGCCCTAACACGATAAATTTGTAACAGGGGTCATTAATTGCTTTACTTTTTTTTTTAATGATTTAACATTTCCTGCAACCATCAGATTTCTATAAATAAATGACGAAGATGAATATTTTAGATTTTTTGATGTTTTCATTTTCCATAGTTTTTCTTAAAGGGTATCATGTGGATTAAGAAGTTGGTAGTTAATTTTATGGATCTTGACATAGAATGCTGACATCCAATCTCTATAGAGATATTTTAAGTATATTTCTCTTAATACATTGAGTATTAAACATCATTTTTAATGTTATGGTCCATGTGAAAAGCTCTCATGTGATGGAAAAACTATTAAGGCACATGAGATTTTATGTTTAATTCCACATCAAATGGTTGAAATATATGTTGTTGCAGAGATAATGAGTTGTTGATCCATACCTATAAGTTAAAGCTTTTTGGCTGAAAATATGTTTAACAACTAGTATAATTAGCTTAGCTTTAACCCTTATTTGGTTCACTCCCTAACAAGTCGCATTAAATCCAATGATTCAAATATAATCAAGTGATTCATGGGTTGTGGCTCCCATGAGTTTTAGCCCTATGACTATGGTTGAGCAATGTTTAAGAGCAATTGGCTAGTACTATGAATCTATGTGAATGAGTAAATCTTTGTGCATGATAGTTAAAAATATTTTTTAGTAATGTGCGAGTAATAATCAATGAGAAGAGCTCTTACATGTTGAGAATATTGGAAAGGCATAAAAGGCCTTATTTTTAGTCCCACTTCATATGATTGAAAAATATCTTGACATATGAATGTCATACGATATCAGGAGTGTCAATAAATAGGTCATCCTGACAATCCAACTTGAATCAGACTAAAAAATTCATATTTGAGTTGACCTCATTATTATTTAGGTTGGATTCAGGTCTAAAATCTTGATACTATTAATTTTTAGTTTGATTCTGGGTTGACCCAAAATATTAAAATTGACTTAAAATTAATCTTATTATCATTCAGATTTGTTTTATGTGGGTCATATTTATGTTAAACTGATTGTGTTGATCTAAAAAATTACACAATCTATAAAATAAATGAGTCGATTTTAAGCTGCTATAGTATTACTAAGTCATTTTAACTAAGAAGATAAATAGATTGTGCTCAGCATGTGTCGGGTCAACTTTAAGTCAAATCTAAACTTGATTTGTTGACTTGAATTTGCACCCCTATACAATATGCCATCTTCTATGAGCTTAAACTTTTGGGTTGAAATTACATTTGACTATTAAGCAATCAACACTAAAGTCGATACTCACCATCGAGAACAACACCAATACTCATCATCACCATGGCTAACACATGTAATCAACACTAATCTTGATGCCTATAATGCTAACAAGGATGACGCCCATCATTGAAACCAAATAAATGCCCTTCATCAACATGAATGATGATGCTTTACATTGACACTAAAGTTGTTGCTCATAATCACCATTAATGCTAACATATGTCGTCGCCACCAAGGTCAACGACCATCCTCACTAACAATGTCGATGCCTATTGGAGGTGTAAGTGAGTTAGGCCGAATCGTGAGCTGGCTCAAGCTAGACTCGATAAATGGCTCGTGAGCTGAACTCGGTGAGCTAACGAGCTAAAGTTGAGCCATTCTTAACTCGACTAGTTCGTTCATGAGTTGACTCGTTTAAAAATAAGAAAATAAAATAGAGTTAACATATATTAGTATTCATGATTTTAAGTACAAAGTTATTAAAAATATTTATAAATTACATCTTAAACTATTGCAGGCAAGGATATTCACGGTGGTAGAGAGATATAGAGCTTAACATCTTAGCTTTGTATGAAGATTTGGCACACATATAGATAAGAGAGAGGGGTGCAATAGTCATAAGAAACACCAAAAATTTTATATGAAAAAACTTAAAAATGTGAAAAACCATGGGGCTTGACCACGTTAAAATGATTCTGCTAGTGTTTGTAATTGATTACAAATGATGCACTTCCTTGGGGAAAGGCCTTGGCTCAATGTAGCAAATATACATCATATAGAGCACATTACATAGTTGGAGTTGGAAGAATCTAATGACACGAGAGTTGTTCTTAAAAGAACATTAGCCTGTTCATTTGGTCGATAGGACCGTTGTTAAGCAATTGAGGTCGGAGGGACTATAGTAGAGCGACTGAGGTAGAGCAGACCATTGTCGGGTGATAGAGGTCGGAAGGACTGTAATCGGCGGGCGAAGGTGGTTGGAGGACCGTAGTTAGCAAGCAACAGTGGCTGGAGGGACTATAGTTGGGTGATGAGGTTGGACGGACTACAACCGTAACTGGTGGGCAAAGATAGCAGGAGGGACCATAGTCAGCGGCGATGGAAGTCGGAGGGACCGTAGTCAGCAGGCGACGGTGGTTACAGGGATCATAGTCAGCCGGATACAGTGGTCGGAGGGGACTGTAGTCGGCAAGCGATGGAGATTGGAGAGACCATAGTTGGTGGACAACATATGTGGAAGGGACCTTAGTCGATGGGCGACGGAGCTCATATGGATTGTAGTTGGTGGGCTATGGAGATAGGATGAAGGCTCGGATGTGGCTACAGGACGGAGATTTGGCGGCGGTGGTTAGGCAGAGGTCCAATAGCTTCAGCTTGGTGGTGAGGGTTCGTTGGCGGTGGTACCAAGGTGGAGCTCTAGGATTCTTCAAGCCTTAGAGCTCTCTTGGGTCTCTAGCCCAGGGTCTAAGCCTCCAAAAGTCCAACCCCCTTTCCATGTGGGAAGAGGGGGTCTATTTATAAATTTTGAGAGTGACATGCCCTGTAAATATGGAGAGATCCTGAATAAATTTGGAGTACTCCATTGGACGACCCATACCAATTCCCTTGATCATGAGCGTTTGCCAGCAAGTAAGTGCATTAACGAGGTCATAATTAAGGCTTGTTTGATTCGTCTCGTCGAGTCGCTCAATTCAACTATAAGTGTCATATTTGGATATCATTTAGTTATCCAATTAATGCTTTGGAGCTTTTAAATATGTTTCAAGCCACTGATTTGGACCCATTTGGGCTCTGATTTGATTGATTTCAATGTCGTTGAGCTCGTCTCACTGAGACATTCAATTTGACTATAAATTTGTTGAAATTGGAGTTCAGATTGTCCTAAATTTAATTTTTGGAAGTTGTCAACTCGAATATGCCTCAAAATTTGTGCTTGATTAAAACAATTTTTGGTGAGGTATCATGATCTCAGTTTCTAATATTAAGTATATTATTATTATTATTTTCTAATTTATTATTCTTTTTACCATTTTATTATAGTTATTGCTTGAATTATAAATATTTTGAACTGTAGAATAAAGCTCGAGCTCGAGCTCGAACTCGATTCATTAATCAAGTTCAAGTACAAGCTTGGAATGACTCGAACTTGACTTAACTCATTTACACCACTATTACCTATCATCGCCAACAAAGTTAATGTTTGCCATCATAATAACAACAATGCATGTTGTCTCTATCGGAGTCGACTCCCGTCACCACCACCAAAATTGATGTTACTCATTCCCAGCAATATTAGCGTGTCATACCAATACTGTCAACGCTCATTCTAGTTATTCTCGTTTGATTAAAAACTAACTTGAAACTGATATGAGCCCACGACTGCATCCCAATTCCCAACCATTTTAATAACGCCTATGAAGAAATCGAGGAGACAATGCAGTCAGTAAGCATCCGGCAATCATAAACCGCACTAAAAATCATTTGGACATAAAAAGATATCCAAATGGAATTGAACACACAGCGATCAATTCTTGCCTTGATATTAATTTAATGACTACAATGCCGAAGAATTCTGACAATTGGAAGCCTGTCTTCTGATGATATTGCCATATTGATGGGGCAAAGCTCAAAATTTGCATTGGTATCATCACATGAGTCAGAATCGACTAGCAACAGACGAATCCCGAAATAAGAGCAGCCAGCCCGGAAATATTGCAAAAACAGCCGCAAGAAACAATGCTCTCAAACATGAAAAATTATTAGGTGCGGACACCGGACGTAGCTCTACGTCCGGACTCCACTAGAATGGCGCCACGTAGCGACCTGAAGACCCGGCGACCCGTTTCGCCGAGAAGTTCAAATGATGCACGTGCGGTATTACTGAAGAATTACTCCGGTATTACTCGGTATTACCAAACAATTACTCGGTATTACCTATGAATTACCTAGGTATTACTCGGTATTACCTAGGAATTACTAGGTATTACCGAAGAATTACTCGATATTACCTAGGTATTTCTCGGCATTACCTAGGAATTACTCGGTATTACCAAAGAATTACTCGGTATCACCAAAGAAATACTCGGTATTATCTAGGAATTAGTCAAAAAAGGGCAGATTTTTTTAATTTTTCGCGACCAATCCGGGTCGGGTCGTCGGGCCAACCGGAGATATAGCGTCGACGAATGCTACGTGGCGCCATTCTAGTGGAGTCCGGACATAGAGCTACGTCCGATGTCCGCACCTAATAATTTTTCCTCAAACAGACACCTTCGGATGAGCAAAAATAAGCCTCCAAAGCTCAGAAAAGAAGTTTCTCCTTCACATACTCCCCATCTTTCCAAATCGAAAGTTTATATTTCACAAATTTTGCAATAGTTTTTGCTAGAGTTGTCGCACAAACAGCCAACCTTCCAAATTTCCTACTATTGCGTTCGCGCCAAATGTGATAATGATAGCATTCAAAATGAGCATTGTTCCATTTTTGATACTTTTCTCACCCGGCAAGCCACCAATATATTCAAACGTCTGAGAGACATTTGGCCGTAAGAGAATGTTCTGGCATTGAGGAAGAAGACGGAGCAACACAGAGAAGGAAAAATCACATTCAAAATAAATATGAGAAAGAGATTCATTGCAAATAAGACAAAAGGTGCAAAATTTTTCTGTAACCACAATATTTCTCATAGCAAGCACATCCACAGTTTTGAGACCTCCTTGAATGCCAGCCATGAGAAGACAGTGAATCTGAGGGAATACTTTTCGTGCCAAATCAGAGGATACCACACAAAATTAGGTTCATTTGAAAAATGCTCCGCATAGTTGGGGTCTGGCAGGTCCTTATTTTGCCGATTTTGGGTCTTGGACAATGATGATCATCTGCTTTTTCCATCCCCTTGGATGGTCTTTGGGCAACTAGGGGATCAGCCGATACAATTTCTGATCACCGACACTAATTCTGAGTCCAAGCCGGCTTTTTAGCCATGGTATTCTCTTATCATGGTGTTTGCTATTGTTCTTTTTTGTGGCTTCTTTTTGTGCTTTCCTTTGCTCCATTTTTGTTTTAGCTTGGAGCAGCTGGAGAGGTTGATCTACTGCATAGTTGTTTTCCTATGGGCTTCTTTTTCTCTTGTCCCTGTAACTCTTTTTGGTTATATTTATGGGCAAATGCTAAACTTTGCCCCAAAAAAAAAAAAAAAAAAAAAATGCATTGGAATTATAAATTTCCTGCCATTTATTAGATTTGGATTCTATCGAAGAAAGATAACTCAAGTATCATGTGCCATATTATTAAAAAAATAATAAATGAAGATATTCTGATAAAAATTAATTAAAATAAAATTTAAAATATTTGAATTTATTTTAAAATGTACATCATAGATATAGTTAATTAAAATATCCTACCTGAACATTTTCCTATTATTAAATAGAATTATGCAACTTAAATAACCTTTTTTTTGGTCAACCAAAAAGAAAATTCATTAAACTAGAAATAAAAAGTATACAATGAGTATCAACTAGGAAGATGCACCAAATGAAGCCCTCCTCTTGAAAGAGAAAAGCATCGACGAAGCTAAAATTGCTCATTCATGCAAAGAACACCTTAACGGGAGTTAACTCGTCCATCCTCCTTCATCTGCTTCCTTAGTAGGTCAGTAATTGACCCCAAGCGTTGAAGTTCTTTTGCAGAACTAGTCATAGAGACTCTATCTTTCCTTGGGCGAGAACGCGTATGATGCAAGAGGAAAGCCTCGATGGAGAACTTGAATGGAATGTTGGAGAGATCAACATCCCTAGCATAAGCAACTAGCTTGGCCGGCTCACTAATTTCCAAACAAGTGATTGATGAAGAAAGGGGAGTAGCCTTCTGTCCACCAATACCAACGTTTGAAATCATCTTCTCTTGTCTCCTAAATTTTCTAGAAGTGACTAGACACCAAGGCTCATACATGCGCCACTTCCAGGTGAGAAAGATAATTGGTAATTGCAAGACAGATTATAATTGGTAACCGGTGATTGTAAGACCATTGGTAATTGGTAATTGGATTGGATATGATTTTTTTTTCTTTTGTCCTCATTTTCTTGCTGCTGATAAAAAATAGTGCTCTGAAATATCTCTATAATTAGTCAATGTTCTAAAAAAATGATTTAGGAGATCTTTGATTTAAAGTAAAATATGTATAAAATATTACAAATATAAGGGTTTTAAAAATATTAGTATTAGGTTTGAATATTGGGGGGTGGGGGGTGGGGGGGCGGCATTGACCCCACCCTCCCATAAAAAAATTATATTTTTTTTGTTTTTATATAATTATTTATTTATTTTATAAAAAATAATCATACTTAATTATTTTTATTCCTTTATTCATCTTTTTATAGTTCTTACTTCTATAATGAATAAATGAATAAATTAGATGTGAATATTATAATCAAAATTTTTTGAATCTGTTTTAAGATCAAAACATATAATATATACGGAAAGAGCTTTTCTATAATGATTATTACAAATAATCGACTATTAAATAGAATTAGAGATTAGCGAATGAATGATATTTTAATTATTTATATTAAGAAAAAATATTCATTTATATTGATAATAAAGTAATCATTTAATTTTTGAGACTGAAAATTATGTGTTATAAATCATAAGTTTTTTTTACAATATTATTTTTATCTTTTTAAAATAACAAATTTAAATATTTTTCAAAGAGCTCAATGTCAATCATATGCACAAATACAAAAAGTTGAGAGTATATTTGAAAAATCTAATTAACATTATCATTATAAAAAAATTTCTCGTCCCGCCACTAGGTTTGAAGTAAAAGAAATGCATAATATAATTTTAAAGTATTTGAATTTTGATGTATTTGAAAATTAGTACAGCTTACCAAGTTCCAAATAAATTATAATTTATTTGTGATTGCACGCCGCTGCTGCCCACCATCACCACCACGATCGTTGGGCTTTACTTTGCATTAATTATACTTCAAGATAAAACAAAAAAAAAATACTTATATTTATTTTACATCCATCAAAATTATTCTAAAATATTTCAAATACATTAAATTTTTTATGCTTTTTTTTTCTCTATGAAAGCAAACATCCGCATAGAATATTTCAACTCCTTCATAGACTAGAGTATATCAACATTCTTTAGATAGTTGTCTTGCAAAATAGAAAATTATGTCTTGCAAATTAAAAGGTATTGGCAAAAAAAAATTAACGGTAATGTAAAATCATTTTTATTTATTTATAATAATTGTAATTATTATTATTATGATTATTTATGCTCAAATATTTATTTTCTTTTTCGTAGTGTGTCTGTTCATTAGATCAGAGATGGAGGATGGAGTTGAGACTTCTGTAATGTGAGCATTTTGTTTGTTGGGCGAAATACGAAGAATTGTTTTGGAAAAAACTTACAATATCTAACTAGTTTTTTCACTCTTTCAAAAAACAAATCAAATTAAACTCTAAGGCATTATATTTACTAAAAAAAATTGTCAATTACCCAAAAAAAATACCCCTCTTATTTTTAGAATTATTTGACGTGATTTTGTCCATAACAAATTCTAAAATATTTTAGTTGTAAATTAAAAAACCTCCTTCTACCAAACTTTTATAAGAGAATAACTTATTAAAGTTTTGAATCCAATCTCACTTAAGAATAATTAAAGTTAATGTTGGGAAGTAAACACCGCAACAAAATAAACAAGAAAAGAAAACAGTGGAAATGAACACGAAGATTTAACGTGGAAAATCTCAAAACCATGGAGAAAAACATGGAGCCACACCACCCCAAGGAATTTATTATGAAAATGAGAGAAATTATACAGATCTCTTTCTCTCTCATTCTCTCTTTGTCTCACTTCACACTTCACACATTCTACATTTAACCGACAAATACCGAAGGAATTCAACTCTTCAAGTTAAACATGAAAAATGATAAAGAAATATGTCCAACCTAACTCGCCACTTTGTGGCACTGGGTTTTGGACGAGAAAGAAAATTGCCCAATTTAACTTGCCACTCCACGCCCTTGGGGTTTGGAGTGCCGCAATAGTCCATTCTTTGTATCCAACATGACTTGCGGCGCTGTAGTGCCGGGATTTGGAGAGTCGCCCTGCAGTGTCGGGATTTGGAGTGTCGCGGCGCTTAGCTTTATGTCTCCAACCAACACAAGTGTGCAGCGCCACAATGTTAGAGTATATAGCACTGTAGCGCTGTCCGGTTGTATGAAAAGAAAAGAAAAAAATTTTGAGAGGCCCCCTGCGAACCCCCAATGAGCTCGATCGACAAAGTTAAAATCTAAGTCAACAGCACAACTCGGTTGATCTACACAATTAAATTTCACACAAAACTAATAATTAATTATTTTAATTTTTCTACATCTATCTTTCAATCTTCAATTATTTTCCAACCCAATTACAAAATTGAATACAACTCGTCAATCTTAAATTTAATAAAAACACAGACTGACATAGCAGAAGAAATGGAGCAGCCATCTTCCAAGCAAGAGTAATCAACACCATTAATCTCTAAAAGCTTAAGCCATCAACACCTTACACGTGTAAAGCACAACCGCTCCCTCTGTAAAATGGTTAGTAGGTTTCACCCCCGAAACAGCTTTTATTTTTTTTATATATATTTTTTGGGAACTGATATACATCCGCTGCCATCTCTGAAAGGGCGCTTGGCGGTATTGTTGACCTCATTATTCGAGGTCAAATTTCTCCGGAATCAACTCTAGCACCTAGGTCTTCGTAGCCTAGTGTAGATGTAGCTCCCATAGG
Source organism: Dendrobium chrysotoxum (assembly GCA_019925795.1). NCBI lineage: Eukaryota > Viridiplantae > Streptophyta > Magnoliopsida > Asparagales > Orchidaceae > Dendrobium > Dendrobium chrysotoxum. Next base: position 29,535,216 of record CM034309.1, read on the forward strand.
ATTTTTCTTAGGTGGATACCCACTGACGTAACATTGACTCGACTTTCCAACTCGACCCTAGGATCTGATCCAAACCAAACCTGAATCAACCCGTCTCAAACTAACTACTTTAAATTAAATTTTGCAATGTAAATCGACATAAAGCCAAATCGAATTAACTCAAAGTCCGATTTAAATGACAATAGCTTCGATTAGCCCGGATTGACTCGTTGCGATCAAATGACATTAATTAATTAAGTAAACAGATTTAAATTAATCTAATTTAAAATGCTCATTAATTTCATTTAATTTAAATATATCAATTTTATTAAAATAAATCATCTGTGTTTTAAAATAAAATTTATTTTTTAAACTATATCCTAATGACCTCTTGATTTAAAATTCAAATCAAGATGCGGTTTAGGCAAAAACCTAAGTTGCGGTTAGATGTTCCCCTTAGCCACGATCCCATCTTCCTATTCATTCGCAGAAGACTCCCGCTCTTCAGTTCGAAGACCTCTCTCACGTCTCCCTCTCTGTTTTTCGCAGAAAGCTCCAGGCGGAGACCCCCCCATTCGGACGTCCTCCCCAAGCCTGAACCCCATCTCCTCCTGCTCTATTCGCAAGAAACCGAAGGCCCCCATGGTAGTTTGCGAAACGACGTCCCAGGCTCGGTCTCCACTCCAGTTCGCGAACTGCTACCGCCTCGTCTGCTCCCAGTTCGCAAGGCTCCCACTCCCTCTCTCGCCGACTTGCCCTAGCCAAAGCCACCTGGCATCCCTCTCCTTCGCATGAGAAGCCCCAAGCAGAATCCCATCTTCCCCCTCTCTCGACCGGACCGAGGCCCTAGTTCTGCCTCCGCAGACATTCGCTAACTCGACTCCGTTCTCCTGGGTGTTCGACCTCTCGACCCCAACCTTGCCTGAATCGGTGGCCGTCCTTCTCATCGACAAGCCATCTCTTCGCTACGCAGGTAATGGTTTCCCTCCTCTTGCAGTTCTTGAGTTCAAGATATGTGAGATAGACAATTACAAAGCTATGTAACTTGTGTAAAAATTCCTATACCATTGTGGTTAGTGGTCAACAATGCATATTGTGTTAAAGTTCTCTGATAGATTTTTGTTTTTCAATCAACCACATGAAATGAATTAAATAATAGATATGATATAAGTTGTATGTAACTTCTTTGGTCGAATATTGAAATCATAAGATGAAGATGATGTTCGCGGTTTAGAGAATCATTTTTTGGGGATATTCATATTAATTTCACGTCTATGTATACTTCTTACCTTTATGTGATGCATACTCTAATTTTCATGAAAGAATTTTGGATGGGTAATTAGTGTGGATAAAGCATGGCATTTGAAAGACAAATTACATGAAATTTGCATGAACCCCTCTTCTCATATTCAATTATAATCCATGACGATGAAAACCTGTACAGCACTATTTATGTAGTGTCTTGGGAAAGGAAAAACGTCGGAATTTTGCTTTGCTTTCATGACTAGAAACTAGTTGTCTTTGGAAGGAAGAAAGTTAGGAATTTTTGGAGAAGTAAAGTGTGTGTATTGAAAGATGAAAAGTGTAAATATGTGAATTTTGGAAAGTGGGTTGTGTTGTGTGTATGTCTTGAAATGTGTTTGTGTTTTTGGGAGTAGCATGTCTATGTTTTGGAAAGTGAAGGGTTTATGAGAATAGTAATGCAAAGTGTGATTTTGAAAAGGTGAAATGTGCAAGTATGAGAATGTGTAAAGGTGGAGAGGTAGTGGAATTTGTGTATCTTTTGGAAGAGGAAATTGTGGAGATTTGAAAGGTAAAAGTGTGTAGGGTTTAAAGAGTAAATTTTGAGTTTTTGGAGAATGAAAAGTATAAGTTATAATTGAGAAGTAAAGTGTGTGTATATGTTGTAAGTTGAGATGTGGAAATGTGAAATATGAGAATTTTGGAAAATGAAGCTTGTATATATTTTGAAAGTGGGATGGGTGTATTTTATGAAAAGTGAGGTGTATTTGAAGATGAAATATATGTTTTGATAAGCGTATGTTTTGAGAGATGAAATATTTTAAAAAGCTTGTGTGTTGAAAAGTGTTTTGTGTGTAAGAAGAAAAGTGAAAAGTGAAATGAATTTTGTGTTTAAGTTAGAAATGTGAAAGTGGATTGAAGTGTGTGACTTTATGAAAAGCGGAGAAGTGTGTTGGTAGTTGAAAAGTGAAAAGTGTATTGTTTGAATGAAAAGTTTAGTGTGTGATCTTTGAATGGTAAAGTGACACTTGTTTGTTGGAGAATGATTTTGAAAAGGTGAATTGTATGTGTAAACAAAGTAAAGTGAAAAGTGTATGTTGAAAGGTGAGTTGTATGTTTTGGAAGAGAGTGTGTGTGGTTTTGAAAAGTAAAGAAGTGACATGTGTGTACTTTGAAAGTGGAATGTGTAAAAGAGTGAAAAGTGAAAGTTAGATTGTTAAAAGGTGAAAGGTGTGGGTGTTGGAGAGCTAGTTAGTTTGATGTCTATTAGAAAATGAAAGTGTTGAAAAGCAATGACTCTCTTTTTCTCTCTACCTCTCTCTTTCTCCTTCTTCTTCCCTCTTTCTTGTGCCTCGGGGTGAATATTGGTAAACTATAAAGTATGCTATCAAAAATTAAAGGTTCAAAGAGATGAGCAACTGTACCGGTGTTCAAGCCTGAACAAAGGTACGCTTTTATTTTTAATAAATTTCAATTATTTTATCATTAATTATTAAATGTGCTTCTAATCCCTATTTTCTCTTCTTTATTTGCATAAAATACGAGGAATGGTACCGGTCGAGTGAACAAAAGGACAAGGGACAATGGCGTCAGTCGCCTCGATCCAACAGGGTAGCGGGGTGCTACAGGCGAAATCCACCGGATCATAGCCCCCGGTGTTGTAAGTTTTCTTAAAACTTAGAAAGCCCCTAGGAAGCAATGGTGTGGTTTGTGCGAACCCCTACCCTTTGGGTCCCTATAGTAACTTCAATTTTATTAGGATGATTTTCATTTCATTTTAGATCCTTAAACCTCTTTACACGTACGCAATGTCCTAAGGGTTAGTGATAATAGAATTTTTCATCCCATACAATTTTAGTGACATTTAAGGACAAAAATTAAGGATTGAGTCTTAGAGAACTTAGACTTAGGATGTATGCACACTTCATGATAGAAACGCAGAACATAAAAAACTTAGTGACATCCCCCTTAGGGTTAGTGTTTATTATTAATATAATTTAATTAAGCTAATCAAATTTAAATAATCCATTAATGAAAATTTCAAACACACTAATAATAACTCAAATAAAAATACACGAAAATCATATAACCTTTAATAATCAAATCATAATTGACACATATAACCACTAAGGGATTAAATTTGAATATAAATTTAAAATTAAGTCTAATTAATTTTTGAATCATCTCATGATCAAATAATAACTAAATTAAGTCTTCAAAAATTTTTTTATAAATTATCAGGAATGTCACAAATAAATTAAAATTTTAATAACTCATTAAACAATCTAAATTTCAATCATTAAAAAATCCAATAAATAATTGAGTTAAATATTCTAAGAAAGAAAAAATGATGTTTAATTAAAATACTTTAAATAACCAAACTTATTAATCAACTTTAACAATCAAAATTCAATCTAAAACAAATTTCAAAACAGTAAAGACACTAAAACTTAAATCTGAACATCAAATTTCCCTTGACTTTTCAATTAATTAAGTTTCAATCAATTAGAAAAGTTCAACTAAAAGTAAACTCAGGATATATCCAAACCATACAGCCTACCGCACACACTTAGATTTATTTGATAGGACAACTGACTCTAGCTCTAGGTTAGGCCGGTGTTTACTTTCTTGCTGCTGTGTGATGAGCTTTCTCGTGATTTTCATTGCATGCTGTGTATGATTGCTGTGAGTGTTTATTTACTTTTACTGGTCTCTGTAATATGACGTGATGTGCGATAGATTACCCCTAGGTTAGGAACGATCTGGATGCTCACAGAATCTTATGCAGGTGGTCATGCTCATGCAGGGCTAAATTAAAGGGGCAAATTAAAGATTTAAATTGACGTAAATTTTCTGTAGGTGCTTCAGAAAATGCTAAGCCCCCTTAAAATTAAGAGAGCATGGCCAAGTGTGACTGGTGAATTTAATTTAAATGCGAATATATAACTGCGTCAGAATGATTTTATTATAAATGTTTAGGATAACCCTGCAGGTGGTTTAGATTTTCTTTTTCTTTCTGGGATGTAATGTAATGTAAATGTAATTTGTTAAAGTCAAATGTTGTGAAAGTGATTTAAAAGTGGGATATCACACCCAACTCAGAATCCAAAGAGAAGAGAATGTCCCTTAGGAGAATATTCTCTTCTATTTGGAAAGTCAAGTTAGGGTAGTTCTAATATCTAAAAAGAAAAGAAAATACCCCTTCAGGATGAGTTTCTTTTCATTTGGATATCCAAGTCTGGCGGATCCAAGGAGCTTGTAGCAGATCCAAGAAGCTCGTAAAGGAAAGAAGACAAAGAAATGAGGATGAAGAAGATGAAGAAATGAAGATAGGAAGAAAGTATATCCCATTTCGAAATCACTTGCGTCAATTCTAGGAGTAAAATTCGAGTTTGTTGTCAGTGGTACCCGGCCACTTTATATTTTCAGCACACCCTGGGTTGTAAATAAACTGGACATTATATTTTTGGATAATTTAATTTGATTGTTTATATTGTTTGTGCAGTAGCTTTTTTTTAGGACTCTTGCATGTCGTATTTTGTTTTAGCCTGGATACGACCAGAGTGCTTTTTTTTGTAAGGACCACGATAAAATGTTTTATACTTGAAATTTAAAATAAAATTTTTAGGCTCACATAGTAACTCTAACGATCTAAGAAGTAAGCTTGGGACCGTCGAGAGTCAGCATAAGCATATTATTACTTTCTCTTCCTTGTTAGGCACCTCCCCGCCTGCGGGTTTTGACAGACCACCTGGCCTATTAGGGTGCAATTCTATCAAGGGGATGTTGTGCAATCTCTAGAGAAAAATCTATTTTCTAAGCCAAATTTTAAAACTGCTTCATAATCATTTTATGCATTCGAGTCAATCAGTATGCATTACATTAGATACAAATTAAAAGAGTCTAAAATTTTAATTGCATTTTATTTTCAGCCATCATTTACCCCACATAAGTTGAGGGGCCAATTAGGATCTGTCTTAGATGTCGGCCCCGATTCCTCAAAACCTAAGTAACGTCCCTACCCATCTTTCATAAAGAGCCTGAACACATGGTTTTAAAGCGCCTAGGTGGTTAGCTGACTTCCCAATCCAGGCCGGGATAAGTCCAGATTTGCACTTCATTAGCTAGGTTCGGGTCACTACTATGTAGTACTCAATTTAGACTTAGGTTCTGAGGCATATTTTTAAATCTTAAGTCCTCACCCTCCGGGAATATAATCCTAAATTTCTAATAAAATGTCAACTCAAATCTAACAATTTCTCTCTTAAAATGTAAAGCCCAACATAGGATAGACTGAGGTTGCCTCTGAGCTTCTCAGAATCCGGTACCTCATACTTTTCTTCCTTTGACTCATTAATAACTGTTCAACATCGAGCTTTCTCCTTGAAAATTTCTACTTCTTTCCTTGTCTTCTACTTTGTAATCAAAGGGTACAAAATCACTGCTTTAATCGAGAGTTTTTCTAGGAGTACCCCTCCTAGGATGTAATTAACTATAGGGGCTTGCCCTTATAGGGATTTGAGAACCCCAGATTAAAATAAACCTTATTTTATTCTTATAAAATAAGAGAAAAATCTTTGAGAACGCAGACATATTTTAAAACCTCATTTCTAATTTTAAATATATTTGTAGAATATTATTATTATCTTTCCAGGTAATATAATATTCTATTTGTTATATTCAATTTTAGAAATGATGACTTTTGTAAAACCCATTCCTTCTTTTGGGTATTTTTGAAGAATATTATGTTCGTCTTTTTAGATGATATAATATTCTCTTTATTACACCTAAATAAAGGAATGGATAAACTTTTCAAAACTATATTTCTGCTTTTAAACACATTCTATAGAATTTCATGTTCATCTCTCGAGATGATATGCTATTCGTAGAATTGTGTTTGATTATAGAAATATCATTTTTCAAAACTCTATTTTGATATTGAATTCATTGTAGAATATTGTGTCAGTCTCCTGAGACTGTACTTTATTCTTAATGCAGTATTTGATTATAAAATAGGAGAACATAAAATTTGCGTGGCGAAAAAATTTTTTCCCACCAGGTGTGACTAATCCTCGGCTGACCTAAAAGAGGCACCCACCTTAGAAACCTCTCGGTCCGCTTGATTGAGCCCTACTTAAGAGGCGCTGCCGCTCGAGGGGAATTGAGTATGGTTTGGATGGTTCCCAACCATACTCGCCCACCAACCCAGCTAAGCAATGGTGGGTTTTATTTTCTATATAATAGCAAGCTGTAAGAAGATATGGCATGTACTTTAATGAAAATGTGAGCATATCCCGCCCTCCTATAAAAAATTTTATCTTTTTTTTTTTAATTTTTATATTATTATTTTTTTACAAAATTAACAATAAAAATTAAAGTGTTAGATAAATAATATAATTAATTATAGATTTGTGTTGCATCCTGAAATATTCGCGGTGGTAGAGAGATATAAAGTTTAACGTCTTAAGGGCTATTTCGTTGCTAGAAAAAGGAATCCAGTGTAAAATGAATACTTTATTTTGTTTAGATGAATGTGAAAGAATTCATGGTCACATTATTATTTTTTGTTTGGTTTGTAGTAAAGTGATTGCGATGTAAAATGAATAACGGTGGGCCTAGCGGCTGAAGGTGGCTAACTAGTGATGACTGACCAACGGTGGTGGGCGGCGGTGGCCAGAGGTGGTGGCCGGAGGTGGTGGCCGGCGGTGGCAACAACCAAAATTCTCAAAACTTTTGCATTTGGATTACTTTACACTCTAAAATGCAACAAACCAAACAACCCCTTAGCTTTGCACAATTATCCAGCACAGAAGCAGATGAAAGATAAAGGTGAGCGTTCATAAGAGACACCAAAATTTTTATGTGGAAAACCCTGAAAAGGGGAAAAGCCATGGGGTCTAGCCAAATTTTAAATGAATGTACTAGTGTTTGCAGTTGATTATAGATGAAGCTCTTCCTTAGGGTGAAGGCCTTGGGTCGATGTAACCAATATACATTATATAGAGTGCATTACATGGTTAAAGCTGGAAGAATCATTATTGACATGTTCATTTGGTTGGTAGGACCATATGCGACGGGCGATGGAGCTCAGAAAGATTGTTGTCTGGAGATGGAGGTTGGAAGGACAGTAGTTGGCGGGCAACGGTGGTCAAAATGATCATTGCCTAATGGCGGAGGTCAGAAGGATCGCAGTCAGCGGGCGATAGTGGTCAGAAAGATTATTGTCAGGTGACGGAGGTCGGAGGACTGTAGTCGGCAAGCAACATAGATAAAAAAGATCGTTGTTTGGCGACGAAGGTCGGAAGGACCGTAGTCGATGTCCGACGGAGGTTAGAAAGACTGTTGTCGGGTGATGGGGGTCAGAAGAAGCATAGTCAGCAGGCGACGGTGGTCAGAAAGACCATTGTCAGGCGATGGAGGTCGGAAAGACCATAGTTGTAGTGCAATGAAGGTAAAAAAAGATTGCCTGGTGACGGAGGTCGGAAGGACTGCAGCCTATGAGCAACGGAGGTCAAAAAGACCATTGTTTGGTGACGAAGGTCGGAAGGATTGTAGTCATCATGCGACGAAGGTCAAAAAGATTGTTGTATGGCGACGGAGGTCGAAAGAATTATAGTCGATGAGCGACGGAGGTCAGAAAGACCATTGTCTGGTGACGAAGGTCGGAAGGAGAGTGGTTGGTGGGTGACAATGGTCAAAAAGACCATTGTCTGGTGATGGAGGTCAAAAGGATCGTAGTCAGCGATAGAGATTGGAATGACCTTAGTCGGGTGAAGGTGGTCGGAATGACCGTAATTGGATGACAAAGGTTGAAAAGACTGTAGTATGGTGAAAGTGGTTTGAAGGATCATAATTGGGCTACTGAGGTCGAAAGGGCTATAGTTGGTAGGCGATGCTAGTTAAAAAGACCATTCTCGGGTGATGGTGGTCTAAAGGACTGCTGTCAGGTGATGGAAGTCAAAAAGACTAGTCGAGCGACGGTGGTCAGAAGGACCGTAGTCGGGTGACGATGGCCGGAATGACTGTAGTCGGGCAACAGTTGGGTGGTCGGCCATAATTCCGGCAATAGTTGTTGGCTAGTTGTAAATTTGGCGTCAGTTGGTGACCGGGCGGAAGTCCTACAGCAATTGGTGGTCGGGCGTCAGTCCGGTAATAATTGGTGGCTGGGTGAAAGTATGGCAAAAGTCCAGCGACAGTCGGTGGCCAGACGGTGGTTAAGGAGGAGCTTGGTGGCAAGAGAGATTTCAGATTTCTCTTCATATCCTCTCTTCTTTCTCTTCATTGCTTGGTCCCCCCTCAATGAAGAATGATGAGTTTATTTATAATTTTTTTAGAGTGGCATGACCAGTAAATAGGGAGAAGATCAAGGGCATGTTGGGAGTATTTTGAATGGACGATCGATATCGACTCCCTTGATTGTGAACAGTTTATCAAGTCTTTAAGTGCCTTAATGATGTCAAAATTTGATTATCTTAGGCTCGTTGATTCTTCTCATCGAGCCGCTAGATTTAACTATAAGCATGTCACGTTTGAAAATCGTTTGGTCATTCAATTTATAGCTTGAACATTCCAAATGCTCTTCGGGTTTTGATTTGGACCCATTTAGGCTTGGACTGGGTCGAATTTGGCGTCGTTGGGTTCATCTTTTAGAGAAGTTCAGTTCGACAATAAGTTTGCAAAAATCAAAGTTCAAATGGTCCCGAATTTAATTTCGGAAATTCCCAACTTAATTTTGCTTCAAGATTCGTGCCCGATCTAAATAAATTTTTGAGGATGTATCAAGATTGACGTTAAATATAAAAAGTAGTTTCCCGCGTGCATTTTGCCTTAAGATGATGAGTAGGGCTATTTGGATGATATTCTTGGTTGACTATTGTGATGAGAACCACCTTTTCTTTTCTTTGTTATTTTGTATGCTACCAGTTAAAGAGGCAAGTAAAGGGGCATTAAAATTAGATTAGTTAATCTTATTTTTAACATAAAAATACAAGCTTTCTTATTGTTTCTTAAAGCAGTTTTCAAGTATAAAAATTTAATTTTTTAACTAAAAAACTACTTTAAGAAACAGAAGAAATCAGTCCCAAACAAAACATTAATAATTGAGAACTATACACTAATCTCTTTCTTATGAGAGAGCTATTTATCTTGATCATCACTCCTCTTCAAGGCAAATCTAATTGTAATGGGTTATATTTGTGTGCTAATAATATTATTACTTTTTTATTTATGGGATGCATATTCTTCATTGGATCCTCTTTAGGCCCAGAGAAGTAAATTTTCAATGAGATGGTTAACAGTTTTGTGGGCTTTAAAAGAAGTTGGAAACTAAATATTATCACGAAAATGCTTAGAAGTGATCAGTTTTTACTTTTAGGGGTCATTGATAGCACTATTATGGACTCCTATTTAAAATTTACAATATATCTCATAAGAGAAGAAAGATAACTGTCCTCCTAATTTTCCAGCCGTTGGATTAATAAATCAAGAGAGGAGATTATTTATTTTGTAGAAGATCATCAAATAAGTGAGGTCAATAATTGCTATTTTAATTTATTGTTGCAGGTGATATTGAAACAAATGTTAATTTCTCATTAAATACCCACCTAAATTGTTAATCCAAGGATTGAGTTTTGTAAGAGAATTGAAATTCTCCATAGTTCAAATCTCTAAAAGATTATATTATTCAAAGGGAAATTTGACTTTATATCTCTCACATACGTCTATTTAGATTAATCAACATTTTATATTTTTATTTGATCAAATATCTTTAAAGTCGTTTTTTGATGAAAATGCCATTGTTTATTTCTTATGAAAATACTTCTATAAGGAAATATAAGGGACAACTCCTCATAATCACAAAAATATAAGAACTTATTATAACTTGGATTTCTATCTTTCAACCATCTTAATTACTAGTCTCCTTGCTTGACTAATTAGATTATCTCCCCTCTTTTTCACAACTTCTTGCCGCTTGAATCCTTTGACAATCCCCTTATGAGACCCTTACAACGCTGATAGGAACTGAGAGTGTTTTTTTTTTTTTTTTTCATTTATGTTACAATGAATTTGAATATTTGATGTCCCTTCCATCATGGTCAATGTCATGATGTATCCTCTTATAGGGAAAGGAAGGAGATGAGTTCAAAAATTGGATTCAAACAATATCTTTGAACACTAGTGTGAATCTTAAGTTCAAAAACACACTTCAAACGAGTTTAAGCTTTAAAATATGTTATACATATGATATGATAATCAAATATAAATTTGACTTATGTTCAAACTATGGAACTCCTTAAGTAAAAAGAAGCTAAACTCTTAAACATCGATGTGATAGTGTAATGGTTAAAATTTTATTAAGAAACTCCTCAGTTAAACGTGCTCATCCCAAAGAAATTCTGAGATGGGTGACCTCCTTGGAAGTTACACCAACAAGACTAAACTATGAGGCACTTAGGTCAAAGCGGATAATATCTCGATAGTTAAGACTTTTGATTGTTACAAATGGTATCAGAGCAATACACCAGTTGGAAGATGAAAATTAAGTGTCATACAAGACAAAATGCTACGCCATGGGAGCCGCCTCTTGAACCCTGTATGGGATAAAGTGTTACATGGAGAAAGTCATCATTTGAACTTATAGAGGCCACCTCTAAAATCTTATCTGCCTGGTGGATAATTCTGGATAAAGATATTGATCACGAGGACGACAGTTACTTAAGTGGGAGAGATTGTGAAACTCTTTAAGTAAAAGAAGCTAAACTTTTAAACATCGAGGCACCTTTTGATGTAATGGTTAGAATTTTATTAAGAAACTTCTCAGTTAAGCGTGCTCATCTCGGAGAAATCTTTGGATGGGTGACCTCCTGGGAAGTTACACCAACAAGACAAAACTGTGAGGCCCTTAGGCCAAAGCGGATAATATCTTAAAAGTTAAGAGTTTGGCTATTACACAAACAATATTCAAATACAATATGTTATTTTAGCCTAGTTTGAAACTTATTCAAACCTGTAATTTGAGTTCAAAGTCGGATCAAAATAGATTCAAACAATGTTAATACCCTATATCAAGTTTGAGCATAATTCAAACTTAAGTTTTATACGTAGGGTTAAGCGTTGAAAATTGGTTTGTAACTTGTTTAAAATTATGTTCAAATAAGGTCCAAACATATAATATAGGGTTTGAATATTGTTCTAGCTATTTTTTGAACATTTGCTTCATATTAGTGGTTTAAAACTAGGTTTGAATAATATTCAAGAAAAAAGGACCGAACATTGTAATTTCTCATTATTTTATATGGAATCAAGTAATTTAATTTATTTAGTTATGAATGAATATGACCAAACTAATTATTTTTATGGAGAGACATTATATTGCCTGGGTTACGTACATAACCAATGGTGCAAAGGAGAAAGCTATATAGCAGCTATTATCTTCTTGAGAGAGATATAAATTCCCCATTTAAGCAAATTTTTAATGCTCTTGACTTGCAATTCTCTAGAGCATGACTCATCGACTTCATCTAAGAAAGATTGATGGTTTCTCTATAATGTTCAATATTAAAGTAAAATAAAATATATAGAATCTTAAAATTGCTTTTACTAATTAATTTTAATTTGATTAATTACCCATTAAGAGAACAAGACTACAAGCACATGGCTTACTAATAATTACTTAAATGGTAGCAAAAACTTTAAGAATATAGATATTGATAATACATTCCCGTGGACTACACTTCTATAGAATATGTATGAAAGTTGGCCTCTACTTTGTTATTAATGGGCTGCTACTCAGTCATAAAAGAAATAATATTATTTTTATTGAGGTCTTAACATTGGTTAGGGCAGAAATTATTTTTTTAAATACCATGGAGAAAATTGTCATGGGTGAAAAGAATTATAGGGCTCAACTAGGATAAACCAAACATTAAGGGAATATTCTTAAGGTTTAGAACAATGCACGAAAGAAAGCCTTGATCTAGTGTAGTACATATATATATGTGAAGTGACTTCAATAATAAGGAAGGCCTTCATTGAATTTGTTGTAGAGAAAAACCCTTAGGTGCTAATCTAAGGAAACAATAAAGTACTGACAATCAAAGGTTTCATCACATAATGTTTCAAAAAAGATACAAGTTATATGCCCATTAACGTATTTTAATAATTTAGGTATAATTAATATCAACTTTATGTTATATTTATATTATATATTTTTTGTTAGAATTGTTCATCCTACACTAGAACATAAACCTGACGAGAATGACTTTTATAATTCTATTATACATAATTCTTGCTAGCCACTCCCAATTTGGTTTGTTAAAGAGAAAGCGAGCACCACACATTCTATAGGAGAATGTGGTAGTTTATTTGAGAAAGAAGCTAAAATAAGTTAAATAGTAGGTGCATGTTGAAAAGAACAAAGAACAATCCAATGAGGAAAAGGGCATGCCCTCCCTTTTTTGTGAAGAAAAGAACCTTTTTCTTGACCATTGAATAGTTGAAGAATAATAATTGAGATTGGAGAATATGTTAGATGCTTATATTGAGTTTGCACATAGAAAGAAAATAAGGGATTATGATATGCAAGTGAGAGGGGAGAATGAAGCAATTGAATTTTATAGTCATACATAGATTTTGAATGATGTGCTAAAGGAGAATCTAGATATTGTTCCATCTACAGTAGTTATAAATAAAGATGTGGTATACAATAAGGAATTTAACAGGTGTAATAAGAGTAAGAAGAATTTAATTGAATATTTCACAAATTCATGTAGAAAAAGGAATAAGGCAATGGATCTATGTTATGTTGAACCTCTTTACCTAATTGAGTTGTTTTACTTTAATAAAGCTCGGATAACATGTATAATAGACAACTCTAAAGGAAAGAAACATTGGAATAAATAGTGAAACTGAACTGTAGTTTCAATGAATAAATATACTCACATTTTGGCTAAAAAGTAAGGTGATTATTCTAATAGTTTATGTTTACATGCTAATAGTTAATAATCCATACAAATACATTGGATTGCTTATTAGATATTCCATCTTTTTTTAGTATATAAATGCATTGTACTATTTAATAAATGATCGAGTATGGCGCTACCCAATTACTTTTAGAGCATATGTTATTGTGTTTGATGAACTGTTTGATCAATATTATATATCAACAATATTTTAGTACATGTAGTAGAAGAAGCCCAACCCATATAACATACATTTTTGGATCACTTTTGGTAACATTGTTAAAACTCTTTCTAATACTGATTGCAATTATATTGTATTCGTTTCCAAGAAGAAAAATGAGCTCACCTCTCAAAATCAACCTCTATGTCTTTAGCAATGAATGAGTTAATTATCTCGATTATGACAAAAGGTTGATAAAAATTAACCCTTTTGCAAATTTCAGATGCCAAGTGATAGTCCTCATGATATTGTTTAGTTTTGTAATTTGATAAGATGTTTCAATGAGATTATAAACTCCATGGTATGCCTTTATATATACTTTAGATAAAGTATTTGTAGGATTATTATGTTGATCATAAATAAACACTAAGTTCTTTATTAAGCTTATCGGCTCTCTTAATTTGACCATATAATTATTCATATGCCATTATTGTCTAAATCAATTATTGAGCATACTAGTGGCTTAATCTGAGTATTAACATCTTAGGCCACGACCACGAGAAAGATAACTCCATAAATTATAATGAAAAATATTCCATCAATCTTTAGCACTAAGTAACATGTACCTTTCAAACCTTGAATACAAGCACCCTAATAAAAGTCTGCATACTTAAAATTTCTTAAAGTGTCAAGCCATTGATTAAAAACTCGAACATGAGTTTAGTATATCATTAACCATTAATTGGAGGCACTTTCAAACACAAACTCTTCTAATGTGGAGTTATTTATATGTTCTATGTATCAATAAAATTTACTTTTCTTCACAGGAAACAGGAACTAAAAGATTATAATATTTACTTTTTTTCACAAGGAGCATGAAGAACAAGAAGATTCCATTCAACCTTTTGGAGTTGAAAGTTTTATTATATTCAACTACATCACAAAATGCTATGGTCATCTCTAATGGACACATTTTAGCAATGAATCATTTATAGAACCATTATCATCTTTATATTTTTTCATCCACATCATCTTCATCTACTCTTAAATTAATGTACACTGCATAAACAACAGATGTTGGATTGATAGACCTTGCATCATAATCATATGTTTTATTCATTTAAGAATGCTTAATTTCCCATGATCACAATATGCATGTAAATCCTTGAGACAATTAATGAAAAAATGATGTTAAATGGATATAGAAATTTCACATGATTATAATACATACTTCTTTGAAGGACTATGTGCTCCATCAAAATAATAAACCATCTCCAACTTCAAACTAAATTGATCCATTATATAAATGCGAAAACAAAAAACATGATATAGAAAATTAAATGGAGACTTTCTCAAAATTAATTTTCTTAAGAAAAATTATTCCAAAAGGAATAAAGAAAAATTACCAAAATATTAATTGAGACTGCAAATCTTCATCTTTTAATTAGCTCACCAAATATATTTTAATGAGTGGACACCTTCAATTAATTATTAATGAACACTATTTACTTTTGAATTCAATTTGTGTTCTCAACGCAATTTTATTCTCCAAATTTAAAAAAAAAGACTTAGACAGTAATTATCTCCCATCATCCTTTCTTGTAGAACATGAATCATCCTTTTATAAGAGAAGTTCACATCTTTTTAGTTTGGACACCTCTTTTTATTAATCGCATTTTTGTAATGGACACATCTGTAATGTCTCATAATCTAATTTGAAAGAATTACTCTTTTATCTTTTAATAAACAACAATCAGGGCTACCTAATTTTTTTTATCAATATAAATATCAACATAAGTGAAACTATTGATCAAAACATCAATATATACATTTGTGTTCATTTTCCCAAAAATCATGTACACTATTTATGATTTATACAATCATATCACAACTACTCTATCGTGAGTACAAAAAATAACTAAAATAATAAGAATCTAAACATGAAGGATCCTAATTATTCTCATACTCATGCTCCTTTTGTCCTGACATGAAATCTTTTAATCACATATAATGAGCTCCAGAGCCCATCAAGTAACCAAATTTTATAACTGAACTCAAAGTACAATAAAGGAGCAATATACATGTCACCAGTCAAATCATAATAGTAATATTAATATGATCATGAATCAATGCAATAAAATATACATGCAGTAGTAGTAAAGTTTGTAAACAGTAAATTGATACGATACGGAAGCTAGTAAAACAGTACAATAGAGAAATCAATAAATCAGTACATGTGCCGAATCACTAAAGCAATCGTCGTATCAGTACTATCAATCAGTAGAGAAATTGTATAAAGCGATAAAATCAAAGCATTGGTAAAAACTGTCGAAATTATATTAATACAGTAAAATCATATAGAAGTGTGCACATACTATCTAGGTATTTTATATCGGTATCAAATCAGTATATTACATGCTCAATATGTTTTGAAAATAAACAGAAAATATATTACAATAATACTATTTTAGGGCACATTCCCTAACAGTTATAAAGTCAAATTTCCTTTTGAAATCCAATAATTTGAAAACAAACGAATAGCATGTATGTAAATAGATCTGTTTCTTACATACATTTTTTTGCCATCTAAATCAAAATTCTATTGAAGTTAAGTCTTGTTTTATAAATGGGCTTATTGAACACAATTAGATTTATTAGAATATAGGAGAATAAAAATAAAATCTACATTAAGAGCAATTTTGGATTCAAATTCTTGTTTTGCTTAGCAAATCTTGGAACTAATTAATTATTATTAGATATGTTTAATTAGAAAAATATTCATTTAGTTATCCTAATCAAGGTTGATATTAGCAAAATAAAATCACATAAATTCTTGTTGACCCCTGTATCAAAAAAAAAAAAAAATTCAAATCAGATCGTGCGTACCTGTCCGAGGCCATCCTTCGCACGTCGCTCGCACGCCAACGTCGCCTCTCCCCACGTCGCTCGCAAGACCTCCCTATCGCGTTAAATAGCAAAGGAATGAGAGATCCGAGGCTCTCACCAGCTCTCTTCCTCTCACACTCTCCCTCGCCTCCTTCGTTGTAGTTCGACTTCGCTCGCTCGACGACCTTCCCTTCCTGTCCGACCGAACGTTACGACATTTCGATCGCAAGTAACAACCGGACCTTGCCGCTGTGAAGGGACTTCCTCCCCTACACGTACTTCTTCGGCTCCTTCGCATTGTTCTACTTCGCTCCTTCGATCGACCTTTCCTGTCGGACCGGAAATCCGACATTTTGATCGGAAGCGGACGGTAGCCCGCTTGGTAACTTTCTCCCTTTCACGAGGCTTCTTTCGGCTCCTTCGTGGCCGACCGACTTCGCTCCTCCCGACGACGGTCCCTTCTGTTGGTTCGGAAGTCACGATATTTTGAACAGAAGCGACGACGGGAGCCGCTCGCTGTGAAGTAACTTTCTCCCTTACCTCCTGCCCTAGACCTGCCTCCCTTGTTGTTGTCCGACTCCACTCCTTCGAACGACGTTCCTTCGTATAGGATCGGAGGTTACAGCATTTTGATCTTAAACAACAACTGGAGCTTGTGACTGTGAAGGTAACTCTCTACCTTTCGCGTGCTCTCTCGGCCAAGTCCCGTAAATTCGTCGAATAAAGGGTTTAGGTATTTAGTTATGATAATTATAAATTTGATTAAAAATAATATTAGTTATGATTAATTTGATTTAATTTTAATTAATTATCTTAATTTTAATTAATTACTATTAATTATATTTAATTATAACTAATTAATTAATTATATGTTAATTATTTTAATTATAGTTGATTAATCACAATCATAATCATTTATAATTGATTAAGTTCAATTATAAATAATTATTTTTTGTCTTTAATTAATTTATAATTATTAGCGATTAAATATAATTAATCAAATTAATTATAGATTAAATATTTTTTAATTATAATTAATTAAGGTAATAATTAGTTAAAATTAAATTTTAATCATAATTAATCTTCTTTTAATTAATTTAAAAGAGAAAAGAAATGCAAAAAAAAGAGGGTGCTCTTCCCTCTCTCCTCGTACCTCGATCCACGAGTCTCAACCGGTCCACACTTGCAAAGGTATAATCCCTGAACTCAGATTCATGTTCTCGTCGTTGGCGGCGAGCTGGCAAACCCCCCAAGCGCTCACGTAGCGTAGTGGGGAGGGAAACTAGCGCGACGCCTACGATGAGGCGGGCAATCGCCTTAAACCCCGCCCTCGACGCTTGCGACGAACCGACAAACCCCCTACGCGCTCACGTAGCGTAGTAGGGCGGGAAGCCGGTGAGGCGCCCGCGACGAGGTGGGTAATCCCCGGACCGCTCATGTAGCGTGAAGGGGAACAAAATTAAGTACACATACGTGGGGAAATCCTCCTGCTTTCTTTGCAACAGGTGCCCAAGACCCCTAAACGCTCATGTAGCGGGCGGGGATTGAAGAAATTTTGCTGCCGTGGTGTCTACGGACATCTACCTGAAGCACCCACGTGGCGTGGAGGGGAAGGCAGCCTCTTGATTTTTCCCCTAAACGGGGGAGACGCCGGGAGGCTGCCGAAATTTCATTTGAAGATTTTGAGGACTTGAACAAAAATGAGACTTGGACTTGTGAACCTTTGGACTTGAACTGAACACTAAATGAATTGAACATGAATTAAAATTGAACCAAATAACTTGAACTTGAAGTAAATCTTGGTTCAAAATAAACTTGAATTGAGCTTGGAATTCAAAGTTGATATCGAACTTGAACTCATATTGGAGCTTGATTTGAATGAAAGATAGCAAGAGACTTGAGCTCAATATAAACAAACAAGAACTCAAATGAAGTTGGTATAAAGAGTCTTTACATGAACTGGGACAATGCAAAGGACTTGATTTGGGACTCAAGTGGATTTGTATGAATTGAACTCAACTTGATTTGAATATCAAGTGGACTGAATGTGGACTCGAATTGATAACTCAAGACTTTCAATGGGGATTAAAGAGTATCATTGCCGGTTGACATATAAACAGCGATACAATGATTTTCAAATGAATATTAAAGAATTATAAGAAAGGTCAAAGTACAAGTAGCAATGGACAAAATTGTGAGCACATGGTGACAAACAAACTTATCATGCAAGTTACGAGTTATTTTCAAGGATAATAAGAGACTTACAAACTCAACTTACTTACAAGTAGTGATGAATTGTTGACAACGTAACATCCTCCCTACAAGCGATGTCAATTATCTTGCAAATACACACAGCGGTCCTTTCACAAGAAATTATAGGAGACTTGTGAGTATCCATGAATGACGGTGAAAGGCATATATGTGAATACGACATCTTGCCAACACAAAGAACAGTCCATCCACAAGTAATTATAGGAGACTCGTGGGTGTTTGTGGACAACAGAAAAGTATATACAAATGAGTGCAATATACTCGCCAAACTACAAATGAATTCAAGAGGCAAATAGTGAATACTACCATATCCTTTCAATTGACATCAATCATTTATGGATGAACATAGAAGCTCTCTATGAAACAAGGACTGACATGCAAATAACTAAAGGAGATACATTGCAAACACAACAAGTTCCCAATATATACGGACATCCGCAAACAATGACAGGGAAACCTTCGTAGGAAGAGTAATATACTTATAGATATATGCAACAATCTTGTCAAATGCTAGAGGATACGCAAGTAAACACGACGGTCTACTAATCAAGCACATCAACTTCCTGCAAGTAGAAAGGGCTCAATGATGCTACAAGAGACCCACACCACAATCAGCATGACAGTTGTAATCAGGAGAATTCTACATGCAGTGAAAGCAATGATATGATATATCGGAATGCACTCAAGTGAATGTCAATACACGATGCATCGTACTCACTAGAGTTAATGATCAATATTTAACAAGTATGTTGTTAAAGATTGATGCAAAGTTTGGTGGCCTAAATTCACAATTACACATAGAAGAATACATCCGCCATTCCAATCATCTCAAGGACTGCAACAGATACAAGCTCCTACGAGTTGTCATAGGAGACCCTCTATAAATACAAAATGTCGTCTCCAAACAAATACATAAAACCATCATCAAATATGAGCTCTTACAAGCAACTACGGAAGACTCTCATACATCTAATATAATGCCACCGGATCTGCAACATCCATACAAGCAGATAGAAGGCATACAAATTCCCAAATGAAATCCCAGCGCCACGCCACCGGATCTGCAACCTTTGTAAAAGCAGACAGAAGGCGTTCACAAATATTTTCTAAAATGCCCCGCACGTGCACCTTAATTTGTATACACATAGGAACACAAAAAGGGGGGGATATGCAATCAATACCCGCATGGGCCCCGGCGAGCATGTTATTGGTACACACGTGACGTCTAGGGATGCTGCGCGGGTCAATAAGTGAATTCCAGTTTGAGCCCGATCCTCCTATACGGGTAGATGGGAGTCGACACGGCTCGGACCATTAAATAAATATACGGTCGCAAGATCGACCGGGATATTTATTTTTTAGTTCATATTAGGCCTTCAAGGCCTATAATCAAGTGAATTCACTTACAAAGGGCACAAAGCCTACGAAATCTGATCCTCTGGTAATTACTAGATAGAGTCGATAAAGTTCAACATACAGAAATATGAATGACCCCATACCCCGATGATGGTCGTGTTGAATGCAAATCTCAACCGGAGGGGTCCACACATATCATTTCAAATACCACCAAAAACTCCAAAACTCCACAAAAATTCCCAAAATCCCAAAAATATTTAAAACTGAAATCAAACCATCAAACACTCAAAACATAAAATCCATCCACCCTTCGCAACAGTTTGCCGAGGTGGATAAATTGAAGAATACTTCAGCTCACAAAGAGCTAATGCCTGGTCGAAAATATCACTAGGATCCATTCTCAAACAATCTCTTGCCAGCAAGGACGTGGCACGAGTCCTCTAACCGGCAGTTTCGCCGCCAAATGGCACTGCAGGATAAACGGTTATGACTCGGGGCCCTCTGAACTAGGTGGTTGCCGCCAAATGACATCATTATATTATGGTTATGGCCAGAGCCCGTATGCTCCCCAATGGCACCAAATCCTTGAGATATGAATCAATAGGATATGATCGATAGGGCACAAAGCCCTCTGTTAGCTAAGGTGGATTCAAATTTGTCCCCTTAGGCAAATACCCATCCCAGGTCTACAAGGTCCCCTTGGACGAAGCAACCCATGGCTGCCGACAAGGATCCTTCTGTCAGGTTGGGTCGACTACCTCCTCTGACTATGTAGACCAGGGACCACGATGGCCCGGGACGACGGAACCATGGGATCTTGATCGGGTCTATCATCCATTCCCCCACCATTCGCTTTAAGTGCAAGGTGGTGAAAATTTCTGTTTTAAATATTAAAACCTTCAAATTCCCAAAACCCTATACTCATGCTGCTACTATATGCCAGATGCACGTATCTATACGTATCTGATTGACGACTAGCCTTAATCGAAAGTTCTCTCTCGTTACCGGGAGGGGTAATTAACTATAGGGGCTTGCGCCTATAGGAAACCAGAACTCAGATCATAAAGTCCTCGCAAAATGAGGGAGAAATCTCTTGGTAGTGTCTTATCTACTATCTCATCTGCCTTCCAAAATTTACCCCGGAACTTAGTCCGTTAAAACTCCCCCTAAAGAAAGCAAAAAGCGGGCGGAGGCCAGGGCCGAATTTTCGGAGCCCACAATTCTTCAAAAATAAATAATCAAATACTTTATGTGAATTTAACAGCTATCATATAAAATAAATTTTAAAATTTAATTCACATAAAATTTAATAAATTTGAATTTATGATATTGACTAAAACCCTCCTTGAGTTGAGTCCTACTAGTGTGCCGCCAAACATCCCCTGGCGTTGTATAACGCGGGAAAACACGAGAGGAAAGATTAACCACCACTTCAAACTCGTCTTTCTCCATCGCGCAAAGATTGTTCAATATCTAAGCTTCAACGACCGATCGAATCAGATGAAGTTCAAAGCTTTCCTCACTCAGGACGGAGTCAATCTACTCGACAAGCGTAACCTCCTTCTCTCTCTAGCTTGCGCATTTGAACAAACCCCTAACCTTCACATCTCTTTTCAGGTTTCCTGCCTTCCCTCGACAAAATCGGGCGTGTGTGCCATCTCTACCTCACCCGCGACCACGCCATATTTCTCCACAATCTCCTCGGTGGAGATGGCATTCAGTCGGTAGCCCAGTTCAAAAAAGAAGTCCTTTTCAACGACTACCGCATCTCCAGCCAGAACGAGGACCGCATCGCTTTCGCTATTGACGTCGCCCTTCTCCATCGGGCGCTCCGCAGTGCGCAGACAATCCAGCTCCAGTCTCAAGACGACACTGCTGCTATTCAGATCAAGCTCGTCAAGAAGCTCCCCGTTGGATCCCTCAACCCGGCGCCATTCCTTACGTTTGAGACCAAGGGACTAAGGTCCGCCGTTGTTCAAGATGTTCCTATCTCAAAACCCCTCTCTCGAGCTGATGTTGCTCAGCTTCAAACTGCTCTTGATGCTGCTCAGGATCTCCCTCAGGTCCATTTTTTCTGATTTCCTAATTATGTAGATTTGTGTAGGCAGTTATAATTGAAGTTTTATTTTCCTCCCTCAGTTTTTATGTTTTATTTTTTTCCCAATCCGGCTGCATTCCCAGGGAAACTGAATCTGAGGTTGCGCTTCGCTCTTTGGTCATTGTTCCTATTGGTTATTTGGTTCAGATAAACTGAGAATGAGCCTTGAATTAACCAAGTGCCTCGTAGACATGCTAAAATTTTTTCCCCTGTTTGAATAGTTTGATTCTCTGTTCTACTTGGCTACATTATCTTAATTCTATTCCACTCTTCCCTTGTTTGGTATTTTATTTTTAACATAAATCTACTGGTTTATGATTATGCTCTACTGCAGAGGAAAGATTACCTTCATCAGTGTTCATATCAAGCATAAAATATATTTTTTCAAGGTAAAAATCAGCCGACAGCCATAGTCCAAAATTTTATTTGATAAAGAGTAGTTGTCTATGTACATATTGCAGAGGTTTTAGGACCAGCTTCATTCCTTTTCATATTTAAGCTACAATATCCTTTTTTGAGGGAACGTTAGGGCATAGCTCAAAATTTTATTTGATAAAGAGTGTTTACAAAAACAATAGCTTGGCTAGGGCTAAAGAGCATGATTTTGTGATGGGGAGCCACAAGTTGATGCACTTTGAAATATCCTTATTTTCTGTTTGAACTTAATCAAAATGAAGGGAAGTCCCTCTCGGCTTTTATTTAACTTTTTTTTTAATGATGCAGCTTGAGAGATTCCTAATCTCTCTCTCTTAACTTCTTTTATTTTATTCTGAGCGTTATCTCTATTGGATTCAAAATTATTCATGTATAGTATTTTATTCCTTTAACAGTTGTAGATTTAGCCTATTGGTTAGGTTCAAATATTCTATTTAGTGACTTTATATTTCTAAAGGCCTAATTGATTCTTTAGAGAAAGAGATGAGCCCACACTAAGTTGAGAGATAGAGCTTCGAAAGAGAGAGAATTTTAGAGATTTCAGTGGGACAATATCTTGGCTAAAAAAGTAATGATTACATCATACTCCCATGTTTTGAATCCCTATTTATAGGTAAGGATAAGATTGGCGTGGTACATGAAAATTCATATAAGAAAATAAGAATAATATTTTATTGGACTCGATGCAGCTAGCTGTACAGTTGATGAGTTTGATTGAATACTACCTAATAGAAGATAATTCCCATGAGTTCTCAGTCGAGGTGAATAGCCTTGATGAGTTCTTTTAGCAGGAACCATTAGTCACTACGCAATTATGGTATGTCTCCAAGGTTACTTGACGAGTTATGATTTTAGGCAAAGCCTTGGCGACTTTGAGCTTGGCAAGTTTCATGTTATTCCCAACTTAGAACTATTCAAGATCAACGTCTTATTAATCTGGGTTTAGGATTTCATGATGATTGGGTCAACTTGATGACCTAGACAAATATTGTTGCGCATCAGTTTCCAAATCCTCGTGTCTCATTTGAGAAGTTGATAAGAACAAAATAATGAATCCAAGTGTCCAATTTGGCCTGGGTGATCTTGTTGTTGAATCTGCAAAGTGCTCAAATCTTTGACAAGCGGAAGACACATTAGTGTCCAATACTTGCAAATACAAACTTGAATTTGTTGTCGAAGAATTTCATCGTTTTTTGATAACTGTTCTTCTAACGTTGTTTGTTCCTATGATTTATGATCTTGTAAGATATTGATGATTGATATTCTCCCCAATTTTAGAATATCTGTTATATTATTGAAGAGACTTAGAGATTCAACGACATACAGTGGTGATGGCTAAGAGTGCTACATTTTTTGAAGTTCATCCTTTGAAGAAATTAAACTAAACCAATGAAATAAATAAGTGGTAGACATGGGAAGTGTCACAACCCACCCGACCAGGACAGGTCCTAACGTGTTGAGTTGTGACAGGCAAATCCCAAGATCTAGTTTTGAAATTTTTTTTCTTTAGATTTTCTATCAATATTCAATGAAATAAACTACAGACTATAGAGCTACTAAAACATCCAAATACTGAAATTAAATTCATCCACAAAGTTTCTTTCATTTCATCAAAATAAATATCTACACTACAGTACATAGCTACATACAAGAGCTACAGAATTGAAAATTTAACTTGTCATGACTATATAAAAATCAAAATAGCAAAATACCTATGACCTCATATCTGATCGTAAACTGTTAGTCCAAAACCTTCTTCCCCTTTCCAGATCCTGAAAACCAGAAGCAAAATCACAGTGAGTTATAATAGCTCAGCAAATCACACAAACCAATCTAAATTTTTAAATATTCTTTTATCAAATATTTTGCTGAATATTTAAAAGCAGTTAAATACAATTTAAATAAATCACCATACTGAGAGATGTAATAAATGCATAACAGTTATTCCCTGATTTAAATAACAATACTGAACAAATAAATAAATTGAACTTCATATCACAGAGTAGTTCAGATTATATTTTCCGGACCCAGATAGAATCTCAAAGGATTCTAGCCCCTTATGACTCTCTTTTTATTTGTGCTTATAGCACCAGAACATATCACATATCCCTGTCTCAGACAGAATCTCAAAGGATTCTAGCCCCTTATAACTCCCAGCAATTTCCTGATACTGACAGAATCTCAAAGGATTCTAGCCCCTTATGACTCCCAACAGATATAATTTAATCACATATGCACATATATCATTACATTTTAACAATTAAAAAGTAATTGAGCATGTATCAAAATTTCAGTGTTGCATAACGGTAGACAGCAGAAAATCCAACTAGGCAATAATACACATTTTCATAAAATTACCAAATTACCAGGGATTGTGTAAAATGATGTTTTAAGACTTTTATTGTACCACACCACTATTTTTCAACATCTATATAAATTTCTATTTAATAA
Source organism: Dendrobium chrysotoxum (assembly GCA_019925795.1). NCBI lineage: Eukaryota > Viridiplantae > Streptophyta > Magnoliopsida > Asparagales > Orchidaceae > Dendrobium > Dendrobium chrysotoxum. The sequence goes on from CM034309.1 coordinate 29,560,054, forward strand.
AAATCCCACAAATTTCAAAATCCCCGTTGTAAAATTTTTAGAAAATATTCAAAATATGTATAATTATAATCTCTATAACATATAAAAAGTTATGCAGTAAAAGTTTTACCTGTGCAAAGTTATCCCGTTTTTCGCTAACAAATACAAAATTTTAATTGAAAAATTCAGTAAAAATATGCGCATTTTTTAAAATTGAGATGGACATAATATGACTTACCTCGAGACAAACCGGTTTTTCAACTGGACCGAAGGATGAAAAGGCTCGAAGTCTCCCAAAACTGGATTTCCTCTTTATCTCTCTTCTCTTTCTCTCTTATTTCCCTTGAGCCATGTCTTTGTTTGGGAAAAACCGAAGAAAGACAAACTATTTATCATAAGTGGAATGAGATATTTAACTAAAATATTAATTATTCTAATAATTTATTAATAAAATATTAATTTTATCTAAATTTATTTATATTTTTAAATCCAACAATTATAAAAAAATATTCATAATTTAACTTATTTTATTTAGAAAATTCTGATGAAATCGATTTGCAAAACGGACACCTAACGGTCCTAAAAATCCGACTTGTACCGACATGTGCCGATTTCTTAAGAAATTTTAACAGTACCCAAAAATTATGAAAGAATTAGGGAAACTAAAACATAACATTATAAATGTTCTAGCTAAGACGGTTTGTGATTTGGACTTTTTTAGGTCAACAAAAAAATCTTGAAAATTTTAAGGATTTCACAGGAAGAAACTAACATCCAATCAAAAGGAAGTGACTAGATAAATTGTTGAGGAAACAATTGTTTCCATCATGTGATTAAGTACTCCAACAGTATTTGTGGAAGATCTTTTAGGTATTATTTCATTGATTGAAGCGAGTATAGAAATGCCTTTATTGATAAACGATGAGCATTGAGTTCCACTTGCCTTGGTCTTTTTTAGTTGCAAAGCAGAATAAGATTTTTTATTATATCGTGATTGATATTCCTCAAATGGGTTGCAAGTCTTCGAATAGATTACCATCCTTTAATCACATGATAAACCAAAATGACTACTTTGAAAATGTTGAGTGAGCGACCAAAAATGATATCGTAGGTTATCGACGCATTGACTGTAATGAAGTTTGGTATGACTATGTATGTTTGTCGCTCTCCCTAGGTGAGTGACAGTATGATCATTCTTTCAGCTTCCATGCGTTCACCAAAGAAATCATGAAGGGGCCCAATAGTTGGTGCTAACATAGAAGAATCAAGATTCATTTGATCAAGGACATGTTTTTAAAATAATAGTTATAGAACTCTATATGCCAATAATAATGTTCTAAATTTGATAGTTGGCAATTTGCGGATTAAGAATGATTTTGTCATATTATGGTTTCTTGGTCGTTGGCCAATCGATATTTGAGAAGGTTACTAAAATCTCCAAAGAAGACGGTTCTCGAAGTGAAGGTGACATCCACCTCTATAGACCCGAGTCATTTGAGGGTTGCCTGCGTTGATGCCTTCACTCTTGCTCTTTTGATAATATATAGTTGGGATGACCATTATGATGTGAATGCTTAGTGCAGGAACATGCTCATTTTGATTTTCTTCCTTTGGCATCTTGTCGAGATGTTGTCCTAGGTCAACAAGGACGAACACTTTGAGCTTCTTATGTGAATAAGCTCTTTGACCAAATTTTGGAGGTGGTGATACTAGTCCATGCCATGCTCGTGGAGCAACAACTCCTGGAATGGAGCGGTGACAGTAGATGGGATAGGTGGTTGATCCATACTTTTGGGGAGCTGCATAAGAGGAGCGTTCTACGAGAATAGTAGAAGATTTTTGCAACTGAATTATTTTTCTTAGCCATATCTGCCCTCAACACATTTTAGAGAATGTTGGAATCAACGTCCATGAGAGTAGTGTAGTTGCAGATTGATTTTAAGGGTTAAGTTTAAAGATTTTCTTTTGTGATTTTCGGTTCATAAGAGACCTGGTTGACCCCTTTGAGAAAGGGTTAGCCCAGCCCATGTTGTGAGATAGAGCTAAGAGATCTACTTGATGAAATCGTTCCCACATCAAAGCTTTGGCACATTGTTTATAGGTGAGAGTTAAGATCAGTGGTACATGAACATCTATAAGAAAAAATATGAAGAGTATATAATTGTAGTCGGTGTAGATGGCTGTGTAGTGGGCTTATCTTAATGATTATTATGTTATAGGAGGAAATTTCTAATTTGTTTTTGGTTTCAGGTGAATACCCTTTATTAGTTATTCTGGTGTAACTTTGCACGCTGGTTACAGGGTATGTCTCTTAGGCAACTTTATGAGATATGATTCAAAGCGGCTTGTGAGATTGGTGAGTTTTGAGTCATTGGAGACTTAGGTCCCTTCAAGATCAACCACTTGCTGAATTGGGTTAAAGCTTAAATAATGAGTTGATAATTTGAATCAAACAAATATGGGTGCGCAATTTCCACTTGAATGCATTCTACAACTCCCTCGTGCATAGAACTGCACATTCTCTTGAAGATCTATTAAGCAGAACATAAGTATTCATTAACATTGAGTAAGCTTTGGGATCTCAATGATAATAGTTCTACCAAACCTTCTACAAGGCAAGATTGACATGACCACTCACGGGGCCAACGAATAGTACTAGAAGATGTATCTACCTCCTTCTTGAAGGTAACAACATATCCGTGATTGATCCCCTTCGAATGAATTCCGAATCAATATTCTGGTTGTATTCATAATGATAACTTTTCCAATTGACTGCAGTAATCCACAAAACTACAATAGTGGCGCCCAGTTTTGTCACAATACTGACACTGCCATATGTATTATGTCCACTTAGCTTGAGGTTATTGTCAACTTAAGAAGGAGATTGTGTGCCTTGTTAGTGACAAATAGCTTGAGCATTTCCTGTAACAATAATCATTCACAAAATTATACCCATAGGAAATCAACGCATGGTCTTTTTTATCTTATCAAATCCCAGTTGCTTTTTACTAAGTTTTTAGGGTAGGGTGGATTAAGGGGCAAGGGTGCATCATTTATTTTAAATTCTATCATTGCTTATGCATACAATACCCAGAAGTCATCCTATAATTGGTCTAAGCACTTGTTTTTGAGCCATATTTAGGATTTTGCATGTTCTTGATCTAGGGGTAAGTTTTTTTGACTCGTGTTTTCAATATTAATTGGAGCTGAATTTGATAAGTTTGCTTAATTGATGTGAGTTATAGTGATTGTTGCTTGTTTGGTATGGAGTCATTTTGATTTATTATCTATTTGGACTGCAACAAAATTCAGTTATTTTCATTATCCATCAATTTATATTATTTTATTACTACCATGAGATGGAAATAGTATTCTAATCCAATCTTCTTTCAATTTTATATTATTTTATTATTATTTATATAAAAGCAAAATTGAATGCATGTTCCAATCATATTCGTAAGCACTTCTCATTGTTTTAAATGCAGGAATTTATTTATATCCACTTATACCAAATGAACATTGGAACTTAGTTCCCGTAACTATTGTTGAAGTTATTTTCGTGTCAACTTGACCCTGATCGAGCCGATTTGAGTCTGACTTGGCTCGATCACGCTCGATCAACTCAATCGAGCGCTATCGAAGCAAAATTAACTCAAATTGGACCCGAATTTAATCAAATTAAATTCAATTTTATAAAATTCAATTTTATAAAATTTAAATCAAATCGATTGAATCGACCCAAAATCAGTTCAAATCGAACTCAATCAAGAGGCAATGGGAATAATTCCATACAACCTACAAAACGTCGAGCCTCGTTGAACCAAATTTGACTAAATAAGCTCCGATTCCAATCCAATTTTACAAAATTGGCTCGATCGGACCCAATCAGATCCGAATCGACCCAAATCGGTTTGCATCTAATCCAATTTGGGCCCAAACCAGCCCAATTTGACCTTCCAAATCAGAGATTTGAAATCTACGGTCTCGATCTCCTCGATTTTGGATGTCTGCGCGTGTCATTTTCTATCAAATCCCACAGGCAATCGAGCAGGACAATCTGATCTCCGGATATATAAAATCTCAGAGCAGAGGAGTCCCTTCTCGCGTATAGGGAAGAGCGGAGATGAAGAAAGGGAGTTCTATTCAACCCTATCTGCTTCGTGCGTCCCGGATAGAGCAAGAGAGGGCGAGAACGAACGGCTTCGTGCATGTGTCTGGAGATTCTTATATTTACTTGGCTCACGTTAAGTAAATTAAACCTACATCACACCCATCTATTTGTTGAACTAAAATCAACAAATAACTTTACCCAAGCATAGGAATTAAAACCTTAGCTTCCTCTCATTCACTTAGCCTAAACTAGGTGAATGAAAATTCCTCTTTGGACACCCAAAAGTCTAAAGAATTTCTCTTGATTTGTAGTTCAAATCTACATATCATCTTCTTGCGTTTGCTTCATTCACATCAAGCAAATCAAGCATCCTTCATTAAACATAAATTTAAATGATAATTCTTTGATATGTAGCCCAAATTTACTTATCAATCTGTTATGTTTGCTTTAGTTACATTTAGCAAATTAAATATCCATCATTGAACAGAAAAATTCAATGATAATTCCTCTTGATTTGCAGCCCCAAAGTTGCAAATCTTCCTCATCTATGTTGACCTTCCCACTACAGCCAAATCAAAACAGACAAAAGAAATAAAAAAAAAAAACTCAAAATCATTACCTGAGGCGAAGCCATACGCGAATCCTGCTAGAATCGCTGCTCCCGTCGCTTCTACTGTGCCCATGCCTCTGCAGTTCGGCGCCGTCTCAGAGCCACGTAGATCGCCTCGACTCTCCTCCCATTCGCGTTAATAAAAGGGAGCCGAAGCTCTCTTCTTCGCACACACACTCACTCAACTCCCACGACACTTCTCGCAAGAACCCCTCTTCAGCCGATTTCCTCTCCGAACTCCACAATCCACCCGCCTCCAAGCCCACACTCCCGATCTTTACCTCCACAGACCTCCGACCCTTGTCGAAGCCGGACCTCAAGCTTCTTGTGTTGCAAGCAGCTCCGATCCCTCCTCCTCTTCCCTAGCTCGCTCGGAGCCCTACCTCTTGCCGAAGCCTTCAATCCCACCTGTTCCGACGCCTGGCCAAGCCCCGATCTACCTACAGCAAGTCGCATACCCCGCGACCCCTGTGACCAAACCTCCAGACGGCCAAGTCCCGTAACTCTGCCGAACTAGAGAGAGACAGAGAGAGAGAGAGAGAGAGAGAGGGAAAGAGTTTTCTCTCTAACCTAGCCGCGAGGAGTGCCTGTATCCTGACCTTGCTCCTGCTCTGGCCTCCGATTCTTCCTCCTGCTACTGTGCCGAAGCCAACTGCTTCTCCCATCCCGACCTCCAAGCCTTCCCCACCCGATATCTCCCTGCTATAGGCCGAACCCAAGCTCAGCTCCTGCCTGATCCCTTCCTACCCGGCTTCTATAGGTAATTTAGAGTTTGTTTTTAGTTATCTAATACACTTTTATAACTAATTAACATTGATTATAATTAATCACTAATTGATTATAGCTAATTAATATTAGTTATAGTTAATTACTAACTAATTATAATTAGTCAATATTAGTTATAGACAATTATACGTAATTACTGATTAATTATAATTATCATAATTAAATATTTTAATTATATTTTATTATTATCAATAACAATTAGTTTTAATTAAAGTAAATTATAATTAATTTATAATTATGATTAATTATTATCATTAATAATTAATTATAATTTATTAAAATTAATTATAATTAACTTTCAATTTAAAATTAATTATTATCAAACATAATTAATTATAATTATTATAATTACTTTTAATTATTTTTTTTAAATTATAAAAATGCAAAAAGAAGAGACCTTTTCTCCCCTCGATCCACGAGCCAACACCACTACCTCGCCGGTCGTCAGGTATAAATTTCTGAACTTAAAACTCCGAGAGCCTACTTCGTTGTTTGCAGCAGACCGGAAAACTGCCTATACACGCTTTTCTTAGCGTGGTGGAATGGGACCCCGGTGCGGTGCCTACAACGAGCGGGTAATCACTTCGAGAGCTCATTCCGTCGTTCGCGACGCACCGGCAAACCGCCTATACAAGCTTTTCGTAGCGTGGTGGGAAGGGAACTCGGTGCGGCGCCTACGACGAAGTGGGTGATCACCTAAAATCTCTTTTTCGGCATTCGCGGCGCGCCGGCAAACCGCCTATACACGCTTTTCGTAGCGTGGTGGGATGGAAAGCCGGTGCGGCGCCTATGGCGAGGAGGGGATATTCATAAGTACCCGCTCGCGGGGAAATAACTGTGTTTTTCAAACAGGTGCTGTCGTAGACCCATACACGCTTTTCGTAGCGTGGTGGGGGATTGAAGATTTTATATGGCCGCGGTGTCCTCGAAAGAGGGCACCTACCATACACGCTTTTCTTAGCGTGGTGGGAAAGGCTCAGTTTTCCGTAATTTCCCCTAAACGGGGGAGATGCAGGAATGCTGCCGAAATTTCGGGTGAACAGAAGACAACACTTGGACTTTATTTGGACAATCAAAGGACTCAATTTGAACAATGAATTGAACGCAAAACGAGCTTAAAATGCACATAAAATCTAAATCAAAGTCAATTAAATGGTGCTGAATTGAACTCATATTTGGACAAGATTTGGGGCTTGAACTCGAACATGTAAACTCAAGTCAAACTTGATTTGAACTTGCAAAGCTACATAGGACTTGAGTTCGAATGACAAACTTGTGAACTTGAATTCAAACAAAATGAAAGAGGACTTGGACTTGCACATTAATGACAAAAAACTCAGACTACAAGGGGACAAGTACTTGAATCAGCTTTGAACAACAGGGAATCATTTATTAAACTCAAATGACTTTGAGCTTGAATATGAACATACACAAGGAGCTTGATAATGCTTAAAACAAGATTATGGCTTGCAAGATAATATGCTTTGAATTGGATGCAAGTGAACATGTACATAATGATGGAAGCATAAAGGATATCATTCACGTGAATGATGATGATTAGTCCACAATATTTATCTCAAGAATATGACTGAGTGACTTAGAATAATTGCAAAAGCTACAAGGATGCGCAATGAATGCAATAACATCCTCATCATCAATAATAATTCGGCATATAATGAATAATATTGATTTCTACAATGACAGATGTAGTAGACTCCTGTAGCAGTTTCTGCAATATTAGATGCATCATACCTACAAGCAATGTAATGAACATGATGATTCACTGTCCATCATACACGATGAATATAGTAGTTCTATAAGCAAAGCAAGAAGAATGTGAAAACAACCACTTGATTGTTATGTATATAAAAAATCACAAGCAAACACATCAACCTTCCTACAAACAACCAAGTCTCTTGTGAACACACATATTGCAAGCACTAACGAAAGATCATAATATCTTGGAGATACAAAGGACAGTCACAATAAGCTTAATCATATGCTCATGAACAAAGTGTAAAGACGATGCAGCAAATATAGTCGAGGTTCACTGGCAGTCCATTCATAGATAAGAGTCAAAAGTATGGCATTGCACATGATAGACTGCATAAAGGTGATAACAAGCAGCATGTGATGAACACTATGACACTCCTACAATCAACAATGGTGCAGTGTCAAACAAGTGAATTAATCCCTTACAAACCAATGATTGTTGTCTTAGGATGGCAGATCCGTCCTTACAAGCAAGTACATCAAACCACCTGAGATTGGCGAAAGGTGGATATGAAGCAAGCACAATAGCTCTTCTACAATTATGTCCGAGAAATTGTAATGAACATAATCATTTCTCGTGAACAAAGACCGATGATACGACGTACTTGTGGGTAGCAATGGTGGGTATATCGTAAGTATAACGAACCATTGTGGACATAAGTACAAATAACATCTACAATAGTGGTGATTGAGATGTTGCGAGTGTATCAGGCAAATGTAGAAGATCTGCAATACATACAATCTCTCTACGAGTACAGATGTATGTAAAACATGTCACTCGTGGGTCGATGCAGAAAGACTTCAGTAAATGCAGTATCCTGAAGTCAATTCCAATCTATGAATGAAAACATCTACCTGCCTACCAGCAACAGTTGTGGAGATCGTACGACGCCACGCCACCGGATCCGCAACATCTTTACAAGCGGACAGAAGGCGTGTACAAAAGTCCAAGTGGAATGCTGCATTCAAATGGCGGTCACCCGTACAACCAAGTAGCAACAAATATTTTAAAATACCCCCCCCGCACATGCACCATAACATGTATACACATAGGTACATATAAGGGGATATATTGAATACCTGCATGGGCCCCGACGAGCGTGTTATTGGTACACACGTGACGTCTAGGGATGCTGCGCGAGTTAATAAGTGAATTCAAGTTCGAGCCCGATCCTCCTATACAGGTAGATAGGAGTCGACATGGCTCGAATCATTAAATAAATATACGGCCGTGAGATCAACCGGAATATTTATTTTATATGTTCATATTAAGCCTTCAAGGCCTATAATCAAGAGAATTCACTTACAAAGGCACAAAGCCTATGAAATCTGATCCTCTGTCGACAGCTCGACAGAGTAGACAAGGTTCAAAATCCATAAATGTGAATGACCCCAAACACCCCGATGATGGCCGTGTTGAATGCAAATCTCAACCGGAGGGGTCCACACAGAACACTTCATAATTCCATCCAAATACTCACAAAACCCAACAATTCAAATCTCTAAAAATTCAAAAAAATTCCAAAGATATTTAAAACCGAAATCCAATCATCAATCACATAAAGCAAATCCATCCACCCTCCGCAACAGTTTGCCGAGGTGGATAAATTGAAAACTACTTCAGCTCACAAAGAGCTAATGCCTGGTCGAAAATATCACTAGGATCCATTCTCAAACAATCTCTTGCCAGCAAGGACGTGGTATGAGTCCTCTAACCGGCAGTTTCGCCGCCAAATGGCACTGCAGGATAAACGGTTATGACTCGGGGCCCTCTGAACCAGGTGGTCGCCGCCAAATGGCACCATTATATTATGGTTATGGCCAGAGCCCGTATGCTCCCCAATGGCATCAAATCCTTGAGATATGAATCAATAGGACATAATCGATAGGGCACAAAGCCCTCTGTTGGCTAAGGTGGATTCAAATTTGTCCCCTTAGACAAATACCCACCCCAGGTCTACAAGGTACCCTTGGACGAAGCAACCCATGGCTGCCGACAAGGATCCTTCTGTCAGGTTGGGTCGACTACCTCCTCTGACTAAGTAGACCAGGGATCACGATGGCCCGGGACGACGGAACCATGGGATCTTGATCGGGTCCATCATCCATTTCCCCCACCATCCGCTTTAAGTGCAAGATAATGAAAATTTCTATTTTAAATATTAAATCCCTCAATTTTTCAATACCCTAAACATATTGCTGCTACTATAGTCAGACTCACGTATCTTTACGTATCTGATTGACGACTAGTCTTAATCGAAAGTTCTCTCTTGTTATCGGGAGGGGTAATTAACTATAGGGGCTTGCGCCTATAGGAAACCAGAACTCAGATCATAAAGTCCTCGCAAAATGAGGGCGAAATCTCTGGGTAGTGTCTTATCTACTATCTCATCTACCTTCCAAAATTTACCCCGGAACTTAGTTCGTTAAAACTCCCCCCCCCCCCGAAGAAAGCAAAAAGTCGGGCGGAGGCCGGGGCCGAATTTTCGGAGCCCACAATCTATTGAGCTAAAATTAATTGGTGACCCATCTTTCATTTGCTTAATCTAAACTAAGCAAGTGTCTTTCTTTCTTTGAATACACAGATTCAAGGAGACCTATTGATTTGTAGCTTCAAAACTACAAATCTTCCCTCACTTCTATGGGCTCCAAAAGCCCTAGAAGATTTCTAACCTTAGTCCAAAAGCTATGGGTTTCATCTCTATATCCTCGAACCTCAAACTTGTAGCAAATTTTCCTACTCTTTAACTTCAAAAGTTAAAGAGAATTCTTCTCTCCCTAGCTCCAAAGCTAAGAAGAACTCTCCAACCCTTAACACAAATGCTACAAGTATAATTTCTTTTTTCTCCAACCTCAAAATTGTAGGAGAATTCCCCCTAGCTCCAAAAGCTAAAGGGAATTCTCCAACTCTTAGCCACCAAGCTATGAGTTTTATTCCCTTTGCTTTAGCTCCAAAAGTTAAGGAGAACTCTTCCTACATCCAATCCAAAAGTTGCATGTTGGACATATCCCTCTTAGACCCAAACTTTAAGTATCATTTTCATTCGCCAAAATACATTTCATAATGTGAAATGCTGCACAACCCCCCTGGCATACTAGGATTAGGATTTTTTTTATGCGCATGTATTTAATGTTTTGGTGTCATGCCCTTTGGATTGTCTGCTTTGTGGGCACTTGTTCTTAAGTGGATAGTGTAGATATATATATATATATATATACATATATTTATATATATGCATGCTCTTCTTACAAGTGGCCATATATAAGGGGGGGGGGGGCCGCAATAAATAATAAATAAAAATGCTTGCGAACAGGTGCTTACTTAAACCCTTATAGGGATGTGGCCAATATGATAGAAATAAGAGCATGACACTTTAAGTGCTAAACAAATTCTGGATGTGATATTTCTGTTATGTAAACTACTCCTAATCCCTACCCTATTTTGCAGGTTTTGAGTATTTTATATTTTTATATGTATTTGATAGATTTAGGAGTTGTATGTTTTAACTTGTTCGGTTCAGTTAAAGGAGAGGTGGATCAAGAGGATGTGCTTGCTAAAGGTAAAGTCCAAGATCTATCTAGAAGACATATAGCTTGAAGACCCCTCCCCCCACCCCCAAGTAGAATTTGTAAATAAATATTATCTTGGTTGTATAATGGCAGGTAACTCAGCTGCCAAATTTGATTGTAATAATTGAGACATTATTTACATTTTTATCTTAGTTGATCTACATATATATATAAGCATATGTTGATTGTTTACCTGATTGGGCATTTGAAACTGCATGATTTTTCTTAGGTTTCTTCTTTGCTTTTGCTTGGGGGTGACTTGAACTTTTGATGCGGTAGGCTTTTATGACAAAATAAATTTTCTACTCATTAAAATGTAAATAATATTAAATCAACCTTAGCCTCTATATTTTTCTAAATATAAGAAAAATTGCATGGCTCCCTTCAATGAGCCAAATTTTCTAAAATTAATATAATCATGCATAGCCCAATGTGTCTCATGTAGAAAAACTTTAACTTAAGGTTAGGATTGGATAACCAAAAAAATCTGCATTTGTGAGTTAGCATTCTGCATACCCTTTATGATCAGGCATCTTGACTTCAAAACAAAGTTGTAAGTCCTATTTTCTAAACAAAATAACCTCCCTACATATGCATTAAGATTGGACTTCATGATTTTAAAAGCTATTAAGTGGGTTTAGCTGGTAGCTCTTTGCAGGTAGAACAATAAATCTAGAGGTCGGGCTGGCTATGCCTTAAGTGAGGTGTAGTTTATAAATCCCTTAGCACTCCGTTAGACTTAGATTCGAGGCACTACCCCTCAGCAGTCATCATCTTAGTTCTAGGGTCCGAAATAGTGGTTGATTTCAATCACCTCATAAGCCATCACCTTCCGGCTTTTTCTCCAATACGTGTTGTTGAAATATAAGCCCTAACATTCTAAATTAAAATGATCAACTTAAATAAAATCTGATTCTAAAATGTAAAGCCGAACATTCATTCCTTTGGCTTCCATTTCAAATTAGATTAAAGTTTGATCTCCTCCTCCTTTGAAATTCTTAAAGATCAAAATCTTTAAATGAGAATTTCATAAATTTCAAAATGAAAACATTCAGTCAATATTTTGATGATTCTAAAAGAAAGAAAACTGCTAGTTTAATCAAAAATTTTCTCAAGTACCAAATGTTTGAGATATATTTAATCATACAACAACAAGTCTTTATCCCACTACATGGGGTCGGCTACATGAATCCTTTTTCTCCATTGTGTCCTGTTAAGAGTCAAATTCTCATTTAAATCTAATAAAGAAATGTCATTTCTGATATTTTCTAACCAAGTCTTTTTTAAGTCTACCTCTACCTTTCTTAATATAGGCCAAATCTAATACATCTACTCTCCTAACAGGGTCATCGAAAGGCCGACATTTTATATGACCAAACCATCTAAGGCGACTCTCTCTAATCTTATCTGTCACTGGAACTACTCTATCCTTTTCCCGAATATGCTCGTTTTGTATTTTTGTCTTTAAGAGTAAGTCCACTCATCTACATGAGCATCCTCATCTCAGCAATACTTAACTTAATATTATGCTTCTATTTTAATGACTAACATTTTGCGCCATAAAGCATTGCAGGTCTCACCACCATCTTATAAAATTTTCCCTTAAGATTGAGTGATACTTTTCTATCACAAAACAAACCCGAAGCATTCCTCCACTTCAACCATCGAACTTGAATTCTACTAATAATATCCCCATCTATTTCACCATCACTCTGAACAATAGACCCAAGATATCTAAAACAAGTACACTTATTAATGACTTGATCGTTCATAGTCACTAGATCCATTACTACTAAAATTACATTCTATGTATTCGGTTTTAGATCTACTCAAACGAAAACCTTTTGACTCTAAGGTTGACCTCCACAATTCGAGTTTATCTTCAACTCCCTCCCTAGTCTTATCAACAAGAAGAATATCATCAGCAAAAAGCATGCGCCAAGGTACATCCTCTTGCAAATGTCTAGTGAGAACATCCATGACTAAAGCAAAAAGATAAGGGCTTAAGGCTAATCCTTGATGTAATCCAACTGAAATAGAAAAATACTTGGTTAAATCATTTTGTGTTTGAACACAAGTAACAACTCATGTGTACATATCCCTAATCACTTGAATATAAGCATTATTAACCCCTTTCTTTTCTAGAACTCTCCATAGCACTTCTCTTAGAACTTTATCATATGCTTTCTCTAAATCAATAAATATCATATGTAGATCCTTCTTATTCTCTCTAAACTTCTTCATCAACCCTCTCAATAAATGAATAGCTTCCATAGTAGACCTACTCGGCATGAATCCAAATTAATTTTGAGAAACATTAGTATCACGTCGTAACCTATGCTCCATAACTCTCTCCCAAAGTTTTAAAGTATGACACATCAACTTAATTCCTCTATAATTCGCACAATTTTGTGCATCACCTTTATTGTTAAAAATAAGAGTTAACACACTCATTCTCCACTTATCTAACATTTTTTTAGTCTTCAAAATAATATTAAAAAGTTTAGTAAGCAAGAAATTCCTTCATCTCCTAAGTATATCCGCACCTCTATTGGAATATTATCAGGTCCACTAGTTTTCTCACACTTCATTTTCTTTAAAGCCTCTCTAACTTCAGTTTTATTAATACTCTGATAAAAATAAAAATCTTTATTTAATTTTGAGTGCTAAGGTCACTAAAGTGAATCGTATTCTCACAATCTTCATTGAAAAGCTTAGCAAAATATCTCATCCACCTTTGTTGAATATCCTCTTCTAAAAAAAGCACTTTTTTATCTCCATCCATAATGCACTTCACTTGAACTAAATCCTTACTACTCCTATCTCTTTATTTGGCTAACTTATACATATACTTTCGCCATCTTTAGTATTTAATATATTATATAAATCATTAAAAGCGAAAGTCTTTGCATTGTAGATTACTTTCTTAGACTCCTTACGGGCAATTTTGTATCTTTCTCAATTTTCAAAGTTTTTACATTAAAATCAATTATTATAACAAAGCTTCTTATTTTTAATCTTTTCTTACACATTTTGATTCCACCACCAACTATTTTTATTATTAGGAGTTTTTCCTTTTGAAACTCCAAAGATATCCTTTGCAACATTTTTAATATTACTAGCTATTTTATCCCACATAACATTCGCTTCCTCATGAACAGACAAAATCTTAAGATCTCGAATCTTACTCTCAAAAATATTTTTGTTAGTATTTTTTAAAAGTCCCCATCTAATCTTAGAACAATATTTTACTAAATTTTTTATATTCTGCCTCTTCATCTAAAAATCCAAAACTAATAAGCGATGTTGGGTACATAAACTTTTACTCAGAATAACTTTACAATCTTTACAATCTATACAATTTATTTTTCTTATAAGAAAATAATTAATCTGACTAAATCCATTCTTATAAGTGTGAGATGCTCATCTCTTTTCTTAAATAAGATATTAACAATTACAAAATCATAAGCTAGAGCAAAATCTAATATAGTCTTATCACTGTCATTAGTCACTCTAAATTCATAGCTACCATGAATACTTTTAAAATCCTCTACCTTTCTACCAATATGTCATTTTAAATCTCCTCCAATAAAAACTCTTTCTTCAAAAGGAATCTTTTAAATTAATTCTTCTAAGTCATTCCAAAATTTTAATTTTAAACACATATCTAAACCTACTTGAGGAGCATAAGTACTTATAATATTAATAATCTTAACATCAACAATAATCTTTAAAGCAATAATTATGTCTCCAATTCTATCAATTTTTATAACATTATCCTTCAAACTCTTATTTATAATCATACCTACACCATTTGTAGTACGACTTTTAGCAGAATACTAAAGTTTAAATCCTAAACTATCAATCTCCTTAGCCTTCTCTCGAACCCATTTAGTTCCCTAAATGCATAAAATATTTATCTTCCTATGAATCATAATATCAATTAATTATATTAATTTGCCTGTAAGAGAACTTACATTCCAAGATCCAATCCAAATTCTAGTTTCATGGACTAGCTTCTTTGCCTACATCCGTCTATGATGTGGGATCGAACCCTTGCCTATTTAACACTGCACCCAGACGTCGATGCAGCGGCCCTTGCACACTTCTTGCTGTATTCAGGCCATACAACACGTCGCTTCCAGGGAACATCCTAGCATTAGCACAATCTATTAAAATATTCATGTCATGATTATTCGACAAGTTTTACATTGATTGTCGACTACCTAACGCAACCCTCAATTTTTCCCATTCAGGACTTCGGATCTACCAATGATAGTGTTATATAATTAACCATACCTCAGAATAAATTAAACCCCATTCAACCAAATATTGAATGGGGAAAATCTCTATTAAAATTTAAAATTGTAAATTTTATTATTGATTCTATAGGGAAATGATATGTTTTACCTTCAGAATAATATATTATTTTTCTATGCCGTGCTCGATCACAAAATATGCAATCCTTTGAGGATGACAAAATTTCTCCAACAACTAAATCCATATGTCCAAACAAATTGATCCTTAGAGTTAAGGATTTTGTTCAGTGATAGCTCTGCAAGTGGCACCCCATCTAATCGTACCAAACCCTTCCCATTTCTTAATAAATTTGCTGAGTTGTGGCAAAAACTTCTACTGAGGACCACACCTTTGACATGTAACTGTTATTTTATTTGCCCGATTATGTGTAGGATTTCCGACGTGCAATAATCCTTTGACATATAACTGTTATTTTATTTTAAAAATCCATTTGATTTGTGTGGAATATTTCCGACGTGCAATAATCCTTCCAAATTATCTTTACGAAGACTAATCATTACATGGCATTAATTTATTCAAGAATCAAACAGTCAAAGGGTCTGAAGGTTTCTTTTTATGTGCTTTTGACAGACTTTGGTTCAAGTCCCAGATCTCTCACAGTTGCAGAACTTGGTGGAACGACTAAGGAACGTAGGTGAGTTGTTGATGTTGGCCATTACTCAGTATGGCGACCTCCATCTTCAGGTTTCTACCTCCCTTATTACAGTTGGGTCTGAGTTTCGAAGGCTCAAGGTACTTGGGATTCAAGGTAAAATTTTTAACCCTTTCTTATTTGAGTGGTTCATTAAAAATTTCCTCCACTTGAAGATTGATTAATAATTTAGTTAACTGCAGCTGATGCTCCCTCTGGTGATCAAAACCTCAGTGCACCAGCCCGGACAGAAATGGCAATTCAGAGAGGAGAAGCACTCTCTGTGGTATCTGATTGCTTGTTCTTGCATTCTGCTCTTCTTTCCATGGCCACTGGCTTACTCTTCTATTCTTGTGTTGTTGCTTTATGAATCTGGCAGCAAGTGAGCTTAAAGCACCTAGCTAAGAGCTTGCAGTGTCATCTAGCCAAACCTGATTGTGCCTTCTATGGTGGGATCCTTTTATAATTAGCTGCTCCTTGTAATGTTGGCTTTGGGTTATGGTTTGCTTACAGTCATAACTGTTTAAATTGCAGGCATATCTCCACAGGGTGTTTGCTTGACAGTGATATTCCAGTTCTTCATCCCTGGCACAAGGTTGACGGATAAATCGATTAGCTTCCACTGCAGGCTTCCTGTTCTCGATACAGGTTCAAACTAAGAAAATAAAACATAAATACTAATTATCAAAGTCTAAAGCAACTGTGCTGTATTGGTAATTGGTACAAAACTAGTCAGGTGTTGTTTATTATCCCTCTACTTTGCATCACACCCTTGATCGAATCTCAATGTGCTGACTTAGGTTTTTTTAGGACGGTTTTCTTACTATTTTTTAAAACAGTTTTCTAGTACTAAAGTTTTTTGAACTAGAAATTTTTACTAAAAAGCTGTTTTAGAAAGCGGTAAGAAAAATGTCCCAAACGAAACATTAGTCTTAATATGTTTCATGGCAGATTGTCTCAACTCAGAAGTTAGGATGTTTCCCTTTAGTTTTCATTGAAACAAAAGTGTATACTATGCATAAAGGTTAGGCAACATGGAAATTAGGAGAGATTGATGTACCTATTTGTGTTCTGGCATTATGGAATGGCCTCATGCTTCAAGCCATGATCGCAACAAAGCTAATTTAATAACAGAATTTCACTGGTATCTCATGTACTTAACAAAAAAGAAGATTTATAAATGCCATAAAAAATTTCCTTATTTATAAAAATAACCCCCAAGCAGTTGAATTTCATAAATTTCTGTATTTGTGTGTGATACAGTCTACTAATAATTAAGAGTTTAACAAATCATTGAGAAGGAAGTTGGGGTTTTGTTGTGATCTTCTGGATGTTGGTGATTTTATTGTAAATAGATGCACTTGCAAAAATTCTTTGTAAATATGGATGATTTAAGCTTTGCACAGCAAATTCTCTTAAATAATTTGATTTAACAAATAATATTTGTAAATATGGATGATTAAGCTTTAGGTGTCAAAAAAAATCATTTGTTTCAAATCAAGATTGAAGTTTCTGCTGGTACCAATGATAGGAGATGGCATAAATATGACCCCAGAGCTTTGTCTTGTTAAATGTGGGGTTTAATTTTATTAAGTATGTTGGATAAAATTTAATTTTGATTTTTTAATGTTGGTGGTTATCAAGGATGGTGGCTATATAATTTAATTCACATTTGATTTTCTAAGATGATGTCTGATCTAAGTTAAGATTCATTCATATTTGTGCTTCGTTTGGGACGACTTTTTTGCTGCTTCTTAAAGCAGTATTTTAGTACATAAATTAAAAATTTTGTACTAAAAAGTTGCTTTAAGAAACAGTAAGAAAACCGTCCCAAACGAAGTCTTAATTTTTCAAGATGACAGATGTAAAACTCAAACTCATTAATTCGAATTGCTATCTATCATGTCTAATTATTATATAAAAACATGGTTCTATTGTCTTAAAGTATCTTGAAAATAAGAAGCAACAAATAGAGATGAGAGAGAGAGAGAGAGAGAGAGAGAGTAGATGGGTGTTACTCGTTAAAGAAAAGAAAAAAAATTTCTTGGTTGCTTACAAGAGTTCTTCGGCTTCTTCAAGAATGACGTGTGGTTCTAGCAAGAGAAAAAACTCTTGGTCATAGTAAGAAATAATTCTTAGTTGGGCTCCTGTAATAGGGTGAAGAGAGTAACAGGAGCAACAATTTCTCTTTCTGGACGTCTAGACCTCGTCTTTGCAACAAGTGATTGCATTTTCTTAGCAGACAAAGTGGTGTCTTTGTCCATCTCTCCAATTTTTTATGAAGTGTTATTCTTCATTTATCTCTTTGAAGTTTAATGGATTATTTGATCTTTCTATAGTCTTGGATGTATGCTTATTTTAGCTGAATAATGTGAATTTTGATGTTCTTTTTTACAATTACTTTGTGCTTCATTGTAAATGCTTTTAGATTGAGGGCACTCTCTTTCCTTATATATATATTCTGAAATTGGTAGAAGTCACAGATATTTGATTTATTGGGCACAATGAAATGGAGTTTGAATGCACCCTAACAGTTTGTATCAACCCTTTTTTTTTGTCCATAACCAATATTTTACCTCTTTAGCAGCTAATATTTGCTAAAACCTAATAAAAGAAGTTTTGAATTGGGTTGGTTGAAAGCATGCCTTTTACATTTCTTTTTTTAAAAAAAAATTTGTTCTCATTTTTTTAAGTAACAATTTCATAGATTTTGCGTTTGACATTGTTTATGGTAGTAATATTTTACATTGTGATGGTGGTGATGGCACTGCCTTGGTGGTGATAGTGGTCTTCAAGTTTTCAAATGGCGGGTGCTCCAACCTTAGTGGTCGACATTTTTGGTGGCAGGTGTTGACAATGGGCTTCAATGTTTGCATGGACAATGAGCGTTTGGATTATTGACCATGACTAATGTCAGCTCTAGTAACGACGAAGATTGTGAGCATTGGTGTTGATAACAAGTATTATTGTTATAGAAGATAACTTGCGTTAGCCTTGATGGCGATAATAAACATCAACATTGGTATTGATGAAAAATGCCAGCCTTTTGGTGATGATGTGCATAAATGGGTGTTGGGTTTTGTGTTAACATTGGTTTGCTTTATGAAGCTTTTCATTTGGACTATAAATTTGCTAACAATGGAGTTCATATGGTCTCTCAGTTGATTATGAAAGTTCTTAGTTCAAATATTTGGGTCTTTTGAGATATAAGATTCGTGTTAATATTTGTACATGATCAAATTGAGTTTTTTTGTCATATAATTACTTCTCTATTTTTAGATATCAAAGAAAATTGGAATGTAAAATTCCATTTTCAAAAAAGCTATAAGGTCAATTGCTCCTTAAATGTCACACATGGACTTCCTATCAAAACTGTGAATTAAGCAATTCCTTTTTTTTTGGGGTAAAACTCACAATAGGGGTCTACGCGTTAATATAAAATCAAGGTACAAGTACTTAATGAATCCAAAGCTCTCTAAAATACAGCATTTGAAGCAAAACTTATGAGCCTTAGATCCAAACTAATTACAATAAGCAAGTAAGAAAAAAACACACTAAAAAAAGACCAGCCAAAGAAGTGAGTCCCGATCCAAGCAGCAACCAGTGGAGAACCCATAGAAGCCACAACAACCAAGCTTAGTCTCAGTCCTGCAAAAATCATAGAGAAAACATTGCTATTGTCTCACCAAAGAAGGAGCAGATCGAGGAGAAGACAAACCCAACAGACCCAAGAAAATTACCAAAACTACACACCCCAACATAGGGCCAAACAACCCCCCAACCAAACAACGAGACCAATACCCGGCAACTCGTAAAAAAAGTAGCCATACCCACCCAAACGAAGCCCCAAGCAATAAAACAGAGACCCAAACACAAAATATTACTTTCAAGGTTTACGCCTACCACGTTTGTTCCCACCAAGAGCAAAGACTTTTTGAATAATACGACTCACATTCAAACTATAAAGATCCTGAAACTCATCAACTAGCACATTGGACTCATCCATACAAGGTGAAGAAACACACCCATCCAACCAATCATTTTGATCCATAGGATTATCCACCACATTGGAATATAGTTTAGCTTTCAATTCATCGGAAGACATAACTGCAATTGGCACATCCACAAACAACGCATTCCTATTCTCCCTCATGATACTAGGCAAGTCATCAGAATTCTCACCCACAGCAGGAGCATTCGAAACCACGGCATGAATGCGACTAGCATCTTTACAAGCCACAGGTACCAACAAATCTGAATTATTACCACTCATCCCCAAAGTATAGGGAATAATTGTAAGAGAAACAAAAGGAAGTGGTTCAACATTCATGTCAAGAACCGGATCATCCACCATACGATCAGGATCAATCAAAACCAAAGTATCCAAGGGACGCACCATTTCATTAGCCACATGAAGCAAAATAAGGCTAGCAGCCTCCCTATCCATCTCACCAACATTAGGATCAACATCATCCTCCACAACAACCACCTCAGAAATATTAAACAGAGTAGAATTAAGAGAAACATCACCGCTCCCATTATGAACATGATCCGGGTTAACATCACCCAAAGCAACATTACCACCCACATTAATGTCACAAGAGTTAACAGGAGGAAGAACATCAGGCTACGGGCAAAGCAAGTTTGAAAAAGGAACAACGTTACCAGAAACAACCAGCGCCATAGTAGCATTGGTGACATTCATTGAACCTAAAGACAGCTTTGGATGCAACACAAGACAATCCAATTCTAAATGACCTAACGATTTACAGTGATTACAGAAATGAGGAAAATCTTCCATTTCCACAGCTTGAACATATCCAAATTTTTCAGGATCGAGCCATACACGATCCTGGTAGCGTTTAGAAACATCTAATTCAATGAGAATGCGTGCAACAGAAGGTCGCAAACCAACCGCTGTTGCATTATCCATTTTTAATGGTTTCCCGAACAAGGATCCCAACCCATGAAGAATGCGAGGAGAAAAGAAATGAGGCCGCAAATTAGGAAAGGAAATCCATATAGGAATCACAGGAGATTCCACATTCACGTCAAATAGGGGCGACCATTTGATAAGCTTCATAAAGGAATTATTCACGAAATAAGATCGATGGGAGAAAGCATAACAGTAATCTAAATCCTTATCCAACGTAACCAGCAAATGTTTAGGACTAAGTAAAGTAACAGAGAAGGAACCTATGAGCTTTAAGTTGAAGAAGAATTTCTGGATGGCATCGATAGAGGGCCAACGATTAGGGAAGTAACCAATCAACGAAAACTCAAACGGCTTAGCCAATGCAAGAACCTCCTCTTCCGAAATCCAAAGAGAAGGCAAACTGCGATGCATATAGGCTTTCAGCTTAGGAAAAACTACCGAAGAAGTTCCACCAGCAAGAACCTCAAGAAATGAACGGGAAGAAAGCTTACCATCAAGGAAACCAGGGTCAGCTACGTGATTTACCGCCATCCAACCGAGGCACGGTTGGAGGTGGATGAATCACGCCATCACATAAACAATCAACAAAGAAAAAATTCATAAAGAACGGAAGAGAGGACTTCCCAGAAGAAAGCGGCACGGAGGAGGTCTGTCACGCAGAGTCGACGCTAGAGGGCGAAACCCTAGCAGAGCTGAATTAAGCAATTCCTCCTTGCTCATAATTTCACCTTTTTAGTGATGTTGGCATATTGTTTAGGACAAAATATATTAAAAAATTGGCTAAAAATTTCCATCTCATTTAACTTAACTACATTTAATGTTTCTAATGGGCTTCAAATTATCAAAATTGTGTCCGG
The DNA here is from genome assembly GCA_019925795.1 of Dendrobium chrysotoxum. Classification (NCBI taxonomy): domain Eukaryota; kingdom Viridiplantae; phylum Streptophyta; class Magnoliopsida; order Asparagales; family Orchidaceae; genus Dendrobium; species Dendrobium chrysotoxum. The sequence goes on from CM034309.1 coordinate 29,581,627, forward strand.
AGTATCGAAAACTTGTTCTTAGGTCAAAAAAATTTTTTTTTTTTTTTGACATTCTTGATGTTGTTGGAAATATGAATCCTTGATCTATTTGTTCCCATAGTTTTCTAGGATTTCTAACTTTTGTTCCTTTGCAATTATCTCGGATGTATGATTCTATGCATACTTACAGTTTTCTTAGATTTATAAATTTTGGTTCTTTATTATTATTTCATATATTTGATAAAAGAAGCTTAACGCCTTTACCTCACCCCTTAGAAAGTGTTGGGGTCAAGGGATGAGTGTCCTTTGAATGGGGAAATTATTAGGTCCGGTCACCTGACCTAGATATTGTTCCATCTACAGTAGTTATAAATAAAGATGAGGTGTACAATAAGGAATTTAACAAGTGTAATAAGAGTAAGAAGAATTTAATTGAATATTTCACAAATTCATGTAGAAAAAGGAATAAGGCAATGGATCTATGTTATGTTGAACCTCTTTACCTAATTGAGTTGTTTTACTTTAATAAAGCTTGGATAACATGTATAATAGACAACTCTAAAGGAAAGAAACATTGGAATAAATAGTGAAACTGAACTGTAGTTTCAATAAATAAATATACTCACATTTTGGCTAAAAAGTAAGGTGATTATTCTAATAGTTTATGTTTACATGCTAATAGTTAATAATCCATACAAATACATTGGATTGCTTATTAGATATTCCATCTTTTTTTAGTATATAAATGCATTGTACTATTTAATAAATGATCGAGTATGGCGCTACCCAATTACTTTTAGAGCATATGTTATTGTGTTTGATGAACTGTTTGATCAATATTATATATCAACAATATTTTAGTACATGAAGTAGAAGAAGCCCAACCCATATAACATACATTTTTGGATCACTTTTGGTAACATTGTTAAAACTCTTTCTAATACTGATTGCAATTATATTGTATTGATTTCCAAGAAGAAAAATGAGCTCACCTCTCAAAATCAACCTCTATGTCTTTAGCAATGAATGAGTTAATTATCTCGATTATGACAAAAGGTTGATAAAAATTAACCCTTTTGCAAATTTTAGATGCCAAGTGATAGTCCTCATGATATTGTTTAGTTTTGTAATTTGATAAGATGTTTCTCAATGAGATTATAAAGTCCATGGTATGCCTTTAGATATACTTTAGATAAAGTATTTGTAGGATTATTATGTTGATCATAAATAAACACTAAGTTCTTTATTAAGCTTATCGGCTCTCTTAATTTGACCATATAATTATTCATATGCCATTATTGTCTAAATCAATTATTGAGCATACTAGTGGCTTAATCTGAGTATTAACATCTTAGGCCACGACCACGAGAAAGATAACTCCATAAATTATAATGAAAAATATTCCATCAATCTTTAGCACTAAGTAACATGTACCTTTCAAACCTTGAATACAAGCACCCTAATAAAAGTCTGCATACTTAAAATTTCTTAAAGTGTCAAGCCATTGATTAAAAACTCGAACATGAGTTTAGTATATCATTAACCATTAATTGGAGGCACTTTCAAACACAAACTCTTCTAATGTGGAGTTATTTATATGTTCTATGTATCAATAAAATTTACTTTTCTTCACCGGAAACAGGAACTAAAAGATTATAATATTTACTTTTTTTCACAAGGAGCATGAAGAACAAGAAGATTCCATTCAACCTTTTGGAGTTGAAAGTTTTATTATATTCAACTACATCACAAAATGCTATGGTCATCTCTAATGGACACATTTTAGCAATGAATCATTTATAGAACCATTATCATCTTTATATTTTTTCATCCACATCATCTTCATCTACTCTTAAATTAATGTACACTGCATAATCAACAGATGTTGGATTGATAGACCTTGCATCATAATCATATGTTTTATTCATTTAAGAATGCTTAATTTCTCATGATCACAATATGCATGTAAATCCTTGAGACAATTAATGAAAAAATGATGTTAAATGGATATAGAAATTTCACATGATTATACTACATAGCTTCTTTGAAGGAATATATGCTCCATCAAAATAATAAACCATCTCCAACTTCAACCTAAATTGATCCATAATATAAATGCGAAAACAAAAAACATGATATAGAAAATTAAATGGAGACTTTCTCAAAATTAATTTTCTTAAGAAAAATTATTCCAAAAGGAATAAAGAAAAATTACCAAAATACTAATTGAGACTGCAAATCTTCATCTTTTAATTAGCTCACCAAATATATTTTAATGAGTGGACACCTTCAATTAATTATTGATGAACACTATTTCCTTTTGAATTCAATTTGTGTTCTCAATATAATATATTATGAATTCAATTTGTGTTCTTGACGCAATTTTATTCTCCAAATTAAAAAAAAAAAGACTTAGACAGTAATTATCTCCCATCATCCTTTCTTGTAGAACCTGAATCATCCTTTTAAAAGAGAAATTCACATCTTTTTTATTTGGACACCTCTTTTTATTAATCGCATTTTTGTAATGGACACATCTGTAATGTCTCATAATCTAATTTGAAAGAATTATTCTTTTATCTTTTAATAAACAACAATCAGAGCTACCTAATTTTTTTTATCAATATAAATATCAGCATAAGTGAAACTATTGATCAAAACATCAATATATACATTTGTATTCATTTTTTCAAAAATTATGTACACTATTTAAGATTTATACAATCATATCACAACTACTCTATCGTGAGTACAAAAAATAACTAAAATAATAAGAATCTAAACATGAAGGATCCTAATTATTCTCACACTCATGCTCCTTTGTCCTGACATGAAATCTTTTAATCACATATAATGAGCTCCAGAGCCCAGCAAGTAACCAAATTTTATAACTGAACTCAAAGTACAATAAAGGAGAAATATGCATGTCACCAGTCAAATCATAATAGTAGTATTAATATGATCATGCATTAATGCAATAAAATATACATGCAGTAGTAGTAAAGTCTGTAAATAGTAATTGATACGATACAGAAGCTAGTAAAACAGTACAATAAAGAAATCAATGAATCAGTACATGTGCCGAATCACTAAAGCAATCGTCGTATCATTAATATCAATCAGTAGAGAAATCATATAAAGCTATAAAATCAAAGCATTGGTAAAAACTGTCGAAATTATATTAATACAGTAAAATCATATAGAAGTGTGCACATACTATTTAGGTATTTTATATCGGTATCAAATCAGTATATTACATGCTCAATATGTTTTGAAAATAAACTGAAAATATATTACAATAATACTATTTTAGGGCACATTCCCTAACAGTTATAAAGTCAAATTTCCTTTTGAAATCCAATAATTTGAAAACAAACGAATAGCATGTATGTAAATAGATCTGTTTCTTACATACATTTTTTTGCCATCTAAATCAAAATTCTATTGAAGTTAAGTCTTGTTTTATAAATGGGCTTATTGAACACAATTAGATTTATTAGAATATAGGAGAATAAAAATAAAATCTACATTAAGAGCAATTTTGGATTCAAATTCTTGTTTTGCTTAGCAAATCCTGGAACTAATTAATTATTATTAGATATGTTTAATTAGAAAAATATTCATTTAGTTATCCTAATCAAGGTTGATATTAGCAAAATAAAATCACATAAATTCTTCAAAAATAAATAATCAAATACTTTATGTGAATTTAACAGCTATCATATCAAATAAATTTTAAAATTTAATTCACATAAAATTTAATAAATTTGAATTTATGATATTTACTAAAACCCTCCTTGAGTTGAGTCCTACTAGTGTTCCGCCAAACATCCCCTGGCGTTGTATAACGCGGGAAAACACGAGAGGAAAGATTAACCACCACTTCAAACTCGTCTTTCTCCATCGCGCAAAGATTGTTCAATATCTAAGCTTCAACGACCGATCGAATCAGATGAAGTTCAAAGCTTTCCTCACTCAGGACGGAGTCAATCTACTCGACAAGCGTAACCTCCTTCTCTCTCTAGCTTGCGCATTTGAACAAACACCTAACCTTCACATCTCTTTTCAGGTTTCCTGCCTTCCCTCGACAAAATCGGGCGTGTGTGCCATCTCTACCTCACCCGCGACCACGCCATATTTCTCCACAATCTCCTCGGTGGAGATGGCATTCAGTCGGTAGCCCAGTTCAAAAAAGAAGTCCTTTTCAACGACTACCGCATTTCCAGCCAGAACGAGGACCGCATCGCTTTCGCTATTGACGTCGCCCTTCTCCATCGGGCGCTCCGCAGTGCGCAGACAATCCAGCTCCAGTCTCAAGACGACACTGCTGCTATTCAGATCAAGCTCGTCAAGAAGCTCCCCGTTGGATCCCTCAACCCGGCGCCATTCCTTACGTTTGAGACCAAGGGACTAAGGTCCGCCGTTGTTCAAGATGTTCCTATCTCAAAACCCCTCTCTCGAGCTGATGTTGCTCAGCTTCAAACTGCTCTTGATGCTGCTCAGGATCTCCCTCAGGTCCATTTTTTCTGATTTCCTAATTATGTAGATTTGTGTAGGCAGTTATAATTGAAGTTTTATTTTCCTCCCTCAGTTTTTATGTTTTATTTTTTTCCCAATCCGGCTGCATTCCCAGGGAAACTGGATCTGAGGTTGCGCTTCGCTCTTTGGTCATTGTTCTTATTGGTTATTTGATTCAGATAAACTGAGAATGAGCCTTGAATTAACCAAGTGCCTCGTAGACATGCTAAAATTTTTTTCCCAGTTTGAATAGTTTGATTCTCTGTTCTACTTGGCTACATTATCTTAATTCTATTCCACTCTTCTCTTGTTTGGTATTTTATTTTTTAACATGAATCTACTGGTTTATGATTATGCTCTACTGCAGAGGAAAGATTACCTTCATCCGTTTTCATATCAAGCATAAAAAATATTTTTTCAAGGTAAAATTCAACCGACAGCCATAGTCCAAAATTTTATTTGATAAAGAGTAGTTGCCTATGTTATACATATTGCAGAGGTTTTAGGACCAGCTTCATTCCTTTTCATATTTAAGCTACAATATCCTTTTTTGAGGGAAAGTTAGGGCATAGCTCAAAATTTTATTTGATAAAGAATGTTTACAAAAACAATAGCTTGGCTAGGGCTAAAGAGCATGATTATGTGATGGGGAGCCACAAGCTGATGCACTTTGAAAGATCCTTCTATTCTGTTTGAACTTAATCAAAATGAAGGGGAGTCCCTCTCGGCTTTTATTTAACTTTTTTTTTAATGATGCAGCTTGAGAGATTCCTAATCTCTCTCTCTTAATGATGTAGAACTACGTGATTAAAACGAGTGAAATAAATTATTGCACGATTTCTTGTTCTAGAGCATTAAGGATTTAATCATTAGCCGTTAGAACAAAAAATTAAAACAAGAGACGGATGCCTATGTTTAGGCCAAATCACTAGCCAAGCACTAGGACAAACAAGATAAACTAGAGATTCAACATCATGCGTAATGATAAGAATTCATTCAAAATCCCTACTTTAACAATGAGATTAGCAATATAGAAAATCAATAACTCATCCTCTACGTTCACTAGGCTTTAGCAAGATTTAAGTGGAGCGATTTCTTGCGCTTCCGCCACTACCTACAAGGTTAGGAAAACAAATAGAGAATTGAAAAGGGAAGAAAAGTCAACCCTTACTTAGAGAGGAATCGTCGCCGGAGGAGCTCTTTTGAATTACCAAGGGTACCGGTAATGATGTGTAGAAGACAATTGAAGTAGCTTTTGAAAGAGAAAATCGGAGTAGTTGGAGGAATGGCGGGTGTGAATCGACCAACGGTAGTCCACTTTCCTTTGACCCTTTGATCGTCGAGAGTATCAACCAAGGTAATGTGGATCCTCTCCAAGTATTCTTCAACAGTAGATTCGTAGCCAAATCCCACGTCGAAGAAGGGGGAGCGGAGTACGTCGATATTGTCTTGATCGTCAAGCACTAAGCCCGAATCCCATGGGCGGACCTCCATTCATGCTTTTTAAGAAGTAGAGGTGTTGAAGTTGATGTAGTATTGCTGTCCTTAAAAGTTCCTTCCAAAGGATGATGGCTTTCCTTTTGAAAATCAAGTGGGAAAGGCTAGGGGAAGTGGGCGGCCAAGGTAGGGGTTGGGAGGGAGACTTGTTTTTGGAGCTAGGGTTAGGGTTAGGATGGTTTAAAATTTTCAAACCTGAAATTTAATTTCAGATTTTGAAATTTGGGTGGGAATTAGAAGAGGAAATAGGATGTATTGATTGAAGGAAGATTGGGGAGAGAGAAGGGGAGGAAGGGGGGGGGGGGGGGGCGGCATGAGCAAGGGGCCGGCGGCATTAATGGGGTGGGGAGGGATTTGGGTGATTGATTGGAGTTTCTAAATTAGGATCTAGGGAATAGGAAAGAAATAATTAAATCCCATTCAATTAAAATTTGATTTGAATGAGATCTCAAAACTTTCCTAAAATAGATTTCATATATTAGGAAAGATTTTGAATTTTAAATTATTGAGTTTGAATTCAAAATTTAATCCCAAATATGATTAATCCATATTAGGAAACAAGAGAAAGAGGAGGGGGAGGGGTAGGTAAGGGCGGCGGCTTGGGTGGAGGGTGGAGGCCGTCGGGTGGGAGGTGGGGGAATGGGTCGTGGGGTTGTAGGGGAGGTGTGGGGGCTGTTTTGGCGGCTCTTGAGGAGGGGGATGGAGGATGGGGAAAGGTGGTGGTGATTTGGAAGGGGAGACAAGCACAAAGACTAGAACCACGAACCCGACACGTCTAAGTTGGTGGGTGATGCATCCTTCTTTCTCCCTCTCTTAGGGATCCTCTTTACTAACTCTCAACTCTCAATATCAAGACAAGAGTGCAGGAAAAATTTTTAATAATCATTCATTGACCTCAAAAAATACATAGAAGGGCTTTAAATAGCTTCACACAAAGACACAACATAAAGACGACGATGCCCTCCGGGCTTACAAACAAGTATAAGGGTAAAATAGGGAAATAAAACATAGGAACTAAACATAGAACTAATGAAAGAAACAAAGACCCAACAGGACTCAAAAATATAAAGACTCGATCGTGGCCGTAGATCGACGGCCATGCCTTCGATACACTTTCCATGTAGAGATGTCCTCATCATTCTCCCGGGGTAGAAGAAAGCTCGACTCCGTCGAGTAAGTAGCTCTGGTGCTATCATAAATCTCCAATGCATCAGGGTCCACCTGCTGCAACTCCTCACGATCCAACCAAGTATCCTCAGACTCGGGCTTACCTCTCCACCTGATCAAGTACCTATGTCGTCCACCCTCCCTTGTAGAAATGACTTCATCGCTCAGAATCGCGTCCACTTTTTCTGCCATAGGTGATTTAGGGATATCTGGTAGTGGAGGTAGGTTAGGGATCTCACAAGGTGGGTTCACACAAGGCTGTTGTATGAGCGGGTTTGGCGGATTGAAATCCGGACCTTCATATGCAACTAAATCTTCTATGTTAAAGGAGGGATTGATGTTGAACTCAGCAGGAAGGTCTACCACATACGCATTATCGTTGATTTTCTTAATTATCTTGAATGGACCAGCACTCTTAGCATGCAATTTCTTAACCGTTCCCTGCGGGAACCGTTCCGGACGAATCCGCACCATCACAGAGTCACCAACATCAAAAGTTTTAAATTTTCGTTTCAGATCAGCATGTAATTTGTAATCATTATTGCTCTTTTCAATTTGTCGTGCAATTTCTTTATGAAGTTCATGCATATGTGATGCAAATGATGATGCAGACTCCGAAATCCTGTACCTAGGGCACATGGGTATAAGATCTAACGGCTGCCTAGGTTTGAGCCCATAAACAATTTCAGAAGGACTCAAGCCAGTGGTTCGGTTCACAGAATTATTATATGCAAACTCAGCAGTAGGTAAAATAGAATCCCAATCCTTAATATGTTCGCCGACCAGAGACCGTAACAGATTTCCTAAGCTCCTATTAACTGCCTCCGTCTGACCATCAGTCTGTGGATGAAAGGCCATAGAGAATTGTAATTTAGTGCCTAATTTCATCCAAAGGGTTTTCCAAAAATAGCTAGTGAATTTAACATCCCTATCTGATACGATGGTCTTGGGGAGACCATGTAGACGGACAACCTCATTGAAATAAAGCTTGGCGATGTGGGAAGCATCAGATGTTTTGGAGCAAGGTATGAAATGAGCCATTTTGAAAAATCGATCAACTACGACACATATGGCATCATTTCTACGAATTGTCTTGGGCAGGCCTAAGATGAAATCCATACTAACATCCTGCCAAGGACAACTAGGGACAGGCAAAGGAGTGTAAAGGCCAGTGTTCTATTTACGCTGTTTGGCTAACTGACACGTGTGACATCGGCTAACCATCCTACCAACGTCTCTCTTCAGACTGGGCCAAAAGAAACGGTACTCCACGGCTTCTATAGTTTTGTCTCGTCCGAAGTGCCCAGCGAGGCCTCCGGCGTGGAGTTCCCAGATAAGAAATTCCCTAAGGGAGGTGCCAGGAATGCAAAGCTTTTGAGCTTTGAAAAGGTAACCATCCTCTAGAAGGAAGTCATCCACAAGGCGCGGGCTGCCTGTGGACAAGAGAGAGTAGGTCTCTTTGAAATTGGGGCAGTCCAGATAGTCCCTCTTTATTTGGTCGAAACCCACAACTTCAGCTTTCATCTCAGTGGCAGTCATCATACGATGACTGAGAGCATCGGCAGCTTTATTTTCGACTCCCGCCTTGTGTCTAAGGGTGTAAGTGTACTCTTGAAGGAACTCTACCCAACGACCGTGGCGTGCATTCGATTTCTTTTGGGAGTTGATGTAACGCAGAGCTTCGTGATCCGAGAAGATGACGAACTCTTGCGGGAGCAAGTAGTGTCGCCAATAGCGGAGGGATTGGATCACAGCGTAGAACTCTTTGTCGTAAGTAGAATATCGCTGCCTAATGTTATTCAGCTTCTCGCTAAAGTAAGCTACTGGGTGACCTTCCTGGGATAGGACTCCTCCAATTCCGACTCCCGAAGCATCGCATGTCACTTCGAAGATCTTGGAGAAATCAGGAAGTCTCATCACTGGGGCTTCCACCATTTTCTTCTTAATCTCATCGAAAGCTCGGGTGGCGGCCGGGGTCCAGTGAAAATCACCCTTCTTAAGACAGTCAGTGATAGGAGATACGATAGTGCTGAAATTTTGGATAAATCTCCTATAGAAGGTGGCCAATCCGTGGAAGCTGCGGACTTCCCGGATGTTCTGAGGAAGAGGCCATTCAATGATGGCTTTCACTTTTTCAGGGTCAGCAGAAACCCCTTGAGCTGACACGATAAAACCTAAAAAGATGACTCGATTGACAAGGAACGTACACTTCTTAGGATTCGCGTACAATTGTTCTTTCCTTAAGACCGAACAGACTTGCTTTAGGTGGTCCAGGTGTTGTTCAACAGAATGGCTATAGATAAGAATATCGTCGAAGTAGACAACGACAAACTTACCCATAAAATGGCGTAACACCTGGGTCATGATTCTCATAAAAGTGCTCGGGGCATTACTCAACCCGAAAGGCATGACCAACCACTCGTATAGACCATCCTTGGTCTTGAAAGTAGTCTTCCACTCATCACCGGGTCGGATCCGGATCTGGTGGTATCCACTCTTGAGATCGATCTTGGAGAAGAGAGTGGCACCCGTCATCATATCTAGCATATCATCTAATCTTGGAATAGGAAAACAATATTTGACGGTGATTTTGTTGATAGCACGGCTATCAACACACGTTCTCCAAGATCCGTCCTTCTTGGGAGTAAGAAGGGCGGGCACCGCGCAGGGGCTAAGACTCTCCTTAATGAAACCTCGCTGCAGTAACTCATCGATCTGCTTCTTAAGTTCGGCATGCTCCGTGGGGTTCATGTGATAGTGTGGCAGGTTAGGGAGGGAGGCTCCAGGGACTAAGTCTATTACGTGCTGAATGTCTCTAAGGGGAGGTAATTGATCCGGGAGATCTTCAGGGAAGACATCAGCAAACTGCCCTAAGATAGGTTGGACTTCCTGAGGAATAGGGTCAGCAGATTCGGTGGGAATCTCACGACCTACTAATGCGTACAGAGGTGCGCCTCGGGTAATTTCAGAGTTCAGAACTTTAGCGGTGACTAAGTTCAGTCCTTTCTTGGACTTGAGGGGGTGGGGTTTGGGTTCTTCCTTGACCCGGGGCTGCGATGGTAACAGTTTAATCTTTTTACCCGCATGTTCAAACACGTAGGTGTTTGAACGCCCATAGATGTGGACATCATTATCAAAAATCCAAGGTCGCCCTAACAGAATCTGTCCCACATCCATAATTAGAACATCGCACCACACATTCTCCTTATAAGTGGCAAAGGAGATAGGTACGAGACTTCGTTCTTTCACCTCCAAGGCAGTGGAGTTGACCCAAGCTACCTTATACGGATTGGGGTGAGAAATGGCAGAAAGACTTAATTTGGACACCATGCTGGAGGAGACAGCATTGATGCAACTGCCACTATCTATGATGACTTTACAGTTTTTATCTTTGATTTTGGTGTAGGTATGAAAGATAGAAGTCCTACGCCAGTCATCGGATGTAACGGGGTGTGACAGTGCACATCTCACCACACAGATGGGAGATGTGTCCAACTTCTGAAGACAGTGAAGGGCGGCGGTGTCATTGTCCTCCTCGAAGAAGTCACATTCTTCCTCTACTTGATGGACCTGATCAACCTCGGGCTCAAAATCCTCCTCAGTAATTTCCTCAATGATAGAGACTTGTAGGGACTGGAGCACTGAGAAGCGATATGCCCATACCCCTGACATCGAAAGCACTTGGTCCCGGGATTGGACCGAGGGGTATCCGGAGTGTGAGGTTTGTTTCTAAAATCAGGTTGGGGGGTTGGGTGACCCGTAGGTGGTCGGGTCACGTTCCTAGGAGTGGGTCGTGCAGTGGTATAGTGAGGAGTGGCACTACCGGAAGGTCTGTAGGAGGGTCTAGAGTCATGTGAACGGCTCGGGTGCTGGGAGCGGGTCTCCTCTAAATCTAACACTAAACTGTAGGCGTTTTCCAGGGTAGTGACGTTCCGGGCAAATAACTCGTTGCGAAGATCCTCTCGCAACCCGGTACGAAACATAGACAAAATCTGCGCGGGGGTGGTAGAGGTCTCCCCTTTGCATCGAATTAAGTAATCATCGAAGGAGGCGATGTACTCTTTGACTGGTTTATTTCCCTGGGTTAGCCTATTCCATCTATCCAATAACCTAGGGAAGTACGAGGGAGGCAAGTACTTCTGCTTAAGTTCACGTTTCATAGATGGCCAATCATTGATGGGGTAATCGTTCCTAGCCTCTCTAAGACTCTCTAAGTTTGACCAAAATTGGCTTGCCCTACCAGTGAGTTTCATTTCCGCAAAACTAACCTTTCTTGCCTCGAAAATATTATACCACTTGAAGAAACTGTCCATACCTTTGACCCAGTCCAGGAAGAGCTGGGGATCGAGAGTGCCATCAAAGGTAGGAGCATCAACTTTAATATTCTTCATAAGTGGTATATCAGGATCATGACGGGGGTCATGTCCATAGTGTGGAGTGCGATGATTGGCACGATGTTGCCGCTCATCAGGGTAGGTGTCATCCCCATACATAGACGGTGGTCTAGAAGGGGTGTAGGGAATAGGGTGCTCTCATATACGCTCAAGTGTATCAAATCGTTCAGTGGTGTCCCTACGAAGTTCGGCTAGGTCAGCTTGATTTTCTTTGAGCTGCTGGCTAATGTTATTCATTTGCCCTACCAACAAGACTAAAGTCCTTCCAAGTTGTTCAGGATCCATACCTAGACACTAGGTGATACTTAGGGTGAGTTGGGATAGAGGGCAGCACCTATTTGTGAAGAAAAACTTCCTAAAATGTCACTAGATGGTGCAGAATTTACTTGGACAGCAAACTACTAAGAGGAGTTAAGCAACCTAGATAACTAGTGAGGTGGCTAGGTTAAGGACAGCACTTGACCACTTGATAAACAAGCTTAACAACCACTAAATGCATGCAGGAATGCAGTGGACAGCAAACATAAAATGTAAATAAATTATTTTAAATGACCATATGCATGCAACAATTTTTAAAACTAGTTAGAACAACTCCTACGAAGATGTCTAGCATGCAAAACTAGAGCAAACCATGCTCTGATACCAGATGATGTAGAACTACGTGATTAAAACGAGTGAAATAAATTATTGCACGATTTCTTGTTCTAGAGCATTAAGGATTTAATCATTAGCCGTTAGAACAAAAAATTAAAACAAGAGACGGATGCCTATGTTTAGGCCAAATCACTAGCCAAGCACTAGGACAAACAAGATAAACTAGAGATTCAACATCATGCGTAATGATAAGAATTCATTCAAAATCCCTACTTTAACAATGAGATTAGCAATATAGAAAATCAATAACTCATCCTCTACGTTCACTAGGCTTTAGCAAGATTTAAGTGGAGCGATTTCTTGCGCTTCCGCCACTACCTACAAGGTTAGGAAAACAAATAGAGAATTGAAAAGGGAAGAAAAGTCAACCCTTACTTAGAGAGGAATCGTCGCCGGAGGAGCTCTTTTGAATTACCAAGGGTACCGGTAATGATGTGTAGAAGACAATTGAAGTAGCTTTTGAAAGAGAAAATCGGAGTAGTTGGAGGAATGGCGGGTGTGAATCGACCAACGGTAGTCCACTTTCCTTTGACCCTTTGATCGTCGAGAGTATCAACCAAGGTAATGTGGATCCTCTCCAAGTATTCTTCAACAGTAGATTCGTAGCCAAATCCCACGTCGAAGAAGGGGGAGCGGAGTACATCGATATTGTCTTGATCGTCAAGCACTAAGCCCGAATCCCATGGGCGGACCTCCATTCATGCTTTTTAGGAAGTAGAGGTGTTGAAGTTGATGTAGTATTGCTGTCCTTGAAAGTTCCTTCCAAAGGATGATGGCTTTCCTTTTGAAAATCAAGTGGGAAAGGCTAGGGGAAGTGGGCAGCCAAGGTAGGGGTTGGGAGGGAGACTTGTTTGTGGAGCTAGGGTTAGGGTTAGGATGGTTTAAAATTTCCAAACCTGAAATTTAATTTCAGATTTTGAAATTTGGGTGGGAATTAGAAGAGGAAATAGGATGTATTGATTGAAGGAAGATTGGGGAGAGAGAAGGGGAGAAGGGGGGGGGGGGCATGAGCAAGGGGCCGGCGGCATTAATGGGGTGGGGAGGGATTTGGGTGATTGATTGGAGTTTCTAAATTAGGATCTAGGGAATAGGAAAGAAATAATTAAATCCCATTCAATTAAAATTTGATTTGAATGAGATCTCAAAACTTTCCTAAAATAGATTTCATATATTAGGAAAGATTTTGAATTTTAAATTATTGAGTTTGAATTCAAAATTTAATCCCAAATATGATTAATCCATATTAGGAAACAAGAGAAAGAGGAGGGGGAGGGGTAGGCAAGGGCGGCAGCTTGGGTGGAGGGTGGAGGCCGTCGGGTGGGAGGTGGGGGAATGGGTCGTGGGGTTGTAGGGGAGGTGTGGGGGCTGTTTTGAAAGGGAGGGGGGGGGGGGATGGAGGATGGGGAAAGGTGTTGGTGATTTGGAAGGGGAGACAAGCACAAAGACTAGAATCACGAACCCGACACGTTTAAGTTGGTGGGTGATGCATCCTTCTTTCTCCCTCTCTTAGGGATCCTCTTTACTAACTCTCAACTCTCAATATCAAGACAAGAGTGCAGGAAATTTTTTTAATAATCATTCATTGACCTCAAAAAATACATAGAAGGGCTTTAAATAGCCTCACACAAAGACACAACATAAAGACGACGATGCCCTCCGGGCTTACAAACAAGTATAAGGGTAAAATAGGGAAATAAAACATAGGAACTAAACATAGAACTAATGAAAGAAACAAAGACCCAACAGGACTCAAAAATATAAAGACTCGATCGTGGCCATAGATCGACGGCCACGCCTTCGATACACTTTCCATGTAGAGATGTCCTCATCACTTAACTTCTTTTATTTTATTCTGAGCATTGTCTCTATTGGGTTCAAAATTATTCAAAAGTACAGTTGTAGATTTAGCCTACTGCTTAGGTTCAAATATTCTATTTAGTGATTTTAGATTTCTAAAGGCCTAATTGATTCTTTAGACAAAGAGATGAGCCAACACTAAGCTGAGAGATAGAGCTTCGAAAGAGAGAGAATCTTAGAGATTTCAGTGGGACAATATCTTGGCTAAAAAAGTAATGATTACATCATACTCCCATGTTTTGAATCCCTATTTATAGGTAAGGATAAGATTGGTGGTACATGAAAATTCATATAAGAAAATAAGAATAATATATTATTGGACTCGATGCAGCTAGCTGTACAGTAGATGGGTTTGATTGAATACTACCTAATAGAAGATAATTCCCATGAGTTCTCAGTCGAGGTGAATAGCCTTCATGAGTTCTTTTAGCAGGAACCATTAGTCACTATGCAATTATGGTATGTCTCCAAGGTTACTTGACGAGTTATGATTTTAGGCAATTTATGGCCTTGGCTACTTTGAGCTTGGCAAGTTTCATGTTATTCCCAACTTAGTGCTATTCAAGATCAACGTCTTATTGATCTGGGTTTAGCATTTCATGATGATTGGGTCAACCTGATGACCTAGACAAATACTGGTGCGCATCAGTTTCCAAATCCTCGTGTATCATTTGAGAATTTGATAAGAACAAAATAATGAATTCAAGTGTCCAATTTGGCCTGGGTGATCTTGTTGTTGAATCTGCAAAGTGCTCAAATCTTTGACAAGTGGAAGTCACATTACTGTCCAATACTTGCAAATACAAGCTTGAATTTGTTGTCGAAGAATTTCATCAATTTTTAATAACTGTTCTTCTGACTGTTCTCACTAGACATTTGCAAGAGGATGTATCTTGGTGTATGCTTTTTGTTGATGATATTCTTCTTGTTGATAAGACTAGAGAGGGAGTTGAAGGTAAACTAGAATTGTGGAGGTCAACCTTAGAGTCTAAAGGTTTTCGCAAAACGGAATATATGAAGTATAATTTTAGTAATAATAGACCTAGTGAGGGGATTGTGACTTTGGGCGATCAAGTTATTAATAAGAGTACACGTTTTAGATATCTTGGATCTATTGTTCAGAGTGATGGTGAAATATATGGGGATATTATCAGCAGAATCCAAGTAGGATGGTTGAAGTGGAGGAATGCATCGGGCTTATTGTGTGATAGAAAAGTACCCCTCAAACTTAAAGGAAAATTCTATAAGATGGTGGTGAGACCTGCAATGCTTTATGGTGCCGAATGTTGGCCATTAAAAGAGAAGCATAATTCTAAGTTAAGTGTTGCAGAGATGAGGATACTCAGGTGGATGAGTGGCTTTACCCTTAGAGATAGGATACGAAATGAGCATATTCGTGAAAAGGTTGGAGTAGCTCCAGTGGAAGATAAGATTAGAGAGAGTCGTCTTAGATGGTTTGGTCACATAAAACGGCGACCTCCTGATGACCCGGTTAGGAAAGTAGAGGTCTTAGATTTGACTTATGTTAAGAAAGGTAGAGGTAGACCTAAAAAGACTTGGTTAGAAAATATTAGAAATGATCTTTCTCTATTAGATTTAAACGAGAATTTGACTTTTAACAGGACACAATGGAGAAAAAGGATTCATGTAGCCGACCCCACGTAGTGGGATAAAGGCTTGATGTTGTTGTTGTTTTTCTTCTAACGTTGTTTTGTTCCTATGATTTATGATCTTGTAAGATATCGATGATTGATATTCTCCCCAATTTTAGAATATTTGTTATATTATTGAAGAGACTTAGAGATTCAACGACATGCAGCGGTGATGGCTAGGAGTGCTACATGTTCTAAAGTTCATCCTTTGAAGAAAATTAAACCAAACCAATGAAATAAATAAGTGGTAGACATGGGAAGAAACTAACATCCATTCAAAAGGAAGTGACTAGAGAAATTGTTCAGGAAACAATTTTTTCCATCATGTGATTAAGTACTCCAACAGTATTTGTGGAAGATCTTTTAGGTATTATTTCATTGATTGAAGCGAGTATAGAAATGCCTTCATCGATAAACAATTAGCATTGAGTTCCACTCGCATAGGTCTTTTTTGGTTGTAAAGCATAATAAGATTTTTTATTAGATCGTGATTGATATCCCTCAAATGGGTTGCAATTCTTCGAATAAATTACCATCTTATAATCACATGATAAGCCAAAATGACTACTTTGAAAGTGTTGAGCGAGCGACCAAAAATGATATCGTAGGTTATCGAAGCATTGACTGTGATGAAGCCGGTATTACTATGTATGTTTGTCGCTCTCCCTAGGTGAGTGACAGTATGATTGTTCTTTCAGCTTCTATGCGTTCACCAAAGAAATCGTGAAGGGGCCCAATAATTGGTGCTAACATAGAAGAATCAAGATTCATTTGATCAAGGACATGTTTTTAAAATAATAGTTATAGAACTCTATATGCCAATAACAATGTTCTAAATTTGATAGTTGGCAATTTGCGGATTAAGAATGATTTTGTCATAGTATGATTTCTTGGTCGTTGGCCAATCGATATTTGAGAAGAAGGTTACTATAATCTCCAAAGAAGACGTTCTCGAAGTGAAGGTGACATCCACCTCTATAGACCCGAGTCATTTGAGGGTTGCCTGCTTTGATGCCTTCACTCTTGCTCTTTTGATAATAGTTGGGATGACCATTATGATGTGAATGCTTAGTGCAGGAACATGCTCATTTTGATTTTCTTCCATTTGCATCTTGTTGAGATGTTGCCCTTGGTCAACAAGGACGAACACTTTGAGCTTGTTATGTGAATAAGTTCTTTGACCAAATTTTCAAGGTGGTGATAGTAGTCCATGCCATGCTCGTGGAGCAACAACTCCAGGGATGGAGCGGTGACAGTAGATGGGATAGGTGATTGATCCATACTTTTGGGGAGCTACATAAGAGGAGCGTTCTACGAGAATAGTAGAAGATTTTTGCAACTGAATTATTTTTCTTAGCCATCTCTGTCCTCAACACATCTTAGAGGATGCTGGAATCAACATTGTCCATGAGAGTAGTGTAGTTGCAGATTGATTTTAAGGGTTAAGTTTAAAGATTTTCTTTTGTGATTTTCGGTTAATAAGCGACCTGGTTGACCCCTTTGAGAAAGGGTTAGCCCAGGCCATGTTGTGAGATAGAGCTAAGAGATCTACTTGATGAAATCGTTCCCACATCAAAGCTTTGGCACATTATTTATAGATCAGTGGAACATGAAGAGCTATATGAGAAAATATGAAGAGTGTATAATTGTAGTCGGTGTAGTGGGCTTACCTTAATGATTATTATGTTATAGGAGGGAATTTCTAATGTGTTTTTGGTTTCAGGTGAATACTCTTTATTAGTTATTCTGGTGTTACTCTTTGCACGCTGGCTACAGGGTATGTCTATTGGGCAACTTTATGAGATATGATTCAAAGCGGTTTGTGAGATTGGTGAGTTTTGAGTCATTGGAGACTTAGGTCCCTTCAAGATCAACCACTTGCTGAATTGGGTTAAAGCTTAAATAATGAGTTGATAATTTGACTCAAACAAATATGGGTGCGCAATTTCCACTTCAATGCGTTTTGCAACTCCCTCATGCATAGAACTACACATTCTCTTAAAGATCTCTTAAGCAGAACATAAGCATTATGTGGGCTTCAAAAATTCGCGCCCCGGCCTCCCCTATTTTCGGGAGAGTTTTAACGAATTAAGTTCAGGAGTAAATTTTTGGAAGGCAGATTGGGTTTGAAATAAGACACTACCCAGAGATTTCTCCCTCATTTTGCGAGGACTTTAATGATCTGAGTTCTAGTTTCCTATATGCGTAAGCCCCTATAGTTAATTACTCCTCCCGATAATGAGAGAGTACTTTCGATTAAGCCTAGTCGTCAAATAGATGCATAGTACTCATAGATACGTAGTATCCAACGTATTGTAGCAGCATGGTTTGGTATGTGGAAATTTAATATTTAAAATTGGAAATTTCACCATCTTGCACTTAAAGAGGATGGTGGAGGAATGATGATGAGCCCGATCAAGATCCCATGGTTCTGTCATCCCGAGCCATCGTGGTCCCTGATCTACTTAGTCAGAGGAGGTAGTCGACCCAACCTGACAGAAGGATCGTTGTCGACAGCCATGGGTTGCTTCATCCAAGGGTACCTTGTAGACCTGGGGTGAATATTTGTCTAAGAGGACAAATTTGAATCCATCTTAGTTAACAAAGGGCTTCATGCCCTATTAATTATATTCTATTGATTCATTGCTCAATGATTTAACGCCGTTGGGGAGCATACGGGCTCTAACAATGACCATAATTTAGTGGTGCCATTTGGCTACAAAATCACCTGGTTCAAAGGGTCCCGGTCAAAACCATTTACATGTGGTGACATTTAGTGGAGAAACCGTAGGTGTGGTGCCATTTTGCGGTGAAACCACCAGTTAGAGGACACGTGCACGTCCTTATTGCAAGAGACAGATTGAGAATGAATCCTAGTGATATTCTCGACTATACATTAGCTCTTTGTGAGTTGGAGTAGTTTTCAGATTTGTCCACCTCGATAAACCGTTGCGAAGGAGAGATGAGTATTTGTGCTTTAAGTATTTGATGATTAGTTTCATTTTAAATATTTTTAGATTCTGGTATTTTTGAAATTTTTGAATATTTATGAGCATTTGGGGGCATTTTAAATGCTTGTGGTCCCCTCCGGTTGAAATTTTCTATCAACACAGCCATCATTGGGGTATATTGGCAATTTTGTTTAGTTGAACCTTTTAGACTCTGCCTTATTTGTCGACAGAGGATCGTGTTCGTTGTAGGCTTGGTGCCTTTGGTAGATTCTTGAGAATTAACCCCCCGGTTGAGATTTGCATTCAACACGGCCATCATCGGAAAATTTATGGGCTATTTAATTTTTGTTGATTGAACCTTGTCATCTATGTCTACTTGTCGGCATATGAACCCGAATCCGTGCGGCATCCTTAGACTTCACGTTTGTACTTATAACACACTCACCGGGGCCTATACGGGTATATGATGTTGAATGCATTTTGCACGATGCATTTATATGATTGTTATATGTATGCATGATATTGTTGGAATGAAGCCCTGTGCATATTGCAAATGCTTACGGGAGGATACTTTGGAATGTAATTGCAATGTCAAATGACATGCTTGAATGAAATCCCCTGCATCCTGCCAATGTATGCAATAGGTCATTTTAAATTATGATTATAATATCAAATGACACACTTGAATGAAACCCTCTACATCGCAATGATACATGTAGGAGGTTATTTTGGGGTGCAGTAACAATGTCAAACGACATGCTAGAATGAAATCTTCGGCATCCTGCAAATGCATGTCGGAGGTCACTTTGAAATGTAATAGTGATGTCAGAATGACACGCCCGTATTTTGTAAGTTACGACACATGCATATGCAACATATTAGCATGCAAATGCAATATATTTGTTACAATTAAATGCATCTCGTGATGCTGGATAAAATGTTGAAATGAATTATCACGCATGTTGTAATGCATGTATGAGGGGCATTTTAAAATATTTGCATGCAGTATAAAGGGATATTTTGTGATTATTGACTATGCAAACAACCACTATTGATAAACACGCCAAATTTATTCAGGAATCTCCGAACGCCTTCTGTCCGCTTGTATAAGTATTGCAGATTTGGTGGCGTGGCGTGGCGTTGCACTTCAGTGGCTTATGATTTTTATTATTAATGTTCTGCTTTTGCTTACAGGTGAATCGTAGTGTTGTCATCAGACGTAGCTATGAAATACTTCATTGTTCTGATGTAGGCTTCATCCTTATCTTTAGCAACAATAACATGAGCTACATACTGCTTCTATTGATAAGTTACAAGCACACCACTTAGTCCAGCAAGTCCCCTGTTGTTCATATAAGTCCCTTGCACATTTATTTAGATATAGGTCCTCTGTCAGTTGAAATTTCGGCAGTATTCCAGCATCTCTCCTGTTTGAGAGAAATTTAGGGAGCTAGTCAGCATTCTGTTTTTGTGAATCAGCATTCTGTATGTCCTTCATGGCCAGGCATCTTAGCCTCAAAACCAAGTTGTAAGTCCTATTTTCTAAACAAAATAACCTCCCCACTCTTCATATGCATTGAAACCGGACTTCATAATTTTAAGAGCGATTAGGTGGGTTTAGCTGGTAGCTCTTTCCAGGAAGAGCAATAAATCTGGAGGTCAGGCTAGCTATGCCTTGGGTGAGGTGTAATTTATAAATTCCTTTGCACTCCATTAGATTTAGGTTCGAGGCATTAGCCCTCAGTAGTCCTCATCTTAGTTCTAAGATTCAAAGCAGTGGTTAATTTCAATCACCTCATAAGCCCTCACCTTCCGGGCATTTCATTCAACACGTGTTGTTGAAATATAAGCCCCAACATTCAAAATTAAAATCATCAAGTTAAACAAAATATTATTCTAGAACGTAAAGCCTATCATAGGATAGTTTGAGTACCTGTGAGTTTCCCTTAGAATCAATTATTCCTACACTTCATTCCTTTGGCTTCTATTCCAAATCAGATTAAAGCTTGATCTCTTCCTCCTTTGAAATTCCTAAAGATCAAAATCTTTGAATAATCATTTTATAAATTTCAAAATGAAAACCTTCAAGCAATATTTTGATGATTTTCAAAAGAAAGGAACCACTAGTTTAATCAAAAGTTTTCTTAAGTACCAAATGCTTGAGATATAATTAATCATACCCCATAATAAATTAAACCCCATTTAACCAAATATTGAATGGGAGAAAAATCTCTGTTAAAAATTCAAATTGTAAATTTCATTGTTGAGTCCATAGGGAAATGATATTTTTGACCTTCGGGATAATATATCATTTTTCTATGCTATGCTCGATCATAAAATATGCAATCCGTTGAGGATGACAAAATTTCTCCAACAACTAAATCCATATATCCAAACAAATTGATCCTTAGAGTTAAGGATTTTGTTCAGTGATAGCTCTGCAAGTGGCACCCCATCTAATCGTACCAAACCCTTCCCATTTTTTAATAAATTTGCTGAGTTGTGGCAAAAACTTCTACTGAGGACTACACCCTTGACATATAGCTGTTATTTTATTTGCCTGATTGTGTGTAGGATTAGGTCGAGCAACAAGTTTTAAAAATCCATTTGATTTGTGCGGAATATTTCCGACGTGCAATAATCCTTCCAAATCATCTTTAGGACGACTAATCATTACATGGCATTAATTTATTCAAGAATCAAACAGTCAAATGGTCTGAAGGTTTCTTTTTATGTGCTTTTGATAGACTTTGGTTCAAGTCCCAGATCTCTCACAGTTGCAGAACTTGGTGGAACGACTAAGGAACGTAGGTGAGTTGTTGATGTTGGCCATTACTCAGTATGGCGACCTCCATCTTCAGGTTTCTACCTCCCTTATTACAGTTGGGTCTGAGTTTCGAAGGCTAAAGGTACTTGGGATTCGAGGTAAAATTTTTAATCCTTTCTTATTTGAGTGGTTCATTAAAAATTTCCTCCACCTGAAGATTGATTAATAATTTAGTTAAATCCTGCAGCTGATGCTCCCTCTGGTGATCAAAACCTCAGTGCACCAACCCGGACAGAAATGGCAATTCAGAGAGGAGAAGCACTCTCTGTGGTATCTGATTGCTTGTTCTTGCATTCTGCTCTTCTTTCCATGGCCACTGGCTTACTCTTCTATTCTTGTGTTGTTGCTTTATGAATCTGGCAGCAAGTGAGCTTAAAGCACCTAGCTAAGAGCTTGCAGTGTCATCTAGCCAAACCTGATTGTGCCTTCTATGGTGGGATCCTTTTATAATTCGCTGCTCCTTGTAATGTTGGCTTTGGGTTGTGGTTTGCTTACAGTTATAACTGTTTAAATTACAGGCATATCTCCACAGGGTGTTTGCTTGACAGTGATATTCCAGTTCTTCATCCCTGGCACAAGGTTGACGGATAAATCGATTAGCTTCCACTGCAGGCTTCCTGTTCTCGATACAGGTTCAAACTAAGAAAATAAAACATAAATACTAATTATCAAAGTCTAAAGCAACTGTGCTGTGTTGGTAATTGGTACAAAACTAGTCAGGTGTTGTTTATTATCCCTCTACTTTGCATCACAGCCTTGATCGAATCTCAATGTGCTGACTTAGGTTTCTTTTAGGACGGTTTTCTTACTACTTTTTAAAACAGTTTTCTAGTATTGAAGTTTTTTGAACTAGAAATTTTTACTAAAAAGCTATTTTAGAAAGCGGTAAGAAAAATGTCCCAAACGAAGCATTAGTCTTAATATGTTTCATGGCAGATTGTCTCAACTCAGAAGTTAGGATGTTTCCCTTTAGTTTTCATTGAAACAAAAGTGTATACTATGCATAAAGGTTAGGCAACATGGAAATTAGGAGAGATTGATGTACCTATTTGTGTTCTGGCATTATGGAATGGTCTCATGCTTCAAGCCATGATCGCAACAAAACTAATTTAATAACAGAATTTCACTGGTATCTCATGTACTTAACAAAAAAGAAGATTTATAAATGCCATAAAAAATTTCCTTATTTATAAAAATAACCCCCAAGCAGTTGAATTTCATAAATTTCTGTATTTGTGTGTGATACAGTCCACTAATAATTAAGAGTTTAACAAATCATTGAGAAGGAAGTTGTGGTTTTGTTGTGATCTTCTGGATGTTGGTGATTTTATTGTAAATAGATGCACTTGCAAATATTTTTTGTAAATATGGATGATTTAAGCTTTGCACAGCAAATTCTCTTAAATAATTTGATTTAACAAATAATATTTGTAAATATGGATGATTAAGCTTTAGGTGTCAAAAAAAATCATTTGTTTCAAATCAAGATTGAAGTTTCTGCTGGTACCAATGATAGGAGATGGCATAAATATGACCCCAGAGCTTTGTCTTGTTAAATGTGGGGTTTAATTTTATTAACTATGTTGGATAAAATTTAATTTTGATTTTTGAATGTTGGTGGTTATCAAGGATGGTGGCTATATAATTCAATTCACATTTGATTTTCTAAGATGATGTCTGATCTAAGTTAAGATTCATTAACATTTGTGCTTCGTTTGGACGGTTTTTTTGCTACTTCTTAAAGCAGTATTTTAGTACATAAGTTAAAATTTTTGTACTAGAAAGTTGCTTTAAGAAACAGTAAGAAAGCCGTCTCAAACGAAATCTTAATTTTTCAAGATGACAGTTGTAAAACTCAAACTCATTAATTCGAACTTGCTATCTATCATGTCTAATTATTATATAAAAACATGGTTCTATTGTCTTAAAGTATCTTGAAAATAAGAAGCAACAAATAGAGATGAGAGAGAGAGAGAGAGAGAGAGAGAGAGTAGATGGGTGTTACTCGATAAAGAAAAGAAAAAAAAATTTCTTGGTTGCTTACAAGAGTTCTTCGGCTTCTTCAAGAATGACAACGTGTAGTTCTAGCAAGAGAAAAAACTCTTGGTTATAGTAAGAAATAATTCCTAGTTGGGCTCCTGTAATGGGGTGAAGACAGTAACAGGAGCAACAATTTCTCTTTCTGGACGTCTAGCCCTCGTCTTTGCAACAAGTGATTGCATCTTCTTAGCTAGGCAAAGTGGTGTCTTTGTCCATGTCTCCAATTTTTTATGAAGGGTTATATTCTTCATTTATCTCTTTGAAGTTTAATGGATTATTTTATCTTAAAGAGTGAAAGTTTTGGGGCAACAAAATTGAGGGCCTTATTGTTCTCATTGATGTTATTAGCGATGTAGCCTGACAAAATTGATGGGAATTTATGTGGCTATTGATGATATGCATCAAACTTATTTGTGATGACACACATTGGTGTTATTAGCAAAAGGAGCGACAAAGTAGGTGAGCATCAATATTGGAGTTGATGACATGATTATGTCTTATTGGTGATGGCATGACAATTGATGATAAATCAGATTGACATTAGTGGTAGTGTTGACGACATGCATTAATTTTTTAGTTGATGACGTATGTCAATGTTATTGGTGATAATGTGTGATAAAGTTAGCTGGCGTCGGCAATAGCATTGATAGCATGCATCAGAAGACAAAGTTGGGTGATGGTATTTGGGCAATTGTCATAGGTTAATTGTTATTGGCAGGATTTTTCAGCTTGTGACTTGGAAATCAGCTCGTTCGTTGGCGGTAAAGATGTCTGGGAAGGGTGCGAAGGGCCTGATCACGGCGGGCAAATCATCAGTCCTCAAGGACAAGGATAAGAAGAAGCCGGTGTCCCGCTCCTCCCGAGCCGGTCTTCAGGTCAGATCTCTTACTTTTTTGTCCTGAGACATCTATTTTCCTTCTCTTTCAAGGATCTTTTTTGCTCTATCTGTAGTATTCCATGTATCTTTGACGGGTTCGTCTGCCGTCGCGAGAGGCATGATTTCAATGGCATTGAGCATGACTTGTAATCATTTATTTGGTGTTATCGGAGTTGTTTTTTTATTTGGGATTTTTTTTTCCACTGCTGGAAGTTTTTGGGATAGATTAGATTCGGCCAGATGATAATTTTTTTGTGCGGTTTGGAATATTGGAATTAGTAATGGGTTAAGTATATGGCTGAATCTTTGGGGATAAGTTGTCTCGCAATGGGTATGGAGTTAATTGGTTACAAGTATTTTGAGTGTTGTTGCGTCCTGGAATATTCACGGTGATAGAGAAATAATCCATTAATTGAGATGTTAAGCACTTACCAATTAATTGAGATAAGTCTGATTCACATATTTCTTAAAGAGTGAAAATTTCATCAAAGAGTAAAAGGATTATTTTTAGAAATGAAAAATCAACCTCTTAGTCATCTTGAACCTTAGAATAGGTTCAAAAGTTTAGTAATATAGGTTGACTCCTTCTAAACCTAAAAAGGTTAGGGATTTAAACTTTGTCAACCCAACTTAAGCTCCCTACAAGCTAAGCTGGGCTCTCTCCCTTATATATATATTTTGAATGAAAATCTAATTCAAAAGGGTTTAAATTAGAGAAAGAAATTGAATATTCTCAATCTTCTTGCATGAAAATATTTTTATATCTAATAGGATAGCATTGCACAATGATGAATCTAAAATCATGATTTTCAAACTCAAGTATCACAAATATCAATGAATATGGATTTTCTGAGATTTAAAGATTTACAAGAAAGGGAAGCCATTTACTTATTCATTTTAGGCTCATTTTGAGCCCCTCAACTTGGTTTGGCGCACTGCGCATCTTTTAATTACTTGATGCACTTTATGCATCTTTGACTTTGTGGCGTATTTTGCACATCTTTTCACTTTTGATATACTTTGTGTATCTTTGATTTTTGGCGCACTGTGCATCTTTTCACTTTTTGATACACTTTGTGTATCTTTTATTTTGTAATTGGCTCCCTTTCTAAATCCTTAAAAGAAAACTTTCTCAGTTGTAAAATTATCTTCCAAACATAAGAGAAGAAAACTCACTCTCTTATGTAAGGAAGAAAAATCCACAAAGCAAATCCAATCCTATGATAAGAATGAACAACTTGAATAAGAAAATTATGAGGTAGATTCATTAGCATGCAAAAGATGCCTATGAGATAGAAAACTGCAAGATGACAGGGAAAATATTTGTCTCTAAATCTAATTTCAGTTTGATATAGATTTTAGTTCAAAAATGAAATCACCCCGAATAAGGGATGGGAGGGAAGGCACGTATTTTTTTTTTGAATCATCACAATTTTTCTTTAAGCGTTTAGAGGAGTCAACCACCAATTACTTTACTTCTTAAAGAAGACAAGGAGTAAATCTTTCATTAAGAAAAATAAATCATGTACTTTCCAAGGAAACTTTCCTCAAAAGTTTACTTTGTGTTTCAAACTCTCAAACTTTTCTTAAATTAACTTTTCTTTTAAAAATCTTGCATATGTCAAATTTAAGGACCCCAACATTGAAGATAGAATTTAGATCTTTATTTAGACTGATATGGATCGAGATCTAATCTAAAAGAGCTCAGACAAGGAAGACGATAGAGATTGGAGTTTATGATAATGTATGAATCACGTCATCAAAAATAACATATAGATTTGAATTTGAGAATTTAAGACAACGATCTAATAGACTCAAAATCTTAAACAAAACTTTATACATTAAAAAGTCTAACTTAGCTAGGGGGAAATCCTAACTAAGAAGAAGGAACGATCCTAACTAAGGAAGGACCCTAACTAAGAGTAGGATGAACCTAACTAAGGAGTACCAAACCCGGAGTACACACAAGAAAGAAGAATATTGAATCCAAAGATGGAGAGAGAAACCTGTCCCACCGTGGTCGCCAGAAACCTGTGGTTAATTACATCTCAAATCGGGGCCTGAGAATACTCTCGATTAAGGATTCTACATTATTCTTTCTAAATTGGGATTGGTACATAGGGGGAAGACTAGGAAGTCCTACTCGAAGGGAAAGAGAGGTTCAACTAGGCTTAGTCAACATGCACGGCTCACATCAGCATCCGGAGGGACTAAGGTAGTGAGAAGAAACTGGAGAAAAATAAATAAATCATGCACTCGAAGCATGCAGGAGGGAAGGATGGAGGTGGCGTCATCCGTGTGACGCGGATATGTAGGGTTTAGGGTCTCTGGAAGATAGAAGACCTACCTACTGATCAGGCGTACTACGAAACAATAGTAGCCTTGAATCCTAAATCTAATGGGTTTAGTGTTCTACGTAACACTAACACCCATGTCCTAGCTAATGAAATGCAGAATCTGGACTTACCCCGGCCTGAAAGGGGGAGCCAGCTAACCACCTAGTCGCCTCAAAAACCATGCTGTCCAGTCATTTAACGAAAGATGGGTGGGTAGGTTATAGTTCTTGGAAGTAGGGCCGACGTCTAGAGGATTTCCTAATTGGCCCCAGACTGATGTTGGGTTAATGCTCATATGACTAATGCAATTAAAATTTTGATTTAGTTGATTTCTAATGCAATGCATGCTGGTTAAAGTATCCAAATCAGGTATGCATAGAACTTTAAAAAGGCTTATAAAATAATTTTTAGAATTAGACTGGGCTTCCCCAGGTCCGGCACCTCATCCTCATAGGTCAGATTATCCGGACTCTACCCGCAGGCGGGGAAGTGTCTTATAGAAGGAAAGAGAGAAATGCAATAATATGCATGCGACCCCGGACAATTTCGGCAATTCTCTAGGTCGTTAAGTTTCTAAATTGCTTAAACCTTAAAATTTTAAATATTAGTTGCGAGTAGAAAAGGTTTTAGTCCTTAGAGAGCCTAACGAAATCCAGGCTAAAACAAAAGCGGCATGCAGATCGCCAATAAACTATGAAAAGCATACAACCTATGCGCAATCATCATCAAATCAAACATAATACATAATTAAGCAAATTAATTAAATGTCTATAAGCCAACTGCCCTTAATTACAACCCAGGGTCTGCAGAAAATTAAAGTGGCCGGGCACCACTGCCAACAACCCGGATTTCTAATCCTAAGACTGACGCAAGTTATTTTGAGTGGGATACTCTTGCTCTTCATCTCCTTGATCTTCTCCTCCTTGGACTCCTTGGATCTCAGCTTCGTTGGACTCCTCGGGTAGTAGAATGATCCAAATTTGGATTCCCAAATAGAAAAGGACTATCCTCATATTGGGTGTCCTTTTCTCTTTGAAATCCAACCTTTAGATTCTTGTATCCCCACTCAAAATAGACTTTCACAACTCTTAACCAATATTACAAATAGTTACATTAAATGAAAGCAGTAAATCTAGACTCTCCTGCAAGGTTATCCTAATGAAAATCATCCCAAGCAGTTAATATTTCCTCCCAAGCAATTTATATAAAAATAAAAGTACTCATCAAAGCCACACTTGGCCATGCTCTTAATTGTTTGAGGGCTAAGCAATTCTGAAGCACCTATGGCAATTTATAATAATTTTTAATTAGCCCTCATTTATTTAGGGGGGCTGAGCAATTTCTGGAGCATCTGCATGAAACAACGTTAGTGTTTAAATTATGAATTTTGCCCCCCTTTATTTTGCGCTGCATGAGCATGGCCACCTGCAGAAGACATCGTTAGTATCAACCTCGATCCTAACCTATGGGTAGTCTATCGTGCAATCACATCAAATCCCAGAGTACAGTAAAAGTAAGCAAACACATCAATAGTTTAATCACAACATGCAATGAAATCCGGAAAAGCTCGGCACGCAGCAGAAAAGTAAACACCGGCCTAGCCTAAGTCTAGAAGTGGTGCCCTAGCAAACAATTCTACAGTGTGTGTAAAAGCCTGTGTGGCTGAGATAGATCCTAAGCTAGGTAGTTAGTTACAATTGCCTACTATCCAGGTTGGTTGTAGGTCTAAAAAGGAAATTTTATTTAAAGTCCAAATGTTAGTGAATTAAGATCCATCTTAGTTGATTTGATGTGTAGGTCAGTTTTAATGCTTAGGGTGATAATATTTAAAGTTTAAGTTGTATTAGTGAGTTTTAGGGGGTTCGGGGTCCACCTATACATTAAGCAAAGGGGGTCCAAAATTGACTTTTTGATTAAAGGGGATTTGTGAATAGATAATATTTTTATAAAATACTAGGGCTTAACCTGATCAGTTAGACAGTTAGCATGCCCAATTTGGATTTTTCAATCCATAGTTATGAATTTCCGAAGTTTTGGTCTCGTTTTGAACTAAGTTTGACCGGATTGTTGACTTTTTTATTTAAGTTGATTTCTGAAATTTTAATATTTTTAATAAATACTAGACCCTAATGTGAGTTGAATGCCTTTGAGTTTGCCCATTTTGGAGTTTTCTGTAATTAGTTATGATTTTTAGAAGTTGGGGCAATTAAATGAATTATCGAAATTGTCTAGTTAGGGGTACTTTAGGGATTTTGGCCCAAATCAGCTCCAAACTGATTGGAATCACCCCCAAAGGTCAGAAATGACCTAAGAAGGTGTTCACGAGTGTTTGGAGAAAATTTAGGATTTTTAATAATTTTTAATGATTTAATTAAGACAAAAAGGTGATTTTTGATTAAGGTTGAATTAAAGTCCCGATTAATGTCCAATTAAGGGGCCCTAATTATCTAAGGTTGGGGACTAAATTCTGGAGAGTTTGAGATATTATAAGTATTTTTTTGATTTAAAATGGATTTATTAGATTTTTCTGAAGTTTCTGAGGCTTAATTAACGGGTAAATTAGGGTTTGCTAATTAAGTGTTTTAATGAGTCCAGAAAATTCCTAGAAAATTCTAGTGGGTTCCAGATGTCACTAATCACTATTGTTTCAAGTTTCAAGTCAATCAGAGGTAAACCCTAGCTCCTAGAATTTCTCTAAGTCTGCCAGACATATCCTTAATTATTGTCCTTAAGTGTTGCTAGTGTTGCAGGAGATTAAAAGATGTTTATTTCTAACCCTTTAGACATTCGCATATATGTAGCTGGGTTCAAGGATCTATAATAAAATAATACATGAAAAATAATCTAATAATTGAAGCTTCTACAAAGTCCTAAAGGGTGGAGGAACGTGCACACAGAAAAGCTCCCTAAATGTTATCTAAGTTTTAAGAAAGCTCACTGCACCGGGGGCTACGACCCGGTGGTTCCGCCCGTAGCATCCCCACCAGAATGAATGGGGGCGACTGATGCTCGGATCCGATTGTCCAAGCTCCTTCGTCTGTTGCTCCTAAAAGCTCCTCTTTACTTTCCCACATGTACCTCGCAAAAGCACAAAGAAAAGAACAAAGATTGGATGAGAGCAGGCACCATTCAAGCAGAAATACAATTAAGTAAGGATCAATTTAAAATAACTAAGGTTTATGACTCTTGAAATTTATCCAAAGCATATGGAAAAGAGAGCATGTGTAAGCAAATTATATCAACAATAAGCATAAGTGACTATCAAAGTAAGCATGTGGTGTGATGAAAGAAATGTATGCAATGACTTACATATTAAGAGATGCATGTATATTAATGTAATTAACTTATCAAGATAAAGGTGAATATGATGCAATCCAATATGTGAAAAGTATAATGAAAATTACGAGACCAAAAGGAATGCGATTTTGTAATGACCTAAACATTTAAAGAGATGCACATAGTTAATACATGATCTTATGTACTTAACACTAGAGTTTGAATAGACATGTAGTGATTGATGTATAAGGAGTATGTTACATTTAAACCTAAAGGATATGAATCTTATCATGGCAATCATACTTCAAGCATAAATATTGTCTCTTATATATTGTGATACATAAATCTAACACAAGAAAATGATCTGGAAAGCATTATCATCATTCATACTCACTAATTTGCATTAGGATTTTTAACTATAGAATCCTACGCAAAGTATACATAAAGAGATGGAAATGTATAATTATATGTGGCAAATATCTATGCTAATGAAGGTGTTTTTAATGAAATTAATTTTGATGCACATCTTTCTGTATGTAATAGTGAATTTAAAGCATGGCGAGTACAAGCATGACTTTAACAAATAGAAAGCTTCATGAAATATTTATTGAAATGCAGACATTTTGCTTTCAAAAAGATCAATGCAAATATGTTAAATCTATCCATCCCCATGTGTACACATAAAACATTCGGATACAACAAATCTAATAACAATTGTTCACTTTAATAATTATCATGATTAGCGAGTATACGTTGCGTACGAATATGTCTTAAGAACGTCCCAAAATCAACAAACTCGGTGTATGTCTCATACAAGGCATGAGTAATGCAAATAATTGCTCTAATAATTGCTCTAATGAAGTTATCACATAACACCACGCCTATGCCAAAAATGGACACACAAGACAATGCCAAAAGAATCATGTAAAATTTTACAAAGATAATATATATGTACAAATCATGGCATCTAGGTAAAATCGACTCATATGGATATGATATATATGATAAAATGTCACTGCATATGCAAATGACTCGATGCTTATTTACGTAATTTTAAATCTTGTATGAGAGTATTTATTTATTTACATTTATATTTTGATTGAAAAAATGAGAGAATGAGATATAGTTAATGAGAATTTCAATAAAGCCTCTCAATAGATCGCGCATGTATATATTGAATAAGATTATTAAAATTACAAAAAAAATAAATAAATAAATAAAATAAAATAAAATGATTCGAAATGCTATTTAAATTCTCTAACCCAATCGGATTGATACAATTAATGCATAAATCTATAAAGCTATCTTTAACATCAAGTAAAACCAACAAATGAGCATAGCTCCTAAAAATCAGAGAAATCGTATGATCAAATTTGGTGCAATTAAAATTTTAGATTTAAGTTTTATACATGTAAATAAATATATTTAAATAGATTTGAGTGTATTTCAGAAAAGATTTTCTAATAGTTATGATTTTTTTTTATAACATGAAAAAAAGAGAAAAAAAAGTTATAGAAATATATCTATGATAGAATCAAGTTTCCATTTTTTTTTTTTGAATTAAATGATATAACCAAGGCTTCCCTAATATGTCAATAATGAAACAATATCAAACTTTATAAACTCTTTTTTTTTATATTAAAAAAAAAAGGGTTAACAGATTCATTGAATCCGTAGTGTCTATATTTTAACATAAATATCTTATACAAACAAGATATTGACATCATTTTATTGTGGCATTTTATCAAACAGTTGGTGGATAGTGCTTAAACAATAAAGGATATACAAAATCAATAATTTGAGCTTCACGTCAAACACAAACATGGAATTGAGAATATTTCCTGGTCAAACTTGATATATACAATGATGACATTCCATATTTCATATATAATATTGCAAACTGATTTAGATAAAGTTTTTGATAAACAGAGTCAGACCAATCAAACTTAACCAATAAAAAAAAAAGAATAAACAAAATTCATGATATTTTTAGACAATTGTTCACTTGCCTCTAAGCCATACAATGCCATTTCACTCAATATGTAAGGAAAAAAAAAAAAAAAGCAACATGCCAACAGATCTCACAATCTCATTAGACTTCACATGCTCTTTGAGGGCTAAGACCAGAGAATTTACTAACCTTTCCTTCCGTCATTTGCTATAGCCTAAAGAGAGCAACCACCATCTCTTACACTTTTTTATGAGCTGCTCTTTGTTCTTAGTTTGGATGGAGGACGAAGACAAGTAGTAGCTTGGGATGGCTTAAGGGTCATGACCGGCGTCGAGTTGGTGAGGTCGACGAGTCGGAGCTACAATAAAGGGTCGGGCTGAGCGTCGACTACAAGGAGGTCAGCTGTGAGAGAGGAGAGGGCTTTGCCTCTTGCGTATGAGAGCCGACTGGAGCAAGAAAGTAGCTCTCGAGCGTTTGGCCTTTTGAGATCCGGGAAGGGCTAGGGTCGGTTGTAGGAGTGGACGTGGAGACCAGAGATGAGCTCGGCGTCGTCGCCGAAAGAGTGACGGGAGGGGACGGCATCCGTCTTCCTGGAGCCAGCCGAACAAGAAAAATCGTTTGAGTCTTCTCCTCTCTGTTCCCAAAGAGCAGAACCGCCTATGTCATCTCACGTGGCCTCCAATTAATCTCCTAAGGGAAAACACTTGCTACCAATCTTGCACCGGTGATTTTCCATCTTTGCTGCTGCTTCGGAACCTTGGACTTCTCAGCCAGGAGGGTCTTGAAGGCGCCGACCATAGCGTCGAGCGCGATCCCAACCGAGAACTTGGAGCCGCTTTTTTTTTGGCTCCCGCTCGAACCGCCCTCCGGAGCCCGTCCCTCCGCCTTGAATGCCAGGGAGAGATATTAGTTTTTCATGCCCATTGACACCGAACGCCAAAAAAATCAGGAAAGAAATTTTGAAAGTTTTAAAATTCTTCCATATATGCCCACTGCAAAACTGCGAAAAATCAGGCAAGGGCAATTCAATTAGAGTAACTCGATGGGGGAAATAATTTGAATTAAGCCAAAAATTCAATTAAGCTTTAATAGGAATTAAACTAAATGAATTGAGTTAAAAAAAAGGGTTGAATCAAATACGATTCGGGTCGATTTAGGTTCAACTCGACTCGACCAAATCAACAAAATTAAATCCAAATAAACTAACGGCTCAAATTAAATCAAACTTGACGCGGTCAAAGTCCATCGATCAAGGCTATTTAAACTTTGTCGAAGCTAATTCGACTCAATTTGAGTCATCCTGAATTCAAATTGGACTCGGCTAGACCCAATTAAGCTGACCGAACATGCTCGAGGGTGCTCGTACGAAAAGGAGGTCAACAGTGGCAACGATGGATGTCGACATTTTTGGTGGCAGGTGTTGACAATGGGCTTCAATGTTTGCATGGACAACGAGCGTTTGGATTATTGACCATGACTAATGTCAGCTCTAGTAACGACGAAGATTGTGGGCATTGGTGTTGATAACAAGTATTATTGTTATAGAAGATAACTTGCGTTAGCCTTGATGGCGATAATAGACATCAACATTGGTATTGATGAAAAATGCCGGCCTTTTGGTGATGATGTGCATAAATGGGTGTTGGGTTTTGTGTTAACATTGGTTTGCTTTATGAAGCTTTTCATTTGGACTATAAATTTGCTAACAATGGAGTTCATATGGTCTCTCAGTTGATTATGAAAGTTCTAAGTTCAAATATTTGGGTCTTTTGAGATATAAGATTCGTGTTAATATTTGTACATGATCAAATTGAGTTTTTTTGTCATATAATTACTTCTCTATTTTTAGATATCAAAGAAAATTGGAATGTAAAATTCCATTTTCAAAAAAGCTATAAGGTCAATTGCTCCTTTTAAACATGGACTTCCTATCAAAACCGTGAATTAAGCAATTCCTTTTTTTTTTTTTGGTAAAACTCACAAGAGGGGCCTACGCGTTAATATAAAATCAAGGTATAAGTCATAAATGAATCCAAAGCTCTCTAAAATACAGCATTTGAAGCAGAACTTATGAGCCTTAGATCCAAACTAATTACAATAAGCAAGTAAGAAAAAAACACACTAAAAAAGGACTAGCCAAAGAAGTAAGTCCCGATCCAAGCAGCAACCAGTAGAGAACCCATAGGAGCCACAACAACCAAGCTAAACCTCAGTCCTGCAAAAATCACAGAGAAAACATTGCTACTGCCTCACCAAAGAAGGAGCCGATCGAGGGGAAGACAAACCCAACAGACCCAAGAAAATGACCAAAACTACACACCCCAACATAAGGCCAAACAACCCCCCAACCAAACAACGAGACCAATACCCGGCAACTTGTAAAAAAACCAGCCATACCCACCCAAACGAAGCCCCAAGCAATAAAACAGAGACCCAAACACAAAAAATTACTTTCAAGGTTTACGCCTACCACGTTTGTTCCCACCAAGAGCAAAGACTTTTTGAATAATACGACTCACATTCAAACTATAAAGATCCTGAAACTCATCAACTGGCACATTGGACTCTTCCATACAAGGTGAAGAAACACACCCATCCAACCAATCATTTTGATCCATAGGATTATCCACCACATTGGAATATAGTTTAGCTTTCAATTCATCGGAAGACATAACTGCAATTGGCACATCCACAAACAACACATTCCTATTCTCCCTCATGATACTAGGCAAGTCATCAGAATTCTCACCCACAGCAGGAGCATTCGAAACCACGGCATGAATGCGACTAGCATCTTTACAAGCCACAGGTACCAACAAATCTGAATTATTACCACTCGTCCCCAAAGTATAGGGAGTAATTGTAAGAGAAACAAAAGGAAGTGGTTCAACATTCATGTCAAGAACCGTATCATCCACCATACGATCAGGATCAATCGAAACCAAAGTATCCAAGGGACGCACCATTTCATAGCCACATGAAGCAAAATAAGGCTAGCAGCCTCCCTATCCATCTCACCAACATTAGGATCAACATCATCCTCCATAACAACCACCTCAGAAATATTAAACAGAGTAGAATTAAGAGAAACATCATTGCTCCCATTATGAACATGATCCAGGTTAACAGCATCCAAAGCAACATTACCACCCACATTAATGTCACAAGAGTTAACAGGAGGAAGAACATCAGGCGACGAACAAAGAACGTTTGAAAAAGGAACAACGTTACCAGAAATAACCAGCGCCATAGTAGCATTGGTGACATTCACTGAACCCAAAGACAACTTTGGATGCAACACAAGACAATCCAATTCTAATGACCCAGCAATTTACAGTGATTACAGAAATGAGGAAAATCTTCCATTTCCACAGCTTGAACATATCCAAAATTTTCAGGACTGAGCCATACACGATCCGGGTAGCGTTTAGAAACGTCTAATTCAATGAGAATGCGTGCAACAGAAGGTCGCGAACCAAACGTTGTTGCATTATCCGTTTTAATGGTTTCCCGAACAAGGATCCCAACCCATGAGGAATGCAAGGAGAAAAGAAATGAGGCCGCAAATTAGGAAAGAAAATCCATATAGGAATCAAGGGAGATTCCACATTCACGTCAAATAGGGGCGACCATTTGGTAAGCTTCATAAAGGAATTATTCACGAAATAAGATCGATGGGAGAAAACATAACATTAATCTAAATCCTTGTCCAACTTAACCAGCACATGTTTAGGACTAAGTAAAGTAACAGAGAAGGAACCTATGAGCTTTAAGTTTAAGAAGAATTTCCGGATGGCATCGATAGAGGGCCGACGATTAGGGAAGTAACCAATCAACGAAAACTCAAACGGCTTAGCCAATGCAAGAACCTCCTCTTCCGAAATCCAAAGAGAAGGCAAACCGCGATGCATATAGGCTTTCAGCTTAGGAAAAACTACCGAAGAAGTTCCACTAGCAAGAACCTCAAGAAATGAATGGGAATAAAGCTAACCATCAAGGAAACCATGGTCATGTACGTGATTTATCGCCATCTAACCGAGGCACAGTTGGAGGTGGATGAATCACGCCATCACACAAACAATCAACAAAGAAAAAATTCACAAAGAAAGGAAGAGAGGACTTCTCATAAGAAAGCGGCACGGAGGAGGTCTGTCGCGCAGAGGTGACGCTAGAGAGCAAAACGTCCCTAGCAGAGCTGAATTAAGCAATTCCTCCTTGCTCATAATTTCACCTTTTTAGTGATGTTGGCATATTGTTTAGGACAAAATATATTAAAAAATTGGCTAAAAATTTCCATCTAGTTTAACTCAACTGCATTTAATGTTTCTAATGGGCTTCAAATTATCAAAATTGTGTCCGGAGTATTGA
This sequence comes from Dendrobium chrysotoxum, assembly GCA_019925795.1. Classification (NCBI taxonomy): domain Eukaryota; kingdom Viridiplantae; phylum Streptophyta; class Magnoliopsida; order Asparagales; family Orchidaceae; genus Dendrobium; species Dendrobium chrysotoxum. The sequence continues at coordinate 29,617,971 of CM034309.1, forward strand.
AAACTTGTTCTTAGGTCAAATTTTTTTTTTTTTTTTTGACATTCTTGATGTTGTTGGAAATATGAATCCATGATCTATTTGTTCCCGTAGTTTTCTAGGATTTCTAACTTTTGTTCCTTTGCAATTATCTCGGATGTATGATTCTATGCATACTTACAGTTTTCTTAGATTTATAAATTTTGGTTCTTTATAATTATTTCATATATTTGATAAAAGAAGCTTAACGCCTTTACCTCACCCCTTAGAAAGTGTTGGGGTCAAGGGATGAGTGTCCTTTGAATGAGGTAGAAAGCCACATCTTTGGCTGTATGTCTTGTGAAGAGGAGATAGAATCCATCGACTAAGATGAAGAGATGAAAGTGGGAATGCTCAGCCAATGAGGAAGGAGGAGAGTGAAATTACAAGTTTGGATATCACCCATGGTCATGGCTTGAAATGATGGAAGATGAGAAAACAAAAAGGCAAAGTTTAAGAAATTATGTATATTTCATTAAATTATGACTATTTATGTAATATTATATCTTTTTTATCCCCACAACTCATTTTTTATGATATAAATCCTTTAAATATACATTTGAAATACAAATGAGATTAATCTCCTTTTATTCAAATTTGGTTTGATATCTAGCTTGTCAATCTTTCTTTGGAGGTTGATAACAAGGGGTGTAATTGAGTCGAGTCTGCTCGAACTCAACTCGCTAACGAGCTTATGAGTTAAGTTTATTGAGCCACAAGCTCGAGCTCAAACTCATGGTCGAGCTTGCATATCAAATGAGCTTGAGTTTAAGCTTGATGTGGTTGAATTCTTCTGTTCGTGAGCTATATTGATTCAGGTAGATATTTAGGGTTACATAGCTTCAGGTTATTCCTGAGTATCAACAACGCTCATAAAAATAATAAACATGTCACTACCTTTCTCAGGCCAATTATGATCATCCACTAATAATCGATGGTTCAATCTTCGACGTTCTCTCTTAACAAATCAAGTGATACAATACAATCCTCATTCTTAATATAAGTAACTATTCACAACATATATAGCTATCACTTTACTCTCCCATATACATGTTATGTGTGGAATCTGATTGTGTTGATCAATCTGGTTATTCCGTTGTCTCAAACCTCAAAGCTTGTTGTGTATGATGGGGGGGGGGGGGGGGGGGGGTTATCCCCTGCTTGAAAATTTCTTTATGTACAACACCCCGACGTTGTGTGCCCGAGCGCCTCGATGTTGTATTCCCGAGCGCTCAAGCGCTAAACGACAAAGAGCAGAGCGCTGCAGCGGTATAGATATGGCGCTGCAGCAGTGCAAAACAGAGGCTTGAGCTCCGCAGGGCCCCAAACTGGCATCGAAGCGTTGCGAGACGGACTGTACGGTTTTCTTTCTCGTTTTTCTGAAGGGTTGCGTCCCTTGGGGTATTTTACTTGGCTTTCTCTTATATTTTGAGTGTGTCAACATTGAAAAGTGTGCATGTGAGAAGAGAAGCAAAGAGAGAGTGAGAGAGAAGAGATATCTATACTTATTTGTCTCTATTTTCATCGTAGATTTTTTGGTGTGATGTGGTTCTATGATTTTTTTCCCTATTTTGAGTTTTTCCACGTTGAATCCCCGTGTCATTTACTTTTCGCTGCTTTTACTTTCTTTCTTTTTTCATCATTATGGCATTTACTCCTCATCCTCGCCCAAAAGTACATTTATTATCACAGCCTCTCAAAAAACATTTCTATGCTATAATGTAGTTACAACATTTTAGAGTTTTTTTATTTTTATTTACTATCAATTATTCACTTGCTTGCAACTATCACATACTCCCCTTCTTAAAGTAAACTAGTCACTTCACTCCTTCTCCAGCTAGTTCCCATCGTAACTTCCTTTTCTTCCCCAACGTTCGACCACTAGTCTCATTAATGTCTTCTCTAGTGAGAACTCTCCGTGACTTCCTACTTTGGGCTTATTGATCCTTCTCCTGTGAGCCTCCGTCACGACTTTCTCTTAAGTCGATATCTTGAGCTTGAGAATAGATGGACGAGTTGAGCTTGAGCTCACACGATGGGCTCAACTCAAGCTAGAGCTCAAGTTTGAGCCACTTTTTTGATTGGTGAGGTGAGCTCAAATTTGTTGTGACTTGATCCCGACTTAACTCATTTATACCCCTAGTGATAATCATCTTTTGATGAGGTTTGTTTTTCTTTCTTTGGAGAGGTTGAGAGTGATAATCATCATTTGACGAGTTTGTGATGATTAGCATGCTACTTTTCAACTAGCGTTCAAGTGTTTCTTGTATTCATTTTCACAACACTTAAAAGTTATGGCATCACTTCATCGCAAACATCTTGTTGCATCATGTCAAACACTATACAATAGTATGTCTAGATTAACTCACCCTCTTTTAATCATTGATAAACTCATATAAGGTTATGAGATGCATTACACCTTACATGCAATCACGACATATAACATGTTATGATATAAATCATGTGATATATTATGAAATACAAGTAATATAAACATGGGGTGTCACAGCACAGTTTTAAGATCAGGTATGCATCATGTAGTCTAAATGTATGTGTATATAGATATATATATATAACATAAAGGCGCTCTTACAAGTATCATGATGTAGAGAGAGCAAAATCTCATGTTTCCAACATGATGAAGCTTAAAAGTGCTTGCTAGATGTCTCATGCGTCACCTAGGGGGATTCATATAACGTGATCAATGATCATCACACCTTCATTCACATAATTAGAGAGCATGGGAATATACAAAAAATAAAAGCTTATTGCCAATATTAGATGAGCATGCATAGGAATATCAAATGAGTAAAATAAACTTATTTTATCAACGAAATCAGATGAAAAATCATCAAAATCTCAATACATATATCAAAGCATGCAAATCCTATCAAAAAACATGCAAGTAATGAGGAATACTAAAATCTAATTTTTAAAATTAATCTTCTATCTTGAGAGGAATAACTTCCCATAAGCTATATCTATAGATTCAAACTCCATTTCCTCCAAAATCCCATTTCCTCTCTTTGGCTCCCTCCCTCTCTGTTGCTCTCTCCATGAAAGGGAAAAGCTTTGGAAAGTAAATAAATATGGGAAAGGAAATTTGGAGAGACAATCAATTGTCAATTCAATTGTCTGAATTGGTCTATCTAGTTCAAATTTAAAAAATAAAAAGCTAAAATTTGCAACTTTCTTACCAAATTCCTAACTTGCTCAATTAACCTAATCGAATAAGTCAAAATCTTTTAGGCTATAATTTAGCCTATACTATCATTTGTGCACCATTTTTTTTTATTTGTGCACCATAACACAATACATATATTCGATCAGTATGCAAGCATAACCTTCATCATAAATTTGTTTATATAGATTTAGGCTTGGTTTGGGATGGCTTTCTTAAGCGATTTTTTAGTAAAAAATTTAAAAATTTGTACTAAAAAGCTGTCTTAAGAAGCAGTAGGAAAGCCATCCCAAACGAAACCTTAAACCAACAAGAAGATTATGTAACAGATATTTAGGAGTTATAACGTAGCTTTATAAAACAAGTGGTATTTAGTTGTGCTTTCCTATACTAGGCTTGAAGAACTTGCAGCTGCCACTGGCTTGAGCTCATAACCTCTAAAAGATGGCGTTCGATCTACTAACTCTTCTAAAGTCTTGCTGACTTGCTTCTTCTGCAGTCTTCTCCTCGCAATGTATCCTTTGATCCATGGCATTACGCTCTCACTGACCTTGATCATGATGAAGAAGATGAATCGGTAGGAGATGATCATGCCGAAGAGCACGGCGAGGTCCCACCATTTTGATCTTTGCATGTTGATCTGAAAGACATGTTCAAGTATGTATTCTCCTGGGATCTTCAAGTCATATGGGGTTTGGCCGTCGAAAAGAAGTCCTTTGAAGTCGTTTTGATACTGGCCCTATTTTGAGGAAGAAGAAAGGGTTAAAGATGTTAAAGGAGGTCTAAAATTAATCAATTAGTAAAAATGATTTCTAGATTTATTAGGTGTGTTTATTTTTTTTTTAAAAAAAACTTATGTATGTTCTTCAACTCATTAATTTTATCATATTATCAATTTTGTCATTAATTTGTAAGGGAAGTTTTTCATTAGATCATTTTAGATCTTTTTAGACCAATCTTTTTATTTAATATCAGCTCAAATTAATGAATCATTTATAAGAAATGAATATATTTTCTAATTATTCAATGTGAGTAGGAAGGAAACAGAGACCTGAAGAGCCCAGTAATGGAAGCTGATGTATGACATTGGGTATCTCCAGACAGGCTTAGGAATGTCATTTGGGAGCCTGAAGAAACCAGAAACAAGCATGAAGATCCCCTGTCTCATTGAGGAAGCGTAAGATGTTAGTATTTGGTGTTTAGTTTCGAGCAAAACGTGATCAAATTAACAAAAAAGAAATCCAATAAGTAACCTGCAGGCAATTAGGGGTGTAGATGAATCGAGTTGAGTCGAGTAGTGGCATTATCAAGCTGAGCTCGAACTCGAGCTCCAGCTCATTTAATGGGCTTGAACTCGACTTGCTATATAAAAATCAAGCTCCAGCTAGGCTCGATTACTCGAGCTTGTTTGAAAAGCTACAGCTCGACTCGACTGAAAAGTTTGAACTCAACTTGTTTATGAAGTCCGAAATTTTTTTATCATAAGAAATTTTTAAGAAAAGAGTAAATTAAAAAATTTTGAAAATATATTTTAAAATCGAGTAGCTCAACATGCTAACGAGTTAAGTCGGATTGAGCTCGAATGCAAGCTTGTTAAGTAAACGAGCTCGATTACATGCTTGAGCTCGAACTCGAAACTCGATAAGCTCAACTCACCAGCTCGTTAGCGAGTCGAGTTCAAGCCGGCTTCTCGGTTCGCGAACCAACTTGGCTCACTTACACCCTTACCTAGCATAAATAAAATAAATAAAGGCACTTCACATCAAATATAAAAAAAAACAATCATAATACTTATATTCGGACCATTTTACACCAGTTTGAATAGAAAACATGTTTTAACAGGTAAGAGAAATCACTGCTGAAAATTAATATGATTGCTGTCATTGTGGAAATTATAATCACAATGAAGGAAAAAAAAATCATATTGGGATAAAGACTTGTTATTATTGTTGCATAATTATTTGCTATCTTTTCCTTCATCTGCTGTTCTCCTCTATGTTTCCGAATCTTAGGTTGTTTTGCTTTTCCTTTATAAATACCGTCCTGGCATTTGAACTATGAAATACATGCATTTAATAGCATTTCAGTAAGCTTTTTAAGCTTCAAATAAATGATTGTTAGAAAATCGAATACTGAATGGGTGCATCAATCCTTACACATATAACATATTGTACTAAAATAAGATAGAATATAAATGCTTCATAAAGTATGTTATAAATGTAGCAAAGGGGAGTTGGGTATGGCAGATAGTTTGTTCATTGATAGTAGAAATTTTGACAGGAAACTCCATAATAAATGTAGTCGATTACATCTGTCAACTTTAACTGCCAGTGTAAGAAATGCAAACTCCATGATATATGTTGCATGTAAAAACATGTGCAGTACTGTACTGATCTAATAATGATGAAGCTGAAATGCATCAAAGAACTTAAACAGGTGGGGGGGACAGCAATATAAATTCATTTGTCATTCTTATAGAAAATTAATGATCATTTTTACTGTATGATGAATGAAGGGTGTAAATGAGTAAAGGCTTAGGGGCTGTTTGATTGTCGGAAAGAAAAATATTGTAAAAGAATTTTTTTTTTGTTTAGATGAATGTAAAAGGTTTAGGGTATCCACCGAGGCTTAGGGTGGTTGGTGGGCGAGTACCATTGGGAACCCCCCATCCTGGATTTGAATCTCCTCTACTACGGCCTCATCTCTTCAGTGGGGCAGAGCAAATGTGGGCCCGATGCCAGTGGATGGCCTCTCTAGATTCCGCCGAGGGATTAGTTACGCCGCCAAGCGCTCTCTTTGGAGTGGCGGTGGGTAGATACTCTCATTAAAAAAAAAACAAAAAAAAGGTTTAGGGTAATATCAATTTTTTTATTTGGTTTGAAGTAAAGTAAATAGCAGTGGCTAAGATGGCCGGAGGCGACGGCCGGTGGTAGCCGGAGGCGGGGGGCGGTGATGGCCGGAGGTGGGTGGGCGGCGGTGGCCGGAGGCGGAGGGCGGTGGCTCATGAAATAGAGCGAGATCAAGCGGGCTTGACTCGTCCATAATATATTGAAATATTAGACTTTTATTTTTAGCCTGCATTGTTTTGCATTTGAGGTGTATTTGTATTAATATTTAATAAAATTGACTCAATATAGTAAGGGAGAAGAGACTTGCAGCATCATTAATAGAATTTTTTTTTTGGTTAGAGTAAAGGATCAAATTTTGATTATAATGAGGCTCATAGTTATTTGATTTTCTTTAAAATAAGTGCAAAATATGATAAATTAATCAAAATTTATATTACTCTTCTGAAAATAAATTTAATGATTTTGAAAGCTATTATTTTAAAAAAATTGATCCGAATATTCTCAGCCAATTTTCTTTCCTAAAATTATCAACTCTGCTAATTAATGTAATCATTGAAGTTATTTAATAAAAAAATAACACAAAATTACCTGAATCCCTGCTCCTACAATGATCCCCATGAGAAAGTTAGGAACCACACTAGCTATGGCCATCATCAAGCTCTCAACCACAGTGACACTCGAATACAGACATATTACAAAGAACAGATAATGCGAAAAGCCTGCATGAAGACGAACCATGAAGTAGCATAAGGTCCCCGAAAGAAAGGTTATAGAGATGAGAAATGGCATTGCAGAAAGCGTATTGCCGATGACAAAAGCTGCAACTCCATAATGCCCATTGAGCCTCTCTCTGTGGAAAACCTGCAAAAATGAAATAAATAATCTATCAGATATAAATTATACAACTTTAATTTAGTCACCCAAATATTAGCTAAAATATATGCAGTTCCATGAATCGTAACATACCTTCATATCTTCAACAAAGGAAGGAAATCCTCCTACAGACATGAAGGTGAGGAATCCAAAAACAAAAGCAGCACAAGCACCTCTTGCCTGTTTTATATGCGTGAAAATCAGAAAATTAGTGTAAGGAAATAAAAATATTTTAAAAAATTGCAATATTGAGTGTGAGTATATTGATCTTCGTGCAGATGAGGATATTCTGAATGATTTTTTTTTTTTTTTTTTTTTTGAGCAGGTATAATATATACATATATAAATACCAGGATTGAGTTGTAACTAGTTCCAACGTTCAAGTAGATTGTTCCAATACAAACGGTGACAACCAAATAAACAGCAAGTCTCATCCAGTAATAACCCAAATCTCTTGACATGTTCACAAACGATCTTTTTGTTAGAACATAAGACTGCATGAAGAAGCTGGCTTGGCTACCTCCAGAATCTAAAATTGTTCCTTGCTGTGACCAAAATATATAAAATTTGCTTGTTTTAGGTTGGCCAAATTGACTTTATTTGCATCGAAGAATAATTTGGGTTAGTAAAGTACTCACAACCCGAGAAATCTTGTCTACTTTCTCTCTTGCAGAGTAGCTATATTGAGAATGGCGATAGAACTCGGTCAGCCTTCGAGTTGCTTCTGCTGCTGTTATTTTCTCTAGAGGATCACCACTCTAGAATACAGCAAAGGATGGTCAGTATTTCATACAGCCATGCAATTTTTTTCTGATTGCATGAGACATACAAATTGCATCATGATAAATTTAAATATTATTGATTTTATTTTAATATAAATTTTGTATATAAGGAGTTTATATTAAACTAATTTTAAAATAAATTTAATAATTTCCAATTAATATCTGAAATTTTTATTTTTGGTTGTTCATGTGAAACAATAAATTAAGGATGTATTGTAATCCAATAAAAAGAAAAATCTTTGCTGAGTAAATTAAGGAAACTTGGAGCTTTGGCTGAAGATGCCATGTATTATATTTAGATCATTATGCACTTTTTTTCTTAATTATTAGATTTAAATAAGAATTTGACTTGTAATAAGACACAATAGAGAAACCTGCATAATCTTGCAATCGGTTAGCTAAGGAGGCATGAGACAGGATTTAATGTTTCTCCATTCATACTCTGGAATGTTGCTACAGTTTTACATATATAGAGAACGTGTATAGAGGAGAGGTGTGGTCACGTGTCTGGTCACATGTGCCGTTGGGTGGAGTCTTCTGGAAGACGAGTAGTGTTGCTGCTTGTGGTCTGCTTTGAGTAGTGGGCGCGTGGTCCATGATATTCTAACAGGCCCCCGCAAACTGAATATCCTTGGAGAGGAGAGTCAGTTTGTCATGCAACGTTTGAAAATGAGCTACTGCGAGAGGTTTGGTAAGGAGATCGGCAGGTTGGTCGGCGGTAGCGATGTGTAGGACATCAATTTCCTTGTTGTGAATGTGATTACTGAGGAAATGATAGTCGATCTCAATATGCTTGGTGCGAGCGTGAAACACTGGATTTTTGGCGAGGGCGAGAGCTGAAGTGTTATCGCAATAGACCTTGGTGGGATGGTTTTGTGCTGCGTCGAACTCACTGAGCAGGCGGCGGAGCCAGATGATATACGTGGCGGCGGCAGCTAGGGCACGGTATTCGGCCTCTGTCGAAGACTTAGCGACGGTGGTTTGTTTCTTGACCGACCAGGATATGAGGTTAGCGCCAAGAAATGTGCAGAAGCCTGTGGTAGACTTCCTGTCAATGTTGTCGGAGGCCCAGTCTGCGTCTACATAGGTGGATAGATCGAGATTGGTTTGGAGCAGAGGGAGTCCGTAGTTGAGGGTGCCTTGTAGATAGTGAAGAAGTCGCTTTAAGGCCTGAAAGTCGCATTGTCGTGGTTCGTGCATATGCTGGCAGATTTGATTTGTGGCGAAAGCTATGTCTGGTCGGGTTATTGTTAAGTACTGGAGCGATCCAGCTAGCTGACGGTAGAAGGTGGACTCAAGGAAAGGTTTGGTGGATTCAGATTGTGGTGGTCGAGATGTGGTAATCGGAGTGGGGGAGGGTTTGCAGTTGAGGAAGCCGCTAGCGTTGAGAATAGCCTGGGCGTATTGCTGCTGGTCTAGAAAATAGCCGTTGGGAAGTTGAGTGATGCGAATGCCCAGGAACATGGAGACTGGACTAGGTGGTTTGAGGGAGAAGGCTTGTTTGAGGCTGAGGAGCAGGCTGTTGATGAGCTGGGCATCGTTGCCCGTAACCAGCATGTCGTCGACGTAAATCAGAACAAAGATGCGAGTTGTGTCGACTTTGTACAGTAGGAGTGAGGGATCTGACTTACTGAAGGTGAAGCCTGCTGCTTGAAGGTGAGCGGTAAGTTTGTTATACCACTGCCGCGGGGACTGCTTGAGGCCATAGATGGCTTTGTGGAGCCGGCAGACGTAATTGGGAAATTGATGATCAATGAATCCCTGTGGTTGGCGCATATAGACTTCTTCCTCGAGGTCGCCGTGAAGAAATGCATTGGAGACGTCTAGTTGAGTGACGGGCCAAGCCTGACGGGTAGCAATGACCAGCAGGATGCGAATGGTGGGGAGCTTGGCGACAGGACTAAATGTCTCGTTGTAGTTGAGACCGAGCTGTTGGTCGAAGCCTTTTGCTACAAGCCGTGCTTTGTAACGGTCGATTTGCCCATGCGAATTCAGCTTAGTGCGATAGGTCCATTTACACCCCAGAATGAGATGGTCTGACGGTGGAGGCACGAGAGACCATGTGCCTTGTTGGTGAAGGGCTTGAAATTCATCAGACATAGCAGCACGCCAGTGAGGGTTTTTATTGGCTTGAGTGAAGGAGGTTGGAGTAGATGTGTTGATGGGCGTAGCAAGCAAATCGAAGACTGGTTTGGGTTTGACAATGCCGGATTTTAGACGAGTGAGCATGGGGTGTGAGGGTGGAGGTAGTGGGGGAAGTACTGGGGAGGTGGATGAGGAAAAGCTGGGAGTGGCTGTGGGGGAGGAGGATTGTGGAGAAGGAGTAGGGGAATTGGGAGTTGAGTGAGGCGAAGTTGTATTTGTGAGTGAAGGTTGTATGTCCGTGGGTGATAAGGAATTGGATATGACTGAGGTGGGGAGTAGAGTGAATGGAGAGGTATAGGTGGTTGGCGTTATGGTGGAGGAGTTGGGCGAGGTGGATTGAAATGGAAAGACATCTTCGTTGAAGACAACGTGGCGAGAGATATGGGTCTTGTTGGTAAGACGATCAAAACACTGATAGCCTTTATGGGTAGGAGAGTAACCGATGAAGGTGCATTCAAGCGATCGAGGTGATAGCTTATTGGGTGCTTGGTGATGGAGCCAGGGGAAGCACTGGCAGCCAAAGGTTCGGAGATGATGGTATGATGGAGAGGAATGGTGAAGTAGTTGAAATGGGATTTGGAGATTACGGGCCTTGATGGGTATTCGGTTAATAAGGTAATTTGCGGTGAGGAGAGCATCGGCCCAGAAAGAGTGAGGGAGGTTTGCAGCAAGTAAGAGTGTGCGAGTTGTGTCCAATAGATGACGATTCTTTCTCTCAGCGAGGCCATTTTGTTCGGGGGTATGTGGGCAGCTGAATTGGTGCAGAATGCCTTGGTTAGAGAGGAGTGTTTTGACTTGAATGCTTGTGTATTCCCCACCCCCATCCGACCGAAGTGTTTTTATGGTTGTCTGAAATTGATTTTGGATTAGAGTGGTGAACTGTTGAAGTTTGGAGTACGTTTCTGCTTTAGAGTTCATCAAATAAAGCCAGCAGAATCGGGTATAGTCGTCTATGAAGACAATGTAATATCTGTAACCATCTCATGAGCATGTGGGGGCAGGTCCCCAAACATCAGTATGAATTAACATAAAGGGAGCAGATACATTGCTATGAGTGGGGGAGAAAGGTAGTTTATGGCTTTTAGCCATATTACAGAATTTGCAAACTATAGAAATAGGAGAGATACATATAGCAAGATCTTGTTTAGCTAAAGTATGCAGTATAAGTTGGTGTGGATGGCCCAGCCGTGCGTGCCAGGTTTGATTGGATGTTGTAGTTGTCTGTAAAGCTTGCGGGAAGATTGTAGATGGTGAGGCGGAGAGGGGATAGAGTCCATCTCGGCTTCTACCACGGAGAATGATCTGATTGTCCTGTAAGTCGGTTATTTGAAAACCAGAGGAATCAAAGGAAATCGAACAGTGATTGTCGGCAGTTAGCTTATGAATGGAAAGTAAATTGTGAGAAAGAGCGGGAACGTGTAGTAGATTGCGAAGATGCAACTTACGGTTGGATTGGGGTAGGGGAAGGATACCATCGCCAGTGTGCTGGATGGGAAGCGTGCTGCCGTTTGCAATGGAGATCGAGTCCAACCCTTGATAGGGAAGGGGTTGAGTGATATTATTGGCATCTGCAGTAAGGTCAGAGGAAGCCCCGGAGTCGAGAACCCATTCGGGTGGAGGTGCGGTTGAGGCATGAGAAAGCATTGCTCTGGGCGGTGTGGGTGTGTAGTTAAGGTTGCATCTGTGCCAACATTGGGAAGCAATATGTCCAGGTTTATTACAGATTTGGCAGGTAGGCCTTGGCTGCGGTTTGTGATTTGTACTTTGGCTTGAGTAGCTTGGAGGTCGGTTGTTTGGGGCCTCTGCCGCGACCTGGACAGGTGTTGGGGAATTGAGTTCCTCTGCCTTGATGGGGACGAGAACTGCTGTAGAAGGCGGTGTTGTCTCTGGACAAGGAGGTGTCCTTGAGTAGCTGGTTTTGAATGTTAATCTCCTCACTGCTCAATAGTGAGTAAAGGATCTCTAAACTTATATTGGTTTGGCAGGTTCGGATGGATGTGCAGAAGGAGTTGTAGGCTGCTGGTAGGCCGTTGAGAATATAATGAACTATATCTTCTGTGTCTACGCGAGAGCCTACTGCTGCGATGTTATCGACTAATCCTTTAATTTGAGCAAGATAGGTTTGCATTGAACTATCGCCCATTGTCACATTATGTAGAGCGTTCTTGAGTTTAATGACTCTAGAACGGTTGGTTGGTTGCAGCCGGCTTTCAAGGGTTTTCCAGATGTCGTGAGCTGAGTGCAGATTCAAAATATACGGCAGGATGGACGGGGAAACAGTGGAGAAGAGTGCTAAGATCAAGTTTTGATCAATGAGCTTCCAGAGACGGTAATCTGTGCTTGTTTCAGAGGGCTTGTGGAGGGTACCGGTGAGATACCCTTCGAATCCATTGGCGGAGAACAGTTGGAGCGTTTGCGATCTCCAAATGGCATAGTTCTCATTGTTGAGCTGAATGGTAACTATTTGTTTGATGTTAGACATGAGAAATTTCAGTGGGGAGGGGATGGTGAAGTCCGCCATTGATGCCGAGATGGAGGAGGGAGGTTGCGACGCCGACTGAGCATTTGATGCCTCACGTTCTGACATGTTGAAATGGAGCTGTGGAGCATTAAAGCTCTGATACCATGAGAGAAACCTGCATAATCTTGCAATCGGTTAGCTAAGGAGACATGAGACAGGATTTAATGTTTCTCCATTCATACTCTGGAATGTTGCTACAGTTTTACATATATAGAGAACGTGTATAGAGGAGAGGTGTGGTCACGTGTCTGGTCACATGTGCCGTTGGGTGGAGTCTTCTGGAAGACGAGTAGTGTTGCTGCTTGTGGTCTGCTTTGAGTAGTGGGCGCGTGGTCCATGATATTCTAACACTTTGGCTGAAGATGCCATGTATTATATTTAGATCATTATGGACTTTTTTTCTTAATTATTAGATTTAAATAAGAATTTGACTTGTAATAAGACACAATAGAGAAACATGATATATGTGTCACACGGATGAGCACAAAAAATTTCTAAGTACAAAAAATACCTAAACTTATTAAATTTATATATTAAATAAGTAATTTATTTTAAAAATAAAAATAAATAATTATAATTTTTTTTTTTAGAAATAGTAAATGCCAAGAAATAATTTTTTTTCGAAAGTTCCAAGACATAATTCTGATATAGATCATAGATGAGATTCAAACTTAGGACAATAATTTCTAAAATTTTTAAAAGTTAAGCAGCCTATTACCTCTATATTTTAACTATTTTAAAAGGATATTGAAACAGATAAAGGAAGTTTTTTTTTAAGGTATAGAATGTTTCTAATAAAATAGTCTTAGAATTTAACTTAAAATGGATATAATGTTAATTATTTATATTATATTTCTCTTGTAAAATTAATTTTTTTTTAAATGTAAAAAAAAAATTGGTGAAATCTTTACTTGAAAGTTAAAAACTTAATATCGTGAGAAAATTTAGAATGAGGACCAAAAAAAAAATTTTCTGAAAGGATAAATTTTTAAATGATATCATTTAAAAATTATTCTCGTCAAAATGAATTAAAAATAAATAAATTTAAAAGTGATAAATCTTAGACAACGACTTACTATGGCGGGCGAGCTGAGCTAGCCGCGGGCTGAGGTGGCGTGGGCTAACCGAACGACTGCGATTCAGTCATCATTTTTATAAATGATATTTTCGATTTTTTTTCGTTTTTTATAAATATATATAAATTTTGGTTTTTTTTAGTTTTTATTTAAATTATATATAATTTTTTTCTTTTTTATAAATGATACTTTCGGTTTTTTTTATAAATGATACTATAAAAAATTAAAAAATCTTCAAATAAATTTTAATTTTAACTATTTGTATTTTCTCTTTTTAAGTTTTTTTTTTCATTATATATATATATATTAAACTATATATTTATAAATCCAACTCTAAATTAAATAAAACTAAAACTAAATAATTAAAAGGAAACTAACCAGTTGTGCTAACTACTTGTTTTTTTTTCTTTTTTTAGAAATGTTATTTTCATTTTTTTGTTTTTTATAAATCATACAATAAAAATTAAAAGTAAAAAATAAATCAGTCGCATTTTTAAAAAAATATCAAGTCGGTGGTGAGATATCCCACTTGGCCACGTCCACCGCCAGCTCAGCTCGCTTTTCAGCTTAGCAGTTGATGTCATAAAAAAAAAGTATCGTTCGAGAGAAACGAAAGGGGTGTTACATGGGCTTGATCGGGCACAAATCTCGAGGTAAAATTAATCTAGAAATTTTTGAAATTAAATCTGGGACCATCTGAACGCCGATTTCAGCAAAGTTATAGTCGAACTGAACGTCTACAAAATACGAACCCAACGACACCAAATTCGACTCAGTCCGAGTTCAAATGGGTTCAAACCAAAGACTCGAAGCATATTTAGAAAGTTTAAACTATCAATTGGATGACCAAACTATTTTCAAAAGTGATATGCTTATAGTTGAATCGAGCAACTCGATGAGATGAATCCAACGAGCTCAAGATAGTCAAATTATGATATCATTAAAACATTCAAATGCCCAGTAAACGGTCCATGATCAAGGGGATCAACATCGATCGTTCATTCAAATCACTCCCGACTTACCCTTGATATCTCTTCTATTTGCTAGTCATCCTACTCCTAGAAAATTATAAATAGACACCTCATTGCTCATGAAAGGGGGACCAAAGCAAGGAAGAGAAGGCAGAGAAAAAAGTGAGAGAAACTAGAGTTATTTTGCCACCACTCCTCCACTGACGCCAGACTTCCGCCGTCCACCGGCTAAAGTCGGACTTCCGCCCATCCACCGACTGAAACTAAATTTTTGTCGGCCACCCAACGTTGCCAGATTTCCATCCCATCTCCGTCCATCACTAGATTTCAACCCAATGGTTGATTGTTGTAATATGATTATTCTCAATTTCAAGAACGAATCAGTCACTTGTAATTTATTCAAATACTAGTGAAATTATTTTAACTAGGCGTGGCCTTATAATTTTTCCCTTTTCCAGGATTTTCCACTTAAAAATTCTTGTGTTTTTGAATTCACTGCTTATGTACTGAATATTTGCACAACGCTGAGACGAAAAGTTCTAACTCTATCGCCATATATATTCTAGCCCGTAAGAGCAGTCAATCGTTGCCTAAGATAATGACTGACATCACTTTTAAATTTATTATTTTTTAAATTCATTTAAGAAAAATTAAAATAATATCATTTTAAAAATTTATCCTTCTAAAAAATCAGAACACGTTATTATTTTAAATGACCTCAAACTGGAAATTACCTGGTGCCAATTCTTTTCATTAAAATATATCCGTACGAAACTCTTCTACGAAGAAAGAATATTCTAAGTACTTTGCTTTAGAGGTATTTACGTGCAGATCCACCAAATTAATATATTTATATAAAAATTTAAGTATTATCTATTAAATAATCATTTTTTTAATCATAAGACAGGCACCTACCCCTGTTTTCATAGATCCTCTGATGGCAGCTTCAACCTTGTCAAAATCCGAGTTTATGCACCTCAGAAAATGATCAGAAGGGTTTCTCATAGATGGGCAAGGGAATCCAGCTTGTGCAAAAAACTGCAACGCATAAACAAACAGATTCAACAATACTTTGCTCAAATCAAATAATATTTCGAACAATTCGAATGCTTATTAATTAGTCTCGTCCTCTTCAGATTACTCTCATTACATACCTCATGTGCCTCCGAAGCCTTTCCAAAATAAACAGTTTTGCCACCTGAAAGCAAGTAGAGCTGATCAAAGAGCTCAAACACCTCGCTGCTCGGCTGGTGAATCGAAGCCATTACCGTCCTTCCACGTCTTGACAAATCCCTCAGTGTTTGCGTCACGAAGAAAGCCGAAGCACTGCAAACCAATTCATTAAGCCAAAAACAGAGCACAATTTATAGAACTGAAGAGCAGAGGCAAATTATACCTATCAAGACCGCTCGTAGGCTCATCAAGGAACAGTAGCCGAGGCCTCATGAGAATCTCTATAGCAATGCTCACCCTTCTCTTCTCTCCTCCACTTATTCCCCTTAGATGCCAGTTCCCAATCACTGTGTCAGCGCAGTCATGTAGACCCATCTCAATTATAGTCCCCTCCACCAACGCCTGCTTCTCCTCCCTCCCCATCTCATCCGGCAGCCTTAGCCTTGCTGAGTACATTATAGTCTCTCTCACAGTCAAAGTCCCAATCAACTTGTCATCTTGCGTCACATACGCCTGTAGAATAACAAAACTGTAAGCCTTATCTGTTTCGATTAAGCATGGGAAAGAACAGAGAATGAGATTAATTAATTACTGCAGTGCCGAAGGATAGCTTGATCTTGCGACCGTTAAGGAGAATGGTGCCGGATAGGAAGGCGTTTGAAGCTAGGCGGCTGGAAAGCGCGTCGAGGAGAGTGGATTTGCCGGAGCCGGAAGGACCCATGACTGCAGTGAGGCTAGCAGACTCGGCTAAACCAGTCAGACCATCGAGCACGCACTGTGTTTCGCCGCTGCCTAGCGCCACTTTAACTGTAAGCTCTTTCCATGTCAGCCTTGCAGATACGTCACCGGGTAGTTCTGTGTACGTTTTCTCTCTCCATAGTGTCTCACTCAAAGGGCTTAGACCTGCATGCGCTTTACCGTTCTCTACTGGTTTACTGGCCTCTATCTCCGCCATCGCTGCGCTTTTCATATCCTCCCCTTCTGTTTTAATCATTTCTGCGTTTGGTTGTAATGGCGTGAGGATTAAGCCCTGTTCAACTTCTTCTTCGTCTACGCTTAATAACGACGGGGGCTACGGCCTGAGAAACGTGGAGCTTATAGGCAGCGCATGGTTGCTGGATACAGTTGGGTGTTTTTCATTTTTTCTACTTCCCACGTATAAATAGTTCTCCGTTGGCAGCAGCTTATGATACGCACGCGATATCTGTGGGACCCATCCCGAAAACTTCATAAGTAAAAATAAAAAACGCACTTGTCCTAAAAAACAAATTTAATTTAAAAAATATAACATAAATAATTAAATCAAATCATTTATTTTTAAATATGCTACTTAAATAATTTAATACTATTTTTTTATTTATCTCTATTCCAATAATTCATAACTGTTTTAATTTTTATATTTTATTCCTTATTTTTTTTTTTCAATTTTTCAAGCTAATAATCTATAATATAATATCTATTTCTTTTTCACTTGACTTGAAATATTTAATAAATTTAAATTTGCTATTTTTACAAGCAAT
Organism: Dendrobium chrysotoxum; assembly: GCA_019925795.1. NCBI lineage: Eukaryota > Viridiplantae > Streptophyta > Magnoliopsida > Asparagales > Orchidaceae > Dendrobium > Dendrobium chrysotoxum. The sequence continues at coordinate 29,635,077 of CM034309.1, forward strand.
TGAAAATTTTATCAGCAGTAACCAACTTTCAAACAAAACTATTTGCAATGTGAACTCAAAATACTAATTAAACTTGATAGTCAACTAGGGCTGCAAGTGAACCAAACGTTCGATGAGCTACTCGATGCTCGGTTCGATTAAAGCTTGTTTGTGATCGTTTAACTAATTAAACAAACAAATTTGAACAATATTTTAAATACTCGATCCTTAAATAAACAAGCTTGAATACTAATGTGTTCGGTTCATTTATGTTCACGAATAAAATCATTTGAAGTTCATGAACAAGCTCGACATTAAGTTCAATAAAAAGTTCGATTCGTGTGGCTGACTATGACATTCAGTAGTTCACTAAGGAAGAAAATCCAGTAGTTCATTTTGATTGCTTATAATGGTGAGAGGCTAACTTTATATTATTGTTTGTTCAATAGATTATTTGCTAAATATGTTCATGAACATATCTCGTTAAAGTTTGTTTGTTTAAAGCTCGATAAGCACTAAATGAATCAAACATGAACCGAACATGAACACCCTTAAATTAAATGAACCAAATATGAACACAAACAATAAAGCTCGAATCAAACACGAACCAAACTTGAACAGGCTAATAATAAACGAACTCAAACATGAACACTAACATACTCGGCTCGGCTCGGTTCGCTTGCAGCCCTATAGTCAACTCAAGAAAAAGACTTGATATCAATTTTATCAATATATCACTACAATTAGTTAAGTATTGATCAGATGTTAAAATTTGGGTAAACAGAATTTTGATCTTTCCTATAATTAGTTATATATTAACCTGTATTTAAATGGGGGTAAAACATTTTCAAATTTAGCGTCATATCCACTTGAAGTTTCAATGCAACTTTTTTTTTTTTCAATTGGTAGAACAAATTTTGATTTTTCATTAGTAATATTTTAAAAAACAATAAATTCAATATACTTTTATTAAAACTAAATTTACACAGTAACTTAAAATAATAGGAGCACTGCATATAAAAATAGTTTTTATATAGTGTTCAATAATAATTTTATTATATGAAAGAAGCCAACAAAAATAAGATGCTATATATGTTGTAAATATTCAGTAATATACAATACATATACGCATCAATATGCATGCATTATCAATTATGAGGGTTAGCTAATTAATAACAGTTATCTTAATCGTTAAACATAGTATTAAAATACATAATAACAATGTCATTGTGCTGTCTTTCCTCTACCGGTTCTCCAAGATGCTTGATGGAGCATGTTGACTCCATTGGCCTAGCAATCTGCTTGTTCTCTGGTGCTATCGTGCAATCTTTCTTCTTGCTCTCTAATGTCTTCTGCAGGTAGACCTCCAAAGTTGGGCCCTTGTGTTCCAATCATTGTTGGCCTTCCTGTTGCCACACTTCCTATGTCTCAAGGTTTATTCGCCGATCTATTTGTAGTTGGATTGGAGTCGCTTCGGTCACCAATATTGCTTCCTCTTTGTATTTCCCGTTAAATCAACAACTCGTTCTGTAATATGTAGTAAAAAATAAACTGGTAATACTAATTCATGATGTTATGTTCTTTGAGTTGTTGGATACGTTGAAATATGTAATGCTGAGAGTTTTCAACCAGCACACTATTAGGTCCTCCTCACAAACTATGAAGTTTATTGGGGTTTTTTGTTTTCATTGCTCAATTATAAACATGTGCTTTTAATTTTTTTCGTAGATTGAGGATTGTTTGGGGTAGTTTGAAAGCGGGTTTTGAAAAGTTTAGTTTTCTTTGAGAAATTTAAATTGATGTTAAAATTTCAATTCTAAAATCGAACATCCCATTAGAAAAAGTATACCACCTCGGGTGGTGAAAATAAAATTTTAGGATGGGGTTCAGATTTAGAATTATAAATTCTATCCTGAATATCATAACCAGATTTAAGAGAGAACTTTGTATGGCCCCAAAGGGTCAAAATAAAGTTCAATCAAATATCAAGCTACGATAATCAAAGGAAGTGATCGTTAATTTTATATTCAAAATCATTTTAACAAAAGATATATCTCCCCGAAGGGAGAAGATATCATTTGTTAATAATCGTTCGAACATAACGATAACGATAATCAATAATTTAATTTTCCCAATGAAGACTAATTGAATTTTTTAAAAAATTAATTTTAAAAATCAGTTGTGGGTTCTAAATCTCCTACGAGCGCAAGCCCTCGTAGTTAATTACATCGTGGGAGACCGAAGTCCCCTACGAAAATTTTCGATTAAAATAATGGCAGAAATTTTGTTTAGAGATTTCTAGGAGTGATACCAAAGAGATGAAATTGAAATTTCAAATGGGATAGGAGCAATGTTGAACACTTATTTTGGAATCAAATGAGGAAGGGTAGGAGACACTTTAGGATTCTGAAATAATTCAGAAGTGCCCCGATCTAATCTAAGTGTTGGGCTTTAAATTTTGGATTGAAAGAATATTTAATTTGAGTTGAGCATTTTATTAGAAATTTGGGATTATTTCCCGGAGGTTGGGGTCTTATGATTCAAAAAGAGACCTGCCTCAGATCTTAGATCTAAATTTGGACACTGGAACACAGCAGTACGAACCTAACTAATGCAGTGTAAAACCTGGACTTACCCCGGCCTAGATTTGGGAGCCAGCTAAACCACCAAAGCGCTTCAAAACCATAAGTCTAGTCTTTTGATGCAGAGTGATCAGGGGCGTTATTTAAGATTGGTTTAAGAAGTTGGGGTCGACATCTAGAGCAGATTCCTAATTGACCCCTTGACTTATGTCGGGTGGAATGCTTAGACTAAAATGCAATTAAAATTTTAATTTAATTAGTTTCTAATACGATGCATGCTGATTCAAATTTTCCAATCAGGTATGCATGAGATTTTAAAAAGGCTTATAAAATAATAATTTTTGAAAAGACTAGACTTCCCCATATCCAGCACCTCATCCTCATAGGTCGGATTATCTGGACTCTACCCGCAGGCGGGGAAGTGTCTTATAACAAGGAGGGAGAGAGATGCAGTAATATGCATGCGATCCCGGACGATTCCGGCTATTCCCTAGGTCGTTAAGTTTCTATGTTGTTTAAATCTTAAAATTTTAAATATAAGTTATGAGTAAAAATACTTTTGGTACTTAAAGAGCCTAACGAATTCCAGGCTAAAACAAAAAAGAACGACATGCAATCGCAAAAAAAAAACTAAGAAAAACAGGCAATCCTATATGCAATCAAATTAAATCACAATATATTAAATAATTAAATTAATTAAGTAAATATCCATAGGCAAATTGTCTTGCTTATTACAACCCAGATTTACATAAATTAAAAGTGGCAGGGCACCACTAACAACAACCCGGATTCTAATCCTAATACAGACGCAAGTGACTTTGAGTGGGATACTCTCTATCTTCAACTCCTCGGTCTTCTCCTCCTCGAGTTCCTTGGGTTCTTCTTGATCGGATACCCAAATGGAAAAGAGAACTCTTCCCTTGAGGGGAAGATTACTCTTTCCACTTTGGGTAGTAAAATGATCCAAATTTGGAGTTCCAAATGGATAAGGACTATCCCCCAAAGGGGTATCCTTTCCTCTTTGGAATCCAACCTTTGGATCTATATATCCCAAACTCAAAGTGTCACTTTCACAACTCAATACTTAAATGAATTACATAAATATGAAAATGAAAATTATAGACTCTCCTGCAAGGTTATCCTAAGCATTTAAATATTAAAATACATCCAAAGCAGTTATATATATGTAGGTGCAGAAAAGTAAACACACTTGGCCACGCTCTTTTTTATTTAGGGGCTAAGCAGCTGAAGCACATGTAACATTTATATTTATAATTTATTTAACCCCCTTTATTGCCTTACACGAGCGTCGCCACCTGTAGAAAATCCAGTGAGCATCCAGATCGTTCCTAACCTAAGGGTAATCTAATCGCTCATCACATCAATTCACAGAGTGCAGTAAAAGTAAACAAACACATCAATCAATTTCAATCATAACATGCAATGAAAACTCGAAAAACCCGGCACACAGCAGAAAAGTAAACACCGGCTTGGCCTAGATCTAGAGTCGGTTGTCTTAGCAAACCATCTAAAGTGTGTGTAGTAGGTCGTGTGGCTGGGGTAGATCCTAAGATGGGTAATTTGTTCAAATTATCTAATATTTTAATTTCTGGAAGGCTCAAAGAGGGGTTTAATTAAAGTTCAAATATCAGTATATTAAAGTTTAAATTAAACATATTTTAATAGTTAGATGATTGTTACCTTTGTTGCTCACCGAGGCCGTGAAGTTTATTTCACCTTTCTTGGGGCTAAGCTAATAGCCTCGTAGGCCTGGGTTACCTAGTAGCAATCGGGGTTGATTAAGTTGATTTAGTTTGTTGAAAATTAAGGATCAATTAATATTAATTAATTTAATTAATTACTGATTTTAAAAGTTAAATTAGTTTATGTTTTCTATCAACAGGTACGTGGCATTGTGCCACCAGGCTCGAGGAACCAGGCCTCCTTAGGACACTTAGCCCCGCAGCCCGGAGTAGTCCATCCTAAAAATTTTGTTGATGTAATTGAATTAAGGATTTTAATTTGGTTAAGTAATAAAAAAATAACTTAATTTTGATGTTTAACACCCCATTGAATCCATTCGTGGCGTTGTGCCACCAGGCTCGAGAAACTTGGCCTCCTCAGGACACTTAGCCCCGCAGCCCGGAGTAGTCCATCCAATAAACTTCATCTTTGGGGTGGTTGTTATGCATTTAAGTGTTGGTTGAATATTTTATTAATCAAATTAAAGTTTTCTGGAATTTTGATGAATTATCGGATTTTTAGAAATTATTGGAATTATTTAATTATGTTAATTAAGGGGTCCAAAAGTTGACTTTTTAATTTAAAGCTTATTTTATAAGTTTCAGATTTTTAATAAATATTAGACCATATGATGAGTTGTTAGACTATTAGTATGCTCAATTTGGAGTTTTCTATGAAAATTTATGATTTTTTGAAGTTCGGGCCTAGATTTGAACTACGGTTGACCAAAATGTTGACTTTTTGACTTTGACCAGATTTTGGAGGTTTGACATTTTTAGAAAATACTAGACCTTAATTTGAGTTGATTGACACTAAGTTTGCTTAATTTTGATTTTTCTGTAATTAGTTATGAATTTTCAAAGTTTCCTTAATTATTGAATTTTTAAAATTACCTAATTAGGAAGGTTTTGATCATTTTGATCCAAACTCATCCCAAACTGTATGGAATCACTCCCAAAGGTCAGAGATGACCCATGGGAGAATTTACAAGTGTTTAGAAATTATTTGGGATTTTTAATAATTTTTAATTAATTAATTTAATTAATTATTAATTTTCATTAAAAGTCAAATTAAAGTTTAATTACGAGTCCAGTCAATGGGCTTTTATTTTTTCTAGGTAGAGGGCTAAGTTTTTATCAATTTGAGGTATTATTTGTATTTTGTTAGAGTTAATTTGAATTTATTATATTTTTTTGAATTTCACCCCTATTGGGTGTGTGTACAATCCCCTAGGAATTTTTTAAATTTTCTAGACTTTTCCTTAAATATTTTTCCTAGGTGTTTCTATTATTCAAATAGGCTTGCAATTTGGTGTGACTAACCCTGAACCAAATGCAGACACACAGCACAAAGCATGCAGCCTAATTCTACACAGGAAATGAGTTATGAATTTTCAAAGTTTTGGGTCCAAAATGGACCCAACACCTTAAAAATTCACATCACAGAAAATTATTAAGCATATGACCCTAGGAAAATTATGCAACATGCCTAAGATACTTAAAAACATTCCACCAAAATTTGAGATCCATTTGACCCCTGGATTGCAAGAAAATTGAGAAAAATGAAAATCAAACAATTGAAGTTTTCTCTCAATCCAGAGATCAAAACAACTTAAATTTAATTTTAATAAATTCTACACTCAAATACCTTTCCAACGATATCAAAAACATCAAATTTGGTAGAAAAATAAATTTTCTGTGAATTTTGGAAGTTTCTGGGCATTTTTTTGAATTTTTAAGACCATTAATGGTCAAATCGGGCGCCGCTGCCGCCGTACCAATCATTGGGTCGTACGGCGGCGCGGCGCCGCGTCCCAGACACCTGTCGGCCCCATGGCCGATCACTTAACCATGTCGGATCGGAGATCCGACCGTTGGTTCGACCGCGAGAATAGCTGACGGCTCTGATTGAGCCACGTGGCATCCAGCGGTCTAAGCAGACACGCGCTCGAGTCCTGGAGAAGGCGCGCGCAGTCGGTCTTGGCCACGTGGCTTTTTCTGGGCCGTCCGATTGCGCTTGAGCTTGAAATCTTTAAATGCCCATAACTTTCAAAATACTCAACGAAATTTGAACTGTAGCTAGAGGGCAACGTGATCTTGCAATGCCTGGAGTTTGGAGGCTCCATGCATTGCAAAATTCCTATAGTTTGAAATTGAAGTTTTAACTAAAAGTGGAGATATCTTATAATCTACCTGGTGGATTTTCACATTCTTGGGCTCTCTGAACTTGTAGTTTGTCCACGCTCAAGTTTGTAGAAGACCCTGGAAGATTTTGACGGCTGGATCTTGAGATACCAAAGAGAGAATGTGTTTCTCTCTTTTTTCCTCTCCTTTTCCACTAAAATGGTTATTTTAGTGGTGGAAATGGTGGGGGAAGCCTTGGAATAGCCTTGGGAAGTGCTGGAGGGTGTGGGAAACTGCTGTAGAGCCTTAGGGAAGCTGGAGTTTGGGACTTAGGCCAAGAAATGAGCAATATGAGGGTTAGGGCAAATTTTGCCCACTTAACCCTCATGATTTGAAATGGATGGCTTGGATCTCACCATGGGTGCCTTGGATGCTTGCCAAGTGTCCCATGAGCAGCCCAAGACTAGAAAAAGGCTGGTGGATTGAGGGGGATTGCCTTGAGCCAAGAGGGGGGACCACACCCCTTTTTCCTCATTTGGCTAAATAAAGCCTAAGTAAGGTTTAGGGGGCTGATTTGTGGCCTCTTAGGAAGGGAAATTAATCCCTTTTGAGCAGGTTGGGATAGGTTTTGGGAGAGGGAAAAAGGGTTGTCCATGTGGCATGGTCAAATGCCCATGACTTGGCCTCATTTCAACAAAACTTGACCCATTGACTTGTTGACTAGTCAATGGTGACTAGGATGCGCATGGGAAGAGTCAAATGTACTGTAGGAGTCAATATTAAGGGACATGAGGCCATGGTGTTGAAACTTTGAGTGAATACATGAAATTGGAGAGGATTTTGACCTCTCCAAATGGGTTGACCAAGTCAAACCTAGGGAGGATTGACTTGGAAGTCTTTGGACATGTCATGAGTGTCCAAACAAATAATTTTGAAGCATTAGATTGGTTTGAGATGGATTCAAATGTTGAAAATATCAATGGTTGGGTTAAAGATGGATTGAGTCAAACATAGTTGACTTGGTCAAACAAGTCAAACCAAGGAGTGGGTTTGATTTTAATGGGTCTCAAATATCATAGGAAATTCATTGAGAGGGGTTTCAAAGGTTAAGAATGTTGAACGATGTTAAATTTTGGTCAAAAGTCCAAAAACCCCTTTAAAGGGCATTTTGGTCATTTTGACCTTAGATGAACCCTGGGTCGAGGTGGATCCAAAAAGATGTAGATTAATGTTAAACACATCAATATCAAGGGTCTGGATGTGATTAGAGGGTTTGGGGGAAACGCCAAGGTCAATTTTCCTAAGATAATGGGTCCAGTGGCACGGGCCCTAAATATTTGAAGGTTTTACAGCCTTCGGATTTAAATTTGGTTTCTGGGGTTAGAGACCCCAAAATGGGCTCAAATTTGGGGGGTTGTCTCTAGAGACGTATCACATTAGTATGCAACTGACAGATCATGAATCGGAGGTCATTTGACTGGGGTTTGAAATGTTTGAAAATTCCCTGAAAAAGACTTTTAGGACTCAGGTATTTGGCCTTGAATTCTGGATTTGGAAATCTAGATTTGATATAGATCTTGAGTTTGAATATCTGGATTTGAATTATCTTAATCATTTATGATCATTTGGAGTGATCATAAGTGTTTAAAAATGATTTGAACTAGATCAAAGGCAGGATCAAGATTTGAACTAGAGTTTGAATCTTGGACTAGGCTGGAGTCTGGATTTTGATTGAGGTTTGAACTGAATCAAGGTTTGGATTGACTTAAGTTCAGGATTGATTTGAAGTCTGGATTAGGCTCTAATGACCTCATATAAAAATGAGGTCAACAAGGATTACATTGTTCTTTTCGTAAGGAAATTTATGCCGATCGAAGGTTCATCATGAGGTTATCTAAGTATTCTCCAAATTTTGAATATTAAAATGAATCACCTGTTGGATAGCATTTTTTAATATAATAGTTCACCTATTTAATTAGTTCTTTTTTTTTCTTGCATTTATTTTTAGCAGATATATGCATGAGGTTTCGCCTTCAATCTTTTCTCATAGCTTTCAATCTTTTTCTCATGGCTTTTAATAGCTAGAGTCCTTGTGAAAATTGATATTATTCAAGACATCTTGAATGAAATTTGGATGGTAACTTAAGAGAAAAGTTTGTAGGAAACAGTGATCCTTGAAAGGAGTCGATCGAGTTTGTACTATCACTATCATTTGCTTGTTTATAACATTTAAATGCAAAAAATTATGGCAAGGAGATCTCCCACCCCCAACGGTCTAATAATGCTATTCTTATAAGCCCTTATCACTCCAAACAAATGTCATTTCCCAACTCCAAATCAATATAGAGGCTTCTTTATCCTCTTTCCAGAGGATTTCTACCCACTTACTTATAGAGGTCATTATCTAGTTTAATCTTGTCTTTCCCCTTTCAAAATCATCAACAAGAAATATAACTCAGGACATGGCTGAGGTTATGAAAGAGGATTTTGTTGTATGTTTGATTGTGGCGAAGGTTTACCTGTATTGTAATAATTCATATTTTGACATAGTCAAATAAATATTTTTAGGAGTCATTATAAGTCTAAATTATAAACCTTCTTCTCCATAATATAAATACTATTGTGTTCTAGTTATAATATTTTTTTCCTAATTTTTGGATATTGGTGCAATTCCTTAAGAAATTGACACATATTAGTACTAGTGGGCTTTTGAGACTTTCAGGTGTCCTTTTTACAAACCTATTTTACTAGACTTTTTTAGACATATTGTGTTAATTTATGAATATTTTTTATAACTTTTTGAGGTTCGACTTTGAAAATATAAAAGGATTTATTAGAATTTTTTGCTAAAATTAAATAATTGAAATAATTACCAATATATCATTTTAATATTTTATTATAAAAATATCTTTCCACTCCGTAAATGTCATTTTCCTTTTCCTTATTCCTCCATTCGGCTAACAAAGATTTGTTAGAGAGAAAATAAGAGGACAAGTGAGGAGAGAGGAAAGAAAAGTTAAGATTTGGAAGTCGTAGAGTAATTTCATCAATCGACCCTATTAAAAAATTTGCTCGTCTCGAGATAAAGAATCATTACCCTATTTCTAATTTTAATGATTTTATATATTTTGTGTTTTATGCATTTTAATCTCATCAAAACTTACAAAAATTGTGATATTTTGATTTTTTGCAAACTTTCACTACATAACTTTTGGTATGCAATAGTTGTCGTCAAAATGAGCATTTTAACTATAATATTATTAAATTTTACTACGTAAAATAAAAATTTTGGTATTTTGTATTGTTTCTACTAATTGAATAACTGATATTTTTTATTGTAAATAAACTATTAATATAAGCATTAAAAATGAATGTGGATATGTGGTTGAGTAATAGCTGGTTGCTATTATCGTTATAGTCTAGGGTCAACAAATAAACCTGAGTTCGAGCCCGATCCTCTAATATGAGTGGACAGGAGTCGACACGGCTCAAATTATACAATAAATATTCAGCCATGATGGTGATTGAAATATTTATTTTACAGTTCATTTTTAATGCTTATATTAATAGTTTATCACTTTAATAAAGTGATAATGCAAATTACAAGTTTTATTTATCGAACTTAGACTATAACGATAATAGCAACCATCTATTACAGTTCATTTTTAATGCAACCACGGTGTCTACGGACATCTACCTGAAGTGCTCATGTAGCGTGGATGGGAAGGTTGCCTCTTGGTTTTCCCCCCAAACGGGGGAGACGCCGGGAGGCTGCCGAAATTTTGTCCGAAGAGGACAAGGACTTGGACAATATTCGGATAGCAAGGAACTTTGTACTCGAACTTGGACATTGAAATTGAACATTAAACGAACCAAACTCAAAGTTGAGTAAATGAATAAAAGTCTTAAATCAAACTTGACTAAGAAAGGTTGAACTTGCTTGAATACGAAGGATTTGTATTTAAAATGAACCTAGACATCAAACTGAATTATAGTTTGAACATCAAATGAATGGCATGAAACATAACTTAAATGATTAAGATAAAACTTGTAATTTGATAAAGTGATAATGCTAGTCATGTTTTGGCGATATATTCATTTAATGCTTGTAATTTGATAAAGTGATAATGCTAGTCATGAATGGCATGAAACATAACTTAAATGATTAAGATAAAACTTGTAATTTGCATTATCACTTTATTAAAGTGATAAACTATTAATATAAGCATTAAAAATGAACTGTAAAATAAATATTTCAGTCACCATCGTGACTGAATATTTATTGTATAATTTGAGCCGTGTCGACTCCTGTCCACTCATATTAGAGGATCGGGCTCGAACTCAGGTTTATTTGTTGACCCGCGCAGCATCCCTAGACGTCACATGTGTACCAATAACATGCTCGTCGGGGCACATGCTGGTGTTTGGGGGCATTTTATAGTTATTTGTTGAACCTTATCGACTCCTACTTACTTGCTTAGGAGGATCGGGTTCAGATTTGTTAACCCGCGCAGCATCCCTAGACGTCACGTGTGTACCAATAACCGCTCGCTGGGGACCCATGCGGGTGTACAGTTACACGTGCATTTCAGTGTACTTTATGTGCATACAAACTACGGTGCATGTGCGGGGGAACATTGAAATATTTATAAACGCCTTCTGTCCGCTTGCATGAATGTCGCGGATCCGGTGGCATTTTATAGTAGCTCGGGGATTGAGTTGTTCACTGCTTTGTACAGGCAGACTGTCGTGCACTAGTTGCTTACTTCTTGTATCTATTTACTACTGTGCCTCTTCCATCGCTGCCAACAAGCGCTTGCATCTGATACAATCTTCTACATTGGCGATATATTCAATAGCATTACTTGCATACAGGATCATCTCGCTTATGTGCAATATGCGCATTTGCACTTGTTATATGCCCTTCATGCTTTCATTCACAAGTGTCCCTATCAGTCCCATTACTTATGAGCATTTCTACTTTAACATACAAGCAGGTGGTCGTGTGCATGAGCAGTCTTTTATCATTGCTTGTAGGCATTATGCGTGTCCTTTATAGTGGACCGATGTTTCTTGCAGTTACTAGAATTCTTATTTGTGCTGATTCATTAATATTGTATGGCTTTATTAATACTATCTTGATTTTACTATTATTGTATGGATCTAATATTACTATTACTGTTATTATACTACTATACTGTTACTACTACTGGCGATACTAATACATATATTATTCTTCTGATATAGTTATCAATACTATTTCTGATTTACTGATACAAAAGCATGTGTTATAAGTATATTGAGCATGCGAGATACTAGATATGTTGAACATGTGATTTATATACTGAATTGACATTAATCTAGAATGATCTAATGAGTATGGAATGCATTGATATTGTCACTTTTATACAATTTTACTGCATCGAGATGATTTTATCGTTGTATTCAAACGGCCTCTCTACTGAGTTAGTGGGTTAGCTACTGAGTTACAAATTTTAATGTTTCTTCATTGTATTGTTTACTAGATTGTTTTATTGATTTCGATCTCTACCGCACTGATTTCTCTACTGTACTATTTTACTGCCTACGGACTCTACTGATGCCTTCTGTTAATGTATGCAAATTTTATTATTTCTGTATTGATTCATGATCATGTAAATGCTACTATTATGATTTGCCTGCTGATATGCATATTGCTCCCTTGACGTGATTTGAGTTCAGTTGTAGCATTTGGTTATTTGATGGGCTCTTAAGCTCACTTTATATGGTTAAATGATTTCAAGTCATGACAAGGAAAAAAGAGTGTGAAATTGATCAGGATCCTTCAAATTCAGTTTCTTGTTATTTTAGTTATTCTTTTGTACTTAGGGTGGAGCAGTTGTGATATAATTGTATAAATACTTAGTAGTGTATATGATTCTTAAGAAAAAATGAATACAAATATATATATTAATATTTTTGTTGCGAGCTAGAATATATGCGGTGATAGAGTTAGAAAATTTTGTATCAGTGTTCGGCATCAGGTGGTGGTCCGGCGTAACTCTGGTGTCAGGTGGTGGTCCGGCGAAACTCCGACGTCAGGTGGTGGTTCAGCGGAACTCCGGCATCAGGTGGTGGTCCGGCGAAACTCCGGCGTCAGGTGGTGATCCGGCGGAACTCCGGCGTCAGGTGGTGGTTCGGCGGAACTCTGGCGTTACATGGAGATCAGGCGAAACTCTGACATCACTTGGAGGTCAGGCAGAACTCCGGTGTCGGGTGGTGGTCCGGCGGAACTCCGTCGTCGGGTGGTGGTCCGGCGGAACTCCGGCGTCAGGTGGTGGTCCGACGGAACTCTGACGTCATGTGGTGGTCTGACGGAACTCCGGTGTCAGGTGATGGTTTAGCGGAACTCTGGCATTACTTGGAGATCGAGCGGAACTCTGGCATCACTTGGAGGTCAGGCGGAACTCCAGCTCGGGTGGTGGTTCGGCGGAACTCCGGTGTCAGGTGGTGGTCCGGCGGAACTCCGACGTCGGGTGGTGGTTCGACGGAACTCCGGCGTTACTTGGAGATCGGGTGGAACTCCGACATCACTTGGAGGTCAGGCGGAACTCCGGCGTCATTTGACGACCAGGCAGAAGTCTGGCGATGGTCAAGGAGGAGTCTGGTGGCAAGAAAGCTCTCTTTCTTCTCTTCTCTTTTTGCTTGGGTCCCCTCTCAAGAGAAATGAGGGGTCTATTTATAGTTTTCTGAGAGTGGCATGACCAGTAAATAAGAGGAAGATTAGGAGTAAGTTGGGAGTGATTTGAATAGACAACCGATGTTGAATTCCTTGATCGTGAACCGTTTAGTGGGTATTTGAAGGCTCCAATGATATCAAAATTCAGAGATCTTGGGCTCGTTGGATTCGTCTCGTTGAGCCGCTCGATTCAACTACAAGCATGTCATATTTGGAAACTATTTGGTAATCCAGATTATGTATTGAACCTTCCAAATGTGCTTGAGGTCTTTGATTTGGATTCATTTGGGCTCGGATTGAGTTGAATTTGGTGTCATTGGGTTTGTATTTCTGAGACGTTCAGTTGACTATAGGTTTACTGAAATCGGAGTTCAAATGGTACCGGATTTAATTTTTGAAGCTTCCAATTTGATTTTTGCCACGAGATTCGCGCCCGATCAAGATAAATTTTTAATGATATATCAATTTTAATCGATAATTTTATTTCCTCTGGTATTTAGATTGATAAAAAAAATTTAGATAGCTCTGATTGTTGTATATTTACAGATAAAAAATAATTCTTCTAAATTAGATTCTAATGCGTCATCTGTATGAAGTTGCGCATAATACTTCTCCAGCCGATGACCCTGTATTTGAAGGTGTATATGCTTCCACCTCTCTCTCTTGAACAAATTCAAGAGACTTTAACCAGTAGTCTTCCTAGTTAGATTGATGGAGCACAAGAAAAAAACAAGTCTATTCTTGCCCTTCCTTCTTTTTGTGGTATGTGGGACTTTAATAAAATTCAACTGTGCATGCTCAGGATCATTTAGTCATCAGACCCATTTTTACTGGATTTGATGATAAGGATCCATTCTGGCACTCTAGCTTCCGTTCACATATCGCCATCAGCTATCATGCACGAGACAAGAGTGCCAAAACTAATTTTTTTGTGAATTGCCCTAGAATTGTATTATCTTTTTTCCAAATCCCTTATGTTACATGCATGATTCATCTAATTAAGAACGAGAAAATGGCTGGATTTTTTTTTTGCTTTTTGATATTTTTCTCATCTCTTCTAGGTACTCATAGTTATCACATTCTGTAATTGTCATTTTTTATTAAATACAATTATTTTATCTTAAAAATCTCAAAATTTTGAGCACAAGTTATTTTTTCCGACTCTTTCATTAAAAAAACCATTATTATAGATAAAATAATATGATTTGTGCTACCTTCTTCTCAAACAATTAAAAAACATGACCGATCTCTGAAATTTATTCTGATTGAAAGGAGTAGATTCCATTTATTAGTAGGGGGAGAAGGAGGTTCTTGTTGGAGCAATGAATGAATGAAGAAAGCAAAAGCAAAGCTTCTAAGAAGGAGCTTATTTCGTGTGGTGTATACGTAATTGATAAATATATCCAGCACAATAATCAAGTTCAAAGGTTAGACTTTGATGAGAGCAACACGTTTGTGTTTGTTCGACGTTGCAAGTTCCAAATTAAATAATAGTTAAAAGAAAGCCAGAGCTACTCCACTGCAAGAGCATTTATTTTCTTATAAAGTGTTCTTTCCTCATTCTTCTCCCGACAACTTATATGTGCCTCTTTACAATTACAACTTCTTTTGTCACCTCGGCAATACTTCCAAGTTCTTGGCTACAGTAAGGTTTTGTCAACGTCTACCTCTCGACGACATCAAATGCAAGAACTTAAAGCTATGAGGCATATAATGTTCTTAATAAAAAAATATAAAAAAAGCTCCCAATGACATATCGATGACAGTCTTACAATGTACAGAAACATCTTAATCATAATGTATTTATTTATCTAAATTTCAATCACCACTTTATAATAATGCAATATTTAAGTGTTTGGACTATCTCTAAATTACATCTTCGAAGAATTAGCCTTTTATTTAGATGCACATAAGTGAGAAGCTTTGGGAAAATTCATAAAATATAGAGTTCTTAATTAATCATCAAGGCTCTTGCATGCATGTGTAATCCATATCGATCATAAGTTATTATTATTATTATTATTATTATTATTTTGGGACAATTAGAGGATTTGAGCCCGGATGAGATCGGAGGAACGTATTCCGTCGACCACTCGGCCGCTAACACGATCTCATCAGAAGTTATTATTGATAGGTATTATTCATAAACTATAGGTTTCTATTTTGATAACCGACCCGGTCCTTGACAACTAATTAGGCTTCATAATTTGGGGCAGCTTTTTAATGCTTAATTTTTAAAATAATTTACTTTTTTCAAGAATTTCCATAATTGTAAGTAGTAGATTTCATTAATTAATAGGGGAGGAGGTAGCTGTTGTTGGTGCAATGAATGAATGAAGAGTGCAAAAGCAAAATTTATAATTAAGGTTCCGTTTGTGATAGTTTTCTTACTTTTTTTTTTATCATATCGCAATCACTATTTTGATTTAGTAACTTTTTTTTTTGCTGTTTTTAGAAAATTTTTATGTTAAAAAGTTGAAAATTGCATTCATTCCAAACGGTAGGAACTTATGTCATGTGTTATGTATGTAATTGATAAATGCAGTAGAAAAATCAGCTTAATTATAAGGTTTGAATTTTATGAGAGGGGCACGTTGGTATTAGTTGGACGTCGCAAGTGCCAGATAATTTTTGAGGAGAAAGCCAGAGGTCGTCCACGTACTGCACGAGCGTTTTCATCCTCCTTTAATTTCTTCCCAAGTCCTTTTAGGTATGCCTCTTTCAAGTTTTCTCGGAGTACGTAGTTCTATCTGCGAGAACAGACAACTGCCAAGCTTAAGGCGACCAGTTGGTTGCAAGTTTAATCGGCAAACAGCCGGTCGCGGGTTAGAGCATTGGCAACTGGAGGAGATGAGAACAGACAACTAACTTCTTAGCTTCTTGATGGGTTGATGGTTTCGAAGAAGAGAGACTGTTTGCGGTGTAATTGCGTCAGATCCGACTCGACATTTGTTCATCGGCTCATTAAGTGGTTTCTTAAATAATAATAATAATAATGAAATTAAAATAAAATATTTTAAAATATCGTTTTCCTTCTATTCATTTAACTGTTCCTTTTCAATACTACATCGACGGATTTGAAGGTGATTCCCTACCTGTAGGAAGTATGGCCTGGAAAATAAATAGTTAAGCCTGTCAAAAGGAAGAATTGTGAATCTCTTGTAGTTCCAACTAAACTGCTCTGATCATGCCCAATTAATATTATCTATTAGTATTTATCGTAATTTAATCACATCTGTACATGAATTTGACTATTTGAGGATGTTAGTGGCTCCAGAAAATGGAGGAATGGAGAAGGGGGTTAAGATAAAGCACCATAGGAGCACTATTTCCGGTGGATTTTCCAGTACATTTCTGGCTGAATATTTCTAACGAATTTTTCAACTGATTTCCACTGTTTTTACTTTCTTGTTTGTTTCGTTGTGACGTTATACTTCTATCCATAACAATAATTTTTGTTTGGTCACTGCTAGCTTTTTCATTACTTTCAATAATTTTTTATGATGATAAGCTGCTTTCTACAATACTTTCAAAAAAAATTATTTTCTCCATAATTACAGCCGTCCAGACGGATTGAAAATCTCTTTCCTCTCTATTTTTTAGGCTCTATCATTATACTTAATAATCTTAATATGCAATATTAAATAAAACATATTATTATTCATAAATATTATAGCTCCGGTCTTACTCTTCCACCATGCTTGATGAATTCAAAAACGCCATGATATTGATGTCATCCATCGTGCTGTCCATATTAATATCGTTTACAACGAGCTCTATCAGACCAAAATTATGATGAGTGGATCTTTGAACTAAGGTAATTATTTAGAGAACCTTGACTTGCCATGCAAGAAGGTCCTGTTCGTAGACGAGTCGGCATATTAAATTTTAATATTGATTTTTTTGTTCTTCTTGCCAGCCCAACACCTACCAACAACTTCTAAGTTCGTGGGAGGAAAACATACCGAGAAGTCATATCACATTGATTTGCTAACTGTATTGGACTACGATCCCCGAAATAATTTTACTTGTTATTTTTGTTCAAACCCAAAAGAAATTAAATATGAAAGCCACATAGGAACGCTCACATGTCCTTTTAATGTTGAATCTTCAACAAGTCTAACAAATAATATTTTTATTTATTAAAGTAAAATTACATTAAGGAGTTATTTGATTGGTTGAAAAAAAAAATTACAATATAAAAAAATTATTTTGAAATCGTTTGGATGAATGTAAAGTAAATGCAGGTGAATGAGTTTTTTGTTTGATTAGAAATAATGAATGTAGAGTAAAATCCTAAATAATACACAACTCACCTTGGTATATTGGTTGTGGGCTTTGGCTACTAACTAAGAGGTCTTGAATTTGAGTTTTACATATGTGATGCGTGTGTGAGCCTGTTGCCTTAATTGGCCTAAATGCTCCCCCCGCCCCCCCCCCCCCCCCCCCCCCCAACACATACACACACAAAATCCTAAATGGTGACGGCCGGCACGCGATGGCATGCGACGACAGGCAGTAGTGGTCAACGGTGGCGGAACCAGCCTTACTTTTAAGGAGGGGAATGTGTTTAATTCTGCTAGGGGACAAATTACCTAAAGATCCATATAATAAAGTATTTTTTAATTATTTTAGGACCCCTCGGGTGGCGGTTGGCAACGGGGGCGGGCGGCGGTCAGTGGTTGTGGTGGTGGTTGGCAAGCCGCTGAGGGTGGTCGGCGGCTGTGGCGGTGGCCAATGGGCTACGAAGGGTGAGGGTAGGAGGTGGGCGGCTGAGGGTGGCGGCCGATGGCGATCGAGTGGCGGTCAAGCAAATTTGTGGTGTAAATGATTTTCACTCAAAATCGAATGAGTTTGATTTACACTCAAAATAAACTACTTCAATTTACATTACATTTACTATGCTTTACTTTGCATCATTTTGTATTCCAACAAAACACCAGAATTTATAGAACTCCTGTATTTTGAATACTAAAGTAATCCAACCAATTAGCCCCTTAATTAAGTTGCATATTTAATGAAATAATTTTTTAAAAAAATATACTTTTATCCAGAGGCTATCAAATTAGCCTTAGAACGTAATTTGTATAGTTATGCTTTTAATAAAAAGTACTTTAATTTTATATTGAACCGATCCCAATGTCAATTGGGTGATAATCCTCGGAGGAAACTGAGAAGAGAAGTCATTTTCTCATTAATTATTTGTGCTGTTGGTTGGTTAGACATATAGACTATGTATTGTGAAGGATTAGTGGGCCTTCGAAAGATAATCTATTCACCTGTGAGCCCTAATGAATTCCTTATTGCGACAAGTCAGATCTAAAATAAAGCAATTTTCATTATTCGTGATTTTTAACTAATTATTTGATAATTTAATTTTCTCTAAACTTATCAATACAATTTTTGTTAATCATTATTAAAGATAATTTGAGATATATTGACTAAGCTTATAAAATCTATTTTAGTGTAGGAAAATTAATTTAATTATTCAGCTTGCAAAAAGTTATTTTCCATCATATAAATTTTTAAAAAATAATGAGAAAATTATAAAAAAAAAAGTAGCTAAATTAAATTATAATTGTTATCTGAAAAATAAAATAAGGATAATATTGTACCAAAAAGGTTCTAAAAATTGTAGCTAGAAAAATAAATGATGAAGATGTTAAGTAAAAAATGATTAGAGCCTAGCTAATTGAAACCTTTTAGACGGTTGCCTGTTAAAAACGTGATCTAGACGTTTCAACTTTTCGTCTTTTGTCGTAATTCGCTTAGATCAAAGTCGTGGCACAGTTACGCCACCCGTTGGATTGTGATGGAAAATAATTTTCTTTGACTAAACAATCGTGCTTTGTTTTATATATATATAAAATGATTTATCTCGAAGATTTTTTTTGTTTTTCACAAGAAGTTCTATATTTATCTCGAAGATTTATTTGGTGTTTGTTCATAAATAATGAACTAGTCATGCATTTGATTTGAGTCGTAAAATGTTAAGACAAAGATAAAATAAAAGAATAATTTGACAAAGTATTTAGTATAATGTTGTAAGAATTAATTAAATAAATAAATTACGTAATAATAATAATAATAATATTACTTTATTTAACTTAGTTAATTAGATAATTTATTAAAGTAGTTAATTAGCTTAGTTAATTTATTAATTTAAATTAGTTATTTAGTTAATTTAAATTAGTTAATTCTTTTTTTATTATAAATATATGATTACTTTGAGAAATTTTTAAAATTTGTCGAAAATTCGCTAGAAATCTATTAGAAATATTCATCAGAAACCAGTTAGAAATCCATTTGAAGTTTGTCGAAAATTCGTTGGAAATTCACCGGAAATATTATGTTCGAAATCCGGCATAACATTTTTGCCGGTAATTTGTATTTTTCCCGTAGTGATTATGGATGTGGAATTTTATTTCAGGACTTCGAGTTGTCGATAGTATTGTCAAACCCCTAAAAATTTATTGTGATAATACTGCAGTAGACTTTTTTTTCTTAAAATGATAAGTATTCAAAAAGTGCTAAATATATATAATTGAAATAATTTGTCGTTAAAGAAGAAGTTCACAAATAAAGAGTGTCAGTTGAGCACATTAACACAAGGGGTGTCAAAACCGGGTTTCGGGTCAGGGTCGGGTCGAACCCGGAACTGACCCGGGTTCAAATGAGTTGACCCTAACCCGACCCGTCATGTTACCAGTTTGATCCGACCTGACACGGTTGACGACTGGATGGCGATGGCGGGACAACAGATGGCGAAACGACGGATGGCGGGCATGGGCGGACGCGAGTGAGCGAGTACAGACGCGAGTGCATGCGGGCAGGTTTAGAGGCGAGCGGGCGGGCGCGAGCAACCTTGGGAGTGTGCGGGAGGGCGCTGGTAGGAGCGGGCAGCCTCGGACAGGACTAAGGCGGGCGCAGGCAGGCTCGGGCAGCACGGGTAGCTCATTTAAAATGGGTTTTCGGGTTGATCCAGCAACCCGACGGGTCAGCCCGAACCCAACCCGTTTTTTCAAACGGGTCGAATCCAAGAATCCGAACTCGACCTGTTTTGAAATTGGGTCGGGTCTAACTTAACATTTTTTTGGTCGGGTTCGAGTCGGGTTTACATGTCGTGTCAAATATTGACACCCCTAATTAGCACTAATATTATAATTACTGATCCATTAACTAAAGGGTTGCCTCCCAAGATATTTAATGAACATGTTGAGAGAATGAGTGTTATTGAAAATCATTATTGATTTTATATTATGTTAATGCTCTTTTATATTTGACTCTGAGAGCTTTTTAATGTACTATTTCTGATACATATTTTTTTATCCTATTATGTTGATGTGTATATACATGAAAGAATTATGTGAATATTAACATGATTGTCTTTAATAAAGATATTAATATTAGACCATTATGAGTTCCTCTCATTATAGATCATTTTAAGTGTAAAATTAATATTATGATACATAAAAGGGAATATGTTGCATTAATAATGTATAACCGCCATGATTCTTATTAGAATCATTAGTTTTTACTTAATAATGAATTATGATTTGACCAAATTAAGAAAGTTTGATATATAATGTGCATTATGTTTATAGTTATAAATGTTTAGATAGAATAATATCATATGAGCCAAGTAGGAGCATATAAGAATTAATCAAATAAATTAATTAAGTAATAATGTGGCTCATATTAATGATTATTCAATTAATCATTTAATAATTAATTAAATATTGAATTCCTATTAGTCAAGAGAGGATTTTTATCAATCGTTTATGGACCATTTGATCAAGTGAAAAATCTCTTCATAAAATAACTTCCGGACCTCTTCCTACCTCTTAAAATAAGTTATTAGCTCTCCATATGGATAATTAATATAAGAAAAAAGAAAGTGGGGTGAAGGAAGAGAAACCTTAGTTTTGCAAATTCAAAGAAATTCATGGACAAATGTACGTCGAAGCAAGGTATGTTGTTATATTTTAATTACAAATTTGTGAAAATCATATTGTTCAAGTTCTTGGGATTAAATGTTTATACAATTATGTTGCTTTATGATAATGAAAATATTTTCGGTGAATCCAAAAATTTCTTGCATATGTTTGATTAATATTGAATGGTGGAGAATTAATGGCGTTAGAGCTATAATCTTCTTATTGTTGGATAAGAATCTATGCACAAATAGATCAGAGAAGTTAAGAAGAGACGTTAGTGTTTTTATGAGAAAATTTTAAAAAGAAAAAATATTGTGTGTTCTTGTCTAATGGAAATAATTCACTATATAAAAAAGATTTCAAAGTTCGCTCTTCTCCATAATTGAATGTGATAGAGAATATTAGCAAAGTAATAAAGGATGGTGATGATGAAAAAGAGACAAACATCAATCAATAGATGTTGATGTTGCCAATGGATGATGGCAATTTGGAAACAATCATTAGGTGACGGCAGCCGGGGAATAATAGTCCAACAATAATGTTCTGATAATGGTGATCAGACAAGACAGTTAGATGAAGATAGTTGATTTGCTCAATCATAAATCATTCATTAGACAATTAAATCTATAATTTAGTGATATTTAAGTTGTTGGAATTCTCTTCTCAAGACACTCTTTTTTATTGTAAGCTCATAAGATTCGAAAAAATTTTAGCCCCTCAAATAGTTTCATTATATTTTCAATTAAGCTTCAAGTGAGTGATTTGGGCTTGCTTGGAATTGGTTTAAAACACTTTTGTTCTCGTTGGGCTCAACTCATTCAAACATTTATTATAACTATAAATTTGCTAAAATTAGAGTTCAACTGATATTGAGCTCAATCCTAGAAGTACTTATTCACATAACTTGCATCATATATGTGCTCAATTAATGCATTTTCTGATGAGGAATTAAATATATTATTTTTTGTATAAGAAAATTATCATAAAGAATCTTGAACCATGACACTAATGCAATTATTATTTTGTGAAATTAATTTTAAAATAATACTATTAGATAAGTATTATGAGTGCCAAAATGAAAAAGCATTGCTTAGGAGTGTGTTAGAATATATATATGTATATATAAGGTATTTTTCATGAATGGTAAAAAACATCAAATATAATTTATTTAGTTATGGGGGACTGAGATTTCTCATAAGCGTTAGGCTTAGTAATTAATTACATCCTGAGTGATGTCCAAAAACACTCTCAATTAAGGATATTATGTTCATATTCTTTTAGCTTGATTAAGGAGATGGAGCTTGTTTAGCACAAAGTTTAGAGACTGTAGCCTTTCATTATAAGGGATAAATACCAATAAATTAGAATATCATCCAATGAAAAAATTTATAAGTAATTGGGGCTATTATAGTGTATAGGTCTAGCTTAGTAGTAGGTATAGGAGGTCATATAAGTTAATTTTGAATGGGGAGATGCTTAGTCACACAAAGATAGCTAAGAAACCATGCGGTCAATATGCGAGGCACCTTCTCCCTAGAGGGAAAAATTATTCTGTCCGGACATACAGACCGTCCGAACACCTTTGTACCCAGCTTATACACAGTAGTGTGTACAGCTTGTACACACTACTGTGTATAAGGGTGTCCGGACGTCCGGCGTCCGGACGGAATAATTCTTCCCCTAGAGGAGGCTTGAATGCCAAGGAAAGGTAATCCCTATACAAGGACACTCAAGGAAAAGACAAGCCTAACAAATTTACCATAGTTATAAGGATAGCAAATAAAGCTTCTCATAAGAATAAGCATAATAAGGGAATGATTTGACTTACAATCTAGAACATCGATTGATCCCATATCATAAGAGAAGCCCATCAAATCATAACTCCTCCAATTTTGTAAGGACAATGATAATGAATATAAAAGTTATAAGTGTTGTGTGAGAATATATCTCTTGGCTTGAAAAAAAAATAAGCTATACGGCTCTCAACTTCTCAAATAGGTGCCACCTGAAGGTGAGGATATTAGTATCATGCAAGCATCTATCATGAAGTCCAGAAGGAAGATTAGGCTTAAAAACCCTCAATAATTAGAAGATGAAAGCCCATTAGGGCTGCAAACGAATCAAGCGTTTGACGAGTTACTCATTACTCGGTTTGATTAAAGCTCGTTCAAGATTGTTTAATTAATTAAACAAACAAACTTGAAAATTTTTTTGAATACTTAATCTTTAAATAAACAAGCTTGAACAACAATATATTTGACTCATTTATGTTCACGAATAACATCGTTTATGAAGCTTTTATTTTATTTTATACCTTCAATAGAGCTCATTTTTGTTCAAGCTCGATATGAAGCTTTCATTTTATTCTATACCTTCAATAGAATGAATTTGTTCATGAACAAAAGATTTTTTTTTCATGAACAAGTATCTTTTGAACAAAAGATATTTGTTCATATTTATTAGATTGTTTGTTTAAAATATTTATGAACAAATATAAAATGAATCATAGATCGTTTGTTTGTGAATGAGCTCATTTGGTAGCTAGAAAATACTAATTAGATATATTCATGAACCAGCTCATTTGATAGCTCAAGAATACTCGTTATATATGTTCGCGAATGAGCTTTTTTTATTGTTTAAAAAACTTCGCTAGCTATGTTCGCGAACATGCTCGATGTAATTGTTTGTTAGAAGCCTTGATAAAGCTCGTTTGTTAAGTTAATGAACATCTATAAGTAGAGCTCATTTATAGCTCGATAAGGCTCGTTTGTTTAAAGCTCGATAAGTATGAAACGAACTGAATATGAACCAAACATGAACACCGATTAATTTAAATGAACCTAGCTTGAACATAAACAAAAAAGCTCGAATTGAGCTCAAACTAAACTTGAACAAGCTGATAATAAATGAACTCAAATATGAACATAGACATACTTGGCTCGGCTTGATTTGTTTGCAGCCCTAATGCCCATAATACTCATAACATCCTAAAAAGGCATATGATTCTACAATAACTATGTAGAGCTACCCAAATTGAGCTCATGATTCTTTTATATGCATTTGCCAAGATATCTCTACTCAACCCAAGGTTTTAAGGCCAAATACATTATGCAAGATTGTTCTTACACTCACTGATAAAGAAGTTTACTTAGGTAGTAATAACTTTGCTCACGAGATTAGGAAGCTTGGTATTTACATGACCATAAGTAGTTCATGCAGAGGTTTGAATATGATGGCCTTTGTTGACTACCCATGGTCATTTGAGAGCTACTACATGCCTACACTACATGCTAATTAGGGATATTCTCATAAAATTTTCAAATACTTGTGGAAATTTCATAGGCAAATATTCATTTAGACATTTAATGCTCATGCATCGGACACATGAGCTTAAGAAGTAGGTAGAGTAGGAGAACAATGAAAGGGATCATGAATTACACTTGACTATAAATAGAACTAGGTGATCATGACTGCCACACATTTAGGCTTATATCTAGTAGTCTCTTCTTGATTATCCTAACATCCTCTCATAAGCTACAAATGAGCAGTGGAGCGCAAGATTTTCATAATGGTGAGAAAGGTATCACCCATGAACATCGAGCCTTACTAAATGAGATTGTGATAATGATACTACTTACTTGGATAACAGGAGGTCTGTCTTGGGATGATAACGACCATTATCAAGTCAAATGCCTATTATGAGATTGGCTTTTCACCTCCAAAAAAATCAAGGTGGCTCGTAGGAAGCTCTCACCCCTCTTGCTAGAGTGAGCCATGCACGAAGGAACGGGTACTCATATGAGTGATCTTGAAGACTGAAGGCTTGCAACTGCCTTCATATGGCTGAGAGGAGGAAGGAATTGACGTAAAATTAGAAGTTGGTATAACAAATTATTTATAATCCAAGATAGTTTAAAAGAAAACATGCATTGTATGTCATGCTTTATTTTTAGTAAAACTGTTTTATAAGCATGTGAAAGTAAATTAGTAAATATCCATCAGAATTTGAAACTCTAACTTTAGGTGGTGAGAGGATAGATACGACAGAAACAATTACTTGGATTGGATAGACTTGTTGAATTTGATTGGTTCATTAAAGTAAAAGGGCTATCTTAATTAGTGTAGGATAATCTAATTAATTTTTGCTGAATAGAAAGTGCAGGAAATTTAGGTGGGAAACATCATGTTACAAGATCTCCTTAAGCTTTCAAATCATCTTCATAATGCTCAGATGGGCATGGTTATTTGATGCATGATTGATTGAGTCCATACTATTATGGGCTATTAGGTCAGTCGCTTCAATATTGTGGACATGGAGAGGCGGATAGCTTGAGCTCTTTGAGGGGAAAAATTATTACGTGCGGCGTTCGGATTCGTCAGGAGGTGAATCTGGACGCGCTACATCACCCGGAGCCTGATGCATCCGGGTGATGCGGCGCATCCAGATTTACCTCCGAACGATTCGAACGCCGCACGTAATAATCTCTCCTTTGATGAACATTCCAATTCTCAGGAAACACATTATTAAAATGTTGTTTCTAATTTATAAAAGCGCGCTTGCTTATTTTTTATAGCAGGAAAGTATTGAAAGAGTCCACAACAGAAGATCAAGGAATATTCCAAGGCTTTGCTTGGACGAATTCTGTAGATAAAAAAGTCGCTCAATTGGAAGCTTTATTCAATCTAATGTAGAACTACGATAGGAGGTAAGCTTCGATTGATGCTTATATATTTATTATGCTGGCTCCAATTTTATATGAACTATTTTAATAAATATTTTGACTAAAGGATTTGAAATCATCAACTTCATTTTTTTATTCTTTTAATATAGTATTTCTTATTATAAATTAGAATGAGTGCTTGATTCGTCCAGATTCAGATGAAGGCCACATCAGTAATTAGAAAGCTTTCTTTTCTTAGGCATCTAGAGAGAACATCGCCAAGCAAATTGAAGAGCTTTTTTTTTTTCTACACATACTTAATCATTGAACATATTCGTTTTTTTTTTACTAAGACATATCAAAACATGTGCGTCAATTTATATGAACATCGGAAGGGCTGTATGACATTTTCTCTCTGTTTTTTGTCTTGGTGAAATCTGCATGAACTGTAACAGGTTTTTTTTTTCTTGGTGAACACTGCATAAAAATTCTAGTTGACTCAAACAAATTTTGAGTTTGAAGTAAATTTGCCAGCCCCAGAATTCATCTTCAGAACAAGTCTGGTGGTTACAACATGAAAAAGCACAGTCAAACGAGCTGGAAATTGCTAATGCAACATACTATCATTGCAGTTAAGTTCGAAGCTTTTATAAACAACCTCTACAAGAGCACTTGGATTCTTGCACTAAAAAATATTTGGCATCAGATTTACATAATAGCATAATAAAAAAAAATAGAAAAGAGCTTTGTTACAAAGACCTAAAACCATTGCAACAAAACTGTATTCATAGAAGGTTTACAGAGCTTAACAAGAATCACGCCACCGACCCTGAACAAAAGAGCAAAAAATACGACTATACAATTCCTAAACTCTGCACATGTAATTTGGTACATGTAATTGCAATCGTCAAAAATATTATGGTACAAGATTTATTTGCCTATTATTTCTATAAGCTTCATCCTTAAAAGCAATATCATGCATTATCATCGTCACTGCCTTTGTAATTGACCAAATATATACCAACAAGTGTCACTACTGCACCACCTAATTGTGTAGGAGAGAATGTCTCACCCAGGTAGAGGAACCTGAAATTCAGTTGATGTCTTAGACTCAAGATGGATGTTTTATTGTCTTAAAATCCCCAGAAAATCTAAGCATGACAATCAGAGCCAATAATAAAGGTTATTTCGGTTAAAAAATAGTAACAGCAAGGAAATGTGGCTGAGTTCATATATGCATCATTACCCCAAAAATTATAAACATTATTTTCATGTTACCCAACATATCTAAACAAGAAAGATCACCTAGTGAAGCCGCAGAAATGCTTAACAACACTCTTAAAGACAAAAATTCAGTTAACGTACCCAAATATAGAGGCAAACACTGGAGTTAGGAATGTGAAGGAGCTTAGCTTCGTCAAGCTACCTGCATGAATAATAACAGAAAGGAAATTTAACTTGTAAACAAGATAAATAACTATTTGCAATAAAGAGAACCTATTTAACAATTAGAATCATTGATATTGGAAGGTACACTGCTTAAGAAAAATTCACAGACAAAATTATGGAATCACAAGAGCAACAGGAAAATCAAATACCAAGCCAAACTGCATATGAAATGCATTTAGACGAGAAGAATACCTCTAGTAGCATTGTAGAAGAATACACCATAGCTAATGGCACTTCCAAATATTGAAGTGTATAGAAGAGCCCAAATATCATCAGAGGTTAGCGCCTTTACATTCCCGCTTATGGCAGGATCATGATTGAGAATAGAAATAACTACGAGAGGCAGCCCACCTATAATCATGTGCTGTAGCAATGTAGTTATTTCCTTATCAGTTACTCCGTAAAGAATGATGTTCAACCTATAAACTAACATCATAGTAACCAAGGAAAATGGGCACATAAAACTATTAAAGCCTTATAATATAAAGATGGAATAACATAGCATTTATCTTTTGGCATTATTATCCTACCCCAATTACAATGAATTGTATCAAACTACATATCCCAAGAATGCATTTTACAAAACCATTCAAATGCATGGCAAGAACGATTTACTGGAACCACCAAGTCAACCTAAAGATAAGAGGAGACTATTTCATTCTTATGGGAAACAACACCTTATAACAACGATATTACCATTATGACATGCTAAACAATGCAACAATAGTTTTATCTTACCTCGGAATCTGCATGTTAAGGCAAGTAAGCAGTTGAGTCAATAATTTACTGATATCACACAAGTAGCCTGGTGAAGCGTCAAATTGAACACGGTGCTCATCATTTTAGCATTCTGGAAGACAATGTACAAGCTTAAATTACCTAATACTTGTTGACTTCTATAATATAAAACAAAAAAAAGAGACAAAAAAAAAAGCTCAAAATCATTACCTGCCGCTGCCCACGCCTTTGCTACAGGACCCATCCCGATCCTCTGCGGGAAATCCTATCGCAGCTCTGCAACGGCGCCGAAACGTCGCTTCTCCCGCGTGCGTAGCCCGCCTCGATCGAACCTCAGGAGCGTCGTTAAATACCCGCTCGAACGAAGCATTCGACAACTTCGCTCTCTACGATCTCTTCCTCCCGCGAGTCCCGATCTCCTCCCATTCCCGTCCAATCTACCTCCTCGAGCCGTAGGAAGATCCCTCTTCAGGCGGTATCCAACGAACTCCACCTTCCCTATAGTTGCCGCAACCTTCCCGCCTCTGTTCGCAACCCGACGGCCCACAGACGGAGAGAAAGAGAAAGAGAAAGAGAGAGAGGGAGAGGAACCGACCTTCTGCCCTAGTCTTGACGTGCGACCGACCCCCGCTCTTCCCTCCGCCTCCCTTGACGACGTTCCCTTCTCGTAGGATCGGAAGTTACAACGTTTTGATCGGAAGCTGACGGGAGCTCGCGACCGTGAAGTAACTTTCTCCCTCACGCGTGTTTCCTCGGCTTCGTGGCCGTCCGACCGTCTCCGCCTCCCCGTGGCTGTCCGACTTTGCTCCTGAGCCGACTTTCCCTTCCTATCAGACGGAAGTTACGACATTTTGAACGGAAGCGACTACGGGAGCCGCTTGCTGTGAAGGTAATTTATCCCTATCGCGTGCTGCTTCGGCCAAGTCCAGTAAACCCGTTCGGCAGAGGAGAACAAAATTTAATCATGATTAATTTTAATTAATTAGTTATGATTAATTATAGATAATTGTAATTATCCTAATTAATTATAATTATTAATTATTGTTAATTTTATTGATTAATTATAATTAGTTTTAATTAAAGATAATTTTAATTAATATAATTAATTTTAATTAACTGTAATTACTTGTTTAATTATAATTAATTATAAGTGATTATAATTAATTTTAGGTAATTAATTATAATTCATTTTAATTAGTTATGATTAATCTTAATTAAGTTAATTTTAATTAATTATGATTTATTATTATTATGTTTTATTAGGGATAATTAACATTAATTATTTATGATTAATTAAGGTCATTTATAGTTAATTAACTATAATTACCTATAATTAATTGTAACTAATAAAAAAAAGGGAGAAGTTTCTCTTGCCTTGCCTCGATCCTCGTGCCACGAACCACCGCCGGTCGTCAGGTATAACCCTCCAACCCTAAAACTCCGAGAGCCCGCCTCGAGGCTCGCAGCGCGACAAAACGACCACCTATACACGCTTTTCTTAGCGTGATGGGAGGAAGTGCGTCGCGAGGCTTGCAACGAATCGGGTAATCACTTCGAGAGCTCATTCCGTCGTTTGCGACGCACCGGCAAACTGCCTATACACGCTTTTCGTAGCGTGGTGGGAAGGGAACCCGGTGCGGCGCCTACGACGAAGTGGGTGATCACCTAAAATCTCTTTTTCGACATTCGCGGCGCGCCGGCAAACCGCCAATACACGCTTTTCGTAGCGTGGTGGGATGGAAAGCCGGTGCGGCGCCTATGGCGAGAAGGGGATATTCAAAAGTACCCGCTCGCGGGGAAATAACTGCGTTTTTCAAACAGGTACTGTCGAAGACCCATACACGCTTTTCGTAGCGTGGTGGGGGATTGAAGACTTTACACGGCCGCGGTGTCCTCGAAAGAGGGCACCTACCATACACGCTTTTCTTAGCGTGGTGGGAAAGGCCCAGTTTTCTCGTAGTTTCCCCTAAACGGGGGAGACGCCGGGAGGCTGCCGAAATTTTGGGTGAACAGAAGATCACATTCGAACCTGTTTTGGACTTAAACAAACATGGCTTCTAGACCTAAATGAACTCAAATGAACCTAATTTCAACCTAAACTTGAACCAAAAGAGGACTTGAACTCGAATGACAGATTATGAACAAGAACCTAAACTCAAACCTGACTTGAATGAATAAAGAAGTTCAAACTCAAAATGATCAAGTGTAGTGAACGTCAAACTACAAGGGACTCTTGGACTCAAACTCAGACGGGCATGATGAACACAAATTGGATTCAGGCTGAACGTCGACTTCGTTTCAAGCTACAAAGACTGAATTAGAGTTTGAACTTGAACCGAATATCAAAGATTTGAACTAAATAGAACAACAAGGAAACTTACAGAAGTCCTAAACTGAACCAGATAACGAGGATCTGGACTAGAACTTGAGTTACACAAGGAACCTAAATGCATTACAGAAGACTTGAGTTTTCTACTCAGATTTAGACCAGAACTTGAACTAAAAATTAAATTTATTTTGAGCCTGAATCTGCATCAAACAGCAGGGTACTTGACATCAAGCAAACAAATCTTGACAAGAATTAGGAGCAAGGAACTTCAACCGGACTTGAATAAATTGAACAAGAGACTTGAATATTAACTTGTGACATATTTGCAAGCAAGGATTCAAATGAATATAAAGAGCTTGAACTCATAGGAACTTGGTGCAAGGAGTTTTGGCTTAAACCTGAACTGGACTCAAGCGAATTACAAATGGGCTCAAAACTGGATCCAAATAATCAGGAGCTTGAACTTGAAAGTGATACAAGGAATTCGATGTGGACCACAAAGAACTCGACTTGGATATCAAAACTTTAATGAATGTCTAAGGAATTGTCATCTCAATTAGGATATAAATGAATACATATACAGAAATCATGAACAAGAAGATTTGCAGTATGACAACATGTTCATTGTCACCATGAAGAACTTTCAATCAACACATGGTGACATGACGATTGTATATCCTACATCAGTGGGTCCATAAATTCATGAAAAGGAGCTTAACAATGTCAATAAAATAAGCTCCTAATGGATAAGAACTACTCTTGGAAATAATGAAGAGCTTATAAATGGATATGCTAAGATGTGGCAAATTCATTCACAAAGAGGATAACAAAATCAGGTGCAGTTTTGGTGACTCAAGATGATTGCAAATTCCAAGCATTCAAACAAAAGTTCAACGCACCACTACGGACAAATACATAAGAGGATTACAGTAGATACGAACTCCTACGAGCTGTTGTAGGAAACCCTGCTACGCATCTAACATGTTGTTCGAAGGTAAAATACAAAATGAATATATCAAATACGAGTCCCCACGAGCTATTGTGGAAGAGTCGTCGTACACCCAGTACGTCAACCACGAGAAAAATATAGAGTAACTACAACAAATGCATGTGACCAGTACTAGAAGGTCTGTGTTTAAAGCAAATTATTTGCAGAAGACTGAAGATGCATACAGTGACTCTACCTACTAGTAATGGTGGGGAAATCGAGCTGGATATGATGCAATGGTCATTAGCTCTTGGATACACAGTACTAAAAGACACGCAAGCAAATGTGGCGATTCACCAATCAACGTGTACAAGGAAGACGATGATAAATGCCACTATGTAGTCAATGTCAACATACAATCAAGAGTATCAAATCTTCTAAGCAGTGGCTACTGAAAATTATGATGAATACAATAACCCTTGCAAGTAATAATGACTGATATGTCATAGGACGAATCTTCTATGAATATGGATACGCATGCAAGGTGTCACCTACAAGCAAAGACGAAGATCTGCAATACATACAATCTCTCTGCAAGTACAGATGTATGTAAAACATGTCACTCGTGGGTAGATACAGAAAGACTTCAGTAAATGCAGTATCCTGAAGTCAATTCCAATCTATGAATGAAAAAGCATCTACCTGCCTACAAGAAGCAGTAGTGGAGATCGTATAAAGCCACGCCACCGAATCTGCAACACCTATGCGAGCAGACAGAAGGCGTACAAATCCCCAAATGTAATCCCAGCGCCACGCCACCGGATCCACAACATTCATGCAAGTGGACAGAAGGCGTTTAGAAATGTTCCAAAAGTACCCCCGCACATGCACCATAATATGTATACACATAGGTACACATAAAGGGGATGTACTGAATACATGCATGGGCCCCGGCGAGCGTGTTATTGGTACACACGTGATGTCTAGGGATGCCGCGCGGGTCAATAAATTTGAACCTGATCCTCCTAAAACAAGTAAATAGGAATCGACAAGGTTCAATAAATATTTATAAAATGCCCCCAAACACCCGCATGGGCCCCGGCGAGCGTGTTATTGGTACACATGTGACGTCTAGGGATGCTGCGCGGGTCAATAAGTGAATTCCAGTTCGAGCCCGATCCTCCTATACGGGCAGATAGGAGTCGACACTGCCCGAACCATTAAATAAATATGCGATCGCGAGATCGACCGAGATATTTATTTTATGGTTCATATTAGGCCTTCAAAGCCTATAATCAAGAGAATTCACTAACAAGGGTTCAAAGCTTATGAAACCCGATCCTCTATCGACTAGTAGACAGAGTCGACATGGTCCAATCAATAAAATATAAATGAGCTCACCACCCCAATGATGGCCGCGTTGAATGAAGATCTCAACCGGAGGGGTTAATTTCAAATATTTCAAAATACCCTCAAACCTTCACAAAATTCAAAATATTTTCAAAGGACCCTAAAGCGACACCCCGATGATGGCCGCGTTGATTAAAGATCTCAACCGGAGGGGTCCATCCACAAATACTTTCAAATACCACCCAAACTCCCACAAAATCCAAAAATCCAAAAAACTCCAAAAATATTTAAAAATTGAAATCCAACTATCAAACCGCTTAAAGTAAAATCCATCCACCCTCCGCAACAGTTTGCCGAGGTGGACAAATATAAAATTTACTTCAGCTCACATAGAGCTAATGCCTAGTCGAAAATATCACTAGGATCCATTCTCAAATAATCTCCTGCCAGCAAGGACGTGGTACGAGTCCTCTAACCGGCAGTTTCGCCGCCAAATGGCACTGCAGGATAAACGGTTATTACTCGGGGCCCTCTGAACCAGGTGGTCGCCGCCAAATGGCACCATTATATTATGGTTATGGCCAGAGCCCGTATGCTCCCCGATGGCATCAAATCCTTAAGATATGAATCAATAAGATATAATCGATAGGGCATAAAGCCCTCTGTTAGCTAAGGTGGATTCAAATTTGTCCCCATAGGCAAATATTCCCCCCAGGTCTACAAGGTACTCTTGGACGAAGCAACCCATGGCTGCTGACAAGGATCCTTCTGTCAGGTTGGGTCGACTACCTCCTCTGACTAAGTAGACCAGGGACCACGATGGCCCGGGACGACGGAACCATGGGATCTTGATCGGGTCTATCATCCATTCCCCCACCATCCGCTTTAAGTGCAAGGTGGTAAAAATTTCTATTTTAAATATCAAATATTCAAATCTCCAAATCTTCCAATCTTCTAAATTCTGAAATCTTCAAATTCCCAACCCATGCTGCTACTATATGCCAGATACACATATCCTTACGTATCTGATTGACGACTAGCCTTAATCGAAAGTTCTCTCTCGTGATCGGGAGAGGTAATTAACTATAGGGGCTTGCGCCTATAGGAAACCAGAACTCAGATCATAAAGTCCTCGCAAGATGAGGGCGAAATCTCTGGGTAGTGTCTTATCTACTATCTCATCTGCCTTCCAAAATTTACCTCGGAACTTAAATCGTTAAAACTCCCCCCGAAAAGAAAAAGCAAAAGAGTCGGGCGGAGGCCGGGGTCGAATTTTCGGAGCCCACAATACTCCAAGCAGATTTATACCAGGCTCACCTTTAGAATGGATTCCACTACAAGAACCAGCCAGCTCCATATCAGGTGGAAAAGCCGGCTGGTTGAGTGAGCCAGCCTAGCATAACCCATGAGAGGTAGGGAAACAACATCAAGCTAATTGAACGGCAGTGCAGAGGCTTAGAAAGGATAGAAAGTAATTGGTCAGCTTTCTTTCATTGATAGGGACTCCTACTTGGTCACTATGAAGCATGGACAAAAAGACATGACATAACTATAAAACGTAATACACAACACTTGGTGGATGCACTCTTCAATTTTACAAATTATTAATATAAAATATGAGATTTAAGCACTTGATACAATTATTTTGTATTTAAATCAGCACACACTGGAAATAAAAGTATTGTTTTTTACAATTAAATTTCAAAACTTCTTATAGGCAGTCTTTAATGAGGCCTATTGACGAGGACATCCGACTTTGGAAGGTCTATCAGAAACGTGGCCGTCGATCTACGGCCACGAGGACATCCGACTTTGGAAGGTCTATCAGAAACGTGGCCGTCGATCTACGGCCACGATCATGCCCATTTACTTTTAAATTTTCATTGGTATTATTGTATTAGTTTTATGTTTTATGAGTTTTGTTATTTTCTTCCGTTTATACCCTTGCTTAAGGGGTTTTGTCGTTTGTGTGCCCTAGGGGCAAATAGGTCTTTTGTTTTCATTCTTTATGTAAGGCTATATATAAGCCACTTGTATCTTTTGGAGGTTAATGAAGAATTATTATGAAAATTTCTGCGCCTTTGAGTTCTTGTGAGAGTTGAGAGTTCTTGGAGAAAATCCCTAGGAGAGGGAATCGTAACACCCAACAACCTTGGACGTGCCCGGCCCTGGAATTCTAGCAAAGGAAAATCCACAAGTGCTGCTGCCAGATCCCTCCTGCTGCTGTCCAACACCCTCCTACGACTACTGCTCAGATTTTCTAAGCCATACAACTTGCTGTTCAACCGTTTGGAATGATCCCCAGCTGCTGTCCACCGATTCCAGATCAATATTGATGGCTGCCCCCATTCAGAAAATTGTTCCATAGGCAATTAAGAGTTGAGAGCCGCTGCCAGCTATCTTTCAAGCATCCAGACATTCGCATAGGAGCCTTATATTGCCTTATCCATGGGGTAAAGCTCTTCTTCCACTCTTCTACTTTCCTAGTTTATTTCTCGAATGTGGTTATATCTTGATTCATGAAAGTTATGCTAATCTTTTCTCCGCACAAACTTAAAGAATTAGAGAGTTGAGTGGGGGGATTCCCATAGAGCCTAATGTTCATTGTTAATCTAGGGATTTTGTTGAAAGCATCTCCGTATGAAGTGTTTTGAACTATTGATTATTTAAGATCTAAACTTGACGTGTGTAGCTTAGCCTAAACGGAAATCACCCCATTCTTGTTTCATTTCCTCGTTTAAATCGCTTAAAGTAATATTTAATATTGTTTCAACAAAGAAGCGTGCAAGCTCTTTAAACTTTCATTGTTGCATCGCCTAGTCCTGCATCACCTATATTTATCGATGTCAGCAATGTCTATATATAATATAAAAAATTCTATAAAAGAGTAACATCAATGACCACTTCAAAATAAACAAACAAAATATGACTAAATGACCATATTGATAATGCCTCATTAATTAGAGCGAACACACTACAGTTATCATCACCAGTAGCAGCAATGCCCTATTCAATCCAATGATGCATTCACCTTTATTGAAATAAAAATACAGTTTTCAAAGCTAGTTAATAAAGAGAGATTAGCAATTTCAGCATTCTGATGTTATCTATTGTAGTTGATGTATCCCCAATATCACACAAATTTGTCTCTCCTTGAGAATATTATGGGCTTCTACTTAATAAAAGATAAATGTTGGCATGCAAAAAATCCAAATCTTTACCGAGTTGAGAAGTGACCCTATTCTTCATTAAATGAAGAGATAAAAGAATATGTACTCCGATTTCTTTCGCAAATAAATGAGGAACATTTAAAAGCCAAACCTTTTAGTTTTGGGGAACTAGCATTATAATTCATTTACTAAGCATTTTCATCCATAATGCCTTTGAAAGCTATGGTCATGATTGGCAAAATCATCACCTAGTCTAAAGAAATTAGTAAACCTCAAATTCACTATTTGAAAAAAGCCACTTCAAACATTTGCTTTTCTCATTTGATATATCCATATCTTTATGTGGAGCAACACAATTTGAAACACATCGAATAATAGCTGTAATATCTAAAATAAAATGCATCTAAAAAGTAAAATTAATGGTAGCCCGTATGAAGGAAGTAGCAAAGTAATGAAGAGGATTGTTGTTTTTGTTTTATCTCGTCATACACCACTAAAAGGTGTACTCATTATTTCTCTTTACTTCGAGTTGATATATTATCTTATTCAATGGTAAAATCTCGCATGTCATACATAAGGAGTGTGGGTCTCCAAAAGGGAACTGCTTACCTAAAAAATATTGAATTCTTAAAATAAAATCTTTCACCTAAAAATGTATAGCCTCAAAAAATTGAATTCTTAAAATAAAATCTATCACCTAAAAAAAACTTAAGGCTAAAACACATCCACCATCCGCATCCGTTTGTCGGGGGTGATAAATTTGAAATTAACTTCAGCTCACAAAGAGCGAATATCATATCGGGTGTGTTACTAAAATTCATCCTCAAATAGTCTCTTGCCAGCAGGGACATGGCACGTGCCCTATGATCACATGGTTTTGCTGCAAAATGACACCATTATATTATGATCACGGCCAAAGCCCGTATATTCCCTAATGGCATTAAACCCATGAGTAATAAATCATAAGGTATATTCGATAGGCATAAAACCCTCTGTCAACTAAGGTGGATTCAGATCTATCCCCTTAGACAAACACCACCTCAGGTCTATAAGGTATCCTTGGACAAAGCAACCCATGACTGCCAATAAGGTTTCCTCTGTCAGGTTGCGTCGACTAGCTTCTCTGACTAAGTAGACAAGAGACTATGACAGCCCAGAACGACAGAACCATGGGATCTTGATCGGGCTCGCCTTCATTCCCCTCATCACCAGTTTTAAGTATACGATGATAAATTTTAAGTCATAAACTCTGAATTTCGATATCAAAGTCAAATCCTAAAATTGTTGCTATTATATGGTACTCAGTGCCTATCTTATGACTAGCCTTAATCGAAAGTTCTCTCTTGTTATCGAGAGGGGTAATTAACTATAGGGGCTTACGCCTATAGGAAACTAGAACTCTGATTATAAATTCCTCGCAAATGAGGGCGAAATCTCTGGGTAGTGTCTTATCTAAAACCCAATCTGCAATCTGAAAATTCACTCGAAACTTATATCTATTAAAACTCTTTGTCGTCACTCGTCACAACATCAAAAGAAAAAGAGAGCGGCACAGAGAGGCCGAGGCGTCGAATTTTCGGAGCACACGCTAAAATGATCAAAAAGTTTTTTTTTACTACGAGCATGAACAAAATTATTAGGTCATACCCCAAATTCATTTTGCATGAGCTTTATTCAAATGTTCATTTCCACACATCATTGATTTCTTATAGATATGAAGTTGAGCTGGTGTTTGGGTTCTTAGAGATTTAATTGACATCTATGGGGATTTTCTATTCTTGATCACTGACATCATTAGCTTGCTAACCTGGGATGTTTGTCTTCTTAATGTTATTTTACTAATTGAGTTATTGCATCATGCCTTATTGAAGTTGCGCTAGTGTTCGGATTCTTAAAGATTCAATTGATTGATGTCATTATCTTGCCAACCTAGGATGTTTTCCTTCTTGATCTTATTGTAGTAACTGTGTGATTACGTCATGCCTCATTGGAGTTCTTCCCACGTCTTATTTATGCCAGATTTTTGGTGATTTGCTCATGAATCATTTTCTACTCTTCCACTTCCTCTTGTATTGGTCTCATTTCTTGGTCTTTTTTCTTACTTTGTACTCACGACTTTAGTCTTATTTTAAAAGCAATATTCATTTTTTGCATCACCTCTTTAGATCCTTTTCATTTTACAACATTCATTTTCTTAATGAAAAATTGAATCGCTGTTACAGTTAAACTAAGGAGCATGACCATTAATGTTTAAAGGCAAGAATTACACAGTAAAAGAATAGTTAAGTTCAAAGTTGTTCAAAAAGCCTTAGTTGTATAGTTACCAACAAATAGGAAAAGACCAACAATAAAGCAGCGTACCCATCCAGTTGCCATGATAGGATCAGAATACTTGGAAACCCAGCGAACCATAACAGTTCCAATTGCCATACTTTGAGCTGCCAGAAGCATCCACCATTCTCCACTTCCCCAAATCGCTAAATCTCTTCCTTCAACGGAAATTGCAGGAATCTGAAATGTAAGCATCACTACTTGAAAAAAAAAAACGGCTTCTAAAAGCAAATAAAATGAAGTATATTTCCAAGCTAGTATTTATAAGGTTAAGGCTTCGTTTGGGACGGCTTTTTTATTATTTTTTAAAGCAATTTTTTAGTAAAAAAATTAAATTTTTGTACTAAAAAACTGCTTCAAGAAACAGTGAGAAAGCCGTCCCAAACGAAGCCTAAATTTCACTTCAAACAAACAACAAAAACAAGTAGAAGAGACACAGAAGTTGAAGCTAATAAAATATTTAAGCTAAGCTCAAATTGATTTTGCTCTAGCATATTAAAAAACAAGAGTGATCATTGATAAAATCTACTGCTAGTTTCATACATGTTCGAGCCAACTGCAAGGACACATTAGTTTGAAAAGTAACCATGTTTACAAACTAAAATTGGTCAGGGCTTGTGGTGGAAGCTTTGTATTCGATGTAAGTTTCATATGCAAAAATCTGATTTTGGATAGTCAAACTTGATGAGGCTTCCTCCAAAATATAAGTGAAGCCTGAGTTGGAATTCTCAGCTCAAGTACAAATTTAGCACCTTCAAATTTTGTTTGGTTAAAAAGCAAAGCGAATTTGGATTTGGCCTCATCTAACTTAAGCTGGCTTCTTAAACGCTGACAGCTACTGAAAAACATCCAAAAAGAACATTAAGGTCATTGAAATTTTAGGCGTAAGTTGTGCCATCAAAACAGAAGAAGAATTCCCATCTAAACCTAATAAGCTAATGCATTCCAGTTCAACAGTCACATTGAACAATAAAATTGACCTGTTCTAGCCGGTTCCGGTGTTCAGTACATGGAGCCCAATGTAAACTCGTTCCTTTACTTAAAAAGTATCAAGTGAAATCAATTTTATTAACTATATTTAGCAATTTATGGATCCTTTTGTGGTTCAAATCTATGATTGCCATGTCACAACAGAGGCAACTTGGAAGTTGCTCATAAGCAAGCTATCTTGTTTGATCAATATAGTATCAATTGCAAATCCAGTAACAGCTTTCCAGGTCATAATTAGTAATCATTACTGCACTATTATAGTGAAAAAAACTAATAATTGAGTACTGAAGATCAATTTTTATGTGTTCAAATGCATCTTGCCAACCTTTCTGCATATATACCAAAAATAGGAAAGAAAAGAGAGCTTCTAAGCAAACAACACGGTTGTCTGCACCTCTAAATCCTTTACTATTGAGCGATCAAGTCTCATTCCTTCCCTTCATATATATGCACCAAACCAACTCTTTCAAATCACTTCTTCATTCTGGAGATGGCTTTATCCGAATGGATCTGAACCCCCCACCTGCTCAAAAACTAAGTCTAGTACTAGCAATTTTATTTACTACATTTGGCAAAAGAGACAACTTAACCTTTGTGTCTACGCCAACTTTCTTGCTTAATGAATATAATCATTATTAGAAAATTGTAAGCTAGCTTGCCAAGTCATGGTGCAAAATCATGAATACACCATGATAATTAAAACCAACTGTACAGAGAATATGTTTAAAGAAGAACATTTTAAAATGCTAAAAGTGTAGCATGCCACTCGCTTATACATACACCAAACCAGAATTGACAATGCCTTGAATTTATACGCAAAAACCACCACTCAAACACTTTTGAGTCAATTCCACCTAAACTAAACTAAACTAAACCCAACCCTTTACTCCAAAAAAGAAATGAAGCGCCATCGAGAAAATCTATTATATTCGGTAGTTGAGACCTCGAGATTGCTATGGTGGCAAACCTTTGCCTCTCTTACTTAATCAATGCAAACCTTATGAAAGCTTGCCTGCTCCTAAGCACGTCAGTTCTTGATACTCCCGAATCATGAATACATGATGATAATAAAAAAAGCAGACAGTATACATTTGTAGGTCTCACTTTTCTGTGCCAGTAGCACGTCATGTACACCAAAACAGATATCCAGATTTCCATAATATTGTTACCGTTGAAATTATTCAAAATAGAACTGGTGTATGGAAGAGAATGTAAGTGAACCTCAAGAAGTAGAAGCCCGATAACACCTAGCACTAGCCCTGCAGCACCAGCGGTTCCAATGGACTCACCAAACAACAGGGCTGCAAGTATTGAAACTGTCAAAGGCTGAGAATCGATGATGACCTACATTTTCAAAATGGTACGATAAGTCAAAGCAGAGATCAGTAAAAGGTAAGAAGCGAGACAAATTATATTCATCATTATAGATGGAAGTTCCTATTTAAAACCAGCTCAAGAATGTATTCATAAACATATAGTCAGAGTAATTGAAAGAATAATCGTCAGGAAGCAAATGCATGAACAAGTGCCTTGACTTTGCCAAAGCACTAAGTAGTCATTACAAGAATGCAAACACAGAATAGCATGCAATTCTCGTCCAAGTACATTCTATATGGAAGCTCATAAACAACTATATACTAAAACTTATTCATTGAAATTATATAGCTGTATGAGTAAGGAAACTAAAGGTTTCTGAACTTACACTGCCCAATCCAGCTGCTGTTTTCTGTAACCCCTCAGCAAGAAACCCCTACATGGTAAAGAAAAGAAAAAACCTTTTAGCCCACAAATGGGATCAATGGCAATCCAACGACAGGGAACGTTCTAAAAGCTTCTCATTAACTTTTTCTAAACATTGAGATTACACGGCAAACCATCCCACCTGAAAAAATGCCCCGTCCACGATCCCAAACAGGATAATGGAAATCCACGCCAGGAGCCCCGTCGGCTGCCGCCTGCCTCTTGCCGCCGCAAATCCGATCAACATGGCACCCGCCGGGATCAGCCGAAATGCCGACACGAAGAAGGGTCCCGTCTTAGGGATCACCTCCTTCATAGCCACCATTGCGGTGCCCCAAAAAAAGAAGGGAGACACCAGGAGCGCCCAGTCGATGACCATACCAATCAATCCCTCATCAAATTTTGCCGCTACTCCAGATATCTCGAAACTTGCGGAGCTCTTGTTGGCTGGGGGCGGCGAAGGAAGCAGCTGTTCGGTGTCAGAGACGAAACACTCGACGTCATTTCCGGTGCCGACGCAGTCAACGGAATCCATCTTAGAGTCGGGGATAGCCTTTCGGTTGCTGCAACAGAAGAAGGACCTTGAAACTCTGAGTTTAGTTCCAAGTTTCGAACGGGAGCATGGAGATGGGTAGGGTTTGGGAAGGAAGTGGAGGAAGGCATGATGATTCTGTGGGAAAATTGGAAAAATGGGAAGTAGGTAGACGGAGGTGGTTGACATGGGTTTTTTCCAACAGGATTCTTTATCTTTGATGATAATTTCTCTTTCTTCCTGCTCAGATGCGGGAGACTCAAGCAACAAGGA
Source organism: Dendrobium chrysotoxum (assembly GCA_019925795.1). Lineage (NCBI taxonomy): Eukaryota > Viridiplantae > Streptophyta > Magnoliopsida > Asparagales > Orchidaceae > Dendrobium > Dendrobium chrysotoxum. The sequence continues at coordinate 29,676,650 of CM034309.1, forward strand.
AGACGGGTTGGAGGGCCAAGCTCTGTCAACTAGACTGAAATAACGGAAATTTTTGTATCTCGAGTTTTTATTGATCATTATTATTATTAATAATAGAATTATACCTAACTATTGAAAATTAATATTATGATTCCTCATTTTTCTAACAAATAAATTTGAATAAAGTCAGTGCTAAGTTATCTTATAATTATTTTGTAATTATTATAAATTAATTTTATTCTCAACTAATTAATTTATTTTATAATTAATTATATATTATATTTATATCAAACTAAATCTAATAATAATTAAATTTATTATTAAAATTTTAAGTCTTAATATTTTAATTCAAATCTAATGTATTTTACATCTGAGACAATTCTTTTTATTATATATCATTTATTTTGCTTATCACATATTATCTCTCAATATAAATAAAATATTAGACTATTTAATTAAACTATTAGGCAAATATATCTAAGATATTTGATGATATAGCTAAACTATTAAGCATTCACAAATATAAAATTACAGAAAAAAGTATTAAGAATGTCTAATAATTTAATTAAATTATCTAATAATTTTAATATATTTATCTAATAATTTAATTAAATTATCTTATATTTTAACTACATTGAAAGATAATATGTAAAACTTTAAATAAAAGACACCTGACAAAAACTAACACCATCTTGATGTAAAATGTATTGGTGTATCCTAATTTTTTTAATTTAATATTCGGAACTTTTTCTATTAAAAATTTGGTTTTTAGCAAATTTTTGCACTAGATATAATACATTAGCTTCAATCCAAAATGAAGAAGGTTACTTATATATTTAGATGAAATAATGGTTGTATAATTGTTGTGGTTAAAAATTTTGCTTTCATTTAAAAGATTGAATATTTAAAGTCAAATTTTTATGAATATTCTACCTAAACTTTCAAAAAAATTGCATTTCTTGATTCTGGCGTGTAGACACAAATCAATCGTTCAAATCCGAAAAAGCATCAAGACTTCTCTAAATTTGAAGAACCTCCTTACCTCTCAAGCAACGAATGACTCTAATTTTTCCATGTCTTACATAATATTATTTTCTTTGATAAAGAGATTGTTGGGGGTCTAAAGAATGGAGCATGTCCTTTGGAATGAATGTGGGATCTCTATAATAGCCAGTAAAATTGATCCCCCCTTGCAATCAACCCTCTCATGGATACTAAATCTAGATTAACTTTTACTATGTCTGTGTTCAAATTCCAACATGCTCTATTTTGGCTAACTGCATTTCCTTAATGATAAAGGGAAACAAGAGCTCCAAGATATCCTATTTAAATGGAAACCAAACTCTTATGCGACATGTGATAGTTTTACGCTCAAGCAGGTTTCTCTGCATCTCGCTTCTACTTCTCAATAACTTGCTCCTCATCTTGACAGAAGCTAGCAGAAGCATTAGCTGATATCGACATCACCCACATAGAAATCCCAACAAAATAAATAAAGGTTTCCTTTGATGCTTAGATTGAACTTGACCATAATCTTCACTTTGAGGTCAATGCTATGTCCACCAACTCCTCTTCCCTTTCTTCTACAACTAAACTACCTAATCTCTCTCCTCCTAGTACTTCCTGTACAGTGAATACCATTGGTGCTTCCTCTACTCAGGTTTTATGTTGACACATCTTTACTTTCTAATATAGTTGGAATCCTCTCTACTCAGCCCTATAGTGCCCTCAAACCAATCTAATCATAACGAGGTTATTCAAGACCCTGAACAAGGCAACACTTCTCCTCCTCCCAAAGGTAGGAAAGACAAACATAAAAATCTTTCTCACTTTGTTAATTATTTCTTTCATAACATTTCTCACAATTGTTGTATGGAATGTTAGAGGTTTGAATAAGAATTTGTTCATTCCCGATTGCAATAGTTTTCTTAAAGACAATAAAACCGATATCATTGGTATGCTCGAAGCCCAAATCAATCACGTATCCCATATTGATCATTTTGTGCAATGCAATTTCATGCTTTTTAAAAATGAAAATGATTGACACAATTTTAACCTTTGTTCTAGGGGCATAAGTTGGTTCAAATGGAATTTTAAGAAATTTAGTTTTATCGCTCTATTATCTAACCCTCAATTCATTTATGTGTTTTTTATTTACTCATCCTTAAATTTTATATCACTTTTTATATTCTAAAAATGGTGCTCTTCAAAGGAAAGACATATGAGATGTTAATAGTGAGTTTGCTTTTTAAATTATTGAGCCTTGAATATTGATGGATGATTTTAATTGCATTAGGCCTAACAATGAGAAAATTAGGGGATCCGTCCCGCACCATAATATTATCGACTACAATAATTATATTTTCATTGTTTCTCTTTTGGAGCCCCAAAATAAAGGTCTTTCTCATAGTTAGTTTAATCACCAATCTGACAATCCTATTCATTGACTTATGGATAACTTCTATAACTTGAGGTGATTGGACTTCTTCCCACTCTCCTGTGATAAAGTTTACAACCCTTTATCTTTTGATCACTCACCTTTATTATTGAAAGTAGGACGTACTCTTCTTTTGTATAAATTTATCTAGAAGAATTACTGAAAGTATTTTGATGGTTTCAATCGCAATTAGCATCATTATTGAAATCTCACCATCTCCAATGATCCCATATTTGCTTTCTACAATAAACTCTAGAATGTTACAAATGTATTGAAAGATATAGGGCAGAATATGAACTTCTATTGCCATTAAAATCTCTTGTTTGAAACATCAGCAATAAAATAATTTTCAACTTCTAGATGCCTTCTACCTTGATAATAATCTTCTTCTTAAAGCTTTACAAATTCAGAAAGATCTCAATTTTGCTAAACATTTGAAAGCCAAATGGCTTAAGGAGATAAATGTGCTTAGCTTACCAAAGGGGAAGATATGCTAATATTTCTTTATCAACCAATTAAATGTAAGAATAATTACAATTATATCAAATAAATCTTGATCTCCAATGGCTCTTTTTTTCTCTCCACTTGACATTAGCAATGCAACCACCACATTTCTCTCGATTACTCAATAACACGCTGAATTCTAATGGGAGTATCATTAGATTCATTAGGGGGTGTTTTGTCTCTTAAGCTAACTAATCATTTCACATCTCATAGCTTTGAGGTCACTAACATTAAAAATGTAAGTTATGCATTAGAAAAGATAAAAGCTCAAGGGCATATGGTTGTACCTCAAAAAAATTTATGGATATTTGGATTTTATTAATATTTTTTTATCATTCTCTCTCATGATAGATTACCTAATATCATGAAAAATTCTTCCATCACCCTCATCCCCAAGAATATTTACTTTGAAAGCTTTGGTGATTATTGGCCCATATGCTTATGCAAACTCTATACAAAATATTATTAAACTCCTTGCCTACATATGGAATGGTACTCTCTCCTCTATCATATATTTTGCATAATCTACTTTTGAGAAGGAGGAGTCCTCGCTTTGCTTGTTCGCACGACACGGAGAAGGTAAGTTTCAGCTCGGTTTTGTTATTCACATGAGATGGACAAGGAGAGGGGCATGGGTTCCTACTCGAGTGAGGAAGCTGCGAGGGGAGGACTCCTCGCTTTTCCTCGCTTTGCTTGTTTGCACGAGACGGAGAAGGTAAGTTTCGGCTCGATTTGGTTGTTCGCACAGGATGGAGAAGGAGAGGAGCACGGGGTTTAGACGGGGAAGGCATATACTCGAATGAAGAAGAAAGATGGATTCTTGGGCAAAAGGAAGGGTTTTGACAGTAATAACGGAGTAATCGAGTGGTATTTCAGATGAGTAATATTATTTAGGTGATATATAAATAAATAGTGTATTTTAGATGTTAGGTATGTAAATAGAAAAGTTTTAGGTGTTATGTATATAAAATTTTCAAAAAAAATAATGCAAATTTTTTCAATTAATTTAGCAAAATATCATCATTAATGCTATGCAGCATTTGATTAATCACAAATGTTAGTGGGTGACTAGCATCACCTACCAAAAATCTATGCACCTTGCCATCGACCTCCAACAAGCTAAATCCACCGTCCTTCCTCACTCCTCTTTCCACCATCTCCTCCCTCACCCTTCCCACTTTCTCCCATCTACAAGCACCAGCATATAAATTAGACAATCCAACAAAAAATCCACCACCAAACTCATCATTTTCCTCCTCCTCCTCAAACCCAAACCCCAACCCTAAAAACCTTCTCTCTAATCTCTCCGCATAAGCCAGCTCCCCACGAACCAAACAACCATGAAGCAACGATCCCAACACAATCCGATTAGGCTCAAATGGCATCGATGCCACAACACGCTCGGCCTCCTCGAACCTCCCGGCGCGGCCAAGCATGTCGACCATCACTCCGTAATGTTCCATCCGGGGTTCAATGCAGTACACTGCCTTCATGTCGTTGAAGATCCTTATGCCAGTTTGAACAAGGCCGGAGTGGCTGCAGGCATGAAGGACGGCGGTGAACGTAAGGCCGTCGGGCTGGAGATGGTGCTCCTTCTCCTCCACCATCTTGTCGAAGAAGGCAACGGCCCGCTCCCCGCATCCATGCATCGCTAAACCACCAATCATTGCCGTCCATGTCGACGAGTCTTTTTTTTGAATTCCATTGAACACCTTCAGCGCGCAATTCAGGCTGCCGCATCGAGCATACATGTTAATTAGCGCCGTGGCCACTTCAAAGAGTTGTGAGAGGAGACGGATGGAGAGGGCATGAAGAGCCTTCCCATGGGCGAGGGAGCCAAGGCCGGCGCAACAGGAGAGAGCAACAATGAAGGTATCGGTATTTGGTCGAACACCTGTAGAAATCATTTGGGTGAAAAGAAATAGCCCATCCTCCTGCTGTTGCTGCTGCGACCTCGCGCAGCAAGAGATAATGGCGCTCCAAGTCACCTCAGTTCTGTGAGGCATTTCGTCGAACACCTTTCGAGCACAGCCAAAGAAGCCGGAGGAAGCGTAGGCGTGGAGGAGCGATGTGGCGACGTGTGTATCCCCGTCGAGGCCATGGCGGAGGGAGAAGGCGTGGATGAACGAAGGAGGCCAGAGACAGCGAGCAGAGGCGCGGAGAAGGAAGGGGAAGACGAAGCGGTCGGGGTAGAAGCCTGAGTGCAGCATGCGAGAGAAGAGGATGAGGGAGTTGGAGGGTGTGGGACCAGCGGAGTGAGCTCTGATCATGGAACTGTAGGAAAAGGCCGACCGGCGGGGTGAGGCATCGAAGGCGAGCTGAGCGAGGGAGAGGTCGGAGGCGGCAAAGGCGGCGACAATGCGAGCGGAGACGAAGGGCTCGGCAAAGAGGCCTGAGATTATGGCGCGAGCGAGGATTTGTTTGAGAGCCTGCGGGGATGAGGAGGCCGAGAAGGCGCAGAGGAGACGGCTGCGCTCACGAGGGAGGGAGAAAGGCGGGCATTGGAGCATTGGTCAGGCGGGTTGTGGAGTGCGGCGATTGGAGAATTATGAGGTGTTTAATCAATTAGGAAAGGGATTATACATTATTCGTTTATTAATATCATGCTACTTATTTTTAAATTAATTATTAAATTTTTATATGAGATAATTTTTTTGAATAAAAATTGTGTCCAAGTATTATGTTAAAATAGTATAATATAAATTATATGGATAAAGTTGAATTTTTTTAATTTATTTTGATATTTGTGCTATACATACATTATTAATCTAAAAATAAATTTAATAATTTTTTTATCTATATTTTTTGATAATTGGCTCATAAGTGGAGCTCAATATAATAAAAATAGTTGACATTATTATTAACTCGATGAGACCAAAAGTTAAGTACATTTGTGTAAAATAAATTCTTAAATGATTTTAAATGGGATTAATAAAAGTAAATTATTAAATTTAATAATATATATTTTTTAAAACTCTAATATAGATCTAATTGAGATTTTTAATCAAGCTCTAATAAAACTTATTCATAAATATTAAAATAATATTATTCATAAACATAAACGAATCAAAACGTAAAATTATGCTCATTTATTTAATTACTGAGTATTAATAAAAAATGTTCAAACTCGAGGTCTCATCTAACGAGTCACGGGTAGTTCGTCCAGCGCCCGGTTGATTTTGAGCCCTACCCACCGTTTCTGCTTGTTAATTAAAGTAAAATTCTCCGCAAGAGCTCCTGATGATTGAAAAAGTCTGCGCAACACCCGACGACCGAAGCCATCGAGAAGCTGGTAGAATGCCAAATCCTCTCCTTATAAGTCATCGTCCACTTGTCATCCTCCTCATCTCAATCCATGGCTTCCGTTTACAGGCAAAATCTCTCTCTCTCTCTCTTTCTCTCCTGCTCCCCCCAATTCTCCAACCTTCTAAGTTCTAAGCATTTCACGGTCATGCTGATATGCGTTTGATTTGTTACAGGTGCGCTAGATGCGGAACTGACCTTAACCTAAGTCAAGCGCATCTCTTTCCCCCGAATGCTTACTTTGAGGCAGGCAACAAGGGGACGCTTTCCTTCTCGTGGGTGGACGATTCCAAGCTCCGTTTCACCAAGGAGGACAAGATCAAGCCCTTCTTTGAGACCGTCAACTACTGGGGAATCCAGCGCAAGCGCACTAAGATGCAGTGCGATGCCTGTGGTTTCCTTGTCGGCTACATCTACGATGACGGCCCGCCGATGATGCAGGGCATCGGCCAGCTCGGCATGGGCCCGAGTCAGGTCATCCCTAGGTGCCCCAGGTACAGGTTCAAGACCAAGGCCCTTGCTGTTTCTTTTTGAACTGCTTCTTCTCTGTTCTTCTTTTGCATTGCCACTAGGGTTTCTCGATACTGGGGCTCCTCTCTTTGGTGGAAAATTTCTTGGAACTAAAATGATTTAGGTTTGAGTTTTCTATTCCTTTTTATATGAAAATTTGATATGTATTATTGTAATTAGTAAGTTACTTATTGGAATATAGAAATTAATTTGCCATAAGGGACCATTCTTTTCCTTTTGTTACATTTAGCGTACAAACATAGTTGAAATTGCTTCCATGTTTGTTACAGGGTCTCAGATTTGAGGCAATAATTTTTTTTTATAGTTTTTATAGCAGCATATTTATTGCTAGAAGTTTCTTACGTTGCCTCGAGTGTCATTTAGTTTGTTGAACTTAACAGAAGTATTATTACTCGTAATTGTATATTCTCTTTATTGGGGCTTGAATTTTTATTCTGTGATTGCTTAAATTCCTAAGGAATATTACAATTTTATGGCTGTAATCGATGCTGCTGCTGGTTGTTATAATGTTATGGATGCTAATTCGCATTAAAAGAGTTTTGATATTAAGGATAGGAGATCATACTAACTTTTGGAGTTTGAACCCTTATATCAAAACTTTTTAGTGTTTCAGATGATCAGCAAAGTGTTTGCCTTTAATGCTCTGGGCGTACTATTTTCTTAACCTATATATACCAAGAGACAATGCTATCTTTTATTGAAGAAGGGGCTCAATAAAGGGCTTTATTAAGCCTTAAATATAAATTTGATTTGAGAATCTCTTACAGTTACTACCCAGATTTGAAAAATAGGCACATCAAATTTCATATTTTTATATTTTCATATGTTATTGTTAAGCTTTATATGGTTATATCTTTCATCTTTGTTTCATTATGTCAAGAAAAGCATTCTAAGTTGGCTCAACTGTTGCTAAAGATCATTAATGTGGTCTTATGAATGCTGTCATTAATGTAGTCCTAATCTTTAGCATCGTCATTTCAAAGAGATAACTTGTAATTGGGATTAATGAAGGTTATGTAGAGAATACCAAAAGATTGAATCAGGATAATTGATTAGTGTTTGGTATGGTGATCAAGCATAGTATAATGGAATAGCTTAGTGTTAGGAAAGCCATCCAACTTTATGCAAAAGTGTTAATTGGGAGCAAATACGATGAGTCTCAAAGTTCATAGAAAGATCCGGTGCATAGAGAATGCCAAGATTTACATAGTTCGGCAAATAATTGCCTACCACAAGAAACAAGAGATGATCCAATCCACTAAATAAGAAACGACAAATAAAGAGGCACTCAATGGTGATGATGAAAAAAAACTTAGGACTAGAATTTGCTCACTTCAAAAATTTCTCAAAAGATTGTCTTTATACCTCTCGACGTATTTTATTTGAAATTTCTAGTGCAAAATGCTTTTTGACTTGTCAATATAATATTACAATCTCACAAAAACAAATTTTCTAACTTCCTCTACTTTTTCTCTCCTCTCTCTCTCTCTCTCTCTCTCTCTCTCTCTCTCTCTCTCTCTCTCTCTCTCTCTCTCTCTCTCTCTCTCAATTCCAAATACCTACTCTTCTAGATTTGAGTTCAAAAACAATTTAGCATAGGACTTAATGTTGAGATGATCATGAGATATACTTTGAAACTCGAAATTCAAAAAAGAGCTTGGCTATTATAGTGTCTTTATCCGTTGGTTTACTGGGTTAGAGAGTGTCCATCTACTAGTATATTGGGCTTAATTTGGAGTTTTTTATTTTCCCTCCTAATAAATGGTGTTAGAGCCAATTGTTTGGCTAGGATCAAATGTTCCATATGGTTTTGTGGCTTCAATAGATTTTCATTGCTTTTACCATGATCAAGAAAAGTTTAAGGATGCGTTATTCCAATGCAGGCTACATATAGTTAAATGAGCTCTTAGTGCATGACATTTATGCTAAAAAAACTAAAATTGAGATGCCAGAGTAATAGGAAGAAGGAGATAGCAACATTTTTCATTCCTTTTAACATGCAATAACAAGTGTATACATATACAATCGGGGAGACAAATGTCATTATAACATCAATGTTAGATGCTGGGCTATGATTGAGATTAACTGAAATATTAGCAATCAACGAATAGGAATTGTTGTAGCAGAACTTCAGTAGGGCAGTAGCAAATATTGGTAGTAGAGCAAAAAATATATTTTATTCCATTAACACCTCTTTGCAAGCTGATGATTCGGGAAGAATTATAAGCTTGTCTCTAAAGAAGGAAAATCGAGAGCTGGGAAGCATTTTGTTGAACATATCGGCCATTTTACAATAATTTCTTATAACTTGATGCAATCCTAGATGAAATGATAATCAACTTCAACGTGCTTGGTATGTGCATGAATAATAGGATTTTTTGCAAGTGTTATAGCTAAGATTTTGTCACAATATTGTTAGCATTTGATCCAATTTGCATGTTAGTTTCAATTTTACTGTTTTGCCTCTTTAGGTTGTTTTAGTATAAATAGGGGTGGTGTATTTATTTTAGATAAGGGAAAAGGAATAAAAAAAATCTTGCAAGCTCTTCCTTCCCTCCCTCTCTCTCATCCAAGAAGAGCAAGATTCATCTTCCACCAAGACAAGATTTTCACAACAAATGGTAGTAGAGCTTGGTCAAAAAGATCAAGAGAAGGAAAGTGTTTCTTATAATCAAGGAAGGATGACAGGAGACTAGCATAGCAGACTGGTCCCGTGGGAAGTACGCGTGAAGACGGGCATGCGGGAGTATTGCGTGTGAAGAAAAGAGAGATGTGCTTAATCGCCTTGATTTTATTCAAGAGAAGGGTATGGCGAGCATGTATTCTTGGTCCGCCAAGAGGAAATATAAGAACAAATTTGTATGGCACGATCTCTCCGACGATGATATTATCCACCTAACGCATGGGAACGAGTACATACTCAAAGGTTCTGAGCTTCTCCACGGCTTCCCATCCTCACAGAAAATGTAGGAAACATCAGATTATCAAGAAACCCCTAAATCAGAATCGGGATTCATGCCGATTAGACGAAAGAACATGGCACAGAGTTCTCGATCTCTCGATCTTAGCAAGTACAAGGTTGACTGATCTCACAGCGGCCTCCGCCGTGAATGCGGATGCTGTGGCGTAGACGGATGACAAGCGCCGACATCGGCAAGCTCAAGCTAAGGACGAGGTCGACAAGTCATTGGTCATTCGGCTGGAGGACGATCACAATTTAGCGTGGGTGTGCTCGAGAGCGGACAATCGTGAGTGTGGAGCGGAGCACGCGCGTGGTCGCAGGTGCTATATGGGGTGTGGGTTGGGACTTGGTTGACTCGCGGGGTTGGTCGGAGTCGGGCAGGCAGGGGAGCACTAACCGGGTCGTGCGCTCGGTGTGCACGGGCAGCAAGCGGACCGTGGGATTCTCACACAGGAAAGGGGTTTGGGTGGGGCGGAAGGCCAGCTATGCGAGGGTAGGCGTAGGCAGCTGGGTCAGGCCGGCGAGCTTCTCACGGGCACGGGCATACAGGTCGTGCGAGTGCAAGAGACTATAGGGACATGCTGGTGCGGAGTTCAAGCGGATTTCTGAGTTTCTCACACAAGCAGGAGGTAGGTTGCATGGGAGCAGGGAGCTGGGTTGGGGCGGGCCGCCCTGCGGATTTTAGGGTCGCGATCGAAAGTGGATTGAGCATCAAGATAGGACGCGGGATCGAGATGTGGCGCGGGATTGCTTCGCGTCAAAGGAGGTGGATCAGTATGTACGTGGGTCCAACTAAGGCGAGGCGGGCGACGAGCTTGGTAAACACGTGGTTGCGTGTGGGCATAGGAGCAGTTGCACAGGCCGGTTGCGGGCGACAGACACAGGACCGCAGGACAGGCGCTCGGGTGCTTTACGCGCGGGAGATCGCGAAGGATTGAGCATTGGACACATGGTTTTGCGTAGGAACGAACGTGCGACAATCTTTTGGATGGAACTAGGCTGTCTAGGTGAATAATAGGTGGAGAAGGAGGCCATTCAGCGGAGGGCTTTCTTTGCTGTTCTTTTCTGGATAACAGGTGGAGGAGAAGAGGAAACGGACGAGGAAGGCTTTTCTTGGGCTGTTCTTTATGGAAAACAGATGTTTTCTCAGCATTGGAAAATTAAACCAAGATGAAGATTGTTAGTATTTGGTCCAATTTGTATGTTAGTTTCGATTTTACTATTTTACCCCCTTAGGTTGTTTTTGTATAAGTAGGGGTTGTGTATTTGTTTTGGATAAGGGAAAAGGAATAAAGAAAATCTGCAAGCTCCCCCCTCTCCCTCTCTCCCTTCGCTCCCTCTCTCTCATCCAAGAAGAGCAAGATTCATCTTCCTCTTCCTCCAAGACAAGATTTTCACAACAAATATAAAGGTGTTTGATCAATCATCGAAAACTCAAACTCCTTTACTAACTGGTGTAGCCAAATAATATTTGTGGCAGAGGTGGCAAGGGCACAATATTTAGCTTCAATAGATGATCATGCTATTGTTGATTGCTTATTGTCACACTACAAAAAATGTCACCTAGATAAGCACAATAAGCAGTCATGGATTTCTTTTTAGATTTATCAGCCGTCCAATTGAAATCTAAGGATGCATGAAATTGAAGAGAACCTTTAGTTACAAGAAGCCCATAGTTTAGTGTGCCTTTGATGCATTTAAAGAATCTTTTGAGATGTTGAAAATTAATGTTCAGCGAGTTATGCAAATATTGGCACAATTTATTTACAGCAAGTGAAATATTGGGCCTAGTGACTACAAGATGCTACTTTGAATCTGCAATGAGTCGATAATCGTTATAGCTTGGGTTTTTCAAACATTGAATTTGGGTTTGCACAAACAAGAGGTTTAAGGGACATAGGCTACATAAACGATCTGAAATTGTCCTTAACAAAGCAATGTACCAGCTTAATGGCATGTGGTGTTTGCTGTAAGTGTAATCCACTAAAGTTTTGTTTGGGACGACTTTCTTACTGCTTTTTAAAACAGCTTTCTAGTTCAAATATTTTAATTTTTGAACAAGAAAATTTCTTTAAAAAACAGTAATAAAGTCGTCCCAAAGAAGCCTAAAGGTCTTTATTGCGTTGATGACCTTTGGAATTAGAAGAAATGCGCCCAAAGGTTGGTTTTGACCCACAATGCTCCCTTTAAATTTGCAAACTATTTGTTTAATTAAGTCGCAAATGAAATTGATTCGATTTGAATAGAATTCAAATCTTACTTTGAATAGTTAGATGAATATAATTTGAATTTGATTCTTCGAAAGTAGAAGTGTTTCTTAAACAAAGAAAGAATTTATTCTAAGGGTTTTTTCTAAGGATCCAAAACATCTTCATGATTAGAAAAATTATCCTAATCAATTAAATAAGGACATTTTTATACTTTTCAATGAGGGTATTTCAATCATCATACTAAAAAAAATCTTCATATTAATCAACAAAAAAATGATGGAGATGTTAACCTCTGTTGGTTAAATTATGAATGTGTGATGACTTTTCAGGACTCAAAACTAATTTGGATAGTTTGACAATGATTATTCAACTATAGTCCCAACCAACTCTTTCAATGATAAGAATAAAACAAATCGCATATCTCAATCTCTTAACATTCATAATAGATCAAAATTTTGTTGATCAAATTAATGAGATTCGAGAAGGTTCATCTCCTCTTGAATGAGGCAGTTGGAAATAGTTGACAATGACCTTCTGGGCATTTGATTTAGATGATTTTGACATTTACTAACCCAATGTGATGCATTGGATTTTGCAAATGTTTTTTTTTTTGGTGCCATTTCAAGACTATTTATTATCTTATTAGATCAATTTGAGTAAAGTATCAATTTATCACTTTTTTCATTTTCTTGAAATGTTTGCTATGCGTTGAGTTTTATACTTAATCAAGTAGATTTTCTTATGATTCCAGTGAATGTCCCATTATTCTTGGTGTTTTAGGCTTCATTAGAGATAACTTTTTTATTGTTTAGTTTATATATATATATATATATATTAAAAAAGTATATTAAGAAGCAGTTAGAAAGTCATCTGAAATGAGTCTTAGACTTCATTTGGGATGACTTGCTTATTACTTTGCTTTTCAGATATTAATCATAGTTTTTCTTTGATCATTGCTTTCGATAAATTTTTGTGCTAAGAAGTTGTTTTCTACAACAGCTTTAAAAAAACACTTTTTCTATAGCTACTTTACAAGCACTGTTATAAAAAGTTGAGGCTGTCCCAAACATACCCTTAGTTGAAAGTTTTTTCCAAGTGATATATCATCAAAAAATTATGTTTGATCGGGCACGAATCTTGAAGCAAAATTTAGTTGGAAACTTCAAAAATTAAATTGGAGACCATCTCAACTCCGATTTCAACAAACTTACAGTCGAACTAAATGTCGCGGAAATACGAAACCAACGACACCAAATTCGGCTCAATCCGAGCCCAAATGAGTCCAAATCAAAGACCAGAAGCACATTTGGAAGGTTCAAACCATAATTTGGATTACCAAACGGTTTTCAAACAAGACATGCTTATAGTCGAATCGAGCGGCTTGACGAGACGAATCCAACGAGCCTAAGATTGCCGAATTATGATATAATTAAGGCATTTAAATGCCCAACGAACGGTCCATGATCAAGGGATTCAATATCGGCCGTCCATTCAAAACACTCTCAAATTACTCTTAATCTTCCTCCTATTTACTGGTCATGCCACTCTCAGAAAATTATAAATAGACTCATCATTTCTCAGGGAGGAAGGAGGGGACCCAAGCACGAAGAGAAGGAAGAGAGCTCTCTTGCCACCAAACTCCTTGACGACCGTCGGACTTCAGCCCAACCACTGTCTGTCTTCGGACTTTCGCTCGGCCGCTGACTAATGCCTATCTTCCTCCTGTCGCCGAACTTCTACCCATCGTCGGACTTTTGTCGGACTTCTACCCGACGCCGAACTTCCGTCCGTTGCTGGATTTTTACCCAACGCCGGACTTCCAACTAAAGTGAATTTCATGGAAAAAAAAGGTCATAATTAAAGTTGGTCATGACTTTTACTATACAAATAATATATATGGGGTGTCAAAAAATAATTCAATCTGCCAACCTGATTCGAACCCAACCTGAAAATTCAGGTTGACTCGTTTAATAAATGAGATGGGCTCAGGTCATGCATTATCCTTGTTTATCAAATGAGTTGAGTTCGGGTTGACCCATTAGCCCGAGTTTGACCCATTAATCCAAATTTGACCTATTTTATATATGTTGCTTAATTTCTATTTATTTATTGGTATAATCTTCTTATTTATTATCAATTAATTTAAAATTTATGATTAATAAATTAATAAAAATAAATTTTTAATTAAAATGGGTCATCAGATTGAGTTCTAGTTTAATTTTTTGACCCGTTTATTAAGCGGGTCTGAATAAAGTTGTCAAATTCGAGTCGGGTCAATTTTAGGTCGAAGCCGAATCCGATTTATTGACCTGTTTTGACACCCCTAGTGCTAAGCTTTTATTAAAGCACATTGGGTTGTGGGTACATGAATCAAATGTGCTTCAATAAAGACTCATCACATTTGTATAAATCGATTTATGGTTTGTTTATGATGGCTATAAATATTTATAAAGATGATTGTAAAATTGCTGTAGCTATAGAAAAAAACTTTCTAGCATAAAATATATTGAAAGTGGTGAAAATGTAGATATCAAATAAAAATTATAATTTTGTTCTGAAAAATAAAATTATAAAAAAGCTATAAAAAAAAAGAAGCCTTTAGATTCACCCTTAAGAACTTGATGAGCGCAATCCTATTTTGGCAAAAAGAGCCTTACCTTGCTTACTCTTTTTTTGGCTTTTTTGTTAGCAAAATCTAAAAGCCTTTGGCTCATTAGAGAACCACGAAATTTGCATTGAATGTTTGAATTTATGCATTTGGTTCTTTTGGCATGTGAGATGCTTAACCACTAGGATAAAAATTCCAATAAAAAATTAATCAGGGTAAATTTAAAAATTATTAAATTTATTTTAAGATGAATAAAATAAAAAAATTATTTTATTTTTCACGTACTTCATTCATCCAAATATAAAATAAAAAATTCTTATCATAAATTAAATATTTTTGGAACTCAATTTAGGATCTGCTTTGGACCACTGCAATTTTTTTTATAAAATTAATAGTAAAGTTATTGTTAGGAGAATAATTTAATAATTCTAATTAAAAAAGTAAAATTTTCTCATTGAGATTTCTAAAAAGTAATGAGAAAGCAATAAAAAAATAATAGTCATGTAAATAAATGGTCACTTTCTGATAAATAAATTAGCGAAAAAGTTATCTCAAACACACTTTTAATTAAAATCTTGCAGCTTATATTGGTCTGTTGGTTAGGATTTTGGCTATTAATCAAGAGGGTTTAGGGTTTAGGATTTATGATTTAGGGATGCCGTCGTATAAGACCCTACACTCTAAACCCTAACTGTTAATCAAGAGATCTTTAATTCGAAGCTTACGTATGTGTCTTATATGAATTTACTTTAATTGATCCAAATGTCCCAAAAAAAAAAATCTTATCCGAATATTCTTATCCAAATTTTCTATAATCGATGCGGTCGTATTCCTCCCATTCTTCTAAGCTCTTTTCCCTTATTTTTGTAGTGCAAGTTGCCGAGTTACATTTCAAAGCTTTGACGCTACTATGAATATTTCAAATGCCTCACACCTCGGTAACCAAAAACCGAGGTAACCCAAAAATAAGGAGCAAACGTTCTTTCCGAAATGTTCTCATTTATAAAAATAGAAAATCACAACAAAAAATTTACTTGATAAAGCCTCGGTCATCTGAATTCACAAAGATCAGACCCTCTCATCACCTATATAGAGGAATTCGAAGAGATTGAAACTCCAAGATTATCACTATTTTTTTTGGACATATATTCCATTCACTCTCATAAAATACTTATATGTGACACATAATTAAAAAATTAACTTGGTGGTGCACTAATCTTGATGCAAAAAATTTCTAGATGTAAATTCAGAACCATCTAAAGCTTCCATTTCAACAAATTAATAGTCAAACTGATTGACTAGATGAGATAAACCCACCAATTTTAAAAATGATTAGTGTGATTCCAAGTATGCCAAAATAAAGAGCTCGATCTCCAAGCATAGTTATTGATATATCATCAAAATTTTATCTTGATCGGGCACGAATCTCAAGGCAATTTTGAGCTAAAAATTTTTGAAACTAAATCCAGAACCATCCGAACTTCGATTTCAGCAAGCTTTTAGTCAAACTGAATATCACAAAAAGACAAACTCAATGACACCAAATTCGACTCAATCCGAGTCCCAATGGGCCTAAATCAAAGACCCGAAGCACATTTAGAATGTTCAAACCATAAATTGAATGACCAAAAGATTTTCAAACATGACATGCTTATAGTTGAATCAAGCGGCTCGTCGAGACGAATCCAACGAGCCCAAGATCGTTGAATTCTGATATCATTAAAGTACTGAAATGCTCAATAAACGATACATGCTGAAGGAAGTCGATATTGGCATTCCATTCAAAACACTCCCAACACGCCCTTGATCTTCTTCCTATTTAATGGTCACGTCACTCCTAAAAAATTATAAATAGAACCCTTATTCTTTATTGAGGGGAACCCAAGCAAGGAAGAGGATGAAGAGAAGGAAGAGAGAGAAATCAGAATTCCCTTGCCACCAGATTCCTCCTCCTCGACCACCGTATGACCACTGACTGTCACCGGACTTCTGCCAAACCAGCAGCTATCGTCGGACCTCTGCCCGGCCACCAACTGACACTATATTTCCACCCATCCACCGAACGCCGTCGGACTTCAATCCAATCCCTGTTCGTCGCAAGATTTCAACTAGGTGCGGCCTAGTGGTTTTTCCTTCAAGGTTTTTCACGTAAAAAATTCTTGTGTTTCTATTCATTCTCTGTTTGTGAGCTGCATAATCGTGTAACACTAAGATGTTTAATATTTTACCACTCCGAATATTCTAACCCACAATAGTTATAATTTTGAGATATCAATGGGAGGACCAAATGATCTTGATATTTGATATGCTTATTGATACGTCATTGATAATCGTTTTGATCGCACACCAATCTCGATACATATTTTAATTGAAAATTTTCAAAATTAAATTGAAGATCATATGATTTTTTATTTCAACAAACTTATACTTGAACCAAACATTTCAATGAGACGGATCAACGACATAAAAAATGTCCAATCGTAATCCAAATGAGTCTAGATCAAGCACTTAAAGCATAATTGAAAACCTTAGAACATCAATTGGATAACCAAACAATCTCCAAACATAGCATTCTTCTAGTCAAATCAAACGTCTCGACGTGATGAATCCAATGAGCCCAAGATCGAATATACATTCAATTCACCCCCATTTATTTTTTTTATGATAGTGTTTTTTGTTTCATTGTTTTTTTTCCACTAAATTATACAGTGTCGGGCGCTCAGGTACGCAACGCTAGGGGCGCTGTAAGAAAAAAAAATAACCTCGATGCTGTGGCACTGACAGGGAGTGATGTGGCGTTCAAAACCAATCACAGCGGCGTTGTCGTGCAAGCTGAAATCAGAAAGCTACGGCGCTACGACGACACTCCAACCCGGGTGCCGCAACATTGCGAGGCCGACTGGGCAGTTTTCTCTCTTTTTTCATTATGGTTGTGTCCTTTTGTGGTTTATATTGTATTTCTTGATTAATTCTAAGTTGAAAACGGAGCAAAAGAGAAGAGAAGCAGGGAGAGAGTGAAAAAGAAGAGAGATTTGTACTATTTCTCTCAAATGTTTATGGTGAATGTCTTGATGTGGTGTGGTTCTGTGATTTTTTTTCCGATTTTGAATTTTTCCACGTTAAAATCCTAATGTTCTTTTTTTTCGCTCATTTTTTATTTCTTGTTTGTTTCGCTGTATGGTTTTACTTACCCCAATATTTTTTTTAAAATTATCAAAAATAATTCCTAATAACTCTTTAAAAATTATTTTATTTTGAGAAAATTAATAGAAATCCACCAATCTATTTTACATGACTGGGATAAAGTTAAAAAAAAAAGATGAAGTTAATACAATTAGCATAACAATAGGTAATGCAAGTATTATTAAATAATCTAGTTCGAGGTTTGACCTCTCTAGCAGAGACAACAGAACAGAAGGGGCTAATCTATTATTCATTTAACTAATGCTTTGGTCCCCATGATAGGGCTTTCACTTTGCCAATTCTGATACAATAGTTTCAGTGACTTCTAAATAGGTCTTTTTAACCAATTTAGATGAAATGTAAATTCTAAATATTGATAATAACTTCTAAAATCCTTAAAAAAAAAATCTAAATCATAATAAATTTTATTTTGTAAGGTTTGTTTGCTTATAATAAACTTTTAAAATTCATAAAATTTAAATATTTATCTTCTATATATTTATATATTTTTGTTTTCTGTGCTCCTGACGCATTCAGAGGCTTCAATCATACCCCTACAGATTCTCTAATACTTGCTGATGAAATGATGGTGTCTAAATTATATAAAATAAAGTCTCTGAAATATTCCTCAAATAAAATAGAAAATATGCTGATGTAAGAAAGCTGCAAATTTGTTCTCTACTCTGTCGCAGTACATCTTAGCTTGTTAATAAGGAGTTATGGCCATCAACTAAAAATTTTTAGATTCGAAGCTTTTATATATAATTTGTGTATGAATTATATTAATTAGCTCAAATATCTTTAAAAAATAAATAAAAATCTCTGTATCGGCAAGCTGTCAATCATCTTAAATATATCCAAAAGCCCTAATCGATTAATGTTCTCCTTCACATCAACAGTTCCAGTCAAATATGTTGCTCATAGGTTTTATTTCAAAAGATTATATTTTTAGAGAGTTTTTGATTCTTTAAGAACCTGTATTTTTTAAAGCCCTTCGTAAATTTCATCCCAAAAAAATCAACAGTTGCAGTCAATCAATTTTGACGTTTAATTTCACCTTTTCTGCTCCTTTGCTTGGAAAGCTTAAGAAGTTCATTAATGGATTGGGGGGATTAGTTGTTATTCTACTTTGGATTATTTGCTGGCCTTAAGCAAGCCAACTCCAGCTCTTGCTTAAATTCAAATAAACTGAAGAAGCAAGTGAACAAAATCCATTAAAATTAATATTATCCTTTGTTTCTTCTGCTGGACCTTCATTCTCCCACCTGTTATTCCAAAAATTCTTCTTTTTTTTTTTAGGAAAGAGGAGGCACATGTTAGGAATATAACAGATACCGATGGCACTGAATTTTTAGCGATTCTAATAAGTGATATCGGTCCTTATATATTCATCGTCTCGTAAATTTTAGTTTTCCTCGCATTAGAGTTGTTGCGGACTCAAATATACGCGGCGATAGAGTTTAATATTTTCGTCTCAGCGTTGTACGTATATCCAGCACACAAACAGAAGAGTGAAAGAAACACCAGGATTTTTACGTGGAAAGCCCTGAAAAAGGGAAAAACCACGGGGCCACGCCCAGTTGAAAAAGTTCCACTAGTGTTGTTTGAAATACACGAGGCTGACTCGTCCTTTAACTTCAGGACGATCAGATTACAATGAGTATCAATTACAAGGCCAAGCAGAGTTCCAACGTCACTCGGGCGTCAGACAGAATTCCGGCGTCACTTGGAAAGAAGTCCGGCGTCACTCGGACGTCGGGTAGAATTCTAGCGTCGGACAGAATTCCGACGTTGCTCCCGTGTCGGGCAGGGCTCCGGCGTCCCTCGGGCGCCTGGTGGTGCTTCGGTGGTGTTCCGGCGGTGTTCCGGCGGTATTCCGGCGGAGTTCCGGCGGTGTTCCGGCGGTGGTCGAGGAGGAGTTATTCCCTCCTAGGCTTCTCTTCTCTTCCTTCTCTTCTTCTCTTCTTGGCTTGGGGTCCCCTCTTAAGAGAAATGAGGGGCTATTTATAGTTTTTCTGGAGTGGCATAGCCCGTAAATATGTGAGGGATCAAGGGCAAATAAGGAGTGATCCGGATGAACGGTCGATATTGAATCCCTTGATCGTGAACCGTTTATCAAGTATTTGAAGGTCTTAATGATATCAGAATTCTGCGATCTTGGGCTCGTTGGATTCGTCTCGTCGAGCCGCTCGATTCGACTATAAGCTCGTCAAAATCGGAGACCGTTTGGTAACTCAAATAACTGTTTGATGCTTCCAACAGCGCTTCGGGTACTTGATTTGGACTCGTTTGAGCTCGGATTGAGTCGAATTTGGTGTTGTTGGATTCGCATTTCTGAGACGCTCAGTTCGACTATAAGCTTGCTGAAATCGGAGTTTAAATGGTCTCCGAATTAATTTTTGAAGTTTCCAACTTGAGTTTTTCCTCGAGATTCGTGCCCGATCAAGATAATTTTCCGATGACGTATCAGTTGTCCCCCTATTTTTGGACGTCAAAGCTCCAGGAGTCCAAAAATATATGTGTCGGCTTTTCACTTTGGCAAAATCGCAAAAATTTGCGTTCCAAAAATTAAATGTTTGCTCGAACTTGATCATAGAGGCCCCGTTGAGCTCCGAAAGTGTCAAAATTGAGTCCGGAACGTCGAAAAACGTGTCCGGGGACCCCAAAAACGTCGAATTTGGACCGTCCGGGCCCGAAATTGGAGCCCGGGAACGCGTAGGCGGCCGAACCGGCCGGCCGGCCGGCCGGCCGCCGGCAGCCGCCGCCGGCGGCGGCGCCCGCGCGGGCGCGCGCAACAGGCGCGCCCCTTGGGGCGCGCGGCAGTTGCCGTTGCTTTTTAATTTTAATTTTTTTTTTTTTTTTTTTTTTTTTTGTGGGGCCCACATTGGTTTAAAAAATTCCCAAAAATCCGAAAAAATCCCAAAAAATTCCGAAAAATTTGAAAAAATTCAGGGAATTTAATAAAATTTTGGAATCCTCCCCCCCTCAAAAATAATATAAATAGACCCCCAGGGCCTAGGAGAAACTCGCCCCTTCTTCCTTTCTCCCTCTGGCTTTTGGCATTTTGAGGCTTTCCGCCATTTTTGAGTAGGTGACTTTCCCTACTTGACTTGGCGCCCCTCCCTTTGCGCAGAAGTTAGAGTATTCCTCTCTTCTCACCTCTAGTTTCTGGCATTTTGAGGCCTTCCGCCGTTTTTGAGTAGGTGACTTTCCCTACTTGACTCGGCGCCCCTCCTTTTGCACAGAAGTTAGCGGTTTTTCCTCTTTTTTCTCTCATTCTGGCTTTCTGACAGTTGAGGCATTCCGTTGTTATTCAGTAGGTGATTTTCCCTACTTGAGACAACGCCCCTCCTCTTGTACAGGAGTTAGAAATTTCTTTTCTTTTTCATTCATTCATGTGGAGGTGAGATGTTAGTCGAAGGGAGTCTGAAGATGGTCGGAAGTCAGGCGTCGGGAAGAAGTACAACGAGGGTCCGACGACGGGCATAAGTCCGGCGTCGGGTAGAAGTTCGACGAAAGTCACGCGACTGACAGAAGTCTTTCAACGGGAGGAAGTTCGGTGTCAGACAGAAGTCTGACGGAAGTCCCGCGATTGGCAAAAGTCCTGCGTCGAGTGGAAGTACGGTGTCGGGCAGAAGTCCGACGAAAATATTGGGCAAAATTCCAACGAAAGTCCAGCGACGGGCAGAGACCCAGCAACGGGAAGAAGCTCGTCGTCGGGTAGAAGTCCGATGAAAGTCTGATGACGGGCAGAGGTCCGACGACAAGTAGAAGTACATCGTCGGGTAGAACTCTGACGACGGGCAGAAGTCTGGTGTCAGGCAGAAGTTCGACGAATGACCCACGATGGGCAGAAGTCCTTCAACGGGAGGAAGCTCAGCGTCAGGCAGGAGTCCGACGAATGTCCCGCGACTGGCAGAAGTCCTTCAACGGGAGGAAGCTCAGCGACGGGCAGGAGTCCGACGAATGTCCCGCGACGGGCAGAAGTCCTTCAACGGGAGGAAGCTCAGCGTCGGGCAGGAGTCCGACGAATGTCCCGCGACTGGCAGAAGTACAACGTCGGGTAGATATCCGAGGCAAGTCACGCAACTGACAGAAATACGACGTTGGGTAGAAATTCGACGAGGGTCTGGCGACGGGCAGATGATGGCCGGCGTCCAGTAACATTGTGTTAAGGCAATATTCATCCATACTGAAGTGTGCCAACATCAGATATTACTGAATCAAGAGGTCAAAGTAGTGTGACATGCCAATATTCTGGCAATACATTAACACTGTCAACTGAGTGGAGGTCTGATGATGATCCAGTTATGTCCTTTCTTTAAAGGAGCAGTTGTAGGAGATGCTTGCGTGCAGTAAGGGAGAAGTCACTTAAATCCACCAAGGATATTTGACTGTATTAAAGTTACTTGTTGCTGGATGATACTAGCTTGTATGAGTGTCGCTAGTGTACCTTTTGATTCAACTTCTGGTGAGAAGAAATGTATATTTGAATCTGAATTTATGTAACTCCAATGATATTGTATATGACATGAGGATTTATCCCCTAGAGAGACCTGAATTGTTATTGCATCTGTAAGACATGCTTTGTGCTTTTGATGTTTTATTAGTTTGAACGAATGTGAGAGACATCCTTTTAGGATGTTTGACATATCTGAGACTGTAAGTCAAAGCCCTTGCTTGATGACGTTAAGGGAAGATGTTAGATTAAATCTCCCCAAGAATGATCTTCCAATGATTGGGATACAAGACATCATCCAATGACATTTGACCTATATGAGGTTGTATGTCAGAGCCCTGCTCAATGACGTTAACCTGTATAGGAGTGGTCGAGGGAATCCACCAAGGATGTGAGACCTATCCGAGGTTGTATGTCGGAGCCTTTGCTCGACGACGTTAACCTGTATGGAAGAGGTCGAGAGAATCCACCAAGGATGTGAGACCTATCCGAGGTTGTATGTCGGAGCCTTTACTCGACGACGTTAACCTGTATGGAAGAGGTCGAGAGAATCCACCAAGGATGTGAGACCTATCCGAGGTTATATGTCGGAGCCTTTGCTCGACGACGTTAACCTGTATGCAAGAGGTCGGGAGAATCCACCAAGGATGTGAGACCTATCCGAGGTTGTATGTCGGAGCCTTTGCTCGACGACGTTAACCTGTATGGAAGAGGTCGAGAGAATCCACAAAGGATGTGAGACCTATCCGAGGTTGTATGTCGGAGCCTTTGCTCGACGACGTTAACCTGTATGGAAGAGGTAGGGAGAATCCACCAAGGATGTGAGACCTGTCCGAGGTTGTATGTCGGAGCCTTTGCTTGACGACGTTAACCTGTATGGAAGAGGCCGGATCGAATCCCCCTGGGATCGATCTTCCAGTGATTGAGAAGTAATAAAGACTGCATATTTCTCGAATCAAGGATAAAGAGACTATATTTGTCAGTAGTTTTTCACTGTCATTTGTATTCTTTTTAAAGAAAGAGACAATATCAAAACTGGACGAACAACACATTATATTACTGTAAGACAATAATTCCCTTGTACAACAGAAGAGATACATATAGGGACAATCACATCATTTGACTTGGTAGAAATACTAAGGACATTAGAGTGACATCCTACTGATCATAGAAGAGATACATGGTGACACATGACAAGTAGTATTACTAACACAAAGGTTCAAGTTGCAGCATTACTCAATCTCACCAACAATTTGAATATTATTCAATGGTTGTCTTTGTTGTTGTTGATTTTGCCCCCCAGTGGGGCGAGCTTCTTCTCGGGTAGGTGGGTTTCCAATAAACTGTCGAAGATAGCCCTGGCGGATAAGTCTTTCAATCTCATCCTTAAGTTGCCGACACGCTTCAGTAGTGTGGCCACGACTACGATGAAAGTGACAGTACTGATCTTGATTTTCTGTATTTGGCTTCGAAGGATGCGGCCATTTCACTTTGTCCTGATCTTGAATCGCCATTAACACATTTGCTTGAGATGTGTTGAGCGGAGTGTACTCTTTCTCCTGCCGAGGTTCTCGTTGTGGTAATGGGGGCCTAGAAGGTAGATTGATATTCCCTTGCTTTTTCCGTTGTAAGGAAGAATTATCCATCCCAGGAGTACCTTTGCGCTTCCCATTTGTCTGCTCGAACTGCTTTCTGTGAGTATTTATGGCTTCATCTGCGGAGATTTGTGCCTCCACACGATGAATCAGGTCGGCGTATGAATGAACCGTATCTCGCATAAGAGCCGAATAAAAGGGGCCAGGACGGAGGCCACCAAGAAAGACTCCTCTCAATAATTCAGGATCTACTCCCGGAATTTGTCGAGCCTCAGTAGAAAATCGCTGAAAATACTCTTTCAACGATTCTCCCTCATTCTGACGGATTCCAGATAGGTGGGAGGAATCCTTAGTGATTCTTCGATTGGCTACAAACTGTTCCACGAACACTTTAGCCATTTTGTTGAATGAAGGGATCGTTCTAGACGGAAGCGAATAGAACCAAGTTCGTGCTTGTCCCTTGAGGGTAGCAGGAAAAACCTGACATAGGAGTGCATCCGATGCTCGCTGGATATGCATGATAGTTCTGTAATGATCGATGTGCTCGTACGGGTCGGATGTCCCGTCGTAGGAATCGATGCTTGGTAGTTTAAATCCTGCCGGAATAGCGTGTTGAAGAATAGTTTCTGTCAAGGGTGACGACTCCTGCAAGTCCCACTGACGAAGGGGTTGCCTTATGCCTCCTGTAGGGAACTCTCCTCGGACCAATCGTCGCAGTTCGTGGCGAAGGGCATTGCGAGGGAGCTCAGCAATGTGTGGTCGGGCTAACTCTTCGGGAAGGTCCAAAGGAATACGAGGTTGCCGACCTGTGTGCGAAGGATGGGTAGAACTTGCTGTATCAGCCAGTTCATTATCTTGATGCGACTGCGAACGCCTCCTGAGTGGAGGAAGAGGAATCTCGTCTTGAAGATGTTCGATTTGAACAGCTTCAACACGTGGTGGATCTCGAGGGAGAAGAACCTCCTCTTGTGGTGCTAGTTCCTGTGGTGCTAGTGCCGGTTGTCGAGTCTCTCGCAGGAGTTGTAGGATCTCGTTCTGAGACTCCTCCATCTTCCTGATGCGGTCTTCAATGGACGGTCCTGAAATTCCTTCTCCCATAGCGTCTTGCCCCCCAGCATGAAAGGAGGCGGATACTTGGGGTCTATGATTCATAGACTGATCCCGAGATTGATGTGAATTGGAGCGGGAGGCTCCCAAGATGCGATTGCTACGCCTGTTGGCCATCAAAGTGGTGCTTAGGATAGTGGGATTTGTTTCCCACAGACGGCGCCAAACTGTTGCGGACTCAAATATACGCGGCGATAGAGTTTAATATTTTCGTCTCAGCGTTGTACGTATATCCAGCACACAAACAGAAGAGTGAAAGAAACACCAGGATTTTTACGTGGAAAGCCCTGAAAAAGGGAAAAACCACGGGGCCACGCCCAGTTGAAAAAGTTCCACTAGTGTTGTTTGAAATACACGAGGCTGACTCGTCCTTTAACTTCAGGACGATCAGATTACAATGAGTATCAATTACAAGGCCAAGCAGAGTTCCAACGTCACTCGGGCGTCAGACAGAATTCCGGCGTCACTTGGAAAGAAGTCCGGCGTCACTCGGACGTCGGGTAGAATTCTAGCGTCGGACAGAATTCCGACGTTGCTCCCGTGTCGGGCAGGGCTCCGGCGTCCCTCGGGCGCCTGGTGGTGCTTCGGTGGTGTTCCGGCGGTGTTCCGGCGGTATTCCGGCGGAGTTCCGGCGGTGTTCCGGCGGTGGTCGAGGAGGAGTTATTCCCTCCTAGGCTTCTCTTCTCTTCCTTCTCTTCTTCTCTTCTTGGCTTGGGGTCCCCTCTTAAGAGAAATGAGGGGCTATTTATAGTTTTTCTGGAGTGGCATAGCCCGTAAATATGTGAGGGATCAAGGGCAAATAAGGAGTGATCCGGATGAACGGTCGATATTGAATCCCTTGATCGTGAACCGTTTATCAAGTATTTGAAGGTCTTAATGATATCAGAATTCTGCGATCTTGGGCTCGTTGGATTCGTCTCGTCGAGCCGCTCGATTCGACTATAAGCTCGTCAAAATCGGAGACCGTTTGGTAACTCAAATAACTGTTTGATGCTTCCAACAGCGCTTCGGGTACTTGATTTGGACTCGTTTGAGCTCGGATTGAGTCGAATTTGGTGTTGTTGGATTCGCATTTCTGAGACGCTCAGTTCGACTATAAGCTTGCTGAAATCGGAGTTTAAATGGTCTCCGAATTAATTTTTGAAGTTTCCAACTTGAGTTTTTCCTCGAGATTCGTGCCCGATCAAGATAATTTTCCGATGACGTATCAAGAGTATTAAGTGATAACCTCCCTTAAGTGCTAGAAGAGTGAGGAAAGGTCTTCAGCAGGCTATTAGACATCGCTCAATTTTTAGAGGATGAAATAATGAAATCAAAAGCTTAACAGTTTGTAATAAGAGCAAAGCGCAACAAGCCTCAAGGCCATCAGTTTGTGACGAAGTGCGTTCAAAAAGCGTGGAAAACTGGTGTATATGAGTGGGTACGACATCCTGAAAGTCACCATGGGTGGGCGTGTGTGGGCGAAGCCTTCGCTAGCCCGTGCAGAGCTTGGGTACCCAATGAGTACCCAATCAGAACCCCATATAGGACTTTGCATTGCAGTTAAAATTAGTAAAAGGCTGCTTTTTCATTAGAATCTCTCTCACAGAACAATGAATCAAAGAAAAGTCTCCCTTAGAGCTACACCTAATCTAAGCACTAACCAAGCTTCTAAAGGTACTTTAGGATTCATCTATGATCCGGAATATATGGATAGTGATCCTACTGTGTTGTAGGAACCGTGGCTTGCTTTCTGCTCTACTCCTGCTTCAGGCGATATTGATTTAGAGGCAAAAAGCGAAGTAAAATTTAAACTATTTTCCATTTTGTTTCTAAATCATGCAGCCTAAACAATCCCCCAAGTATTATGATTGATATATCATCAAAAAATTATCTTGATCCGGCACGAATATCGAGGCAAAAAGCAAGTTGAAAGTTTCAAAAATTAAATCTGGAACCATCTGAACTCTGATTTCAGCAAACTTATAGTCGAACTGAACGTCTTGGAAATACGAACCCAACGACACCAAAATCGACTCAATCCGAGCTCAAATGGGTCTAAATCAAAGACCCGAAGCACATTTGGAAGGTTCAATCCATAATTTGGATTACCAAACAGTTTCCAAACATGACATGCTTATAGTGGAATCGAGCGGCTCGGCGAAACGAATCCAACGAGCCCAAGATCGTTGAATTCTGATATCATTAAGACCTTCAAATGTCTAACAAACGGTCCACGATCAAGAGATTCAATATCGGTCGTCCATCCAAACAACTCCACATTTGCCCTTGATCTTTCTCCTATTTACGGGTCATGCCATCCTCAAAAAATTATAAATAGTCCCTAATTTCTCTTAAGAGGGGACCCAAGAAAGAGAAGAGAAAGCAAGAGAAGAAGAGATGAGGAAGAAGAGAAGAATATGAGGGAAGAAACTCCTCCTCGACCACCACCGGAGTTCCGCCTGACTTTTAAGTGACGCCGGAATTCTGCCCGACTTCCAAGTGACGCCGGAGTTCTACCCGAATTCCAAGTGACTCCAGAGTTTCACTCAATCACCCAACGTTGTTGGATCTTTGATCCTCGTTCATCACTACATATTGTAATCTGATTATCCTAAAGACGAATCAGTTATTTGTACTCCCATCAAATACTAGTGGAATCTTTTTAACTGGGCGAGGCCCCTTAGTTTTTTCCCTTTCCTGGGTTTTCCACGTAAAAGTTTTGGTGTTTTGTTTTTCTTCTATTTGTGTGCTAGATCTTCGTACAACGCTGAGATGAAAAATTCTAACTCTATCGCCGCGCATATTCTAGCCCGCAACAATGATGAGTATATATTTATTTTGACAATGATGAGGACATCTAATTCAGCCACCAATCATTTTTATCACCCAACAACTACATGATTTCTACAGGACTAGCTCATCTTCATGGAGGTCATCCAAGCATAATAAGCATTGTTGCGTCCTGAAATATTCGCGGCGGTAGAGAAATATAAAGTTTAGTTTCATAGCTTTGAATGAAGATCCAGTATACAAACATATAAAAAAGAGAGGGGCGGTGTTTAGAAAACATACCACAATTTTTACATGGAAGCCCCTGAAAAAGGGGAAAAATCGTGGGGTCTAATCCAATTTGAATGAAATCTACTAGTATTTGTAATTGATTACAAATGATACCATTCCTAGGAGAAGACATTGGCTCAATATAATAAGTATACATCATATAGAGCACATTACACAGTTGGAGAATGACATGATGGTTATTCTCAAAAGAATGTTGTTTTGATCGTTTGGTTGGTAGGTTCATAATTGGATGATGATGGTCAGATGAACCGTAGTCAGTAGGCGATGAAGGTTGGAAGAATCATAATCTAGCGTCGGTGGTCAGAGGGATTGTAGACGACAGGCAACGTTGGTCGGAAGGACCGTAGTCTGGCGACGATGGTCGGGAGGATCATAGGTGGGCAACTGTGGTCGAAAGGACTGTAATCAGGCAACGGTGATTGAAGGACCATAATCGAGCAACAGTGATCAAAAGGATCATCAGTGGTGGCCTGGTGGCACAGATTTATTGGCGGTGGTGTTGGAGTGGAGCTCTAAGATTCCTCAAAGCTTTCTCTTCTTCCTATTCCTCCTTTTCCCCCCCTCCTTCCCTTTTTCCCTCTCATGTTCCATTGAAGAATGAGGAATTAATTTATAGTTTTTTTGGAGTGGCATGCCCCATAAAAATGGAGAAAATCAAGTGCATGTTGGAAGTATTTCATCGGACAGCTCATAGTGATCCACTTGATCATAGAGCGTTTATCAAGCAATTAGATGCCTCAGATATGTCAGAATCGAGGGATTTTGGGCTTATCGGATTCGTCTCGCCGAGCCGCTCGATTTGTCTATAAGCATGTCATATTTGAATATCATTTAATCGTTCAATTAATGCTTTAAAACTTTATATGTACGTCAAAATTCATGCCCCATCCAGATAATTTTTTGACGATATATCAGGCATAGACATAATACTCTCAGATGATGCATTTGAGGCCAAGCCTCAGACCTTGGGTTTATGGGGAAAGGTCCCTAGGGAGATGAATCAGTTAGCACCATGGTTAAAGGAAAACTCAAGGCTACATGGACCCTCTCTACTGCTCCAGCATCCACTTGACTCCTTTCACTGATTTATACAGCTTCCGAGTACGTAATACTCCTGAAACGTGCTTCAGCCTGTCCTATCACTAACATTCATCAACCAAGTGATTGGACAATGCACCCAATTTCTTCAGCTGCTAATACCAACTGTTTGGGAGGATGAATTAAAGGGTGTTAAAGTTGAATACGATCAAATTGACTTCCAATTAAAAAAATTAAGCTTGCGAATAAAGGTCAATGATTAGTCACTTGAAAATGGTGTCTTATTTAACTGTATTGAAGTCTTAAATACTTTCTATAGTAAAAGTACTCAATGGCGATTATCATAAAAGTCTAAAATGAAATTTATCTCAATATTATACAGTGAAGATTGATCATTAATATTGGAAGATGAACTTCTCTCAATAAAAATCCAATCCGTATTCTACTGTATATTAAATTTTGCTCGATCATGATTGAAGACACTATGGTGGAGAGAGCTTTCTATCTATAAATTTAAACCTATAAAATAGTACAAATAACTAATATCATACTTCAACTATGTTTTTTTTTTCAACCACATTGAGGACTAAGGCTTCATTTGGGACTGTTTTTTTATTGCTTCTTAAAACAGAGTTTTAGTATAAAAATTTTAATTTTTTAACTAAAACTATGTTTTAAGAAGCAATAAAAAAATCATCCCAAACGAAGCCTAAATCAAAATACTCTTTACATTTCTTAACAATAAAGTTGTCGGTTAAATTTTAGGAGTTAATCGCCTCTTTTAGCTCATTTTTTTATTAGAAGAGGCAAAGTTAGAGGAATGATGGAGAAGATATTGGAAACACATCTATTATATTGAGATTATTAGTGTTCTTTTTTTTCCTTTTCGTTTAAATCCATTATTTAGATATTTCGTAAGAGGATCATGGAAATGAAGAACTGTTAGTGGCTTGGTGGTGGTTTACCGACTATCTGAAAGACTAGAATAAGAATTTCATTCATATAAATTCAAATATACACTACCGGCAATGTCATTGCACTTTAACAATTGTGAACATCAATCTAACTAAACAACAATAAAAAAAGGTGAAAATAATTGATAAACTTTTTATATGAGGGCATTTTAATTTCAATCATCTAATGCATTCAATTTAGTCCTCCGACTCCTCAAATATAATTTATAATAATTCTCTATTGGATTATTTTGAATCAAATTTAAAGAATCAACGGTCTATTTTGAATAAAATTTAAAAATTCAATAGACTAAATAAGACACAGTAAATACTTTGAGGCTAAAACGGTCATAAAAATTAGTCCAAGAATTATTTTGGCCTTTATTTGAAGACATCCATTTAGCAACCATCCCTTGTTCATTTTATGATGGAGTATTTAGGGAACTATTACGCTTATTATAGCTGGGAACTACAGCATTTTGATTATTGGAAGTGGACTTTGTCGCATTTTCCTTTAAATCATATACTCTTCTATGCATAAAGCAACTTAAATTGCAATTAAAATGCAGATAAAGATGAAAAAATATTATCTTGAAAGATATATATCGATGTGCGGCCTTCATCATGGATGACTGATTTATGGCCTTATGAGGAAGTTCATCATTGCCCATTATCACTTATCTCTTTTTATTAAGGTAAAATAAGTTCTGTTTGGCGAAGCCACTGACACTTCTGACTTCAGTGGCCAAAGGCTTTAAAGCCTGCGTGAGTGATATCATTCATGTTCTTCAGCTGCTAGTGATGTATGCTTTCAGATTTCACTGTACTCGCTAAACTAGGATGAAGCCATGATAGCCAAATAAAAAAGTAAAAGAAGTGGAAATTAAAAGACACCAATTTAACATGAAAAAATAGAAAAAAATCACAATCATACAACACCAATAATTCGTTATGAAAATTAGAAAAAATAAGTACAGATCTCTCTTCTCTCGCACTCTTTCATTGCTTCTCTTCTCACATGCACCAATCTCTATGTTTTATACCCTCAAAATACAAGAGAAAGTCAAGTAAATAACCCCAAGGGACACAACCCTTCAGAAAAACGAAAACAAAAAAACCCGTTCAGTTTGTCTCGCAGTGTTGTGGCACTTGAACCTCTGTCTTGATCTACTGTAGTGTCGTATCTAGACCGTTGCAGTGCTCCACTCTCTATCATTCAACATTGGGGTGCTCGGGAACACAACACCGGAGCACTCGGGTACGTAACGCCGTAGCGTTGTACCAAACTAGGGGTAAAACCCCCACACCCCCCAACAAACACGTGAAACTTGAGGTCTGAGACAATAGAACAACCCGATTGATCAACACAATCAAATTCCACACATAACATCAAGTAATAATTTTCGAGTGGAAAGCCCACCCACATATCTAAAATATTGAGGCAATCAATTAGTTAGCTATATGGCATTTACCGTAATTTTTAAAAAGAAAATATTAATGAATTTACACATGAATCATATCATATGCAAGATTTCTTGTATATAAAATAAGAAATTTTATTAAAATATCTTATATAATGTGAATTATTACATTTCACTTAATTTTTTTTCTTAAGTCTAAGTTGGATAAAATATTAGAAAGACATCTTATTTGTATAAAAAAAAATTATATCTAAATGAAATAACTTGGATATGTAATTAAATATTGGAGAGGGAATAATGAGGTACTAATCAGTTAGTTTAAATTTTAGATATGTTGCTCAATTCATGATAAGGATATGAATCACATTCAAGAAGTAATTGAACATTCAACATAGCACTCACAACTTGGAACTCACTTATCAAGATAATTGATTAGGGCTGCATCGCTTACAAGTTGCCTAACAGTTAATTAGTAGGAGGCCTTAACGCAATTCCTAACGCTTAGTTATTGAACTTGGCGTGACACCCAATAAGTTGTCCACTCTCGAAAAATGCCACTTAAAGTACTCATCAATCTATAAAATGTTCTCTCTCACAGTTCTTGTTGATTGTCAAGAAGTTCAAATAAGAAGAACTCGCCTAAAATAATAGCCCAAGTAAACTTGGTGTGGTTACTCGTTCTCTATAAATAACTGACCTATTCCCTTAAAATAAGCTCCAATTCACTGAATGAACTTACCTACTATAAAAGCAAAATAGTATTATCGCTGTCTCAATTATCGTGAAAAGGTTGGAGTAGCTCTAGTGGAAGATAAGATTAGAGAGAGTCGCCTTAGATGGTTTGGCTGCATAAAACGGCGGCCTTCCGATAACCCAGTTAGAAAAATAGAGGTATTAGATTTGACTTATATTAAGAAAGGTAAAGATAGACTTAAAAAGACTTGGTTAGAAAATATTAGAAATAATTTTTTTTTATTAGATTTAAATAAGAATCTGACTTGATATTGTTGTTGGTGTTGATGTTGTTGCTGCCTCAATTATACTAAGTTGATAACTTTGTAGCATGAATACTGTTTCCATTTATAAATAGAATCAAAAGTCAACCACAAACACATGAAATTTAGCACATTAATATTCTGGTTTTCAATTGACATATAGCTCTTTCTTTGCCTTGTGATGTCCTAGCACAGTTCAACTCAACCTTTTAAATCCTATTGCCTATGAAATAATATAAAATTTTAAAGGAGCTTTCACTTATATTTCAAATATTCCAGATGAATTTTATCATGAGACTGTAAATTCAAGATTCATGTCATTTTATCATCTTAGATTAAATAAATCGAAAATAATTCCAACTTAACTAAAAAAAATAAGAAGAAGAATTTCACCCGTATTATTAAAAATTATCATATTTATAAAATTATAAACCATCTTTAAAAAAAATAAATCTAACAAACTTATATTTACACATCACAATCAAATCACAATTTTAATAAAAAAAAATATAGATAAGAATTAAATGATAATTTAATCAGCAGCAGCAGGAATATATTAGATTTATTGTTGACCTGTAACTGCCAGAGACCCACATCCAGTTGACAAACCCCACGGTTTGGACCAACCGTCGACCCACGATCACCCACGATCGCAACTAACCGCACACTAACGACACAAAAGTGACTCCTCCTCTCATTCGTCTCACACGCACGAAAAATTATTAGGTGCGGACACCGGACGTAGCTCTACGTCCGGACTCCACTAGAATGACGCCACGTAGCGACCCGAAGACCCGGCGACCCATTTCGCCGAGAAGTTCAAATGATGCACGTGCGGTATTACTGAAGAATTACTCCGGTATTACTCGGTATTACCAAAGAATTACTCGGTATTACCTATGAATTACCTAGGTATTACTCGGTATTACCTAGGAATTACTAGGTATTACCGAAGAATTACTCGGTATTACCTAGGTATTACTCGGTATTACCTAGGAATTACTCGGTATTACCAAAGAATTACTCGGTATTACCTAGGAATTAGTCAAAAAAGGACAGGTTTTTTTAATTTTTCGCGTCCAATCCGACTCGGATCATCGGGCCACGCGGAAGTTGTCATAACACGTGCTAAAAATTCACAATTCAACAGAACGGGATATCGCGTCGACGAATGCTACGTGGCGCCATTCCAGTGGAGTCCGGACGTAGAGCTACGTCCGGTGTCCGCACCTAATAATTTTTCAAGACACGCACACAGAAACGCTGAGAATTGAACAGGAGACAGGTTTGAAGACTTACCCCCCGTCGAACTCTGTACCAGATGCCAAACTCCGCCTCTTCTCCGCCTCCGACCGTCGCGCCCTAGCCGCACCGGCCACTGATCCCAACCTCCAGCCACCAATCGCCTGCTCCGGCCGACTCTAACCGTCTGCACAAGCATCCGCCGTTGACTTGCTTCCCCCTTCTCCGATCAGAATGCGCCAAGCCTGACTCCTACCATCCAAGGCCGTCGAACCCACCGATCCGCCGCCGTGCCCTCGAGCCGCCGACCTCCTGCGCCGACGCCAGACCCGCCGCCACCAAAGCCGGTGTGCCCTAGCCTCCCGCGACCTGTGCCCGAGCCCCTACCTCCCTGGTCTCCGCCTCCTGCCCGATCGGGCTCTGCTCATCTCCTTCCCTCTCTCTATTATATATTTATATATATATATATATATATAATACATATTATGTTATATGTATATAATATATAGTATTATAATATATTATATACTATGTTATAATATTATAATATATATTTTATATTATATTATATATATCAGTTTAATTTAAAAAAAAAAAGAAGAAAGAAAGCAAAAAAGAAATGAGGGATCTTCAAACAATCGTCGGCAACCACTCGATCTGCATCCAATCGTCAGCAACCACTCGATCTGCGTCCAATCTTCTGCAACCACTAGATATATGCATCCAATCATCGGCAATCAAAGCTTTTGAAGACAATTTTCGGGGCCCAACAACGCCCCGAAGCCCTCGGCCATTGACTATCTTTCCGGCCAGGCGGATTAAAAGGCCAAATGCCCTCCTTACCTCCCAGCGCTAGGGGGGATGCCGGGAGGCTGCTGAAATTTTCTCAAAATCTGAGATTTAGCCAAATTTTTGAAAAGATTGAAGAAACGTGCACTATTTTAATTTGGGATTAATTAATTAAATAAATATCAAATCAAATTTAATTTTAATTAAAAATTCATTTAATCAATTGATATAATCAACCAGCAACAGACAATCATCAACAAGAACCGACAACCAATCATAGTCAATCAAAGCTTTCGAAGACAATTTTCGGGCCCGACAACGCCTCGAAGCCCTCAGCCGTTGATTGTCTTTCTGGTCGGGTGGATTAAAAAGGCAAATGCCCTCCTTACCTCCTGACGCCGGGGAGGGAACGCCGGAAGGCTGCCGAAATTTTTAGTGAACAACAGGGGACTTGAAAATTAAAAAAAAAATTTGAAAATTGATTTGAACATAATTCAAACATAAAATCAATTCTAAATCAAATTCGATCAAATAATATTGAACTTGAACTCAAACTCGAACCAAACTTGCACTCAACATGACTCTAAAATAAACATCTATCGATACAAAAAGGGGACCCGCACATCATCAAAATTCTATTTTAAGTGATTTAAAATAAATACAACAATAGTAAACAATAATCACTTGAAAATTAATGATGAGTGCATCTTCTTAG
Source organism: Dendrobium chrysotoxum (assembly GCA_019925795.1). NCBI lineage: Eukaryota > Viridiplantae > Streptophyta > Magnoliopsida > Asparagales > Orchidaceae > Dendrobium > Dendrobium chrysotoxum. The sequence goes on from CM034309.1 coordinate 29,711,744, forward strand.
AGCACTGTAAGAAACAGGGGTGAATATGCTCTAGTGTAATAAATCCCTTATAAGTAAAGAGAACCAATGTGCCACAAGCATAACAGTTTGATGCATTTAATGAGTTCGAAGTGAATGAAGTCTATGCATAAGCAATTCTATTCAACTCTAAGCAAGTTTGTTAATTTGATTATAAATAGCAATACTTTATGTAGCAAGCTTACAAGTATATGTGAAAGCCCCTGCGAGTTGGTGTAGAAGACTCCTGATTTATACAACAGTCCCCTAGAGATAAAAGAACTTGACATGCAACTAATGTAATGAGTTGCAATGTACACAACACACCGTATAAAGGAGACCTACCATACACACAAAATATCGCATATGAATAAGATGTTAAATAACTACAACAACCGTAAAAGCCTACGAGCCATTAAAGGAGGCTCATTATATGTTCAACATGCTGTAGGTGGACAAATGTGAAAGGACTAAAATTCATCTGCAAGAAATAACAAACAATACTTTTAACGCCATCGGATCTGCAACATGTGTGCAAGCGAACAAAAGGCGTTCGTATGTCCTTAAAAGAAATTCCAGTCATTCTGCTAAACAAAATCATTTGCGCAAATGGATCATATTTAAATATTTTAAAATCCCCCTTTATGTATTAAATATGATCCCACTAAACTGAAGTACAACACACCCTGCATGTGCTCCGACGAACATGTTAAAGCTACAAATGCTAATGTCCGAGAATGCTGTGCAAGGTTAAATGCTGCAGCCTGCATGCGCTCCGATCGTTGTATATAATTTCTAAATCTAATGATTCGAGAATGCTGCGCGGGCCAAATACTCAAGTTTCATCATCCTCCTTGAAAGGACTGGAGTCGACATGACTTGAATTACAAAATGCCTTTCAAATTCCTACAAAAATACTAGTGACTTTAAAGTCACCTCGATGATGGCCGCGTTGACAGAAAATCTCAACCGGAGGGGTCAAATTTCAAATTCAATAAAAGTCAAGAATCCTTAAAATGAAATACATCACCTGAAAACTTAAAACTAAAACATATCCACCTCCCGCAATCGTTTGTCGGGGGTGATAAATTTGAAATTAACCACGGTTCACAAAGAGCAAATGCATGTCGGGTGTATAGCTAAGGTTCATCTTCAAATAGTCTCTTGCCAACAGGGACGTGGCACGTGCCCTCTGATCGGGTAGTTTTGCCGTAAAATGACACCATTATATTACAATCAAGGCCAAAACTCGTATGTTCCCTTAAGGCGTCAAACCCTTGAGCGTTGAATCATATGGTATATTCGATGGGCATAAAGCCCTCTGTCAGCTAAAGTGGATTCAGATATATCCCCCGAGACAAATACCAACCCAGGTCTACAAGGTATTCTTGGACGAAGCAACCCATGGCTGCCGATAAGGTACCTTCTATCAGGTTGGGTCGACTACATCCTCTGACTAAGTAGACCAGGGATCATGACAGCCCAGAACAATAGAACCATGGGATCTTGATCGGGCTCGTCTTCATTCCACCCACCATCAATTTTAAGTACATAGTGATAAATTTCAAATCATCAAATCAAATTCAAATTCTAAAATTGTTGCTATTATATGTTGTATTTACAACCTATACAACTTCTTCAATAACTAGTCTTAATCGAAAGTTCTCTCCTATTATCGGGAGGGGTAATTAACCATAGGGGCTTGCGCCTATAAGAAACCAGAACTCATATCAAAAAGTCCTCACAAAATGAGGGTGAAATCTCTGGGTAGTGTCTTATCTAAAACCTAATCTGCCTTCTGAAAATTCTTCTGGAACCTAATCTCGTTAAAACTCTCCCCCATCACATCATACAACAAACAAAAAAAAGAGTCGTCTGGCGCAGAGAGGCCGAGAACGCATCAAATGAAATTTTCGGAGCCCACATTTATAAATAACTAAAATACGATGGTTGATATGCAATTGTTCCATTATTGTGCTTTGCTTGCAGTCAGCACCGACCAAAATCATAATTCATATCAATCCAACAACAAATCGAAACTCAATGAAAAATTGTGAAATTTTTTATCTTAAGCTTTGTTTGTGATGGCTATTTTACTGCTTTTTTAAAGCAATTTTTTAATAAAAATATTTAATATTTTATTAAAAAACAGTAAAAAAATTATCCTAAATAAACCTTAGACTTCATTTGGTACAACTTTTTTATTATTTTTTAAAACAACTATTAATACAAAATTTTTTAAATAAAAATTTATTTTAAAAAAATAAGAAAATTATTCTAAACAAAATCTTATACTCTTGCAGGGAGCTTTCATCAATATCAATTATTGATATAAAGCTGATGATGTGATAGAATTGCCACAAATTTATAACCGTTAAAACTTTTCCATACCATCTCAAATTTCCTTCTCTAAAGACAAAAAGAAGAAAAAATAAACTATCGCTAAACTAATGCACTCTGTTTAAGTAAAAAAAAAAAAAGCCGTAATAAAATTTGAGCAAAATGATACTTACACACCAACTTTCAAATGTGTTAAAAACATAAAAACTACAGCACTTGCAATCAAGGCAACTGATTCCCTCTTTACTTGACCCATTGCATAACTTTAAAGAAGAAAATTGAGTTACAACAATACTTACAACAACCATAAGCTCCCTCTGCAAGATCAATAACAACCTCTCTATAAACAAAAGCTCTGTAAGTTTCAGCAGCTTCAGCTAGATTCACAAAATTGAGGGTTGCAGAAATTACCTAGAGAAGATCTAGCAGTAAAGCTATAAGAAAGTTCCTCACAGCCCGAAAGCCAGACTAGAACTCAATATACAAGTTCTATCATCTTATATCCACTTCCACCTTTGAATCTTCTATGCGGGATATCTTCTCTGCTACATTATCATCTGCCACATTCGCTCTTTCATTTCGGGCCAAAAGCTCGGTATACAATTTTAGAGACTCTCGGGAGAAATCTGTCAGTGATTCAAAAACATGACCTAAACCAAACTTGAAGCCATTCAAGGTTGCTTCTGTTGTCTCTTGCATGCATTTCCTATGCTTTGCCTTCTCCAATTCCAGTTTCTGCCTAAACATGTCAGCCAAATTCTTTTTCCCAGATAACAACTCTACCCGATCTCGAACTTCTGGTTCAGGCTTCAGATCTGATAGCTTGAGCTCCAATATTCTATTCTCATCTTTATGCAATGTGGCGATCCTTTGATCGAATTCTTTAGCAAGACCATCAACTTTCCTTTTCTGCTGTTGTTCCTCCCCTTGCTTTACCAGTACAACCCTCATATTGTTGATGAATCCTTTCATGGAGAGTAAGACATCTCTATCAGGGAGCTTCATAGATGATCTCGACCATTCTTGCAAGATCAAAAGAAGAGGAGGCGATCCTTCTCCATATGATGGCACCGAGCACCTAGTCCTAGAATAGTCAGGTACAAAAAACTTAGAATGCCATCCATAAAGAGCTTCAACATAAGATCTCTGAGCAGAAACATAGTTCTTGAAGCAAAATCGCCAATTTTCAAGTTGCTCCTCCAGCTTCTTAGTCACTTGACGCTGTGAGTCACTGCAATATCTCCCATAAGAGGGGCAAGTGAAAGCTTTGATATTAGACATAATCTGTTTTTGTTGCTCGTGTGATAGTAGCATAGATCTCCATGTCCTCATCATGCTATTCAAGAAAAAGAAATCAGATGCATTGCTAAAAATTTAAGCAAAGAATCTCAATGTTTCTTATCGAATGGAACTGCCTTGCTTACCCTTGCAACAATTCAATCAGTTGTGGGTGCAACTCATCATCTCGCACTTTCTGAATTCTAATAGAAATTGTTTCTATGGTTCGCAGGGAAACCCATATTCTTGCATACAGGTCTTTCACAGTGGCCCGAGATTTATCTAATGTATGTGAACCGGAGCCCTTGGCATCTTGATTTCTAAGCTGTAGGCATTTCTTCTGATACATTTGCCTAGTCTGCTCTCCAGCCTAGAAAGAATGGAGATCGCAATGCAAGAATAAGGTTGCATAGATCAATCCGTCCTAAAAATTGTATTGGTGGGAGCTTCATGCAGTGGATATAAATGCTATAGGTTATTTATAACATAGACGGTGAGTGTGGTGTGTCAAACATGCATAGTAAACTTCAACCTCAAATATTATTTATACTGCGATGGTCGTAATGTTTGTTTACTATGAATAATCAACATTAGTTAGCATACAGGCAAGTAGCAGAAACAAAGAAACAGGAAGTTTCAAATTTGACAACATGACTTAGAGTCCCATATTTACTTCTGGAGAGCAAAGCTATAAGCATATCCTCCATATACCTTAATATCTCAGGTCATGGTTATGCAACAAACAGAAATCATCCATTGTAGCCATGCAAAAGAGCAAACTTGGAAGCATATTTTGCAGACATACAGTTTTTAACAACATTCGGTATGGAGTTTCTTTGCTTCTTTCAGAGTTCTCAACCAATAAACAAATTGCAGATTAAGCTCAGTAACCATAAAGCTAAACCCCAATGATGAGGAAATAAATAATTATTATTTACATATCCTCTTCCAGTTACTGAATACACACTTGTCAGGTTCTATTATTTGTAAATGCTATATGGATCCATCTCGATGGCAGAAAGTATGATCGCCCTCCAAATTCAGTAGTATCAAGCTATTATAGAACATCAGGAGATTATAATACTAAGATGATACCTTCACTTCTTCATAGAGCTTCTTCTCCCACGCATACAATCTTCCTAGTGTGAGCCAGTGGCTTCCTGATCCCATTCCCCCATAATCTTCAAAAATCTCACTCCTTCCTTCAGTCAGTGAAGTGTTCTTACACACGAGAGATCTTCTGGACGATGAGGACAAAGATGAAGATGACCTATGCCATGTGATAGCCTGGATAAATTTTGATGAATTATCTGCATGGTTAACCGAAGCATAAAAATTCATTCCATAAAAGAAGAATTTAATACACAAAGAAATAAAAATCAAATAGCAAGCATTTATAGAGAACCAATAATTGTTGCTGAGCATGAGAAATTGTTTCTTCAAATTGACCAAAAATATGCTTACAGAATCAGAATCATCACAGTATTCCTAGAATGGTTATTTGCAGTCTCCATCAATATTACTCATTTTTCATAAATATTACTCAAATCCTAAGCAGGGTTAAGCATTCAACTGCAAATAAAACTCAGGCGGACGGCTTTCTTATTGCTTCTTAAAACAACTTTCTAGTACAAAAGTTAAAATTTTTGTTCTTGAAAACTGCATTAAGAAGCAATAAAAAAGCCGTCACAAACAAAGCCTCTGCTCCAGAGAAGCAATTTGCATAGTAATCTTTATTATATTCCGAGCATCATCTGTTTGATACTTACAGACTTGGGATAATCAGCCAAGAATATTCATTTTAAAACCAAGGTCCATACACACCTAATTAAAAGTCATTTGACATAATTAGATTTCTTCTAAAAGAGCAAGGTGAATAACCAGCGGAAAGTTCATAACTGAAGGAAATAAGGAAAATAAGTAGGACCCATAGGTTATTATTATCTTAGTCAAAGAAGATGACGCTCTTCAGTTAATATAAATCAGGTATAATTAGTACTAAACCAAATCCATAAAACAGTTCAAACGAAGATGCGCTACTGCAAAGGTAAAAAGAGAAGAGTACAAGCGCTGCAAGCTCCTGAGCTGAATCAGAGAAAGCAAAGTAAAAAAGAGAAGTAGGAACAAACATTACCTGATAAAAACAATGTCCTTTTTTGACTCAGCTTACCAACCCTTTTACCACTCATAAACCCCACGGAAAGAGGGTTTTAGAACACCAAGAAATGAGGAGCAATTACTAATTAGAGGCACCCCATTGGAGCTGATAACGCCCAAGAAACAATTAAAAAGGAGAAATTTTGGAAATTTAAGGGAAAAAAGAAACCTTTGATTTCATCATCTCTAGTATGAATGTTAACTATATCAGCTCCCAGCATTCTGGCTAACTCCTTCCCAGAATCATACGCTTTTAAGAATTCTTCCTCCACATCTTTCAGCGCATCAAGTAGCTCCATTTTATTCTCTGTTGCTTCCATGACCATCAATTCCCTCTCCTTCATTTCGGCCCCTTCTCCTTCTTGAATCCCCACTATTTTAACCACCTTCTCCCCATTTTCCTTAACTTCCATTGCCACTGACATCGGCGCAACATCTTTCTTTACGTCATGCAGCTCCTCCTCCTCCTCCAGCTCAGGAATCCCCTCCCGCTCCCTCACCACCCTCAACTCCTCCTCCGAGCTCCGGTCAAGCCCTACCATCATGACCGACGCCGTCAATCCCTCGAACGGGTTAAAGAAATCCCACCCATAAACCTCCGTCTCCGAAGGCGGTGCCATCGGCATCTCCGCAAAGAAATATTCCTCCCCTTCTCTCAAATTCGAAGTTGGCGCCGAAGACGTCGAAGAAGAAACAGAGGAACGGTATGCTAAAGCTTCGGTTTTGGGTTCGGTGGGAGTTTGACGGAGGAAGGAGGGGTTAAACGAGGACGACGGAGGGGAGGAAGAGGGGAGAGTGATGAGAACAGGGTTGGGGGAAGAATGACGGGCCACGAAGAGGTTGATGGCTCCGGCGACAGCGCGGATGGAGTGAACGTAGCGCTCGTGCGCTTCGGCAAGAACTTGGCGGCCCTTCACTGAGGCTTTGAGGAGGCGTTTCCTCTCGCGGCAAAGGGAGACTGGCTCCTCTTTGCCGCCTCCGAGCTTGGAGGCGGTGCAGTTTCCCATATTGAAACAGCAGAACAGGGGACCTGTAAGGAAGAAAGCAGGGGAAATGACTATGGAATGGAAAATGAGTAGGTTAGAGAAGGCAGCTGGAGTAGAGAGTGAAGCTGGAGAGGCAGAAGGAGAATGAGGGGACACAAAAGAGAGCGGTGGCGTCTTGTCTGCTAGTGGAGGCCCTGGGTGAGGTAGAGGTTTTTCTCTTTTTTTCCTTATAGGAAAGTTCCAGCCAAAGATGGTAAGCCCTGAACCCTAATGAGAACGAATATAATAAATTTTGTATATATCCTGTTTTATACAAATTTAGGATCAATTTGAGACCTTGTAATTTTTTATAAAAGTGATAATAAAATTGTTTTAAAAATTAATTTTTTAAATTATTGTAAAAAGTAATTTTTTAACATAATTTTTTCTAAAAGTAATAAAAATAGTGAGTAAATAAAAATTATAATTAGTATTTAAAAAATAAAATATTAAAAAAACTGTTTCAAATGAAATTTTCTTTTTTTCTTCTTTTTTTTATAATATGTATATATTCAATATTAATCGCCCAAAAAAGTTTGCAAGAAGGTTGATAAATAAGACATATTTTCAACTAACTTACTAACTATACCTAATTTTGTTAAAAAAAATATATTATTTTATTTGTAATAATATGATGTATTAGAATTTTGATTATTGAAGAAATTGCACAATCGTACAATGAAACATCTTATTTTGTTTGTGAACTTTCTTCGTGACTTAGGCTTCTTTTAGAGAAATTATTCTGTGCAGATACCGGACCGTCCGAAGATGAATGAGAGTGTGCCACGTCACCCGGGTACACAGCACTAGTACACATGACATTGCACGCTCTCATTCTTCTCCGGACGCCGTTCGGTGTCCGCACAAAATAATTAATCTTTTTTTTGGGAGATATTTTGATCATAATTTTTTTACTGTTTTCAAGAAATTTGTATACTAAAAAATTATTTTAGAAAGCAATAAGAAAATTGTCCCAAACAAAATCTTAATAAACATAAATGACATCTCAAAAATAGTTCATTAATTCACCCCTTAAAAAGTATAATTATTTTAAATGAATTTATACAAAACAGACATAAATATTGAAGCAATATTGACCACCTTGAAATATTATATAATATAGTCATTAATCAATGAATACTACAAAATATTATATAAAATCTATAATTATTATGAAAAACTCCATGAATTTCATATATGGAGCATTGATGGAGTTCAATTGCCATTTTTGATGAATTGGTCTTTTAGGAGTCTCCATAATCTTAGCCAATTAACACTCATTTATGAGATCATATGTGGGCGTAGAAGCTCTTAAGTGGGATCCAATTAAGTGCGGGCCGAAAGGTTTCTGGGGTGGGTGCCTCCTCTTGGTCAGTCAAGGATTAGTCAAGCCGCAAAACACCCTCTCAGAAGTGACAGTAGGTGGATACCCCGTTCCCAAATAATAATAATAATAATAATAATAATAATAATAATATGGCATGGCTCAAATCATCAGAGTATTATTAGCTAATTAATGGTGTTCTTGTGCGGCTAAGGAGATGGAGTTGTTCAGATGTTGGGGAGCCGTTGGGTATTCTTGTCTTGGTTGAGGACTTCGGCTCCGCCTTTGGGGCCCTTTGTGTCCTTATTGTGGAACTAGTTTCTGGATAAATGGCAGCATGGTTCTGTGCTTTTATAGTGATTGTGGTCCCAGAAAGGGATCAGGAAAAGAAAGAGAAATAGAGCAGATCAGCTTAAGCTTGTTTTCCTGAAAATTTAGCATATATAAAGCTCTGTTTTTTTTTTCTTGAACAGCTCGTTGTCATCCTCATAGGAGATGCTTAGCGGCGTAACTAATCCCTCGGCGAGCCTACCAGCAACTAGCCCCACAGGTGCAGAACCCAGCAACTAGCCCCACAGGTGCAGAACCCGCGGTTATTTTCTTCCCACTTAAAGGGTCGTGTGGTATGAGAGGAGAATCAAATATGACTTGGAAGATTCACAATTATGCTCGCCCACCAACCCAACTAAACCCGGTGGGATAGCTCTGTTTTTTTATTGCACAAACTTTTTATAAAGTATTTGTCACAAAAGAAAAGATCACGGAAGAAGATAATTTTAATGGATTTATTCTTAGTAGGATTGCAAATAAATCTAATCTAGCTAAGTACCATATTGTTTAATATAGTTTACTTATTTTTCTTATTGAGTTTGAGCTAAATTTGAATATGAAATGATATTTTTATTTTTTAAAAAGCTTATTTATTAGTTTTTTTATTGAGTTTGAGCAGAAATCGAGTGATAATTGAGCTTAATTAATTAGTTATTTAATGTTTATAATTTAAATATCTAACATAAATATTAGGTATAATTGAATTTATAAATTTTAATTAAAATTTGCATAGTTTATTAAGAGTTATTTAAAGTGTTTGGTGAAGTTTAATTAGTAACCAAAAAATATTTAAATTTGCCTATCTATGTAATTATGTGATATTTTCATTATATACACATCTGATAGCATACATAATTTATAAAACATATAAATTATAAAAAAATTTGATACAATAACAAGAAACAAGCATTAAATAAAAATAATTAAGACATTGTTAAATGAGCCTTTTATAGTGTTGTTAAACAATATATGAACTTGCACATGAACATAATTGAACAACCAAATCAATATTCAAATTTGATAATTTATTTGAAATTATATTTTATTTAGATTTATTCAATTATATCAATAAACAAATATAGATGAATTTTATAAAAAACAAGTATTAAATTATTCATGGAATGCCCTTATTCGTTTATAACTCTAGTTGTCAGATTTGTTTAGTTTAAAAAGATTTTGTGTATGGCATAAATTTTAAAAATAAATTCAATAATTAAATATGGTATACTTAAACACACGTAAGGTTCTAACGCAAGACCTGTATAAGATTATTTAGCATAATCGAAACAATTCATTCTAAATATTTAAGCTGTAAACAAAATCTTCAAGAAACATACCTAACAGCAGTGGAGCAGTCGGACAACCGTCGTCATTCGTCTAAGTTAGTTTAGAGGAGACTGGGAGCAACTAGCAAGCCTGGGAGAGTTAAAGGGCCAAGAGGTGAGAACTGAGAAGCCTGAAAAAGATGAACCGCGATCGACTAGCAGCAATGAATCGTGAGCGAAAATACTTGCGTGAACAGAGGAGGAAATCAAGAACCGGGAGTAGCTTCGGGTTCGAACGCTCGCGCCTCACGGCTTCAGCTCCTATGTCGCGTGTGTGATCTATCAAAAAAGTAAAAAATAATCCTTTAAAATCTATCAAAAAAGAGAATTTAAATTTCAAACTCAAATTGAGTGTAAACAAAATCTTCAATTAGAAAATGTATTTGTTTCTACTAGTAATCAAGTGAGCCCGTAAAATATTAAGAACAATCCAAACAGAATCACCAAAACTATATTATCATAGTAAAATTGATAAGCAACCCTGACGGGATTGAAACTTCACACATCTGACAGCCACAAAATAAAATAAAATAAAATATTCTCCTCCCTTCTATTAATTTCTACATAATATACATCTTTAGAATAGAACGAAGATGAAAAGCAAGAAATAAAATGAAAGAAGAATAATCAAGAGAAGAACACGAAGAAAAACAGTGCAATTCGATTAAATTAATCTAAGAATAATAGAAACAATTCAATTAGATAAAAAATACCTTTAAAAAATGAAGGAACCTTAACAATTAAGAAACATACCTTACAGCAGCGGAGCAGCCCTCGACATTCGTCAAAGTTTGTTCAGAGGAGACTAGCAGCAACTAGCAAGGCTGGGAGAGTTAAAGGGCGAAGAGGTGAGAACTAAGAAGCTTAAGAGGATGAATCGCAATTGCCGATCAGCAGCCTGAACAAATCATGAGTCAAATTACCTACATGAACAGCGGAGGAGATCAAGAACTGGGAGTAGCTTCGAGTTCAAACCCTCACGCCCCGCTGCTTCGGCTTCCTGTGTCGCATGCGTAAAGAGATGGAACAACAGCAGGAGTTGGGCAATGTGTTGGATTAGGGGAAAAATGATTTTTGGCTTAGCCATTTCTATGATTTGAGGGTGGACAATTGGCTACACAGTCAATACACATTCTATACATAATTAATACACACTCATTATATCATTAATATACAATCAATACATATTTAATATATAGTTAATACACACTCAATACACAGTCAATGAACAAAAACACCGCATAAATCATTTTTATCTTTGAATCCTAACTTTTAAAATGCAATACATAACGTGCAATGTGTATTGGGAAAAAAATATAATTAACAAAATATTCTCTTCTATACATATAACATACAAGTTCAAAAAACATCACAAAATGAATAAAAATATGCCTCTTTGCAGCATTCGACATATAAATAATTGAAAAATATATTCTATCAAAATGCATAAACCATCAATTATTATAATGAATTATTTTAATTTAACTACCATTATTAACCTAAAATTAAATTTAATGTAATTGTTACTCTGAGGCAATGATATTCATCATCATCCTCGTGTACTCAAATGTCAGCTAACTGGCTGTTGACCTGTTTATAAATTCCTCATTGAAGCATTCAGACATATTTAAGAATTTGATCTGTCTTAAAGGTGAAAATTGTTATGTTATAGTTAACTCTACAACAAGTTTTATGTTAAAAAAATTAAGCTCAATAAAATATATATTTAAAAAAAATATAGTAAACTTAGGAGAAACTTCAAATTTACCAATAAATTGAAACCTACAAATGTCACCTCCAAATTAGTCTCCATCTTCATCACATATTTTTTATTTTTCTTTCTCAGCATCAAAAGTTTATTCTGCTAAAACTTTAAAATTTTGGACCATAAAATTTCGAGACAAGTATATATATATATATATATATATATATATATATATATATATTAAAAATCTACTGTAAAATCAACTTGATGAGCTGGAAGAGTCCGGAGGTGGACGAGGCGGTCGCTTAGGTTACGGCTAAGGCCGCCGATCTCGGGGTGGCAGTTGCATCCGCCGATCGAACTCCATTGGTCGGCCGCTTAGGCTTCCTGTTTCCTTCGAGAAGAAAAGAGATGTGGGAGAATCACACTGCGACTACCTCTCTTATTTCTCAGATCTGATTTCTTCTCCGGCCAGCAGGATCACACTGACATTGCAGTTGTGAAAATTTTCGAGTCCGAGCGGATCCTCCAGCTGAAAATTTACTATGCCAAGAACCACCTGCTCCTTCCTCTTCCCCTTCAGTGTCGGTATGCCCTCTCCCTCTTCCCAAATTTCTATGAGCATGAGCATGTTTCAAAACTAGTTGGCTGGGCAAGAGGTTTCATCATATTAACGCAGACAGCAAAAATGAATTTGCTACCAAAGTTAAGTCGTCTGATAGGGAACTTGATCTGAGGGCCAACTAAACAAAGTTGCTCCAAGAATCTAAGGATTCATTTGGGACAGTTTTTGTGTCACTAGGATTTTTTTGTTGGTTTCAAGATATTTTTGTATGAAAAATTTGCTATAAAAAACAATAAGAATACTGCTCCTAACAAAATCTAAGTTACTGTTAAGCAAAATCTTCCCAATAGCATGTCAAAGTTACTCACCAAAGTTTGACAGGCCTCAATGATATCGTTAGCCACTTCATATGATCACCCTGCGTGTAGAACTCTGTGTAATCAAACGGCTATAGCCTTGTTAGGCTCTTTTTAGTAATTTTACTTTATAACCTAAATATAATGTTTCATGGTGTTATGCCTTAACTCTTTTTTATAAATAGGTATTCAAATATTAAGCCACACATCTAATCATTACCATAGTATTATACACTAATAATATAATAAAATCACAAAACTAATGTCAATTTTTTTAATCTTATTCTTAATCATTTTTATCAATAACAATTCGATTTTGCGAATAAATTTGAATTCAACCACCACTGGCCAAAGAGTATTAATCATGCTAATTTTTTTAAATTATTTGATTGTATAAAACAGTAAATACATCACATTACGCAACTGAGTTGAAGGTGAAATTGTGGTTGAAAATCGTGGAAAATCATAAATTAATACCTAGATTCATAAACAAATCACAAATTACCTGTTCTTACTTTCTTCACATGATTTGAAAACAGTATGTAAGCTATTATGCCATACTAAGCATGGTTAAAAGTAGGTGGGTGTCTCTTTTAGGTCAGCCAAGGATTAGTCGCGCCGCCAAGCACACTTTCGGGGGTGACAGTGAGTGAATACCTCGTTCCCAAAAAAAAAAACTTACAGCACCATATGCTCCCAGCAATGAACAACTTCAAAAGTTCTGACTGCACTATAAAATCACAAGTTGAAAATAGCCAAAATGGGAGAAATGACAGCAGAAGATAAAGAGCTCTCAATACCATGATGCTCAATCACGTTCTGAATTGTACAATTTAGCCAGAACGATTCATTTCTCTAAAATACTGCACTGTAGTGGACAAAAGTACAAACCTGCTGCATTACCCTTTGTAAGTTTATACAGTAATGTTTATAGTTTTGAAATGAGAAAAATTGTTGCTTTATCAGGTACCACGAAGCTGCAACGGCAATGTACACTTTACAAAAGAATTAGCAGAAAGAATTAAGCCTCCCCATCTTACAGATAAGTGTGGCATGTGCTTGAGTAAGCTCTCATCATGGAAATGGCGGCATAACCAGCAATCACTCTTCTTGAGATCAGAGAATGTCATCTCCCTTTTCTCTTTGGTGCTTCAAGTAAAGTGGCGTTAACAAGCCTCCGAGCAATTTCCCAGCAGGAATTCAGTTAAAATGGAACTAATCATCTCCATGGATGAAAGCAACAAAAAGTTGCTGTCTTCAGCTGAGATTTGTTGGCCCGTTTGAGAACCAAAAACTAAGATCAATTGTAAGTGATACAGATCATCTGTTGTCCTTTCTCTACAGTTCATACAGTACTGGCCGGTCCAAAGGATGAAGATTATGACCAACAACGTGCAATGCATGGAACAGCAACTCTCTTTCTTTGTTTTTGTTGAATGGAATGACTGTAATAGGATCATGGCGGAAAAATCTCTAAAATTCAACATATCTTGGAAGTTGGAAGCTAAACATGATCCAAAATAGATTCAGAAGATACAGTTAGAACTTAGAAATGAGCAGCATAAGACAAGGGAAGGCAGTTGTTAGGGATGGAAGTGAAGGCAATATTTAAGGTGCAAAATGTCCAGCAATAATCCTCCAAAAGATAGACACCACAGTTTTATTTACTAAGACATCATAATCTTCCATCAAGTGCAGAAAGATGAGAATTCCAACCTAATTGCACAATCAGATGAAAGAAGGAAAGAAAACAGCTACTGAAAGAAGATGGAAACTTCAACCTCGTGCATTCAAAAGCATATGAAACTACAAGACATTCATCTCATTATTATCATCACCATCTGATAGGATCCAACATCCTATTTAGAACATTTTGAGTTATTCTTCACTCCCAAAAGAAAGAAGAAAGATACAAAGGAAAAGACTTATTCATTTCATCATACCTCTTACTCTTCAATCAGGGTTATTTATAGGCTTCCAAAGCTAAACTCGTCAACTAACCATCCTTCTTAACACAAATTTTAGGGAAGATTAAATGCTAACCTCTCATAGTAATTAATCAAAAATCCATTGAACTAATGACAATAAGGTTTACATCATTACTCCCCCTCTTACAACAAACCTTGCCCTCAAGGTTGGACTTCAAAGACAATCCAATGGAGATTACGACCATGCATTCAACTACAAATTCTCAAAGGTATTCTTATCGTGCACAAGATTCAAAGGTATTCTTATCATGCGCAAGATCTATACTAAAGTCATAAAAGAAGATGTTGGCCAATGTGCTTTGAGGAAATAACCTATGAAACTTATTGGCCCTACTATGAAACAATATTATCTTATCCTAATTAACCTAGCGCTAAGCCAACTTTTATTGCAGGACCTTCCAAAACATTTATGTTGTGCATCCACGACACTCGTCGAACAAAAAAACTCTACACCTTCACTTTCCTCAAAGAAGCCAATAAGAAGGAATGTGCCTTTGGGAAACTCATAAGTTTGTTGCAAACTTGTTTTGGCCATCATTGCAAAGGTATATATGTTAGAGATTGAAATGAAGGGAAAATTGTATCAGGTTTTTCACATCATATTAGGAGCATTTATGTATCTGAGGGCTAACTAGATTAGAGCCCTTTAAAGGGTTTTCGCCCTAAACCCTAAACAAATAGTCCCCTAATAGGTGTGATGTATTGGTGAAATACACCACACGTGTCGGTGTTGACCACACAAAGGGTATATGTGCAAAAGTGAATGGAACCAATTTAGTCTGTTGGCATGTATGTACACTCGGTCTTCAAACTCATTGAGAAAGGGTGATCGAGTTCGGTCTTCAGGCATATGAGCTATGTGTAAACTCGACCATCCGACGTGATGAACTAAGAAAGGATCCAGACTTGGCTGCTAGAGCGTGGTGAATCACAAAAAGACTAAACTACATGTGTATGAGCTGGGAAATGTGGCTTCCCCAATTAGACCCTTGGATGAGGAATAATGTTTCAAGTTCGGCCTTTGGGCGTGTAAGCCTTGTGTCCAAGCTCGGCCCTCCAGTGACTGAACTTAGGTAGAATCCTGACTCGGCAACAAGAGAGTGATGAATCAAGAAAGACTCAATCTGCATGTGAGTTGGAAAATGTGGCTTCGCCAACTTGACCCTTGGATGAGGAAGAAAGTCCCAAATTTGGCCTTTGGGCGTGTGAGCCTTATGTGCAAGCTCGACCCTTTAGCATGCTAAACTTGGGAAGAATCCTGACTCGACTACAAGAGCGTGATGAATCAGGAAAGACTATCGTGGGAAATGTGACTTCACCAATTTGACCCTTGGATGAGTAAAAAGGGACACTGAGTTCAGCCTTTAGGTGTGCAAGCCTTGTGTGTAGGCTCGGCCCTCCGACATGCTGAACTAAGAAAAGTCTTAACTTGGCCAATGAGGTATAATGGGCTAGGAAAACAAACTCAATCCTTAGGTGTATGAGTTGGGAAATGTGGCTTCGCCAACTACCACCTTTAGATAAATGAGTAAAAGGTGTATCAAGTTTAGCCTTTAAGAATGTGAGTCATGTGTGTAGACTCAGCCCTCTGGCATGGTGAACTCGAACATAATGTTGTTCATTGGCTCTCTGGCGTGTTGAGCTTTATGTGTAAGCCCGACTTTTAAATCTCAAGACAGGAAAGAACAACCAGTCCAGTCTGGCGAGCGTGATGGACTAGAAGAAATCTCAAGTTCGATCTTTGCACATGTAAACTTTGTGTAGGTTCGATCTCAAATGTGCCCTGTCTATGATTCTAGTGGGAGATAATGGATATAAACAAGTTGTAATAACCTCAACATTTAATTCCTCTAAATTCTTAAAAATTGTCTGAGGTAACGTTGCGGCGTTGAGCTTATGGACATTATGACACCAAGCTCTCAGATTTTCTTAAATTTGAGGGAGCGCTGCGGCGCTAGGGTTAGGGGTGCAAACGAGTCAAGCCGACTCATGAGCATGCTTGAGCTCGACTCGATAACGAGCTCACGAGTCGAGCTTATCAAGTTTCAAGCTCGAGCTTGAGCAAATATACAAGCCCGTTGGATAATCAAGCTCAAGCTTGATTGAGTCGCTGCTCGACTCATTGACTCATCGAGATGCTCGAGTGCGGAAGGCATAATCACGAACGCGGAAGGCCAAAGCTGACACAAGTTGTGGAAGCGTAGATGCAGAAGCAGTAGTGGAAGGCGAAACCCAGAACCAGAACTGGAAACGAAGGTCGACCCATTCTTCTTACGCATTGCGAGCTGACTCGTGAGCCCGCGTCTATTGCCACAAGCCGAGCTCGAGCACGCCATTTGAGCTTGAGTTCGAGCTCGTGATTTGGCCTACGAGTCAAGCTCGAGTTAAGTATGACTCGAGCTCGACTTGACTTGTTTACACCCCTAGCTGTGGTATAGGGCGATGTGGCGCTAGTTCTAAAATTTTATTTTATTTTTAATAAAAATATCTAAAATCATTGTGTTAAATCCCCAAGCATCCCATCCATCCCCCATTTTCTTCCTTAGCAGGGTGAGAGAAGAGAGAGAATGGGAGAGAAAGGAAGAGAGAGGATGAGAGAGAAAGGACGTTCAGGCCAGTATTTTTATCACTCCAGTTGTGAAAAATATTCTGATCGTGATAGGTAATTTTAATCCTACTTTTATTTTCAGTGATTTTGAGTTTTGTTCATTTTCTCCCTCTTGAAATTGATAAAAATACAATATCTCTCATTTTAATGATTTTTCACAGTGTAACTTTTGATATGTGATAAATACCATTACCCTAAGCATTTTGACTGGTTTATATTAAAATTTCACTAGTTATTTTCAAATATATATCATTTTATTTGAAATGAGTAGTAATACTAAGTATAAAATAATTAGGAGCTAGTATAATTTATTTGGACAGGAAATACATTATATGCATACATTTATTATTCATTTAATCAAATATACATTTTTGGCATATTATAGGCAATATAATGATAGTTGCATTGGATGTATATAATATTTGATAGTATGCTCTATAATATGAAATGTGTGTAAAAATAAGGAATGCTACCTAGAAATGATTGATTGATTCAGATTGGTTAGATACATTTTACCCAGTATAGGAGAGTGAATTGACGGGGTTTCCTTTAAATGAGATTTGTGTAATCATAAGGAAAATGAAAAGAGAGGGGTAAGAAGAGTAACTAATATGATATGATACTTTAACGGACAGGAAGTGACGACTTCTTACATGAAAGTCACCTGACTTGTGATATGTGATATAAAACTAATTCCTGACAACAAGACTAATATGATTGAGATTGATTCCTATAGGGTTGGCCTACAAAATTGAATACAAGAAAAATACCACATGTAGTCAGATGTCCTATATTGCTTGCATGTGCATATGACATTAGCATACATGATAAATTGCATAAGTAACATGATATAATAAGATATGCACATGATACATGTTATGATTGATACAGATACATGGTATAACTAATAAGATTGATATAATGACATGGTATATATGAAATATATGATATACATATTGCATTGCAAATATTAGAAATACATAATATACACATATTAATATTTGATGTTGTATGACATGCATAAGATATATATACATTGGTTTAATAAGGCCGGTAGAAATGACAGAATATATTGGTCCTTTATATGACTACTGATCACTGAGCATGATTTATATAGGTTGCATTAATTTCAATTGCTCATATGAATAGCACTATTCATATTGACTGATATATATTCTTATAATTACATGTTTATACTGATCTGAATTGAATAATTACATACATACTACTTCTATTGCCTTACATTGATTTCATTTATATATTATGTTGTATTGATTTCAATTGTAGGTTGTCGTAACATATTGAGTTGTTAGCTCACCCCGTAGTTTTACATGATTTCAAGAATTGATCAGAATCCAGTGGCATGAGGCACATCAGGATTCAGGTTTTATTTTATTTTCTGTATTTTTGTTTTATTATTTTGTAGTTAGGAGTATAAAGAGATAGACCAATGAATGCAATGATTGATCTACTAGCTCTTATTAATTGAATTTTGATGAATAAGCTTAAAAATGTTCTAATATATATGATTTATAATTGTTTCCGCTGGTTTTATTAAATACATGAGATTAAGAACTCTAGTAATTTAATTAAAAGATGAAATAGACAAATTTTTTAAAATTAGATCTTGAGATGTCACATAAGTGGCTTAGACACCCTATTTGGTGAATTTCTAGCCTTTTTTTGCTTACGCTTAACATGCCATGCCCTTTTGTGAGTTTGCATATAGTCTAGGGCTAACACCCTATTATAGATAACCTGGACATATGTTCACTACACATATACTTAGACACTCTCTTCATTTAGTAAATCAGGATGTGACCATCTCCTATTCCTTAGGAATAATACACCCAATACATTCACACTCAATAAGGGGAATCGACTGGCATTCTGACCCAGGCAAGATGTAAGTCCAAACTACCATCTTTTGTAAAACATTGAGAAGATAGTTTGGTCTTCTTAGTCATACAAGACTAGGATATAAGTCTCACTTTTGATATCTTCTCTACCACATTGAAAAGATGTTTGGACTTGCTCAATGCCACATTATCAAGCTATAAGTCTCATCATTACACATCACTTCCTTCCTTTTGAACCTCCTCTACCATATTAATTTTTTTCCTGCCACTCCTCTTGTACTTTTTTATCATATTGAGAAGACATGAGCTTTCTTGTTCATCACCCGACCAAGTTGTAAGTCACACTAATTGAGCTGTAAGTCCACTTCTTGGATGTGTCATCTATCACATTGAGGAGATATTCAAGATTTCACTCCTCGGATATCTTCTCTATCACATTGAGAAGATATCTATATATGTCTCATCTCTTATGCCACATTGAGGAGGTGTTCAGATTCTTCAAGCATTCTCAATCACACATGGTTGAGCTATAAGCCTCATCTTCAGCGTTGTCTTCACCACATGGAGATAATACCTTCTTTCCTGCCTGTCAGCCCTAGAGCCTAGGTAGCCTTGGCATGTAACACCATGAATACTATGTCCAGTCTAGGTTGCTCCCTCATACGGCAGTGGAGTGTAATTCCTGTTTATCAACCTAGGACTAGGTTCACACCCTTGTTCTACGAGATCCCCTTGGATGAGATAACCCATGATTGCTAACACGGATCCTCTGATTATCACTTGACTAAGTAGACTAAGGGCACGGATGAACTCGAGATAATGGAATAATGTGATCTTGATCAGGGTCATCATACCCATTAAGTAGATTAGCCTTCACTTCCTGACTACTCACTCATTCTAGCTTTTGCCTTATTGAACATCAATTATTCATATCTAATTTGAATACAAGCATTGATTTCTTAATCGAAAATGATCTCAGGTACACCTGGGATGTAATTAGCCCTAGGAGCCCTTTGAAAAACCTCGATCCCTAGAATTAAAATAAAACCTGTTTGGAGCCACATTCTTTGTAGGGGAAATCTCTGGGGCATAAACTCAATCTACTTTCCATTGATCTTTGTGGGCCTATAGAGTGCATCAATCAATTTATGTTTGGTCCTCTATTGCAGTGCCGCATGCGTAATTTGAAGCCCACAATAACATGCATCTATTTTTTATCAAATTATTCGCCACTTTAAAAGCAATCCAAAAAAATGCAAATGACTTGTGAATTGGAAGCTTATAAAAGTAATAAGAATAATAGGAAGTTTAAAGCATATAATATGGTATATCAAATAAAGTGTATAACAAACAGTTGAGATATATATCCATATTATAAGCTACACAAGATATCTCTCGCACACATTGCACTCATAAAAGCCTGTTAAAACATAAATCATAGAGTATCTCACGCTTATAAATTAAAATATGTAGTATTAAAAAAGGCAAGTTTACATGAAGGAACATGCAAGGACAATAAGCAAAAATGCAATAATCTCAAATGCATTAAAAAATGCATATGAAAAATCATATAGGATCACTTGCATAGTTATATAACACGCATAGGAACATAGAAATAACATCATAAAACATGTAAAAACATGCGTACATTAAAAGCCCCATGAGTACAACATAATACATATGATGCATGCCAGATATCATGTATGCCATCGAAAGGAATGTCACCTAACATGACCAATAACACAGGCATCATTATCCAACACATGGATTCAAAAAGTTAAAGAGTAGTAATGCATAAGCATTCAAATCCCTCACAAACACCAGATAAATTATGTAGGAATGTATAAAATACCAAAATGAAAATCTATAAAAACTTCAAATCATAGACCGACTCGTGTAATCCATATGAGAAATCATGTGAGGGATAAGAACATTGAAATATGAGAATGGTGAATGATATATATCCTACATTGAGAGGAATGTTTCATTGCTGCTGGTGCTAATTCCAAATATTATTGCTACTGGCATTCATTTGTTGTCGGTGCTTACATCCCTTAGTTGTTGTTGATTCATATTATTGTTGTTGATATTGATTTAAAATCAAAATCAGAGAAACAGATTTCTATTTATACGGTTCAAAGGGAAAAAAATTTAAAAAGGTTGTTGCAGCTAATAGAACGAATAAAAGTATCAACAAATATGAAAATAATATGCTACAAAAAAATAAAAGAGAACGATAAAGCACAAATTGCTCAGATAAATGACTCAACTTCAATCAAGCCTATGTGCAAGGAAGAGGAGATGGAGAATCAAAACTATTAAAAATATAGAAACTACAATTCTGACTTATAAAACAAGAGCACTCATAGCACGACGTACACCGACATACAAACAAGATAAACCCACAATTACTCTCACAACTAAAATTTTATCAAACATAAAGCCTTCTTATACAAACAATCATGAGGTCTCCAAAAGGAACGAGAGATCTCTAATTGCCTGTCTACAAAATCCTAAGCCAAAAAGATAAGTTGTGGAAGCCGTCTATATATTACATATGATTTGATAAACCCTAAGAAAAACACCCGCCGATCCCAGCATTACACATGGCCTGAGAAATTAAGGTCGCGATTCCTGTAGCGATCACAAATGCAAGCAAATTAAGAAGTTTTCATGATTCCCGAAAGGAAAAAGAAAAAAAAAACTGAAGCAATGAAGCTCCGTATCAGAAGACACTTGAAGGGAATATTCTTCCTAAATAATTTTGCGTCAAGTTTACGAGAGAACAGTAAAAGATTGATACATTTCAGCAAAATGTGAGTTCCTTCAAATTCAGACTACTGAATGGTCATGCTTATTTGTGCCATAATGAACAGTATATTTATGCCATCATGTTTATGTATTTTTCAAGTTGATCTGATGCGCCAGCACTCTGCATTATACATTGTCATTTATTAGTTTCCATTGCAATTTTCTCTGAAAAAGGAGGAAATAATAGTTATTAATTATTAATTTCATAAAAGATTCAGATAACTGTTTTGCTCGGCAATTTAAATATATCAGACCAAGTTTCAATCATCTATTTGAGTTTGTCCATATTTATATCCTATATTCAGTCACAATAATTCAAGCTTCCTAACTCAAAAGTCGAAAAAATAATTTATTTTAGGATCGAATTATTTGATAGCCTGCCATCCACTTGTCCTTATGATTCCGCTTCAGGTATCCACAACCAGCTGTAGCCTGTAGTCCATCACTTCCACATGCATATAAATCAAATCAGATGATGCAACACTTTGCATCAATAATTACCTAAAAAAGTAAAAATAATGCTACAGGCTACTAGCCAGATTTCAAAAAAAGACACATGATGATGTGACGTTTAAATTGCAGCATTTTCATGTCCCAAAGTAAAAAAATTTAACCATTCAACTATTCAAGAGTAAATCTGTAAAGGCAGTCTAATAGAATTTCTTTCCAATTAACTGAATAGATAAATAAAAATGGTATCAATTATAGAGAATCCTTTCAATGGAGTCTTGCAAGAGGTTGATGTATAGGGCTATTAAAAAAGTTCTTTATTGACATTTGATTGTGTTTGGCTAGACAATACTATTAAAACAACAACAACAAGCTTTTATTCTATTATATAAGGTCGACTACATGAATCATTTTTCTCCATTGTGTCTTATTATGAGTTGTCCTTATTTGAATCTGATAAAAAAATGTCATTTTTAATATTTTCTAACCAATTTTTTTAGGTCTATCTCTACTTTTTTTTAACATAAGCTGGATCTAATATAACTACTCTCCCAACAGGGTCATCAGAAAGCCAACGTTTTATGTGACCAAACTATCTACGATGACTCTCTAATCTTATCTAATACTGGAGCTACTCCAACCTTTTCACTATATACTCATTTCGCATTATGTCTCTAAGTATAAAGCCACTCAATGTAAAGCCACTCATTCACCTAAGCATCCTCATCTCTACAACACTTAATTTTATGCTTCTCTTTTAATGGCTAACATTCTACGCCATAAAATATTGCAGGTCTCACCAGCATCTTATAAAATTTCCTCTTAATATTAAAGGGTACTTTACTATCACACAACATGCTCAATGCAATCATCCATTTCAACTATCCAACTTGAATTTTACTAATAATATAATCATCTATTTCACCATCGCTTTGAACAATAAACCTGATATATCTTAAACGTGCACTCTTTTTATTGACTTGATCACCCAATGTCACATTCCCACTACTAGATTAAGTTTTTAATCAACTCCCTCTCTAATCTTATCAACAAGAAGAATATCATTACCAACAAGCATACACCAAGGTACATCCTCTTGCAAATTTCTAGTAAGAACATCCATAGCTAAAGCAAAAAAATATGAGCTTAAAATTGATCCTTAATGTAATCCAGCTGAAATAGGAAAATATTTAGTCAAACCACCTTGTGTTTGAACACTAGTAATAGCTCCTATATATACTTCTTTAATGACTTGAATATAAGCATTATCAACTCCTTTCTTCTCAAGAACTTTCCAAAGCACTTCTTTTGAAACTTTATCATATGTTTTTCTAAATCAATAAATATCATATATAGATCCTCCTTACTCTCTCTATACTTCTCTATCAAACCTCTCAACAAATGTATTGCTTCCATAGTAGACCTATTTGGCCTAAATCTAAACAAATTTTGAGAAATATTAGTATCATGTCATAATTTATGCTCAATTACTCTCTCTCTCCCACATAATTTTAATATATGACATTAATTTAATTCTTCTATAATTCGCACATCTTATGCATCACCTTTGTTTTCTTAAAAATAAGAATTAACTCGTTCTTTCTCCACTCATCTAGTATATTATGTCTTCAATATAATATTAAAAAATTTAGTAAGCCAAGAAATTCTTTAATCTTTTACGTATTTTTACACTTCTATTGGAATATCATCATGTGCTACTATTTTTTCACACTTCATTTTTATTAAACCTCTCCAACTTTGATTTTACAAATATGACGATAAAAATAAAAATTCCTACTTTCATTTAGGGTGTTAAAGTCACTAAATTTAATCGTATTCTCTTAAGCTTTATTGAAAAGTTTATCAAAATATCACATCCACCGATTTTGAATATCCTATTCTAAGAAAAACACTTTTTGATTTTTCATCCTTAATGCACTTCTTTTGAACTAAATCATTACTTCTCCTATATCTTTGCTTTGCTAACGTATGCATACTTCTCTCGCTTCTAGTCTTTCATATAAAAGATTAAAAGTTAAATTTTTTGCATCACATATTGCTTTCTTAAACTGCCTATAGTCTCCTTTATATCATTCAAAATTTTTTGAGTTTCTACATCTAAACCAATTTTTATAATAGAACTTATTTTTTATCTTTTCATGTATAATTTGATTCTACCATAAACTATTTTTACAATTATGAGTTTTTCCTTTTGATTCTCTAAATAAATACTTTGCAACATTATTAATCTCATTAGCTGCTTTTTTCCGCATAACATTAACTTCTTCATGAAAACTCAAATTTCAAATTTGACTCTCAAAAATATTTTTATTAGCATTCTTTAAATATTCTCATCTAATCCTAGGATAATATTTTACTTTATTATTTCTTTTCCACCATTTCATCTTAAAGTCCAAAACTACTAAACAATGTTGGGTAAATAGACTTTCACTCAAAATAACTTTACAATTATTGCAATCTAAACGATTTATTTTTCTTATAAGAAAATAATCAGTCTAAGTTTTATTTTGTTTATTCTTATAAGTGATGAGATGCTCGTCTCTTTTCTTAAATAAAGTATTATCAATTATAAAATCTTAAGCTAAAGCAAAACCTAATATGATCTTATCACCTTCATTACTATAAATATTTTAAAGGCCAGTTTTTTAAGAAATGAAGCCCTAATTGGCCTCAAAATAAGATTGAAGCTAGAAAGAAAAGAATCGCATCGATGGCTAGGGTTTTTTCTTTTCTTCTCCGCCCCCGCGTTGCTTCCGCTCGTTCCTCCTGGGTAATCTCCTTCCTTGCTCCTTAATCCTTGATTTTTTCTTGCGATTTTCAGTTTGATGGCTTTTAATCATTTGATTGACCCCGATTTTTTGGATGGGAAGTTGAAATCATGCTCTTTTAAGGATGTTCTGTCCGGGGCTTCGTCCCAGTCAGAATTTCCTACCCTAAAAATTACCTCTTGCCATGGTTTACCAGCGTTATGGATTTCTGGTGAAGAATGATGGCTTTGGCAGCTCCAATTGAGTTTGCTTTGGTAGGAAAATTTACTAGCCGTCGGCCGCCGATTGATGCTATTAGAAAATTCTTCTTTCAGCTTAAGCTCATAGGCAAGTTTTCTGTCACTTTGCTTAATGCTAAGAACGTGTTGATTAAGCTTATGAATGATTTTGATTACTGTCGTGTTTTCTCGCATTTTTCTTATTTCGTTGGTAACATTTCATGAAGTTATTTAAGTGGACTCCTCTCTTTGACATTAATATTGAATCTCCTACCATCCCTGGATACTTCATGGACTTGGCTTGTTGTTTGGTTGTCCCTTGCGAACGAATAATGCCACCTCTAATGGCACAAGGCCTTCGGTTGCTCGTGTACTTAGTGGAATTAGATGTTACCAAACGGTACCCTGAACAAGTTGCCTTGGTTCGGAATCTATGGGTTTTATTCAGCGGGTTGAAATGGAAGAATTTACTTCTTATTGTGTTCATTGTAAGGCTTTGGGTCACTAAAAAATTGAATGTCATGTTTTGAATCCTCATTTAGCTAATCATCCTGGCCCTACTAATGGAGGTGGTTTGGGTGAGGTTTCAGGACAGAAAAGTTTAGATAATTTAGAACATGTCCCAACGGGCGAGAACGATCATATTGACGTGAATAATAAGGCCCATTGTATTGAAGTACCCTTGCTTGAAATGGCTGCTCCCGTGGGGTTGTCGGTTGGGACTGTTTCATTGGTTCCTAATGCTGGTGCTCCACCTCAGACGCTTGTCTCCTCTATGGTGTCAGACTTTAACAGTGATACTGAACATTTTGGGGCATTAGCTTGCTCTGTTGATATAGGTGATGGTGGTAATGACTTGGAGAAATCCCTTAGGGGTGAGATTGTTGTTGAAACTCCTGTGGGTGGTTCTGAATCCTGTAATAAGTTTCTGAATGTGGGGAACAACGATTTATGTAATGTTAATATGGTGGTGGTGAATGAAGTTTCTAGTGAATTGGATCCTTCTGTTGAATCTCCAGTGGCATCTGTTGAGCTGGCTTTGTCGCCGTGTCTTGGGGGGGGGGGGGGGGGGGGGGGGGGGTTTGGGAGTGAGCATCTTGTTGATGTGCCAATTGCTATTCTTTCTTTCATCTAATGCTTTGAATGCTCACTTGGGTGTCAGATCGGAGGAAATTTCTATGGAGCAAAATGACTGGCTTGACGACTCACCTTCTTCTCCTTGTGGGGTTGGTGAGATGGAGGTAAATGAACATGATGTCTTATTTTATGACTAGTATGACTTGAACGTGAGTCGTGTTGTGCATGATGATTTCTCGAGGGGTAAACGGAGAAAGCGAAAATCTAAAAAATAGTTTGTGTTTTGCTCTATTCTTCTCGGTCGGCTATTCTGGTTTAGTTTTTTCTGGGTGTTGTGAGTGCTTAGGAGGGGTTTTGGTGGTTGTTGGTGTTTTGAGTTGTTGTGTGGCTGTTGGTGTTGTGAGCTGTTGAGTGGTGGCTTCATGGTGTTGGCTTTCCGGTTTGGTGGGTGTCAGCTTTTCTTTTTAGTGCTGTTTCTTTTATCTTGTCTTCTGCAGGTTGCTTCTGTGGTTGCTGCCTATGGAGCTGTGGCTGCTGCTTTTGATGTCTAATTGATAGCTTCATTGGTTATTTCTTTTGGTTTCTTTTGTAATGTTTAGACAGAATCATTAGCTCGTAGATTTTACTTCAAATGATGTATTTTAGAGAGTTTTTGGTTCTTTAAAGACCTATAATTTTATTTGTTATGGAACGAATAAGTCCCTTTGTGAGTTTTATCCCAAATAAAAAATAAATATTTTTAAAATCTTCTACCGCTCTACCAACATGTCCTTTTAAATCTCCTCCAATAAAAATTCTTTTTTAAAGAGATATCCTTTGTATTAATTCTTCTAAGTCATTTCAAAATTTTATTTTTAAATACATATTGAAACTTATTTGAGGAGCATAAACACTTGTAACATTAATAATCTTAGCATCAACAATAATTTTTAAGGTTATAATTCTATTTCCAATTTTATTAATTCCTACAACATTATCTTTCAAACTCGTATTACTAATCACACTAACACCATTTTTAGTATGACTTATCTGAATGCTATAATTTAAATCCCAAGCTATCAAACTCCTTAGCCTTTTCCCAACTCATTTAATTTATTGAATACATAGAATATTTATATTTTTATGAATCATAATATCTATTAATTTCATTAATTTGTTTATAAGAGTATATATATTCCTATTATTCCAAGATACTATCATAATTCTGGTTTTATAGACTAGCTTCTTTGCACACATCCATCCATGATATGGAAACCCTTGCTTATTTAACACTGCGCCCGGCACCTATACAGTGGCCCTTGCACACTTTTCACTGTATTCAGGTCATATAACGCATTACTTCCAAGAAATGTCTTAGCATTAACACAATGTATTAAAGGATTCATGTCATGACTGTTCTACAAATTTTATGCTAGCTGTCAACTATCTAACACAACCCTCTGCTTTTCTCATCCAAAATTTGGGATCTGACAACTGCAGTGTTGTGTTTGGCTAGACAATAGCTTGATAATATTTGCACATGCATAAAAGATGCATATAAATATATGTTTAGGTATACTTATATATGCTCATACATGTAAATGTGCATATAAATATTTATACTATACATAATCATATTCATATATTTATATTTGTATGAATGTAAGTACACATATGGTCAATATGTAGGTAATATAATAAATATATGATTTTAAAGTAGACATTAGGTTCATGAACAACGCTAATTTAGCTTGATATCTAACGAACTAAACACAAACAAAAAATTTTGGCTCCTTTGCTTAATGAGTTGAGCCAAATAATACTTGGGCTTGCTCAAGCTCAGCTCATTTACACCCCTATTGATGTGTTCTCTGCTTAAATTTTTAAGTCCCTTAAATCTATTATACTATATCATTTGGCAGTGAGGGAAACATCACTAAAGCATTTTATAGCACTTCTAAAATAAAGATAGAGCATATATTATGAATATAGTTGTGTAATTTAGCTTACTAATAGTTCCTTCTCTGATAATTGGAAGCTGTCCTTCCGGTCCTTAATCTTCCTTCCTTGCTTGTCATGCAACTGTTGAATACACCTAGCTGACTTCATGTTTTCTTCTTTAACTACAGATTTGGCTGCTATCAGTCGGATGGAATTCAATTTGACAGATATATCTGATTTTGCAAGAGGTCTTCAACTGGAAAATTTAAATTACCTGTGTTATAGAGTAGCGCATTTCATTTTCATTGAAGAATGTAAGAAGACCAGCAAGGCAGTTGATACTGTGGGTAGTGTTCTAAGTGATCGAACAAATGCTGCATCAGCTGTCTGCAACGAAGAAACTCACAAGATGAGAGTGCTTCTAAGTCTGCAGAAGAATGGGAGACTGTTAAAACTGGTTCTGAAACAAAAATGAGGACCTGTCTGAAAAAGTCAAAACAAGTAACTAGTATATTGCTGGTTCATATCCGTTTCAAAATGGGAAGCATTCAAATATGAACAGCAACAAGCAATGGATGAAACTAAAGATAAACTTAGGTGCTGTTTGGTTGCCGGAAAAGAAAATGCAGTGTAAAGTAAATGCAATGTATAGTAAATGTAGTGTATTCCGAATACTTTGAGATTGTTTGGTTGTCTGTAAAGTAAACGCAAGAGAACTGTTTCCCTTGTTTGGTTAGGTATATCCAGAGTATAGTAAAGCGGTATATTTGTAATAATTTTTTTTGGCATTATAACTAGTGTATTTATAAAAATAATTTATTTATAATAATTAGTATTATTTGATTTTCATCCAATCAAACACCAAAATTCTCAAAACTCCTGCATTTGGATTACTTTAGACTCTAAATGCAGCAAACCAAACAGCCCCTTAGAGATAAGGAGTTTCCAACATTGCAATAGTTTGAACCCATGACCAGCGGAACCTGCTGATGTCATTTACTGGTAAGTCCAGTAACTAGTTATGTCAAACCACATTCAATATGGAATTTCTTTAAGGAAAAAAGCATTTTCTAGTTTGGTAAGGTGAGAAAAACAAATCAATCTCTTTCTGTTGGTAATTATCAAATATCAAAGAAACCAGAGTTTGAAGGGTTAGGGCATGAGTATGATGATACGAAACAATATGGGTGGGTTAGGTTGTTTAGTAGCACTGTAGAACACCTTCCTAATTATTTGGCAAGACTTCGCTGCCAATCCACTGCAGAAATACGCTGAAATGCCATTTCCTAGCATGGCATGGGAAGCAGCACAGCAGTGGGACCAATGCTGCTTACTATTCTTATGCAGGAATTCGAAATCCCAACTCTCAGTGCCATCTATGTGGAAGACTCTCACAGGCTCCTTTATATTCATGCTATTTTGTGGTTGAGTGGTTGGGGGGCTTTGCCACCTTGCAATCAACCCAAGCTCAAGCACACTAACAGCTAACAAAATTGGCTTCAAGTGCTCTCCGCTCCTTAAAAAAAACTATCTAAATAGAAAAAATTAAGATTATTCTACAAAATAAAAGGCATACTATTCACATTTACAGCTGCTTATCATGAACAGTTCCACTTCGTAATGTTACTTCGTAGAGCATGGCTTAATGGCTACACATTTCTATCAAAATTTTGATGATGACAGTCTTTTGGTAACACCAATCTTACCTTTCCAAAGATTTATATTGGTGTTGAAAATATGTTGTGTTGAAGATGATATGCCACATGAGTTGTGAAATGAACATGATATGCAACATAATTCATCTTGAAAATGCATCGACTTTTTTGGTGCTAAGAAGCATTCTCCTTTTCAATGAAAAAAATTTCTTATGCTCTGACAAGCCGACACATATTTAACATCAATAGTGTAAAAAGATGTGATGTTAGACCACCATATTCTCGTATAAAGCACTATGTTGTACAATATGCCACATATATTATATGTTGAAAATGTGTTTAATTTCATTTGTCTAACAAGAATTGCTCTTTTCAATGTTGACATAGCAAGCGTATACATCTTTGTACCTATAGTTAATCCTATTAGTGCAGTAGAAATCATGAACAAAACATAACCGTTCAGCAAATACTACAACAACACATTAAATATTCCATGATGAAGTTAAAATGGTTTAAGCACCGTAATAGCTTGCACTAGCTGCAGCTGCTGAATAGTGCATACTACTTCCTGGCAGTAACATCTTAGCTAAAGCCTGTATCCTTTCTGGTTTGAATATCAAACGAGCGAATTGTGATTGAACCATCGTGGCAGTGAACATTGAAACTTAAATGTTATGGTTGCTATGGTATTTCTTATAATTTGTGAAGACTCACCCCACAAGCCTTCATTGCCTAAAGATTGCAGGGACCGTCTCTTTTCACTCTTTCCGCTCGAGCTTTATCTCCAGGTAGGTTAAGCAGGAGCAGAAAACGCCAAAGCTTTCACCAATAATCCCCACAGGAACACTTCCCATTTGTGAAAAGATGAAATCTATTGGTATCTCTCACAAGTATCTCTCTCCTTTCAAATTCTGATATGAACTTTATAGCAACATGGCAATCGCCACATATCCTAAGGTTCTTTATAACTCTGAGAGGAGTCCCTGGACAGGTGCTTATAAGTCCCAATGCCACAGCCAACTTCTCACTGTGTCCGCAAAGCATCTCCTCCTTGTCCTGTTCCTCAACATTTTGCAGTGCAAAGTTGGTGCTCGGTTGATAACCAAGTCTCTTCATGGCAACCCCAAGCTTTTTCAATCTCTCCACAATCTGCTCCATTTCTGCATGTGAGCTGTCTCCAGCAAGAAGCATGTGTACCTTGTTTTTTATCTCAATCCAGCTGCAGCCAGGGTTCTTCCTCACGCCCAATCTCTTCATCTCATCCCTTACTCTACCCACGCCATCCCATATTCCATTCGCGGCATAAATGTTCGATAAGAGAACATAGTTCCCAGCATTCTGTGGCTCAAGTTTGAACAGGTTTTCTGCAGCAATTTCACCGAGTCTCACTTCTCCATGCACTCTGCAGGCACCGAGAAGTGCTCCCCAAACACAAGCATCAGGGTAAAACGGCATTTCTCCCATGAATTTGTAAGCTTCACCCAGCTTGCCAGCTCGACTTAGGAGGCTAACCATGCATGCATAATGCTCCATCCTCGCAGCAATTCCATATTCCTTCTCCATCTTGTGGAAAAACAACCACCCTTCATCTTTCATTCCTGCTTGACTGAAGGATGAAAGCAAGCAGGTGAAGCTTACGGAGTCAGGCTTCTGGTCGCTCACTTCCATCAAACAAAACAGATCAATCGCATCATTTGCTCTTCCATGCATAGCATAACCACCCAACATTGCATTCCATGATACTACATTCTTAATTGGCATTGCGTCTAGGACAACCCGGGCCTCTCTAACTCTACCACACTTAGCATACAAGTCAATGAGAGCACTGCCGACGTACACATCATGTGAAATTCCACTTCGAAGAGAGAAGCTATGGGCTGATCTCCCATTCATCAAAGCAGCAATGTTGGCACACGCAGGCAAAAGGCTAGGGATAGTCACAGAATTTGGCCGAATACCAACACCCTGCATCTCCCTAAAGAACTCCATCGCTTCCACATCCTTCCCATTCTGAGCACAGCAAGCAACAATGGAGGTCCATGACACAACATTCAGCTCAATTCTCTGCTCTTGAAAACTCCTAAACCTCATTACAGCCTCGCAGACGAGACCATTCCGAGCAAATCCAGCCACAAGGGCATTGCAAGATCCAACATCCATATGACCAACTTCATCAAACACCTTACTCATCTCCTCTGTAACCCGGCACTTCCCATACATGTTAATGAGCGCACTCACCACACAAACATCTGAATAGAATCCATGCTTAATGCTACACCCATGAATCTGCAAACCCACCCAAGTATCTTCTACATCCCCTACTGCAGACAGAGCGCTGGAGACACCGACACTATCCAACCCACACCCCTCAAAATGCATACTTTGAAGCATGGAAAGTGCTTCGTGGGGATGCCCGCTTCGGCTAAATCCTGCAATGAGGCCATTCCAAGTGATGGAATTCGGCTCCACCCCAGACATCTGCATCTGATAAAGGAGCCTTTTTACTACGGCAATACTGCCACGAGAAGCAGCATTAGCGAGCAAGGCACTATAGGCTACGACAGATGGTTGGGGCATTCTGCCAAACACTTTGTGTGCATCAGTTTGGAAGCCACACTTCAGGTATAGGTGGAGGAGGGAGGACAAAATGGCGGGGTCATTGCAAAGTCCTGAAACTACGGCGATCACGTGGAGACTCCGGCCGGCAATGAGGGAGGGGAGTGCGGCGCAGGCCTTGAGAGCTGAGGAGAGAACGAAGGGGTCGAGGAGGAAACGGAGAGAAAGCATGCGGGGGAGGAGGGAGAGGGAGAGGAAAGAGAAGGGAGAGCTGGAGAGGGAGGAGATGAGAGAGGAGAAGAAGAAGGTTTCGGGTTCGGGAAGGGATAAGAGGAAGGCGCTGGCGTCGGTGAAGCGGTGGTGGGTGACGTAGAGGGAGAGGATTTTGGCGGCGAGGTGGGCGTCGGCGGTGAGGCCGGACTTGAAGAAGCGGGAGTGGGCAAGCTGGGTTTGCAAGAGGGAAGGGGAAGGGTGAAGGTGGAGGAAGTGGAAGGATCGCCGCGCCATGGGAGGCGGGCATTTCCTTGAGGGGAGAAATTTTGAAAGTCTGAAGAATTATTCGGCCTTAATTACCAACAAATCATAGTATTAGATGTTTTGTTGGCTAAAAAAAATAAGCAGGGTAAAAAGAATATAATGTAAAAGGAATGTAGCATAAAAAAATATTTTTGAGCTATATGAAAGAGTGTAAAATAAATTCATGTAAATCATTTTTTATTTGACTTAAGTAAAATAAATATAGTGTAAAATTTAAAGTTGGTGGCGACCAGCGGGTGGCGGCGATGGTGGTCGGTGGCGGGCGACGATCACAGGTGGCCGCCGGTGGTGGGTGGTAGCAGTAGTCGCTGTTAGTGGCCAATGATGGTGGGGGTAGGTGGCCAAAGGTGAGTGGAGGTGATTGGTGGCGATTCGAAGCGGTCAAGTGAGCTTGTTTGCGATGTAAACCATTCTAGTTCAAGATTAGGCAAAGTTTGGTTTATCTAAAAAATGAAATAGAATGACCTACACTTAGGGGTTGTTTGGTTGGTTGTAAAGTGAATGCACTGTAAAGTAAATACTTGAGGCTGTTTGGTTGCATGTAAAGTGAATGTAGGGGATTTTTTCTGTTTGGTTGGGTATATAGAAAGTAAAGTAAAATTTGGTGTTGATTTCACTCCAAAATCTTGCTTCGGAATTGAAATTTCGTCACTTTCGATCGGAGTGCTTCCATTCCCTGCTCTCCGCCAGTCGCCACTTCGGCCAATTTGTCTCCAGCGGAGATTAGGAGGGGAGAGGGCCTATTGAAGTTCATCTTCCCCCAAAAAATCTCTCCTTTTTCATACTCAATATATCTGTTTCGAAGATGTCGTGCCTTCCGATCCGATAAGAAAGGAACGTCGTCGAAGGAGTGAAGTTGAATAGCAAGGAAGTCAAAGCACCGAAGTCAAACAAAGAAGAATGAGAGAAGAAAGGAAGATGGTTCCCGCGGGCTTCTCTCTAGCCCAGTGATTTCCTTTTTTCGCTCAAAATAGGTGATTTTACTTTACCTGCAAATTGAACTGCTACAGCAAATTCCTAATACATTAAGATTTTATTTTATTTTACATTATATCCAATCAAACACCAAAAAGTAAAAAAAAAATGTATTTCTTTTATACTACGTTTCATTTTTCTCCAACCAAACATCCCCTATATTTACTTCATTTTACTTTTCATTTCTTTTTCTTCCAATTAAACTCCAAAATTTTCAAAACCCCTGTGCATTTAGAATACTTTAGATCCTTATGTAATCCAATCAAATAGCCTCATATTTAATGTTACTAATATTTGTCATATGAAATATTTATAACAATATTCTACATACAAAATATTTTATATATAATTTCAGGCAATTAATTATCATGTTGATGAGTTTTTTTAAGATGAGTTATTTGAGTCACATATCAGCATAGAACGTCTCTTTTATTATATCATAAATCTGAATTAAATATTTTATAACTTATCATAAATTCAAAGTATATATTTCATGATTATCATTCATTTTATCTTAAAAAAATAAATAGTTCAAATGTTTAAGATAAAAAAACATCCAATCATTCAATCTTCTTAATTTTTTTTATATTATTTTCTTATCACAGGATAAGAATGCTTATATTCTCTTATTAGACATAAAGATTATAGGATGCATGGCATGTGAATATTCTCTCTCATCATTCAAATACTATTCAAGTTGATCATATTTTAACAGGTGGC
This sequence comes from Dendrobium chrysotoxum, assembly GCA_019925795.1. Taxonomy (NCBI): domain Eukaryota; kingdom Viridiplantae; phylum Streptophyta; class Magnoliopsida; order Asparagales; family Orchidaceae; genus Dendrobium; species Dendrobium chrysotoxum. Next base: position 29,746,309 of record CM034309.1, read on the forward strand.
TAGAGGTATAAGTGAGTTAAGCTGGCTTGAGCTCGGCTTGATATATAGCTCATGAGTCGAGCTTGATGAGCTAACGAGCCGAGCTTGATGAGCTAACGAGTCAAACTTGAGCCAACCCTAACTCGACTCATTAGCTCGCTAGCCGGTTTGTTTAAAAAAATTTCATATAAAATATGCTTAAAATATACTAGCATTCAAGATTAAAGTACAAAATTATTAAAAATATTAAATTTTGCTTTTCACTTTCTTATATCAAGTAATTTTTTTATTATTTTCTCGTAATTTCTTATTCTTTTACTAATTTATTATAATAATAACTTGAGTCATAATCATTTAATCTCTTTCATAATAACGTGTTAACTCGAGAGCCAGTTCAAACTCATAGAATAAAGTTTGAGCTCTAGATTGAACTCGATTAATTAATCAAGTTTAAGCTAAAGTAAAGAGTGACTCGAGCTCGGCTCAACTCATTTCACAGGTAAATACAGCTTATAAAAATGAAAAAAAAAAATTGTTTGAAAAGTTAAAGAGAGGCATATGAAGTCGGATTGAAGGAGAATTATCCTTCTATGGGGCAAATGTAACTAGAGAAAGAAAATATCTGAAAGCAAAATGTTGCTAAGCAATGCCTCCATTATCATTATTCCCTTGTACAAGAAGGCAACAGCCTCTGAGCCTATAGTGAACCAACAAAAGGAAAAAAAAGGCATTGTAGTAGCTAGCAAAAGAAAATTGGCTAAAGAAGAAAAGCTAATTTGTAATAATAGTAAATAGATGTAAATATATAGAGACTATGAGTTACATCAATTAACTTATATTTTTTTAAGAACTCGGCCCTAAGTTATTCTCAATGACATTGGTGGCATCGGCGGGTGATATTTGTAAATGTCTTTGACATTGAAAGTCTTCAAAATTTTCTAATGATAGGCAAGTCAATAATATAAACATTATTATCAATCTTCTTTTTTTGTATTGGAAATGATCTAATATGTTTTCCTTATAATTTATTGTTATGTTCAAGCAAGATAATAATTTTTGTTAAGGTGTACCATAACTAGGTCCCCTTTCTAAAAGATTTTGAAAAGTTTATGTCAATATGTGGCTGCTATGTATTAAGCATCAGGCTCTTGATCAAGTTTAGCCCTGATATAGTTGTGCTCAATGAAAGTAATTGTTGTGTCTTAATTGGTGTGGGCAGTCAATTCTCGGGCATGTAAGTCACATATTATGTGGTTATGAAGATATGTTCTGTGAAACAAAGGCAATAATTCTTAAATAAAAATTCATGTGGCATACTTTAGTTGAGGAAACTAGATTGTTAAATATGTTGTTTCTTAATTCTTTGAAAGCCTCATCAGTGGTGAATTGCTCCTTTAACTTGTCGAAGCTAGTAACTTCTAAATGCAATGTGAGGAGTGTGGGCTGATGGTTGAGATCATTAGTGGTTTTGTTGAGGTGTCTGATTTATGTTTGAACACATGTGAATTTTTTGTAGAAAGAGGGCCCATCATGCATGCATTCGTAATAAGTGCTTTTTAGAGTTATTATATTTTAGATCTTGGTGATTTTTATGAAGAACAAACTCTTGGTGAACTAAAAAATGCTTTTAATGTTGAAGTGCCCAAATGATGGAGTATGATTCTTTTGCAAACTCCGCTCATTTCTTGTGTGCTTCATTGAGCTTCTTATTGAAGAACTCCAATGTTCGACACTCTTAAATAAGGCCAACACTAATCATGGTGGTGCATTCATCAAGTGCAACTTTAAAAACTCAATTAATTAGGAATTGTTAAGTCTAGGGTTGAATTGAATTTATCTGTCAAACCTTACATTGTATTCTAGCCACCATTTGAACCAGCCTTTCTTAAGACAATTCAAGGTTGGTTTGGTGAGGAAATTGAAATCTTGAATGAACATGTGATAAACCAAGGTCATGAAAACTAAATACCTTATGAATGTTTGTTGGTGTCGGTCATTCAAAAATGCTCAGAACCTTCTCCACATCGACATAAATGTTGTCTCCCCTAATGATGTAGTTAAGGAATATCATGTGTGAAGTGAGAAAGGAGCATTTCTATAAATTAATAGTAAGCACATTTAAAGTAGTAAAAGTCTCACGAAGGTGATTGATGTTCTCCTCTTTAGATTTATTATATACTAGTATGCCGTTAAAATACACAACAATACTTCAACAAAGGAAGGGCCTCAAAATCTTTATCATAAGATGAATATGTAATGCCGCAATACCTAAATTGGGAAGAATTGTATCTTTTTTCTTTTCTTAATTATCAACCAGAGCTTACTAATTTTATTTCATATGATATAAATGGCGGAAAACATAAATATTGTTATTCATCCAATATTTATACATTTGTTCAAAATTCAAATTAAATAATATGTACAATAATCATGATATACAGACAGCCCATCACTAAAACATATCATGACCACAAAAACGAAAAAAAGACCAACAGATGCAGAAAGAAAAATTAATCTAACTTGCTGCCCATATCAACCTCACTCCACTGATTCCTTATGCTTACATGAAAATATGTAAAAAACACATAATGGGCACAAATGCCAACAAGTCACTAATATCTACAACTGAAATTAATGCATGAAATAAAAACAATATAAAAGGAATCATATTCATATAAATAGTAACTCATCGTACATTTTTTTTGTTATTTCTATATCAAGTGAGCCAAGCATTTCATATGTGTCATATATCGTGTTCACATCAATATAATACCAATATCAGTCTTGCTACATATCAATCATCAGTCTTATATATTCTCAATCTCATTCATCATCTGTCTTATCTATCATAGATCTATCTATCATATGTCTCATCTATCATCGGTCTTATCAATTATATATATATCTTATTTATCTGTCATCAGTCATCATTCTCTACTCATCAAACATCTTATCAGTCATCTATCTCATATATCTTATCAGTATCAGTCTCACATTTCTCATCTAATATATCAGTTCATTCGTATTGTTTACTGTATATCATAATAACAAACATCATGTACACATTATATACAATTATCTTAACTTGTAGATCTATCAAGTGTGCTCATCAATATGCATATATTATGCTGAAATGCATGTTATGCCAACTGAACAGTAGCCATATGCATGTCATGTATCTCATATTAAGATTTAGTATATCAGCTCCTGATCAATTTGCATCCAGTCTTTCTATATCCATTTCATATAAAAATATAACCATTGAAATTAAATATAAAACAGTCAAAATGTTCAAAATAATGATATCTATCGCATATCAAAAGTTACACTGTAAAAATTTGTAAAATGGGAGATATTGCATTTTTTATCAATTTCAGGGGGAGGAAATGAACTAAGCTCAAAATCATTGAAAACATAAGTAGAATAGAGGTCACCTACTATGATTAGAATATTTTTTTGTAATATAAGCAATGGACAAAAAAGCCTTGGGAGACTCTCTCTCTCTCTCTCTCTCTCTCTCTCTCTCTCTCTCTCTCTCTCTCTCTCTCTCTCCGTGTCTTCCCTTTCTTCCCCAATAAGGTAAGCAAAATGGGGAGACGATGGCTTGGTTGGAAGATATTTATATTAAATATATATAAAAAATGTCACTTAGTGCCCAGCACCGCGGTGCCAGAGACCACAGTGTCAAAGCTCTATATATATTGAATTCTGAGTAATTGTAACACAAATTAATAACTAATCGTCACTGCATACACTTTAGATTTTATAATTTAAATAAATTTATTTTATGAAATTATGGGTTATTACAAGATAAAGGTGTTTGGAGAATTATAAAGATCAAATAACATCACTTTCCATTCATTGAGACTGATGCCAATCTTAAAAGCCATTTTCCACCCATCCTTAGCCCTAATCCATAGTTGATGATACACACTTTTCAAGTTGAGTTTAGAGAAGATGGTCGCTCTACCCACATTAATGGTTAGATATTCTTATAACAAGACTGGAAATCTATACATGACCATGATTTTATTGAATATTGTATTGTGTATGCCATTCACATACTTCCATCCTTCTTAGGAACTAACATATTGGAACAACACAATGGCTAAGGCTTATTTGAGTAAGTTTTTTCCCAAAAGATTACCAATAATTGTCGACAAAGCTTAAAATTCCTTTAGGCTCATTCGATAATATGAGAGATTTAGTAACCTTGACCCATGAAGAAAGTCGATTTGATGTTGGACAATCCAAAGTGGTAGCAGCTCGCTAGACTCTTGGATGGGAAAATTCTGAGGAAAGGTTTGTAGCAAAATATTGATTTGTGGAGGAATTTGATTTTTCAGCTTAAAGCAAAAGACTTCAGTGATTAACATGCATGAATTTAAGCCTTCGTAAAAGGTAGAAGTAGATATTGTGAGCTTATTTAGGTTTCATCATAGGTTCGGCCTTTAGGTTGAGTGGTAACATGAGTATCTTCTTTTTCTTCCAATGGAGTGTATATATGTAACTTCATATAGGATTTCATTCTAATAGAATTTTTTGATAAGGAAAGATAATTCTTTATATTTTATTCATGTGCATCTTGCCACCCTTTTTTATCCTGATTCATTGTGAATTTCAATGCATCTCTATAGAGAGTTTTAGAGCTTTCACTAAAGCTGAGGAAACAAAACTTTTGCAGTTGATGCTATCGATGATAAAATCACATACCTTCTTGTATATAGTGCAATGAGTTTGAAAAAATTGAGTGGTGTTGGCTTCAATTCTGATGTTTAGCAAGGAGCAATCATTCAATGATGCAAGTTAGTGGTTCTCCAATGTCCCCTTAAACATTTTTTGCCTCCACCAAGTCATATGCTCCACTATAACTACTCCAATCTACATTTAACAACTTTCCCATGATAAAAAAGGTGGGGAATTGCACTTTGGTGATCATTTGGCCTGAAGGGGAGTTGCACAATGTTATTGTTAGGTTCTCCATAGGTCTTCTTATTAGAAGAATAATTATGGGAATAGCGGGACTGATTACTCTCAGTCTAGTAGGCTATATTGATAACTTTTAACAACCGCTAAATAGACTAAAAGGAAAGTTGTTCACAGTAAGAATCCTTTAGCCCATCGAGGTGATGTGATAGCTGATGTCATTCTGATTCATGGAAAGAAACTTGGGCATTTAATTGATAATATTCATCTATGTATTCATTTACAAACTATCCTCATTGCAAGCTTTGTTGATGTTATCGTAATCAACAAAAAAGAATCTATCTTGGGACAATCTTTGCATCCTTGCCACAAACACAGTGATGATTTTACTTCAAGATAGCATTGTGTTTTATATTAGAGGAAAATGGCTAATTTTTTACGGCTTTTTCCGTCGTAAATCGGCAAATTTCGTATGAATAATACATTTCTGACAGAAAATTTTTCGTCAGTAATACACGCGTCGGAAAACAAAAACAGACGAAAAAAATTTGCCAAAAACACTCCCGGTCGAATTCCGGTGGAAATTGCTGCAAGAAATCCGATGAAAAAATAAAAAAACTTTCACCCACACCTGCCCGCCAACCCGTTGCCCTTGACTGTAGAGGGTTCGAACCCCGCTCCTTCGGGAGGATATCTAGTGCCCATCCATTCGACCGTGAAGAAAAGTCTATTAAAATTATTACACTTTTTTATTTAAATTAAAAATTATTGAATATTTATTTTTAAAACTATTTAACAATATTTATTAAATTAGTTGATTAGTTAACTTAAATAAGTTAGTTTAACTTAATAATAATTATTAAAACTATTTATTTAATTTAATTTAACAATATTTAATTTAACTAATTTAATTTGACAATAAATTATTAAATAGTTAATTTAATTTAAAAATATTTATTTAAACTATTTGACAACATTTATTAAATTAGTTAATTTAACTTACCAATAGAGAGAAGTCTATATCAGAATTGTTAGAATTATCAATACTAATCCCTCATCGTACTCATCATGGAGTCACTAACCTCCGTATGGCGCTAGACCTACACCCAATTGTTGCAGCCTGTTTCATTTTTTCATGGGTTAATCATGCGATTGCACGGCAACGTGCTCGTAGCCCCTCAAGGCCTACACAACAGAATATATTGCCACATCATGGTGTCCTCCTTCTACCTCAAATATGACCTGAGTTCTTCAAATTATAATACCAATTCAAGTAGAAGCAAATATGAAATTGAACTGAAGGAGCGAGATTCTCCTTTAATTGGACAAACGAAACCAGAATGAAAATACCCAAAAGCAAAATATCACTAAATGGAAGGCAGCAGCCTGGAAGCCCGTAGTGGAGAGCCAAAAAAAAAAAGTTAAAAGTGTTGTACCAGCAAGCAAAAGAAAATTGGCCATCGAAGTACAGCTATATATGTGTAGTTGCTCCATTAGTCCAGCGACTATGAGCTGCATCAAAACCAAAGGTCCAAAAGGATTCTTCTATGGCGAACTGGATGATGAATCCATGTGCCTCGTCAATGGAATGCGCTACAACTAATATCAACCACTTTCACGTTGATATTGTAAAGCTTAATTAAAAGTAAACTGTAAATGCTTTTGAGTCCTCGCACCGACTTTGATGCCTTCATTGATATGCGCATCAATAATGATATGTGATACAGCATGGGTGACATTATGTTAGTTCAACAATAATGATGATGATGATGATGATGATGATGATGATGATGATGATGATGATGATGATGGAGATGTCTATTTTCTCATTGATAAGACTGTTATGCTGATAAGATTCGAGATTTAAATGCTACACGGTGATCCTTTTGTATGCTTTTATTAAGCTATCCTCCGAACCGGCTCACCTAAGAGATTCCAGAGAAATATTGTGATCGATAACGGGGCCCCACATTTCGCTGCTTCTTCAACTATCCCTTATTGCTGTATTGTCTTAGTCATTTTCAAGACAAAGCCCTACAGACAAGATTGTTAATCATTCGACAGCTAGAGTGGATTCCATGTGAAGTTATTCGATTAAATTTTGAGCCTACTCGATAGAAACAATCTTAATAATAATAAGCTTGGAGCAATTATTTTATTTTATTTTTCGAATGATCGTTATATTCCTCATCAGCAACGAGCTGTTTAAAATGGTGTAACATATGGATTGATTAGTACCTTTAACCCCTTTGATATAATATGTTTGAGGTTGTCGAAAATGAATGGTTAAAAATCTTAAAAGTCTTGATCCTCAAGTCAAGGTTGCCGCGGGATTGGCAGGAGCTGGGAGCTCTCCTCTCGGAGGTTTTGATGAAAGATGCCCACAAAAGGTGTCTATTATTTATGATTTTTTCATTAACAATTTTTTAGAAATTATGTTATATTTCTTCAACTATCTTATGTTCATTTATTATAAAATGATATCATCTTAGGTTACGTGATGTTATACCCACCCAAGATTACGGGATGTTGTACCCACCCATACTCATCCATTTTTCATGCTTTTTGAATGCAGTCTATCACGGACTAATGGCCTTGAGGCTTGTTGCTCTTTGCTCTGACTGTAAACTTTCAAGCTGTATATCAGAATTTATCGTGGTCACAGCATGGTTTAGTGCTACGCACTGCGTAGTGAGAATTGCGGTAATATACGACATACGGTGATTAATAATGTAAATCGGTTTATCCCCTGATGTTGAGTACTCATACCCACCCATACCCATTGGTATGGATGGATACGTGGGTGGGTTCTATTATAAAGGGAACCTAGGTTTTATATTTTTATATTTTTATTTTTGATTATGAGCAAATTTAATCATTAAATTACACATAATATATATACAAGATTTAAAATCAAAATATTTTGGTTGGAAGCCTAAGCTCCAAATCAATATGCAAGGCAATAAATTCATAATGAATTTTGTAGCAACAATAATATGATATAGCCATCAATTTGGTGAACATATATCAATTTGGTGAACATATATAATTTTTTTTTCTTTTTTATTTTGATCTATTTTTTATAATTTTCTTCTTTTAAACTCTTTTGAACAGTAACTATATCCCAAAAGTATGCTCATGATGGTTTCTATAGTCTTGAACATGCTGGAAAAGGTTGAAAACATTATCATATAGACTAAGGATTGGTAGTTTTAACCCCATTTATATAAGATGATATAGAAAGGTAGTGAAGAATGACAGACTTTTTAGGCTTATATTTTTCAAGAGCGCATAAAAGGGTTTGGGTGCAATGTTTGTGTTTTACTGAGGTTTCATTTGAGATAATTTTTTCTTATTTTTTAAAGTAACTTTTTAGCGCAAAAATATTTTAAATTAGAAATTTTTATATTAGAAAGCAACTTGATAAAATTTTAAAAAAAAATTATCCCAAATGAAACTTAAATGTGTATGATCGTTCTTCTGAAAGTTCAAAATTATTCCTTGTAGGTAAGCCGTGAGCATCTAAATGTAAAGGGCGAGTTGCAAGAATATGATATTCTTTAATTAAATATTGTAAAGAAAGTATGAGGCCCCTGTCTTTTGTGTTCATTGGATATATCTTTCAAGCTAACGTGAGACTCGAGTTAAGGATAAAACAATGACTTCATTAAGCAAAAATTGTTCATTAATTTACTGGGACCCTTAGAAAAGAAAAGAAAATAATAATACAAGACTGAAAATAATGTAAAACCCGATAACATAAATAATTTCACATAAAATTTATATCATATTTAAAATAACAAGGCAGAAAAGCATAAAACCTTTAAAAAAACAAAAAACAGATTTTTTGAGAATTACCTAACATTAAAAGGAAAACTCGACCTAGATGCTAGTATCCTGAGAAATAGCACCGCTAAAAATCAAACGAAATGAGTGGAAATTAGGGTTGCAAACGAGTCAAGCTGACTCATGATCAGATCGAGCTCAACTCATTAACGAGCTCGCGAGTCAAGGTCGGGGAGTTTCAAACTCGAGCAGAATGTCAAGCTCATTAGCTTATCGAGTTTGAACCGTGGAAGGCTCCACTTGATTACTCGTCGAGCGCCTCGCCGAAACGCAAAACCATTGGCAGAAGGCAAGACGGCAGGAGGCGAGCTCTAACGCGGTCCTGGGGGGGCCCAGAGCTCATGCCGTGTGGGAACCGTGGAAACTCGTGTCGTGTGTGAACCGCGGAAGCTCGTGACGCGTGCGAATCGCCAAAGCGTGTGCGGGTCGCGTATTCCGAAGTGGGCACATGCGAACCGGTTTCACGGCGAAAGAGGCGGCGTGCGAATGCAGAATTGAGCCACTCGACGAGCTTGTTTTTGATGGCGAGTCGACCTCGAGCTTGGGATTTGGCTCGCGAGTCGAGCTCGAGTTAGGCATGGCTCAAGCTTGACTCAACTCGTTTGCACCGCTAGTGGAAATCACAGAACCATCAATTCTACAAAAGTGGTCTCCCCTCCACTTTATATTGCCCCGACTGCAATCCTCCAGCCACAACTAATGAACTACGATCCTCTAATAATCATCACCAGATGGTAACATATTTAAAAATAAATAAAAGACATAAAATACTTTGTGTTCTTAAAAAAAAATTGCATAACATATGAGCAAAATTTTAATGCTCATATGATGATATGAAACTTGTCAAAGAAGATACGTTAAGGGATGTTATCGGTGTATGATATGAGTGAACACTCTGTCATCTTTAGAGGATACGAGAGTGTCAGGAGTAAATGCATTAATGTTATAATTGTTATAATTATTTCAAAATTATGTGAGGGGGTGGAGATTAGTGATGCTCCCTTAATAAGTAAAATGTATGATGTATTTCTTACAAATTGTGATAAATTTCCGTACGTCAAAATATTATGATTATGAGTATCGAGAGAGTTTATTATCTTACCTTTAAATATGGATTTCATAAATAATAAAAAAAGCAATACAATGCACATAATACTCAAGTTCTTCAATCTACAAAACTATAAAGGAAAATCATAGGCATAACTTAATCAAAAAATACTTCACTAATTTTAGTACAAGCTTATAGAGGATTACCCTTCATTGATTTTCGAAGAACTTGTTAGTATAACATAAATAATCCAAACTAAGGTGCACATCTCCTGTAATAACGGTGGAAAGTTTGTGAAGGCTGATGTTGATGTGTTGCACGATGATTGCAATTCCACATTGACTTAAAGGAGGGGATCGGAGTTAAGAAAATGTTCTTTATTTAGGGGTCGTTTGGTTGGCTTAAAAAAGAATACAATATAAAGGTAATGTAATATATTTGAAAATGCAATTCATTTTACTTCAAAATTTTACATTACATTTCTTTTACTTCAAATTAAACATCAATATTTTTAAAATCTCTGCATTTAAAATACTATACATCCAAACCAAACAGCTCCTAAGCAAATTTCTAAACCTTGCAGCTAGCTGTGGCTTGCGTATTATGTAACTGGAAAGGCAAGATGGATTAGGAAGCCGGTGGAATTTGGTAGTACACTTAAACCTGACCATGGAAATCGACGTTGAACCTAAGATGCCTAGAAAGGGACAGGTTAAGACCATTTGTTTTGATTCTTATATTTTGAATAGAATCAAATGAAAATTATACTATTATTAAATTTTAAAATTAAAATAAAACTTCAAATTCTTTATTTTTAGTAGAGCCATGTGGGCGAGTTCCCAGAGTATATTTTATTGAATTAATCACAATAGAATAAGTTATGATTAGTTTTGCATAGGAGACCCATTAGGGAATGCAGCTTGAAGACCAATTTTGATAGTGGCAACATCTCTCTAACCACTGTGTGAAAAGTTGGTGGGCTTCTAAGTTCAATTTGGCACTAATCAAGTCATTAATTTTGACATTAGACATTAGATATGTTGGTGGGTTCTTTTCTCAACCGAGTTACAGTCTCATTGATGTTTTTTTTTTTTGGCAATTATGATGATGTTGCCATGTATCTTGTGCAACTTTCAAATGATGATTGTATTTGAAGTAAAAGATTCAACTTTATATTCTTCATGCAGCTAATTTTGGTCTGTTGGTTGGAAGTTTTGGCTATTATTGAATGAGATGGTTTTAGTCGACAAATTCCCATCATAAGTTTCAAGGAATGAATTCACTATGGATAAGTCTTTTGACAAATTTTTCTATCGAAATTCCTAAGCAAGAAATCTTAGGTTGCATAAAAAAATACTCTAGATGAATAGTAGACAATTTTGATCGATCAAGTTCCATAAGATGATTTGATCAATCTGATATAGATGATGACACATGTACAATACATTTCAAAAATTCGATAAATTTTGAGGTCAAGTATTTAAACACCGTAACATTACTTTAACTATACATGCATAAATCACAAAAAAATGAATGATACTCTCTTTCTTAACGGTATTAAAAATGCATTTAAATTAATTATTATATAATAAAAATAAAAAAATATTAATACATCTTGAAATCTATCGTCATTCCTATTGCTACATTACACTTATTAAAAAATTTATTTAAATTTTATTTTTATAAATGGTAATAATTTTTTTTTTGGGGGGGGGGGGATATAATTCATTTTTATTTACAATTTTTTTTATTACTCCATTTTATTGACTGCTTATGAGGTATAAAGTGTAGAATTTTTTTAAGGAATAGAAAATTTCTCATGAAATGATATATATATATATATATATATATATATATATATATATATATATATATATATATATATATATATATATATATATATATTATTTGTTTATGTTCCTTCGAGATATGCTAATATATTTGTTTTTTTTTAATTTAGAGCTACTTAATTTATGCATGTAATATTTATTTTTAATATATTAGGTTTTAACTCATAGTTCCTATTAAAAAAATAGAGAAATATTAAGAGTAATATGTGGAAGTTGCCGAATTATTGGCTGCTAGAGTACTCTAGCAATTCTTTAATGAGCTGAATAAATAAATTCTTTTAAAGCAAAAATAATTACATCTCCTCAATATTTAACTGATCAACAAATAAAAGTACAATTCCAATATTTTTTAAAATTTCCCCCCTAAAAAATATTTTTTAAGATTATTTTTGTTTGGAGCGCTGTAGTTTACTCCTCTTCTCCCATTAAAAATATAGCCTACGCAAGAGTAACATGTCTAAATAAATAAAATATTCCTTTTATGTGGGGGACTGCTTTTTAACTTCCTATAAAAATATTTTTTTAATTTTTAAAAAACGCTCATTTTTTGTCCTTTTTAACAAATTTTTTAACATGTTAAAGTTGTTCCCAAACACCCAATGACATGTGGTCAAATCACTAATGTACTAAACAATGCTTCAACCCGACCTAATTAAGAAATCATAGTTAAGCACCATAACTTTAAATAATAAAATAAAATTACATAAGAACTTCGAAGTTTTAAAAATTATATTGAAAATATTATTATATATAATGTTTAAATATTATATTTGATATATCATCAAAAAATTATTACATTAGAAGCTTTCAAAATTAATTTCGGGACTATCCGAACTCCGATTTCATCAAATTTATAGTCGAACTAAATATCTCAAAATAACAAACCCAATGACACTAAATTTGATCCAATCTGAACCCAAATAGGTCCAAATCGAGGGTCCGAAGCACGTTTGGAAGCTTCAAAGCATAAATTGGAAGACTAAATGATTTCTAAATTTGACATGCTTATAGTAGAATCGAGCTGCTCAACAAGGCAAATCCAACGAGCCCAAGATCGCCAAATTCTGACATTATTAATGCACTCAAATGCTCGATAAACAGTCTATGATCAAGAGAATCGATATCAACCGTAAATCCATAACACTCCCAATATAACTTTAATCTTCTCCATATTTATTAGTCATGTCACTCCCAAAAAAATTATAAATAGACTCACATTCTTCATAAAAGAAAAAAAGAAGAAGGAAGAGAGATCTAAAATCTCTCTTGCCACCAAGCTTTTCCTCGACCATAGCCCGACCACTAGCCATCATCAGACTTTTGCCGGGCCACGATTGTCGCCAGAATTCTGCTCGACCACCGAACGTCACTGGATCTATCCTGCCACCAGCCGTCGGCGAACTTCTGACAGGCCATCGACTGTCGTCGGACTTTTACCCAGCCACCAACCATCGCCAAACTTCTGCCCTGCCATTGGCCGTGGCCGGACTTCTGCCTGGCTGCCATCCATCGCCGGACTTCTGCCCGGCCACTAGTCGTCGCCAGATGACTATGGAACGTCGTTGGACTTTCGCCCGACCACCGACCGTCGTTGAACTTCTGCCCAATCATCGACCGACATCGAACTTCTGTCCAACTCCTTAAACTATTGTAATATCACCGCCTCCAAATTAAAAGGCGGATCACGCATTGTAATTCACTCAAATTTAGTGTAAACATTTCAACTGGGCATGACCACTTGGGTTTTCTTTTTCAGGGTTTTTCACATAAAAATCATGGTGTTTTCTCTTCTCTATTTATGTGTTGAATATTCGTGCAACACTAAGACGAAAAACCTTTCACTATATCGTCACGTATATTCTAGATCGCAACAATATTAATCTAAATAAAAATATAAAAAATTTCAAACATATTTAAATACAAAATAAATTAAAATATTCTTATATAATTTTTTTTTCATTTTAAATTAAATATTGTGAATTGGTGACAAATCAGTGAAGCTTACAAAATGGGTCATACAAATTTTTACAAAAGGTTTTGATTAAGATCTCTCATATAATTTATTAAATTTAATTTGAAATAAATTTAACTAATTTTTAGTATATTAGACTTGCTTCGATAAAAATCTAACAATTTTAAACTTTAGTCTAACAAAATATTTATGTGATAGTATTTTTTTATAATTAATATAAAAAATTAAAATTAATTAAGATAATATTTTAAATTTAAATATTAATTTACCACCACACGTGTAATACACCAGCATCAAATCTTCTTATGGTGTACTAGCCAGCTTGTGTTCCTCTTATTGCCAAGGGGTGCCTTTGGATTCTTCCGGCAGATGGACAAAGACAAGTTGGCTACGTGTCGACACTGTATCTGATTCAGAATCATGAAGCCTGTAGCGTGTTCGTATTCACGACAATTGAACCAGTGAAAATGTTCGCATAGGGGCCGCTGGTTTACCCGCTGTGTAAACAAGTGCAATTAAGAAGGCATTACAGCTTCCAAGCCAACAAAGCTTTAGAAGATTTTGAATAGCTTTTGTCCTATGCGTGGACCCCGCAGTGAGTGCCGGGAGTTACTTCGAAATTTCTGATTTGCTTTACCTCACAACAGGAAACAGCAAATGCCGATCTAATAAAGAACTACCACGTTTTTATGCCCGAATATTGAGGATAAGGATAACACGTGGCAATTGAACATCTCATATTGCGTTGGTGTTCGCTATAGAAGCCTTGCAAGCCCTTATTCGGCGTTAGACTGAGAGAGCCCAGACGACGCCCCAGCAAGGCACAACTATCGAATGCAGGCGATGGGACCCGTAGCCCTGCTTAGGAGTGTAAAAATTTGACCGACTCAAAATTCAACCCGGATTCGACCCAAAAATTTTTGAGTTCGAGTCAACCCATTTATCTTGCAGGTCGGATTCATGTTTGAGATTCCCACTCATTTCTAAAAACTGGTAGGGTTCGTGTTGACCCGAAAATTCGAAATCAAACCGAACTAACTCTAAAACTTTGGCCTGCACGCGAATACGAGACCCCGAGCAAGTGCTCGTTCGCGATCCGAGCTCTGTCGCGCTCGATCCCGGCTCTGCCACGTCCGCACCAGCTTCACCCATAGGCCCCGCAGTGCCGCACCTGCTGGCTTGGCCCAGGCTTGATCTTGTGTGCCGTGTTAGGCGCTCGATCCTGTGGCGCACTCCTTTAGCCGCTCCGCACCGCACCGGCTGACTGGCACACTCTTCATCCGTTCTCCTACCCACAACGCTCCTCTAGTCCGCTTTGCCAGTTCGTCAGCTACTCAAACCGGGTTGACCCCAACCCGAACTAGGTCGAGTTCGGATTCCCAACCCATTTTCATAGCCAAGTCGAGTTTGGGTTGGGTCAGCTGACAGTAGGTCAAGTTTGGGTTTGACCCGAATCCGATCCGAAGACGTTTTGACACCCCTAGCCCCTGATGTACGGGCAGCCTCACCTGTTCTGCCACGTGGCGAAATGAAAGCCAATTAATTTGATCACCACGTTCAGATCCTGGCCATGGCCTAATTTACCAGCGCTGCTACTGGGGACCATTCACTTGCACTTAGCCACTGTGAGCCGTAAAAAATCCATCATATTTTTCATGCATATGAATATGTAATTTTTTAAGAAATATTTGACTTGATACGTTTTATAATAACGAAAATTTAAAAATATAGATTTATAATTTCTTTTAAAAAATTGCTTTTAAAATTTTATTCACATAAAATTATCTTAAATGCGAAAAATTTTCTTACATACTAAAGTACACCATAAATAACGATTTATAAGAATTCATAAAAAATTTGTTACTTCAGATGGCGTTTTTATAAATGATCAAAAATCTCTCTCATCAATTTTATCAAAAGTAAAGACTATTTATTTCACATAGGAGAAAAATATATTTATTAAATCACATTTAAATGAGTTTAATTTCTTAATTTAATTTTTAAAAAATTAATATGACAATTAATGATAAAGATAAAACTTGATTTATTTAGTGATTTTTATCTCTTTCTTACCGGCACTTTTGATGAGTGACGGAGCCAGACACAAATCATTAATTTTAAAAATCTTCGACTTTTTTTCATCCGGGCTTGAGACCGGCATTGATAGTTTAAAAAAAAAAATTTAACGCAGTATTATTAAAATGATAAATTTATATAGGTAAAAATAAAACTTACAATGGAGAATATTTGCTATTCATATTTTCAATGTGTTAACTATAAATTCTCTCTTTGAGTCTTTATATTTTGAAATCGTTGCACAATTCTTTCATTATCAATATTGTTGAAGATATATTTTTCAATATATGTAATCAGACAGTCATTCATCTAGGAGTCTTTCATATGATTGTGTAAAAGATTTTTTACAATCTTAATAGCTGAGAATGTCCGTTCGACTGTTGATGTAGTAATTGACAAAATCAGAGCAAGCTTTATAAGTATGAATACCAAAGGATAAACTTCATTTTTCTTAGTCTCAACTAGTTTCTAAGCAAGTTCTCCAAGTCCTTTCAATTTCATAAATGGAGCACTAGATTTCATATCAATAATTAAATTATCAAGTTGATTATTTAATATGATGAGATCTATATTTGAAAAGTTAGATGGATAAAACTTGGCTAGGCTTATCAATCATGTATTATCAAAAGCTGAAAATGAATCACATGAATTCAAGCATGCCGCACACATAAGTAGCACTATATTTATTTTATCAAATTTGTTATTGAGCTCTTGAAGTTGCATATCAATCATATTATAAAACAATTTAACTTGATAATAATGTTTATATGTGATTACTTCAACTTTACGCCTTGATCTTCCTAGCATTATAAAAGTATCATTCATATTTGACACATTTATATTCTTTGCCTCACAAAATAAACAAACATCTTTTTAACAAAATGTCCCAACCATCATCTCTCATATTTTGGAGCCTTTGCTTAGATATTTTTACCAAACTCATGATATTTATAATGTCTTGATCTTTTTCTTTGAAGCCACTAAAAGCTAAACCTTGATGCTAAGGAAAACACACATAATGTATAGGCAGTCAAATGTGTTCTATAATCCCTACGATTTTGATCAGAAGGCCTTTCAAAAGCAAATCTAATATCAAGATCATGATTCATTAAATCTTCGCATTTATACCAAGTAACATTATAAGCACTATTAACTTGACCTATATGAACATGAAACCTATCCTTCTTTATTCAATTCTTGAATCCTTTAGTGTCAAAACTATCATCGTTATCTTGCTCTCCAAACTCAGGTTTCTAAAATTAACAATACAAGCAGTAAGCTGCATCTTTTATAATACTATACTCTAACCATCTTTTGTGTTCATCAAACCATGCACGATTTAATCTTCGTAATTTATTCCCAATTGGTGTTGATGGAAAATTATGATCCCAACGTTGACATTGTCCTTTCTGCAAATAATATATTTGCATCGTATCCCTCGCATTTGGCTTATAATCATAATTTTTTTTCTTAATCCGGGCCTGAAGGGATTGCATTAAAATTCAGAAGCGAGCTTGTTTGGATTTCACATTAATGTCACATACATCTCTTCACTTTTTTTTTTAAATATCTCTTCATGTCTAATATAAATAAAAAACTATTTAATAAATTTCAAACAAAACATATTTGATTTCGTCCTAACCAAAGAAGATAGTTAAAAATAAAAGTTTACCTGAATCCTGAATCAAATATTTCAATCCTCCCAGCACAATCCACAACTCCAATATAATTGATACATCATCAAAAAATTATCTTGATCGGGCACGAATCTCGAGGCAAAATCAAGTTGGAAACTTTAGAAATTAAAATTGGGACCATTCGAACTCCGATTTCAGCAAACTTATAGTCGAACTGAACGTCTCAGAAATACAAACCCAACGACACCAAATTCAACCTAATCTGAGCCCAAATGGGTCCAAATCAAGGGTCTGAAGCATTATTGGAAGGTTCAAAACATAATTTGGATTATCAAACGATCTCCAAATGTGAAATGCTTATAGTCGAATCGAGCATCTCGACAAGACGAATCCAACAAGCCCAAGATCGCCAAAATCTGATATCTCTAAGACCTTCAAATGTCTAGCCAATGGTCCACGATCAAGGTATTCAACATCGGCCGCCCATTCAAATCACTCCCCATTTAGCCTTGATCTTCCACCTATTTACGAGCTACGCCACTCCATGAAATCTATAAATAGAGCCCCCTCTCCTCTTTGAAAAGGACCCAAGCCAGAGAGCAAGAGAGAGACCGAAGATCGCTCTTGCCCCCTTGCTCCTCCTCGACCACTGCCTGGAGTTCCGTCGGACAACAGCCTGAGGCCCACACTTCTGCCGGACCACCACCTGAGGCCCGCACTCCTGCGGAAGACCACTTGAGGCCCACACTCCTGACGGACCACCACCTGAGGCCCGCACTTCTGCCGGACCACCACCTGAGGCCCGAATATCTGTCGGACCACCACCTGAGGCCCGCACTCCTGCCGGACCACAACATGAGGCCCGCACTTCTGTCGGACCACTACCTGAGGCCCGCACTCCTGCCGGACCACTACCTGAGGCCCGCACTGATGTCGTACCACCATCTGAGGCCCGCACTCCTGCCGGACCACCACCTGAGGCCCACACTCCTGCCAGACCACCACCTGAGGCCCGCACTTCTACCGGACCACCACCTGAGCCCACACTTCTGCCGGACCACCATCTAAGGACCGCACTCCTGCCAGACCACCACCTGAGGCCCGTACATCTACCGGACCACCACTTGAGGCCCGCACTTCTGTCGGACCATCACCTGAGGCCCGGACATCTACCGGACCACCACTTGAGACCTGCACTCCTGTCGGACCACCACCTGAGGCCTGCTTCTGCCGGACCACAACTTGAGGCTCGCACTCCTGCTGGACCACCACATGAGGCCCGCATTTATGCCGGACCACCATCTGAGGCCCATACTCCTGCCAGACCACCACCTGAGGCCCGCACTTCTGTCAGACCACCACCTGAGGCCCGCACTCCTGCCATACCACGACCTGAGGTCCGGACATCTGTCGGACCACCACTTGAGGCCCGCACTTCTGCCAGACCACCACCTAACACCCAAACTTCTACCGGACTTATACATGGTCATACTACGGTCCTTCCGACCTCCATCACCAGGCAACGATCTTTCTGACCCCTGTCTCCTGCCAACTACGGTCCTTCAGACCTCCATCGCCAGGCAACGGTCTTTCTGACCCCTGCCTCCTGCCAACTACGGTCCTTCTGACCTCCATCGCCAGGCAACGGTCTTTCTGACCCCTACCTCCTACCAACCACGGTCTTTCTGACCCCTACCTCCTACCGACTACGGTCTTTCTGACCTCCAATGCCAGTCGACTACGGTCCTTCCGACCTTCGTTGCCTGACCAACTAAGGTCCTCCTGACCTCCATCATCAGACTACAGTCTTTCTGACCTCCAACGCTAGTCGACTACGGTCCTTCTGACCTCCGTCGCCCGACCAAATAAGGTCATCCCGACCTCCGTCATCAGACTACGGTCCTTCCGACCTCCAATGCCAATCAACTACAGTCTTTCCAACCTCTGTCGTATATCGACTATGGTCCTGCCGACCCAACAAACATATATATGATGATTATTGTAATTCCCACCATGTAATGCGCTCTATATGATGTATATTTGTGACATCTAACCAAGGCCTTCTCCCAACGAAGGGCCTCATTTGTAATCGACCGCAAATACTAATGGATTCATTTAAACTGGGTCAGACCCCGTGGTTTTTCCCCTTTTCAGGGGTTTCCATGTAAAAACTCTGGTGTCTCGTATGAATGCAACACCTTCTCTCTCTTATCTGACTGCGTGTTGGATTTTCGTACAACGCTAAGACGTTAAGCTTTATATTTCTCTACCGTCGTGAATACTCCAGGACATAATAATAATAGTATCACTTTTATAAATTGCTTATGAGCAAAAAAAATTTTAATGTGATAATCAGCTTAATTCAATCACAAGTATTTTAATTTTAATTATAAAATAATATTATGATCAATCTTACAGTAAAACTTACAAAGTAAATCATTGGCTTCCAACAATATTTCTCCTCAAACTTTGGCTTACAAACTAAACCTTTGGTCTCAGCACTTAAGTTTTAATTAAAACTAATATCATAAAAAAATAACATATTTATTTATTTGTTGCCGGAAAGAAAGAAACTAAATATAGAACGAAGTTGTCGGCGAGAAGGAGAAAGAGAGCAATGAAGACTCACAATGAAGTTCCGAGCGGATTATTGCGTGCGGAGGAGGATTAAGGTTCTTAGACAAAAATTTCAGATCTAGAAATAAGAATTGAACTTGTAAACCAAAAAAAAAGATGACGTAATGATGCCGCACGCAGAGAAACGAACCGGATGGAGGAAGGCAGGGTGTGAAATTTCCATGTATGAGGTTATTATTCCGTCTGAACTATCTTTAGCTGTAATTAGGGTAATTTGCTTTTCAAGTTTTTTTTTGGGACATTCAGGCCAATTAAGGCAGTCTCACACACGCATCGCATACATAAGACTCGAACCCAAGACCTCTTAGTTGGTAGCCTAAGCTCTCAACCAACATACTAAGATGAGCCATGTTTTCAAGTTTTTTTTTATAAATACAATGCCTCATTAATTAAGTCAGTGGGTCCGCATTTATGGCAGAGAAAATCATTGTAGAGAGAAATAAATTTTAGAATCAATTTTTCTAATTTAGATATATTTTCACATATAAGCCAAATTCTGGTTGTATTTATATGGAAAATAAGGTTATATACATGATTGAAGCCTCTAGCACTATTAAGCTAAAGGCATGTGATTGTGTACGTTATACTATAACTATTATCAGCTAGAGTTAGATAAGTGCCAAATTTAAAGAAGGATCTAATATTTTTAACTACTCTTTATATTACATGATATATATTATTATTGGGCAATGCTAATTTTCTAAATATTTTTAATGGTGCATTTCTTGTCATGAAAGGGAATAGAGCTAATAGACTCTATATGTTGTAGATTACAATATGACATACTAATGTGTTATAACAATGATAATAGCTCATGATAGGAATTGAGAGATTGTTCAGTTTGGAACCTAATTTCATTAACTATGGACTCCTGCTTTGGACATTGAGGTTGAATCATCTATTATCCTAACTTGGATATCCTTCCCTAATCTTCGGCCTCATCTGTTTGCCCCACGTATTCTTCATGGCTTAGGGTCTATTTTTGGTAAACCCTTAAAAATTGATAATGCGACCTCCTCTGGTTCCCGTCCGTCTGTTGCTCGCATTTTGGTTGAACTGGACGTGACCAAACATTATCCTGATAAAATTTGGATTGGCCCGGATAACATTAGTTATGTTCAATATGTGGTTCTGGAAGATTTCCCTGAGTATTGTACGCACTGTTTCTCTTTGGGGCATTCGAAGGCTGATTGTGATTTTAGACCCTCACCTTGTCTCCTCTGCCTTGCCTTTGTCTACAATTATTGTTAATAATACGATGGGGGAGGGTGGGGAAGTTGCTCCTGTGCTTCCTGGCCCTATGGTGGTTCCGTCTATCCCTGTAGTTGTGGCCCCTGATGGCATTGTCTGTGAGGATTATGCTGTGTACGGTTTAGCTGTGAATTTGGATACTGGCTTGCTCGTGCCTTCTAATTCTCCTGTTACTCATGTTGCTGTTTCTCCTGTTTTGCCTTCTATGGGAGGGTCTCTGGTTGTTTTAGTAGATTCGGTTGTTGTGCTGGATTTCCCTATTAATGTCGGGTTGGTTCGATCTTCTCCTGACCTCTCCCCTGCTGCCCATGCCCTGTTGCTACTTTTTGTTCTAGTATTTCACCTGTTGTTGATGGTGAATTGGTGGTTTATGGTGCCGTGGATGGTGTTGTTTCCCCTAATGTGGCTCCTGCCATTGTGGCAATGTTTGATATTAATTGTTGTGTGAATCTTTGTGATAGTCCTAGTTATGCGGATGGTGCGGATTTGGCTATTGTCAAGTCTGCCTCTTTAGTTGATAGTGGTGAAGAAACTTTGGCTATTGTTGGGGAGGCAGTTGGTGAGGTGCCTCTAGTGAATGTGCCTATTTCTGTCATTTCAAATACTAATTTGTTCGCCCATCTTGCTAAAGATTCTGTTTGGTGGCAATGTGATTAGTTGCATGATGACATGTCGGTTGCTAGTGGGGAAGATTTTATTGATACCAATCTTGAAACTGGCTCGCTCGATAAGTTTGTTTCGCAACGTAAACGAAAATCCAAGAAGAAATGATTTTCTTCTTTGATTTTTTTCCGCTCTTCGTTGCTTTGGTTGCGGTGTTGGGTTGGATTCGGAATGGACGGTGAGGAAGAAGTTATGCTGCATGCGCCTTGGATGGCCAGGGTTGGTTGGCAACATGGGTGGCTCGTTTTGGTGTTTTTGACTGCTTCTCAATTTGGTTTTCGTTGTCTTCCATGGATGGCCCCTCCCTGGCAACTCAGTGTCGGTCTGAGTCCGCTATTCTTCGATTTTCTCCATCCTATTATCAGCTTGTTTTGCTACTGCTCCCTTTTATTTTTCTTTGATTGTAATTTTATTGATATTGCCCCATGGTGGTCTTACAATGTATCAATTTCATTTAATGGAATTTTTTAGTTATATATATATGTATATATATGATCTTAGTTATATATATGTAATTTTTTTAGTTGTATATATGTAATTTTTTAAGTATATATATATATATATATATATTGTGGTGGACTTAAATATACGCGGCGATAGAGTTTAAATTTCCGTCTCAGCGTTGTACGTATATCCAGCACACAAACAGAAGAATGAAAGAACACCAGGATTTTTACGTGGAAAGCCCTGAAAAAGGGAAAAACCACGGGGCCACGCCCAGTTGAAAAAGTTCCACTAGTGTTGTATGAAATACACGAGACTGATTCGTCCTTTAGATTCAGGACGATCAGATTACAATGAGTATCGGTTACAAGGCCAAGCAGAGTTCCGACGTCACTCGGGTGTCCGGCAGAATTCCGGCGTCACTTGGAAAGAAGTCTGGCGTCACTCGGGCGTCAGATAGAATTCTGGCGTCGGGCAGGATTCTGATGTTGCTCCGGCGTCCCTCGGGCACCCGGGGGTGCCTCCGTGGTCTTCCGGCGGAGTTCCGGCGAAGTTCCGGCGGTGTTCCGACGGTGGTCGAGGACTGGCAGAAGTCCGACGTTGGGTAGAAGTTTAACGTCGAATTTGGACCGTCCGGGCCCAAAATCGGAGCCCGGTAACGCGTAGGCGGCCGAACCGGCCGGCCGGCCGGCCGGCCGCCGGCAGCCGCCGGCGGCGGCGCCCGCGCGGGCGCGCGGGCAAGGGGCGCGCCCCTTGGCGCGCTCCAGCAGTTAGAAATTTTTTTTTTTTTTTTTTTGCTGTGGGGCCCGCATGGATTATAAAAAATCCCAAAAATCCAAAAAAATCCGAAAAAATTCAAAAAAAATTTCGAAAAAATTCCGAAAAATTCAGAAAAATTCGAACTTTCTTCTAGAAGCCTCCTCCCTCCAATTTTCAAACATTTTCCCCCTCTTTTTTTAATTTTTCCCTCTCTTTCTCTCCCCTTTTCATCCTATAAATACCCCCCTTGGGGTAATGAAAATTTGCACCACATTCTCCTCTTCCCCTGGCCTTCTAGCTTTTGGCATTATGAGGCTTTCCGCCGTTTTTAAGTAGGTGACTTTCCCTACTTGATTCGGCGCCCCTCATTTTGCACAGAAGTTAGCGGTTTTCCTCTCTTCTCCCCTCTAGCTTCTGGCATTTTGAGGCCTTCCGCTGTTTTTGAGTAGGTGATTTTCTCCACTCGACTCGGCGCCCCTCTCTTTGCGCAGAAGTTAGCGGCTTTCCTCTCTTCTCCCCTCTAGCTTCTGGCATTTTGAGGCCTTCCGCTGTTGTTGAGTAGATGATTTTTCCTACTTGATTCGGCGCCCCTCTCTTTGCGCAGAAGTTAGCGGCTTTCCTCTCTTCTCCCCTCTAGCTTCTGGCATTTTGAGGCCTTCCGCTGTTGTTGAGTAGGTGATTTTTCCTACTTGATTCGGCGCCCCTCCTTTTGCGCAGAAGTTAGCGGCTTCCCCTTTTCAGGAAGGGGAGCGGGATGGGAGTTTGAAATTTCTCTCCTTTAAGAGATCATGTAGAGGTGAGATTTAGTCGGAGAGAGTCTGACGGCGGTCAGCGGCCGGGCGGTGGTCCGACGAAGGTCGGGCTGAAGTTCGATGGCGGTCCGCAACCGGGCGGTGGTCCGACGAAGGTCGGGATGAAGTCCAGCGGCGATCAGCGGCCGGGTGGAAGTTCGGTGGCGGGAAAAAGTACGGCGTCGGGTAGAACTTCGACGAAAATCTGTCGGCCAGAAGAAGTCCCACGACGGGTAGAAATTTGGTGTCGGGTAGAAGCCCGACAAACATCAGACGACAGGCAGAAGTCCGACGTCATGTAAAAGTACAGCGTCGGGTAGATATCCGACGGGGGTCCGACGACTGGCAGAAGTCCGACGTTGGGTAGAAGTTTAGCGTCGAGTTGAAGTCCGACGAGGGTCTGACGACGTGTAGAAGTCCTCCAACGGGAGGAAGCTCAGCATCGAATAGAATTTCGATGTTAGTTTGTTGATGATGGACGATCGGGTGGAAGTCCGTTGGCAGTCAACGACCAAGTTGGGAGCAGAAGGAGAGAGTTCAACGGTGCTGCAATCAGCAGTTGAACGAGAAGCCGATGATGGCTGATATGAAGTAAAGGACCGCCGGCAGATATCCGACGAAGGGTTGATGATGGCGGGTGTCCAGTGATATTGTGTTAAGGCAATATTCATCCATACTGAAGTGTGCCAACATCAGATATTACTGGATCAAGGGGCCGAAGGAGGGTGATATGCCAACATTTTGGCAATACACTAACACCGAGTGGAGATCCGATGATGATCCAGTTATGTCCTTTCTTTGAAGGAGCAGTTGTAGGAGATGCTTGCGTGCAGTAAGGGAGAAGTCACTTAAATCCACCAAGGATATTTGACTGTGTTAAAGTTGCTTATTTCTTGATGATACTAGTTTGTACGGATGACGCCAATGTACTTTTCAATTTCAACTTCTAGTGAGAATAAATGTACACCTGAATCTGGATTTATGTAACTCCAATGATATTGTATATGAAATGAGGATTTGTCCCCTAGAGGGACCTGAATTGTTATTGCATCTGTAAGACATGCTTTGTGCTTTTGATGTATTATTAGTCTGAACGAATGTGAGAGACATCCTTTTAGGATATTTGACATATTTGAGATTGTAGGTCAAAGCCCTTGCTTGATGACGTTAACATGTATGAAAAAGGTCGAGAGAATCCACCAAGGATGTGAGACCTATCCGAGGTTGTATGTCGGAGCCTTTGCTCGACGACGTTAACTTGTATGGAAGAGGTCGGGAGAATCCACCAAGGATGTGAGACCTATCCGAGGTTGTATGTCGGAGCCTTTGCTCGATGACGTTAACCTGTATGGAAGAGGTCGAGAGAATCCACCAAGGATGTGAGACCTATCCGAGGTTGTATGTCGGAGCCTTTGCTCGACGACGTTAACCTGTATGGAAGAGGTAGGGAGAATCCACCAAGGATGTGAGACCTGTTCGAGGTTGTATGTCGGAGCCTTTGCTCGACGACGTTAACCTGTATGGAAGAGGCCGGATCGAATCCCCCTGGGATCGATCTTCCAGTGATTGAGAAGTAATAAAGACTGCATATTTCTCGAATCAAGGATAAAGAGACTATATTTGTCAGTAGTTTTTCACTGTCATTTGTATTCTTTTTAAAGAAAGAGACAATATCAAAACTGGACGAACAACACATTATATTACTGTAAGACAATAATTCCCTTGTACAACAGAAGAGATACATATAGGGACAACCACATCATTCGACTTGGTAGAAATACTAAGGACATTAGAATGACATCCTACTGATCATAGAAGAAATACATGGTGACACATGACAAGTAGTATTACTAACACAAAGGTTCAAGTTGCAGCATTACTCAATCTCACCAACCATTTGAATATTATTCAATGGTTGTCTTTGTTGTTGTTGATTTTGCCCCCCAGTGGGGCGAGCTTCTTCTCGGGTAGGTGGGTTCCCAATAAACTGTCGAAGATAGCCCTGGCGGATAAGTCTTTCAATCTCATCCTTAAGTTGCCAACACGCTTCAGTAGAGTGGCCACGACTACGATGAAAGTGACAGTACTGATCTTGATTTCCTGTATTTGGCTTCGAAGGATGCGGCCATTTCACTTTGTCCTGATCTTGAATCGCCATTAACACATTTGCTCGAGATGTGTTGAGCGGAGTGTACTCTTTCTCCTGCCGAGGTTCTCGTTGTGGTAATGGGGGCCTAGGAGGTAGATTGCTATTCCCTTACTTTTTCCATTGTAAGGAAGAATTATCCATCCCAGGAGCACCTTTGCGCTTCCCATTTATCTGCTCGAACTGCTTTTTGTGAGCATTTATGGCTTCATCTGCGGAGATTTGTGCCTCCACACGATGAATCAGGTCGGCATACGAAGGGACCGTGTCTCGCATAAGTGCTGAGTAGAAGGGGCCCGGACGAAGCCCTCCGAGGAAAACGCCTCTAAGTAACTCGGGATCTACTCCCGGAATTTGACGAGCTTCAGTAGAAAATCTCTTGAAGTATTCCTTGAGGGACTCACTTTCATTCTGACGGATCCCCGAGAGGTGAGAAGAGTCCTTAGTAATTCTCCGATTGGCGACAAATTGTTCGACGAACACTTTTGCCAATTTGACGAACATTGGAATGGTTCCGGCTGGAAGCGAATAGAACCATGTTCGAGCTTGTCCTTTGAGGGTGGCAGGAAAGACCTGACAGAGGAGCGCGTCTGAGGCTTGCTGAATATGCATAATTGTTCGATAATGATCGATATGCTCGTACGGGTCAGTTGTCCCGTCATAGGGGTCGATGTTCGGTAGTTTGAATCCTGTCGGAATAGGGTGTTGAAGAATAGCTTCCGTCAGGGGTGACGAATCCTGGAAGTCCCACTGATGAAGAGGTTGCCTTACGCCTCCTATAGGGAACTCTTCTCGAACCAATCGTCGCAGTTCGTGGCGTAGGGTATTGCGAGGGAGCTCAGCAATGTGATGTTGGGCTAGCTCCTCAGGGAGGTCTTGAGGAAGGAGAGATTGCCGACCTGTGTGCGGAGGATGGGTAGAACTTGCTGTATCAGCCAGTTCGTTATCTTGATGTGACTGCGAACGCCTCCTGGGTGGAGGAAGAGGAATCTCAGCTTGAAGATGTTCGATTTGAACAGCTT
Organism: Dendrobium chrysotoxum; assembly: GCA_019925795.1. NCBI lineage: Eukaryota > Viridiplantae > Streptophyta > Magnoliopsida > Asparagales > Orchidaceae > Dendrobium > Dendrobium chrysotoxum. The sequence continues at coordinate 29,773,356 of CM034309.1, forward strand.
CAACACGTGGCGGATCTCGAGGGAGAAGAACCTCCTCCTGAGGTGCTAGGGTCGGTTGTCGAGTCTCTCGCAGGAGGTGTAGGATCTCGTTTTGAGATTCTTCCATCTTTCGGATTCGCTCCTCCAAAGAAGGCCCTGAGGTTCCTTCTCCAGCAATGTGTTGCCCCCCAGGAAGAAAGGAGACAGAAACTTGATGTCCACGATTTATAGACTGGTTTCTGGATTGGAGAGAGTGGGAGCGGGAGGCTCCTATGAGGCGATTGCTACGCCTATTGACCATCGTAGCAATACTTGAAGTTGTGGGATAAGTTTCCCACAGACGGCGCCAAACTGTGGTGGACTTAAATATACGCGGCGATAGAGTTTAAATTTCCGTCTCAGCGTTGTACGTATATCCAGCACACAAACAGAAGAATGAAAGAACACCAGGATTTTTACGTGGAAAGCCCTGAAAAAGGGAAAAACCACGGGGCCACGCCCAGTTGAAAAAGTTCCACTAGTGTTGTATGAAATACACGAGACTGATTCATCCTTTAGATTCAGGACGATCAGATTACAATGAGTATCGGTTACAAGGCCAAGCAGAGTTCCGACGTCACTCGGGTGTCCGGCAGAATTCCGGCGTCACTTGGAAAGAAGTCTGGCGTCACTCGGGCGTCAGATAGAATTCTGGCGTCGGGCAGGATTCTGATGTTGCTCCGGCGTCCCTCGGGCACCCGGGGGTGCCTCCGTGGTCTTCCGGCGGAGTTCCGGCGGAGTTCCGGCGAAGTTCCGGCGGTGTTCCGACGGTGGTCGAGGAGGAGCTGTTCCCTCCAAGATTTCTCTTCTCTTCTTCTCCTTCTCTTCTTCTTGGCTTGGGTCCCCTCTTAAGAGAAATGAGGGGCTATTTATAGTTTTTCTGGAGTGGCATAGCCCGTAAATAGATGAAGGATCATGGGCAAATAAGGAGTGATCCGGATGAACGGCCGATATTGAATCCCTTGATCATGAACCGTTTATTGAGCATTTGAAGGTCTTAATGGTATCAGAATTCTATGATCTTGGGCTCGTTGGATTCGTCTCGTCGAGCCGCTCGATTCGACTATAAGCTCGTCAAAATCGGAGACCGTTTGGTAACTCAAATAACTGTTTGATGCTTCCAACAGCGCTTCGGGTACTTGATTTGGACTTGTTTGAGCTCGGATTGAGTCGAATTTGGTGTTGTTGGATTCGTATTTCCGAGACGCTCAGTTCGACTATAAGCTTGCTGAAATCGGAGTTTAAATGGTCTCCGAATTAATTTTTGAAGTTTCCGACTTGAGTTTTTCCTCGAGATTCGTGCCCGATCAAGATAATTTTTCGATGACGTATCATATATATATATATATATATATATATATATATATATATATATATATATATATATGATCTTAATATGTTAGAATGGAAGCAACCACAAAGTTACAAATGAAGTTACAAATGAAGACTATCAAAAAGTCATAAATAGATGCTACCATAAAAAATTATAATGAAAGCTATAAAGCCTTTGCCGTTCGATGATCATTGATTAATAATGTTAGAAGATGAGTTGTAGAAAATAAAGCTTTTAACAATCACAATTAAAAAAACTCATATAAATGAAATATAATATATGAATAGAATAAATTTCTTACAGTAATTTTTTTATTCAAAGATATTTTGGGGCAATTTGATACTTAACAATTAAATATTTACTATTTATGAAACAAACATTGTGTTGCTTTAATTTTTAAAATTCCTGACCAAAGTCATGATATTCATAGCAAAATTGGAGTACATATTTTTTGTTTGCTTTTATCAAATTTCTATTTTTTTGTTATCACAATTTGAGCAAAATTCATGATTTTGGCACCTCTCTAGAAAATTCACTTGAATATAAATATTTGAATTATAATTGTTCTAGGATTAAATTCAAAATTATACGACTTCTATTTAACAAGCTTATAGTTGAATTGAACATCTTGACGAGATGAATTTTTCGACATTACAAGTGATCATATATGAGTCCAGATGAAGCTTAATCAAGCACATAAAACATATTTGGAAGCTTCACATATTAATCAAGGGACTAAACGATCTCCAAATCTTATATGCTTATAGCCAATTCGAGCAGCTCGATAAGATGAATCCAATGAGCTCAAGATCATTCGCCTTGAAATACTAAGGTATTCAAATGCTAGCTAAATGATTTTTGATCGAAAGGGATTAATATGGATAGTTTCCTAGAAATGTTTTGGAGCGGGCCAAATTTGCCAAAATGCCCCTATAAAAAGCTATAAATAGAGTTTCATATTTGGTGTAAAAGGGTTTTGGTAGTTGAAACAGCTTAAGAGCTATATTGTATTTTTCGGCAAACACCGCTGATGATTACCATCAGAAATCACTACCAATATCGTTTGTATTCTAACATTGAAATATTGTTGCTTGTCTGTCAACATCGAACTTCAATATTAGGCTTCAACCATCCACAAGTAGACACTAAATTCCTTGATCCAAATAATAAAATAAGATAAATATTTTCAATTATGCAATCATTTTCTTTAATTACAGAGAAGAGTGAGTTTTTATATATATATAATTATATTGCGTCTTATTCCGATTTTAGATTAAGTTGTTCTTGCAAGACATCACACCATTTATATATCTCTATAAATAAGTTATAGATTGATGTATTGAGAAAACTCCTTATAAGCCCTAAGATGAATTAATAAATCCCTCTCCCGTTCATTTACTCTCTCTCCCTCTCTTACAGCCAAGAAGAGCCTACAAGAAAAGTAACAAATTATATAATAGATTATGTAAATAAAAATTCAATGTGTTAAATTTATAAATAAATGATATCTTATATCTGATGAAGTATTATAAATTTGTGTAAATATAAATAATAAAAGCGTAAATTAAAATAAACAAGAAGTTGAATGTTAATTAAAAAAGGTTAAATTAACAGGAATATATATTATCATTTATGTTTTTATATAAATGAGAAATGAAGAGAATCGGCAAGTTCCGTTCTTTTCCGCGGCTTTTGCCTTTCGCTGCTCCCCCGTGAATGGACGGTGATCAGTACAGCTCATCTCCACCCAAAGCGGTGAAAGAGTAGGTGGTATTTTGCATCGTTGGCTTTACGTTAGAAGGCGCGGGCGATGGTGAAATATAACCGTTGGTGTTGGGAATGCTAGAAAGAGCCGTTGGGCCTAGCACTCTAGAGCCTGCTTTGCCAGGCTAGCGGGCCCCACACTCCACCTCGAATCCCCATCCATATCAGTATGATGCACATAAGACATGTTCATCATCATCATCATCACTCATGTTCTTAGCCCCATCCGCATCACATGGTCTTGCTGGAACTGGGCCCCACCATTGCGCACTACCATCCGCAGCTGATCTGTCCATGTTTTATAATTAATCCTTAAAAATCATTACAATATCTTGAATTAGTGAATTTCTATTAATGAATTAGTAAATAACACAAACCTTTTTTTCGCAAGCGAGCGGCTATGTCTCCATCGCACCTCTGCCTCTTATCCATATATTGCCCCCACCCTGCCTTCTTCTTCGTTCCTTAACCAGAGCAGAGCATAAGTGAGCACTCTAATAGGAAGCAGAGAAAATGGTGAAGGAGGTGAACGTCGAGGCGGAGCAACCGCAGCACAAAGATTATACTGACCCACCGCCGGCGCCGCTGCTAGATTTGGGCGAGCTCCGCCTCTGGTCATTCTACCGCGCTCTAATCGCGGAGTTCGTAGCCACCTTGCTCTTCCTTTACGTCACCGTAGCGACCGTCATCGGCTATAAGAAGCAGTCCGCGGCCGATGCATGTGATGGCGTCGGCATACTTGGAATCGCCTGGTCCTTTGGTGGCATGATCTTTATTCTAGTCTACTGCACGGCTGGGATCTCTGGTTTTTATTCCTCTTCTACCTTTTCTCATCTCAGATCTCGTTTTTTTTTGTTCTGTTTTCCTCAAGTGGTTTGGTTTGCAGGGGGGCACATTAACCCTGCAGTGACGTTTGGGCTGTTCTTGGCGAGGAAGGTTTCGCTGGTCAGAGCGGTGTTCTACATCATCGCGCAGTGCCTAGGCGCGATTTGTGGCGTCGGGATCGTGAAAGGTATAATGAAGCACTACTACAACTCGCTTGGCGGCGGAGCTAATGAGGTGGCCGCCGGATACTCGAAGGGTACAGCCCTTGGCGCGGAGATCATCGGCACCTTCGTCCTTGTCTACACTGTCTTCTCTGCCACTGATCCCAAGCGCAACGCTCGGGATTCTCATATTCCGGTTCGTAACCCACTAATTTTCTTACAGGGTACTGTTCTCTTAGGTTTGCATCCGAGTATAAGATCATTCCTCTATTAGGTCTTAGCCCCGCTTCCTATTGGATTCGCGGTCTTCATAGTCCACCTAGCCACCATTCCCATCACCGGAACCGGCATCAACCCAGCCAGAAGCCTTGGCGCCGCTGTCATCTACAACCAACACAGCGCCTGGCATAATCATGTACGATATCCGACTCTTGTCTCCTTGTATATCTTCAGAATTACAAGCTAAAAGTAGTATATGATTTCCGGTTTCTCTTTTAACCCGTTTTATTCTCCGCAAGTGCAGTGGATCTTCTGGGTGGGCCCTTTCGTCGGAGCGCTTGCAGCGGCGGCGTACCATCAGTACATTCTCCGGGCGGCGGCGATCAAGGCCTTGGGCTCCTTCCGCAGCAACCCAACCAACTGAGCTCTCACTCGGATCCCGCCTTACTCTCACTCTTCTGGCTTTGTTGTGTGTATCAAGAGAGTACTGTGAGGTTTAGATCATCTTATCTTCTTTTCTTCTTTCTTTGAATTTCATTTGTGAATGATCAGGACGATCGTTGCATCCATCTGATGTAATGCTAAGTAGCTTGCTGCTGTTTGTTTCCTGTTGGTGTGTTATTTTTACTGATAGTTAATTTGTTATGAGATTATGGTGCTCGTCACCATCGCCTTTATTAATTAAGTGATCATTAGCGATTGTTGTTTTGCGATTGAAGCCTTAGATCTCCACTAGAGATAAGTGCGTACTGATTAAAAAGGAATCCTATGAGAAGTTGAATCCCGCGCCATGATGCGTTTGCAACTTTACATGTGCTTTGCTTTCTTTAAAGATATAAAAATAAAAAATCTCTTTATAGCTTATTTTTGTGTCAAAGAAGAATGTAAGAGCTTTTTATCAGAATTTTTTCTTTTAAGTTGGCTCTAGGCTTTGTGGCTCTTGCTTGGATGGCGCCGTTTGTGTAGCCGAGGCTGCACGGTCTTTTAGAATGTGGGCCTGCCGGTGCAGAAGGCGTGAGCGGAAAGAGAAGGGGCCATGTGTCGTTATTGTGCTGGCTGTTGTGGATAGAGATCGCAAGGATTTGGGTTGCGCCTCTTCTCTCTCTCATTTTTTTCCCTCTAATTGAGGTGTACAGTGGTCCTTGCACTTTTGTTGGAATAGTGAGATGATTAGCGCACAGGAGCTGTGGTCAGTAAATAATATATTTATTTATCATAAATAGTTGCAAGTTCTAGGAGTTACAATTATTTTTCCGTAGGGGGAGGATGCTTAGTGAGCCGCTGGCTCGATCGATCCTAGTATTTACAATTTAACACAGTAAAGTTCTTCTGTGTGGTGTGGCGTCTAGTTGCAGATTGTGTAAAGGGTAGCTACAGGATGAGGGTTGGGTGGGCGCCGCCAGCATTATTGTTGATCTCTTAGGAACCTTTCCCTCAGATGTGGACAAGTGATGTATCAAATTACTTGAAAATATAAGATCTATGTATCTAACATTTAATGTGATTATTTATATATAATATTTAATTTTTTCATAATGCAGAAGATATCTTTCTCATCTTCTATGTTATAATTTCATCAGGTGGACCGTTGTGTGAGACTTATTGGCGGTAGGTTTGGGGTGGTTGTTAGAAGGTGGTGTGGATGCGATGGGTTGTGAGGATTGTAGGGGTAAACAAAGTTGAGGCAGTGGTTGCTAGGTGTGATGGTTAGTGTAGGGTGACAAGCAAGATGGCTTTAAGATGAGAAATTATTCTGTGAGGACATCAGATCGTTCGGAGGTGAATCAGAATGCGTTATATTACCTGATAGGTGTGATGGTCAGTGTAGGGTGACAAGAAAGATGGCTTCAAGATGAGAAATTATTTTGTGAGGATATCAGACTGTCCGGAGGTGAATCAGAATGCGTCATATTACCTGATACACAACAAACGGTAAACGGATGACATGGTACGTTCTGATTGCGTCCTTATCCGCACATAATAATTTCACCTTTAAGATGGGGGGGGGGGGGGGGGGGGTGGTTGGTTTGTCAATTTACATAGAGATTATAGAGATTAGAATTGTTATTGAGTCTTTTAAATGTAAGAAACAAACACAAACATAAATTCTTAATCATAAAGGGGGTGGCACATCAGCGGCAATAATGCCGCAAAGATGAACTTTTCCAAGTTTCCAATTTGTTTCGAATTATTTCTAAATAGATTTTGATTTAATTTAAGATTTAAATTTAAATCAATTTTGATTCCTTTTCTCTTAGAGTAGATTTTAATAAATATTGGACACATTAAATAAGAATAATTTAATTTGAAATAAATTTTCGATTATCTTTAAGAAAAAAAGATATAATTTTTCATTTTAGAATATTATGACATAAATTCAAACTTCATTGTATTTATTACTAGTCATTATTATTTTTAATTAAATGGCACGCCGCGGGACCACTATAGCTGCTTGGAAAACAAACAAGCATCTCCTAGCTTATCTTTTACGGCATTCATTAGCATTGAATTTTGAAATAGGGACTCCATGTTATATCAGTGTAGGCCATGCATGTATATTGCTGGGTAATAAAATAAATAAGCAATTTTTTTTAATATTTGGATCAATTCAATTAAACTCATTCTGATATTACACGTAAGGAGATCGGGTCTGCGGCCTAGTGGTCGACGAAACACGTTCCTCCCATCTCACCCGGGCTCGAAACTCCTAACTGTCCAAACAAAAAAAACACAAAAGAGTCAAATCTTAAACCTAAGACCTCTTAGTTCATAGCTAAAGCTCTCGACCAACAAATCAATATAAGCTGCGTTACATAAATAAGAAAGAGAACCTCTTATCTTGATTTGATGATTTGAAATTTTGACTATCAATCAAGAGATTTTAGATCCTAAATTTATATAGATGTCCCAAAAAAGAAAAAAAATTTGAGGTGGTTATTTCTATGGTCCCTCTAAAGATAATTGAGACATATCATTATGTTCCAAATGCTGATTATATTGAACTTTTGCTTTCTATCAGCTGAACTTCATGTTGTATAGAAGTCAAATTCATTCTAACATTACACGCAAGAGTCGAATCTAAAACCTTTTAGTTGATAGCTAAAGCTCCCAGCCAACAAACCAATATGAGCTGCGTAGAATAAATAAGAAAGAGAATCTCTCATCTTGATTTGATGATTTGAAGTTTTGACTATCAATCAAGAGATTTTAGATATGAAGTTTGTATAGATGTCCCAAAAAAGAAAAAAAAATATATATGAGCTGGTTATTTCTGTGGTCCCTCTAAAGATAATTGAGACATAACATTCTGTTCCAAATGCCAATTATATTAAACTTTTTCTTTCTATCTGCTGAACTTCATGTTTCGAATGTTAGTTTATGTGATTATTTTTCTTTATGTCGAAGTTGGGGTATTTATTTGTGGATCTATGTTTTAGAAACTGTTGAGAGTGGGACATTATTTCTCAATTAATTGCTGATTACATAGAAACATCAGAGGTCTATCTTTCGATACTTCCCCTCTCTATTCAATGAATTTTTTATTTGGAATAATGGCTGCTATGAAAGCAATTATATTACGGCTTTTTGAGTTTCTCTTGTTCGTTTCTAGAATTTCTTGTTATGATTTATTTTTGCATCCTGCAGATTTCATATTTGTTAGGGAAATGCACTGTTTGTTTATGAGGAGATTTTCTGCCATTTGGCTGGACATAATCAGCTAAGCTCCCTATGGCATTCTTTGGCATGCTAATTATGTTCTATACTAAGCACCCTTGTTCTGGATTGCTTCCAGGCTGTTGGATGAATACCTTGAAGTTGATTTTTTGATACTAACTATTTTTTTGGAGATGATGGTGATTGCCAACATACACTGTGACTGTCATTCCAGTGGTAGATAAGATTAGAGAGAGACGTCTTAGATGGTTTAGTCATATAAAATGTTGATCTTCCAATGCCTGTTAGGAGAGTAGATATAGCAGATTTGTCCAATGTTAAGAAAGCCTGTTAGGAGAGTAGATATAGCAGATTTGTCCAATGTTAAGAAAGATAGAGGTAGCTCTAAAAAGACTTGATTAGAAAAATATTAGAAATAATATTTTTTTTTAATTTAAATGAGAATTTGACTCTTAATAAATCACAATAGATAAAATAAATTCATGTAGCCGACCCAACATAACGGGATAAAGGCTTAATGTTGTTGTTTTTGTCCTATCTGATTATAAGATCATTTAATTGCCTTAAAAAAATCCACATTCTATTGTTTTCACTTTTTTATATGAAAACTCTAGAGCTTCATTCTTTGGTTTCATAGCTTGGTTTCCTATTTATTTTATATATTTATATAGGTATTGATTGATGTATATCGCTCATTTTGTACAAATTCAGCCATACATACATACTTATTTATTAATTTATATTTTGCTGTAGCACAAAAATCTATCAAAACAAAATAGCCGATGAGCATTACCAAAGAGTTCAATTCGATTTCCTAAACCATAGCATTAAATAGAATTTAATAATTCTCAACTGATGTCTGTCAATTTGAGCAAAAACAGAAGCTATAAAGAACAATTTATTCATAATATATGTAAGGCTGATGATAACTTTATTTCACTGATTCATATCTGCAGGAATAGGTTTACAGGAATGTATCTGATCCTCTGAATATAGAAACAACTATAGAAAATGAAGAAAAATTAGTATGATAAGTAGAAAAATCAAACAAGTTTTGGAAAAGTGAGCTGCCATTCCATTCAATCTTTACTGGTGAAATACATTAAAAATTCAAAGAAGAAAGAAACTGCTCCTAATCCTGATCAAACAGCAAAATCCAACAAAGTATAAAAGTAAGGCATCATAAAGTTAACGCAAAAGAACGGAAAACATCAGCGAGCATTGCAAGCTCCTCATTCTTCAGATGAATGAACCTGAAGGAAAAAACCTAATTGATTCCACCAAGATAGAAAGACTCAGAAATCATCATCTTCTTCCTCTGCAATGTGCTTAGCCAGCTCCTGCTCCTGCTGTTGCCTCTCCCTTCTTTTCTCTGCACCCTCTTTCTCTTTGTGGGAATTGGGAGGGAATCTCAGCGCCTTAACTGCTTCATTGTGCATGTTTAAGCAGAAGGCAATTCTAGAATGGAAAGCAATCTGCGGTTCATTTGTGGAGTAAATGTCACCGGTCTCCTTCGATAACATCCATCCATTTGCATGATCGATGGTCGCATCAATCGCACCATCCCGAATGGCTTTGGCAACAATACTCTCAGCATCTGCCACGGGGTTTTCAGAATCCAACCTCAGCTTCTTTGCTACGTCAGAAAGAGATATACGGGAGTATGAAATACTAATGTTGCGTAATCCTGTTCTTATCACATTGTGACGGAGCCTCACTATTAAATTGTTGGTCCTGTCTGAGCTAAATGTGGTAGAAAATTTCTCTGCAACTGTCTTGAACAGTTCCAGATCACCAATTCTCACAGCCTATAACCAGAAAGAAAAATCTCAGGAAGTTATAGTGTTGCTAAGATGAATGATTGATGTATGAATCAAATACAGACATTTGTAAGCTCGAAGTAGGGGCTTAAGGCCTTCTTCATTCCTTTTTGCATGAAAACAGTCCTCTCAGGAATCTCGCCAAGCAATAAACGTACTATGATGGCCCACTTGTTGCATTGGATTCTGAAGCCTCGAGCTCCGATGGGCGCCTTCCGAGCAGCTTGAAGGAGACTCTCTTTAGCATCTGTATACTCCAACTGAATGGTTCTTATCTTCCCTAGGTAGAACAAGTAGCGACAAAACTGCACAGCAAACAAAAGGTTGACAGTCTACTTTACCCGGCCGGTTGACAATATACATAGTCAAAAAACAACATGCATGCCCAAAAATATTGTTTAAAAGGTAGAAAAATCAGCATAAGAATTTGAATGGATAACTAATATTAATAACGATATATACGTGCTGCACAAAAAAGCCGTATTTAACAAGACTAATTGATGGCACAAGTCATTACCTGTTGATTTGAATGAGCTTCAAAACGTGGTGCCTTGGACCTCAGCTTTTCTGCTTGATCATATAAATTGTAGTGAAGGTAGTTTCGAAGAAGAAGATTCAGAAGGGTTTCCTGTCACCGGAGAAAAATAATTACCATCTTTTATGCCATTCTTTCACACGAACGTGCACAAAATAGCTAACCTGACCCAATTCATCATGCCTTAAGGTTGCCATTCTATGAAGGGCGAGGAGATTTCTGAATAGAAACAAATAAGAAGTTAGGTAAGTAACAAGTGAGGAAACAAGAAATCTACGTTAACCACCATTTGCTCAAGTAGACGGCTAGGTGATTTTTTTGCTAATATATGGATTTATTTCACTCACCCACGAATTTCAGCAAGACTGTTTGTGAGTTCATGACTATAAGAATAATAGAAATATAGTCTAGATGACAGAACATCAACTGTCCTTCTGTTTATGTTCTTTAGGCGAGCAATGCTATTGGAAGAACAAGTTTTAGCCTGCATGAGAAGAATTTCAAAATAAAAAAGTACATCATCGAGCTTTAAATGAATCTCCATTTTGAATTAGAATTAATTTTAAAATGATGAGATTTATGGAAAAAAATTCACCTCATCATATCTTTTCTGATCAATCAGAAAAATAAGCACAAGCAAGTAACAGAATATCTCAATCTCTGGTAGAATATGCTTAACAGAACCTTGTGCAGCTGAAGATGCAGTATCAACATCCATATCATGCTCATCTTCCTGGAGAAACAAAAAAACGATAACTCAAATGTTTGTTCAAAATTACCTTGCACACCAAATGTTAGGGGGAAAAAAAACAACAGACTCCCATGATTCTTGTCGAAAACACTTTACAAGGTCAATGAATCATAAAGAATGGTTAGACATAATAAGGAATATATCAGCAGAAGTGGGCGGATTGGAAATAGATTCACACTGGAATGGTAAAATGGCATCAATTAACTTTTACAGTTTCTTCATATCGAAATAATTCATGAATCAAACTTCCTCACATTCTTCATATCAAAATAATTTATGAATCACAGGTATAAAACATCAATTAAAAATGTGGTTGTGAGTCGTGATTGCATGATTCTTAGCTCCAGTATTACATGTACGTCTGCCTCTAACCATAGGTATAGAACAATTGGCCAGCAGCAAAGAGACTGTTTCCCTTTCTCTACCAGTCTCTCCCTTTTTCCCAAACAAGCAGTGGAGGTACTGGGTTTCTTCCAACCGAAGAGTTTCCATGCTACAGAGCTTGTGGCTGTTGGGCAATATAGTTCTACTTTCAGTGGCAACTGGCGAAATATTAACAACGTTCACAAAGACAAATCTCTTACAAATTAAAATAACATGCTAACACATAATGCTAAAAAGGTGAAGAGGAGGAAATTGGTATACTTAAAGTTAGCAGTTAGGGGCTGTATATGGATCACTAAAAATAAAAGGCTCCAATAAGTTTAATCTTAATCAATGAAACAGTAAAAACTAGAGAATACTGCCCAATACAATATTAACACTTACAATTAATAGCATAAAACAATATCCAACACCTAGAAATTCAACCAAATCTTACATCCTCCCTCCAGAATTCCTTAAAAAGTGGTGCCTTCAAAAGATCTACAATAAAGATGATATCCCTTTTCGTGCATATTCCATGTTCAACATCAATAAAAGTGATCATAAGCAATACAACTAGCTAAACATTAAATCACAAAAAGCTGTCAAATATAAATTTGAAATTCCAAAGCAGAACTGTTTCAATCAGTCATGTTTAACAATAATAGAAGAACGACTGCAAACTAAACTCTTCTCTTTTGTAAGTTTATTGATCAATTAGCTATACCATCTTGGAGAATATTTAATCTGGTTGGTGTCCCAAATAATACAACCAAAGTGGAACCATTAAGATGAGTTCTGCAAAATTCTAATGCCAAATCTCATTAACATTAGGCTAAAAAGTAGATCTTCATATTGAATAAATGCACATTTTGAGAAGTCTCACTTAGTTCCTATTGCGTCTCTTATTTCTGTCAAGTTCTAATAAAGTTTAATAGCTAAAAATTAAGTCCATAAAATCCAATCACTAATTTATATCAGTTGTATCTTCTAATATGTAGTTTAAGACTACAATTGAACGCATGCTTGCAAAGTCATCCAATAACTTATATAAAGCTGACAAAAATACAAAAACTCCACCCTTATCTGCTATAGTAAAAGATGATCAGATCAATGGACTAAGAAGGGATGGACCAATTCATCTTGATTAAGTTTTGCTTCCTTACTTCTGTTAACAATGTCGAGTTGGCTCTTCTACAATAAGCATGTTAAAAAAAGTTCTTTCTGTAAAGGCTATGAAGCGGGCAAATAGGTGTGTAATTGCTTCCACAAGTATATATGTTTTGTAAACATTCCATGGGGTGACACAATTAAGGTTAAATTGGAAAAAAGGAGTGCAGAAGCTGCTACCATGGCATGCCTCCAATGGTGATACAGAGGAAGAGAGACACCTGATGTGAAAGGGGAAGAAGATTAGAAAATGAAAGAGGAGGAAGAAGATAAGGAGGAGAAGCAGGGTGCAAGACGTGTTTGGCAAAATAGGGTACTAACGTTTGATTTGAGGGAAAGAACTAAGGGAGGAGGAGAAGGCGCAAGATGAGTTTGACAAAATGGGGCACTATTGGTTGCCTTAAGGAAATGAATTGAGGATGATGATGATGCCGATAGGAGAGTCCACATCCACAACCTCAAGATAAAGTAGAATGCAGCAGCAACAAGGCACTAAATGGATGCTTAGGCAACAACATTGAGATAAGCAAGAGGATGGTGGCAGCGACTGAGTACATCAGGGAAGAGATGGAAAGTTACCCCAAAGACAACCATAGAGAGTGACAGATAGGTGATTTTGGTGAGAGTGGAGATGGTAATGGTGACGAAGAGAAGGGAGTCATGAAGCAATAAACAGGGAGAAGCCAATAGTAGAGGTGGCATCGCTGGCTTTTGGAGGAGCTAAGGAACAGAGGGGAACAGCAAGAGAATAAGATGTCTGGTAGTGGCCTGAAATTGGGGGAGAACAAGGGAAAAGGAAGACAGGCTTTTTGAGCGGGGGTGGAGAAACTAGGTATAAGGTGACAGTCAAAAGGTAGTGGACCAACTCCAATGATCAGAATCAACAAGCTAGAGAATGGGTTTGTTGTTTGTATGGATCAGTGTTTGGGTCTATAAATGGTTAGGATTGGGTTGACCCAAGATCCAACTTGATAAACTTGGATATGTTCTGGCTAGTCATAATTCAGGAAAGCAACTGAATCGTGTTGTCGATACAATCAAACCTTATTCAAGACAAATTTTATGGTTAAGTCAGGTCAGAAATAAGAGATATAATAATGAAAAAATAAATAAACTAATCATTATGACAATAATGTCAAGAACAATAACATAATTTAAGAACATACCAATTTATCAAAAAATATATTAGAAAAAGTAAATAAAGTGGAGCATATTAAAGACGACACACAGTTATAACATCTTTATTACTAGCATTGATTTGAAAGAGAATTTCTCATGAACGATGCACTTCTAAGAGAGAATAGAGTAGATCTTATTTTCCTGAAAACTAAAAATAGAGTTTATTTTCTACAAATCAAAACCCTAAACCCTTAGAAGTACATTTTGTTCTTGGGGTAGTTCTTCAAAAATCATGTCACAATACATCTAAAGATTTAAAAGTGGAGAATAAGATATAAAAATAGACTAGAATAATTTCACTCCAAGAAGTGCATTTTTTTCATTTTAATGGGGCGTCCAAAGAACAACAAAACACCTTTAAGAAGAAAAAAATAGAGAAACTCCAAATGGGTGTTTGACAAAATTTTTTATCAAGGATCAAATATATTTTAGTTTAATAGAATTCATGAGCCCAGGTCAATGGTTGTGCATCACTATTGTGGTCCCAAGCATTCTCTTGGTAATATGGGTCTCTAAGTCCATGATAGTGCATTTACATTTAAACATTCTATTGGTGATTCATACTTAGGACCATATCCTATTGTTGCCAAAAAGATTGCTCTTTATTCTACGCTTGAACCCCCATTTTTATGTACTGCTATTTCATTATTTCATATGCAATTTTCGCATGTTTTATGTACATGCCTAGGATGCCCCGTCATTAAAGTCTATTGGTGATTCATATTTAGTACCATATTCTATTGTTGCCAATAAGATTGCTCTTTATTCTATGCTTGAACGCCTATTTTTATCTACAGATATTTTATAACTCCATAGATGACTTATATTTTACAACCCTTTGTTTCTTGAGGCCTTCATAGATACACAGTTGATTCCTTTATTACTATTGCACTTGAATCCTTGTTTGTCTGGCTTTAGTAGCAATTCTGTGATCTAGTTGTTGTTAGTGAAAGAGAACTTTCAATTGATTTTGTGATTATAAATCGAGGTCTAAGGCATATATAAAACTCATTAATAGTTGAATAAAATTTCTAATTAAATGTTCCATGTCTTCTACTTTTGATACTCTCTTGCTTGATTAAGGTTAGAGACTTCAAAAATTATGATAAATTATCTCCTTATACAAGGGCTAGGCTTGCCTTTTTGCAGAATTCTTTCCTATTCTTTATTTTTTTCTTGTTCTCTTCTTTCTAAATTTTTAGTATTGGTTTGAATTTTGAAAGGGTTATTGTGTTTAGCGAATCTGCTATAATTAGGGTTATCTTAAGTGCATTGATCTCAATCATCTAGATTTTTTTTAATTTAAATCTTTTTTTTTTCCTTTAGGGGCGGGGATGATTAATGTTACCTATTTTATTTAGCCTTTTATTCACATTTATATATCGAATTTAGACCTATATCTAATAAAAATAATACTGCCCGATTTAATTGAGCACATACAATGCAAATATAATTGCTAAATATGCTAAAGCATGATTTGATTATCATAGTTAATCAAGATTTATATCCATGCCCAACTCTAACCACTATTTCAGATCAAAAAATTTCCCAAGCTCATGAAGTTCAAGCTCTAAAAACACCAACTTAATTCAAATCCAAGTAAATTATAAAGGCATCCATATATTAGCTTATATTGGTTTAAGATAATCAAAAGTCATCACAATCATTATTAACCTTATCCCAACTATTAGGGAGTTTGTTTTATAAATTCACATTTTCAATCACTTATGTTGTCTACTGCATGAGGTGTTAAATATATTCTTCATAAATTATTTTGATCAACCTCTATCCATATTATCTTTAGGTCAACCCTTTTTCTTCTTAATCCTTCAACATTAACTTTATCTGCATAACTAATTATTGCAATTCCTACTCTTAGTTGTATTTGTCAAAACAACCCAAGACTATTTTCAACTACCTATCTTCAATAAATACTACTTCAATCATCCCTCTAATACAACCATTCATTATTTTATCCTTCTTACTTTTACCATACATCCATTTTAACATACTCATTTATATCAAGCTCAAATTAGGATTAATTTGATATAACTTATAGTTTTATGCTTTGCAAAGAGAGTTTTAAAAAACTATTTTCCAAACACAACTATTATGCTTTCCCAAAGCAGCTTTTCTAAATCAAATTTCATGAAGATGGGAGAGGTATCCAATTTTTAGATCAGAGAAACATTTATCTGTCAATATTTTTTTACTAGCCAACATGAACACCCATACAAAATAACTGGTCTAATTGTAATTTATAAAATTTATTTTAAATTTCTATGATATCATCTTATTTCATGAAGCATTAATCCATTTAAACCGAACAATTTTAACTCTAAAAGTTATATCCCCATTTTTTTTATAAAAAATCCACATACTTGAATCTATTACAAATAAGAATTAATAATATTGATTATTCATTATTAATATCACAATCTACTGAAATTTCATATCATAGATTTTCAAATCTTTTATTATTGCTATAACATCTCACTCTTTTTTCAATAAATGTCACATTGATTAGAATTGTCACTTGTAAAGAGAATACACTAATGCACCTCACTTTGAATATTCTATAAAAGATCTCCATAATCATTATAAAATGATATGGGCTCAATGATGACCCTTGATGCAATCCTATTATAATTGAAAACTTGATAAGAAACTAAATGTAATTGAAAATTTAATAAGAAACTCTTTGACTACCCTACAACTACTTTTAATATTAATCAATCATCTATCATATATATTCCTAATAAGTTTTACATAACTTGGACACACCTTTCTTTCTTGATGTGTCTTAAACAATTTTCATGACTAAATCATATGCCTCCTCAATATCATTAAATATCATCTTATATACCTATAATAATTTTTTGATGCCTTTTCATCAATTATTTTAACACTAAGATCATATTAATTAGTTTCATAGTAGATTCATAGTATACATGTAAATGTATTAGAATATGCATATTGAGCAGAACAAAAAAAGCAAAGTAAAGAAAACAGATGCAACCGTTATTCCTTGTATTCATAACTATTACATTGTATATCATGTTTCTACAGTGAAGATAAAGGTAATATAGAGAGGAAATAGAACAAGAAGCCCAAAAGTAGTTACACAACAAGTAAGAGGTTCAACTTTAAAGGCTAAGATAGGCTAGTCATGAGGAGTTAGATGATTGAGATGCAAAGTCATGAAGGGCACAACGGTAGCAGTTGAAGAAGTAGCCTGTGATGAATGTGATGGTTTTTGAAACATGTTAAGTGATATTACCTCCCCTCAAGTTGAAGATCAACAGATTATATCATCAACCTATCACGTTGTCAATCAAATTGACTCGTGGTGAGAGCTTTGAAGATGTTAGCTGGTTGATCTTGAGATGTAATGTGATGTATGAAAATCTCATTGGAGAGAATGTATTCACGAATGAAATGATAGCTATTGACCAAGCATAAAACACTGAATTATTTTGCTAGCGTTATGGCAGAAATATTGTCACAATGGAGGGAAGTCGACTCATTAAGTGACATTTGAAATTCTTAAACCAGTCAACGAAGCCATATGATGTTCGTTTCCAAGAATGCTAATGCCTAGTATTCAGCTTCCTGGATGATCAAGCCACTATTAGTTGCTTATTGATACTCCACGAGATTAGAGTGCGGCCAAGATAGGAGCCATAACCTATGATCGACCATCTATCCAGGGAGTCACTTGCCCAATTGGAACCTAAGTAAACGTTGACGTCACCTTTCTGAATGGGAAGCCCATAATTGGCTGTTCCATTAAGGTTATGGAGAAGGCATTTGAGTAATGTATACTAATGAGTAAGGGGATTGAGCATGCGAGTCTTGCTTGAGATCATAGATCACCTTTTTGAGCAAGCAAATATGATTTGGGTGTTGGAGATCAAAAAAGTCAAAAGGTTGTCACTTAAAAATAGTCTCACAAAGTTTGCCATGTAATAAGGCATTGTACACATCAAAATGAATAACATCCCAACAGGAAGAAAGACCAATGGTGAGAATAAAGCGTATGGTGGGCACCTCACAACGGGACAAAATGCCTAGGTGAAATTAAGCTCATGCTCTTGATAAAACCCTTACGCAACTAACCAGGCATAGAACTTAACTACAATGCCATCAGGATTGAACTTGGTCTTGTAAACCCAACGACATCTAAGAACATTTTATTTTGGTGAAGGATGAATAAGCTGGCAGTCCCTTGCAGTTGGAGAGCTTGAAATTCAATGAACATTGCCTCACATCAATGTTCATATTTGCTTGCCTAGGTACAACAAGTGGGCTCAATGGTTGATTGAGTTTGAGTATGAAGTGTGAGGATTTTTCTGGGCATTAATGATCATGTTTTGAGCCTAGTTATAATGGGATGATTGTTGTGGATGGGTGGTTGATTTTGTTCAATTATAAGTGATGCTGGAAATTTTCAGGTAAAATTGTGATGTAGAACGGGTGGGGTCATGTGAATTTCAAATTTCAAATTAAATAGAAAAGGGAGGGAAGGGGTTATTTCATTAATCCCTTAAATGGAGTTCCAATTTTGTGAAGGAATTAATTAAAATAGGAGAGAGATTGGGGGCCGGCCAAGATAAAAGGAGAGAGAGGTGTCCACATTAATTGAATGTGGAGGGGCAATTAATGCTAATTAATCTCATATTTTAATCAGTCCAAGATTGAAGAAGGAAGACTTAATTGGAGGGAGCAAAGAGGGAAAGAGGGAGAGGGGGAGAGAGGGGGGGGGGGGGGGGGGGGGGGGCAATTAATGGGGTTTTGATTGAAGTAATTGATTGATTCTTTTAATTAGAATCTTAAATTAGGAAAGGGATTAAAGACCTTTCAAAATTAAGAGATGGGAGGGAATTGTGTAATTAATTCAAATATCAAATTAATTTGAAATTCCCAAATTGCTTTGAATCAAATTAGGAAAATAATAAGAGGATGATTGGAAAGTGGCGCCTTGGAGAATTGGTGGGGTGGCAAGAGGCAAGGCTAGGGTGCTTGGCCGGCGGGTATAAAAAAGGGGAGGGGATTGGGCCGGGGGTTAGGTGGGGGCATGGGACTTGGCCGGCGATAAGGAATGGGTAGCGGTTGGCCGGCGGTTTGAGGTGGAGATGGGGAGGAGACCGGCGGTTGGAAGAAGGGGAGGGTGGTGGCCGACAGTTGAGAGGAAAGGGGATGGGTGGCCGGTGGTGGGGAAGAGGATGGGAGGTAGAAAGCCGGTGGCTAGTGGGAGATTTAGCCGGCGGTTAAAGGAGAAGGAGGTGGGGGATTAGAGAAAGAAGCTAAACCGTGAGCCCGGACGCTCATGCGGCTGACGGGTGATGCGTTGCCCTCACCTAGGGACTTCAAACCACGAGCCCGGATGCTTCCTGCGGCTGGTGGGTATTGCGTGCCCTCACATAGAGACTTTCACTCTCCTAAGAACTCCCATAGCTCCTAGATCAAAGTGCTGAAATTTTTCTTAATATTCATCCCTTCCCCATTACAAGAAAGGAGGAGGCTATAAATAACCCAAAATACAGAACAAAAGACAAAAGTGCCCCGTAGGGTCACAAGCACCTACTCTCTCAAGTGAGGGTAAAAACAGAAAAATGCATAAATAATTCAAAATACAAATAATAACTCAAAATAATGTGGGGCGATCATGGCCGTCGATCATCGACTCCTCCTTTGATAAACTTTCACGTTCAAATGTCCGTATCAAATTGTTTAAGGAACAACAGTTGAAAAGGAAGTGTTGCTTGGCAGAGAAGATGGTATAGGAGTATCAAATAAAACAGTGCTTGTATGCTTATGGTTAGATGAGATAGATGAAACATGAACAAGAGTTTGGTGAGTAGTGTTATTCTTTTCTTCTTGTTGGTCAATGGTCTAACGTGTAGGTGAAGAGAATGGATAAGATAACTGATGAGGACATCGACAGAAGGTTCCGCCGCGTCTATCAGAGGAAGCATCGTAGATCGACGGCCATGATGGAGAGCATTTACTTTTGATGCATTTTATGTATTATGTATGTTGTTTATTTCAGTTTTTCCATTTCCACCCTTAGGGGTAGTTTGTTGTTATTGTAGCCCAAGGGGCATGTTAGTCATTTGTTTTCTTTTCATGTTGAGGCCTATATATAAGGCTCCACTCTATTGTATTTGGTCAATGAATTATTGAATGAAAATTTTTATTCTACTATTGTGATCTCTTAGTGAGTTCCTTAGGGAAGATAGATCTCTTTGTGAGTTCTAGGTTCGTATTCAAGCTTTCTTTGTGAGATTTGGAGTGGGATCAAGGTGAATCCAAACCCTCCTTCCCTCCCCAAGCCAAACCCCACCTTCCCCACACCAAACCGCCGCCCCCCACCTCCTCCCAGCCGCCGACCACCAGCTCCACTGCCGGCCTCCTCCCGGCCGCCTCCCTCTCCCACCCCAACCCGCCGGCCCCCCTCTCTTCCCTTAGCCCAAACCCCAAATCCAATTCCCTTTGGTCTTTATTTACTTTCCTAAAATAAGTTTAGTCAATTAGGAAAGTTACTTAATTGGATTTCAAATTCAAATTTGAAATTCAAACACTTTCCTAATCCTAAAACTTAAAATTGGAAACATTCTTATTTAATTAAATCTGAGTTTAAAATCAGATTTGATTTAAATCTCTATTTAATCCCTTGGGGCCCACCTATTTAATGCAAATCTCTCTCTCTCCCCTCCTTACATGGCCGGCCCCCCTATTCTTGGGATTTCTCTCTCCAACTCCCTCCCATTAGTCATTAAATCCCCATTAATCCCCCTCTAAATCAGCCACCCCTATTTCCCTTTTGGATTAATTTGAATTTCAAATTAAATCCCTCCCACCAATTAGAAAAATCTGAAATTAATTTCAGTTTTTCTACTTCTCTTCCTTCCTCCCTCTCCCAAGCCCTCACCTAACCTACCCGCCCCCATCCCCTCTCCTCCTTGCTGCCACCACCTCTCTCCTCCTTTCTCTTTCCTTCCAACCGGTGGACTTCCCAAGGAACTAATCCATTGAACGCTTCGATGATCATGAATGGCCGATCCTGAGGTCGACCACGGATTCGTCTACAACCATCAAGGAGAAGTTGATATCATATTGTCTGCTTTCTTTGACCCAAAGTGGGATTACGACGAATCGGTGAAAGCCTACGTGGATCGGATACTCTTCCAACTCGTCACAACGATCGACGTACAAAGACCCAAGATACCTTGGGTTATCACCGGCCGACCACCACACTCCGCTCCTCCGGCTACTTTTCCAAGAACGACGATCCTAGGTTCCTTCTTCCTTGGAGTGATCTCGATTCTAACGTGGAGATTCTTCTTCCGCTAAAGCCTAGATTAAGTTGAGTAAGAAGGTTTCAAAGGTAAAAGCTCTCGTTATTAAATTGTGGATTCTTGTTAATCGTTGTAGCTTTACTTTTACTCTTTGTGTTACTTTGATTGTTTGGTTAATCTTCATTGCTCTTCTTTGCCTAAGCGAGTTGAAAGCTAAGTTTTCCTAGAACTCATCCTCGTTACAAGTAATATTTTTGTTGGAAAGCTTTGTTAAATATCTTTCTTAATTTCTTAACGTAACTCCGATTGTATCACACCATATTTGGTATCAGAGCATGGTTAGCATGCCTTGCATGTTCCAAAAGTCCTAGGAGTCTAGTTAATCATTTTGATATCTCATTTGCATGCACACCATTGCCTATTTTATTAAAATTCACTGTTTTACATTGTTGTCCAGAAAATTTCTGCATGTTTTCATCATATTAAACTACCCTACATCATTGTCTAAGTGCTGTCCTTGTCCCTACCACTTCCCCAATTGTTTAGGACACTTTGCCCAACTATAAAACCTACTGTCCAGAAAATTCCTGCACCAATATTTGGTTTTTAGGAGAGTTTAAGCAAGTGTCAAGCTGCTGTCCACACCCCAAACCCCGCCCCTAACGCTTAGACAACTTAGGACCTTGTTGTAGGTTGCTGCCCTCATCAATCCAGCAACTTTAGGAGCATATTACCTTAGTGTCTAGGTGCTGTCCGCCACCCCGGAACTTCCCCAAGCAAACCCTAGCTTCCACCCATGGACCCGGAGCATATTCAAGCAACTCTAGACCTCATAGTGGGCCAACTTGGCACTGTTACACAGCAAATTCGAAACACCCAAACGGACTTAGCCGACTTTAGGCGCCAAACAAGTGATTGACTAGATAACATTGAGCGAATAGGGAGCCCTGCTATTTATACCCCTTTAAGGCCACACTCACCCTACGGTAATGACAACCGAACCGATCATGGTCCTCCTCGCGATCACTACCGTTATAACCCTAGACCCAATCAGGACACCGTAGGAATTGAACCCACTTGGAGGGATAACGACGCTCAATTGTTAAAGAACATTCGTATCGACGCTCCTACCTACGATGGTACCCTCGACCCTCAAATCTTTTTAGATTGGATCAAAGGAATGGACAGTTATTTCAAATGGTACAGTATCTCTGAGGAACGGAAAGTTAGGTTCGCAGAGATGAAACTGACAGGCCGAGCTAGCCACTACTGGACAAATTTGGAGAACATGCGTGAAGCTCGAGGAGAACACCCCATCACTGATTGGAGAACGATGAAGCAAGAGCTCTAGTGAAAATATCTTCTCACTTCTTACTACCCTAAGCTCTTAGATAAGTGGAATAGACTGACTCAAGGAAGTAGACCTGTGAAGGATTATATCTCTGCCTTTGATGACTACTTGATTCGTTGCAGTGGTGAGGAGACCACTACCCCAGCCCAAATCCTTTCCATGTTTAGAGCCGGCTTAAGAGAGGACCTTAGACACGAACTTTTCGCTAGAGGGATTGACACCTTAGAAGCAGCTTGTAGACCCAATCTCAATCTAGGCATCCAGACTCCCGCTCAAGCCCATATAGAACTTCGTCCCATCAACCTCCAACCCGACCTGCTGGCCCTGTGACTAACCGACCAACTGCAAGTCAACCTCAATCCCGTCCCGACCTTAGAGAAAAGACCCCTGAACGTGACACTCCCAAAACCACCTCTGGAACCAAGTGCTATATGTGCCAGGGTTACGGGCACATTGCCTCGCAATGCTCTAGTCCCTATAAGGTCACCATCATCGAAGAAGTAGGAGAAGAAGAGGAAGAGCCTGAAACTGAATTGACCCATCATGTGGACGATGAAGAAGATTTCTTTGACGAGGATGACCCTGTTAGCCTGCAAGTTGTTAGATGCGTCTTGTCCCAACCCAAACCCAATGACGATTGGCGAAGAACTTCAATTTTCCATACCTTCACCAAGATTGGAGAAAAGAGCTGCAAAGTGATCATCGCAGTGGAAGTTACATCAATGCAGTATCTTCGGCTATGATATCCAAACTTAACCTCAAGATGACACCCCACCCAAACCCGTATAAAGTTGCTTGGATAAATTCGACTACCGTAGAGATTAAGGATCGAAGCCTTATTCCAATAGAGTTTGTGGGATATCGAGAGAAGGTTTGGTGCGACGTGCTGACTATGGATGTAGGCCAGATTATCCTAGGTCGCCCGTGGTTATTTGACAACGACGTTCATATTTATGGGAGAACTAACACCTGTGTGTTTGAGCATAACGGAAAGAAAATCAAGTTGGTACCTTCACAATCTAAACCCCTTAGGAATGAAGCCAAGCCTATCCCTGCCAAATCAAGCAAAGGACTACACCTTTGGACTGCTAAGGATATAGAAATCGAGATTAGCCAAGGAACCACCATGTATGCCCTAGTAGCTCACGAAACCAATGAGGAATCAAGCAAACCCATTTCTGAAGAGGTCCAACCACTCCTAGAAGCCTTTTCTGATATTTTCCCTGAAGACCTACCAGACCAACTGCCCCCTCTGAGAGACATACAACATGCGATAGACTTAGTGCCCGGAGCCTCGCTACCCAATCTTCCCTACTACCGAATGAACCTAGGGGAGCATGCCCAGCTAAAAGAGCAAGTAGATGATCTGCTAAAGAAGGGATTTATAAAGGAAAGCTTAAGCCCGTGTGCAATCCCCGCCCTTCTAACCCCAAAAAAAGATGGCTCCTGGAGGATGTGTGTTGACAGTCGTGCCATCAATAAGATTACTGTAAAGTATCGTTTCCCCATACCACGTTTGGATGACATGTTGGACATGATGACCGGGGCAACCCAATTTTCTAAGATCGATCTTAAGAGCGGTTACCATCAAATAAGAATCCGCCCTGGGGACGAGTGGAAGACAGCTTTCAAGACTAAAGATGGGTTGTATGAGTGGATGGTTATGTCGTTCGGCCTTAGTAACGCCCCTAGCACGTTCATGAGAATTATGACTCAAGTTTTGCGACCCTTCTTAGGGAAATTCGTTGTGGTATATTTTGATGAAATCCTAATCTACAGTAGATCGGTGGATTTACACTTAACTCACCTAAGTCAAGTCTGTGAGGTTTTGAGGAAAGAACAATTGTATGCCAACCCTAAGAAATGTATGTTCCTTACAGACCGCGTCACTTTTCTTGGATTTATCATATCCTCTCAAGGAATTTCTACTGACCCCGAGAAGGTTCGAGCGATTAATGAGTGGCCTGAACCCAAAAATATTAGGGATGTGCGGAGTTTTCATGGATTGGTCACTTTCTATCGGAGGTTTATCAGAAATTTTAGCACGATAGTAGCCCCCATAACTAACTATCTGAAGAAAGGAGAATTCCAGTGGACGTTAAAAGCCAGCAAGGCCTTTGAAGAGATTAAAAGAAAGATGGTAGAATCGCCTGTTATGCGCCTTCCTGATTTTTTCAAGGTTTTTGAGGTAACCTGTGACGCATCGGGTATAGGTATTGGAGGAGTCCTTTCCCAAGAAGGACATCCCGTAGCATATTTCAGTAAGAAGCTCAATGACATACGCCAACGCTACTCTACCTATGATAAAGAATTCTACGCAATCATCCGATCCCTTAGGTACTGGAGGCACTACCTACTTCCTCAAGAGTTTGTTATCTTTTCTGACCACGAAGCCCTCCGGTACATAAATTCACAAAAGAAGCTCAATGCTCGTCATGGTAGATGGGTTGAATTCTTACAAGAGTACACTTACACAATCCGACACAAAGCCGGGGTTGAGAACAAAGCTGCCGATGCTTTAAGCCGACGAATGTTAGTGACCCTAGAAATGCAAACCGAGGTAACTGGGTTTGAACGTGTTAAAGAAGACTATAAGGACTGCCCTGATTTCGGTGAGACCTATTCCCTTTTGACCTCTGGAAATGAGCATACAATTAATGACTTCTTACTTGATGGCGGATACCTATTTAAGGCCCAAAAGCTCTGCATTCCCCAAACTTCTCTCCGCGAGTACCTTGTGTGGGAATTACATGCAGGCGGGTTAGCTGGCCACTTTGGGCAATCCAAGACTATTGCTGCTCTAGAAAATCGCTTCTATTGGCCTAGCCTTAAGCGTGATGTAAGTAAACTTCTAAAGAGATGTCACACCTGCCAGCTCGCCAAACAACGCAAGCAAAATACAGGACTCTACACTCCTCTTCCTGTACCCAGTCGCCCCTGGCAAGATGTAAGCATGGATTTTGTTCTTGGTTTACCCAAGACTGTTAGGAAACATGACTCCGTTTGCGTGGTCGTTGACCGTTTCTCTAAAATGGCCCATTTTCTCCCTTGTTCCAAAACTTTTGACGCCTCCCGAATTGCCAAACTTTATTTTGACGAAATAGTTAGACTCCATGGCCTACCCAAAACCATCGTGTCCGATAGGGATGCTAAATTTACAAGTTACTTTTGGAAAACTTTATGGCATAAGGTAGGAACGAAACTCCAGTTTTCGACAGCCTTTCACCCTCAAACTGATGGACAAACCAAGGTCGTCAACAGGAGCCTAGGAAACCTCTTAAGGACGTTAGTAGGAGAAAACATTAGGGACTGGGATTCTAAACTTCCTATAGCAGAGTTTGCCTACAACAACTCCGTCAACAGAACCACTGGTCTAAGTCCCGCAGAGATTGTGTATGGGTTCCAACCTAATCAGCCCATTGATTTAGTACCCATGAGTCCTAGGGGTAGAACATCTGAGTCTGCATCTGCATTTGCATCTTACCTTCAGGAGTTACACGCTGAAATTAAAAAGAAAATTGAACAAAGTAACACCAATTATAAAACTATTGCTGATAACAAAAGAAGGTTTAAAGAATTCAAAGTTGGAGACTTCGTGATGGTATGGGTCCGCCCGGAGCGTTTCCCCCCGGGTTCCGTAAAGAAGCTGCATGCTAGAAGCGCCGGACCGTTTAAGATAATCTCAAAGGTTAATAGTAATGCCTACGTACTGGACCTCCCTAGAGGTTTTAACATGAATCCTACATTTAATATGGAAGATCTAGTAGCCTTTGAAGGACCTGAATTTAACCCCCAAAATCCACTTCATAATCAGCCTTGTGTGACCCCACCTGGTGAGATCCCCAACCTAGCTCCACTCCCCAATTTACCTCATTCACCCATAGCGGAGAAGATCGAAGCAATACTAGATGATGAGATCATTTCCACAAAGGAAGGTGGGCGTCGAAGATACCTAGTTCATTGGAAAGGGACACCAGAGACAGAGGATACTTGGATTGACAGGGACGAGCTACAGAGCCTAGACCCAGATCTCTTAGAGTTGTACGAGGGCTCCAGAGATATCTACTCGACGGGGTCGAGTTCTCTCCCACCCGGGGAGAATGATGAGGACATCGACAGAAGATTCCGCCGCGTCTATCAGAGGAAGCATCGTAGATCGACGGCCATGATGGAGAGCATTTACTTTTGATGCATTTTATGTATTATGTATGTTGTTTATTTCAGTTTTTCCATTTCCACCCTTAGGGGTAGTTTGTTGTTATTGTAGCCCAAGGGGCATGTTAGTCATTTGTTTTCTTTTCATGTTGAGGCCTATATATAAGGCTCCACTCTATTGTATTTGGTCAATGAATTATTGAATGAAAATTTTTATTCCACTATTGTGATCTCTTAGTGAGTTCCTTAGGGAAGATAGATCTCTTTGTGAGTTCTAGGTTCGTATTCAAGCTTTCTTTGTGAGATTTGGAGTGGGATCAAGGTGAATCCAAACCCTCCTTCCCTCCCCAAGCCAAACCCCACCTTCCCCACACCAAACCGCCGCCCCCCACCTCCTCCCAGCCGCCGGCCACCAGCTCCACTGCCGGCCTCCTCCCGGCCGCCTCCCTCTCCCACCCCAACCCGCCGGCCCCCCTCTCTTCCCTTAGCCCAAACCCCAAATCCAATTCCCTTTGGTCTTTATTTACTTTCCTAAAATAAGTTTAGTCAATTAGGAAAGTTACTTAATTGGATTTCAAATTCAAATTTGAAATTCAAACACTTTCCTAATCCTAAAACTTAAAATTGGAAACATTCTTATTTAATTAAATCTGAGTTTAAAATCAGATTTGATTTAAATCTCTATTTAATCCCTTGGGGCCCACCTATTTAATGCAAATCTCTCTCTCTCCCCTCCTTACATGGCCGGCCCCCCTATCCTTGGGATTTCTCTCTCCAATTCCCTCCCATTAGTCATTAAATCCCCATTAATCCCCCTCTAAATCAGCCACCCCTATTTCCCTTTTGGATTAATTTGAATTTCAAATTAAATCCCTCCCACCAATTAGAAAAATCTGAAATTAATTTCAGTTTTTCTACTTCTTTTCCTTCCTCCCTCTCCCAAGCCCTCACCTAACCTACCCGCCCCCATCCCCTCTCCTCCTTGCCACCACCACCTCTCTCCTCCTTTCTCTTTCCTTCCAACCGGTGGACTTCCCAAGGAACTAATCCATTGAACGCTTCGATGATCATGAATGGCCGATCCTGAGGTCGACCACGGATTCGTCTACAACCATCAAGGAGAAGTTGATATCATATTGTCTCCTTTCTTTGACCCAAAGTGGGATTACGACGAATCGGTGAAAGCCTACGTGGATCGGATACTCTTCCAACTCGTCACAACGATCGACGTACAAAGACCCAAGATACCTTGGGTTATCACCGGCCGACCACCACACTCCGCTCCTCCGGCTACTTTTCCAAGAACGACGATCCTAGGTTCCTTCTTCCTTGGAGTGATCTCGATTCTAACGTGGAGATTCTTCTTCCGCTAAAGCCTAGATTAAGTTGAGTGAGAAGGTTTCAAAGGTAAAAGCTCTCGTTATTAAATTGTGGATTCTTGTTAATCGTTGTAGCTTTACTTTTACTCTTTGTGTTACTTTGATTGTTTGGTTAATCTTCATTGCTCTTCTTTGCCTAAGCGAGTTGAGGGCTAAGTTTTCCTAGAACTCATCCTTGTTACAAGTAATATTTTTGTTGGAAAGCTTTGTTAAATATCTTTCTTAATTTCTTAACGTAACTCCGATTGTATCACACCAATAACCAATCAAAAATAACATGCTAAGAGATGATGGTTTTGCCATAACAAGATTAGCAACAATAGCCTTTGTGAGAGGTAGAATAGCCAAAAAATATGCAGTAGGAAGAGTGACGACTGAATTTGTGAGGTGATTGTGATTTAAGTCGGGAAAGCACGAGCAACCTATCACACTAAGTTGACCATATGCAGGTAGCTTTTTGTAGAGAATTTTAAAAGATGATTTGTTATTAGTGATTTTGGATGAGAGTTTATTAAGTATCTAGCCATAATCAAGGTGTCCACCTAGTAATAAGGTCGCCTAAAAATAAGCATAAGAGTGAAAGTCGTCTCAATGAAATAACAATGTTTGCATTCATCCACCACATTTTTCTCGGGAGTGTATGGGCAACTAAATTGATGGGAAATAGTGAAATATTGTGAGTGGTTAAATAACTGCATAGAATGTTATCATTGTATTCACACGTGCCATCCAAACAAAGAATTTTGATATGAGTGTTAAAGAGATATTCAACCATGGCATCAAATTGAAAAAAATTGTATTGTTTCAAATTTGCTCAACATGGGAAACACCCAACAAAAATGTATGAAATCAAAAATAAAAAAGACAATAACTATATCCTTGAATAGAAATTACTAGGGATGCACCCCATACATCCAAAGGAACTAGCTCTAAAGGTTTGCGACGAGGTGAGGTGGATACAGCAAAGGGCAATTTTTGACACTTTGCTGAAGTACATGAATCACAAAACTTTTTTGTGGGGTAGATACAATATTGTTTCTAATTTCTATCCATAGTTGTCAAAGTATTGATGATAGGGTGCCTGAAAAGACATTGCCAAAGACTTACGAAGGACAACAGGGTGGAGATTTGATGTTTGTCATGAGAAATTTTAGAGGAATAGAAATGTCATTGGGGAATGGAGGCGGGATCTGAGATGTTTGTGCCATTAGTTGAAGAAGCCCGAGGAGAATCCATTTGATGAATAGTGATTTGCTCTTAGGTAAGGCAGTTTAATATCATTTTAGAATCTGTACAATGGGAAGAATAGAAAGTAAGCAAAATAGAGGTGAAAATATTCCTTGAAGCTATTATATTGTACTTCATGTTTCAACAGTAGATATGAAAGTAATATGGAGAGAAAAGCAAACAGAAAGATCAAAAATAATTATACAATTACACTTATCAATGGCGAATGGCACATCTCGGTGCAAAGTTCCTCGTGGAGCCATGACGCATAATGCACGGCGTGGCGTGCGTCATTTTAAACATGGTGCAATATATATATATACAAAATATCATTAAATAGCAAATAATAAATTGATATGAGCAAGATTTGAGCATAAATATTCTGCTAAACAGTAAGATTGACAATTGTAAATCCTAAAGAAACTTATATCGATAGATTTGAGCGGGATTTAAACATAATTTAGGCTAAATCCTACAAAAGGCTATAAGATGAAATAAATTTTTTGATATTTATTAATTTGATGTTTAATTAATTAATAATTAATTATGATATTAATATATAAACCTTAAAAATTATAATTATAATTTATAATTTGAAATTTATAACATAATCATAAAATTGTGTACACTATTTGCGCCTTGCGCAATTACCCATGTATGGCGCAAATAGAGTGCACTATTTTGATGTGCTGCATCATGCCAAACAAATAGCGTCGTGCGTCGTGCAACATGGCGTGCGTCATTTGTGCCATTAACATATATGTAAAATAGGTAAGTGATTCAACTTCAAAGGTTGAGACTGGCTAGAGGAGAGGAGTTGGATGGTTGAGATGCAAAGTTAAGAAGGTGCAGTAGTAGCAAGTGAAGTAGCCTGCAATAAATGTGATGGCCATTGAGGAAGGCATATGAAGCTATATTATAATGGTGACAATTCAACTTGAGTTTTACCACATATATTGATGTTACTATCCATGCCATTCAAACTAACTTCTTGCGAATCAAATTTACACAAAAAATACTGATGCTATTATCTATGGTGTCACAAAGAATTCACCTTAAATATTCTCTACTTACACTCGTTTCTAATTAAAAAATAGCACTAATGGATTTACATATAATTGTTAATTTTTCCGTGACGCAGGATATAAATTTTGTACAATTTAATTTTATTCCCTTCCAACAACTTATCCAATATAAAATCTTATGCTCTTCCTACACAGATAGAACTCAATTTATATGCATATAATATTCGCTTTAATATTCATCATATTCGCTTTAGTTCGCTCTTCTGCATAAAAGTTGCTTGTGTTTTATAACAACTTGTATTATAAATTAATGAGAAATTTGATGATTATGAAGTTAAAGATCAAGAAATTTGATTACTCGAATAGTTTTAAGCTTTGAAAACTAATGTGTGGTGTTACAATTCAGCAAGAACTTGTTGAGGAAGTCATAAGTTTTTTAACATACCTAAGATATGAGTAAGAAAGATAAAATGTATATAGATGAAAAAGCTTTCCCTGCAACCTTTGTTTGGCATATGAGTTTTAAATAGAGGCCTTGAAGGGACAAGTGTGCTGAGATTGTGGTTCGAGTTGAATATCTGTACATTATTAAAAGCCACTCAAATGAATTCAATCAACAACAAAGATTATATTGCTTTACATGGAGAAATATATATTCATTAAATCATATCTTAATGAGTTTAATTTCACTGTTAAATACTTTAGTAATATTAATGTGATAGTTAATAATTAGTATCAAGATTTGTTAATACCATGTTTACTTCCCTCATGTACTCATTTTCATGACACCATATTAAGTGAAAAAAATGTAATTAGCTTAGAAAATATCAAGAATTTACTGTTTTTCTGAA
The DNA here is from genome assembly GCA_019925795.1 of Dendrobium chrysotoxum. Lineage (NCBI taxonomy): Eukaryota > Viridiplantae > Streptophyta > Magnoliopsida > Asparagales > Orchidaceae > Dendrobium > Dendrobium chrysotoxum. The sequence continues at coordinate 29,804,458 of CM034309.1, forward strand.
GATGACATTGCTAAGTTTGAGAGTGTTGAAGATGCAAAGCCAACTGAAGGATAATTGGTAAGGATAAGATCTTTTAAGGAGTTTTTCTTTGATCACGACAGAAGTCAGTCTCCAGGTAGGTATAAAAAGAGACTTGTTTTCATTGCAAGGCAAAAAATATATTAAGAAGGATTATCATGCTTTAAAGAGTAAGGGGCGCATGCAAATAATAATTATAAGGATAACTCGACAGATTATACTGTTGCTGTAAATTGAACTAATGAAGAAATAAATGATGCTTTTTTGGTGATTATTGAAGACAACAATCAATAAATTCTAGATTCAACTTGATCACACTATATATGTGCCCTAGTAATGAATTATTTTTTCACTTATGAGCTACATGATAGCAGTTACATTTATATTGAAAATAATGTGGCATGCAAGGCAGTTATTTCTAACATTGTAAAATTGAGGATTCATGATTCTAAATATAAAATATTGACATGAGTTAGGCAGGTACCAAATATAAAAAAAAAAAATCTTGCATCTTTGAGAGCTCTCTATAATGCCAAAAACAGGCTCTTTGAAGATGTTGGAATCCTTAATGTTTGCAAATATGTGTGGGTTATCATGCAGGCAAAGAGAATTAACGAACTCTATGTGTTGCAAGATACATCCTTATGTAGAGCTGTCTCAATTTCATCATCAATGATAGGCACACTATAATTTGGGGAGTGAGTAAAACATTAACTTTATGGTTGCAGGTCAAGTTTCAAAACAAAGGAGTGCATAGATAGAGGAGAAGACTATTAGGATGATCAAGTTGCACAATGTCCCAATGCCAATTCATACCATTACAATATTTAGAATAAGGAAACTTAAGAAGTATGAAAATTCAAGAGCACTTTTGGTATTAGTGGATTCCTGTCGATGTGCAACAAATGCGCTTCAAAGGACTCTCAAGTGCTTTAATAATAGGCATAATATGAGCATGTTGAGGTTGCCCAACACTTAACCCTTCAAGTTTTATAAGTTAGAATGCCCGACTTGGAGAGCAGTCATATACAAGATTTAACTAAATATTTGTTAGGATGTTCACAAATTTAAATTGGGAGGCCATTAGGATAAAAATTAATATTTATTGTTTAGAATATTATCAAATCAAAATTTAAAACTTAAGTTTTGAAACCACCGTCAAAGTCTATAAATAGGAGATGTATTTGGACATCAATATTCAATACATAAGGGCTTATGGGTATGCATGCATGGGTTTAAGAAATACTTGTAGGTGTTAGCTTGAGAAGTAGGAAACTATGGCAATGTATGCTGAGAGAAATAGACAAGGGTACCATTTTGATTAAAGAAATTATTAGTTATTACAAAAAGAAGACGAAGAAAGAAAAAAGCATGGGAGAGAGAATAACTTTTTTTATGAGAGTGAAGTGCCATCTTAGGAAATCAAAATCATCATTGAGCCTGAAATTTAATGACGATTCTAAAGAGATTTGGGATGATACCGTTTTGAAAAATGCTTGAAGTGAGTAATTTTTAGTATTAATCAAATCACATTTCTTTATTATCCATCTTGAGTTAATCTCTCTTTTGCTTATCTTAACAAATTTGGGGTTTTTTTTTAATAAAATTAGGTGCATATAGGTTTAGAGAAGAGTGCTATATTATGCACATTTAATTTATAAATCTATGTGGCCATTTTATAATGTATACGATCCTCTTTCTCATCTCCCATCAATGTAACTTATGTTACTTGAACCTATTTCTAATGATTCTTGATCTCTTAGATATCACTGTGTGTTCATCATATTATCCCTTGGTAGGCTTTCTACATAAAATTTAGATGTGTTCCTTAAGAATTAGTATAAGATATTAATAAGCAATAGGATGGTCATAATTTTTGAGATTGATATGTTTGAGAGATCAAAGAGTTTCGGCTTTGAACAATCAAGACACATGGTGTTCTCATTCATCAAAGATATGTGAAGGCTCATAAGGTTATACCTAAGATCACGAGTGACAAATCTAAAATAAAAATTAATGAAAAAAAAAAAACTCTCAAGAATTAAGCTATGTTTGGGGAAGAGGTTTTGATAAAGACTTGGATAAAATAAGCATTGAAGTGTTGCAACTCAGACTAGAGTCTTCTAGATGACAAAAAGTCTCCCCAATAAACTTTATCAAAAGTTAAGACTATATTTTCTTCACATGTAAGAAGATATATTCATTAAATCACATCTTAATGAGTTTAATTCCATGATTGTGATGGATGGCGGCTGAGCTGGTGGGCCCTACTAGGGTGGGCGGCGGGCGGGCAAGAAGAGAGAGGGCGAATTGTTTAGGAAAATTTTAATTATAATTGAAGGGGAATTAATTAAGAAAAGAGATTTAATTTGAATTCAAATCTGAGAGGGAATTATTTAGGGAAAGCCCTGATGAGTTAATATTCATTATGTAAGGAGGAATCAATGGAGAATTATTTAGGAAAGTTTTAATTACAATTGGAAGGAAATTAATTAGGAAAAGATATCTAATTCAAATTCAAATTTGTGAGGGAACTATTTAAGCAAATGGGGCTGATTTGGGAGGGAATTAGGATAACCTATTTAAAGCTAACTATGGGGTGATTTCAGATTATGCTTGATTTTGCTAGAATTAGTTTGCTTAGGTTGAGTGGGCTCTAACCGACGGCTAGGGATTTGGGAGAGCCGAATCTTCCTCTCCAATTGAAGATCCAACTGTATCTTGTGTTTTTCATCTTAGTTTTTTCAATAAACAAAAAGTTCTTATGTTCTTCTTCCTAAATTTCTAGTGTTGTTCTCTGGTGCTACTGAAATTGCATCCACTTCCTATCAAATTAGTATAAGAGCACTTTTTTGGAACCTATGGCAGCAAAGAAATTTGATGCCTTGGAAGAGCATCTTAAAGGAAAAGTTGGCCAACTCAAATCAGCGTTTGAGTAGGGTTATGGTCAACAGACACGACTTGAAAACCCGACTCGAATCCGACCTGAAAATTTTGGGTTAGGATCAACCCGTTTAAGAAACGGGTCGGGTTCGGGTTCAACAAACTGACCCATTTCAAAAAATGGGTCGGGTTCGAGATGACCGGAAACCCGGGAATGACCCGGATTGACCCGCGCTGACTGCGCCTGCCCGCCGCCTGTGCCTGCCCGCCTGTCGTTTTTTTCAATTTGAAGGAAAAAGGTGGGCTTGTGATGAAAGGTTTGGGTACGAGCGTAGAAAGAATGATTGGCACAATTGGGGGGAACCACCCCCTTGGGGAATGGGAACCTTTGGAGGAAGCAGGGGTGACGGAGGAGATATAAGGGTGAGGAAGCTGAAGATGCCTATTTTTGATATAGAAGATGCACATGAGTGGATCTACAGGGTGAAAAAGAACTTTACCATCAATAGATTGACGGAGAAGGAGAGACTAACGACAGTCAGGATGTACTTGGAGGGGAAAGCTTTAGCATGGTACTAGTGGAGGGATACGAGACGACCCATACAGACCAAAGGGAGTTTAAAGACAGCTTGTTGGAACGTTTCCGAACCAATAAGGGAGAGAACTTCTATGAGCAGTTCTTCGCCCTGACGCAGAAGGGGACGGTGGTGGAATTCCGTGAGCAGTTTGAGCACCTAGTTAGCCGACTGGACCAGCTTCTGGAGACTGTACTTGAGGGAAACTTTATGAAAGAGCTCAAACCAGAGATTCGAGTGGCAGTTAGAGTGATGAGGCCTCGTGATTTGAGAGAGGCTATGGAGCTGGCTCAGTTAGTGGAGGATCAGAGGCACCTGGAGAGATGGACTAGAGGCAGCAACTCAGGAGGTTCATACAGGATGACCACCACCTTTTTGGCACCCAAGGAGCCGACACTGGGTACTCGTCGGGAGACCCCAAAGGAGAAGGCTGAAGGAGGAAGACATGGGGACAACTTCAAGAAGCTCATAGAGATGGAGTTACCGGAGAAGAGGGCGAAGGGACTCTGTTTCAGATGTGAGAATAGGTACAAGATGAGGCACAGGTGTAAGGACCGAACTCTTCTGGTTCTCACTGCTTGTGATGAGTTGAGAAAGGAGCCATTTTTCCACCTTGCGGACAAGGTGGGTCTTTGTGAGGGGGTTATTGTTAAACAGGCTTCCGCCTGTGAGGCGGAACAGGCTTCCGCTTGTTTAATTGAGGTGGGGCCTAGCAGTCCATCTATAGAGGGGATTAGGAGGGAAATTCAAATTGGGAGGGCTGTTTTGGCATTAACTATATTTTGTATGCTTCAAATATATTGTTTAACCTAGGGTTAGATTTTTATTGGGTATTTACTGAAATTTGTAGTGTTCTTAAGTAGTTTTGGGCTCTAGCCACCGGCTAGAGAATTGGGAGAGCCGGATCCTCCTCTCCAATTGAGGATACATTGTATCTTTTTTGTTTTCTTCTCTATTTCATCAATTGAAGAGAGTTTTCTTCCGTTATCTTTCTACAAATTGCCTTGGAAATTGTATTTGGATTGCTGAAATTCAATTTCAGCCAAGGGGAATTAGATTTCTGCATCCACTTCCTATCAGATTGAGGATTTGATAAATATTGATGTGATGGTTGATGATGATGATCAATATTTATTAACATTGTGCCTTTTATCTCCCACTTATAAATATTTTTATGGCACAATATTTTATGAAAGAGATATAATCAAAATTTATTAACATTGTGCCTTCTATCTACTACTTATAAATATTTTTATGGAGCCATGTTTTATGAAAGAGAAGTAATTAACTTAGAGATAAAAAAAGAATTACTACTAAACTTGAGGATGTTGGAAATAAAATGCTAATTGAGGGATTCTTATTTCGAGAGAGACCTTTCGAAAAGAGGCCTGCATCTTGATTATGGAAGAAATCTCATGGCAAATACAATGATGAGACATGTTTGATTACAAGAAGAAAGAGCATATTAAGAGATATTGGCATGAATCATGCAAATGCAACCATAAGGAGAAAAAATTAGCATATGCTAATGTTCTTGTACATCAGCAAAACAAAATTATAAGTGATGGTCTTTTAATTACTTTTAAATCTAAATATAATGATTGCTGAATTCTAAATTCAACCTGCTTGTACCATATATGCAATAAAAAGGAGTTGCTTCACTTATGAGCCATGTGATAGTGATTGTTTTATATGGAAAATAATGTGGCAATCAAGATTGTTGGTACTCACTATGAAATTCAACATGCGTGATGATGTGGTTTGTTAAGCTGTGGAGCCTAAATAATACCCTACAAAGAAACAACTTATACAGACTCAGGCGTGGATAGTCATAGCGCTATAACATCTAATATCTATGCGTTGTTTCATTAAGGGTATTTTGAGAATTTCACTGTAATATTCGAAATCCTTAATTTTTTTACAAAATTCCACCACCATAGTGAAATTTACATGACGGTAATAGGGTGCAGTCATGAATTGGGCGAATCTTTAAAAAATTGTTAATGTGTTTTATGTGTTTATCTTTTTATGTTTTATTCACTCTCAAATCTTTCCTGAATCCCAACAAGTCTAGGATATTAACAACACTCAAGCATGTACTAAATCTTAGAAATAATCTTATAGACTTATACCTTTAAAAACTTTTAATGTGCAAGGTACAAATTCTCTAAAGATGCTAAAATCCTTCAAGTTTGCAAAGAAACGTTGATTGTCATTAAAGCAAAGGGAGTTGATAGACTCTTAAGCGCTACAACATATCTATACTACTATTATAAAAGGGGCTTGAGTTTTCTTCCACAACAAATCCTGATCATTCAATTTAATTAATTTTAATTATTCAAATTAAATCTCAACCTTTCATTCTAATTATTATAATTAATTAATAATTATAACTTTATTTGATGTATTAATAAACACCTCTTCAAATTCTGTTTCACGTCAAATATATACAATCCAAAACGCTGCAACTGGAGTCCCTTCGGATACCGCCCCAACTAGGCTTTAATGCTTCGCATGAAGAAAGAGTTGGCCTTCATCCTTTGCTGGTTCGCTAAAATAGCGCCATGCTGCCCTGCATCTCGAGTCCCTTCGGATACCGCCCCACGCTACCCTGCACCTAGAGTCCCTTCGGATACCGCCCCAACTAAGGCTTCGCGTGAACAAAAGAGTTCGCCTTTAAAACCTATCGGGGGCTTCCTCTTTGCGATTGTGCTTGGCTGTTCTTTTCCGATCAGTCGAACTCCCAAACTCGATATTGTTTTCCTCAAGCGCTCCATCCCCGCCAATCCAAAGAAGAGGCCTAAAATGCATAAAGCTGGGAAGTCAGATAAGGGCTTTGGGTTTGATGTTGATAATACCATTGGCGAACTCCCAAACTTGATATGGTTTTCCTCAAGCGCCCCATTCCCGCCAATCCAAAGAAGAGGCCTGAAATGCATAATGCTGGGAAGTCAGATAAGGGCTTTGGGTTTGATGTTGATAATATCATTGGCAGGTAAATTTCCCTATCTTTACTTTTTATACAGAGTCCATTTTAACTCGAGCTTAACAAGTTTAACTAAGTTTTAGCAGGGCAACCCTACACATTATTTCTTCTATTGCCCCCTTTGTTATTTTTCTTTTATTCATAAGAACGATAGATGCCATCTTTTCAATGGAAAACCAATCATCGCATCTGTAGATATTTCACACCATCATTATGCACCTCTGTTTTTCAGTTTTATATGAAAATCGTGTCTTTGTCTATCCAATCTTGCTTTCATATCAAATTCTGATCGTCATTTGGCTTGCTTTAGCACTCCCCAGACAAACTCTTGGTCTTCAGATTGGAATGAGTTTTTCTCTGAGCATAGATTGGGCTATCAACTGAAGCTAGCTTTGAAACGGTTTGGAGACTCTGAGATCTATGAGAAAAGTAACTTTTTAAAAAAAAAAATGAGAAAGGTAACTATTTGCTGAAATGTAACTTGCACTTATCATAAATAGGCATTTCATCTTTATTGTTGAAAGTTTTGTAAATAAAGGTGCAGCATCCTTCACTTTGAAGAATAACTGCAAAAAAAATGGGGGGAGAAAAAAAGGCTAATATCTAAAACCCGCCATTTCACTAGGAGTTTATCTATTCGCAGTTTTGGTCGTTCCCAATTTCTATTATTCTTGTGGTTTATTTTTGTCACCCCGCTCCAGCATTTTTTGCCTCCTTTGGTTTCCTTATATTATCAATGGCAGCTGCGAATCCAAAGGTTGGCTTATTCTATTCTAGTATGTTGTAATTGCGACTCCTGAAGGCATCTTCTGTTGTGAGTTGTGATATTGTTTTGCAGGACCAGTGTGTGCGCAGCTCTTATGTTAGGATATTTTCCTTTCTTTAGTGTCCAAATCTTCTGAGTTTTCTAATTGTACAGAAATTTATTAAAGGATTTTTTTTTAATTATAAGGTTTTTAGGCTTGTAAAAAAAACTTAAAATATTTAAGTTATGAATTAAGTTATAGTTGGATGAGCAATTCCTTTATTCATTATTTTCAGTAGAAAATCATTGAGTTTTATCAGAGTTGATTTCTTTTGTATTTTCTGCTTTCATCGAATATACCAAATAACTTATAACAATTAATACATTGTGACCTATGAATTTTATTTGTTTTTTGCATTATTTTGTGCTTTCGACAACAAATTTGAGTTAAAAATCTTAGATCCTAAAATATCTTATATCAAATTTGATATTAGAGCTTAATGTTGCTTCTAGACATAATACTTAATAATTGGGTCAGTGAACAAAATAACAAAAGATGTAGTTTAAATTAAATCAATTTAACTATGATTCTAGACAATTTTAATGACTTTTATGAGGTTAAGAATTATATTCTTATCTTTAATGGGATTTATGTTGAGATATTTTTGAATTGGATAGATAATTTAGAGAAAATCTTCTGAAGATATAATATGTTTGATTCTCAAATATTTGAATTTTCTATCACAAAAATAATAGGACATGACTAATTATTTTGGTCATTGTTCCTGTGCTCGATTCTTTCACTGCTCTGAATTTGGATGAGCAGCTGTAGGAACAGGTTCAGACTTTGTTATTCATGATTTATTTTAAATATGTTTACAGCTGTTGTGCACATGCTGTTAAATTTAAAATTTATATCTTAAATTTAAGGTCGTCACAATAGCTTTGTCCTGCATTAGAACTGTGGACGGGGAAGCACATGCCTCATTGCTTAGGTTTTTATTACTTTCTACAACACCTGCAAATGATGGGAGGATAATATCACAAATTCGTGACCAATTGAAATTTGTTGGGGTGATGGATCCTTACTCTGTCAGAAACAAGAAGCTCAAAGGAAAAATTTCAGCTCAAAGCACTGAGGCTTCAATCCTTGATGCCTTGAGATCAAGTCTAAGGTTCAAAAATATAACTAATTCAGGTCGTTTACTGTTTCCTTATCCCAGCTATGTTTTGTTTCTCTTTACTAAAGATATCTGCACTTGGTTAACTTCAGATTCTATGTGAGGCTGTTTTGAAAGTGCTAAAGTCTATAGACCAACCACGTGACCATAAGGTCATAGATTTATGATTTCTTATGCTCATATACAAAAACGGAGGGTCCTTACAGAAAGATGCTCAGAAAATATTGAAGAAAAATATAGTAGATGGTTGTTTTTGTGAAGCTCTGTTTGATCAATGTATTGCTGGGAATCAGGAGTTGGTAAAGGTAAGATCTGCACTGATAAAAAACTTGTAATGAGATTACTTAAGTTTTTTCTTGTACTGTGAATTTCAAGACCTGAGGTCCTCTCATCTTGTGTTTCCAGGACTACTTCCCATCATTTGTTTCTCTTTCTAAGTACCTACTTGTAAAGAAAAGCAAGCTAGAAATTTTGGCATTCACCTATACAAATTACTATTTGTGGAGTTCAAAGATACTTTCTCTAGGCAAGAGGTAAATTGTGTGAAAATTAGATTTTTAAAATAATTACTAAATTAATTGTAAGTAATGTGTAAAGACAGAGGTTGTCGATGTAATACAAAATACTGAAAATCCTTATTTTCGGGATAAATATTATCCCAATTTGAGTCGGGTATCATTATTATTAAGCTGATTTTGTGATTTGCAAGATTATATTTGTTCGAGTTATCTAACTGATTTCTCTTTCGTTGTAGCTCGAAAGAGGGTTAAAGAGAGAATCTTTCTCGGCTATAAATGTTAGTATTTTGATTAGTAATGATCAATTTTCAAATTAATATTCTTTTTATTTTATAATATTTTTTATTATTTTTTAAAGTCCTATTAACGTGCACGTTGTGCACGTGCATTTAAACTAGTAACTTTAAGTGGAGCAACTTTAGTTTCATCAACATAGTTAGAGCATCATAGTTTGACAAGAAGAAAAAAGTTAGCTCTATGAAAATATGTGAGGTTTTTCAACAAAGGATGGCAGAGGTGGAGGGGAAGACTATAGAGATAATCAAATTACATAGCCTATCACAGTGCCGAGTCATACCATTGTAGCATTCACAACAAAGAGAGAGCCATTTTGAGGTTACCAGAATTCAATGGAAAGTGCACTTTCGATATCAGGGGGACCATCTTGGTGTGCAAGAAAATTGCTTGTAAGGTCACTCATAAGTGTTGAGTTCATATGGTATTTAGGTAATGTGATGTTGACTGATGGTCAGATCTTCCAAGCTTTGAGAGCTTAGAGTGCTCATCTTGGACAGAACCCATAAAGGGATCCAAAATTATGTCACAGTAATGACTCAAGGAAGATATTTGCTCCGATTTTGACTCAATAATTTTGTTAAGACACGCATAGATTTAAATTAGGAGATTGCTAAGATGAACAAATTAGTATTTGCTATTTAGGATAATTTCATCTCAAATGTTAAACATGATTGCTTTAAACACACCTTAAAATTTTATAAATAAGAGAGGTGCTTGAACCTTTGTGCATGAGAGTTTACGGTTACGTGACAACAGGCTTGACAAATTGTTTGGGTATGATGGTTGTTTTTAATTCACGAAGTATTATAGAGATATGAAGAGAAAAAGAAAGTAGTTGGAAAAAACTTTCTTTGTAATGCTCATGGAGTGTCATCTTGACAAATCAAAACCTTAATTGAGCAAGAAAATTCACAACAATTTCACAGAGATGTGGGATGGTACCGTTTTGAGGAACTTTTAATGTGATTAATTCTCAGTACCAGATAAATATTCCTTATTTATTATTTTTCTTGAGTTATACTCTTTGTTGATTGTCTTGATAGACTTTGGAATTCTTTTTTATGAGATTAGATGTACCTGAATTTGAGAAAGAGTGTTTTCTTTTATCTTTTTATTTGTATGTCGTTTATCTATGATGGATTAGATCCTCTCTTCTCCAACCAGCATAGAAATTAAATAAATCTTAATATCTTTTGATTGTGCATGATCTCCTTGGTATTACTTTTTAGAAACGTTAAAGATACATGTTTTTCCAAAAAAAAAAAAAGTATGTCATCATTCCAGAATAATAAACTATCGGCTAACCATAAAAAGTAATGCCAAGGAGACACTCCACCTGTCTTTCGAGAGGTTGGCTTGCTCAACTTAAATACTAATGTGCTAGTAAAAGAGCAACGATTAAAGACAACCGACTGCCGGAAGCACATTCCAAACAGTGCACTGACTAACTAATACTCCACCACTCTTAAACAGAATCTCCCCAAATAAAAGCCTGAAATTTCGAAGGAATGACTTTTGCTTAAAAATCCGTTGACTCCATACCTTAGGAAGATAGGAGAAAAGCTTAGAGTGAGCTTCTGAGCCCGGAGATAGGGCAAAGCTGAGGAACGCAGACATAGTGCTAGCTTTAAGTTTGCGGCGGAGCATAATCGTCAAGCGCACGGCCCGTACGATCCGCCGCACCTCTTTAGCATAGGCTCCAGTCTCGATCAGCGCAGCGATGTCCTTTAGATCTGAAGCCAGAAGCAAAACCCAGGCAAACATCGCCATTAACAATCTTAAAACGTAAAAGAACCAAAAAATAAATAAAAAACCGAAGTTCTACAGAGGACATTGCAACGGCAACTCACGCTGTACGGTGGATGGGGTGGAAAAGGAGGATACGGAGTGGGAGGGCACCTGCGCCTCTTTCATCTCCACCTCTTGATTCATCCTGTGATAGCTGAAGAATAATCGACAAGTTGCAGAGTGATCAGAGGAATTAGAGTTCGGAGAATGAAAGAAATTGATGGCGCTGAGCAAAGTAGCACTTACTAGCGTTCGCGCAAAGAAACTCTTCGATGGGAGCCCTGCCGTCCCCCTGGTTTCTTTCTTTCTTAAAACATCAAAACGTGGACCGAAAGCTTCTTTGATCCTTCGTAGGGGTGTAACAGAGCTTTGTTTGTGAGAAAAGGTTTTTTGGGATAATTTTTTTTATTATTTTTAAGTAATTTTTTTAAATAGTTAAAATTATTTTAAATAAAATCTAAGTGTTAATACTTGGAGAAATTATTTCGTACGGACACCGGATCACCCGAAGATGAATGAAAGCTCGCCACATCACCCGATACACAGCGCTACATAGCACTGATACACAGTAAAAAAATGACGTGACGCGCTCTCATTAGTCTCCTAACGCCGTCCAGTATCCCCGCAGAATAATTAATCTAATACTTAATAGTTCTGGCTCATAAGATAAATGAGCAATTTTTTTTCAAATTCAGCCCAATAAATTAATAAACTAAAAAAATAATAAAAAAAATTATTCTAAACAAAATATGAGTGTTAATAGTTTTGGCTCATAAAATAAATGAGGATTTTTTTTTCTAATTCAGTTCAATAAATTAACATTATATATATATATATATATATATATATATATATATATATATATATATATATATATATATATATATAATGTTCATAAATCATTTTCGTACCATAAAATAAATTAACATGATTTTGTTAATTTATTATGTTAATTTATTGAGCTGAATTTGAAAAAAAAAAACTAATTTATTTTATGAGCCAAAACGATTAACACTTAGATTTGTTTAGAATACTTTTTTGGCAAATTTACATACATACCACTTTATTTCATGCTATTTACATATATAATATCTAAAACTTTAATATTACATTCCTATCACTCATATAAAATTTTAATATCAAATATATAACTCATACATTTCATTCTTACCACTCATACCACCCTATAAACTTTAATATTTCATTTCATGCAACCATATTTATTCTATGAATAGTAGACATATAATATTAAAATTTTAGATATTAACCAAATTTAATTAATAAGCAACTCTCTATGAATATTTCCTGAAAGTATTTTATTACTTTTTTACATATCAATCCGCTTTAATATCCACTTATATTTTGTAAAGTGTGAGACTAGAATGTGCTTCAATGGATTTAATCCATCAGATTAATCAAATACATTAATTTTGATTTTATAAATTTGAAACACAAATCAAAATCAGATCAGTAATCCAAACAACCTGACTGAACATTAACCAAGCTCATAAAATTCAACTTTGCCAATACTGATTCAGTAGATATTACAATACTGATTCAATAGGTGTCAAATGCTTGTTTGGGATAAATTTCCCTTCCAAACATTTACCGCCGTAAATTCATCTTTTGCCTACTTAAACCCACAAGTTTAGCTTATGTTTTAAGCTTCGTTTGAGATAACTTTCTAACTGCTTTTCAAAACAACTTTTAGTATAAAAATCTATTAAGCTAGAAATTTTTGTACTAAAAAGCTATCCCAAATAAAACCTTGGACGATGACCCTATACAGGAACTCAGCAGGTCCATAAGTCAAAATCCTGTTCCTAATCGAGACTATAGTATGGACTCTGAATTTCAAACATTTATAAATGTTATTTTTTCAGTTCAATTCAGTTTTATATTTATAGAAAATAAACAAATCAAAACTGATGGATCTAAATTGCCAAAGTTATAAATGATAGGAGAATTAGTATACATAACACCTAAAATCATTCTATTTGTTTAATTTTTTTTCTTTTTACTAACATATCACTTAAAACATTAAATACCACCTTATTTGTTAACTTCCATCTCCTTCGAACCTTCACATATCAACGGTCCTATCGATGAGAGATTATTCTGTGCGGAATCCGAACGCGTTCGGAGGCGAATTTGGGCATGCCACGTCATCGGATGCACTGGGCCCTGGTGATGTGGCACGCTCAGATTCACCTCCGAACGCGTTCGGATTCCACACAGAATAATTTTCCCCTATCAATGCTCTTCCTACTAGAATCTTATTGCAATTTTCTCATATTGCAATTTTCTCATATCTTCTTGTTCATCAACCTTCACATGCAGCTGATCACGTCGCCAACGATATTTCATCAAGTTTTACATCACTTTTCTTTGCTTCGAGGATCAACCTGCACACACGACCATTCATAGTAGATGATCGATCTTCACATGCAATCATTCCCACCATTAGTGAGATACCTCTACGTCTTTCATACCTCTTCTTCATTGTTTAGGAGTGCAGATTTTGAATAGGAGTGACTGTGTTGATTGAATGATAAGCTTAGTAAATAATAACAAAATTAGATATTAAATATGTACATATAAGAATTTTAGCTATCATGTATGTAAATCTTCCTAAGTGATAAACTGAAAACTAAACTAATCAAAACGGATCAGAGGTAGATTCAGGCTTCGTTTGGGATCACTTTCTTACTGTATTTTAAAACAGCTTTATAGCACAAAAATTTTTAGTTAAAAAAAAGTATACTCAAAAGTTGCTTTAGACTTTGTTTGGGACGACTTTCTTACTGCTTCTTAAAGCTGCTTTTTAGTACAAAAATTAATTTTTTCCTATTAGAAAGCTGCTTTAAGAAGCAGTAAGAAAACCGTCCCAAACGAAGCCTTAGAAATCAATAAAAAAGCCGTCCCAAATGAAACCTCAATTCTATTGTATTATTGCACAACCAGGCTGAAAGAACAACCAAAAAAATTTATATATATGATTTCAATTTTTTTACTCTCCAAAACAACAATTTTCAAAATAAATATATATATGGCTGCGACAAAATATTTTCCCAACCAAAAAAAAAATTTATCATGCAAGAAACTCTTCTTGCACTAAGAACTTTATTTGAAACATCACTATAGTAGATAGACAACCTAATAGGAAGTAATGCCTAGGAAGCTTGTTCTCCCTCAATGGAAGATTATTCATTCTTCATACTCCACAACTTCGTCCATCTCCTGAAGAAATTGAGAAGCCGTGATAAATATATATAAATAATACAGATTGATGAACAATGTAAACAGTTTCATGAACTCCTAAAGACTCCCACAATCAAACTCAGTAATTTTGAGCTGTATCCAAGATATGAATCCAGAAAGAAGCTTTTCCCTTAAGAATCTGATGAGAAAGCCGTTCCTTTCTTCTAGTTGACCAATCAAATAAGAAGCAGAAATCAAAACAAAGCTTCTCCATTTCCTCACTTCAGCATACTTCTTCAATCCCTTCTCAACTTTCTCAAACTCTTTTTCCTCTGTCTTGTTTCCATCTCCTGCTAAAAAAATAAGAATTTTAAAAGAGCTCAAGGATTGCTTGAAATTTAATTCAACTTAGGAACTTAAAATAAAGAGGAGATTTATATAGCTATCACTAAATTTCTATATGTTTAGATAGAGAAAAGGTCCAAAATGATTCATTGACTCTTTAGGAAGGATCAGAATAGTCCCCAACTAAGTTAAGGGATCATTTTGGTCCCTCAACTCTTTAAAATGAGATCATTTTAGTTCTACCAACTAAGTTAAGATTTAATGGTGTTAAAATGAGGAGTAATTTGGTCATTGTTTTTATTTTAGCTATTTATTATATATTATTTTCAAGCAAATATTGCAAAGAATTAGGCTCTAATGAATCTACAAAATATAAAATTTGGACAGCAACCACAAAATAGAAGAAATGAAAAAAAAACTTCCAACTCAAATGTAACTGTCAACAAAATTTCTTATCTATATAAATAATTAAAATAGATTAATAATAATAATATATGGCAAAATAAAATGGCGAGCAACATATGAACACGCACTCATTGGATCAGTTCGACGCTAAGGGTTCGGCATCCCCAAGGTTCGTCACTAGGATTTAACGTTAGGGTTTGACATCGCTACAAGTTCGATGCTACTAGGGATTTGAAGCCGGGATTCAAAGATGTTGAGGGTTCAAAGCAGGGGGTCGAAGCTATGGGGGGATTCACAGTCAGGGTTCAAAGCTGAGGGTTCTAGGCAGGGGGTCGAAGCTACTAGGGGTTCGAAGCTGATAGATGTTTTTATTGTTGGGGTTCGACATGACGCTGCTCGGTTCATAGATTTTGATTTTGTGTAATTTTTTTTATTCTGAACATAGCCTTCCACCATCTTTCGGCCATCCCACATTTACCTTTTTTTTCCGTTAATTTGTAACGGTGAGACAAAAATGGTCTCATTTTAAAGAATCGAGGGACCAAAATGATCCCTTAACTTAGTTGGGGACCATTTTGATCATTCCTAAAGAGTCAAGAGATTATTTTGATCATTTTCTCTAAGAGATATATAACATGTTAGTGTCATCACATCAAAATTTATATAAGAAAAAAAATATAATTCGCTTAAGATAAGTTAATGTTAGTGATATTTTTTAGATGATTTAGAGGTTATGATACTATATTTAGGAGTAACATAAATACATATGAAGTCAATGATATGTATATAAATACACCGTACATAAAATATATGATGTATATGACCTATCTTATATGTATAATATATTTCTATATATTTAATTAAACATTAATCTGTAATAGGCTCAAAATCCATAATTAGTCGGTTTTGAATCAACTTGTTCTGTCGATTTCTTCCTATTCATATTAAAGTCTATGCAAAAAATCAAAAATACTGTTAATCAGAGAAACAAAACCAGCATGAAATCAACTACATATAGTTAACCAAACCTGCAAGTGCTTCACCCAAGCATCGAGCAAGCACAACAGCATCTTCAAGAGCAGAGCAACCTCCTTGGCCAAGATCAGGAGTCATGGGATGAAAAGCATCGCCCGCAACGCAAACATTATCCTTGAAGATATTACCCCATAGCAAATCAAATGGCCAGCGGAACCTCAAAGGAGCAGAGACCAATCCATTGCTCAGATCACTATTCTCAATGATTTCGATCACGTCTTTGGGCATCTTTGAGCTCTTAAGCTTGCTTACCATCAGTTCTCTCATTTTCTGAGGATTTTCTTCAGCTTCTTTCTCAGCTGAGAGGAAATGAAGTGATTTTTTATATTATATGACATAAGCTTTAGGCTTCTTTTTGCTCAATTTTCTAAAAGTTATGAAGAAGGGATTGTTTTGATAAAAAAACTGAAGTGTTTTCTTCTTTTTTTCCCACAAAATGTACATAAGAAAAAAAATTTACTTTGGTTACCTTGATTGGAAGGAGACCAAGTGAAGAACCAGTAGATAGTGTCCTCATCGCAGTGACTTATACCGGCTCGGAATCCTTCTCCGAAGAAGTATTCTATGAGGCGGCGACTGGAGATGGAAAATTGAGGAGCGTTTAACATGCCTCTGGAAGCTGAGCGACCGGAGAATAATAGTGGTTTGAGTCCCAGCCATTTGGCCACCACTGAATTCACCCCATCACAACCTATCAATACCTGTGAATGCATATGTAACAGAAAGACGAGTGATTTTTAAACCCACTTTTTAACACCAAATAGGGGCGTGGAACTTGTTAGGGTCTTTTTGGCAATACTCTTTGCTGCATGTGATTTAGGCTTTTGTGTAGGACGGCTTTCTTACTATATGTCATCTTCATAATGTTATTTTGTCGCCTACTTTATTTCGGAATAACAAAAATAGTTTTAAGATATTTTATTTATTTGTTTTGAAAAAAAAAATACAAAGCAGAAAAAAGAGCTTTTCTTTTGAATGGTGATACAGATGATTTCACAAAAAATAGTTTTGATAAATTTTATCTATTATATTTAAAACTAAATGCATTGTTTTAATTAATTATATCTTTGCTAAGATTATTTTATCATAACAAAATAATACGCAAAGTTATCTTACTAAACAACTATAGCTCAAACAATCTTTAGGAAATAATCTTATTAAATGATGATCTGGTTTACTCCATACAACATCAATTTTAAACGAATCCTCAGAATATTAAGGAAGTACAGATCAAATAACAATGATCAAAATAACATCTAATAGATTAATTACTATTTAAATTTATATTCAAAGCAAGCCAAAAGCTTAAGCATGCCAGTAAAGGCTATAACTAATATTTCTATATCAATGTAATGCTAGTATTTAAAATGACAGAGACCAAACAAAATTCTCTCATTTCTCTTTATATGATTATTTGATTCATTTCAATGAGATATAGTTCAAAGTAATGTTGAATTAAATACGCCCAGAAAGGGCGGAGGGCTTCCGTCTGGTTCCTCTGAACCGGACCTAGCAGGCTAGGCGGGTTTAGTGAGGGGGATTCGGCCCCCTTTGTGGGGCCCAAGAAGGATTTAATTCAATATATTAGAAAGAAAAACAAAGGGAGGGATTTATGAAGGTTTGTTTTTAATGATAATTGAGAGTGAATTATTTGGGGAAAGAGTTCAAAATTGAGAGAGAATTAATTAAGGAAAGAAGGCTGATTTGAGAGGGAAGTAGGGGAGCCTATTTAGGGCTAACTATGTATTATTTTCAAGTTTAGACAATTATTTTTCTGCTGTAGTTTTTATCTTTGAGAGTTCCTAACGGCGTCTAGGGTTTATGGGAGATCCGATCTACCTCTCGAATAGTAGATCAATTATATCTTTTATTATTTGTTGGAGTAATAAAAAATCAGCCCTTATATTTGTGCTTCAGCACTTTCTTCTTCTCTACTTTGTTGTTTTTGCTTCCAAATCGCATCAATATAGTTCAAAGTAATGTTGAATTAAATATGCCCAAATTTAAAGTAAATAAATTATTCAAAGTTAGTTTACTTTTCCAAGCTCATGACTGCTTTTTTATTTAACTAGGATATGATTGTAATATGGAGTAACAGTCTTTGGAGATCAAATAGGCGACATTGGTGCAAGGTTATTGATTTTGTTGACATGAGTTTAGAGTTCCCAGGGTTGTACGAAATAATCAAATTTCAGTTTTTCTCCATTTTTCTTTTGCAAGTAAAGTGCATGGATATTAAAGGCTTAAGTTGCGTTGACAAGCATAGTATTGGTTTATATACATCCATGGGATGTACAGATTTGTAGGGATAAAAAATACATAGGGCATAGGCCATCTTTTTAGTTGATTCACGTTTTTCAAAACATTTCATTTAGATCTCTAGGGTCATTTCTCTTTCATTAGTCACAATCATGTCACCTGCACATGATATATTTGAGCATTTTCAAGAAGAAAATGGCCAATATACCCTATTTTGTTATCTTCCTCACCGTCTCCTCCGTCTGTTGTCACACCCTCTACTGCTCTCGTTTCAACTGCCACTCATCCGAGATTGCGAGCCAAAAAAAAAAGAGCTACAATTCATCATGCTCTAGATCTAAAGATCAACGAGAGATCCTCTGCACTAATAGCAATAGACCGTAGCAATTCCTTAAAATCTTAAGTAAATACTCTAAACCAATAGCCTTCATAACGAGACTGCACTCCAAATATACAGATCAATGAGAGTACAGCATATCCTCAAAAAAGATGCTTATATCTAGCTCTAAAGCAACATAATTACTTTGCACATGCTATAAACCATAACAACTATGAAATTTTCTATAAAAAAAAAAAAGAGGAAGGAGCGATTGATCAAAAGGAAATAAGAAACACAAAAATAGCCTATAACGGTAGAACACTTGGCACAACACAAAAGGTTAAGTCAATTGATAAGGGACACTATTATTATATTATTAACTCCCTCATGTTTCACTTTTTTGTGCTATTTTTCACTCTCATTCCCCCCACCTAATAATCATCAACACTAGCTATCACTATGTCAAATAAAGTTATTTAACACCAATCATATCATACATCAAGAACACACTCTCATCTATGAGAAGTGCACATAAGAATTATCTGCCCTTGAACTTTGCTCAACCATTAAATAAGTAATCAAGCCACTTGATGGCTAATAATAACATAAATCTCGCAATCTCAATCAAATCATTAACTCTAACACTAGTTGTTAGAATGGTGAAACTTTGGGGGTCGAAGTTGAGATTAATATAGTACATGGACACCCATCAATCTAAGAGATTAAACTAATGAATAAAGATCACTACTATTATATTAGAAGCAAACTTTATTTATCTTCCAATGTATGGCTTCTTTTTAATCAAGTGTGGATCTAAAAAATTCCCCATTACATGTGAGTCATCAACAACTATCACTTCCACTCAAATAAAAAACTTATAACAAATCAAGTGGCATGCATCAAGAACCAACTCAACCAGCTAGAGCACACTTGAGAGACATCCGTTCTTGAATATTGCTCTACCATTACAAAAGTTGTCACAATTCATGCGAGCACAAACAACATGAAATATTTGATCCTAGTCATCTAATACTACTTGTTAGGAGTGTGAAAATCAGGCATCTTGGCTGAGCTTAATATAATAGTAGATAAACACTAATAAAGCTAAAATAAGGTAAGGGTCACTACTACTATATTAAGAACTCATTTTAATTAGTCGCCTTTTATTTCACTTACAATATATGTTATTATTCTCTACTCCTATTGGAATCTCAACAATCTCCTTCTTACATAAGAATTTGATAGGAAATACTTGAGTTCGCAAGTAACCCTAAGGTAATACTTGAGTTCGCAAGCAAACCTAACCCAAATTGATGAACAAACAGCAAGGTTACTGCTGTTTTCAGCAGGAAAATAGCCAAATTCAGTAGAAAACAGAGAAACTAACGAGAAATCTGAAGAAAATCAAAGCAAATAACTTGTATTCCACTAGTAGATGAATAACAAACAGCAATGATACAAGATTCTTCAATTCGTGAGGAAGAAAACTCTCCAAAATCTCTAGCCAAGCCTCCAAGAAGATCCCAAATTTTCAGCAAAATTCAAGATGAAACCCTAATTCTCCCCTTAGCCCCTAATTAACTCCAAAGGAAAAACACAAAATCCCTAAACAGCCCTTCTATTCAAAATTTCCCTCCAACACTTGATTTAATCCAAGCTTGGGCCCACTGATCTTACTTCTGTAAGCTCCAGTGGTTCTAAAACTACTTCCAAATCCTCAGTCAATGTAGATGATAATTCTGCACTAACTGCATGCTCCCCTAGAGCTCTCCTCAACTAGGACACATGAAAAACTGGGTGTATGGTGGCTGATGGTGGTAGCTTCAGTCGGTACGCCACTGCTCCAATCCTGTCCAAAACCTCATAGGGGCCAAAGTATTTCGGTGCTAGTTTCTCATTCCTCCTTCTAGCAACTGTCCTCTGCCTGTAAGGGTGTATTTTTAGGAACACCTTCTCTCCCACTTCAAACTGCATGTCCCTCCTATGCGAGTATGCCTGCTTTTTCATTATTTGTTGTGCCCTCAGCAAATGTTTCTTCAACCCTTCTAGCACCTTGTCCCTTTCCTCCAAATACTACTCAACTGGAGAAACTGGTGTGCTTCCCCTCCCATAGTGCACTAGGTGTGGGGGGTCCCTTCCATACATTACTTTGAAAGGAGTCATCTGAGAAGCAGAATGGTACGATGTATTGTACCAATACTCGGCCCATGGTAACCACTTTGCCCACATCCGCGATGTTTCAGAAGCAAAACACCTCAAATAGGTCTCCAAACTTTGGTTCACCACCTCCGTTTGCCCGTCTGTCTGTGGATGGTAGGCGGTGCTCCTTTTAAGAGTAGTGCCCTGCAACCTAAACAGCTCCCTCAAAAACTGGCTGAGGAACACTTTGTCTCAATCAGTCACAATGGATTCAGGGATCCCATGCAGTCTAACAACCTCCCTGATAAATGCTGCTGCTACTGACACCGCGGTGTAGGGATGTCGTAAGAGGATGAAATGTGCATACTTACTAAGTCTGTCAACCACCGCCATGATGACAGTGAATCCTTCTGATCGTGGTAGGGCGTCTATGAAATCCATGGACACTTCCTCCCAGACTTGGTTTGGAAGTGCTAAGGGTTATAGTAATCCTCCTGGAGCCATGGCCATGTATTTGTTTCTCTGGCACACTTTATACCTTGCCACCATCTCCTCAACATCTTTATGCATCCCTTTCAATAAAGCTTAGATGCCAGCCTTCTATAGGTCTTCTGCACTCCTGAATGACCTCCAACCGCACTATCGTGGAACTCCTGTAACAAGTGGGGAATATGTATGGAGGTTCGTGGCATTACAAACCTCCCCTGATACAACAGCCTCTCCCCCTCAATATAGTAACCAGGATGGCTACTCGTCTTTCATCAGATCCTCCCTGATCTTTCGCAACTCTTCATTCAACATGCTTTCTTCCTTGATGGCCCCCCAGTCGACCATCAGTGGTATAGACACAGCCAACTCCTGGAGCTCCCCAACACACCGAGATAAGGCATCGGCCGCTTTGTTCTCCAAACCAGGCTTGTACAGGATCTCAAAATCATAGCCTAATAGTTTGGACAACCATCTCTGATACTCCTCGGTCACCATCCTTTGCTCCAACAAGTACTTCAAGCTCGTCTGATCCGTTCGGACGATGAAATGTCTATCCAAAAGATAAGGGCGCCACTTCTGAATAGCCAAGACAATAACCATCAGCTCCCTCTCATACACCGACTTCAATCTCACCCTTGTGGATAGCACTTGACTGAAGTACGCTATAGGTCTGTGGTTCTACATCAACACTGCCCCCAACCCATATCCTGATGCATCGGTCTCTACTACAAAGACTTGGTTGAAGTCCGGCAGAGCCAGCACTGGAACTGTAGTCATGGCTTTCTTCAATCTCTCAAAAGCCTGAGTCACTACTTCTCCCCATGAAAAGTTGTCATTCTTCAGCTGCTCGGTCAAAGGTCATGCAATGGGACCGTACCCCTTCATAAACCTCCTGTAGTAACCAGTCAATCCTAGGAAACCCCTCAACTCCCTTATGTTCCTAGGCAGAGGCCATTTCTGCATTGCCTCAATTTTGGTTTGGTCGGCCGCCACTCCTTATTGGGACACCACATGTCCCAAGTACTCCACACTAGATTGGGCGAAACTGTATTTATTCAGGTTGGCTCTCAACTGATGCTCTCGAAGTACTCCCAAAACCACCTTCAGGTGTTCAACATGCTCCTCCACTGTCTTGTTGTACACCAGAATATCATCAAAAAATACCAGGACAAACTTCCTGAGGTACTGCTTGAATACCCTGTTCGTCAAAGACTGAAAAGTAGCATGGGTGTTAGTGAGCCCAAATGGCATTACCAGAAACTCATAATGCCCTTCATGTGTCCGGAATGCTTTCTTTGGAATGCATGTCTCCCTCATTCTGATCTGATGGTACTCAGATTTCAAGTCTAACTTGGAAAACATCACTGCCCCAATAACTCATCCAAGAGCTCATCAATCACCGGAATAAGGAATTTATCTGGAACTATCCCCTTGTTCAAAGCTCTGTAATCCACACAGAATCGCCAACTCCCATCCTTCTTTTTAACCAAGAGGACGGGACTAGAGAAAGGACTCACACTCGGTCTGACGATCCCTGCTTCCAGCATCTCCCGGATCAATCTTTCAATCTTGTCTTTCTATATCTGAGGGTAGCGGTAGGGTCGGACACTGATCGGTGTTTCTCCTTCCTTCAAAATAATGGTATGCTCCAACTCCCTCTGTGGTGATAAACCCTGAGGAGGTTGGAAAACCTCACTGAATTGCTGTATGAACGGCTGTACTGAAGAGGGGATGTTTCCCCCTTCCTCCAATCTGACCCCCTCCAGGCGATGCAACTCCACCAAGTATCCTCCTCCCATTTCCTCTATGGTTCTGATCAAAGACTTGAGGGATACCCCAGTCTTAGTTAGCCCTACATCACCCTGAATAACCATCTTCTTTCCCTTAACCGCTAGTTCCATCCTCCATGTCCCCCAATTCACCTTGGTATCTCCCAAGGACTGTAGTCATTTCATCCCTAGGATAACATCAGTGCTTCATAATTCCAAGGGAAGAAAGTCCTCCCTCACCTTGATCCCCTGAATCATCAGCACTACTCCCTTACAAACTCCTCTACCCATCTCTACCTTTCATGTGCCCATCATCATCCCATAGCCGCCTGTATCCACTAATTTCATCCCTAGCAGATCAACAAACAGGGTGGAAATGAAGTTGTGGGTTGCCCCACTATCTATCAATATCACTACCTCTCTATCCGCTATCTCTCCCTTCACTTTCATAGTGTGACTAGGAGTGAATCCCACTACAGAGTTCAGGGATACTTCGGCCACATCCAGATGCAAATTTTCCTCTTCCTCCAGTTCTAACCTGCTTCCACCTCCCTCTTCAGCTTCCTCGTCATCACAGACGGTGAGAACCTGACGAGTTCGGTCCTTGCACCTATGCCCCGGCATATACTTCTCATCACCCCTGAAACACAACCCCTTTGTCCTCTTCTCCTATATCTCCTTCTCAGTCAATTTCTTGAAATTCCCCCCTCCTCCGGCTCTCTCCTTAGGCACCTCCTTCATGCTCTCTGGCGCTGGTCCCTTGGGAGGTAAAAAGGTGGTGGTCATCCTATACGAACCCCCTGAGTTGCTTCCCCTAGCCACTCTCTCCATCTTCCTATGTTCTTCCACCAACTGTGCCAGCTCCATGGCTTTCCCCAGGTTCCTTGGCTCCAAGACACTAACTGCTGCCCGTATCTCCGGTTTAAACCATTTCATAAAGTTTTCCTCCAGTGCTGTTTCGGAGATATGATCCAATCTGCTGGCCAAATACTCGAACCTGTCGCGGTAGTCGGCTACAGTCCCCTCCTGAGTCAAGGCAAAGAATTGCTCATAGAAGTCACCTCCCCTATCGATTCGGAAACGTTCTAGTAAGCATTCTTTGAACTCCCTCCAATTTCGGATGGGCTCCATCCTTTCACGCCATTGGTACCATGCAAGTGCCTTTCCTTCCAAACACAATCGTCGCCGTCAACTTCTCCTCCTCTGTCAACCCATTGACGGCGAAGTATCGTTCCACTTTGTAGATCCAGCCATGGCCGTCCTCACCCTAAAAAATGGGCATCTTCAGTTTCCTCACCCTTGGATCACCCCCGTTCCCCCGGAATCCTCCATAACCTCTCATTCCCCGAAAGGGAGGTGCTCCCCAATTGCCAAGGTCCTCTCTCCTGCGATTATGCCCAAACCCTTCATCGTACTCCCCTCTCCTTCCTTCAAAATCAGCACCCCGGTGGTAGAATTCTTCCCTTCTTCCAACAAAATCAGCACCCCTCCTTTCGTATCACATACTCATCTCTTCCCTAGAAAGCGGTTCTAACGGAGGCATTCCATCATCTCCCTCGAGAACCTCCACTTCCGGGTTTTCCCGCCCCCTAAATGGGTTCGGAATTCCTCCCCTTCCTTGGCCGCCGGTGGTCTCCTTCGATTCCGAGGTTGTCGGCTTTTGTTTGTCTTCAAGCATCTTCTTCATCAAGTCTTCCAAAGCGGCGAACCTTCCATCCATCTTTTCATGAATGGCCACAAATTGACTTTGAAAATCTGAAATTTTCTCCTCAAAATCTGTCTTCAATTGACCTATTTCCCCCTCCAAGACTTCAATTCTCCTTCCAGCCATAATCCCTCTAATGAATCACCAAAGATCCTTTTCCGTGTGAGCAAAAATTGCTGAAATTACAAAATTCCAGCCTTCGATGGTCCCAAGACAGCGCTCTGATACCAATTTGATAGGAAATAATTGAGTTCGCAAGTAACCCTAAGGTAATACATCTAACTCAAATTGATGAACAAATAGCAAAGTTACTACTGTTTTCAGCAAGAAAATAGCCAAATCCAGTAGAAAGCAGAGAAACTAATGAGAAATCTGAAGAAAATCAAAGAAAATAACTTGTATTCCACTAGTAGATGAATAACAAACAGCAACGATACAGGATTCTTCAATTCGAGAGGAAGAAAACTCTCCAAAATCTCTAGCCGAGAAGACTAGAGCCTAAGCCTCCAAGAAGATCCCAAATTTTCAGCAAAATTCAAGATGAAACCCTAATTCTCCCCTTAGCCCCTAATTAACTCCAAAGGAAAAACAAAAAATCCCTAAACAGCCCTTCTATTCAAAATTTCCCTCCAACACTTGATTTAATCAATGCTTGGGGCCACAAGGGCTCCCCCCCCCCCCCCCCCCCCCCGCTCCTTTCCCTGGTTCCGCCCCATGTGGGGCAGCCTGGAATAAAATAGGACCGGTCCAGGTTGGACAGGTCCAGCCGGCCCCTCCTGGGCCGGCCTAACAGAATCATCAAAGGCTATAATTACCCTATAAAAGAAAAAAAATTTAAAACCATTCAGAGTCAATTCATCAAAAGCCTATTTAATCTTGTAGAGTATAATTGAGAATCACTTTCTTTTTTTACTTTGCTTAACCATGTCAAAAGTTGTGAACACTCATGAAAGCCAAAAACTACATAAGCCACTATAGCCAACTTGAACTACTAGCTTAGATATCACTTATTAAAAGGATAAAACACTAGGGGCTCAACTTTGCAATAATATGCGAGTTGGATGAACACCTGTCAACCCATAAGTTTAAGCCAACAGGTAAGAGTCATAACTACTACATTAGGAATTCAACTTTTATGTCAAATTCAATGTATGACTACTTTCTGATGGACCAGCTAATTTTGAGTGTGAGGGAATTTAGAAGTTTCCTAATCAAGAGGAGGTTGTTTGAATGTTCTTAATCAAAGGGAATTAATTAGGAGATGTTTCCTAATTGAAGATTTATGGGCTGATTTGGAGGGAATTAATTAGGAAATATTTCCTAATTGAAGAGGACAGATTTGGGGGTTGATTTGGAGGGGATAAATTAAGAAATGTTTCCTAATTGAATAGGGCTGATTTTGGGGCTGATTTGAGGGCTAATTTGGAGGGGATTAATTAGGAAATGTTTCCTAATTGAAGTGGGCAGATTTGGGGGCTGATTTGAAGGCTGATTTGGGAGGGAAATAATTAAGAAAATAGGAGAAAATTGGGGGAGGGCTATTTGGGTATTTACTGTTTATTGTTTGATTTAAATAGGTGATTTTCTTAGGGTTAGGGATAGGGGTTGTTTGCTGAAATTAGATTGTTCTTAGGGTGTTTGGGCTCTAGCCGGCGGCTAGAGATTTGGGAGAACCGGACCTTCCTCTCCAATTGAAGATCCACTTGTATCTTGTCTTTTCTTTCATAAAACTTTCAATAAAAAAAGTGTTCGTGTATTTTATTCCTGATTTTCGTATCGTTAGTTTTCTGAAATTGCTGAAATCAGATTTCAGCCAAGGCTTTTCCTAAATATATGCAAGCACTTCCTAACACTTTCCCACTCCTATAAGGATCTCTACAAAATCAAACATGTCTAAAGGAAATTCTAAACCTCAACATATGGGCTTAAAATTTTGGTTAATTGATGCCAAATTTTTCTACCGTGTGTAAAATTACATTGTACTGTATGTTACAGAATACATTTTGTTGTGCACTTATATTAGTTAATGCTTCAGTAATTTATAGATTTGTGCTAGAAAATAATTATTGCCACAAGCTACTAGATATTAGATTATAGATATTACTCCTAAATCTCAACATATTGCTTAATTATTTTTAGATTGATTCTTAAGGTCCATTTGGTTGCTTGCAGATTAAAAGTACAATTTAGAAAGTGATTACTTTTTTTTTACTCATTTTATGTGTGAAAATAAAAAACATCCTTTTTGAGGAGTTCTAAAAGTTCCTGTGGAGTTCAAAATTCATACTGATTAATAACCATATCCAACAAAATCATAGATTCTAATAAACACATCATTTCTCAAAACATGTTTTTTTTTACTTCAACCAATCGAGTGAACCTTTACAATGGTTCAAAATGGGTTTGTCAACAAAATCTTAAGAGAGAGAGAGAGAGGGAGAGAGAGAGAGAGTTATGTATACCTTAGTTTTAAGAGTAGAACCATCAGCCAAATGCAAGAGCTTCAACTTACCAACCTCCTCTATGTAGACAACCTTGGAAGAGAACCTTATGGTTTCAGGCGGCAGATCCTTTGACAAAGCCTCCAGCAACAGGTTTCTCTTCAAAGAACGGACCTCAAGCTTCAAACTGCACAAAGAATATATATATATATATGTTCTGCATCATTACAAATTCTCATGAAACTCTTATATAAATAGATGTTTGTTTTGGAATCTAACCGCTGTTCTCCTCTTGAAAACGTTCGTTCTGCTATGGCTTCTCCTGTTGTTGCAGAATTGATAACCAGCCTGCACAAAAATGGAATCTAGTTGGGAGCAAAGTGTTGACCTCGGTTTTTGTTTAAGTGGACTCGAGTTCCTCTGTTTGGTTTAATCGAGCCCCATCGAGTCCAATTCGAGCTCGCATCAGCTTGAATTGAGTCAAATTAGATCTTCTTCTTTTTTTAGGTTACATTAATTTATTTAAGTCTCGTCGAGCTCGATTTAAATAGGATTTGCATTGATTTTGGTTTAATTTCATCAAGCATGATTTCACCTCAATAGAGGTGATTTAATGTCAATAAAAGCCCATTTGAAATTTTTTTTTTAAATGGTTTGAAATTATTCCAAAAAAAAATCAGATGCAACGGTCTCGTTTTCAAGATTTGATCTTACCGTTTCTATATCCTTAATTGCGGGATTTATTTTCTGATTTTGGCATTCGACTTTAGAGGCATTTAACTCGTATCTGTCCTGGGCTCGAGAAAAAAAAGATGACTTGGATTCGCTGGAGCCCTCTCTTCTCCGGCACTGATATTCGCATATACAGGCGGAACTCCCCATTGGGTTCGCAAAAAAACCTAGCAAGACCTCCTACCCAGCTCCCTCTCATCTCTCCTCTGGTTCGCACGACTCCAAGAGGCAGAAGACTCCTGATCCCCTCTCTGTTCGCGAGCTCAAGGACACCGACCCCTCTTCCTCCTCTAGTTCGCAAGCTCAAGGTCCCGCTACTTCGCCTTGCTTGCGTGGACAGCAGACTTACCTGAATCCCTTCTGTGAGCTCCTCCCTTCCCCTTCCTCTTCTTCTTGCTCTTTCTTCTTCTTCTTCTTCATATTTCTTATATATATATCCAATGAGGAGGAGAAAGAATACGTTGAATCTTTGTTGGGTTTTGATATTTTGAATAAGGAAGATCTCCATATCCTCTTTCTCTTGACAAGTGCTCTAATGTGTAGATGACGTACTTAGCTTGAACTTATATGCCCTTTTACCTAAGTTCTTTGCTGGAAAAGCTTGTAATGTAGTAAGCTTGATTTCAAGAAGAATATTTTATGTTATTTCATAGGTATTGCATATTATATGTTTGATGAAATGCCACTAAAGGGAAGTTACAAGTTGCTTGGTTTGTAGGTTTTGAGTGGCTAATTCGTTAGAGATCATACTTTCTTCTTTTGACGGGAACGTTGATTCCTTGCTTTGATATTCATTCCAGTGATGTGGAAAGGTTCTTTTTTTTTTTCCTTCTCTTCTTATGCATGCCTGAGGTGACTTAAAAATGATAGAATGACCCTACACTATTATAAACATGCCATGGAAGCGATTCCTTGCTCTACGAATCTTGTTGACGTTGGTGGATGTTTCTTGCAAAGAGTCTCTTATCTTAACAGTTTCTCGTGATTGATCCAAGTTTAGCCTTTCTTAAATTCTTTGATTTGAACATTGATATAGGTTCTCTTGAAAGAGCTTGATAAAGTCAAGTGTCTTATTGGAAAACTTCACATGTATGCCTATGTTTCTACTGCACTTAAATTGGTCCGGTTAAGCTTGTTGCAAGAATCTTGTTGAAGAGCATTCATAGAACTTGCTTCTGATTCGATAATAAGAGTTCTGGTTATATTAAGCAAGTTTTTTTTTTTGTATGTCTAAATTCGGACGCCCCATTTGCATCCAACATCGAAAGCTTGTGGACTTGTTGTAGAGATCATACTTACATCTATATTACGAAATCATGTGATTCATATGAGAATGTCGTACGCGCCCCCTTGGCTATTCCTTCGAATGATTAAATTTGAAATTTATATGAATATGCTTTGGGGTTTTACATCTATTCATGCATATATGATATAAAAGAGCGCTGAGAGACTGCATGCATAGTTTCCTTTATTATTATTATTTTTTAAGAGAGAAGTATGTGGTAGTTTTCTTCAGTTTTTATGAATTATGTATTTGCAAGTTTCTTCTCTTGAAACCCTTGTTGGCGGGTAGCATGGGGAATGAAATGTGCAAGAAAAGCTTCATGAGTCGATTTATATTAGAAATGTGTTATGATTTGCTTTATGTTGGAGAATCATGCTTCTTGTATTTTATTAAATAAATTACTCCCATTAGCTTTGCAAATATATATGTGGAGACAGTAAGGCATGTTTATGAAAAGGTGATGATTTCTTAATGTGTTAGAAAAGCTTTGTGAGTTGCTTTGTATTTGAAAACTCTATGGATTTGGTCACTAACAAGGAGTATTTGGAAACTTTTGAATATGGTGATGCTCTTCTAAATTTTGTACGAATGGTTGGGTTGGAGACCCTTTGGCTTTACTAGATTATGGCGGGTGACGACATGTTTTCATGCTTTCTTAAATCTTAATTTCTCCCCACTTGCTTGAATTCTATATGAAAAGTGAGGTTGACATATGCATCAAGAGGTTTCATAGATGGCTTTGTGTTGAAGTGTTTGCAAGTTCCTTTAGGGAGCATTTTGGAGAGTGGTGGTTCTATGCATAGATCTTTCATGTCATTTCAAAACTCTTGGAGGTAATGAAGGATTTTTCTGATGGTGGTAAGATTGATGTATCTAGATATTCTCTTGGTGGTTAAAAGGAAGCATCTATGTGATAAAATTTAGCTTTTGAAGAATGTTTGTTGTTGTTTCCCTACTTCTTGAGTTGGAGTTTGATTTTCTATGCCTTATTTTATCTATATATGAGCTTTATCACTTTAAAGTGGGATGTTATCTTTGGCAAAATGCATTATGGTGAGAATGTGAACCTTATCACATTGGGAAGGTAACACAGTGCATGAATTATTATAGACTTTCTTGTTCGCTCAGTTACACATTTGCAAATTTTTTTTTTTTTGGTTCTCTCTCATCTTGTCAGAATGATTCTAAAATTTGCTTTATGCGAGAGAAAGCTTTAAAATTGGGCATTGAGCGCATCTTTGTCACTTTAGAGATATGTGGAGTTTTATAGCATTCTCCGGTGATGCTTTGTGAATGTGTCTCTTTGAAGTATGCTAGAAAATATTCATACCTTATGACGTTAAATTGGATGTCAGCATTTTAATGAGTTAATTCAGAGGAGTTTTATATGAGCTGATTTCTTTCCTTTGGATGTTTAGTGGGTTAAGGTTGGTGGAAAACTTGGTGAGTTGGGAGAGGAGTTGTGTGCAGTTTTCTACTAGTCTCGTGTTCCAAGTTGTTTTGGAAGATAAGTTGGATGCAGACTTTTACTCATCTTTGGTTCTAAGCTGTTTTCGGAGCAAGTCTTATACAGTTTTTTTTATTAATTTTGTGTTCTAAACTATCTTAGAGATGAATGTGGGAGGGCAATCATATACTTCCTCTCCCACTTATAAGCACTCATAAGTTTTAAGAGTTGGCTTATGGTTCTAAAGAAAATATTTGTCTTATGTTGGAAAAATTTCAAAAGTGTTTTCTTTGTTGGATGGGTTGTTTTATGTTGGAAAGTCCTATGGGTGGTTTTGTGTGAGAAAGTTTCATGAATTATTTTATATATGAAAAGTTTTATTTGAGAATCAGATTTGGTTTGATGCAAGGTTTGCATGCTTTGTATTGGAGAGTCTCATGAGTCGCTTTATTGTTAAAAGCTTTGTGAATTATTTTGTGTTGAGGAATTCTACAATATATTTTATGAATGTTTTGTGACAGAAAGCTTTATGAAACCTTCTTATTAGAAGACTTTCATAGGGCCCACCCCACGTTAAAGAAACATATTATTTGTTTTGCATCGGAAGAAGCTATTGTGGATTTTGTATTTGTGAAGTTTTATGGATTGCTTTATTTGAAGGTTTTATGTCTTGCTCCATTTGGAAAGTTTCTTTGGATTGTTTTGGAGATTGATGGCTTTATGAGTGGTTTTATGTTTGAAGGAGCTTGAGGTTAGATGATTCTTTCAGTTCTCTTTTTATGGATAAATTTTCTTTCTCATATTTGTATTCTATTCCAAGATGAGTTTAAATATGTGGGTTTATAGCATGTTTGAGTGGAGAGTGGGAGAGCTAGTTTGGGCTTTGATTTCATGATTGGCTTTCTTCTCTACTGCTTTGAGTCTCATATGGGGTTTTATGTGGGTGATTGTGTCAAATCTTTTGAGTGCTTTCTTAAAACGTGGGAATAGTAAATAGCATCCAAATTTCCCTTCCTCTTATTTGCATTTGGCTTAAATGCTGAATGGGAATAAGGATGGGGCAAAGGCATGTTTGGACTTTGACAAAACATGCCTATCAATGAGATGCTAATATTCCATAGAAATAATAAATAAATATCGTTTTTGGAGCAATATAGGAGAGTTCCTAAAAACTCAAGCAGTCTCGGGGAGCAAGCAGCCAAGCTAACATCCAGACAAAATGAAATGTATGTTTTTATTTAATAGCATTTTATTTCGATTATTTGCATATTGAGCATGATTCTGCTCTCATCCAATACTTGTTCTTTTCTTTGTTCTTTTCGAGGTACTCTTGGGAAGGCAAAAGCAAGGAGCAACTGGAGCACTAGACGAAGGAGCTTGGACAATCGGATCCGAGCATCAGTCGCCCCCGTTCATTCTGGTGGGGGTGCTACGGGCGATATCACCGGGTCATAGCCACCGGTGTTGTGAGTTTTTCTCAAAACTTAGATAGCCTCTAGGGAGCCTATCTGTGTGTACGTTCCCCTATCCTTTAGGACCTTATAGAAACTTCAATTATTAGATTATTTTCATGCCTCATTTTATTATAGATCCTTGAACCCAGTTACACATGTGCGAATGTCTAAGGGGTTAGAAACATCTCTTTATCTCCTATAACCTTAGTGACACTTAAGGACAAAAATTAAGGATCGAGTCCTAGAAGACATAGACTTAAGATGCATGCTCCCTTATGATAAAATTACTAAACATAGAAAATGTAGTGATATTCCACCCTAGAATTAGTATGTGTCACTAGTTTAAAACTTATTAACCATAAGCAACAACGAATTAATAATTTAAGGCCCCCCTTAACAAAAAAATAATAATTTGAATAAGAAGACATGAAAACCACTTAACTTTTGTTAATTAAATCATTAGCAACAAATATAATCTTTAAAAAAAACAAGTTTTAACATACACTTAAACTAAATCTAACTAATTGGTCAATCACCCTTTAATGAATCCAAACATGAGAGACAAGTGGCAAAATCAAGAGAGCAAACTTAAACTAAAACATGTCAAGTAAGAGACTCCTAAAATCCAAACTTTGATTCATTAGACTCCCCTCTACTAATTAATTACACACTTAATCCAAAAACACCTCTAATGTTGAATGCAAATGAATTAGAACCTAACTAACTAGGTGAACTAAGTAAGAGACTTATTAAGAGTTTAATCATAACTTAAAATTGTAGAAGGTAATAATACACCTAAAATCTAATCGAATCATAAGTTAATCTTTTAAAATCAACCTTTTAACCTAATAACAAATCACTTAACCTACCTTCCTTTTAATTTCTAACAAACTAAAATAACTCAACAAAATTGGTTACTACTAGGTAACCCAGGCCTACGAGGCTATTAAGTTAGCCCCAAGGAGGGTGAAATAAACCTCACGGCCTCGATGAGCAACAAAGGTAGTAATCCATTAAACACTAAAATAAAATCCTTAAAATCAATCTTAAATGGCTAATACTTGTGCTTAAACTAAAATCTCCCTTTGACCTTTCAACAAATCAAATTACAAATAACTTTAACTAAACTATCCTATATAGGACACACCTAAAACCACACAACCTACACACACTTAGATTTGTTTGTTAGGACATGACTCATAGCTTTAGGTTAGGCCGGTGTTTTCTTCCTTTTCTGTTTCTATGATGTGGCGATTTGCATGTGACACGTGTGCTGGTTGTTTTAGTTTTCTGTGTTAGATTTCTGTGTTGATTTCTGTGATGGTGGTTTTATTTACTGCACTGTCTCTGCGATGTGATGGGCGATAGATTACCCCTAGGCTAGGGACGTTTTATACTGACTCAGTCTTATGCAAGTGGCCACGCTCATGCAGCGCTAAAAATAAACGGGGGCTAATATGATAAATCTTAAATTATAAATGCTTGCTACAGGTGCTCCAAAATGCTTAGCCCCCAAATGAATAAGAGCGTGGCCAAGTGTGTTTACTTTTCTGCACTGATATAACTACTTGTGATGTGATATATTAAACTGCTTGAGATTTTCATTAGGATAACCTTGCAGGTTCAGTTTGAGTCTAGATTTTATTTTTCATAATGTAATTTATAATTCATATTGAGTTGTGAAAGTCTTCAAAAACATGGCATTTCGAATGTTAGGTACCCAAAGGGAGAAAGAAAGGCCCTCTCTCGGGGAGTTTCTTTCTCATTTGGGTACCCTTCCGGAGAACGATCTGAAGGAGGATGATCTGAAGAAAGACGGTCCACTCGAAGATGAAGATTTGAAGACGAAATGCCTTGTATTTAAGACTTGCGTCATTCAATAGGATTAGAATCCAGGATGTTGTCGGTGGGGCCTGGCCACCATTACTTTTCTGCAGACCCTGGGTTGTACTTATACGGCACTTGCCGTAGACTGTGGACTTTTCTTTACTCTGCTCTGTGGATTTATATTGATTTGTTTATTTTGTGTGCGCAGTAGAAATTGCCTGTTTTTCTTAGGTTTCTTTCTTGCATGTGCTTGGCTTGATTTCGCTAGGCTCTTTAGGAATAAAATTTTTCTACTTATAATTAATATTTAAAATTCTAAGAAATAAATAACATAGAAATATAACGATCTAGGGAATAGCCGGAATCGTCCGGGGTCGCATGCATATCAATGCATTCTCTCCCTCCTTGCTATAAGACACTTCCCCGCCTGCGGGTAGAGTCCAGATAATCCGACCTATGAGGATAAGGTGCTAGATCTGGGGAAGTCTAGTCTTTTCTAAAAAAAACTATTTTATAAGCCTTTTTAAAATTCTATGCATATTTGATTTGAGATCGTTAACCAGCATGCATTACATTAGAAACTAATTAAATTAAAATTTTAATTGCATTAGTCTTAGGAGCATACACCCTACATAAGTCCAAGGCCAATTAGGAAACTCTCTAGACGTCGGCCCTACTTCCGATAACCAAACTACCTACCCATCTTTCATAAAGACTTGGATAGCATGGATTTTATACGATTAGATGGTTAGCTGGCTTTCCTTTTCAGACAAGATATAAGCCCAGAATGCATTAGCTAGAACACGGGTGTTAGTGTTGTGTAGAACACTAAGCCCACTAGATCTAGGGTTCAAGGCTACTACTATCGGTGTCTCGTAGTATGCCTCATCGGTGGGTAAGTCCCCTTTCTTTCAGGGGCTATAAATCCTGCCTATCTGCGTCACCTAGATGACGCCACTTCCATCTTTCTCTCTCATATGCTTCGAGTGCATGATTTACTTATTTTCTCCAGTTTCTTTTCACTACCTTAGTCCCTCCGGATGCTGATCTGAGCCGTGCATGTTGACTAAGCCTGGTTGAGCCCTTCTTTTCCTTCGAGTAGGATTTCCTAGTCTTCGCCCTATGTACCAATCCCAATTTAGAAAGAATAATGTAGAATCCTTAATCGAGAGTATTCTCAGGCCCCGGCTTGAGATGTAATTAACCACGGGGGCTTACGCCTGTGGGAAACCGCATCCCACTCTCAAATAAACCCCATTCGAGCTAATGTATCGGGTGGGGGAAACCTGTTGTGACGATCAGATCATATATATTATTACCCATCGGGGTGTACTGGTGAGAGTCGCTATCCTCAATGGTTAATCATATGTGTGATCGAATCTGCCCTCCCATTGGCCAGATATTGTCTCCCCTCGCGGGACGATGGTGTTTGTTGTCCTTTCGGAGGTCCACACAAAGAACTTGCCAAGCAAAACATGATTGTTTCTTAAGGCCCCAGATGTTTTGGTTCTTCTCTTTGTAGGTGTGTAAATGCTCATTGGAGCACATTTAGTCTGAACTTGGCAGGAGAAGTTCAATGAAAGCTCGTCATACGCACATGACTAAGATTAACACTGCCGATGAAATGAAGTCCTATAAAATAAATATCATGGTTTTGATCTCTATATTTTACAGAACATTTCTATGGAGAATGAATTAATATATTTAATAGATAAAACAAAATTTACGAGAATCAAATATTAAATACTTTGGATTCTTTTCACATGCCATGGTAGATATATATAAATTGACTGGTATATCATCTTCATTTTTAATAGTGTTAACATATCATCTTAGTTTACAGCTTACTAATAATATATTATTTGGACAAACCATCTTATAAAAATTTGACGTTAGAGTACTTAAAAAATCCAAAAGTTGGATATTGGTATGGGCTTGAAACCTGCACAATCTGAGGTGGCACATCGAGGTGGTCCTATCACCAGAGCAAAAACAAGAGAACATGATGGACCCATTACCAGATCTAAAGCTTAAGCTAGGAAAAAACGATGAAGATTTATGTCATTTTGTGTTGTGTTTATGTATTTTTCATGTTTATTATGTTTTAAGGTGTATTTGAACTTCATGATGTGTTATTTTGCTTTTATAGTGCTTAAGTGTTAATCCATAGTCGTAATAGGGAGGGGGTTTCGACCCCTCTTATGGGGTCAGCGAAAGTTAATATTCACTATGTAAAGAAGGAAACTAATTAGGAATATTTTTATGCTGCTAATTGATTAGGAAGGTGTTAGGCCGGCCCAAGGGAGGTCGGCTGAACCGGTCCATCTTGGACCTGTTCTCACCTACAGGAGGTGGGCCAAAGGGGGCGGACTAAGGAGAAAGAGAGGGGGCGGCTATTGGAATGGGACCTACACACTAATTAGGTTTGGGTTGGAGGGAAAATTCAAATTAGAGGTTGTTTAGGGATTAAGTAATTGTCATTTTGCTTTAATTAGTCTCTCCTTGTTAGGGTTAGGGTTATCTTGAATTTTGTAATCTGAATTTGAGATTGGTGTTAGGTTTGGTCTCTAGACTTTGGCTAGAGATTTGGAGAGTTGAATCTTCCTCGCGAATTGAAGATTCATTATATCGGGTTGTTCCTTTTCCTCTGCTATTGAATTTCAAGTATTTTCTCCCAGATTTTCCTACAGATTTGGCAAACTGCTGTTTACTGCACTGTTTTCTATTATTTTGGGTTGTTTCCTAACAGAAGGTTTTCTAAATTATGTTTAGGTTAATTAGAAAGGGCCTAATTTTTTAGGAAGGTTTCCTAAATTATGCTTATGCTAATTAAATATGTTATATTTATGTTATTGTGTTCTGGATCTATTTAAGGGGGAGTTATCTTGGGATTAGTTTATACTATTGTTGAGTTTTATTTTCCTAGTGTTGTTGTGATTCCTAGCGGCATCTAGGGTTTGTGGGAGAGCTTATTAATCTCTTGAATAGTAGATTAATTGTATCTTGCTTTATTATTGAAGAGATAATCCAAAAATCAGTCCAATCTTGGTGTTCCTACATTTTTCTTCTCTTTTACTTGCTATTTTCATTCTACAATGAATCAAATTGGTATCAGAGCCAAGATCGGGGTATCTATGACAGGAAGAAAGGTAGAAGTGTTAGAAGGGGAGATCAGACAATTAAAATCAAATTTCAAAGAAAAATTTTTAAATTTCAACCGTCCATGAGAAGATCGATGGGAAGTTTGACATCATGGATGAGATAATGAGGAAGATGCTTGAGGTCCAAACCAAAACGGCTTTGTCGGAGGTGAGGGGAGCCGTCGCCGGCCAAGGGAGTGGGGGAAACCCTAATTCGATAATGAGAGGGAAAGATTAAGAGATGGATATTTTGGATGGAGAAGAGAGAATGCCTCCCCTAGATCCTATTCCTAGGGAGGAGATGGGTAGAGGGTATGAGGAGAGGCGTGAGTGGATTGGGTATGAGCGAAGGGGTGCTGAATTTGAAAGGAGAGGGGTTGATTATGACTGGAGGGATACTGAATTTGAAAGGAGGATGAGAGATTTTGACGAAGGGTTTGGGTACGAACATAGAAGGGATGATCGAGAGGACACTTGGGGGAGACCACCCCCCTTAGGAAATGGAAGGTTATAGAGGAAATAGGTGGAACAGAGGAGATCCGAGGGTGAGGAAGCTGAAGATACCTATTTTTGAGGGAGAGGATGCACATGGGTGTATCTACATGGTGGAAATGTACTTTGCCGTCAATGCGTTGACAGAGGAGAGACTGATAGCAGCCAGACTGTGCTTGGAGGGGATAACGTTGGTATGGTACTAGTGGAGGGAAATGCGATAACCCATATGAACCTGGAGGGAGTTTAAGGATGGCCTGTTGGAATGTTTCAGAACCAACAGGGGAATGAACTTCTATGAGCAATTTTTCGCTCTGACACAGGAGGGGAAAGTGATAGAGTGCCATGAGAGGTTTGAGTACCTTGTTAGCCAACTGAATCGACTTTCAAAGACTGTATTGGAGAGGAACTTAATGAAAGGGCGCAATAGAGATTTGGGTGATAGTTAGAGTGTTGAGGCCTTGTAATTTGGGAGAGGTTATGGAGCTAGCCCAGTTAATAGAGGATCAGAGGCACCTGGAGAGAGAGGCTAAAAACAACAGCTTAGGAGGTTCGTACAAGGTGACCATCACCTTATTGGCACCTAAGAGGGCAACACCAGGTATTCTTAGGGAGACCCCAAAGGAGAACAGTATAGGAGGGAGACCTCGGGACTTCAAGAAGCTCACTGAGACGAAGTTACAGGAGAAGAGGGCAAAGGGGTTATTTTTCAGATGTGATGAGAGGTATACACTAGAACATAGGTGTAAGGACCGAGCTCTTCAGGTTCTCACTGTCTGTGATGACAAAGAAACTGAGAAGGGAGGTGGGAGTAAGGTAGTGGTGGAGGAGGAAGAAGAGCTGCATTTAGACGTGGTGGAGATCTTCTTGAACTTAGTAGTGGAATTCACTCCAAATCACACTATGAAAGTGAGAGGAGAGTAGCAAATAGGGAGGTAGTAGTGCTGATAAATAGTGGGGGTACCCACAATTTCAACTCCAACCAGGTCGTGGACCAATTGGGGGTAAAACGGGTGGACATGGGGTGCTATGGGATGATGATGGGCACAAGGAAGATGGAGACAGGCAGAGGAGTGTGTAAGGAGGTGGTTTTGACCATACAGGGTCCACGTGAGGGAGTATTTCCTTCCATTGGAGTTAGGGAGCACTAATGTCATCCTAGGGATGAAATGGCTGTAGCCTTGGAAGACACCAAAGTCAATTAGGGAGCACTGATGATGGAAATGATGGTGAAGGGAAGAAGGGTGGTGATCAGGGGAGATGCGAGGTTATCCAAAGCTATGGTTTCTCTCAAAACTATGGTGAGAACCATACAGGAGGTGGGGGGAGGATTTATGGAGTTGTGATTGTGGTAGGCTAGAATGTGACTTGCTGAGTTAAAATATACTTAGGTTTTCTTTGATATAAAATTAATGAAAGCCCACTAAAATACGCAAGTATACGTGCCAAATCAATTAATAAAGTGATGAAGAAAAGTATCGAACCCACGAGAAAGTATTCTGCTTAATTGCAATTAAACTACTACTGCTTAATCTAAATGCACAATTTATCCTACAAAAAAATAAAAATGATGTTTTTGATTTTTTGTTACGAAAAGAAAAACTTGCAAGGAGCTTTTGATACTTATGAAAATAAAGTGTTTTGGACAAATGAATGCAAATAATATAATTTTCCTAATGAGACTCTTAATTTTTAGATGTGGATCAGAGCATATACATCCCAAGATCTCTGTCGAGCTTATCGGGGTGAAAAGATAGGTTTAGGCAT
The DNA here is from genome assembly GCA_019925795.1 of Dendrobium chrysotoxum. Lineage (NCBI taxonomy): Eukaryota > Viridiplantae > Streptophyta > Magnoliopsida > Asparagales > Orchidaceae > Dendrobium > Dendrobium chrysotoxum. Next base: position 29,843,700 of record CM034309.1, read on the forward strand.
TCCTACAGTTTTTCTATCTCCATAAACTTGAAACATTAAATATCCTATATCTATGCATGCCAACATTCCATTTCAATACTCCTAATTGTTCCAGCATTCCTCTATTGAGGCTATACATCACACTATATATTAACTACACACATGATCATTATATGCATTAAATAAAGAATGCGAGATATTGAAAATATCAACTTATCATTCAAAGCACAAGAGTCTACATCAATTTTGCTATATTTGTTACATCATCAACCCAAAATTAGATAATTAGCCAGACATCAAAGATTCGACAAGCAAATTAACTTTCATTTCATTCATTAAAAGAACGGGTACAAGAGAAGAAATAAGAAAATTGTCACCCGGAAGGATCAAATGATATTCTCAACACTCATTCCTCCAACCATAGAGTTGCTTACACAAACAGGCTAAGATCTCCACAATGAAAGTATCGTCCTTTATATTTTACTCTAAAGGGGGCACAAAAGAACACTTAAAATTATAGAATTTTGCTTAAGTGACAGAACTCTCTAAACAGTTGAACTGAAAAATTATTTATAATAAGTACAGGAACGAGTTCAAGCGCCACGGCGCTCGACAAGGTGGCGTCACGGCGGTATAAAATGAACTAGCGCTGTAATTTTGGCTCTATTCCGGCGCTGAATGACTTGGCACGTTAATGATTGAAACAACACATCTTTTGGTTAAGTCGGCGGGCTCCTCACATAAGCAACTACTCCACCACGGTGCTCTAGAAGTTGAGCGTTGTGGCTCTTGAATGTGAATTTTGGCGCTCTGGCGCTCATTTTTCAGAGGCTCCAGTGTTGTGGTGCTAAATTTGGGCGCAACGGCACTGACCTTGGTGCCGTTGCGGGTTGCGGGGCTAAAAACAAAGAAATCGACGCTGCAATGTCTGAATTATGCACCTCGGCGTTGACGACCATAATGCTGCGACGCTTTTTCTGGTGGCACTGTTCAGCAGTTATAGTTTTTTTTCCTTTTTCTGTACATTTCTTACATAAACACAATTAAAATAACATATTTTTATTGAATTTAAACACAATAAACAAAACATATTTACACTTAACAAGTTACAAAGCTTAGAGAGGATCAAGTTGGAGGGGGGATATCCCTCTTTCAGTATAGCCGCTTATACAACAGTTCAGTGAGGTCTTTCAACCACCTAAAGGATTGCCACCACTAAAGGAGCAGAAGCATACCATCATCTTGAGGGATGGTGTCACGTTCCGGGATCTATATTGAAAGAATTGCATCTATCTTTCATTTTAGCATTTAACTAAAGCTAACCAATTTCTTATGAATAGTGGAAAGAATTATGAATGTTGTCCGGAGCCTCATTTCATAAGATCCTTACTTTATTTGAAATCATGTAAAACCACGTAATGAGCATATAGCCCAGCAAGTAACTAAAATCTTACAACTGAAATTAATACAAGATAAAAGAGAACGGTATGCTATAAATCATATAATAAAATATATGCATTAATGTATATATATATATTAATTATTTGTATCAATAATCAGTCTATAGCATATCCCAGTCAATTCTATTTAATTCTTCCATTATAAACTCTAATCAATCAGTTAGTCAGTCAAATTTTTATCACTCAATCAATTTCATTCAATCTTATCATCCATTCAGCTCACATCAATCTGTCAGTTATTGTTATAGTATCAATAATAGTATTGAGCATCAGTAAAAGAACTACATCAATAACAGTATCAGTATTCTCAGTGTCAGTCATAGTAACAGTAACTGTAATCAGTAATAATAATCAATAAGAGTGATTAGTGTCCGTAGTATTAATATCCGTACAGTATCAGTAACAATATTCAAATATTCAGAATAGAGTATCTTGCTCCTACACTTATAACTCTCAATCAGTCGTCCCTTATAACTCTCATTGAATCACGTGAATCAATCGTCCCGACTCCTTATAACTCTCAATCAATATCTAGCTCCTTATGATTCTCATCGGTGGACCACGTGAATCTTGAATATATCACATGAGGTTATAATATCATCACCTACGATCGACATCAGAAACCAACATTTCTAGAATATTGTCAAGATGGTATCCAATTGTAATTGTATTTTACTCTTCTTCAATAGTGAAGAACGGAGGATTTTCGTATCACTTGTTACATAATGAATTTTGCAACTAGACTAGCCCCTGTGATTCTTCCTTTTCTGGGTTTTCCACGTAAACAATTATCTGGTCTCATTGTTTTTACCCGTTTGTGCTGAATTTTTGTGCATTACTAAGATGTGAAATTCAATCTCTATCGACTCAAATTTTCTAGCACGCAACAAGTTGGAACACCGGGAGGAGATCTGGCTCCTTGATTGTATAAACCAAACAAGGGATAGAGTATCTTTGCAACCACACAAGCACCCAACACATTGGGTTAAACTTAGTTGGTCTGGATTAGTATGAATCAAGCCTCATTTTGGTTGTTTCAAATGGATTAGCCCATTGTTATTCCATAATGAACCACTTGAGATTCATGTGGACTAGCCCCAATATCGGAACTAATCAACCTCTATAGCTAAATTTTCAGGAGAATTTTTACAAACTTAGAAGTTTTATTTAGCTTATTATCAACTAAATAAGGCAACATCTTCATAAAAATTAATAAATTAAAGAGAGAAACAATAAATGCTAAAAAATGTGACCATGCACCGTAAAAGCATATGCTCAAAATGATACATTAAGGGTTTGTTTGGTTGAAATATTGAGCAGCCAAGATTTACGCTAAGTCTTGCCAAGCAATTTTTGAGCTTACTACCTTCTTAAATTTCATTTTCCTTCCATTTAAGGTTAAATCCCAAATTTAGCAAATCACAGGGAAGCAAGATTTACGGAATTTGCATCACTTCTCATTATTGTACCTCTTCTTCTCATTCCTTCAATCCTAAATCATGAAAATACAAATGAAACAGTTTAACTATAATATAACCAAATTTAACACCTATCACGCTTAATAGTTTTCATTATTAAACACCTTCAACATTAACTAAATTTAGATTTACAAGATTTACTAAATCCTACTTGTAGCCAAACCACCCCCAAGTAAAATGGTAAAAAAAACAAAAAGAAAAAGAAATATATATATATTTTTCGACTTAGCATAAGAATCAGCATCAAAGAAAAATAAACAGCTCTTGAAGACTACCTTTGAAGAAGGACATGGTTTTCTCGGAGGAAATCGCCCACGCCCAGTACGTCAAGGGCCTTCCAGGCGTTGGGCCAGGTTAAGATAGCGAAGCCGGCAGCTCTGAGGGAGTCCGACGACTCTAGCACCAAGCTTCTTATACCCTTACTGTAACCAAAATATAAAAAAATCGATTAGATAATTAATGAATTAGTTAGTGTTCAAAAGGAGTGACAGAGAAAGTAAAGCAAGGGAATCCACATAAAGAGATTAATGGATGGAAGAAGCACGCACCGGTGGAGGCCGAGGGCCGTGCCCAGGCCTGAAACTCCTGCGCCAACAATCACCACTTCTTCAATCTTCTCCATTCTTCTCACGAGTTGAGCACAGTACCTCCAGAAAAGAGAGAGAATCGAAGAAGAGTAGCAGAGGGGCGGCGGGATTGGTAATTAATAGTTTAATACAAATCCTCTCTTTTAATCGTGAAAAAAAAATTACAAACATACCCCAAAATTTTTATATATTTCTATCTTATGTCTGAATATTTATATATGCTCCTATAATATTTTAAATTTTCAATCATATATAAAAAAAAATTAGTATTACTATTTTAAAATAAAATATATTTTTAATTATATATTTTTGATATAATTTAGATTTTAAACATTGTAATGTTATATAAATAATTAAATTTAAAATTTTAAAAATAGGGTATTCGGAAGTAGGTTTTGACTTTTGACTTTTGAGTGGCAAACTCCAAATAAATTACTTCTTCTTTCAGCGGGAGTTCGGCTCCACTGTTCGGCCCAGCTGTTATTATTTAATACTTTCACCTTTTTTTATTACTTTTTAATTTAATTGACACGCTTGGTCATTTTAAAAAAGTCCTGTTTAACAAACTCATTGCCTAAAGTTAATTATTATAATCACAAATTGATCGATAAAAATAAAATAGATTAAATAAAGCACAAAAATATATTCTATAAAAACGCCCAATAATCACTGGCCAATAAGTTAACTCAAGAGTAATGCTGGACTAGTCCCATCTCGAGTAAGATCGTCTCCAATCGAAAAATTTATTTTTCACTCCAAAATATACTAATGCTTTAAAATGCAATAATTCATCTCCAATTGAACTCTATTTCTTAACGCAAAAAAAAAAAAAGTTTGTGTATATTCTTCCTCAACCACACGCACTAGTCTTTCTCTACTCTGCTTTTCCTGTTTCAACCAAAAATGTGTTTGTGAATAGTGCGACGTCAATATTGACGTCGCACTGTTCACGAAAGAGAGAATGGCGTGCTCAAATGAAAAAGTTCACGGACGCCAAACAGATGTATGGAGTTCGGTTGGAGATGCCCTAAAAAGCCTTACACCTCGTAATAGGCGACCTGATGAAAGGGCATAAAAACACAATTTGTACACGTAACAAAAGTAAGTTCATTTATAATTAATATACTAGGAGTATAATAGAGTAAGTAATAAAAATAAATTAAGATTTTTTTATTAATATAAATCATATCAACAGTAGGTCAATACAATGGGAATGATAATAAATAAATATTATATCACTAAAAATCACCTCAATCAGGCATGAATCCTGAGACATTTGAATTGAAAAAATTCAAAATTAAATTTGAGGTCATATGGATTCTAATTTCAGAAAACTTATACTCAAATTATCCATCTCAAATAGATGAGCTTAACGTAAATGATCTAATTTGAGCCCAACGGAGCGCAAATCGAAGACCTTAAGAATAGTTGGAAACTTTAAATTATTAATTGGATGATCAAATGATCTTCAAATATGACATGCTTATAGTCGAATCGAGTGGCTCAACCAAACAAATCCAACGAGCCCAACATAGCCTAATTCTGATATTACTTAAGTACCCAAATGCTGAAAAAATGATCTAAGATTGAGGAAATCGATGTGGGTTGTCTGATAGAGTGCTTCGACTTTGCTCCAGATCTTCTTCATATTTACATAACATGCTAGTCACAAGAATTTATAAATAGGCTCTCACTCCCTTCATGAAGGTAAGCGTTATTTGAAATAACTCTAAGGCTTGAAAAACATTAGAGCTCCATCCAAGCACAGCCACCAGTGAGCCCTTCCCGGTCGACCATCATTGTCGGATCTCTGCAAGTCGATAATCGACCAACAGTCATTGGATCACATTAACCACAGCCAAACCTCAACCCAGTCGTACTCCTCGCCCGACTGTCACCAGACCTCCGCCGCCACCATCGTAGGACATTTGCTTCGTCGTCAATTACTGGGCTACTCGACCGTCGATCACCAGACCTCCACCCAGTCGTTAACCTCCACGGACCTCCGCACAATTGTTGATAAAGAAACATCAAGATTTTTACGTGAAAACCCCTGAAAAAGAAAAAAATCACATGGTCTTGCCCAGTTAAAAAGATTCAGCTATTGTTTGAATAGGTTATAAAGTTGTGCAATTCTTTAACTCGGGAATGTGAATACAATATGTTGAAGATCTTGCTAAACTTCGGATGGATATGATAGATATCAAAAATTCGATATCAACAGTTAGGAGAATGTTCAGTAGAGGTCTGGAGACGGGTGAAGATCCAGCAATATTCAACGAACATGCAGAAGTTCGCAAAGAGCTTCGGCGACGGTCAGTAGTCGGGAAGAGGTCCGATGGTAGCTGACTAATAGACAAAAGTCCAGCAACGGTCGGTAAGAGATCCGACGATGGTCCACGGCAAGAGAGCTCCCCAATCCTTCCCTTCTTTTCTCTTTTTTTTTTCCTCCTCTCATGTGAAGAATGGGGAGCTCATTCATAGTTTTTTTAGAGTGGCATAACTAGTAAATAGGGAGAAGAAGAAGGGTAAGTTGGGTGTGTTCAATCGGACGGCTCATAGCGGTTCCTTTGATCATAGATTATTTATCGAGTATTTAAGTGCCTTAATGATGTCAAAATTCAACGATCTCGAGCTCGTTGGATTTGTCTTGCTGAGCCGATCGATTCGACTATAAGCATGTCATATTTGGATATCATTCGGTTATCCAATTAATGCTTTGAAGCTTCTAAAAATGCTTTGGTCCTTTGATTTGAGCTCATTTGGGCTGGGATTGAACCAATTTTGGTGTTGTTGGTTTCATCTCTCCGAGATGTTCAATTTGACTATAAGTTTATTGAAATCAAAGTTTGGATGGTCCAAAATTTAAATTTTTGAAACCCCAACATCATATTTGCATCAAGATTCGTGCCCGATCAAGATGAATTTTTGGTGACGTATTAGTTACCCCATTTTTTTTAGATGTCGAAGCTTGTAAATTCCAAAAATGCATGTCAAAGTTTTTGAAGAGTAACGAATGTGAAATCACAAATTCAAACAAATTATATGACATGAATACATCCTTGATCTCCATATGGACTTCCCCTCGATGTTGTGAACCAAGTAAAAAATGTCTTGAATTATGAATTAATCATTATTTGATGTTCGAATGTCAATTTGAATGAGAATTATTAAAAAAATTGGTTCCCAAACTTTTAAAATTGTTGGATATGAACTGTAGAGGCTCTGTTAGACTTTAAAAGTGTCAAAATTGAGTCTAGAATGTCGAAAAATAGTCAAGGGGGCCTAAAAAACTTCAAATCAGACTGTTCGAGCCGAAAATGAGCCTGAATAAGGCTCAGCAGTCGAACACTGATGGTTAGGCAAGTTGCCCGCACATAAGCACACGCTCAGCATGCGTATTGGGACATGCGTACAAGCACCCCTCTTCAAACTTTTTTTTTTCAACAGGGCGGCTGCCATGTGAGGCGGTAGCAATATGTCGCCTCATTTGAAGGCAAGACTTTTTTTTTAATTATTATTATTTTATATCTTTTGGCTTTTAAAATTTTGAAAAAATATTAAAATATTTTGAAATTTTCAAAAAAATTATATAAAATTTTGAAAAAAAATTTTCATCTTCCTTATTGCCTCCTTGATTTGAATAAAATATTAATTTATATTTTTAATAGAAAAATGAAAATTTTAACTTTTAAAATTCCAAAAACTTATTATTATTATTTTTTTATTTTAATAGATATTTCAAGAATTTCTTTTCATCTCCACTCTTCCTTATTACTCTTATAAATAACCCCCTTGAGGGTAGTGGAAGAGCACAGTCTCTTGTGCCGGTTCAAGTTCTCTTGGATTAGTAACTCGGGGATTATCGACGACGATCAAAGCATTGCCCTCTTATGCTGGTCCTTCATTGGATTGATAGCTCAGAGGGCTTTGTTGACAACGATCAAAGCATTATCCTCTTTTGCTAGTCCTTCTTTGGATTGATAGTTCGGAGGGCTTAAAATGATCGTTAATCCTTCTCAAATTTGGAAATAAATATGGATGACACTTCCAAAGCTAACAATCAATGGAGCATTTAAGATTTAGCTCCAAAGAGGCATTTTTCCAAAAATTCAGAGAATACTTCTGGTGATTCCTTTCAATTATTTTAATATAATATCTCATAAAAAACTAAATTGATGTTGAGTGGGATAAAGGCTTGATGTTGTTGTTGTTGTTGTTATAATATCTCATAAAAAACTAAATTTCTTTTTTTATTTCCTCATGTGGAGTATAACGGATGCCTCCAAAATTATTCCTTCTGTTCAGGATGGTGATAGAAGGAGAATTGATGATGTCGCATCCATTATCACATCTGAAAGCTTGACGATGATTTGTAGCAAATTTTATTTACTGAACGATATACTAATTATTGCTCGAAAGAGGTCCAATAGGGAACATGCCCTCCACCAGGATTTATAGTAGTGTATGAGATGATGCTATGTGCTTATTTGAGGTTTCCTCAAGCTCTCGAGTTGCTCGATGTTTTTAAGGCATGTGGCGTTGCCTTGCCCTAGTTTTTGTGTAGAGCGATAATGATCATCGTGGGCTTAATAGTCTTCTTCAGGAAACGTAGATCTACATTAACTGTGAAATATTTATCAAAAATGTGTAAATTTACTAGTGACTCTCATGGCCAAGTTTCTTGTTGCGCTACTAGGAAATTGTTAGATTTTGTAACAAGGGATCCTTCGAAGAACTGGTAGAATTCATTCTTTAAAAAAAAATGAATGGGGCCTTCCTGAAAAATGGGGTATGTTGGAAGAGCTGCCAAGTTTTCTTAACATAGGAGAGAAAGATATATTGAGAATTTTAAACTTTCCTGATACTGAGAGCCTCCAACAAAAGTTATGCTACATTAGTCAATGTGTGGCAGAGGAATGTCTTTTTAAAGTAGGTCTTTCAAGTCAAGCAGGAAGATCACATGCAATTCAGCTGAAGAAATCTGAGAAGATTCATGAAATAACTTCTAGTGCTTTCAAATATTCAGCGAATTTCTCTCCTAACAGTATAAAAGAAATTAGATCTTCCTCTTTAAAGAAAAGGGAGATAAAAGATAAAATGATCATACCAAGAGATAGTGATGGACGCATGGAAGGTATACGTCCCCTGATGACTGATATAGTTTCTATTAATTCAGATTGTGGGATCCAATCTTTAAAGATACACATCCTAGAGGAGGTACTAAAGCATGTATATGTTGAGTGACGTCATGCCAATAAACTTGTAAGTGGCTGAACTCTTTTTCTTCTATTCCCCTTTTTCCTTTTTAATATCTAACATAATTATATTTCTGTTGTAGCTGATCCTACAAACAAATTTGAAGTCCCGATTTGAATCAACATTGAATGATTAGAATGCTAAATTTGTAAAAGTTAAATATTTACAAGGAGAATATAAGCAAAGATTGGATGCGAAGACTAAAGAAACATCATCCTTGGAGAGCCAATTGGCAGAGTGCAGAGCTGAATTAGCGACAATATCCACCTCACTTTCTTTTCAAAATTAGGAAGCCGACCTTTCCCGTCATGAGTTGATTGAGGATCGCATAGAAATTAATCAATAAAAGGAAGCTTTCAAGAGCCTTACATTGGAGGAGAATGCTCTTCTGGTTGATAAATAATCTCTTGAAAAAGAGAATAAGAAGTTATAAGATCGACTTCAGCAATGGGAGATAACCTTATTAGACACTGAAGTTATATCATTAAAGGCCATAGAAAAATTTAATAAGTCTTTAATTTATCACTGAGAGATCCAAAGTCGCGTTTAAGAGGACTAAGAAAAATTATTTGATGTTAAAGTAAAGAATCTGGAGCATCAAAGTCTTGAAGAACGCTTTACTTGCAATTTCTTTAAAGATGTTCGACTGATTCATCATAAGATCGAGATTGAAGTTGTAGGGCTAAGCCAAGCCTCTAAAGATTCTACTCCAGATTCGGGCGAATATGATATTGAAAGTAAACTGAAAACGGTTTTTTCCAACGATGATGATGATGTCGAGATTGTGTAATATTTCTCTATTATGTAACATTTTTATTATTGCCTTTATTCTCCTTAGAGATTTTTATGTATTCATTTGATCACAAGAAATGTATCTCCTCATATATTGAATGAAACTTTTTGAGATATTATAAGGAGTTATCTAGGCTTCTCACTTACATAACTTTGTATATGAAAAAGAGAGAAAGTCCCCCAAAATTGCATAATTCATTTGATGAAGTTAACTAGTTTAACAAGATTGAGAGTCATCCTCTTAGTATGTTTAACCTATTAAAGATTGTATTATCAAAGCATTGCTTAATGACATTAACCTGTATAGAAGAGGTTAGATCGAATCCCCTTGGGATTGATCATTTGTTGATTGAGATACAATGAATATTATATATTTCTCGAATCAACATTGGATTTATATTTCATTTTGAATCATTATTATGGCCATGTTGGGAGAAGAAGATAATGGTAATAATGATCAAATGAAATATGACTATTTCAGGGAAGACAATATAATAATATCACTTAAAAATATGAGAATTATATAATAGTCAAATCAGAAAGTAGTTTTAAAAATAACTATTGAAAATATTATGAAAATTCTCAATATTCCAGGTTCGAGGTAGCATTTTATCATCATCATTCTTTAGTTTGAATGTTTCAGGCCCAAGGCTACCACCAAAGTTTATTGCATTGAGGTCCTTTCCCTATCGCCTCCGAACTACGCAAAACTAAGTCTCCGATTGGGATACATCGAGGTTTCACTCTCTGGTTGTAATAATGAACTATTTTTTTATGGTGAGAAGCAATTTTAAGTAAAACCATGTCTGTCACCTCTGAAAGAAAATCTAAATTATTTTGGTGCTTCTCATTATTTTTATTGAAATCAAAATTCTGAACTCTAAGGCTTGAAACTTCAATATCGACTAGGATAACTGCTTAAATTCTGTGCCAAAGCAAATGTTAGTAGGGTTTCCCCTGTTGGAGATCTGACAGTAGTGCGATAAGCCCAGAGGATATTTGGGAGCTCATCAGCCCACTGCCTACCAACCTTCCCAAGGCATGTCATTAGATCTTTAAGTATAGTTTGATTCGTAAGCTCCATCTGTCTATTTGCTTGAGGATGAGCTACAACTATGTGTATTAGTAGTATATAAAGGTCCTTGCAAAATACCGTGAAGATTTTTCCAAAGAATCAGGTTTTATTGTTGATAATGATGTTTGTTGGAATGCTAAAATGATATATGATATTTTTCATATGAATTATTTGGCATTTGCTTCTATGATTTTCACAAAGGTTCAGCTTCTACCCATTTGGTGAAGTTGTCCACAACCAGTATGATAAATTTTCATTGTCTAGTAGCTATAAAAAATATCTCATAATATCAATACCCCTGATAATGAGAGCTTCATACTTGGCGACATTTTTCGTTGTGGGAAATTTTAATTTAAGTCCATATTCAATAGTATCCTGATGAGAAGGGATTAGTAAGATTCCGGCCATAGCACCAAAATTCTCAGAAGCTCCATCGATATATAACGTGTAATGTCTCAGAATCAAATTTGAAAGAATTATTTATTTTATCTTTTTAATTAATCAATCAGAACTTCTATAAATCATCATATTAATAAATCTATGTCCAATGAAAATAACTAACAATTACATACCTCAAAATATTATACAATATTTATTCTTCTAAAATTAATATACAATAGCTAGAAGATCAATACAATCACTAATCTATCACAAACTCCTAACTACAAAAAAAAAAAAATTAAAAGAAAACTCGAGGATCTTTATCAACCTTACTCAAACTGGTCATGACCCCTTCTTTGACTTGAAATTATTAAAATCTATATAATGAGCTAAAAAGTCCAGCAGTAATCCAAAATTCACTAAAGCTTTCAATACAAGGACTAAATAATCAATATGATATTCTCAATCTAATGTAATTAATAAAACTCAAAATGATCAATAATAAAAAATAGGGAATCATTACAATGAATTTAAAAATCAATAATTGGTATAAAATTCAATAAGGAATATATTTTATCTATTCATATGCATCATCTATTAATGTATTATCAATGCATTCAATATTATCAATGATATTAATGTATCTGTCAATATCAACAGTGCTATTAATATATGTATACATTAAAGTATGAATTAGCAAGGCAGGACATCCAACTTTAATGTGGTATTTTTAATATCTTTTATCCCAACTGATTCTCAGTTGGTCATCAGTCATATCAATTATCACTTATACAATTAATCAATTATCATATTCAATTAATCAATTATCATTACAGGTGGCTTCATTAAATAAAAAAGGAGTTGTCACTCTCTGCCCGTCGACGTAATCGGTCATCTATTACAATCTACAACCGGGATAATACTATAAATCATCTTTAAAGGAAACCCATTGGCCCACCCTCCTACGTAGGGTATTATGACTTAACAGCCAACCCATTTTATAGTGTTAACAACCAACTTTTCTTACTTATGTAAATACCACAATCAAAATACAATAGGAAATAATTAATTCTATTATATATATATATATATATATATATATATATATATATATATATATATATATATATATATATATATATATATATATATATATAATGAGATTTGAGTTATTTACAACAAATAAAAAAAAAATCTCTGAATAAAATTGATAGATGAAAAAGCCCCGAACAACCTTCTCTCTCTTCTTCGACAAGGCACAATGCTGAAATTCAAAATTTTCATTTAAAAAAATTATTTCAAAAAAAATGGATTATTACATAACGTCTAACAAAGAGAAAGGGAAGGAAGAGTTGATGGTTCAATGAATAAAGGAAAGAGTTGATGGTTCAATGAATAAAGGAATGCTGTATTTGACTATAAAATCTGCCAAAACTTGTGACTTAATATCTAGTTTGGGTAAAAAGTGAATGTCAAACTCTCTCAGCTCTATCGATCATTTGATTAATCTTTCGGATGCTTCAAGTTTTTTAAGAACATGTCACAATGGGAGATTTATATAAACTCCAATTGAATGAGCTTGAAAATACGGCCGTGACTTTTGGGATAAAAATACTAATGCTAAAGCTATTTTATCAGCAAGTAGATATCACCCCTCTATTTTAGAAAGGATCTTGCTGACATAATAGATTGGTTGTTGTGTGGTATTTTTTTCTCGGATCAAGACTAAACTTATGTCAAGCAAAGAGATAGCCAAATACAAATATATTATTTCTATCTGGATTGGTTTTGAAAGTAATGAGGGTGGAGCCAAATATGTTCGAAGTTGCTCAAAAGTTGCTTGGCACTCATATGTCTATGGAAAACCCATATTACGATCATTTTATAATACTTTGAAGAAAGATAAATATTTATCTCCTAAGTGAGCCAAGAAATGAGATAGAGTTGTAATCCTTTCATTTAAACATTAGACCTCCTTAATATTCCTTGGTCTCACCATATCTTTTAGCCTTTACCTTTTCAGGATTAACTTCAATTCTCCTGTGAGTAATCATGAATCTCAAGAATTTTTTAGACTTGACCCAAAAGAATATTTGGCATGGTTGAGACAAATGTTGTAACGTTGAAGGAGACAAAAATATTATTCCAGGTCAGATATGTGTTTTGATTTCTCAAGAATTTTTACCAACATATCATCTATATATACCTCCATAGAGCGTCTAATGAGATTTTTAAAAACTTTATTTATAAGGAGTTGATATGCGGCCCAGTATTTTTGAGTCCAAAGGGCATAACCGATTATAATATAGCCCTTTATCAATATGAAAAGTTATTGCCTCCTCATATGCAGGATCCATCCTTATTTGATTGTAACACAAGTAAGCATTTATAAAATTTAACATTTAATGCCCAGACATAATAGCGACCAACTGATCAATATGAGATAGTAGAAAAATGTTCTTTGGGCAAGCCTTATTAAGGTCTGTGTAATCTACACACATTCTCCATGCTCCAAAAGCTTTTCTAACCAAGACGACATTCACAAGCCATATTAGATAATAAACCTCTCTTATGAACCCGACCCATAGAAGTTTATCAACTTCCTGCTCTATTACTTCTTGTAGATCTGGTACAAAATTTTTCTTTTTCTGGATAATTGGTTTGAATGAAGGGTTTATCTTGAGAGAATGTACAATTATTTTAGGATCATCTTAGGCATATCGGTTGAACTTCATGCAAAAATATATTGATTCTTCCATAGAAAATCTGTATATTTCATCTTTTTCTCATCAAAAAGAAGATGCTCAATTTATACTCTTCTTAAAGGATGCTCTTTTGATATGGAGATGCAAGTTAAATCTTTAACGGGGGGAGGCCCTTTGAGAAATATCCTCATTTTGGAGGACAGAGTTTTCTATACTTAGGGTAACAAATAGGGGTGGTTGAGCTTATCTAAAATAACAAGATTGTGCCACTTATTGATTTCCCTACACTTTACCAATCCCAGCGGAGTTGAAAATTCTATCTTGAGATGCCACACCGAGGCAATAACTCAAAAAATTGATTGCAAAGGTCTCCCAAAAATAGCGTTGTACGTCGATTCTAACTTAACGATAATGAATTGAATTGTGTGAGTAACCTGTTGAGGGAATTCCCCCCTAGGACAGTGAGATTAATTATCCCCTCAACATGCACTAGTCAATTGTCAAATTTATATAATGGTCCAATAATAGGTTAAAGTTTTTCTCTGACCAAATTCATACCAAGAAATGTGGATTAGAATATAACATCAACCAAACTTCTATTATTAATTAAAATTCTTTTGACATTGTAGCACGAATCTCCAATACCGGCATTGATAACCAGTTGATCTTGGTGTGGAGTATGGATCCCTTTCAAGTCAAAATCATTAAATATAATGGAGTGATCTGTTCATGCTTTTTTTTAAGTGCTGACTCCTCTGTGGTAGTGATGAGAACTTGAGAAAACATTAGGGGTCCTCCAACGATGGTATCAATTTCTCCTACCATTTAACGGTTAGCTTGTTGTTATCTTTATTGTTGTTAATTCTGCCCCCCATGTGGATTAGCATCATTTCAGGCAAGTGGGTTTTTTGTAAATTGATAGAGATATCCTTGTTGAATTATTCTATCAATCTCTTCTTCCAACTATCTGCAAGCTTTAGTAATATGTCCCTGATTTCGATGAAAGTGGCAATAATAATCATGGTTTACAGAATTTGGCTTTAACGAATTAGGCTATTTAATTCTCTTTATTTTGAATAGCCATGAGAATATTAATACATGTTGTGTTCAGCGGAGTATATTCTTTCTTTTGCTTATATTCACGATCTTGCAGAGGGGGTCAAGATGGAAGGTCTTGATTTCTCTTCTGAGATTCTAGAGCTCCTACCTCATGCTTATTCTTTCTCTTATTGGAAGGTTGTTCAAATTATTTTTAATGTGCATTAATAGTATCGTCAATAGTGATTTGTGCTTCAAATTTATGGATAAGATCAGCATAAGAATGAATGGTATCTCGCATTAGCAAAGAGTAGAATGGTCTAGGGCATAACCCTCCAAGAAAAATGACCTACAATAGTTCAAGATCCACTCCCAAAATTTGGTGAGCTTCAGAAGAAAATCTTTAAAAATAACCTTCCTTCATTCTGTCAGATTACAGATAAATGAGGGGACTCATTGATAATTTTGCGATTGGCTATAAACTGCTCAACATAAAGCTTCATAGATGAGGGAAATTTTGGATTGTGTTTCTGGGAGAGCATAAAATCAGGTGCGAGCCTAACCCTTAAGGGTAGCAGAAAAAACTTACTAAAGAAGCGCATCAGAAGCATACTGTATATTCATGAGAGTTTTATAATGATCAATATGTTCATAGGGATCAACTGATCCATTATAAGGATCGATACAAGGAAACTTGAACCCTGTTAGAATATGATATTGGAGAATTTCATATGTCATGAGAGATGACTTTTGAAAAGTGAGTTGTGGATTGAATGGGTTCTTATCCCATATGGGGAATTTTTCTTGAACAAGACGTCTCAACTCATCTCTTATAACATCTCGGGGGAGTATCCACCATTGGTTGAAGAATTTTCATTTGATTCATTCTTGGCGGATGATGTGTTGAACTTGCAACATCATCTATGTCCAGATGAGGACGAGCATCTTTAAATTGTTCACCCATCTTGTGCTGATGATATTATGGAGAAGGAATCTCATCGTTTTGCGATAGCTCCCTATATTGACCAGCTTCTTCCAGTAGTTATAAAATTATTACCTATTGTTCCTCCATCCTTCAAATTTGAGTTTCTAAAGAAAAAGGTTCTCCCCTCAAGTAATTATGGCGTCGATGATTGCATGATGAGAATCAAAGTTGATTAGTATTGGAACGAGAGAATATGTTATTAGTACCACTTCGACCAGCCATTAAAGAAAAGTGGGAAAGATTCCCATAGACAACACCAAACTATTGTGGACTGAGAAATTCATGGCGATAGAGTGGAAGGATTTTACGTCTTAACGATGCACAAAAATTCAGCGCATAATCAAGTAATTAAAATGATAAAGAATTGCCAAGATTTTTAGGTAAAAAATCCTGTAAAGAGGAAAAATCATGGGGCATTGCCTAGTTGAAAAGATTCCACTATTGCTTGAATATGTTACAAAAAGTTGACCTATTCTTCAACTTGGGGATAATATGAATACAATATGTTGAAGATCTTGCAAAACTTTAAATGGATATGACAGATATAACAAATCTGATATCAAAAGTTAGGAGAATATTCAACAAAGGTCTGGAGACGGTCGGAGATCCGACGTTATTCAACAAACACGTAACACTTCGACGATGATCATTGATCGCGAAGAGTTTCGATAATGGTCGACGAATGGGCGGAAGACCGACGACGATTGGTGGTTGGGAAGAGATCTAACGGTAGCCGATGAATGGGTAGAAGTCCAATGACAATCGGTGGTCGGGAAGAGATCTGGTAGTGGTCGATGAACAGGCTGAAGTCAGCGACGATTGGTGGTCGGGAAGAGATCCGACGGTGGTCAGCAGCAAGAGAGCTCCCCAACCATTCCCTTCTTTTCTCTTTTTTTTTTCTCCTCTCATGTGAAGAATGGGGGCCTATTTATAATTTTTTTAGAGTGATATGACTAGTAAATAGAGAGAAGAAGAAGGGTAAGTTGGGAGTGTTCAATCGGACAGCTCATAGTGGTTCCTTTAATCATAGAGTGTTTATCAAATATTTGAGTGGCTTAATGGTATCCGAATTCGATAATATCTTGTGCTCATTGGATTCGTCTGGCCGAGCCACTCGATTTGACTAGAAGCATGCTTGGACATCATTCGATCATCTAATTAATGCTGCGATGCTTCCAAAAAAAATGCTTTGGTCCTTTGATTTGAGCCAATTTGGGCTCGGATTGGGCCGATTTGGTGTCGTTGGGTTCGTCTCTTCGAGATGTTCAATTTGATAATAAATTTATTGAAATCAAATTTTAGATGGTCCCGATTTTAATTTTTAAAACCCCAATCTCATATTTACATCAAGATTTGTGCATGACCACCGCCACCACCAACAACAACAACATCAAGCCTTTGTCCCACTACGTGGTGTCGACTATATTAATCTTTTTTCTCCATTATGTCTATTAAAAGTCAAATTTTTATTTAAATATAATAAAGAAAGATCATTTCTAATATTTTCTAACCAAGTCTTTTTAGGTCTACCTCTATCTTTCTTAACATAATTCAAATCTAACACCTCTATTTTCCTAACCGGGTCATTGAAAGGTCGTCGTTTTATGTGATCAAACCATCTAATGCGACTCTCTCTAATCTTATCTTCCACTGTAGATACTCCAACCTTTTCACGTATATGCTCATTTCGTATCCTATCTCTAAGGGTAAAGCCACTCATCCACCTGAGCATCCTCATCTCTGCAACACTTAACTTAGTATTATGCTTCTCTTTTAATGGCCAACATTCGTCACCATAAAGCATTGCAGGTCTCACCACCATCTTATAGAATTTTCCCTTAAGTTTGAGGGGGACTTTTCTATCACACAACAAGCCTGATGCATTGCTCCACTTCAACCATCCAACTTGAATTCTACTGATAATATCCCCATCTATTTCACCATCACTCTGAAAAATAGATCCAAGATATCTAAAACGTATACTATTATTAATGACTTGATCGCCCAAAGTTACAATCCCCTCACTAGGTCTATTACTATTAAAATTACACTCCATATATTCCATTTTAGATCTACTCAAGTGAAAACCTTTAGACTCTAAGGTTGACCTCCATAATTCAAGTTTACCTTCAACTCCCCCTCTAGTCTTATCAACAAGAAGAATATCATCTGCAAAAAGCATACACTAAGGTACATCCTCTTGCAAATGTTTGGTGAGAACATCTATGACTAAAGCAAAAAGATATGGGCTTAAGGCTGATCCTTGGAAGTAATCCAACCAAAATAGAAAAATACTTAGTCAAACCAACTTGGGTTTGAACACAATAGCTCCTGCATACATATCTTTAATGATTTGAATATAAGCGTAGATCTAAAACGGGGATGTATGAACAAGATGATTTTTTGGGGATGCATCAATTATATTTATAAATATATATATCATATTATATTGCAATTATAAAAATATTAAATAATATATTTATAAATATATAAATAATATTATATAAAAAGTAAGTAATTATTAAATATTATAATTTTAAAAAGATGCAAAATAGCTTTGCATTTTTAATTAAAATGCAAATCAATTTTGCGTTTTTAATTAAAACGCAAAATTGTTTTAAGTGTTAGGTCCTTTTTAAATTAAAACTATAACTCATTTCTTTTACTTAATTACTTCTTGAATATAGTCCTTCTTAAAATTTATCCTTATTCACTTGTACTTATTTTATAATTATTTAAATAATTTTAAATATTCTAATTATATTTCATTCTTCTTCCACTGAATTTTCATTTACCCTATATTTCTTCTTCATCAAATTAAACGCCCTAAAGAAAGAGAGATTATTACATGCAGATGTCATCAAGAGCCATAACATCACATAATGCATTATTCATTGAATGATGTGACGACTCCTGATTGACGTTCGAATGCGTTCTATATCTGCACGTAATAATTTTTTCTAAACAGAAACAATTGGAACTACCACACAAGTGAATTCACAAAAGAAAAAAAAACATAAAAAGCCTTCATAATCCAATGAGAGGGCAAATAAGTGAGTTGAAAAGTGCACCGATCATTTTCAGGACCCTAAAGAAAATTATCCTCCCCCACCGCAATAGTAACCCTGGAGACCATGTTATGTCCGATGGAAAGTTTTGGAATAACAGCGGTGCTTCAGATACCACGACAAATGAAAACAGAAAGAGAGGTGAATGAGTGGAGAGGCCAATAATGATAGAAAATTTTATAAGATAAGTTTCATAAAAGACCTTTTTTTCTTAAAGAAAAGGGCCAAAGAACAATTAGCTTAAAGATATTTTACGAGTTTACGTGATACCTTGGGCACTTAATGCTGTAAATAATTTTTTTAATTAAGCCGAATAATAAACTTGATGATAGAGGAGTTTAGTTTTCAATTTAATAAAATCTTTGAAGATCTTTGTGAACAATATTACTTAGCCCCCATTTTTTTTTTCATTATAAAAAAATAAAACAGAAATCATAGGGCCAAAGACTATTGAGAGGGTGAGAACGTGGCAGAAGCGACGAGAAGACAACAAAGTATCGCTGCTAGATTAACACTGCGCTAGCCTGCCCTTTCTCTGGTACCTCCTGGTCCTCCTCCTCCGCTTCCTCCACTCCTCTACACTACCCAAACCATGTGGCCCACATCCCCTGCCGCCGATGGTAACACCAACACCAAAACCAAAGCTCGACTCTCCTCCTCCTCCTCGTCTTCGTCCTCGTCCTCGTCGTCCTCCTTCTCCCGCTCTTCTTCTTCCTCTTCCTCCGTCGCTGTTCTTCAAACGCCTAGGCGTAAAACCATGGAAGAAGTCTGGAAAGACATGAACCTCGCAACTCTCGCCCACGAAAGCCAGCCTCCGGCTGCAGTCTCCGGCGACACGCGGCACTTCTTCCGCGGCATGATCTTACAGGATTTTCTGGCCAGCGCTTTCAAAAGCCCACCGAGCTCCTCCGTCTCCAGCGAGCTGCCGCAGCTTCCCCTTCCCCCTACTGCGCTCAGTCTTAGTAGCGGGCTGTGCGGGCCGGTCGGCCCGTCCAACCTTTCCCTCCACGCCGCTGCCTCCTCTCCCTTCTCCTTGTCGGCTAAGAAGCACCCCCTTGAAGACGCGCCCTCCTGCAACGCAGAAGGCGACCGCCACCATAAGCGAATGATGAAGAACCGCGAATCCGCGGCTCGTTCACGGGCCCGCAAGCAGGCCCGTATACATCCCCTCTTCCTCCTCTATCTGTCCATACTCCTCTATAAAATTCTACTTTATTGTAAATTATTGAAAAAATTTCTTATAAAATATTGCTAGATGTGCTAAATTTCGAGCGTGTTATCTGGTTTTTTTTTTATCCAAACCTCTCTCATCGCTTACTATAGTGTTCACTGCGAGCAAAAGCAGGCATACACGAACGAACTGGAGCTGGAAGTGGCTCACAGGGCTGAGGAGAACGCGAAGTTAAAGAAACAGAATGAGGAAGTAAGTACTAAGAACTGAGTTGCAGTGCTATATACATATATATATACTAGCTCTGTTTTCCCTTTTCTTACAGTGAGTTTTGCGTATGCCAACACTCAAATTTTTATCTTATTGGCTTGCAGCTCAGAGCGGCAATGGCTGCTCAGATTCCCAAAAAGGATTTTCTTCAGAGAACTTCATCAGCGCCATTTTAAAGAAGAAATCTTGATGGCTCTGAAGTGGTAAGAGAGCGATGACAGCAGGAAATCCGCGGGCATCTCTTTCTTTTATTGGTTTTGCAGAATATTAGATAGGAAGGGATAGGGACGAAAGGTTGTAATGGGGGTGGGTAGATCTGTTTGTGCAGAAATGGAAAGAAAAAACACTCTTATTATAATATTATATGGGATATTTTGCTCTGTTTTCTCTATTTTGTTTCTTCTTTTGTGGAATGGAGAGAGGGCAATGGCAGGATATAGAACCCTAAGTTATTGCCTAAAAAGCTAATACACCGTATTATAAGATGGGACGTTGGCTTATTCTCTCTAATAAATTTTTTTTGGGCAAAAAATCACAAAGGGCTTACACATCAATTAAAATAACGGGGTTACAAGTCTTTAAGGAAATATCAGCTCACCAAAAATACATCATTTAAAGAAAGACCTATTAGCTAATGATTTAGTCTTTTTTTTTTTGAATATTTAGATCAATTAAGATAAACTCATATATACATCGCATACACAATATTCGAATTCATGATCTCTTAGTTGATAGCTTAAGCTCTCAATTAACAGATCAAGACGAGTTATGTATGATTCAATCTATTACAAAAGGATAACAAAAAAAATACCAAAACAAGCAAATCAAAAGACAGCCAAGAGAATTAAGGAGCCACCAAAAAATTGGACCACAGAAGGACAATAGGATCAACAAGACAGCAGCAAACAGCACCAGCCAGCAGAAGCAGCAACATCAACCACTCCAGCGTCATTTAAGGCCTTCATAGTTTAGATATTTTTTTGTATTTATTGCCAACTATAATTTTTTTATGGTTGCATAATGGCCCATTTATAAATATAATAATCAACAATTATTAGATAAAATATTATTAGACAGAATTTCTAATCAGTATTTGTATTTAGTTTTATTTTCCCACCATTATTTACATGACGTTATATCTGGTTTGTCTGTTAAATAATAAGTAATATTATATTAGTTATTATTAGGTTTGGTCCAAATTTAATTTAAGTTGTTTCGCAAGACAACACATCAATGACCAGTTTATAAATGGTGTATAGGTTGAGGTGGGTTGTAATTCTTTTGTAAGAGCTCATACAAATAAGAAATAAAGCATTCTCTCCCTCTCTCTCTACCAAAAAACTCAAGAAGTGCTTCTTTTTCTTCCAAGATTTACATAACAATTATATGTTACAATAAGATATTTAAATTGAAGATAAATATATTTTTTAAAAGGGTAATGGAGAAACTTGTAAAATAAGATTGATTATATGATCAATAAGGGATATCTACAATTGTTGAGTATTAGTGGCTCAGAATTTGAGGTTGATGTCGCCTTTTGAGTGGAGCTCCTCAAATTTTTAGAAATTCCTCTCTTGTTAAGCTTGCAGAGGATATTATTCCTCCCATGATATATTCTTATGTTGTTATGATGTTGTACATTTGGAATGAGTTGACCCTATTTTAGAGGAGCTTAGCTAAGAGATATATTTATTCATGAATCATGATATGTGTTGCTAAGTGGGGGATTCATCATAGCAAGATTCAACAAGGATAGACATTGGCTCTAGTGAAATTAGCCTCACGAAAAGTTCTAAAGAAAAGATCAGTTGAGGCAACTTATCTCTCTCAAAGGACCCCTCATCAAATTTATAAGAGATGTGTAGCTATCAATCCTGCAATGATGATCTCATCAATCATGCCATCCCTAAAGTAAAGGCACCTGCGTAAGTATGCATATGAGAGAACTCACTTAGGATACTCACTTGAGAAGACTTGCTTATGACACTCAACTTTGGAATTCACCTGAGAGGAATTCACCAAGAGCATTCACCTCAAATATTCAATGGAGGTAGCTAAAGTTACATCAGATATAAATGTTAATGTGCACATATCATGAATTAGTCTAAGTGTCTATAACAATTTATAACCATCTAGTCATGTATTATTTATTATTTATCTCGGTCTTGTCTTTCATGTAACACTCACAATTTTATAAATAAGATTTTGAAAGATATCTTTTGAACACATATGAGGAGTGTTTTAGATAATGCTACTTTGTATTTTTAATAGAGAAGAGTAGTAGATTTCAAAGCTCTTCTTACATGCCTACTTATCTTCTTCCTCCTCTTATTTTATTTGCCTACCTAGACTCACAATTAAGGTCAAGATATGGCCCATAGATGGATTTGAATTAATAGATGTAATATTTTTTTTATCAATTTGAATTTCACCTCTAGCTCCTTCTTCTACTTCTAATTAATTATGAAAGCTTTTGTTTTCTTTAGCCTTAGTTGTCATCTTGGAGGGGAGATCTATCAAATATATTTCTTTTATAAGTGTTATCTTTTCATGATATTTGTAAATTGCATACTTGTAATTTTTTGCCTAATTAAAATTTATAGTTGTTAAAAAGAAGGGTGAGCTTGCCTAAATGGCATATTGTGGCTAGTTATAATAGTTTTAGGATGACTTGGTATATGGTTATATATAAAGTTCTATGTGCTTCGTAATGTTGAGAATTGTTGGAATGTTTCTCATTGTATTGGTGTTGAATAATGATCTATCTAAGGAATTTTAATACTCCGGGAATAATCATGTCTTATCTTTTTTATTATTTTTTATTTTGGGTAATGGGCTATTTAGTTGGATGCTGACACACACACACACACACACACACATATATACATATATATATCAATTGATTAGTATATTAGAAATAGAGATCATATGTGATGTATTTTTTGGGAAAATTTGAATAAAGCTTTAGGAAAATTTTCCTCCTAAAATCTGTCATCCATTCTCTCTCTCCCTCTCTCTTGCAAGAAGAGCTCAAGAAGCTCTCAAGAACTTCTCCCAATTTCTAACATATAGATTGATTGAAATGCATATATTTTAAAATTTTATGAATTATTTGTTTGAATGTAAATTAAATGCTTTGAAATGTCTTTTATACTTGTTATGATATATTTTTAGTACATTGAATTATGTCGAATGATGACAATTGGCAATGGGCGGCGAGCCGGCGATTGGTGGTTGGAGACAACGGTAGGGGTAAGACAAGTGTTGGTAGCAATGGACGTCGATTCCAGGTGACTGCCATGAGTGGGAAAGGTGAGGTTACAAATGTAAGTATTCCCTCAACTTGGAATTAGGTTGTTTTGAGTGAATTTCAAATTTATGAAAAAATATATATTATGGGGCATTTTAAATCCTGCATTAATGGTTTGCATATAATTTACTTCAAATTATAATTCTACAAGAATTTCTCTCTCTAATGCGCACACAAACTCCTGAGATTTAAGCCACAAAAGCTCAAATCCTTGAACTGACAACAAAACCCACACAGATACATTAATGAGTTGGTAGTGGGATTGGAATCCTCTCTTTGGGGGAAAAAAGTGTATCCTATACTACTCATTAATGTATCTGTGGGTTTTGTTGCCAGTTCAAGGAAACAAAATTTTCTTTGCACTGAAGAAAGGAAAGAAGATAGAATAGCTGCCATAAGGATTTCATTCTTATTCGATACCTTACCAATAGGGTATACATTTAACATATATGAGAGGTACATAAATGCAGAAACAGAGCAGAATGAAATCAAGGGGCTGATGCAGGCAATTAAGCATCCACAATAAAAAATAAAAATATCCAAAATCTATAGAGGAAGTGGTCATATAAGTAATATAGGGTTGGAATGTATCAATTGGTAAAACTACTTATCAATGCTATTTATTAACCATAAATTCTAAGGTATTTAAGTTCATCCTGATATAAATTATATTATAGTATTCTTGTATATATATTCCTCCTCGTGATTCTCTTGAAATTATTGCCATATTACATCCAATTACTATTGATATGGCTCCGAAAAATTAATATGAACGACATGAATTTCGAGGTAAATTTTGAATTGGAAACTTCAAGAATAAAATTCATGATCATCTGAATTTTGATTTCAAATAACTTATATACGGACTGAACGTCTTGACGAGACGAACTTATTGACGCTACAAATGATCCTATTGGACTTCAAATGAGCTTAAATCATGCACTAAAATTATATTTGAGAACTTCTGAACATAAATTGATGGATTAAATGACTTTTGATTATATCATGCTTATAGTTAAATCGAGCAGTTTGATGAGATGGATCAAACAAGCTTATGATCACTCGATTCTGACATCGTTAAGGCATTCAAATGTCTGATAAATAATTTAAAATCAAGATGATCAATATTGACCATATGATAGGATGTTTTGGATTCTAGCCAAATTTATCATAATGTTAATCCCAAAAAAGCTATAAATATAGCCTCATTCACTACAAAGGAGCAATTCAAAGGTTTAGAGAATTAAAGAGCTCTTTTACATTTTCTATTTATTTCCACCAACGACTACTTCCAACAATTGTCGCCACTATCTCCATACTTCTAACAAGATCTAACCTAGGTGTTGGGTTTTTTATTGTTTGCCTGTGGACATCTAAATGCTATAATACCTACAATTGGAGCATAATTAACGGCTATTTATTCTTTTTAAAATTAAAAAGGTGATTTTGTTCTAACTAAGGCCAGTGAAATGGTTTTTGATACATCCTCGAAAAATTATCTTGATCGGGTACGAATCTCGAGGCAAAATCAAGTTGGAAACTTTCAAAATCAAAATTGGGACCACCCGACCTCCGATTTCGACAAACTTATAGTCAAACTGAACGTCTCGGAAATACGAACCCAACAACATCAAATTCAACCCAATCCGAGCCCAAATGGGTCCAAATCAAGGGTCTGAAGCACTGTTGGAAGGTTCAAACCATAATTTAGATTACCAAACGGTCTCCAAATATGACGTGCTTATAGTCGAACTGAGCGTCTCGACGAGACAAATCCAACGAGCCTAAGATCGCCAAAATCCAATCTCTCTAAGGCCTCCAAATGGCTAGCCAATGATCCATAATCGAAGGATTCAACATCGGCCATCCATTCAAATCACTCCCTAACTACCCTTGATCTTCCACCTATTTACGGGATATGCCACTCCCAAAAATCTATAAATAGAGCCCCCTCTCCTCCTTAAAGAGGGCCCCTAATCCTAAGGAGAGAAGAGAGAGCTCTTGCCCCCTTAGCTCCTCCTCGACCACCGTCGGAGTTTCGCTGGACCACCACCTGAGGCCCTGCTCTTTGCCGGACCACCACCCCGCCCTGCTCTTCACCGGACCACCACCTGAGGCCCTGCACTTCGCCAGACCATCACCTGACATCCTCAAACTCCGTCGGACCATCGCTTGACGCCCTGAGCTCTGCCGGACCATCACCTGACGTCGTCCGCAACTCCGTCGGTCCATTGTCTAAGGCCGAAGTTCTACCATACCATCACCAAGGGCCCGGAAGTTCTGCCCCAAAATTTTGCCAATGTGACATCGGAATCTCACATTTCAACCCTACAGTTGACACTTATAATCTGATCGCCCTTGGAGGCGAGTCAGCCCCCTGTAATCTACTCAAATTCTAGTGAAATCACTTTCAACTGGGCTAGGCCTCGTGGTTTTTCCTCTTTCTAGGGTTTTCCATGTAAAAATCTTGTGTTCTCTGTGTGTGAGCTGGATATCCGTGCAACGCTAAGACGTAGGATTAATTACTCTACCGCCGCGTATATTCTAGCCCGCAACAGTTTTAACTATTTAAAAAAAAAATTTAGAAGTACCTATTTATTCTTTTTAATTCGACACTTTTATTAAATTGGCTCATATTTCCACACAAAAAAAATCTAAATTGATAATTCTAAAATACATACCTTTAAGGTGTTTTCTATAAGAGAATTTTTAAAAAGAAGCATAATTAACGGCTAATCAAACAGGAGTGTAATTAAGATTAAATTTTAAAAGGAGCAAAATATAAAACTGATTTAAATTTTCAGAAAAAATCTAAAATCATTTTAAGTTTTCTAAAGAAACACAAAATGATTTTAAGTTTTCAAAGAAAGCCTAAAATTGTTTTAGGTTTTCTTTTAACAGCTAAACAAATTAATCTAAAATCTTTTTAGGTTTTCTTTGAAAACCTAAACTAAAATAGAAAATTTTTATGCATATTTATATTACAAAAATTTCTTATAAATATTTATCTTATAACTATTTAAAGTAATTTTAAAAATTAAAATTTATTTCCTTATTAATTATTTACTGAGGAGTGGAATTGCTTAAGGGATGAAGGAATTTAATGGCTTACTAAACTTTTTAATATTATTTTGAAGACTAAAAAGATGTCAGATAAGTCAAGAATGAGTGTGTTGATTCCTATTTTTAAGAATAAAGGTGATGCACAAAATTGTGTGAATTATAGAGGAATTAAGTTAATGTGTCATACTTTAAAACTATGGTAGAGAGTTATGGAGTATAGATTGTGACATGATACTAATGTTTCTCAAAATTAATTTGGATTTATGGTGGATAGGTCTACTATGGAAGCTATACATTTATTGAGAAGTTTGATGGAGATGTATAGAAAGAATAAGGAGGATCCACATATGATATTTATTGATTTAGAGAAAGCATATGATAAAATTTCAATGGAAGTGATATGGAAAGTTTTAGAAAAGAAAAGGGTTAATAATGTTTATATTCAAGTCATTAAGAATATGTATGCATGAGTTGTTCCTTGTGTTCAAACACAATGTGGTTTGACCAAGTATTTTCCCATTTCAGTTGGATTAGATCAAGGATCAGCCTTAAACCCATATCTTTTTTGCTTTAGTCATGGATGTTATCACTAGACATTTACAAGAGGATGTACCCTATTGTATGCTTTTTGCTGATGATATTTTTTCTTGTTGATAAGACTAGAGAGAGAGTTGAAGGTAAACATGAATTATGGAGGTCAACCTTAGAGTCTAAAGATTTTTGTTTGAGTAGATCTAAAACCGAATATATGGAATATAATTTTAGTAGTAATAGATCTAGTGGGAGGATTGTGACTTTGGACGATCAAGTCATTAATAAAAGTACACATTTAGATATCTGGGGTCTATTGTTCAGAGTGATGGTGAAATATATGGGGATATTATTAGTAGAATTTAAGTTGGATGGTTGAAGTGGAAGAATGCATTGGGCATGTTGTATGATAGAAAAGTCCTCCTCAAACTTAAGGGAAAATTCTATAAGATGGTGGTGAGACCTACAATGATTTATGGTGCAGAATGTTGGCCATTAAAAGAGAAGCATAATATTAAGTGTTGCAGAGATGAGGATGCTTAGGTGGATGAGCGGCTTTACTCTTGGAGACAGGATACAAAATGAGCATATACGTGAAAAGGTTGGAGTAGCTACAGTGGAAGATAAGATTAGAGAGAGTCGCCTTAGATGGTTTGGTCACATAAAATGGAGGCCTTCCAATGACTCGGCCAAAAAAGTAGATGTATTAGATTTGAGTTATGTTAAGAAAGATAGAGGTAAACCTAAAAAGATTTGGTTAGAAAATATTAGAAATGACATTTTCTTTTTTAGATTTAAATGAGAATTTGTCCCTTAACATAATAAAATAGAGAAAAATGATTCATATAGCCGACCCCACGTAGTGGATAAATGCTTGATGTTGTTGTTGTTATATTAATTATTTATTGAAACATATAATTTTAAATATATTTAATTTAAATATAAAGTTTAAATAATAAATAAATTTAGTCAAAATGAAATTATTATATATTTGATTAAGATTAATTTAAAATAATTTTACTTCATTTTTTAATTAAAGAATATTTAATCAAATTTAAAAATACATTTAAATCTTAATTTTTCAATTTTATTTAATTTTTTTTTTATAAAATAAAATTTATTAATTCTATATATCCCCATGCCATTTTTTCATATCCTATCATATTTGCAATTTTCTTATCAGACCTCAAAATTTTCTGCAAATAATATCCTGCAAACTATGCTGTACAATCCATTTGCTTGCTTCAGGAAATGCTTCTAAGCTAATGCAGTTTATTGTTATTTTAATTTTATCCTAATAACTTCCATGCAATTTTTGTTATTATTTTTAAGCCATCATTGCCTTATTTTTTAGGTTGACTATGAATTAAGATATTTTTTTGGATAACTTTCTTACTATTTTGTTGTTGTTAATTAGCTGCTGCTCAAGTGTCAGCGGTAATGCTACTAAATTTTAGTAGCTCCCAATTATAGTTCTTTCTTGTTTCTTATTGCTCAAATTATTGATTATTGTTGTACATCAACAATACCTAATAGTTAGTGTCCAAATTATTATTGTTCCCAAATGTACTTATGTCCAATTTTCCATTTAAGTTAGTACTCGATTTTTACTTAAATTAATATGAATTTTATGGCACATGAATTTTGGGTCATAAAAAAAATGAAATGAATTAATTGAACTAAAGTGTTGTTCAATTTTGTTCAGTTCAATGTAAAGTTTGATTGGTTCAATTTTTGTATTTTAGATTTAAAATAAATTGATTTAGCTAATCTGTCGGTGTAACTATCCAAATTGATTGAATGTGCATCCCTGTCCGAATCACTAGATCCTTCTTATGCTATCCTGAGCCCTAGCGAACCCACCTACCCTTAATTGATTGGACCATAGCTTAACTTGTTTGGTCAAAGCTATCTAAATTAGGCTAAACCAATCTAACCTAGTGAAATCTAGGCTAACGCAAAACATGGCTTTGGTTCCCTTGACCCCAGATCACTCACCTACACCATATGAGTTACTCTAGCCAACTCTAGACTATGAGTCATCCTAGTTATCTTAAGTTGGTCATAGTAGCCTAAATCGAAGCTAAGCTCAATCATACACTATCTAATCCCACAAGAGAATATTAGTGTACCTCCAACAATACTTCAATTTGTAACCTTTTTTTTTTTTTTTGGAAAATTGGGCAATGCCCGTATATTAATAAAGCCTCAAAAATACATGCTGTGAAGTGAAACTAAATGCTCCATAAAAAAGAAGGGGAGCGAGCTTGAGAGAGCCAAAAAACAAAAAGAAAGTTAAAATCTAACAAAACTTGATCAGCTTTAGCAAAATACAAGGATTGAGAGCCACAAAACAGCAAAAAAGGATCTGATCCAAACAACATCTTGAAGAATAACTCACGAAGCCTCAAATGCCACAGAAGCCAGGACGCAATATAATTCATACCAAATTAATTCATGAAGAAGAGATGCAGACCCCTGGTTGCCCAAAGGCCATCCAAGGGGTAGCCTGTAGAAAGGGACACATCATTGTCCATGGCTGAATCGAGTTCCAACAGGCAAAATCGAGGTAGTTGTAATCATAAAATCGATAGGATCCTCCAAGTTATCGAAACTAATAGCGGCACAGAACCAACCGGGTAGACATAATGCCATAAGGCCTGAAGGCCTTACGAAAGAGCCATAAGATGATCCGAAATTTTCCACTTACAAAACTTTGAAAAAAACAGCTTTCTCAATATTAATAGAGGTGGTAGAATTACTATGCATAGAGTTCCCAAAACTCCTCTCATTTCTTTCTTTCCAGATAAAATAGATAGAGTAGCAAACTATGAGATAATAAAAATTCTTAGTGTCTTCGTCGATGTTTTCTTGATCATTAATCCAAACCAACAAATGCAAAATTGTGGGTCTAAGAAGCAGAGCAGAGGATCATGACATGAGACTAACCAGAATTGAGTATGAATAATTGCATTCAAAGAAAATATGCAAAATACTTTCATTCAAGGAGTGGCATAAACGGCAAGTAGGATCCACCTAAATATTTCTTTGAAGCAATATATCTACAGTTTTAAGACCTCCAACAAGAGAAAGCCAAGTAAAAGAAGAGAATCTCAATGCATACTTTTTGTGCCATATCATGCTAGACCAAGAACAAATCGATAAGTCTTTGTAAAATTCTCTGAGGTATTGGCCAAAAGTACCAATAGTGGAGTTTCCCCAAGTTAAAGAAGTGGCCGATGAATCATAAATGAGGATGGCTTTGATAGCATTTGCGACAGATGGAGGAAGGGAATTAGGCAAATTCCAATGATTCCCAGTAATTAAATCCTTAAAAAAGCTTTTTGATCATAAAGTTGAAGCAAAACATTGCCTTCTTGGATAGCAGCAAGAGAGAAGTCATCACATCAATGGTCCCAATGTAGTGAGATGTGAGAGGATGGGGTAACCTTAAACTTAAATGAGTTCCTAACCATAACAGTAGTTGAGCAAATGGATTTCCAAAAGTTGGAAGAAAAAACCAGAACAAGGCTCCAGGGGGAGGAGTATCGCATAATGAACCATGAAGATAAGGGAGATGAATAATTATACATTCTACTAATAATCGAGCAGTTAAAAGCGAATTGAAGAGTAGGAAAGGCAACCCCAATCCTCCATGATTTTTTGGTTTGCATACATTTTCCCAAGACACCAATCTCAATTTCCTAGCAGCAATTATGTCCCCAAAAAACAAAAATCTGGAGGAATGTTTCCTGATAAATTTAATAACAATTTTGGGTAGAATCAAGCCCCGAATCTAATAGGAAATGGTATTCTGAATGGTAAATTTCATATATTGTAGGCGGCCTACAAATGAAAGAATATTTGCTTTCCAGCCATTCCGTTTCTCTGTGGTTTTTTCCATCAGAGGAGAGAAATTAGCTACAGTTTGTCTTTTGAATGAGAGAGGAATGCCCAAATAAGAGATTTTAGAGCTAAGATTAGGTATGGAGAGAGCATGACAAATAACCTCATGATTATTGATGCTCTTATGGACCATAATTAAACTTTTCTCAAAGTTAACATGGAGGCCAGACGCATTTGCAAAAGTATTTAGAATAGAAGTAAGTTTGTTGCAGTTAGCCACCTTCGATTTTCTAAAAACCAAATGATCATCCGCATATAAGAGATGGGTTAATTTAAAGCCATCAAAATTGACACCCACAAAATTCCCTTCATTAAGAAGAGCAGAGAAGGCGTCAATGACTATACAAAACAGGTAAGGACTAAGTGGACATCCTTGCCTAAGTCCAGCCGATGAGGAGAAATAACCTTCTAAAGCTTCATTTATCACAACAAAAAAATTAACATCAAATATACAAGCTTTAATCCATTTAATAAAAGTGCTAGGAAAGCCTTTTTGTTCAAGCCGAGCAATGATGAATTCCCTTGAAATCGTATCAAAAGGTTTGCGAATATCCAGCTTGGCGCAAAAATATGTATGATCTCCCCTATGATTAACAAGAGAAAGGAATTCTTTGGCGAGAATGATGTTTTTAGTAGATACTCTAGATTTAATAAAATCGGCTTGATTGTCTTTTACTATCAAAGGCATAATGGATTTGAGTATGTTAGCTAAAATTTTAGCAATGATCTTGTAAAGAATATTACATAATGCAATTGGTCTAAAGTCTGAAAAAGAGGTGGCATGTTTGGATTTGGGTATGAGGGCTAGAGCCATAGCTTTCACCCCGCTTGAGAGATAACCATTTAGGAAAAAAGATCTGACAGCCTTGCACACAATCATGCCTATAATGTGCCATCCTAATTTATAAAAAGGAAAGTTGAATCCATCCAGTACTGGAGCAGATGATGAGGTTCCTAAAAAAATAGCAGCTTTAATCTCATTATCAGTGATAAACTGAATAAGAATTTGAGACATAGAAGTGGGAATACAGGTTCCAACAAGGAAGACATCCATATTGTTGTGAGTGGGTGGAGAAGGATTGTATAAGGTTTTAAAATGATCAATAATGGAGCTAATAATCTCAGATCTAGAAGAATGCTATATGGTGGAACCCAAATTCAAAATCGCATTCTTACTGCATTATCTGGCGTGAATTTTAGAATATAGAAATTTCAAATCATCCTCTCCATGAGAGAGTCAGTTGGCCTTGGCTCTTTGAATAATCTAGGAGGTTAACATACTAGTGAAATCAGCAATGTTGGAATTGATATCTTTGAGAGTAGCATTAAGAGATGCATTTAGAGGATCAAAATTGATCCTATCAAGGCATTCAGATTGCTTTGATGAAGACCAGCAAGATGAGACTGAATAATAAAAGAATTAGCTCAATCCTTATTCTTAATTTCACCCTTTAGGAGCTTAAGTTTACTACACAAGTCTAGGATAGGATTGCCCAAAGAAGGTGCAAAAAAAAATCTCAAGAACATTCTCCCAGTACCTATCCAACTTAGTCCAGTAGTTTTTACATAAAAATCTATGTTTTGAGGAATTAGATATACCTGAGTGGAGGATGATTGGGCAATGATCTGAGCAAGATGGGCTTTGAAAAGAATAGAAAGAGCATGGAAAAACTCTCCTTCATTCAACATTCACAAGAGCTCTATCCAATTTTATGTGAATAGGATTATCCAAATGTTGATTGAACCAGGTGTATCGACTACCAACCGAATGTAAATCCATCAATTCAGAATCAAAAATCAAATGGTTTAACTCCCAAAGGTTGTTGTCAGTTAACATTGCACCTCTCGCTTTTTCATGAGCAAAATGACATCAGTTAAAGTCTCCCATGAGAATCCATGGAGAATTTTGAATGGGCACTAACTGCCTGATATGGTCTCATAAGATAACCCATTCTAAAGTACTATTTGATGTGTATATGACAAATAAATGGAAGGGGGGAATGCTTCCAGAAGAAATAAGTCCAGAAATGATCTGGTCTGTAATTAGATTAGGGGTGAAATTCAGCTTTTTGGGGTTCCATTTAACCCATATACGGCTACATTTTGAATGCTCAAAGTTGTTACAGCTATCTTCAAAAGCAAAACAGAATGAGATATACTGAAAAAAAGGGGTTCTATAGAGCAGATACATAGATCCTATTCTCCAGAATGCACAACATGTCTAGTTTGAACGAATCAACCAGCCTTTTACAATAAACCACCTTATCAAGGTCATTGAAGCCCCTGATGTTCCATGCAATAATGGATGGAACATATATTATGGTTTTGGATTAGTAGGGGGTTTTCGACCTTTCTCCCTAGAAGGTTTTTTCATCGATACTGGATTTGAGAAGGACTGAGAATTGTCAGCGCAATTACGGTTATATTTTACAACAGTGGATGCATCATCTTGAAGGTTCCCATGCTATTAAAGAATGTCAAATTGATTAGGGGAGAGAACCCTAGATGGAGAGTCAGGGGCAGGAGTTTTAGAGGAGCTGGATGTTGAGGAGTTATCATGATTGGGGGAATTAAGATTCGGGATGCTTAGAATTGTGACTTCTGCGACATCAGAGGTTGAAGGAATGGAGGATTCCCTATTGATGTGTTGGGGAGGCGGGACAACATGGAACCGAGATGTGAGCAAGGTACCTGCGTGTTGGTTGTTATTTGGGAGATTTGAGGTGCGGAGTGTTGACCCGAGTTATTAGGGATGGGGAACTAGCTGAAACAGGAACATTGAATGGTGGATGACCTGGAGCATTATTAAGAGGGTTTTGAATAGCAGACACTTTTGGGGGAGGGGGTCTACTTAAAGGTTTTCTGCTAGAGCTTCTACCTCTTACAGGTTTGGATGAGGCTCCAATTTGTTCGAAAGACACAGTAGGGTTTAGCGGGCAGAGGAAGGAGTAGTGAAGCAGGGACTTACAGAACTTACAAGGGGTGGGATGCCATTCATATTGAACCTTCAAACTGAACTCATCACCATCCAATGATATGACAATTTCATCTGAATACTTGGCATTGTAGTCAATTTGAACATAAACTCTTGCAAAAGTAAGGCAGGTTTTTTGAGCAGTTAGAGAGTCTACAATGAGTGGAATGCCTACTTTGCTGGCAATTCGGGATATCCTTTCAAAGTTCCAACATGCTAGAGGTAAGTTGTGAATTTTGATCCATATTGGAATAGCGGTAAAATTTTCTCTCTTATGGTGAAAGCGGGGATGCATTTTTTGTAGGATGAAGGGCTTTCCAGGGAGAAACCAAACTCCTTTTCACCACACAGTTTTGTAATCATTCAAGGAAGAGAAACATAGCAAAAAGAAACCATCACTAAGAGAGAGGAGTTGAATCGAACCTTTAAGAGACTAGGTTTTTTGGATAGCATCAAGTAACGCTTCATAATAAGGCCTCCTACTAATAGAGTAGCCAACAAGACTCAAACTAAGGCGCCCTTTGATAATTTCTCCCCAAAGAAAGGAATAACCTCAGGTTCTAAAGGGTAGAAGGAAAGGGGTATTTGGTCGGTGGAAGGTTCGATTGGGTCAAAAATACACTTCCAGTTACGGTGAGAATGAGGACAGACCCCATCAGCCACATAGGAGAGAGGAGAAAAATCAAAAGAAAGGGATGCATGATCCATAAGGGGGGAAGGCGGGGGTAAACCTCCGGCAGCGCCAGAGGAGAGGAGCTAAACGGCGGGAAACAAAACAGCCGAGAAGAAACCCTAGCAGGGCTTCTCTCACTAGTATGCGCCTTTTCATTCAATTTGTAACTTAACTTGAGAGTTGGAAGTCGTGGCATGAAAGAAGAGACAATCTATCCCTTCTCATCAAAAATACTAAAGATAGAGAGATAAAAAAAGCACATATTCTTATCCACAACTAATGAAGAAACTTGGAAAGAGCTTAAGGGCCAATATTGAATGAGAGATAGTAAAAGAAAAGTACATAATCTCAACCACATTTACATAAGCTTAAACTTGATAATATACCTCTTAGGTATTTTTTAGAGGGTTAACTTAGGTTAGCATCACTCACCGCTACTCCTCATTTTATCCCCTTTTTTGTCTCAAAATGAATGTTTTTTCTTAAATAACATATTAATAAAAAAATTTTCAGAGTCTCAAACCATTGAGCCACCACCAACTTTGATATGATTTTGATCAAGTGGCTAAAATCGTTATACATTTAACCCTACAATTAGCAAGGTGCACAGTTAGCCCTACTATCATGGAGAAGCCTTAAAACCCATGGATTCCCTAACCTTAGACACAAGATAGGAGATGATCCAACCACTGTTCAGTCCCATGTATTATGCATATAAAAATTGATCATATGGTTCATTTTTCTATCAATATTCATCTCTAAAAATGTCAACTCAAATATGTGCCTATGGATTCACTCAAGTGTTGTTGTACCAATTAACAAGGTGGCTTTTAAGAATTTATAAAAATTATAGAGCACTAAAAATAAAAATATTGAAAATAATTTTATTAAATTTAGAAATTTATTCTATATTTTTATTTAATAAAGATATATCTCAATTCATCCAAAAAAAATTATATAATCAAAGTAAGGTTTCAATGATTTCATAATTCATTATATAATTTAATAAATTATAAAAAATTTAAATAAATTATATAAATTCCCTTTATACTTATACAAATTACTCATGCATATTTCATATTTTTCATGATTTATTTAATATTTTATAATTATTTCATTGCATTAAATAATCTTCGTAAAAATTTAAAAAATATTTATAAATTTTTAAGGTTGTTTAAATGTTTTCGTAATACTATGTACTTATGTCACTATTTTAAATATTCCAAATAATTTTAAGATTTACAAACTTATTTATTTTTCGCTAAAAATTATTAAAAATATATCGGCACACATTAAACATCTTAAAAATTGGTCATCTGTGCCTTTGGACCGGGTGCCGGAGACGTCGATGCCAGCGCGTTTCCACGCTCGAGTTCAGATGATTTGGTGGGTGCAAAAATGAGTGTCTGTCGCGTGGCTTCCAGCTATAACCTTTATTTTCCACGTCACATCACACGTCGCGCTCGCGCTCAGTCTTCGGTCCGGGTTTAGAATACGGGTCGAACCCGAACCAACAGACCTGGCCCACTGGTTTCAGCGCGCTGGGTTTTGGGCCGACGAACCTCTGCTGCGACAGAGACTTGCTGGCAGTTTTTTCTATCCTCCTGTAGCTCAGCGACAGCTTTGTAGTCCATTCCCGAAAAAAGAACAGCTTTATAGAAGAAAACTACTAATGAAAACGTGATTGCTCAGCTTTGGCAGTGTGGCTCAGCGCCTGTCACTCCTTGGCTATAGTAGCAAAAATAGTAGGGGATTATAGCTTCAAATGGAGCGCTAATTAGTTCATTTTTTTTTTATTTTTTTTTTAAATATTGTTAATATTCTAGTTTAAATTATGCTAATTTTAAGTTTATATTTTCATACTTTTTTAATTTATATTTTATAAATCCACAACTAGCTTTTGTTCATATGTTATAAGTATATATTAGATGTGTAATTTAGATTTTATTTGGGCTTTTTTACTATTTTTTAAAAAGTTTTCTGTACAAAAATTAAAAATTTTGTACTAAAGATCTACTTTAAGTAGTAGTGAAAAAGATATCCCAAACGAAATCTTAGCCAAGCACACATGAGTTGGCTCGAGCTCAATTAGATAAATGATTGATGAGCTGAATTCGATGAGCTAATAAGTAAAATTTGAACCAACCTTAATTTGACTTGTCAATCGCCTAATTTAAAAAACATTAATATTAAACACTTAAAAATAATAAAAAATTTAATAAGTTTAATAAAATTTTTTAAAAATATTTAAAATTTATATTTCTCTTCATTATTTAAAGTTATTTTTTATTATTTTTAATTTTAAATTTTATTCTTTTTATCATTTATTATAAAATTTTTAAAACTGCTATAAATAAGAATTATTTTTTTCTTTCATTAAAAATGAGTCTGCTCATGAGCGAACTCAAACTTATAATTTATGCCCAAATTTGAACTCAATTAACCAATCAAGCTCAGCTCGACTATTTTGCACCATAAAATATGTATTATACTTTGAATTCATTATTTAAAAAAAACTATGGCCTCAAAAGTACACCTATGGCACCTGTGGTGGGGTCAGGTAGATTTTTTTTAATTATTATCTAGTGTGAGTAGTTAAGATTGTCAATAAAAGGAAATTTTCTTAGGATTTGTGCTACTTTCCACCTAGCTAGCACTTAGCAACAAGCTCAATCAGTACTCCTTAAATAATTAACTAATATAATTATGAGCTATTATCACTGATTACTTTAAAAGTGTGATTAAGTATTTAAATAATCTACATTAGCTACAAATCTGTAACTAAAAATCACACCTACTTATATTTATAAACATACTTTTTAACGTGTGGCTGTTGTTTACGTTTTAAACTGTTTTAGATATTTTTTTATATAAAAACATCGATGATAATCTCTTTAGTTAAATAACATGTAGGCTTCGTTTCCAACTTTCTTACTGCTTTGTTGTCCAGATCGGTGTCATAATTTTTATTTAGTCACTGCTTTTTTATTGCTTTTAATAAATTTTTTTACTAGAAAGCTATTTTTTGCATCAACTTTCAAAAAAGTTATTTTCTCTATAGAAACTTTACAACCACCTTTGTAAGAGGCTGAAATCATCCCAAATGGATCCTTAGTTATGAAACAGCCCAAACTCTTAATTAACGACATATGAGCTGCTTTGGCCTAAGGGCCCCATGATTTTGTTGTGTTGGTGTAACTTTCTAGTAGGTCACCCATCTAAGAATTGTTCTGGGATGAGCACACTTAATTGTGGAGTTTCTTAATAAAATTTCAACCATTACACCAAAAAGACGCATATTTAAGAGTTTAGTTTCTTTTACTTAAGGGTTTTCACAAGTTACCTAAGTATTATACAATGTTTTAAGAAAGTATGCAAGCCTAAAGGTCTATTTTGGACAACTTGCTCATTGCTTTTCTTGCAGATAACAATCACAATTTTGTTTGACTACAATTTTCTTGCTCTTTTTTTATCGTTTGTCAAAAATTTCTTTGGTGAAAAAGCCATTTTTTGCTACCAGAGCAGTGAAGGGTATCAATATTTGACACAACTCGAAAACCCTACCAGAAAATTTCGGGTTATGATCAACTTGTCAGTGAAACGGGACAGGTTCGAGTTCAATAAGTCTACCCATTTCAAAAATTGGGTCGGATTTGGTTTGACCTAAAAACCTAGGAATGACTTGGAACCACCCCGTTGTACACGAAATGAAGAAATCCCGATTTCCGCCAGCACTCCGGCACTCGCCAGTCAACCATAGGCGGATCCCCCTTTACCTAAGGGTGGGCAAATGCCCACCCTCAAAAAAAAATTTAAATATTTAGAGGGGATATTTTAGGTAATTTGGGTATTCCCCCCCCCCCCCCCCCCCCCCTCAAAATTTTTTTTGTCCTAATTTTATCAATCCTAAGCGATTTTGCCCATCCCCCACAAAATTTTTTTTTTTTTGCCCACCCTGAAAAAAGAAGCTGGATTCGCCCATGCAGTCAACCCGACCTCACGGTCCCAGTTCACCCTTCCCAGAGCCACCGTCTCCCTCACACCGAAGTAGGCAGATACGCCGACGCTTAGTTTGAGTCTAAACATGTCTGCGGGTCGGGTCAACACGATAACCCATGTGGGTTAGTTCGGGTTGAAATACCTGACCTGTTTGCAAAAATGGGTTGGGTCAACTAGTGTTGGGTCAGTTCTGGGTTCGACCCGAACCCGACTCGTGACACAATTTTGACAGCCCTAAGAATAGTTAAGTTGTTTTCACCACAACAACTTTATAACAAACTTTATAAAATTCTATAATTAATCCAAACAAAATCTTAATATATAAGCAATGTGTCTAAAATTTTTCATTAATAATAAATAATAAATCAGGAAATATATGACTCAAATTTATGAATTGGAATAATAAATATTTTTAAATCATAAAGCCACGAATTCTTTCACTCTATGAATACTTTTTAAGAAAATAAAACAAATACATAATTTTTAGTTATAAAAAAAATTGATTTAAAACTCAAAATTGTAATAGTGATTGGTCACTAGATTTTTAAGAAAAATCATCTTTGATATCTCATGATTCTTGTTAAATAGTACTGCATCCAATATAAGAAAATATCACATTAAAGTAAAAAATTTTACATTGAAAAATAAAAAAAAAACGTGCTAGAATTTTATGCTTTATTATATGCTATAAAATTATTTTTATTGTATTTTTTAAAAATTTAGTTCAACTGTTATTGCATGTGTTAGAATATTCATAACAGTCGGAAAACAAATTTATCACGTATATTTTAGAAGACAAATTTGCACACATATGTAAATTGAGAGAAGCTCCAAAGCGAAATCATAATTTTTAGGCTGAAAATATTAAAAATGGAAAATTTTGGTCTAGCCCAATCTAATGATTCAACTAGGAGCATAAATGAGTTGAGCCATGATTAAGCTAGTTACTCCTGGCTTGAGCTTAAGCTTAATAAATTAATTAAATTTGGGCTCCAGCTCAAGCTTAATTCTACAACTTGGAGTCTACTCATAAGAAGATTATTACTATTCAAGCAATTATTATACTAACATGATAAATAGAATTCGAAACTAAATGATAAATAATAAGAAATCATTTGAAATAAAGATAAGACATAATTTTTTAAATATTTGAAAAAAATTATATTAAAACTATTGAATTTAAATATATTTTAAGTATATTTTATATTAATAATTTTTAAACAAGCCAACTGATAGCTAACAAGTCAAGTTAGCTAGGTTGGCTCAAGCTTGACTTGTTAGCTTATCGAGATTATGTGATAGTTAATGCTTGTTATGGTCACTCTCCGTATAGCATTGTAGTTCAAAGGATGTTGGGTAATCGACTTGGTCATTCTTCTTTTATAAGGAGATTGGGAAAATGGGTGTCCCTTGTCAATTGTTGGTAGAAGTCTACTAATGATGGAAGGGGATCAACAGAGACTAGTCAACATTCGGTGGTTTAACTTGGTTGCTCTCCTCCTTATAGAAGAGGTGAGAAAATGCCCAAAAGGCTTACATCATGCATTAGTGGTTGATGAGCGTTGCACATTACTCTTTGGTATAATGCCAACAATAAATGTTGGAGGTTGGGTGATATTGAGCGGTTTGACACAATCATTTTACTTATAAGAAAGAGAACCAATTGCATCTGACAAATAATGAGGAATTTTAAGGTCAAACTACATTGAGTATTTTAACTCAATGGTTCTCCTTATAAGAGGGAATATTAGACAAGCAAAAAGTCTTGTATAGGATGATGATGGCCGACAAATATGAGACATCAATCTTTTATTTATACTGGAAGATTGTCAGTGAGGAATATCAGAGGTTCGTCGAATTTGACTATTTGGCTCAATCATTTTTGTTATAAGAGGGACACTGAGCAACTTGAAAGATGGGCGTTTGGCACTGGTGGCTAACAAATGTTCGAGGTTAGTCATTGGTGTGCGTCTAGTAATGGCCAAAAATAAACATCAATGGTTGGAAAACTTTGGGCAATCAGATGATCAAGAAGGCATCGATCAAAAATAATTACTAGTGGACATCAAACACAACTCTTTAATATGCATCATGCAAAGATCAAAGAAGTGGATAAGGCATTGATAAGATTTTATAAGATGATATTACTTGGTCAATCTTAGGGGTGTAAGTGAGTCGAGCCGGCTCGCAAGCTCATGAGCCAGCTTAATTCACTAATAATATTTTTAAAATATTTTTTATTTTATTTATTAAATTTGAACCCGCCTAATCCTGCCTAAAAATTAATACTAAATGTTTTAATCCTGATTCCCGCCTAATCCCGCTCGAATTCGAGGCGGACAACGCTCGAGGCCCTTGCGTGGCTCAAGACAGTCGCGTCTACTCGTACTGTGTGCCTATGGGACGAGTGTGGAAGGCGATGACGGGTCCGGACTGTGTGCGGAAAACATCGGGCCGTGGAAGACGGCGAGACGCCCGACTA
This sequence comes from Dendrobium chrysotoxum, assembly GCA_019925795.1. Classification (NCBI taxonomy): domain Eukaryota; kingdom Viridiplantae; phylum Streptophyta; class Magnoliopsida; order Asparagales; family Orchidaceae; genus Dendrobium; species Dendrobium chrysotoxum. The sequence goes on from CM034309.1 coordinate 29,884,886, forward strand.
CCGGAGGCTCGCAAGTTCGAACAACGGGCGAATTCAAGCTGCTCGACGAGCCCGTTTCAATGTCGCGACTCGACTCGTTTACACCCCTAGTCATTCTCCATAAAGAACAAGATATCAAGCTACCAATAAAGCTTGTTTGCATTAGAAATCAAATGTCGATAGTCAATCTATGTTAAGTGATGGTGACAATAGACATCGATCTTGGTTAATAGATAATGTATGATGAAATTAATAATGAGTTTCACCATTAGTTGAGATTCTACATTTCACGTTGGTGTTAGGGATTGTCCATTGACAACCAAATTTTTGGGATAACAACAATGGGTGTTGATCAATTACCATCATCTAATGAAAACAACAGTAGTTCTAATACTCCTAAATCACCTAAAGCCAGCATTGATGCAATCTCCACTTGACATGTGAACCTTATCATCATTACTATAATACTTTGATTATCAATGTCTAAATCCTGCTTTTTAACCAGGAGCCGTTCATGCATGCTCTTGAAAATCCCTTCTTAGGAATTTCTCTAGAAGGACTTCTTAACATTTTTCTTGGCTGCCCTTCTCTTTGAATATCTTTCAAAAATATTATTTCCTCAAGGAAGGTCACCATAACCTCAATGAACCTATTATAAGACTTATTTTATCTTATCTACGAAAGACCCCTTCTCAAATGATTTCCCACAACAAAATTCTATCGTACTAATTTTGATCTTCTGTAGAGTCAAGCTTAATTAATATGTTAAATCACATCTTTAAGGGAAAAAAAAAAGAATTATTAGCATTCACTAAGCTCAGTATATCTCTATAGTATGATGTCGTGTCATAACATTCCTTAGAAGTGTGAGAAAAATGGCACAAGAGTAACACAACCCTATTATCTACCATCACATTTACATATTTTAATGATAAATAACAAAATTTAAATTATTAATATATAATTTAATGGGCTTCCATTTCGGTATTTAAGCAAATTCAATATCAACTTCAAATAAAGCTATTATCAAGGGATTTTGATCATCCACAAGCTTAACTCAAGCCCTAATTCTTACATAATTATTTTCTCAAAGAAAAAAAAGTCCTTTTCTGGTATTGATTAATTAATCAAATTAATCAAAAGAAAAAAAAGGTCCTTTTCTGAAAAAAAAGGTCCTCTTCTGAATACTGGATGTTTACACAGCTCACCTCGGCATGTTGGTTGAGAGCTTAGGCTACCAACTAAGAGGTTTTGGGTTCGAGTCTTTGTGTATGCGTTGTGTGTGTGACTTTGCATTAATTGTCCTAAATGTCCCAAATAAAAAAAAGGTATTGGACATTTTCGATCATATGAAGAAAAAAAGGTTCTTTTCTAGATCACTAAGAGAGCCTTTTTATTCATCTTCTTATTTTCATCCTTAATCACATCCGAAGGATATTCTCCATGACTTTCTTCAAAAACTATCGTTGGATTAACTTACATTATAATTTGGTTGGGCGGAGCCAAAATTAATTAGCCACAGGGGCAGAATCTGTCTCTCTTTTGAGGGTGGACAAAATAAAATGATTAAATGCATAATTTTAGGTATGAAATAAAATAAAGAATTTCTTTCGTAAAATTTGAAGAATTACATTTATTGAAGATAAGAAAAATAATTAAAATGCTTATTTTTCTAAGAAAAAAAATTGTGGACAATTGTCTAGCCTGAGCCCTTCTTGGTTCCATTCCTGGGTGTGACTAAGTTTTTTATTTGGGTGAGATATGCACTTGATATTATAGCAATATTATATCTTTAGATACATTAGGTGATATAAAGTAAAACATCTTTGGGGATACTAATGTCCTCTAGATTTATAAGAGTAATTTGACTGTCATAATATTCAAAACAATTAAGGCACTGTCTCTATTACAAGGTGTGATTTCAAGGGTTGCTTCAAATATTTCCTTATTAATGTTGGAGCATCATTTTTTAGAAATATAACAAGTAATTAGTTTCTTAATTGCAAAAAATGTTTTAAACAAAGTTCATGCCGCCATTCCATTCACTCGTAAAAAGCTTTAATCTATGTTACGACTTAGGTTTCGTTCGGAACAATTTTTTGCCAATGTTTTTTTCATTGATTTAAAAAAAAGTATAAAGTTATTTTAGAAAGAGATAAAAAAACTAATCCAAACGAATTCTTAGTAATCTTATGAATAATGATCATATAAGAATTACATGTTAAACTTGTTCACAAGAAAGTTGAAATAATATAAATCATTTGCAATGCCATTTAGATCAAATGGCCATCAAACTTGTTGATGTAATAGTCATACTCATTATATTCCTCTTTAAGCTTTGATACTAATTATTAATAAAATACTATTTTTAATACAGAAGCACCCACAAAAAATAATAAAATAATAAAAAAGACCAAACATTGCTAGTGGGCCTCAAAATTTACATTACTTTGCCAAACTTTTAGCCTACATTGAGGAAAGAGGAGAGCTATCAATCACTCTTAAAAACTCATATAAGCACACAAATATATAGTGCATAAAAAATAATGATCTTCCTAAAAAAAAGTGCATTCAAGGTCATCACAAAAAAGCCTAAAATCTCTTAATTTATAAAAAATTCAAATTCCTCGGAAAATTTAAGAGTACCCAAAAGAAATAAATTTTAAAATCTAAAAAAAAAAACTCATGGTGGATGCTCCTAGAAGTTCTCTTTTTGTCTCTCTTTGGAGAAATTATTACGTGCGATCACTGGACCGTCCAGAGGCCAATCAGGATGCACCTCATCACTCCGGCACACAGCGGTACACAGCCCCGGTACACAGCAAAATGATGACATTGCGTGCCATGATTCGCCTCCGGACGGCATTCGATGACCGCACATAATAATTTCTTCTCTCTTGACATATCTATATTTTTTATTTTCTCGCCAGTAGCAAGACATACCCCATGAAGCACTCGTGGGAAAGAATTACTTCAGGATATCTTGAGACATAATTAAGATCAGAATGGATATGAATATTTTAAGATTTACACAGCTGAGATTAATTAGTGCAATATATTATATCATTTGTAAGTACTCATCTCAATGCAAATCCAGAAACATTCAAATCCATATTAACACAAATTGCCTTTCATTTTTTCTTCCAATATTTATAATAGTTTAAGTGCGAGAATTTAAATCTAAGTTTTATTCAAATACTTATTTGAAGCTAACACATACATAATAATAAGATTTGAAACAAATTTGCCGAACCTATTCAAATTCAAGAGCATAATTTAAATAATATTTAAGTTTATTGGTGAGTATATGATGTGGTGGATCGCCAAAGAAATGAATCTACTAGAAGGAACACCTAAATTTTTAGAAAAAACTAAGCTCAAAATGATATCATATTGACCATCCCTCATACTCCCCTTACATTAGCTAGATATAAAGCAAATAGAACATTCTAGAATATTCTAGAAAAGAGGTATAAAAATATATAAACTACTCCTAAGATATGTTTTAACTAATATGATCCACATCATTATGTTTCTCAACTATTAAATATAAGATTAAATATAAATGTCACTTAATAATTTTACATGCGTGTAAATGCAAGAAAAGAAAAGGGAAAAAAAATTCCAAAATCTAGAAGAAACTCAAAATTTGCAAAGGCAAATCCGACATGATGCAGCCCTGCAAAATTCTGAGAAAATATTATGGTTATACTTTTGTTGCAAATCTCATGCATTAATAAACACTCGAGTCAATACATAAGCAAGATGCCAACACTTTCAATATCCAGGAACAAGGAAAGTGGAGAACCAGATCACAAGCTCATCATTGTAATCCAATTCTCCGAAGGAGAAAAACTTGGCATCAATGGATAGACGACAGAGAGGACAAGTTCTCCTGCATAGAGCCAGCCATCGATCAACACACTCACGGTGGAACATATGGCGGCATGGTAGCTTCCTTGTTCCTTCTCCTTCCTCCAGACTCGAAAGGCAGACACAGCAGTCCATTTGAAGCTCTTCTGTGCTGCTTTCTTCACATGTCTTGAAGAAATCTTCAAGGCCAAGGATTTGGAAGATGAAGGAAATAAAGGAGCTCATGATGACTAATATTATTAAATTCCTTTTGAATGGGAATTAAACTAAGTGGTTAGCGGATGGGAGCTCTTTAATAAGAGTGCTTTTAAGTGTGCTTCTGTGCTTGATGAGAAGATATTGCTTAGATGACAAGGTTGGTTGGAGAAACATGAGTTATATGGTGAGGTGAGGTTTCAATTCTCAGAAAGATTTATGTTGGAATAAAATATTTTTATACTAAAAAATTCTTCATAAAACAGTAACAAAGCTGTCCCAAACGAAACCTTAATAGCTCAAGCAACAGCAAAGCGCTACTTGGATTCTTTTTGAAATTTTTAGTAAAGAAGTCTGAATAGAATTAACATTGTCTAGATTGAAAAACCGATTCATAGATTGTATAAAATCCTAAGCATTGTTATCAAATTCTGTTTCATGACTGCTGATTCAGGTAAAAAATGAAGCAGGTTGGCGTCAAGGCAAATGATTAGTAGTTTGTAATGCCACCTAACAGCTTGAGAAATAATGTGAAAAGCATTTCGTTGGTAGAATGTCGGGGTCTTTGTCTAACAGATGGTAGGTAGTACTGCTAGTCAAATCTAATCTTAATTTTTCTTAGGCTTAAATGGTGGAGGAATTTGACTTGAATTTGTTTTGCCCTATTACTATCATTGGACTGAGGAGAAATTGAGTGGAAAGAGAGAGGTTTTTGGGTTAAAATTTAAGAAAATAGAGAAAAGAAAAGAAGAAAATGAAGAAGACAGCAATTCTAAGAGATCCTCTCTTCCTTTTTTTAATTGTTGTAGGTGTTGATAAGTTTTTTTTCTTATGATAAGGTTATTTATTTCTAGCTTTAATGCTTTTTTTTCCTAATGTAAATCAAGTACTTGAAAATCATTTGACATGAATTGATTTATGACACATTATTTGGAGGAGAATGTCGTTTCTCTGAAATCATGACTTTGAGGCTTTATTTGGGATGGCTTTCTTACTGCTTCTTAAAGTAGCTTTCAAGTCCAAAAAATTTAAGTTTTGTCATAAATCTCCGCAAATCTGCACGTTTGTAGCGGTTATAACCGCTGCTAAATCTAGCACTTCATCAGATCTACCCCGTTTGTCCTTAAACCGCTGTGGAATATCATTGCAGCGCATTGGAAAATTGTGGCGGGATAGGCAAAAAATTGTGCAGCGATAGACCTATTTTTTGGTAGTAGCATTTAATATATGTTTGATAATAATTTTGTCATGCATGCTTACTATTCACTACAAAAAATAGTGAAGTTTTGATAGAAAAATTTGTTGGAAAATGGCCAATGTCTATCGATAATTAGATTTTATTTAATGGATTTTTTATTGATTTCTATTCGAAGATAAATCCTTTACTCGGTTTTATGCCTCATGATCATCAGATAATATATAGTAAGCACTGTGGCACTGTTAAGAAATCAATCTACACAATATTGGAGGGCCAAATAAGAAATCATATTAACTGTGTATTGACACCATTTACTATTCCATTCCAAACACCTTAACTTTTTTATAAATTTGTTTTGCTTCTCTTATTTAGGCTAATCTTATATACTAATCCATAAAACTTCCAATAATTAAATGGTTGCTTTCTATAGCAAGAGAAACTGCTATAGTTTAATATATATATATATATATATATATACATATATGGAAAGGTAATAATTTATGCTTGCAGTTGGGCCGGTAAAATTGACTGATAATCAAAACTTTAAATAGCAATTATGCTTTAGAAAATTTGACATTGAGAATTGCTTGATAATTGCCCAAAAAATTGTTCACACTGAAATAAAATTTTTTGTTAATATAAAACTTGCGGTAGGAGATTCATTAAGAAGAAAAATTATTACATGCGGAGCCTGGACGTCGTTCGGACTCCATTCACGGGAACTTACCATGAATCCACTTCTTTCTGCTGCTTCCGTTATTGTTGCTGGATTGGCTGTAGGGCTTGCTTTTATCGGACCTGAGGTTGGTCAAGGTATTGCTGCGGGCCAAGCCGTAGAAGGTATTGCGAGACAACCAGAAGCATAGGTTAAAATACGAGGTACTTTATTGCTTAGTCTGGCTTTTATGGAAGTTTTAACAATTTATGGACTGGTCGTGACATTAGCTCTTTTATTTGCAAATCCTTTTGTTTAATGTTTTATTTCATCGTAGAAGAAAAATGTAAAAAAAAAAAAGAAGAAAAATATAACCATAACTAAGAAATTTGAGAATTCTCAAATTCCATTAAGAATAATAAGCGGAGTGATACAAAAAGAACTCTGTTCTTTGTTAGTCCTATATGGGGAGAACATATGAAAAATCTAACCGATTCTTTTGTTTCTGTGGGACACTGGTCATCCGCTGGGAGTTTCGAGTTTCATACGATATTTTAGCAACAAATCCAATAAATCTAAGCGTAGTGTTGGGTGTATTGATTTTTTTTTGGAAAGAGTACACGTAGATTTTTTTTTCTTACTCTTGTACACAGGATGTGTATAAGAAAGAGAAAATTCAAATATCTTCATGTGATTGGAATCCGCTGCATCCGAACTCCGCATGTAATAATCTCTACATTAAGAGAGTGAAGGAGGCGTCATCAGCATTACTGTTTATTCATCCTTGTAAATTTCTTCTGTTTCCATCTGTTTACTGTCCAATTTAATATTTTCTGTTATCTATCCTTAAAGCTAACTGGTTCTGCTCAAGAGCAAACTCCAGTTAGGAAATGAGATGTAAAACTAGAGGGATTTTTAGATGAGCACTGCTAATTAGCTTTTCTGAGCGCTGCTTTATTTATTTATTTAAACTTAGCATTATTTCATAGTGAGTTGTATTAGTGAATTTATATTGATTATTACAATATAATATTCATATCAAAATACTAGATATTTTGGTGCTTAACAGTACCCGTATAATAGTTCCAGCAAGAAGGGCTTAAACAACTGGAACGCTTGATTGATGTCTACTGTTTACTAATGCAATGAAACCACCTCTAAAAAGAGAAATAATTATGTGCGGACAGTTGTGTATGGATTAGGAGTGTATAGCCAATTGCGAGAAATATCAAGCTGTATATTTCAGGCGATTGGCCGATCGCACAGTTAATATCAGCATCTGATAATTTCTCCTCTAAAAGTCAACAACAACATCAAGCTTTTATCCCACTATGTGGGGTCGGCTACATGAATCTTTTTTCTCTATTGTGCCCCGTTAACAGTTAAATTCTCATTTAAATCTAATAAAGAAAGGTCATTTCTAAGATTTTCTAACCAAGTCTTTTTTCCTACCTCTACCCTTCTTAACATAAGTCAAATCTAATATATCTACTTTCCTAACTGGGTCATCGGAAGACCGCCTTTTTATGTGACCAAACCATCTAAGGCAACTCTCTCAAATCTTATCTTCTACCAGAGCTACTCCAACCTTTTCACATATATGCTTATTTCTTATCCTTTTTAACAAAATCATAAATGTGATCTTAGCCAACTTAAACAACTTTTAACTAGAATAAAAAAATTAAGATTACTGTAGCTTAAATGTTAGTATTCGAATTAAGGGTGCAAGGAAGCCAAGTTTGAGGGAGCTCTAGTGTTGTTCAGCTTGGCTCATTAAACATGTATATATATATATATATATATATATATATATATATATATATATATATATATATATATATATATATATTTATTTATTTTATTTTTTTTCTCAAGCTTAACATAATCAATCAAGTTCCTATTTTTATGTTTGGCTCTTAAATTTTGCATGCATAAAAAAATTAGCCAAATTTGAGCTAAACATGATCGAATTTTAACTTTCCCATAGTAGTTTAAATCCAAAAAATTGAGTTCTTTTTGAGTTGATTTGGTCGACTTTCATATCTGTTGTGGTTGAATAAATTCTCAGTACTCAATGGAAAATTTATATTGATCACTATGATGAACTCTTACGAGATGAAATTGTTCCATTGCGCGCAGATAGAATTATGATAAGTCGGTTTTACCTGAACCGGCCCAAGGGCCGGTTCAGGTCTACAGGAGGCGGAGGAATCCCGCCTCCTCCCTTGCTTGTCCGCCCAATAGGGTGGGTCCCACCCTCTAAAATCAAATTCAAACCATGGAGGAGGGGGCGGCTAAAGCATTGGGAGGGAAATTTAATTAGGAAACTTATTGTATTAAAGGGGATGAGGGAATTAGGGAGAGATATGTTTTGTTTGATTGAACTTAGGGTTTTCTTGGAGGTTTGGGCTCTAGACGATTTTGTCTAGAGATTTGGGAGAGACGATCCTCCTCTCGAATTGAGGATCTCTTGTATCTTGCTTTTGCATTTGCTTTACTTTATTTCCAAGACGCAATCTATCGTTTCTAGTTTGATTTGCTCCAATTCTTTGTGTTTTCCGGCTGTTTTTATCAATTTGGCTTAGGTTTGCTTGCGAACTCAAGTAGATCCGGTAGGATTACTTGCGAACTCAAGTATTTCCTATCAAATTACAAAATAATCCTATCATTGAAGTGAAACAAATGCTGAATGTAGTAACGACCATTAAACTCTTAGGTTGGTGCAATGATACTGTCCCTCCAGAGTCATATAAAGTTCAACTTATGTTCATGATATTCTTCAACCAACAATAAATACTAGAAATTCTTCCTGCAACACCTCTTAAAGTAACTTCGAATGAAATAAATTATCATAAATTTCCTCGTTACTGATCTCTTCTTCTATAGACTTCAATTAAGCTATTAACTAGTAATCGCATGGTCTGCAAGGCAACAAGCAGATATCTATCAAAATCTGAAGTTCAGTAAGAAAAACTTCATCTCACCAGGAAGCCAGTAGTTTATCGATCATAGCAACTCCAGACATTAGAAAGCATCCACCATAAAATAGCAGAAGACATTTGTTTCATAAGGAAATGGCAATATAATTGACAATTAAGTTAAACATGCTGATTCATGAGGAAATGGAAATATAATTGCCAATTAGCTAACATAAGTGAGACTCATATTGATGTCGCAATATTGTTGTCAGAGTGCCAGGAAAGTCATGGCGATAGATATCAGAAGTTACGTCTTAGCTTGCAAAAAAATCTGGAAATAGATATAGAGAGATAAAGTTGCATGGATCTGCAAGATAAAATTTTTATATAAAAATAAAGAGAGAGAAAAGTCATGTGGTATTGTCTAGCCAATTAGAATTGATTTACTAGCTTTACTTTGACATTACTAAGGTCCATCATGCCTCATGGCCGAAGAAGACATTGATATAAGTGTTTAAAATAAAATATAAGATGTTAATTACTCTGCTAATTAAATATCTTAGTTACCTGCTTCTTATTCTGTTTCTTTATTTCTTGAGTGGAGGGGCTGTCTGGTCTTTTTCCTATATAAAGATATTTCAGGTTGCCTTAAGAAAGCGAGCTGGCTGTGAGATATGAATTATCTCTGTTTTGATCATCGGGTTTGAGAGCGGAGAGCGGAGAGCTGAAGAGGGTTAGTGTTTCGGTTTGCTTCTTGTGTGAGGAGGAAGAAGAGAGGGTTTTAAGAAATTGAAAGGATTTCTTGTGTGTGTTGAAGAGGGTGAATCTCTCTTGTCTCTCTTGCAACTTTTCTTCTCCGAGAAAGACAATTGTAAGTGATTGTCGGCTGGAAGCGAGGTTCTTGCCTTAAGACCTTAGTCTATTGCAATACTTGGCTATATTGCTTACATGCAGGTAATCTCTTTCCTATATTGATAAGAAAGTTAGATTGTTCCGAGTTTTGTCTTCAGCTGGGGTTTATCTGTTCTCTGTTATATCCTTTTACTGCTGCTCTAGTTTTTTTTTTTAGGTTGCTTATTGGAAAAGCAGTGAGAAAGAATTTTTAGATTCTTTTCTGTTATAATTTTCTTTGATCTTTACATAGATCTGTTTACTGATTCTTTTCATAGCAATAGTTTTTTAGCATTTCTTTTTTTACAGCTAGATAGCTATTTTAGTTTTGTTGTTTTATTTTTAGCCGTGTATTGGCTGATTGCTTAGAAAGGATTGGTGGTTTGTCTGTTTCATATATTCTTGTATCTATTTCTTCCACTAATATTAAATAAGAGTGATGATCGAGGTTGCCCCGTGGATGTAGAGTTCGCAAGAACTCGAACCACGTAATTCTATTGTGTTCTTGTTTTATTTTTTCTGTATCTGTTCTTTCTGAAATCAATTTTTCCATTCTTAAAGAAACAGTTGTTTGTTTCTTTGGAATAAAATTTAGAAAGGTTAATTTTGCAAATAATTTTTAATCTACGATCAAGAGAAAAATTAAGTTCTCGGTTGGGTAGTTGATTCCAATCATCTGCTCACAACATTTGGTATCAAAGCTTCTTGATTATTAGATTATTTGCAAAAATGACGGTTACAAAATTTGATATAGAAAAGTTTGATGGAAAAAATGATTTCAATCTATGGAAAATGAAACTTGAAGCAATATTGATTCAACAAGGGGTTGAAAAGGCCTTGTTACCTGAATCAGAATTGCCCTTGACAATGTCTGATCAGGAAAAGAGTAATATGCAGAAAAAGGCCTTTAGCTCTATCATCCTGTGTCTTGCGGATCAAGTTTTGAGAAAGGTTTCTTATGTCAAAACTGTATCCGAATTATGGAGGAAATTAGAAGAGCTATATAGACAGAAAACTCTTCCTAATAGAATTTATTTGAAGGAGAAATTTTTTGGCTATAAGATGGATGAGGTAAAATCCATTGATGATAATCTAGATGAATTTAATAAACTCATTCTAGATCTTAAAAATCTTGAAGTCAAGATTGATGATGAAGATAAAGCTATTATTCTTCTAAATTCTTTGCCAAAATCTTTGAAGAATTTCAAAGAAACTCTGAAATATGGAAGAGAGACTATAACAGTAGATGAAGTTCAAAATGCTCTTTCCTCTAAGATTTTAGATATGAAAACTTCTGAGAAAACCCATTCTGGAGAAGGATTATATGTTAGAGGAAGATCTCAAAAAAGAGGAAACAGTCAAAAGAAGTGGAAGTCTAAGAGTAGAAGCAAGTTTGCATCTAAGAAAGACTATAAGAATGTAAAGTGTTGGCAATGTAATAAACCGGGTCACATAAGGAAGTTTTGTCCTGAAAAGAATTTAAAAGGAAAATCTCAATCTCAAGGAGATGCTGCAATTGTTGGAGAAGATTATGATAGTGCTGATGTTTTGAATGTAAGTGATCACAAGAATTCAAATGAGTGGATCCTTGATTCTGGTTGCACCTATCATATGAGCCCAAAAAGAGAGTGGTTCTCTAATTACCAAAGGGAGGGAGGAAAAGTCTTACTTGGAAACAACAATGCTTGTAATGTTGTTGGCATAGGATCTATTGCTATTAAGATGCATGATGGTCATGTAAGAATTCTTAAAGATGTAAGACATATTCCTGACTTAAAGAGAAATCTAATTTCTCTTGGGACTTTGGATGATTCTGGATATGTTTTTAAATCTGAAAAAGGTTTACTAAGAATCTCTAAAGGAGCTCTTGTAGTTATGATGCATGATGGTCATGCTATTAAGATGCATGATGGTCATGTAAGAATTCTTAAAGATGTAAGACATATTCCTGACTTAAAGAGAAATCTAATTTCTCTTGGGACTTTGGATGATTCTGGATATGTTTTTAAATCTGAAAAAGGTTTACTAAGAATCTCTAAAGGAGCTCTTGTAGTTATGAAAGGTTTGAAGAAAAATGGTCTTTATGTTTTACAAGGTGATACGGTGGTGGGTGAAGCCCATGTAACATCTAATATAGGACTTGATAAAACAAAATTGTGGCATCAAAGATTGGGACATTTAAGTGACCGTGGTCTAATTGAATTACAAAAACAGGGATTGTTTGGAAATGATTCAATTGCAAAAATTAATTTCTGTGAGTCTTGTATAATTGGAAAATCTCATAGACTCAGTTTTAAATTGTCAACACATAGAGCTGAAGGAATTCTTGACTATATTCATTCAGATTTGTGGGGTCCTACTAGAGTTGCTACACATTGTGGAAATCAGTATTTTCTATCTTTCATTGATGATTATTCTAGAAAAGTCTGGATATTTTTATTGAAAATAAAAGATGAAACTTTTTCTCTAAGTTTCTTGAGTGGAAATCAGTGGTTGAGAATCAGAAAAATAGAAAAATTAAAGTTCTAAGAACTGATAATGGATTAGAATTCTGTAATGGAAACTTTAATAAGTTTTGTTCTTATTCTGGAATTGTTAGACACAAAACTGTTAGCCACACTCCTCAGCAAAATGGTCTTGCAGAAAGAATGAATAGAACTCTATTAGATAGAGTTAGATGCTTACTTTTCAGTTCTGGTTTGTCTAAATATTTTTGGGGTGAAGCTCTTGCTACAGCTTGTTATTTGGTTAACAGAACTCCTTCAAGTGCAATTGTTTTTAAAACTCCTCAAGAATTATGGACTGGAAAACCACCTAGCTTGTCCCATTTAAGAATTTTTGGATGCATTGCTTACCCTCATCAGAATAAGGGTAAGCTAGAACCTAGATCCATTAAGTGTGTGTTTCTCAGGTATCCTACAGGTGTTAAAGGTTATAAGCCGTGGGATTTGAGTTCTACTGGTGTTAAAATTATAATTAGTAGAGATGTGATTTTCAATGAAAGAAAACTGCATATTTCAGAATCTGAAAGTAAAACTAAAAGTTCAATTGAAAATCCTGATTCAAATAAGGAATATTATGAGTTTGAGGTGGAGCCTCCTACTAACACCATTAGTTTTGAAAACCCCCAGCAAAATAGTGAATCTGGGACAGATTCTGAACCTGTATCCGAAAACACTAATGATTATTTACTTTCTCGTGATAGAGAAAGAAGGTATATTAAGCCACCATCCAAATATGGGTATGTAGATTTAATTGAATATGCTTTATTATCTGCTCTTGAATATGATAATCCTGAACCAATGAGTTACAAAGAAGCTATTTCTGGTAAAGATGCAGAAAAATGGGTTAAAGCAATGCAAGATGAATATGAGTCTCTTATCAATAACAATACCTGGATTCTTGTTAACAAAAAAGAAAAACAAAATGTTGTCTCTTGTAAATGGTTCTACAAGATCAAAGAAGGGAACACTGAGAATGAACCAAATAGATACAAAGCAAGGTTGGTTGCTAGAGGATATACTCAAAAGAAAGGTATTGACTATAATGAAATATTCTCTCCTGTTGTTAAACATACTTCTATTCGAATTCTGATGGGTTTAGTAGCCTTCTTTGATTGGAAATTCGAGCAACTTGATGTTAAAACTGCTTTCTTGCATGGAGAATTAGATGAAAACATCTTGATGGCTCAACCAGAAGGTTTTATTTTAAAAGATAAAGAAAATCTGGTTTGTCTTCTTAAGAAATCCATTTATGGATTAAAACAATCTCCTAGGCAATGGTATAAACGGTTTGATACATTCATGCATAATATTGGTTTTAAAAGAAGTAGTTATGATGGATGTTTTTATTTCTGTATCTTGCCTGATGGAAATTTGATTTGCTTATTAATCTATGTGGATGATATGTTGTTGGCTTGTAAGAATAAAGAGGAAATTCAAAAGCTTAAACATATCCTTAAATCTGAATTTGATATGAAGGATTTAGGTGAAGCTAAGAAAATGCTTGGAATGGAAATCTGTAGAGAAAGAAGGAAACGACTGTTATACTTGTCTCAAATAAGTTATTTGAAGAAAGTCCTTAAGAGATTTTCTATGTTTGATTCGAAAGCTGTCAGTCTACCTCTTGGTAGTCATTTTAAACTTTCTTCTGCTCAAAGTCCAAATTCAGATGAAGAGAAAGGAAAAATGTTAAATATTCCTTATGCCAGTGCCATTGGTTCTCTTATGTATGCTATGGTTTGTTCTAGACCTGATATTGCTTTCTCTGTTAGTGTATTGAGCATATTTATGTCTAATCCTGGATTAGAACATTGGAAAGCTGTTAAGTGGTTGTTAAGGTATATTAAAGGATCTCTAGATGTGGGAATTGTTTTCAAATCTTGTTCTGCTGCTGTTGACATTTCTGGTTACGTTGATTCAGATTTTGCAGGAGATTTAGATAGGAGAAGATCCACTACTGCTTATGTTTTTGTTTTATGTGGTGGTCCTATCAGTTGGAAATCTCATTTGCAATCTATTGTAGCTTTATCTTCAACTGAAGCTAAATATATTGCAGCTACGGAGGCTATGAAAGAATCTATCTGGTTACAATGTTTACTTAGTGAGCTTGGTATTTTTCACAATGTTATTACTATTTTTACAGATAGTCAAAGTGCATTAATTGCATTTGTGTAAAAATCCTATTTTTCATGAAAGAACAAAGCATGTGGATGTTCGATACCATTTCATTCGTGATTTAGTAAACTCAAGTGTTGTAAAGCTTACTAAAATTTCTACAGATGACAATCCTGCAGACATGGCTACAAAAGTGGTTCCTCTTAACAAATTTAGACACTGTCTAAATTTGTTAAATCTGTGTAAGTAATGGTGAGAGATGTTGGGCAATCTCTTTATTTTTATTCCTCTATTTTATTATAAATCAAGGTGGAGATTTGATATAAGTGTTTAAAATAAAATATAAGATGTTAATTACTCTGCTAATTAAATATCTTAGTTACCTGCTTCTTATCATGTTTCTTTATTTCTTGAGTGGAGGGGTTGTTTGATCTTTTTCCTATATAAAGATATTTCAGGTTGCCTTAAGAAAGCGAGCTGGCTGTGAGATATGAATTATCTCTGTTTTGATCATCGGGTTTGAGAGCGGAGAGCGGAGAGCTGAAGAGGGTTAGGGTTTCGGTTTGCTTCTTGTGTGAGGAGGAAGAAGAGAGGGTTTTAAGAAATCGAAAGGATTTCTTGTGTGTGTTGAAGAGGGTGAATCTCTCTTGTCTCTCTTGCAACTTTTCTTCTCCGAGAAAGACAATTATAAGTGATTGTCGGCTGGAAGCGAGGTTCTTGCCTTAAGACCTTAGTCTCTTGCAATACTTGGCTATATTGCTTACATGTATGTAATCTCTTTCCTATATTGATAAGAAAGTTAGATTGTTCCGAGTTTTGTCTTCAGCTGGGGTTTATCTGTTCTCTGTTATATCCTTTTACTGCTGCTCTAGTTTTTTTTTTAGGTTGCTTATTGGAAAAGCAGTGAGAAAAAATTTTTAGATTCTTTTTTGTTATAGTTTTCTTTGATCTTTACATAGATCTGTTTACTGGTTCTTTTCATAGCAATAGTTTTTTAGCATTTCTTTTTTTACAGCTAGATAGCTATTTTAGTTTTGTTGTTTTATTTTTAGCCGTGTATTGGCTGATTGCTTAGAAAGGATTGGTGGTTTTTCTGTTTCATATATTCTTGTATCTATTTCTTCCACTGATATTAAATAAGAGTGATGATCGAGGTTGCCCCGTGGATGTAGAGTTCGCAAGAACTCGAACCGCGTAATTCTATTGTGTTCTTATTTTATTTTTCCTGTATCTGTTCTTTCTGAAATCAATTTTTCCATTCTTAAAGAAACAGTTGTTTGTTTCTTTGGAATAAAATTTAGAAAGGTTAATTTTGCAAATAATTTTTAATCTACGATCAAGAGAAAAATTAAGTTCTAAGTTGGGTAGTTGATTCCAATCATCTGCTCACAATAGAGATGAATACAATGTAAAAACTCGAATGGAGATTATCTCCTTACGCAGTTGTAGGAGGTGACAAAATTGAGAAGGGATGGCGGGTGTTAGATGGCAACATTGATCAAGCACAATGACAAACATATTGTGTGCGATATTGGGGAACGTTGTTCTACGAGGAAGTCATGCGACAAGGTCGACAGATACTTTGTTTGAGTAAAATGGGTTATGAGTTGCATGGAAAGTTAGACGTCAGTTGATGTGCATCAATTAATCAACACTAATCCGTGGACAAAATTTGACTGGCATCAAGTGTAGGATCTCAATTAGTGGACAGAGGTTGACGGACAACATCAAGAGTAGAATGTCTAGCAATATTGGTTAGTAAATGCATTATATTGTGGGTTAACGGGTGTTGAGCTGATAGAATTGCTGCAGGAAGAATTAGCTGAACAGTAAAAAAAATAGAGAATAGAGACAGAAGAAGGAGACGTTTTCCATTCTTTCATTTGCACTATTCAATCCCAAAACTACCAGTATATATGTTTACTTTACAAAACAGACCTTTAGAAAAGAGATGATAAAACAGTCACTACAGGAAAACTCATTGTTACCGGCGGACGAAATACGGTTTCCGGCGGATTTCCGACGGAAATCCGTCTGACGGTAATTCGCGCGTCGGAAATAGATTACCGACGGATTTAATCCGTTGGTAATATTTCCAGCGGATTTTTCGGCGTATTTCCAACGAAAAAATAACAAAAAAATGAAGTTATTATGTTATTAGTTTCCGGCGTATGATCCGCCGGTATTGCCGGCGGAAATATCCGTCGGTAATACCGGCAGATTATACGCCGCAACAAACCGACGTTACTATTACCGTCAGACTTTCCGGCGAACAAAGCGCCGGAAATGTCTGGCGCATAATCCGCCGGAAAGTTTGATATATCGTATTACCGGCACCATTTTCGACGGATAATCCGCCGAAAACCTGTAGCATTGACAAAAAAAAACCTTCTTCCCTCTAAAATTGGATTTCCACAACCTGCAAACAAAACATATATAAAACAGATATACACAACGATGTCCACAACACAATAAATAATACACTATATAAACAATGTAACAATGTTCAAAACACATACTCAATAGATTCAAATATCCACAATTATATTACAAAACATGTCCAAAACACAAATATAAATGTCCGTATCTGTAAAATGAATAAAAAACATCTAGTCTGAATCCATTTTCTCCTCAGCTACTGTACTCTTCCCACTGCTCATCTGCTCCTTCATCCTTTACATTTCTTCTAACATTTGAGTTTGTTGGATTTGCATCTGCTGTTGTATCTCCATCTGCTGCTGCATTTGCATCTGCCAATCAGCTTGGGCTTTCCGTACCTGTTCTAGCTCAGCTGTAAGGGCAGTTATCTGCTGGGTATATAAAGACTCCTGGGTACTAGATGAAAAACTGCAGCCACTAGATGTCTGCCCTTCATATGCATAAGCCTGCGAGCCTAACCCGTACACTCTGCCGTGCTGCATTCCTCCTACCGCTTGCGACCAAGTGTGGTAGTCAGAATATTCAGTTGATCCGCCAGAAGAACCTTCAACTGCTGCAGTCTGGCTCTCTCGAATTCGTGTATACTCCTCCTATGAAAGTGAATAAAGAATTAAGCAATTTTTAGATAACATTACAAAAATTGAACTTTCATACTTACAAAGGCTTTCCTCGCATGCTCGTCAACCCATCGCTGGTCCTTCTGTCGCTTGTGGGTATGACTATGTAATTCAACAAGAGTAGGTTCTCTACCCAACACCACTTTATGTAACATACATATATTAGTATTCTTATTAAAGAAAATTATTAAAAGATTTTAAAATTTCTTACCAGACATCTTCTATGCTCAGTATGTGGAATAGAACCCCCAGTATGAAGGGAACTGCCCAAGCCCCTAACATCAGAAGCTCTGTTCTGTCTGTTTTGATCCCTCTCCCTGCTATAGTCTGGGCTACTCCAAGCAGCGCTCAACTCTGACCATGGGAGGCCACTTCCGAAATTCCACTGACCATGGGAGTCCATCTCCCTGCTCTTAGACATTCCTACGAAAGCTACGTTGTAAATCCGGATTTTCTAATAGCCAATATTCTACACCATACTATATGGGTTGGTTTGGTTGGCCAAATCCCTCTCCTTGCCCTAGACCCACTTAAGTAAACTCCCCAAACAGTTTTCAGGATTTAACCCCCTTAGGATTTGGTAAATTATTTGGTAAATCTGGATTTAGAGAATTTACAAAATTCTACTTAAATGAAATCCTAGGTTCTACCAAACAGCCCCTAAGCTTGAGGGGGACTTTTCTATCACACAACAAGCCCAATGCATTCCTCCACTTCAACAATCCAATTTGAATTCTACTAATAATATCACACGAGGGTACAATCTAGTAAGAACATCAATGACTAAAGAAAAGAGAGTGTTACCTCCACACCAAGGAACGTCGTCGAAGGAGCGAAACCGTGTTCGATTCTGAAGGAACGTCGTCGAAGGAGCGAAGCCTAGAGGCGAAGGAACGTCGTTGGTGTTGACCCTGTTTCTCCCTAGACCTAGGTCAAAGGGTTGACCTGGTCAAATTTGACCAGGCTAGACCTTGGAACCCAACCCGGTGGGTCCAGGGAGTCAAGCCAGGTCTGCTGAGCCCAGACCCAGGCCCTGGGTCAACCTGGTTGACCAGGTCAGCCCAGGTTGGCCCATTAGGCCCATAGAGGTCTAAACTAGTTCAAATCAAATCCAAACTCAATCCAGGGCTCTCCAAGCCCTATTCTCTCCTCCACTGGATTCAGTGGGTCAGGCTTGACCCATTGGGCCCAAGTCTTGGTCCTGGGTCAACCTGGTTGACCAGGTCAACCCAGGTTGACCCATTAGGCCCATATGGGCCTAAATCAAATCCTAGTCCACTCATATCCATGCTAGGACCCTCCTTAGCATCCCTTGGACCCATTTGACTAGGTTGACCAAGTAGAAGGTTGACCTAGTCAACCCAAGTCCTAAATGGGTCAAATTGACCTATTTGGGTCAATTTGAACCCATTAAAGGCTTTAACACCCTCCCTATTGAGTCTCAACCCAAGCCACGGCTTAATCAACCCCACCTCCTCCTAATCAAGCCCTAGATGAGATCTAGGCCGTCCATAGATGGTCCAAGAGTATAAATAGGGATATTAGGGTTGATTTTAGGGACTTTTGATCTCTCTCTCTCCCCAAGGCCCCTCAGCCCGAGATATTTGGTGAGAGAGCTCCTATAACCTCCCCACACCCTTCCCTACTCGAATCCCGACGGTCCACGTTCGCCGGCGGCGAGATTCCGGCGACCCGAAGCTTGGAACGTCCAAGGCTTCGATCCGTGCAATCCAGAGCTCGTTTGATCAAGGTTTCAACAGGAGAAACGTACGAGGACAATCTACAAGTGCAACCGAGCCAAAATTTCCCTAATCCCACGGTGAAATTTCTTTAAAACCCTTAACCTAGGTCTAAACACTTAGAGTTAATTAGCACTTTGCACAGATCATTTTAAGCCAAGCCAGTTATTCCACATGATTTCTGTACATGTCTAGATTCTAGGTTTAAAATTTTATTCGATTTCATCTATCCGATCGAGAGAACAGATCGAAATAGTGTATTAGGGTTCGGGTTCGCCGTTCCGTTCGCCTGAGTCGATCTCGACCGTTGATCCTGTGATTGACGGTCGAGATCAGACTGTTCCGCGGTCTGGAACGACCGCGGATCCTCTCCCGCTGTTCCGCATGCGATCCGGCTCGATCTGAGCCGTTGATTCGAAACGGCGGACGATCCGACGGTCGGGAGACCGCGCTGACGCGGCAAGTGAAGCCGCGTCATCCGTGGTCTGATTGCCGCATGATTGCGGCAATCATTGCCGGCGGCCGCCAGGCAATGATTGGCCCGCGGTCCGCGGGCCCAATCCGAGCCCGACACGTGGCTGCCGCCGCCACCTCTTTTTTTTTTTTTTTTTATTTAAAATTAGTTTATTTGATTATTTAAAAATACTTTCTTTAAAAAAAATCAAATTAATTAATTAATTAATTAAAATTAATTATATATATATATATCTGTTATTATTATTATTATTATATTATTATTATTATTATTATTATTATTTTAATTATTTTAATTATTATTATTATTATTATTATTATTATTATTACCTTAATTACTTTAATCTTTTTTTAATTATTTATATTATTATTACTATTATTATTATTTTATTATTATCATTTTATTATTATTTTATTATTATTATTTTATTATTATTATTATTTTACTATTATTATTATTATTATTTTAATTCATTATTACTATTATTATTATTATTAATATTATCATAATATTAATATCATTATTAATAATAATATTATTATTTTAATAATATTATTATTATGTTCATATTTATATTTTTTATAATATTAATACTTATTATCATTAATATTATCATAATATTGATATTATTATTAATAATATTATTATTATTCTAATAATATTATTATTATATTAATATTCACATCATTATAATATTATTATTTAATATTATTATAATATAAATATCATTACTAATAATATTATTATTGTTTTAATAATAATATTATTATGTCAATATTTATATTATTATGATATTAGTATTTATTATTATTAATATTATTAACTAATAATATTATTATTATCTTTAATAATGATATTATTATGTTAATATTAATATTATTATAATATTAACATTTACTGTTTTATATTATCATAATATTTTAATTATTAATTATTTAAATTTATTTTAAAATCTAGATATTATTATATCTGATTTATTTTAAAATTATTATTTATTTTCAAATATTAATTATTTTAAATTATTTCAAAATTACCTTTAAACCTATTAAAATTTCAAAAATTCATAACTTTCTCGTTTTAAATCGGATTTTGACGCACAATACCTTAAACTTTTCAGAAAAATATGAATTTTAATTTAAAAATATTTGCTATATGTGATTCTGCCATTTCTGAATATTTTCTGTATTACTGTGTTATTTACTTATTTAAATATTATTTAATTAATGTAATTAATTATTTTAAAATAAAAATTATTTTTAAAACCCCCATTGGTGGCTGGTGGACCTCCTATGTTTATGAACTGAAGTATTTTTGAATTATCTTATTTTCAAATTTATATTATTTATAATATTTATGTATTTTAAAAAATGATTTTTTTAAAAAAAATTACGTATTATTTAAATCCTTTAATTTTGGGAAGTCTACCCCTGTTTTAAAATTTTAAACCTAGGACCTATATGTGAACAGAATTCATGTGGGAGAAGGATTAGTGAATGATTGTGTCCCAATCATTCACTAATCACTTCATTAGGTTTCTTTACTTAGTGTTTTCGTAGTCCTTGCATGTGTAGGTTGCACAAGCACTTAGCCTAGGCTCTCCTAGATCTAAGGACATGGTTTGGTGTGTTTATATTTGCTGCATTTACCCTCTATGTTGTGCCTAAGGGTTAGTTACTTCATTTCATTCCTATATAACGTAGTGACATCTTAAGGACAACAATTAAGGATCGTCTAGTGAACTTAGGAAAATTCCAGGAATTAGGGTATAGCTCCAAATGACTTGAAATCTGAAACACTTAAACATAGTGACATCTAGAACCCTCTAGAATTTTCTAGGAATTTTCTGGACTCTTTAAAATATTTAATTAGCAAACCCTAATTTACCCGTTAATTAAGCCTCAGAAACTTCAGAAAAATCTAATAAATCCATTTTAAATCAGACAAATACCCATAATACCTCAAACTCTCTAGAATTCAGTCCCCAACCTTAAATAATTAGGGCCCCTTAATTGGACCTTAATCCGGACTTTAATTCAACCTTAATCAAAAATCACCTTTTGCCTTAATTAAATCATTAAAAATTATTAAAAATCCTACATTTTCCCCAAACACTTGGGAACACCTTCTTAGGTCATTTCTGACCTTTGGGGGTGATTCCAATCAGTTTGGAGCTGATTTGGGCCAAAACCCCCCAAAATACCCTTAATTAGGCAATTTCGATAATTCCTTTAATTGCCCCAACTTCTAAAAATCATAACTAATTACAGAAAATTCTAAAATGGGCAACCTAAAAGGCATTCAACTCGTATTAAGGTCTAATATTTATAAAAAATATCAGGTGCCCAGAAACCAACTAAAATTAAAAAGTCAACTATTCGGTCAACCGTAGCCTATAGTCTAGGGCCCGAAACTTCTAAAATTCATAACTTTGCGTAGGAAACTCCAAATCCAGCAAACTCAAAGGCACTCAACTCACATTAGGGTCTAATATTTATTAAAAAATATTAAGACTTCATAAATCAGCTTAAATCAAAAAGTCAACAATCCGGTCAAACTTAGTTCAAACCGAGACCAAAACTTCAGAAATTCATAACTTTGGATAGAAGAATCCAAACTGGGCATGCTAACTGTCTAACTGATCAGGTTAAGGCCCAGTATTTTATAAAAATATTAGCTGGTCATGAATACCCTTTAATCAAAAAGTCAATTTTGGACCCCCCTTTTTGCTTAGTGTATAGGTGGTCCCCGAACTCCCTAAAACTCACCGATGCAATTTAAACTTCAAATATCATCACCCTAAGAACTAAAACTGATCCACACATTAAATCAACTAAGATTGATCTTAATTCATTAATATTTGGACTTTAAATAAAATTCCTTTTTCAGACCTACAACCAACCTGGACAGTAGGCAATTGTAACTAACTACCCAGCTTAAGATCTACCTCAGCTACACAGCTTTTCACACACATCTAGATGGTTTGTTAGGGCACCACTTCTAGATCTAGGTTAGGCCAGTGTTTACTTTTCTGTTGTGTGCCGAGATTTCTGAGATTTCACTGCATGTTGTGATTGAGATGATGCTGGTGTGTTTGTTTACTTTTACTGCACTCTGAGAATTGATGTGACTGCACGATAGACTACCCGTAGGTTAGGATCGATTTTTGATACTAATGATATTTTCTGCAGGTGGCCATGCTCATGCAGCGCTAAATACAAGGGGGGCAATAATCATGATTTAAAAATTAATGCTATTTTATGCAGGTGCTTCAGAAATTGCTCAGCCCCCCCTAAATAAATGAGGGCTAATAAAAAAAATTATTATGAATTGCTACAGGTGCTCCAAAGCTTTCTTAGCCCTCAAAATAATTAAGAGCATGGCCAAGTGTGGCTGTGATGAGCATTTCATTTTCTTATAACTGCTTGTGATATATTAAACTGCTTGGGATGACTTTTATCAGGATAACCTTGCAGTGGAGTCTAGATTTACTGCTTTTCATTAATGTAAATCACTTGTAATCTGGTATAGAGTTGTGAAAGTTTATTTTGAGTGGGGATACAAGAATCCAAAGGTTGGATGCCCAAAGAGAAAAGGACACCCAATATGAGGATAGTCCTTTTCTGTTTGGGAATCCAAATTTGGATTATTCTACTACCCGAGGAGTCCAAGGAAGCTGAGGTCCAAAGAGTCCGAGGGAGCTCAGATCCAAGGAGTCTAAGAAAGAGAAGATCAAGAAGATGAAGACCAAGTGTATCCCACTCAAAATAACTTGCGTCAGTCTTAGGACCAGAAATCCGGGTTGTTGGCAGTGGTGCCCGGCCACTTTAATTTTCTGCAGACCCTGGGTTGTAATTAAGGGCAGTTGGCCTATGGACATTTATTAATTTGTTTGGATAATTTTGATGTGTTTTATGATTGTGTGCCTCTAGGATTGTTTGCTTTTCTTAGTTTCTTGACGTTTTGCATGTCGCTTTTATTTTAGCCTGGATTTCGTTAGGCTCTTTAAGGACTAAAACTTTTCTACTCACAACTAACATTCAAATTTTAAGATTTAAATAATTTAGAAACTTAACGACCTAGGGAATTGCCGGAATCGTCCGGGGTCGCATGCATATTAATGCATTTCTCTTTCCTTCTATAAGACACTTCCCCGCCTGCGGGTAGAGTCCGGATAATCTGACCTATGAGGATGAGGTGCCGGACCTGGGGAAGCCCAGTCTAATTCTAAAAATTATTTTATAAGCCTTTTTAAAGTTCTGTGCATACCTGATTTGGATACTTTAACTAGCATGCATTGCATTAGAAACTAACTAAATCAAAATTTTAATTGCATTAGCTCTAGAAGCATTCACCCAACATCAGTCTGGGGCCAATTAGGAAATTCTCTAGATGTCGGCCCTACTTCCAAGAACCATAACCTACCCACCCATCTTTCATTAAATGACTGGACAACATGGTTTTGAAGCGACTAGGTGGTTAGCTGGCTCCCCCTTCCAGGCCGGGGTAAGTCCAGGTTTTGCATTGCATTAGTTAAGACACGGGTGTTAGTGTTGCGTAGAACACTAAACCCATTAGATTTAGGATTCAAGGCTACTATTATTTCGTAGTATGCCTCATCAGTAGGTAGGTCTTCTGTCTTCCAGAGATCCTAAACCCTACATATCCGCGTCACACAGATGACGCCACCTCCATCCTTCCCTCCTGCATGTTTCGAGTGCATGATTTATTTATTTTTCTCCAGTTTCTTCTCACTACCTTAGTCCCTCCGGATGCTGATGTGAGCCGTGCATGTTGACTAAGCCTAGTTGAACCTCTCTTTCCCTTCGAGTAGGACTTCCTAGTCTCTGCCCTATGTGCCAATCCCAATTTCGAAAGAATAATGTAGAATCCTTAATCGAGAGTATTCTCAGGCTCCGGCTTGAGATGTAATTAACCACGGGGGCTTGCGCCCGTGGGAAACCGCATCCCACTCTCAAATAAACCCCATTCGAGCTAATGTATCGGGTGGGGGAAACCCGTTGTGATGATAAGGTCATATATATTATTACCCATCGGGGTGTGCTGGTGAGAGCCACTATCCTCAATGGTTAATCGTATGTGTGATCGAATCTGCCCTCCCATTGGCCAGATACTGTCTCCCCTCACGGGGCGATGGTGTTTGTGTCCTTTCGGAGGTCCACAGTTGGAGTGTCGTCGGAGTGTCGCCGGAGAAGGAGAGTCCGCCGGCGTCGAAGGAAAGAAATTCGTCGTCGGAGCGGAATGTGTCATCGGAGCGGAATCGAACACAGAAAAGCCGAACGAGACGAGAATGAGGAACCAGGCGCAGGATGGCTCGAAATAGGGCCTTTACCGGCAGATTTTCCGGCGGATACTCCATCGGAAAAATTACCGGCACAACATCCGCCGGTTATAGTTCGTCGAGTTTAAGTAAGCCGGCGGACAATACGCCGGTAAGACCACCGGTAATTTCCGGCGGATATTGCGTCGACAAACTAAACTTTTTCGGCGCAATTGCGGCGTATTATCTGCCGGTAAATAAGCGATGGATAATCCGCCGGAAATTCCATCGCACAATTACCGGCGACAAATCCGCCGGTAATTGCGTCGCTAGTTTCCGGCGGATACCATCCGCCGAAAATTCCGACGGTAACAGACAGTTTTCCTGTAGTGAGTGACAATGATTAAACTGTTTTATATCAATGGTAAGGAATTAAAGTCAGTACTGAAAAGTTGCTGCTGCAGCAGAGTAAGAGATCACTAAACATAATAAATGCAACTACTTATCCCAATAACTCTGCTTGTTTATCACTGCCCCGCAAGTTGATGATCTTCTCGAACATTGTTGACTTGTTTCGTAACTAGAGAAACCTTGTAATTGGCAAGGCCTTTGTGAAGATGCTTGCAACTTGATCTTTGGAGTGAAAATGATGTATTGTAAGAATCTAATTTTTTATTCAATCTCTTACAGAGTGGAAATCAATTTCAACATGTTTAGTGTAAACATGAAAAATGGGATTGTTGCCAAGTGCTATTGCAGACACATTATCACAATAGAAGAGGTGGAATCGTCTGACAATATTTGAAACTCTTGCAGAAGTTTGCGCAGCCAAATGAGATCAATAACAGTTGTAGCAATAGCATGCTATTTAGTTCCAGTAGAAGAACGAGCTATACTTTTTTGCTTCTTAACTTGCCATGAAATTAAGATAGTGCCAAGATGAGCACAATATCTAGATGTGGATTTTCGGTCACTTGGATCAGCAGCCCAATCAGAGCTAAAATATGCATAGAGTAAAAGGTTTCCAAGCATGATAGGTAATCCAATATGTAAAGTACCTTTAATGTAGCGCAAAAGTTATTTGAGTAACTTATAATGACTCTCTAGTGGGTTATGCATATGTTGACAATTTATTGACAATATAAGCAATATCTAGGCGTGTAATAGTTAAGTATTGCAAAGAACCTACAATGTCTATATTGATCGGGACTAGAATTCAGCAAATGAGACGTATCCTCAAGTAACTGTTTAGTGGAGATAAGAGAAGAATTTGGCTTGCAATCAACCATTCCAGCATGCAACAGTAAATCAGTAGAGTGTTTCGATTGAGAGAGGTGCAAACCATTAGAAGTAGGTATCACATGCATTTCAAGAAAGAATGATATAGTACCAAGGTTCTTCATTTTGAAATTTTTATATAAATTGAAAAACAAGTTCTGAATTTGAATCTCATTGCTACCAGTGAGAAGAATACCATCCACATATATTAGAACATAAATAGAAGTTGAATCTTTGTTATAAAATAGCAAGGAATGGTCGGCCGAGCTATGCTGAAAATCAAAATTGAGTAAATAATAAGCGAATGTTTCAAACTATATTACCGAGGTAATTTCCTTCAATTTATAAATAGACTTTTTGAGAAAACATACATGATTAGAATACTAAGAATCATGAAATCCTTGAGACTGAGATATGTAAACTGTATAGTTAAATTTTATTTAAGATGCATCTGAGACATCCAAATGTAGGATATTCCATTTAAGAGTGATAGCAATAGTCTGAAGAATACCTATAGTAGGAAGATGGTGGAACATAAGGTATGTGCCAACATGATAACATTTGTAATCTTTAGTACGGAGAGATTTTGCATCAAATTTATGTGTAGTATATGTTGTTAAACAGGAAAATGATTAAATTTATTTTTAAATAAATATAATACATGATAAATTAATAAAGCTTTATAAAAATAAATTTAGTAATTTTACAAATATTTAAAATATTTTTTTAAATTTTAAATAAATGTAAGCTTTATTTGTCCAACTTTCTTACTATTTTATGAAGCTATTCTAGAGAAAAATTAGAAATTTTTTTTTTTAAATTATTGTAAAAATAATTTTTTAATGTTAAATTTTGTTGAAAATAAAAAAAATAATGATCAAATAAAAATAATATTTAAGATTAAAAAATAAAAAAATAAAAAAAATTATTCCGAATGCCAAATGAAATCTTAATCATATACGAGATGTTGAAATAATAGTTGGAACCGAATTAGGGTGACCATCCATTCCATTCATTTGAGCGAACTCTGACGGTTACAAGGTGGGTCCCAAATGAGGAAAAATTGTCATGGCCGAATCCTGGTGGAGAATACTGATTGGACTTAGGAAATTTTTACTGTTCATTTTAAAAAATTCGTTCGGCTGTTTTTGTCGTTTCTTTTGTTTTTTTTTTTTTAAGTTTTGTGAGCACTATTGATTGGATTTAGAAAATTTTCATGACCGAATCCGAGTTGTAGTTTTGTGGAGCGGCAGTCTAAATTTGTAATGTCACTTCTTAGCCATTTGAAGCGAAAAGTTAAAGCCTAAGAACCCGCATTAACTTGCGGGAAATGGAATATTGTATATTACGAAGAGAACATAAATAAAATAAATTGCTCTGTTGACGTATTTAATTAACATAAATAAAATAGATTTTTAGTAAAATAAATTTTATACTAAAAAAAATTATTTTATAAAACAATCCGAAAGCAGTTTCAAATGAAGTCTGATTTTTTTTTTTGAAGTTAATTGTAAAATTAAGACAATAATTCTTTTAATTATTAAAAACATTATAATTTAAAAAAAATTAATAATAATAATTTTTATATGTAGATACATATACTAGCAGATAAATACACATATTATAAATTAGTTAATATAAAATTAAATTGGAGCTGCACATCTTATTTAATGAGAAATGGATGGTGGAGACCGTGGCTAAGATTTTATTTGGAATGGCTTTTTGCCATTTTTTAAAATAATTTTTTAGTAGAAAATTTTTATTTTTTTACTAAAAAATTATTTTAAGAAACAATAAAAAAATCGTCCCAAACAAAATCTAATACCAGAAACTCTAAGTTAGAGCTATTCATTTTTTTCCTCCTTCACCTCATGCTATGCTTGACCTTTATATTGATAAATCTGTCAAAAGAAAATATTTAAGAGGAAGATAATGTGCCTAAAGAAATGAATAAGCTATGGCGTGTTGTACCAAAAAATGAACAAACGTAGTGAATGGACTAATGATTGACGGGGGTTACCTAATCAAAACTGATGAATAGTCAATTCTTGGGGATCATTATCCCAGCCAAGCCAATTTTGATTCTAGATTTTAGTGAAGCTTATATATCAAATGCAAAGAAGGTTCTAAAGAAGCTGAAAATGAGCTCCGGAGCTTCTAAAAGAGGGTAGAAGTGTTTTGAATGACTTAATTTTATGTTTTATATTAAGAATATTGAAGATTTATCTCATCTCTTAAATTTTCTTAACACTATGATCTTCCTGCCATAAGTGTGGTCAATTAGTGGTCTAGCCTAATTGGCATGGGTTTGCCGATATAATGAGAGACTTTAAATTAGTATTA
Organism: Dendrobium chrysotoxum; assembly: GCA_019925795.1. Lineage (NCBI taxonomy): Eukaryota > Viridiplantae > Streptophyta > Magnoliopsida > Asparagales > Orchidaceae > Dendrobium > Dendrobium chrysotoxum. Next base: position 29,913,380 of record CM034309.1, read on the forward strand.
ACTTAATTTCAAGAAGCTTATATTGACCTGAGCAATTTTTTGACCAATTTATAAAAAACACCTGAGTCGTTCAGATTTGGATAACATGGGTGAACCAACCTATGTTGGTCACCAAAGTCCTAAGGTCTCTTATGAGCTTAGTAGTTGAAGGAATAATATATGAATATACATAGTTGATTCAACTTGAAGATCCCACGATTGATGGGATTATAAAACTAACAGAGTTATCTTAATATTGTCTCCTATTAATTACAGGGTAACTGAAATAAGTCTTAGTGTTATGCATGTATTGATCACAGTAATTCAATAATAGTTCATAGTCTCATATATAGCCACAAAACTGTGCAGAATAATTCCAATTTAATTCAACATATGAAGCTCAATAGTTGACTGATAATAATTCAACGGTTCATACCACTACCATCACCACCATTCCCTTTGGCTTTGTTTAAGACAATTTTTTTACTACACTTTTAAACCGCTATTATAATTTTAATTTAACTAATGATTTTATTTTTGTGTCAGAAAATTAGTTTTGAGCAATCATCATAAAAATTATTTTTCGCACAATAATTTTATAATCATCTTTAGAAAAGCTAGAGTTAGGGGTGCAAACGAGTTGAGTCGAGCTCGAGTCAGGCCCAATTCGAGCTGGACTCTCGAGCCAAATTTCGAGCTCAAACTCGAGTTGAGCTCAAAAGGCAAGTTCGAGCTCAGCTCATGCCATTGAGAATGAGTTAGTCGAGGGGCACGATTCAGCGATTCGAGCTCCGATTTTGCGTCCGTTGACCACCCCCGCCTTCGCGTCCGAGCCCGCCTTCTGTGTCCGAGCCTACCTACCGCATCCAAGCCCACGGCTCACCCAGCAATTCAACCTTCCACGTCAGAGCCCGCCCCGTGATTCGTCTCGCCACATCTGAGTCCACGTCGCAATTTTGCCTTTTACAATTCCGCCTAATTCTGCGCTTGAGCCACTCGATAAGTAATCAAGCCGAGCATCATGAGAATGAAGCTGGAGCTCGATAAGCCAACTTTGCACTCGAGCCGTCCAATTCTACTCGAGCTTGAAACTCGGTAAACTCTACTTACAAGCTCGTTAACGAGTTGAGCTCGAGCCGGCTCACGATTCAGCTTGACTCAGTTGCACCACCAGTTGCAACAGTAAGAAACAAGAGAAATTATTCCGTGCAAAGTCCGAATGGGAAGAATCGTTTGGATAGACCTGTCCGAAAGAACTATCCAAACTGCAGTATACACACACTGTATATATAATCACATCTGTGTACAGACTGTGTGTGTACACTCACATGTCCAAACGATTCTTTAAGTCCGGACTCCGCACAAAATAATTTCACAAACAGACCCTTAACCTCAATATATAAAATAAGCCCATACTAATATCATAATTGTGATATATAATAATTTCACCAACAAAAAAAATCATCCCAAAAAACATAACCAAATTACTTGAAGCACTTCGTAAATGCCAATATCTAATAACTTCTAAAACAAATATCTTACATCCTGTAACCACACAACTATTTTCCCAGTTATACAAGACCCAAATTCACATAACGGTGCAGGCGTTCGGATTATCATCGCTAAAAGCCGCAGAATACGTCTCCTCCGTCGACGTGGCACGTGCGAGCGGCGCGAGGGTGGGGTCAGCCACGACGTTTCGCACGTACCCCGGCGGCGCCTTCTTGTCGTAAGCGCCCTGCACGTAAGGATGGTAGACCATGTCGTAAGGCACGTAGGGCCATGGCTCGGCCACCTTCCCCGTCCTATACCTCACCCTCTGCAACACTTTCTTAGGGTCTACGTAGCCCGTCACAGTCAACTTGTGCTTCTTCGGCTCCACCTCCACCTTACTCACCCCCTTCATCCCCTCCACTGATTGCCTAACCCTCCTCTCACAACCCTCGCAGTCCATCTTCACTTTTATCTCCACAACCTGCAATCGTATTTCAGCCATGAATTAATATCTATAAAATAAATTAGTGATATGTGTTCCTAACTACGCTCTTAATATAAAAGAAATAATACGGATCCTTCTTCATTAACTTCATTTTTGAGAACTAATATATGAGGTTTCACCCTCACTCCCTCAGGCTTCGTTCGGGAGTCGGGACGGCTTTCTTACTGCTTCTTAGAGCAGCTTTTTAGTAAAAAATTTGTACTAAAAAGCTGCTTTAAGAAGCAGTAAAAAAGCCATAGCAAACGAAGCCTTAATAATAATCACAGTATTAAACCAATATTTTCACTTAAAGTGCCAAAAAGAATATGTAATTCAAAATATTCATAAAATTTATAACATAGCAAAATTTATGTACCTGGAAATGCTTCTTCTTCATCTTCTTGCGCTGGCTACGGTGGTCTGCTATGGCGGAGCAGAGCTCAGAGGCTAAGGACATGAAGCCCATCTTCTTTGGAAGGAGAATCAGTACTGAGATTATCAAAGGTCCACTATCTTAGTCGCAGTGCAAAGTTAAGAAGGTGAAGCAGCGAAGGGTGCTCTTTATAATATGGAAGTATGGAAGGTGAGCCGATACGACGAAGTACACGTGGCAGTTTACACGAAGTCGGCAACGCTGCTTTGTATCTTGAAACGATAAATATTGAAAGCGGTGCATTCTGCCCACACTTCACTGTTAGTCCTGCACCGCGCGCCACGCGGAAATAGTGCCACGTGTTTAGTTATGGTTCGGTAGATGGCAAGTGTGTCGGAATTCTGGTGTGAAAAGAAAAATCGTTTTATTGTATCATTTCCCTTTCAGTCGCTTCGACGAGGAATGTGGGGGGCGGTGGAGAAGGGGGAGGGAAGTGGGAACGGGGAACAGAGAAAACCTTTATTTATGGGCAAGTTTTTGTCAGAAGGTTTTTTAATTGTCATTTGATACTTTCTTAGAAAGAACCACATCCTTCGGAATGGTTTTTTATAATGATTTTTGGGTGACTTGATCAGTAAGATTGGGCGCTATAATTACATTTATTACTTAAAATAATCATAATAACTCAATTAAATTTTATAAATCAATTTCCTCGAAAATGAAGGATTATTATATCTTAGGCTTAAAAGTACGTTTTCCCAAAATCATTTAAAAAAAATTTTATTGGAAAATTTTAATACAAATTATATCAACCAAATTTTAAAAATTATCTGATTAATTTAAATATTTAGATATTGGAGATATCTATATTATATTATTATTGGAGTTCTAAATATTTCTGAGCATAGAGTCAAAGAGTTTATTGTCTAAAAATAAAATAAGAGTTGTAAGAGATACTAAAATTTTTACGTGAAAAATCAGCCAAAATATAAAACCATGGGTCTTGGGATAGTATGAATGAATCTACTAGTATTTCTCATCTGTTAAAAATGATAGTTTTTTTTATAATTAGGAATGTATTAATATAATATAGTAAACTTAAACTGTATTGAATGATTTGCATGGCAAAAGTTAGAAAAGTCTTGTGACATAGCAACTATCTTCGAGAGTCATTTATTGTTTGTTTAATCATTTTTCTTTGAGGAGGGGAAATTAAAAATCAAGAAGCAGAATTTATAGACAATAACATGCATTGACATTGTTAGTGACACCATGTGACAAAGTTAATATGGATGTCACCGTAACAAGGCAAAAAAAATTATAATAATGTTGGTTGGAAGACCATAGTTCGGCGATGTTGGTCAATGAACCGTTCTTAGCGAAGGAGGTCAAATGATCGTAAGCGGGTGATAGAGGTCAGAAGATCATAATTTAGCGATGCAAGTCGATTAACCTTAGTGGGCCTATGGTGGCGAGAGGACTGTTGTGGAGCGATAGTGGTGAGAAGGATACTAGTTGAAAGAACCATAGTTGGGCAACGATGGTCAAAACAATCATGCTCAGATGATGGTAATTGGAGGACCGTAGTAAATCAATAGAGTTTAAATGATCACAGTTGGCTGACAGAGGTCGAAGAATCATAGTCAGAAAATGAAGGTGGGAGAACTGTAGTCAGGTTATAATTGTAAGAAGTACATAATTAAGCGATTGTGGTTAGAAGGAGAGTAGACAGACGATGAAAGTTGGAAAGATCATAGTTAATCTATGATGGATGGAGGATTGTAGCCAGCCCACAGAGGTTGAAGGACCATAGTTAAGATAAATTTATGAAAATTTCACATCTCAAATATTACAATGAGACTTTCATTCTCCCCGTCAAAGAGACCTAACTTGAGTTCAAAGAGATCACAGAGGTCTAAATAACGCTAGAGCTCTACTTGACATTTGATGTTGACGATCAATGCCAAACTATTGCCATTTCCTTACTTTCATTATCTAACATCTATTGCTTAACTTGCATATGCTATTAATCTTTATATCACCATTGTCACAAGATTATTATAATTCATTAACTATCATTTGATCGTCATCATTTAACTGTCTTCATCACTATCATTCCATCATCATCGTTGACTAACACCATCCAACTATATATATGTATATATCTGTGTGTGTGTGTTGAGAGGGGGGGGGGGGGGGGGGGGGGGGGGGGGGAGAAAGAAATTTGTACTACACAAATCTCAAAGTATAAATTATTTTTAGTACATCTTGATATCATTTATATAAGGCCATCTCCAATAAAAAAAGCTCATTTTTCACTCCAAAATGCAGTAAATAATCTCCAATCGAGTCTCATTTTTTAACACCAAAAAAGAATATTCTGTACATATTCTTTTTCATATTTTTTCAAAGTTAGTTTTAATTTTATTTCTCATTTTATTTTTTTGTTGTCACAACTTGTTATGTATTTTGATTTTGATTTTTTATTTTGTAGAAATATTATATTATTCGATATCCTTTAAATTTATATGAAGATTTTACCTTAATTTATATATTAATTATTGATATATCGTCAAAAAATCATCTTGATCGGGCACGAATCTCGAGGAAAAACTCAAGTTGGAAACTTCAAAAATTATTTCGGAGACCATTTAAACTCCGATTTCAGTAAACTTATAGTCGAACTGAGCGTCTCGGAAATATGAATCCGACGACACCAAATTCGACTCAATCCGAGCCCAAGTGAGTCCAAATCAAGTACCCGAAGCACTGTTGGAAGCATCAAACAGCTATTTGAGTTACCAAACGGTCTCCGATTTTGGCGAGCTTATAGTCGAATCGAGCGGCTCGACGAGACGAATCCAACGAGCCCAAGGTCGTAGAATTCTGATATCATTAAGACCTTCAAATGCTTGATAAACGGTTCACGATCAAGAGATTCAATATCGGCCGTTCATCCGGATCACTCCCTATTTGCCCCTGATCCCTCACATATTTACGGGCTATGCCACTTCAGAAAAACTATAAATAGCCCCTCATTTCTCTTAAGGGGGAACCCAAGCCAAGAAGCCAAGAAGCCAAGAAGCCAAGAAGCCAAGAAGAGAAGAAGAGAAGAAGAAGAGAAGAGAAGCCTAGGAGGGAACAGCTCCTCCTCGACCACCGCCGGAACTCCGCCGGAACACCGCCGGAACTCCGTCGGAACTCCACCGAAGCACCACCAGGCTCCCGAGGGACGCCAGAGCTCTGCCCGACACAAGAGCAACGTCGGAATTCTGCCCGACGCCGGAATTCTACCCGACACCCGAGTGACGCCGGACTTCTTTCCAAGTGACGCCGGAATTCTGCCGGACATTCAAGCGACGTCAAAACTCTGCTTGTCCTTGTAACTGATACTCATTGTAATCTGATCGTCTTGAATTTAAAGGACGGATCAGCCTCGTGTACTTCAAACGACACTAGTGGAACTCTTTCAACTGGGCGTGGCCCCGTGGTTTTTTCCCTTTCCAGGGTTTTCCACGTAAAAATCCTGGTGTTACTATTTCAATTATGTTTGTGTGCTGAATATACATATAACGCTGAGACGGAAAATTAAAATCTATCGCCGCGTATATTTGAGTCCGCAACAGTTTGGCGCCGTCTGTGGGAAACTTATCCCACAACTTCAAGTATTGCTACGATGGTCAATAGGCGTAGCAGTCGCCTCATAGGAACTTCCTGCTCTCATTCTCATCAATCCAGAAATCAGTCTATGAATCATAGACATCCGATATCTGCCTCTTTATACCCCGGGGGGCAAAACGCACCTGGAGAAGGGACCTCGGGACCCTCCCTAGAAGAGAGAATTCGAAAGATGGAAGAATCTCAAAACGAGATCCTACAACTCTTGCGAGAGACTCGACAGCCGACCCTAGCACCTCAGGAGGAGGTTCTTCTCCCTCGAGATCCACCCCGTGTCGAAGCTGTTCATATTGAACATCTTCAGGCTGAGAATCCTCTTCCTCCACCCAGGAGGCGTTCGCAGTCACGTCAAGAGAACGAGCTGGCTGATACAGCAAGTTCTACCCATCCTCCACACGCAAGTCAGCAATCTCGCCTTCCTCAAGACCTCCCTGAGGAGCTAGCCCAACCTCACATTGCCGAGCTCCCTCGCAATGCCCTACGCCACGAACTGCGACGATTAGTCCGGGAGGAATTCCCTACAGGAGGCATAAGGCAACCTCTTCGTCAGTGGGACTTCCAGGAGTCGTCACCCCTGGCAGAAGCCATTCTTCAACACCCTATTCCGGCTGACTTTAAGCTGCCAAGCATTGAATCCTACGATGGGACATCCGACCCGTACGAGCACATCGACCATTACAGGACCATCATGCATATTCAACGAGCTTCAGATGCACTCCTTTGCCAGGTTTTCTCTGCTACTCTTAAAGGACAAGCTCGAACATGGTTCTATTCACTCCCAGCCGGAACGATCCCCACATTTGTCAAATTGGCCAAAGTATTTGTCGAACAGTTCGTAGCCAACCGAAGAATTGCTAAGGATTCTTCTCACCTTTCTGGGATTCGTCAGAATGAGGGAGAATCATTGAAAGAGTACTTTCAGCGGTTTTCTATTGAGGCTCGACAAATCCCAGGAGTGGACCCAGAATTGCTCAGAGGGGTCTTTCTTGGAGGACTTCATCCTGGCCCCTTCTATTCGGCACTCATGCGTGATACTGTTCATTCATATGCCGATCTGATCCATCGTGTGGAAGCACAGATATCAGCAGATGAGGCAATAAACGCTCACAGAAAACAGTTCGAGCAACCCACTGGAAAGCGCAAGGGAGCACCCGAAATGGATAATTCATCATCACAACGGAAAAAGCAAGGGAAGAGCAATCTACCTCCTAAACCCCCACTGCCACGACGAGAACCCCGACGAGAGAAGGAGTACACTCCGCTCAACACATCTCGAGCAAATGTGTTGATGGCGATTCAAGATCAGAACAAAGTGAAGTGGCCGCATCCTTTGAAGCCGAATACAGGAAACCAAGATCAGTACTGCCACTTTCATCGTAGTCGTGGCCACACTACTGAATCCTGTAGGCAACTTAAGGAGGAGATTGAAAGACTCATCCGCCAGGGCTATCTTCGACAGTTTATTGGGAATCCACCTACCCGAGAAGAAACTCGTCCCACTGGGGGGCAGAATCAACCACAAAGACAGCCAGTGAATAACCGGATAACGGTTGGCGAAATTGAAACAATCGCAGGAGGCCCCTTACTATCCGACCAAGTCTTTCTAACTGTGGAAGAAAATCCAACTCCAAAAAAGGCTCGTATCGATCATTCCATCACGTTTAATGATTCCGACTTGGAAGGAGTAAAAACCCCCCATCAAGATCCGCTTGTCATAAACGCAGGCATTGGTGACCCGTGTTATAATGTCAAAAGAATTCTTGTGGACAACGGAAGCTCCGTAGATGTCCTATTCTACTCTACTTTCCTCAACATGGGTCTCTCAAGAGAAAAACTTCAACCTGCTGCAGGTCCTTTATATGGATTTGATAATCGACCTGTACAAGCAGAAGGAATAATCAGTCTCCCGGTAGTCCTTGGAGAATTTCCTCGACAGAGTACACACTCCATTCAATTCATCGTGGTAAAGTCAGAGTCAGCTTATAACGCCATCTTCGGGAGACCGCTCCAGTCAATTTTTGGGATCATCGCATCCATTCCTCACCTCAAGCTGAAGTTCCATACCCCATCAGGAGTCGGTGTAGTATGCGGAGATCAACAAATAGCACAAACCTGCTATCTTAGGTAGATCAAGTCTCGTCCGACGATTACCCTGAGCATCGAGGATTTTGATCTACGGAGCGAAGATATTCCTCAGAGAGCTTCCCCTGTGGAAGACCTCACTACTGTATCTATCTCTGAAGAGCATCCTTCAAAGACAGTGTGAATTGGATCACTGCTCTCAGATGATGAGAAGAAAAACTTTACAGCTTTTCTACGAGAAAATCAGGATATTTTTGCATGGAGTCCAGCGGATATGCCTGGAATTGACCCCGAAGTGATCGTTCACTCCCTCAAAGTCAATCCAACGTGCAAACCGATTATCCAGAAGAAGAGAAACTTTGCACCAGATCGCCAGCAAGCAATTGAACAAGAAGTAGATAAGCTTTTAGAAGCTGGATTCATACGAGAGGTGCACTATCCTACTTGGTTAGCGAATGTTGTCATGGTACGGAAGGGAAGTGGAGCTTGGAGAATGTGTATAGATTACACTGATCTCAATAAAGCTTGCCCAAAGGATAGCTTCCCGCTCCCTCGCATCGATCAATTAGTTGATACCACCTCTGGTCATCAGATGTTGAGCTTTATGGATGCCTACTCCGGCTACAACCAAATAAAAATGAATCCTGCTGATGAAGAAGCAACAGCTTTTCAAACAGACAAAGGATTGTACTGCTACCAGGTGATGTCCTTCGGGCTCAAAAATGCTGGAGCAACTTATCAGCGTCTCATGAATGAAATTTTCAAAAGCCTTATTGGACGTACTATGGAGGTGTACGTAGACGATATGTTGGTAAAAAGTCTGGAAAAAACCCAGCATATCTCTGACCTGAAACAATGTTTCCACTTGTTAAGGCATTACAATATGCGACTCAACCCCGCTAAATGTGCTTTTGGAGTCGCTTATGGAAAATTTTTAGGGTTTATGGTAACCCATAGAGGAATCGAAGCCAATCCGGAGAAGATCAAGGCACTAAGGGACATGGTGCCACCAAAGAACATCAAGGAGGTCCAAAGGCTGAATGGGAGAATTGCGGCACTATCTTGTTTCCTGGCACGTTCAGGAGACAAATATCTGCCCTTCTTCAAGATACTTAGAGGTGCTCGTAGCTCCGGATTTCAATGGACAGATGAATGTCAAGAAGCCTTTGAACAATTGCGAAAGTATTTGGCATCCCCGCCACTACTTTCTAAACCAATACCAGGAGAGAGATTGTATTTGTATATGGCTGTATCTATCCAAGCCATTAGTTCAGTTCTGGTCCGAGAAGAAAACGCTATACAACGTCCTATCTACTACGTTAGTAAGATTTTATCTGAAGTAGAAGGACGTTATCCTTTGGCAGATAAGACAGTATTGGCGTTAGTTTATTCCGCCAGAAAACTACGCCCTTACTTTCAAGCCCATTCAATTGGAGTTTACACAAATCTGCCGCTAAAAAGCATTCTGCAAAAGCCAGAAGCATCAGGCAGGCTTGTTAAGTGGTCTGTAGAACTCGGAGAATTTGATATCCACTACTTGCCTAGACCTGATATTAAATCTCAAGCACTAGCAGATTTCGTAGTTGAATGCACCGTTCCAGTATCTGATGTACAACCGAGTGCTTCACCTTCTTCTCCATGCTGGATGTTGTACGTCGATGGAGCTTCAGGGAGTTCTGGGGCTGGGGCTAGAATTTTATTAATCTCTCCACAGAAGGTTACCCTGGAGTACGGGCTTCGACTCAAGTTCCCGGCAACCAACAACATAGCAGAATACGAGGCCCTTGTTGCTGGGTTAAGACTAGCAATTGACTGTGAAGTCCAGAACCTAATAGCCCACACTGATTCCCAACTAGTCGCCTCTCAGGTGGAGGGGGATTTTGATATTCACAACTCACAATTGGCTCAATATTGTAGCATTGTAAGGCTACTCTTAGCCCGTATAGGGGAGCATCAAATCATACATATCCTCCGAGAACAAAATGCAAGAGCAGACGCTCTTTCTAAACTTGCTACATCAACAACGGGGGACATCTATAAGAGAAGATGTATCGAGGAAATCCACTTTCCAAGCATTCAAGGTCCATGGGTCATACAGTCAATTGACGAGCCAAGAGAGATGTCTTGGATCGAACCCATCTTATCTTTTCTGAAAGATGGGGTACTACCCGAAGATCATATAGCTGTAATACGACTTCGGAGACGAGCTGCAAATTTCACCATTATCAGCAACGAGTTGTATAAGCGCTCCTTCATTGGGCCGTACCTCAAGTGTCTCCCACCATCAGAAGCTGATTACGCGCTTCGGGAAGTTCATTCAGGAGTATGTGAAGAACATCTGGGAGGAAGAGCGTTAGCTTACAAGATCATGAGATAGGGATTCTATTGGCCTACATTGAAACAGGATGCACTTGAATTCACACGAAAGTGTGAAAACTGTCAACTGCATTCTAACCTCACTCATACACCCGCTCTGGAGCTTGCATCCCTTCAAAGCCCCTGGCCTTTTGCCCAATGGGGGATTGATATAATGGGACCTTTTCCCATAGCAACTGGACAGCGAAAATTCATTATTTTGGCTGTAGATTACTTCACCAAATGGGTGGAGGCAGAACCTTTGGCGAAGATTACTGAAGCAAATGCCAAGCAATTTTTATGGAAGAACATAATATGCCGTTTTGGCATTCCCGCAAAAATCATCACTGATAACGACACACAATTTACTGGGAAGATCTTTACATCTTTTTGTAGGGATTTTCACATTCAGCTCATTCACACAGCTGTTGCCCATCCTCAAACTAATGGGCAAACAGAGGTTACAAACCGAACAATCCTGAAAGGGCTGAAGACACGCCTAGGGAAGGCTGGGGGGGCAATGGGCCGAAGAACTCCCCAATGTCCTCTGGGCTTATCGGACCACCGCTAGAACTCCTACAGGAGAAACCCCATATAACCTTTGCTTTGGTACAGAAGCAGTCATACCAGTTGATATCGGAGTTCCTAGCCACAGAGTTCAGACTTTCGACTTCAAAAGTAACGAGGAGAAGCTTAGAGCAAATTTGGATCTCCTCCCAGAAGTAAGAGATGAAGACTCACTCAGAACCGCTGCATACCACCAAAGAGTTGCCCGTCACTACAATCAAAGGGTGAAACCTCGCCCTATCACTATTGGGGACTTAGTATTACGAAGCATTGAAGCCGCTGGAAAAGGCCCTCAGCGAAACAAGCTCTCCCCCCTCTGGGAAGGTCCTTATTTGGTAGCGGCTATGGTCAAGCCTGGAACATTCAAACTGAAGGACGCTGGTGGAAAAATGCTTCCCCGAACTTGGAACGTGGGCAATCTTCACAAATATTATCAGTAGGAGTTGATACTGCTATCCGTCTATGTGTTATGTTTGTCTTATATTTTATCTTCTCCTGTAGTCGTATTATAAAGTTTTTCGTACATCCCTTATGTGTTGATTATAGAAGAACTTTTTTCTTGTATCCCTAAGTTATTCTAGGGAACTGTTATCTCATATTACAAAGCAATATGATATTCACTTCGTCGTGCTAATGTTTCTTCTCTCCAAACTCTTTTTCTGTAATTCGAGAAGTACACAATCTATATTGTATCTCAATCACTGAATGATCAATCCCAGGGGGATTTGATCTGACCTCTTCCGCACAGGTTAATGTCATCAAGCAAATGCTTTGACTAACAACCCCGGATAGGTCAAGTATCCTAGGAGGATATCTTGAATATCAAAATCATTTGATGATCAATCCCAAAGGGAGTTGATCTGACCTTTTCCCGGACAGGTTAAGGGTATCGAGCAAATGCTTTCACTAATAACCCCGGATAGGTCAAAATCTTTAAAGAAAAGGAATGCCTCACATTTGTTCAAGTCAAAAGAGAGCTCACTAAAGTCCAAACTGAAGTAAAACTGAGTAAATTTCATTTGCATGTGAGAAAAGAACATCAACAACATCTTTATATATCACTGAACATCAAGTACACCAGATAGAAACATCAACATCGAGCATATATACAAGCACTAGAAAGAAAGCAAAGAGATACAAAACTACATCAAAGACACCCTATAGAATCTCAACATCATCCTCGTCCTCCTCCAAGGCAAAAGTTCGCTGCAACTCACTCTCCAGCTCTTCACCACCAGAGTCTGAAGAAGCATCACTAGAAGCCTGGCTGGGAGTCAGTCCCTCGATCTCTGCTCCGGTCTTGCGATGTACTGTCCGAACACCCTTCATGAAGCCCCTGATGAAGCCATCCTCTGCGCACTCTGCCTCCAAGGCCTTCACCTCCACATCATAGATATGACTGCGAGCCTCCTGAATGTGGTCCTCAATAATGATCTTGAAAGCATAAGATTTCTTGAACTCCTCAATAACTGCTGACGGCAACTGCTGGGCCTCCTTCTCAGACAGTACACTCTGAAGCCTCTCATTCTCAGCCTCAAGGACTTGCTGAGCCTTTTTCTGCTGCTTGATCGTCGCTTGTGCCTCCACCAACTCTATATGCAGACGATCCATCCGTTCATTCTGAGAAGAGACTGAAGTAATCTTGTTCGCCAACTCAGTTCTGCATCCCTCAAGCTGATCCTCCACCACCTTCATCTCATTCACTTTACTGTCATATTTCTTCTTGTACTCTCCCTGAAGGTATTTAACCTTCACAAACTCTTTGTTCCAATCATTCAGAGTCTTGGTCATCTCAAGCTTGAAATCAAAGTACTGAGACAAGAAAAATATCAGAAATATATTCCTTAAGAAATGTAAAAAAGGAGAAAAAGAGAAGGAGAACTCACCAACTCCTCAGCCCGTCGGCGGCCGATGCACTGATGATTTAACACATCCTCTGGGATATATGACTTGGATGGAGAGGCTCGGGAACCTTTGCTAACAACTGTCAAAACTTCATCTGCCCTCTTCTTCCTCGATGCCTGCAAACCTTCCTCGCTCCCTGGTCGCTTGGAGTGGTTCTTTTGGGGGACCACTTCTGGAACTCTAGCAGACTTCTTCAACATCTGAGCATGTGATCTCCCTGCTTGAGTAGATAATCCGACCTTGAACAAGTACTCCTCATCTACATATCTACTCAAGTAACGCACCTCGTAGTGTAGAGCATCCAAATCAGGGAGTTTGAGTATCCTCAGCAAATCTTCTGCTCCGATATGAAGGGGGATAGGAAGCTCTTTCAACTTCCCCCACTTCTCCTGAAGACCCCAATCATTCTGCACATAAAAGAAGTTGCTAACCCAACCTTTCGGGGGGTCTCGAGTGCGGATGTCCAACCACTTGGACCTGAATGAAATGCGTCCCTGCGCATCGCTAAAGAGACGCCCCATCCGAGAAAGACACTCTGAGGAAAGTACCACTCCGCGGTCTCTGAAAAGCACGATCAGGCCCATCACGATCGACATTGCCCTGTAGGAGAATTGAGATAAGCATACCCCGCAAAGTGTCAGAATGTCGATCAGTTCGGAGGAAGGAGGAAATCGTAGTCCCGCTCGCAGACTAAATTAATACACCGTCACATATCCAGGAGGAGGAAAGCAGGCACGATCAGTTCTGGCCGGCACCTTCATCACTAAATCATTAGGAAAATGAAACTTTTTCCTAAATGAAATGAAGGAGTCCTCAGTGACGGTGGAAATCACATCGTCGGCCTTCGGCGCCTTCTGGGCCCTCTTTGGAACTTCAGACCGTTGCGCAGGACGGTCTTCTGAAGGAACTTTAGAGGAGGCAAGATCACCCATTTTTGCTTCCTTCACTAAAGAGGGGCGCAGATCTAAGTAGGGAAAATCACCTACGAAAGACTGCGGAAAGCCTCCGAAGTAGGAAGAAAAAGGGAGGAAGAACGGGGGGAGGAAGAGAGAAAGCCGCTAACTTCTGCACAAAAAGAGGGGCGCCAAGTCAAGTAGGGAAAGTCACCTACTTAAAAATGGCGGAAAGCCTCAGAATGCCAAAAGCTAGAAAGCTAGAAGAAGAAGGGAAGAAGGGGCGAGTTTCTACTAGGCCTTGGGGGGGCTATTTATAGTTTTCCTTAAGGGAGGGAGGATTCCAAAATTCTATTAAATTCCCTGAAATTTTTCAAATTTTTCGGAATTTTTTGGGATTTTTTCGGAATTTTTCGGGCCCCATTTAAAAAAAAAATTTATTTTTTTATTAAAAACCGGCAGGCGGTTTCCCTAACCACCGGCTAAACCGCCGGCCAAGAGGCGCGGCCAGCCAGACCGCGCGGGCCAGGCGCGGGCCGAGGGCGGGCCAGGCGCGGGCCTAGGGCGGGCCGCGGGCGGGCCAGTGCGTGCCGCGGGCGGGCCCAGCGCGGGCCGCGGGCGCTCCGGCGCGGTTCTGCGCCGGCGGCGGCGGCGGCGGCGGCCGGCCGGCTGGTTCGGCCGCCTACCCGTTCCCGGGCCCCGATTTTGGACCCGGACGGTCCAAATTCGATGTTTTTGGGGTCCCCGGACACGTTTTTCGACGTTCCGGACTCAATTTTGACACTTTCGGAGCTCAACGGGGCCTCTATGGTTGGGTTCGAGCAAACATTTATTTTTTGGAACGCAATTTTTTGCGATTCGGCCAATGTAAAATACCAGAACAAGTATTTTCGGACTCGTGGAGCTTCAACGTCCGAAAATAGGGGGGCAACTGATATATCGTCAAAAAATCATCTTGATTGGGCACGAATCTCGAGGAAAAACTCAAGTTGGAAACTTCAAAAATTATTTCGGAGACCATTTAAAGTCCGATTTCAGCAAACTTATAGTCGAACTGAGCGTCTCGGAAATACGAATCCGACGACACCAAATTCGACTCAATCCGAGCCCAAGTGAGTCCAAATCAAGTACCCGAAGCACTGTTGGAAGCATCAAACAGCTATTTGAGTTACCAAACGGTCTCCGATTTTGGCGAGCTTATAGTCGAATCGAGCGGCTCGACGAGACGAATCCAACGAGCCCAAGGTCGTAGAATTCTGATATCATTAAGACCTTCAAATGCTTGATAAACGGTTCACGATCAAGAGATTCAATATCGGCCGTTCATCCGGATCACTCCCTATTTGCCCCTGATCCCTCACATATTTACGGGCTATGCCACTCCAGAAAAACTATAAATAGCCTCTCATTTCTCTTAAGGGGGAACCCAAGCTAAGAAGCCAAGAAGCCAAGAAGCCAAGAAGAGAAGAAGAGAAGAAGAAGAGAAGAGAAGCATAGGAGGGAACAGCTCCTCCTCGACCACCGCCGGAACTCCGCCGGAACACCGCCGGAACTCCGTCGGAACTCCACCGAAGCACCACCAGGCGCCCGAGGGACGCCAGAGCTCTGCCCGAC
Source organism: Dendrobium chrysotoxum (assembly GCA_019925795.1). Taxonomy (NCBI): domain Eukaryota; kingdom Viridiplantae; phylum Streptophyta; class Magnoliopsida; order Asparagales; family Orchidaceae; genus Dendrobium; species Dendrobium chrysotoxum. Next base: position 29,928,804 of record CM034309.1, read on the forward strand.
ACAGGAGCAACGTCGGAATTCTGCCCGACGCCGGAATTCTACCCGACGCCCGAGTGACGCCGGACTTCTTTCCAACTGACGCCGGAATTCTGCCGGACATTCAAGCGACGTCGAAACTCTGCTTGTCCTTGTAACTGATACTCATTATAATCTGATCGTCCTGAATTTAAAGGACGGATCAGCCTCGTGTACTTCAAACGACACTAGTGGAACTCTTTCAACTGGGCGTGGCCCCGTGGTTTTTTCCCTTTCCAGGGTTTTCCACGTAAAAATCCTGGTGTTACTATTTCAATTCTGTTTGTGTGCTGAATATACGTACAACGCTGAGACGGAAAATTAAAATCTATCGCCGCGTATATTTGAGTCCGCAACAATTATATTTATTTAATTTTTCATTACTTAAAATGAATAATCAAATTTAAATAAATTAATTATATAAAAATATTAAAATTTTAAAAATAATGCATTTATAAATTAAATTAATTTTGAAAAATCAATAGAAAAGAACCTACACTTAAAAAATTAATAAAGAACCTACATCTAATAACCAAATTTTCTGATTTAAAAAAAAAAAAAAAATTGTGCGACTTCAATATTAGACTTTCACCCGGCCATATGAGTGTGATTTCTATGAACTTTGGAAGGAAATAATTAATCTAAGCAGAACAATTTCTATTGGTAGTTTTAGCAGGTAGTACACCACCATAAATAAAATATTTAAACATCGCTACCATGCCATAAAAATATGTTAGATACATCGTTTGGTGGAAATGGTGGAGATGATGAGGATATGGATGAGATAGAACCGACCATTACTCTTTGTGGAAATTAACTTTATTATATTATATTTTTTATGTATGCTAAAGGATATTAATTAGTGCTCGCAACATATCTCATGAAACACTAATATCTATGTTATAAAATTTATAATTCATTTGTACTCTATATTTCAATTTTTTTTTAGATGATAAAGGTTTTTAACTTATTATCCTTTAGTACTACTAAGTTTACTTGTTTTGTACATTATATGCACGGTGCAATTCAAGGATGGACATAAAGAGGAGACATCTTATTAAGATCAAATCAGAGAGTCGAGGAGTAGGAGGATACATTAATTGGACAATATATTATTCATTACTCAAGCTTGAAAATTATCATTAATCATCGATCATTCTCTGGATGTTAGAGTGTCTTATTGATGTCAAAATTAAATGGTCGGTCTAATCGAGACATCGTGTTTTTCTATTTTTTTTTTTTTTTGAAATTTGAGTTTGAATAGTCATAAATTTAATTCCAAAATTTTCCAACTCAAAGATTGCATTGAGATTCATGCTTGATCAAGTGGTATTTGTAGGGGTGTCAAAATGGATTTTCGAGACTAACTCGGAATTGATCGGTTTCAACTCTCCTGACCCGAACAGGTAAATGAGTCATAAGCCTGGACCCGAATATACACTGCCCCAATCTAACACGACCCGACCCGCTGACCTGATTGAGTGCGATGGGCGACTGAGCTTGGGCGGTCGAGAGGGGGCAAGTGGGCAAGCTCGCACACGACGAGCGTGATGCGTGCGACGGACGAGATGGAAGAGTTTTAGGTTGCTTTCGGGTTAACTTGAAACACAAACCCAAAACTACAATCGAATCAAAAATATGAAACCCAAATCTGACTCATATTCCAAATGGGTTGAACCGGACCCGAAATTTTCAGGTCGGGTTTTGGAGTCGTGTCAAATATTGACACCTCTATATTTGGGTCTCTAAAAGATGAATATTAAAATTTTTAAATTTGTTTTTCAATCATCTCTAAATTACATATATTTTAAAATCAATCAAAAGTAATTGAAATACATTCCTGATTAAAATTTGAATCCCACCTTTTTTCATAATTGTCGCCACACATTGATTATGTTCAATGGATAAAAAGAGTGAGATATCAGAATCACTGGAATAATGCTAAAAGAAATGGGCCGTTTACACTGTGAGATAGAGAAAAAAGGCCCATTTTCGACGGATAGACCGCCATTTCTATGAACATGAAAGCGCCATTGCGGTACTAAAATTCACATTATATTATTATTATTTTTTATTTTCCCTCTCTCAGCGAGCTTCCATTAGATTAAAAAAATAATGAAAAATTGGAAAATCTATATCCTCTCCATTTAATTGAATTACTATATAATTATTTTTTTTAAGTCACACATATTTAAAAAGAGTAATTCAATCATTAAAAAAAAAATGAATTGAATGACATAAAATTATTATTTGATTTTGATAAAATATTTTTATAATCAATGAAAAAACAGTTGTCAAAAGCTGTCCCAAACGAAATCTAAGTAGCGTAGATTAAAGCTTTTTACTAGTGAATGGAATGACAGCATGAACTTTGAGACAGCTTTCGACCACTTTGTTTTTGCTTTTAAGTGATTTTTGTACTAAAAAGCAGCTTTACAAAAAAACTATCTCAAACGAAGCCTAAAACTTTCATGATGGCTTCTTTGAGGTCTTTATAACTTAATATTTTATCTTTATATTACTTATCTGTATTTATCTATTTACTAAAAAAATTGTAAGTCTGTAATATTAATCATCAAACTTTTTTTTTTTCATCCAAGAAGGAGACCTCATCCTGCTTTCTCTTTATTTAATTTTAATTTAAAGATGTAGCATACCAAAATCTAGAAGTTAAGGCATTCAAGTTTATTTAGTGAATTCTACTTAGGTTTCATTTAGGACGGCTTTCTTACTGTTTTTTGAAGTAGTTTTCTAGCACAAAAGTTGCTTTAGAAAGCAGTAAAAAAGTTGTCCTAAATGAAATCTAAGACTTTAAAATAAAACCGAAGGTTGTACTAACAGCTCACTTGATTGATTTTAGATGAAAAAATATATTTATTATAATTATACTTATTTTATGTAGAAATAAAATTATCATTATTGGCATGGTGAGATATTTATAATAGTAGAGAGAGTTTATCGTTTAGGTATTGAACATAAAATTCGAACACCCATATAAAATAAGAATAGCTCATTATAGACATAAGATTTTTGTTGTATTAAAAATCAGATGAGAACAAATATGGGGTTTGACCCAGTTGATAAGATTCCATTAGTATATGTCATATATTATAAATGATATATCTTTTTGAAATTAGAAGAAGGCTTTATTAGAATATTAGAATATGATAGACATTAAATATGAAAAATGGGTTCAATGGTAGTTGTAGAAGGAGCCTTAAGATATCAATCTTGCCATCAAGAGTAATTGATGGGTTGATTGGTTGCTCTCCATGTAGGAGGGGAGATTGGCTACTAGGATCACATATGTCATTCTTGGTGACAAAGAAAAATATTACTCTTATTTAGAATAAAATGTGTCAGTGTTCTTGTCAATGACAAGCATATCTATGCTTTATTATCAATAGTAAGTATTGGTGTTAGTGAGGATAGTGGACATTAAAATTGATATTGATGGTAGACGTCAGCCTTATTAGCGATTATGGGAAACAATATTATTAAAGACAAAAGTCAGCAACAAGGATGGTGATGGAGTGTACACTAGCTTTATTAGAGATGACAATCATCAAGTTCATTAATAATTATGAGCATTAAGATTATTTATGATGGGGATGCCTACTTTAGTGATAATTACAAGCATCGATGTTAGTGTTTACGATAGTCATCAATCTTATTATTGATAGCAAACATCAGTTTTGGTAGCGATGGTGGTGATCAAAATTATTGACAAAGTTTAATATTAACGTTGGTGGCAATGATAAGTTTTAGCCTTTTTGACAATAATGGGAGAATGGTTATTAATGATGATGAATGACAAACTCGGTGGCAATAGTTAGCATTAACTATGATGTCGATAATGAGTATCAGGCTTTTTAATAATGATGTGTCAAGATTATTGATGACGATCAACCACTACAGGAAAATAATCTATTACCGGCAGCATTTTCCGACGGCAATTGATCATTTTCCAGCGGATTTGGATTTATTGGTGGAAAATTTTTCGTCTGTAAAATCTGCGTAGGGAAAATTTTTCCGGTAGCCTTTCTAGCGAAAAATATTTCTGGCGGCTATCCAACAGTATTAGGCCGCCAATTTTTTTTTTTTAAATAATTAAAAAATGAAGCGCCCGCTGCCCTCCTCCTCACCCCGGCTACCCGAGCTTTGCATGCCAAGCTTGCCCGATAGCTTCCCGCCCGGGTTGCCCACCTGCCCTGCTCGGTTGCCCGACCGCCTGCTGCCCTCCTACGCGGCCTGGCTATTTCCCTGAGCTGCCCGCCCAACTACCCGCCCACGCTGCCCTGCTACCTGGGAAACGGCTATCGTGTGATTCAAACTCCTCCCGAAAGAAAATTCAAAGATCCAACCGTTTTGATGGGAAGGAAAATGCATTAAGTAACTTACTCTTTTATATTTAAACTATAATTATATGAAAATCTAAATTAAAAATAATTAAACTAAAATATTAAAATAACTAATAAGTTATTCAATTAATACTTAATTAAAATAAAGTTTTAAACTATAAAAATAAGATAAATTAATAATCAAGTTAAAAATGAGAATTAAAATATATAATTAATTTAAAATGAAATTAATTAATAATTAATACTTAATTAAAATAAAGTTTTAAACTATAAAAATAAGATAAATTAATAATCAAGTTAAAAATGAGAATTAAAATATATAATTAATTTAAAATGAATTTAATTAATAATTAATTAAAATAAAATATTAAAATTAAAAAATTAATTAAAATAAAGTATTAAAATTAAAATTATTTAAAAGCCGCCAGAAAACCACCGAAAAATGCCAGCGGCAACAAAACCACCGAAAAAATCGCTGGAAAGGCCGTTTCATTGTACTCCGTTGGAAAACTGCCAGAAAATTCTGCCGATAATGAATGATTTTCCTGTAGTGAACGTTAGTTTTTACTGTGATTGTGAGAAGTATTATGTTGACAATAGATAATAGTATTGGTATTAATAATAGTTATCGAGCTTATGCTAATATGATGGGCCCCATTTTTTGGCATAAATAGGCCAAAACCATTGCATACCGGAGCATTTAATTAAATGATGGAGAAAGGTATTTATGATGATAGTCGATGTTGATATTGATAATGGCGATTAACCTTATTGGTGATAGAAAGCATCAAAGTTTTTTTATAATGGCAGGCTTCAACTTTGCTGGCAATTGTTGGCATAGAGTCATAGACGAATGCATCGATAGTGTATATTAGTCTGCTAACACCAATGTTAGTTTTGAGGAAAAATGTCAACCTTAATGGTAATGGATGGTATCAAGGTTATAGACAATGATGAGAATTAGCTTACTATTTATGAAGAATATCAATATTAATGTCAATAGCAAGTGCTTAGGTTATTAATGATGGAGGGCATCGACTTTGATGATAATGGTTTGCATCTGCACTGGCATTAACAGGGGGCACTAGCCTTACTAATAATAATGGATGTTAGTATTGTTGTTAATGGTCAGTGTCGACAATGGTAGTGACGCAAGTATCAACCTTCGGATTAACAACAGGCATCAACATTGGTGTTGATATGTCAGCCTTATCATCAATGATGCATGTCAGCTTTGGCGGCAATGACATGTGTGAGCCTTATTGACAATGATAGTTTCTTGGTTATTGGTAATCCAAGGCATTAGCCTTGGTGAAGATGACAAACATCAAGGTTATGGATGCCAGAGTGGACCATTCTTAATGGAAAAAATAGGGGTTAACTTTGGTGTAGACAACATGTAACAACCCAAAATTTTGGGTTGGGCGTTCTGCCTGCGAGCACCGTGGCTCTGGGGGTGTAGCATTAGGGCACCAGAATTTAGTGTGGTGGCGCTGATGCTCTCTGTTCTACAATAACTATGGAATGAGAATGTGGCGCTATGCACTATAAAATATTATATATATATATATATATATATATATATATACCTCCACTCATCCCTCCTCTCCCCGCCATTTTGTTTCTTGCCGGAGAAGGAGTCGAGAAAGGGAAGAAGGGAAGGGAGATATAAGAGGAGAGAGAAAGCTCTCCGAGGCTTTTTCGTCCGTCGCTTGTGTTATAAAAATTATTATGATTGTTATAAGTGGTTATATCCTTACTCTTACTTTTTATGATTTTAATTTCTATGATGTTAATCTTCCCAAAATTAATAAAAATGAATTTTCTCCTAATTTATCAAACTTATACCATGTAACTTTTTGTATGTGATATATATGATCTTCATGAGCATTTTGATTGTAATATTATTAAATTTTACTAGGTAAATTGAAAGTTATGATTTTTTAAGTAAATGCATAATATTTAGATTTTATATATTTCACTGCATTTCATGGATCATATTTCATATATGATATTGACTTATATTGTATAGAGAAATGACATGACTAATATGAGATAAATGTAAAAAGAAAGGATGGATGTCAACACTTTAATTAATACAGGCTAGTTCTTGAAACATAATACCTTGCATAGGAGGGTGGCCTACGAGCTTTCCTTAAAATAAAAGGTTTATGATATGATCCTTTTAGTTGCTTGTAATTGATTGACGAATTATGCCGACGGATAGAGAGTGATGACTCTTAACGATTTATTGAAAGTCACATGTGAATTGACTTAGGATAATAAACAGTAATGATAAAACAAAGACTGATGATCAATTTGTTGACAATTGGGGTTAAATTAAAGGCTTATGACCAATTAATTAATAGTTTGGGTGAAAGGATGAAAATATTACATTAAAGCTTGATATCTTGTCTTGCTCTTCATGATTATATTCATGATTGCATTTGCATGATTGTACATATAACTATTTTGATAGATACAATTGATATAAAACTGATTGAACTAGCATTAATATTAATATAATAATATAACATAGCATACTAATATGGCCCATTAATTGATAGTCATTTTTACCAATTTTCATTATAGTTGATAGATCCTTTTGACTTTACTGATCATATTAATTTTATTATTAATTAATACAGATTTTATAGATTACTTATTATTTATATGAATGGGCTATTAATTATTGATTAATATGGACTAGAACTAGAGCAGACATATTGATTATTTTACCTTACATTGAATACAGTGATAAGTTTTAATCACTTATTGAGCTTTTATGCTTATTATATAATTTTTATATAATTCCAGATAAATGTAACAAGCTTGCAGCCTAAGGCTTGGCAGTGTTTATAGTTTAATTATACTTTCATCCTTTTTTGTGTTATATGTATTCTTTCATAGCCTGTAGTGTCTATTGTATATATTATTTTAGACTTTAGACTTTAAAATAAAAATAGAAATATTGATCTGGAATGTAATTATATTTTTTTTCCTTAAATGCAATTAGTTAGCTCTAATTATCAATGATCTAATAGTTAAAGAATTAACAAAAAGATAATTGTTGCGGGCTAGAATATACGCGGCGGTAGAGTATGAATTCTAGGTCTTAGCGTTGCACGAATATCCAGCTCGCACACAGAGAACACAAGATTTTTACGTGGAAAACCCTGAAAAGGGGAAAAACCACGGGGCCTGGCCCAGTTGAAATGATTCCACTAGAGCTTGAGCAGATTACAGGGGACTGACTCGCCTTCAAGGGCGATCAGATTACAAATATCACCCGTAGGGTGAAAGTTAGAGGCTTATGAGGGCCTTATGTAGCTCTGGCAGAACTTCGGAGTCGTCTGGCGGTCTGACAGAGCTTTGGTCCTTAGGTAGTTGTTGGGCAGAGTTGAGGACGGTAAATAGTGGTCCGGCGGAATTCCAGCGTCAAGGCAGTGGTCCGACGAAGAGCAGGGCCTTAGGTGATGGTTCGACAAAGAGCAGGGCCTTAGGTGGTGGTCCGGCGAAGTGTAGGGCCTCGGGTGGTGGTCCGGCGAAGAGCAGGGCCTTAGGTGGTGGTCCGGCGAAGAGCAGGGCCTTAGGTGGTGGTCCGGCGAAGTGGAGGGCGTCGTGTGGTGGTCTGGCGAAGAGCAGGGCCTCAGGTGGTGGTCCGGCGAAGAGCAGGGCCTTAGGTGATGGTTCGGCGAAGAGCAGGGCCTCAGGTGGTGGTCCGGCGAAGAGCAGGGCCTCAGGTGGTGGTCCGGCGAAGAGCAGGGCCTCAGGTGGTGGTCCGACGAAGTGCAGGGCCTCAGGTGGTGGTCCGGCGAAGTGCAGGGCCTCAGGTGGTGGTCCGGCAAAGAGCAGGGCCTCAGGTGGTGGTCCGGCGAAGTGCAGGGCCTCAGGTGGTGGTCCGGCGGAGCAACGGCGTCAAGGCGGTGGTCCGGCGGTGGTCGAGGAGGAGCAAGGAAGCAAGAGTTCTCTCTTCTTCTCTTTAGGATCAGGTGTCTTTTTCAAGAGGAGAGGGGGCTCTATTTATAGATTTTCGTGAGTGGCATGGCCCGTAAATAGGTGAAAGATCAGGGGTAGTTAGGGAGTGGTTTGAATGGACGGCCGATCTTGAATCCTTTGATCATAGATCGTTCGCTGGACATTTGAAAATCTTAATGATGTCGGAATTTGGCAATCTTGGGCTCGTTGGATTCGTCTTGTCGAGACGCTCGATTCGAATATAAGCATGTCACATTTGGAGATCGTTTGGTAATCCAAATTATGGTTTGAATCTTCCAATAGTGCTTCAGACCCTTGATTTGAACCCATTTGGGCTCGGATTGGGTCGAACTTGGTGTTGTTGGGTTCGTAGTTCCGAGACGTTCAGTTTGACTGTAAGTTCACTGAAATCAGAGTTTGGATGATCCTAATTTTAATTTCGGAAGTTTCCAACTTGATTTTGCCTCAAGATTCGTGCCCGATTAAGATAATTTTTTGATGACGTATCAATAATAAAGAAGAAAAATAAAATAAAATTTTTTTACTTTAGATTCCGAGACGTGACACAACTTGCATTAGCCTTGGCCCTTAAGATTAATGGAGGGCGGGCATAAGCTTTAGTGGTGACCACAAGAGCCACTGTGGTATTTACTGTGGGTGTAGGATTTTTTTTTGTGAGTGTTAACTTTATTTGTGGCTGTGTCTTCAAGTGCTAACAAGCAAATCTTATAATTCTCTCATTTGAAATCTTTTCTTGGGGCCTCCTTTAGACCTCCTAAATGTGTGGATATTAGTTCTATTTATAGATTTCTAAAGAGAGATTGTTGTCATTTGGACCATAAGTCAAATTCTTCATGAGATAGTCCATGTTAATTCCCCTTGATCATACAATCTTCTTAAAAATCTTAATTCCTCTGTGTTATTAGAATTAATTAATCATGGAAATTAGTTGATCTCATATTTGTCTTGTTGAAAAGCTTATTTTGACTATAAACATGAAAGATTTGAAGGTCATTTGGTTCTTCAAATAATCATCTAAACTATCTAATAATAGTTATGAGTCCTTGATATGAGTTCAAATAGACTCTTTGCCGTCTCTAGACACTCATTTTACTATAACTTTGTTGAAAATGATTTCATTTGGCCTTAAAGTTAATTTTAGAAGTTTTTGGTTCGAATATCTAGGCACTTTAAAATATAAAAATTTTGTCAAATTTCGTGATGGATATATAAAATTTTTATTGACATATCAATCTTATTTAATATTTTTTAAAATATTTATACAAATTAAAATAAAAATTTATCTCTAAATGCATTCCATAACGTAGAAATCTCATAAATTTATAGCTGTAAAATTAATTTCTATCATCAAACAACCAATAACTACTGAAAGCACATCATGCACAGGTGATCAATGTATTCTTCAAGTTGGCATATGTACTAACAGAAATGTACATCCAAAAACTTCAAATTTTAATATATAATTTTTAAATAGATCAAAAATTCAAAGTCTTGTTATAATATTATTTTATATTTATTAAATTTATAAATTTTTTAAACTTGTACTTTTTTTAAAAAAATTATGCCTTAATTATTAAATTATCATGTAATAATATTATTTCAATAATAAGTTACATAAAAAAAGAGAAAATAATATATCACAATTTCCAACATTTAATATTACAAACATGCAACCAATTTGATGGTGAATGCAATCACTTGGGGACCATCAAATTGGTCTCAAAAACAAATTTACTTGTAGGTCATCACGTAGCTAACTTTAATTTGTTGGTTGGGAGCTTTGGCTACCAATCAAGAGGTCGTGGGTACAGGTCTTGTGTGTGTGAGTTTGCCTTAATTGACATAAATTCAGGTCAAGGTGTGTGTGAGCTTTGGCTACCAATCTGTTTGTTGGGAGCTTAGACTACCAAATACCAACAAAAAGTCTTGTATTCGAGCTTGTATATGTGATATGTGTGTAATTTGCATTTAATTTGCTCAAAAGTTTCAAGAAAATACAAATCAAAACTTTTTGCAATAGATATTGCTCATAAAATTTGCTTTCATAAACAATCAACACATGTTTTGCATATATCATTAACTACATTACAATACATAACTGCTTACATAGCAATCAAGACTAAAAACCAAATAACATCCAACTCAACTAGTAATATCCAATATTAAGAATCAGCTATATACTATAAAATAAATTTAAATATGACAGTATTAGAGCTGGAACTAGTAAGAGCTCAGGGTGGGCAATTGCTCTGATAAGCTATCTACTAATAAGGGATACAGATATGGTCGCAGCCAACCCTCCACTACTCCCCTCTGCAGTATAACTCCACTACCCTCTGTTATAGTTGATATTCCTCACGATCAGCACCTGCGATGAAAGAAGCATATAACTACTCTGTTCTATATATACACCATTAATGTAAAGAGGAATGTGTGCATGAAATGAAAATATCTATGCTATCCATCTTCTTAGAAACTCTCTAATTAGCTTTTCTTCATGGTATCAGAGCATCATAACCCAATGACAATGCTCCTAAAACTCTAGTAATACATGGGTGAATCTTCCAGCACCTTCAATCCAGCTACTACTACTTCCCAAAACCCATCTACCCCATTGTCGATCTCTCTATACCTCTTGCACTCAAATTTCTCATGTCCAATCTCAAAAACATTGTCCACGTGAAACTCTGCAGCGACAATTACCCTATTTAGCTCCTTCAAATTCTCAAAATGTTCACCGCCAACAACTTTGATGGATTTCTCAATGGGACATTCAGTTGTCCACCCAAACTTCAGCCCTCCAGCACTAACGAACTGCTACTAAATCTTGACTACAACAAATGGATTCTGCTTGGTCAAAACCTCTCACCTGCTCTCTACTCCACCATCTACACCTGGATTTTACCACATATCTTAAATCTTTATACCTGTCATGAAATATGGACTACATTAGAAAAATGTCTACATCCCATAAACTGCTCAAGAGTTATTCAGCTCAAAAACGAGCTTAAAAATAACATCTCAGCAGCTGGTTCACACATAGACCCTAAAGATATCATATTATATACCTTAAATGGCCTACCTCACTACTACCAATCCCTCAAAACTGACATTCACACAAAATTAACTCCTACATCCCTTGATGACTTTTACTCACTACTCTGTACTGAAGAGATTAATGTTGCAGATAAAAATTTCAAGCTAGTTGCACACAACTCCTCTCCTGCCGCACTCAACGCAACCAAAAGTTGTGGTTCTCATTTCTTGTAATCCCCTAAATGCTCAAAATAAATGTAATCATACACTTTTAGTTTCGGATATTTCATCTATTATATGAATAATTGATTATTATCTTAGTTACAATTACTTGGAATAATAATAATAATAATAATAATAATAATAATAATAATAATAATAATAAAATAAATAAATAAGAAATCATGTTAATCATATTTTAAGGAAGTGCTATAATTTTATTTCAGCATTTCTATTTCATTATTTTATTCTTAGTGCACCCACAACACTTAACTTTGCATGCATAAGAAGGTGGGAAATCATGTGGCTGGGAAATGATAAAAGGTTATTAGTGGAGCCTTAGTACATAATATTGTATTAAGGAAATTCTTGAAACATGAAACCTCAGCCCTTTTGTTCATTTCTCCCCTCCCCATTCACGTGTGAGAGGCAGCTGCTGTGCAGGTCATGAATTAGCTGAGGGTGGAGGCGGGCTGCTGGGTGGAGCTAAATTCTATAATGTATTGCTTGAATTTGGAACTAGGGCAGGAAAATAGCTAAAGAACTGTTGTGATTGATATGGGATGACTATAGTTTGCTATAATAACTGGAAAATAGCTGAATGGTGCATTTTTCCTTCATTCCTCTCACTCATAAGTATCAAAGAGAGCAAAAGAAGGAGGTTGGATTGAATGAAGAAGAGCGTAATTGAAGTGGTATACAAAAGGAGAAAGAATCAGAATACTTTAGGTGAACTAGTTTATCCCACTATTCTGGAAGATGAGGTGAGATACCCAAACGAGACTATAAAAATTAATAAATTTATTATTGCACTTCATCTTTATTATGTTTATGACCGCATTTATTTCAGTTTACCTCAGTTAATTTTGTATGAATATGGACGAACATGTATGAAATTGTTTATGCAGAGAGTAATCTTTATCAATGTTAAAAATTTCGTAAATATAAAATGATAAATATGTATAAACTAATGAATGAATAAAGGGCAGCTAAAGGGCAGATAAAGCGCAGTTAAAGGGCAGCTAAAGGACAGTAAAAGGGCAGCTAAAGTGCAGCTAAAAAGCAGCTAAAGCGTAGCAATATCATCCAGGCCGGATACAGAAATAGGAATGAATGAGGAAAATAAGTCTAAAGAACTTCAAGATATTATGCATTTGATCTCACAAGTTATAGATAAAATGATATCTATAAAGAAATCTTCTACTAGCGGTGGATCTAGATCTAAAAGTGATAGTGAAGTGGATCGATATTTAAAATTATTTTAGACTTTTAAATCACCAGCATTTAAGGGTGCAAGTGATCCAACCATAGTTGAAGACTGGTTGTTAAAGATTAAAAAGATTTTAGATGGCTTGATCTGTCCTGAAAATAAAGAAGTACCATTGGCTACATTTGTGTTAGAAGGAGAAGCAGAAAGATGGTGGCAAGCACAGCATAGAGAAAATTTTGGATAGATGCCTATTACTAACATATCGTGGGATGATTTTGTGAAAGTCATCAGAGATTGGTTTATTCCTCCTTCAACCAGATTAGCTCTGCAAGATAAATTCTTCAATTTGACTCAAAGTTTCAAGACAGTTATGCAATATGAAGCTTTCACTTCTTTGTCTCGCTACGCACCTCATTATGTCAGCACCTAGGAGGAGAAGTGCCACAGATTTTTGAGAAGACTCAGAGATCAACTACGATTATTATTGTCACCTTTTGATATCAGTGACTTCTCAGTCTTAGTGGAGAGCGCCAGAAGGATTAAAAATGAGCTGAATTTCTCCAAATATAATTAGGAGTAGAAAAAATTAGGAAAAAGGAAAATGTTTGAAAGGGATGATCAATTCAGAAGTAAGAAGCTAAAGTTTGATGATAAATAAAAGTAGAGTCAGCTTGAAAAACCTTTATGTTAGCAGTGTGAGAAGCGACATTTTGGTCAGTGTTTAGTAAGATCGGGAAGATGTTTTAAATGTGGTGAGATGGGTCATCGCAAGATGGATTACCCTCAAGAGAAAATAACTAATATCAGGCCACAAGAATTTTAAGAGCAAGTACCACACATGAGATATCTGGAAGGAGGCAATCAAACAAGAAAACTCAATTCTAAGGAAGGCCAACAAGATGGATCCATGAGAATGTGTATTGACTATAGAGAAATGAACAAAGTAACTATCAAGAATAAATATCCATTACCACGAATAGATGACTTATTTGATCAATTAGCAGGTGCCACAGTATTTTTTAGAATTAATTTAAGATCAGGATATCATCAAGTGAGAGTTAAAGAAGCAGATGTTAGTAAGATAATTTTTGGGACTAGATATGATCATTTTGAGTTTAGAGTCATGCTGTTTGGGTTAATAAATGCTCCTCCTCTCTTTATGGATATGATGAACTGAATTTTCAAAGACTATATAAATAAGTTTGTGATTATTTTCATTGATGACATCCTATTATACTCAAAGACTGATGAGGAGCATGCTGAACATTTAAGAATAGTTTTGAAAATATTGAGAAAAAATCAGCTATATGTAAAATATTCAAAATGTGAATTTTGATTAAGAAGTATTTCCTTCTTAGGATATATTATTAGTAGGGAAGGAATTTCAGTAGACCCACAAAAAGTGAAAGCAATTATGGAATGGCCTACACCAAAGAATGTTACAGAGGTTCCTAGTTTTCTTGGACTAGCAGGATATTACAAAAGATTTGTTAAAAGATTTTCACAAATTGATATGTCTTTGTCTAAACTGATGAGAAAGGATGTTAAGTTTGAGTGGACTGCTGAATGTGAGAAGAGCTTTCAGGCATAGAAGATGCATCTAACCGCAACACTAGTATTAACACTTCCCTCAGGAATAAAAGGATTTCAAATTTACAATGATGCTTCTTTGAAAGGGTTGGGATGTGTTCTAATGCAGAATAGAAAGGTGATTGCATATGCATCGAGACAGTTGAAGCCCCATGAAAAATATTATCCCACTCATGATTTAGAGCTGGCTACAGTAGTATTTGCTTTGAAAAGTTGGAGGCATTACCTGTATAGGATAAGCTGTAAAATTTTCACTGATCATCAGAGCTTAAAATATATATTTTCACAGAAAGAACTCAATTTGAGACAGAGAAGATGGTTAGAGCTCATTAAAGACTATGATTTGGATATTCAGTATGTCCGGGAAAAGCCAATATTATGACTGATGCTACGAGTCGCAAATCTACATGAATGATGAATTGAATGGTTACTCAAGATGTTTAAATTATTAAAGAAATGGAAAAGTTGCAATTAGAAATTAGAGGTTTTAAGAATGTGGAATATTTGCATCAAATGACGGTAAAGCCCACTCTAAGTGATAGTATCAAAAAAACTCAAAAACTCAGTAATGAATATTCTAAATTATTGGAGCAAGCCCAATCAGGAAAAAGGCCAGATCTTTTGGTGGATATTTATGGAGTTATTAGATATAAAATACAGTTGTGGGTACCCAATGATCCAAATTTAAGAAGGGAAATTTTGCAAGAAGCTCATCATGCTGGATACACAATTCATCCAGGCAGTACCAAGATGTATAAAGACTTGAAAGTAATATTCTGGTGGCCAGGTATGAAGAGAGACATTGCTGAATACGTAGCTACATGTGAAGCATGTCAAATGGTGAAAGTTAAACATCAGCGACCTAGTGGATTACTGCAATTAGGGGTGCAAACGAGTCGAGTTGAGCTCGAGCCAGGGGATGTTCGAGTCGAGCTCGACTACCAAACACCGAGCTCAAACTCGAGTCAAGCTCAAAATTCGAGCTCGAGCTCAACTTATCTCATGTTCGAGTAGCTCATCGAGCTCAATCTCGAGCTCCATTGTAGATCTCAGTCGTCGGGCCCGCTATTATCCTGAGGTCCATCTTCATCAAGTCATCATCGAGATCTGCTATAGAGATCAATCCTAAGCTTATCTTTCATTGAGCATGTTTATTATCGAGCTCTATTGTAGAGCTGAGTCCCGAGCTTATCGTCGCATCCGCCATCGAGATCGGCCATGCTATTATGAAAAAATTTTGCCTTGACCTCCTCCACCAGAGCTCCGTCGTCTGGTTCTCCTCTTTTGAATCAAATCTCAGCTGAATGCTTTCAACCATCAAATCCTAGCTAGGACAGAATTCCAACTCCAACCTTTTCATCCCATTGCAAAAATACATCTTTTCCTTCCTTTGCAAAAGCATCATCAGGGCTGAGCCATTCGCTGAGATCTTCCTCCACTCCTTCCCTTTCCCCTTCTTCCTCATCGAGATCCACTGCCTTAGCTCATCATCGCATCCGCCGTCAAGCTCAAAATCATTTCGAGCTCATCTATCGTCATCCTGAGCTAGTCTGTCATTTTTGATATCCCGCCCAATTACATCTATGAGTTGCTCATCGAGCCGACGAGTTGAGTCTAATGCCTGTTCGAGCTCGATAAGCCATCAAGCTCGAAATCATGTTCAAGCTCGACTCCTGAGCTCGATAAGCTCGACTCGTCGAGCCTGTTACTGAGTCAAGTCTAAGCCGGCTCCCGAGTCGACTTGACTCGATTTCACCCCTAATTGTAGTCAGTACATATCCCTGAATGGAAGTGGGAAGAAATTGTAATGAATTTTATTATGGGATTTTCCAGATCTAAATAAGGTCATGATAGCATTTAGGTGATTATTGATAGACTAACAAAATAATCGACTCACTTTTTGCCTATCAAGCAAACTGATTCCATAGACAAATTGGCACGCCTATATGTGAAAGAAATTGTCAAATTACATGGTATTTCAAAGGTTATTGTCTTTGATAGAGATGGTAGATTTACTTCTAGGCTGTAAAAAAGCATTCATGAAAACTTGGGTATAAATCTGCACTTCAGTACAGCTTTTCATCCTCATATTGATGGTCAATCTAAAAGAACTACTCAAGTACTAGAAGACCTGTTAAGATTACGTGTTTTAGATTTTAGAGGTAGTTGGGATGATCACATACCATTGATCAAATTTATTTATAATAATAACTATCAAGAAAGTATATAAATGGCACCATATGAAGCATTTTATGATAAAAAATGCAGAACTCCCTTAACTTGGGTTGAGGTAGGAGAAAGATAACTAATGGGTCCAGAGTTAGTTGATGAAGCAACAAAGAAAATCAGATTAATCAGAGACAAATTAAAAGCTGCCCAAGATCGCCAGCAAAAGTATTATGACACCAAGCACAGAGCAGTAGAGTTTGAAGTGGGTGACTTTATATTCTTGAAGGTTAAGCCTATAAAAGATACAGCTAGATTTGGTCAGGGAGGCAAATTGAATCCTAGATATATAGGACCTTTTGAAATTATTGAAAGATTTGAAAAGGTTGCTTATAGACTTGCTCTTCTAGCAAACATATCAGATATTCATAATATTTTTCACATGTCACTGCTAAGAAAATGGGTTACAGATGCCCATCAGAGAATTTTACATGATGAAATTGATCTACAAAAGAATCTGATATACACTGAAGAACCAGAAAGACTAATAGGGTTTGATACTAAACAACTTAGAAACCATCAAATCCCTTATGTCAAAGTGAAATGGAAATATAGACTCGATAAAGAGGCAACTTGGGAGAAAGAAGAAGACATTAGATTGAAGTTTCCCCAGTTATTTGATGGTCCTTAAGATAATAAATTTTGATGACAAAATTTAAAAAAAGAATGGGTGATTATAGTTTCAGATATTTCATTTATTATATGAATGACTGATTATTATCTTGGTTACAGTTACTTGGAATAATAATAATAATAAATAACAAATCCTGTTAATCATATTTTAAAGAAGTGCTATGATTTTATTTTAGCATTTCTATTTCAATATTTTATTCTTACTGCACCCACAACACTTAACTTCGCATGCATAAGAAGGTGGGAAATCATGTGGCTAGGAAATGATAAAAGGCTGTTAGTGGAGCCTTAGTGCATAATATTGTATTAATGTAATTTCTGAAACATGAAACCTTAACCCTTTTGTTCATTTCTCCCCTCCCCATTCACATGTGAGAGACAGCTGCTGTGTAGGCCGTGAATTAGCTAAGGTTTGAAGGAGGCGGGCTACTGGGTGGAGCTAAATTCTATAATGTGTGGAGCTATGGAAGGAAAATAGCTAAAAAACTATTGTGATTGATATGGGATGATTATAGTTTGCTGTAATAACTGGAAAATAGCTGAATGGTGCAGTTTTCCTTCGTTCCTCTCACTCATAAGTATCAAAGAGAGCAAAAGAAGGAGGTTGGATTGAATGAAGAAGAGCGTAATTGAAGTGGTATACAAAAGGAGAAAGAATCGGAATACTTTAGGTGAACCAGTTTACCTCACTATTGTGGAAGACAAGGTGAGATACCCAAACAAGGCTATAAGAATTAATAAATGTTCTATTATTACACTTCATCTTTATTATGCTTATAACCGCATTTATTTCAATTTACCTTAGTTTATTTTATATTAATATGGACGAATATGTATGAAATGGTTTATGTAGAGAGTAATCTTTGATAATGTTAAAGATTTCATAAATATAAAATGATAAATATTTATAAACTAATGAATGAATAAAGGGTAGTTAATGCACAATAAAAAGGCAACTAAAGCGCAGCTAAAGGGAAGCTAAAGCGCAGCAATGCCATCAAAGCATATGTCATTAGGGCTAAAAAGGATGACTATATGGAAAGTGAAATAAGTTATATATGGGGGATAGGCTCGCACAAGTAAAGGCGAAAGACCCGACGAGGTAAGCCTACACTCTCAATTCTAGAAGTTGGGGAAATTGGACTCAACCCTGAATAAGAGAGCAGCTTCCATTCTAAAAGTTGGAAAGGTGGACCCAACCTTGAATTGGAAAGCTAAAAAGGTGCAAAAGCTTATAGTCATCATATGACTTGTTTAAATGTGTTGAACAATTTTGGAAAAATGAATAATACTGGTAGGCACTTCTTATGCTCAATATGACATTTTAATATTTATTTTAACTACATTAGTATTGTTAAGCATTTCTTAATTGTTAATAATGTTATTACTAATTTTTATACATTGATTGTGTATTTCATTGAACCTAGCTCATT
Source organism: Dendrobium chrysotoxum (assembly GCA_019925795.1). Classification (NCBI taxonomy): domain Eukaryota; kingdom Viridiplantae; phylum Streptophyta; class Magnoliopsida; order Asparagales; family Orchidaceae; genus Dendrobium; species Dendrobium chrysotoxum. Next base: position 29,947,526 of record CM034309.1, read on the forward strand.
AGCAGTGATTGTACTGTAGGAAATGAGAAGGAGCCCTTGGGACAGTAAAAAGAGGTGATCGTTCTTTGATGTAAATACATTTTGGGTGCACAAAGATATCTAAAACGAGATTTGAATGCTAGATGTACATACTTTTGGGTATGTGAGTAAATTTTAAAAGTTTTAGTAGAGCTCTTTATTTACATTAATTATATTTGATGTTAATTGAGATACAATACATGCTTCTAATTATTAAGTGTGGAGTTTGATATGTTAACGTGCTAGGAGAGTCTAAATAAATTTCTTTTTACTCACTTGATTCTGAAAGTAGTGGCTCGGAATGGGTGTTAGTAAGAAGGAGCTGATTTAGATTTTCCTTCTCTGTCATACTCCAGATGGACCGTTAGTGATGAGGACATCCATACTTGGAAAGTTTATCATAGACGTGGTCGTCGATCTACGGCCACGATTAAGTCTTTGTATTTCTGAGTTTATTACGTTATTTTGTTTCTTTTATTTAGTTTATTGTTTTACCCTTATTTAAGGGAGATTGTGTGTATGCCCTAAGGGCGATGTCGTCTTTTCTTTTGAGTCTTTGTACGAGGCTTATATATAGCCCCTTTTATTCTCTTTGATGATGATGAATGATTATTATTAAAAAAATTTTTGCATATTATGTTCTTGTGTGAGCTTGAGAACATTGGAGCGAAATCCCTAGGAGAGGGATAGTGGATCACCCACCAACCTAGGAAGAGTCCGGGTTCGTGGCCTCTTACTTCCTCCTTCCTAACACCCTTTCTCCCTCTCTTTCTTCCCCTACCCGACGGCCTCCCCCTCTCCCCTTCCAAACCGACCCCCCACCTCCTCCCTCCTTTCCTCCTCCACCTCTCGGCCACCACCCCACCCCACGGCCCAACCCCACCGCCGGCCCTCCCCTTGGTTCTTCCCTCTTGTGTGCAATTAACTCTTTCCTAAATTAGTTTTATATTTTAGGAAACCCAATTAATGATTGGATTCAAATCAATTTGAATTCAAAATCATTACCTAAATTATAATTCTTATTTTTGGAAAGTTTCCTATTTTGAATTCTCTTTGGATATAATTAAATAGGATTGCTTAAAATCTTTCCTATTTCTTAAAACCCAAATAGGAAACCTAATTTAAGTATTCCAAGCCCTCCCTACCCCACTATAGCCGCCACCCCCCCTCCCCCCTTCTCTCTCCCTCCCTATTTCTCTCTGCAATTACCCCCTCTCTTTAATTCCTAATTTCCTTTCTAGTTCCCTCCTAATTCCAAACAAAATCTGAAAATAATTTTAGATTTTGAAACCCTTAATCATCACCAAACCCTAACCCTAAGTCCCCAACCCCTCCTCTCTTGGTCGGCCACCTTCCCCTCCACTTTCACTTGATTTTCTAAAGGAAAACCCTCTCCTCTCGCAAAGATACTTCTAGGACAGCAAAAGCAATTAATTTTCAATCTCCCACCGTCACAATCAATATGAATGGAAGTCCCCAAATGGGACTACGGTTTGGTACTTGACGACGACGACAACATTGACATCCTCCGTTCCCCATTCTTCGACGTCGGATTCGACTTCCACAATACTATCGAAGAATACTTCGACCGGATCCACATCACTTTGGTGGATGCGATTGACGATCAACGGACGAAAGGACGGTGGACCCTCCTCGGCCGAACCACGACTTCTTCCCCTCCGGATACTCCCACACTCAAAGGTTACTTCACCCAACTCCTACGATTCCTCACCCATGCCATCGGCCTTCAAGTGACTACTTTCCGACGACGATTTATTCCCGGTTAAGGTGAACTTTTTTCCCTCGTCAAGTTATTTCTTCTTCCTTCTAACCTTGTAGGTGGTGATGAATTCGTAAAAGATCCACACCGCTTGATTTGTTAAAGAGCTTAGTAAACGTAGGGTTATTTTGAGAGTTCCTTATATGTTATTTGTCTTAATGTTAATTAAGGGATTATGAATGAACAACTACTATGTTAGCCTAGATTTGATTTTCCAATCTATTTGTTTGTTCAAGCACTTTAATGTGGTTGGCCTAAACGCAATCACCCCTCCTTTGTTTTATTTTATCGTTCTAGATTGCTAGTAGTTTAATCAAGTAATTGCTCTTATAATAAATCGTGCAAATCCTAATGTTTCTACTCAAAGCATATTAGTCCTGCATCAGTTAGGGCCCAAGGGGTGGGCCAAACTGGGGTGTGACATTTCTTACGTGGTAGAAACACCCAAAATCACAACCAAGTTGTTCCTTCCTCTCTTTCCAATCTTCAACCCAACTGAGGTGGTGGTTCATAATAATCCTTTTGCCCAATCTATCAAATTTGAGGCACAATGGGTCATATAGCTGTCACTTGCTAGCATCACAATAATCTTCAATACAACTTCCCTCCCTCACACGTAACATCAGCTATCTTCTCACACCATCAACCTTCAACTAATTGGTGCATGGACTTCGGTGCATTAACTCATATGACTTCAAGCCTCACCAACCTTCAACAACTCACAAAATATACTGGTACAAATATCATCATTGTTAGCAACAGCTCCACCATTCCCATCTCCAATACAGACACCGGTCTACTACCGACACCTTCTCCCAACCATAAGCTCTTTCTCCATACCCTTCTTCATATTCCTGCTCTCTCCCCTGCTCTCAATACACAAACTAACATCTGACAATATTTGCTCAATTTATTTTAATTCATCTTGTTTTATCATCAGGGATGACCTGACCAACAATATACTACACCATGGACCAAGCAGTAATGGCCTTTATCCCATCACCACAACAAGTCCATCACCTTCTTTCAAGGCCTTCACCTCTACACTGAATAATCTCTAACTATGGCTTGGAGGTTGAGTCATCCTCACAATTGTATCATCACCAAACTGGCCAAAACTCTACAAATCTACTCAAATAATTTCATATCAATTCTTATGTAGTTCTTGCATTATCTCTAAAGGTCACAAACTATCCTTTAGCTTGCAGTCTACTTGTACTCCTAAACCTTTACATTAATATAAAGTGAAGTTTAGGGTCCCTCTGTAATAACCCAAATTTTAACTCACACAAATAATTTTTTTTAGGAGTCATTATAAGTCAAATTTAAAATTCGTCTTTACCATAAGGTAGATATTATTGTGTTTTAATTATAATAATATTTTTATAATTTTTGGGTTCTGATATAAATTCTTAAGAAATTGACACCTATTAGTATAAATAGGGATTTTGGGACAGTTAAGTATCTATTTTGTAAACTGATTTCATCAAAATTTTTTAAATAAAATAAGCTATTTTATGGATAATTTTTTATAATTTTTGAAGCCCCAAAAGAATGTATATGAATTTTATGCTAGAAATTAATTAAATTATATAATTATTTTATTATAAAATATCCTAAGCCACTAAAGTATCATTAAACCATTTTTAAATCCCTTTTCCCTATTCATTTTCGGCTAACAAAGAAGGTTTAGGAAAAAGTATAGAGAAAAGAGAAACTTGGGTTTGGAGGTTGTAGTGCAATTTTCATCCGTCGACTCTATTGAGAAATTTGCTCGTCTCGCTGTAAGGAACTATCATCTTATTTTTAATTTCAATAATTTTATATTTTTATTATTTTTTTGATCAAATTTATATTTTCATTTCAAAAAAATAAGGATAATTTTATATTAATAAAACTTTCAATGCATAACTTTTGGTATGTGATAGATGTTGTCAATATGAACATTTTGACTAAAACAAATTAAATTTTCATCCAAGAAATTGAAAGTTATGATTTTTTTTAAGTAAATATATAGTAGATAAATTTGGTAGATTTTTTGTATTTTTTATTATTGCATTTTGTATATTATATTAACTTATATAACACAGAAAATATAGCATTTGCATGTAAGTAAGGAATGCTAGCTGTTAACACTATAATGAATATACGGGTTGGCTTTAAAACATAATACGAGGGTGGGCTGATGGACTTTCTTTTAAATAAAAGTTTAGTGGCATGATCATAGTCGTAGCTATAATTGATTGGTTGAATTATACAGACATGTAAATGATGATGACTCTTAAATAATTATTGAAAGTCACCTATGAAAATAAATGATTAATATAAGATAAGATTGATAGATTTATAACTATGATAGATAACATATGTAAGGATGAACACACCACATTAAAGTTGCATGTCCTACCTTGCTTTTTATAATTATATCCATGATGGCATTTATATGATAGTATATTAAATTGATTGATAGATATAACTGAACTCATACTGACATTAATATTGATACAACATAGCATAGCATATTAGAATGACTTATTGAGTGATAGTCCTCTTTATTGATTTTTCTTATAATTTGATAGTTGATAGATCTCTTTTGACTTTATTGATTATATGGTTTTAATTTTATTATTAATTTTTGAAATTTTTATTGCTCATATTAAGTGATAATTGATATTGACTAAAACTAAAGATACATATTAATTCTTTTATCTTGCATTGAAAGCAATGATAGAATTTTGGTTACTTGCTAGATTTTTATGCTCATTATGTGAATTTTTATGATTTTAGGCCAATGAAGGGATCAAAACCAGTTAGAGTGAGATTGATATAAATCGTCAAGTTCTTCTTTAGATTTTGTTATGCATTTTCTTTTATTCTTTTGTAGAGAGGAGCTTCTGATAGATTAGTAATTATAGTGATCTTCTTGCTAGTGTAAATATCATTTTAGTGAATGTATAGTACTGAAAATATTGTGATGTATATAATTTTAGTTGCTTTTGCTAGTTTTTACTAGTTAATGTTTATATTGATAATTTATAAAAGCTCTGATTTATTCTTAAAATGATAAATAAATAATTATTTTGAATTTAACTCTAGGGTGTGACACCCTCTCCAATTTTATCTCTCAATGGTTTTTGCTATTATGTAATGTTTTAATGCACAACAAATCTAAAAGCTATGATAAATTCTCACAATTTACATTAATGTATAAAAATCTCTAAAGCACTAAAATTAAAATATTTTGCTCTGACAATGGTAGTGAATACACCTCTTGCCAATTTCAACAACATCTAACCAATAAAGGCACTGTGCACCAACTTAGCTGTCTTAGTACTCCTGAACACAATGGTGTCTCGGAACGCAAACATAGACACCTCCTCGAAATAACTCGAACCCTCTTGCATGCTGCCCACCTCCCTTAAAAATTTTGGACTGAGGCTATACTCACATCTACCTACCTCATCAAAACTGCTTTCCCTTCAAAAACACAAACCACAAATCACCTTATCAGCTTCTCACCAAACAGCTACCTAAATACAATCATCTCCAGACATTTGGCCTCCTTTGTTTTCCATGGATTCCACCTATTGACAAACTCTCCTTTCGCTCCACCCCCTGCATTTTCCTGAGATACTCAACCTCCACCGCCGGCTACCGTTGTTACAATCCTCTCACATGCAAGATCATCCTCTCACTTCATGCAAATTTCATGAAACATCCTTCCCATTTCACACACTTCCCAACCCTCTAGCCCAAATAACAACATCATCTCCATTACTTCTCACCCCCTCCTCCTCAATCTCCAACAATCTCGCTACAAATGCAAACACTCCCTGCCCCCCTCCCACACCATCTCCCTGTACATCTTCTCTCCCAAACAATGCACTAGCAACATATTCACAAACTATATGCTCTCAATCAATCCCAACAAACAATCCACCAACAACAAATTATCCAATCCCCACCACTACTTACCTCCACCCACCCTATGCAAAACTCGCTTAAAAACTAGTAACCTTAAACCTAAACAAATCTTCACACTAATAGCTCAAACCTCCCCCATCTTAACACCTACATGTTTCTCAAAAGCATCTAAACTACCTGAATGGAGACAAGCCATGTCCACTGAATTTGATGCCTTATAACTTCAAGGCACATGGTCTTTAGTTCCACCTCCTGTCAATCATCCCATCCTTGGTTACAGCTAGACTTACAAAATGAAACTCCACCCAAATGGTTCTATCGATCATCTAAAAGCTCGCCTCATAGCTCAAGGATTTACTCAAGAACATGACATAAATTTCTTCGAAACCTTCAGCCGAGTAGCCAAAATACCCATAATACGTATTCTACTCACTATTGCACTATGCAAGCATTGGTCAATCCATCAACTAGATGTCATAAATGCCTTTCTTCATGGCAAACTTCAAGACACCATATATATGAAATAATCTCCCAGCTTCATTGATCCATCACATCCCACATATGTCTACAAATTACACATATGGCATTCAAATAACCTCCACCCCCACCTAATACTTCTCAATCAAACCAAGTATGCAACAGATGTCCTTCACAAATTTGGTTTAGAAAATTGTAAACCTGCAACATCATCATCTTCTGTGAAACCACCCACCATACTCAATGGTAATCAACCATTCCTCAATCTAGCACTATATTACACCATTGTTGGCCCTCTTCAATACTTCACCATTACTTGTCCTGATATCGTCTTCGTCACTAACCACCTTTGTCACTTCAGGCACATGCCTCTTAACAAGCATTTTCAGATAATGAAAAGAATACTCATATATCTAAAAAGCACTCTCAACATGGCCCTTCCAATCACGCAAAGCGATCTCACACTACGATCATTTGTCGATTCAGACTGGGCCTCTGATCCGACTGATCGAAAGCCTATCTTTGGATTCTGCTCTTATATTGGCAACACCCTAGTTTCCTATCTCTAGCCTCTGCTCTTATCTCAGCAACACCCTAGTTTCCTAGAATGTCAAGAAGCAGTCGGCAGTGGCAAAGTCCTTAACAGAAGTCGAATATCGATCCCTAGCAGCAGCAGCTTCTAACATTGTTTGGCTTCGTCGTGTACATACTGATTTTCACATACCTTCTTCAGCAGCCACACCGCTATATTGTGATAACATCTCTACCATGGATCTCGCAAATAATCCGATTTTTCATGCTCGTGCCAAGCACCTCGAAAGATAATACCACTTCATTAGGGATTGAATCAAGTCGAAGGAAATCTATGTCCACCACATTCACTCCAACGATCAGCCCATTTACATTCTCACAAAGGCTCTACACACTCTTCGTTTTCAGCAACTTCGCGGCAAATTAATTCTCCAGTCTCTAGATCCTTAATTGAGGGGCAATGATAAGTTTTCTACTGATAAGGGATACATATATGCTCACAGTTAGCTCTCCACTACTTCCCTCTGCAGCAGAACTCCACTACCCTCTGCTATAGTCGATATTCCTCACTGCCAGCACCCATAGCAAAAGCAACATATAACTACTTTGTTTTATATATGCACCTTTAATGTAAAGGGGAAGGTGTGCATGAAATGAAAATATCTCTGTTATCCTTTTTTTTTTATATCTTTGTTATCCATCTTCTTAACAAACTATCTAATTAGGTTTTATTCATGCTCATCCTTTTTTTTTTTCTTAGATGAATAAGCATTTTAACTATTTTATCACCTTCAATAAATACAGTGGCCCAAATTTTATGAAATTTTATAAAATTATACATTTCACAATTCTATTTTGCCCACTCTAAAAAGAGAGGCTGATTTTAGCCCTAGACATTATATACAATATAGTTAATCCAATATTTATATAAAAATAATCATTAAAATCAAAATTAAAACACAAATATATAAACCAAACTCAAACTTAATAGTCTTTCTCGGTATCATCATCCTCTTCATCATTATTATCTTACTTACTGTTGAAGTTCTTTTAACAGATACTTGTTGCAGTTTCAATATTAACGCTTCTTTAATCTGAAAAATTAAAAATTTATTTTTTATTTTTTTAAAGAAGATAGTATATATGGTACTTATATATATATATATATTTTCTGCTTTAGATCATGGTTGGGTAGTGATTGTAAATAATTAAACAAAATTATTATTTATTATTTTTTAAAGTAAACTCAATTAATAACCGCTTACTTATATTTAAATTATAATATAATCCTTGGATAATGAAATCTTCCTACCTTTGCGGATCTGGGGATTTCCCGATGGCTGACTCTCTGATGCGAGATAATACAACGTCGGAGCTGATGCTTTACGTTCATGAACAAATTTGAATCCTCTGATTCATTTTAACTTTTTTATAATAGGTTCCACGTTTTCATCTACTTCTATTCTTCTGTTGATTTTGTTGTTTGACTCTGAAATCTTCCTTATTTTGTTCTGTCAATAGTATTAGATTTTATTTGAAATAATTTTTTTACTACTTCATAAAGCAGTTTTTTAATTAAAAAAAAAATGCTAAAATATTATTTTAGAAAGCTATAAGAAAGCAGTCCCAGACAAAGCTTTAATTAATTAGCTGATTCTCTATTGCTCTGAGATTTTGATTTCTTAGGTATTTTCTTTTCTTTGATGCTGTAGACAGCCTTTGTTTCTCTTAAATTGGGGCGTAGGCTGACACTTGCAACCTTTTATTAATAGATCAATTTAATGAGCTCATGTTCTTAAATTTATAAAAAATTAAAAAAATAGTAGTAGAGATACCTCTTTACAAAATTTATTTGATTAAATATGAATTTTGGTTTAAATATTTAAATAAAAAATTTTCAAGATTGACTTTAAGATTACCCATACTCCAAATAATATAATTTTTTTTAACTAAATGTACGTTTCATGAATGAGATGAACCCAAAGATATGAAGAGTGCCTTAAAGTGAGTCCTAAATGGCCTAAATCAAGCACTCTAATGCATAATTGGAAACTTCACGCTGTTGTCACCAACATGGACTCTTTAAGTTGACACTTACGTTACCAATAAAGTCAATGCACAGCATCATTAATAAAATTGACGTCAGTTGTCAACAAAATGTTAATATTTATTGTTGACAACAAGGCCGACACACGATATTGACACTAACGCTAATGCTAATGCTAACAGCCACTGCTACTAATAAGATCGTTGCCCACATAAGATATCAATGTGAGTGTCCGTTCGCACTTGTAATGCCTTCGTCCACTATCGACACTAATGCCAACGTTCATTGATATCAAGAATGCTGTAACCCACTGTTGACCTTAACGTTGATGCCCAATATGCCAATAAAACTTTTCGTTTGCTAATGTCGCCATTGCCATTAAGGCGGACGCACATCATTAACGCAAGTACGCAACACCAATAACTTTCATCACCAATAAAACTAGCATATGATCTCAACTCCAATGTCTACCTACCATCTCTATCAGGCCCGATATTCGTCTTTTTTGGTCATTAGTGATATTCGCTCTCATAAGAAAAATGATTGAGTAGGCTCAATCTCTTGACAATAACTTCTAAGTCTCATGGCTCTTACTTTTACCATAAAAATTATCTTCCAAATTAAAATTCATATACATTATATTATATTATAACAGGCATTATTTATAATCTATGACTTATATTAATAAAATTATCTCATCAAACCTCATGATTTTTTTCCCTTCACTACTTTTTATACAAAATTTTTCATTTCCCATATAAGCTGTCATAAACTTATAATATTACGACAATAAATCCTCCTCATACCACCGCAATATTCCAGCATGCAACGAGTGGGAATCTAATGGGAGGAAGATGGAACCAGCCTTTATCTTGTTTTTTTTTCTAATGAAGACATTAACAATTAGATTCCTGTTATATTATCTAAACTTATAAAATATTTTTTTTATATAATCTTCACTACAATATCACAAATGTGTTAGGTGCGTACGTAATGCCTGCCACTTTTCTTAATATTGTATGGCTCTTTCTTCACATGGACTAGTCACTGGTGATCTACAGTCCCTAGTTTATTTTTTAAAATGGAGGTATCTACCCGCTGTCACTCCAAAGGGAGCGCTTGGCAGCGTAACTAATTCCTCGGTAGAACCTAGCGAGGCCACCCACCGGCACCGAGCCCACACTTGCTTTGCCCCACTGAAGAGGCGAGGCCGTAGTAGAGGGGATTTGAACCCGGGATGAGGGTTCCCAACCATGCTCGCCCACCAACCACCCTTAAGCCTCAGTCGGTTTACAGTCCCTAGTCTAAGCAAGCCAACCTGGAAGATGAATAAACCAGATCCAAGACACAATTTATTCTCTTTTTTTTTTTTAATTACAATTTGTCATATCCTCTTTCTTATTTATTCGCAACTATCTCATCAATATTATCACATTGTCAGTTGCAAGAATCAATACAAACTCCATTCAAAGCACTTCAAGGCTCAAGCAGTACTTGACCTGTAAAATCTTCCTATTTGATCATACAGCTTGTGAGGATCAATTAGAAATTAGAATGCTGAAATTAAAAGAATATTTAGGTGAGATCCACTTGCAGATGCAGTTATTGCAGAACAAAGGATTGAAAAACTACTCGATTGTCTAGCAGTGTGCATAACTAGCTACAGGTCACTCCTTGAGAAGGCTTTAATGCATGGCTCATTTAAAGCGTGTGAAACTTTGGTGGCTAGCAAGCTCTATGTCCTACTTCCACTTTAAAATTTAAATAGACAAATAGTTTGCTATGAAGTTTAATATATTTTTGTGATGTGTTGTGAGCCATTTCACTCACATGTTTTTTTTTTTTTTTTTTTAAATAGTAGAATTTTATTTTTTAATATTTTTATTTAAAACAAAATAGGCACATTATGAGTTTTATAAATTTAAATTTATATCGACTAAAATCAAATAATATCACTCGAATCAAGATATTTTTGTCTCTATACAATTTTTTTCTTATTTGTAAATGAAAAATATTTTCATTATTGAAATAAAAATATAAAATAAGGTGATTTTAGTCTAAGGAAAATGAAAAGAAAATAAATGAAGATAAAAAATTAAGAGTAAATTAAAGAGAGGAAATATGGACTATTGAATTCCCACTTAAAAGGGCTGCTACCAGCCAAATGGCTATTTGAAAGTTTCTAGGGAAATGAAGGTTCTTCTTGTAATGTTTCTTCTTGCCTCTGCTAATTTTAATCAATAATTCCATCAAATAGACCAAAGCTTTTAGGGCATATCATCTTCTGCTATGATATTTTCATCATTTAGTGCTAATCTTCTATGATATACCTATAACTAAAAGAGAACTTAGATGGCATACTTAATCGATGATGGGAATGTGTTTTCGACAAGGTAGACAAAAGCTTTCAGGGCATATCATCTTCTGCTATGATATTTTCATCATTTAGTGATAATCTTCTATGATATACTTATAACTAAAAGAGAACTTAGAGGACATACTTAATCGATGATGGGAATTTGTTGTGGAGTAGGTAGCCCAAAGCTTTCAGGGCATATCATCTTCTGCTATAATATTTTCATCATTTAGTGATAATCTTTTATGATATACTTATAACTAAAAGAGAACTTAGAGGACATACCTAATTGATGATGGGAATTTGTTGTGGACTAGGTAGCCCAAAGTTTTCAGGGCATATCATCTTCTACTATGATATTTTCATCATTTAGTGCTAATCTTCTATGATATACCTATAACTAAAAAAGAACTTAGAGGACATACCCAATCGATGATGGGAATGTGATGTGGACTAGGTGTAGATGATGAAGAAAAGAGTACAAACTTCAAATAGAAACTTTCATGAAAAAAAAAATGAGTTTACCTAGGTTTAAAATTTTGGGCACATCTCTAACAACTTCCATAATTTGATTAGGGATCACAATGCCAATACTAACTCTAAAAGCATCTAGACTCTGTTTGCAGTGGTATACGGTGATGAAAATCGTTGCCTATATCAATCTATAGTTGCGGTTTACAAACCACTGTTAATAACTGTTGTTGATGAAACTCTATATTTTTGGTAGTGATATATCTGATGATTGAGTCACATAAGCGATAAAGTTCGTTGGAACTACTTAAGATGGCTGATTGGATAGTGCTAAAGAGAGACTCAATGTATAGGTGAATTTGAGGTTTGGTTGACTTTAGAACTTCGACATCAAAGAATCTCATATCAAAATAATAGACACTGAGTGCAGAACTGTGGAATCTTTTCAATGAGCATTCTTTAGTTGTATCCACTTCTTTTGAATCAATCTAAGTAAGATTAAAAGTTACTTAGCAATAGAAGTTATAAAGTGACAGTAAGTGCATTCATGAAAATAAAAATAATGATCTCTCACAAAGTTTAAGAACCATAAGAAACATTAATAGAGTAATATCTGAAAGAGTCTGTGAAGAACAGAGTATAGCAGAGAATAGCAGAGACATTAAGAAAGCAGAGAAGTTTGTAAAGCTATAATTTTACTGTTTCATTGAATTGGCCTATTTCTAATACATGATGTGTATGTATATATATATAAGATGTAAGGACAATTTGTTCTAAGGAATGTGCTAGCTGTTTGTTGATGCAGGCAGATTGTAGGAGGCAGGCGGAGTGGAGTGAAGTCGGCATTTTTCATGATGTGCTGACAGCCCCCCCACAAATTAAGCATCCATAAGATGGATAGTTAATTTGAGTCTAAGGTCAAGAAATCGGGTTGTTGATAGAGGTTTTGTAAGAACATCTGCAAGCTGATCAGCTGAGTGTATGTGTGAAACTATGATAGCCTTCTTTTGGATATGTTCGATGATGAAGTGGTAATCTATTTCAATGTGTTTAGTCCTCGTGTAAAAGACTAGATTGTTTGTGAGGGCAATGGCAGAGGTGTTATCACAATAGATGGTGGTCGGCAAGGATTGAGGGAGATGAAATTCAACCACTAGTCGACGAAGCCATAGGACATCAGATGTTGCAAATAAGAGCGAGTAGTATTCTGCTTTGGTGGATGCTTTTGCTATTGTCGCCTGCTTCTTGACACACCAGGATATAAGATTGTTGCCGAGAAATGTGTAGAAGCCTGTTATCGATTTCCTATCGTTGGAGTCCGCGGCCCAATCAGCATCAGCATAAGTACATAGTTGTGAGAGGGAGGCCATAATGTGAGGTTCCTTGAACATAATGAAGCAGCTGTTTGAGAGCTTGATAATCATTGTTGTTCGGCTGATGTATACGTTGACATATGAAGTTTGTTGCGAAGGCAATATCCGACCTCGTAATGGTGAGATATTGAAGGGAGCCAGCTAATCGACGATAGAGATTTGGATCACTGTAGGGTTGATCGGCTAAAGATCCTTGTTGTGGTTTGAGTGACATTGGGGTAAGGGATGGTTTGCAAGCTGCTTTTAGATCCTACTACTATGAGGATGTCTCGTGTATAGTGTTGTTGGTGGAGAAAGAAGCTAGTGGCCGTTGGAACTACTTGAATTCTAAGAAAGAGGGAGACGTCGTCGAGTTGTTTGATGGAGAAGGTGGACTGTAGTTGTTTCAGCAGAGTCTAAATGGTGGAGGAGTCATTCCCTGTTAGAAGTATATCGTCCACTTTGATTAAAAAAATAAAGTTGTGTGTTACATTTGGAAAATAGGAGAAGAGATGAATCCGCCTTGCTAAAGGTGAAGTCAAATTATAGTAAGAAGGAGGTGAGTTTGTGAAACCACTGTCGGGGAGCTTGATTGAGACCATAAATGAACTTATGCAGCTTACAGACATGGTTGGGGTGTTGGGTTTCTACAAATCCAGATGGTTGTTCCATGTATACTTCCTCTGTAGATCACCATGTATAAATGCATTTGAGATATCCATTTGAAGTACGAATCGGTGGTGATGAAGGGCTAAAGTGAGAAGAATTCTAAAAGTGAGCATCTTTGCTACGAGACTGAATGTGTCGGTGTAGTTGATTCCAGACTCTTGTGTGAAGCCTTTAGCCACAAGGCAAGCTTTATAACGATCAACTTGGTCGTTGAGCTGAAGTTTGGTCTTGAATGTCCAACAATAGCCAATAATTGGTTTGTCAACTGGTGGAGGAGTGAGAGACTAGGTCCCTTTCTATTGAAGTGCTAAGAATTTTATAGACATAGCATTTCGTTAATGTGGAAGGAGAATGGCTTGAGTGTAGTAGGTGGGGATGTGTTGAGATGTATGAATTGCAGTGAGATCAAAGATTTTCTTCGGCCAGATGATTCCTGACTTCATTCTAGTTTGCATAGGGTGACCGATTGCAAGAGGGGGTTGGAGATGTATGGGTTCTTAGGTAGAATTGCTCTGGTGGATTAGACAATTGGAGGAAGAAGAGGCTGAAATTCTGTTGGTAGTAGGTGATAATGTAGGCTGTGGCGAAGGTAGAGAGGTTGTGAGAGCAGGTTCGGATGTAGGTGTGGTTGAGATAACAGAGGTAGGAATAAGAAGTAATGGTGAGTAATTAATGGGATTGGAGATTGTGAAAGCATTGGTGGAGGGAGAGTGAAAGGGGAATATATGCTCATGAAAAACCGCATGATGTGAGATGTATATTCTGTTGGTTGGAAGGTGAAAACAACGATAGCCTTTGTGTGAAGTGGAGTAGCCGAGGAAGACGCATTCGAGAGAGCGTAGGGAAAGTTTATTAGGCGCTTGAGGTTGTAGCAAGAGTGCTTTGGTTGGTAGATGATTTATAAGATAATTAGCTGTGGTGAGAGCCTCAGCCCAGAAATGAAGAGGTAGACTTGCAACATGAAGGAGAGTTCTGGTGAGATCAAGGAGATGGCGATTTTTGCGTTCAGAGACACCATTCTGCTCAGGTGTATAGTGACAGCTTACTTGATGTGTAATGTCGTTATCGAGGAGGTAGTCTTTGAAGAGATTGCTTGAATACTCACCTGCTCTATCATAACGAAGAGCTTTGATTTGAGAGTTAAAAGTTGTTTTGATTAGAGTGCAGAATTATTTAAATTTACTGAAAGTTTGTTGCTTAGAGTTTATGAGATATAGCCAGCAATACTTAATGAAATTGTCGATGAAAATAATATAGTATTTATAGCCATTTAGTGAAGATAACGGTGCCGAACCCCGGACGTTCGAATGGACTAACTGAAAAACCATGGTAGACTAGGAAATACTTGTATGAAAGGGAAGTTTGTGGCTTTTGGCCACATTACAAGAGATACAAATATGTGAAGAGGAAGAGTTACATAGAGAAGTTATGTATTGAACTAATGGAGAGAGTAGGTGGCGATGCGGGTGACCCAGTTGCGCGTGACAAAGAAGTTGGAATAGATGTGGCTTGAAGAGCTGTAGAGGTGGTGATCAGAGAGGTGCAAACGCAATAGAGACCGTCATGGGTGAGTCCATGAAGAAGAAGAACTTGATTGTCTGAAGGTCCTTTATTACGTAGCCATGAGCAACAAAAGAGATGGAAACATTATTATCATATATTAGTTTAGAAATAGATAGAAGATTATGAGAGAGAGACGAGACGTGAAGAATATTACGAAGTCGAAGCTTACAGGAAGACTCAGAAAGCGGGAGAATCCCTTGTCCGCTGTGCTGTATGGGTAGAGAGCTGCCATTGGTGATCAAAATGTAGTCATTGTCGGAGTAAGTAGCTAGCTGATGAAGGTTGGAGGCGTCAGGGGTGAGGTGAGTGGAAGCACCTAAGTCGAGTACCCATTCAGTCATGGGTATTGAAGGTTACTAGGCAATTTGGGCGCGTAGAGTCCATTGGGAGGGTGGTGCAAATTGTAAGTTACAGGGATGCTAGCAATTTAGAGCCGAGTGCCCAGATTTTCCGCATATTTGGCAAACGAAGTGATTTGAATTAGCTGTAGGGTTCAAGGAAGGACGATTGGGGTTAAAGGGAGGGCGTGTCGGTGAGCCTCGACCGCGAAGAGGACAGATGGATATGTTAGTGGTGAAGCGACTGTGCTTGGTATTGGAGCATATTGAGAAGAGAGCAATGTTATTTGGTGGTTGTGTGGTATCCTTGAGTTGTTCGTTGTGAAGATTGATCTCCTCACTACATAGTAGGGAGTATAGAACATCAAAGCTAATGGGGTTGAGAGATGTGCGGATAGCGGTTTTAAAAACATTTTAGGTTGATGGAAGGCCATTGAGAATGTAGAGGATGATGTCCTCGAAATCAATGTGGGACCCGGCTACCGTAATGTTGTCTACAAGGAACTTGATTTGGGCGAGATATTGGGTCATAGAACGATCATGCATCTAAATGTGATGAAGCTCATTCTTGAGTTGAATGATGCAAGAGCGATTTGTTGGTTGAAGCCGACGTTCAAGGGTGATCTAGACGTTGTGAGCAGAGGTAAGTGTGAGAACGTAAGATAGAACATATGGTGAGATAGTGGAGAAGAGAGCTGATAGGAGATTGCGGTCAATGAGGCACCAGAGACGGTGGTCGGCGGAGGAAGAGTCAGTAGGAAGTAATTGGGTGCCGGTGAGATAACCTTCGAATCCATTAGCGAAGAAGTGTTGAAAATTTTGAAGTCTCCAGATGGCATAGTTTTCGTTGGTGAGTTGTGTGGGAACAATGTGTTTTAAGTTGGAGATGAGGAATTTGAGAGGAGGAGGAACAGTAAACTCAACTAGAGAGGCGAAAAGATTGGAGTTGGGTGGGAGGGAAGCTGCGGACTCTTGATTGGCCATTGGGCTGAAGAGGAGGCGCTGTCGAGCTTCAACTCTGATACCATGAAAGAGTCTGTGAAGAACATAGAGCAGCAAAGAATAGTAGAGACATTAAGAAAGCAGAGAAGTTTGTAAAGCTATAATTTTACTGTTTCATTGAATTGGCCTATTTCTAATACATGATGTGTATTTATATATATAGATGTGAGGACAATTTGTTATAAGGAATGTGCTGGCTGCTTGTTGATGCAGGCGGATTGTAGGAGGCAGGCGAAGTGGAGCGGAGCTGAAGACAGTGGTGGTCCTCACTATGAGTTGGTGTTCTTCATGATGTGCTGACAATATCTAATGATAATTATCAAGAAGATCTAATATTACTCTGAAAAAATAAATAAATTTTTACTTTATATTCAGCTTCAAATGAAATTAATAAGTTGGCTAATGAGTCAAATTTAGACGGACTAAAGTCATACTCAAATTAAATCTAAGAGTGATGATATAAATATCCATTCAAATCATAAAAGTCCAACTCCTCTCCATGTTAAATTAATCAATTATTAAACTAATTAAGAATTTAATTACTTTGAACATTGCTTATCAATCAATGAAATGTTTGATCCACATAATATAAAATATTCTCATAAAGTTTATTTGTATAAAAAGCATCTATATCAATTTATATCTCTATATATACCTCAATATGAACGTTCTTCACCTATCATTTCTGGAATAAGAGATCATCGTCATCCTGTAAAGACAAAATATTCAATCTCATTATCTCAGTGTTAACAATAATTACTATAAAAGTACCATCAAAATCTCCAAAATTGTGGATTTTATTCTCATTTAAATGAGTGAAAATAAAATCATGAATTTATAAAATACATTTTTTTTATCTAGAACAAAAAATGAGTCTTTAGCTAAATAAACTCATTAAGATATTCTATGCTTTTTAATTTAAAATGACTACTTAAAATATTTTTATAAAATTAATGACTAAATCACATCATCAATTATTTTAAAAGAAAAATACATCATATGTAGTCACGTTTATCAGAAAAGCCTATAAATAAAAAAAGGGATGTATATATATATATATATATATAATTTATAATTTCTATATTTTTATAATTAGTTTATCCAACTTTAAAAGAAAGACTAGCCTCATATGAATCCGGTGATTTTAAAATCTATGCATCTTGAACATAATTTTTTTTTGCTTGGATTGGACAAGTGGCGTACTTCTGTAGTTCTCCTAACAGAAGTTAGAATCCTGTCAACTATCAATTTCTCTTTCAATGCAATAAATTCGTCTACTTTTATTGTTAAACCTGCTCTGCTTTTCTCCCGCTTATAAAATGACTCTTTGCCTTGCCATCTTCAGCAACTCAAAGAAAAGATAAATAGATAGATAGAAAGAGAGAGTAATGGAGAGCAGAAGCATTTTGCCTGGCGCTTCACAGTTAGCCACACTTCATCTTTTAGTGGTGATTTTGAGCTTCTGCTTCTGCTCTCAAATCCTAGCGTTTGCTGTTAACCAAACGTCGAAGCCTATAGTTCCTGCTGTAATTTTGTTTGGTGACTCAATAGTTGATCCTGGAAATAACAATGCTATTAAAACTATTGTGAAGTGTAATTTTCCTCCATATGGGAAGGATTTCATCGGCCATGTACCTACTGGCAGATTTTGCAATGGCAAGATACCCGGTGACCTTATAGGTACTTTCCTCTTGCACCTTTTTCATATATATTACTTGAGTACTCATTAGATTCTTATATATATATATGCTACTTAGGGTACATACGATATTTTTTTTAACGATTTTATTTTGCAGATCATTATCATATCTTTAATAGATTTTATTACAGAGAATTAGCTTTTTACAGTAAAACCATTTTCATTGGTTGGAGTAGCTCCAAAAAGAGTTGCTGTAGATGGTTTTGCTATGAATGACCTTGTTAGAAGAGTAGATATGCTATATCTAAATCTAAAAAAGATTTAGTTAGAAAATATTAGAAATATCTCTTCTTATTAGATTTAAATGATAATTTGACTCTTAATAAAAAAGAATGAAGAAAAATGATTCATGTAGCCTATTTCAGATGATATTATTGTTGTTTTCGTGAAGTGGGTGGCGAATGTAGCTCTCTTTGATTTATTAGTTGAGGGCTTTAGCTACTAATCAAGATAGGTCTTGACTTCAAATTTTAGTTTATCTCATTGGCTCAAATATTTTTTAAAAAAGAGAAATTATTATGTGCGGTCACTGGACCGTCCGGATGCCAATTAAGATGCGGCATATCACCTGATACATAGTGGTACACAGTAACTATACGTAACGTATTGGTGACATAGAGCGTCCTGATTGACCTCCGGACAACATTGGATAACCGCACGTAATAATTTTATCTTTAAAAATAGTGGGAGTGAGGCCCACCCAGCCCATTGATACAGTTGATTTTTCAATTAACTGCACTAACAAAATGTCAGTGCGATCAAAAGTTTTGCAAAAACGGTGTTCCTCTTGAATGAAGCAGAGGTGGCTTTTGTAAATATTGTGCGCCAGCTGTGTACGATAATGAGCTAAATGGCGAACATGTCGGTGCGAGCAGAGAATGGATAGTAGCAGCACCGCTCAATTAAATTTGCAATTTTTTTTTGGTTTGAATAATAAATAAACTTCTGAAAGACGACGTGCATAGCAAGCTAAATTAATTATTTTTTTATTCTCAGGCCTCATAATGCTCAATGGTAGTGAATCTACGGCATTTTTTTTTAATTTTGGGCCACATAATTTATAGCTGAAGAAATAAAACTACTATGTGACATGTAGCAAATGTGTTAAATCAGGAGATTTTGAAAGTATTAGATTTCGTTCTGAACAGTTTTCTAATTTTTTAATTAGAAATTTTTTACTAAAAATTTACTTAAGAAAATAATAAAAAACCTGTCCTGAATTAATATTTTTGAAAAAAAAAATTAGTTTATTTGGTTTATTGCTCGGTTTTATTAATTTGTCTGAAATTTTATCAGCCTCGAGTTTGGGAGTGAAGGAGATAGTACCAGCTTATGTCGGCCAAAAGCTAGGAGCTGAAGACCTACTCACTGGAGTCAGCTTCGCTTCCGGAGCCACTGGATACGATCCCTTGACCCCCGTTATTACAGTACCTTCTCTCTCTTTCTTTCTCTCTCTCTCTCCCTCCTCATCCACTTCAATGCTAGCTTTAATTCTCTATCTAACAAAAATTAAGCATATCACCCACTGAGGTTTACTGTAGTTGATGGGCGAGTACAGTTGGGAACCCCCATCTCAGGTTCAAATCCCCTCTACTACAACCTCGTCTTTTCAATGGGGCAAAGTAAGTGTGGGCTCGATACCGATGGATGGCCTCGTTAGGTTCTGCCAAGAAATTAGTTACGCAGCCAAGCTCTTCCTATGAAGTTGCAGCGGATAGATACCTCCATTCCAACAAAAAAATAATTGGGATCCGCGCAATTATATTGGAGCAGCAATGTTACCTGAATTTTGTTACTTATTTCTGGGAACTAATATTAAAATCACTAAAAAATTATTTAGATTATGATATGTTTGGAATACATTTCTTGCTATCAGCTTTTCAGAACGCAACGTTAATTTCATTTTTTTACTGCCGTTTCTATTTTCTTCTCGTATAATTAAAGAGATGTTCATAAAAAAAATTGCATGCGTCCTCTATATAAATAATTAAATAAATTAAGCAATATAAGAAACCAAGAACATTTCACTAATATTATTAATGAAATTAATGAAAATGAAATAATTTTGATCTTATTTTATTTATAGGCTTTGTTATATATCGATGATGAAGTAACAATTATATGGTAATTAATGAATGAATGCAGTCGGCGATATCTATGCCGGATCAGCTAAAACTATTCGCAGAATACAAAGAGAAGTTAAAGGAGATCGCCGGAGAAGAGAGGGCTAATAACATAGTAGCGGAGAGTCTCTTCGTAGTGTGCTCCGGCTCCGACGATCTCGCCAACACCTATTTCATCACCCCCTTCCGCCAGGCCCATTACGACGTCCCCTCCTATGTCAATTTGCTCATCGGCTACTCTTCCCAATTCATCCAGGTAAATTAAACACCTCTCTCTCTCTCTCTCTCTAAGTATGAGATTGGATTTTAAATATAATCAGATAGAATTTTAAATATTTTGTTCTTTTTTTTTGGGTGTAGTATTATTCAAAAAAATTATCAGATAATTTATTGAATAATAAATTATTTTTTAAAAGAAATTTTTATAAATTTAATTTTTTTTTTATTTATTGTGCCCCAAATTATTAGTGTAATGCTATTCTCATCTTAATTTTTCAACACCAAAAAAGTTCTATGCTTGTTGAAATTTTGAGTAAACTCTTACTTGATTGTTATAAATACGTTGCTCTATTTTTTTTATTTAGGGTCTTTTTGAGATGACAGTAATATTTTATAGAAGTGGTTAAGAAGTTGTTGTGAAAAAAAAGTAGTTTCACAATATAAAAATTTTTAGAAAGCATATCCAAACAAAACTGTGATTACAGTCTAAAAAATAAAATATTAAAAAAGTTGTCATAAATAATCCCTTAGGAACTGTTTGGGACAATTGCAACTTTTTATAAAGTTGGTTGAAAAGTTACTTTGAGAAAAAATAGCTTATCTACTATGGTTGTAAAATGTAGTGCTCCACCGCAGAAATTTTTAAAAAATAATAAGAAATCAATAGCCAAATAAATTTATAATTATTGTCTGAAAAATAAAACAATAAGAAAAATGTCTCAAATAGACGCTAAATCATATGTCGATCGACATAGTAATAGGACAAATTCAAAAAAAAAATTATTATTTATTTAGAAATTAAGCTTCACTTCACTTTGCACAGCATATCATCGTACAAAACAGTAAAAAGTAGCTTTGGCCTACATGTTAGAAATTGCACCATTAACAACTAGAAGATACTTCAACCTCCATAAATGTGAGTAACAACCAATATTTAGTACAATTTTCTCATCAAATGTGTTCTTCACAGAATTCTTTAGTAAATTAAAAAATTAAGTGATGTATATTCTATGTTCTTTCCCTTCTCTCTCGCATCAATTACTTATTAATATAGTTGATGCATTATAAATATGGTTGGTTTCTTCTTAAATCTATGAACGAAACAGACCATTTTCATTAAATAAAAAGAGAGAACGGACAATAATTGATAGCTGGTTTATATATATCATTCTCCCAACTTCCAACAAACAACAATAAATCATATATCATAAATTAGTTATATATAGTTCAATTTATATGGTTTAAACTTTGATATTTTTAAATTAATTAAGAGCTCATTTGGTTGCTTGTAAATGAATTATATATTTAGAAATTAATAATTTTATTTTAATTTATTTAAGATAATCAGCATTTAAAAAAAATTTATATTTTTATTACTTCTATAAAAATTAAAATGATTATATTTGAAATTTTTTATATTGGCTTATAATTTCATCTAATCAACTGATAAAATCATAAATTTTGTATATTTTAATGATTTAAAACACATTTTTTATTTTAAATATTAAAATTAATACAAGGAAAAATATATAAATCAACATAAAAATTAGAGAAAATTTTTTCTTACTTGGTGTATAATTAATAATTTTAAAAATATTCTCTTTCTTTTTTTTTTTTTGGAATTAACATTGGCAGTTTTATTTTTTTATTATAGCTTTAATATAAAAAGATAGCATCAGAGATCTAACTCAATATTATATTAATTCAGTTGAAGGTAGGTAATTAATCAGTAATATTAAAATAGCATGTTCTAGTAATATTATTTTATCAATATTCATATTAAAATAAAAAATTAAATTATAATTTATGATATTTTTTATGAATTTCAAAATATAAATTTATAATATTTCAACAACAGCATCAGTCAAAAGAAAATTAAAATAATAAATAAAAATTATGTCAAACAAACTAAGTATTTGTAAAATAAATGATATTAAACATACATTGTAATCAAGCCAATTAGATAAAAAAATAATGTAAACCTTTCAAGCAAGTTATGACCATTCATTCAAATCAAATCCAACAAATAGCATCTCTTTGGGATGACTTCAATATTTTATAAAGTTGATTATAAAATTTATGTTGAAAAGATAATTTAAGCTTTATTAGAAATAGTTTTATGATAAGAAAAATAGTTAGTAAAAAAATAATATGTGCTTAGAAGATAGTCCATTCTATTTCAAAATTTTAACGTTCAAATTTTGCTTTTGAAAAAGCTTTTTTGAAATTGTTGCTGGCAAAGAGCGTTTAAAAGCAAAAATAATAAAGCTTAAATTGCCACAAGTAAAACTTTAATTATTCTGATTATAAAAAATAACTTTAAATCACAGAAAATTTAAGAAAATAGTGAGAAAATAGAAAAAAAAGCTGTCAAACAAAAAATTATTACTGTTATTTAAAAAATAAAATAATGAAAAAATTATCTCAAGCAGACTCTTAATTAAAAATTAAACCATAATATTCTGAGCTAATTTTTTTATTTTCTTTCAGAAATTATACCAAATGGGGGCGCGTAAAATAGCGTATGTGGGGCTTCCTCCTATAGGCTGCCTACCTTCACAGAGAACTCTTGGAGGAGGTCCTTTGAGAGAATGTGTGCCAATTCGGAATGAAGCAGCGATGCTTTATAATTCGAAAATTAACGCAGAGATCAACAGACTTAGCAAGATTTTCAAAGGCACTAAACTGATCTATCTGGATATCTACACTATAATACTGGACCTTGTTCAGAGACCCTCAGTTTATGGTAACTATACTTTTTAACTCTTTTTCAATGCTTCTAATAACTTTTCAGTTATCATTTTATGCTCTCTTATAGATATATTCATTCAAACCCTTTCAACTAAATGCTAACATTAAACAGAATGTAACATTTAATGTATATTTGGAAGATAACTTTTTCATTTTTTTTTTCAAAATTTTGCCTTTAAAACCCATTTTTGAAACTTAATAATCGTTTGGGACCGCTTTTTATTGCGTCTTAAAGCAGCTTTTTAATACAAAAAAAAATACTTTTTGTTTTAAAAAATTGTTTTAAGAAGCAATACGAAAGTTGTCCAAACGAAAGCCTTCACCTGAGAGATAAGCTTTCAGAAGTAAAAAAAACTTAAACTGCCCAATAGAAACATTAAAGTCTCAGTTGAATGGAGTTTCTTTTTTTTTTTTTTTTCCACTTTTTGAAAGAGAAAATTCACAATATCTATTTTGCTATATATAATGGCATATTTGCTAAATCCAATAGTCCCCCATAAAATTTTGAAGGTTCTGATTTTTCTTTAGAAGGCAAAAGTGATACCATGTGACCAATTGTTTTTTATTGTAAACTCCAGAAAGAGCAAATTCATGAAGTAACATACAACAGTGCGATAGCAGTTTGTTCGCCTGGCCACATATACTTAGGCTTCGTTTGGTTATTTGGTACTTTTGTAAAATGTAGTTTTAAGAAACATCGATTCAGAGAAAGGAGTTTTCTAACAGAGAAGCATAAATAAAAAGCTTTTTCAAAATAGCAAAAAAATAAAAAGAATGGTGTTATTGGGAACGAGGTTTGACGAACCAAACAGTAAAGAAAAATAAATTTTACTACTTTAAAAAGGAATAAGCAAAAAAAACGTCTAACCAAACTAGGCCTTAATGCTTGGCGCCATTCACGTATATTAATTGATGGCAACTAATTCCTTACTTTCCTGATTTGAAATTTAAACCAACTAAGCCTATGCTTCTGCTGTGCTTATAAATGCAGTTGCAGGTTCTTAGAATCCACAGCCACACACCATTCAATATTGCAACCTTTAAAATAAAAAATATTATAGCTATCATGTTCACGATGGCATTTATACCATATGTCCATTTCATAAATAGAATACAACTCTTTCAATAAAAAAATGTATATATTCTCTAAGCCTTTTGCAGTTAAGAAAATAGAAAACCTTAATGAAAGTATTAAAAAAATTGAATATTTTTTTTTTATTTAGAGGTAGTATAAACTTTTATATAGGGTATTTAATCATATAATATATTATTCTCAAGAAAATTCAATAAAAATAAAGCTTTTTTTTATGAAATTAAATCTTCTGATTCAATTTTCTCTTTTTATATGCAACCACACTTCTATCTTAGTAAAAGGCTTGATTAGATATTTTTAGTAATATATATGAAGGGGTGTCAAAGCAAGTTAATGAGTTCCGTTCGACTTTTGCCAGAGTCCAATCAACTTGAATCTGATCTGTTTATTAAACGAGTCAAGAAGATGGACCTGGACCAAATCCGCTAGCAACCCGAATGGCTAGAGATAATATGTTTTTTATTATAAATATATATAATTTGGCAAATATAGAATTTAAGTTTATTGATATAAAATAAGATCATACCAATAAGCTAAATAATTTAAAAATATATAAATTAAAGGGTTGCTTTTGGTTTAAAATTAGATTGATGGGTAAGCTAGAACCGGATAAACAAGTTAAACAGATCACCCAATGTTTTTGAATTAGGTAGCTAGATTGGGTCATTTATTGACATCTCTAGCTGCAGCTTCCCTACCTGTATGGGGATGGAGGCATTCTGATAAGCATTTAAAGTAATCACACTTCAGCAAACAAAATGCTTCATAGCTTCATAATTTAGCTTTCAGAATTATTTTAGTTTTTCTACAAAGCAGTTCTGTTCCTTCTCTAAATAGTTTTTTAATGGCTATTATGATTGCAGGATTTGAGGTCTCAAATAAAGGTTGCTGTGGTACGGGAGCTATAGAGGTTTCAGTACTGTGCAATCCGAAGCTACCAACATGCCCAGATGATACCAAATACGTATTTTGGGATAGCTATCACCCCACAGAAAGAGCTTATAAAATCATAGTAGATTATCTTCTTCAACGGTACCTCAAATATTTGAGCTAAATAATATATATGTAAATACATCATAAATATTATTTTTATGATGTAAAGTAGGAAGGAGGATTGAATGATCTTTGAATGTATTTTCGCAAATTTTTATTTTGGTATGGATGGAATGAATAAAATGTTATTTTATCAATGTGATATGGGGAAGAAGTGGTTAATTAGTTTGATAATAAAGATCATTTAAGCGCTTAACTGTGTCGATGAAGCCTTTCTTTTAGTCGCCCTACGCTAAGTAGGCTTATCAATGTTTGTGTCTCGATATTGATCTCCTTTGATTTGCTTGTTTGTTATTTTACCTCTCTGTGGGACTCTGTCTTTTGTTCTATTACTATTATTTTTTTATTTATTTGCTCCTACTTCTTCCTTGTGAATTGCGCAACAATATTAATAGTGGTGTCATACCTCAGTAACCCTACCGCACCCGGCACCTCATCCTCAAGGAATTTCATTCCCTTTTTTTTAAGTAAAAGGAAGGTGTTTCATTATCAAATATTAAAAAATATGGACCATAGGCCCAAAAGAAAACAAAAAATAAGTAAAAAACAAAATGAGCAGAAGATCAAAAAAAATATTAGACTAAGGTTTCATTTGGGACGGCTTTCTTACTACTTTTTAAAACAATTTTTTAGTACAAAAAATTAAATTTTCGTACTAGACCACAGCTTCAAGAAGCAATAAGAAAGCCGTCCCAAACGAAGCCTAAAACTTCATTTGGGATGACGTTCTTATTACTTCTTAAAGTAACTTTTTGGTACAAAAATTTTAATTTTTGCATTAAAAATTGCTTTAAGAAGCAGTGAAAAAGCCATCCCAAACTAAGTCTCTAAAGTAACTTTTTAGTACAAATATTTTTTAAATTAAAAAAGTTTGTACTAAAAAGTTACTATAAAAAGCTGTTCCAAACAAAGCCTAAGCCATTCTCAAGCTAGGTGATTAATCATGTTAGTTTTCTACTCCTATGACAAACTGATAACGACAAGTGATAAGTACCTACAGCTATGGCTAAATTGGCTCATTGCTTCATGTGCCCTGCTCCATATGAACTATTCCACTTTCTCTGTTGCTTCAGATTCTCTTCTTGCAGTCGTTGGATCCCTGCATTTATCATCTTCACCATTCATATATAACTAACTTGATTATTTTATATTGGTTTTCAGATATATACACATATGTGTTCATTGTTTCCAGCATGGGGAAAATTAATGAATATCCATTGTAATACCTTTGCATACCAATTCTTCTATTTGCATTTTCGATTTTGCTTTCACTGCAAATTATGAAGTTCTTTATGGTAGCAGAGCACTCAGGTTAAGGGGTTTTTTTTTCTGCTCTGTTATGGCTGATTCTCCTACAACTTCCTCCTCTCTCAAGACTCTCATCACCATAAGTGAGGCCTCTATACCTCCTCAACTCAAGTTCTTCATGTGTAATGTTAAGAACTTGGTTAATGTTCAATTAACTGCTAAAAATCATCCTGTTTGGAAGGCTCAATTGCTCAAACTATTTATAGCAAACGGATTTGAAGGTTATCTAACTGGTTCTATTCCCAAACCTCCTAAACAAATTTTCTTGCCTGATGGTTCAGTAGGCCCTAACCCCTTTGCACAAAATCCTTCTGCCGCCATTTACTCCACCATTGCACAGTCTCTTCTGCCCTATGTTCTTAATTTAGACTTGTTCCATGAAATCTGGCTCACCATTGAATGTCGTCTTCAATCTAAAAATCAGTTTTATCTTCTTCAGCTAAAGAATGGATTGCATTAACTACAATTGAAATGATTATGGTTCAATACTTATCTAATATTAAGCAGAAAATTGATTTCATTATTATTATGGGATCCTCTATTGACGTTGAAGACATCATTCTCTACACCTTAAATGGCTTACCATTCACCTATCTGTCCTTCAAGACAGCCATTCACACCAAATTACATATAATTAGTCTTAGTGACTTCTACGCGCTAATCTATAGTGAAGAGCTGAACATTGTGGCTGATTAAGCTCATGAAGCTATTCCCCTACCTGCTCCAGACTAATCCTTTGCTCTCTACGCTACTCATGGAAGGTCTCACGGACGTGCTCCATTCCACACTCCTAGTCGTGGACGCTGCATTTCTCGTAGTCGTGAGCGTACTCCATTTCATTCTCCTAGTGTTGGAAGATCTAACAATGCTCCATCGTGTGGTGGTCGTCACTCCCGTTCCTTTGTTGAGTGCTAAATATGTGATAAATCTGGACACTGACATTACCAATAATACAGATTGATTTTTAGATTCTAGAGCTACAATTCATCTTTCATCATATGTTTCTCAGCTTCTTTGCACTCAGCCATATATCGGTACCTCTCAGGTCTAGGTTGGAAATGGGCAGCTTCCCATTACTTAAACAGGTCAGGGACTTCTACCTATTGCATCTTGTAAGCTCCACTTATTCAAAGTTCTCAATGTTCCTCATCTCTCACACAATCTGCTTTCTATTCTTAAATTAACAGCTGACAATTCATGTTTTGTTCTTTTGAATTCTAATGGCTTCGTTATTAAGGATTCTCTGACCAACAAAACTCTTCTGCAAGGGCCCAGTCAATAAGGTCTATATCTTATTAATGTCTCAAATCAGTAGCCATAATATTCCACTTCTACAGCTCTTTCCACTGTCTTCACTTCATCCACGGTTTGGCATTAATGCTTGGGACCACCGTCTATAGCCACTCAACAGCTCCTTTCAAAAGATTTGCAAATCAACAAACTATCTTCTACTTCTTTTCATTGCTTAGCTTGCTCTCATGCTAAATGTACTTGTTTACCATTTTCTTTGTCTACCACTAGAACTACTCAATGTTTAGAGCTCATGTACACTGATGTATGGGGTCCATCCGCAATTTTATTAAAGCAATCAAACAAATTTTGGGTAGACACTCTTTCAAATGGAGGTGATGAATATGTCAATAAAAATTTTCAAATTAAATCTCCATCAAACTACTTTTCCATATGCTCCTCACCAAAATGGAGTTTCTAAACGTAAACATAGACACTTACTTGAAACATTATATGCCTTACTCTTTCACAAAACCATAGCACCAAATAGACTCAGATAAACAATACATCCAAGATAACATTGGGCCAACTGCACAAAAATCAACATTTCCATACTCTGTAATCCTATCATCTGCACAACATTAGGAGCAATTTGATTATGGTTTCGACTTCATTTTGGACAGCTTTTTTACTATTTTTTAAAGCATTCTTTTATAATCGAAATTTTTAGTACTAAAAAGCTGCTTTATGTAGTAAGAAAACTATTCCAAACAAAACATTCATTTGAGACAGCTTTCTCACTACTTTATAACTAATGTAGAGAAAATAACTGCTTAAAGCAATTGTCGAAAATAATTTTTTAATACAAAAAATTTTTGAAAGCAACGAAAAAATAGCGACCAAATAAAAATTTTGATTGCGGTCTAAAAAGCAAAGCAATAAGAAAGTTGTCCCAAATGAAACCTATAAATGGCTTTTGACAAAATATTTACCCTATCAAGAGAGCCACTTCTGAGTCATGAAAGAACAGTGTTGTCCTCATAAGCTGTTAATCATCATAAAGGAGTCCTGCAGGCTGCAGCAGAGATTGAAATACTGCAATCCAACCCTACAAACAAGCTTCAAAGAGCAACATATTACCTACATCAAGAAACTTCCATGTCGATTGTAGGTTGAAGCAGATATTAAGTATCTTTTAAGCTTAATAACAAGTGATAATCTAAGTCAACTACTTCAAATGATGATCATCCATCCACTTACAAAAATTGGAAGTAAATTTTCTGAATTTTTCACCGATAAACTGAAACTTCAGCTCACTAATCTTCTAAAGAGGCGTTAATGTCATATATTCAGTGAAGGAACCACAAATATCATTTTCATGAACAGTCCAGTACAGATTTAAATAACAAAAAAATTTATCCCTAAGCAAAGTACTCAACATATAAATTATGGTTTATTTAAAGCTGCTTCTATTAAATCAAAAACAAATATGAAAAGAAGCCGTTCTGGAATTACTTGCTCAATATTCCAAATCATGAAACAAAGAACAAAAAGCCTGTAAATCAGCAGAGAGGACTAAACTTCACCTACTAAAAACTTTGAGAGCTGGTTGACTTGCCCAGAACATATTGCTTGAATATGATTCTTCCAGTAGTTGAATGCTAAAAGGTCATGGAAAACTAAAAATGCAGCTTGAAAGAGATCCCTGAAAGAAATTTCTTGCGCATAGATCTCTAGTGGAGTTATCCTAATGTGCAACTCTGAAAGGATGGTAATAAATTGCTAACAGAAGAAACAGACGATCAATACAGGCTAAAACCAAATAACTGGCTTATGAGAATGGCAAGTCCCATAAATATTGCCAAAAGAGAAGCAGCCCATGTTAGTTTCTCTGTTATCCTAGGAACCCTTCCTTTCAAGGCTTGACTACATGAACCAATAAAAACTGTGTACGTACCCATAGCAAAAACAGTCCCAACCAGAAACATACCGAGAAATGCC
Source organism: Dendrobium chrysotoxum (assembly GCA_019925795.1). NCBI lineage: Eukaryota > Viridiplantae > Streptophyta > Magnoliopsida > Asparagales > Orchidaceae > Dendrobium > Dendrobium chrysotoxum. The sequence continues at coordinate 29,977,531 of CM034309.1, forward strand.
GCACCGGCTAATCGTGAAGGTAGAGCAAGTGCTGGCAAAATCATCATAAGAGCATCTGGTTGCAAGCCATGTACAATGCCTGTAGCAAAAGTTGCAAAACCCATCTTCTTCCTCGCACTGGAAGTAGACTCTAAGGTCTCAACTATGCTAACATCACACTCCCCATTTTCATGAGCAACACAAGGAGTTGCCACCTCAGAAGCTTCTTTGATTCCCATTGCACCTATGATGAGCAATGTTATACCGACAACTCTTGTCCCCCATGTCCGAATGACCTCAATGCGTAAACGATCTTTAAGAAGTAAGAAGAGCAATCCAAATATCATTTGCCCAGCATCATGGCCGCAGCCCCAGAGGGCACCAACAATAGCACTCTCTATTCTTGTTCGCCCAATTGATAATGGAGCAAGGGCAGCCAAATGATCAGGGCCTGATAATGTGTGAAGGCAACCTGCAAAAAATCCTGTCCAGGCACTACCAAGAAACTCAGTTCTAAAAAGTCTTCCACCAGTTTGGGCGGCTGCTTGCACTGTTGCATAGACTGGCCGCGCCAAAATTGTCTGTATTACGGTCACGGTGACCACAGAAAGTAAGACTGAAAAAGCAGTGGAAGCAACCTGACAAGGCAATGTGAAAAAAAAAAAAAACGGGAAAAAGAGTGAGGAATTAAAAATGTGTAATTGGAGTATTCACATTATGAATGGCAGCAACAAAGATATTTTGGTAATAGGGGCATATAAATCAATTAATTTTTTTGAAAGGGCACGAATTGAAATTTTTACTGTGAAAAACATCAAAAAACAAATCTATATATTATACTTTTTTTTGGAAGAGGGGGGGGGGGGGACATATTTATAAAAATTCCAAGTAGGAAATTAAAGAATATACGCTACTGTCACTACAATGTAGATGAACGGAAAATTTTTGCTGCAGTAAACAAGGAACTCATCCAAAACTCAAGAACAAGTTTCAAGAGTTACTCAGAAGTATGCTGATTCATCGCCGGGAATATCAGAGCAGAAAAGTTGCGCATCTTATATTTGAATTTCCTCCTAATATCTATCTAGGATAAATTCAATTTTCATTTAGCCCAAGATCATTAGAAGGGAAGTCATTAACACCAAGAAGGCAAGGCTAACTGACGCCAGAGCTTCTTGTAGCGAACCAAACAAAACTGTTATTCTATTATTTTCTAAGGTTATTAACTTCAGCTCATATGTAACGTAACTAATATATCCTTAAGTGCTTGGTGGTTCATTGTGTTGAGTGTAGCCTTGTAAGTACCCAATAGTTGTATAAATAAACGGCTACTAATTGTCATAAAAATGGGGAGAATAATGAGAAGTGTTTTCTTTTGTCCTGTTTCTTTCAGGCTATATCCTAAATCATTTTAGGTGGTGGTTTTCTACCCAAGAAATTTGTTCTTGGGTCTGTTATGCTCGCTGTTTCCAACAGCTCGTTGTCCGCCCCCTCTCCATTATGTCTCAGTTTAATAATATATTTATGCTCACTACAAATAATATCTCAAAGCACTAAATCCAAACACAACACGGTACATTTCCATCAAAACTAGAAGAGAAATATCTATAGCATGCATTCATCTCATAAGGCTCTAGGTTACATAAATACATGATTTCTAAATAAAAAACATAAGACAAAACGATCATTCTCTTAGCTTAGTTACCACCCATCACTTATTGGCCTTTCAAAGCTTAGCAATTGCAAAAGAACACCTTGGCTCGAAAATATCAACATATAGAGCGTGAGTTTCCAACACCAATCATGATATAGCTCTTAGAAGCCAAGTCATATCGAATTATGCATACCAATAGGGCTGCAAATGAATCGGGCATTCGACGAGCTGCTCATGGCTCGACTCGATAAGAGCTCGTTTATGTTCATTATATAAGATAAATGAACGAGCTTGAACACTCTTGATAAATACCTAGCTAAATGAACGAGCTTGAACAACTTGTCGTTCGGTTCGTTTATGTTCACGAATAGTATCGTTTAAAACTCATGAACAAGCTCGATTAGAGCTCGACTAAGAAGCTCGATTAGAACTCTATTAGTTTTAAAAAATAAATATTATTAAATGTAATAATTTAATGATTTATTTTTACTAATTATAACACTAATTATATCTATAATGTATGAAAAAACGAAAAGAAAAATAAATCCCACCATGGCACTCCTGCTCTCCGCTCCCGCTAACAGAAAAATAAAATGAAAAAAAAAATTTTCTCGCCCACGCTCGGCGCTCTCGCTCTCCGCTCCCGTGAGTCACGATTGAATAATCCCACTTGCATGCAGAGTGGATTTTGCTATATAAAATGAAAAAAAAAATTAAGCATGCATTTGAGATTTTCGCAAGTGGGGAGAGGGAGCGCAGGAACACCATCTACAGCTCACGAATTTCGCGAGCGGGATGACACCTGCAGTTTTTGAATCGTTTTGCTTTAAACGAGCTGACTCGAATGTCTTGTTAATGAGCGGCTTGTTAAGAGGTAAACGAGCCGACTCGATAAATCTAAACAAACGAGATCGAGCAGGAGTTATATAAACGAGCTCGAGCTTGAATATAGATATGAAAAGCTCATCTTTTATCGAGCCGAGCTTGAACAGGGTCTTGGCAAACGATCTTGAGCTCGAACAAGCCGAAGCTCAGCTCGGCTCGGTTCATTTGCAGCCCTACATATCAATAGATACAATATTCCTTATAAGTGAAAACATGTATGGAATGATCTATTTGTGAGATATAAATATATATATCACAAATAGATCAATAACAAAAAGTAATATACCAGATTGAACAGATGTGAATTTTCATGTGCATACAAGTCAAAAACAAATGGAGCTAATAAAATCAACAAACTCAAATAAATCTGATACAAATCATCATATTCAAAGACTCAACCCGCATCAAAACTTCAGCTTCACCTATTCTAGCAAGTTCAGCACCGCCCATGACGAATCCATTGTTTCCCATGCAAGTCTCTACTATGCGCTCCTTTGGCCTCACTTTATTGTGAAAAGGTCATGACGCACTTGTAACCACACATGGATAACTGCTTGAACACATCCCCTACCCAATGAATTTATGGTATGAAGGTCCCTATTTGGCCTAAGTTGGATTCAATTTTGTTCAAATTATTCATCTTAGTTTAACTATTTATTACTAATTATCTCCTTATTTATAATCACAGAACAAACAATCAACTAATAAAAAAAAATCAAAATAAAATCAGCAACCTAAATCCAACTAAAAGTTCAGCAACCAAAGCATGTTGAAAATGACAAATGATTCATGCATAAATAAAAATTGCAAGACCAATGTACAACAACAACAACAACATCAAGCCTTTATCCCACTACGTGGGGTCGGCTACATGAATCCTCTTTCTCCATTGTGTCCTGTTTAAAGTTAAATTCTCGTCTAAATATAATAAAGAAAGATTATTTCTAATATTTTCTAACCAAGTCTTTTTAGGTCTACCTCTACCTTTCTTAACATAAGTCAAATCTAAGACCTCTACTTTCCTAACCGAGTCGTCGGGAGGCCGCCGTTTTATGTGACCAAACCACCTAAGGCGACTCTCTCTAATCTTATCTTCCATTGGAGCTACTCCAACCTTTTCACGAATATGCTCATTTCGTATCCTATCTCTAAGGGTAAAGCCATTCATCCACCAGAGCATCCTCATCTCTGCAACACTTAACTTAGAATTATGCTTCTCTTTTAATGGCCAACATTCGGCACCATAAAGCATTGCAGGTCTCACCACCATCTTATAGAATTTTCCCTTAAGTTTGAGGGGTACTTTTCTATCACACAATAAGCCCGATTCATTCCTCCACTTCAACCATCCAACTTGGATTCTGCTGATAATATCCCCATCAATTTAACCATCACTTTGAACAATAGATCCAAGATATCTAAAACGTGTACTCTTATTAATGACTTGATCGCCAAAGTCAATCCCCTCACTAGGTCTATTATTACTAAAATTATACTCCATATATTCCGTTTTAGATCTACTCAAGCGAAAACCTTTAGACTCTAAGGTTGACCTCCACAATTCTAGTTTACCTTCATTTCCCTCTCTAGTCTTATCAACAAGAAGAATATCATCAGCAAAAAGCATACACCAAGGTACATCCTCTTGCAAATGTCTAGTGAGAATATCCATGACTAAAGCAAAAAGATATGGGCTTAAGGCTGATCCTTGATGTAATCCAACCGAAATAGGGAAATACTTGGTCAAACCATCTTGTGTTTGAACACAAGTAATAGCTCCTGCATATATATCTTTAATGATTTGAATATAAGCGTTATTAACTCCTTTCTTTTCAAGAACTCTCCATAGCACTTCTCTTGGAACTTTATCATATGCTTTTTCTAAATCAATAAATATCATATGTAAATCCTCCTTATTCTCTCTATATTTCTCCATCAAACCTCTTAATAAATGTATGGCTTCCATAGTAGACCTACCCGGCATGAATCCAAATTGATTTTGAGAAACATTAGTATCACGCCGCAGGCTCGCAACCTATGCTCCATAACTCGTTTCCATAGTTTTAAATTATGACAAATTAACTTAATTCTTCTATAATTCGCACAATCTTGTGCATCACCTTAATTCTTAAAAATAGGGATTAACACACTCATTCTCCACTCATCTGACATCTTTCTAGTCTTCAAAACAGTATTAAAAAGTTTAGTAAGCCAAGAAATTCCTTCATCTCCTAAGCATTTCCACACCTCTATTGGAATATCATCAGGTCCAACAGCTTTTCCACCCTTCATTTTCTTTAAAGCCTCTCTAACTTCAGTTTTACTAATACGCCGATAAAAATAGAAATCTTTATTTTCATTTAGGGTGCTAAGGTCACTACAGTTAATTTTATTTTCACATTCTTCATTAAAAAGTTTAGCAAAATATCTCATCCACCTTTGTTGAATATCATCTTCTAAAAAAAATACTTTTTGATCTTCATCCTTAATACACTTCACTTGAACTAAATCCTTACTACTCCTATCTCTTTGTTTGGCTAACTTATATAGAGCTGCAAGTGAACCAAACGTTCGACGAGCTGCTCGATGCTCGGTTCGATTAAAGCTCATTTGTGATCGTTTAACTAACTAAACAAACAAATTTGAACAATATTTTAAATACTCGATCCTTAAATAAACAAGCTTGAACAGCTTGAACACTAATGTGTTCGGTTCATTTATGTTCACGAACAAAATCATTTGAAGTTCGTGAACAAGCTCGACATTAAGCTCGATAAAAAGCTTGATAAAAGCTCGATTCATGAGGCTGACTGTGACATTCAGTAGTTCATTAAGGAAGAAAATCTAGTAGTTCATTTTGATTGCTTAGAATGATGGAAGGCTAACTTCATATTATTGTTTATTCAATTTATTATTTGCTAAATATGTTCACGAACATAGCTCGTTAAGGCTTGTTTGTTTAAAGCTCGATAAGCACTAAACGAACCGAACATGAACCAAACATGAACACCCTTAAATTAAATGAACCAAACATGAACACAAACAATAAAGCTCGAATCAAACACGAACCAAACTTGAACAGGCTAATGATAAACGAACTCAAACATGAACACTCACATACTCGGCTCGGCTCGGTTCGTTTGCAGGCCTAAACTTATACATATATCTTTCACCCTCCTTAGTATCTAATCAATTATATAAATCACTAAAAGCTAAACTCTTTGCATCGCATATTGCTCTCTTAGATTCCTTACATGCCTCTTTATATATTTTTCAATTATCAGAATTTTTACAATTAAACTAATTTTTATAACAAATCTACGTATAAATAAAAAAATTTATAGCGGAGACCCCCATAAAAAGGCACAAGCCCTTGGTTGCAAACGAACCAGTCTAGTGATTATAAATCAAACCGACATCTACACCAGAATAGTAGCCTAACATAGAGAATTAATTCAAGCTAATAATGGGGAGTAAAACCTGACCAAACTAGAACAAGCATTAGAGAACATAAACGTTCTCAATAATGATCATCGCGATGGGCACGTTTTAATTTTTAAATAAAACTAAAACAATAATTCGTAACACATAGAAAAATCAACTAAAAATTAAATTAAAATAAATGCTTCAATTACCAATTCGCTTATCCTTACGTGTACAACTTAAATTTTTTTACAAGTATATATTTGATGTTGCATCAAATGTGCCCAAATTAAAAAACAATTAGCTCCAATGACACCAATATATGATACTGTTAGGCCGGCCCAAGGAGGACCGGTTCAGGTATATCAAAGGCAGGCCAAGGGTGGGGCGGAACCACGGAAAGAGAGAGAGAAGAGGGGGGCAGCTGGTGTCTGGGACCCACACACTAATTAGTGATGGGTTGGAGGAAAAATTTGAAATTAAGAGTTGTTTAGGGAATTAGTAATTTTCATTTTGCTTTAATTCCTTTCTTCTTGTCAGGGTTAGAGTTATCTTGGATTTAGAGGCTGAATTTGAGATCTTGTGTTTTGCTTTTTGGGCTGTAGGCTTTGGCTAGAGCTTTGGAGAGTTGAATCTTCCTCTCAAATTGAAGATTCATTGTATCGGGTTGTTTTTTTTCATTCTACTATTGAATTTTAAGTGTTTTCTCCCTGATTTTCCTACTGGTTTGGCAAAAACTGCTGTTTACAGCAGGATTTCTGGCAAAAACCACTATTTACAGCAGAGTTTCAGTGAAATTCGGCTGTGTTGTCCACTATTTTGGGTTGTTTCCTATCAGATACTCATCAAATAAAATGAGCATTATTGTTGTGCTTCTTGCAATTCATGAATTATCACAAATTTATTACGCCAATGCACAAACCACAAAGTACTTTTGACATCCACCATCAATAGTGAATACAATCTTAAAATCCAATATTGTTTATGGAATAAGACGCATAAAAAAGTTTGGTAAAATATTGTATGTTAATTCTCAAAAAGGCAAAAAAAGAGAACAATTTCATGGAAATAATGATCGGTTCATAATATAAAATTAAATCAGATAAAGACTAGAATAATACTAGAAGTTCATATTAAATACAATTTCTAAGCATTTGTCATGTCCCAGCTTCTGCAAAATATCTATAAGATTTAAATGAATCATTATCTTATCATGTGAATTGAACTTTGCATATCTTTTATTTACATCAGCATTAGATTTATAGTTATAATAATTAACAAGTCAATTTCTATTAATATATACATGCAATTTTAGTATAAATGATCGTTCAAATTCATTAGGACTAGACTCAATAGGAAACCCAATAAGATCTATATGCTTCCTGAATTGAAAATTTGTGAGTATTTCAAATGAACTCATAATTGTACGCCAATTAACAAGTGAAATGTATGTAAACTAAGCCATAAATATTATCAAATCCCAGCCACATGTATGCTTTTTAATCAAGTGTCATAACAAATCACTCAAACTAGAAAAAATTACCTACATTTTCCCATCTATTTGTGGACAATAAAGAATTAAAAATTTTGGTTTTTTCTATCTTATTTTAGAGAGTTCTCCAAAATAACTAATAAATTCCACATCTTTGTCAGACACAACAAAATTAGGTAATTCATGCCATTTAACTAATTAAAATCTAATTTGGTAATGTGAGATGTATCATTAATTATATTAAAGGAAATAAATAAGCCATTCTAGAAAAATCAACCACTAGAATAAAAATAAAGTTATGTTTCCAAAAAGGTTTGGGTAATCCTACTATAAAATTCATACTATTATCTTCAAAAGGCTTGTCAGGATTACGTAAAGGTGTGCATAGTCCACTATTACTTTTTTACATTTAGACATTTGATGATTCTTGCACGGGGAGACAATTCACGCTACTACGGTTGTTAAAAATGCTCGAACCTAGCTCAAAATTGGTTCAACTCATTTAAGTTGATTTCGAACTCTATCCAAGACTTGAAATCAATTTCAAGTTTTCCCCGACTTGCTTGAATATATATCTAGTCAACTCAATATATAACCCGAAATAAATACTTATATAAAGTGTTTCATCTGTGTAATATAAAATATAAATAATATTTAGTCCAATATGCATATTTGTGTGTTCAGTTATTAAAAATCAATTTCAAGTCAACTTGGAAATTGAATCATTTTTATTTGAGTCACAACAATTCAAAATGATTTAAATTTTGAGTTGTTGGAATGGAAATCTTCAATTTGTAAGTTGAGCCAAACTAGAAATCACCCATAAATACTACATCTCTTTTTAAACTGAACCAATAATTTTTGTCATCAATCATTACTATACTAGTATCATGACAAAAAATGTTCCACAATACCAGCAGCAAAATGTAGATCTTGAATAAGAAAATCATATAAAGATAAATTATGAATGCTTAAACGAGTTCACAAAGAACATGACTATTCCTAATCATATATTCATCATTGAGAATAGATAATAATTATTCAAGTTTTGATATATTTAACCGAAATTTTTACAAAAGGCATATGTTTCTTTAATATGAACATTCACTTTGATTTTTATTGTTTACAAAATAACAACCCTATGAAATACATCAAGGGGCTTATTATCAATCCGATTAACATAGGGGACTAAAATCCAACAAAATTTAGACATGCAATAAAGAACACAACAAATGTAGCCATAACTATTGCACCTTTATGAAAGATATCCATGAGTTATCAAATGCATATCTATCTCAACAACACATAATATATATCTGATGACCAACATTAGTTATGGATATTATTTCATCACCCATTACAACTACTGGCATAATGTTAGTATGACAGTATGAAAAATGCAAATGCATTTTGAATGTAAAACCGGAAGGAGGTGGAAAAAGAGAAGAATCCAAAAAAATTGGTAAATGATTCATGATATAAAGCTATATCATATAAAATAAATTTAGGTTAATATTATTTTTTTTTTTGAAATTTCTACATGTAAGCATTTATCAGAACACGTTGTATAACTAGCAAGTAATTTCTTAAAGATACTTGTAGGAAAACATTTTAGAGCTTAAATAAATCATTACCTCATCACCTTATTTGAATTCCACTTATCTCATGTTCAAATTTATGGTAGAATTATAATTTTCATAGCTAATATCAAATTTTTGGCAAATATTTTCATGCAAATCAAGTGCAAAATTATAGATAATGCAAAAAACAATGATGCATGTTGGGGTAATGAAAATGTACTCTTATGATTTCTAATGAATACAATAAAGATGATTCTAGGAGGGCTAAAATTTTTTTATTTATTACTTTCAACAAAACTTTGAAAAACTACATATAAATACACCATGATACCATATGGACAAACAACTTATTTAAGGAAAAGCAATCCACATGCAATTAATTTATAACGTTGAATTCAACAAAACATATAAAGTTTAAACTTTCAAGAGTTTTTAAAGACAATTATCATGGATAAAATCACGAGTATGTTAACAAAGTTTGACTTTTTAACAAGATTCATTTTATAAATTTATAAATAATAAAAAAAAGAACCAAAAATTAATTGAAATTAGGGGTGTAAAAATATGATCCAACCTGCCAACCTAATCCTCTGTTCGGGTTGACTCGTGAACCAACTTTTGACCGGTTTAATATCTTTTTTTCTTATTTTTTTACTTGTAGGTATAACCTTCTTATTCTTTATCAAATATCATAAACTTTATAGTTAATAAATTATAAAAAAAATATAACAGGTTAACGTGTCAAATTTAGGTCATTTGGATAGCCAATGGGTTGAGTTCGGGTTAGTATTTTTGATCGTTTATGAAACGGGTTGGGTTCAAGTTGACTAGATTTGAATCAGCTTAATTTCGAGTCGAACCCGAATCCGACCTGTCTATTCGTTTTGACACCCCAATTGAAGTTAGTTTGGTTATTTTTTACTGTAGGATAATATTAGTCTATAATTCCTTGAGAGTTATATTATTAGACTACTCAAATGATTCACTAACTTAAAATGAGTTGATGCATATTACAGTATGGGTTTAGGTGTAAAATTAAATGTAGGATCATTATATAATAATAAATTTCTTTTTCACATCAAATTTATCATTTGAAGAATAATTATGAATGATAGGTTCTTTAATAAAATCAAATCTGATCAGGCATAATGTCAGAATTGGTGAGCATTTTGCAAAATTTAGGTAAGCGCATAAGATTTGTTTGTTATAAACTACTAAATTGAGGTGCAATAGTTTTAGAAATTAAATAATTATAAAATTTTTTTAAGACTAGCGCTCTGCAATATGCGTATGATGGATCGGACGATTTGATTGGGAGAAACTTAGGAAGTTTCCTAATCAAGAGAGAGCTATTTAGGAAGGTTCTTATTCAAAGGGGAATTGTTTAGGAAAGTTTTAATTATAATTGGGAGGGATTATTTAGGACAAGAGATCTAATTTGAATTCAAAATCTAAGAGGGAATTATTTAGGGAAAGGGAGGAGGAATCAAGATAGAATAGTTTAGGGAAGTTTTGATTACAATTGGAAGGGATATATTTAGGGAAATAGATCTAGTTTGAATTCAAAATTTAAGAGGGAATTATTTAGGAAAATGGGCTGATTTAGGAGAGAATTATGGAGAGCCTATTTAAGATTAACTATGTTGTTATTTTGAGGGGGATGATTTGTGTTTGTTGTAGTCTTTTTTGAGAGAGCTCTAGCCGACGACTAGGGATTTTGGAGAGTTGGATCTACCTCTCCAATTGAAGATCCACTTGTATCTTGCTTTTTCTTTCATATATCTTTCAATAAAAAGTTCTCGTGTTCTTCTTCCTAGTTTTCTCAATTTCTACATCCATTTCCTATCAAATTGGTATCAAAGCCTAGATCCATGTACCTATCAAATTGGTATCAAAGCCTAGATCCATATACCTATGGCAGAAAGAAAGATAAAAGAGTTGAAAAAGGAGATCGGACAATTGAAATCTAAAATTTCATATTTCAAACTCAAATTTCAGTCGTTCACGAGAAGATCGATGGGAAATTTTCCATCATGGAGAAGATGATGAAGAAGCTGCTCGAGGAACAAATCAAATTGACAACATCGGAGGCGAGAGCACCATCATAGTACTTGAAGATCAAAACAACACACAACAATATATAAAAAACAGCAACGTACTCTAAATAGATCGAGAAATAACACCAAGAGAGCTATTTTTACTAATTTCCAAGTAAAGTAAGACAATATACAAGTTGATTCACTGTTCGAGAGGTGAATTATCTCACCCACATTCCTAGTAGCTACTAGGAATCCCAAACACCTCAAAAAAACTCCTACAGAAATTCAAAACATAACATAAACATAACCCTCCATAATCTCCCCCCTTAAACAATCCAAATCCCCTAATAAATGCCCCTTATATCTTTCCCAAAGAGTCCCCCCCCCCCCAAAAAAAAAGTTTCTTCTCCTATAAGTGATAAAGGAGGTCCTGGGCCCCACCTGGGCAGCTGGAATGTTGCCCTCCTGGGCAGCTTTGCTATTGCCAGCCGCATCACACCGTTGACTAGACAAGTAAATGGGGGAAACCCTAATATAAGGATAATGAGGGAGAATCGGGAGGTGAAAATTTTGGGGGAAAAAGAGAAGATGCCAGCTTTGGAACCACTTCCAAGGGGGGAAAAGGGTGAAGGAGTGGGATTTTTTATGAAGCTGCAGAGTTTGGAAGGAGAAGAAGATGGGAAAACACTAAATATGGGTTCAACCACTCCTACAACAGTATCAAGAGGTGTTCCAGCCAATTCAAATATTGCCTCCGTCGTGGGAATACGAGCATGCTATCATTTTGAAGGAAGGACTCTCACATATCAGTGCTCGTCCGTACCGTTCTCCCTAACTGATGCAGGACTAAAATGCTTTTGAATAAAATTTAGGATTTGCACGCATTCATTTAAGAGCAAGTACTTGATTAAACTACTAGCAGTTAGAACGATGAAATAAAACAAAGAAGGGGTGCTTGCGTTTAGGCTAAACCACAATAAAATGCTTGAACAAACAAATAGATTAGAAATTCAAATCAAAGCCAACATAGTGGATGTTCATTCACAATCCCTTAATTAACATTGAGATAAGTAAACATATTAGGAGCTCTCAAAGTAACCCTATGTTTACTAAGCTTTTGTTTAGCAAATTAAGCGGCGTAGATCTTTTGCAACTTTATCACCACCTACAAGGTTAGTAGCAAGACGATGTGACTTGACGAGGAAAGAAAGTCACCTTAACCGGGAAAGAATCGTCGTCGGAAAGTAGTCACTTGATGGCCGATGGTATGGACGAGGAACCGTAGGATGTGAGCGAAACGTCTCCTGAGTGGGGAAGTATCCGGAGGGGAAAACGTCGTGAGCCGGCCGAGGATGGTCCACCGTCCCTTCTTCCTCTGATCGTCAATCGTATCCACCAAAGTAATGTGGATCCGATCGAAGTATTCTTCGACGGTGTTGTCGAAGTCAAAACCGACGTCGAAGAACGGGGACCGGAGGATGTCAATGTTATTGTCTTCGTCAAGTACCAATCCGTAATCCCATGCGGGCACTTCCATTCATGTTGTTGGAAGGATAACAAGTAGTGTAGGACGAAGCTTTGCTGCCCTTGGTGTCGTCTCCCAAGAAAAGGTGGTTTGCTTTGAGAATCCAAGGAAGAAAGAGGGTGGGGAGGTGGCCGGCCAAGGAGTGGGATTGGGGGGAATTAGGGTTAGGGTTGTTTTGATAAAATCTGAAGTTATTTTTAGATTTTAAAATTGGAGGGAAGTGGATAAGGAAACTAGATTTGATTTTCAAAAGGTAGGGTTTAATGTGAGGGGAGGATTGGTGAGAGAAAAGAGGGGAATTGGAGAGAGAGAGGGGGCGGCATAGGGATAGGGGTCGGCGGCTTGTAGAGGGGATTGGGAAAGATTTGAGGAGGTGATTTGGGTTTCTTAATTTAGGATTAGAGAAAAGGAAAGATTTAATTCTCTCCTTATTAATTCAAATTTCAAAAAGAGGTCAAATAGGAAACTTTCCTAAAATAGTTTTGGTAATTTAGGAAAGTATTCTAATTTGAATTTAAATTGAATTCAAATCTTTAATGCCTTCCAAATATATTCCCTCTTATTTTAGGAAACTCAATTAAAGAGAGGGGAAGGGGTGGGGGGCAGGTGGAGGCCGGCGGTTTGTAGAGGTGGGGGAGAACCGTGGGGGTAGGGGACGGTGGGAAGGGGCTCGGTTTGGGGAGAGGGAGGGGGAGAGGGGGGATGGGCCGTGGGTTGGGGAAGAGGGGAAGGAGAAGGGGAAGGGGAGAGAAGAACTAAAACTTAAAACCACGAACCCGACACATCGAAGTTGGTGGGTGATGCACTTCCTTCTCCAAAGGATATCTCCAAGTTCTCAAACTCACATATGCAGAAATTTTTCATAATAAGTATTCATCCCCACAAAAGAGAATAAAGGGGCTATATATAAGCCTCATACAAAAACTCAAGAAAGAAAAGACCACGTTGCCCTTAGGGCTTACAAACAACATAATAAAACAACTCCCTTAAGTAAGGGTAAAACAGTCAACAGAAATAAAAGAAATAAAACAACATAATAAACTTAGAAATATAAAGACTCAATCGTGGCCGTAGATCGACGGCCACGTCTACGATAAACTTTCCAAGTATGGATGTCCTCATCACTAACTCTAGAAGGATGAGATCGAGAGATTGATCAGAAAGATGCTAGAGGCAAGGATCATTCAACCCAGTGATAGTTTATTTTTTAGTCTAGTGTTATTAGTCTAGTACTTCAGCAGCAGTTTCATTTGTTCCACCTTGAGGACAATGCGGTACTTTGGGAGGGGAGTATTTATGGACCGGCCGATTTGATTGGGAGGAATTTAAGAAGTTTCCTAATCAAGAGGGAGTTGTTTAGGAAGGTTCTTAATCAAAGGGGAATTGTTTAGGAAAATTTTAATTATAATTGGGAGGAAATTATTTAGGACAATAGATTTAATTTGAATTCAAAATCTAAGAGGAAATTATTTAGGGAAAGGAAGGAGGAATCAAAGGGGAATTATTTAGAAAAGTTTTAATTACAATTAAAAGGAAATTATTTAACGCAAGAGATTTAATTTGAATTCAAAATCCAATAGGAAATTATTTTGGGAAATGGGGTTGTATTGGGAAGGAATTAGAGGGAGCCTATTTAAGGCTAACTATGTTATTATTTTGAGGGGGGTAATTTGTGTTTGTTGTTTTTTCTTTTTTCTTTTTTTTGAGAGGGCTCTAGCTGGTGGCTAGGGATTTGGGAGAGCCGGATCTTCCTCTCCAATTGAAGATCCAATTTTATCCTGCTTTTTCTTTCATATATCTTTCAATAAAAAGTTAGTGTTCTTCTTCCTAATTTTCTCAATTTCTATATCCACTTCCTATCAGCCTTATCTATTATCATTGAAGAATTGTAGTTTAATTTATTTGTAATTTCTTGCTTATTATATTGATATTAATAACATAGTAACCACCAAGCAAAAAATATATATTTGACTATAAAATCTTCAAACCTAAGAAAAAGTTTAAACATATTAAAGCTCTCTTATTTAAAATTCTTAAATTTATCATGTACTTAATCTTTATAAGTCGAGAATGACTACTATTGTCTTTAAGTTTATGTTTCATAGGGCAACTAGCTTTTGTTTTAGTATCAATGCTTAACTAAAATATTTGAGCACATCATACTTATTTGTTTTAGCAAGATCTCTTCTTCAAAAATCAAAGATATAATGCCTTTCAAAGAATTCATCTAGATTATCTATCCAGCATGAAAATATCATAAGATGTCTCTCATCTAATGTAGGAATATGACTCACGGTCCATAAAAATTAAGTTGAAATTATCTAGAAGCTTAGCTAGTGCAAACTAGAAGCAATAGTATTCCTCATTCCTGGTAAAGTAGCTTGCCTTCAGTACACCTTTCTTCTTCGGCTCTTGATCCCAAGAACTGCAGTTTATTTCTATAATATCTTGTTTATAAAGACTATAACAATCAGCAGCCTTTTACTAGCATTGTAGCTTCAGTGACTTTCTTTCCCGAGGTTACCTTCTTTGGCTCTATTTTTTCAAAGACTACATTAGACTGAGCAGCACATTCCGATTGCAATTTTCTTTCCTTGGTTCCTTCCGTTAACATTATAGTACATGCAACTTTTATTTT
This sequence comes from Dendrobium chrysotoxum, assembly GCA_019925795.1. NCBI lineage: Eukaryota > Viridiplantae > Streptophyta > Magnoliopsida > Asparagales > Orchidaceae > Dendrobium > Dendrobium chrysotoxum. The sequence goes on from CM034309.1 coordinate 29,992,746, forward strand.
TACCATCTTAGGAAAATCAAGAGTTGTTTGCCTAAGAAATTTTGAAAACTAGTAGTTTTTTACTAGATCTATAAGAATTTTGAAGAATTCTTATTCTGGGTTGTTCAAGAACCATATATTAATATATAGGACTGCTAAGGCATGTAATATTCATTCAATGGTTCAATCAAAATTTAAATTTTCCCTCGATACTTATATGTGTTGTTTGATATGGATTCTTCGAGTGCTTCACCATTATCTATGACTAATTTTTGGGGGCAAGTCTCCTTGTATAGGCACGACACCTAGATCTTATTTTGGGTGAGTTCTACCCTCACCCTTCTACTAGACAATTTTAGTGACTTATTTGTGTGTAATTAAATTTTTGTCAAGTGTGATATATGTCTTATTTCTTTTTAGTGTGAATCTTGATTGTCGTTGAAATTTAAGAGTTAAAATATTTTGGCGGCTATTACATTATCAATTGAAATGAAGTTTTTTTTTTCATCAAAAGTAACTAATTTTAGCAAAGGCTCAATGTTAGTAGACCGCATATTATATTTTCTAGTGTTTTTGGTATGCATCTAATCCTATATTAGTAAACCCTAGACCCTTAAGAATCATCCATTAATGGCTTAAATGGTTCCACTAAAATTTCATCTTTTCCTTGTTATGTTAATTGAGCTTGATATTATGTCCTACATCTACTAGAGATTGTTAAACAAACTTAATCATTAATTTTATGCAATGTAGAAAATAATACAACAAACATAAATATCATGAGACACGAGCTAGTAATCCTGAACACTTATTCACTATCTTTAAATAAAATAAAATTTATTTCATGATTTATAAAGAAATATTAATGGCATTTTATAAAATCAAGAAATTAAAATCACAAAAATCATGTCAATCAACTAAAAAAAAGTTTACATTGCAGCAAATCTGACTAACACAATCTCTCTTTTACATCAATAACAAAATACATAGAAGAAGAACAAAGAAAAGCAAAGAAAATGTGAAAAAATTCACCCATTAAAAAAATAATCCTCAAAAATGTAGAAGGAGATAACCACTAAAAGAATCCTTCAAGCCTCACTTTATCAAGGAACTAAATCTCGAAAGAAGAAGAAATTGTGCATCAAATAAAAAATTTTATAAAATAGCCAATAAGTTGTGTGCATGCATCTAGCCCCCATTTAAAATTGAAAACCCTTTTCATTGACTTAGGATTGTAGTTAGATCATAGAAATCTCACTTACATCCCCAGCTATAGTGCCTCCAAAGCCTGAAAGCCTCTAAAACCCATAAGGGTCGTAGAAAATAGAATTAAATGCCTCAAAAAATAGGGGAGTTGTAGGTCAACAATAGTTAAAGCAAAATCACCCAAGAATTAAACAATAATGAAGAAGTCATAGTACAATAGTTGAAACTGAGAAACAACCATAGAACAAAGGAGTAGATGAATTAACATAAGGGGCTGAAGACTAGCATAGACCCTGAAAAAATCACGAAGTACAACCCAAAAGACTTTAAGATAGGGTAAAATCCTAGAATGCAAATATAAAATCCTACGGAAATTATAAATTCAAAATTGAAATGTAAATTTTTTGAAGTTTATATATCAACTCATCATCATAACACCAATATTTGCATTGACGGCAACTTTGGGCATTAAGATTCACATGATCATGGATTATGTATTACAGTTCATGTCATAGCTCTTTTAGCATCATTCTTATGTCCTTACTTATTTCATATTTATTTGTTGTTATGTAACATCCTTAGTTGACCTTATTTTACATGCCAAGGGGCAATAGGGACATATTTCAACTTAGGATATTTTTAGCAGTATGACAAATGATTAGTAGTATGTCTTCTTATCTTTAAGGGTCATCATATAGATAGAGGCCTAAGGGTCATATAATAATCATGATATTTTGAAAAAAAAAAAGTGTGATGCTTTGCATTGCCTCTTCCCCTCCTAGCTAGTGAGCCCTACTCTCTTCCTTTCCTTCCTCCTTCTCTCTTATTTTTCTATGTTCAATTATTCTCCTGCTTCCTCAATTTAGTAAGAATTTCCCACGTTCAGCAGCAAATAATTTGTCAATTTATAAAATCTGCGCAGTCAAGGTAAATGGATTAGCTAACATCCAGGTCAATCCCTAAATGGATTTTGTAGATTGACAAAGCAAGAAAATGTGAGCTCTCATCAATTTTTAACCAACTGTGCAATTTTACAATCCATGGTATAAGGGCCTGACATTTGACGACCGAAAGTTCAACATATACAAAAACTAATGAAATCAAAGCCGGGGAAAAATGAGTTTAATGAGGCCACAAAAGTGACCCACAAGTATCAAATTTACATACAAAATATGCATGGTTTGGATCCGCTCATTCTGAGCAATTAATTCCCCCTTCACATCTTTAATGAAAGCTTGATATTTTTTTTTCCTGGGGTTTGCACCGGAACAAAAATGTCTGAATGTAAGTTTTCTGAAAGAGACTATGCTTATCAGAAAGCATCAATATATGCAAGGATTTCATAGTGAATTAGTTGTCAATGGATAACTAGAATATCGGCATCTCTAACTGGATGTTTTATGGCTTTCCAAATCCATCTCTGATTCCATAATAATAGAATAGATCATTAGACCATAAGAATAACTCTTCGAAAGACAAAATATATAAGAATATCCAGGACCATAACCATAGTCCCTATATCAACAATAAGCGCAAAACTGGCACAAAAACAAAAGAATTCAAATCAAAAGAGCACCTTTCGAAGAAACACGCCCGTCAAATCTCTTCCTGTTTCAGACTGAGCATCTAGCGAGTTCTGCCCACCCTTCCCTTCCAAAATCTGAACCGCGGAATTACCAAGACAGGACAAAGAATGAAATACGCGAGGACGATGCGGTTCATCATAATTAGACAAGACCGCACCCACTGGCTTGAATCCTGATCTGCGGAGAAATAACAGACCGGATCTAGCCTTCGAGATGCCGGCAAGGTAGGCGGAAGAAGAGGAGCCGGGAACAAGAAAGCGATGCTTTGATATTGAAGCTCCGGAAGAAAGGGAGGTGGAAGAGGAGATAAGCCTCTCCATTGGGGTTTTGGGAGAGGGTGAGCGGAGAGGTATTGGCGGTCTGCAAACAGTCCACCTTGCTAAATGGCTAAATGCCAGGGGAGAGATCTACTCCACAGATACCGGCGAACGGGAACACCGTGCAGAGGTCGTTATACTGGATTTAAGTACCGAACACGACCAGTCCACCAATTTGCTTCCTTTTTTTTCAATGCTAGCTGAAAGCCATAAACAAATGCATTTGCATAAATTTTAAAAATTATTTTATCTTAAGATATGTTATCATTAATCCAATCCAAACTTGTCCTATATGTCAATGCAAACTGAATTATGTATTTGATTAAACGTTTACATAAAATTGGGAAGTTCGTTGATTTACCGTTAATCTTTAAATTTGGGGTTAATCAAATGAACATCAATAATTAAGCTTAAGATTGGAGTAGCACCAGTAGTAGATAAAATTAGAGAGAATAATATAAAACATTGACCTTTGGATAATCTTCTTATGAGAGTGGATGTATTGGATCCAACATATGTTAAAAAAGTTATAGATATAAATCTAACAAAATTTAGTTAGAAAGTATTAAAAATTATATTTTTTTTATTAATTTTAAATAAGCATTTAACTCTTAATAGAACGCAATGGAGAAAAATGATTCATGTAGTCAACCCCACATAGTGGAATAAAGGCTTGTTGTTGAATAAGTATTTTAATTATTTTGCCCTCTAATAAATACTTCTGCTCGAAATTTTAAGAAAATGAACTTATTTTTTTCACCGCTAAAATTAAACATGTCTCAATTCTATTTTATTTACACTAACAAAATGATAAGAATAATAGTATATGCATGATAATCCATAGAAGAATCCTCTATAATTCATGTTAAAATCAACTTTATAGTTTATACAATTATCTCATATAAACCTTTCATTTCACATTGTCCATCAGAATTGATGTGAGCAGAAAACCTAAAGAAGCATCACAAACAAAGCTCCTCAGAGCTAAAATACAAAGACAATGAACACATTGTTAAATCCCAAAAATATTCATTCAGATATCTATTCTTACAACCATTCTTGTTATACTAATCAAGTAGAGAAACCTAGAGAAAACTAGAAAGTTCTAGAAACAGCTAACAAACTAAAATAGTTATGCCTAAGGAGCATTTTTACTAAAATGCTCTGCATCATTCTCCTCTGGTACGAAGAAAGCGAAGCAGGGGGCAGAGTCAGGATGGATCTGAGACAGAGCATGTGAGATGGAACACGCTGGCGTGCCGGGGACGCATGAGCGTGGGACATCGCTATCGTGTATGGAGAGGGATATTGATGCGAGTGGTGTTGCGCGAGCGAAGACAATCGAGCGCGGGGCTTGCATTCGGGCAGGCTTGGGTCGAAGCGCGTGGGAGGTGGATGGAAGACGAATGACTATCGTGCGTAAGGAAGTAGGGCGTGTGAAGCGGAACTGGGCTTGGAGATGTGGGATGCAAAGGCGAGGGTGGGAGCATATCTGAATCGCGGGAAGTGTCTGGTTGCCGTCGATACAGATCGAATCGCCAATATAGATGCCGGCTGGTGGAGGTCGAATCGCCGGTATGATTGCTGCCTGAGAGAGATCACCTTGTGACGCACGCTTGCACTGACCACAAAACAGTATTAAAACCCCAATTGTCGTCAAGGGTTGTATGTCTTCCTTCATCCATGGTCTTCCCTAAGCATCCAAATCCTGATCGCCTTTAAGGGTTACAATGGCTCTGATACCATCTGATGTGAGGAGAAAACCTGAAGAAGCATCACAAATAAAGCTCCTCAGAGCTAAAACACAAAAATAGTGAACACATGCTAAATCCCAAAAATATTCATTCATATACCTCTTCTTATAAAAAAATATTTTTTTTATACTAATCAAGTAGAGAAACCTAGAAAGTTCTAGAAACAGCTAACAACTAAAATAGTTATGCCTAAGGAGTATTTTTACTAAGATGTTCTGCATCAAGAATCTAACCTATAAAATTACCTCATTTTGAAAAGATGGTGAATTTGGTTCAACCAACCCATTATGATATGTACAGGTAGAATGGGGAGTGATTTCAAAATACAATTATCTTGATCATTTTTTAGGGACAATTTTCTTAATAGCCAATTCATTAAATTTTAAATAGCCAATTTTCTTCATATGAATTCGAATGTTTTTTTAGGTATTAGATTTATAAGATTTGTGTAATTTCTATACTTTTAAAAATAATGTATGCATTGTTTTATTTAGATTGTTTTAGAATAATTAGATAAACACTTTTTATTAATTATTTGATAGTTAATGATGATATATTTGAATTTTTTTTTCTTAAAGAATGTTCAGGTTTTTATAGTGACCTAAAGCTCATTATTTTTTGTATATTATGTGATTAAAAATTAATAAATAATGCAACATATATGAAATTATAATTTTATAAAAATTAATTAATCTAATTAAATGTTGCATGTTTTTTTATAGTTTTATGTAAATAAAATTCATATTTTGTAGGACTAAATCAAATTGTTTCATTATAAATTTACCTTTTTATTATAACATTATAAAATACATTAAAATATAATATAATTTGTTTTCTTATAATATCAATTCTACTAAAATAAATAAAAATAGCCAGAAATTCAGATGAAAAAATTGAGAGTATTTTTAAAATAAATAATTTGTTCCCCCATTGCCACCACATAATATGCCCATCAAATTAAATGATAAATTTAGAATTACAAATTGGCAGAGATATTTATGATATATCTAATTAACTTTGCATTTAAACTTGCCCTTTTATTAATAAAAAAAACTTATGACATTTAAACTTTTTTAATTAAAAAAATAAAAAAATTGATTGTAATGGATTATTTAAAATAATGATATTTAATTGCCTAATCACATCTCTTTCATTAATGGAAGATCAAAAGGATTTTAATTAAGCACCTTTATTTCACATCTCAACCCCTCTTCATCAAGGTGAGGTAATAATAGAGTTAAAGGTACTAAAAAATAAATTAATAATTTAAAATAAGCCATTACAAAAGTAATGGTTTATTTTATTTATATTATAATGATGGAATTAATGCTACTTAAAAAATTAAATTAGTAAAAAAAATCTCGACAAATAATATATAGCCTTCTTTTATTTAATTCCATTTATTTTCCTTTTAACTTATTTCTTTTATTTTAAATTATCAAATAAAAAATAAAAACTTATCAAATATATTCAGATGGCTAATTGATCTGTGCAGTGGAAGAAAAATCAAAACGGTCCGAAGGGCATGGTCGTTGTCCACGTCACCCACGATCCGTCCTATACTCCTATCAAAAGCAAAAGTTAGTAGACGTGGAAATGATTGTCATCAAATAGAGATTTTAGTCATAATGTTACAGCTAAGTCAACTTATGAAGGATATATGCACCGTGTTAGCTTGCAATTATGATATATTATAAAAGTCCAAGAGGACGCCTACCAACTATTGTGGAATGCTCCGGATGAATATGAACACTTAAAATTAAAATTTGTTTAGGATGATTTTTTTAATTATTTTATAAAATTGTTATGAAAAAAATATTTTTTTAAAAATTATTTAAAATATTATTGATATATCACAAAAAAATTATCTTGATCGGGCACGAATCTCGAGGAAAAACTCAAGTTGGAAACTTCAAAAATTAATTCGGAGATCATTTAAACTCCGATTTCAGCAACCTTATAGTCGAATTGAGCGCCTCGGAAATACGAACCCATCGACACCAAATTCGACTTAATCCGAGCCCAAATGAGTCCAAATCAAGTACCCAAAGGGCTGTTGGAAGCCTCGAACAGCAATTTGAGTTACCAAACGGTCTCCGATTTTGACGAGCTTATAGTCGAATCGAGCGGCTCGACGAGACGAATCCAGCGAGCCCAAGATCGCAGAATTCTGATACCATTAAGACCTTAAAATGCTCAATAAACGGTTCATAATCAAGGGATTCAATATCAGCCGTTCATCCGGATCACTCCTTATTTGCCCCTGATCCCTCATCTATTTACGGGCTATGCCACTCCAGAAAAACTATAAATAGCCCCTCATTTCTCTTTAAGGAGGGACCGAAGCAACCTCGTATTCCTTTGGACCTCCCTGAAGAGTTAGCCCGATCACACGTTGCTGAGCTCCCTTGCAATGCCCTTCGCCACGAAACTACGACGATTGGTCCGAGAAGAATTCCCTGCAGGAGGCATAAGGCAACCCCTTCGTCAGTGGGACTTGCAGGAGTCATCACCCCTGACAAAAGCTATTCTTCAACACCCTATTCCGGCAGGATTTAAACTACCAAGCATCGATTCCTATGACGGGACATCTGACCCGTACGAGCACATCGATCATTACCGAACTATCATGCATATCCAGCGAGCATCTGATGCACTCATCTGCCAGGTTTTTCCTACTACACTCAAAGGACAGGCACGAACATGGTTCTATTCTCTTCCATCCGGAACGATTCCTTCATTCGTCAAATTGGCCAAAGCCTTTGTTGAACAGTTTATAGCCAATCGAAGAATTGCTAAGGATCTTCCCACCTCTCCGGGATTCATCAAAATGAGGGAGAATCGTTAAAGGAGTATTTTCAGCGGTTTTCCACCGAGGCACGACAGATTCCAGGAGTAGACCCAGAATTGCTTAGAGGGGTCTTTCTTGGAGGTCTTCGTCCTGGCCCCTTCTATTCTGCACTTATGCACGACACTGTTCATTCATATGCCGATCTGATCCATCGTGTGGAGGCACAAATATCAGCAGATGAAGCTATTAATGCCCATAGGAAGCAATTTGAACAAACTCCTGAAAAGCGCAAAAACGCCCCTACAATAGAGGGCTCTTCCTCACAATGAAAGAAAAACTTCTCTCCTAGACCCCCAGTACCACCACGCGAGTTCCAACATGAAAAAGAGTATACGCCTCTCAATGCAACTCGAACCAACATACTAATGGCCATTCGAGATAAAGAAAATATCAAGTGGCCTAATTCTTTGAAGCCAAATGTTAGAAACCAGGAGCAATATTATTATTTCCACCATAGTCGTGGGCACACTACCGAAGCCTGCAAGCAACTCAAGGATGAGATCGAGAGGTTGATCCGACAAGGATATCTCCGACAATTCATCCAAAATCCACCTGCTCGAGATGAAGCTGGTCCAACTAGGGGGCAAAATCAATAACAACAAAGACAACAGTTGAATAATATTCAAATGGTTGGCGAGATTGAATGACCACGCACTTTGTGTAGTTGTATTAGTAATACTACTTGTCATGTGTCATCGTGTATCTCTTCTATGATAAGTAGGATGTCACTCTAATGTCCTTAGTATTTTTACCAAATCAAATGATGTGGTTGTCCCTATATGAATCTCTTATATTGTACAAGGGAACTATTGTATTGTCTTACAGTAATATAGTGTGTTGTTCGCCTAGTTTTAATATTGTCTCCTTCTTTAAAAAAAAGGATAAAAAATGACAATGAAAAACTACCGATAAATATAATCTCTTTATCCATGATCTGAGAAATACACAGTTTTTATTGCATCTCAATCACTGGAAGATCGATCTCAGGGGGATTCGATCTGGCCTCTTCCAAACAGGTTAACGTCATCAAGCAAAGGCTTCGACATACAACCTCGGATATGTCTCACATCCTTGGTGGATTCTCTCGACCTGTTCCATACAGGTTAACGTCGTCGAGCAATGGCTCCGACATACAACCTCGGATAGGTCTCACTTTCTTGGTGGATTCTCTCGACCTCTTCCATATATGTTAACGTCATCGAGCAATGGCTCCGACATACAACCTCGGATAGGTCTCACATCCTTGGTGGATTCTCTTAACCTCTTCCATATAGGTTAACGTCGTCAAGCAATGGCTCCGACATACAACCTCGGATAGGTCTCACATCCTTGGTGGATTCTCTCGACCTCTTCCATATAGGTTAATGTCGTCGAGTAATGGCTCTGACATACGACCTCGGATAGGTCTCACATCCTTGGTGGATTCTCTCGGCCTCTTCCATATAGGTTAACGTTGTCGAGTAATGGCTCCGACATACAAACTCGGATAGGTCTCATATTCTTGGTGGATTCTCTCGACCTCTTACACACAGGTTAACGTCATCGAGCAAATGCTCCGACATACAACCTCTGATAGGTCTCACTTCCTTGATGGATTCTCTTAACCTCTTCCATATAGGTTAACGTCATCGAGCATGGCTCTGACATACAACCTTGGATAGGTCATATATTCTTGATGAATTCTTTGGACATCTCCCACAGAGATTCTTGGCAGGCAAAAAATCTTCAAAAAAGCATATTACGCAATATATCAATTCATGTTTCAAAGATGCAAAAGCAAGTTTTCAACTTCATATAAAATATTATTGAAGTTATATTGCAAAAGATTGTACATCTAGTTCACCTTTGCAAGAATTTAAAAGCAAAAGGTACATTGGTGACATTCATACAAGCTAGTATCATCAAGCAACAAGCAACTTTAACACAGTCAAATATCTTTGGTGGATTTAAGTGACTTCTCCCTTAATATACGCAAGCATCTCCTACAACTGCTCCTTCAAAGAAAGGACATAACTGGATCATCATCAGGCCTCCACTCAGTTGATAGTGTTAGTATATTGCCAGAATGTTGGCATATCACACTACTTCGGCCCCTTGATTCAGTAATATCTGATATTGGCACACTTCAGTATGGATGAATATTGCCTTAACATAATGCCACTAGACACTCGCCATCATTGGCCCTTCGTCGGATATCTGCCGGCGGTCCTCTACTTCATATCAACCATCATCGGCTTCTTGCTCGATCGTGAACCATCATCAGCTTCTCGCTCAATCATTATTAGCAGTACACCCTCAAACACTTTGCTCTCTACTTGGTCATTGAATGCCAACAGACCTCCGCCTGATCGTCCATCATCGACGAACTTCCACTCAAGTAGCATCGAAAGTCTCGTATCCTCTCGTACGATCTTCTAAAGGATTTTTAAAGGATGTGGGATCATCCATTTCACTTCCTTTACTAAAGAGGGGAGCGAATCTGAGTAGGAAAAATCACCTACGAAAGACAGCGGAAAGCCTCTAGAGTAGGAAGAAAAATGGAGGAGAAGGAATGAAAAAGAAAAGAAATTTCTAACTCCTGTACAAGAGGAGGGGCATTGTCTCAAGTAGGAAAAGTCACCTACTGAATAACAACAGAATGCCTCAACTGTCAGAAAGCCAGAATGAGATAAAAAAGAGAAGAAGCCTCTAACTTCTGCGCAAAGGGAGGGGCGCCGAGTCAAGTAGGGAAAGTCACATACTCAAAAATGGCGGAAGACCTCAAAATGCCAAAAGCTAGAAAGCCAGAAGGAGAGGGAGATGTGGTGCAATTTTTTCTTACCCCAAGGGGGGTATTTATAGGATGAAAAGGGGGAGCAAAAGAGAGGGAAAGATTGAAAAAAGAGGGGGAAATTATTTGAAAATTGGAGGGAGAAGGCTTCTAGAAGCTTTTTCAAAAATTTCAGAATTTTTTCGAATTTTTTTGGGCGAAAAAATGGTCATTTTCAGATTTTAAGAAAAAAAAGGGGTGCGGGCCCCACGTTTCAAAAAAAAAAAAAATTTAGGGGGCGGGCAAACCCGCCCCCGCCTCTCCTCAAGAGCCGCCTGAAGCGGCTCTTAAAAAAAAAAAAAATACTGTAGCGCAGCGGTACTGTAGCAGGTGAACTGTAGATCCGGGACACTGTAGCAGTACTGTAGCAACGGAGAAAAAAAGAGAAATTGGCCCGGCAGTCCAAATTGGACATTTTTAGGGTCCCCGGACACGTTTTTCGACGTTCCGGGCTAAATTTTGACACTTTCGGAGCTCAACGAGGCCTCTACGATCGAGTTTGAGCAAATTTATATCTTTTGTAACGCAGTTTTTGCGATTCGACCATTGTAAAGTGTCGGAACAAGTATTTTCGGACTTCTGAAACTTCGACGTCCGAAAATAGGGGGCAACTGATATATCACCAAAAAATTATCTTGATCGGGCATGAATCTCGAGGAAAAACTCAAGTTGGAAACTTCAAAAATTAATTTAGAGATCATTTAAACTCTGATTTCAGCAAACTTATAGTCGAACTGAGCGCCTCAAAAATACGAAACCAACGACACCAAATTCGACTTAATCCGAGCCCAAATGAGTCCAAATCAAGTACCCGAAGCGCTGTTGGAAGCCTCAAACAGCAATTTGAGTTACCAAACGGTCTCCGATTTTGACGAGCTTATAGTCGAATCGAGCGGACCGACGAGACGAATCCAACGAGTCTAAGATCGTAGAATTCTGATACCATTAAGACCTTAAAATGCTCAATAAACAATTCACGATCAAGGGATTCAATATCATCCGTTCATCCGGATCACTCCTTATTTGCCCCTGATCCCTCATCTATTTATGGGCTATGCCACTCCAGAAAAACTATAAATAGCCCCTCATTTCTCTTAAGGAGGGACCGAAGCAAGAAGGGAAGAGAAGTCTAGGAGGGAATAGCTCCTCCTCGACCACCGCCGGAATACCACCGGAGCATCGTCGGAGCACCACCGGACGCCCGAGGGACGTCGGAGCTCTGCCCGACGCCCGAGCAACACCGGAATTCTGCCCGACGCCGGAATTCTACCCGACGCCCGAGTGACGCCGGAATTCTTTCCAAGTGACGCCGGAATCTTGCCGGACACCCGAGTGACGTCGGAACTCTGCTTGGCCTTGTAACTGATACTCATTGTAATCTGATCGTCCTGAATTTAAAGAACGAATCAGCCTCGTGTATTTCAAACAACACTAGTGGAACTCTTTCAACTGGACATGGCCCCGTGGTTTTTCTCTTTTTCAGGGCTTTCCACGTAAAAATCCTGGTGTTCTTTCATTCTTCTATTTGTGTGCTGGATATACGTACAACGCTGAGATAGAAATTTTTAACTCTATCGCCGCGTATATTCTAGTCCGCAACAATTATATTAGTAAAAAATTTTTGATAACAGCAAAAAAATAATAATTAAATAAAAATTATGATTATGATTTGAAAAATAAAGTAATAAAAAAATTATCGCAAACGATGCCTTAGGCCAAAAGCCTAATTACCCTCTTGTATATGTGATATGCTTACATGATTGGAAATTAGGCATCTAATTTTAAATTATTTATTTATTTATCTATAAAGACGCATGACTCTTGGTTGAAAGTGTAACTTTTCAATCAATAAATTAAGGTTAGCTGTATAAATTAATATTTTTTTAATAATTTAATTCCGATAGCATATAAATCATATGTGTTGAGTGTTAGAATATTCGTGGCAAGTTAAAGCCATAGATTTGGACGAAGATCAAATACATGAGAGACATCTAAGTTTTTTCATAAAAATTTTGAAAAGGAAAAAAAATCATGTGATTTGACCTAGTTGAAATAATTATACAAATGCTTATGGCAGGCTAAAAAGTATGATCTGCCTTTTATTTTGGAAGTATTTACACATTGCAGTAAACATGAATAATTAAGAATAGATTTCATGGCGGAAGAAGATTTTGAAGGTCAAAGGATATTTGTAAGGGTCGGGGAGATCTAGTGAAAGCCAATGGAGACACATGAAGGGCAATTGAGTACCTAAAAGGTGATATGTGAATAGTATTAGATCTATGAAAGCCATAAATAGAGTATGAGCAAGCAATGTATTGGTTCTGAAGCAGGCCATAAGATGAGGAAGTAGTTGGCATTACGCTTCAAGACAATGTAGTAGATTATGCTTGAGGGCAACTTGATTGACGTTGAGATATGGTACTCCATTGATGAGTAACTGATGATGTAGTTTAGATAGATGTAGTTATGGGTGTCAAAAAATTACCTAACATGATAACTCGATGCATACTCAACCTAAAAAATTTCTGTTATGGTTGACTCAATTAATATTTTCATCTGGTTCAAGCTTAAAATTCAAATTTGTTTAATTTTTATTTCAAGTTAGGGTTGACCAGCCAATTATGTGCCATAAATATCGTGATTTGGTTTGAGTTATTAGTGTTTTCCCGATTTCAATATTCTTAAAACATAACAAGTCTACTCATAACCCAACTTTGACATTTCTCCCATTGTAGAGACTAGAGCACCCCTTAGAATCGAGAAATGGAGAGTGGCATCAACGTCTTTTGTCTCACCATTCTCACCACTCCAATCATATCACCTCATTTGCTCAACCACGTCTAAAAGAAGCTATTAAACTCACTACAGGAAAAATGTGAAAATTAGATAGAATTTTTGGCGGACTAATTGCAGACAGAACTTCCGACAAAATATTCATTAAAAAAAACTTTAAAAAAATCGACGAATTTTCCACCAAAAAATTCGTCGTGTTCACTTAAAATGGTAGAATTGCCACTAGTATTATAACATAAGAATTGTTAGAAAAATCCTCCTGAAAAGCTACTGGTAAAGGCTCTTATTTGGACCAGATGCCTCACTCCGCCATTTCCCTCTCTTTCATGTTCTCGGCCTTGCTGGCGCCTCCTTCTCCCAATTTTTTTGTCACAACTCTGTTTTCCTTTATTTATTTGAAAATCCAAAGGTAAATCTTCATATCTTTTATCCTTATCAATTAAAATTTGATATCATCTCTTATGTTTAGTTTAGAATTGATTTAAATATTTTCGATCCATGTTCTCCTTTTTTTTTAATTTCATTAGATATGGGTTTTAAATAGATGTTATGTTGTATAAACAACATTTTGATGTTTTTTTAATTAATATTATTTTTTAAACAACATTTTGATGTTGATTCCTAAGTTATGATAGGTTTAGGCACACTTACTTTTATCAATTTATAATAAATTTTCATTTCAAATTAATTCATATAAATAAATTGCTCATATTAGCAGTGGTTGGGCGAGGTTTGACTCACTTGAGAAACATGTTTACAAATATTAGGAAATCAAGCGAGGGGCCTCTTTGGATAGGTGAAGGTGTATGGGCAAAGTTGAGCAGAGAGTGGGGCATCCCAGAATATACTAGGAGGAGGGAGCATAGTAGACAAAACAGGGCTTCTAACGTTGGGGTCATGGGCATCAATCTCCCTCCTTACTAGCGGCTCAGCTTCGTACACTGAGCATATGCAACATTTGATATGAACGTATAAGTTATGCAAGTTTTTAGATACATATATTTTTAATTTTTTAAGCTAACTTATCATATTTTATTGCAGAAAGAAGTTTTTGATAGAGAGCCTACTGTTGTGTAGCTACATACTTGCACCAACGAGCACCAAAAGGATTAGTAGTGAGTAGATCAACGAGCAATGAAAGTTTGCGTGAGTATTAGAACTTGTAAAATTATTATTAATGTAAGTAACATGAATACAATCGTTATATATGCATTCCATATATTTAAGGAGGATTATAGATTGCTTTAAGAGAGATAGGCTACAATTGGTGAAGGTTTCTCTGCTGGATCGTCTAAGTGCTCAGATAGTCAGATTACAGTACTTGGTCACAGACAGTAGGCAGGATGCAGAAGGGGAGAGTTTACAGGCTAGACTCGCAAGCCTACGCATTTGAAGCACAATCTTCCATTACATCGTGCTATATAGGTAGTGGTCAGGTGACAGAAGAGCTGGAGCAGATGAAAAAATACAAGCAGAAATGCAAATGCAGCAAAGCCAAATACAGATTTAGGGAGTGGTTCCCTAATGAACCGGTTGGAGAGGTCGAGGACAATAAGGACACAGAGTAGGATTAGTATTGTTTTTATTGATTTTGCTACTATATGCTTGTATATTGTTGAATTTTAAGTTTTGTTTCGGATCATATAATTTACTCTATACATCTGTTAATGAAGTAGGGTGAATCTCTTCTATAAATACTAATTTTATTAATTTTTTGATGTTGTTATTAAATTGTGTGGTTGATTTATTATGCTTAACTATGTAATTATATGATTTTCCTCTCTGCGCCAATTAGTAAATGAGTGTTTTTTTTTTCAAAATGCTACAGATTTTTTATGGATTTCTGACAGATTGTCCGCCAAAAATAGCTTGATATAGAATACTGACAGAAACGTTCCACCAGAACTATCTACAAAATTTTTGGCATCGGAAGTTATGGGGGATTGTCCGCCAAAAATTCTGATGGTCATGCCCGTTGAAAATATTGTCGCTATATTTTTATATTCTGACGGAATATTTTCCACCGGTTCTCAAGATAAGTCTATTGGAATTCCTCCAGAATAATTTCCACCATAATATTTTTTGACGGAAATAATTTTTCTATGCACTTATTACGACAAAAAGAATGTATGTTAGAAATCTTTTGGTAAACTTATTTAATGGCGGAATTTATTATTGCTCCACCAGAAATTTGTGTTTTTCCTATAGTGACTCAACTAAGCCGTTTCTCAGAGTCCTCCAATCCACCTTCAGTCCTCTTTGCCTCCCCGTGAATGATTTCCTCTTTGATTTTGAAAAGATAAGATGACATGAACTCCACACCTGATAACATGTCCTCGATTTTGCATTTGGAAAAATCTAGCTTGCTTTTTTGGCTATACATATTGTTCAATATGAGGTACGCAAATCTATAAGCAATGTCTATATCAATATATTTAAGCACTATGAAAAGTAGTATTTTCATATAGTTTGAACTATTGCTTGGATAGAAAATGTAGTTATTGTTTAATTTCAAATTTTTGTGGAGTGAAAGTATTTACGTTCTGATTATGATTATCAGAAGGAACTATATTTGTATAATAGTTGTAAAATAAATAAATTTATGCATAAAGATTAATGCTTTTTTTTTATATACCAATGTGAACCTAAGTAGATTTAATGGGTCACTCGAGTTGAAGACGGGTTAGGTTCAGATCTTAGTTTTTGACACATTTAATAATAATTATTGATAATATGATATAGCCATCCATTATAAGAATCTTTATGAAATTATGGTGTTTTATTTTTTTGGGTATTGATCTTCTTTCACCTTTTCTATTTTTAGTTCTATGTAACACATTTCACTTTATGATTTTTTTCGCAGGTGAACTGTCATCATATAAGATCTTCAATCTCTTCATTTGCATAAAGGGCTACCGCACATACCTTACGCATTTCTATTTTAATAAATGGATGCTAACTCACGCATGCATCCATATTCTTTACCATCACAATGGAAATGATAAAGATGCGTTCACCTTTATGCTCAACAACTTTATTTACAGCATGCAGCTCATCTTGATTTGTGGGTTGAGAGTTTTGATTATCAGCTAAGAAATTTTGAATTCGAATTTTATGTATCTGATGTATGTATGAATTTGCCTTAATTGCTTAAATATTCCCCCAAAAAAAATTTTACTTACATTATTTGGTCTGAGGTCCAACATGTGTATGCTCTACAGGATGTCACTCTCTTATTATCATTTTTGCTCATGTTTAAATTGGCTTACTATACAAGTTTTTTTTTCCATTTATAAAAAGCAAAAAATCATGTTGAATTTTTTTTCTCGGAACGGAACGGGGTATCCACCCGCTTCCATCCCCGAGAGGGCGTTTGACGGCATGATTAATCCTCGACTGACCTAGAGGAGACACCTACCCCAGAAATCTCCTGGCTTGCACTTAATTGGGCTATACTTAAAAGGCACTGCCGCTCAAGGGAATCGAATACGGGTTGGGGGGTTTCCAACCGTACTCGCCCACCAACCAAAGTAAGCAACGGTGGGTCATGTTTAGCTTGCAGCACAATGAGATGGATAATCTTGCATTAATAGTTAAAGCTTATGAGACTAAGGCTTCGTTTGAAACGGCTATCTTACTGTTTTTTAAAATAATTTTTTATTAAAAAAATTAAAATTTTTATACAAGAAAGCTACTTTAAGAAGCAACATGAAAGCTGTCCCAAGGATAGATTTTTTATTATTTTTTTAAAACAGTATTTTAGAACAAAAAATTTTAATTTAAAAATTTTTATATAAAAAATTATTCTAAAAATTAATAAGAAATCTATCACAAACACGTAGCCTAAAACACTAATCTACGAGTGGCTTCCCTTCTTCTCAAGGCAATTAATTCTCTCTTAAATACCATAATCCCCAATAAAGGTCGTCCAATCTGCGCATATTTTGTTTTATCGCTTCTTTGCATCTTAGCCCATAATGTGAGTATGTGACTACTCCAAAAAGTCCATTTCTCCACAGTTCTTTTATTAATTTGTAGTTGTTTGATCACATCTCGTGCTTTATTCTATTGATTGGCTCATTTAGATTCCATGACCCGTGCCCTTTTCTGCTGTGATATTATGATAAGGAAACAGAAAAGATTAGAATATTCTGATTTAATTTTAATAAATTGAGTTTTAAAAGAGTTAAATTTATTTTAAGATGAATATAATATATGTAAATTTTATGTTATATTTATTATAAATTAAATAATTTTGAGACTCATCTTGACAAAATAAATATATTTGAATATGTTGATCTAAATTTTTTTGGATGTTTGTTTTGATAAAAAGTTAGTGTAAAGTATTTCAAATATAATTTTTTTTTTAATTTTATTATTTCATTTGTGAAAAAGAAATGCATAGTCAATTTTTGGTTAATTTCAAATCCAAGTTTGGTGTTGATGCATTTAAAACTCTTCTATTTTTTTACCAAATTTTAAGCTAAACCGCATTAGAGTTCACTCTCCTTGTTGGGTGCCCCATCTGTCATTGCTTGCTTCTATCGTCGAACGTCAACCATCATCTCCAGCAGCTCAATACTGCCGATGACGACTTTGCACATACCTACAACCTATCGCCCATGGCTCTCCACCTCTGTATCATCATCCACCGCCAACCATTACCTATTGAAGCCCATACCCTGGGCACCGATCATCAACCATTCAACCGCTATCAGATATTATCCCGCCGTGTAGGTCATTATTGAACTTTGTACTATATTTATTTTATTCCGTATTAAATAAAAAATAACCATTTACATTTATTTATGCTCATACAAAAAATTTAATATATTATATATATTTTACATTGTGTTATATTTTATTTAGCTTCTTTTTTTCAGCAAATCTGCTTAGCAACGGAAGTGTTCAATCCATTGCGCGTCCACTATAGTCACTGCCGTTCTATGTTGTTAGAGCATCTCGAACCGAACGTCAAACGTGTGTATGACGTCGTTCGGTCGCTCCAGCCGAACGCCAAATAATTCCACTATTTACTTGCGGGTGAACAGTGCGATGTCAATATTGGTGTTACACTGTTCACATACGCTATTTTGCTCTCTCAATCGGATTTGCCGAAGAAATGCGCGAAAGAGGAGAATGACGGTTACCTTCGCATAAATGCGCAAAATGCAGTTAGATTGGAGCAGAATTATCACATTTTGGAGTTTTGCTGTATTTTGTTGTAAAAAATGAAGTTCCTGATTGGAGATGCCCTTAAACTGAATGCTCAGAGTAGAAGGACAAATTTTTATTTTGTAATTTTAAATATGGTGGACTCTTGACTCGGGCTTCGTTTAACCCAAAAATTTTATATAATAAAATAATAAAAAAGATGTCACGAATCCTCGATGACTAATAAAGCTGTTTCTCTTTTGAGAATTGTATTGCCCATTCGAGAGTTGCATTTATTATGTTGAGGCAAGGTTTGATTGCGACGGAATCGGAAATGAAAAAAAAAATGATGATGGAATTTAAATGACATTTCTTTTAAACAATTTGTTTGTTCGAGAGAAAAAAAGGTGAAAAATATTTTTATACCTTTTATTGAATTTTTTTATTTTTTATAAAGGGATATGTAAGCCACAATGATAACTTTAAAATTTCTTCTTCTTTTTTACTAAACTTGGTTGGATAATTGTTAGTTCAATAATATATTTATTTAAATTTTTCTTAATTTCTTAGGCTGCTTGGTTGCCTTGTAAAGGGTGTGTAAATTATTTCAAATGTAGGTGTTTCAAGAATATTGATGTTTGATTTGAAGTGAAATAAATACAATATAAAATTTTGATGCATTTGGTATTCACCATATAGTTCATTTTTTGTATATTTTTTGAATTCCTCCGAGTTGGACTAGTTCCAAATACAGTAGAATCTCATTGCAATTGCCATCGCCCGCTGCTGCCACATGCAGGCTGCCGACCGCAGTCTATGCCCACCACTACCGACCACTGCTGCCTGCCGCCACCCACCACTGTTACCCGCATCCGTCAACCAAAATAAATTTTATACTACATTCTTTTTACACCGCATTCATTTTACACCGCATTCATTTTACACCATATTCCTTTTTCAGCCAATCATAGAACTAAATAAGGAAAAAAATCTAGTGGAATCTTTTATTGCGAAAATATATTTTGATGTGACATGGCTTTTAAAAAATTAAAAATATGTAAAAAATTTGAATTATTTTGTCCTCTAGTTTTAATTTTTTAGGGTTTAGGCATTAAAATACATGTTTTCCGAAATATCTTTCGATATTTTATTTACAGAAAACTTACTAAAAATTAAAACCATTCTATTTTTGTTGCCATCAAGCGGTCTTGGTACAAATATTTTTCCTGCTCGAAAGGACAAATATTTTTAGTTAATTAAATTATCTGTCAATTCATTTGCTTAATGTCAATTAGCCTTATATGTATTACTCGTTAATAGTGCTGTAAGTGAGGCACAAATTCGACTCATTAATGAGCTCACGAGTTAAAATTATAGTCACGAGCTTGAGCTCAAATTACAACTCATATATTATGAGTTCAAGTTCCTGCTTGATGAGATTATGCTTATTGGCTTGAGAGCCAGCTTGATTGAGTAATCTAAACTACTTTTCTTCCCCATTTTATGTTAAATCATGAGAGCTCACGATGACTCGATTTAGGACAGCTCATGGTGGAATTAAAAGCCTTTGGTCGCATTACGAGTCTTGCGATTTACTCTTCTTCTTCTTTAAAAGCCTAGGTCATGTCATGACTTCCTCTTCTTCTACCTCAAATGCCTGTGCTCATCACAACTTCTACATCTTCAAACTTCGTCGGTACCATAATGCCCTCCAATATGCTTCTATCATGACTTCCTCAATACCATTGCACCTTCTCCTATAAGCTCCCATTGCGATGCTTCCCCAATTACCTCGAGCTCACGAGTCAAACCTAAGATTGCCATTAGACCAATGAGCTGTCTTCAAGCACTAAACCGTGCTATACTCGAGCTAAAATTCAAGCTTACCATTAGACCGACGAACCGAGCTCTTATTAGTTATTGACTCAAACTCATTTACACCTTTATCCGTTACACAATAATATCCATTTTTCAATAATTTGCAGTGCCACTTGCGCAACAAAATTTCATAAATGATAAGTATTTTATCAAAAAATAATATATTGACTACTTGGCTGGACTGTTTTAATTTGGATGGGCTGGAACAGAAATGTCGATGGTGAATGCGTTGGATATTTATAATTATTTATCGTATAACTTTTGTCTGACAACACAAGGTTGGAATCTTAACGACCTGACTTAAGATGAACTCAAAATGCTATGTTACCCCACTCATTATCTCAAATCACAAGTTGGGGGGTAATGTAGCATCACTTATTCAACATTTGATGTTCTCCTATGAGGAATTGTGTCGCTATCATAACTTTTAGTTGATGGCCACATTTTTAGTGGCTGCCAAATGGTTTGGAAAGAAGAATTTTCTTAATATGATTTGCATAATGCTTAATTTTTTTGAAAAAAATTATATTATAATAAAATATTTACAATTTTATGTGTTCGAAATTAATGCTGATAAATGATTTTGTTTTTGTTTATAAGTAATATATATTATTGTTGAGGATTAGAAAATATGCAGCAGTAGAGTGAAAGAGTTGTATCCTAATTTTGTACGAATACTTAGCACACAAATAGACAAATAAAAGAGCACGAATAATACTTGTTGCTGGCTAGAATATACGCGGCGATAGAGTTAGAATTTTACGTCTTAGCGTTGCACGAATATCCAGCTCACACATAGAGAACACAATATTTTTACGTGGAAAACCCTAGAAAGGGGAAAAATCACGGGGCCTGGCCCAGTTGAAAGTGATTTCACTAGAATTTGAGTAGGTTACAACGGGCTGACTCGTCCTTGAGGGCGATTAGATTACAAATGTCAACCTTAGACTTATAGTGAAGGTTCGATGTTGCATTGGCAGAACTTCGGGGTCACCCGATGATCTGGCAGACTTTCGGACCCTAGGTGGTGGTATGGTAGAACTCTGGGCCTTAGTCGGTGGTTCGGTGGAGTTGAGGACGTCAGGTAGTGGTTCGGCGAAGCTCATGGCCTTAGGCGATGGTCCGGCAGAGTGCAGGGCCTCAGGTGGTGGTCCGACGGAGTACTGGGCCGCAGATGGTGGTCCGGCAGAGTGCAGGACCTCAGCTGATGGTCCGGCGGAGAGCAGGGCCTCAGGTGGTGGTCCGGGGAAGTGTAGGGCCTCAGGTGGTGGTCCGGCGAAGAGCAGGGCCTCAGGTGGTGGTCCGGCGAAGAGCAGGGCCTGAGGTGGGGGTCTGGTAGAGTGCAGGACCTCAGGTGGCGGTCCGGCGAAGTGCAGGGCCTCAGGTGGTGGTCTAGCGAAGAGCAGCGCCTCAGGTGGTGGTCCGGTGAAGTGCAGGACCTCAGGTGGTGGTCCGGCGAAGAGCAGGGCCTCAGGTGGTGGTCCGGCGAAGTGCAGGGCCTCAGGTGGCGGTTTGCGAGAAGTGCAGGGCCTCAGGTGGTGGTCCGGCGAAGTGCAGGGCCTCAGGTGGCGGTCTGCGAGAAGTGCAGGGCCTCAGGTGGTGGTCCGGCGAAGAGCAGAGCCTCAGGTGGTGGTCCGGCGGAGCAACGGCGTCAAGTGGTGGTCCGGCGGAACTCCTGCGGTGGTCGAGGAGGAGCAAGGAGACAAGAGCTCTCTCTTTCTCTTTTAGGAATAGGTCCCTTTTCGAAGAGGAGAGGGGGCTCTATTTATAGAGTTTTGGGAGTGGCATGGCCTGTAAATAGAAGGAAGATCATGTGTGATTAGGGAGTGGTTCGAATGCACGGTCGATGTTGAATCCCTTGATCATGGATCGTTTATTGGGCATTTGAAGGCCTTAACGATGTTCGAATTTGACGATCTTGGGCTCGTTGGATTCGTCTCGTCGAGCCGCTCGATTTGACTATAAGCATGTCATGTTTGGAAACCGTTGGTAATCCGAATGATGGAGTGAACCTTCCAAACGTGCTTTGGATCTTTGATTTGGACTCATTTGGGCTCGGATTGAGTTGAATTTGGTGTCGTTGGGTTCGTATTTCAAAGAAGTTTAGTTCGACTGTAAGTTTGCCGAAATCGGAGTTCAGATGGTTTTCGAATTAATTTTTGAAGTTTCCAACTTGAATTTGCTTCGAGATTTGTACCTGATCAAGATAATTTTTTGACTGATATATCAATACTAGAATTTTTATGTGAAAATCTAGAAAAGAAGAAAAATTATGGAGCTTTGCTTAGCTAAAATGATTCAACTATATAAGTGTTGATTACAATAGTTTGCTCGTCCTTTAGCTTCGAGACGATAAGATTATAGGAGTTTAGAGAATTGGACAAAATCAGTATTGGTTGAAATGCATTTGGATGATTGTGGCTAAGTGATACCTATCTGAAAGATTGATCGGACAATGATGATTTGATGATAACAATTGGGCGAGTATCATCATAATGTCGGGCGAGTATCTTAGTCATGTGATGGAAAACTGTACCTTCCAACCCTAATGTGTTTTAACTACACTTTCTTGCTGGAGGAAATACATTGAATTTTGGTAAAAATTCTGTTCGCTACTGTATCAGCATAATGTCTAATCGCCTTACCCTGTAGAGGAAAAAAGAATCAATTTTAGTGCTTTCTGTTATGCTGTTATGATCAAGCAATCCCATAATTTCAATGAATAAAATCAACATAGAAGGTTATTGTTGACAGTGTTCAGTCTGTCACTAAACTATGAAATGCTTTATAGTTTGTTGTTCTTAACAAATTACTTTATAACTAATTTGAAAAACTCCATACCGTTAGCTCTAGCAAAAGACTACTTACTCTATTTTTCCTCGACTAATAATTGATTAAAATGATTAATAATTATAATTGTATGAAAAAATATAGATGATTAAGAAAACAGAAGCTGTAATCTTAAACGATCAATATTTTTATCTATTATATAATACTGTTTTTGTTTTTATATAACTAATACTATTTTGGCCATAAATTTTATTTAATAAAATAATAATAATTATGTGGAAGAGAAGGCTTGGTTTGAGATAGCTTTTTTACTGCTTAATGAGCAATTTTCTAGTACAAAAATTTCTAATTAAAAAAATTTTTGCATTAAAAGATTGGTTTATTAAGTAGTAAGAAAGCTGTTCGAAATGAAGTCTAATGTTTTATTTGTGACAGCTTTTTTATTATTTTTTAAAATAACTTTTTAGTACAAAAATTTTAATTTTTATACTAAAAAATTACTTTAATAACGGCCATCCCAAAAGAAGCCTAAAGTTTTATTTTAGATGGCTTTTTTATTGCTTTTTAAATAGTTTTTTAATAAAAAATTATTTTAAAAAAAATCATCTCAAATGAAATGAAAAATTTTGTTTAAGACAACTTTTTTTATTACTCCTTAAAATAATTTTTATATTAAAAAATTATTTAAAAAAAGAATAAAAAAATCTTCTAATAACGAAGCCTTAACTCTGGTAAGACGGCTCCTTCCTAAAACCGCAAAGCGCGGGTGACTTTCCAACGGCCGTTTATCACCGTCGCAATCTCAGTGGCTCCATCCAACGGTTATGCAACATGCCATCGAACTACATCTCTGTAGACCGTCTGATCTTGCATAAACTTACCATCACCGTTCATTGATCAGGAAGATTTAGGGACCCCCCAAACACTCACACACAAAAGGTCAGATCATCCTTGTAGCGTTCTGCGTAGCGTGGGCCACATTGCCAGGCAGGCGTCAACAGACGGCTTTGTTTGTGGGACCCATATATTTGCCCGTGACGCTGCACAGATGGCTACACAGACATTACGAAGCCCACAAGCGGTTAGGTTTCGCGGTGGTGAGGTCCATGTGATGTGCCAGCCACATGGAGTGCCTTCCTCAATCTACGCAATTAATTACAGGAGTTACCCATATCGAGCAACAGAATCGGGCTGACCATAATTCTTGAGGGTAATATTGGTATCTGGTGTCTACCAGAGTCCGGGGAGAGTGCGCAGTGAGATACAGTCAGCTCACGCCAAGCGAATGGACCAATATAAACTGTAGTAATGTAGAAAGGAAATGAAGTATAATAAGTAGTGCCGCCTGTGCAGGTGCTTTAATGGGCGAAGGCCTTGTTCTTCTCTTATGGGATGAACCTCTATTTCCCGCATTGCGTCGGCGGAGCTGTTAGGGTTTCTCTTATAGTTTTCGCTTCTCCGGCGATGGATCTTTTGGTTCTTCTCTTTCTCTCTGATTTCTTAATTGTTTAATTACCGAAATTCTTTGGTCCTGCAAATTGAGCATGCATCGTTCTGCCA
Source organism: Dendrobium chrysotoxum (assembly GCA_019925795.1). NCBI lineage: Eukaryota > Viridiplantae > Streptophyta > Magnoliopsida > Asparagales > Orchidaceae > Dendrobium > Dendrobium chrysotoxum. The sequence continues at coordinate 30,017,426 of CM034309.1, forward strand.
ATGAGTGTTGTCAATGCTGAAGATGTGAGCTTGAGAGAAGCTGCAGAAGTCTTCAATAGATTCCGTCTTCTTTAGTTGCAAAGCGAGGAACCTTGCGTTACGAGGAAGTTAAAGTTTTCTTAGATCTGGAAAGATTGAGTGGTGTTGGAAAAGATCGAAAGAACTTGGCTGGTTTTGATCCCCGTTTCTAAAGCTAGACCTCAGTGTTGTTTACGGCAGTGAAAAGAAAAGGAGCAACTGCCTTTTGCCACCTCTTCAGTCTCGAAGAGGTAATATGTGCATCCTGCTTTGCTATGCTTTGATGCTGGTCGAGGTTTAGAGGACACTTCCTTTTGATTGGCTTTGAAATGGCGTCTTGGGATCAACTGGGAGAGCTCGCCAATGTCGGTCAGCTTGTGGGATTCGGAGCATCGCAACTGATAGGTATGATTGTGCAGGCTGCAGCCACAGCTCGAACGCATAAGAAGAACTGCCGGCACTTTGCTCAGCACCTAAGGCTGATCGGTAATCTATTGGAGCAGCTCAAGATCTCCGAGCTCAAGAAGTATCCGGAGACAAGGGAGCCCCTTGAACAACTTGAGGATGCCCTGCGGAGATCCTATATTCTTGTGAGTAGCTGCCAGGAACGCAGCTATCTCTACCTCTTGGCCATGGGCTGGAACATCGTGTACCAGTTTAGGAAGGCCCAAAGTGAGATCGATCGCTATTTGAAGATCATCCCCCTCATCACTCTTGTTGACAATGCCAGGGTTAGGGTGAGGATCTTGCATCTTTTCACAAAATTTTTCATTAAAACTCCGGGAGCTTTCCTGCAATTCATGCCTAAAGGTCCTTTTCTAATTCTAAAATAATATTGAAGAGATTAGAAGATAGTTGCCGTTTTGCTTTGGAAATCTCTCGTCATACCTTTTTACTTAATAATTTTTTATTTTTTTAATTATTTCTTTTTTAACTAATGATGTAGGGAAAACTCTTGGCATCAGGCTTGATATTTATGAAGCTGTAGTGCTTGGTTGCTTGAATTTCCACCTTCTGTTCATAGCTTGATTGTAATATCCAGCCATCATTTGTTATTTGGATAGATGATTGTGAACATTTCTCATACATTTTCTGTTTTTGTCAGTTGTCATTATCAACAGAACTGTGCTATTTAATTTTAAAAAAAGTAACCAACTACCTTGAATAATGCAATTACTAATCTTTAGTACTACCAATAATTGCACATATTAAAATATAATAAAGATACGGGAAGAGCATATTCTTGTTGCTTGATTTTGGCATTTACTTACGCTAACCTTTCCCAATATAACTCCCACTATTGGAAATGGAAGCTAGCTTTTGCAAGATCTTTGGGTTAACTGGAAAAGTCTTTTCGTATTATTTGGGGAGCAAGTTTACAATGGGATTTTTATGCATGTGCCATGTGGATAGCCCACTGATCCCATCATCATTGGCTATTTTTGGATTCTAGTCTCTCTTCCAGTTACTCCGCTCTTCGTAATGCTATCTGTAGTTGTAAGAATATTATCCATGGGGAAATTCTATTCTCGTGGGACATTACTAAAACTTCACCTGCAAAATCCTAAAAGATTATTTCAATTCTTATCTTTTGATTGTTGGTTGGACCACCTAGTTATGGCACAGGAGGCATCTTCTAGATTTTTCATCTTTGGTTGGCTTGCTGTTTCATATTGTTAGAGCACACAAAGTATACCGGCAGAGGCAAGGTCTTATCCGGTTCCCACTACCTCAGCAAAGACATTTGCCACTACTCTGCCAAGCCGCCTGCTAGCAACGGCCTCCGGCAACTACACATGATTACCTCCTTTAGCTATTTATACTCAAACAGTTATTACCAACAGATACATATATATAATATAACCATTCTAGAGTTTGCTGCTCCTCTTCTTCTTCTCTACCTTGTGTTGAACTAATCTGCAGGTCTTCATGGTATCAGAGCTTTAGCAGTAGCTTCTTCTTCTCCATCTATGGCAGATCAACTCTCCTCCACCGCTGCTCAATCTGCCTCACAGCCACCAGCGGCAGCACAACCTTACCCCTCTCAATCCTCAACCATGGCAGATGTCATCATTCCAGCCTCCCTTAAGTTCCTGATAACGAATCTTAAATTTATTATTCCCAATCAACTCACCAGTGACAACTATCCTATCTGGAGGCTACAGATCTTCCAACTATTCTCGGCGAATGGCTTTGATGGTCATCTCACGGGTAGCACACTCAAACCATCAGCAGAAAACGATGCCACAGAACTCCGGCTATGGAACCTTATAGACCAGAACCTCGTTTCAGCTCTCTTGTCAACCATTTCGCCCTCGATCCTTCCTTACATTCTAACCCTCACATCTACTCGAGACATCTGGAACACTCTTGAACTTCGTCTCCAACCCACCAACAAATCCCGGGTAATACAGCTCAAAAACGAGCTGTATCACATATAGATGAGGAACCTCACAATGATGCAGTATCTAGGCAAGATAAAGGCATTAGTTGACAACATAGCAGCAGCCAGATCATTACTGGATCCTGAAGAAATTATTCTTCACATACTAAATGGGTTGCCTCCTTCCTACAATCCCTTCAAGACATCCATTAGAACAAGTCAGCTTCCCATCAGTCTCGATGTAATGTACTCACTCCTCTGCAGCGAGGAAATACATCTGCAAACAGATGTTCACTGAGACACAACTCTGGCTCCAGATAACACATCATTATACACCAACCGTGAACGCACGTCCCGTGGTCGCTCCACCTACAGAGGCTCAAGAGGTCGTGGAGCTCCCTTCAGACCCAATTCTGCAAATAACCACACTCCCACAATCGAATATCACAAACCCATATGTCAGATATGCGGTAAAACAGGGCATAGTGCATCAGACTGCTGGCATCGATACAACTCTAACTACATCAACCCAACCGCATCCTCCCAGAGAGCTCTACTGACTACTCAGCAACCTCCATCAATCAATGAATGGGTCCTCGACTTTGGAGCATCTGCTCATCTCACGTCGGATGCCTCAAATCTGCAGTATTCAACTCCCTACTCAGGCTCGGAAACCATAACCACAGCCAATGGCAGCTCTCTTCCCATCCATAACATCAGGCAAGGACTCCTTCCACTCCCAGATACCAATCATAAGCTCTATCTCCGTCAGCTACTTCATGTTCCTCTACTATCCCATAATCTTCTCTCTATACACAAATTAACAACTGACAACCACTGCTCAATTTCCTTTGATTCAAATGGCTTTCTAATTAAGGATCTTCTGGACAATCGAGTTCTCATTCGTGGACAATGCCGTAACGGACTCTACTCCGTCTCCAACTCATCCATCACCACACCGCAAGCTCTCCACACTACTACATCCAACTCAGACATCTGGCACTCGCGTCTTGGGCACCCTCAAGCTCGGACTCAGCAACTTTTATCTAAAGCTATTCCTTCTATATGTACCTCTCCATCTAGCTTTGTCTGCAAATCATGTAATGTGGCTAAAAGCCACAAGTTACCCTTTACCTCTTCGTCTAATCATGTAATCAAACCTTTTATGATAATCCACTCTGATGTATGGGGTCCGGCTCCGGTTTCCTCCCTCAATGGTTTTCGTTACTATATGATATTTGTTGACGATCATTCTAGATTTACATGGCTCTTTCTAATGCACACTAAAGATGAAACTCTTCTAAAATTCCAACAATTTCACCAACTGGTTACTAACACATTCAACACCAACATACAAACCTTTCGCTCTGATGACGGTGGGGAATTCACCAGCAATGCATTTAAACAATACCTAGCCCAACAAGGCATAACTCACCAGCTCAGCTGCCCTTATACACATGAACAGAACGGCATTGCAGAACGTAAACATTGACACCTACTGGACACAACCAGGACCCTTCTCCATGATGCTCAACTCCCACACACTTTCTGGGCAGAAGCTCTTCTTACCTCAAACTATCTAATCAACAGACTTCCCACCAAAACCTGTGGAAACCAAACACCATTCTATCTCCTCCACAAACATCCTCCCACATACTCTCATCTCAAAACTTTTGGCTGCCTCTGTTTTCCTTGGCTAAAACCAATCACACCCACCAAACTCCATCCTCGCTCCCAAGAATGCATCTTCCTTGGGTACTCTATCTCTCACAAAGGATATCAGTGTTTCAACCCGCTCACCAACAAGCTTCACATCTCTCGTCATGTCGTCTTCTATGAAGATATCTTCCCATACAAAAATCGAGGACCAACTGATTCCACCCTACCTGCAGAAACCATCCCCACCACTCCATATCTTCTCCTTCCAACTTCCATCATACCCAACACCAACTCACATACCACCATTCCAACCGACTCACATTCCATTCAAACGTCACCTCCCTCACAGCCCACACCTACTTCAGACATTCCACATATCTCACCTACTACTAGACCCTCTTCACCTTCCATCTCTCATTCCACATATCCCTCCTCCGATATACCTCAGCCTCCAATGTCCACTCACCCCATGCAAACCAGGCTCAAGGATGGAATTCATCGTCCCAAACACATATTCAATCTGCTCACCTCCTTAAAACCAGATTCTACTCCCTCTACATACTCTCAAGCTGCCCAGATTCCGCATTGGAGAGCTGCCATGTCAGATGAATTCCTAGCCCTTCAGAAACAAGGCACCTGGTCGCTGGTTACACCTCCTCCTCACACTAAGGTCCTAGGATGCAAATGGACTTTTAAGACAAAATACAACCAGGAAGGACGATACAAAGCCAGATTAGTAGCACAAGGTTTCAACCAGGAGCTTGGAATTAACTACAATGAGACGTTTAGCCCTGTTGCAAAAATGCCTACCATACGCATCCTCATTTTAATTGCTCTAAACCATCGCTGGCCTACACTTCATTTTGACATCTCCAATGCGTTCCTTCACGGAGAGCTCCACGATGAAGTCTACATGGAACAGCCTCTCGGCTTCGTAGACCATGAGAGACCTGGGCACGTCTGCAAACTCCACAAGGCCATCTATGGCCTCAAACAAGCTCCACGGGAGTGGTACAACAAGTTCACTTCATTTCTGCAAGCCTTTGGATTTGTCTTCAGCAAAGCAGATCCATCACTCCTTCTCTGCATCAACAGTGAGGTTCAAATCTATATTCTTATTTATGTGGATGACCTTCTAATCACAGGGAGCCATTCGGACATCATTCAAAAGCTGCTCAATCACCTTGAACAATCCTTTTCCCTTAACCAACTTGGACCCGGCTTTCTCGGCATACAGGTAACCAGGACTCCTAAAGGCATCTTTCGTCATCAAACAAACTATGCCAGGGAACTACTACAAGCAGCTGATCTTCAAAATAGCAAACCTATGTGTACACCCATGTCTCTGAAATCATCCAATCACTCCGATGCAACTCATCCCTACAGTGATCCTCACCACTATAAACGGCTAGCTGGATCTCTAAACTACCTCACCATCACCAGGTCGGATATCGCATATGCAGCAAACCAAATCTGCCAGTATATGCATAACCCGACAGTTGCTGACTACATTGCCTTGAAACGTCTACTTCGATACTTACAAGGCACCACACATTTCGGCTTGCCCCTCACCACCAGCTCGCTTCAGCTTCGCACATACGCTGACGCCGATTGAGCGGGAGATGCTCAGGACCGGAAATCCACCACTGGCTTCTACACATTCCTAGGGACCACTTTCATCTCCTGGTGTGTCAAGAAACAAGTAACGATAGCCAAATCATCCACAGAAGCTGAATATAGGTCCTTGTCATCAGCAACTTCAGATGTCATCTGGATCAGACGTCTACTAGCAGACTTTCAAATTCCTCAATCCACACCTACTCCCATCTACTGTGACAACACCTCTGCAATAGCGCTTGCTCACAACCCTATCTTCCACGCAAGAATCAAACATATTGAAATTGACAACCACTTCATCTGGCATCACATTACGAATGGCCAAGTTGTACTTCATCACATTCACTCACAAGATCAGCCAGCTGATCTTCTAACCAAACCCTTACCTCCGACCAGGTTCCAAGACCTACGTGACAAATTAAGCATCTGCTCTACCCATGCTTAACTTGAGGGGGGATGTTAGAGCACACAAAGTATACCGGCAGAGGCAAGGTCTTATCCGGTTCCCACTACCTTAGCAAAGACATTTGCCACTACTCTGCCAAGCCGCCTACTAGCAACGGCCTCTGGCAACTACACATGATTACCTCCTTTAGCTATTTATACTCAAACAGTTGTAACCAATGGATACATATACATAATATAACCATTCTAGAGTCTGCTGCTCCTCTTCTTCTTCTCTACCTTGTGTTGAACTATCTGCAGGTCTTCACATATGTTTTAAGATGGCTGATAAGCTTACTCGTAGAGGTATCATAGGTAGAACAGCTTGCTCTCGTTGCAATAATGAGAATGAGAGCTATATCCAACTATTATTCAAATATTTTTGTTTTATGCTCACAAACTGATTATGAAATGCAGGTTTTTAATAATCTTTCCTTCTTTGCCATATTTGTTTAAAGTTTTGGAACAATGGAAGGTTGGCTCATGATCAAATTATTACATTTTGTATGTTCTTATTATTTTGCGCATTGTCTATAACCCTCGGAGGGAAATTATTCACACAATGAATGGCAAAAAGAATTGTAACCTTTCCTCATTAGATCGTAAGATCTAGCATCTGTTCAACATCAAATTCAATAGCTGCACTGGCATTGCCTGTCACCCTTGCACTTAACTAAGTTTTTGCATGCATGGAGATAACATTGAAGGTTGCTTCTCTCTTGACCAGCTATTTGGTTGCCTTATCTGTCTGCTATTGTTTTTCTGGAGAATGATGAATTTTAGACTTGGTAGTAGTGATCTATTCTCCGGGATATTCATTGGAATCCTTGATGGCTGTCATCATGATTTTAAGCTCTTTTTGCTGTGCTAGGGCTCCAATTTTTCTATTTTGCTTGCTTATTTGGTCCCCATCTTTTTATAGCCTTTGGGATCCTATGGTTCCGCGGAGTCATGCCTCTTTGTTGCCTTCTAGTGAGGTGCATCCATCCTCTTATTGATTGCCTACCTATGATAAATTAGGCTACAGGCTCTTTTTTATCCCACTTTTGCTCTCCTGCCGCACATATATTATTTTGTATTGGACATTATTTTCATTTTTATTTTTTGTTTGGGGTTCAGTTTAATTTGGGTTGCAACATGTTTTTCCTATTATAGCCTCACCCTCTTTTTATTTTTGGTGTTATACACTTGCTATATCTACTTTTTAAATTTTATTAATTTGAGCTAAGGCTCTTAAATTTTCCATGCAAGGAAAGCAGGGGTCAATTGCTATGTCAATGCCAATTGGCAAACAACCACGAACTTAAAATTAATTGGCTCGTGCTAACCATTTATTAAAACGTGTTATGTTTTGCTGATTTAATGATTGCCATGTTTATTGTGTCTGTTGTTCTTCATAACTGATTTTATCATACAGCACTATTTCAAATTGGAATAGGGATTTTGATGAATTGAATGCAGTATTGTGCACTTGGGAATATATACTTTCGCGATAATTATGCTTACTAGCGTATTACTAGAGGGCCTGTATATTTATGTCACATAAGGGATACTCCACAAAAAATTTCAACTCTTTCACGGTTTACTGCGGAAGAGAATATCTCTAGTATGGCTTCTAAAAAGCTCGAAATTTGCTTGAAATTTGCAAATTATATACCTCTTGAAATTGACCAACTCAATTTTGAGCTCCACTCCAAAATGGAAACAAGTTAATTTTGAGTTTGCTTTAACTTGTATAAATACTTAGTTTGGGTAGACTTTAAATAAACATTTATATGGAGTATATAACATATACATAACATAATATATGTCTAACAACAACAACAACATCAAGCCTTTATCCCACTACGTGGGGTCGGCTACATGAATCCTTTTTCTCCATTGTGTCCTGTTAAAAGTCAAATTCTCGTTTAAATCTAATAAAGAAAGATCATTTTTAATATTTTCTAACCAAGTCTTTTTAGGTCTACCTCTACCTTTCTTAACATAAGTCAAATCTAAGACCTCTACTTTCCTAACCGGGTCATCGGGAGGCCGCCGTTTTACGTGACCAAACCATCTAAGGCGACTCTCTCTAATCTTATCTTCCACTGGAGCTACTCCAACCTTTTCACGAATATGCTCATTTCGTATCCTATCTCTAAGGGTAAAGCCACTCATCCACCTGAGCATCCTCATCTCTGCAACACTTAACTTAGAATTATGCTTCTCTTTTAATGGCCAACATTCGGCACCATAAAGCATTGCAGGTCTCACCACCATCTTATAGAATTTTCCCTTAAGTTTGAGAGGTACTTTTCTATCACACAATAAGCCTGATGCATTCCTCCACTTCAACCATCCAACTTGAATTCTGCTGATAATATCCCCATCTATATCACCATCACTCTGAACAATAGATCCAAGATATCTAAAACGTGTACTCTTATTAATAACTTGATCGGCCAAAGTCACAATGCCCTCACTAGGTCTATTATTACTAAAATTACACTCTATATATTCCGTTTTAGATCTACTCAAGCGAAAACCTTTAGACTCTAAAGTTGACCTCCACAATTCTAGTTTACCTTCAACTCCCTCTCTAGTCTTATCAACAAGAAGAATATCATCAGCAAAAAGCATACACCAAGGTACATCCTCTTGCAAATGTCTAGTGAGAACATCCATGACTAAAGCAAAAAGATATGGGCTTAAGGCTGATCCTTGATGTAATCCAACCGAAATAGGGAAATACTTGGTCAAACCACCTTGTGTTTGAACGCAAGTAATAGCTCCTGCATACATATCTTTAATGATTTGAATATAAGCGTTATTAACTCTTTTCTTTTCAAGAACTCTCCATAGCACTTCTCTTGGGACTTTATCATATGCTTTTTCTAAATCAATAAATATCATATGTAAATCCTCCTTATTCTCTCTATATTTCTCCATCAAACCTCTTAATAAATGTATGGCTTCCATAGTAGACCTACCCGGCATGAATCCAAATTGATTTTGAGAAACATTAGTATCACGCCGCAACCTATGCTCCATAACTCGTTCCCATAGTTTTAAAGTATGACACATTAACTTAATTCCTCTATAATTCGCACAATCTTGTGCATCACCTTTATTCTTAAAAATAGGGATTAACACACTCATTCTCCACTCATCTGGCATCTTTTTAGTCTTCAAAACAGTATTAAAAAGTTTAGTAAGCCAAGAAATTCCTTCATCTCCTAAGCATTTCCACACCTCTATTGGAATATCATCAGGTCCAACAGCTTTTCCACCCTTCATTTTCTTCAAAGCCTCTCTAACTTCGATTTTACTAATACGCCGATAAAAACATAAATCTTTATTTTCTTTTAGGGTGCTAAGATCACTACAGTCAATTTTATTTTCACATTCTTCATTAAAAAGTTTAGCAAAATATCTCATCCACCTTTGTTGAATATCATCTTCTAAAAAAAGTACTTTTTGATCTTCATCCTTAATACACTTCACTTGAACTAAATCCTTACTACTCCTATCTCTTTGTTTGGCTAGCTTATACATATATCTTTCTCCCTCCTTAGTATCTAATCTATTATATAAATCACTAAAAGCTAAACTCTTTGCATCGCATATTGCTTTCTTAGATTCCTTACGTGCCTCTTTATATATTTTCCAATTATCAGAATTTTTACAATTAAACCAATTTTTATAACAAATCTTCTTAATATATGTCTAAGACATGGTGTAATATTAATATTAATGTATATTTTTAATTAAAAACTAATTTCATGTCTACTTAAAATAGATTTCGAGTCAAGTATTTTGAGTTCCATTTCAACCTTACTAACTTAAATATCACTCGGTGTCACCCCTAGTCTCTAGTATTGTAGGCATCTTATGTACAATTCATAAATAAGACTCAGCTTACAGCTTTTTTTCCCCCATGTTTTTATCTTTGCCTGAAAAGTCCATCTATTGTGCAGGCAACTTTAAGAACTAAGTTAAATGAGAGAAATATGATTAGTTATTATTATAAATGTTAAATCGGTGCTGCAAATTTAGTTCTAATTACACCTTGACAACTTTTATTGTCATTGATAATCATATTAGCTCGTTTATAAGTTGCATGTGTGGCTTGCAATCATTTTGATTCTCAGTACATGTTGCCCTTTTTAAAATGATAAGATCATTTCATTTGTCTTCATGCATCAGGAAAGACTGGAGCATATTGATAGGGACGATAGAGAATATACTTTTGACGATGAGGACAAGAAAGTGCAAGATGTTATATTGAATCCTGACCCTTGTAGCAGTCATAAAATGATTCTTAAAAAGACTCTTTCTTGTTCATACCCAAACTTGAGATTTGATGAGGCCCTTCAGGAGGAAAATGAGAAACTTCAGCTCGAACTTCAAAGATCTCAAAGTAGCATGGATATTGGGCAGTGTGAAGTCATACAACATTTGCTTGAAGTTACAGAAGCTGTTGCTAGTTCTTTAAATGAGAAATGTGCACATCACAATAATATGAAAAAGGAAGAAAATAATCATCTGGATGCGAGTGATGATCTGGGGTATCCCTATGATGGAAGTTATCAGTATGAAAGCAGTGCAGTGTCAAGGTGGGATTTCTCATTTTGTTGTTCCCCAACGATATAAACATGACGCATATATCTACTTCTATTTTGTCCTTATTTCTTAAATATTATACAGAAAATAGCTCTGCTTTGCATGCTCTCTTAGTCATGTGACAGAAAACAGAACCTTCCAACCCTAATGTGTTTTAACTGCACTTTCTTGCTGGAGGAAATACATTGAATTTTGGTAAAAATCTTGTTAGCTACAGTATCAGCATAATGTCTAATCGCCCTACCTTGTAAAGGAAAAATAATCATTTTTAGTACTTTCTGTTATGCTGTTATGATCAAGCAATCCCATAATTTCAATGAATAAATCAACATAGAAGGTTATTGTTGACAGTGTTCAGTCTGTCACTAAACTATGAAATGCTTTAGTTTGTTGTTCTATTCCTGCTATTGAAATTATATATATATATATATTAAAATGATCATGGCTAGAATTTGGTAAGCCTTCAATATTGTGTTTCTCTAAAGTTCAGACATTTTATTCTTAATGTTCTAATCTTCTAAACATTTTTATTTCTTTTCTTATGTAGATAAAGTTTACATAAGGCTGTTAATGTTTGTATTTTGCAAAATTGCTGTAATCTTTTCATTTTATTGAAAAATTGTCAAGACAGAATAATTATTGGAATAAGTCAAAAATTTAAATAGAAGGTTTTTTAGGATATTAATAAATTAATATTTGTTATTTGAAATAAAATCAGGTTTTAAAATTTATTAGGATAATTTGTTATTTTGGATTACTATTCATTTTTTAAATAAAATTTAGTTTTGCAATCACCTTCCTAAAACACCTATAACTAGGAAGCTTTGGGAGAGACAGATGCTACCGAGCAGAAATTTCTGATATGCATGCATGTTTTCCTTTGGCTGTTAGCCCTATTTTTGATTTGCGGAAGATTACTTGCTGTGTAGTTAGCTGAAAATGAGAGGAGCTCTAAAAGAAAAGAAAGAATTGAGTGTTAGAGATGAAGTCAGAGAAAGAGGAGGAAATCAAATAAAATTAGTTATTCTATCAATGGAGAATCATCTTCGCAAAGTGAAACTACTATTGTACTAGAAAATCCGAGCCGAATTTATAAGGGGGTTAAAAAGCGCTTTTTTGGAGAATCATTGAAGTGGGCAAGTTTGGTCTTAGTTTTATACTCTTTCTTCATTATCTTTCTTGAGTTAAATTCCCTCTTATTTGGTTATAGAGATTTACAGCTTCTTTTTTCTTTATTGAAAGTGAGCATACTTAAATTTTGAGAAAGATTGATGAATATTCTTATTTTGTAGACTATATGTGGCTCATTTTTAGTTGATTAGATCCTCTATCTTCTCTCAGGATGTACTCTCATTAAGCCAAACCACATAAATCTTAATGTTCTTATGATACTTGATCTCTTTTGTGATTTCTTTGTGGTTCATTTCATTCACTTTGGGTTAGCTCTTCTAAGTAAAAGTTAAGTCCTTTTCCTAGAAACCTAGATGTGAGCAAGGTTTATGAGGAATGCAATGGCCGCGAAGTTTGAGATTGCTAAGTTTGATTACCCAAAGAGTTTTAGATTTTGGAGAACTAAGATGCGTGATATTTTTAGGCCAAAAAAGACTTATGAAGACATTTATGGATGTTTGAATATACTTAAAATTGTGAGTGAATAAGTTTAGATATAGATTGATGAAAAAGCTCTCTCATTGATCCATTTATGTTTGGCGGATGAGGTCTTAATATATGTCTAGTAAAAAATAATTGCAAAAGATTTGTTGGTCTAACTATAGTCTTTGTGCACGACCAACACTTTCTAAAACTAACTCTATCATAAACAAAAATTTTATTTGCTTTGCATTTCAAAAGATAGTCCCATTAAATTATACGAGCTCAATTATATTATTCAAGATTTAAGAAATATAGATGTAATTGTTGATGATGAGGATCAAACTCTATTATTATTATGCTATTTACCTTCTTGCAAGAATTTTTATGACATCATGTTGTATTATTGATACCATCAATTTTGAGGATGCTTGAGAGTGTAGGAGATGATGTGTTTTATGCATTCATGATAAACAAGATTATCACCAATTTAAATGGCATTGGTATTGTCCACATGACGAGTGAGATTATTATAAGAAAAATCAAATTTTGATAGAAGTCCACGAAGCCAGTAATATGTAAACATGCAACTTGCATTGTGCAGTATTCAGACTTGGTATGTGATTTAGACGTACAAGACTACTGTTTACCCTTCATTGAGATAATAATCACCAAAAAACATAGACTAGCTTGTGACCGGTCGTTGGGTATTATGGTAGTCATCCCTATCAACATCATTATACGCCATAAGATGAAGAGAATAGCTAGTTGGAATAAGCAAACCACAGTTTTGTGTCCCAATAAGATATTAAATGATTTGACAAACTACAACTATATATAAATGATGAGGATTTTGCACAAATTGACTAGCTTGCTAAACCGCAAAGGAAATATCCCGTTGAGTAATTTCCAAACAGTTTAAACTGTCTACCAATTGTCTAAATACTTTGTTTTCAGAGAGATCACCCTTCTCACTTTGATACTTGATATTTACTTATAATGGAATATCCTCCAGGAAAGCATTTTGGAGACTAGCTAAAATAATCAGATCTTATTCATACTTATGATGATTAAGAAAAATACCATAGAGATCAATGCTAACTTTCAAACGTAAGAAGAGCACTTAGATTCTTCATATGAAATATGTCCTGAAGAAGTTGCAGATGGCTAATCAATATGTACCCGTAATTATAGTTTTATTAATATTAACTTGAAGGTGAACAATCCCACTGGATGTCTTGCAAAGAAATAATGAGTCATAGCTGCTCTATTTAAAGGAGAAATGGCATAGGGTTGACCAAAATTTATCCACCAATGAATATGGGGCATATTTTAATCTATACGGAGAACTTTGGAAGTTGAATGTGAAGCCCTCGACTGATAGAAGGAGGCCCAGTGAAACGAGATGAGCGCCTTACCTAGATGGTGGGAGTCAAGCACTTAAGCACAAGAGGTAGAGACGAGATGAGCTTGAAAGTCCTGTAAATAGGAAACATTGAGAAAGTCGGATGCCATGGGTTAAACAACAATATTTCGATTTGCTTGAATGCTTTTCTTCAGTTATTAGCTTTGATTTTGCTAAGTATTTGTTGTAGTTGGCTGAAAGTGGGAGCTTTGAAAGAAAATAGAGAATTGAGTTTTAGAAATTGAGAAAAGATGAGGAAAATAATGAAACTTAGTTTCTATGACGATATTGAGTCATCCCAAAAACCAAAATATCATTGCACCATAAATTTTGAGAAGATTCCATAGAAGGATGTGTTGTACCCTTTTGAGGACCTTTTGTAGTGGGTAATTAATGTATACAAATATTTATGTACTCTTTTATATTTTGGTTGATTATGTTTTGTAATTTTATTTTGGTTACCGTATGATGGAAGACAACTAATGATCATGCTAGGTTGGTGCTCTTAGGTTTGTCTCTCTCATTCCGTCACTTTGATGCTTTGGTTTTCCCCCCATGGTGCTTCGGTTTCCCCCTCCTTCGTAGCTGTGTTGTTGCTTCGATTCCCCCCCTTTTATGCTATATGGATGCTTCCGTTTTTCCCCCTTAGTGCTTCGGTTTCCCCCTCCTTGGTAGCCGTGTTGTTGCTTCAGTTTCTCCCCCCGCCTCTATGCTATGTGGATGCTTCATTTTTTCCCCGTGGCAGTGGTCCCTTTGGTCCCTGTTTACTGCAGTTTTGATGAGTTTTTATTAGCTGGATATGTGGTGTTTTACCTACCTGCATTTATTTCTCTTTCCCCCTTTTCTTCCTTATAAATAGGGGTTGTTTTCCCACTGGTTTTGGACAGTTTTGGTGAAGAATTTGCATACAAACCTGCAGGTTTTTCTAGCTTGCGAGCTAGCCTCCTTTCTCCTTCCCCTCTATTACTTCGTCTCGGTCTTCTACCTCTTCTTCTCTATCCACGGTTTCCGCCCCATCTGTATCCTTCTTCTCTTGTGAGCTTGGTGGTGTCTGCTGTCACGTTTTGGTTGGTATTTGCCGGAGGAGTGTGGACTTGTGCCGGATCGTTTCAGTGGTGGATTCCGGGTTAGATCTATCCTTTGAGCACCTATCCTTTATATTTCGAGCTTTGCATGTGAGGTGACCGCTTGTTGGTTGTTATGAGGATAGCCTTGTTGTCATTTCTTTATGTTTACGGATTTTGTAAGCTGCTTTCTAGAACTTGTTTCTACTTTTAATTTTTTATGCGGATATTAATATTTTATTGAAAGGAAGAAGTTTTCTAATTGCTTTCCTAAGTGTTCTCCATAAAATATTTAGAAACTTAGGTTGCACCAATTTGGTATCAGAGCATTAGATTGTCTTGAGTTTTCCTTTCTCTTTAAAAATCAACAAAAAAAGGATGGTCAGAATAATCAACAAGCGTATTGGCAACGTATGTTTATGTAACAAATGGTTAATCTTCAACAACAAATAGAAGTAATGACTAATACCCTGGCTGCACTAAATCCAAAAGGCAAATCTATTTTGAAACAAAATATGGGATCTAATAAGGTGAAATCTATATTCTAAAGAGCGGATTCTAGTTGTCTGCAAAACTCACTTTGGAGAACGCCTATTGATGAAG
Source organism: Dendrobium chrysotoxum (assembly GCA_019925795.1). Taxonomy (NCBI): domain Eukaryota; kingdom Viridiplantae; phylum Streptophyta; class Magnoliopsida; order Asparagales; family Orchidaceae; genus Dendrobium; species Dendrobium chrysotoxum. Next base: position 30,032,814 of record CM034309.1, read on the forward strand.
TTGGTTCTTCAATTAATCATGATCTTTGTAGTAAGTTGCCATGTTTTTCTTCTGGGAAACATCCTCTAAAAAAAAAATGCAACCAGGTTATGATATTCAAGATGCTCAGTTTACCATTTATCCAGTCAATGATATTTTGGATAAATTTGAGACTCAAATAGTAGACAAAGTTGAAGTCGTGGATAGGTTGGTAGTGTGTGAGAAACAATGTATTAAAAGAAAGAGTGAGGTGTAAACACCGACTAACAAAGAGATGCAAGACCATGAAAGGCACAATGGAAAAGTTGTTATTCTTGAAAGTCGATCTAATGAAGCGACATTCCAGTATGTTGATCAATCTGTCTGCTACAAAATGCCGCTGAATGAAGTAAACAGGGAAGAAGAGAATGTGAGGCAGCTAGAAGAACTGTAATTGGGAACAACGACCATAGAGGAAGGTGTTGATAAATCCTTTATAGCTCATCAAAATATTGAAGGGAACATGCAACTTATAGAGGATGAACAACTTGAATTGATGAATCTAGCTGCGTCAAGTAAAGGTTTATCATCCATTATTTTCCTTGACAAGGATACTTTGGTTAGCAGTATTTTATCAAAAGATGTTGAGCTTTTTGAAAGAGTTGGTTCAATCACATATCATGTAAAACCTTATTTTGAGAAAAATCCTTCCATTGTTGAAAATATATTAACAGGTGCTGCTAAAGCAAACTGTTGTGTAGGACTTTGCCCACTGTTCCTGATAATGTTGTGGATATTCGTACTACCCAAACAAGACATGGAGTGCATCAACGACTCTTGGTTAGATGGAATTGACGTTCCCCTGACTGACTGTTGAAAATAAGGAGTTGTAGCTTCATCATCTTAATATCTCCCAGCGGATGATTGAAGCATTCTCATCAGGAGATGAGATTCTTCTGCCAGGGGGGAATTGATGTATACAAATATTTATATACTCTTTTATATTTTGGTTGATTATGTTTTATAATTTTATTTTGGTTACCCTATGATGGAAGGCAACTGATGATCATGCTAGGTTGGTGCTTTTAGGTTTGTCTCTCCCATTCCGTCACTTTGATGCTTCGATTTTCCCCCCCTTGGTGCTTTGGTTTTCCCCTCCTTGGCAGCTGTGTTGTTGCTTCGATTGTCCCTCCCTTTATGCTATATGGATGCTTTGGTTTCCCCCTCCTTGGTAGCCGTGTTGTCGCTTCGGGTTCCCCTCCCCCCCCTTATGCTATGTGGATGCTTCATTTTTTTCCCCCTTGGCAGCTGTCCCTTCGGTCCCTATTTGTTGCAGTTTTGATGAGTTTTTATTGGCTGGATATATGGTGTTTTACCTACCCGCATTTATTTCTCTTTCCCCCTTTTCTTCCCTATAAATAGGGGCTATTTTCCCACTGGTTTTGGACAGTTTTGGTGAAGAATTTGCATACAAACCTGCTGGTTTTTCTAGGTTGCGAGCTAGCCTCCTTTCCCCTTTCCCTCTATTATTTCGTCTCGGTCTTCTACCTCTTCTTCTCTATCCACAGTTCCCGCCCCATCTGTATCCTTCTTCTCTTGTGAGCTTGGTGGTGTCTGCTACCACGTTTTGGTTGGTATTTGCCGGAGGAGTGTTGACTTGTGCTGGATCGTTTCAGTGGTGGATTCCGGGTTAGATCTATCCTTTGAGCACCTATCCTTTATATTTCGAGCTTTGCATGTGAGGTGACCGCTTGTTGGTTGTTCTAAGGGTAGCCTTGTTGTCATTTCTTTATGTTTACGGATTTTGTAAGCTGCTTTCTAGAACTTGTTTCTACTTTTAGTTTTATATGTGGATCTTTATGGTTTACTGAAAGGAAGAAGTTTTCTAATTGCTTTCGTAAGTGTTCTCCATAAAATATTTAGAAACTTAGGTTGCACCAGTAATTTTTAGTCTTAATTTAATTTCCTTTCATGATAATATATTTTAAGTTATTTTATCTTCTATTTGTTTTTAGAGAAGTTGAGAAATTTCTAATCTTAATTTGTAGTGGGTTTTGCTTTTCTGTATTGAGAGTGGGCGCATTTTAGTTTTGATAATGGTTGGTGGGTTTCTTTATTTTGTACAACATTGTGGTTTCTATTTAGTGGATTAGTGGTCAATCTTGATGTTCTTGTAGTGCTTGATTTTTTTTTTTTTGTGATTATATTGTTGTTCATCATATTCACTTCTTGTTAATTTATCCTACATGAAGTAGGTGCTTCTCTAGACCCTAACTTTCAACCATCAACATATTGTCTGTTTTGACCTAATGGCCTCACGGTTTTATTCCCTTGTTGTAACTTTCCAGTAGGTCAAACCCAAATGCTTTTTGTTATGGGCTGATTTGTTCTCGTTATGCTCGCTTTTCTGGTAATTTATTTTAATTAATATAAGATAAATGTATTCTTTATTTTCAATTTTCTACTTGTACTAAAAAAAATGATCTAAACTGAATACCACTTAATCAAATTCTCTTATTATCTGAGGCTAATTGTTCATCTATGTGCTTGCACTTTTTCATTTAATCAATTAACCTTGAGCGTGAATTTTCCTTCATATGAGAAAAGTGAATTACCCGTGTGTGGTCATGAGGTATGGGCTCGTCTTCATCCTAGATACTACTGAAGTAAGAAAGACTTCTTAAACTGGGTTATCTACTTTTTGTTAATGTGGAACTATGGAATTGTCAGATCTTCTTTTATGAAGCCTCACTTTGTTGCCATTCTGACCCTGAATCATTATATCTTGTCATCTATCCAGTTTTGCATGTAAAAATTGAATCTACAAATTCTCATACAATTTATCCGAAACTTATGCAGAAGCGTATCCACAGTATCATCAGGTCATGACTTGATCTCTAGGAAAGGATCACATAAAGATGAGAAATGGCATTCTGATTTACTTGGCTGCTGTTCAGAGCCTTATTTGTGTAAGTTATAGGGATCTGCTTCTCTTTGATATATGTGGCAATGAATTCTAGTTTTCTATGCGCTTTAGCTATGGTTGATTTTAATGAAATTATGTGCAATTTTGCCTTGTTTCCATATCTTTCCTATTTTTCAATAATCTTATTCAATTTTACATTCCTCTATACATGATTGTTGCAACATATATCCTTTTAGATCATTTATTAATAGAGAGAGATCTCTGGTACATAGATTTGTTTTCTCTTCAAGTAATTTACCTAAGTACCTTTAATGATTTGCAAACTGAAAAATAATGCAACAAAAATTATGTATTTTGTCCGAGTTTCAATTGGGACAATTTATATACAGAACTGAAATATATATATAGTGTAAGTTTTTTATGCATATATTTGTATACCTTGTGAATGGAAGATTGATACTTCCCATCTTCTGATTGATTTTCTTTCTCTTATAATTAAAATGATTTTAAAAATGTTCATGGTCCACGGGCAATGCTTATTCAATCTTAATTTGTTTGGCTTTCTTATTTTCTTCTTAACGTGGAAGTTTTGTAAAAGTAATGCAAAAGTAGAGGCAAAATAGAAAATTGTAATTATTTAAGCAACAAATTAAATTTATAAATTGGAAGGTTGGAGTTCTTATCATATAGTTATGCAGCATGGTCCTTAAGGACTATTTTCACTTCATGAAAAATGTGTCTCAAATTCAAATGTAGCTAGCGGTATCACTGCAGGATAAAACCATTCATTCCATGCAGCATGCATTTTCTTGTGATGAGCACAAGTGCAACCTTCTCCTTTAGTGTGTAAAGTAATATAACATTTGTCTTATTGAGCTTGGCTCTTATTTTGTGCCACTGAAAATAGATGATAAAGCGATAGGAAACACTGGTAGAAAACCAAAAAACAGTTAGCTGAAATTAAATTTCAGCAAAAAGGCAAACAGTGATTGAGAAGAACGACGTGAAAAATGTAGAGGAAACCTTTATAATTGATGAACTAGGGAAAAAGAAGAACAAGATACAATGGATCTTCAATTCGAGAGGAAGTTCCAGCTCTCCCAATCTCTAGCTACTAGCTAGAGCCCAAACAAATCTTAGAACAAACTAATTTCAGCCAAAACCAGAGATAACCCTAACCCTAGAGAGAATAACCTTCTTAAAGCAAACAATAATCAAGTAATTCCCCAAGCAGTTCCTCATTTGAATTTTTCCTCCTAATGACTTCTAAAATCCTCCTCTAATTCTTGCTAGACCCCACCTGGAGAGTGGGTGGGAGCTCCCCTGGGCGGAACTCCCAGTTTCGCATCCACGCGGAACTCCCTGTTCTGCTTCCGCCTCATATACACACGGGCTACTCCCATGTGCTGAACCGGCTGGACCGGTCCCTCCTGGACCTGTCTATCATAAAGCACTTGATATCATACAAAAGCAGCTCGAAGCAATAACACTATTACTATATCTCACTGCTCACATGATCAAAGCTGCTCTGGTCTGAGTTTCTATATCACCCTAGATTCTGAACGTCACATTTTTTGCGAGACCTCTTTGACAAAAACCGAGATCCCCATGTACATGAAATTTATGTTGTAGATGATGGTCTTTTTAAGAGGAAGCAAGAGTTGAGAAAGGGCCTGTACTTTTCATCAAAGAGAAGAACTAGGAAATTTATTGGGGGCCCAAAGCTCCAGTGCATGATATGTGCCCCAGCCCCACTGGCAGTTGGGTGGCCAAAATCATAATTTTGAAAGGGTATTCGGAGAAGCACCTTGATATCTTCCATGTCAACTAGGGATATGGATAAGGAAGTTGGGGAAGAGAGCACTCATGCATTCTTGGTTAACTTATGGTTTGTTTGATGAGAGTGAGCTAGATATATATAACACAAGCTTCCATGCAAAAAATTGCTCTTAAAATTTCAAAAATAAGATGACTTTTTTTTTTTTTTAACTTTTGAAATACCTAGATATATAATATGAAGGGCATACAATTTGTCAGTTATGGAACATGCCATCATATTTTGCTAAGGTTTTGTAGTTTATGATATGAGATATTGAAGGAATTTGAGAATCCTTGACAGAAATTAGATATTGTGTTAGGGAGTGGGGAAGTAAAGGGTGATTAAAGTTAGGCCTAATACATTAATGTTGAAACTCATATTCATTCCAGAAGCTTAATCTTATGGAAGAGAGTTTGCCATTTAGCATATTTACACCAATATATTTTTCAACCTTTTGATAACTCAACCAATACTCTCATATGGCTTAACAATCTCCCAATATATGAGAGTTCTCCATAATGGTCATAACTCCTCATTGAATGGAAGTTTGTTTTTCAAACATATATGGCATCATGCATTAAGATCCCCCCATTCAATAATATAGGGTTGTCATGGGATTCACCCATTCTTGAAACTTGCTCAACCATGACAGAAACAACTAAAACCTATTAGATCTGTAAATTAAGAAAATTTCTTGATCACAATCAAACCATATACCATGATACTACTTACTAAGGAGTATAAATCAAAGGACATAGGTTGGGCCTAATACGTTAATGGTGAATGTGGAACATCTTAGGTAAAGCATATCTTAGGAATAGTTTATCGAGTTTGTTACATGTTTTCTTGAAAGTTCTAGGAGGTTCTATAGCTAGGTTATATGTATATGTATATATGACTATTTTAGTAGGAAGAGGAATGGAGCATATTATATCTTTGAAGCCTTTGAGCTTGTTATTTGGTTTCTTATTTGGTGTTCCTTCTAGCAGATTAATTTCTTCCACAATTTATCACATCAGTTGATATCAGAGCAATGAGCTCGCGAAGAATGACGGATTACAAAAGAAGGTCGGTTGTCGACAACGATCGAAGCCGAAGAAGATGGATTGTCGACGACAATCGACCCCAAAGAAGATGGGTTGTCGTGAAGATCGAAGCTGAAGAAGATGGATTGTCGACGACGATCGACGCCAAAGAAGATGGGCGGTCGACGATGATCGAAGCCATGAAGCCTTTTGGGCGGCTCAAGCGAATGCATCACTTGATCGATTAGATGATTTATGTTCTAATTTTATTCTTTCCATGGAGAGAATACGCTCGACAACCATACCAGCATCTTTGTCTTCGCTCCTCTCCTCCGCTCCAGCACGCCACCAGATCCGCAATCAGCCCACAGCCGTCGCCCGCGACTTCCCTCCACTCCAACACACGACCCGCGATCCCATGCCTAGCGTCGAGTGCGATCTCTCGCCTGGCATTCAAATCGACCCCCCACAACCCAATGTGGACCTCCGAAAGGACACAGACACCATCGCCCCGCGAGGGGAGACAGTATCTGGCCAATGGAAGGGCAGATTCGATCACACATATGATTAACCATTGAGGATAGCGGCTCTCACCAGCACACCCCGATGGGTAATAATATATATGATCTGATCGTAACGGGTTTCCCCCACCCGATACATTAGCTCGAATGGGGTTTATTTGAGAGTGGGATTCGGTTTCCCACGGGCGCAAGCCCCCGTGGTTAATTACATCTCAAGCCGGAGCCTGAGAATACTCTCGATTAAGGATTCTATATTATACTTTCTGAATTGGGATTGACACATAGGGGGAAGACTAGGAAGTCCTACTCGAAGGGAAAGAGAGGTTCAACTAGGCTTAGTCAACATGCACGCCTCACATCAGCATCCGGAGGGACTAAGGTAGTGAGAAGAAACTGGAGAAAAATAAATAAATCATGAACTCGAAACATGCAGGAGGGAAGGATGGAGGTGGCGTCATCCGTGTGACGCGGATATGTAGGGTTTAGGGTCTCTGGAAGACAGAAGACCTACCTACTGATGAGGCGTACTATGAAACAATAGTAGCCTTGAATCTTAAATCTAATGGGTTTAGTGTTCTACGCAACACTAACACCCGTGTCCTAACTAATGCAATGCAAAACCTGGACTTATCCCGGCCTGGAAGGGGGAGCCAGCTAACCACCTAATCGCTTTAAAACCATGCTGTCCAGTCATTTATGAAAGATGGGTGGGTAAGTTTAAGCTTATTAGAAGCGGGGCCGACATCTATAGGATTTCCTAATTGGCCCCGGACTGATGTTGGGTGGATGCTCCTAGAGCTAATGCAATTAAAATTTTGATTTAATTGATTTCTAATGCAATGCATGCTGGTTAAATCTTCCAAATCAAGTATGCATAGAACTTTAAAAAGGCTTATAAAAAATAATTTTTAGAATTAGACTGGGCTTCCCCAGGTCCGGCACCTCATCCTCATAGGTCAGATTATCCGGACTCTACCCGCAGGCGGGGAAGTGTCTTATAGAAGGAAAGCGAGAAATGCAATAATATGCATGCGACCCCGGACGATTCCGGCAATTCCCTAGGTCGTTAAGTTTCTAAATTGCTTAAACCTTAAAATTTTAAATATTAGTTGCGAGTAGAAAAGGGTTTTAGTCCTTAGAGAGCCTAACGAAATCCAGGCTAAAACAAAAGCGGCATGCAGATCGCCAATAAACTATGAAAAGCATACAACCTATACGCAATCATCATCAAATCAAGCATAATACATAATTAAACAAATCAATTAAATGTCCATAGGCCAACTGCCCTTAATTACAACCCAGGGTCTGCAGAAAATTAAAGTGGCCGGGCACCACTGCCAACAACCTGGATTTCTAATCCTAAGACTGACGCAAGTTATTTTGAGTGGGATACACTTGGTCTTCATCTTCTTGATCTTCTCTTTCTTAGACTCCTTGGATCTGAGCTTCCTTGGACTCCTTGGACCTCAGCTTCCTTGGACTCCTCGGGTAGTAGAATAATCCAAATTTGGATTCCCAAATAGAAAAGGACTATCCTCATATTGGGTGTCCTTTTCTCTTTGGGCATCCAACCCTTGGGTTTCAGCATCCCCACTCAAAATAGACTTTCACAACTCTCAACCAATATTATAAATAGTTACATTAAATGAAAGCAGTAAATCTAGACTCTCCTGCAAGGTTATCCTAATGAAAATCATCCCAAGCAGTTTATATTATCCCAAGCAATTTATATAAAAATAAAAGTTCTCATCACAGCCACACTTGGCCATGTTCTTAATTATTTGAGGGCTAAGCAAGCTCTGGAGCACCTGTAGCAATTTATAATGATGATTTTAATTAGCCCTCATTTATTTAGGGGGGCTGAGCAATTTCTGGAGCATCTGCATGAAACAATGTTAGTATTTAAATCATGAATTTTGCCCCCCTTTATTTTAGCATGGCATGAGCATGGCCACCTGCAGAAAATATCATCAGTATCAAGATCGACCCTAACCTATGGGTAGTCTATCGTGCAATCTCATCAATTCCCAGAGCGCAGTAAAAGTAAGCGAACACATCAATAGTTCAATCACAACATGCACTGAAATCCGGAAAAGCTCGGCACGCAGCAGAAAAGTAAACACCGGCCTAACCTAAGTCTAGAAATGGTGCCCTAGCAAACAATTCTACAGTGTGTGTAGAAGCTTGTGTGGCTGAGGTAGATCCTAAGCTGGGTAGTTAGTTACAATTGCCTACTGTCCAGGGTTGTTGTAGGTCTGAAAAGGAATTTTTGTTTAAAGTTCAAATATTAGTGGATTAAGATCCATTTTAATTAATTTAATGTGTGGATCTGTTTTAATGCTTAGGGTGATGATATTTGAAGTTTAAATTGCCTTAGTGAATTTCAGGAGGTTCGGGGTCCCTACCTACTAAGCTAGGGGGTCCAAAAGGTCACTAGGAGAATTAAGCTAGGTTTGGGATTCCTAACATTTTAGTTAAATATTAGACCTTAGTATGAGTAATTAGACAGTTAGTTTACTGGATTTGGAGTTTCCTAGGCAAAGTTATGAATTTTAGAAGTTGCGGGCCCTAGACTATAGGTTGCAGTTGACCGAAAAGTTGACTTTTCAATTTAAGCTGATTTCTGGCCACCTGAGATTTTTAATAAATATTAGACTTTAATGTGAGTTGAATGCCTTTTAGTTTGCCCATTTTGGAGTTTTCTGCAATTAATTACGATTTTTAGAAGTTGGGGCAATTAAATGAATTATCGAAATTGCCTAATTAGGGGTACTTTGGGGGTTTTGGCCCAAATCAGTTCCAAACTGATTGGAATCACCCCCAAAGATCAGAAATGACCTAAAGAGGTGTTCCCAAGTGCTTGGGGAAGATTTGGGATTTTTAATAATTTTTTAATGAATTATTAAAGGCAAAAAGGTGATTTTTGATTAAGGATGAATTAAAGTCCAGATTAAGGTCCAATTAAGGGGCCCTAATTATCTAAGGTTGGGGACTAAATTCTGGAGAGTTTGAGGTATTATGGGTATTTTTCTGATTTAAAATGAATTTATTATATTTTTCTGAAGTTTCTAAGGCTTAATTAACGGGTAAATTAGGGTTTGCCAATTAAGTGTTTTAAGGAGTCCAGAAAATTCCTAGAAAATTCTAGAGGGTTCCAGATGTCACTATCTTTAAGTGTTTCAGATTTCAAATCATTTGGGGCTCTACCCTAATTCCTGGAATCTTTCTAAGTTCACTAGACGATCCTTAATTGTTGTCCTTAAGGTGTCACTACGTCATATAGGAATGAAATGAAGTAACTAACCCTTAGGCACAACATAGAGGGTAAATGCAGCAAGTATAAACACACCAAATCATGTCCTTAGATCTAGGAGAGCCTAGGCTAAGTGCTTGTGCAACCTACACACGCAAGGACTACGAAAACACTAAGTAAAGAAGCCTAATGAAGTGATTAGTGAATGATTGGGACACAATCATTCACTAATCCTTCTCTCACATGAATTGCCCTTCATATACATAGCCTAGGTTTAAAGTTTCATAAGAGGTGAACCCCCCTCAAAATTAAAGGATTTAAACAATATGTAATTTTAAAAATCATTTTTTTTTAAAATACATAAATATTATAAATAATAATAATATAAGTTTAAAAATAAGATAATTGAAAATACTTCAATTCATAAGTATAGGAGGTCTACCAGTCACCAAGGGGTTTTAAAATAATTTTTATTTTTAAAATAATCAATTATATTAATTAAATAATATTTAAATAACTAAATAACAAAGAAATACAGAAAACATTCAGAAAAGATAGAATCAGATACAGGAAATAATTTTAAATTAAAATTCATATTTTTCTGAAAAATTTAAGGTATTGTGCGTCAAAATTCGATTTAAAATGAGGAAGTTATGAATTTTTGAAGTTAAATAGGTTTAAAAGTAATTTTTAAATATTTTAAAATAATTAAAATTTAAAATAAATCAGGTATAATAATATCTGGAATTTTTTTTAATATAATTTTAAATAATAATAATTAAAATATTATAATAATATGAAATAATAAATATTAATATTATGGTGATATTAATATTAACATAATAATACTATTATTAAAAATAATAATAATATTATTAATTAGCAATATTAATATAATAATATTAATAATAATAATGATTAATATTATAATAATGATAATAATCATAATAATAATATTATTAAAATAATAATATTATTAATTATAATATTAATATTATAATAATACTAATAATAATAATAATTAATATAATAATAATAAAAAATATTATTCATAATAATAATATTATTAAAATAATAACATTATTAATTATAATATTAATATTATAATAATATTAATAATGATAGTAATAGTAATAATAATAATAATAAAAATAACAAAATAATAATAATAATAATAAAATAATAATAATAAAATAATAATAATAATAATAATAATAATAATAATAATAAAATAATAATGGTAAAATAATAATAATAATAATAATATTATTATTATTTAAATGAAATAATAATAAAAAAAAAGGATTTTAAAATAAATAAAATAAAATAAAAAAAATAATTAAAAAAATGGCGGCGGCGGCGGTCAGCCACGTGGCAGCCCGGGACTGGCTCCACGGTCCCGGGCAATGATTGGGAAGAGACCGCGGCGGCGGCGGCTGGGTGGCCACGCGGCGAGCCCTGATTGGATCCGCGGTTCTGGGGCAATGATTGCCGCGGCGGGCAATCATTGCCGTAATGACCGCGACAATGATTGCCGCGGTCGAACCGCCACTTAGCCACGTTAGCGCTTGGCGCTGTCCGTCGGATCGCCCGCGGTTTGAACGGACGCCCCAGATCGCTCCACGTGGCTAGCGGAACCGCAGGGTCAGCCCCCGCAGTCAATCTGGACCGCGAGACGGCGGGATCGTGACCGTTGATCGCGAGATCAACGGTCCAGATCGGCTCCCAGCGAACGATAGCAGAACCCGAGCCCTAGAACGAGTTTTTGGGCTCGTTCTCTCGATCCGATGGATGAAATCGAATGAAATTTGAAACTTAGGCTATAAACATGAAGAGCAATCATGTGGGGCAAAGATTTTGATCTAAATCGCAATATTCGCAACGCTAATTAACTCCATATGTTCTAAACTAGGGTTTACGTTTTTACCTAATCCACACGGTGGATTCGGAAGATCTTGGGCTTGTTGAACTTGTAGACTGTCCACGAGTAATTCCTTAGTTGATCTCGAGCCCTGAAACGCCCTCGATTGGATGGAGAATGGCTTGGAACTTTTGGAGTCTCGGTTCGCCGGAGATCTCGCCGCCGGCGAGGTTCTAACGCCGAGTTTCGGTTGGGGAAAGTGGAGGAAGGTCTTGGGAGTTCTCTCACCAAATCTCAGGGGCTGAGGATGCTTGGGGAGAGAGCAAGAACCAAAAGTCCCTCCAACAAACCCTAAAAGGCCTATATATAGTCTTAATCCCATTAAGGACGGTTGAGATCGCATCTGGGGCTTGATTAGGAGGTAATTAAGGTCCTTAGGCCGTGGCTTGAGTGGAGACTCAATATGGAAGTTGTTTAATATATTTAATGGGTTCAAATTGACCCAAATAGGTCAATTTGACCCATTCAAGACTTGGGTTGACTAGGTCAACCATTGACTTGGTCAACCTAGTCAAATGGGCCCAAGGGATGCTAAGGTGGGCCCTAGGAGGGGTTTGGAATGAATTTGAACTTGAATGGACCTATTAAAGCTTATTGGGTCAACCTGGGTTGACCTGGTCAACCAGGTTGACCCAAGACCAGGGCTTGGGCCCAATGGGTTAGGTTTGACCCATTGAACTCAAGGGAGGAGAGAATTGAGCTTTGGGAGCCCTAGATTGGATTTGAAATGGAAAACAGGTGATATGGGTCAATTTAGGTCGACCTAGGTTGACCTGGTCAACTAGGTTGACCTAGGGCTTGGGTCTGGGCTCAACAGACTTATCTTGACTCCCTGAACCCATTGGAATGGGTTCTGGGGTCTAGTCTGGTCAAATTTGACCAGGCCAACTCCTGTACCTAGGGTATGGACCAAAATCAGGGTCAACACCCAACCCCAGATTCCGCCTCCACTTCCTCTCGCGACCAAACCAGCGCCAATGCGTGACCCGCTTCCCGCGCTCCCAATCCCATCTCCGACCCTCCGCGTGGCTCATTCCATCCAAATGGGGTGCCAACATTCGGAGGATGTGTTTGGATCATCTCCCTAGCTTTGATAAGGGCGTGCTAAATAGATTGAAAAGAAGGATTCCGTTAGATTGGCTAAATATGGGAGGAGCGCTGCAGAGGAATTCTTATTGGTGAAAATTGGAAAACACAACTATGAGTGGCTCCTTACTCCTCCAGGGACTCCTTTCTTTTCTTTCGTGGATTCTACCAACCACCAACCATCAGCATCTTCTCAAAGAAACAGCTCCAATTTCAGATCGAACTCATTTGTAAAACCCTCAAGGTTTTCGATGCCTTAGTTGGAGAGCAACAGCCACGACCCAAAAATAGGCAGAAGCAGCTCAACCACAAGCGCCTCTTTCTCCACTAGTAGCAAAACTCCCTCTTCAGTCCTCAACACCAATACAACATTTGTGAACTCTCACCGTACCACCCCAGGCTTCATGCCCAATGATGCGACCATGGTTAGTGTTCTTTTAGCTTGTGGAAGAAAGGAAGAATTGGAGCTCGGTAGGTGGATTCACTCTTATATCAAGCAGAATGAGATTACACAGTGCTTGATACTGAACAATGCCATCCTTGACATGTACACAAAGTGTGGGAACTTTGTTGATGCAAGCTTACTTTTTGACAGCATGAAGGAGAAGGATTCAATCTCCTGGACCATTATGCTGGTTGCATATGCAAAATCTCATGAATTCGATGCTGCCCATCATGTGTTTGATGAAATGCCATATCGTGATATAGCTGTTTGGAATGCATTAATCTCTGGCTTTGAACAAAATGGCAGACCCAAGGAAGTTCTGGCCTCTTTCAATGAACTGGAGGATGCTAATGTCAAGCCTAACCAGCTCACAATTGTTGTTGCATTATCAGTATGTTCTCAATTGGGCGCAATTGAGATGTAGATGTACTCAAAGTGTCGAGATTTGGAGAATATGCTCTATGTGTTCAGGTTTGTCAACAAAAGAGATGTCTTCGTTTGGAGCTCAATGAGTGTAGACCTTGCAATGCATGGCAAGGGGAAGGAAGCCTTAGATTTCTTCAAAGAGATGCAGGAGGCCAAAGTCAAGCCCAATCATGTTACTTTTACCAACATCCTTAGCACCTGTAGCAATGTCGGGCTGGTGGAAGAAGGAAGAATGTAGGAGGCCAAATGCGTCCTTTATGTGGGATTGCATCAAATATTGAGCACTATGGTTGCATGGTTGACATCCTTGATCGTGCAAGGCGTTTAGAAGAAGTAATGAAGTTATTGAAGAAATCATTGAAGCACTACATTTGCATTGGTCAGGCAGGTCAACTTGTTGATGCTGAATCCTTGATCAAATCTATGATTGTGGAAGCATATGGAGATATATGAAAACACCTTTTGTCTGCATTCAAAATCTTCAACCCAGGAGGATTGATTTTGATGTCTACATCTACCTCCCTACCAATGACGAGCCTCGACAGAGTCGAGCTCTTTTGATGCAAGGGAAGTATGATGTGGAACATCTTAGTTAAAGCATACCTTAGGAATAGTTTATCAAGTTTTTTGCATGTTTTCTAGAAAGTTCTAGGAGGTTCTATGGCTAGCTTATATATATAACTGTTGTAGTAGGAAGAGGAATAAAGAATAGTATATCTTTGAAGTTTTTGAGCTTGTTATTTAGTTTCCTATTCGGTGTTCCTTCTAGCAGATCCATTTCTTCCACGGTCCACACATCATTAAGCATATTGGAGATAGCCATATGTTATTTTTTATTGTGGGAGAGAACCCATCCTTGTCACTTTGTCAAAATCAAGAAGGCGCAAAACCTTCAGCCATTAAAACTACGTACCAGAGAAACCTACGAGAATTTCATGCCCTCCAAAAAGGGCACCGTGTGGCTGATTATATCTAAAAAATTTTACTGCCACCTTTTATTTATGGGCATAATGTTAGACCGGTCCACACGGGACTGGCTCACGCATAACAGAGGTGGAAATCCTCCACCTATTGTACGAGCTGATCGCACCGCCCAAGCCAATCTAGCTGTTTAGGAAGGATTTTTTAGGGAGTTAGGAGGAAAATTTGAATGTAGGGATTGTTTAGAGATTTCCTTTTAGATTGTATGCATTAAATAGTTTGTTTTCCTAGGGTTAGGGCATCTTGAATTTGGCTGAAATTTAAGATCTCTTAGGTTTTTTGGGCTCTAGCGGCGTCTAGAGATTTGGGTAAGATAGATCCTCCTCTCGAATTGAGGATCGACTGTATCTCGGTATTTTCCTTCCGTATCTTTGATTATTGCAGTAAAAATTACTATTTTTCTGGTTTTCATTGGAGTTTGGAAGAGTTTTCTCACTGTTTTTCCAAAATTGATAGGATTTATTTGAAATCTTCTAGTGTTTCGTATCAAATTGGTATCAGAGTAATTTCTTGGGCTGAAATAGAAGTCTTCCTCCTGCTGTGTTCCATATCCAATCTTGTTTTTGCTGATTAAAGGCTAGAATTCGCGTCAAACTTGTTGTTCTTTGCTATTGGAGCCTAAATCCAGGTTCCCATGGAAGGAAGAAAGGTAGAAGTGTTGGAAGGGGAGATCGGACAATTGAAAACTGAAATTTCTGATCTGCACGCTCAACTTTCAGATGTCAAAAGTCAAGCTTTAGCCATCCACGAGAAGATGGATGGGAATTTTTTCAGCCTGGGGGAGATGTTGAAGAAGTTTCTTGAGGGCCAATCCAAAACGGTGTCGTCAGAGGCAAGGGAAGCCTCCGACAACCCAGGAAGTGGGGAAAACTCTAAGACAATAAGGCAAAGGGAAGATCAGATGGAGAATCGAAAGAGAGAAGAGAGAATACCTTCCCTAGAGCCTATTCTTAGGGAAGAGCCGGGTAGAGAGTATGGGGAGAGGCATGAGGAGGTAGGGCAAAAACGAAGGGGTGCTGAATTTGAGAGGAAAGGGGCGGATTTTGAAAGGGAAAGAGGAAATTATGACCGAAGGAGGGCTGAATTTGAAAGGAGAGGAGTTTATTATGATCCAAGGGGTGTTGAATTTGAAAGGAGAAGGTGGGAAGTTGATGAAAGGTTTGGGTATGAGCGTAGAAGGGATGATTGGGACACTTGGGGAGAACCACCTCCTTGGGGAATGAAAAATTATGGAGGGAACAGAGGGAACGGAGGCGATCCAAGGGTGAGGAAATTAAAGATGCCAATCTGTGAGGGGGAGGATGCACATGGGTGGATCTACAAGGTTGAAAGATATTTTGCCGTCAATGGGTTGATGGAGGAGGAGAGATTGACGGCAGTGGGCCTATGTTTTGAAGGGAAGGCTTTGGCGTGGTACCAATGGAGGGGCATGCGACGACCCATACGGAGTTGGAGGGAGTACAATGATTGTTTAGTAGAATGTTTTCAAACCGGCAGGGGAGGAGACTTCTATGAGCAGTTCTTCACCTTGACACATGATGGTTCAGTGATAGAGTATCGGGAGAGGTTCTAGTACCTTGCTAGTCGATTGGATCGCCTTTCTGAGATAATGCTAGAGGGGAACTTCATGAAATTATTGACGCCAGAGATCCGGGCAGTTGTTAGAGTAATGAGGCCTCGTAACTTGGGAGAGGCTATGGAGCTAGCTCAATTGGTGGAGGATTAGATGCACCTGGAGGGAGGGACAAAAGGCAGCAACTTAGGAGGCTCGTACAGGATAACCACCACCTTATTGACATCCAAGGAGCCAACACCGGATACTCTTCGGGGGACTTCGAAGGAAAAGACTGCAGGAGAAAGACCTGGGGACAACTTCAAGAAGCTCACAGAAACAGAATTTAGGAGAAGAGGGAGAAGGGGCTCTGTTTCAGATGTGACGAGAGGTATACGCCGAGGCATAGGTGTAAGGACAGAACTCTTCAGGTTCTTACCGTTTGTGATGAGGAGGGAATGGAGGAGGGTGTCGTCTTTCCACCTTACGGGCAAGGTGGGTCTTTGGGAGGGGAGTAGTGTTAGACAGATCCATTGGGCTAGTCCAGCCGGTCTACACGGGACCGGCTCACGCGTAACAGAGGTGGAAATCCTCCGCCTCCTGTACGAGCCGATCGCACCACCCAGGCCAACCGAACTGTTTAGGAAGGATTTTTGAGGGAGTTAGAAGGGAAATTTGAATGTATGGACTGTTTAGAGATTTCCTTTTGGATTGTATGCATTAAATAGTTTATTTTCCCAGGGTTAGGGCATCTTGAATTTGGTTGAAATTTGAGATCTCTTAGGTTTTTTGGGCTCTAGCGGCGTCTAGAGATTTGGGAGAGATAGATCCTCCTCTCGAATTGAGGATCGACTGTATCTTGATATTTTCCTTTCGTATCTTTGATTATTGAATAAAAACTACTGTTTTCCTGGTTTTCATTGGAGTTTGGAAGAGTTTTCTCACTGTTTTTCCGAAATTGATAGGATTTACTTGAAATCTTCAAGTGTTTCCTATCACATAACCTTTCTTCTTCACGATAACAATAAAAGGGAAAATTTCTTGCATATCAAAGCATTCAAGTCTTTCCTTTTCTACTGCAGAAAAACAAAGGCAATTATTAAATAATATCAACCTTTCTAAAACAACCATATGAAATCATGCACCAAAATAGGTGGAGATCCTATGCAATACTTCTTAGATTCCATGCAATATAAATTGTTTCAAACAAAAATATTACGCCAACAATTTTAACAATGTTTATATGGTAAGTAACATTGCATGCAAGATTGTTAGTTTTGGCACAATGAGATTATAAATACATGGTGCTGTGACTAGGACATTGGTTAGAGCTTGAAATGTACTAGACTTGAGTTAGAATCTAATATCTTAGAGTGATGATGCAAGGAACATTTTTTTAGAAATTCTTAGGTCCTTATGATTTGTAAAGTTGTGTTGATTATCATGAAGGAGAATTGATTTATTGAACTCTATGAGTTACAAGGTGGCAACTTCGAGTGGCACTATTTTAGTTTTACCCTTATCAATGTTGCAGAATCATGATTTGGAAAAGCTGAAATATTTAACTTATTGGCTTCATAAAAAATTTTGAAACAACGTCCAGTAAAAGTTGATGATGTAAACCAAATTAAAATTTAATTATGATGATCAAATGAAAATTGTTCATGGTCAGCTATGATGTTGTGTCATTACAAATACTCTGCATGCGTCATATTCAACTTGAAGTTCAGGGTATATATTCTTCTTTGCAAATAGTAAATCAACTCACATTCTTCAACAAGTTCAATTCGTTCATTTGAATCATAATTGATCAATATTCATTTCTAGTTGGTTGTTCACTTATCGGACTTGATCATTTCTACTCATATCCCATTAAAAAATAAACACTTGTTCATTAATGAGAACAATGTTTCAATTAATATCCCTTGTGTAATGCCCATAACATTTCCTAAAGAAAGCCATATAATGCGCACTTCTGAGAGCACTAGGATCCAATATTCCTTCAAACTCCTTACTTTAATGTGGTACTCATTTATAGAATAATAAGAAATCTCTCTCAATAATTACACAATGGATGTAGATTATAAAGCCGAACTATTTAAAATTCCTTATGTTCTTTTGTGTATTCTCTTTTGCCTATTCATACTTCTTAGTAACTCAAATCAGAATTTAGAAAAAAAAATCCTTAAGTTGGAGCATGTATAGTGTTAGCAAGTGGTAGATTTCTTGAGGCCTGAAGTTAAAGTGGTAGATTTCTTAATGCCTTGGTGAAGATATATGCCAACTATTTAGAACTGAAATATAAGGAGTAAAACATTGTATCTATATGAAATGATAATGAACTTCAATATACTCAGTTCATTCATGCAAGATAAGGTTAATGGTAGTATACATAGTGATGTTGTTGTCACAGAATAACAACATGGGCTGAGTAATTGGAGAAACAAACTCTCCTAAAAAGTTTCTACCTGCATCATTTCACATGCGGAATGTGTCATATTTCTGTATTCACCCTCAGCACTAGACATGACCACAATAATCCATTTTTTACTTTTTAAGTGACTAGGTCACTTCTAGTTTAAAAAAAATCATACAGTAGATATCTTGTCTTCAACAAGGCCATCGTATTCAACATCAGAATATACTTCAAAATTTAAGTGCTCAGTTTTAGTATATAGTAATTCATTTTCAAGAATTTTTTTTTGATATACCTGAGAATTCACTCATCAACTTCTAAATGCTTTTGTTTCAAATTTTGCATGTGTTGACTAACAATTCCAACAATGAATCAGATGACAAGCTTAGTAGCAATCAGACAAATCAACCAGTCTTTGATATTGTGATCGGTCATTTAGTAGTTCTTTGTTACCATATGTGGTATGAATCTCCATAGAGGTATAAGTTGGCTTGCACTCAATAAGTTTAGAGATCAGTAGTGAATTGTCTATGAGATAGTGATGTGTTTTTTTTATTATTATAAGTAAATTCATCTCTAAGAAAATACTTTGGTCGGTCTAGATCTTTGGTGATAAAATATTTTTGCAGGTGGTATTTTACTTTAAAGATATTGTTAGGGTCACTTCCGATAAGTAGAATATTAATAGACAGAGGTAGAATAATTTGTGATGCTACTATAACGGCCAATTTCAGCAAGGTCTCGCAAAATTTGCCCATGGACTTTATGTAGGTCATAAATAGCCTTCATAATTAAGCATGCCCGAGAGGTTTCTATATAAATGGATTTTTGAAGTTTGCCATAAAGGAAGACTTAACTTATATCCATCTATGGTAGAGTTCACTGTTGATCGATGGTCAATATAGAGGAGAGTTCAGATAGAGTTGAACCCGGCAGGAGGGGAGAAGGTATGAAAGTAGTCTATATCATAGACTTAAGTGAATCTTTTGATAACCTGCCAAGCTTCGTATCAATCAATGGAATCATTAGGATAAAATTTAATTGTGAGGGCCTATCAACAAGTAATTGGCTTAACTCCAGAAAGAGGGTAACCACATTCTATTTACTTGGATAGAAGAAATTTTGCAACTTTTTAAACAACCATTAAAGAAAACTTGTAGCATGGTAATGTTGGAAGAGGTGCTTCCATAGGAAAATAAACAGGAAATTAAAAGGTCTCTAGGATGAGGAAGGAGAGAAAAAAAGAGAAATCTTATGAAATGTAAGATCGACTGAAGTATATAATTGTCAGGGAATATGATCATAATAAGGATATTCTTTTCATGAGTGAGAATACTCAAGAAATTTGCATCGTATGAGTGTATGAAATAAGAAGAAAGCTTGTCTGATAATCAGAAAGCATGAGTAAAGAAGGCACAACCACAGGATTTGTGGTGCTATAGAATAAAGAGGTTGGTTGGGGAGTAAAAGAGAGATGGGACAAGTTATCAAGGAGAGGGGATGAAACCATAAATTCAATCAAGAAGAACAATTTTGAAATATTGAAGTTTGAGCAACATCCCGTAGATGGAGATTATGGCATTCAACCACACCATTGTGATGATATGTATAAAAGCAAGGGATTTGATGAATTATACCATTGTTATTGCATAAATTTTATATCATTGTTAGGTTGCAGGATTTTAATTAATGTAGAGAATCAGTCTTTAATTTCTTTATTGAAGATTTGAAATACATGTAGGAATGTAGGTTGACATTTGAGTGAGCAAAGTCAACTAACCCAAGAGTAATCATCAATGAATGCAAGTTAATGAGGTCCGTATATGGATTAAAACAAGCCTCCCTAATATGGGTTTTTATCTATTAAGAAGCACTAGAAAACTTTGGTTTAGAAAGATAACCACAAATTACTCTCTTTTCATTACAAGAAAGAAGAGATTGCAATTATGGTCCCTATATTTATGAAATCATTTTGATCAAGAACTCTAATAAAATAATAAATAGTCTTGAAGAAAATTCAAAATCAAAGACTTAAGACGCTTAAAATATTTTTTAGAATAGAGTTTGAATAAAGTATGTCTTAGGTCTATTAAGAAAATGTTAAAGGCTGCAGAAGGGTACCAACAATCAAAAGCTAAAGGCTGCAGAAGGGTACCAATGTTTTTGGAAGCATTACAACCTCTTTAGTATCACCAGACCCAAAATATTTTGCTATTGATCAAGCTTCATAGCTTATGCACCAGCTGACAGAAATTCACATACAAGCTCTCAATAATGCGGTATGTAAAAGGAATTACAAATCATTGTATTTAGATCCTTTAAATGACAAAAATGACAATTTTCAGGTGATAGGATAAAAGACATAGAAAGATCAATTACAAGCTATAATATCTTTCTTAGGTGAAATTTGACATCCTGGAAGAGTAGCAAACTAAAAACCCTAGCAAGATTGAATTTGGAGGCTGAGTATAGAGCACTTGCCCTGTAGTTGCCTAAATTACTTGGATAGAGAAATTTTGCAACTCCTTAAACAACCATTAAAGAATTAACTTTTGTATTCAGATTGTTAAAGTGACTTGGCTAGATCAATATCCAGTCATGCATTGTCGTCAAAGCTTATTGAGATTGTATTTTTATTTGAGAAAAGGTAGAATCTGAAGAGATTAAGGTGCTGATATTTTTTTTCATCAAAAGAATTAGTGAAAGAGATTTTACTGAAGGACTAGCCTTGAATTAACATTGGTATCCTAAGAACAATTAAGCATGCTTCATAATGCTAAATTGTTGGGAAGTAAACCAAAAATGAAACAAACAAGAAAAAAGAAAACAACGGAGAAGAACACCATGATTTAACATGAAAAATTCGAAAATAGGAAAAGCGACGGAGCCACACCACACCAAGAAATCCACTTTGATAAATGGGATAAATTGTACAAATCTTCATTCTCACACTCTCGTTTTTACTTCAGACTCACATCCACCATCTCCGAATGCTAATACAAGAGTTTATCACGAGTTACACATCCTTGAATACAACTCTTAAAAACAAAAATAAAATTGACTTAACCGACCCACAGTGCCGCGGAGCTATACATGCAGCAGCTCTGCGCTGACTCACCTGTCTCAAAACACCTCTGCAATGCCGTGGCATTGAACCTACAGCATAGCGGCACTGAGTTCACAGTGCCGTGGCGGCATGGCGTTGGAATTACAACACCACAATGTTGTGTTCCCTATCTTAGAGGGGGTCCACAACGCCTTGGCGCTGTACGTACAAGAAATTATTTTTTTAGGAGCATCGCTCCCGAACTTTTGAGCAGGGGCACGCTACACCTTGTGACCCCTCAATGAGCTCCTCGTCGAGCTCGACTGATAGAATTGAGGTCTTAGTCAACAATGTAACCCGATTTCTCAACACAATTAGATTCCACAAAGAACAAGCATAAATTTGAGGGGGAGTGTAAAACCACAACACAAAAAACTAGATTAAAAAAACACTTACAGCTGTATGCCAAATTAGTGAAGAGAAGATCTATGAAGGATCTTCATTGATATCTTCTATAATCTGAAATACTTTAATTAATATCAACTTTCGTACATATAGTCACATGTGTGTATTTATTACATTTATTGTATTGATTAGTGTACTAAAATAGATCCCTGTTCATTTTATAAATATAGGGCAAGTAGATGGTTATAAGCAACTTACTATTTCAATACAAAATACAAACCGCAGGAATCATTTGCCTGCTTTGCCTTTTTTCTGCTTTTGCTGTCGCTGAAAGTTTTTAGAAATGAAATCGGCAACTTGAAAGGCTGAGGTTCGAATCCTAACAAACCAATTTATTGTCAGCAAAAGGCATGCTGGGAATTTGCTTTTCTACATGCAAGCCTAATGACTTGAAAATCCTGAATGGCATATACTATGGACCTTTTCAGGTCTCCTGCTTATAAACCAGTTTGCTGAATTGTCACGTGCTGGATCGGGCATGCATAGTAGAATATTTTTTATTCTTGATGTTTGTAAGGATTCTTATTAATGTATGAAGTTGAGCTATATTGCTTTCGTTTGAGTCCTTAACAAGCAATTATTTGCTTTCTATACTTGAAATCACAGGATCATTTGTACTCTTCAGGTTTCAAGACATGCCTGTACCCTTGTGGAACCTTTTCAAGGATTGCGTCAGCTGCTAAAAACAGGCACATAAGTATGTAATACTTTTGCTAACGTCTGCATATATATATATATATACAATAATGATAACAAAATATTCATGTGTGTGTATATATGTGTGTATGTGTGTATTTGTGAATTACCAAGCAAACTTGATACCCGATATTCTTCAGGTATGCAAAAGTCATGAATAAATATCTCTGGTTTATATGCTATTTTCTTCATAAGTTGAGCAACTGCGCTAGATAATTCTGCTAGAAACATGAGATTATGATGAATTCGTTTAATTTTGGAGTAGTGGGTATATTAATAAGCATGCATTGGTGTTACCAGCTGCAGCGGATGCCTGTAATGACCTAATGGCATATTCATTAATCCTATCGTGTTGCTGCTACACATGTTGTGTCAGAAGGAAACTTCGCAAAGTGTTGAACATCACGGTAATGATAATTCACCATCTCAGATGTATGCACATTACCTCTTTATGGATTCTGCAAAAATTGATACTTTATCTGATTTGAAATTTACCGAAAGGCAGGATCCAAGTGCGTTTCTTGTTGTGAATCTTACTCAAATATTGACCAAGTATTTCTGATATGGTCTTTATTTTCCTTGTCAAGGGAGGGCTATGTGATGATTTCCTATCACATCTTATGTGCTGTTGTTGTGCCCTTGTTCAAGAATATCGCGAGGTGGAGATACGAGGAGCTTATGGTATGCCTAATCAGACATTTTGATTGACTATAAGCTCCAATAATGTGGTTTTACGTCTGGTGTTATCCGGTCTTCTATATTACTGAATACTTAGCTTCTTACTGATTAAAAGCTACAACCAAGACAAAGCTATTTGACTTATCTTTAACCACTATATATGCAGGCAGGGAGAAGACAAAAATAAGCCCCCCAACCTCTCAATATATGGAATCTTGAAGTAACATTTGTAAAAGCAAAGCTGCCTCAGCTTTTCTATCAGCTCTACACTAAGGTATCCAACAGCTTTCTGTGGCATCATCATCTAGAACCTTCACCTGTTCCTTTCCATACTTATCAAATATAAAATTGTACATTTTAGGTGCTCCCCCGCTGTCTTATCCACATGATTGTGTAGTGAGAGTGTTTGAGCATAAGCATTGTCAATATATTATAGGTTCAGGCATCATTTGAACAGCTCAAGGTCCTGTTTGCTTGCTGTATGGTCTTCTTGAACAACTCCTTCTAACCTATGTATTGATCATTCTAGACGCTTCTGGATATATGAATTGCATACAAAATGCATTAAACCAGCATAGCGCATTATATCTCTATTATGCGTTTTCTCTTCTCTTGCCTACAATTCTGCGTACAAGAAAGAAATTGTGAGGACATAGATTTTTAAGTTCTTACCTGTTAGCATTGTCTGATTCTTTTTATCTTAAATACAGCAAGGAATGATATCTGGTTTTGTTGGTGTCTTAATTGGGGCTGAGAAATACTCTATACAGTGAAAAAAATCTGTCAATTTTATTTATTTATTTATTTTCTTTTCTATATCTAACTGGTTTACTCTATTGCTCTTTTTCTCCCCATACGCCTCCAACTTCTTTATTTTTCTCTCTTTTGCACTTTGTTTTTAAAAAGCTACTACAGTTTATTTCGATATAGTTTTTTTTTTGCTATTTTTTCAGAAAATTAGTTTAGTTATAAAAAAATTTATTGGTTGATTTTTTCCCCAAAAAAGTTTGTAATGATTATAATAATTTTTAGAAGTTTTCATTTTATTATAATAGTTTTACAGCTATTTTTATTGAGAGCTGCATCGCTCCAAATGGATGCTTAAGTTGCAAATGAACTGAGCGTTGGTTCATGTTCGTTTGATAAGATAAATGAATGAGTTGGAATATTTTTTATAAATACTCGATAGCTAAATAAACAAGCTTGAACACGTTCAATTTGTTTATGTTCACCAACAGTATCGTTTAACGCTTGTTAACAAGCTCATTAAGAAGCTCGATTAGTATTATATTAGAGTTTTAAAAAATAAATATTATTAAATTTAATAATTTATTTTCGCTAATCATGCCTAAAATTGTTTAATAATTTATTTTTATTTTCCGCTTCCGCCTAAAATCGCGAATAGCCGGCTCTCCGCTCCCATTCACGCAACAGAAAAAAAAAAAAGAAAAAAAAATATTTTTCACTAATGCAATAGTCCACATCGTGCAAATGTTTTGGATTTTGCTCTATAAAGAAAAAAAATGGGAGCACATTTGCAAATTTTGGAAGGGGGAAGATGGAGGTGCAGGCGAAAACCGCTTGTTGTTCATGCGAACTGACTTTTGTTTTGTTTAAACTGGCTTGAATGACTTGTTAATGAATGGCTCGTTAAGAAGTAAATGAGCCGGGTCAATAAGCTTAAATAATCTAGCTCGAGTAGAGGTTATCTAAACGAGCTCGAGCTCAAACAAAATAAAAAAAAGCTCGTATCTAAACGAGCTGAGCTTGAACAGGATCCTGGCAGATGAGCGTGAGCTTGAACATGTTGACGCTTGACTCGGCTCGATTCGTTTGCAGCCACACTTAAATATAACTAAGGGAGTTTAAGAACTTGGATTCTCCTTCAAATATCAACTACTTATAATAAAAATAAGTAGCTTTATAAGAAGATATCACTGGGCCTAATATCTTTTAATTTTGAAATTATTTAAATGCTGAGATGTCGAAAAAAATTTAAATGATCAAGTAAATAAAATCTAATCGTCTGATTGAGTGCCTAATTTTAGTAAAAAATGATCAGTCTATCCCTCCAAAAGTATAAATAAATCATGCTTCAATGTGATAATAGAGGATCTGAGAAAAGAGAATTATAAAATTATGTAAATGATGATTAGAGAATTATAAAATTATGTAAATGATGATTTTTATCCTTTTAATCATTCTTTATAGCTCTAACTTTTATATAAAAATAAATTCTATTAGGATGTTATAATCAGAATTTTGTTATGATATATTAAAAATTTTAGAATTTGGTTTAAAATAAATATTTGATTGGATTGATATTTTATTAGTTGAAATTTATCTTTTTCTATTTTGATTATTATAAAAAGTCGCTATGAAATAGAATTAGGCATTAGTATATGAATGATATTTTAGTCATTACATCGAGAAAAAAATATTTAGGGTTTAGGGATTTTGAAATAATTATTAAACTTCTTATAATATAATGAGTAAGCATTATAAGTTATACTTTTTTAATATTATATTTTACCTTTTAAAATAATAATTATAAACAAAAAAATTTTAAACTACCAATATTGGCCTCACCTTTGGATAAAAATTTCAAAAAATATTTGAAAAAAAATAATTCTTGCCCCTGCTAAAAAAAAATTCTGACTCCACTGTGCTCGTTGAAGGTGAGCATCAGTTGCCACAAATGCCCACCTCCAACGAGCGTTATCCACAACCGTCGTCTTCCATTATTAGAAGTGTAATTGAGTTGAGTCGAGTTGCGAGCCAGCTTGAGCTTGACTCATTAACTAGCTCACGAGTTCAAGCTCAAGCCTATACATGAGCTCAGTCTAACTCGACTTGAAAGCTCATTCAACTGCTCGATTAACTTAAAAAATATTTAAAAATTAATTTAAATTAATTCTATATTAAAAATGAAAATTCTTATAAAAAGCTAAAATTTTTAATTTAAAACTAAGAAATTGAGCTCAATAATTAAGTTAAGCTTGAACTTTCCAAATAAGCTTGAGCATTCGAGCCAAGCTCGAGCCTATAATTTTTTTAAAGAGTCGAGCTCGAGCTCAATAAGAATTAAATAAACTTAGCTCGATTAAACAGATAATCGACTCGTTTATACCCGTAACCATTATCAACGTTCGTCATCACCCACTATTAAATGAGGGCTATATTCATTGCAGTCAACTATTAAATAAAGTCAACATCTATCATCTTCCATCATTGATCTATACTAGCCAATAACAATGTCTTGTAATATTGTCTTCTCTAATGACAAGGAAAGCAACACTGCCGTTGCCAGGTCCCAAGTCCTGGATGAGAAAAGTGGAGGGTTGCGTTAGGTAGTCGACAGCCAGCGTAAAACTTGTCGAATAATAATGACATGAATCCTTTAAGAAATTGTGTTAATGCTAGAGCGTCCCCTGGAAGCGACGCGTTGTATGGCCTGAATACAGCGACAAGTGTGCAAGGGCCGCTGCACCGCCGCCCGGGTGCAGTGTTAAATAGGCAAGGGTTCCCACATCAAGGACGGATGTGGGCAAAGAAGCTAGTCCATGAAACTAAAATTAGGATAGGAACTTGGAATATAGGTTCCCTTACAGGAAAATTAATGGAATTAATAGATGTTATGATTCATAGGAAGATAAATATTCTGTGCATTCAAGAAACTAAATGGGTTGGAGAGAAGGCTAAGGAGATTGATAGTTTAGGATTTAAACTTTGGTATTCGGGTAGGAGTCGTACTAGAAATGGTGTAGGCGTGATTTTAGATAAGAGTTTGAAGGATAATGTTATAAATATTAATAGAATTGGAGATAGAATTATAGCTTTAAAGATTATTATTGATGCTAAGGTTGTTAACATTATAAGTGCTTATGCTCCTCAAGTGGGTTTGGATATGGATTCAAAATTAAAATTTTGGAATGACTTAGAAGAATTAATACAAAAGATACCTCTTGAAGAAAGAGTTTTTATTGGAGGAGATTTAAATGGACATGTTGGTAGAGAGGTAGATGATTTTAAAAGCATTCATGGTGGCCATGGTTTTGGAACGACAAATGAAGGTGGTAAGTCTATTTTAGATTTTTGTTTAGCTTATGATTTTTTAATTGCTAATACCTTATTTAAGAAAAGGAATGAGCATCTCATTACTTATAAAAATGGATATAATACAACTCAGATTGATTATTTTCTTATAAGAAAATTAGATCGTTTAGATTGCAAAGATTGTAAAGTTATTCCGAGTGAAAACTTATGTACCCAACATCGTTTATTAGTTTTGGACTTGAAGATAATGGGGAAGAAAATAAAAAATAAAGTAAAACGATTTCCTAGGATTAGATGGGGGCATTTAAAGAATATTAACAAAAATATTTTTGAGAGTAAGATTTTAGATCTTAAGATTTTGTCTGTGCATGAGGATGCTAATATTATGTGGGAAAAAGTGGCTAGTTATATTAAGAATATTGCAAAAGATGTGCTTGGAGTTTCAAAAGGAAAAGCTCCTAATAGTAAAAATAGTTGGTGGTGGAATCCAAATGTGCAAGAAAAGATTAAAAATAAGAAGATTTGTTATAAAAATTGGTTTAATTATAAAAATTCTGATAATTGGAAAATATATAAAGAGGCACGTAAGGAATCTAAGAAAGCAATATGCGATGCAAAGAGTTTAGTTTTTAGTGATTTATATAATAGATTAGATACTAAGGAGGGAGAAAGATATATGTATAAGCTAGCCAAACAAAGAGATAGGAGTAGTAAGGATTTAGTTCAAGTGAAGTGTATTAAGGATGAAGATCAAAAAGTACTTTTTTTAGAAGATGATATTCAACAAAGGTGGATGAGATATTTTGCTAAACTTTTTAATGAAGAATGTGAAAATAAAATTGACTGTAGTGATCTTAGCACCCTAAATGAAAATAAAGATTTATGTTTTTATCGGCGTATAAGTAAAACCGAAGTTAGAGAGGCTTTGAAGAAAATGAAGGGTGAAAAAGCTGTTGGACCTGATGATATTCCAATAGAGGTGTGGAAATGCTTAGGAGATGAAGGAATTTCTTGGCTTACTAAACTTTTTAATACTGTTTTGAAGACTAAAAAGATGCCAGATGAGTGGAGAATGAGTGTGTTAATCCCTATTTTTAAGAATAAAGGTGATGCACAAGATTGTGTGAATTATAGAGGAATTAAGTTAATGTGTCATACTTTAAAACTTGGGAACGAGTTATGGAGCATAGGTTGCGGCGTGATACTAATGTTTCTCAAAATCAATTTGGATTCATGCCGGGTAGGTCTACTATGGAAGCCATACATTTATTAAGAGGTTTGATGGAGAAATATAGAGAGAATAAGGAGGATTTATATATGATATTTATTGATTTAGAAAAAGCATATGATAAAGTTCCAAGAGAAGTGCTATGGAGAGTTCTTGAAAAGAAAAGAGTTAATAACGCTTATATTCAAATCATTAAAGATATGTATGCAGGAGTTATTACTTGTGTTCAAACACAAGGTGGTTTGACCAAGTATTTCCCTATTTCGGTTGGATTACATCAAGGATCAGCCTTAAGCCCATATCTTTTTGCTTTAGTCATGGATGTTCTCACTAGACATTTGCAAGAGGATGTACCTTGGTGTATGCTTTTTGCTGATGATATTCTTCTTGTTGATAAGACTAGAGAGGGAGTTGAAGGTAAACTAGAATTGTGGAGGTCAACTTTAGAGTCTAAATGTTTTCGCTTGAGTAGATCTAAAATGGAATATATGGAGTGTAATTTTAGTAATAATAGACCTAGTGAGGGCATTGTGACTTTGGCCGATCAAGTCATTAATAAGAGTACACATTTTAGATATCTTGGATCTATTGTTCAGAGTGATGGTGATATAGATGGGGATATTATCAGCAGAATCCAAGTTGGATGGTTGAAGTGGAGGAATGCATCAGGCTTATTGTGTGATAGAAAAGTACCTCTCAAACTTAAGGGAAAATTCTATAAGATGGTGGTGAGACCTGCAATGCTTTATGGTGCCGAATGTTGGCCATTAAAAGAGAAGCATAATTCTAAGTTAAGTGTTGCAGAGATGAGGATGCTCAGGTGGATGAGTGGCTTTACCCTTAGAGATAGGATACGAAATGAGCATATTCATGAAAAGGTTGGAGTAGCTCCAGTGGAAGATAAGATTAGAGAGAGTCGCCTTAGATGGTTTGGTCACGTAAAACGGCGGCCTCCCGATGACCCGGTTAGGAAAGTAGAGGTCTTAGATTTGACTTATGTTAAGAAAGGTAGAGGTAGACCTAAAAAGACTTGGTTAGAAAATATTAAAAATGATCTTTCTTTATTAGATTTAAACGAGAATTTGACTTTTAACAGGACACAATGGAGAAAAAGGATTCATGTAGCCGACCCCACGTAGTGGGATAAAGGCTTGATGTTGTTGTTGTTGTTGTCTAATGACAAGGAAAGGCACATCGGTGTAATTTTTAATTTAGATAATAGAACTATTTTGATTGGGCAAGTTCCTATGATTTTTCCCTTTTTAAAAATTTTCATGTAAAAAATTTGTGCTATTATTGAGCCAATCTATTTATTAGTGTGTGCGTGCTAAATTTTTTGTGTAATATTAATGCAATAAACTCACCCTATGTAATGTACGCATGAGCTCATGTGAATGTGGCTTCATAGCTATCCGCTTTGTGCAAATAGCAAGTAATTTAGTTGGCCACTATGGAGGAAACTAAAAAAAAATCTCCAAATTCAAATTTCAAGGTCAAGTTCCCTCAGCCAATATCTTTTGCGACTATCTCCGATCTCTTTTAATCAACATTGCCAACCATTATTCCATGAAACTAAATTGTATTGAGAGGGAAGGACAAAGATGAGAGAAAACAATGTAATTGATTATTTTGGAATTAAAATTTAAATGAAGTTCATCTTCATCTTAAGATTTGGCATGGTGGTCAACCATTGATATCCTTTAATGATGATCTTTTTTGTATTTTTTATTTCATAATTGTCAGCGTGTAGTCGTTGTATCTCCTTCTCATTCACTCACTTGCTCCCTTTACTACCTCACAAGCTCCCAACCTCCTTTGCAAAAAGTCTACTTCACAGTTGTTAGTGGACCTCCTCTTTCACAAACTCTAATTCAATACAAACATTGTCCTCAAGCTTCTACACTCAAAGCCCGATCATCACAAACCTCCAAACCATAATCCTATATCATAACAATTTCTTAATAATCATAACCGAGCCTTCCATGTCACTAACCTCTCCAAATAATTCCTCAACCTTTCACACCTCTCATGCTCATTTTCATCCAACACTTTAATCTCTTTAGTCCACTCTCTCGATAGCCGTCCCAAGATTCTTTACTGTAGCCACTCATCCTCACACCTCAACCTCAAGAGAGCCCCTCTCAGAACTTCACAAACACCCCATAAATTTTAATATCAAATATATAATCCTAGAGATTTGCAGAATCAGAGAGTACATCAAGATAACATCAACAAGATTTCTTGAAATTGGTTTCAACAAGTTGTAAATTTAATTTCACTTGATCATAATCTCTATAACCCTAATCTTTTTTAATAATTTATATGATAATTTTATTACTCGGATAAAATTCAAAGATTTATCATGTTATTTGACAAATTTGAAATATAACATATATTATCCAAATAGTAAGCACCGCATCAAGCCCGACCTAACCTAACCTAACCTAACCTAACATTATAATTGATCCCCAACCTTACATATTTTTAGAGTTATAAGTTATGAGGAGTGTTATCCACTAATTAAAATTATACTTGCAACCTTTGAATTTGAAGTTAAATAATGATCACTTGATTTATATTTACTTTGTTGTTGCTTTTGATTTATTAATTCGTGCATGCTTAGTACTATTTATAAGAAGAAGTTGATGACAAGTTGTATTTCATCTTGTTGCATTTATCACAAATTTTAAAAGGAAGAACTTCACATCATGTGTGTTTAATTTTATTCCTCTTAGCAATACTAGATAAAATTGATTTTAAAATTTTTTAGCATTTATTGCATCAATTTCTAGCACATGTATTCATGTTTTGCACTTACTGTTATTTTGCTTAGGTTTTATTTGAAACAGTTTTCTTACTACTTTTTAAAACAGTTTTCTAATATTTTTTTTTTGAAAGCAGCTAAAAGGTAGTGGCCAAAAGCCATCCCAAACGAAGCCATGACTTTCTTACTGCTTCTTAAAATAACTTTTTAGTACTAAAAATAAATTTTTATACTAAAAAACTGTGTTAAGAAACAATAAGAACATTTGGGATGGCTTTTCTGCTGCTTCTTAAAGAAGCTTTTTAATATAAAAGTTTTAATTTTTGTACTATAAAGCTGCTTTAAGAAGCAGTAAAAAAATTGTTCCAAATAAAATCTTAATCTCTATGATGTGTTCTTAGTTTACATATTCTTTGCTGTAATTGTGTTTCATTTTCATCATAATGAACCTCTCCTTATGAGAAAATAAGTCATATATATATATATATACTTGTTGCGGACTAGAATATACGCGGCAGTAGAGTAAAAAATACAACGTCTTAGTAATGTACGTATAACCAGCACACCAACAGATAGTTGAGGGAGAGAAACACCAGAAACTTTTTACGTGGAAAACCCAGAAAGGGAAAAACCACGGGGCCTGGCCCAGATGAGAAAATTCTACTAAGTTTGGGTCGATTACAGAGTTTGATTCACTCCTTTACTTAGAGACGTTGGAATTACAACAGATCAAATAGAAATTTGGTGTTGCTTGATGAACCGGCGAAAATACAGCAATGGTTGAGAAGAGCTTCAGCGTCGATCAGAACAACTCTGGCAGTGGTTAAATGGAAACTTTGGCAAAAGTCAGAATAATTTCCGGCGATGGTCAGTAGGAACTCCGGTGGTGGTCTACAGGAACGCCGGTAGTGGTCGACAGGAACTCCGGCTGTGGTCAGAAGGAACTCCAGCAGTGGTCTGCAAGAACTCCGGCGGTGGTCAGAAGGAACTCCGGCGGTGGTCTGCAAGAACTCCGGCGGTGGTCTGCAAGAACTCCGGTGGTGGTCAGAAGGAACTCCGGTGGTGGTCGGCAAGAACTCCGGTGGTGGTCAGAAGGAACTCCGGCGGTGATCTACAAGAACTATGGCGGTGGTCAGAAGGAACTCCGGCGGTGTCGGCAAGAGCTCCAGCGGTGGTCAGAACGAACTCCGGCGGTAGTCTGCAAGAACTCCGGCGGTGGTCAGAAGGAACTCCGGCGGTGGTCGGCAAGAATTCCGGCGGTGGTCGGTGGCAAGAGCTCCCAAATTCCTCTCTTCCTTTTCTTTTTCTCCTTTCTTCTCTCTCCCCCCCCCCCTCATGAGAAGAGTGGGGACTATTTATAATTTTTTGAGAGTGGCATGGCTTGTAAAATAATAGAGGATCAAGGTTAAAATGGGAGTGATTTGAATGGACGGCCGATATTGATCCCCTTGATCATGGATCATTTAGTGGTCATTTGAATGCCTTAATGATATTAGAATCCAGTGATCTTAGGCTCGTTGGATTCGTCTCATCAAGCCGCTCGATTCGACTATAAGCATGTCAAGTTTAGATACCGTTTGGTAATCCAAATTATGATTTGAACCTTCCGAATGCGCTTTGGGTCCTTGATTTGGACTCATTTGGGCTCGGATTGAGTAGAATTTGATGTCATTGGGTTCGTATTTTTGAGACGTTCAGTTCGACTGTAAGTTTGCTGAAATCGGAATTCAAATGGTCTCCAATTTAATTTTTGAAGTTTCCCACTTGATTTTGCCTCAAGATTCGTGCCAGATCAAGATGATTTTTGGTGATGTATCAGTTGCCCTCCTATTTTCGGACGTCAAAGTTTGCAAAGTCCGAAAATATATGTCTAAGCCTTCGAAAATAGTCAATGCGAAATTCTAATTTCAAACAAATTACAAGGCGTGATTGTTCCTAATATGCATCCTTGAAATATTTTAATATTATAATTATACTGCAAAATTTTGATTAAATCATATTTAGTTAATTAAAAATATATGATAAAACTATGGTGTTTCCGCATAATTAAATTTAAACTTGAACCATAAAGTAAATGATATTTTATCCTAAAAATATCATAATTTTATAGGTATACAATATTATATCATAATATGATATTGTATATTTATAATTTTAGGACGTTTATGAATATATGATTATAATCCCCTATCAAAATTTTAGATATATTGATCATACAATTGTACGATCAAATACATTATACATAGGTTCAACAGTAGTGACGCCTCGTTTGATTAACTTGTTTAATCAATAGTTGGAGTTGTATCCTATGTATTAAATAAATTTAATTTATCTTAGTTAAAGTATGAGTACGGCAGCATTTAAAATCTTCTTAGCTTTTTTCTGAACTTTGAAGTTTAGATTAAGCTTTTTTTTTTTTTTTTTATTTATTTATTTACAAGCATTTACATAAGGCCAACGTTTGGCTTACTTCCTTAATAATTGAGGCGGCGAGACCTTTATTGAGATGACAGTTATGCCATCTCAAATTATTTTTTTTTAATTAGTCTTTAATATTTAAGGCCAACATTTGGCCTTCTATGTTATTAGTTGAGGGGGTGAAACGGCTACCGCCTCACATTATAATTAAGATGGCTATACCATCTCAAATTATTATATATATTTTTAAATTCTGAAATGACCTTTTGAATTCTTATGCTTATTTATATGTTAAATGTAGATATTAATTTTTATCTCTTAGAAATCTATATATAAATATATATATTTAATTATAGAAAATTCTAGAGTGACTTTTTATCTTCCTTTTTGCACCTATAAATACCCCCTTAGGGTATGATGAAGAGCACAATCTCTTGTGCCGGTCCAAGCCCTCTCTTTGAATTGGTAGCTCGGGGATTGTCAGCGGCGATCAAAACCTTGCTCTCTTGTGTCGGTCCTAGCATTCCTTTGGATTGGTAGCTCGGGGAGCGTAGGTGGCGATCAAAGCGAACATTGGTGGCGATCAAAGCCTAGTTCTCTTGTGCCGATCCAAATTTTCCTTTGGATTGGTAGCTCGGGGAGTGTAGGCGGCGATCAAAACCTTGTCCTCTTGTGCCGGTCCTACCTTGGATTGGTAGCTTGGAGGGCACAGGGGATTGTTAGTCTTAGACAAATATGGCCGATAATTCCAAGGATGGCAACCAACGGAGAACCTTAGATACAACATCAAAGAGATCTTCTTCCAAAAATCCGAAGAATACTGCTGGTAATAATATTTGATTTTCTATGTTCGAGCATTTTGATATTTTATTTCATCAAAACTAAATTTCTTTAGGTGGAGGATTGACGGATGCCTCCAAAATTATTCATTCTTCTAATGATGGTGATAGGAGGAGATCTGACGATGTCACATCCATCATTACATCTGATAGCTTGGCGGCGATTCACAAGAAATTTCATGTGCCAAACGATGTGTTGATTATTGCTCCAAAGAGGACCGATAGGGCACATACTCCTCCACAAGGATTTGTAGCAGTTTATGATATGACACTGCGTGCTGGTTTGAGGTTTCCTCCAGCTCCCAAGTTACTTGATATTTTCAAAGCATGTGGCGTTGCCTTACCCCAATTTTTATGTAGAGCGATAACAATTATAGTAGGCTTGATAGTATTTTTTAGGGAACATGGAGCGACATTAACTGTAGAATATTTATCAAAAATGTGTAAATTTACTAGTGATTCTTATGACCGGATTTCATGTCGAGCTAATAAGAAATGGTTGGATTTTGTAACAAGGGACCCTTCGAAGAATTGGTATAACTCATTCTTTTTTGTAAATAATGAGTGGGGCCT
This sequence comes from Dendrobium chrysotoxum, assembly GCA_019925795.1. NCBI lineage: Eukaryota > Viridiplantae > Streptophyta > Magnoliopsida > Asparagales > Orchidaceae > Dendrobium > Dendrobium chrysotoxum. The sequence goes on from CM034309.1 coordinate 30,067,906, forward strand.
TCCTGAAAAATGGGATAAATTGAAAGAGTTGTCAAGTTCTTTGCATGTAGGGGAGGGAGATATTTTGATAATTTTGAATTTTTCTGATACGGAAAGTCTTCGACAAGAACTGCGATATATTAGTCGATGTGTGATGGAGGAATGTCTTTTTAAAGTTGGCCTTTCTATTCAAGCTGGAAGATCACATGCAATTCAGTTAAAGAAATCTGAGAAGACTCCTGAAGTAAAATCCAATGCTCTTAAGCGACCAGCCAGTCATTCCTCAGAAGGTCAAAAAATTATTGATCCATCCTCCCTGAAGAAGAGGAAAACAAATGATAAAGTGATCATGTCGAGAGATGGTGGTAGAGGCAAAGAAGTTGCACGTCCCCTAGCCACTGATACAGTTTCTCTTGATTCAGATAGCGAGGTTCGCCCTTCAAAGATACATATTCCAAAAGATGTATTAAAGCATATTTGTATCGGGCGACGTCATGCTAAAGAAATAGTAAGTTCTTTCAATCTTCTTTCTTCTTCTCTTTTCATAATTTCTAATTATATTTCTTGTTGTAGATGATTCAAAAGATGAATATGGAATTCAAATTTGAATCAATTTTGGATGATTGGAATGACGAGTTTGTAAAAGTCAAGTTCCTTCAAGGAGAATACAAGCGGAGGTTGGAGGCGAAAACTAAAGAGACGTCAATCTTGGAGGGTCAATTGACTGAATGTAGAGCTGAGCTGGCGACGATATCCACTTCTCTTTCATTCTAAAATCGGAAAGCTGATCTTTCCCGCCATGAGTTAATTGAGGCTCATGCAGAGATTAACCAGCATAAAGAAACTTTAAAAAAGCTTGCACTAGAGAAGAACGCCCTTGAGAAGGAGAACAAGAAATTACAAGATCATCTTCAGGAGAGAGAAACAACTAATTTGGATATTGAAGCCATATCATTGAAGGCTGTAGAGGAATTTAAAAAATCTGCAACTTATCGCTGAGAGATCCAACATCTTATTCAAGAGGCTTATGAAAAATTATTTGATGTTGAAGTGAAGGATCTGGAGCGCCAGAGTCTCGAAGAAGGCTTTACTCGTGGTTTCTTGAAAGGTGTTCGTTTGGTTCCCCAGTCAAGCATCTGAGGATTCTTCTCCAGATTCAGGCGATGAAGATATTGAAAGTGAATTGAAAAAGGCTCTTTTCAGTGATGATGATGATATTGATATTGCATAAGATGTTTATTATTTATTGTATTTCATCTATTTTTCTTAGAAGTTTTTATGTATACATTGTGTTTGCAAAGATGTATCTCCAAATCTATATATTGATTTTAAGAAATATTAAAGTTTTTTATAAGAAAACTTTCTTAAAAATTTATGATTCATTTAGTGAAACTTTTTTATTAATTTGAAAGAATTGAGAGACATCCTTTTAGGAGGTTTAACCTATCCAAAGTTGTATTATCAAAGCATTGCTTGATGACATTAACCTGTGTGGAAGAGGTTGGATCAAATCCCTATAGGATTGATCAAAGAAATGATAGATATCCTTTAAGGATGTTAAACCTATCCAAAGTTGTGCTGTCAAAGTATTGTCCGATGACATTAACTTATGTGGATGAGGTTGGATCGAATTCCCCTGGAATTGATCATATGTTGATTGAGATACAATGAATATTGTGTATTTCTCGAATCAACATTATATTTTGTATTTTGTTTAGGACCACAACTACGATCCGATTTAGAAAAGAGAAAAATGATGATAATGATCAAACCAAATTTCACTTTTTAAGAAAATAGTACAATAATTTTATGATGTTTCATAGAAATAGGAGGGCTATATAACTACTGATAATATTTGCGAAGATTTTTGATATTCCAAGTCCGAGGTACCATTTTTCCGTCACCATCTTTTAACTTGAATGTTCTAGGTTTGACCATAGATGCCACCATATAAGGGCCTTCCTATAATGGTGATAGCTTATTACGTTGGGGGCCCTTTCCAGCCGCTTCAAGACTTCGCAGAACTAGATCTCCAACTGAGATGCGTCGGGGTTTCACCTTTCGATTGTAGTGGCGAGCTATTCGTTGATGATATGCTGCAATTTTAAGTGACGCCATGTCTCTTGTCTCAGGAAGAAAATCTAAAGAGTTCTGAAGCTTTTCCTCATTATTGCTAAAGTCAAAAGTCTGAACTCTGAGGCTTGGGACTCCGATATCGACCGAGATGATTGCTTCTGTGCCAAAGCAGAGATTGTATAGAGTTTCTCCTGTTGGAGTTCTAGCAGTAGTGCGATAAGCCCAAAGAACATTTGGTAGTTCATCAGCCCACTGCCCCCCAGCTTTTCCAAGAAGTGTTTTTAGTCCTTTAAGTATAGTCTGGTTTGTAACCTCTGTCTGTCCATTTGCTTGAGGATGAGCCACAACTGTATGCACCAGTTATATATGGAGGTCTTTGCAAAATGCTGTGAAGATTTTTCCTGTAAATTGGGTTCCATTGTCTGTGATGATTTTTACAGGAATGCCAAAACGACAAATAATATTTTTCCATACAAATTGTTTTGCATTTGCTTCGGTAATTTTTGCGAGTGTTTCAGCCTCCACCCACTTGGTGAAGTAGTCCACTGCCAAGATGATAAACTTTCGTTGTCCGGTAGCTATTGGAAAAGGTCCCATTATATCGATCCCCCATTGGGCGAAAGGCCATGGGCTCTGAAATGATGAAATTTCAATGGCTGATAAATGAGTGAGATTGGAGTGCAATTGACAGTTATTATACTTCTGAGTGAATTCTAGTGCATCTTGTTTCATCGTGGGCCAGTAAAATCCTTGTCATATAAGTTTGTTAACCAATGCCCTTCCTCCTAAATGCTCCCCGTATATGCCTGAATGAACTTCCCGTAATGCATAATCAGCTTCTGAAGGTGGAAGGCATTTGAGGTATGGTCCACTGAAGGCTTGTTTATATAATTCTCCTCAAATGATAGTAAAGTTAGCAGCCTGCCTTCGGAGTCGCATTGCAGTTGTTGGATCTTCAGGTAGCACTCCTTCTTGTAAGAAGGATAATATAGGATCAATCCAAGAAGGCTCTCTTCGCTCGTCGATTGATTGTATCACCCATGGTCCTTCGATACTAGGAAAATGTACTTCTTCGATATATTTTCTTTTAAAAAGATCACCGGTTAACGATGTAGCAAGTTTTGAAAGAGTGTCTGCACGAGTATTTTGTTCCCGAGGTATATGAATAAGTTCAAATTTCTCTATGCGGGTGAGAAGTGACTTCACCATATCACAATATTGTGCTAATTATGGATTTTGAGCCTCAAATTCTCCTCCTACTTGAGAAACTACGAGTTGTGAGTTAGTATGGACTATTAAATTTTGCACCTCACATTCTATAGCTAGCCTCAACCCGAGAGCTTCATATTCAGCGACATTATTAGTTTCAGGAAATTTTAGTCGTAGTCCATATTCTATAATGGTATGATGAGGAGAGATTAGCAAAATTCTAGCCCCAGTGCCAGAACTTCCAGAGGCCCCATCAACATATAACGTCCAACAAAGAGAAAGGATGAATTAGTGGTTCATCAGAAATAGGAACAGTGCACTCGACCACAAAATCTGCCAAAATTTGAGATTTTATATGTGGTCTGGGTAAGAAATGGATGTCGAACTCTCCCAGTTCTACTGACCATTTAATTAATCTTCCTAAAGCTTCGGGCTTTTGAAGGATGCACTACAACGGAAGATTCGTGTAAACTCCAATCATATGAGCTTGAAAATACGGCCTTAATTTTCTAGCAGAAAATACTAATGCCAAAACTGTCTTGTCTGCCAATGGGTAGCGTCCTTCAGTCTCAGAAAGGATTTTACTAACATAGTATACTGGTTGTTGAATAGCATTTTCTTCTCGGACTAGCACTGAGCTTATAGCATGTGAAGAGACAGTCAAATATAAATATAACCTTACTCATTGGATTGGTTTTGATAAAAGAGGGGGTGAAGCTAAATAAGTTCGAAGCTGTTCGAAAGCTGCTTGACACTCATCTGTCCATTGAAATCCCTTATTTCGGGCATTTCTTAGGGTTTTGAAGAAAGGCAAATATTTATCTCCTAATCGGGCCAAAAAACGAGATAGGACAACAATTCTCCCATTCAGACGTTGAACCTCCATTATATTCCTCGGGGGCACCATCTCTCTCAAAGCTTTGATTTTTTCAGGGTTAGCTTCTATCCCTCTGTGAGTAACCATGAAGCCCACGAATTTTTCAGATGTGACTCCAAAAGCACATTTTGTAGGGTTGAGTCGTATATTATAATGTCGAAGGAGGCCAAAGCATTACTCCAGATCAAAAATATATTGTGTCCTTTCAAGACTTTTAACTAACATATCATCTATATATACTCTCCATTGAACGACCAATAAGATTCTTAAAAATCTTATTCATAAGGCGTTGATAAGTTGCCTCAGCATTTTTGAGTCCAAATGGCATGACCCTATAGCAATATAGCCCCTTATCAGTTTGAAAAGCAGTTGCTTCCTCATTTGCAGGATCCATTCTTATTTAATTATATCCAGAGTACGCATCCATGAAACTTAACATTTGATGTCCAGATATTGCATCAACTAATTGATCAATACGAGGAAGTGGAAAACTATCCTTTGGACAAGCCTTATTGAGATCTGTGTAATCCACGTACATCCTCCATGCCCCACTAGCTTTTTTAACCATTACGACATTTGCAAGCCATGTTGGATAATATACTTCTCTTATGAACTCAGCTTTTAAAAGTTTATCCACTTCTTGCTCTATAGCCTGCTGACGATCTGGTGCAAAATTTCTCTTCTTCTGGATGATTGGTTTAAATGTTGGATTTATCCTGAGTGAATGTACAATAATTTGAGGGTCAATTCCAGACATATCTGCTAAACTCTATGCAAAAATATCTTGATTTTTTCGTAAAAAATTTGTATATTGCATCTTTTCTTCATCAGAAAGTAAAGACCCGATCTGCACTGTTTTGAGAGGATCTTCTTCTGATATGGAGACACAAATTAAATCCTCCACTGGAGAAGCTCTATAAAGGACGTCTTCATTTTGGAGATCAAAATTTTCAATGCTTAAAGTTATAGATGGACGAGGTTGAGCTTGCCTGAGATAGCAAGATTGTGCCTCATATTGATTTCCTCGTACTTCTCCAATCCCTGCTGGAGTTGGGAATTTCATCTTCAAATGAGGCACTGAGGTGATAGCTCTAAAAATTGATTGCAAAGGTCGCCCAAAGATAGCATTATATGCCGATTCCGACTTAACCACAACAAATTGAACTGAATGAGTAACTTGTCGAGGAAATTCCCCAAGTGTGACAGGGAGAGTAATTGTTCCTTCTACCCTTATTGGACGATTATCAAATCCATATAATGGTCAAGCAGTAGGCTGAAGCTTCTCTCTGGCTAACCCCATACTAAGAAACGTTGAATAGAATAGGACATCAACAGAACTCCCATTATCGATTAAGATTCTTTTGACATTATAATATGGATCTCCAATACCGGTATTGATGACAAGTGGGTTTTGGTGTGGAGTATGAATCCCTTCTAAGTCAGAATCGTCAAATACGATGGAGTGATCAGATCGTGCTTTTCTTTAGAATCGGTTCCTTTGGGCTAGTGAGTAAGACATGAGAGGATATTAAGGGTCCTCCAGCAATAGTTTTAATTTCTCAAACTATTTTTCGATTTGTATGGTATTGCCTTTGTTGCTGTTGATTCTGCCCCCAGTAGGATTAACCTCATTTTGTGTAGGTGGGTTTTGGGTGAATTGATGAAGATATCCCTGTTGAATCAGCCTTTCAATTTCTTCCTTCAATTGTATGCAGGCTTCAGTCGTATGCCCACGACTTCGATGAAAATGACAATAATAATCTTGATTTCCAGAATTTGGCTTTAGTGGATTGGGCCATTTAATGTTTTGCTCATTCTGTATAGCCATGAGAATATTAACACGAGTTGTATTCAACGGAGTGTATTCTTTCTTTGGTTTATAATCTCGATTTTGTTGAGGGGGTCGAGGTGGAAGATCTTGATTCATCTTTTGAGATTTTTGGGCTCCAGATCCATTCTCGTGTCCATTCTTTCTTTTATTAGAAGGTTGTTTGAATTGTTTTTGATGAGCGTTAATAGCCTCATCGACAGTAATTTGAGCCTCCACCCTATGAATTAGGTCAGCATAAGAACGGACAGTTTCTCGCATCAACGAAGAGTAAAATGGTTAAGGGCGTAATCCTCCAAGAAAAATACCTCGTAGTAACTCAGGATCCACTCTTAGGATTTGTCGAGCTTCAGAAGAAAATCTTTGAAAATATTCTTTTAAAGATTCTCCCTCATTTTGACGGATTCCAGAGAGATGCGATGAATCTTTAATAATTCTTCTATTTGCAATGAACTGTTCGACAAAGAGCCTTGCAAGATGAGTAAAACTATGGATTGTATTTCTAGGCAAAGCATAAAACCAAGTACGAGCTTGACCCTTGAGGGTGGCAGAGAAAACTTGACAAAGAAGCGCATCAGAAGCTCGTTGTATGTGCATAATTGTTCGATAATGATCAACATGTTCATAGGGATCATATGACCCATCGTATGGATCAATGGTTGGTAGTTTGAACCCAGTTGGAATAGGGTGTAGGAGAATTTCATAAGTCAACGGAGAAGATTCTTGGAAACTTCGTTGGAGATTAAAATGATTCCTATCCCTTATTGGGAATTCTTCCTGGACAAGACGTCGTAATTCATCTCGTATAACATCACGAGGAGTATCTAGAGCTGGCTGGAGATTTTGCATCTGATGGGCTCTAGGTGGAGGATGTGTCGAACTTGTAGCATCATTTATTTTTGGATTATATTGCGGTGGAGGAGCATTAGCTTGATGATGAGCATTTCAAATTGTTCGCCCATATTATGTTGTTGAGGATGAGGGAGAGGAGGTCAATCATCTTGAGATGGTGCCCTTTGTTGGCCTGCCTCCTCCAATATTTTTAGGATTCTCGCTTGTTGCTCCTCCATCCTACGAATTCGAGTTTCCAAGGAATAAGGTCCTTCCCTTGAATAATTACGATGTCCATGATTACCAGATGGGAATCTAGTTCGATGCATGTTAGAGCGAGAGAATCTATTGTTGGTATAACTTCGATCAGCCATTGAAAAAATATTGGGAATAGTTTCCCACAGACGGCGCCAAACTATTGCGGACTAGAATATACGCGACAGTAGAGTAAAAAATACAATGTCTTAGCAATGTACGTATAACCAACACACCAACAGATAGTTGAGGGAGAGAAACACCAGAAACTTTTTACGTGAAAAACCCGGAAAGGGAAAAATCACGGGGCCTGGCCCAGATGAGAAAATTCCACTAAGTTTGGGTTGATTATAGAGTTTGATTCACTCCTTTACTTGGAGACGTTGAATTTACAATAGATCAAATAGAAATTTGGTGTTGCTTGATGAACCGGCAAAAATACAGCAATGGTTGAGAAGAGCTTCAACGTCGATCAGAACAACTCTGGCAGCGGTCAAATGGAAACTTTGGCAAAAGTCAGAATAATTTCTGGCGATGGTCAGCAGGAACTCTGGTGGTGGTCTACAGGAACTCCGGTAGTGGTCTGCAGGAACTCCGGCTGTGGTCAGAAGGAACTCCAGCTGTGGTCAGAAGGAACTCCAGCTGTGGTCTGCAAGAACTCCGGCGATGGTTAGAAGGAACTCCGGCGGTGGTTTGCAAGAACTCCGGCGGTGTCTGCAAGAACTCCGGCGGTGTCGGCAAGAACTCCGGCGGTGGTCAGAAGGAACTCCGGCGGTGGTCTGCAAGAACTCCGGTGGTGGTCAGAAGAAACTCAGGCGGTGGTCGGCAAGAACTCCGGCAGTGGTCAGAAGGAACTCCGACGATGGTCTGCAAGAACTTCGGCGGTGGTCAGAAGGAACTTCGGCGGTGTCAGCAAGAGCTCCGGCGGTGGTCCGAAGGAACTCTGTCGGTGGTCTGCAAGAACTCCGGCGGTGGTCAGAAGGAACTCCGGCGGTGGTCGGCAAGAATTCCGGCGGTGGTCGGTGGCAGAGCTCCCAAATAGCTCTCTTCCTTTTCTTCTTCTCCTTTCTTCTCTCCCCCCCCCCCCCCCCCCCCCCCCCCTCATGAGAAGAGTGGGGACTATTTATAGTTTTGTGAGAGTGGCATGGCTTGTAAAATAATGGATGATCAATGTCAAAATGGGAGTGATTTGAATGGACGACCGATATTGATCCCCTTAATCATGGACCGTTTAGTGGTCATTTGAATGCCTTAATGATATCAGAATCTAGTGATCTTAGGCTCGTTGGATTCGTTTCGTCAAGCTGCTCGATTCGACTATAAGCATGTCAAGTTTAGATACCGTTTGGTAATCCAAATTATGATTTGAACCTTCCAAATGCACTTTGGGTCCTTAATTTGGACTCATTTGGGTTCGGATTGAGTCGAATTTGGTGTCATTGGGTTCATATTTTTGAGACGTTCAGTTCGACTGTAAGTTTGCTGAAATCGGAATTCAAATGGTCTTGGATTTAATTTTTGAAGTTTCCCACTTGATTTTGCCTCAAGATTCGTGCCAGATCAAGATGATTTTTGGTGACGTATCAATACTCAATCAATATTCTTTATTCTCTTCAGGTTATTATTCATCTTCTTACTCAATCTCGACTTAGTTTTTTCATCAAAATTTTTATCTAATATATATATATATATAAACATAATTATATCATATTCTTTATAATATTTATATTCATCAAAACAACATAGGGTCAAATCAAGCCTTCGTGGCTTTGAGAGCTTGAGGATTTCGATTTGGCAAAGAGTTTTAAAGGAGATATAATTTATTATAATATTATTAAGTCAATAAGGATATCTATTAAGATGAGCATATATTTAAAATAGGTGATTTGAAGATAAATAATAAATTATAGTTTATTTTTAAAATACATTCGGTTTTTGATAGTTTCTTATAGAGTTTATTATTTTTAACATCTCAAAGTCAAAATGTTAACCTTATTTAATTTTAAAATCATTTACTTGAAACTTATATAAGTTGATTAAGGCTTCGTTTGAGATAGCTTTCTTGTTGTTTTTTTTTATAACAATTTTGAGTACAAAATTTTTTTGAACTAGAATTTTTTGTACTAGAAAACTGCATTAGAAAATAGTAAGAAAGCTGCCCCAAACGAAGCCTAAGATGATAATTCATACCGTCGAGAGCTATTACGGGGTAATAAATTTGGGATGTTGGAGTAACAGAGATGATGAGTGAAAGAGGAATTAAGATTGGTCCGTAGTGGGTTCGTGGATTCTTCTTATGCCTCATTAGCTTAATGTAGACAAATTAAGATTGTGGGTTATTGCCAAATATAAGTTGTATGACTTTGATTTCATTTGAGATAATTTTTTTTATTATTTTCTAAAGTAGCTTTCTAATATAAAAAATTATAATTCAAAAAAATTTTGTATTAAAAAATTACTTTAGAAAATAGTAAAAAAAATTATCTCAAAGAAAATCTTATTCACATCTAAGATTGCTATATTTATTCACATGAAGTATGAAGTAGAAAGTTTTGGAAGTATGGATACAAATATTGCTCTTCATTGACTACAAGCTAAGTGTTGAAGAACCTCAAATGATGGGAACTTGAACTTTATGATTATGGTAGTTGATAAATAAATTGAACCAAATTAAATATGTTCGAATCAACTCTACTTAGGCTTTGTTTGGAATGACTTTCTTATTGCTTCTTAAAGCAACTTTTTAGTACAAAATTTAAAAAAGCCATCCCAAACAAAGCCTTAGGTTTAGTTTGGGATGGCTTTTTTAATGCTTCTTAAAGCAACTTTTTAGTACAAAAATTAAAATTTTTTTACTAGAAAGCTGCTTTAAGAAACAGTAAAAAAGCCGTCCCAAACGAAGTATCAGTCTTGACCTTTGTTCCATAACATTGGTTGGGAGTCTTCTAACATAGTTGATTGAGGATACATCAAAGACAAACACTCTTGAATAGATAACAACCTCTTCTTTATAGGCCTAATATTTTGTGTTATAAGGAAAAAAAATTTTGTTTTCTACTGAGAATTATGACTGATTACATGCAATCAGTCAATTGGAATCCATGATTGCATAATGTCACCTTCTTATATGTGGGTGGGTACCTCATTAGTCCAACTAAGATTCTGAACTGGCTATATGAGTGTGGGCTATCTGAATTTTGGGTGAGGCCTTGCGTTTGCAAAGCCCTAGGGGAGCTAACGTGTTCACCTTTATTACTTGAGCTTCATTTGAGACAGCTTTTTTGTTGCTTTCTAAAATAACTTTATGATTAAAAAATTTTGTACTAAAAAATAGTTTTAAAAAACAATAAAAAAGCTATCCCAAACGAAGTATTAATTAACGAGTAGAGGAATTCATAATTATTATTAGCTTGGTGGGTTATGGTGATGTCTTGAACCCGAGTAGCTTATCTTGGATCATACTTGTCGGTCATATATGAACATACAATAGAGGGCTTGGCTCATTATAAGAGCCATATTTTTATAATTTTATCTCTTTCTCAAAATATAGTGATGTGATTGTGCAATCTTTTTGATTGATGGGAAGCCATAATGACACTACAGCATTTTTAGTTTTTTTACCAACCTTCAAAAGGGGGTAATTAACTCAACTAAACTTTCATTATGTGGACCTAAATTCAGACTATTATGAGACATTTAAAAACCTAAATAAATCTCAATAACAAAAGAATGATGAACATAAAAAAATATTGAGTATAAAGGTCTAATTTTTTATATAAGCATCTCTTTGTAATCCAACTCCCTTTTTGAGCTTTAAATTAATAAGCACATGAAAGTATAAATTTGTAGTAAAAAACATATGATATCTCATATTAGAACTTATGAGCACTTGAGGCAATTTTAATACATAAATTTACATGATACATGCCAAATTATCTTATTGAATGATATATCTATCAATTATGGATAGATCAAGGGATTCTAATTTATCAAGATACATTTTTTTATAATCTAAATTTTATGATGTTAATTCACTTCTAAAAATGAAGGGTTTTCGCAACCATTAATAGCAACACTTTAAAGACTAATGTTATAGCTTGGTAAGGCTAGGGTCTTAATCTATACTTAATACCTTAAAGTTGATCGCCTAGCCCTAATTCGGTCGCTAGCCGCTTCGATCTCCTTCATTCTCAGACTCCCAGCCCTAATTCGACCACAAAGCCACATCTCTTTTGTTCGCTACGATGTCGAGACCCTCTCATCTTGATACCTAGGCCATCATCCCCGTTGCTATTTGGCTGCTCGAGAACTAACAAAACCTTGCTCACCACTATCATTCATTCATTCAACACCTGAATCCGCACATATCTCTTCTTCTCCTTCTCGAATCGTCCGAGCAACCTTAGTGCAAATGATGGATAAGATTTATATTAGCTTTTTGTGATTATTTTGCAATTAAGATTATAAACTTCTACAAAAAAGAGTTAACATATATGATGATTTATATTGCTTATTGCTTGTGTTCATGGTTTAACCTATTGTAGCTCTTTGAGTTTAGCTGAGATCTTTTGTTATTTTCTTCCTGCAGGGATTAATGTGACCAATGAATGGGAGCTAGGTAGCTTGAAACATCACCAAGGTAGTCTAGTTCAAGCATTATGCTCCTTGTCCCCTAAGTTAGAGATTATAGGTTTGAATGCGGCCTATGAATTTCCTTGTATTTCATTAGCTCTCTATAGGAATTGATTAGTAACCAGCCTTTGTCCTACTTACAAAGTAATAATTAATAAAATTTTTAAAATAAATTTATCTCTTCTACAAAAATAGCTTAAAACAAATAAAATCAAGTTCATAAAGAGATAAGTATGTGCTGCCTACCACACTTAACAGTCTCAGTAACCAACTCGATTTATAGCCAAACATTAAATGATTTTTTTTGTTTTGAACTAGAAAATTCACAGAAAGAAACATGATTGATATTGCCAGGAGTTTCAATAAGAAAGCAGAACTAGGCTATCATTCATTTACATCTATATAATCTTATTTACTAAAAGAGGTAATGTTAACTAATTCATAAGTAGTGGATAGAATGAGAATGATGAGCTCTGGCTTTATCTTATTGAATGTAGGCACATGCTTGTGATATGCTAGCTAAGGAATTGTTAATGCCGGAAGATGAGAATACACATGCAAATGAGACAGTTTTCAAGGCACTCATGAGTACAGGCACAAGGGTTTGCGGTAACTTCAACCTGATATTTCCCTCAAAGCACAGCCACTCCATACAACAACAGTAGTGGAAATACATTTGCTCGCTTTGTACGATTTGAGGAGCAAATGCAAACACTTTAAAATGAAATGAGAGTTCATGCAATAGTATCAGAGACAACATCCACCTCCAAGAAGCAATACTATGGTAAGTAAATCTAAGCTAGAAGATTGTTTTCATTTACAGTTTATGTTATCATACTACAACTTATTGATGCTTTCTTTTATTTATTATTAGGGAGGCAATGACCAGTTCTCACCTAAATGATTTTAGAAGCGAGATAGAAGAAAATGGAAAGGAGGACTAGAAATTGGATGTTTGATATTTTAACATCTGAAGTGCTTTTTTGTAAGCCAAACTTTGAATGGATGGTTGAAATTTTAACATTTCATGGATAAATAATTTTGATTTGAATATTGTATGAATTTCAAATATCTCTTTTGAATGTGATTAGTGCATCCCTTTTTTTTTTTCCAATTCACACTAAAGAAAAAATACATTGCTTATTGTTTTTCATAAATGATTAGTGTATCATTCAATCTTATGCCATAGAAGAGCAAATGCATATCCTAGTGAGCTATCGGTCGACAATTCCATAGCAATTATATAGGGTTTACACCACACAATATCAGCAATGCTTTGCCTTCTTTGTGGATCATAACTCACTCATAAAAAGCATTTTCTTTATCCCTTCAATTTTCTATATAACCACTGAAATAGCCCCACATTCAATCTCCTTAGTGATTTTGGGTAAATAGTTATGAAAATTTTTTCCAGCTGCTAGCCTCCCTCCACTCATAGCTCTTTCTCACAAGCCTCCATCCACTTATACCTGAACCTTGGAAGCACTGATCACCATCTTAAGCATGTTCCAGATTTTACATTGGGGATTTCCTTAAGCCGATTTATGTCAATACTATATTAGTAAATGGATATGATCGCATGAAAAACAATCTTATTTTGATCACAGTTTTATACTACCCATACATTTGATCACAAAATTTGATTTTGGCAGCATTTTTTTTCAGTGCTGCAGAATAGCCACGGTTTTAATCGTCGCTATTTTCCATAATTATAGTGGTTATAATTGGTTCTACACTACATAATTATAACGGTTTTAACTATTTCTAATCTCCAATTTGAAGTGGTTCACAAACTAATGCAGAACACTCTCCTAGCGAATACAAATACAACATATTTGTAGCAGTCATTAAACCACTATAGTTTGTTAAAAAAGTGCTACAAATCAGTGCAACTGGTAGTGATTAATTATTCATTGTATGTTCATTTGGAGAGAGATATGATATATTTTTGTGATATTTGGGAGGACTCAAATTTGAGTGAAGATTAAAGTAAAATAATATTTGAATATATATATATATATATATATATAATTTTAAAAAAGTAAGTAATATAAATTAAATTAAAATGTTTTGCGAATTTTTCATATTTTCATACTACAACTTTGTTAAATTATCTTTTAGTAAAGGAGAAAATTAATGTTGTTATATAAAACTATTAGTTATTTTAATTTACTTAAAGTAGAAATTATATATATATCCCTTCCTCTTGTGTTTTTTGCTTTCAAGCTTATGAGAGTCACAACCACCTCTTCTTTGAGTGCGATTTCTCCTTCTCCCTAATCTCCTCCTCCCTACTGCCTGCTCTGAATAGTTTTCTTTTCAAACCAAACTTGCACCAAGTTCTGAATTATATTTCTGCTATGAATTCAACGAAACATGCTAAATAACTTCTATCTTTGTCTAGATGCTACTCATTATACTTTTTATGTGGAGAAATGAATAATTAAAGGCTTATTGGGAATATTAATTGCCTTTTGATGGTTGGTCATCTCATTAAGAATGTTATTCATGCCAATGTCTTTAAGTGGAGCTCATATCATAACATTAAGCATCTTATTATTTGAGTTTATTCTTTCTAGGATGCTACGGCTTTTGTTGTTTATATGATAGGTTCTACTTGTACATGCTAATCTTCTTTAAGATTTTTGGTGGGCTTTATTCAGTTGGTTTTTGTGGCCACCTTTGCGAGCTGTCTTCTCTTTCAGCTCCGGTGCGATTCTGTTAATTGGCCGGCTATGGACAATGACGAGTGGCATACACTTGGATACTGGACCCTTGGAAGGTCGTCCCTGGCAACCAGCTATCTTGTCTTGGAAGGTCATCCTTAGCAACCAAGGGTCCAACCCTTTGTTAAATCGGTCCATGCTAGACCGGTCCAGCCGGCCCTTGGCAAGGGGCCAACTCAAGTGTACAAGAGGCGGACCAAGCAGGTCTGCCCTCTTGATTTTCCCGCCTAAGCATGGGTGGGTCCCACTCATGAATCCAATTAGGATAGGGAGGGGGGCGGCTAGGACTAAGGAGTAATTTGTCTTAGAAGGTTTAATTGTATGATTTAAGTAGGAAGAAAAGATTATGGTTAGGGTTATGCAAATTATTGTGACTGTTTTCGTTCTTAGAGTTTGGTGTCTTGGGCTCTAGCGGCGTCTGGGGATTGGGAGAGATAGATCCTCATCTCTTTAATTGAGAATCGATTGTATCTTGGTATTTCTGTTATGTTATATTTGATTATTGCAATAAAAATAACTTTTTTTTTGTTTTTCCTTGGAATTGTTGAGAGTTCTCGCTATTTTTATCAACATTGTTAGGTTTTACTTGAGATCTTCAAGAATTTCCAAACACCCTTCTCTAGAATTTTTGATCTTGCTCATATTTTTTCATTTATGAGTCCTCCTTTTGCACTTATGTTATTCTCTTTAAAGTCTTGTAGTTTTATTTTAGCTTTTACCTGTTGCGACATCTATTTCTTGGACTACAGCTTTTCTTTTATTTTTTCATTTCAAATTGTAATAGTTTTTGGTCAATGAGAATGAGATTTGCCCTCAATTTTCTCTCTCTAAAAAAAAATAAAAATAAAAAATAAAAAAAGGCCAGCCCCTTTTACCCCCACCCCTCTGCGATCCATGCTAAGATCCAGTCACACCTTTTGTGGTAACTTATTTTTCTTTAAATAAAAAAAATCTTATTTCTAATTTATCTTATCCGTTCCTTCTAAAAATTCTCCATTTAGATATGTCTCCATTATAAATATGTGCCATTCCGCGGCTGTTGTTTATTTCGCGTTCGCGAAACGTCTAGGGTTTGTTTATCTCTGCAATCCTGGTAATCTGTCCAAGCTTGAAATCTTCTGAACAAGACGGAAGAGATGTCGATGAAGGTAACGCTGAAAAGCTCAGATGGTGAGGAGTTCGTGGTGGAAGAAGCGGTGGCTAGGGAGTCGCAGACGATTCTGCACATGATTGAGGATGGATGCGCTGATAGTGGTATCCCTTTACCCAACGTCAACAGTAAGATACTCGCGAAGGTCATCGAGTACTGCAAGAAGCACGTCGAATCTGTCTCAAAGCCCTCTGGAACTGGCAGTGTCGACGACAAGCCTATCGAGGAGGAGCTCAAGAATTGGGACGCTGATTTTGTGAAGGTTGACCAGGCCACCCTCTTCGACCTAATCCTGGTCTGTATATCTTTCTATTTTTCACTTTTGTTTACTTGTCATTTTTTTAGTATTACAGTTTTTTAATGATTAGAACCTGCGTCCTTATCTTTTCTGTTGCTTAAGGTTCGTGGGTTCTTGTTCTAGTTATTTTCTTAGTTTTGTTTATTTAAACTTGGTTTTGATTGTTTTTTTAAGTTGTAATAAGCGGATAAACGTCAATATTGACTTCTAGTTTTAATTTTATTTTTATGGTCCAATGACTCCAATTATTCTGCCCCTTTGCATGCGAACTATGTTATGATGACCGGAAACTGTAATGATGAATTTCCTGTCCATTAGATAACTGTAAATTTGATAGGTTTGATTTCTCACATATTCTGTCGTTGTTATTGTTTTTGTTATCAACGGGGGATATGGAACATCTAAATAGCATGGTTGAAGTTATTGTTTTGTGTTAGGGGAGCTAATATACTATAATTTTTATTTAATGAATTTGTATTTTGGGTATTTTAGCAGCTTGCTAATTTATCAACTTTTAATTAATATGAAATATCTAACATTGGTGGCCTAATTTTCACTCCTTTCATTTGCGTCTGCCATTCAGTATTACATGTTCTTGCACTCAGGTTGTTTTAGTTATCATAATTATCATCATTTACCTTCTTCTAATTATTTGCCTCGGATGTAAATTGCTCCGCCATTCTTATTGATTGCTGCATGAGTTATACA
Source organism: Dendrobium chrysotoxum (assembly GCA_019925795.1). Classification (NCBI taxonomy): domain Eukaryota; kingdom Viridiplantae; phylum Streptophyta; class Magnoliopsida; order Asparagales; family Orchidaceae; genus Dendrobium; species Dendrobium chrysotoxum. Next base: position 30,084,475 of record CM034309.1, read on the forward strand.
TTCTATTTTAATCAAATTTTCTTATTCACCTTTTAATTAAGGTATGGTTGTTCAATCTCATTTTCTCTCTTAACTTTTAACATTATGTAACTTCTCGGCACATCTTGTTCCCTCCACTTGACATGTTCAAAATACCATAATTTATTTGTCACTATGTTATCCTTAATATATATTACTCCTTCATTTTTCCTATATAATTATTTCTTTCTATTTTCTTCCTATTGTTACTTGCTCATTCTTGTTAAAATTCTCACTTTTACTATTCAACATGTTTTTGAGTAGCTATTTGTTTCATAATGGTTGAATCCATGAAATATAGTTGGTTTATTTTTTTGAGATCTACTAGTAAGTCTTACCCTTATGCCATAGTGCTTTTGAAGCTTTGAATTTCAATTCAAAACAAATTATATGCTCAAGAATATCCCTTTTGTTTCGTAAATAAAGTCAAAGTACATCAACCTATCATATTTAGGTAATGCTAATCAACAACAACAACAACATCAAGCTTTTATCCCACTATGTGAGGTCGGCTACATGAATCATTTTTCACCATTGTGTCCTATTAAGAGTTAAATTCTCATTTAAATCTAATAAAAAAAAGGTAATTTATATTACTTTTTAATCAAGTCTTTTTAGATTTATATCTACATTTCTTAACATAGGCCAGATTTAATACATCTACTATCCTATTTGGGTCATCAGAAGGACGACATTTTATGTGACCAAACCATCTAAGGTGTCTCTCTCAAATTTTATTTTCCACAGGAGCTACTCCAACTTTTTTACGTATATACTTGTTTGACATTCTATCTTTATATGTAAAGTCACTCATCCACCTGAGCATCCTCATCTCTGCAACACTTAATTTTATGCTTTTCTTTCAATGGCCAATGTTCTATGCCATAAAGCATTGTCGGTCTCACCTTCAGCTTATAGAATTTTCCCCTAAACTTTGAGTAGTAGTTTTCTATCACACAATAGGCCTGATGCATTTTTTCACTTCAACCATCCAACTTGAATTCTACTAATAATATCATCATCTATTATACCATCATTTTGAACAATAGACTCAAGATATCTAAAACGTGCACTCTTTTTAATAACTTGATTGCCCAAAATCACAATCTCGCCACTAGATCTATTACTACTAAAATCGCACTTAATGTATTTGATTTTAGATGCCTTTAGACTCAAAGATTGACCTCCATAATTCAATTTTTCCTTCAACTCCCTCTCTAGTCTTATCAACAAGAAGAATATCATCAGCAAAAAGCACACACGAAGGTACATCCTCTTGCAAATATTTCTATCCATCACTGAAGCAAAAAGATATGGGTTTACAACCGATCCTTGATGTAATCTAATTGAAATTGGGAAATATTTGCTCAAACCGCCTTGTGTTTGAACACAAGTAACGGCTTATATACACATATCATTAATGATTTGAATATAAGCATTATTAACTCCTTTCTTTTTTAAAACTCTCTAATCTCTATAGCACATCTCTTGGAACTTTATCAAATGCTTTACCTAAATCAATAAATATCATATGTAGATGCTCCTTGCTCTCTTTATTATTCATCAAACTTCTCAATAAATGTATGGTTTCCATAGTAGACCTACTCTGCATGAATCCAAATTGATTTTGAGAAGCATTAGTATCAATCCGAAACCTATGCTCAATTACTCTCTCCCATAGTTTTAATATGACACATTAACTTATTTCCTCTATAATTCGCACACTCTTGTGCATCACCTTTATTTTTTAAAATAGGAGCCAACACACTCCTCCACTTATCTGTCATCTTTTTAGTCTTCAAAATAATATTAAAAATTTTAGTAAGCTAAGAAATTTCTTGATCTCCCAAGAATTTCCACGCCTCTATTGGAATATCATTAGTTCCTATGCTTTTTCACAATGTATTTTATTTAAATCATCTATAACTTATGTTTTACTAATACGATGATATAAGCAAAAATCTCTATTTTCATTTAGAGTGTTAAAGTCACTAAAGTCAATCGTATTTACATAATCTTCATTGAAAAGATTATCGAAATATTTATTCCACATATGTTGAATATCCTCTTTTAAAAGATACTTTTTGGTTTTCATCCTTAATTCACTTCACTTGAACTAGATTTTTACTTTTCATATCTCTTTGCTTGGCTAACTTATGCATACATCTTACACAATATCTAATTTATTATATAAATCATGAGAAAAAGATCAATATGGTCCCTTAACCTTTTATGAAGGACCAAAATTGTCCACAATTATATTAAAAGATCATTTTGGTCCCTCAAGTCCTTAAAGAGAAACCAAAATAGTTTTATGGAGGGATTATTTTAGTTCATTTTTAAGGAGTTGGGGGACAAAAATGATCCTTTAATATAATTGGGGACCATTTTGATCTTTCATAAAGGGTCAAAGGAACATTTTGGTCTTTTTTCTTATAAATCATTAAAAGTTAAATTCTTTGCATCACATATTACTTTCTTAGACTCCCTTTTAGCCCTACTATTTTTTTTTCAATTTTCTGAGCTTTTACTCCTAAACAAATGTTTATAACAAAGTTTTTTATTTTTTATCTTTTCTTGCACATTTTTATTCCATCATAAATTATTTTTATTATTTGAATTTTTTTCTTTTAATAGTCAAAGCACAAACTTTGCAACATTCTTAATATCATTAGTTTTTTTTTTCCACATAATATTAGCTTCCTCATGAGCAATCAAAATATTGAAATTTTGAATCTTACTTTGAAAAATAATTTTATTGGCATTCTTTAAATGCCCCCACTAATATGAGGACAACAATTGATTTTATTTTTCACATTCCATTTATATCTTAAAATTCAAAACTAATAAGTGATGCTGGCTACATAAACATTCACTTGGAATGACTTTACATTCATTGCAATCAAAGTGATATATTTTTCTTATAAGAAAATTATCAATTTAAGTTTTCATATCTTTTCTTCTAAGTGATGAGATGCTCATCTCTTTTCTTAAATAATATATTAAAAATTATAAAATCATAGATTGTAGCAAAATCTAATATGGTACTACCGCTTTCATTAGTTGCTCCAAACTCATAATCATTATAAATGCTTTTAAAATCTTCTACCACTGTATCAATATGTTTATTTAAATCTCCTACAATAAAAATTCTATCTTTAAGGTGTATCATTTATTTTAATTCTTCTAAATCATTTCAAAATTTAATTTTTAACACTCATTCAAACCTACTTAGGAGTATAAACACTTATAATATTAATAATCTTAGCATCAACAATAATCTTTAATGCTTTATTTCTAATCTTCAATTCTATTAATTTCTACAACGTTATCATTCAAATTCTTATCTATAATCAGGCTTACATTTCTAATACGACTCATACCTGAATATCGTTGTTTAAATCTTAAATAATCAATTTCCTTAGTCTTTTCTCCAACCAATTTAGTTTCCTGCATACATTGAATGTTTATCTTCTTATAAATTATAATATTTATTAATTCCATTAATTTATCTGTAAGAGAACATATATTCGAAGTTTCTATCATAAGTCTTGTTTTATGGGCTAGTTTCTTTGCTCACATTTGTCCATGATGTGGGAACCCATACTTATTTAGCATTGCACTTAGGTGCAGGTGCAACGACCCTTGCACACTTTTTCTTATATTCGGGTCATACAGCGCATTGCTTACAAGGAACACCTTAGCTTTCACACAATTTATTAAATGATTCATGCCTTAATTATTCGACAAGTTTTACACTAGCTGTCGAATTATGCAACCCTCTATTTTTCTCATTTAGGTCTTGGAACTGACAACGGTAATGTTGAATTTGATGGTTATTGATTTCATATTTGTTGAATAAAATATCTTCTACTTTATTTATTTATACAACCCAAGGTCTTTATCTTCTAAAAATTTTCACATTGTTTTAACTTTATACTTGCTTAAAAAAAAGCTCTCACCTATTCGACCTATCATTTCAAATAGCATTCAATAATTTAAATTATTTTAATTAACATATGCATTTTCATTGTCAATACAAAAAGAAATTTGCTTAATATGGAACTTTGCTAATGCTAAAGTGATTTGAAACTCTGTTCCCACTACACAATTCGTATTAATGGCAAACACTACCCCAGCCTACATAATTTTTATCAGATTGTATTTAACATTCACGCTCTTTGTATCGCACTCCAAATCACTTATTGTTATAATAATAAGACTTGTAATGAATAATAAAAATTGAAGTCATGCAAATATACTTTTTTTTGTTTTCTAGTGGAACATCTTAAAATTTTCTTCTAAGAATTTCTCAAAATAATATTTTTCATGTTTCCTTGATATCGTCATCTTTTATAATGAGATTTTATTAATTTTTTTCATCTAGCTTGATTAAATTATCAAGATCTCATTTCTTTACATATAACCTTCTTATTTCCTTTCTTTTATACCCAGTCTACCATTCATATCATCAGTTGCAGTAGTTTTTTCATTGTTTTCTAGTTTCTTTATAAAACTTCTAGATTCCTAAATATTTGTATATCATAACAATAATTATTATTGATATTCTTGTAAATCATATTTTATTGCCTTTAATAACATTTTCTACTTTCTCATGCTAGTCCGTATCTATTTATTTTTGAGAGATTTTATAGTGGACTTTCTTATACTTTGACAATTTTTTTTTCTAATCTCACATGGGGTTTATTCAAGTTTAATATTTTTATTGGCTTATATTGAAGATTAGTAATTTCTCATGTTTATGGTTCAAATCTTATTCTAGTGCTATTATTTTGATTTATTTATTAATAGTTTTAAGAAGTGTCCAGTCATGATTTCTTCTCCATGTTGTGTTTCAATCTTATGTTAAAAATTTAATTTGGGATTTAGTATCTTTAAGTAGGAATTAAATACCTTCCTCATTTTTTATAATAAGTTTCACTATTGTTAGATCATATGCCTCTTTGAAATTATGCATAGTTTCTCCCATCATATTTCTATCTTCTAGATTGTATTTGTCATGAATCTTGTCATGATTGGTCTTACTAAATCATGCATGTTCATCACATTTCTATCTTCTAAATTACATGTCATGAATCTGGTCATAATCCATCCTACATTATCATGCATATTCAATTATCCATTTTAGTTCTCCCTAAGGTAGTAATTGCAGTAGTTCATTATTTTTCTCTCATTATTTAATTTTGAAATTTTCTTCTTATCCAACCTGATGAGAACCAACACTAGTTCTTTATGATGCATTCACCTATTATTAACTTAATAGCCATTGCTATTTTTTATTGGTAATTTTAACTTTGCAACTTCATTATTTTTCCCATTCCATTTTCTTATGTTATTATCTTAAGAATAATGTGCGGGAAGCTATGAAGAACAACAAAACTTCTCATGATTTTTGGCAACGCTTAATGCTATTTTCTTGGGAATTGGAAAATATGGTAAATTACTAAAATTAGGTTAACGCATGCAATGTGTTTTGTGTAGTTTTTTTATACTACACATCTTAGTTTTTTCTCTCAGCTATATAGGTGGAAGACTTGTAAGTGTCTTCATATTTGTCGGTATTTATGTGCTAACTTTTTTAAACAATTATCTGCCTACTCAACTCCCTCTCCGAGAACATCAATATCATTAAATTGATCTATTCAAACATAAAGGTAATGCATTATTCTTACTTGAAGATTATCTTTTTCTTTTTTTCTTCTCTTTCTCTCTCTGATCTTCGATATTCTTTAAAATTGACCTTTTCAAACATGAATATAATGCAATGTGCTTGCTGAATATGATAACTCTCATCTCATCATTTTCATCATTGATATCTAGAAATTGACTTTGTTACTCTTTATCTCTCCTTCTCTTGTGTGAGTATCTGTTCCCTCTCTTGCTCTACCTTCCATCTCTCTCTCTCCCCTCTCCTCATATTCCTTTCCCCATCTCTCACTCTCTCTGCATGTATGCGCTTTTCATATGTGTATTTATGTCTGAATGCTTGTTAAATTCTGCTTTTGATTCTATACAACAATATGATTATGACATAGTCATCATTATCGTCAATAGCCTTATCTCAATTAATTTGGTTTAATTTTATGAGTTCTGCAAATATTTTGCAAGACTTTTATTTATGTTAATTTTTGTCAACCATTTATCATTTCTTATGCCTTCATGTTACTTTTATATACCCTACTTATTGCTTTTTTTTTTCTTTCACTCAAATTTATTTTTTGCTATTTTATCTTTCATTTAGTTATATGCTCGCTGTAGTTTATAATTGTGGATTCCTGAAACTTTGTTTAGGTTTTTTATCTCTTTATGAAATTATTATAATTTGTTTGTTTCATTATGCTGAACTTCTATTGTGTGTTTAGGTCCACTTTTTATTTTTATTTTTATTTTTATTTTCATTTTAAAGAGATAATAAAATGAGTTTTCTATGCTATATTTTGCTTTTATCAACAAATTCATTTGATTTCAACATTAATAAAAACATTTTAGAAGTTTTTGCGCTATACATAACGAAAAATTGATTTCTTGCAAGGATGCTACTGTCTAGGTTCGAACTTGGGTCATTGGAGTATTAAAATAGGTAAGAAAGGCTTCATGTAAATACGAGTTAAAGCAAATAAGGAATATAATTTTGTTGTGCAATAATATTTTGTATGTTCTTAACAAAACATATTATATTCATCCACTAGTACAATTAATCATAATAATATAATATTAATGCTAAAATCAATAAAATATTGAAACTTTATTGATGATACCAAATTGAAATATAATAGGAAAATCTTAGTTTGCATTTAGCGAACATATCTTGATTTATCCACCTTGACATCCAGATTATATTTGTCAATTTCATATGGTTTTATCATGTTAATGCGATCATCTGATCAATACACATGTGTACTGTCTATGGCATGATGTTTATCATTTTTGTTTTATTAGTTGATGTATTTAGGAACATTTAAGTTTATTTTTTTAGATTCCTTTGATATGTTTTCTATAAATTTTTTTAGGACGTTTTTTGTGAGGTTCATTTTTGTAATTGTTCCTATGGGCATTCTCTTCTATAAAAGAGGACCCGAGGCATATTATTTTGAAATGAACATGATAGGATTCCTTTATCACCTCTTGATCTATCTCTCTTTAGTGCTCTCTCCCTCTTTCTCCTCTCTCTTTCTCCCTGCGACTGTCTTTCTTGATGCCTCTTCTCTGTCAACTTTCCTTTCTCCCTCATTCGTTCTTTCTCCCAATCAGTCTCTTTCAGCTCCCTCTTTTGATCCATCTCTGTTTTTATCAATTCTTTCCCCTGTTCTCGTTTAACTTGATTTCCTAATTTTAGTTTTATTCCTGCGAAATCCCTAAACTATAATTCAAAGCTTTTGATTTTGTATCCTAAATTTAGCCAAATTATTCTGCTATAGTTTAGGGTTTCATCTTATTTACACATTAAAATTGTTTCTTTGCTACCTGCAAAAACTAGAAAGAATATTTAATTGGATTGACGACTCATTGTTGGTATCAAAGGTTCTAGTCTTTCAAGATTAGTTCCTTATGGAAGCAATTCCTTCTCCTGAACGCCTATGTTATGATTTCTACATTGTGTTTCTCTGCTACAATATTTTTGTGCACCTCTAATTTTCTTTACTTATTGATAACAATTGTTGGACGACCCAAAATAGTCCCTATCTATTTGAAGCCTTGTTATCAACTAATCCGAATCCTCCTGGAAGAATTCCTGACATTTGTTGTAACTTTTGGGGTTGAAAATTGATCGCAAGTGGTGGCTCCTTGTCCACATTAAACAACCAACGGCATGGGAGATTGTTTGGTATGATTTTGGCAACCTTTGATATGAGAAAATTGAACTGTTGCATTGACAAGGAGATCAAGCTTCATTTAAGCAGAATTTGAAGCAAACAAAATTTGGATCCATGCTTTTGAAAGATATGATTGCTAGCTTGAAAATAAATATTGAATTTATGTTGAGTTTAAAATTTAGTGTCATGCTTAGAAACTATGCATAGAAAACTCCATGCTTATGCAAGTTGAGCATCCGTTGTAAACTCCTTTTTTCTTTAATAAGATTGATTAAATTTTTTTCATCTCATATTGAGAGAGTGATATATCATGAGATTAATCTTGTTAATTGCAAACCATATGATACAGAAAATTTATTTAAGCACTATAATTTTGACTCAAGCATGAAATAAGTTGATTGCGTAAAAATTGAATCTCGTGTGCATTTAATTTCTATTGTTAGCCTAATAATTTTTTCATATCATTAAATTCAAGTTGCACATCTTGCTATTTGTATATTTACATATCTAGCACATAGATTTATAATTTCATTGCATAAAGATAGTTTATCATAAATATGAGACTTAATAGAGAGGCAAGAGAACTTGAACTTAAGATACGAATTAATAAATGTGTCATTTAACTAAATTAGAGATAAAATTGGTGAACTTGATCCTTTAGTTTTTCTGATAGGAGCATATCTCGTTTAAAAAATTCTAAGAATAGAACTTGTTGATCTGCATAATGTGCACCATAGGAAGAGTATAAATTATCATAATCCCTTTTATGATGATGAGCATGCCAAAGATTTTATTGTTAAGTCTCTCCTTACATTATTAGCGAACTAGGAAGCTTTGCGTCTACTATAATACACTTTATTATGATGTTGTTCAGGACACTATTGATTGTTCTTTACTCAAAGCAATATGCCTTAGTGTCACCTAAGATCTTTGTTTCTTTAATATTTCAGTTCCAAGATATATCACTTGTATTATATCTCTTAAATTCCCTTGCACAATCATATTGATGATATAGAAGACCATAAGCTCCTTTCTAATGAAGCTCTAGAAGAAGATTCTCCAAATCAAGATGATTGAGCCTAAATGCCACTTGTGCAAGCATCTAAGTTTCCGCTTAAAACTTTCTTTTGAAATTGTACTGGACTTCAAACATGAGCTTGAAACTGAATCTGCCCTTGAGTCTTGAACATTTTCATGATTGCTAAATTCCTAGTTCACATGCCCCTTCTCATTCTCCAATTCTCATGCAATTATCAATTATGAATTTTCATCTTTATGTTAATTAACACCTTGATTTTGTATTTTGGTTCTATGTTATCCGATATATCAAATGATAGGAAGAGCGATATGAAAAATATTGAATTAAAATTGCATCTTTATGGGCTTTGTATTTGTAGCCTTCCTCACTAATGCTTCAATGAGATAACTTCAATTGCGTGCTTCTATTGTCATGGTAATTAAAGAGCATTCACTATAATTCATAGATATTACTTTAACTATATCAGTTCCAAAGTGATCAATAGTTTACTCCTGTATATTAGTCATGATACTCTTGTGTATATTATTTAGAAATGGAACAAGTTCCATAAACATGTGCAGCCATTCTCTTTAACTTGTTTTATCTTCCCGATGACCTTTCTCCATAGAATATGTTTATCGGGGGGTTATTTTCATTTTCATTTCACCATGAATATAGTTATAACCAATGCTAGCAAAACCCTGGCCATAGTGCACGAAAAAGAGTAGTAATTTGGAATCATTAAAATTATTCAAGTCATTCAAAATTGGTATAAATACACAATGTTCTGCAAAATGAAACCTATGAACATACTTCAAAAAGCTTTCTTTGTTCATGTTGGTCACATGTTGGACACAATCTCTAACATGCCTGACATTTATTCGGCATGCCAATTATTTGAAAAAGTAGAGTTGGACACAGACAAAAAAAGTCCCAACATGGCGGGGAGACACATCAACATGGACGGAACACACAAGCTGTTCTTGGTTTGCTAAATGATTCATGTTGGATGGTGCATGGATGTCCCAATATTGAGGTTGTTGGGTTATACTTGCTTAGTGTGGCTATTTTGAAACTTGTTTTATCTTTTTGTTGTTTAGGTTTTTTTCTTTTTTTTGGTATAATTTGAGATCATATCTAATATTAATGCTATATATATAATATTATACTTGTCTATTAATTTTTCAATGGAAAATATTAATATTAGGTATTTTAATTAAGCCATTTTGTATTAAAAATTTATAAAAGAAAATATTGTGTTTGGCGTGTCTTGTCTTTTATGGTTTTGTTGTCTGTATTTTGTATCAGTGTCCATGTTTTATAGCATGAAGCAAAATATTATGACATTTGTTTAAATTGTAATTATAATTGGAGACCTTAGATGTGTACTTATAGACCTGTATTTATGCAGGTATTTTTCAATTAGGTAGAAAAGTAAGCATATGAACTCCATTCAAATTCATTACAACCACAATAATAACATCAAGCTTTTATCCCACTATGTGAGGTGAGCTACATGAATCTTTTTTCATCATTGTGTCCTATTAAGAGTCAGATTCTTGGTCCTCATTACACTTGTTGTAATAACAAAGAAGGATTAAGCAAAATTTGAGAAAGACTTGACAGAATTATGTTAACCCTGGTTATATGAAAATATGATGGTTCCTTTCTTCCTACATCAATGCATTAAATACTCCCATGAGGCTATCAAGTACTCTATTATGATAGATTTGCAATTTCTCTATTCATGAAGTCAAAATTTATGAGGATTTATTTTACTTTTTTCCTAGGTATCAAGCTATCTTCTTTTGAGAACTTAAATTTACCAAAGGAGAAGTCAAAGAAAGAAAAGAAAAGGATAGAAAAAAAGAAAAAGAAAAGCATTCCAATTTTTAACATGTTGTTTGTCAGCCTTCTATTTCTTCTACACAAAGATGTGGTTGGATGACCAATGAGCTCGAGGGTGAGAAAGAGAATGGAAAAATTAAAAATATGAAGAAAGTGAAAAGGAATAAATGCAAGAACAATTGCCCATATTGACAAAATATATTCCTATGCATTTATTATATATTTAATATATTATTATTATTTTAGTATAGTTGCATATGACTGCAGCACATTTTATAGGCTAGATGACAAAGTCGTATTTTGTATGTTCATTTTGAGTACTTTAGATAGGTTATTAGGAGTTATAATAAGAAAAGATCTTAACTGATGGTTTTGTTTTTCCATCAGGTCATCTTTTCATGATATCCAAAAGCACTTGGCAAATCAAGATAAAGATGATTTGAATGCATGCCTATCAGCATCTCATTAATTTTTGCTTCACAAAAGCCAAAATGAGACAATTCCATACAGAATCAGCACAAAGCCAAAATTAATAATAGGCATTAGAGAGTAAAATTAATGCAGTGCTAATTTTTAAAATCAATGCAGTGCACAAAAGCCAAACTGTGCAGCCTCTATTATGAACTTGACTGTAATAAGGCCATTTAAATAGCAAGCGAGATGACTTTACTCATAGTAATTGCTGCTATAGAGGCTAACTTCTTATAGTGATAGAGAGATACAATACTAACATAGTGGTAAAAGTTGAATAAAAGGCAGAACCATTGATTTTATTTAAATTAGAATTTGAATGGAGAAACATGCAAAATGAAGGATTCATAGATAACAAATAAAAATAATATGAATGGTTTGTAAAACTTATAAGTCTTTTTTTTTTCTTGGGAGAATTAAATACATAACATTCAAAACATGCTTATTTTTAAAACCAATACCCATGCCATTTTTATGAATTACTGCAGTTGTATATTTTCTTATAAGAAAAATAGTTTGTTTAGATTATAAAGATGTTAAAGTCATTCCAAGTGAAAGTTTATATACCCAACATCACTTATTGATTTGGACTTTAAGATGAAGGGGTAATATAAAAAATAACGTAAAATATTGTCCTAGAATTAGATAGGGGCATTTAAAGAATGCTAATAAAAATATTTTTAAAAGTAAGATTTAAGATCTTAAAATTTTGGTTATTCATGATGAAGCTAATATTATATGGGAAAAAAATAATTAGTGATATTAAGAAGATTGCAAAGTATGTCCTTTAAGAATCAAAAGGAAAAGCTCCTAATTGTAAAAATAGTAGGTGGTGGTATCAAAATGTATTAGAAAAGATAAAAAAATAAGAAGTTTTATTATAAAAAATGGTTTAGATGTAAAATCTCAGACATTGGGAAGTATATAGAAAGGCTTGTAGGGATTCTAATAAAGCTATATGCAATGCAAATAATTTAACTTTTAGTGATTTATATAATAGATTATATACTAAGGAGGAAGAAAGATGCATTTTTAAGTTAACCAAGCAAAAAGATAGAAGTATATAGTTCAAATGAATTGCATTAATGATGAAGATAAAAAAGTGCTTTTCTTAAAAGAGGATATTCAACATTTGTGGATCAGATTTTTTGATAAGCTTTTCAATAAAGATTGTGAGATTACGATTGATTTTAGTGGCCTTAGCACCCTAAATAAAAATAGATATTTTTATTTTTATCATCGTATTAGTAAAAACGAAGTTGGAGAAACTTTAAAGAAAAATGAAGTGCGAAAAAATAGTGGGACATGATGGTATTCAATATAGGTGTGAAAATGCTTAGGAGATCAAAGAATTTCTTGGCTTACTAAACTTTTAAATATTATTTTAAGACAAAAGATGTCAGATGAGTGGAGGATTGTGTTAGTTTTTATTTTTTAGAATAAAGGTGATGCACAAGTGTGTGTGAATTATAGAGGAAAAGTTAATGTATTATACATTAAAATTATAGGAGAGAGTAATTGAGCATAGGTTATGACGTGATACTAATGTTTCTAAAAATTAGTTTGGATTCATGCTGGGTAGGTCTACTATGGAAGCTATACATTTGTTGAGAGGATTGATGGAGAAGTATAGATACAGTAAGACAGATCTACATTTGATATTTATTGATTTAGAGAATGCATATGATAAAGTTCCAAGAGAAGTGTTCTGGAGAGTTCTAGAAAAGAAATGAGTTAATAATGCTTATATTCAAGTCATGAATGATTTGTATGCAAGGGCTGTTACTTGTGTTCAAACACTAGGTGGGTGGTTTGACCAAGTATTTTCCTATTTCAATTGGATTACATCAAGGATCATCTTTAAGCCCACATTTTTTTTGCTTTAGTCATGAATGTTCATACTAGAAATTGCAAGAGGATGTATCATAGTGCAAGCTTTTTGCTAATAATATTCTAGACTAGAGGAGTAGAAAGAAAACTTGAATTATGGAGGTCAACCTTAGTCTGTTGAGTAGATCTAAAATTGAATGCATGGAGTATAATTTTAGTAGTAATAGATCTAATGGTGGGTTTGTAATTTTGAGTGATCAAGTTATTAAAAAAAGTGCACATTTTAGATATCTCGAGTTTATTGTTCAAAACGATGTTGAAATAGATGTGGGGATTATTAGTAGAATTCAAGTTGGATGGTTGAAGTGGAGGAATACATCATGCCTATTGTGTGATAGAAAAGTACCTATCAAATTTAAGAGAAAGATGATGTTGAGATGTGCAATATGCTTTATGGTGCAGAATGTTGGCCATTAAAAGAGAAGGTGGATGAGTGGCTTTACACTTAGAGATATAATGTCAAACGAGTATATATGTGAAAAGGTTGGAGTAGCTTTAGTGGTAGATAAAATTAGAGTCACCTTAGATGGTCTGGTCACATAAAGCGTCGGCCTTCCGATGACCCGGTTAGGAGAGTAGATGTTTTAGATCTGGTTTATGTTAAGAAATATAGATGTAGATCTAAAAAGACTTAGTTGGAAAGTATTAGAAATGACCTTTATTTGTTAGATGTAAATGAGAATTTAACTCTTAATAGGAAACAATGGAGAAAAAAGATTCATGGTCGACCCCACAGTGGGATAAAGGCTTTATATTGTTGTTGTTGTAGTTGTATATTTGCTCATGGCAATGATCGAATCATTAGTTGGCAAATGTAAAAGAATATGGTTGGAATTTTATTGTGAAATTTAATATTTAGGTGAGAATTTGAAAATAGGGGCAAGTGGGTGTTAATTTTGTAAATAATCAAGTTTTAGATGTTATGTAGGTAATTGTCCAGTTTTTTTTTTCCTTCAACAAATTAATGATAATTGATGTGCCAACTTATTTTTAGATTAAAATTTTGAACCATAGAAAGTTGTAATGATTGCTGTTAGATGCCAAATTTGAAGAAAAAAAGATAGTCACAGAATTCACAGGCGCACCTACGCGAGTTCGTAGTTCTAATCATTCCTATTTTGTAATTCATCAACTAAACTCTTTATCGAGCATACAATTTTGACTTGATCATTCAACCCATAAATATTTCTTGATTTATATATATATATATATATATATATATATTTGTGTGTGTGTGTGTGTTGTGAAATACACATGTTGAAATTTCCTCTTTGATGGCACTCTGGTGAAAGATGAAGCTAGAGTACTACGGATTGAGATTCGCCAAACAATAGTTCCCCCACCATATCTTTTCCCATGGAGTTCATGCAGCTGTAGAGTGCTTCGGAAGAGCTGTTTCAACCAAGCTGCACAGTTATTTTGGAACTCACGAGTAGGTGTAGGAGGATACGTGTGCAAGATCTTTCTTTAAGCTATTACAGTTGCTGTCGAGTCGAAATGGGTCGACTTTGTTCCTAATTTATTACCGCGCAGGTCGCTTAACCAGGTCAGGTAAATGGAGTTATTGGTCTATCTTGTTTCTAAATTGGTTTGGATTTTGGATTGAGTCTGTGTTCAAAATCACATAAAATGTTAGCTCGGGTCGTAGTTGTCTAATTACTGATCCATTCATTCACTGGCCCATTAGTCTATTTTACAGATTGTTTACTTAATTGAATATTTTCACCAGTTTAAAAATTACTCGTCTATATTCCAAAAGATCTTGTAGTTCAAATTCCAGCCGCACAAGTACTATTGTGGATGGATCTCATAAGCTGGAATAGTAGATAACCATTTCTGATTTTGGGGTTTCCCTTTCTGATTTTGCTAATATATACTATTCTATGGGTTTTGTGGCGTGCACAGGCTGCTAACTATCTGAACATCAAAGGGCTGTTGGATTTGACCTGCCAAACTGTTGCTGATATGATAAAGGGCAAAACTCCAGAAGAGATCCGCAGGACATTTAACATAAAGAATGACTTCACACCTGAGGAAGAGGAGGAGATTCGGAGGGAGAATCAGTGGGCGTTCGAGTGAAGGCCTGCTCTAATTTGGCTTCTCTCTCTCTCTCTCTTTTTTTAATCTACTGCGTCTATCTGTGGATTTGTAATTAGGGTTTTACGCTCGTGAATGTCTGTTAAATTTGCCTTCCTAGAACTACTCTACTCCAAAATGTTTTTTTTTTCTACCGTTGACTTGCATGTGCTTAATGTTTTAATTTTAGGGCTCTTTTCGTTGCTTGTCGTGATGTGCTTAATTTATAGTTTTTGTTTAATTTATCAAGAATTCTAAAGCGAACCCTCATTAGTAGGGAAAATTATTACGTCCGGTGTCCGGATTCGTCCGGAGGCGAATCCGGACGCGCCACGTCACCCGGGCCCAATGCATTTGGGTGATGTGGCGCATCCGGATTCGTCTCCGGACGGTCCGGTGACTGGACGTAATAATTCGCCCATTAGTAGGGCTGCAAATGAATTGAGCCAAGTTGAGTGAAAACTTGTTCGTATTTGAACTTATTTATTAATAACTTGTTCGAGCTCGATTCAAGCTGTTTTGTTTGTTTTCAAACTTGATTCATTTAAAATGTCAGATGTTCAAGTTGATTCATGTTCATTTAACGTTCGATTCTTTTCTTGCTTATTGAGCTTTAAACGAGCGACTCATTTAAATTAACAAATGAAATTTATCGAGCTATTAACAAATGAAATTTTGCTGGGATTTTTTCTTTTCATGAAGTATCATAAAAATTTCATAGGATGAACACCACTGGCTCAGTAGATTTCGTCAACATTTCCAACATAGTTATCAAAATCTATTAAATTATAAAGAGCAAATCATTCAAATATTAGGTTAATCAATAGAGTATAAAATGAATACTAACATAAAGTAATTTGTATAAGATTCCAACATAATTGGATTTTAAAATCACTTTAGAAAAAATTATCTAATTTTATGCATAACATTTACTTATGGACTATTCCCAATGATATTTTCATAGGATTATTAGAATATACTTATATCAAAGTCACCACTTATACTTTAACATATAACTTCACAAAGGTTATGCTCCTGTTTAAAGTTTCCGACCCAAGCCAAATTTGAGAAGCATGAAGTTTCGTAACATTTAAGTCCATTACTATGCGTGACACAAAGGGCCTCGAGCCATCAACAGTCGTATTATCCGTTCGCAAAGGTCTACCAAACAGCGACCCCAAATCGCCCTAGTCGAGCGAAGAGACAGGCGTTTGCCTTCAACGACACCTAGCCCGATTCACATGACCTAGGTACCTCCGTTCGCACGAATAAAAGCCGCAAGCGGTCCCATTTTTTTCGCGATGGGTTTTGGGTTTTCCACATCTGTCTGTCGTTGTCGTTGGGTAACCTTTCTTACCTAATCCTCGCTGGTTTTTTCTTCCGTTTCCCTTCCTATGGCTGGGAATCGGTTAATGGACCCCAAATTCTTGGATGGTAAAGTTAAATCTAGATCTTTTAGAGATGTTTTATCCGGTGAGTCGGCTTCATCGGATTTTCCCCCGCTTAAAGTTTCTTCTCACCATGGTTTGCCGGCTTTGATTATCTCTGATGAGGAAATGGTGTCTCTTGCTTTACCTTTCGAGTTTGCTTTAGTCGGAAAGTTTCCCGGCAGTCGCCCGCCGCTTGAGTTAATTCGAAAATTTTTCTTTAACCTAAAGCTTGTTGGGGATTTTTCGGTTACTTTACTAAATCCTAAAAATGTGTTGATTAAGCTTGTCAATGACTTAGATTATTGTAGGATTTTCTCTCATCGCTCCTACCTCGCGTGCAACTGCTTCATGAAGCTTTTCAAATGGACTCCACATTTTGACATTAATGTGGAATCTCCCATTGTTCCTATTTGAGTGTCTTTTCCCTGTATGCGTTCTTATCTATTCTCCCCCAGATTCTGTATGGTTTGGGGTCATTGTTTGGTAGACCTTTGCAAACGGATAATGCAACTGTTAATGGCTCGAGGCGCTATGTGGCACGCATATTAGTGGAATTAGATGTTACGAAACGTCATGCTTCTCAAGTTTGGCTTGGGTCGGAGACTTGTGGTTATGCTCAATCGGTTGAAATGGATGAATTTCCTTTATATTGCTTTCATTGTAAATCATTGGGCCATTCTAAGGATTGTTGCCCGTTGGGTGTTCCTCCTTCTGTTAAAGAGGCAATTGCTATTGAAGTTTTTAATTCTCCTTTAGCTAATATTCCTGTGGCCTAATGTGGTTGGTTTTGATTTGGATGGGGGTGATAAAAATGTTGCTAATGCGGTCCCTATTGCTTCGAGTGAGAACCCCATAGTTGATGTTGTTTTCCCTGAGAAGGCTTTACCCCTACAGTCTGGAGAGGTTTTTCCTTCTGTAGCTCATGTTGATATTGGCATTGAATCCTCTTTAGTTGGAAATGAATCGTTGGTCCCCGACATGGTCGGGGCAGTGGCTGTTGAGTCTTCTTCGCATGAATGTAATGTGTCTCATGGTGCTGTGGTTGTTGACCCTTCTTCGAATGACTTTAATGCGGCTCAAGGTGTTTTTGGTAATAAGTTGATGAATGTGGGTGATAATGAACTTTGCGCTGTTAATATGGGGGTGGTGAACATTGACTCTAGTGAGTTGGATCCTTCTGTTACTTCTCCTGTGATGCTTGCTGATCTGGTTGTGTCGGTCTCCTCTGTGGGATTGGGAGTGAATGAACAGCTTGTTGATGTTCCAATTGCTTTACTTTCTGCTAACGCCTTGTATGACCATGTGGGAGTCAAATCGGGGGAAAATATTAAGGCGCAAATTGAATGGCTTAAAAGTTCTTCATCTTCTCCTTTTGAAGATGATGAAGAGGAAGTGTTTGAACAAGATGGTGGTATGCGAGGTACTATCGAGTGGGTAAACGAAGAGAGAGGAAATCCAAAAAATAGCTTTTTTATGTTTGGCTTGGTGGCTGCTGCTTTGGAAGAATTATTTTATATGGTTGGTGGGATTTTCATCTTTCCTTTTGGTGTAGTTTCTTTCCTTTTGTTTTGTGCGTATTGGTCTTCGGATTTGGATGGCACTTTTGCTTTGGATGTGATGGTTGACTGCTGGGCAAATGGTGTTTTCTTCTGTCTCCTTCACTGTTTGTTTCTATTTGAGCTGGTCTTTCTTTTGCTTTTTCTTGGTTTTGTATTTAGATGGATCCCAAGGCTCTTAGGGCTTATTTCAATTATTGTATTTTAGTGAGCTTTAGAGTCTTTAACACTACAGGAAAGTTGCGAATTTCCGACGGAATTTCCGGCAGCAAATTATGAAGTTTCCGGCGGATTTCAAAATTTTCTGGCGGATTTCCGACGAAAATGTATTCGACGGTAATTCGAGCGTCGGAAAAATTTTCCGTCGAACAAAATCCGTCGGAAATTTTTTTCCGGCGGAATTTTTCACCCCGGAAGTTTTCTCCGGCTGAAAAATTCCGCCGGAATAAAAATTTCCGATTTAAAAAAAAATGGACATGGTAGCCAAGCTGGCCAGCTCCCGCATGCAACCCGGGCCAGGGCCCGCCCGCTCCTGCGTGCAACCCGGGCTCGCTCCCGTGCACAACCAGGGCCCGCACCCTCCTGACCACTGCGCCAATCCTGCAAATACAAATTAATTGATAAATAATTGTATTTATATTAAAACTCTCAGTATATTATAATTAATACATAAAAAATTTAAGTTTATTATTTTAAATGATAATCACAAGAAGTTATATTTTCAGGATTTTTTAGATTCCGTCGGAAACTCCGCTGGAAACGCCGTCGGTAATTCCGCCGGAAACTCCGCCGGAAACACATCCGCCGTAAAAGCCGCCGGAAAATTTGCTTAAAAAATTGTCGGAAATATTTCTAAAAAATCCGTCGGAAATCTGCCGGAAAATACGCCGGAAACATGTCCGCCGGAAATTCCGCCGGTAATGGGAGATTTTCCTGTAGTGTAAGGACGTGTATTTTTTTATCTTTTTGACGCATAGGCCCCTTCTGTGGGGTTAGTTATATATATATATATATATATATATATATATATATATATATATATATATATATATATATATATATATATATATATATATATAACTTCACAAAGGTGTTTGGGATATTAGAACATGTTTGCTATCAGAATTTTGCTTGCACTTGAACTTACTTGATTTATCAGAATATGCATAGAGTTTTAGAGTTATTAAAATATCACTTGCACTTAATTTATTTAATTATTAGAGTATGAAATGCATGAATGTATTATAGACATGTTCTGATACATGTTTATAACTCTATTTCTATTTATAGTTCCCTTTAAACCTCCTACACTTGCGGCAAGTGGGGCCAGGATAGAATTTAACAAAAAACCTTTCACACTAGCACACTATAAGTGGGATCAGAATTGCTCCCACATTCACACGAGGCAGATGGGACCATAATAGAACATATAAAGCTCTTGTATAATTTTAGAGAGTGTAGTTGTAAAATTATAGAGATTAGAACTTTTCCAATATCATGCCATGAATTATGTAATTTGAATACAAAAGGAGATAATTATTACATTAAACATGAGCATAATAATATATGAACTACCAGAATTATTAAATTAGGGTAACATTGCAATTCAAACTAAATCAGAGTCATCACAAACATGAGCATACTTTCATAGTAAAATCTTTCACTCTTAGTCATTTTTTTCAATTATAATTTTAGAAGAATATCTAGAGCAGCATTTTAATACTTTCAAAGAACTATTAGGACTATCATAAATGCCTCATTTATTCAATGTGCATAAAAATCATTACAGAGAAAATAAATCAGTAAAAATTTAACAGTTTATAGTCAAAATATCTAAATTAAAGCAACCTTTAACATATGCAAAGTTATATAGGGAAAACATCATAAAACTTGAGAAAAATACATTTTTATTCATATCTTGTAAAATTATTGGAATTGAAATTAGAGACAATTGTTTCGAAGTATACCTTTTGCTCAATGATTTTCCTAATTGGTTTGACTGACGAATCCCGAGCTACGGCCTTTGAATCTCTCTCTTTTTTTTCTCTCTCATCCTTCCTCTCTATCCCTTTTCTTCTCTTCTCTGACAATAGTTAAGAGAGGGGGGTGTAATGGGTTAGGATATCATATTTATAAAACACCATTTTAGGTCTAAGGTTATAATGCTCAACTTCACAGTGCCGCTGTGCTCAACTGGAATATTCCATTTTCTTCACAGAAAGCCTAGCGTCACAAAAGTGACATTCAATACCACAATGCTCTCCTGATTTTTTTCCCGAAATAGAGAGCAAAATGCTGCAACACCACATCTTCTAGCACATTAGTGCTCCGAAAGGTATTTTACTATTTGTGATTTTCTCTTTCCCATTCCAATTCTAATCTTATTTGAGGCTAATTAGACCCAAAATGACTTGTAATTGATAACTAAATCAAGATTAAGCGAGAATTCGTTATTTATAGATTAAGTTAATTACTTAGGTTCCAAAATAGCAGGTGTCGCATAATTCATCCAATTCTTTCTCAAGAGTTCTATAGTTTTTGCTTTTCCTTGCATTTGTTTGCTCATCCAAATCTCTTCTTTTCTTCTTCTTCTTTGCAATTGATTGGCTTTGCTTTTTCATTACCAACCTTCACAAATGTCGTTACACCAAATGCCTCCATCAGTTCTTCAAGCAAGGAGAAAATGTGTCATCATTAGATACTCCTACCTCCTCCTCTCCTTATCATCTTTGCAACCCGTTACTCCAAATATCATTCCAGTCCAAGATATTTATAATTCTTCTATTGTTTTAGAGATTCTAGAGGAGATAAATCCTCGCAAGTTCAAATTTCTTGCTGTTGAGACTTACAAGAATACATCAAACCCTAATGATCTTTGTATGATTCCAACAACACAATTGAACATTGGATGTTTCTCAAAACCTTCAACTATTCAACTTGTTTAATTTTTTAGTAGGCATTTTTCTATTTGCTCAACTCTTATATTTTGTTTGGGACAGTTTTTTCGTTATTTTGCTTTTCAAAACACTTCCACGCTACTATTTGGCTATTTTTTTCTAATTATTTTAAAAATTTTTGTGATGAAATGCTAGTTTTTACAATCAAATATGTAAAAATATAATAGTTATAAAATATCAACCGTACTACTTCAAAAAAAAAAAAAATCATGATACTTACGACTTTTTAAAAAAATATTTTTATCAACGAACATTAGTTCGTAATGATGAAGAGGATCACAATGGATTACCTATCCAATAAAAATTTTAATGATATATTCATTATCATTTAAAAAAAAGTATAAAATTAATGGATAAATTTTAAGTAAAAAATATAATATTTTATGTATTTATTTCATTCTTTCATCTAACTTTCAACAAGTTCAAGTAAACATAATCAAATTTCTCACATAATATTTTAAAATTTAAAATATTGGTAAAATTTATTTTTCTATTTTAAGTGAATTTTATTAGAAATTTAAAACCATGATCTTGTCATCTCCCATTCAAACTATTCCAATAAAAAAAAGCTGTTCCAAACGTAAAACTATATACGTAAATGTTCACTCTAAGTAGTAGAACTTGCTGCCATTGTGCCACAGGCAGGAGGGAGCACTGGCCGCTCCACTGATTTCTTTCAACTTTAGATGGGTGAAGGCTATGATCTTATCAAAACTTCCTTCTAAATCCACCCGCCTCTGCCGCTTTCTCTTCTATCTCGCAATCGACTCCTACCCCGCTCGACCGTTCTCGTCTTCCACCATTTCTACCGAGAAGAACGATCCGACGACACAGCTCCAGAAAACAGCTTCAAATGTGTGCGAAGTTATCCGACGGCAGCCAAGGTGGGAAAGTTCCATCCTTTCCCTTTTCCCTCCTTCAACCTCCGGCATCTTCCACTCAAACTGCATCAGCCTGGTAATTCGTCGCCTCTCAGATTCCAATCCCCTGCTGTCTTTCCGTTATCTGCTATGGCTCTCCTCGACGTCTTCTTTAATCTCCCTCGATCCGGAGGCCGCCGGCTCCTTTCTAAACGCCCTGTCGGCCTCCCGTGCCTGGAAGCCAGCCTTGCACGCGATCCGTTCGATAAAATGCCTCAGTGAGTTCTCCGTCCTCGACCCCTTCGTTTTACATCTCTGCAGTGATACCCGTTCCATTTATTGCGATAATAACCTACTCTATGACCTTTGCAACATCCTCGAGAGCCATTCTACTAAACTATCACTTCCTTCATGGAACTCGATCCTCTCCGCCTCTCTTATAACTGAAAAGACCGATCTTTTCCACCGTTCCTACTCCATGATGATTGAAAGTGGCACTGCTCCCGACGCATCCACCGCCGGATACCTAATCAGAGCCTTGTGCCGCGACGGCGAGCCAACCGTAGCCTACCATGTCCTCCGCGATGTCTCCAAGAAACGGATCATACCTGACGTCGTTTCAATCACTCAATTGATCTCCGCTTTCTCCAAAGGTGGAAACTTTGGCAGGGTTTCGGAAATCCTTCATCTTATGATCGCCAGCGGCTCCCAGCCAGACCTGTTCACGTATCAGGAAATCATCAACTCCCTCTGCGACGGAGCCGGCCGCACCGCCATGGTTGATGAGGCATTTCGTATCTTCAATGACCTGAAGTTAAAGGGCTATGCTTGCGACGTTGTTACGTACACTAGCATGATTGACGGACTTTGCAAGAGCGGCCGGATGGAGGAGGCTCTGTTATTGTGGTCGGAGATGTTAGCTAATGGAATTCGACCCAACAACTATACCTACAACGCCATCATTAATGGTTATTGTAAGTCTGGTAATATCGACCATGCACGCAAGCTGTACGATGAGATGCTCTCAAAGGGTTTTAAGGAGAGCACAGTGAGCTGCAACACAATGTTAGCCGGGCTGTGCTTGCATGGCAGGCTGGCTGATGCTATCAACCTTTTTGCTGAAATGCCCAAGAGAGGAATCCAGCACGATGTGATCACTTACAACACCTTGATCCAATGCCTGTGCAAAGAAGGCAAGACATCCGATGCTATCGAGCTTTACTCGAGCATGCTAGCAACAAGCATCAGACCAAGCATTTCAACATACACGCCGCTGATCATGGGTCTGTGTGAGGAAGGGCAAATGACGGATGCAACGGAGCTAATCAAGATCCTGGAGGCTCAAGGATTGGAGCCATTGGTCTGCTTGAATGATTTCATCATATCTGGATTTTGCAGAGTTGGTGATGCTGAAAAGGGCATGTCTTGGTTGTCAAGGATGCTGCAAAGCAATCTAAAGCCAAGGGCAGAGACAACGGACAGGCTAGTTGAATGCCTTTGTTCACTTGGCCAAGTGGATTGCGCGCTACAGGTGGTGAAAAAAATGTTTGATATCAGCTACAGTTTGGGATCTTCAGTTTGCCATCTTCTCATCAGCAAACTCTGTGGAGTGGATTCTTACCAAGTTTGTCAGCTCTTGGATGAAATAGTGCTGGCGGAGAGCTAATATTTGATGCAATTGAAATGCTTCTGACATGGAGGAGTTTTTGATTTATCTCTTTCCCAGGTTGTCCAGGTCCATCAAGTATCTCTAACTTGAGGAATTTTATATTTACTGTCGTGGTGCCTTTGGGAAATATGACTGGGTATGCAATAGATTCTTGCTGCTAAGGAGGTATAAAATAATGTTTTTAATCATAAATTGGAGTTTAATTTTTGTTATTTATTGTCTGTAGACATGTTGAAAAGGATGAAAAGAGTTGCACAAGGCTTAAGCGTTTGTAGCTTGATGAGCATACTGTATTGGAATAATTTTATTTTTAATTAATTCATTCATAAAAATGCAGATAACAGAACATGATTTATGAGCGAACGAAATTTAATTAGATTTTGATATTTATATCTAGAAACTTTTTCTAGTAATAAATATGAAGATATATAGATAATCATTATGACATCACTTAACAAAACATATAAAATGATTAAAATTAAAATGTAAGGATAATTTTGTCTCTTCGTGTATGGTTTCTTGGAGGAGCAAGAAAGGAATTGGTTTATTTTGTGGCTCTCCTTATAGCTAAGGTGGTTACTTAGCGGATGTTCCTTTGATAGTGATAAATGTTGCATGTCTGTGGATATCAAATGTCATACATTGGGAGAATAAAGTTAGTGAACTTCGGTTGATGTGGGTCTAGCCTACAGAATAAGCCTCCATTACCCCCCCTTCTTCCTTTCCAACTTCATCCAGCCGAGCCCTAAACTGGAATAGCCTTTTTTTCTTCTCGTAATCTCTCATCCGTTGATTTCCCCTCAACTCTGTCCCTCCTTCTAAGAAGGTAGTCCATTTTTTGACGAGGAAGTTGCCGAAGGTGCAAAGAAATGGAATATGTCATTGTTTGGTTACTCTTTGGGTAGGAAGCTCTGCTTGCTACGATTAATATGAAGCTCTGTTTGCTACGATTAACAAAGCGTCGTCGTTCAGGTAGCATCTTTCTAATCTCCCTATCTGTTGGGTTCTTTTTGTTGCGTTTCTCTGCTCCCAAAGACTATGAGGTGGTATGGATAGGTGGCCCATGTTTTCTTTTGGGTAGTCCTTTATCCTACAAAAATGGTCACCTTCCTTGACCCTTAAGAGAGAAGAGTTTACCTCCATCTCACTTTGGATCAAAATACACAATATGTTGTTAACCTGTTGGAACCCAGAGGGTATCTCAAAGATTGCTAGCTTCATTGGAATCTCTCTTGCTGTAGACAAGCTCACAACAGAGAAATCTTGCTTAACTTTCGCCAGGGTATGTATCTAAATTGATAGTAAATCCCACCTGTTAGATGAAATCTTGATCTTTATGGTCGGAAAAACCCATATCCTCAAAATTCAATACGATTGGAAACGTAACCCTTCTGATGGATGTGGGTCTTTTGCGCATTCATCAAATTTATGCCATATTAAACCTTAGCCTAACACCTATAAGGAGATTGCTAATTGTGGTAGGAGCACTAGCAGGAAAACTAGGGGTAACCGTCCTCCTGATCAGAAATCTTTCAAAACCTATAATCCAATATACAAGAACATGTCTCATCTCAGAAAAACCCTAATCATTTGCAAAGTCGAACATCCACCACTACAAAGCCACAACATATTGCTCTGGTGACACAGTCCAAATCAATAGAGGATCAATTTGATTCAGCTTGCCATGCTGATTTTACTTCTTCGTCCTCAAATGACATCAACACCATTCCAAACCTAAATTCTCCTTCCAAAGAGTTGGTTATTATTCATGACCCTTCCTCCGGTGGATCAAATTGGTTGCATATGTCTAATAAATTCGATGTGCTTTCAAAGAAGTTCTGAATGTAGCTGCCATTGATTCTCATATATAGTAGCCTACCCAAACTATTATCAATAACAGATCAAAAGGGGGTAAGAAAGCCCCAAAACAAGCCTCTAAAGCCCAATGACCCAAAACAAAATTGTTGCCTGGAACGTCCGTTGTTTCAACAACAAATAAATAGTTTTGTTATGTAAAAATTTAGCCTGTTCTTACAATTTGGATATGCTATGCATTCTTGAAGCAAAAAACCATCAGCACTCCTTATATAATAAGTGGTTTGTTGCATCTCATTCGGTTTTTGACTCCGAAGCATCTTGTGATAATTTTGATTTAGCTTTTCTGAGTCGCATTTGTCTGAAATGGAACTCTCAGCACATAAATTACATTCCCATTTTTAAGTCTAACCAACTTATTCATAGGGAGGTTTGATAATTCGTTGTCATTCCTTCTTTCGATGTTCTATGCCTCAAACTTGTCTTCTGAATGTGATCTCTTATGGCAACAATTAAACTCCATTGGTTGTGATATTCATTATCCCTAGGCTGTGTTGGGGGACTTCAATTGTTGTAGATCTCCTATTGAGAAATGCGGAGGGAATCCTTTACTGAACAGCAAAATGTGGTCTCTGAATAATATGATTTTCGATAATGGACTTCATGATTTGTCATCTATTGGGCAATTTTTTACTTGGTACAACCAGAGGACTAACCAACCTATCTTCATCAAGCTAGATAGGGTCCTAGTTAATGATTTTTGGTTAAATAGTTTGCCCGCCTCCTATTACAAAGTTGATAGCCTGCTTTGCTCTGATCACTCTCCGATCATTCTCTATCCTAATTTAGCTGGTTATGTTAATAACATATTTATGTTTAAAAAATTCTAGACTAATCTCCTTGAGTTCTAGGATTCTGTTCTCTTTGCCATCTATCAAAATTTTTAGGGAGATCCCATTTCGGGTTGGTATTTGAGGCTGCATAAGATTAAAATGCTCATCAAATCTAAGAATCGAGCCTCCAATTTTCTTGCCTCAAATGTAAGAGAATTACAAAGGCAACATGAGCATTACTTCTCTCTTATCAATGTTGATAATAATATTCTGGCTCTCAGCAGTTCTGTCTGAAATAAATGATAAATTGGATGCTGCTTCTTCCAATTTGGCCTCTTAGATCATACAACGTTTTAAAGCTAAGTGGTTGTCTCATGGGGAAGAGGATTTAAACTTTATACATGGGAAGATTAAGGTAAGACAAAATTATAACCCCATAAATCAAATTGTTATTCATTCTGGGGAGTTCTCTTCTCCTCGTGAGATTAGCCAGGCTATAATCAACCACTTTGAGGCTTTATTTAATACATCCCATCCCTCCAATAAGACTGATCTATCTATCCCAATTGGTTCTTCTGCTCCGGCTCATCTCATACCTTCTCTTATTGCCCCTGCTACTGATGCTGAGATTAAAAGTATAGTTTTTTTTTTTCTGGTCCTAAAGCTTCCACTCCTGGGACTGATGGATTTACTTTCAAATTTTACAAAAAAAACTTGGTATTTGATTGGGCCTCATGTGTGTAATGATGTTAAACACTTCTTCCAAATCTCTTTCAAGCCCAAATGTGTAAAAGCCTCGGTCATTGCCTTGATACCCAAAGCTTCACAAGCTACCCATATTTTTTATTTTAGACATATCTCTCTTTGCAATACTTTTTTATAAAATTATTACAGAGATTTGGCTTTGAGAATTGGGTTGGTTTTGATTATATTATTCACCATAGCCAACCCAGGTTTCTTTACGTAGAGTAGCAATTGATAATATCATTCTAGCTTATGAATTACTATCTCATTTTAATGCGGCTAAGAAGGACAAATTCTTCTTTGCTAAATTGGATGTACATTGTCATGACCTGACCCGATATGACCTGACCAAATCACATAGGTCATATCGTGCCCGATCATGGCAAGAAGCAAAGACTGACCCCAAGATCCATTTGGAGAAATGTTGAGGAATTGAAACATCCAAATTATATACGTCACAGAGCCACTATTGAATGTAAATATAAAGTAGAAGACTATTGAATATCATAAAATTCTTTTTTTATATATCATCCAAAAATACATGTACAATTTGAGGTCCATCTACAACAGCGCTTGACAACAAAAAAGTTCAATAAAAATAAAAGTTATGCCTTCAAAAAGAAAACTAACCAAAATACATACCTACAGTACTATTAAAAACTACTCAGCTTGCTCCTTATCCTTTCTTTGGCCTAAAAACAGAAGCAGAAGTAGGAGTGAGCTAAGATGACTCAGCAGGCTACGATAGCCTAAAACAGGAGTCAATAACTCAAACCAAATGGGCTGAAAAATGCTGAAATAATGAACTGATTGATTATAACATTTGAAACCTCAATTGTTGCAGCTTCTATAATTTCTTTCTGGATTTCTGGAACTACCAGTTTATTATTTCGAGGAGCGTTTTCCAAAACAACTTTATTGATATCTTCATTATGTCTAGCAAGAAAACGCATGTCCACGGAATGCTAATCATTGTTTTAAAAGAAAACGTACACAATCAACACTTGCATTTAATCGTATACGATAATCTTTGCGATTTTGATCAGAAGGTCTTTCAAAAGTAAATCTGATATCTTTTTCTTAGTTCATTAAGTCTTCACATTTACGTCTAGCAATGTTGTGTGCACTGTTGATATTACCAACATGAATATGAAATCTATCCTTTTTTCCAATTTCTAAAATCCTTCATGTCAAAATTGTCACCGCTAGATTGTTCACCGTTTTGAGGTCTATACAGATAACAAAACAAACAAAAAGCTACATCTTTGCTTGTACTATATTCTAACCAAGTCTTATGTTCATCAAACCATGCAGGATTAAATTTACGTAATTTCTCTCCAAATTTTGTATGTGAAAATTCATGATCATGCGGTTGACACGGTCCTTTCAGTAAGTAATGTCTCCAAACACTATCCCTCTCATTTAGATGAAAATCCATAATTTTTTTTCTCAATGCAGGATCGGCAGGGATATCAGCTAAATTTGTTTCTACAAAGACTGATTGAATTTGAGTATTTTTTTTCCTCACTTAAAAGTTCCTGATCATCTCCTTCGAATTTTTTTTGAAATACCTTTCCATATCTAATTTTAATAACAACTAGTTTAAGAATTTTATGCTTGCAACAAAAAATTATATGCTAGTAAATTGATTAATAACTAAAATATATACCTGTCAATTATTACAGATTAGTAGAACACTCGCAATTCTTTGATTCTGGAAGTGTTCTTGAATTCAAAAATTATAAAATTAGTTTCAATTAGAAGTTAATTTTTAATGGAAAAAATGTTATAAGATAAATATTAATTTTAGACTTTCAATAAGAAAAGTTTCGGTGATGAGTGTACTTATCCTATTATCCTGCTTTATCTAAACTGCACCAAGCCTTGTGAAAATATTATAATCTTAATTCTTAAGAAAGCTACAATTGTTTTGATACTTTGATCTCACAGACAGCCATACAAATCCCAAATATCTATAGATATTTACACTTACAAATTGGAATTAAAATTCTTAACATATCTACAGCATAAATTAAGATATCTTCACTATGATTTGTAGCAGAAAATTTTAGAATATTCAGAAAGTATTTATTCAGGATTCAGAAATTGATTTTTAGCAGAATCTCTATCAAACTATTTCACAATTGGTTAATGCTAATCAGAATCAAATACCTTTAGATTCCTCAAATTTTACAAAGAACAGCAGCAGCCGAGCATGTAGGTCCTCCACGTGAAATATGCCGCCTACTCGGAACCCGTAGTCTCCGTCCGCCCGTCCGCCTGTTTTCTTTTCCATCCGACCGTCCGTCTGCCCTTTTGCTGTTTGGTCGCAAGTCGGCGAGCCGCCGTGAATAAGGAGATATCGTTTTTGGGTTTCGCCCTTTCGATTCCCATCACGGAATATCTGTCGTCCGCTAAATAAGGCAGTGCAGCGCTAGTGGTAATTTTAGAACAAAAAATCCCTAAAATCTGTTTTTAGTTATAATTAGATAGTAATAAATATAATTAATTAGTCATTAAGTAAAGAGTCAGTGAGGGCACGTGACCCCAGTGCCCCCATAGTAATCCGCTAGTGCTACCAATAGAATCCCTTATCTCCACCAACAAAATCTCTTCTTAAGGAATATCATAATAGCCCTCTAGCACAACAGAATCTCTTCTCACACAATTCATATTTTTTAAACACAAGTACTACAAAATAAAGTGCATTCTGCACTACTAAAGTGATTTTAGCGTTATTGTATAATTCAACAAAAATGCTTTAATGGTTGTCAAAAGAAATCCACACTTGTTATTCTATAGTTCGCTAAAACTATAATTTTTCAGAATTTCGCCATATTGTCAGAGATTGTGTATAATAATATTCTGAAGCTTTAAATGAACTAAAACACTATTTTTAAATGTCAAAACAAATTTCTAAATTGATTAAATTGTTGCTTTTCAATTTCACCTAGCGAAAAAACGACCAGAGTAATAATACCGACAACATATCAAAAGTTATGTGGATGAAATTTACCAGAATTCTTAGAAAACTGAGCATTTTTGTAAAATCAATTTATAATTTCATCAAAAAAATTTGAAAACTTCGAATTATTGAAAATTGAGATAAACAAAATGTAACCTATCTCAACCCGAACAACTTTTTAAACTGGACTGTCAATTGAAAATAACCCGAAGCCACTCGAAACAGACTCTCTGTCTAGAAATCCTCTCTTCTTCTTTTTCTATCATCGATTGCTCAAACATATCGAGTGAATGGAATGAATGAAATAGTGGAATGAATGAATGAAATAGCAACACAGTGCTAGCCACAGTGCCCTTCAGAAACTCACAGGGCTAAAACACACGCCGTGTCTCGGAGCGCTAAATAAATTTCAAAATTTTCCAAATTAACTTCCGCCGGGGTGCTGAAAACACCAGCACTGTTGTGCCCCAGTAGAAAATTTCAGATTCCACAAACATACAAATAGACCCTCAGGACCTGCTCCAGAGCATATGCAGACTCTCACAAGTACACACAATACTTCTAAACACATGCAGAGGAGTTCAAAATTTACCTCTTTAAATCGGGTCAAGACAGGTTGAATTAGATACTGAATCTGGAGGTACTACATATTAAAGCCTTTGACACTATTTCTCGTGGCTTTCTTCTTAGAAAGTTGAAAGGAAGAAGGCTTTCCTAATCTGTTTGTCTTGGATCAAGGCTTGCATTAATAATGTTTAGATTTTTGTTTGCCTTAATAGGGCTTTACATGGTTTTTTGCTCTACCTCTGGCTTAGGCGAGGTTGTCCTCTCTCCCTTTACCTTTTTTTATTATTATGAATGCATTCTCTAATATGCTAGATAATGCTGCTGCTAATCATCCTTTTGAGTCTATATTCAAGGCATGCATGTTTCTCATCTGCTTTATGTGGATGAACTTTTGGTTTTTGGGAAAGCTGATTCTTCTAATGTTGTGACTTTGGCAAACAGATTGAATCTCTTGGAGGTGGCTTCTAGTTTAAAGGTTAACCGTGCTAAAAGTTTAATTATTTTCTCCAATGGTAGTGCTAATTCTAATGGAATTTGTAACATTTTAAATTTGTCATTGGGGGAGAGCATTTTCAAATATCTTAATATCCCTATTTCTCTGAAGAAACTTGGGGTGGTTGATTTCCAACCATTTCTCAATAAGATTTCTCATTTGCTGGATGGGTGGAAGGCTAAGTTACTGTCTTTTAGTATTTAGAATTTCATTGCATATTGAATCAGGGGATCAATTATACCTATAAAATCTTGTTGCAAGTTCATTAACAAGTAGCGTGCAAGGTTTTTTTCCATAGGGACAGTTCTGCCAAAAAATTGCATGTTATTTCATGGAAAAATACCTGTAGACCTAAATATTGTGGTGGTGCTGTTTTACCCTCTTTACAGGCTTTATCTCATGCTTTTATGTGTTCTCTTATTTGGAGATGCCTCTCGACTGATAGCCTTCTTGCTAGATGGCTGAAATTGTATCACACTTCCTTTTGGAAGCCGCACACTTGTAAAATATTTGTTTACTGGAAGCATTTAAGAATGGTGGCTGCTAAGGTTAAATCGAATTTCTTTTTCAGCATTTCTGTTGATAGTTCATTGTCCCTCTTATGGGATGCCTGGTGTCAGGGAAGAGCTATTTTTGGTATAATTGCTCATTCTGCTATACTTATCCCTTTTAATTCTTCTATTTTTGAATTTATATCAGGGGTTGATTGGTGCCTTCCTCCCTCCTTTCCTATTTTTTCTACGACAGATGGTGAGTGGCATTCAAATTTCTTCTGCTGCTGGAATTGGGACATTTTGGTGTGTGTTCAAAATCCCAATTTTAAAGCTTTTGTTAGTGACTTCTATAAGCACCTGGACAAAGTCTCTTGTGTAAAATTCATATGGCACAAGCATTGCTCCCTAAGGTTCTCTTCATTTGTGTGGCTTTTGCTTGCGGGTGGCTTAAAAACTGTTGACCAATTGATTCAACAAGGCATTCCTGCTAATCCTTTATGCAGCCTTTGTCTTTCCCAATATGAGTCTACATCTCACTTGTTTTTTGAATGTGATGTCTCTTTTCAAGTGATCTCTGTCTTTATTCCTTGGTCTGGTTCTTTCTCCTGAGACCCAATACGCTTCAAGTTTTTCAATCTATCGACAGAAAAAATGGGACTCATGAAGCTGCAAAGAACTTTTATTTTTTCGTAACTTGCTCATTGATTTACTTTCTTTGGAGGGATTGATTTATTTCTTTTCGTGCACGATTGCCTCTGCATGCCATTGATCTGATGATTTATAGTACTGCTACGTTATGATAATGTTCCTTTAATGTAATATTGAGATTTGTCTAAATTTTATGTTGTAATGTATGGTGAAATTGTTTTAGTGATTGAATCTTCTTCTTTTTTTTTTTATCATTTAAATGATTTTTTGCAGTTCAATAATTTGGAATTTGATATGTTGGGGAGAATTTTCATCAATGCTTCTATATTGATGTCTTGCATGTTAGGACTGTCAAAATAGTATCACTGATCACGGGACACGGACACAAGGCAGACGACAATGCCAGTGATACGCGAAGAGACGCGAACACAAGGTAGACTCGCGAGCAGACGCGGGGAGCATCGCGATGGGCAGACAGTGGGTCAGTTTTTGGGTTTCCGGGTTGACCCGAACCTAACCCGATTTTTGAAACGGGTCAATTTGTTGAACCCGAACCCGAACCCTACCCGTTTTCAAATGGGTTGAATTTTTGGGTCATATTTGAGTCGGATTTTCGGGTCGTGTCAAAATATTGATGCCCCTATTGCATGGCATTTTGTCAAGATCTAAATGATTGGACTGTGTTTTGTATTATTGAACAAAGATCCATTTGTACGAATTTCAAGGCTATTTCTTCTTCGGTCTACAAGTATCATCAGAATATATTGAATTGTATACTTTTAAAATTAAATTTAGAACTATTTTCAATAAATTGTATACTTTTAAAATTAAATTTAGAACTAAGGATTTTATTGTATTCTAATATATTTTATTATCATCTAAATTTTATAATATTAATTATTTATTTATTATATGTTCATTTGGAGAGAGAGATATGATATATTTTTGTGACTTTTGGGGGGACTCAAATTTGACAAATGATTTAAAGCCAAATAACATTTGAATATATACATTCAATATTTTTAAAAATGCATTAAGTGATCTAATCCAAACAACTATAATTTTATGTAAATCAAAATGTCAAATTTAGTAAGGGTAATTTTTTTAAAAGAAACATATTAATAAGATAAATTAGAAATAGGATGTTTTTATTTTTTTTAATTTTAATTTGAAAAAAAAAAGGCATTTGAATATCCAGCCCTGGGAGGGGCGGGAGGGGAAGAGAGAGCTAAGGCGGGTCAAGAAGATGAATTGTTTAATACAATTTAATTATGAAAAATTATAATAAAAAAATAATGGCCGGCAATTTACAAATATAATTGGTAAAATAATGAAAATTATGATATGTGTAAAATTTATTAATTTAACATGCAAAAATTTTACATTTAAAAATTAGAATTAAATTTTAGTTTTTAGGGAATTTTAAATTAAAAATTAAAAGAATTATTTTAAATTATATATAATTTTCAGTAAACTAAAATAACTAATAGTTTTAAATAACAAAACCAATAAGAGATCCAAGCCTGATTCCAATCACAACTTTTGTGGAAACTTTTTTTTCTTCAAATAAATTATAAAAAAAATCTTATTTCTAATTTATTGTATCTGACCCTTCTGAAAATTTCCCATTTAGATATATCTCCATTATAAATATGTGCCAATGCATTTTTTTTTTTTACTTTTAAGTTACATAAACTCATGCACATATGGTTATAAACATTTCATTTCTTTTAAAAGGAAAAAATTGAAAGTGCTGTGGAAAACCCTAGTAGCTCCCTTGTCTCCCTTTTGGTTCCCCTGGCTTCCTCCCTCAGCTCTGACTATGCCGAAGGCAACCCCTCATCCTCTCAGTGCATAAAATCTCCCCCTCCACCCCCAACTCCATCCCTAGCCCATTCAACAAGCAACTTGCCCCTTCCCTTCATAAAATGCTGCTTTTGGGTGCTTTCTCTACAAATGAATTCACCCCGCTTTTTAGCATCAAAACCCTAAACCAGCCTCTGTTTCTCCTCCTCTCCCACCGAACCCCCAATTTCCTACTTACCTCAACTGAAAAGGCATGTTGTCCTCCGAAAACCCTACTTCATCGGCTTTCCAGGTTAATTTTGTTCAGCCTTCAGAAAACAATGCTCACATCACTGAGCTTAATATCGATGAAGGTTCCTCAAAGTGGTACCTTTCTATGGTTGGTTACGCGATTGGTGGTTGTCCCCACTATGAAGCACTTCTTGGTGCCATAAAAAATCTGGTAGCTCAAGGGAAGTCTCTCTCCTTTCCCTTATCGATGGTTTCTTTTTATTTAAGTTTTCATTGTCCGAGGATTTTGAGAAGGTTTGGTTCGGTGGACCTTGATTTTTCTTGGCAAACCTATTATTTTTACGAAAGGAGCTGCGGATTTTGTGCTATCAAATCACGAATCAAAACTTATCAAACTCAATCAATTCTTATCATAGAGTTATATTGTTCATTCAATCACATATCATTCACTTATGCAATCAATTATGGATGCAAAATAATGCACCTTATTCTACCAAGTCTACCTGACTCATAATCAATTTCATATAACTCTGGTAACTATTGAATTCTTCAAATAACTGTGATCTGATACCAATTTTGTGACGCCCCATAATCTAATTTGAAAGAATCATTTCTTTTATCTTTTATTAGATAACAGTACTAAAGCTATCTAACTTTACTTATCAATTAAATATCAGTAAAAATAATTCTAGAATTTATATATATATATATATATATATATATATATATATATATATATATATATATATATATATATATATATATATATAATATCTATTACCATTACTCTCAAAATCATACATAATACTCAGTAATTATAATTATGATATATCTAGTCCTGAGTACAAAAGAATAACTATAAAATAGAAAAAAATAACAGTAAACTTGGGGTATCCTGATCAATCTCATACTCTTGATCCCTGGTCTAATCTTAAATTATTTAAACTACATATAATGAGCTAAAAAGCCCAGCAAGTCATCCAAATCCTATAATAGAATTCAAAGTACGATAAAAAGCAATATGCATTTCAATAGTCAAATCATACTAGTAATATTTATATGATCAAAAATCAGTGCAAAAATAGGAAACCTCACATTCAATAGCAGTATAGTCGATAAATAGTAAAATAGTATGGTACTTAAACCAATAAAGCAGTACAGTATGAAAATTAGTAAACTAATACAGGTATCGAAGCCATAAAGCAGTCGTTGTATCAGTACTATCAATTAGTAAATAAATCGAATAAAGTGATAAAATCAAAGCATCGATAAAGACTATCAGAATAATATCAACGTAGTAAAATCTTATAATGATGTACACATGATATCCAATTATTCTATATCAGTATAAAAAAATTTGTTCTATATCAGTATATTAAAAAAATAATAATATTAATGAAAAATTATTATATATCAATATCTTAATCACATGCTCAGTATATCACAAGCTTAGTCTTAGTACAGTGAATAAATAACAATAACAGTAACAGTGAATCAATAATAGTATCAAACAATATTGATGTCCATAGCGATAACAATATCAACACAATGTTGGTAGTAAAATCGGTGGTAGTGACAATAAAGCAATACGATAAGTAGATATGTATAGTGATAATAAATTAATATAATATCAATAAAGCCATACAGTAACATTGAATATGTAACATGCAGTTTGGTGGTTTCAC
Source organism: Dendrobium chrysotoxum (assembly GCA_019925795.1). NCBI lineage: Eukaryota > Viridiplantae > Streptophyta > Magnoliopsida > Asparagales > Orchidaceae > Dendrobium > Dendrobium chrysotoxum. The sequence continues at coordinate 30,120,384 of CM034309.1, forward strand.
TTAAACAAGTAAAAAGTCCTTATTATTATAGTGTTTTTTAATAGTCGGTAATCAATAATCAGTAATTGTTGGCTCAATAAAAAGAGTCACCACTTTTTTTCCATTGATACAATAATAACTTCTTATAACTCCCAATCATTGTATCGGTGTATCACATGAATCAGTAGAGGATAATACTCAACCACAATATTTAAAGAAATCTTGTCGGCCCACCATCTTGTACAAGTCAATCAATCTTCAACCAACGGGTCAACCAGTCTTTATTTATCTTTTACATACATTACAATAAAAGTAATATCAACCAGCTATTACCTAATCACATAGATATTTTTATTCTCAAATATTGTATTAACAATATGCTTAAATAAAAATTCCTCATATCTATTTAGTGTAAATCATACAAAATTTAATAACTTCCATTTTACTTGGTGAAATTCATAAATGTTACAGTCAAAATTTTCAGCATATAAAAAGTGACACAGTAGAAGTTAGGTCACCTACCATAATCTGAGCAAGTTCCACAAAAATGGTGAAGCAATCTGGTGGCCAAAATCAACTTTTTTTTTCTTTTGTATTCTCTCTGCTTTCCTTCCCTTCCTCCACTTCCTTCTTTGGCAAGGCACATCGCTAAAAGTCAAAATTTTTATTTAAAAAAATTATTTCAGAAATTCGGGTTATCACACTCCCAGTGGTTGAAGTACGAGTCAAAAGCCTCGGAATCCCTCTTCAAAACCTACCAAAAATCCCTCACCATTTTTAAGCAACCCAAAACTTCCTATTTTTAATGACTTACCTACCTCCAAATCCCAATATTCTCACCCTCCAGCCACTACAACCTCTGTAAATGACATACCTACCTCCACAACCCATAATTTTCACCCTCTAGCCACTACCTCCTCTGCTTCTCCTGAAAGCTCTATCCTAAACATGAATACCCCTACTTTAGAAAAAGCCCCCTCTGATGACCCCCTTGCCACCAACCTACTTCTCAATAAATTCTTAGCCCTGGTGTCTAGCTTGGAAGATTTCTCTAATGTTTTCAAAAATCCATAATCCATTGCAAAATATTATATAAGCATCAAAAGTCCCAAAAACCCCTCCTTCCAATAATAGAGATAATCCCAAGGGAAAAAAACTGCCCAACCCTTTCCCCTTATCCAAATGACTTGTTACAACCCAACCTAATTAAGATAGGTCATATTGTGTTGAGCTATGACAGACTAATCCTAAGATTAATTTTAGAATATTTCATATTCTCTTACAATATTCATTTTAAATAAACTACAGGCTACAGAACTACTAAAATATTCAAATATTGAAAATAAACTCACCCACAAGATTTTTTTTATTTCATCAAAATGTATCTACCTATGCTGCACTAATACACCTATTTATGAAGACGTGCTATATTGGATACATGTCAGACACAATACACGTCCAATACGGCACCAATATGTGTTGGATATGATAAAGCCGTATGCAATTAAAATATTATTTAAATTTGAAAGGACACGTATATCGGATACGCGTGTCTGTTGAAAAACAAAAAATTAAAAAATAGAAGGGTCGTATTAACTTCGGCAGCTGCGAGCGAGGCTCTCTCATTTTTGAACTTGCTAGACGAGAGGCATTAGGGCTCCTTTGTTTCGTCTTCATCATTTATGTCAAAGGAGTAGGATAGGAGAAGCAGCCGATGCCAAGCAGGCCAAGCGACCTAGGGCTTCTTTGGAGAAGTCAATTACGCGAGATGAGCGAACGTCTGTTTCCATCGTCGAGATCAAGGGCATATGCGAGACGAGCGAGACCGAGGGCTTCTTTTCCATCATCGAGACCGAGGGCTTCTTTTCATACACAAAGGTTCGGTTCTTCCGTTGTTTTCTAATCTTCCACAACTAGTCTTTACAATTAAATTTTTTTCAATGGGCTTCCAAATGAATGGATTTATTCTTATTAATCATTATTATTATTATCACTTTCTGTAACCTAATTGTTTGCATTTATTTACCTTAACAAATCCTTCATATAAATCTTATGATACAAAAAGTGATAACATACAATCCTTCGAATTGGAGGCTATGATATTTATTGAAGATGATATAGAAGTTTAAAGACAAACCACTGAAAAAGCTAATCCTATCATTCCTTCTATTGAATAGTTGAAACTTCATGTGCTAGACATTTTATGTTTATGTTTATGTTGTTGTACTAGACATTTAATACTTACTTTTATTTTGATAATATAAGCTACAAGGCTAGAAATGATGTGGCTTTCATTTTTTTGTCATTTCAAATATTATGCTTTGATTACTTTCTTAATTTTTTGTATGATTTATAAATTATAATGTCATGTCTCCATTGTATCCGTATCCTATATTTTTAAGAATTGACGTGCCTCGTATTCGTATCGTGTCATATTCGTATCATTGTATCCATATCGGTGCAACATAGGTATCTACACTACAGTAAATGGCTGCATAAAAATCAAAAGAGAAATACATATAAACTCAGATCTGATCATGAACTGCTAATTAATAATCTCATTCCCTTTCGTAGATACTGAAAATCAAAAGTAAAATCACAGTAAGCTATAATAACTCAATAGGCCACACAATCTGATCTAAATTTTTAAATTTTTTTATTAAATTTTATTAAATATTTAAAAGCAGTTAAATGCAGTCTAATAAATCACAGTACTAAGAAATGCAATAGAAGCATAACAGTTATTCAATTATTTAAGTAACATTATTGAGTAAATAAATAAATTATTATTCATATCATAAATCAGTTCATATCATATTCCCCGGACTTAGATAGAATCTCAAAAGATTATAGCCTCTTATCACTCCCTTTTATACTCATAGCACCAGAATATGCCTATAGGCACCAGAATGTAACTTATAGTCACCAGCATATGCCTTACAAACATCAAAATATTCTCTAACACAAATAAAATCTCAAAGGATTCTGGCCCCTTGTAGCTCCTATCAGATACTTTTCAATCATATAAGTATAAATTTCATCACATTATAATAATTAAAGCCAAATTTAGTACATGTCATAATTACATAGTATTCTATCTTCCTACTGAACAAATTTTTACAATGTTAGAACATAATCAAATTATAAAAGATTGTGTAAATACTTTTTTAAGACATTCATTATACTACTGCCTTATTTTTGGTCTCCAGATTATTTTTTATTTAATTAAAACCGCACAAATTCTAAGATCGATACCCAGTATAAAACTTCTAGAAAATATTCACAATTTTCATAATTATGATCTCTATAACATAAAAGAAGTTACGTAGTAAAAAAAATTTTAGTGCAAAGTTATACACATTTTTTGCTAGTTGAAATATAAATTTAATCAGAAAATTTGATAAAAATTCATATTTTTGAAAACTGAGATAGGCAAAATGTGACTTACCTCGATCCGGACAACTTTCTGAATTAGGCCAACAACTAAAAATGACCTGAAGAGGCTAAAAAATTCTCTTGTTCCTCCCCAAAATTTCTTCTTGAGGCCTTTTCCAATCGGGTCAGAACAAGTCAATTCAGATGCTGAACCTATAAGTGTCACATGACTTGTGTTAATTTTACATCTTGGAATATCCGAGGTTTTTATGGATTTGATAACGTTCTTACTTGTAAGAACCATATCAAGGCTCATTGCCTTGACATGGTTTCCATTATTGAAGCTAAAATTAATTATAACCTCTTATCTGTCAATTGGTTCTTTGCATCATATACCTTTTTATCCCTCTGAAGAAAGCTATAATAACTTCCATTTATCAAAGCTCAAGGGCATTTGGATTAAATGGAATTATGCAAAAATGTTATTTATCCCCACATGTATGAGTTCCCAAATCATTCATGATTGGGTGGATATCAATTCTAATCTATAATTTGAATTATCTGTAGTGTATGCTCAAAATATCTCTTATGAAAGGAGCTCTTTATGGATTTATTTGGTTCAGTTAGGTGCTAAAATCTTAATTATTGGAACCTTTTAGGCAATTATGGGTGATTTTAACTATTGTAGAAATCAGGAAGATAAATCTGGTGGCATTCCTCTTCCTTAATTCAAAGTCTAAGAAATTAATAGTAGGTTTTTTTTACAATGGTTTGTTTGATTTAGCATATATTGGTCTTCAAATCTCTTGGTTCAACAATCGGCAAGACAATCCTATTCACATTAAGTTAGACAGGATCTTTGTTAATGGCAGCAGCATGGGGAGGTTTCCTTCCTCCTACTACAAAGTTGTTGTCTTTACTCTTCTGATCACTCCCCTATCATTCTTTCTCTAAAGCCTCCAACTCTTAAGTTGTCTAGATTCCAATACAAAAACTATTGGGCTAAATTTCGTTTGTTTTGAAATGATATTATTGAGGCTTTTTTTAAATACCATTCTATGGATCCTATTTTTGCTCTATATGCTAAACTTAAAAGTTTAAAGTCAGAATTAAGAGCAGAAGCTGACATTCCTCCTCTCATCTCTCCACCGCCATCGAGCTCCTTGAGTCTCAGCAAAAAGAATGTTGCTACTTGCTAAACACTAACCCATCCAATATGGATTATAATCCAACTGCTAAATGTATTTCTCAAAACTTATCTAACTTATATGATGCTTAGGCCTCTTAGGTTATTTAAAGAGGCAAGACTCGATAGCTTTCTCAAGGGTAAGATGATTTAAAATTCCTATATTGAAAAATCAAAGGGAGAAAGAATCAAAATTTCATTAAGGATCTTTCCACTGATCTTAGGACCTTCAACTCTCATGCTTGTTGCATCTTGGAATATTCACGGTGGTAGAGAAGTATAAATTTTAATGTCTTAGCTTTGTACAAAGATCCAGCATGCATACAAATAAAAAGAGAGGGTGCAGCATTTATAAGAGACACCAAGATTTTTACGTAGAAAACCCCTGAAAAGGGGGAAAAACTATAGGGCTTAGCCCAGTTTGAATGAATCCATTAGTATTTGCAGTTAATTACAAATAAGGCCCTTTATTAGGGGGAAGGCCTTAGCTTGATGTAACAAATATACATCATACAGAGTGTGTTACATGGTGGAAATAAGAAGAATCACTGTTGATATGTTTGTTTGGTTGGAAAGACCATAATTAGTAGGTGATGGAGGTCAAAAAGAATATTGTCTAACAACGGAGGTTAGAAGGGTCATAGTCGGCGGACGACGGAGGTCAGAAGGATCGTTGTCTGGTGACGGAGGTAGGAAGGACCATAGTCGGTGGGCGACAAAGGTCAGAAGAACCGTAGTCGGCGGTCGACGGAGGTCATAAAGACTGTTGTCTGGCAACAGAGGTCAAAATAATAGTAGTCAGCGGTTGAAGGAGGTCAGAAGGACCGTTATCTAGCAACAGAGGTTGGAAGGATCGTATTCGGCGGGCGACAGAGGTCAGAAGGTTCGTAGTCGGAGGACAACGAAGGTCATAAAGACCATTGTCTGGTAAAGGAGGTCGGAAGGATCATTGACGGGCAGAAGTTTAGCGACGGACGGAAGTTCGACGCCGAGAAGAAGTTTGACGAAAGTCTGACAACGAGCAGAAGTCCAACGTCAAGTAGAAATTTGGCGTCAGGTAGGAGTTCGACGACAGGCGGAAGTCCGATGTGAGGTAGAAGTCCATCGATAGACGGAAGTCTGGCGTTTGGTAGAAATCTGGCGACGGCTGGAAGTCTGGCGTCGATCGGTGGCCGAGAGGTGGTCGAGGAGGAGTCTGGTGGCAAGAGAACTCTTAATTCTCTTGTTGCTTGGGCTCCCTTCCTCCTCCTCCTCCCCACCCCCCCACCCCTCCATGAGAAATGAGGGGTCTGTTTATAGCTTTCTGAGAGTGGCATGACCAGTAAATAGGAGGAAGATCAAGGGTAAATTGGGAGTTGTTTGAATGGACGGTCGATGTGGATTCCCTCAATCATGGACCATTTATTTGGTATTTGAATGTCTTCTTGATCTTAGGCTTATTGGATTCATCTCGTCGAGCCGCTCGATTCGACTATAAGTATGTCACATTTAAAAACCATTCGGTAATCCAAATTATGGTTTGAAACTTCCAAATGCGCTTCGGGTCTTTAATTTGGACTTATTTGGGCTCGAATTAAGTCGAATTTGGTGTCGTTGGGTTTGTATTTTTTAGTCGTTCAGTTTGACTATAAGTTTGCTAAAATCAGAGTTTAGATGGTCTTCGATTTAATTTTTGAAATTTCCAACTTAATTTTGCTTCAAAATTTATGCCCGATGAAGATAATTTTTTGATGATATATATATATATATATATATATTCGAATTTTTTGAGAAAATTTTTTTTCTCCATTTTTTTTATTTTTTTTTAAGAAAGAGAAATTTTTTATTTTTTAGATAGAGAAATTCTTTTCCCTTTTTTTAATTTAGGAATATTCTTTGAGTGTTCTCAAAATATTCTTATTCCCAGAATATTCCTATTCATGGAGAATATTTTCCCCTCCTCTTTGCTCCTATAAATAGCCCCCTAAGGCAAGTGGAAAATTGCTCCTCTCCTCCTCCTCCTTTTTTCCTTTAACTTCCTTACATTTGAGGCATTTCACTATTTTTTGTAGGTGGCATCCCCTACTCAAATTCAGTGCCCCCTCCTGTGTAGAAGTTAGAATTTTTTCCTCCTTCCCTTTTTTCCTCTTGTGGTCTTCTTCTTATATTAGAGGCATTCCACTATTTTAGATAGACAGCATCCCCTATCAAATTTAGTGTCCCTCTCTTGTGTAAAAGGAGCTTTCTCCTCCTTCCCTTTTCTTCTACAATGTTCTTCTTCTTATATTAGAGGCATTCCACTGTTTGAGATAGGTGACATCTTTTATCGAGCTTCAGTGCCCCTCTCTTGTGTAGAAGAAGTTATGATGAGAGTTTATTCTCTCCATAGATAACCCTTGATAGAAGAGGATCAACTGCCTTTTGCATGCGAGGGTGATTTGAGAAGATTTGGCTATAATAACACCTAGGAGGAAAGTTGGTGATTGTTAGTAGATGGGTAGAATTTTGATGATATTTGAGCAGAAGTTCGTCAGTGATCGACGATTTGATGAGAATTCATTGGCAGTCGATGGTCGAGTGGAGAGCTGAATGAGAGAGTTGGAGGGTGTGATGCTATCAGTGGTTGAGTGAGAAGCCGATGAGGGCTAATATGAAATAAAGGACCAACGATAGACATCAGACGAAGGGTCGATGATGTCAATGGTCTAGTTGTAATCTGTTAATGCAATATGTATCCATACTGACGTGTGCGAATATCAAATATCTTTCATTGAAGGGGTCAAAGCAGTGTGCCATGTTAGTAGTCTGGCGACACACTTATAGTGTCAACTAAGTGGAGGCCTAATGATGATCAGGTTATAACCTTTCTTTGAAGAAGAAGTTGTAAGAGATGTTTTAGTGTGCAATAGAGAAGGGAGTTAATAAAATCCACTAAGGATATTTAAACTTTTTGGATTTTTTTGTTGCTTAATGACATTAACTTATACGGATGATACCGACATAATTTTTAATTTCAGTTTCTTGCAAAAATGAATGTATACTAGAACTTGATGTACAATTTTACAATATAACTCTAATGATATTATATATGAAGTTGTATGAGCTCGATGCTTATTTTTCATTTGAAATGAAGTCCTCTAGAGGAAATTAAGTTGTTTATGTATCTTTGAAGTTGTTTGTTTCTTGATGACATTAACTTGTACAGATGATACCGACATAATTTTTAATTTCAGCTTCTTGCAAAAATGAATGTATGCTAGAACTTGATGTATAATTTTACAATATAACTCTAATGATATTATATATAAAGTTGTATGAGCTCGATGCTTATTTTTCATTTGAAATGAAGTCCTCTAGAGGAAACTAAGTTGTTTATGTATGTTTGAGATATGCTTTGATATATTGCCCCCCATGCTCTTGGAGGCTTTTTTGCCTGCTAAGATTTTTGCATACATATATCTTTTGAGGCTTTTTAGCCTACTAAGGTCTTTTAATAAGCGATGACCCTATCAATCACTTGTTCTCATAAATTTCTTCTAGTGATGACTTTATCCACTGCTAACTTTCCTTTGAAGCTACCACATATATGAGATTTTTTTGGGATTAGTTGTTAGAGCATTGCTCGATGATATTAACCTAAATGAAAGAGGTCAAGAGAATCCACCAAGGATGTATGATTTATCTGAGGTTATATGTCAGAGCACTGCTTGATGACGTTAACCTATATGAAAGAGGTCGAGAGAATCCACCAAGGATGTATGACCTATCCGAGGTTGTATGTTAGAGCATTGCTCGATGATGTTAACCTGTGTGGAAGTGGTCGAAAAAATTCACCAAGGATGTATGACCTATCCGAGGTTGTATGTCAGAGCGATGCTCGATGACGTTAACCTATGTGGAAGAGAACGAATTGAATCCCCCTGGGATCGATTTTGCCTTGATTGGGAGGGGGCAAACGTCGCATGTATCCCGAATCAAAGGTGAAAAATGATCTATCTTTAGACCGTTACTGCCTATTTATAGTTTTATGAGAGTGGCATGGCCAGTAAATAAGAGGAAGATCAATGATAAATTGGGAGTGGTTTGAGTAGACGACTGATGTGGATTCCCTCGATCATGGACCGTTTATTTGGTATTTGAATATCCTCTACTTCTCTTTTGAGTTCTTATTTCAAAGCAAAATACTACTCTTTTTGGAATGATAATATTGGGAAAGGCACTAATTGGTAAAATTCTATTAGTGTCCCTGTTGGTCATATATAAAGCAAGCTATGAATTTTATGGTTAAGCCGAATTCAAACTTTTCTTTCTATTGGGACCCCTAGATTCAGGGCAACTCCATTGCCAATTTAGTGAATGACAATGTTTTTTTTATCTCATTTTGATGGTAACATGGTGAAAGATTTCATTGTCAACGAGGCTATGATCCTCCCCCCTCTTTGCCCATGTATATAAAGGAGGCCATTTATGCCATTCCTATTGTTTTTTAGATATGGGTTGTCTGAATTAGAAGGGCCTTGTTTCTCGTTGCATTAAACACTTTATCAGTTCCTTATACAACAGCACCCCTTCCCTGACTTGGCTAATATGCTTTGGAATAAAAGCTCTTCTCTTCGATTTTCTGTTTATGGGTGGCTTACAATAATGAGTGGGCTGAAAAATTGCAGACAATCTATTAAAAAGAAAAATCCAGGTGGAACTCTAATTGCGTTCTATGTTCTAGCAGCATTGAAAGTTCAAGCCATCATTACTTTGAATATGATTACTCTTTTAACTTGCTTTGTTCTATGACTCCCTGTTGCTTGTCCTTCCTTTTGAGACCAAATCTGTAGCAGACCTTAAACTTTGAGGCAGAAGAGAGGACATTCCGGCTGGTATAAAATCTGATTTCTATTTATCTATCTGGGCGTTAGTTTATTATATATGAAAGGAAAGGAATGGGAGAAAGTTTGGAAAGCATACTCCTAGCCTTATTCCTATTAAATCTGCATTAGGCCAATTAAAATGGACTCACGCACACAATATATACATCAGACTTGAACCCTAAACTTCTTCGTTAAGAGCTTAAGTTCCAATCAATAGACTAAAGTGAGGTGATATTATAACACTTAGTGGAATTGCCTCCTTTCACTAAAACCATTTTTCCTCTCGCATCCACGATGCTCTTTTGCCTTTAAAGCAGCTCTCTGCCGTCGGGTGAGCCAGAGGATGGGGAGGCGAATAGAAAGGGGTTCTAACGATGCTCTTTTGCCTTTAAAGCAGCACTCTGCTGTGGGGTGAGCCAGAGGATGGGGAGGCGAATAGAAAGGGGTTCTAAAGCCGCTGTTTGCTGAAGTTAAAAACAAGGTAAGGAAATTCTGTGCTTAAATTTAGGGGGTGTTTGGTATCGGATTTATCTGTAGTTTTAAGTAGGATTTAACGTAAATCCAGCCAAATGCATTCTTCGCGTCTGTAAATCCTGCGAATCCGTAAATCCGGGATTTACGGATTTACGGCATAAATCCCGGTAAATCCGGGTAAATCCTAATCCCATTCTTCGGCGGATTTACGGGATTTGGGAGAAGAAGCGCGCGAAAGGAAGAAAGTTACCTTCACAGCGAGCGAGCGACCGTCGTTGCTTCCGATCGAAATGTTCTAACTTCCGATTCGACAGGAAGGGAACGTCGTCGAAGGATCGAAGTCGAGCAGCAACCAAGAGGCGCGACTCGTGCTATCTCTACACCTCTGGAAGCAACGAAGCCTAACAGCAACGACAAAAAACAGAAGATGAAAAGCAAACCCTATATCGTCTTAATTAATATAATTTAAAATATTAGTAATTAAGCAAATTAATTAAGCATAGGGTCATCTTAAATTTATATTAATTAGTAATTTATATTAGTCTTTTTATTAATTTTAATTTTGTTAACATAATTAGAAATGATAAATTTTATTTTATGATCATAATCTAAAAAATTGAATTCTTAATATTCATGTGTTAGTAAGACTCTCATTGGCTCTTTAAGGCTGTTGTGTAGAGAGGACCTTCGGGATTTGGAAAGAACGTTTTCAAGTGCTTACACACATGAGAAAATTTACTTTTACTGTTCAAGCTGATTTGGTTATATTTGGTTAATTATTTGGCTTAGAGTTATCTGAACGTTAAAACATGTGTATTGAAGTAACTGAATATTACTCTTTGAATTTTAAATCTTCAACTGTTTTAAATCCTGTAATCTGTTGCCAAACATCTTCTCTGAATTTAACAGGATTTAGAAATTATCATACCAAACACATTTCAGAATTTATCATCCTAGGATTTACTAAATCCTGTAAATCCGAATTTAATAAATCCTACTAAAATTGAATCTAATCCAATACCAAACACCCCCTTAGGCTTTCTGACTTGGAGTATTGGGAATTTCTGAAGGCTGTTCGCTTATTCCGCGTTTGCGAAACGTCAAGTGTTTGCTCCTCCCTGCAATCCTGGTAATTTGTCCAAGCTTGAAATCTACCGATCGAGACTGAAGAAATCTCGATGAAGATAACGCTGAAGAGCTCAGATGGAGAGGAGTTCATGGTGGAAGAAGCAGTGGCAAGGGAGTCGAAGACGCTCCTCCACATGATTGAGGATGGATGCGCGAATGATGTAATCCCTGTTCCGAACGTCAATAGCAAAATACTCGTGAAGGTCATCGAATACTGCACGAAGCACGAAGAATATGTCTCAAAGCTCTGTGAAGGCTGGCCTATCGATCAACATATTCGTACTTTTAGGCTCAAGGAATGGGACGCTGATTTTGTGAATGTTGACCCGGTCACCCTCTTCGACCTAATCCTGGTATGTATATCTTTCTATCTTCCGCTTTTGTTTACTTGTCATTTCTTTGATTATTACAGTTTTTTAATGATTAGAACCACCGTCCTCTTTTCTGTTGCTTAGAGTTCGTGGGTCTTGTTCTAGTTATTTTCTTAGTTTTGCTTATTTAAACTAGGTTTTGATTGTTTTATTAAGATTTAATGAGAGGATAAACGTCATAACTGAATTCTTGGTCGTTTTTTTGTTGCTATGGTCAAATTATTCTGCTCCTTTGCGTGCGAACTATGTTATGATGACAGGAAACTGTAATGATGAATTTCGTGTCCATTTCATAACTCTAAAATTTGATAGGTTTGATTTCATACATGTTTTGTCGTTGGTATTGTTTTTGTTATCAATGGGGGATAAGGAGAAGCTAAAAAGCATGGTTGAAGTTATTGTTTTATGTTAGGGGGCTAAACTACACCAATTTTTGTTTAATGAATTTGTATTTTGGGTATTTTTAGCAGCTTGCTAATTTGTCAAGTTTTAATTAATATTAAAATATCTAACATTGGTGGCCTACAGTTGTTCAACCTCCTTTTCTCTCTTAACTTTTAACATTAATACTAAACTCACATCTCGGCGCATCTTCTTCCCTCAACTTGACATGCTCAAAATACCATAATCTATTTTTCACCATGTTGTCTTTAATGGATGGTACTCCTACATTTTTCCTATATAATATTTTCTTTCTTTTGTTATTTGCTCATTTTTGTTAGCATTCTAAGTGTTGCCAATCAACATGTTTTTTAGTAGCTACTTGCTTCATAATGGTTGAATCCATGAAATATAGTTCAATTTAAAACAAGTTATGTGCTCAAGAGTATTCCTTAAGTTTTGCAAATAAAGTCAAAGCGCATCAACCTATCATATTTAGGTAATGCTGATCATTCAACTAAATACGATGATCATTCATTTCATATTTTTTTTAATGAAATATCTTCAACTTTATTTATTTTATCCAACCCTAAAGACCTTATCTTCTAAAATTTTCACATTGTTTTGACTTCATAATTGCTTAAAAAAGTTCTCACCTATTAGACCTATCATTAGCAAATAGCGTACAATAATATAAACTATTTTAATTTTCATATGCATTTGCATAGTTAATACAAAAGGATATTTTCTTAATTTGGAACTTTGCTAGTGCTAAGGTGATTAGAAACTCATTACCCACTGCACAATTTGTGTTAATGGCAAACGTTGCCTCAGCTTACATAAATTTTATTTGCTTCTGTATAAACATTAATTCACCCTTAATTTCTTTGTATTGCGCTCCAATTCACTTGTTATAATCATAAGAGTTTTAATGATCAATAAAAGTTGAATTCATGTGAAGATACTTTTTTGTTTTCTGATGAAATTTCTTATAATAATTTCTAAAAATAATATTTTTCATGTTTTTCCTTGATATCACCATCTTTTATAATAAGATTTTATTAATTTCAAATGTAATTCATCTAACTTAATTAAAGTATCAAGATCTCATTTCATTACATATATCCTTCTTGTTCCCATATTTTTATACACAGCCAAATCCTCCATATGATTACAGTAGTTTTTCCTATGTTTTCTATTTTCATTTTAGAACTTGTAGATTTCTAAATTTTTGTAACCATAACAATTATTGATATTCTTGTAACTCATATTTTATTGCCCTTAATAACATTTTCTACTCCCTCATCCTACCCTTTGTCTATTTATGTGAGATTTAATAGCGGACTCTCTTATACTTTGACAATTTTTTTCTTATCTCACTTGAGATTTGTTCAACTTTGCACTTATCACGTACACATTTTAATGGCTTATATTGAAGATAAGTAATTTCTCATTTTGTGGTTCAAATCTTATTTTAGGGCTATTATTTTTATTTATTTATTAATCATTTTAAGAGGCGCACAATCATAATTTCTTCTCCATGTTTTGTGTCAGTCTTAGGCAAAAAATTCAATTTTTGATTTTGTATCTTTAATTAGGAATTAAATGCTTCTCTCATTTTGTATAGTAAGTTTCACTATTGCTAGATCATATGTCCCTATGAAATTATGCATAACTTCTACCATCATATTTCTATCTTCTAAATTATATGTCATGAATCTTGTCATAATCCATCCTACTTTGTCATGCATGTGCATTTAGGTTGATACTAATAATCCCTAATGTAGTCATTGCAATAGTTCATTTATTTTCTCTTATTACAAATTCTAAAATGTTGAGTGCTCTCCTAGGGTTTGTGGCGTGCCCCTTCCTCGTCCGTTTACCTACAGGGAAGTCCTCTTTTACCTAATCTTTCTGGTTAGCTTTCTTCCTCTACTACTTTATGGCTGGTAAATGTTTACTTGACCCTGATTTTTTGGATGGGGTACCGAAATCTCGTTCGTTTTGGGAAATTTTGTCTGGGACCTCCTCACCGTCAAGTTTTCCTGCTTTGAAAATTTCTTCTTGTCACGGTTTACCTGCTTTGTTGATTTATGATGAAGAATTGCTTGCCCTAGCTGTGCCGTTTGAGTTTGCTTTAGTCGAAAAATTTCCCGTTCGACGTCCTTCTCTTGAAGCTATACGAATTTTTTTTCCAATTTAAGCTTAATGAAGAGTTCTCTGTCACTGTTCTCAACAACATGAATGTTTTGATCAAGCTGAGGAATGATTTATAATATTGTAGGTTTTCTCACATCGTTCCTATTTTGTTAGCAACTGTTTCATGAAGTTGTTTAAATGGACTCCGCATTTTGACGTTAATGTGGAATCCCCTATCATTCCGATTTGGATTAATTTCCCTAACCTTCGCCCTCATCTTTTCTCTACCCGAATTCTTCAGGGGTTAGGGTCCCTTTTTGGTCGGCTATTACGGACTGATAACGCTACTGCTAACGGGACTAGACCCTCCGTTGCTCGTGTCCTTGTAGAGTTAGATGTTACTAAGAGGTATCCGGCTCAGGTATGGCTTGGATCTGAAACTATGGGTTATATTCAATTGATAGAAATGGAAGAATTCCCATTCTGTTGTGGTCACTGTAAAGCCTTGGGTCATTCGAAAGCTGAGTGTCGTATGTTGCATCCTCATCTTGCTGATGTTCTTTCTCCTATGGTGGGATCGGTTAAGGAAGCTTTGCCCCCCCCCCCCCCCCCCTTGACGTGATTGAGCCTTCTTTAATGTTTACTGATGTCGTGCTGTTGCAAGATGCTCAAGCTGAAGCTGGTTGTTCCTCTCATGCTGCAGATAATGTTGGCTTGATAGTTCCTAATGTTGTGGAGTTGAATAGTTCTGGTAATGAGAGGGTTTTTGACATACGCAAACACCCTTGGTTGTTGGTGTTGATGCAGGTATAGAGGATGAAGATGTTCCTAGTGACGGTGGATTAATGGTTGGAAATAGTCTGGTTGGTAATGTTTCTTATGTTGCCAAGGATTTGGCCCTGAATTTGGTCCCTACTGATGCTGTTATTGGAAATGATGTTGGTCCTTCGGGGGTTCCTGGTGGTTTGTTGGCTACTGTCTTACCATTGAATTTTGAGGAGGTTGTGGAGCCTTTAGCTATTCAGTGTTTTAACTTAGTTGATAGTTCCATGAATACCAAAAATTGTTGCATTAACTTTAGGGCTAGTCCTATTTGTGCTGATGCTGATGCTATGGAGGTGTCGAGTGAGGTTTCTGTAGCTTCTGAGGGGGGTGGTGATTCGGCTGATGAGGGTAATGAGGATGGTGTGGTTGATGTTCCTATTTCCATTATCTCCAGTGATCAATTAGCACACCTTGCTAGAGATTCCATAGTAAGGCAAGGAGATTGGCTTCATGATGGCAATTCTTCAGCAGGAGGGGAGGGATTAAATGAGACAGATGTGGATGATCGGGACAACTTTAACTTAAGTCTTCTTCAAATTGCGGATGTTGGTTTTTTCAAAAATAGTGTTAAGCATAGAAAACGTAAATCTAGAAAGAAATGACTCTTCCTTTTGGAAGTGTATTGGTTGTGGTGGTTTTGGTTTCTTATGGTATTATTTTTATTGGTTGTGATGGTTTCGGGTCAGGACAATGATGAAGCAGGTTTCCTGCACGCGTCTCGGACGGCCATGGCTTGTTTGGCAGCCTTGGTGGTTTTTTTTTTCTCTATCGGTTTAGGTGGGTTCTGATTTTTTAGGGATTGTTGCTCTTGGAATTTTGGCTGTTACTTTTTTTTCCTCTTTGGATAGCCCAAGCATGGCAACTAGGTGCTAGTCTGAGTCCATTAGTTTTTGGAGTTCTATTTTTCTTCATTTCGCTCAGGTTGTTGGGCCTTGTCGTGTATTGTATTTCTCTGACTGTAGTCTTGCTTTTTGTGGCCATTGTTTGGCCTTGGGGTGTTGATCTGATTATCTAATAGAATTTGATTTTGGAAAAAAAAATGTTTTCTCTCATTATTTAATTTTAAAAATTTTTTATAAGCCAACCTGATGAGCACCAACACTAGTTATCTTTATGAAGCCTTCACCTATTGTTATCTTGAGAGCCATTGCTATTCTTTATTGGTAATTTTAACTTTCCAACTTCAGTAGCTTCCCGATTCCATTTATTTATGTTATTTTATTATCATAAGAATAATGTTTGGGAATCTAAAGAACAGTAAAAAACTTCTCATGATTTTTGGCAATGATTAATGCTATTTTCTTGGGAATTTAAAAATATGCATTGTAAATTAATAGAATTAGGGTAAGGCATGCAACGTGTTTTGTGGAGTTTTTTTATACCACACATCTTGGCTTTTTCGCTCAGTGGTGGGTGGAAGACTTGTAAGTGTCTTCATAATCATCAGTGTCTATGTGCTGGCATTTTTAAACAATAAGGCCAATGCATGGTGTTTATATCTACCTACCCGCCCCCCTATCTGAGAACATTAATATCAATACATTGACCTATCTAAACATAAGGGTAATGCATTCTTCTTACTTGAAGAAGATTCTCTTTTACTTTTTTACTCTCTTTCTGCCTCTTATCATCAATATCCATAAATTTAACTTTTCAAACATGAAGACAATGCGGTGTGCTTGCTTGAGTATGATGTTTCTCATCTAATAATCTTCATCAAAGATATTTAGAAAATAACTTTGCTCCTCCTTATCTTTCTTTCTCTCGTGTGACCCCTCTCTTGTTCTACCTTTCAAGTTTCATCTCTCTCTTCCCTCTGTCATATTCTTCTCCCCATATCTTCCACTTTGCATGTATGTGCTTGTCATGCATGTATTTATGTCTGAATGCTTGTTAAATACTGCTTTTGGTTCTATACAACTATATGATCATGGCGTGTCATCATTATTGTCAATTTTCATGCATGTATTTATGTCTGAATGCTTGTTAAATATTGTTTTTGGTTCTATACAACTATATGATCATGACATAGTCATCATTTTAGTCAATAGCCTTGTCTCAATTAACTGGGTTTAGTTTTATGAGTTCTGCAAAATATTTTGCAAAACTTTTATTTCTGTTATTATTGGCCAACCATTTATCATTTCTTATTAATTCATATTAGTTTTATATACCCTTCTTATTATTACTTTTTCTTTATTTCATTGTACATCTATATATACATGCCACTCAAATTTATTCTTTACTATTTTATATTTCGTTTGGTTATATGCTCGCTACAGTTTATACTTGTGGACTCTTGAAACTTTGTGTAGGTTTTCTATTCCTTTCTGAAATTATTATAATTTATTTATTTTATTATGCAGAACTTTTATTGCCTGTTTAGGTTTAGGGCCACTTTTTAGTTTTATTTAACTTTTGTTTTAGAAGTCAGAGTAAAGAGATCATAATAAAATGAGTTTGTTATACTATTTTTTGCTTTTACAAACAAATTGATTTGATTTCAAAGTTATAAATCATTTACGAAGTTTTTGCACTCTACAAAATGAAATCTTTTCCCATGAAGGTCATGCAGCTGTAGAGTGCTCAAGAAAAGGTGCTTCAACCAAGCTGCACGGTTGCTATTTGGGAACTCACGATGGAGTGTATGGATGGGAGATATGTGAATACATAGGATGTGTGCTAGGTCTGTTTTAAGTTGGTACAGTTGCTATTGGGCTGTAAATAGGTTGGATTGGTGTTGGCTCGGTTCCTAATTTATAACCTCACTGGTCGCTTAACCAGGTTTGGTAAATGGAGTTTGGAAGTTGATCCATCTTGTTTCTAAATTGGTTTGGATTTTCGGATTGAGTTTGTGTTCAGAATTAGATCAAATTTTAGCTTGGGGCCTTGCTGCATCATTGCCTGATTTTCCCATTAATCTGTTTTCCAAATTGGTTAATTGAATGTTTTCGCCGGTTTAAAATTTACTCGTCTATAATTCAAAAGATCTCATAATTCAAATTCTAGATGCACGCGTACCATTGTGGATGCATCTCATAAGCTGGAATAGTAAACAACCAGATTGTAATGTTATTTCCCTTTCTGATTTTGCTAATATATACTATTCTATGGGTTTTGTGGCGTACACAGGCTGCTAACTATCTGTACATCCAAGGGCTGCTGAATTTTACCTGCCAAATTGTTGCTGATATGATAAGGGGCAAAACTCCAGAAGAGATCCGCAGGATGTTTAACATAAAGGATGACTTCACACCTGAGGAAGAAGAGGAGATTCGGAGGGAGAATCAGTGGGCGTTCGAGGAATGAAGGGCTGCTCTAATATTGCTCCCTACTTTTATCTGCTGCGTCTTTCTGTGAATTTGCAATTAGGGTTTACGACACGTGAATGTCTATTAAAATTACGTTCTTGAAACTACTTGTTATGAACTTGCTTGAGGAAGAAGGGCTCTGTGCGGAGGCCAAACGCAGCTATACGTCCGGAGGCGAATCAGGTGCAGCCACGTCAGCAGTACTGAGCTGCGGTACCGAGTGAAGGGGTGATATGGCTCATTATGGTTGGTCTCCTGACGGTGTTTGGCGTCCGCACAGAATAATTTCTCCTTCTTGAGCCTTCTTGGAAGAGAGAGAGGGAGACAGAGAAAAGAGAGCTTTATTTCACTTGAATTGGGGGCACCTTTTATGTGCTTAGATTCTAGTTTTTGGTTTAATTTATCAAGAATTCTCAAGTGAGCACTCGTAAATTTTAATTTCTGTTGAGCTCCAATTGTATCCCGATGGTTTTGCCATACTTCATAGTTTGGGCAGTTGCAGTTTGGTTTCTGTGAGATTCAATTTTATAAGGATCAAAATATTTTTTAATCTTTATTTTATTTTAATGAGAATGAACCAATAAATGAATTGAAAAGAAAAAAAAAAGAATCAGTGTTGGATTACTTGGGAACGGCTGACCGACTGACCGTTCCTATTATCTCTGTTGTGGCAATTGGTGAACTCTGTGACAGGTGGGGGATCTTTGGTCGGCATTCACCGAGCTTCCAAATTTGGCCACTCGCGACTTGCTGCCAGCATCTGGTTGTCTTGGATGGCTCTGCCAGGTAATGGGAAGATCTTATGGGAATCTAATGAACCTGTTTGAATAGGAGTCGTAGTTAACTGCACTAAGAATTCAAACAACTAAATCTCTTATAGACCTTTCAGTTAGTGATATGTCAATATTGCAGTCTCTTCTGTTTTTTCACAACAAATTATCATCTAATCAGCATCTTTTTTATGCAACTGTAAATGCCTGACATGAACGATTTATCACTTCTGAGGCGGCAACCTCTTTCTTTTTTTAGAGCAAGCTTTAATCTACTTGCTGTTTATGTTTGACCTTACTTTTTTTTAAGCTGATTCAAACTATGCTTTGATTTGGTAGCCTATTTATGCCCATAATTCATCCAATTCTTTCTCAAGAGTTCCATCTCCAACTCTTCAGTCTTTTGCTTTCCCTTACTTCTGTTTGCTCATCCAAACCTCTTCTTTCTACTTCTTTGCAAGCAACTTCGTGCTGGCTGTTGCCTGAGTTTTTACTGCTTAAACTGCAGGGTGGCCTGAGTTCCTGCATTGCCTCCCCAGTTTAAGCATTTACCATTATTCATCTTACAATCTGAACTATGACAACATTCATCTTCACTTTGAGAATGTCAAGAGTCAACTTGGTATTTATAAATGCCCACTCTTAAGCTAATTGGGGACTTTTTTCTTGTTTTGAGGCCTTTTGACGCTTCTCATATTTTTTGAAACTTCACAATTTTGTTAACTTTATTATACTACACCCTCTATAATACTTCACATATCAATAAAGCATAAGAACAACACTATTTAAGCTGGACACAAATCATGATTGAATAGAACCATACAAAATCTCTTCAATTGCTATTTATTCGCTACTTTCTTTTCCAATATATATCTCTGTTAATCCATAGAGTAATCTCGATTCTAATATATTTTCCTAATCCTCTAGAACCTCAATGCAAAACTTAAAACTTTTTATTCTCATAAAAAATGAATTTATATTATCTCAACTAGTAAAAAGTTTCGTCGTTCATATTTTGTTATTGCATGTGAGAAAAATATTATTATACTAGCGGAAAATGAACATGATATAAAAAGCTTAGCAATCTAACATCAATTCTCAAACTAATCCTTCTATGTTGTCGAGTATCCAACTCCAAGTTAAGGAGACCAAAGGTTTTGATGACCTTGTCGCTCAAGATTTATTGAAGGCTTGTTTTGAAGCTCAACAACATCAATACCAACCTCCAAATCGTTGCACCAAATGCCTCTATCAACTCTTCAAGCAAGGAGAAAAAGTGTCATCATTGTTGATACTCTTCTCTCCTTATCTCCTTATCATCTTTGCAACACATTACTCTAAAAATCATTCTCCTAGATATTTATTGATATATCACCAAAAAATTGCCTTGATCGGGCATGAATCTCGAGGCATATTAATACAAGAAACTTTTGAAATTAAAATAGGAATCATCCAAGCTCTGATTTCAACAAACTTATAGTGGAATTAAACATCTTGAAGAGACGTACCCAATGACACCAAAATCAATCCAATCCGAGCCCAAATGAGCTCAAATCAAGAGTCTAAAGTAGTCTACTTGGAGGCTTCAAAGCATTAATTGGATAACTAAATGATCGTCAAATATGACATGCTTATAGTCGAATCGAGTGGCTCGACGAGACAAATCCATAGCCCAAGATCATCAAATTCTAAGATCATTAAGGCACTTAAATGCTCGATCATCTGTCTATGATTGAAGGAGTCGATATCGGCCATCCATCTTAACACTCCCAACTTGACCTTGATCTTTTACATATTTACAAGCCATGCCACTACCAAAAAATTATAAATAGCCCCTCATTCTTCACATGTGAGGGAGAGGAAAAGAGGAAGAGAAGAGAAGAAATTGGAGAGCTTTCTTGCTGCTGACCACCGCTAGAGTTCTTCTTGACCGTCGTCAAAGTTCTTTCCGACCATCGTCGAAGTTCTTCTTGACTACCATCGAAGTTCTTTCCGACCACTGTCGAAGTTCTTCTCGACCTCCGTAGAAATTTCTTCCTGACTACCGTCGGAGTTCTTTCCAACCACCGTCGAAGTTCTTCTCGACCGCCATCAAAGTTCTTCCCGACCACTGTTGAAGTTCTTCTCAACCGCCATCAAAGTTCTTATCGGCTGTTGCTGGAGTTTCTTCCCGACCACCGTCAAAGTTCTTCTCTACTGTTGTCAAAGTTCTTCTCGACCATCACCAGATCTTCACACCATGAATACCCGTATAAAGATTGACAAAGCTATACAATACATTGTATTCTCCTTGTCATTGGGATAGACATATTAACTTTTGCAATCTATTCAAAGTACTAATGAAACTATTTTGACTGGGCAAGGCCCCATGATTTCTCACTTTCTCAGAATTTTCCGTGTAAAAATTCACGTGTTTCCTTTATCATTTGTTTGTGTGTTGAGAATTCGTATATCGCTAAGATAAAGTATTTTCACTCAACTACTGTAAAATTTTCAGCCTGCAACAGTTATAATTCTTCTTTTTTTTTTAAAGATTGTTGAGGAGGTACATCTTGATAAGTTCAATTTTTTTGTTGTCAAGACATACAAGGGTCAAACCCTAATGATCACGTCTACACATTAGAGAACATAATATCTTTGTATGATTCCTACTACACAATCGAATGGTGGTTGTTTCACAACACCATCCACTTGTTTAATTTTTTAGCAAATGCAAGTGTCACCACTTTGAAGACTTTTCTATTTGTTCAACTTTTATATTTTGTTTGGGACAGTCTTTCTATTGCTTTGCTTTTCATAATATTGCCATACTATAATTTGGCTATTTTTTATACTATAATATTTCTGTGCAAAATAACAGGGCACGAGCAAGCCTGGTGAGACGGACGTCGGATAACGGGAGTTAGGGCACGGGTGAGGAGGAACAAGGGAGATTACGAAGGGAAGGAATGCTCGTGGGAGATTAGTAGTAAGGGATTGCAGGAGATTGTTACAAACCACAGTTAGACCGCTTCTAAAAAATACCTTTTAGCAGCGGTTATAAAAATGCTGCTTTTAAACGCAATCAAAAATAATATTTTTTAGTAGTGTAAGCCTTTTAAAAAAAAATTCTTACACCCAATTTAAGCAAGTAAAAATAGGGAAAAAAAATGGACTTATCTAATAATTATCGCAATTTACAAATTATATGAACGGGCTTCCTAACTTATGGATGGTCAATTTGGCAACCAAGGCCGCAAGGGGCTCAACTTTCCGCAATTCCTAGGGAAGGTCAATTTGGCAACCGATTCTGCAGTGGCTTTTTTTTTTTTTTTTTTTTTTTCTTTTTGATGCTGCAGTGGCTTTCTTCATGTAATTTCATGTTATTTAGGATTAATTTTTTTGGCACATTCCGAGTCTAGATTTTTGTATTTCTAATATTTTTTTTCCCATTTTTGGCCATTCTTTTGAATATTGTTATAACTATTCTCCATAGAAAATGAAGGAGATTTTCCCTCAATTTACCAAAAAAAGAATAACAAATTGCAGTTTACCAGTAAAATTTGCTAAAAAAGTGAAATCTAAATCTAACGCTGAAAAAGGCTACACTATTACATGTTATCCATCCCACATTCCTGAACCAGCTCCCCTAAAACTACCACCAGATCATAGCTTAGTTTGCCATTTGTCTTTTCTACAGGCTTAGGTGGCCAAAATTGTAGCCCCAGGCTTCGTAGCCAACCTTTTTTCATGCTCAACAAAGTCTCTACTTTCACTTGCTTCTTTTCCAGATCTTCCTTTTTGGTAGGGCGATACCACTACTGCATTTTATTGTGTTGGTCATATCATCACCGAAGAAGGATTTGTGAGAACTATGGCGCGGTGTCTTCCGTATTATCGTTCGAACTACAAGTGGGAAGATGACTCCATGATCGGATCACCCAAGGTTTGTTCATCATCAATGACGCTATGATTGGTTTATTTCATTCGTGCACGGCTGTCTCTGACTGCCATTGATCCGATTATTTTAGATCCTGCTGCGTTATAATAATGTTACTTTTAATGTAATAATATAGGAGAGCAAGCCCCTTTTAATTGATGTCTTGCATGGCATGTTGTGAAGATATAAATGATTGGATTGTCTTGTTGTATTTTTGGACAAGGAACATTCTCCCTCATACGTTTTTTAGGACATTCAATTGATTTGCGTGAATTTGAGGACAATATTTGTTAAATGTTAATTGATCTACAAGAATCTTAAAGCGATATTAAATTGAAAGTTTTCAAAATTAAATTTAAAACTACTCAAATTCTAATTTTAGCACATTTAAAATCAAACTGAACATCTCGAAAAGATAAACTCATCAGCATAACAACTGATCTGATTCAACTCTAAATGAACTCAAATCAAATAAAAAAATATACTTGGAAGTTTTGAGATATTAGTTGAAGAATCAAACGGTCTCCAAATATGATGTGCTTATAGACAAATCAAATGAGCCAAAGATCATTTGATTCTGACATCATTAAAACACTTAAATATTGAATAAATGGTCTATGATTAAAGAGTGAATATAAACCATTCGAATTTTGGCCAAATTTATTAAAATAACACGCTCAAAAAGCTACAAATAGAGCCCAATTTTGTATCTGAAGAAATATCAAAGAGCTAAAAAATTTTATATATTTTTCTATAATCACCCCCCGACGACCAGTATTAACGATCGTCATCAACATTGACAAGTTTGAATCATCTGACTATTGTCACTTCATTATTAACATATAACCTTGTTGTTGAGCTCATTTGTGATCATTGTATTCCTATAGTCCCTACAATAAAAATTAAACAATTGCTCTTAAGTGTTCTGAAGTGTGTAGAATCTCAACTTCATTAATTATGAGGAAGAAAAAAATTCTTGTATGTTTCATCATGTAAAATATTATTAAGACTAGATCAGGCACCATGATTTTTTTTATTCTTAAAGTTTTTCACATAAAAAAATCTATTCTCTCATAACGTTGATATATAAATGTTAGATTTACGTAGAAACAAAGATAATAAATATACTCTAACGCCGTAATTTTTTCAGCACTTGAACATTGCCAATACAAATGCTTGTAGCACAAAGAGTGAATGTTATAGTATTGTTGATAAAAAGCAGTGATTTTGGAACTATGATCTCTAGAAAGGGAGAAATAGGTAGCGGAGTTCATTAATAGCTTGGTGTTTATTGAAGTTTGGTTATGAGATCTTTCGTGGGGGGTAGGAATGGCTTGCATGCATTATCCTCTTACTTGCTTTGGTTTCCGCTTAGTTGGAATTGGAATTGACGCTTAAGTCTGGTGCTCAGAAGCTCCCAATTCAATGGGGATGCACAAAGAGGAGGAATAAGATGAATGGAAAGCTGAACAAGCAGAGATCCAGAGAAGAGCTCGATAAACTTGATTCCTTGCAGCACAAGAACCAAAAAACAAAGGATGAGAAGGGTATCAAATTCAATGAAAGCAGGCATTATCGTTGGGATAGGAGTGACCTTGCCGAGGAACTTGATACACCAGTTTTTGTCCCGAACAAATGCAACTCCTGTGGGAGGAAGGGTTTTTACGATGCTGATCCCAACAAGAGAAGACCAGGTATTCTCTTTTTTTATTAGCACTATTCGTTGTTGGGATTACTCCCTTCAATGTTAGAAGCAAGACATGATATTGATGAGCTTTAAACCTGCTGTGAAAAGGTATGGTCATCCGAATCAAGTTGCCTTCGAAGGAACTCAAGGTTCAGGAGCAAGAATCTGTAAGCACAGATCCCTGCTGTTCGTCTTCTGTGACCAAGAAACCCAAAATTCAAGCATGCTTAGCTGAATCTGCACCCCGCAGTTCTTCTCAAGTCTCCAAGACATCCAAAATAACAGAATCTGCAACCCAGTCATCTTCCCAAGTCACCAAGACATCCAAAGTTCAAGAAATCTTAACGGGCTCTGCTCCCCACCGGCCTCAAGTCACCAAGAAATCCAGAGTTCAGGCAGACTTAACTAAATCTGCTCCTCGTTGCTGTCCTCAAGTCACCAAACCACCCAAAATTCAGGCAGTCTTAACTGAATCTGTTCCTCGCAGTTCTTCTGAACTAAACAAGTTATCCAAAGTTAAGGCAGTCTTACCTGAATCTGCTCCTCGCTGCTCTCCTCAAGTCACTAAGCCACACAAAGTTCAAGCAGACTTCACTGAATCTAGTCCCCTCTATTCTTCTCAAAAAGTATCCAAAGTTCGAGAAGCCTTCACTAAATCTGCACCTCGCGGTTCTTCTCAGATCACCAAGGCATCCAATGTTCAAGCAGCCTTGACTGAAACTGCCCTCCACTGTTCTTCTCTTGACACCAAGAAGCCCAATGTGCAAGTAGGCTTAACTGAATCTGCAACTAGCTGTTCTAACCAAGTCATCAAGACAACCAAAATTCGAAAAGCCTTCACTGAATCTGCTCCCCGCTTTTCTTCTCCAGTCACCAAGAAACCCAAAGTTCAAGCATGCCTAACTGAGTCTGCACCAAGCTGTTCTTATCAAGTCACCAAAGCATCCAAAGGTAAAGCAGTCTTAACTGAATCTGCTCCCAGCTGTTCTTCTCAGGTCACCAAGGCATCCAACGTAAAAGCAGCCTTCACTAAATCTGGCCCCCGCTGCTCTGCTCTAGTCACCAAACCATCCAAACCTCAAGCAGTTTTAACTAAATCAGCTCCCCTCTGCTCTGCTAAAGTCACCAAACCATCCAAACCTCGAGCAATTTTAACTAAATCTGCTCCTCGCTGTTCTTCTGAGATCACCAAATCATCCAAAGCTTAAGCAGTTTTCACAGAATCAGCATCCCGGTGCTGTTCTCAAACCACTAAGTTATCCAAAAGTGAAAGTCTCACTGAATCAGGTCTGAGAACAAAGAAGGTACCTTCAGCAAAGCAACCGCTGGCAATTGCTGAGCCTTGCTTCTCTGTTCCTGTCGCCAAGTTGCCCATTCTTCAAGAAGGCTTTGTTGAGGCCAATCCCAGTGAACCTAGGCACAAAAACAGCAAAGGTTAGAAACGGTGCACAAAGATAAGAGAGGCAACTGTTCACCGATTTGATAAAAAAACTGGCAGCCTCCATCGATCCAGCCGATTGAGGCTGATGAAGATGAGCTGGACTGGCTGTTTGCTCCAAGGAAGTCACAGTTTTGCAATGCCCCCATTTCTGATCCTAGCTTCCAGGACAAATTTCTTCATGTATTGCAATTTTCATTTTCATTTTCTTCTTCTCTATTTTGTTGTACAGATCGGAGGTTTACGATGGCTTCAACACTTTGTAAAATTGATTATGAGATTATTGTGAGAAAATAATTTTTTTTATTATTATGAATATTATAAAATAAATTTATAAAAAATAATTAATTAATTTCTCGAAAATGTTGCATATTAATAATTGCTAAACTTCCGTTGGCTATCAATTTTGTGCGAATTGTTATTCACAGTTTCACACTACTAAATATATGAATCAGCTGTTATGAATTAATTTTAAATTCTTACCATGTTTACCTAAAATGTTATAAGTTTCTTTAAGACAAGATAAATTAATAATAATATTAATAATAATAATATATTATTTATAGATAATTTTATACTGAACTAATTACTTAATATTTATAAATCTAATTCAGAATTATATAATTTAGTACTTTTTTATTAAAATTTACTAAAAATGCACAAAAACTAATGTTACTCAAAATTATTCTATGGACTAATTAACTATATTAATATAGTACAAAATAAAAATATTATGAAAAAAGATGTATATTTAATAGGATTATAACAAATTAAATCTCAAAAATTTTTGACACATAATAACTCATAAAAAATTTTTCATTCTAAATTATTAACTAAAAAAATAAATAAAATGTATTTACACTTAAAGCATTAACAAAAAAAAATGGTGGTTCCTCCTCTCCAACCGAACAAGACAAACAAACAAATAAAAAATAAATAAATTTAAATAATTTATTTCTCTCTCCTGCCGAGCACAAAAAAAGCCAGTCTGTCAGTAGAAATTACTATGTTCGGAGTCCGGAGATAGCTTACCTCCGGACTCTAATCAAAATAGATCACGTCGCCTATGCACAACCTATGTACAATTTGTATTATTATAGAAGATTATAAGAGAAAGAGGGTTTAGAAATATAAAAATAAATTCTCTATAGTTAGAAATGACAAGCTATTATGCAACCTTATGGGGTAATACAATTTTTACTTGTTGTGAACCCTTAGCTTCAGTGACTTGAAGTTCGTTACTACTCATACTTCTACCAGCTGCGAAACTTGAGAACCCTAAACCATTTGACACTATACGGAAAGGAAAATGCCATGATCGTCAATTGTTGCTACACCATCTGAGAAGTATGTCTCAAACAAAATTATTAAAGGCCATTCATGAACTACTTTTTTCAACAATGTTAAAAAAATAAAAAACTCACTCATTAAGGATCGTTTGGAACGGTTGCAGTTTTTTATAAAAGTGATTATAAAATGATTGTGGAGAAAGCAACGTTTTAAAAGTTATTATAGAAAGCAGCTACCTAACATAATTTTTTTTAATACAACAAAAAACTAATGACCAAATATAAATTGTGATTGTGGTTTGAAAAGTAAAGCAGTAAAAAAGCTATCCCAAAGCCTTAAATTTCATTGGAACGGCTTTCTTACTGCTTTTTAAAGTAGATTTTTAATAAAAATAATTAAAAAACTGCTTTAAGAAGCAGTAAGAAAGCCGTCTTAAACGAAACCTTAATCTCTCAAATTTTCTATGGTAATCATGCAAATTTTCTAAAGATTTCTTGGAAGCTCCACACATAAAGGAAAATATCCACACACAAAAAAAAATTCCAATTTTGTTGATCAGATTATAAGCCACAAAAATATTTAGTTTGCAATCAGCAAATAAACATATAGATTAAATCACAGTGCTTAAATTTTTGCCCTATCAAATAACAAAATTCTGGTTTGAAAAAAAATATGAATCAGATTTTAAAATATCATAATTTTATCATTAGGACATTTGGAAATTAAAATTCTTCTAAAATTCAAAATGAAAAAACAACTTCCAAAATTTTTTTGGAGAAGAAAACATGTGAATAGTCATATAGGAAAAAATTCTAGCCAACAAGAACAAAATAAAGAAGGAAAAATCATTAAAGATTATCTAAAATTGCTCAAAAGACAAAAAAAAAAAAAAAATCAAGGTTTCAGCTAAATTTTTTGGCAATTTTTAGAGGTACCACCATCTCTGCATGCCTCGTCAAGGATAATCTCCATTCCTCTCAAGTTAGTCTAAACCCTCTATTCAACTCAAAATCAAGATCCTACGTTATTTAAAGTTTTGTTTGTGACAGCTTTCTTTCTACTTTTTAAAATAAATTTTTAGTATGAAAATTTTTCTAACTAAAAATTTTTATATTAAAAAGCTGTTTTTAAAAGCAGTAAGAAAGCTTTCTCGAGCTTAGGCTTTATTTGAGACGGCTTTCTTATTGTCTCTTAAAGAAGCTATTTAGTATAAAAATTAAAAATTTTGTACTAAAAAATTACTTTAAGAAACAATAAAAAAACTTGCCCAATGAAAAAGGACAAAAACCTCTTTGTAGATGAAGACCAGAGCCTCAAAGCAGAAACTGCTAACATTGGTTATCACCATAGTTAGGATTCATGTAGGACAATATCTAACATCTTTATAAAGGAGAACTTAAGCCTAGGAAGGAAATTTGAGAATTTCCCTTCAGCCTCAAAGGGAATATTCATGGAGGAGGTAGAAAGAAAAGACAATATTTTAGAACTTTTTTCTAAAAAATCTTAGCTATTTTTAAGATTTTATCAATAAATGATATTTACTAAAAAAAATTTTTAAAAAAGCATCTTCAGTGAAAAACATAAGAAAAAATGCGGCGAATAAAGCCAATCATGATAGCCTCCTCATCTATGTTCGAGCATAGTTTGCGCCTACATTCGTCTTTTTTGGACATTTGTGGACTCTTTAGATCATAGCCCTCAGAAAAAGCTCAATTATGATTTTGCTTCACAAAATTTTTAAGGTTCAATATATATATATTACTATTATTTTATACTTAAATAAAAAATTTGAAATTATTAATGTTAATCTATAACTTAAGAATTAATTGGTTCTTATTTGATTGATTTTAATGAATATTTGTTTACGGATCAAATTTAAGAATGTGAAATGAGCATATATATAAAAAAGTTAGAGTAGTTTCAATGACAGATAAGATTACAGAGAGTAGTCTTAGATGGTTTGATCATATAAAATATCTACCTTTCGATGACCCGATTAAAAGAGTATATACATAAGATTTGGCTAATGTTAAGAAATATAGAGACAGATCGAAAAAAGACTTGTTTAGAAAAGTATTAGAAATAACCTTTTTTTATCAGATTTAAATGATAATTTAATTTTTACTATGACATAATAGAGAAAAATTATTTATGTAGCTGAGACCAAATAGTGGGATAAAAGCTTTTTGTTGTTGTGCTTAAATTGATGAAAAACAAATAAGTTGAATGCCCCTCACCAAAAGTATTATTTCTTTATATTTTTTTGATTTAAATTAAGTAAAATTAATAAAGATGTAAAAAAATTCACTTTATTTTAATAATTTTTATATCTCAAATTTAATAAATGGTTAATCTCACTCTTCAACATCAATTATATAGCTATATTTTCATGCATGATTGATAATTACTTTTTTTTGAAATTTCAACAAATTTAATATCATTAAGATGAATAATATTGATTTTTAATTAAATTTCAACTTATTTAAAATATAAATAAATTAAATATCTAAATTATATTAAAATATGTAATATATAAAAAAAGTACATTGTATTTTAAATAAATTAATATTAATAATATTTTTAATATAATTTAAAATTTTAAGGGCTATCACCCAATCATGTCGCTGGAGTAACTTCCAACTTCGGAGGTGACGGACCACGTAACAATCCGGTTCTTGTGGCTGGATTGCCGCATGGCTTTTCCATCAATAACAAATAATATATTTTTAATGAGCTATCCTATTCCGCGCTACAAGTTACCGGTGCTCGCTCAGGCTCTATAAATACCACCAGACCCCTCTTACGATGCTTTGTTATTTCTGTCTCTTCTTCTGAAAACCCTAGCCCTAGGATTCTCCGTTGCTTCTCAAAGTCTTCTTATCTCGTTTCTCTCTCTTTTCTTGTGTTCCTGTCTGATCGGCTTTTTTCTTGCGAACCTTGTGCGTCTTTCGTGCTGTTTGGGGCTTATCAGCATCGGAGAAGAATTGCGAGAGCCATGTCTCGGTTCATTCCGAATACGCGTTCGAATTATTGGAGGGAAGATGTCTTCCTGATCGGATCAATCAAGGTTTGTTGAGCATTAATGAGGCTGCTATTGATTAATTTCATTTGTGCTCGACTGCCTGCCGTTGATCCGATTATTAATAGTCCTGTTATTGTTAAAATGGTCATCGAATGTAATAATTTCCAGTTTGTAAAATATCCAAAAGATTGAAAGGAAATTTTATGTTGATGTATTTTATTGACAGTCACAGACTGAATATTTGTCTTTATTATTTGGTCATCCGTATGATTTTTTGCCTGCAAAGATTTCGAATTCAAATGAGATCTAATGAAGACACTCTATTTGAAGGGCTTCATTTTGTTTGTCTTTGTTTGCGTTCATATGTTGTGGAAAATTTTGATCAGTACTCCGGAATTAAGGTCTCTCATACCATGTTGTGAAGGTCTGTGATGGGGTTACCTTGACGCTTTTGTTTTTGGTTTATTTATTTTCACTCTAGGAACATACTCTGCAGTAAATAATCAGGATACAATGACTGAAGTTATGTTGTTAGTTGAAAAAATGCTTTAAGAACTATGTTGTCTTAGTGAACGAAAGTAAATTGAGGGAGTTCCTTAATAAATCCGAATTTAAACAGATTTGATTATCACCAGGGGGGTCTGTTCATGATTGCTTTCAAACTAGGAATTGTTGATTGGTCACCATTCAGCATTCCTTAAAAATCGTGGGCATTAATTATCAAATAAAATCATGTTTATAATTATAACTGATTTTAATAAGCAAATTATGATGCCTGAACAATAATCATCCGTACATTCTTAACTGTTATATAATGCACTGATATTTTGAATTATAATTGGTGATTTTAGACCTCGGTGTTTTGGTATCTTCAATATATCGTAGATGCCCCAGCTATATGAATTAATGCAACTGTCATTGGACGTGTAGGTAATGGATCAGTTCATATCTAGTATTGATTGATGTGTAGAAATATCTGTGCAAAGTAAAGTTTATGTTTCATGCACCACCGCCACTAAAGAATGAATGAAAATAATGATATATACTAAAGTTTTTAGTATATTTCTGTTCAGCATGATTATAACTAAATTACGTCAATCTTGGTTAAAAATGCTGTTTTACCTCGACTTGAGAGGTAGTATCAAACTAAACACATTCTTATGTTCTCTAGATGGTATTGCTATCTATATACCTTTGAGCAAAATGCCCCTGATTATTGAATGAAAGCGAAACAACCCTAAATTGCTGATTGTTGAATGATAGCATTTGGAGCATTTTATCTCATCTTTGGAGGTAGGTGATGATTAAATAAAACTCTTCAGTGTGCTAAATCAATGTGGCTTAAGGAGCCAAACTTTGTTATACAACACATTATTTACTTTCCTTAATTACATTGAAATTATTGCTCATCTTTTGGGCTAGAAATGTTGATTGTTTACTCCTTGAGAGGGTTATTATGAATTGGAGACCTTAGAGTTTCTAGGCCCTTCATGCAGTTTATCATATCAATATAATTTTTTTCCTTTCAGATGGTGTATGTGTTCTGTTCCAAAACTTATTTCCCTTAATAATATTCTACTTATATATTACACAACATGAACTGTTCGTGTAAAAATATCATATATTGAAATGGGTTCACTGGATGCTTGTTGGTCATGCATAAACCAATCCATGTATTTGCTCTGCTTTCCCGTTCCTTTATTGGAACTGATGGTTTAGTCTGGTGCCCAGAAACTCCAGATTCAATGGGGAAACACAAAGCAGAGGAAGCAATTGAGCAGGAAGGTGAATGAAAAGCAGAACAAAAAGAGATCCAGAGAAGAGCATGATAATCTGGATTCCTTGCAGCGCAAAAACAAGAAAAGAAAGGCTGACAAGAATATAAAATTTAATAAAAGCTTCCATTTTGCAAGAAAAGAATTTGCTGACCATTTGGAAAGGAGTGACCTTTCCGAGGAACATGATCCCCCAGCTTTAGTTCTGAACAAATGCAACTCCTCGAAGGGCACTCAAAACAGTAAAAATGGGAATGCTGTTATGGACTCGGATCCCAAGAAGCAAAGACCAGGTACCTATTTTTTGTGGTTCACATGATTCGTGGTTGCTATTAATCCCTTTCAATGTTAGATGGAAGACATTTTATTGATGTGCTTTAAACCTTTTGTGAAAAAGGTATGGTCATCCGAATTAAGTTGCCTTCGAAGAAGCAAAAGGATCCCGAGCCAGAATCTGCAAGCATAAATCCCAGCTGTTCTTCAATATTCACCAAATCATCCAGTGCGCAAGCATTCTTGACTGATGCTTGCTGTTCTTCTCAAGTTACCAAACCATCCGAAGTTCAAGCTATTTTAACTGGATCTGGTCCCCTCGGTTCTTCTGAAGTCACCAAGTTATCCAAAGTTAAAGCAGTCTCAACTGGCCGCTGTTCTTTTCAAGTCACCAAACCATCCGAAACTCACGCGGTTTTAACTAAATCTGCTTCCTGCTGCTGTTCTCAAGGCAGCAAGCAATCCCAAAGTGAATCAGTCTTGACTGAATCTGCTCTGAGAACGAAGGAGCTGCCTTCAGCAAAACAACCAGAGACAATTGCTCAGCCTTCCATCTCTGGTCCTTTCTCCACACCACCCATCCTTCAAGAAAGCTTTGTTCAGGCTAATCCCAGTGAATATAGGCACAAGAGGAGCAGTGGTGGGAACTGCACACAGAGATCAGAGAGTCAATTGTCCAGAGATTTGATAATGAACTGGAAGCCTCCATCGATTCAGCTGCTCGAGGCAGATGAAGCTGAGCTGGATTGGCTCTTTGCTACACAGAAATCACAGGATGCAAAACCCAGTGCACAGATTTGCATAGCTGGCGTCTCTAATCCTAGCACTTATCCGAGCTCTGCAAGTTCTTTGCAACCCAGAGCTACCTATCTACCTGAGTTCAACATGTACCAGATGCCATATGTGATCCCATTTTGAAGTTTGGAGGTGGATGAATTGTTGGAAATGTGGAGCTGAGTTGTACAGAACGGATTATTTTTCTATACCAATTTTCATTTCTACCAATGAGTATTAGCTCATGCAGTATTGTTCTTCTCTCTCAAATGTGAGATGATGGGCTAAACTTCCACTTGATTGATTGGTTTAAAAGAAAATCCCTTGAAAGGGTAATTGAATGCAGTTGTATTGTAAGTAAAGGAAATTGAAATGAAGTTTAGAAAGCATTTTTTTCTAGCCAGTTTGTTTCATTTATTTTGACTCTGATCAATCATATTTTGCCTTCCTATATATAATCTTTCAAGTAATACTTAGAATTCGGTAATGGTTTGAGTGTCTGTTTGCAAGGTCTAGGAGTTCTCCATTGACTACTCGCCCATCAGTTCGCCTCCTCGTCAGCTTTAATATTTTTTTATGATTTGAGATTACCATTTTGGTATGTTGAACCTGAGAGCACAAAAGATTTGCTATTTGCCACCACTTCTGAGATCTTATGCAGCATGCTTCTTATTGCCGCGTCTTCTCTGCTTAGACCGAACCTGATACAGCTTTTTGAGTCTGTTTCTGGAAAAATTATTAGGTGCGGACACCGGACGTAGCTCTACATCTGGACTCTACTAGAATGGCGCCACGTAGCCACCCAAAGACCCGGCGACCCGTTTCGCCGAGAAGTTCAAATGATGCACGTGCGGTATTACTGAAGAATTACTCCGGTATTACTTAGTGTTACCAAAGAATTATTCGGTATTACCTATGAATTACCTAGGTATTACTCGGTATTACCTAGGAATTATTAGGTATTACCGAAGAATTACTCGGTATTACTTAGGTATTACTCGGTATTACCTAGGAATTACTCGGTATTATCAAAAATTACTCTGTATTACCGAAAAAATACTCGGTATTACCTAGGAATTAGTCAAAAAAGGGCAGGTTTTTTTAATTTTTCGCGTCCAATCCGGGTCGGATCGTCGGGCCAAGCGGAAGTTGTCATAACACGTGCTAAATACGTGGCGCCATTCTAGTGGAGTCCGGACGTAGAGCTACATCCGGTGTCCGCACCTAATAATTTTTCCTGTTTCTAAGGTGCAGGGCTCCTACTAAGCAGAGAAAATGCTAGCTTCTTGTATATTTACTGTGTTATTTTTCTTCCTTGGCGGGCAAGAAATAACACAAGGTTTGGGAGAAAATTT
This sequence comes from Dendrobium chrysotoxum, assembly GCA_019925795.1. Lineage (NCBI taxonomy): Eukaryota > Viridiplantae > Streptophyta > Magnoliopsida > Asparagales > Orchidaceae > Dendrobium > Dendrobium chrysotoxum. The sequence continues at coordinate 30,154,700 of CM034309.1, forward strand.
CAGTGCCAATAAACTCTCAGAATGTCAGAAAGGCTATTGCGGCTAAATTTACAAAATGGTAAAGTGTAAATTATTCTGTGCGAACATCGGACGCAACTAACATTTGGAGCTCAATAAAAATACGGCATATCATTCAGTACCGAGCCTTGGTACCGCTCTCTACCGAGTACTGGATGACGCGGCGCAATTTTATTAGACTCTGGATTGCGTTTGACATCCGCACAGAATAATTTCTCTTTAAGTTAGACGGTACAATGATGAATGGATTATTCTCCTATCCTGAACTTGGGCTTTCATCTCATGGACGGGTCTACGGGTAACTGGTGATGATCCGAACTTATTCGATTTTTTGTTTATTTTCATGAGAATTTGGATACTTTTGGCCATTTTGAGTCTCCTTTCCAAATTTATCAATGATAATTTCATTTGGAACCTCACTTGCTATGTTATTTCAAGATTTAATAACAACTTAGGCTTCGATTAACACAGCTTTTGATCACCACTTTTTGATTGTTTTTTAAAAAAAAAATAATACTAAAAAGATACTGAAAAAAAAAATAAAAAAATTATCCAAACAAAATCTTATAGGCTAAGCTGAAATACCTAAGACGTGTAGTATTATATTTCAGTTATATTTAATACAAAATCATAATAATTATTAAGAATAAATCAATTCAAATTCTATTTGTATTTAAAATTTCCAATTTATTAAAAAATTGATGCAATTGGTATTAAGCCCAGCTTCAAACCAAGGCTTTAATTTTTATTACAAGTTTGTATTCAATGACAAAAAAATGTTTAGGTGATAGCATCGAACAAAAAAGGTACATCCCCATATATTTAAAACATTAAAGGCAAAGATTTGCATTGAATAAACAAACTGTCCTTGATAACTTTAAATAGAGATACAAGATAATAATATAGCATGTCTTGTAAGGAGACAGATCAAGATGACCGCACACATCAAATGCTTATGAACGGGGGCGAAGTCATCTGTAGTCTTGGCCATGAAAAAAGAGTTGATTACGAACATAAATACAACATATGGTGATACTAAAACACATTCTCATGATTTTTTTTTTTTGTTTTTCCTCTTCAATCTGCTGTTGTTGATGTCAGTTAAATATAGAGGAAGAGCTTTAATTCAGACGGAAACTTAAGATTTATTTGGGACGATTTTATTACTGTTTCTTAAAGCAACATTTTAGTACAAAAACTAAAAATTTTATATTAAAAAGCTGCTTTAAGAAGTAGTAAGAAAGTCATCCCAAACAAAGCCTTAGACTGTGCAAGAAACATGCATGACCATTCTTCAATGCAGTTTCCTCACAAAATGAAGCAAGATTTTTGTGACCTTCTCTTCTTCTTCTTCTTTTGCTTGGGGGGCTGGAGAACAACTTTGATGGCCGCATCAAATACAGCTTTGATATTCTGTGCCGCAAATATATTATCACATAAAAAAGACTTTTAGCCACCTGCGAACATGTAGGATTGATGATTAAAAACGCATACCTGTTGTGTTTTTGAGCTGCACTCAACGTAAGAAGCAGCACCTATTTGCTTTCTAAGTTCCTCTCCCTTTAAGAATATTAAAATACATTAGAAGTTAAGAAATTTAAGCAGAGCATGGAAAGAACTCATGAGATTGAATTCATATGCCATTTTGGTTGCATCCTAATTCATCTTTACCTGCGCGGTAGTAATAGGCACAGCTCCTGGGTGGTCGATAAAGAACTGTTGGTCATCTCGAAGATCTGAAAGGATACCACACTTGAGTTATAGGTGATAGTTTGTTCAATACTAAAGAAATCAAGGGGCTGTTATTTTCTGAAAAAAGAATGTCAGAGTAAAAAGATACAGCTTAAAAAAAAAAATTGAATGTTTGCCTGAAGAGATGCTCTAGATTAGGGATGTAAACGAGTCGATTCAAGCTAGAGTCATAACAAACTCGAGCTCGGGTCGTTTGTCAGAAAACCGGCTCGAACTTGAGCTCGAGCGCAGAAAATAAACTCGAACTTGGCTCGTCCTTTTAACTCCCCGGCTAGAGAGCTCAACTTGAGCTCGGTGGGAGTTCACTAAAGAAGCACGATGGGCGAACTGGCGAAATTACTTTGGAACGCCCATTGGAAAAGAAGCACCAAGAAGAAACAACTTTTTGTGTGTGTGTGGGTGGGGGTGGGGGTGGGGTTTAAGTACAGCAGCAGGGAAGAAGGATGAGTTTTTTTGGGGGAGAATGATAGCATTAGATGTATTAATGGCATTAAATGTTATATGCTTTTTCAGTAAACTTTTTTAGAATAGTACACCTTTTTGTAGGGTTTTAATTGAGGATAATTTATTAAAAGTGTGTTTACTTTTAAATAATATAAATTAAAAAATAAGATTATTTTTCTACCCCTAAACATGTATCTAAACGAGTAAGCTCGTAAGCCGACAAGTTGAGTCTCATCAAACTCGAACTCGAGCTCGTTTAATATGCGAGCTTGAGCTCGAGCTCGGTAAGCTCGACTCGCGAGCTCGTTAGCGAGTCCCGTTCGAGCCGGCTCGTGAACTTGCTTGATTAGATGATGACTCTCCGAACACATGAAGAGATTTCAAGCCAGCAATGACACCTAGCAACAGAGTAAAAACATCATTTTGCATTTATTGGTTTTACACCCAACTATTTGATGTGATTATATCGTCATCAATGTGACAGTACAACACAATAAGACATCGTGTCCAGTAAATGAGCCACCTGTCAACAGAAAATCAACTCCTTCCAACTTTGATCTAATTTAGATTGACAAAACATGCCAAACAACCGGATCTATCAAGCAAAGAATCAATTCCTTACAATAAAGAAAATATAGCGGTCCTATCATCAACTCAGCTATCGAACTCTAATGCTCCCACCAATTATCAAGGAATCAACAGATGTTTTTATGACTTTATTGTAAACAAACAAAAAAACATTAACCTCCATGCTTTTTCAAGTCCACATTCCACACAATTGTTCTTAATTCAGTTCTCATGGTTCCTAAACTTTCCTGCAATTTATTATCAACCACCAAAATTATCAAATATATGAAATGTGCTACTAAATTTCTTAATACTCATTATGAATTATAGATATGATCTCAGGAAGGATAATTGCTAATGCTAAAGTAAATGCTAACATCTACCTCTTGAATATTGAAGAAAATACTAAAAAACAAGTGAAATATGCTCAATATGTATATTTCATTCTTCCTTTAATGAAAGTATAATAATAATATGGTACTTTCATCTTGGTCATTTCAACTTCATATTTCTTAAAAAGTTATTCCTCTCTCTATTCATCAATACAAATCCTAAAACATTCCAGAGTATAAAACTTGCCAATTATCCATACACAGCTTGCATTTAACCTATTCAACTGTATAAAGCCTCAAAACTTTTAATTGTAATCCATGGTGACATTTAGGAACAATATCAGGTAAACAATATCTTGGGGGCTAGATGATTTATATTATTTGTTGATGACCGTACTAGAACTACTTGGGCATTTCTAATGAAAATAAATTTGAAACCAATTCAATATTTTAAATATTCCAATTTTTATACAAATCCAATTTAAAATTCAAATTCAAATCATTGGGATCAATATTAAGAAACGATATTGTTATTGCATTCTTGGAAACTATCCCCTTCAACTAGAAATTATCCACCAAAATTCTTGTATTCATGCTCAATAAAATAGGATAGCAAAAAGAAAAAAATAGACATATTTTAGAGGTTGCTCGATCAATTTTGATAACTAATAATGTCCTTAGTATTATTGAGGAAAGCTATCCTTATAGTTGTGTGCAATCAAGAATTCTCAACTTCAAAACTCCTTATCAAACTCTCATCAAGGCCTATCCCAAAAAATGAACTCACCTCCATCATTCCTGTTGGCTCAAGAAAAATAGCACGAATGCGTGAATCCCGCTTCGCAGCTGTAGGATTCCATTTCCCTTAAGTCAGATTAGAATTAACCAGATTTCCCCTGTGGGTAGTCAGGGTTTAATTAGATCTGGGGTCCTTACTTCCCATGAGCGCAAGCACTCATAGTTAATTACCTCTCTTAACACGTAAGAGAGAACTTTCGATTAAGGATGAATAAATTTTAGGTATTTTTAGTCTCAATTATGGGGCAAACGGAGGTAAACCCGATCAAGATCCCATGGTTCCGTCGTCCCGGGTATACCGTAGGTCTCAGTCTACCAACACTACAATTATTGACCGTAATGTCCAGGGAATCTGATTAGCAGCCATGGGTTACCTCCTCTCAGGGATCCCGAGTAGATTGAGGCGGTTAGGTTTGTGTTTTAATTTTATTTGGGTTTTGGGGCTTACATCCATTAGAATGCCCAGAAGTTGATTTAATTTAGGAATTTGTAACTTCGTTTAGAAGTTACACAGAAATTTGATTGGGTCAGGACTTACGACTTTCATAGCAAGTAGCCCGTATGTTTAATTTGGAGTGGGGCTTACGACTCTATTTATGAGTTGCCCAAAGATGGGTCTTACAACCTAACTCTACAGCAAGGCTGCCCAGAAGGGTTTAATTGTTTGGGTAGGTCTTATTTTTCCCTTAGGAAACTGCCTGAAAGCGGGACTTATAACATAGTCCTATAGACTAGGATGCCTAGGGATTTATATGTTTTATAGAAAATCTTAGAAATTCCACATACTTTCAACATGGGATTAGTAACATAATTACTGTATTTCAAAGCCTTATTTAAAGATGACATTCTATTTTAAAGCTTTGATTTTTCAACAGAAGATGTCCGTTTGATTAGACTTAGGTAGGGACGTATGGCCTTTATTAAGGATGATCCGAAGATTTTAGTTGGGTAGGTCTTATGGTTTCCTTAGAAGTTGCTTAATGATGGGTCTTACGACCTAGCCCTGTAGGCTAAGTGGCCCGAGTTGTGGGTCTTACAGCCAAGCTCTATAGCCTTGGATGCCCGAGTGAGGGGTCTAGGGTTATGTTATTGCCTAAACATTTCCCTCAGAGATCGGACTTACGGCTTCTATTAGAAGTTGTCGGATGTTTTAATTTGGAGTTAGGGTTTAGGTTGATTTTACCTAAAACTTTCCCCTAGGGTCGGGCTTACGTCTTTCCTATGAAAGCTGCCGGGTAGTTGGTCTTACAACCAAGTTCTTATAAACAAGGCTGCCCAGAAGGGTTTTAATTGTGTGTTTGTTGAGAGGATGTCAATTATTTAGGGTTCGTCACTCAGAGAGATTGAGAGATTTATGAGTTTGTTTGAATTTGTTCTTTTAACACTTCGGGGTTTTGGCACTGGCGTCAGTGTTTTAGTTGTTTTGTGCTCGTAGTCTTTTTCCTACTACACTGTGGCTCTACTAGCTCTTCAGTACTTAGCTTTTCTTGATTCCCAGTACTTTTGTTTTACTAGTAGTTAGATTTATCACTCTCCAGTATTTTAATAATTTTTATTTATGATGTACTAATATTTGTTTATTTTGTGTGCAGATACATGCTGATCCAGAGTTCATAGCAAGTAGCTACAGTAGTAGGAACCTGCAGCCAGAGGTGATATAGTTGCAGGGATTAGAGCTTGCTAGGAGCTTTACCAGGAGCTGGGATCGGAGCCCACCAGCGGCAGGGTTTAGATTAGGATTTTTGGAGACTTTCTTTCAGTTTTGTGTTTTGGTTAGCTTTCTTAGGAGTTTGAGTTTTAGTGTGAGTTGTACAGAGTTCATTAGTGTGAACATTCTTTAAATTTTATTTGATTTGATTTTTTTTTTATTGCTCCAGTTAATCAATTTAAAATGCTCTTGAATCTTAACTCAAATTTTAATTCAAATTTTAAATTGCTCTCACATTTTTAAAATTTTCAAATTTTAAACTGCTCTCAAAATATTGTCATATTTTAAAGTTCCCATATTTAAAACATGCTCTTAAACAATTAATTAACCAATTAATTAATTGATAAATTAATGTTGACAAATCAATTAATGAGACGACTCGTTGCAAGTTTTGCTATCTCATTAATTATAGGAAAAGAAGTGATGTTTTAACAGGTAGAGACCTCTAATATTTCAAGAGTAATAATATTTGAAATGCTAAAACAATTCAAAGTCTTTCACTCAAATTTAACTTGCGATAGAATCTCTTAAAGAGATGTCTCATTTGAAGATATTTGAGACAATATCATTTAGAGATACTCGAGGCATCTCGAAAATAGTCCTTTGATTGGGATGATATCAAACAAGTTCTCATTTATATTAACCGGCATTTGGAAGAATGAGAAGCAAGATTTGCCCTGAATCCATTAAGAACTTTTCCTTTAAGATGGTCGTTATTCCCTGACTAAGATGGTTGTTATTCCCAGACTAATCCATTATTTTGATTAATTCAAATCAAATAACAATTTTTTTATTAAATATTAATTAACTGGATTAGTTAATTAACATTTAGAAAAGTTATTTTTTTAACATTTTTATTGAATTCGTATTGAATTCGAATTGAATTATCCTCTAAAATTTTGAGAAAATTTCGGCAGCCTCCCGGCGTCCCCTCCCCTACACCAGGAGGTAAGGGAGGGCACTTGCCCTAATGTCTTCCTACCCGGACCTAAGGTCAACGGCGTAGGGTCTTCGAATTAAAACCATCCCGGCCGGATCTAAGATACGACGGCCCGGGGTCTTCAAATTTAAAACCATCCGCCCAGATCTAAGATCGATGGCGCGGGTCTTCGAATTTTAAACCATCTCGGCCGGACTTAAAGTCGACGACGCGAGGTCTTGAGGCTTTAAATCATCCCGGCCGGACCTAAGGTACGACGGCACGAGGTCTTCGACACATGTTTGAAAATTCTTATTTTTCTTTATTTTATTATATATATCATATAGTATAATATATAATGTATAATGTATAATATATATATTATATCACATATAATAGAGAGAGGAAGAGGGAGCCCGATCGGGCATGGCCAGAAGCGGAAGTCATGCACGGGAGCAGGTGTCAGGGCTGGGTTCGTCGGGGTCGGTCGTCGCGTAGGAGGCAAAGTCGGACAGCAACGAAGGAACCGAAGAGCGACTCGTGCGATCTCTCTTCCTCCTGCAAAGCAGAAGTCGGACAGCAACAAAGGAGCAGAAGAAGCGACCGTGCAATCCCTTCCTCCCGCGAAGGAGCGAAGTCGGACAGCAGCAAAGGAGTCGAAGGAGCGGCTCGTGCAATCTCCGCACCTCTGGCGAAGCAAAGCCGAACAGCAACGACGCAAAGGGAAGATGAAAAGCGAACCCTAGACTCCTTACGAAGCAACCAAGTTGAACAGCGACGTTGGAGTCGAAGGAGCCAGGCGAGCGAAGTTTTTTTCTTTCGATCGTTTCTTCCGATCATTTTAAAGAAGTAAGCTTGCGGTTATTTCATTTTGAACGAAAGGTCGCTACGTTTGGAGGCAAAATGCGCGATGTGGGACCGGATCGGAGGCAGGTATGTTGCTTCGATTTTTTTTTTTTTTTAGTCAACAATTCCTCCAACAGTTCTTTACAGCTCTATTTTTGTGCATACGACTCCTCATCAAAGTAAAAAATTTGACCCAAAAATCATAAAATGTATTTTTATTAGCTACTCTCCTCACCAGTAAGGTACAAGTGTTATTCTCTCAATACTAAAAAAAAATATTACATCACCATAAATGTGACATTTTCAAAAATCAATCCTTTCTCAAATCTAGCATTTCGCAGGAAAACATCAATTCAATCTATAAATATGACTTTTGTCCTATTCTACCTCAACCTACACCCTTTCCGGACATTTACTTGAACCACATTTGTATCTCACTCTGTAGCATACCCTCAAAGCTTCAAAAATCACATACAAAGTACGGTGCAAAGAGATTGTATATTCCAAATGACAAGAAAATTCAATTACCAAGTGCAGCAAAGCATTTATCCTGAACTAAACCTAATGTCTGACTCAAATCTTGAAACTACTTCACAAGGAAACATTAACTGTGAGGATGATCTAAATTTCCTGTTGCTTTCTAGAAAGGTATAAGGAAATTACACTAAACACCCAATCAGCATCATATTTACTATGAAAAATTATCTCGTAAGTTTCATGCCTTTAGTATGAAATTGTGTAGCATGAAAACATCAAACAATATTCAAGAAGCCTTAAAGGTAGCTGAATGAAAAAAATAAAATTCACAAAGAAATTTAAGCTCTAGAAAGAAATGATGCATGGAAACTTGCAAACTTTCTCAAAGGGAAGAAACTTCTTGGATGCAAATGAGTATTCAATGTAAAATAGAGACTGTGGGCTCCGAAAATTCGGCCCCGGCCTCCGCCCGACTTTTTGGTTCTCGAGGGGGGAGTTTTAACGGATTAAGTTCCGGGGTAAATTTTGGAAGGCAGATGAGATAGTAGATAAGACACTACCCAGAGATTTCGCCCTCATTTTGTGAGGACTTTATGATCTGAGTTCTGGTTTCCTATAGGCGCAAGCCCCTATAGTTAATTACCCCTCCCGATAACGAGAGAGAACTTTCGATTAAGGCTAGTCATCAATCAGATACGTATAGATACGTGCATCTGGCATATAGTAGCAGCATGGGTTTAGAAATTGGAGAGTTTGGGAATTTGAAAGATTGGAGGATTTGGAAATTAAAAAAGAGTTAATATTTAAAATTAGAAATTTCACCATCTGGCACTTAAAGCGGACGGTGGGGGAATGGATGATGGACCCGATCAAGATCCCATGGTTCCGTCATCCCGGGCCATCGTGGTCCCTGGTCTACTTAGTCAGAGGAGGTAGTCGACCCAACCTGACGGAAGGATCCTTGTCGGCAGCCATGGGTTGCTTCGTCCAAGGGTACCTTGTAGCCTGGGGGGAATATTTGTCTAAGGGGACAAATTTGAATCCACCTTAGCTAACAGAGGGCTTTGTGCCCTATCAATCATATCCTATTGATTCATATCTCAAGGATTTGATGCCATTGGGGAGCATACGGGCTCTGGCCATAACCATAATATAATGGTGCCATTTGGCGGCAACCACCTGGTTCAGAGGGCCCCGAGTCATAACCGTTTATCCTGCAGTGCCATTTGGCGACGAAACTGCCGGTTAGAGGACTCGTACCACGTCCTTGCTGGCAGGAGATTATCTGAGAATGGATCCTAGTGATATTTTCGACTAGGCACTAGCTCTATGTGAGCTGAAGTATATTTTGATTTGTCCTCCTCGGCAAACTGTTGCGGAGGATGGATGGATTTTGCTTTAAGCGTTTTCAAGGTTGGATTTCAGTTTTAAATATTTTTGGAATTTTGGAATTTTGGATTTGGAGATTATTCAGAAGGCTGGATTTTGGTATTATTTGGAGTTTGAGGTTTTGGATTTTGATGGGTATTTAGATGGCATTTGAAAGTATTTGGAATAGACCCCTCCGGTTGAGATATGCATTCAACACGGCCATCATCGGGGTATATGGGGTCATTTATATTTTATTGATTTGAACCTTGTCGACTCTGTCTAGTGATTGACAGAGGATTGGGTTTCGTAGGTTTTATGCCTTTGTTAGTGAATTTTCATAATTATAGGCCTTGAAGGCCTAATATGAACGCATTAAAACAAATATATAGGTTGCCACAACTGTATATTTGTTTGATGGTTCGAACCCTGTCGACTCCTATTGACCTTTATAGAAGGATCGGGTTCGAACCTGAATTCACTCGTTGATCCGCGCAGCATCCCTAGACGTTACGTGTGTACCAATAACACGCTCGTCGGGGCCCATGCGGGTGTTTGGGGGGATTTTATAAATATTTATTGAACCTTGTCAACTCTTATCTACTTGCTTTAGGAGGATCGGGTTCAAATTTATTGACCCGCGCAGCATCCCTAGACGTCACGTGTATTCCCACAACACGCTCGCCGGAGCCCATGCGGGTTATGATTATATTTTCCCCTTTTAGTGTACCTATGTGTATACAAATTAGAGTGCACATGTGCGGGGGTATTCTTGGAATATTTGTACACGCCTTCTGTCCGCTTGCATGAATGTTGCGGATCCGGTGGCGTAGCACTGGGTTTCATTTGGAGATTTATACGCCTTCTGTCTGCTTGCATGGATGTTGCAGATCCGGTGGCGTGGCGTCGTACGATCTTCACAACTGTTGCTGGTAGGTAGGTAGATATTTTCATTGATATATTGGAATTGACCTCAGGATACTGCATTTACTGAAGTCTTTCTGCATCTACCCACGAGTGACATGTTTTACATACTTTTGTACTTGTAGAGAGGTTGTATGTACTGCAGATCTTTTGTCCTTGATTGCATGCGGATCAGCGTGTTCGACTACTAATGCATGATAATCTCTCCACATTCATTTGTGGGCAAGTTGTAGTATCTTCAGGCACTTATAACCCTTCCACCAATATTCTCGTATGAATGCAATAGGAACTATTTCATCTTCTTGCATGACTGTTACGAAGAATGTCATCAACTCTGACTTTACTGCTTTTGGGATGTATCCACTTGTGCTTTGAAGCCAGTTATAGAACACTATTACACTTGATGTACATTGGCTTCGTATCGTAGAAGACTGATGCATTCATCTATGATTTGACAAGGGTTAACTGTAGGATCCTACCATACTTACTTCCCCTTGCTGCATAGTTTGCAAATGCTTTCATTTGTCACAATCTCCTCTATGTTTTGCTAGTGACCTTTCGTATTCATAGCAATTCAGTGGTTGTTATTTTCCAATAGACTACATCAGGCATGATTGTTCATGGACAGAATACCGTGTATTCATTTGCAAATTAGTTATCATCGGTTGAAAGGGAGTTATATCTTCCTCATTTCTCTTGCTTTGTTTGTAGACTTACTGTGTTCATAGTGTATGATAACTAGCAAATCACTATATCTATTACATTGCTTGCGGACTTGAATATTTTCGTTGATGTCTTGATTGTAGAACATTGTCGCATCTATTGTACGTTGAGTCTTTCCACTTCTAAAAGATAGATGTGTGTGCTTGCGTCTAAGTTGTTGTTGGATATACGAATATCCTCAATATTCGTTGCACATTGTTTATACGCACTTGTCACAGAACTATTATAGATTGTAGAGATATTCTAGCATCTGCTACATGCTTCTACATATGCTTGCATGTTGATTTGTATGGCTTATGGGAAGGTTGCACTCCAATTTGAACTCTTGTTGCATGTCTCCTTTATTTACTATCCATTAAAGGCATCATAGCAAGAAGTCTGATTATTTTGCTTACAAGTCATCACTATTTTCAAGTAGAAAATGATTGCAAATCTTTACTTTTTGTTCAAATTCAATGTTGAAATCAAGTTGCTTTTGATTGAATTTTGATTCAAGTCCTTTGTGGTTCAACTCAAGTTTTCGCTTGAGTTCAAATGTTCAAGTCATGTTTAATATTCAAATCAAGTCCCACTTGAATTCGGGTTCATTTGTGTTCAAGTCTTCACAAGTTCAAAGTCGAACCCAGTTCAAGTCATTCGTTATATGAATTCAATCACATGTCCAAGTGCATCTAGTTTTAAGTCCCTTGTGATCAATCGAGTTCAACTTTTCTTGGCCAAGTTTGATTTAAAGCTTTTTGTTCATTTATTCAGCTTTGAGTTTAGCTCATTCAAGTTCGAGTTCTAATTCATGTCTTCTCCTTCTGAGTTCAAACAAGTCCAGGTACGGTCTCAAATTTCACCCGAAATTTCGGCAGCCTCCCGGCGTCTCCCCCGTTTAGGGGAAAAAACGACAAGAGTCTGGGCCTTCCCACCACGCGCAATAAAGCGCGTGCATGGTAGGTGTCCTTAGACACCTCGGCCGTGGTCTTCATTCCCACCACGCGCAATAAAGCGCGTGCATGGGGTCTTTGACGGTACCTGTTTCAAAAGGCAGTTTGCTTTCCCCTCGCTCGAGGGTACTTATAGATAACCCCGCCTCGTCGTAGGCGCCGCACCGGGGTCCCAACCCACCACGCGCAATAAAGCGCGTGCATAGGTGTTTTCCCGGTCCGCCGCAAACGATGAAAGCAAGTTCTCAGAGATTACCCCTCTCGTCGTAGGCGCCGCACCGGGGTCCCAACCCACCATGCGCAATAAAGCGCGTGCATAGGTGTTTTCCCGGTCCGCCGCGAACGACAAAAGCAAGTTCTCGGAGTTTTTTTTTTTGGTTTAGGGATCATACCTTGGCGGCCGGTGAGGTTGGATTGACTCGTGGATCGGGGTGAGGGAGAGAAGCCTCTTCTTTTTTTTTTAAACAATAATTAATTATAATTAAAAAAAATAATTAATTATAATTATAACAATTAATTATAATTAATTATAATTGATAATAATTGATTAAAATTAAAATAAATAGTTATAATTAATTTTAATAAATTATAGTTAATTATTAATATAATAATTAACCATAATAATAATAAAATTAATTATAATTTATTTTAATTAAAACTAATTATTATTAATGATAATTAAAAATAATTAAGATATTTAATTACAATTAATTATAATTAAATATAATTAATTACCATCAGTAATAATTAAAATAATTTTAATAAAATAAAATAGAAAGTGATGGATATGATTAATGTAGGATTTATACAAATTAGAATAGGATTTAAACAGGATATGAACAGGATTTAATTAAATCCTATTAAACAGGATTAACTAAGAGTTTAACTCTCTCAGACAGAGAGTTAAACTCTCTGTTTCTAGCGACCCAGCCGAAGTAGCACGCAAGGGAGATGGCTACCTTCACAACCAACGAGCTTCCGTCGTCACTTTCGATTAAACTGTCGTGAGGTCCGATCCAACAGAAGCGAAAGGTCGTCTGGGAATGAGTAGGCGTCGACTAGCAGAGAAGGTAGGTTAGTCTCTGCGATCGGTACTGGAGACGTCGACCTGGGCGTCGGACGAGGCTTGGGAAAGCAGGGTTGAGGTCGGCTAGGTCGGAAGCAGCGACGGGATTTGCGGACCAGGTGGGAATCGCGGACTGAGGAGGTCGGTCTTGGGTAGGGCAGGGGAGCTCGGAGGCTTTGCGAGAGCTGCGGGGGAGTCGGATGCGAGAAGGAGGAGTTCGGATTCATCTCTCGAAGGCTTCGTTTGGTTGGTATTTAACGACATGGAGCGGGAGTGGAGTTGAGCCGAGGCGGGATTCGAGGGAAGGGACGTGAACGGCGCCTCGTACACAGTATTTCAGCGGGATTCCTTCGACGAGATACGATGTAAGCGGGATTTCGGGGATCCGGCAGAGATAAGGTATGATTCTTTTTTTTTTGTATTATACTGAGGTTAACAGATGCCCCCCAACAAATGTGGTATGCGTTTAAAGCAAATCACGTTTGTTGCAAGCTGATTGACCCTGTGGATCTCTAGATATTCGTTCTAGATGTCACACAGAGGTCTTCACTTAGTGGATCTCCAAAAGCTTGCTTGGATGTCACACTAAGATTCTCATTCTGTAGCTCTCCAAGAGTCCATCTCTGCGCCTTCATAGATCTTTAGATGCACTTGTAATCTTTAGTGGGATTGACATGTTGGTTCTTGTGATTTCTGTGATTGTACTCCATGTTGTAGATGATTTTAAATATTTATTTGGGGATCTCGACGCGCAGCGCGATGTCGACCCAAATAAATATTTAAAATGCCCCCAGTCTCTAGGGACATTTGTAGATGTCATTCGGGATACCTCTTTTTGTAGCTTTAGTTTCCCTGAGATTTTGGTTCCTTCTGTCCTGTGCTTTGTGCTGCGGACATTGATGGAGAATTGCCTGATTTGTCTTTGTTGACTTGTCAGGTGGTTTGTGCCTTCTGCCCTATGCTTCTTGCTTTGGCGGGCTTGATGAAGGAGTAGATGCCGGTGACCAAAACCCTTAGGTTTGTAATAGGTCGATGGCGAGAAGTCATCGGTCCAGAGCTTTGTGCATGACGGACTTGTTGATGACGGAATCCTCACAGTTCAGCCTCAAGCTTTTCATGAACTTTGGGATAATTTCTTCGGTCCTTTGCTTTGTGCTTTGGTGGACTTGTTGAAGAAGAATTCCTCCAATCCTAGCTTTGTGCTTTACGGATTTATTGAAGGATTTGCAGGTTTCAGATTTGATTGATAGTACCAAATATAGGTAGTATCTTGATCCTTGACCACTTGAGGAGACTTTAATCTGAGTCACTTGAGTTCATCAGATTGGGCGAGCTGGGATTTGACAGCTCTTCGTCCTCTAGTTGTTGAAATGGGGGTTCCTCTACTACGGCCTTTCTTATGGCGTATTGAGTAGATGGAGCTGCCAGTGATCCGGCCATATTTGGGCGTGTTGGATCCGACCTCTTACACCCATTCAGGCTTCAGACTTGAGCTAGGGGAAATGTGCTTCCCAATGCTGATTTTGCTGAAGTTGATAGATTTTGAGTCTTCCTTTGTGGTTGAAGATTTAGAGCCTACGCGAATTTGGTAGTTGCTCGAGATTTCTCCTTCCCATTGGAACTTTGATTCTCCGGCCAATTAGGAGAATTTGATAGACTACGATCACTTGAACTTATCGAGTCAGATTTGCCTTCGTGCTTCCTACAGTCCCTACTGACGGGTTGACGAAGTGGGGGTTCCGCTACTACGGCCTTTCTTATGGCGTGCTGAGTAGACGGAGCTGCCAGCGATCCGACCATATCTGGGCGTGTTGGATCCGACCTCTTACACCCACTCGAACCTTAAGCTTCAGGCTGCTGAAAGACTTCAGGTTGTTCTTGCTCAATTTGTTAAAGTGTGTAGTTGCGAAAGTCTCTTTTCTGACTTTCGAAGTTTGGTACGTTGGAGAAGGTGATGTCTCGATCTTTTGCAAGACCACCTGCACATACTTTGAAAAGAATTCATTGTATTCTTCAGTATAAAAGAATATTCGTGTTGGTGATTTTAAATATTTATTCGGGGATCTCGGCATGCAGCGCGATGTCGACCCGAATAAATATTTAAAATGCCCCCTGTCTCGCAGGGACATTTCATAATGGAGTAAATTTGAAATTTTGTGATTTTAAATATTTATCTGGGGATCTCGGCGCGTAGCACGATGTCGACCCAAATAAATATTTAAAATGCCCCCTGTTCTGCAGGGAGATTTTGAAATGTATTCTTGGAACACAAGAGAATTTCAAAATGTAAAAATGTAAAGTGTATATAGATATGCATGAAATACATAATAATATAACACTTCTTCGGGCAATCTTATGCATGGTACTTCTTCAGATGTCGACCGTTGATCGGCGGCATAGGCCTCTGACCGTGCAGATCGATAAGCTGGTAGGCTCCTCCTTGGTACGCCTTTTCGATGACGAATGGGCCTTCCCAGTTGGACACAAACTTGCCACCAATTTTTCGGTGTGGGATGATTGGTCTTCTCAGCACCAGGACCAATTCCCCTTCTTGAAAGGACCGAGGGCGTACCATCCGATCAAATGACTTTGCCATTCTTCCTCGGTAAATTTCTAGGTTTTGCTGGACTTGCAATCTAACTTCGTCGAGTGCATCGAGCTCCTCCATTCTTAGGCGAGCATTCTGCTCTTGAGTAAGCTCATTCTGGATAGCGACCCGAAGGGACGGTAGTTCAACTTCTAGTGGCAAGACGGCTTCAGCCCCGAACACTAGTGAATAGGGAGTAGCTTTGGTTGGTGTTTTGTAGGTCGTACGATACGCCCACAATGCTTCTGCCATCTTTGTATGCCATTCTCTTTTATTCTTGGTGAGGATCTTCTTTAACAATTTTACCAGCGTCTTGTTGAAGGCCTCAGCCAAACCATTGGCTCTTGGGTTGTATATAGACGAGTACCGCCAGTCAATCTTGTGACGATCTACAAACTTGTAGATTTTCGTGCTTTTGAATGTTGTGCCATTGTCTGAGATTACGCGGCGTGGTACACCGAATCTGTAGACGACATTGTGGGTGAAGAAATTGATCACGTGCTCGGACGTGACTTCCCTGAATGGAGCTGCTTCTGCCCATTTAGAAAAATAGTCTGTTGCTGCCAGAATAAAGCGGTGCCCTGCCGATGACGGCGGATCTATTGGCCCAATTATGTCAGTGCCCCAACATTCAAATGGCCAGGATGCAATTGTTGGATGCAGTGGATTAGGCGGTTGATGAATGACATCACCGTGAATCTGACACTCGTGGCACTTCTTAGCGTGGTTGATACAATCTCTCACCATCGTAGGCCAGTAATAGCCCATTCTTTTAATTTTAGCAGCCATCTTGGGACCTGACTGGTGTGCTCCACAGAGTCCCTCGTGAACTTCTGTCACCACTTTATCAGCTTCCTTAGTTCCTAGGCACCTTAGCCACATTTGATCAAAAGCCCGCCGATATAGCGTATTATTGACAAACGCGTATCGCAATGCTCTTTTTCTAATTTGTGCAGCCAGAGATTTATCTGTTGGAAGTTTGCTTTCTTTGAAGTAGTCGACGAATGGTTGCCTCCAATCGTCTTCAACTTCAACATCTAGGCAATCCAACCACGACTCTGAGAATCTACCAGTTCTTCGTCTTTTTACTGCTGGACGTTCCCCTGGTTGATTTTTAATAGTGATTTGTTGGGGAGGTTGAGGATCAACCGGGGTTGCATCCTGTTGGCTTGAACCTGGTATTCCCTCTGCTTGCGGGAATTGTAGGGTTGCTGGCTCTAAGACTCGGCGGTTTTCAACCGCAATGAATATAGGTGGTCTCTTATCCTCATTTGCAAGCTCCTTGGCCAGTTTAGCTAGGCAATCTGCTTTTGCATTATCTCCTCGAGGAACCTGAGTCATCCTGACATTCGGTATTTGTTTTAGAAGCTCAAGAGCTCGTCGGTGATAGTGGGCCAATTCAAGCTTGCAAATCTTATAAATGCCCAGGACTTGATTTATCACAAGTTGAGAATCACCAAAAATTTGAAGATCTGTGATTTGGATATCAATTGCAATCTCCAGTCCTGCTATTAGAGCTTCGTATTCGGCTTCATTATTGGTCCGAGGTTCAGTTAGACTGAACGAGAATCTCATTATGCCTCCCTCAGGTTCTATAAAGACTAGACCGATGCCAGCTTGGGCCTTTGCAAGATTTGGAGGTTTGGAAGACTTGATAGACGATGCCCCATCAAAGTACATCTCCCAGAATGGTAGCTTTTCTTCTTCATCAACCTGCATGATTTATTCATCGGGCAAATCATCATTCAACGGAGAATCTGCAGGGATTGGATGTGCGGCGAGAAAATCTGCCAAAGCTTGTCCCTTTACTGCTTTCTGTGGCATGTACACTATATCAAATTGCAGTAATAGCACTGCCCACCTTGCCAAACGACCTGTCAACGCTGGTCTTGTCATCAAGAA
Organism: Dendrobium chrysotoxum; assembly: GCA_019925795.1. Taxonomy (NCBI): domain Eukaryota; kingdom Viridiplantae; phylum Streptophyta; class Magnoliopsida; order Asparagales; family Orchidaceae; genus Dendrobium; species Dendrobium chrysotoxum. The sequence goes on from CM034309.1 coordinate 30,172,063, forward strand.
CTTCAGCGGATCGATCTTTGATATCAAGGTGATTTTGTGGGAGAGCATATAGTGGCGGAGCTTCTGGACTGCGAAGATCAACGCCAGACAATGTTTCTCAATTGGAGAATATCGTACTTCTGCTCCGATTAATCTCCGACTGATGTAGTAGAGTGCATTTTCTTTTCCTTCCTCATTGTGTTGGGCCAACAATGCTCCGAGGGACTCTTCTAGTGCTGCCGTATACAGTATAAGAGGCTTCCCCGGAATTGACGCTGCGAGAATGGGCGGATTTAACAAGTATCTCTTAATGCTGTCAAACGCTTCCTGGCATTCTGCATCCCATTTGAAGCGGACATCCTTCTTCATTAGTTTGGAAAATGGTTGGCACCTACCCGACAAATTCGATATGAATCGTCGAATGAAAGCCAGTTGCCCTTGCAAGGAACGGAGTTGACGGAGGCTTCTTGGCGGTGGCATCTCTGTGATTGCCTTGATCTTGTTGGGGTCGATTTCAATACCTCGGTGACGAACGACATACCCCAAAAATTTACCGGAGGAGACCCCGAAAGCACATTTGAGAGGATTCATTTTCAGATCAAACTTTCTGATTCTCTCAAATATAATCCTTAAGTCATTTAGATGCTCTTTTCGGTCTATGCTCTTAACGACAAGGTCATCTACATAGCACTCGACCTTCTGATGTATTAATTCATCAAAAATATAGGTCATCGCCCGTTGGTAGGTGGCACCAGCGTTCTTCAAGCCGAAGGGCATGACCGTGTAGCAGAAAATGCCGATGGGCGTTCTGAATGACGTATGCCTTTCATCCTCAGGAGCCATCTTGATCTGGTTGTATCCTGACGATCCATCCATAAACGAGAACATGTCATAATTTGACGTGTTGTCCACTAGGAGTTCGGATACAGGCAGCGGAAAATCATCTTTTGGACATGCCTTGTTGAGGTCCCGAAAGTCGATACAGATACGAATCTGTCCATTCTTCTTCTTCACCGGGACGATATTGGCGATCCAGTCAGCGTATTTCTCTTCACGGATGAAGCCCGCTTCTATGAGCTTTTTGGTTTCAGCAATCACCTGTTCTTCAATCTCCAATCTCATTCTTCTTGGAGCTTGTTTGACGGGTGCGACATCCGGTTTGGTTGCCAACCTATGAACTGCTACCTCAGGGGATAAGCCAGGCATTTCAGCATATGTCCAGGCAAAGCAATCCCTGAATTCACATAGGAGTTCTTTTATCTCTTCCACTTGATCTTCTGGCAGAAGGGAACTAATGAATGTTGGGCGAGGGTCATCCTCGGTTCCCAAGTTGACTTCTTTTAGCTCGTCCATAGTGGCTGCCTGTCCACCATCTTCAAGCTCTTCTGGTGCAGGCTTGGCCTCTAGAGGCTGATCATCGTAATCATCAACTTCATAGACCTCTTCATCAGACTCGTCATTGGGTTCAACTTCCCTGCAAGTGATGGCTCGGCAAGTCTCCTTCCGGATGCATTTTCGCCTGACGAATCCAATACCTTTATATGCATTCATCTCCTTCCGCCGCATTGGACGTGGATTCCTTCCATACCAGAGACTTAAACACATACGAAGTTGTCGTTTGGGGGTGGGAACATTGATCCACTTTCGCAACATTCTTTGAATACCTTTGGTATTAAACCTAGGTAGCCTCGTATGTAGTAGTTCTTCAGAATCGATGAAGACATGGTCCCAATCACGATTCACTTCTTCATCCTTTCCTACGGAGTAGAATATATTCCCTGACTCGATCCCCTTTCTAATTGGAGGCAGATAAAGGGTCACAAGTTCTTCAACTTTATGCACATCTCGTTGAATTATTTCTTTAAAATACTGTAGGGGAACACGAGTGACTACGAGCACGCTGTCTGAGATTGACAGGTTATCTATCCTTCTAGAGACTACATCTTGCGCAGTGTTCATATATATAGAATCATAGTCGTAATCATCATTTGAATATGCGACCTCCCTACTCCATTCGTCCATCGAATGGCATACCTTCTGGGATTTTGTAGAGGTGACATTCTCTTCATCTGTGTCGCTCCCAAGGTGAGGTACACGTTTCCTTTCTTTAGAAGTGGAAGTGGTAGCTTCTTTGGGAAGAGTCGGCGTTGCCTTCTTTCTCCCCACCTGCTTTTTCTCACTCTTTTGTTCAGGTCGCTTTGCACTCTCTGGATTTGATGCTTGAGCCTTCAGAGAGTTTGACAACTTTTGCTTCTTTGGCATGAAGTACTGCGCATCTTTATAGACTGTTGCTTCATGGACTGTAAAGGGTTGGATATCACCAGAAATCCTGAACTCCTCCCCATCCCTGAGATACTTCATGCACTGGTGTAATGTTGATGGGACAACGCCATATTCATGCAGCCAGGGGCAGCCCAGGAGCGCCTTGAATGAAGTGTCCGCATCAATCACATGAAATTTAGCTTCTGTATGGAATTCTCCAAAGACAAGAGGGAGCATAAACGATCCAAGGGTTTTCTGCCCCTTCTCATTAAAACCATGTACCATAAGCTTATCTGGGCCAAGGTGTTCCACATTGAGGCACAAAGACCTTAGTGCTTTTAAGCTCATAAGGTTGATGGAGGACCCAGGGTCAATCAGAATTCGACCGATTACCAAATCATCACTCTCTGCAGTAACATACAGAGGTCGATTGTGGTCTGCCGTCCCAAGCATCATGTCGTCCTCAGTAAAAGTGATGAACGGTTCATTTCGAGCTTGCAGGACCTCAGTCAGGTTGCGCTCAGCAAAGTACGCCTCATATCTTTCGGGGTCTTTGAGAGCCTGAATCAAAGTCTCCCGAAGATCCTTGGACATCACCAGAGCATCGTATATGCTGAGCTGGGCAGGGATCTTCCTCAGATGGGATAAGATATTATAATCTATTCCCTTAACTGGAGTATGTTTCTTCTTGGGATCCTCGGAGATAATGTCTTCGTTGACAACTATCTCTTTTCCCTTATCCTTATTGGATATTCCTTTCTTTGGCGGAGGTGGTAGTATCTTGCCACTTCTCAACTGCACTTGAGCGATCTCTTCTGGATCAGACTCATTTGACGGTGTATTTTCTTCAGAGTCTGCCATCGTCGCGTCTAGGGATTCATTCGTTGACTCAGAATCACCTCCCAGATTTATATGTCCTATCTGCGACGCTATATCGGGATCAGATTCATCTGTCTTTGGAAAATGCAGATCCTCCTCTGAGCTGTAGTCCATTGACGATGTTGCCAGACAGGTTTCAACGATCATCTCTCTGACATATTTTTCTTTTGTCGGAGTTATTGGCGTTACTGAAATGACTTGACAAACTTCTGTGGGAAGAGGGTCCTCGTCAGCTTCCTCCGCTTCGTCAATCTTGAGCTCTGACATAAAGTCAACAAGCTTAATAGGACGCCTCGCGGTCTGATAGTATTCATCCAGACTATCTATAACCCTTTGGGTTGCTGTTTTCTTTTCCTTGGGCTTCTTCAGTTTTGTCTTCTTCTTGGAGGACTTTTTCTTTCCAGACTTTGAAGTTCCAACTTGGTTGGGAAACTGTTTAGAAGCAGGAGCTTGTGCCACAGGTAATGCCTTGGGGTCTATCACCGGCTCAGTGGGGGATTTCCATTTTACACCCGGAACTCCTTCAAGCTGTTTCAGCATTTTCACAGTTTTCTTAGAGACCGCAGTCTCCCACTGTTCTTCTGGAATCGGCTTCTTCCCTTTTCTCCTTTCTTCAATCGGGGGTACGGAAGAAGTCGTAACTACCCGAGTTGATTCTTTTCTGGGATGAGTCAGCACGTTGTCGGACAATGTGAGCTCTCCCCTTCGATATTTTCTTTCAAGCCAATCTTTAAAGACATAGCAATCTTCGATTGGATGACTCATCACCCGATGATATGGGCAGTAGTTTGGGTCGCCACTATGTTTTGACTCCTCGGGTCTCTTGCACTCTGGCAGTTCTAAACCCGCTTTCAATGCTTGTCGAAATAACTTGGCGACACTTTCCCTCTTGAATGAATATTCCTTATTCATTTTGTCTTTGAGGGAGGGGAATGTTCGATCACCAGTTCCCGTTGTTTGCCTCGGACGTTCTCCACCGCCTTGATAAGTTCGTGGTTTATCATTACCCCCGAGTATCAACTTCGGCTGGGGGTTAGGGTTGTAGACTTGCCTGGGCTTTTCTTGATATTGCATTGGCTGCTTGCCTTTGTCTACATTGTAAATCACTTGTTTCTCCTTATCAGCTCTGGAGAAAAATATAGAGTCAGCCTCACCTCTTCTAGCACCTGAGGCTTTAGCTTTCTTGGGCTTATCAGAATAATTCTCTGTTTTTGACAAGTTTAGTTTCTCGAACTTTGCCACTCTATCTAGCAAATCCTGAAATGTGGTAATAGTAGCCATGCACAGGAATGGTTGCATTTTGTCATCAATGTTTCCCATTAACAACTGTACGGCATGCTCCTCCTCAAGCTGTTGTTCACATTTCATACTCAAGTTACGCCAGCGAGTGATGTATTTAGTCACTGATTCTTCCTTCTTTCTCTTATTCAGAGCAAGATCAGCGATCGTTATTTTCTCAGTCGCACTGGCGAACCTCTTCACGAACATATTTTCTAACTCTGCAAATGTCTTTACAGAATCATTTGGCAATTCAGCGTACCATTCGAAAGCAGCTGCTGTCAAACTGCTAACGAATTGTCGGAAGAGTAGAGCGTCATTCCCTCCAATATTCCCGCAGGTGGCTTTGAACTGCGCCAGGTGCTGTCTGGGATTTTTGTTGCCATCAAAAGTATTGAATTTTGGCACAGAATATCCCTTCGGGTATGGCACCTGATCATACTCTACCGGGTACGGGCGACCTTTACCCACTAATTTTTCTGCCTGATCAATGGCTATAATAGCCCTGATCCTCTCTGTAATGATCCCTTCAAGCTGTGCAGCAGTCACAGGCTCGGAGGTACTTGCGATATTCTGCGGAGTAGGCTGACGAGTGGTATTCTGAGCCTCGTGGCCACCTTCAGGAGTGTCCCGTACTCCTGAGACTTGCGGCACTTGGAAGTTTGGAGGATCAGGGGGAGGATTGGGCATAGAACCAACTGCAGCATTTCTCTGCATGATCTGCATCATTGCCGTCATTTGGGTCATCATCTCTGTCATTTTCTCATGCAACTGAGAGATTTCCCTATCCTTGGCCCTCATTTGACGTTTCATTTGTCTCTGCATTTCTGCGAGCGTGACGTTCTCGTCAGCAAAGGGATTATCCTCAGCCTCTTCTCGCTCTTCTTGGGAATGGACACCTCTGCCAGTGGTGGACCCGGCTTCATGGCGGCGCCGATATACTTGTCTAGGCGGTGGTTGCCAACGATCGTCATCTTCATCATCGTCGTAGTAGGCCTCCTCTTCGACATTGATGTGTCTCACCATGTAGACCACCTCCATGTCCAAGGTGTTATTTACCTCTTCCAAGTCTTCTTCTATGTATTCCATATCTTCTTCTAGATTTTCTTCCATGTATTCTTCAATATTTTCTTCTCCCGTATCTTCTTCTCCTTCTTCTAGTACTCGGATCTCCGAGCGGCGGCGCCACTGGATCTCCGGTTCTTGGTTAGGCAGGAAGATCTCTTCGACCCGTGGGCTGCGGTCGAAGTTAGACTCTTCCTTGGGAGGAGTTGGTGAGCGACGGGATCCCCTGGAGGATTCTCCAAGGTGTCTACCGTTGGGAGGAGCGTCATCGTGGGCCTTCTTTTGGACCCACTTTTGACGTTGTTTGTAACTGAGGGCAGATCTCCGGGAAGCAGTACCAGATGTCACGCCCAGATCAGTCTTTCTTTCGTTCTTTTCTTCTCTGCGAGGCCTTGGCCTCCAGATTTGTTTTCCCTTCCACCGGGACCTTTCGGCGATGGATCCCTGAATGTGTGGTTCAGGTGTCACACCCCGATGTTCACCGTGCGGGGTGTATTTTCTTTCCTTTCTCTCCACAGCAAGAGACAGGCGCTCTCTTGGTGGAGTTCTCCTGGCTTCGACCCTCAGTGGCCGCTGGTACCTTCTCTTTTTCAGTCCTCTCTCCTTCACGGTCTTCAGGACTCTGTAAACTCGAGCTGAGAGAGTTTCAGGCTCCTTCTTCTTTTGAGGAGGTGGGACTTCAGGCTGTTGGTCCCAGAACGACTTTTTCAGCTCTCCAGTTGAGCTGTTTCTCTTTACCCACCTCAGGTCAGTAAACTTGTTCCGGGTAGGAACGTTGGATATATGCTCTGGAGCAGGCAGGTTCGAGGGATGCACAGGCACTAATAGCTGCTGAGCTCGGAGTTCAGCATTCATCTTCCTTCTCTGCCTCCTGGTGGGCCTTCCTCCAGATGAGGAAGCCTCAGAAGTGTTCTTCACGGGTGCGGGCAACCCGGTTGGCAGATGTGTGGTGTTTGTCGTCACCACGGAGATCCTTCCTCCGGCTACAACCCTTTTGGTGGCCGGGATTTCTGGCTGCGACAGCCGTTCAAACACAGAGATCCTTCCACGAGGATTTTCAGCAGCAGCCAGTCGTTGTGCCGGCAGGTGCACACGACGAGTGGTAGTTCCAGCAGAGCGTGGCCTCCTAGCAGGCCCTTCAGTATTTCTGCCATTCGTAGGAATGGCGGTGGCCCTTTCAACGACAGCAGGGAAGTCAATGCTACCAAACTGGATGGTAGCTCCAGCATTCCCTGTCTCAATGATAGCGTTCGCCAGTTGGATCCTGGCTCCTTGTCCCAACTGGACAGTCATTGGTGCGTTCTGTAGGTCCATCTGCATAGATGAAAGGTAAGGGTTAGTGATCAAAATTTGATACATCACCCCACACTTTCAAAAATGCAGAGACTTGCACAGAATAGCAAACAAAAATAGATAACATTAGCGAGCAAATTCAAATAATACAAATTTAAAATACTGCTAAATACGTTATCTTAATAAATTTGTTTGAATGATCATTTTGAAAAACTCAGAATTTAAATTTCTTTAAGTGATCATTTTAGAAAATTCAAAATTTTGAATCTTGGATGATTTGACTGCTACGATAGTACTGAGATGACTAGCCAAAGATGGAAAGAAAAATCAATCCCCAGTGGAGTCGCCAGAAATCTGTGGGCTCCGAAAATTCGGCCCCGGCCTCCGCCCGACTTTTTGGTTCTCGATGGGGGAGTTTTAACGGATTAAGTTCCGGGGTAAATTTTGGAAGGCAGATGAGATAGTAGATAAGACACTACCCAGAGATTTCGCCCTCATTTTGTGAGGACTTTATGATCTGAGTTCTGGTTTCCTATAGGCGCAAGCCCCTATAGTTAATTACCCCTCCCGATAACGAGAGAGAACTTTCGATTAAGGCTAGTCATCAATCAGATACGTATAGATACGTGCATCTGGCATATAGTAGCAGCATGGGTTTAGAAATTGGAGAGTTTGGGAATTTGAAAGATTGGAGGATTTGGAAATTAAAAAAGAGTTAATATTTAAAATTAGAAATTTCACCATCTGGCACTTAAAGCGGACGGTGTGGGAATGGATGATGGACCCGATCAAGATCCCATGGTTCCGTCATCCCGGGCCATCGTGGTCCCTGGTCTACTTAGTCAGAGGAGGTAGTCGACCCAACCTGACGGAAGGATCCTTGTCGGCAGCCATGGGTTGCTTCGTCCAAGGGTACCTTGTAGACCTGGGGGAAATATTTGTCTAAGGGGACAAATTTGAATCCACCTTAGCTAACAGAGGGCTTTGTGCCCTATCAATCATATCCTATTGATTCATATCTCAAGGATTTGATGCCATTGGGGAGCATACGGGCTCTGGCCATAACCATAATATAATGGTGCCATTTGGCGGCAACCACCTGGTTCAGAGGGCCCCGAGTCATAACCGTTTATCCTGCAGTGCCATTTGGCGACGAAACTGCCGGTTAGAGGACTCGTACCACGTCCTTGCTGGCAGGAGATTATCTGAGAATGGATCCTAGTGATATTTTCGACTAGGCACTAGCTCTATGTGAGCTGAAGTATATTTTGATTTATCCTCCTCGGCAAACTGTTGCGGAGGATGGATGGATTTTGCTTTAAGCGTTTTCAAGGTTGGATTTCAGTTTTAAATATTTTTGGAATTTTGGAATTTTGGATTTGGAGATTATTCAGAAGGCTGGATTTTGGTATTATTTGGAGTTTGAGGTTTTGGATTTTGATGGGTATTTAGATGGCATTTGAAAGTATTTGGAATAGACCCCTCCGGTTGAGATATGCATTCAACACGGCCATCATCGGGGTATATGGGGTCATTTATATTTTATTGATTTGAACCTTGTCGACTCTGTCTAGTGATTGACAGAGGATTGGGTTTCGTAGGTTTTATGCCTTTGTTAGTGAATTTTCATAATTATAGGCCTTGAAGGCCTAATATGAACGCATTAAAACAAATATATAGGTTGCCACAACTGTATATTTGTTTGATGGTTCGAACCCTGTCGACTCCTATTGACCTTTATAGAAGGATCGGGTTCGAACCTGAATTCACTCGTTGATCCGCGCAGCATCCCTAGACGTTACGTGTGTACCAATAACACGCTCGTCGGGGCCCATGCGGGTGTTTGGGGGGATTTTATAAATATTTATTGAACCTTGTCAACTCTTATCTACTTGCTTTAGGAGGATCGGGTTCAAATTTATTGACCCGCGCAGCATCCCTAGACGTCACGTGTATTCCCACAACACGCTCGCCGGAGCCCATGCGGGTTATGATTATATTTTCCCCTTTTAGTGTACCTATGTGTATACAAATTAGAGTGCACATGTGCGGGGGTATTCTTGGAATATTTGTACACGCCTTCTGTCCGCTTGCATGAATGTTGCGGATCCGGTGGCGTAGCACTGGGTTTCATTTGGAGATTTATACGCCTTCTGTCTGCTTGCATGGATGTTGCAGATCCGGTGGCGTGGCGTCGTACGATCTTCACAACTGTTGCTGGTAGGCAGGTAGATATTTTCATTGATATATTGGAATTGACCTCAGGATACTGCATTTACTGAAGTCTTTCTGCATCTACCCACGAGTGACATGTTTTACATACTTTTGTACTTGTAGAGAGGTTGTATGTACTGCAGATCTTTTGTCCTTGATTGCATGCGGATCAGCGTGTTCGACTACTAATGCATGATAATCTCTCCACATTCATTTGTGGGCAAGTTGTAGTATCTTCAGGCACTTATAACCCTTCCACCAATATTCTCGTATGAATGCAATAGGAACTATTTCATCTTCTTGCATGACTGTTACGAAGAATGTCATCAACTCTGACTTTACTGCTTTTGGGATGTATCCACTTGTGCTTTGAAGCCAGTTATAGAACACTATTACACTTGATGTACATTGGCTTCGTATCGTAGAAGACTGATGCATTCATCTATGATTTGACAAGGGTTAACTGTAGGATCCTACCATACTTACTTCCCCTTGCTGCATAGTTTGCAAATGCTTTCATTTGTCACAATCTCCTCTATGTTTTGCTAGTGACCTTTCGTATTCATAGCAATTCAGTGGTTGTTATTTTCCAATAGACTACATCAGGCATGATTGTTCATGGGCAGAATACCGTGTATTCATTTGCAAATTAGTTATCATCGGTTGAAAGGGAGTTATATCTTCCTCATTTCTCTTGCTTTGTTTGTAGACTTACTGTGTTCATAGTGTATGATAACTAGCAAATCACTATATCTATTACATTGCTTGCGGACTTGAATATTTTCGTTGATGTCTTGATTGTAGAACATTGTCGCATCTATTGTACGTTGAGTCTTTCCACTTCTAAAAGATAGATGTGTGTGCTTGCGTCTAAGTTGTTGTTGGATATACGAATATCCTCAATATTCGTTGCACATTGTTTATACGCACTTGTCACAGAACTATTATAGATTGTAGAGATATTCTAGCATCTGCTACATGCTTCTACATATGCTTGCATGTTGATTTGTATGGCTTATGGGAAGGTTGCACTCCAATTTGAACTCTTGTTGCATGTCTCCTTTATTTACTATCCATTAAAGGCATCATAGCAAGAAGTCTGATTATTTTGCTTACAAGTCATCACTATTTTCAAGTAGAAAATGATTGCAAATCTTTGCTTTTTGTTCAAATTCAATGTTGAAATCAAGTTGCTTTTGATTGAATTTTGATTCAAGTCCTTTGTGGTTCAACTCAAGTTTTCGCTTGAGTTCAAATGTTCAAGTCATGTTTAATATTCAAATCAAGTCCCACTTGAATTCGGGTTCATTTGTGTTCAAGTCTTCACAAGTTCAAAGTCGAACCCAGTTCAAGTCATTCGTTATATGAATTCAATCACATGTCCAAGTGCATCTAGTTTTAAGTCCCTTGTGATCAATCGAGTTCAACTTTTCTTGGCCAAGTTTGATTTAAAACTTTTTGTTCATTTATTCAGCTTTGAGTTTAGCTCATTCAAGTTCGAGTTCTAATTCATGTCTTCTCCTTCTGAGTTCAAACAAGTCCAGGTACGGTCTCAAATTTCACCCGAAATTTCGGCAGCCTCCCGACGTCTCCCCCGTTTAGGGGAAAAAACGACAAGAGTCTGGGCCTTCCCACCACGCGCAATAAAGCGCGTGCATGGTAGGTGTCCTTAGACACCTCGGCCGTGGTCTTCATTCCCACCACGCGCAATAAAGCGCGTGCATGGGGTCTTTGACGGTACCTGTTTCAAAAGGCAGTTTGCTTTCCCCTCGCTCGAGGGTACTTATAGATAACCCCGCCTCGTCGTAGGCGCCGCACCGGGGTCCCAACCCACCACGCGCAATAAAGCGCGTGCATAGGTGTTTTCCCGGTCCGCCGCAAACGATGAAAGCAAGTTCTCAGAGATTACCCCTCTCGTCGTAGGCGCCGCACCGGGGTCCCAACCCACCATGCGCAATAAAGCGCGTGCATAGGTGTTTTCCCGGTCCGCCGCGAACGACAAAAGCAAGTTCTCGGAGTTTTTTTTTTGGGTTTAGGGATCATACCTTGGCGGCCGGTGAGGTTGGATTGACTCGTGGATCGGGGTGAGGGAGAGAAGCCTCTTCTTTTTTTTTTAAACAATAATTAATTATAATTAAAAAAAATAATTAATTATAATTATAACAATTAATTATAATTAATTATAATTGATAATAATTGATTAAAATTAAAATAAATAGTTATAATTAATTTTAATAAATTATAGTTAATTATTAATATAATAATTAACCATAATAATAATAATAGAATCGCGGACTGAGGAGGTCGGTCTTGGGTAGGGCAGGGGAGCTCGTGTAATATCCAAAAGTTCAGGTAAGAATTATTAGTATGTACTATTAGTTAATAAAAATGTTAGCCTAAAACAATTCTAAGATATTAATTAATAGTGTTTCGTACACTAAGGTTATATTAATTAATATTATATTTCTTTCTGTCAGCCACTAAGTTTGAGTTTGCATTGGTTGATCACAATCAAATGGCATGGAAAGAATATTCCCTATTTACTATTATCTGAACCGTGGCTTATAGGGACTGAAATGACGTGACATAGAGCAGTTATTATAGTGATTTTTATTCCTTATCCGCTCTGCCACGCAAGCCCTTTCTCTATTCTGATTTCACGAAAGCAAACATGAGTGAATTCGACGCAGTGTTGTATACGTAATGGGCGGCACAGTGGAATTTTTCTGAAGGATTCGTAAGCATGCGGGCGGCTCAGTGATTGGTTGGAGCAATATGTATGTATAGTGAGCAGCACTCTGCAGTAAAGCAAAGTTCGGCACAGAGTAACAGAGGAGTTTGATTGTGCAGGAAAAGGTGGGTAAGGATTTTGTTTGGCATTGTAGTAAGAAGTAAAGGAAAGTTTAGAGAATAATAAGAAGAAAGTTTAAGGAAGAAGAAATTAAGGTTTGGTTTATTCTTAGTATGAATTTCCATTTAATAGTGAAAGTCTTAAGTAGATTGTATTTTTGTGGTGTCATAGATTCATCTGGTTATGCAAAGAGAAAGCTTCGAAGTGACTTACAATCGTAGAAGAATTCGAAGTAGGGAATTGGAGACACCTCGGCAAGAAGGTAAGTAATGCAATTTAAATTTTAAAAGAGACTTCTTGTTACTTCTATATATGTATATTGGTAAGTGACTGCATTAAAGAAAGTTGTGCATTACAAGTTACTTATTTGGCTTAAGGATGTTCATATCCAAGTTTGCAAGTATGAATGACCACGTGCATAAATTAATCATTTGAGTTTAAAATAAAGTGTATTATGTTCATTTAAATGTTTTCCTAATTGATAATGTTTTGAAAAGAGGTCAATTTCCTTATGTATTGTATGCATATTATCTGTATACAAATTATAACAGGAATCATTATGAAAAGCATGCAACAACTTATGGATAACTTATGAATACTGGAAATTTAGTGAATATCAATTTAAAAGTAAAGTTTGGCTATATATATATGATGTTGACTTACAACTGTAGTTGGGACAAAAGGGTTCCCAATTATGAAACTACATTGTAAGTGGGGCAAAAGGGACCCCAGAGATATGTTACCTGCATAGCAGGTGGGGCAAAAGGGACCCCTAAAGAGGCAAAAGGGACCTCTATGTAATTCAATGGCGATAATGCCAGGTTTACCTGGGCTCCATTGAATATGTTTAAGAAAGAATAGCCAAATCTTTTACATATTAAAATTGATATTCAGTATGGATGTAAGAAGAATTACTGGTTAATGTCAAATGAGATTTTTTTGAAGTTTGCTCTATTAATCTACTTGTTTTTTTTTATGTTTTCAATTTTCTGAATTGTATAATCATGCACTTTAAATATTATTTAATTTTTGCATAACTTATGGAGTCTCATAGCTCACCAGTAGTTTATTACTGGCTGTTGTTACAGGAAAGGGAAAAGGAAAGGGAATGGTGGAAGAAGACTAATCTGCAAGTATTTACAGTTTATGTTAATTTTATGTTTGAAGTTTACTATTGAGGTTAGCATACAATTTTAATGATGTATTACTTTGAATTTATTTTGAATTTTCTTAGTGGCTCTGTACTAGGTCTTTGATGAAATTTGGGATTTCTTAGATGCTTCCTTTGTTGTATCAAATGATTTTTATATGATCTTTTATATAGATCTGAAATGGAACGTAAGAAATGGGATGTTTAGTTTATGGAAAAGTTATGTTATTGTTACACTCTACAGTACTGTTCTGCTAAGGGGTACTGTGGGGTGTTACAAAAGTGGTATCAAAGCATTGTTTTAAGGTTCTGAGGATGTAAATACGGAAGCATAAGTAAGGTGAATTGTCCAAGAGAATAAGATGAAACAGATGGAATTATTACAGAGCCTAGGAATCATAGTATTTCTAAGTTAAGTAATGAGTCTAATTTCATTTAATTTATATGTAACCATGTTTAGTTTTAATCTGAATTGTATGCCTGTATATGACGGTGACGTCTAAATAGGAACAAATGATTATATAAATGTATAACTCTTAATGTAATGTGTTACAGATTTAATGGCTGAAAGAATACCAGAAAGAGAGGAGGGTCAGTCATCTCAGCCTCTTAGGATCTCTGAAGATCCTGAAAATGTGACACCAGTAGGAGGCAGTGCACCTAGTGTAGATCCTACACCAGTAGGATCGGATGCTATGAATGCAATGTCAGGGAATATGATGCAATTGCAGATGATGAATATGATGATGCAGATGATGGAAAAGATGCAGTCTATGGTGGGATCTACAACACCTGGTGTTCCACCTGTAGTTACACCAGTTACTCCTACCCCTCCAGGTAGTAATACAAATGGAGAGGCAGGAGATCATGTTAGTGCAGAAGTGGATAAGCATTTAAAGCTCTTCCAAAGCCTAAAACCTCCTTTGTTTAAAGGAGGGGTTGATGCCAGAAGTGCTGAGGATTGGATTATCAGAATAGAGAAAGTGTTAAATGGAATGAGATGTCCTGAGAATAGAAGGGTAGCCTTAGCAATATTTATGCTAGAAGGTGAAGCAGAAAGATGGTGGAGGGGACAACAACTGGAGAAATTCAGAGGTAGAGCTGAGGAACAAATTATGTGGGAGGAATTTGAACAAGTCTTCAGAGAATGGTATGTGCCTCCCTCAGCAAGACAGGCAATGCAGGAAAGTTTTGTAAACCTAAAGCAAGGATCTAAGACTGTCATTCAATATGAAGCAGAATTTACAGCTCTGTCAAGGTATGCTCCACAACTCATTAGTACTCCAGATGAAAAATGCTACAGATTTTTGAAGGGTCTGAGGGATTCTTTGAGACAGCCTTTAATCCCTCTTCGCATAAAAGAATTTTCTGAATTGGTGGAAAGTGCCAGACTTTTAGAAAATGACATAGAAGTGGTTAAGCAGAAATGGGAGAATAATGATAGAAAGAGACAAAGTGATCACAGAGGGGGATCATCTAAAAGGCAGAAATTTCAGCAAGGGCAACAACATGCAAGGCTTCCTGTGATACCAGTTTGTGCAACTTGTGGAAAATCCCATCCAGGAAGATGTCTTATGAATTCAGGGAAGTGTTATCTGTGTGGAGAATCTGGTCATATCAAGAGGAACTGTCCAAGGAATGGGCAAAGAGGCACAGAATTTAGAGGCAGTCAAAGAACAGAGCAGTACAGGGGTGCAAGACCACAAGTGAATCAACCTGCTTTAAAGATTAAAGGAGAAACCTCAAATGAAGCAGTCAGATCAATACCAGCAAGAGTTTTTGCTTTATCTTCCCAGGAGGCCAAAGACTCTTCTGAGGTGGTGACAGGTACTTTAATTATCTCAAATTTACCTGCTAAAGTACTTTTTGATTCTGGTGCGTCGCATTCATTTATATCTGAGATATTTTGTGGGAAAGTAAATGGGGAACCTGTTTCTTTTACTCCTGGAGTACATGTTAGATTACCTGCGGGTAATTATTTGAATGCCAGTACCTCATGTTCAGTTGAATTTATGATAGTGGGTAGAAAATTTCAAGCAAATCTGATAGTACTTCCATTGGTAGAATTTGATATAATCCTGGGAATGGATTGGTTAGTCAAGTACTTTGCAACTATTGAATGTTGGAAGAAGAAGGTCAGGTTTGATTTGCCTGGAGAAGAAGTATTTTATTTCCAATGTGAAAGAGGAGTAGTTTCTTCCTTGATTGCTTCTAGTCAGCTGCTTAAAAGTTTAAGAGCAGGTAACTTAATATTCTTAGCACAGTTAGAAGCAACAAAGAAAGAAAGTGATAGCATGCATTCCATTCCTGTTGTGAATGAATTTATAGATGTTTTCTCTGAGGAATGGAAGGACTTACCTCCTGAGAGAGAGGTTGAATTTTCGATAAACTTGCAACCTAGCACTAATCCTATTGTAAAGGCACCTTATAGAATGGCAACCAAAGAATTGCAAGAACTGAAAGATCAGTTGGCTGAACTGATTGAGAAGGGTTTTATCAGACCTAGTTCATCCCCTTGGAGTGCACCTGTATTATTTGTCAAGAAAAAGGATGGTTCAATGAGACTCTGCATTGATTACAGAGAATTAAACAAGGTGACAGTTAAAAACAAATACCCTCTTCCCAGAATTGATGATCTCTTTGATCAATTAGCATATGCTTCTGTTTTCTCCAGAATTGATTTGAGATCAGGTTATCACCAGGTTAGGGTGAAAGAATGTGATGTTGAGAAGACTGCTTTTGGAACTAGATATGGGCACTATGAATTTTTGGTTATGCCATTTGGGTTAACCAATGCCCCGGCAGTATTCATGGATATGATGAACCGAATTTTCAAACCTTATCTGGATCAATTTGTTATTGTATTTATTGATGACATTTTAATCTATTCCAAGAATGATAAGGATCATGCAGAGCATTTGAAGGTGGTACTTGAATTGCTGCGACAGCATAAATTGTTTGCCAAATATTCTAAGTGTGAGTTCTGGTTGAAGAAAATTTCATTTTTGGGACATATTGTCAGTGGAGAAGGAATATCTGTAGACCCAGTAAAGATTAAAGCAGTAGTTGAATGGCCAAGACCAACGAATGTGTCAGAGATCAGAAGTTTCTTGGGTTTGGCTGGATACTACAGAAGATTTGTTAAAGGCTTTTCTCAGATTGCTTTACCTCTATCTAAATTGACCAGAAAGGATATAAAATTTGAATGGACTGATGATTGTGAACAGAGTTTTCAAGAATTAAAGCAATGTTTGACAACTGCACCAGTGTTGACAATTCCTTCTGGGATAGAAGGATTTCAATTGTTCAGTGATGCTTCTTTAAAAGGGTTGGGATGTGTGTTGATGCAGAACAGAAAAGTGATTGCCTATGCTTCCAGACAACTTAAGCCACATGAAAAGAATTATCCAACTCATGATTTGGAGTTGGCAGCGGTGGTATTTGCATTGAAAATTTGGAGACACTATTTGTATGGAGTTAAATGTGAAATTTTTACTGATCACAAGAGCTTGAAATATATTTTCACTCAGAAGGAACTAAATCTGAGGCAGAGGAGATGGCTAGAATTGATAAAGGATTATGATCTGGATATCCAATACTGTCCAGGTAAGGCTAATGTTGTAGCTGATGCATTGAGCAGAAAGAACCAAACACAGTTGAATTTGTTGACTAGTGAAGATAGATTAATTAAAGAAATAGAAGCCTTACACTTAGAAGTCAGAATACAAGGAGATCATGATACACTTAGCATTAATCAGATGACAGTTCAGTTATCATTGGAAGAAAGAATTATGGAAGCTCAAAAGAAAAGCAATAACTATCAGAAATTTATGGATCAAGTGCAAGAAGGATTAAAGAAAGAACTCAGTGTTGATGAACAAGGAAGAATCAGATATAATATGCGGTTGTGGATACCAAAAGAGTCAGATTTGATTCAGGATATTTTGTTTGAAGTACATAATACCAGTTATTCAATTCACCCTGGAAGTACAAAGATGTACCAGGATTTGAAGACTTTGTTTTGGTGGCAAGGAATAAAAAGAGATGTTGCAAATTATGTGGCTAAGTGTGAAAAATGTCAAGTTGTTAAGGCTGAGCATCAGAAACCCAGTGGGATGTTACAATCTCTACCAATTCCAGAATGGAAATGGGAGGAAATAGCCATGGATTTTGTTACAGGCTTTCCTAGGTCAAGACAAGGGCATGATAGTATATGGGTGGTAGTGGACAGACTCACCAAGTCAGCCCATTTTCTACCTATCCGTCAGACTGATTCAGTGGAGAATTTGGCCAGGTTATTTGTGAAAGAAATCATCAGATTGCATGGAATCCCTAAAGCTATTGTTTCTGATCGAGATGGAAGATTTACATCCAAATTATGGAAAAGTACACATGAAAGTTTGGGCACGAGATTGAAGTTCAGTACTGCTTTTCATCCACAAACAGATGGTCAATCAGAAAGAATTATTCAGGTGTTAGAAGATTTGTTAAGATTATGTATATTGGATTTTGGAGGTAGCTGGGAAGATCATGTTCCATTGATCGAGTTCACTTACAATAATAGCTACCAATCCAGCATCAAGATGGCTCCATATGAAGCTTTATATGGCAGAAGATGCAGAACTCCCTTAAGTTGGTTTGAGGTTGGTGAAAGACAATTATTGGGTTCACAGCTAGTGGATCAAGCTACTGAAAAGGTAAGACTGATCAGAGACAGATTAGAAGCAGCTCAAGACCGCCAACAGAAATATTATGATCCCAAGCATAAAATGATAGAATTTGCAGTGGGAGATTTTGTATTTTTGAAGGTGAGACCAATGAAGGGTGTGACTAGATTTGGCCAAGGTGGAAAGCTTAGTCCTAGATACATTGGTCCATTTGAAATCATCGAGAGAGTGGGACCAGTTGCTTACAAGCTGGCATTACCTAGGGACATGTCTGATGTTCATAATGTTTTCCATATATCAATGCTCAGAAAATGGGTTACAGATGAAAATCAAAGGGTTCCTCAGAAAGACATTGAACTTCAAAAGAATTTGACATATATGGAAGAACCTGAAAGGATATTAGAAAAGGATGTTCGTAAATTAAGAAACAGAATCATTCCTTTTGTGAAAGTTAAGTGGAAATACAGGGCAGAAAAACATGCTACATGGGAAAAAGAAGAAGAAATGAGACAGAAATTTCCTCAGCTTTTTGAAGATGTATGAAAAGCTGAATTTCGGGGACGAAATTCTTATAAGTAGGGAAAATTGTAATATCCAAAAGTTCAGGTAAGAATTATTAGTATGTACTATTAGTTAATAAAAATGTTAGCCTAAAACAATTCTAAGATATTAATTAATAGTGTTTCGTACACTAAGGTTATATTAATTAATATTATATTTCTTTCTGTCAGCCACTAAGTTTGAGTTTGCATTGGTTGATCACAATCAAATGGCATGGAAAGAATATTCCCTATTTACTATTATCTGAACCGTGGCTTATAGGGACTGAAATGACGTGACATAGAGCAGTTATTATAGTGATTTTTATTCCTTATCCGCTCTGCCACGCAAGCCCTTTCTCTATTCTGATTTCACGAAAGCAAACATGAGTGAATTCGACGCAGTGTTGTATACGTAATGGGCGGCACAGTGGAATTTTTCTGAAGGATTCGTAAGCATGCGGGCGGCTCAGTGATTGGTTGGAGCAATATGTATGTATAGTGAGCAGCACTCTGCAGTAAAGCAAAGTTCGGCACAGAGTAACAGAGGAGTTTGATTGTGCAGGAAAAGGTGGGTAAGGATTTTGTTTGGCATTGTAGTAAGAAGTAAAGGAAAGTTTAGAGAATAATAAGAAGAAAGTTTAAGGAAGAAGAAATTAAGGTTTGGTTTATTCTTAGTATGAATTTCCATTTAATAGTGAAAGTCTTAAGTAGATTGTATTTTTGTGGTGTCATAGATTCATCTGGTTATGCAAAGAGAAAGCTTCGAAGTGACTTACAATCGTAGAAGAATTCGAAGTAGGGAATTGGAGACACCTCGGCAAGAAGGTAAGTAATGCAATTTAAATTTTAAAAGAGACTTCTTGTTACTTCTATATATGTATATTGGTAAGTGACTGCATTAAAGAAAGTTGTGCATTACAAGTTACTTATTTGGCTTAAGGATGTTCATATCCAAGTTTGCAAGTATGAATGACCACGTGCATAAATTAATCATTTGAGTTTAAAATAAAGTGTATTATGTTCATTTAAATGTTTTCCTAATTGATAATGTTTTGAAAAGAGGTCAATTTCCTTATGTATTGTATGCATATTATCTGTATACAAATTATAACAGGAATCATTATGAAAAGCATGCAACAACTTATGGATAACTTATGAATACTGGAAATTTAGTGAATATCAATTTAAAAGTAAAGTTTGGCTATATATATATGATGTTGACTTACAACTGTAGTTGGGACAAAAGGGTTCCCAATTATGAAACTACATTGTAAGTGGGGCAAAAGGGACCCCAGAGATATGTTACCTGCATAGCAGGTGGGGCAAAAGGGACCCCTAAAGAGGCAAAAGGGACCTCTATGTAATTCAATGGCGATAATGCCAGGTTTACCTGGGCTCCATTGAATATGTTTAAGAAAGAATAGCCAAATCTTTTACATATTAAAATTGATATTCAGTATGGATGTAAGAAGAATTACTGGTTAATGTCAAATGAGATTTTTTTGAAGTTTGCTCTATTAATCTACTTGTTTTTTTTTTATGTTTTCAATTTTCTGAATTGTATAATCATGCACTTTAAATATTATTTAATTTTTGCATAACTTATGGAGTCTCATAGCTCACCAGTAGTTTATTACTGGCTGTTGTTACAGGAAAGGGAAAAGGAAAGGGAATGGTGGAAGAAGACTAATCTGCAAGTATTTACAGTTTATGTTAATTTTATGTTTGAAGTTTACTATTGAGGTTAGCATACAATTTTAATGATGTATTACTTTGAATTTATTTTGAATTTTCTTAGTGGCTCTGTACTAGGTCTTTGATGAAATTTGGGATTTCTTAGATGCTTCCTTTGTTGTATCAAATGATTTTTATATGATCTTTTATATAGATCTGAAATGGAACGTAAGAAATGAGATGTTTAGTTTATGGAAAAGTTATGTTATTGTTACACTCTACAGTACTGTTCTGCTAAGGGGTACTGTGGGGTGTTACAGCTCGGAGGCTTTGCGAGAGCTGCGGGGGAGTCGGATGCGAGAAGGAGGAGTTCGGATTCATCTCTCGAAGGCTTCGTTTGGTTGGTATTTAACGACATGGAGCGGGAGTGGAGTTGAGCCGAGGCGGGATTCGAGGGAAGGGACGTGAACGGCGCCTCGTACACAGTATTTCAGCGGGATTCCTTCGACGAGATACGATGTAAGCGGGATTTCGGGGATCCGGCAGAGATAAGGTATGATTCTTTTTTTTTTTGTATTATACTGAGGTTAACAGAGACCTAATGGGAGCATCGAAAATTACAAAGCAAGATAGTTACACAAATGTTCACTCAAATCTATGGAATTGACTATTAACAAACTTTTACCCCAATAATTAAGATGAACACCATTCAAGTATTTTTTCTCTCGTTGCTAATTTAGATTGGTCAATTCATCAATAGTATGTAAAAAATATCTTTCTAAATAAGGAATTAGAGGACAAATTTATATAATAATTTCTCCTGGATTGAAGAGTGCAAGCAATATAAGTCAAGTTCGCATACCCAAGAAACCTTGTCATGGCTAAAAACAATTCCCAAGTGTATGATTCAACAAATTTAGCATGATAATAGAAAGGCGTGCGTACTCCCAAGAACATATATGATATAACTACACCTTATGTATCAAAATAAATCATTTGAAGCTAAAACTTCTATATTGATTGCTTATGTTGAAGATATTATCTTTATATGGAATCATGACAAAGTGATAAAAAAGTAGAAAGTTATCTTGGCCAAAGAATTTGAAATCAAGAACTGGAGTATTAAAATATTTCTGAGCCATGAAAAAAGGTAAGATCATGCAAAGGGAATATTTGTTTCTCAACAGAAACACACCTTGGACCTATTAAAGAAACTAGAAAGCTAGGAAGTAAGCCCGTAAATAAGCCAATTGATCCTTAAAACAAAACAAAATTGGAAATAAGGAAGCCAACAGTTAGTAAGAAAGCTTATCTATTTGTTTTCCTATTAGTGTTCATAAAAAACACTACAAAAGAACACCTAAATGTTGATACAAGGGTATCTTAAGAAGATACTTAGAAAAGGATTATTCTTCAAGAAAGGAACTAATACAAGTATAGAAATTTTCACTGATATTAACTAGGCAAGATCTATAACTGAATGTAAATCCACATCTGCTTATTGCTCATTTATATGAGAAAAATGAAACACATAGAGAATTAAAAAATAATTTGTTAATTCTTCGAGTAATGCTGAAGCAAAATTCAAGGCCACGGTGCATGAAATTAGTGAAGGTATATAGCTTAAGAATCTTCTCAATAATTTAAAGTTCTCATTACAAAATCAATGATAATGAGGTGTGATAATTAAGCCACTATAAGCATGGCTAAGATTCCTATTCACCATGATAAGACTAAGCTTATTGAAATTGATATACACTTTATGAAAGAGAAATTTAATAAGGAATAATCAAAGTTAATTATACTCCAAAAAAACATCAAGCTAGTGATATCCTTATTGAGGCCCTAAATCAAAAGCAATTCAATACCCTTATTTTCAATTTAAGAATGATCACTATCAATTCCCAATTTATGGGTGAGTGAAATTTTTGGACTCCTTCAAGGTTATGGACATCTTTCCAACAAATCATAAAACAATTCTAGATTCCTACATACTGGTGGACAACAGCCTTATGCTGATTTGAAAGCAGTCAAAGGAAGCAGCAATAAATAAGGTGCCATTTTTGGGAAGATCTTGGAAGAGTACAAAATCAAGCAAATCTAGAAAACACATTCCACCAATCAATCTATGGTCCTTACTATCAATCAATGATCCCCAATTGTTGGGCCATTAAGTCCATTGAGGGAATATCTCACCACCTGCTCAAATTAAAAACCATGATTTCCTATATTCTCCTAGTAGCTTATTTCAATGTAAAGGGAAATGACATCATATATTTATTTCTCAATATTTGTATCTAATGTTTTCCAATTTTTTTTCTATATGGTTAGTTATTGCTTTAATTCTTAGCCCTCTAATTAGGCCTTGTATCTCATATACATTATGCACTCCTTTATCTTTTGGAATAAGAAAATTGTAGAATACTTCTCTAACATTTTTCAACAATGACAAAATAAATCTTCGTGTAAGAAGATAAATCTAACCAGAACACATTATTACCAACCTTCTCTACAAATTAAATAAAGGACCATAGTAAATGGACTTAAACATCTGCTAACTTTGCCTTTTCAATCATTACTTCTTGGAGCAAGATCATCTTGGAAGGTACACTCGATCATATGCTTGTCATGATGAGCCTTATACCTTTCCTGCGGCTTCTTCAAGTTTTTCTTCCATCTACTGATGGATCTAGTGAATCCCTTCTAAGAACATTGTTCTTGCCGCAACTCTTGTTCTTCACTAGCAACATCCTTTTCATTCCAACTAAAAACTATAGGTTAAAAAAGTTCTGGGATGGAAATGCCACACATAAATAAAAGGTGACCTTGATGTTGACTTAGCAGCAATGCAAATGAAGGCAAACTATATATGGAAGACTCATCCAAAATCTTCTGATGACATGAACTGTAGCTCCTCATTATACGGATCATCATTCAATTCACAATCTCTCCCATCTGTCTGTGGAAAAGATAGCACTTCATTTCAACTGTGTCTGTGTCCATGGAACTCCAAAAGTTTGCCTAGAAATATGAAGTCCCTATCATAAATGATCGATGAAGGCAACCCTAAAGTGCTTCAAACTTGTTGAAAAAAATAGCTTTCCACTATCCTTTATTTTTTATGATCTTCTGGCACAGAATCAAGTAGATCAGCTTGTTGAAATGACCAACTATAATGTATAAGTACTCACGTCGTGTATATGGTAATCCTCGTAAGAAGTCCATCAAATAAACTCCAATAACCCATTGGATACTATCAAGAGTGTACAAGCATATCTACTAAATTAAAGGAATTGATATGCAACATAGTAGACATCCTTTAAGAACCTTTACAAATCCAAGTGCATCTTCAGCCAATAAACATAGCGCTTCAGATTTTGGAGAGACGTCTCTGCCTCAGACTATCTCAATACCATTGAAGTATGCATATCTCATACCCAATTTAAACTATAAATATCTCTTGGCACAAAGCTAATCTTCATGGTACAAATATACAGTAAACCCTCCTGACAATTATATGCTTGATGTCTAACGATATCAAAGACTGAAATTGAAGGCCCAAAACCCTTATTTTATTGTTCTAGCCCTTTGCAGGGGTTGCTCATGACTTATACTTTGTTGTTCAATACTACTTTGGACTCCGAAAGACCCTTTCATTGCAAATGATGGTTGTGCGACATCTTCATTGTGTTGTCCAACCCCTATGGGATTCCCACACCCCCATAAGTCTAGATATGTTGCGTACAGCACATGCATTCATTACGATGCAGTAGTAGAACCTGTAAGATCATAAGTAGGGTTGTGGTTGCATTATTAATTGATTCATGTGCTCAGCTTCTTGTTAATTGGACTATGTATGCAAGTACTAAGGTGGCTAGAGATTTTCATATTAAATTATTTTCTTTCCATGTAGTACCTCCAATGTGTTTCACCGTCTGATGTAAGACAACAAGCTCAGTTTCACAGGTTGTATAATTTTTGCGGGCACTCTATGACATCTCTGAATGGTAAGCCACAGGTCGAACACCTCAATGAGGACAAAACCAATGACGTAGTTGGATGCTTTTTCTACAACTCAAATGATCAAAGTAGGTAAAGAAGTTAAAGTAGTGACATCTCAATGATCGGTATTTTAGAGACCATAAGGTTCTCTCTTCCTTTTCACACCACTAAAAGGGGCAATCAAAATATGTAACATGTAAAGGGGCAGCTAGAACTAAGAAGGTATGGATGAACTTCCTGATGTATTCACAAGCACACATGAAGCTCTGCAATTTTGAAATGGTATACAATGCAGGTCTGTTATAAATCATGATCAATTAGTACGGAGAAGTGGTGGATGAACCTCCTTACATATTGACAAGCATATATGAAACTCCGTAATTTTGAAATTGTATGCAGTCCAGGCCAATTCTAGATCGTCGCCACCATGTCTGGACATATTATTAGTTCTCCTCTACATACTATGAAATCAAGGTTGACAGGCTTGAAGTTGTCAAACACACTTTTTTAGAATTAAATGTTTGGCTTCTTGTAGAAGCCTCAAAATCTGTACAAGGTATTTCAGATGCTCTGATTCTTGCAAACCAAAATGTGATCGATATAAATATCTATAAGCAAACCTCTAACAAAGGTGAATTATTTCATTCAACAACCTCATAAAGGTTGTTGTGCATTTTAGAGTTCAAATGGCACACCCCACCACGCAAGAAATCCAAGCCTTGGTTTCAAAGGCTGTCTTCCATGTATCCTTTTCTCTGCCCAAATTTAGTGGCAATTGAATTTCAATTCCAACATGGAGAAGTGGTTGATCATTTCCTCAATACATGGCCATGTATAATGATTCTTGATGATGATATTATTTAGTGTCATTTCTTCAATATAATTTGTCATCCACCACTCTTCTTTGGCATAACTATCACTAGTAATTCACATGATCACATGGTGAATTGCTTGTCTAGATCACTCGTGCTGTCAAATTCACCACCTAATGCCTAATCTCCTCATATTCCGAAGGAGAATGGTGGTACATAAATTGATTTGGCAATAAAGTTCCATCAATTAAAGGAAATTTATACTCCAAAACCCTCATGAGTAATAAACCCTTCACTTCTTGGAAAAGGGTCGAATATTCCTACGACAACCGATCATCCTACTGCCCCTGCAAGGCTCAAGAGCCAAAAAAAGGCAAATTCATTTAGTCTACTATCATCTCATGAAGGACAATCATTATAAAAGCAATTTGCACACATCATTTTCTTTTCTTTATTGAGGCAGGCAACGTCAATATAAGACAGAGGGGTTCTAGAATAGTGAAACATGTCTTCTACAAATCTAAACTACTATCATCCTTGGTAATAGATGGTGACATGTTCTCAAAGGAATAGATTGTTAAAGATAATGCAGCACACATCAACAGGCATAATCTCACAGGTGACCTTGCCAACATATTACTCAGTGATTATAAATTTAATGGCGCATGTTTGATTCACCCTGAAATCTGTTTCCTTCTTAATCCGCCCCAAGAAATATTCAGATGGGGTGTGGTCTCCAACTTTTAACTTCATGTATCAAAAGTACAAGAGCCTATGATCATCTTGACCTGTATATTAAACAAGAAAAGCTCTTCCTTAGCATCATCTTGTTGTTTATAAAAGTATAGTTTTTTCATCCACTACTGTTGGTCTACTTTTTGAGTTGCACCTGTTGTTGTACAGTTGCACTAGCATATGCTTTTGTTCAACTAATTGATATGCTTCTTTGTTTTTCTTTTCTTTTTTTTTTAGAATGATATAAAGGTTATTCAGAGATGTTGGTTTTTCTTTTTCAACACTTGGATAGGTAGTGGCAACAACTAGGAAGGTTGTGAGAGTTTGGCCAACTGTTATACTGGCCATCCAACATTTTCATTCATTGATTTCTGCAGCTTTTACATTCTAGATGGTTCCCTGCGATCCATCAAAGCAAGAGAGATTTGTCTATTGTACAACACTGATCTGCACTTTGCATATGCCATTATCATGTTCTCTGTCTTTCCTCCATCTTTAGTCCTCAACTCAGGGTGGAGCTTCCAACACTTACTGTTGGTATGGCCAAGGAATTGTCAATATAAGCAAAGGCCTATTGTTGCATTATTACCCTTGGTTTCTTTTTTTCCTTCGTACTCCTTACCTTTGTTCATGTCCTAATGGTTCTTATTCATGATACTAATCCGAAGTTGATTATTGGCTTCTATGGAAATCAACTTGGCATTGGCTCTAAATTAAGACGAACACGAGCAAACCAATTCCTAAATAAGACTCACATGCAAGCTTGTGATTAACTTCATCAAAGTTGAGGTTTCCAATGTAATTAATGTAAAGAGAAATGTTCTGGTTCTAGAACTCAATTATATAGTCATATACTATCGGTATGAAACCTTGCATTAGTCTATGCCATCGGATCCACCACTTTGTTTGTGGGTGATAGGGTGAATCTTCTTCAAGATGGTCTTGAATTAGCTCTAAATCATCCTCATCAGGTCATGAGTTTTCACTTTCACGTTTCACCATAGAAGGGCATGACTAGATAGCTTCAACTTCAAGAAAGCTATCTTATTAGAAGGTAGGTAGTAATAACTAGCAAGTACCTTTTTACATGATGGAAGTGCTACGATGAAACTCAATCAATACAATCTAAATCATGGAATGAAAACATCCAAATGTAGAAACATTGTGCATATATTTCAGGCATTCTTTTTTTTTTTTCGATGTTTTGTTTATGTAAGTCGCTAAAGTACTTAAACGGCATTAAAATGAAAATTTTCTGGTACATTTCTGCATGCAAATGCAAACACTTCTTGATCCATTTAATTAATAATGGAACTTAAGCAACCCAAAAAGGTGGTAGATTGACAGCATTGAGGAGCACATACAGTGGACATGTATTGCTACTAAAGAAAGTTCAGGTACGTTGTTTACCCACATAAGCAAGTGGGTATAAAACTAACTAACTAATACATACACACACACACATATATATATATATATATATATATATGCATATGTGTGTGTATGAGTGTATTAAAATATCTGCAAATTTGGCATTGTTAATATGTGAAATGCTATGAAACAACAAGTTTTCAAACATCATTGTGGTGATTTAATTATATATTAAACTATAATAACTTCAAGAAAGATTAAAAAATTCACAATTATGGTTGGAATCAATGCAAAAATATCTGAAAAAACTAGCGTTAAGGAGAATTCAAGGAGTCGACCAAAATAGTTTGGACAAAACTAATGATGATAATGATTAACATAATCTACATAGAATTTAATAAGCTATAAAACCAACACTAATAGAAGGGTCCATAGAATCTTTAGGTGCGCCTATTTAGTCCTGAATTTTTTCAAATATTTTATGTAGTCCCTGTGGGCTCCAAAAATTTGCGCCCCGGCCTCCCCGTGCTTTCGAGGGAGTTTTAACGGATTAGGTTCAGGGGTAAATTTAGGAAAGGCATATTGGGTTTGTAGATAAGTCACTACCCAGAGATTTCGCCCTCATTTTGTGAGGACTTTATAATTTGAGTTCTGGTTTCCTTTAGGCGCAAGCCCCTATAGTTAATTATCCTCCCAATCATGAGAGAGAACTTTCTATTAAGGCTAGTCGTCGATCAGATAAGTAGAGATGCGTCTTATCTGGCATATCGTAGCAGCATGGGTTTAGGCATTAGAAGGTTTGATATTTAAAATTAGAAACTTCGCCATCTTGCACTTAAAACGGATGATGGGGGAACGGATGATGGACCTGATCAAGATCTCATGGTTCCATCGTCCCGGGCCATCGTGGTCCCTGGTCTACTTAGTCAGAGGAGGTAGTCGACCCAACCTGACAGAAGGATCCTTGTCGGCAGCCATGGGTTGCTTCGTCCAATGATACCTTGTAGACCTTGGGTGGATGTTTATCTAAGGAGACAAATTTGAATCCACCTTAGCTAATAGAGGGCTTTGTGCCCTATCAATTATATCATATTAATTCATATCTCAAGGATTCGATGCCATTGGGAGCATACGAGCTCTGGCCATAACCTGGTGCCATTTGGCGACAAACCACTCGGTTCAGAGGGCCTCAGTCATAACCATTTACCTGCGGTGCCATTTGCTGGCAAAATCACTGGTTAGAGGACACGTGACACGTCCTTACTGGCAGGAGACTGATTGAGAATGAATCCTCGTGATATTCCCAACCAGACACTAGCTCTTATAAGCTGAAGTAATTTTCAAATTGTCCACCTCGACAAACTGTCGTGGAAGGTGGATGGGTTTTGCTTTAAATTACTTAATGGTTGAATTTCAATTTTAAACATATTTGGATTTTGGGATTTTGGGTTTTGAATTTTGTGGTCATTTGGGTGGTATTTTGAATGCTTATAACTAACCCCTCTAGTTGAGATCTACGTTCAACACAGCCATCATCGGGGTGTATGGGATCATTGCATTTTGTCTGTTAGACCTTGTCGACTCTGTCAACTTGCCGACAAAGGATCGGGTTCTTCATTGGGTGTATATTTTTGTTAATGAATTTTCGTTGTTATAAGCCTTGAAGGCCTAATATGAACGTATAAAACAGATATCTTGATCGACACCTTGATTGTATATATGTTTGATAGTTTGAGCCGTATTGACTCCTATCAATCCACATAAAAGGATCAGGCTCGAACTTGGGTTCATTTATTGACCCGCGTAGCATCCTTAGACATCACGTGTGTACCCATAACACGCTCATCGGGGCTCATGCGGGTGTATGATTGTACGTGCATTTCTTATGTTTATTTGTATACAAATTATAGTGCACGTGTAGGGGCATTTTTTGGATGTTTGACAGGTCTTCTATGGCAACTCGAGGAAGCCTGTCCACTATCATCATTCATGAAAGTACTAGCACACTTGTTTTTCGGTTGATAATTGTCACCTATCGGTATACTATTCTTCATACGAAGGGTCCTCCGTCACTGCTCGCAAATAACACTTCACATGAGTATTCATATGCACTGGAGACCTATCGTATCTGCAATGTACCGCCTTTCATCACTTGTATGCAAGTTGATACGCTCATCTGTGATTTGTCATTGACCACTGGTCGAGTTGCATTTCACTATCAACTTCTTCGTTTATGGTGATCGTCGTCTTTAGGTAGACCGTAGTGGGCACATGAAGAGTCTTCCGTCATTGCCAACATATATCCACATTCATCATATGTCGATCATCATTGCTTGTAGGGTATGGTGTACTTTTTTGCAAGCTAAGATTGACCGTATGGAGGTTATTACATTTGTTGTATATTTTCCACCTATGTTCGCAGGGAATCCACTGCATGCATAATCATATGTCGATTGTTGTCCCTTGCATATCATGAGTCATGAGTCTTCTATTTATTCATTTGAACTTATATGATGACACCGTCAACATTAGTCAAAAGTCTTATATTGTTGATCGCGAACATGTTATGTCTGAAGTTCTTGATCGTGTGTAGGCGATTGCATTTTCTTGCACGCATGTTGCCCTTCATAAACAACGAGCATTTGAGCTAGCATGATGATTCTTCGATGTTGATTGAACATCTCGCGTCGTTGATTTCAAACATAAGATCGTGCCTTTATCTGATCGTTGCCTTTGAAAACTACTTGTAGTTCGCAATGAATTTAAACATGGATGATAATTTCACTATACACTTTGTGTCAATTGTTTGGCACTGTCTAGCACAAGTTTTCATCAATCATGCATCCTCCACATCTCTCTTATAAATGTTCCACTTATCCAATTATCTTCAATCATGTAAGAACATGATTGAGATACATTGCTTGAATTCATGATATACCTCATTTTTGTTCAATTGATTGTCACTTAGGAGCGAGTTATGCCCAATATTGCAAATCAATAATCATGCTCCAAACTCCTCATGTAATGCCTTTGTAATCAAGCTATGTCCTTCACAATTTTCTTTTTGTATATTTATCAACATCTTCATTTCAAATAAGATGATTATCATTCATTTGTCATTGATTGCATCATTCTTACGGTTCATGATTTTCATTTTATATATTAGGCTTTAGTCCAAGTTGAACTTAATGTCATTTATTTAATGTCCATTTGAGTTCAAAACGAGTTCCCTGCTGTCCAAACTAAGCTCAAGTCCAAGTCCAATTTGTTCAAGTCATGTTCAATTAGTGTTCAAATCAAGTTCAAGTTCGCATTCCAATTTTATTTTACTTAGGTCCAAGATCTTCATTATCAGTCATTTGCATTCTGTCCAGAAATCTAAGCACAAGTCCATGTGTCACTGAAAATTTTGGCAGCCTCCCGATGTCTCCCTTGTTAAGAGAAAACTCCATGAGACATAGCATTCCCCTTCATGCTACGTGAGCGTTTTAGGTAGGTGTCGGATCACACCTCGGCCGCAATTTCTTCAATCCCCGCTATCTACATGAGCGCTTAAGGGTCTCTGAGTACTTGTTTAAAAGAGCACAATTTCTTTCCCTCGCTACGCCACATGATCGCTTAAGGGTACTTAATTTTTTCCCTCGTTACGTTACGTGAGCGCTCCAAGGCTTACCCGCCTCGTTGCAAGCATCGCACCGGTTTTCCTCCCACCGTGCTATGTGGGCGCGTAGGGAGGTCCGCCGGCTCGACGCAAGCGTCGACTACGGGATTTTTGAGTTAGAAAAATTATACCTTTCCACATGACGACGACGGTGACAACGGCGAGATGCAAAACTACCCAAAACCCCTCCTCAATATTTTTTTTTAATTCTTCCTCTCTTCTTTTTTTTTTGCAAATATATATATATAATTTAATTAAAAAAAGTCTTCTCCTTTTTTTTGGAACCCCTCTTCCTCTCCTTTTTGATTTTCTCTTTTTTTTTTACTTTTTCCCTACTTTTTTTTTGACAAAAATATTTTTCCTACAAAAATATGTCAATTGTTAAATTAGATATAAATACAACACAAATCACAAGTTGACTTTCTCTAGCCACTCTACTGATTAAATAGAGAATTTCCTCATATTTAACCTGATATAATAACCTACTAATCAAACAAACATATACATCTAAAGCAAATTCATCTTTAAGAGATTTGAGAAAATAATTAATTGCCTCAAAATACTTCTTCCTTTTGCAAAGATTATGAAACCTTAATAGTTTGTGTTATCATATTTGGAGTGATCTTCTCCAAATGCATACTTAACTTTGTCAAGTTCATAAAGACCATTCATGCATGTATCAATAGTAGCCCCAACAAGTATATTCATAACAGTCACTTTAAATGAGTTTGAGCTAGAATGAATGCATTTGCCAACATTATCATATTCTACAGAGATTTTCTCAAAGCATTGCACAACCTGCTCAGTGCAAAAGTCCTTAACCGTAAGGGAAATAAACTTGTTGGTAGAGAAATGAACATGTGGCAACTCATCTTCAGCAACATTTTTTTAAAACAATAAAACAATTTTTTTTAAATGAGGCAGAGATCGACAATAGCATTAGTCAATGCTACTAACTGAGATAATAACTAATAATAAGTAGTGGTAAAACATAATAATCATTAAAAAAAAATTTGTGAGAATAAAAATGGGTCATTGTGGGTTTGCAAAGGGGAGAATAAGGTGCTTTTAGATGGCTGAAATGGCAATGTAATGAACTGTAGTTGTAGTTGTCTTATGTGTAAAGATGAAGTGGGGATTCGGACACGTAGTGGGTTGCAATTGCAATGTGACAAAAACTGCCTTGTATTAGTGCTATAGGGCTTCACATGGATGCATTAAAAAATGTCAGAAGTTGTTTTTAGTGCAGTGAAGAATAAATTGTTGTAGAATAAATACAAATAAAAAAGAAAACTCTGAATGAAATGCTTATTCGGCAGATGTCTCATGTGAAGTTACTGAAGCCTTTAAATATAGAAGACTATGGGATCAATTGAAGGAAGAGAGGAGCAGGCGAGAGCTACTGGAAGTCGCGGCACAGTGTCGAGCTAATAGGCAGTGGAGTCCAAGTGTTCCTTTGGAATGGAATAAGAGTTGCTTGACCTGAAGCTGGGTTGATAGGATTTAGCTGAAGTTGAGAGTTTGAATCCCTTAGGTGGAGCTGCTAGTTGGTTTGACGACCTGGAGAAGTCAGAGGTTCTGTGTGATTAGACAAGTGGAGGCGGCGTCTGGCCGTGAGAGGGAGATTGGACTATAAGAGTGGAGTTCGACAAGGGTGAAGGCAGGTTTGAGGAGTCGGCTTACACAGTAGAGAACTTGGGAAGTTGTATACGTGCAGCAAATTGAAGGAGGCGAAGACGACTGGAATCCGACCTGGGCTATAAGGAGGGGACGGACGTGAAGTGAGGTTAACGGAACTCAAGCACTTGAGGAATAGAAAAAATATCCGAAGAGCTCTCGTCGTTTTCGTTTTAACAGGAGGCCTAGCGCATAATCAAGAAGCCTCTGAGTAGATTTGATCGTGAATCAAAGGGCAGCGGGATTTCGGGAATCCGTCAGACTTTCGACGACGCCGAGGTTTGAAAATTAATGAGATTTTGATATTTTATTTAATTTTTCGATTTTAGGATAAATAGATCTGTAGTGTTAATAATGACTGACTATTATTGGGATCCCCATTAATCTGAGATAGCAGCAATGCATTGATTACCCAGTCATCTTGGTTTGCGCAATTTTTTTTGATTTACGTGCATTTTATCTTGATTGGCGGGTTGATTTTGCCGGCGATTTAAATTAAACAAATTGGTAGCAATTTCAAGTGTTGATGAAGTTCTGAATGCAACGATGAAGTCCGTTTTGCTATCGGACGTCATTTGGGCGACGTCGAGCACAATATTTCTTAAATTACGTGTCATCGCCTCGGGATTCATGCCACCGCCTCGGACGATCCCAATTGATCAAGGAAAATGTATATTTTAAATGTTGACGACGTTCCGGACGCAACAGCAAAGTCCATTCTGCGATCGGACGTCATTTGGAAGACGTCGAGTGCTAAATTTCTCAATTTTGCGTGTCGTCGCCTCGGGATTCGTACCACCGCCTCGACCGATCCCAATTGATTAGATAAGGTGTATATTTTGAATGTAAACGACATTCCGGACTCAACGACGAAATCTGTTCAGTGATCGGACATTATTTGAGCGACGTTGGGTGCTAAATTTCTTGATATGTGCATCATTGCCTCGAAATTCATGACACCGCCTTCGATCCCAATTGATCAAATAAAATATATATTTTAAATGTCGACGAAGTTCTGAACGCAACGGCGAAGTCCGTTCTACGATCAGACGTAATTTGGGTGACATTGTGAGTCAATTTCAGGTGTCGGTCGTCCCTTTGGACTAATCTCGTCTGATTTGATTGCAAGGGGTCTCAACCTAGGAGAATTCAATGTCTTGATCGCAACGATGTCGCCCGTTCGGCAATCGGAGGTCGTTTGACCTTTCAAGTAGTGTGTTGCATCGATTCACGTTTGCCTGTTTAGCCTGTTTTGTGCGTGATTTAACGTATAAGGGTCAACAAATGCCCCCCAACAAATGTGGTATGCGTCTAGAGCATATCATGTTTGTTGTAACATGGTTGACCGTCTCTTGGTAGCTTTCTTTTTGCGTATTCATCATTTTCATATTGTTTCCCGACACATTTTGCTTATTTTTCATGTGCAGGAAATGTTTCGTTGGTAGAGACCTGACGACTTGCCTCCAGGCGAGCCTAGTGAGGCCGCCATTTGGGATGCCATTGATAGGGAAGACCCTCAGGGCAGTGTCGACATACGGGACAGACTAGAGCAGCATCAGGACATCTAGCAGGGCGGGACACTTTTCACAGCTTCTTTGCCCGCTCTCCTTTACTTCTGGAGTATTCAAGGATGATGCTGCATTTGAAAACCCTGACAGGTGGATCACCAGCCTTAGACTGCAGTGCGGGGAGTACCACCCGCTTGAGAGTTCAGTTGCCCAGGTCAGTTAGGGTACATGTGATGTTCTAGTGCCTTTTGCAAACACAATTGAGCCAGTTGGGCAATCGAGCTTACTTAGCCACCGTCAGTTACAGTCTCCACCTTTAGAGTGGCCGAGGGACAGTGAGTAAAGAAGCTGTGAAAAGTGTCCCGCCCCTGCAGCATGTCCTGATGTTGCTCTAGTCTGTCCCGTATGTCGACACTGCCCTGAGGGTCTTGCCTATTAATAGCATTACAAATGGCAGCCTCGTCAGGCTCGCCTGGAGGCAAGTCGTCAGGTCTCTGCCAACGAAATATTTTTTGCATATGGAAAATAAGCAAAATGCGCAAGGAAATAATTATGATCTTGACGAATGTGCAAAAAGAAAGTTATCAAGAGACCGTCAACCATGTTACAATAAACATGTTACGATCTAGGCGCGTACCACATTTATTGAGGGGGGGGGCATTTGTTGACCCTTGTACGTTAAATCACGCACAAAAAAGGGCTAAACTAACGAAACAAGCAACGTGTGCATCAATACTATATTTTACTTGAAAGGTCAAATGACCTCCGATTGTCAAATGAACGGTGTCGTTGCGATCAGGATGTCGAATTCTCCTCGGTCGAGACCCCTCGCAGTCAAATTGGATGAGATTGATCCAAAGGGACGGCAACACTCGGAATTGACGCACTACGTCACACAAATGACATCTGATGGTAGAACAAACTTTGTCGTTGCGTCTGGAACGTCATTGACATTCAAAATATACATTTTATTTGATCAATTGGGATCAACTAAAAGGCTATGACGTGCATATCGAAGAATTTAGTACTCGATGTCGCCCAAATGACGTCCGATCATAGAACGGACTTCGATGTTGAGTCCGGAACATCGTCGACATTCAAAATATACACCTTATTTGATCAATTGGGATAGGCTGAGGCGGTGGCAAAAATTGCGAGGTGATGACACGCAAACCGAGTAATTTAGCACTCGACATCTCTCAAACAACGTCCGATCGCAAAACGAACTTCGTCGTTGAGTCTGAAACATTGTCGAGATTAAAAATATATATCTTATTTGATCAATTGGGATCGACCGATGTGGTGGCACAAATCCCGAGGGACGATACACAAATTTTGAAATTTAGCACTCGATGTCGCCTAAATGATGTCCAATCGCAGAACGGACTTCGATGTTTCGTCCGGAACATCGCCGACATTCAAAATATACATTTTATTTGATTAATTGGGATCGAACGAGGCAATGGCACCAATCCTGAGGCGACGAAGCGTAATTCAAGGAAAATAGTGCTCAGCACCACCCAAATGACGTCTGATCGTAAAACAGATTTTGCCATTGTGTTTAGAACATCGTCAACATATAAAATTGACTATCAATTTTTTTAATTAAAATTGCTCGGCAAAATCGACACACCAATTAAGATAAAATACATGTAAATCGTAAAACAAATTGCGCAAACCAAGACGACTTTGGGTAATCAATGCATTACTGCTATCTCGGATTAATGGGGATACCAATAATAGTAGGTCATTATTAACACTACAGATCTATTTAACCTAAAATCAGAAAGTCAAATAAAGCATCAAAATCACATTAATTTTCAAACCTTGGCACCGTCGAAAGTCTCTAACAGATTCTCGAAATCCCGCTGCCCTTTGATTCACGGTCAAATCTGCTCAAGGCTTCTCGATTAAGCGCTAGGCCTCCAGTTAAAACGAAAATGACGGAGCTCTTCGGATATTTCTGCTATTCCTCAAGTGCGTGAGTTCCGTTGACCTCACATTCACGTCCGTCCCCTCCTAATAGCCGAGGTTGGATTCCAGTCGCCTTCGCCTCCTTCAGTTTGCTGCACGTATACAACTTCCGAAGTTCTCTACTATGTAAGCTAACTCCTCAGACATGCCTTCACCCTTGCCGAACTCCACTCCTGTAGTCCAATCTCCCTCTCACGACCACACGCCTCCTCCACTTGTCCAACCACACAAAACCTCTAACTTCTCCATCCCGTCAAACCACCTACTCCTCTATTTATAAAGGAACATTTGGACTCCACTGCCTTGTTCGAAGCTCCAAATCAGCTCGACACTATGCCGTGACTTCCAATAGCTCTCGCCTACTCCTCTCTTCCTTCAGTTGATCCCATAGTCTTCTATATTTAAAGGCTTTAGTAACTCCATGTGAGACATCTGTCGAGCAAGTGTTTCAAAAAAGTTTCCTTTTTTCTTTGTATTTTTTCTACAATAATTTATTCTTCAATGCACTAAAGACAACTTCTGACATTTTATATGCATCCATGTGAAGCCCTATAATAATAATACAAGGCGTCTTTTGTCACATTGCAACTGCATCCCACATGTATTAATCCCACCTCATCTTTACACATAAAGACAACTACAGCTACAGTTCATTACATTGTCATTTTAGCCATCTAAAAGCACCTTATTCTCCCCTTTTTAAACCCACAATGACTCATTTTTATTCCCGCAGAATTTTTTTTATGATTATTATGTTTTACAACTACCTATTATTAGCTATTATCTTAGTTAGTAGCATTGACTAATGTTATTGCCGATCTCTGCCTCATTTAAAAAAAGAATTGTTTTATTGTTAAAAAAAATGTTGCTGAAGATGAGTTGCCACATGTTCATGTCTCCACCAACAAGTTTAATATACTTGTTGGGGCCACTATTGATACATGCATGAATGGTCTTTATGAACATGGAAAAGTTAAGCACACATTTGGAGAAGATCACTCCATATATGATAACGCAAACTATTAAGGATTCATAGTCTTTGCAAAAGGAAGAAGTATTTTGAGGCAATTAATTATTTTCTCAAATCTCTTAATGATGAATTTGCTTTAGATGTATATGTTTGCTTGATTAGTAGGTTATTATATCAGGTTAAATATGAGGGTGAAATCTCTGGGAAGTGTCTTATCTACAATCCCAATCTGCCTTCCCAAAATTTACCCCGAAACTTAATCTGTTAAAACTCCCCGAAAGCAGAGCGGGAAGGCCGGGCCGCGAATTTTCGGAGCCCACAGTCCCGCAAGTCACTAAAGTTAAGCCAATTTAATCCTACTACCAACTTTGTCCTTTTATTTTATGGAACTTGGTAAAGGGTGCTTTTCATGAGGAAATTTTGTGACTTTATAGGGACAATCTCATCAATTTGAGGTAGTATTAAGCAGTGAGATTTATTAAAAAAAAGTCCAAAAGTCCATAAACAAATGCGTCCCTCCATCAAATTTCATCCAAAAATAGTAAAATTGATGGCAAGACTAAATTATTTCAGATTTGATGACTTAAAGGATTACATTGAATACTTGAAAATACCAATGTGTCTTGGAAGTAAAAAAGAGCAAACAAAAGAGAAGAAAAGCGTAGGAACACAAAGATAATGGTTGTTTTCTGATTTATCCTTCAAAAATAATGCAATACAATTGATCTACTATTTGAAAGGTAGATCGGCTCTCCCACAAATCCTAAACGCCACTAGGAAACTTACAAAGAACACTACAACAGAAAATAAATTGCATGATACCAAAATAACAACATAGTTAGCCCTAAATAGGCTCTCCTAATTCCCTCCCAAATCAGCCCCCTTTCCTTGATTAATTCTCTCTAAGATTTGAATTCAAAATTGAAACTCTTTTACTAAATAATTCCCCCTTGATTCCTCCTCCTTATATAATGAATCATATCTTTCTTGGGCCCCATAAGGGGAGCCGAAATCTCCCTTGGTTGATTCCCTGTTTTCACCCAGCCTTCTCCTTGGTTCGGCTCCAGTTGGACCGGCCAGCTAGGTTAGATCAGCCGGCTAGGTTAGCCCAGCCTGCCCCCCCTTCATGCTGAAGGGGTCGTATCAAATACCTAGGATTAAAATGAGCCCACCTTGATAAGTTTAGGCACCATTTTAATTATTTACTTGCTATCAATTTAAGAGTCAAAATTACATTATGATGATGAAGCAATGACAAGGCCACAAGTCAATCTTATACAAAGTAATTACAAACAATAAAAATCAATGAGAATAGTAGAGAAAAGAAAAAACATATATTCAAATATAAAATACACAACATAAAAGATAAAGATGAGGACAAGAAAGCAATTGGTAAATTCAAATGAAGAGGTAGATATCTAGGCACTATCTTGTCATCAATCCATGCAATATACTAATTGGGCTAGCTTTGGTTGATGATGCTACTGAAAAGATCCATTTGATCAGAAATAAATTAAAAGTTGTGCAAGATAGGTAGAAGCAGTATTTGATGCTAAGCATCGAGCTATAGAATTTATAGTTGGAGATTTTGCATATGTGAAAATCAGGCAGATGAAGGGCATCAACAAGTTTGGCAAGGAATGAAAGTTAAGTATAAGGTGTGTTGGATCTTTTTAAGTCATTGAAAGGATTGAAAAATCCGCCTACATGTTACATTTGCCAAATAATATGTTTGAAATACACAATGTGTTTCATGTATCAATTATGAGAAAATAAGTATGATTTTGAAAACCGTGTATCTGCTGAAGACATTGAGGTATGTCTGAATTTAAGCTACAGAGAAGAACCTGAAAAGATCTAGCTTTTGATATCAGAATATTAAGAAACAAACAAATTTCTATGGTTAAAGTTCAATGAAAGAATAGAACTAAAAAAGAAGCCACTTGAGAAGAAGAGTCTGAGATGCAACAATTATATCTTAATTTATTCTGATGATCTGAGTTTTGAAAAGTCTAGAATGACATTTTTCTGAGGATGGGAGAGTTGTGACACATTCAGAATCAGAGTATTTTTCAAGTTTCAACCTATTCTAACCTGACAAGATCTGAGGTAACATGTAAATTTTGCATTTTTGAACTATTATGCATGTGCTTGAGAGTATTTTGTATGCATGTGAAAGTCTACATGTGTTTTGGTCGCCGCGGCGCTTTGTTAGGTAGCACCCTGGCAGGAGTAAGTTCTATCAAATCTGCATTAATTCAACACACTAGCGCACGGCGGGTGCAGTAGTGCTGTGAGTTTTCTGAAGAGCGTCGTGACCAACATCACATGGCGCCATAACCAAATTTCATTATTGAAATATCTAAATCCATTATTTCATTCATTTTTCCCTTAAGCAGCCAGCACCAAAGCGATAGAGGAGTCTAGAGAGAGAAAACCAAGTTTGAGCCACTTCAGTCATTTTTTTACCGTCAGCCAACTCTGAAAGTTATCCAAATTGACGTATGTCATACTATGTCTATCTCAGTTTTCAAAAATACAAAATTTTACAGAATTTTTTAATTAAATTTACATTTTCGTTATCAAAAATAAGGATAATTTCTCATTGGTAAAACTTTCATGGTGTAACTTTTTTGTATGTTATAGAGATTGAGATTATAAACATTTTGAATATTTTCTAAAAATTTTACACCAGCAATTTTGGGATTTATGCTATTTTAATTTAATAGAAAATAATCAAGACTTTGAAAAATAGTGTTGTAGTACAATTAAAGATTCAAAACAATATCTGCACAATCCTTGGTAATTTAAAGTTATTACATGAAACACGTAACAGAAGCATTACCAACTATAAATGAACTTGCACTTGGCACTAATAGAATACAAATGAACCTCCAAATCAAAAGCAAGTTCAGGATGATCTTCCTAGATGAGTTTAAAGCATAAGAGATTAAGAAAACTAATTCCCTTCTGGGATAGTTCAACATTAAATCATTCTTATAGCCCAGCCCCACATTTTAGTGTATATTTAAACATCTAGAAATCAGAACCAATAAGCCCCCTAGCAATATACTCCTAAACAAATCCAGATCAAACTGTAATCGGAAAATAACTAGAACATCAGATCAACACATATCCTCATACATATTTCTAATGCTTAATACACAGTGAAACTTCAGAAAAAGAAAACAAAAAATTTACATCGCCACCAAACCACGACATAGAGCAAAAAAGGAAATGCTAAAGTATGCAAGTGGAATGGAGATTAACATACAGGGAAAGTAAAGTTACCTAGAACTAAAATAAAATCTAAAATTAAATATTGCTCATTCTACTCGATGCAACAAGCATTCAAGTATCATGGATAAAGTGCAACTAAAAGGGAAAACCATGAAACCTTTTCATTGAAAAGAGCCATATTGATTGAGTAGAGTGAAGAGATGCAATTAAGTCACTTATATAAGATAATCTAATTGAAATAATATATATTTTCCAAACAAATAAGCCATATGGTGTTGAGAATTAGGCCAGATATATCTTAAATCACCAAAAACAAATAAAATAAAAATAAGATAAACGTGCAAAACTGATGTGCCGGTTCAACCTGAACCGGCCCAGCCGGCCCAAGGGCCGGTTCAAGTTTACAGGAGGCGGAAAACCTCCGCCTCCCTCTGCTAGTTCCGCCCACATGGTGGGCCCCACTTGGATTTGGAGTTTGAAATTTCAAAGGAGGGGGCGGTTTGAGCTTAAGAGGGAATTGTATTAGGAAAGATTTGGTATTAAAGAGGATGAGTGGGGATTAGGAGTTTCTTATGTTTTGATTGATTGGAATTGGGGTTTTCTTGGAGGCTTGGGCTCTAGGCTCTCTTGTTTAGAGATTTGGGAGAGATGATCCTCCTCTCGAATTGAGAATCTCTTGTATCTTGCTTTGTTCTTGTTTTTTCTTTATTTCCTATAAGAAATTGCTATTGTTTGATTGTTCTTCCACGACGATTTCTGCGTTTTCTCGTTGTTTTGATCCAAATATTGCTAGGGTTGCTTGCGAACTCAAGTAAATCCAAGGGATTACTTGCGAACTCAAGTATTTCCTATCAAATTGGTATCAGAGCAGCTCTTGGGACCGGTGGAGGGCTATTTTCGACAAATTCTAGCAGCAGTTTTTTGCCCGGATAAGGAGAGAATTGTTGTTTTTTGACTCAGAAATTCAATTTTTGTGAATCTACAAACTCCGGATTAGGATGGCGGCCAAGAAGGTGGATGCTTTGAAGAAAGGCTCGAAGGGGAGATGAATCAAATCAAGGAAACCATGGAGGAAAGAATTTCTTCCATGGAAGGGCAAGTGGCCAATTTACGGGATATGATGAAGAAGATGTTGGAGTTCCAAACCCAAACAGCGGCATCCGAGGCGAAGGGCCCTAAAGCGAAAAACACCAATTCTGAAATCCGTAGGGAGGAAGAAGAGGTGGAAATTGTGGAAGGGGGAAGAGGAAGACCCCATCTGGAACCTTTCCAGAGGGAGGAGAGAGGACGGAGATATGGAGAGAGACAAGGTTATGGAGGCGTGGAGCCAAGAGGTGCTGATTAGGAGCACCAGGAGGGTTATTATGGACGCCGGGGTGCTGTTTTTGAAGGACGAAGTGGGGAATTCGAAGGGGGTTTGGGCTATGGTAGAGCAAGGGAGGATCGGGAGATGTGGGGGGGCCCGAGCACATGGGAGAGGGGAAATTATGGAGGATTACGGGGAAATGGCAGGGATCAGAAGGTGAGGAAGTTGAAAATGCCCATATTCGAAGGAGAAGATGCTTATGGGTAGATTTACAAGATGGAGCGATATTTCGCCGTTAATGGGCTGACAGAGGAGAAGCTGACAGCAGCGGGCTTGTGCTTTGAAGGAAAAGCCCTTTCATGGTATCAGTGGAGAGACCAGAGGAGGGCTATCAGGACCTGGAGGGAATTCAAGGATTGCATCATAGAACGTTTCCAAACCGATCGGGGAGGAGATTTCTATGAGCAGTTCTTTGCTCTGACACAGGAGGGATCAGTAGCAGACTATCGGGAGCGATTTGAGCACCTAGCTAGCAGGGTGGAGCGACTCTCAGATACAGTATTAGAGGAAAATTTCATGAAGGGGTTGAGGGTGGAGATTAGAGCGGCAGTGAAGGTTCTGATGCCCCGTGACTTGGAGGAGGCCATGAAGCTGGCTCAGCTGGTGGAAAATCAGAGGAATCTGGAGAGGGGAGCCAGGAGTAGCAGCACAGGGGGGACTTACCGGATGACGACCACCCATCTAGCACCAAAGGGTCCTGCAGCAGAGGGAATCGAGAGGCCACCAAGGAGAAGATAGGAGGAGGAAGTGGGGGAAATTTCAAGCGGCTGACAGAGAAGGAGATGTAGGAGAAGAGAACTAAGGGGTTGTGCTTCATGTGCGATGAAAAGTATACGCCAGGGCATCGTTGCAATGACCGAACTCTTCAGGTTCTCACCGTCTGTGATGACGAGGAAACTGAGGAGGAAGGTGAGGAGGAGGCAGAGGAGGAGATGGATGAGAAGATGCACTTGGATCTGGCTGAGGTATCCCTGAACTCAGTGGTAGGATTCACGACGAATCATACCATGAAGATGAAGGGAGAGATCGA
Organism: Dendrobium chrysotoxum; assembly: GCA_019925795.1. Lineage (NCBI taxonomy): Eukaryota > Viridiplantae > Streptophyta > Magnoliopsida > Asparagales > Orchidaceae > Dendrobium > Dendrobium chrysotoxum. Next base: position 30,214,263 of record CM034309.1, read on the forward strand.
GAATAGGGAGGTAGTGGTGCTGATTGATAGTGGGGCTACCCACAATTTCATCTCCACTCAGGTCGTCAACCGAATGGGAATGAGATTGGTGGATACAGGGTGCTACGGGGTGATGATGGGTACGGGCAAGGTAGAGAAGGGCCAGGGGATTTGTAGATGAGTGATACTGACTATCCAGGGGATTCAGGTGAAGGAAGACTTTCTTCCACTAGAACTTGGAAGTATAGATGTCATCCTGGGGATGAAATGGCTGCAGACTTTGGGAGACACCAAAGTGAACTGGAGAGCACTCACGATGGAGCTGATGGTAGATGGAAGGAAGGTGGTGATTAAGAGAGATGCGGGGCTATCCAAATCCATGGTTTCCCTAAAAACTATATTGAAGGATATACAGTTGGCAGGTGGGGGATACTTAGTGGAGCTGCATAGTTTGGAGGGAGCAAGATTAGAGAAAGGAGGGGACATACCCCTCTCCATTCACCCGTTGATTCAGCAGTTTCAAGAGGTGTTTCAGCCACCCCAAGGATTGCCACCACAGAGGGAGCATGAGCATGCCATCGTGCTAAGGGAGGGAGTGTCACCCATCAATGTACGACCCTATCGCTACCCCTAGTTCCAGAAAGATGAGATAGAAAAATTGATAAAGAGATGCTGGAGGCAGAAATCATCAGGCCCAGCATTAGTCCCTTCTCTAGCCCAGTTCTATTGGTGGAAAAGAAGGATGGTAGCTGGCATTTTTGTGTGGACTACAGAGCCCTCAACAAGGAGACTGTGCCTGACAAGTTTCCTATACCAGTCATTGACGAGCTGTTAGATGAATTGAGTGGAACGGTGATATTCAGCAGGATAGACTTAAAATCAGGTTACCATCAGATCCGGATGAAGAAGGAGGATGTACCCAAAACGGCTTTCAGAACTCATGAGGGACACTATGAGTTCCTGATGATGCCTTTTGGCCTCACCAATGCTCCCGCCACTTTCTAGGCCCTTATGAATAAGATTTTCAAACCTTATCTCAGAAGATTTGTATTGGTGTTCTTTGATGACATCCTAGTCTACAGCATGACGAAGGAGGAGTACTGGAGCATTTGAAAAGAGTATTAGAGGTACTGTAGGAGCACTAGCTGAGGGCCAACTTGAAGAAATGCTGCTTCGCACAAGGCAGTGTGGAGTACTTGGGCCATGTTGTATCGAAGGAAGGGGTGGCAGCAGATCAATCCAAAATTGAAGCAATGCTAAGGTGGCCAGTGCCGAAAAATCTGAAGGAGTTGAAAGGATTTCTAGGATTGACATGGTAGTACAGAAGATTCGTAAAGGGGTATAGCACGATAGCATGGCCACTCACTGAGCAGTTGAAGAAGGATGGGTTCCTATGGGGGGAGGCGGCCACATCAGCATTCAAGAGCCTGAAGAAGGAGATGACTACGGTACCGGTCCTAGCTTTGCCAGATTTCACTCAGACCTTCATTGTGGAGACAGATGCATCCGGATACGGACTGGGTGCAGTGCTTATGCAGAGTCGGAGGCCCATTGCCTATTTCAACCAGGTACTGACTGCTAGAGCCAGGCTGAAGTCAGTCTATGAGAGAGAATTAATGGCCATCATTTTAGCCATCCAGAAGTGGCGACCTTACCTACTTAGGAGGCATTTCATTGTCAGGACAGATCAGTGGAGCCTGAAATACCTACTGGAGCAGCGAATGGTTACAGAGGAGCATCAGAGGTGGCTGTCCAAGTTTGTTGGGGTACGATTTTGAGATCCAGTATAGCCCAGGAGTGGAGAATAAAGCGGCGGATGCCTTGTCCAGATGTATGGGAGAGCTGCAGACAGTGACACTATCGGTTCCTTTGATGCTTGATTGGGAGGCCATCAGAGAAGAAAGTGCTAGGGATGAGGTGTTGGGAAAGATCAGGGCAGACTTGCTGAAGGAAGAGGGTAGCCACCCAGGGTACTCATTAGAGGGAAACAGCTTGCTATATCAGGGGAGGTTTGTGATGCCCCGAACCTCGATCCACATCCCGAACTTGCTCCAGAAGTTTTATGGAAGCGCTGTAGGGGGGCATTCAGGCGTGCAGAAGACATACAAAAGGCTAGCTTCGGAGCTATACTGGAAGGGGATGCACAAAGACATAGAGGAGATGGTAGCCAGATGTGAGATTTGTTAGAGGAACAAATACATGGCTATGTCACCAGGGGGATTACTACAGCCATTAGCCCTACCGGGACGAGTATGGGAGGAGATATCTATGGATTTCATAGATGGGCTGCCCCGGCTTCACGGTGATTTTAGTTGTGGTGGACAGGCTGAGCAAGTACGCACATTTCATCCCCCTCCAATACCGTTACACAGCAGTGACAGCGGCGTCAGAGAGGTTCAGACTGCATGGAGTACCAGAGGCGATAGTATCAGACAGAGATAAGGTGTTCCTCAGCCATTTTTGGAGGGAGTTATTCAGATTACAAGGGACAGTCCTAAAAAGGAGCACAGCTTACCACCCACAGACAGATGGCCAGACAGAAGTAGTCAATCGGAACCTGGAGACATACTTGAGATGCTTTGTGTCAGAGACACCCAAGCTATGGGCTAACTGGCTATCATGGGCTGAGTACTGGTACAACACGTCCTTTCATTCTGCTTCACAGATGACCCCATTCAAGGTATTGTATGGACGGAACCCCCACACTTGGTGCATTTTGGAATAGCAGTACTCATGTGTCTTCAGTAGAGGAGTACTTGGAGAAGAGGGATAGAATGTTGGAGGAGTTGAAAAGACATCTACTGAGAGCTCAACAGATTATGAAGAAGCAAGCGGATGGGCACAGGAAGGACATCCAGTTTGAGGTGGTGGAGAGGGTGTTCTTGAAGCTCCAACCATACAGACAGAAGACAGTCGCCAATAGGAGAAATGAGAAGCTGGCCCCAAGGTATTTTGGGCTTTATGAAGTGTTGGAAAAGATCGAAGCAGTAGCATATCGGCTGAAATTACCACCAATGGCAACTATACACCCGATTTTTCATGTATCACAGTTGAGGAAGGCTATTGGTGACTACACAGCCAGCCCCGAGTTATCGGCGACACTCACTGAAGATTTAGAGGTAATTCTGAAACCCTTAGAGCTGATGGGGGTTCGCCAGAAAAAGGACGGAACTAGGGAAGTGTTGATCCAGTGGAAGAACCTTCCTGACTACGAGGCCACGTGGGAGCCATTCGAGAGGTTGAAACATCAGTTCCATTGTTTTCACCTTGAGGACAAGGTGATTCTTTGGGAGGGCAGTATTGATGTGCCGGTTCAACCTGAACCGACCCAGCCGGCCCAAGGGCCGATTCAGGTTTACAGGAGGCGGAAAACCTCTGCCTCCCTCTGCTAGTTCCGCCCACATGGTGGGCCCCACTTGGATTTGGAGTTTGAAATTTCAAAGGAGGGGGCAGTTTGAGCTTAGGAGGGAATTGTATTAGGAAAGATTTGGTATTAAAGAGGATGAGTGGGGATTAGGAGTTTTTTATGTTTTGATTGATTGGAATTAGGATTTTCTTGGAGGCTTGGGCTCTAGGCTCTCTTGTCTAGAGATTTGGGAGAGACGATTCTCCTCTCGAATTGAGGATCTCTTGTATCTTGCTTTGTTCGTATTGTTTCTTTATTTCCTATAAGAAATCTATCGTTTGATTGTTCTTCCATGACGATTTCTGCGTTTTCTTGCTGTTTTGATCCAAATATTGCTAGGGTTGCTTGCGAACTCAAGTATTTCCTATAAAAAACACACCAAAAAATTTACACAAGTTTATCTAATTAACGGCTACATATTGCTACCGTCATTGTAAATATCACTATAATTAAGATGGTGCGGTTTTATAGAGAAATTCATAAATACCCTAATATCTCATGTATGAAATTGAAACAAAATAACAGCGCTCTCTTTATAACAAAAATATAAGGCAGTCGAAAATTATAAACAAAATTATTAAAAAATTGTAATTAAACAATTGCAATTATTAGATATCTCGGCATAAAGCATTTCTTCATCAGGCATTAATTAAGCACCACAACTTAACAATCTCCCACGTTCCGATTAATCAATCATTATCAAATTGAATTCAAGTACCCCCACGCGCTAAAATAACCATCCTCCAAAGTTAACCTAATGTAGTGATAACTTAATTGAATATGCTTTGTCCTCTGCATGATTAGATTTGATTACTTTCTAAATGAATAACACTCTAATTGTCATAATAATGCAACACATTTTCTCATACTTTTAACATAGTTCTTCCAAAAATAATTGCAAGCAAACCATATTCTTGCTTGCTTTGGTCACGGAAACATACTTTTGGCCTCAACAGTAAAAAGAGAATCCATCATTTGCGACTTTAAACCCAACTAATCATAGTACCACCTAAGGTGTAAAAATTCCTGGTAGTACTTTCCTATCATCATATCTCCAAGAATATTAGCATCAACATATTAGTACAGTCCAAAGTAAGACTTCCTAAAACTATAGAGAAAAAAATGTGTAATACCCTCCAAGATACTTGAGAATCCACTTCACTAATTCCAAATATTGTTTTCCTGGATAGTCTCATGTGCCTAATTACGACTATACTTACTAGAGCAATGTCAATTTTAGTGCACATCATTGCATACATAAGACCACCAATATTAGTAGCGTATGGTACATTTTCCATATGGGTTCATTCCTTTTGAGGCAATTGCTCATTTATAGCTTAAAAGTGACTACTCAAAGGAGTTATTTCCAGGTTTAGCATCTTGCATGTTAAGTTTTCTAAGCACCTTCTTCATACACTCTTCTCTTGACAGTATCAAACATCATTACTCCTTGTAATTTTCATACCAATAATTATTTTTAACAGCACCCAAATCCCACATCGCAAGCACCTTAGAAAATGTATTTATCGCCTTGCCAATTTAATGTTAGCTGCCACCTACTATCAACAGATGGCAATAAAATGATACAGAAATTACCAAAGATCTTCATTAGCAGTTATGATCTTCATAATGCCTCAAAATGCCATTGTCTTTCCACATAACTATCAAACCTCTACTTATGTCATTGATAAAGACCTGCATTATAATTGAAAATCATCAAAAAAATAAACCATAGATGAGCCCTCCAATCTTTTATTCACAACTCAAACTTTGCATCTTTTACCCTACTTTAATAAAGCTCATTATTTTCTACATCACAAAGACACAACCTTCACATAACTTTCTCCAACTAACTTTAAAATCTAGTAGTCTCCCTTTTGAAAGAAGCAACTCCATCCCCTTATTTGAATGAAGCGACTCCATCCCCTTATCACTCATCTGCCCAAGCCTACAGTACCATAAATCGTAATTTGCAATGATATAAGAAATTGAAAAGTGTATCTCTGCAACTAGAAGTAATGTAAAGCATTCCATTTTTTTTTTTCCTCACTAATCACTATGGCTACCTTAGTTTCCAAAACCACAGTCATCAACAGCCCACATTATTACCTTAATCATCAATTGCCCAAATTGCATGTCAACTTAGGCACATGCTCATAGTTTGGATCTTCCAATAGGGCCCGTTAATCATTTTCAGAGTGGCATTGTCAACACTAATAATGTCCAAAGGTTTTCCATCAAGATAAGCATTTCCATGTTTCCCAATAACATAGTTCTCTATAATAGAAGTATGAAAAACAGTGCATGCATCTTATGCCAAAGAATCAATAGGACCATCAACAGCCAAAATTAAAGCATCGTGTATCTTTTGGTAACCACGTTCGACGCATCAATATTCTTATCATGACCTCCCACAGTCCTCTATAATTCTACTTCAAGTGACAGATTTACCATAATTCCAACACTCCACACTCCGTTATTATTGGATATGCTTCCATCATTCTTTAACTTCCTCTATCATAATTACCCTTGCTTGAATACCTCTCAAAACTCCTTCCCCTCTTCCTCAACATTATAAGCAAAATTCTCTACTGAGACTTTTTTTAAAGCTCTTCGTCAAGTTTCCTTTTCAATAATAGTATCTCATACATCATTAAACTTCAGTTTTGAATTCCACATAAAATTGCTCACTATCAGTTCTCAGTCCCAGCTATTCAATAATGAAGCCAATAAAGTGTATGGAACATCACATCAAATTTAATCTCCACCAATACCAAATGTTTTTAAGATAGTGTCGAATTCATTTAAATGTTCCACCAGCGGACCACCTTTAGCCACAGTTAGATTAAATAATTTTTTTATCAGATATAAATTGGTACATGTCGAGGGAATCTCGTGCATATCCAACAAAACCTTCATCAAATGCAATGGGCCTTCACCGTCGCCACATTATGTGTAATATTCTCAAACTTCATTAGATGAATCACTTCTTGCACCTATCTATCAAAGAGATTCCACTCATCATCCTTCATGGTTTTAAAGTCTATTTCATCAAACTTGGTGATTGCCCAATGTTTGATCTTTTTTTGCCAGTCAATCTATCCTAATTAGAACCAAATATGATACTGGTTGATGAGAATTAGACGATGTCTAATTCAAATCTCTTATAGCAAATAAAAAATAGAAAAAAAATAGATTCATAAAAACATACCAAGAATTTTATACAAGATCAACAAATTGATAGCTATTCATGTTATCACCATTGTAAATTTCACTATGATTATGTTGGTCGAGTTTTAAAGATCAATTCACAAATCCTAATCTTTGAAGTATAAAACCAGATAACGATGAATCTTTATAATGAAAATCAAAGATAATAAAAAATTACAGTGAAATACTTAAAATATCATTAATTAAACAAGTCAAAAGTATTTATAATCACGTACTAAGTCAAAATAAGATGTTTTCCTCGTAGGATGTTAATTAGGGCTCTAAGCTTAACAAATGGTATCAATAGTACTACAAAACATGTTTTTGCTCTTGATAAAGAACAAAGGCAGTATCCACCATCAAAGCAATAGATGATAGAAACATTGAGCTCCTACCAAAAAGAAACTAAATCAGAATGCCAAAACCATAATTCAGATGGTTTTATTATTAAAAGATAAAGATGCATTTTTGTAAGAAAAAAATCAAAGAATATTACAAATTCAAAAGAAACAGAAAAATGAAAATTCAATAAGGGAGAAAAAAAACTTACCTAGCTTTGTCCCAACAAGAACAATGGGAACGCCAGGGGCATAGTGCCTTAGCTCAGGAATCCACTGCATGTAGAATAGATACCCCACAAGAAGACATAAGTAAAATTTAGAACAAGAAAAGAGAGATTTAAGGAAATTCAGAATTGAATCAGTTGATTTTGAACCTTCTTTGAAACATTTTCATAGCTGGCCTTGCTAATGAGAGAAAAGGCCAGTATAAAAACATCAGCTCCACGATAGCTCAAAGGTCTTAATCTATTATAATCTTCCTGGCCTGTTCCATAAAAGTAAAATCAAAGGAAGTTTGTTATTTTAATTCCATGATTGTAAGTGTCAATGCAATCATAGGCATGCAACTCAATGGACTTTGAAAGGGGAGTAAGGAAAGCATTTCAACGCACCTGCAGTATCCCATAAACCTAAGTTGACAGTGCTGCCATCAACAACAACATTTGCACTGAAATTGTCAAACACTGTAGGCACATAATCCTGTTTTCCAAGAGGCACAAGGTGGTAAGCAATCTACAAAGAGTTGCTTAAATGCAAACATGCAGTTAGTTTCAAACAATGATGAATCATTCAATATAATTTTGAAAAAGCCAAAGGCAATATGTAGCTCTGGAAAATAGATGCGAGGAATTAAAAGAAATTCAATGGCTGCTTTTAAAGAAACAAATGTACGACAGGTCAGCATTCAAAAGATATAAAGCCTCTAAATTCCATCAATTTTACTCTTAGACAAACAGGTGATTATTGGAATCTTCAAATGAATGCAATTTATCTTACAACACCATAAAATTGGAAAGCAGAAAAAGTGAAATTTTACGTGTTTAAACATAGAAATGAAAATTTATTTTCAGATTTTTTACTGATAGGTGTTCTTTTCTCCCATAAGGGATTCTAGATTAAAATTTCTTCCAATAGGACTCTCCAGACAAAATGGAAAAGTTATGTAAAACCATTTCTAAATAAATAATGATTTATTCACCCAAATTTTCAAAGGAGGTCAACACATAATTAATAGGGATAGCCACAAGTAAATATTTTGTTGGGCTTGGCCCATTTTTTTTATCAGGTATCTGTTGAATTGTGTTGAAATCTTGGGTGAGTAAATCATAACAAATCTCTCATAGCCCTCATCAAAAGGCCAATACCTAAATACATCAGGATTTCATAGCAATACATGGAACTTCAGTTAATTAGTCGAACTTCTAGAAGAATATGCAAGAACAGTAAAAATAATACTCATAATATGTATGGACTGAAATCATAATATTATGAAACAAAAGATGACAAAACATGAGATTTACCATTGACCAGAAAATTTTCAACAAGAACTAAAACTACAACAAAAGTACATTACTCCCACCCACCACCGCGCCTAAGCACCTTAAAGTAATTTGAGGGAAATGAAGCTTCATAAATCTGAAATTTAAATCAATGAAAGCTAATTTTCCCCTAAAGATCTATATCAAATACATGAATCATCTCCTGCATAATTTTCCAGCAGAACATGACATGAAAAACACACTAAAATTACGACACATGTTCATCCATAAAACCATTTACGGACAGCTTCTCCCCAATTAACCCAGCACCAACCAAAGAAAACCCTAAACAATAAAACAACGCAAACAAAACACATTAAAGTGAACTAAAAGTTTTCCCAAGCTCACCGTAGGGAATGTGTTGCTCGTGTAAGATATAAGCATGCAGGTCTTTCCTACGGCACCGTCTCCAACCGTGACGCACTTTATAAATCTCGACGCACTCATCTCCTCCTCCCCAGGTCGCCCTCCAAAGCTGTAAGATCAAACCCGCAAGCTTGATCAGCAAAGTAAATGGCTTTCTTCAGTCATAAACGCCTCCGAAACCCACATCTTCCCTTCCCGGATCCAATCCTCGCCGGAAAGTCACAAAATCATAAACCTCGAGAAAGATCGAGTGATCCTGAAATAGATCTGTCTCTGTTCCTCTCCTTTCTCCTTCTCTATGATCTGAAATTTCTGAGAGAAGATTGGAGACAGGACGAAGAAGAGGTAATCGGAAAGGAGAGAGGTCAAGGTGCAGTTGAAGCCGTCCCGGACCACCTCGATGATATAATTGGGCAATTTTATATTGGTTTTTATTCAATTAAAGAATTCGGTAATTTTAGCTGCTGAGATGAATTGTCTGTACCTGACAGCTAACAATTTCTGCTTAAAATCTTTAATCGCTCTGCCCCGATGAAGACACTCGGAGAGAAATTGTGCATATGATTTTATTAGTTCATAGATCAATAAAAAAATTCATCTCATTCAGAATTAATTTTGGCACAAAATACAAATATAAAAAAATAAAATATTAAACAAAAACAAGTATCTCGATAAAAAGATGAATCCAACCGCAGTAAGCCATTTAGAATATTGAACGTCATTTAAATCTTATGTATTTATACTCGAAAATAATATGCATACCTAAATATTCTTGGCACTAAGTATGGTGGAATCTTTCAGAACAAATTAGTTCAAGTAGCTAACAAATTAAAAATTCATCAAAGATTGATAAGAGCCCACCATACTCATAAAAGACTTGTCGAGAAACCATATTGGACTCGCTATGATCATGACAAATTCACCAAAGAGTTGCTTAGATGTACTCACCATGATCAACTTCGACTTATCCCGACCTATGAGATACTCGCCTAGTCTACAAGGGTATTTGTCTTTGCATGGAATATCACTTGCCCAGCTTGAGGGGG